>CM065902.1:37365000-40154166 GCA_033439115.1 Firmiana major
CAGCATCGGGCGAACCTCCAGCAGTCCAGACGCGCGGCGAGGTGGCCGGAAAACGTCGGAAACGGAGGAGAAGACCGCGAGGGAGAGAACCCCGATTCGCCGGCGATGGGGCTGATTCGACCCCAGCCGAGGCCCGATTTAGGGAGCCCATGCCATGGCGCGCTGAACGGCACCGGAATCGCCCAGAGAACCGGCCGGACGGCGCCGGCACGACCAAAGGGAGCCTGGACCGGCCGAACCGGACAGAACCGGCCGAACCGGACCAGACCGAACCGGCGGTCCGAACCGGGTTGAACCGGACCGGACCGGTTCAGCCAAAAAGAGAGGGAAAAAAGGAAGAAAAAGGGAAAAAGAAAAAGAGAAAAAAATTGGGGAAAATTCCAGTGATGCAATCGAGCTTCGGGTAAGTCGGTAAGCGGTCAAATTGACCGATTTAATTTTCTGAATATTTAATTTAATTAATTCCGACTGGAAATTTACCCGGAAAAATATATTTAATTTTGTAGCTCGACAATTGGCATCCACTGAGAGCTCGAGACAGCCTCGATTTGTATACGATCAGGGAATAACGGGTATGTAACCCTTATTTACGATAATTTTGCATCGTTATGCGTGATTGATATTTAACGCATAAATTATGGATTTAATTTTCGCATAAATGAATTAAATTCTGAAAATTGGATAAATTGTCGTAAATAATTCATAAGCTGTCTGAGAATTTAGAACGAGGCTAAATAAATTACTGATGGGCCCAATGAGCCCCATTGGCCTCGATAAAGTGTGGTAAAACGGGCTTAAGGCCGATTAAGGCCCATTAAGGTGCAATCGGGCCCAATATGGGAAAACAGGCCCAATGATTTAAATTAAGCCCAGAAAATTGTGAATACAATTAATTGTATTGTAATTGACCTGATGAATATGTATCCGCAGTGCCGGAGATTTGAATTGGATTCAGAGCAAATCGGACTGCGTGACGAGTCATCAGAGGAAAGGTCAGACTGTACAGATAAATGAGGTAAGGGAATTGTGTGAGTAGCTAGAGGTAGCTACGCATATTTTAATAGTTTTTCTGTACACTGAGTATGTATGTATACATGGATATTGTATAATGATCCTAAAAATGGTTTGAATGATTTTAAGGATCGAAATAGGTGAAATGTCTATTTTACCCCTATTGAGGGAAGTTCACCTAAGGATGGTGAAAGCATGACATGCATGAAATGCATGATTTAAGGATTTTTATGATTAAGGAATTTTCTTGATTTTAATCAAAGTAAAACGATAGATTGGCCAGTAAATGCATGAATTTCACAAAATAACACTACGTAGGTGTTATTAATATTTAAATGAAATTTCTTTGGAAAAGAGGCCAACTATCAAGTTTATATGGAAACAGATAGTGCCGACACGTAGTTCGCACTATATCTGCGTTTGTGAATGTGCATAAATGTGCTTGAGCAGTTGCTCGCACCGACTTGTGACATCATATGCATGAAATGTGCTAGAGCATGGTGCTCGCACTGATTTTTAATATTGTGAAATGAGAGCTGCTGGAGCATAGCTCGCACTCTGTTTTGACATGTTTTGACATGTTTTGATTTGTTTTGACGTGGTATGCATAAAATAGTGCTGGAGCGATTACTCGCACTACTTTTAATGATTTGACATGCATGAGAGATGCTGGAGCTTAGCTCGCATCCTGTTTTGATTTAATTATGCATAAAAGCCGTGCTGGAGTGAAACTCGCACGAGATTTGATTTAGTTATGCATAAAGCCGTGCTGGAGTATAACTCGCACGAGATTTGATTTACTTGAGCATTCATTTGTGCTGGAGCGTTGCTCGCACAAAGTTTTATATGGTTTTCATAATTCATTTGAATGTCGTACTGGAGTTTTTCTCGTACGAGGTTTTCACTGAATTTATATACATATCCGTACTAGAGCGTTGCTCGTACGTGGAATTTACATGAAATTATAATCAGTTTAAGTCGTACTGGAGCGCTGCTCGTACGCAGATTTCACTGATTTTTATGAAACCGTGCTAGAGCTTCCCTCGCACGAGATTTTCAGATATCATGAATATGCATGGAGCCGTGCTTGAGCTTCGCTCGCACAGGGATTTATATTACATGCATATAGCCGTGTTGGAGCCTCCTGTAGACTGTGTGTCACAGTGAGATGATATGCTCACACGTGCATTCTGAGACAGAGATGATATGGGTGGATAAGACCTATTACAGGCACCCCTGACTGAGCTTGGGTTCATGGAGTACTTTGTACCGTGTATGTCACGCGGAGTACGCTGTACCGTGGGGATTGTTGGAGTGGAGTGGCATTAGCCACGAGGCAGCAAGCCTTGCCCTCGCAATCCTGGTGTTATGCTGTTCTGGCGGGTAGGACGACCCACCTCCCGTTTCAGGTGTGATACCCCGCACACTAGGTACCGTGTTGCCAGGGATCACTAGGATATGGCCATAGTCCTCGATGTTACTGATAATTACCTTATTGTCTCACATGATATAACTTGTGGTCTGTTAGACCAGGGTAGACCCGAAGGAGGGGTCAGGCCCCCGATTTGATGATTTGATGATTTCAGATGATTTTATGATATGTGACCCTGAAAGAAGGGTGGTTTTATAACTCAAGTTTTATAATGAAATATAACAAATTGTTTTATGAGTTTTGAGATGATTGACCCAGAGGGGTTATTTTATACTGCGTTTTAAATGAATTGATTTAAATGCAGTGGCATGATGTGTTTTCCATGCTTTCATTTGAAAACCTTGAATTGTCTTGCATGACATGAAAGACTGCATGATCTTGATTAAATTCATGCTTAATATGATTTAATGATGTCACATAAAATGCTTTGAATGCATGAGTTACATGATTTATATATGCACAAATAGTTTTGGATAAACTATGGCATTGAATATGCATGACTTTGTGCGTGTAATTTTAAATGAAAAGAAATGGATTTAAGGGCATGGCATTATGAGCATGTAGATAGTGGAGCTATCTACTTACTTGCATAATTGCCTTACTGAGCGTGTGGTTTGCTCACCCCCCTTATTTTCCCATCTTTTCAGAGCACTTGTAATAATTATTGAGCGGCTGAGGACTTGCATGCTTAATATCCGCTGCTTGCTGCTTCCCATCGAGAGACAGGTATACACATTTGTATGGTTTTGTATCTAAATATGTAATGCACAGTATTGTAAATGGATATGATGTCGGGGATGTAGAGTCATGTAAATACCATTGGGTATGTGTTTATTTAAAGTCAAAAGGATAGTAGACTCTGATATATGATTTTGGGAATGAAATGTTAAATGGTGTGAGGTGACTAACACCGAATCATAGCCCAACTGTGTTGTAGGATGGTCACGACGAGAGAAAGGTAAGAATTAAATAATAAATGAAAAAGCGAAAAATTTACTCTGATTTTTAGGTAATTCGGGTCGTGACATTAAGTTTGGGGGAGTTATTGGCTGTGCTCTGTGTCATACTTTGTTATGTTTTATGTGCCTGTTTCAAATTCTTTTTATGTGCCTCTTTTTATTGTTTGTGTGCAATCATACTCAGTTTTATAGATTAGTTTTCTAGATTGTGGCCAAAGATGGGTTTTGCAAGGAATTGATCAAATTTTGTTTAAATGGATGGGTTTTATTGTTTGAGTATCGGTATGTGGATAGAAAGCTTCACTTGAATCTTTTCACTCAAACTATGCACCAATCATATTCAATTTATGCACTTATTGTGTTGATATGTGAAACTAAAAGGACTCTAGAACTTGATTAGTTATTACTTGAGGCGAAATTGATAGACCATGCATGATTAGGAAAATGATCTAGCCCATTTTTGTTTTGAGATTGAGCCTTCAAGCCTACCCAATTACATTAATCCTTTGGAAAACCCCTTGAGCCAAATTTTTCCATTTTGCTGTTATATAACCATATTACAAGCTATGTCCTCATTGTTTGATTATCCTATTCTTTTGGTCCCTTACTTAAAGCACTATCAATCAAAATTTTTGGATTAAGGGAGGAGCTCAAAAGAAAACAGGGTGGTTTGTAAATTGTTGGTTTGAGAACTTGAATGCTACAAACAATGATTTGTTCTCGGGTCTTGATGAGAACTTAGTGCCATATGCAATTACAAGTAGCGAAAAAAAATAAAATTTTGGAGTGTGACACTGCAAAAAAAAAAAAAAACTCGAGAATGAGTAAAGTTGGGTAGTGATTCATGAGCTCAAAACAAATCAAATCCAAAGGAAAAAACAGTGCTTTAGGTGGATTAAACTTCATATTGTATCCTTTATCCCACCTAAAACTCGAGCCTTATGTTACAACCTTTGAAAAGTCCTTTTGACTCTCGGTTATGCATGAGTCTTTATTAGTGGAGAGTAGTAGTTAATTCAAGCATATGAAGTCTTGTGTTTAATTTTCATTTAGGTTTTGCGTTAACACTTGAGTGCATGAATTTGAGTTAATGATTGTACACACACACACAAGTGGAAAGTGAAGTGTGAAGGGGGATTGGTTTGCTTAGATTGACTTAAACAATATAAATCTGAAATTTATCTTAAGTTGAGAACCTTGTGAATTCTTGAGGAAAATCCCAATTTAGTATGACAAGAATGTGAGCTGAGTATGGTTGAGAGTCTTTAATTGTTTTGTTTCTAGTATGTGTTTACTTGAGGACAAGCAAATTTCTAAGTTTGGTGGTATTTGTTAGCACTAAATTTTATATATGTTTATAACCCTTTTTACTTAGTTGATTTGTTCTTTGCAATATTTTGGTATGTTTTATGTGTTTTGTACATTTTTGCAGAAAAAAGAACAATTTGGAGAAGTTAAAGCTTTTGGAGCTAGTTCTGATGATTCTGTGAAGAAGTGAAGTTGCAGGATGCTGATCGTGACTTATGCTGCAACAATAGAAGAAACTGGACAGTGCAGAGCAGATCTAGGAAATCAATACCATTGTTGCAGCATAGCAGTCTGATTAGGGCAACACTGTTTTTCCACGTGGCCTTCCGTATTTTAGTGCTTGGAAACCTTATAAATAGTCTTTTTATCAGAATTTCGGAAGAGGCTGCGGCAGAAGGCTTCAAGATTCATTCAGCATCATAAAAACTCCATGTTTTATATCTTTTTCGATCAATGTTTATTCTAGGGATGATACTTTGGAATTATTGGATGTTTATTAAGATTTCTAGGAACTAAACTCCTTTTTCCTAGAATCGATGTAACCAACTTTGGGCAGATTGCAATTACTTTGTGATGTTGTTTGGATGATTTCTATTATGTTTATTTAATCTACTTGTTCTTAATGCTCTAGTTGATTGGCCACCAATTAGATGAATTAGTATAAGAATCTGGCACTCAGGAGAGGGGATTATTTATATACACGAGGGTAGATTAACATATGACATTGTTGAATCGGGAGGTTGACAATTCTTATAAGCCATAGAGAAACGAATTACCATCGCTTAATGAACTCTATTATTTAATTCTGAATCGGGAGGTTAGGATTAGGTAATTTGGGTATGACTGTTTAAAACTTGGGAGAGATAAACAGGAAATTGTTTTAGCTATAAACAAATTGAAATCAAAACAATAATTGATCAAAGGAATTGTATGAACCCTAGTTAGGTAAAATCGAGTTCTAGGAATATTTTGCCATTGATATTTTCCTTTGTAATAATTGTGATTGTGCTAATTAAATTTCTTTCGTAATTAATAGCAAGAATAATAAATAGGATTTTAATCAGTATTCATTAATTTTCTAAATAAAGTTTAAGGTTGTTGATTACAGTGATTTGCGGTAGACACAGTTCCCTGTGGGACGATACTTATATTTACTCCATACTCGAAAACTGACCTATGCACTTGCAGTAGTGTTCCATTGAGCACAACAAGGCTGCAATAACCCTGCAAACGTCTATTGCTCAACCTTAATCTACTGACATACGAGACACTTCTTCACAATCTCTACAATGACTCTTTTCATATCTTACCACCAATACCCTTTTCAGATATTTCGATATATTTATTACTTCCCGGATGCACTTTATATATCAAAGAGTGAGCTTCTGACAATAACTATCTCATTAGCTATGGTCCTGGGGAGCAGTTTTGCTGCCTTTGGACCTCAGTAAGTCATCATCACTCTCTGTGAACTCTGTCGCTGTACCCATCTGAATCTAACCCACACTGTCAACACCATGTCGATCATCACGCTAAGCCTGTCAAATTCGGTCACTCAAATCTGGTTCTAATTTCAGGCTAGCTGTCACACTATCACTGTCATCATCAAAAGGGATCACATTACTACTGAGGCTCACAACTGCTCTAGCAGCTCATGTTTCCTGACCATCATATGTGATACCATCCCGAGGCTCTTTCTACCTGAAGCATCAGCCATTACATTAGCCTTTCTTGGGTGGTAGAATTTTTTTTTCACAATCATAATCCCTCAGAAGCTCTAACCCTCTTTGTTATCTCATATTCCACTCTTTTTGTGAAAACTGTCACGACCCGGAAGTGCAGAAAATAGGGCTAATTAAAACTTTTTATTCATTCATTCACAATTAAGAGTGCATTCCTGTGCAGTGTCATACATCATCACCTATATTATACCTCAGGATCTCGTCATTGAATAGTATATATTATATCATATACATTACTTGATCTCAAGTTAATTAATCCTAATACATCCCATACAATGTTATACATTAAGTGTCTGCAATTACAGTAATTGTCTGGGTACATGAAAAGATAAAAGATACCTCAAAATATAATATATGGTCTGGAGCTCAAGTCCTCCACTAGCCACTACTCCGTACGTCGCAGGAAAACCCTTTTCACTTGAAGAAATCTGGGGGGAAAGAAAATAGGGTGAGCTTCTAAATCGCTCAGTAAAGGGGGTAAGGGACTCATTTCATAAACCAAAATGCACATCACAAAATATTTATTTATATGTGAAACTCATTAATCTCATTTGAAAACCATAGCATGAAAGTACTCAAAACGACATTCTCATGTCTCAAATCATGTGAAAACATGAAGTAAAAAGGCTCAGTCTAGAGCAATAACAAAGCATGTGAAAATAATGCGATAAACGCTTTCTCAATTAACATGATAAAATCACTGTAATAATAATGCACGTGGCACAGCCACTAAACATAGGTGGCATAGCCACTGATTTAAATTCACACGTGGCACAGCCACTAAGCACACGTGGCATAGCCACTGATTTAAATTCACACGTGGCATAGCCACTAAACACACGTGGCCATAGCCACTGAGTTAAATTTACACATGGCACAGCCACAGGATAGGGTTTCACGTGGCAACGGCCACCAATTAGGGTTCTCACGTGGCAATGGCCACCAAATAGGGTTTCTCACGTGGCAACGGCCACCAAATGGGGTTTCTCATGTGGCAACGGCCACCAAATAGGGTTTCTCACGTGGCAACGGCCACCAAATAGGGTTTCTCACGTGGCAACAGCCACCAAATAGGGTTTCTCACGTGGCAACGGCCACCAAGTATACGTGGCATAGCCACAGAATGGGTTATTCTCACGTTACCGAAACGGAGAAGAATCGGGCTTACATGCTACCAGAGCAATGCCCGGTGTGTACTCAGAATTACACACCTAAGTCTTAATCACATAAGACTAGTTTGCTTTCACGTAGAACTCATAGTAGTTTTTCTCTCATAAAACTCATTTGAAAACCGTTTTGTACTCAACACAAAACATAGTAAAACCGAGTTCTAACCGGTAAAGCACGCACACATTTCTCAAATCTCAATATTGCCTTAACGTAGAGCCCAGTTATAAACTCATAAAAACATTGGGCTCCAACCAGCTATAAAAATCGTGTGCAATTGTATCATAACACAACACTCAACATGCTTGTTTTATAAATCACAATTCATGCTATAATAGTTTGCAAATCACATACACAAATGATTTAGTTTCCCTTACCTCTTTGCACCTCGTATAGTGCAATCATTTCCCCCGTATCACGGACTAGCCTCGCATTCCACTTTGGAACTCCCGAGCTGTCCAAACGATGTTAAAACATCAATACTCAATTATCTCATCAACCTCAATTCTCAAAAGCATAATTGCTCATAACACCTCAAATCTCTTGATTCTCGTAACTTTACCCCAAACTACACTCTCATTCACAACATCTCAACGTTCTACATTTCTCATGCCAATTATCTATGCTAATTCACCACATTGTCTAAATTTCTATTTATAGCTCAAATTTTCCAAAATTGCTAAATATCATTATCACTCCAACCACATTGCAATTTCACAATCCCTAATCATTTTTCAGCTATTTCAACACAATGCCAACAACCATTATCATCAAAATCATCTCAGATATAAGGATCGAAGTTTAGAAATTACCCAAAGCTTGTGAGACGCACAACCCACGCCTCGATTCGATCCGTCTTTCGATTTCCAAGTATGTTGTTCTCCCTTTGATGAGGAACAACTTTCCTTCTTGTCGCAACTTCTGATTTGGCCGAAAATGGGTGCTTTAGATGAGTGAGAAAGCTAGGTTTCGATGAAAATGGGGGTTGGAAGAGAGAGAAAGTGAGATTGCAGGAGAAAAATAGGGGTTCCTTATATAGGCTGAGGGTAGGAGATCGATCTGGCTCTTGATGAGATCGATCTGCATTTGAATTTTTGGGACGATTTGGGTAATTTTATACCTAGGAGATCGATCTGTCGAGGGGTGAGATCGATCTCTTTATGGCTTTATGAGATCGATCTGCTCCTTGAGGAGATCGATCTTCTCCCAAACAGAATCATTTGGAGATCGATCTCTTCCTCATGAGATCGATCTTCTCTCAAACAGAATCATAAGGAGATCGATCCTCTTCCATTGGAGATCGATCTGCTCCTCAAATTCCTCCTTCCTTGTCATTTTTAACTAACCAGATCGATCTCTCCTTCTCCCAGATCGATCTGTCCTCATAGCTTCACACTTATTTTAAACACTTAACATATAAATCTCCAATTATCATTCCCCAATTCACTTAGCTCAATAAATTACACTTCAAGTTCATATTACATCATTCAAATATATCTAAAATTCTCAGATCTCACAAAAACAGATACTGAGGCTTTTATGATCAGTGCATACTCGAAATTTCTCACCATATAAGTGGTGGTGCCATACCTTCAGTGTAAATGCTACGGCTGCCAACTCTAAATCATGGATCAGATAGTTTTCGTCATGATCCTTGAGTTGTCTAGATCCATAAGTGACTATCTTCCCATTTTGCATCAATACACAGCTCACTCATTATTTTGAGGTATCCATATACACTGAGAAACCGCTTGAGTTGTTGGTCATGGTGAGAATAATTACGATGGTCAGTTTATTACTTCTATATACCAAAACTCACGGAAGCCATTTTTATTCTTATCATCCCACCGGCATGCAATCTTTTTTCAAACGAGATGTGTCAACTAAGCAGCCCATTTCGAGAAACTCACAACACCTCATCTGTAAGACAGTTTCCAATTGCTACTTATGCTCTTCCTTGGACTTCAAATACATCAAAATATCATCCCTAAAGATGACAACCAATCGGTCGAGGTAAGGTTTAAATACCTTATTCATTAATGGCCTAACGGTTACGAAAATCATCTTGGGCACATTCACATTCTAAATTATTAACGGATGTTACCCAGACATCAAATCGATCTCTAAAAAGATATGCGTTTTTAACAGTTAATCCAATAAATCATCTATAGTGGGAGGAAACACTTATTCTTGATGTTAGCCTCGTTCGACAATCAAAATTCAAAACATGGTTGGAGGCTTCCATTCTCCTTTCACAAACAGAATAAGTGCTCCTCTAGTTACACATTCGGTTTGAGGAACGCTTATCCAATAACTCCTGTAATTGTTTCTTTAGTCCTTCCAGTTCCACTAATACCATTTTATACAGTGGTTAGGATATCGACTCCGTACCAGGTACTAACTCAATACAAAACTCCATTCTCTTTATCTGATGGTAACCCTGGAAGATTATCCGGGAAGATATCAGGAAACTCTCTGACCACTAGGATATCTGTTAATTTTGGATGTACCTTATCCATACCAACCACACAACCGATGAAACATTCCCATCATTACTCATCTCGTCCGTACAATCATTCACTCCATTAATTACAATCGCTACACCTCTTTCATTACTTGTTAAACTTACAGTACACTTTTCAGGGGTGAAAACATCACTACCTTAGGATAGAAATCTAAACAACATAGTTTGTAGCCGAATCAATCTATTCTCAAAATTTACTTCAAAATTATTCATATTCCATCGAATGAAATTGGCTGACATATCATTTTTCCTCCGTTTTCAAGTTACAATCCCTATACCCATATTCAGTTAGGGATAATCAGCTAACTATCATCATCTTGCCTAAGGGTACAGGCTTCACATCTATCACTAACTTATAAGCAACTGAAGGCGGTATGAATAAATATGTGGCACCAGGATCAATTAAAATAATTGCTTCATTATTCACAATCAAGGTGGTACCCTCCACCACATCAGATGAAACATCAGTAGTGTCTTGGTCTAAGGCATACACTCACCCTCGTCCAACATCTTATTTCCGTGGTAACTACCACATATCCAACCCTGCTCAGTAATAGGTCGGGGTTCTCTAATCACAATACCCCTCGTAAGTGTTGAAACTGAATACACTAAGAGTTATAAATCATCTTACCTCATGACTCGACAGCTCTAAATCTCTTACCAAATGGTCTCTTTCTCGCTCTGACAGCTCTGTCATCCACTATTCTCTTTCTATCTCTATTTTGACCCTTACTACCTTTCCCAATTTCAGAGGCATGCAACTCATGATCTTATTCACAAAATTGTAGTCTGCGCACTGCCTTGACATAGGTAGTGATATCTAACGGGGCTAATCGGACTCTAATTGACAATTTGAGCCCTTCCATGAACTTTCGGATAGCCCGACTCTCACTGTTCATAGTGTCGGGGTCATACCTACCTAGGAATATAATCTAAGTTTTATACTCGTTAATCAACCAATTCCTCTGGGTCAGAGTAAAGAATTTTATCTATAATTTCCTTTAAGTAGTGTCCGAGATATTCTGTCACTGGAATACATCTAGAATTATTTTCCATGTCCATTTTTTATGTCTAACTCTTAAGATGGGTCGAGCAGAATTCCACCAAGGCTCTGACTCACCCTCAAATCCCATGCATACTTTGAGCGAATAGGTACCAAAATATTCTACCCACTCTGCTCTAACCTCGCGCAGCGTGTCTCAATATTGTCCGGTCTCTCTATCAGACTCTATGGGGCATACTCAACATAAGCCTCCACTTCAATCTCATCTTGAGTCTCATGTGGTAACTCAATACGACTCTCAAGCCTACCTTATGGCCTCGAGCTGTGTACTCGCCCCTCTACCATAACGGCTATCAATTAATAACTATATTCTTGTATTTGAAACCAAATTCTTAGCTGCAATTTCATCTTGATATACACAATTGTATCTCAATAATGCACAATACATGGAGATGTAAACTTCCTTAACCACTAACACCGACTCATATTAGGCCAACTTAGCTCTGATACCAAAAACTGTCACGACCTAAATTACCTAAAAATCACTACAAATTTTTCATTTGTTATTTATTTCTTACTTTTCTCTTATCGTGACCATCCTACCAACAGTTGGGCTATAATTCAGTGTTAGTCCCCTCTCACCTATTTACCATTCCGTTTTCCATATTCACATTCACACATCAGGATTTACTATCATTTAACTTTAATTAAATACATTCACAATGGTATTTACATAATCTTACATCCCCAACATCATATCTGTTTACAGTACTGTGCATTTACATGTTCAGATACAAAACTATACAAATGTGTATACTTGTCTCTTAATGGGATGCAGCGGATACCAAAGATGTAAGTCCTCAGCCGCGCTCAAACTATTGAAAGTACTCTGTAGAAGAGGAAAATAAGAGGGTGAGCAACCACATGCTCAGTAATGCAATTATGCAAGTAAGTAGATAGCTCCACTATCTACATGCTCATAATGCCATGCCCTTAACTCCATTTCTTTTCGTTTAAATCTCATGCACGAAATCATTCATACATCAATGCCATAGTTTATAAAAACTATTCGTGCATATAGAAATCATACAACTCATGCATTAATGGAATTTTTTGTAAAATCATAATTCGCATGAAGTAAATCAAGATCCTGTATTATTTCATGCCATGTAAAACAAATCATGAGAGACAATTCATTTTATGGATTTCTAATTAAAGCATAGAAAACTTCTCATGCTACTGCATTTAAATCACATCATTAAAGCTCAGTATAAAATAACCCTTTCGGGTCAATCATCTTATAAATCAATCTCAAACTCTTTAAAAAAATTCTGTTATAAAATCACCCTTCTGTTAGGGTCACATGTCATAAAATCCTCTGAAAAATTTAGCATCATAGTAGAAAATCACATCTTAGTGAAATCTCAAAATCGGGGGCCTGACCCCTCCCTCGGGTCTACATTGGTCTATCAAGACCAAAAGTTATATCATGTGAGACATGTAGGTGACTATATCAGTAACATCGAGGACTATGGCCATATCCTAGTGATCCTTGGCTACACGGTACCTAGTGTGCGGGGCATTACACCTAAAACGGGAGGTGGGTCAGTCCTGCCGCCAGAACAACATAAATACCAGGATTATGAAGGCAAGGCTTATAGCCTCGTGGCTAATGGCACTCTACTCCAACAATCCCTATGGAACAACATACTATGTGTGACATACACGGTACAACGTACTCCGTGAACCCAAATCATAGTCAGGGGGTGCCTGCCGTAGGTCTTATTCACCCAACCTATGTCTTAATATGCACGTGTGGGCATATCATCTCACTATGACACACAGTCTACAGGAGGCTTCAACATGGCTATATGCATGTCATATAAATCCCTGTGCGAGCAAAGCTCCAGCACGGCTCCATGCATATTCATGATATTTGAAAACCTCATACGAGCGAAGCTCTAACACGTTTTCATAAAAATCAGTAAAATCTACATACGAGCAGTACTCCAATATGACTTTAAAAGAGTTATAAATCTATATAAAATCACGTACGAGCAAGCTCCAGCATGGTTTTATGCATAAAATCCATCAAAGCATCATGTGAGCAATGCTCCAGCACAAATGAATGCTAAAGTAAATCAAAAATTTGTGTCAGCAATGCTACAACACGATTTCATGCATAAAGAAATCAAATCTCATGTGAGTTACACTCCAGCACGACTTTTATGCAATTAAATCGATTAAATCACGTACGAGCAATGCTCCAGTACGACTTTTATGCAATTATCATATCAAGCAGGATACGAGCTAAGCTTCAGTACCTCTCATACATGTCAAATCATTAAAACTAGTGCGAGCAATCGCTCTAGCACCTTTTATGCATATCAAGTCAAAACAGGGTGTGAGCTAGGCTCCAACACCTTTTATGCATATGATGCACACAAATCAATGCGAACAACCACTCTAGCACATTTTATGCACACTCACAAACTCAGATATAGTGCGAGCAATGCTCCAGTACTCTCTGTTTCCATATAAACTTGATAGTTGACCCATTTACCAAAGAAATTTCATTTAAATCTAAATAACACTTACGTAGTGTTATCTTGTGAAATTTATACAAATACTGGCCAATCTACCAATTTGCTTTGCTAAAAAGTCACAAAATTCCTCAAATCATGCATTTCATGCATGTCATGCTTTCACCATCCTTAGGTGAATTTCCCTCAATAGGGGTAAAATAGTCTTTTACCTATCTCGAGTCCTTAAAATTTTTAATCCATTTCTATGACCTTTATACATTTTCAGAGTTTGTAAAAGCTATTAAAAATACGTGTAGCTACCTCTAGCTACTTGCAAAATTCTCTTACCTCATTTTTATGTATAGTCTGACCTTTCCACTGATGTCTCGTCACGCAGTCCGATTTGCTCCCAATCCAATCTTTGAAACTACGTATAAATATTCATCAAGTCAAATACAATATAATTAATTGTATTTCATATTTTTTGGGCTTAATTTAAATCATTGAGCCCGTTTACCCATATTGGGCGCGATTGTACCATAATGGGCTTTAACCAACCTGAAGCCCATTTTCCACTTACTATTCACATCATCGAGGCCTATTGGGCTCATTGGGCCTATCAGTATTTATTGGGCCTTATTCTAAACTATTGGATAGCTTAATTAATTATTTACGACAATTTCTCGAGGTGAAAATTTTGATTTATTCCAATAAATTCATATCTTGATCAATTTAACCTGAAATTTAATTATTTCTCCTTTATTGATCAAGATTTCCTGAATTCATGTTTACAGTGTAAATTTCTTACCGAATTGACACCAAATTTTGGGTCTTTTGACCGTTTTACCCTTCAACGTGTTTGGAACCAAACCAATCCAACTTCCCTTCACGAACCCTTTCTCATTTCATGTTTTAAATCCTTATCTCCAATCGGAATGGTCCAAATCCCATTCGTTTAATCTGTGACCATTTCAATCGCCATTTGATCTTTAAATGCATGCGAGAATTTTAATTCATTCCATTTGCATTTTTTCATTCACGTAAAACTCTTCTTATGATTCAATTTGCATAAAACCATGTTTACATCACGTGAATCATAAGAAAATATGATAAAAATTGGGTCTTACAGAGTGGGATCATGAAAAATGAGTTATGATCATAATCTTGGAACATGTAGTCGCCTATCTCCTTTCATGCAAATTGAGATTTCTTGAATGACTTATCACATGGTTTTATAATCTGAACATGTGAATTTATGTGTGATAAAGGGTAACCCGAGGGATGGTGAGGCCCAGATTTCCATGTTTTTAAATATGATGAATGCAATATTATTTTGATTTAACTGAATGGCATGATAAATGTAAATTTTATGAAATTACATGAGAAATGCAATGTGTTGCATAAACTACTGCGATTATTAAACCAACATGATTTCAATCTTATAACTGATGATTTGTATCTATACGTACATGTTACATGAAAGTTTCAAGCATGATGCATGCTTTAGATATGAATCGATAAGGAATTGATTTCAAGGCATAATCATTGTATTTTGTAGATAGTATGGTTTTCTACTTGCTTGCCTGATTTCCTTACTGAGCTGTGAGCTCACCTTTTTTTTTTCCCCTCTTTACAGAGCATCTAGAGTAGGTGGACACGACTGAGGACTTATATTCCTTGATCTGCAACATATCCATCTTACGAGAGGTATACACACTTGAACATTTTGTATTGAACATTGTAAATTTACAATTATGTAAGTGATTGTACAGTCGGGGATTGTATATGTACAAGTATTGTATTATAATGTAATGAGTTTACAATTAAGAAAAGAATACTTATAGTCAATAGAAAATATCTACTGACATGTATGTATATTGTGGAATGAAAATGGTTGAGGTGACTAATATCGAATCATAGCCTAACTCTTTGGTGTTGAGATATGACAGAAGGAGGGGTAAGTAAATTGTGAAAAATTTATGGTGATTTTGGTAGATCACGAGAGGGGAGGTCGTGACAGAATGGTATCATAGCAGAGTTGGTATGATGTGAGATAATATTAGTAATTAGGAAAGTGTACATCCCCATAGTACCATGCTTTGTTCAGTTACAATTGTGTATACGAGATGAAAATTAGACTAATTAAATGGTTATAAATGCAGAAATTTAGCTATTATGGCTAGTACCAACCGTGGTAAAATGGCTAGAGGTAGGGTTTGAGGTCGTAGAGGTAGGTCAAAGAACCGAGATGAGACTACAGGTCCCACTGAGGTACTAGAGAGTACCGAGGCACATTTCGTGAGATTAGAGTGTCGCCTTGAGACCATAGTCGAGATATTGGCACAGACTATGCCGGGAGGACAGGAACAGGATGCAAGGATTACGTTTGGAGAGGCAGCTGCACCTGGTACACCTGCACAAGTAGCTCATGTGCCACAGCCTACAGATGCACCTACACCTCCATCAATTTAGGATACGCCGTTTCATGTTACTCCATGATAGGGCGATAATGTTTTGGGGTATGGTTGTGATCTTGATAGACTCAAGCAATTCTAAAAGCTTAGACCTCCAACTTTTCATGGGATTAAGGACCCAATTCTAGTGAAGGAGTGGATATGAGAGATAGAGAAGTTGTACGAATTCTTTGAGTGTACAACTTCAAAGATGGTCACATTTGTTGCGTTCCTACTAAAGGGGAAGACAGAGCATTGGTAGAAGTCCAGTCGTCCCATATTGAGAGCCCAACATACAGAGATCAATTGGGAGATATTTTTGGATGCCTTCAAGAGGCAGTTTGTTCCAGATACGACCGAACGAAGGCTGCAGGCCAAATTTTTGGGGTTGAGCCAAGGGAGTCATTCAATAGAGGAGTATGAGACTAGATTTTTATCCATAAGGAGGTATGACCCTGACACCATGAGTAGTGAGACCAGGAAGGTTCATAAATTCATAGATAGACTGAGACTAGTATTACGGTCTAAACTAGTTCCATTTGACATCTCTACCTATGATGAGGCAGTACGCAGGGCGTAACTATGTGACCAAGATTTTGAGAGGAATGCCTCCGAGTTCAGGACAGTTGGAAAGGGAAGAGACAAAGATAAGAAGAGGTCGGTGAGTGATAATGCCCGAGGTTTCAGATATCGAAGAGGGAGGAGACTCTTTTGTAAGAGACCAAGGATCGAGGAAGTATAGTAAAAGACTAGTAGATCTCCTGCAAACCTGGCTATAACTCTAACTAGAGGAGTAGTGATTGGAGGATCGAGGCCTACCACTGAGTAGTGCAGTAGATGTGGTAGATTCTATGGAAGTAGACCTTGTCCTGTTTCTAGTGGTTTGTGCTTCAGATGTGGGAAGCCAATGCACATGGCCAGAGTTTGCCAAGAGGTTATAGATATTACCCCACATAAAGGTAAGGAGCCTGAGAGAGCTCCAGCTAATATGTCTACTCCGAGGAGGAGAGCAACGACAGAAGAGAAAGGGAAGCAGGTTATTGGACGAGGGTGAGTACATGCCTTGGACTAGGGGATAATTGATGCTTCATCGGATGTGATTAAAGGTATCATCCTGATGTATGATTTAGAAGCACATGTTTTAATTGATCCTAGTGCCACACATTTATTTGTATCACCTTCATTTGCATGTAAGTTAGCAAAACATGTAAAGCGTACACCTTTAAGTAGGATGATGTTGATTAGTACGCCTATGGATAATAGTCATCTAGTGGAGTATGTGTTAAATGATTGTAAGTTAAGAGTAGGGGAAAAGGACATGACAACCAATCTGATATTGTTAAGCATGCGTGATTTCGATGTAATCTTAGGAATGGATTGGTTATCGTCAAACCATTCGGTTTTAGATTGTTATGCTAAGACAGTTATGTTTTTAAACCCTAAAAAATATGTTGTAAAGTTTGATGAAAAGAAATGAAAGTAGTAGTTATGGTAGTAATTAATAATGTATTATACTGACTGAGAAATGAATATATTGAAGATTTTATTGTGTACATGGTTGATACAGATAAGGTACATCCAGAGTTGGCAAATATTCCTGTGATTAGTGAATTCCCAAATATCTTTTCGGATGAATTGGCAAGGTTACCACCAGACAGAGAGATGGAGTTCTATATAGACTTGGTGCCTGGTACTGAACCTATATCGAAACCACCGTATCGCATGGCCTTAGGTGAGCTGGATGAGTACAAGAGATAGTTAAAAGAGTTGTTGGACAAGGGTTTCATCAGGTCGAGTGTGTCACCTTGGGGAGCACTAATTTTGTTTGTGAAGAAGAATGATGGAATCCTCTGATTGTGTATAGATTACAAATTATTGAATAAGGCAACCATCAAGAATAGGTATCCCCTTCCATGCATTGATAACTTGTTGGATCAGCTTCGGGCAGAGCAGGTCTTTTCTAAGATTGATCTAAGGTCTGGGTATCATCAGTTGAGAGTTCGAGAGTGAAGATGTACCCAGGACAACATTTAGGACCCGATATGGCCATTATGAATTCTTAGTTATGCCATTCGGATTGACGAATGCTCTTACAGCTTTTATGGCTTTGATGAATGATGTGTTCAAGCCATACGTGGATCAATTTGTTATCATCTTCATCGATGACATATTGGTATATTTGAAATCCAAGGAAGAGCATGAGAAACACCTCAGGATTGTATTGCAGACCCTACAAGAGCATAAGCTATATGCTAAACTCAGTAAGTGTGTTTTTTGGTTGTCACAGATCTTGTTTTTGAGACATATTGTGTTGAGGGATGGTGTATCAGTAGATCTATCCAAGATCAAAGCTGTAGTTCAGTGGGAACAGTTGAGGATAATCACCAAGATTAGGAGTTTCTTAGGTCTAGCAGGATATTATCGAAGATTCGTTGAGGGATTTTTTAAGTTAGCTACTCCGTTGACACGTCTCACTCGAAAGAGTTTAGCTTTTGTATGGGATAAAGATTATGAGAAGAGTTTTCAGGAGGTGAAGAGTCGATTGACCACTGCTCCGATTCTCACTATCCCCACCAGCTCAGGAGGATTTTCACTATATACCAATGCTTCGCATCAGGGACTGGGTTGTGCATTGATGCAGGATGAGAGGGTAGTCATTTATGGATCTAGATAATTGAAGGACCATGAGAAGAACTATCCGACCCATGATTTGGAGTTAGCAGCAGTAGTGTTTACGTTGAAGGTATGACGCCACTACTTTTATGGTGAGAAGTTTCAGATTTTTTCTGACCATAAGAGCCTCAAGTATTTGTTCTCACAGAAAGAATTGAACATGAGACAAAAAATATGGCTAGAACTTTTGAAGGACTACGATTGTGAGATACTTTATCATCTGGGTAAGGCTAATGTTGTAGCTGATGCTTTGAGCAGAAAGAGCCTTGGGATGATATCGTATATGATGGTCAGGGAACATGAGTTGCTAGAGCAGTTTGCTAGCCTCAGTTTGGAAGTCGTGCCTTCTGACATGGATACAGACTGTATGATTGCTAGTCTATGCTTGAAACTGAATCTGTTGGATAAGATCATACAGGCTCAGCAGACTTATCCGTAATGCATTGATATGCCTGGTCAGATACAGAAGGGCACAAAGATTGATTTTGAGTTAAGTTTTGATAGACTACTAAGGTTCAGAGGTAGATTGTGTGTTCTCGATGACCCAAAGCTTAGGAGATTGATATTGACAGAAGCTCATTCGTCGAGGTACACATTACATCTGGGGAGTAATAAGATGTATTAGAACCTCCGGAAGTTGTACTGGTGGTCGGGTATAAAGAGAGATGTGGTAAAATTCATGGCAAGATGTCTCGTATGTCAGGAAGTGAAGGTAGAGCATCAGAAACCTGTAGTGTTATTGTAGCCTCTACCTATACTGACATAGAAATGGGAGCATATCACCAAGGATTTTGTGATGGGTTTATCGAGGACCCGAAAGAATCATGATGCAATATGGATGATAGTTGATAGACTAACGAAGTCAGCCCACTTTCTAGATATGAGAGCTACCAATACTCTGAGTTCATTGATAGAGTTGTATGTACGGGAGGTAGTAGGTTACATGGTATTCCAGTGAACATTGTCTCATATAGGGATTCCCGCTTCACTTCCCACTTTTAGGAACATTTTCAGGAAGCCATGGGAACCCAGTTGAGTTTGAGCAACGCTTTTCATCCTCAAACAGATGGTCAGTCAAAGAGGACTATACAGACTCTAGAGGATATGTTGAGAGCATGTGTGCTGGATTTTATAGGCTCCTGGATAATCATTTGCCACTAGCCGAATTCTCCTACAACAACAGTTATTATGTGAGTATCGGGATAACACCATATGAGTCTGTATATGGCCGTAGATATCGTTCCCCTATCAGATGGGAAGAAGTGGGTGACAAGAAAATATTTTCTCCTGACTTGGTTACACAAGACACTTAGGATGTCCGATTGATTATTAAGAGATTGATAATAGCTCAGAGCAGACAAAAGAGCTATGCTGACAAGAGATGGAGACCACTTGAGTTCGCATTTAGTGAGTTAATATTTCTAAAGGTTTCTCCTTCCATGGGTATAGCGAGATTTGGGAAGAGAGGTAAGTTGAGTCCTCGCTACATTGGACCCTTTGAGATACTTGACTGAGTGGGAGATAAGGCAAACATATTAGCTTTGCCATTGAATTTATCGGGAGTGCATAATGTCTTTCACATTTCGATGCTTCAGAAGTATCATCCATATCTAACTCATGTGATTCGGTATGGGCCATTACAGCTTAAGGATGATCTGACATATGTAGAGAAACCAATCTAGATACTAGATAGAAAGGAGAAAGTCTTGAGGAATAAGACCATTGGGTTAGTGAAGATTCTCTGGTAGCATCACACTTCAGAGGAAGCTACTTAGGAGCTAGAGAGTCTGATGCGAGAGAGATACCCCCAATTGTTTAGAGATTAACTTGGTTCTAATTTGGAGGACCAAATTTCTTAAGGTAGGGAGGATTGTAAAGCCTGTAACATTATATGTATTCTTTATGATTTTGTGATGTATGGACAAGTGGCATTTGATATAAATCATAAGGAATAAATGTATTGAAGTTGCTAATGTGTATGAAATGTAAAACGGGTAATTAAGAAAAGTTAGAATGAATGTAACAGTGAAATTCTATGAGAAATTGCAGCAAAACTGCTTCTGAAGAGGAGCAGATCGATCTCACATTCAATATAGATCGATCTTAAAGAGGTTCTGGGTAGAATAGATCGATCTCATGTAAGGGTCAGATCGATCTTCTTAAGGTTCTGAGTAATGCAGATCGATCTCATGCTTAGGAGCAGATCGATCTCCTTAGGCTTGAAAGGTCAGTTTCGAGGGGAAAAAGGTAGGACAGATCGATCCCCCATCGTTAGCAGATCGATCTCGAAGAGCAATTCTATAAATATAATGCTCTACAGCCCCTGTTTTCTCGAGAAACATCAAACCTTTCCAAAAGTAAAGTTTAAACCTAACTTTCTACACCAGAAAACTTCATCTTCCAATCAGTTTTGAGTGAGATTTAGTTAAGCAGAGCTGTTCTTAGTAAGGAGTAGAATAACATACTTGGAAACAAGAAGTTGGAATCAAAGATTGAAGTAACAAGTTAGATTTTTCCAATTTTGGTGAAAAGAGGAAAAGTTCAAGCTAGGTAAGATTCAATACACCACTTTGATATATGTTAATCTAAGTGTATTGGTGAGTTAATTGGTATAAGTTTAAATTTTTGAAAACAAATGGGTCATGAAAAATATCCATAACCTAGCTATTGGTATGAAATTGAGAAAATGATGAGGAAGTTGAGTAAACATGGATTTAAGGAAGAAAAAGACATGTATGGAAGATTGTAAGATAGTTGTATGAAATAAAAAAAATGGAAATATATGAAAAATGAAGATAGTTATATGAGACATATCGTATGACACCATAATGGGAGAAAATAATGAGATTGAGGTACTGAGAGAAGTTAAAGACAATGATTTAGAATCATGCAAGTGAAAACAAGTATATTAAAGTATACTGATGTAGATAATTATTAATAGCTTTGGGAGTTGATATTGGAAGCTGATCGGACTGTGAGGATTTGTAGCACCGAGGAAGTGAGGTCACGTGACGTGATCCAAGGTAAGGGAATTTTGTGAGTAGCTAGAGATAGCTACACGTATTTCAAATAGATTTTTGATACTATATTCTATATGAATTCTCGTGAATAGACATGATGTGATAGGGACTAATGAGATAAAGTGTGAATTTATCCAAAAATAGGATGAAAAGGGCTTAGAAGCATGTTGTGAAAAAAGAAATTCATATTTGAATGGATAGAATGGCTAATGTTTTCATATATATGCGAAAACAACATATTTAAGTGCCTATTTGATTTACTTAGGTGAATTATGATTTGAACAACCATCTATCGGGTTTGTGTGAAAACCATAAGTGTTAAAGAATACTCGCACTTGATTTTGAGATATGCATCACATAGTTCTTGAGTGTATTCTTATACTAAATTTTAAATGCGATTTATGTATGTTAGAGTACTAGGAGCATTCCTCTACTCAGTTTTATGGATTGATGCATTATAGAGTATTGGGAGCTTAGCTCGTACTCAGTTTTCATTATTGATGCATTATAGATCATTAGGAGCATTGCCCATACTCGATCTTTATATGACATAGTGCTGGGAGCATTGCTCGCACTAGATTTATATCAATTGTGTTATGGTCGTGCTGGGAGTTTACTCGCACATACCAGAATGTTTAAAGAAAGCATGAAACAACCATGTTGGGAGCCTGTGTTGAAATGCCTGTAATTTTACAAGTCTTTTTATGAAGCTATGATGTAAATGTACATTGTTACATGTGTATAAATGACAAAAGGATGTACGGATGATGAATCTAATGTAAGTCCATGATTTCAAGTGTGTGCACAAGTTTCATTTCCTACGGACTATATGTGAGGCCCCATATATGTATAATTGTAATATATACATAGAAATGTAAATGGAGTTATACTATGAATTCATAAGTGAAGTATATGTAATGTAAGTCCATCAGTTTAAGGTACACACATGTAATAAGAGTTGTGATTATACATACAAGTTACATTATGTATGAATGTGAAGAAATGAACTTAAACATGTGGAGAATGTGAGTAAAATGGAATATGAGTAGGTGGTAAATGGAATGAAGATTTGCATGAGTATGTACTTCCATTTGGTTTACATTTAGTATCTTTGGTTATACAAGGATTCCACACGAGTTTTAAAGTGTATGAAGTATTAATGGATGCCATTTTTAAGTCTTAAAGGTAATCGAATGAGGAAATGACCATGGCAACAAAATGTATGAAGTTTGGTATGAGTTGTTACAGAAAAACTACATAAAATCTGGAAATATGAAGGCCAGATTGATCCCATGGGATGAGAGATCGATCTGGAAAAGCCAGAGAGCTCTTATTTGAGCAATAGAATAGAGCAGATTGATCCTTAATGGAACAGATCGATCTCCTTAGCTCTCGAGTTGGAAGTAGATCGATCTCCCCTAAGACCAGATCGATCTTCTTGACTCTCAGTTTGAAGCAAGATCGAGCTCCCCTACTCGACAGATCGATCTCCTGCCTTTAAAATATCTTGGCAAATAGAGATTTTAAGAGGACCAAATCAATCTCCACCCAAGGCAGATCGATCTCATCAAGCTGAATCTATAAATATGGAGCAGTTGGATCTGCATTTCTGAGACAAAAACCAATCTTTTCGATTTCCAACCTAAAACCTAGCTTTCTCACTCCTAAATCCACACATTTTTAGTAAGATTTGAGGGAAAGCTATTAAAGATAAAGTTATTCACATCAAAGAGAAGAACAACATAGTTTAGAGGCATTTCCCTACTTGTTGGATTAAAGTATCAAAGGTGTATTTCCATTGGAGAAAAGAGGAAATCAAGCTAGGTAAATTTCTAAATGAAATAACTCAAGTACATTGTGTAGATATTGATTTTGGAGTTGTTTGGTATGCATTGAAAGGGTAAAAACTACTTAGGAAGTAATGAATCCACCATGACCTAGAGATGGTCTAGTATGAGAAAGTGAAATGTGTTGAGATTAATGATGAATGGGATATATTGAGGTTAATAATAGAGTTGTGGTATGATTTTAAGATGTTGTTAGTGGATAAATTGTGAGATTTACCTAAAAGGGGTAAAATGTGAATTAAGGCATTGGTAAATGCAAAGATGAGTTATATTGACTAATGAGGTCAAATGTGAGTTAACAACTTTAACTCAAGTGGTTTGGATGATTGAATCGCAGCTTCTGAGGATACACCGAAGCAAGGTGAACCAAGAGAGGAAGAAGCTAAGAGGAAAAGAGAGTCACACTCAAGTAAATTGAGGTAAGGGAATTCTGTGGACTCTTAGAGATATCTGTGCGCAATTTGGGCGCCTAATTGCTTTGCTAGAATGCATAAGATGTTAGGAAATGAAATTAGGTGATTGAAGGTTAAAGTTGGGTGTTTGAGAAATGTGCATGAAAATGAAAGCATATTGCTTTGGAAAATCATGTTTTATTACTTTTTAGCAAAGGATTGGTAGGTCGGCTAACATTTGAAATGAATTGTAAAAAGAAATGAGTTGTTTTGGTTTGTTAACCATACTTTGCAAAGAATTAAGCGACCTGCATTGTTTTCGTGAGAATGAAAGCGTGCTAGAGTATGAGTCGCATGAGATTTGATGTGTTTTATATGCATGAGTGCTGGAGCTTAGCTCGCACTAGTTTTCACATGGATTTCATAATGGTTTTGGCATGGTGCTTGGAGCTTAGCTCGCACTAGATGCCCACTTTATTTGTTGCTGTGCTTGGAGCTTCGGGCAGACTTGATGTCTCACCGATTAAATAGGCTCGCACGTGCAGTTTGTGATTTTGACATGTTGATAGCTGTGTTAGGAGCTTCGGGTAGACAAGAGGTCGTACCGATTAAATAGGCTCACACGTGCGTTTTAAGATGAGGCGTGATATGATGTGTTGATTGGGTCCACGGAGTACGTTATACCATGCATGTAGCTTGGAGTACGCTGTATCGTGTTGAGATTGTGATATGTCATCATCAGACGAGATCTGCTATGGACCAGTGGGCTAGATTTGATCCACCTCCCGTGTGGAAGCAAATAGTGGTGATATCTCGCACACTTGATCCGTGTAGCCGGTATCACAGGATATGGCATAGTCTTAGAGGTTATTACCTTTTATTGAATTGCCTATCTCATATGCCTATTGTTTTGTGAATAAATCCATGTTTGAAATGATTGTGGATCAGGATAGTCCGAGGGAGGGGTTGAGACCTGACAAGTGTTGAATTGTTTTGAGATATCGATTGTTAATGGTTTAAAGTGCACCGAAGCATGATGATTAATTCCATGCTTTATTGTGAAAAATACATAATGGTTAATGCTATGCTTATTAGAGAAAACGCATGATGGGTAATGCCATGATTTATTGTCAATTATGCATGATGATTTATACCATGCTTTGAATTGAATTGTGCACTCGATTTTAATAGCATGAATTCTTTAAATACCATTAACACAATCATACACTCATGTTTTGAGATAAAATGATGTACTAAATGCTTTTGAGCATGTCATCACGATCACGTAGATAGTGCAGTATCTACTTGTTCGCTTGATTGCCTTACTGAGCGTGTGGTTTGCTCACCCCCTTACTTTCCCCCTCTCTACAAAGATTTGAGTATAGAGTGAGCGTGACTAGAGGCTGTCCATTTTGATATCCACTGCATCCCGTCGCTAAAGGTATACACACTTGAATTATTTTGTATCTAAACTAGACATAGCACAGTAGCATTTTGTATGTAAACATTGGGGATGTAAAGTAATGTAAACACTTGTAAACAGTAACTCTAATGTATTCATGAAAGTGTTTACTTTTGAAATTAAGTGATTATGGATGGATGAGGTAGACATTGACCCACAGCCCAACTGTTGAGAGCGTGGTTGTTCACGATCGAGGAGGGATGAATAAGAAATGACGCATGAAAATGCAAAAAAATTTGTACGTATTTTAGCAAGTTAAGGGTCGTGACACTATATGGAATGGATATTATCACGCATTGGTTGGGTACAAAATGTAAAATGAGGTATCAAACAATTAAGGATGAATTACAAAGTGAAAATCTACAGAAAACTACAGAAATAGGGCTGCAAGGGAGGAACAGATCGATCTCCCATGAAGGAGAGATCGATCCCCTCTCACAAAATGTCAGGAATCAGTTCAGTTGAATAAGACAGATTGATCTCATGGGAAGAGAGATCGATCTCTTTAAGTCTCAGCTGGAAGAGATCGATCTCCCTTAAGCAACAGATCGATCTCATCATGAAAAGCAGATCGATCTGGTAGTAGTTACGTTAGGTGAAAAGACTACCAAAACCATGCAGAGATCGATCTCCACAAGGGACCAGATCGATCTCATGTCTCTGCATATATAAAAAGAGCACGGGAGTGAGCTGAAAAACCAAATTTTCTTCCTTCCAAACCCACACCTATCCATTTCCCTCAAAGAACCAAGCTTTCTCACTCAAACATCACCACATTCCAGCCAGTTTTGGAAGAAGCTCAAGAAGGGAAAGTTGCTCCTTGAAGTAAGGAGAACAACATACCCAAAAATCACATTTTGGTTTGATTAAGAAGAGAAGAATAGACTACTACAAGTTTGGCTAAGGAAAGAGCTGAGTTGTGTAAGTCTTCAAAACTCTCAACTCTAAGCATGATGTTTTAGGTGATATTAGGAGTTGATGTATGTATATTATGATAATAGAAAATGGCTAAGAGGTGTAGAACTCACTTAATCTAGAATGTACTTAGAAAAGAGATAGATTGAGTTTGTCATTGTGATGATCTTGGAATGCTATAATATGGGTGGTGTTGAGTGAATGGTTTTAAATGATATATATATATATGTGTGTGTCTGTGTGTGTATCAAGGTGGAATATGATATAAGGCTTAAGAAACATGAATTGAAGGGTAAATGACAATGCGAATGTTTAAGAGAAAAAAAGGGAAAATAACTTAATGATTTACACGTGTAGATTGAAATACGTGGAACACGATTAACCCGGATCGCAAACGAAACAAAAGGGACAAAGGAGAATACAAGTGCGATTCGAGGTAAAGGACTGTATGTTAACAATAGAGATATTCGTACGTATTTTACAATAATTTTGATAGTTATGATGCTAGAAATATTATACTTAGTTATTGAACCATGAGTGAATTGAAATGTATTATGGTATAAATTGTGAAAATGGGATGTGGGAAGGAAAATAGCTTGACATGCATGTCTTAATACTTTTAGAACTATACGTGGTTTTTATGACTAAGAAATGATGATGGATAGGTTGGCTAGTTTTACATGTTTAGCATGGAATGGCATGCCACGATAATAAACATTATTTGAGTTTTAAAAGAAAAAAAATAGCCACCTATTAGATTTGAGATGTGACCTGGTGTTGGAGCCTTAGCTCACACCTGTTTTAATGATTTTGACTTTGCTGGAGGTTTTACTCGCATATGTTTACATGTTTTGATAAATTGTGCTGGAGCGCAGCTCGCACGTGGTTTGTATGATGATGATGATGTGTTGGGGCCTAGCTCGCACAATGATTTTTAAGCTAATACAATGCTAAAAGTGGTTGCTCGCACTGAGAGATACCGCTCTAGAGCCTCACGATGACTATGTGTGATAATTTTATTTTTAATAGAATTATTTATGCTTAATTCCTTAATTAATTATTTAAATCCCCATATTATTTTATTAATTATCCCCTGTATTTAATTAAAATTCTTTAATGTGCAGGTAAATTAAATCTGGATGAAACTCGGTCGTTTCAATCAAAATGGGTTGAAAATGGGCTAAAGGAGACTGGACCACTTCCAATTTACAGACCGAGTCACAGTCGTTTGGACAAGCGTGATGTCGAGTGTTAGTATTTTATTCGCACCGAAATGATAAGATCGACGGATACCGTGCCAACCTTCTGGAAGACACACACCGGGGCATATCGTACAGTCAAGTGGACAAACAAAATAGTGACATGAAAATATCTACTCTGCAGCAAATCAAATGAAGACAATTGGCCAAACAATGCAAACTCATCTAGGATGAAAAATTACCATTGTACCCCTATGTTTGTGTATAAATAAAACATGATGAGTAATTGAAAAAGTGTGCAGTTTTAGGGTAGGAGTAGTGTAGAGTAATTTAGGAGTAGTTTTAATTTATGGTAGCTTTAAAATAGTCTTAAGTTAAAATTTTTATTTCCTCTAGTTTTCTTTAAGCTTTCCGATTAAGTTTTTCTAGTCACCATTTTTATCTTACTCTACCTAGCTACTGTTCAAAGTAATTATTATGTTTATTTTTATGAAAAGCTTCATTTCTTTTGTATTTCTTTGGTAGTTCACGTTGGCAGCCTCTATGAGAATGAGTTTTTGCAAGTTTTTAGTTTACAAAAGTCAGATTTCTTTTTCTTCTTCGCCATTTCATTTCACTGTTTTTCTTTTCATGGTATTACTGTTGCAATGAGGTGTGAGGGGCTTGTGACAAAAGCCATAACGCTCAACCCATTGTCACTGTTTCATTTACATTTTCTTTAAAAAAAAATTATTTTACACTTAGTTAAGCTTTCATTTTCGAGCTTCTGGTTTAGCCTTTCTATTCGATTTCTACTTACTCAACTAGTGTGGCTGCTTGATACCGAGGAACTAATGTGTGGCAGTGTTGGCTGGTTATGAAACTGCCTCACGGTGTAGTGTGGTAGCAGTATCAGATGAGGAGATTGATTTGCTAGGCTCGACAGCAACAGTAGTGAACAGTCACACTCTATTCTGCTCTGTTTTAATGTAATGTTACTATTCATATGTTGGATTAATTGCCGAGCAAAATGGGCTGAGTTTGCTGCTGGTTTGCACTGAACAAAGAAAAGGGACGCATGAATGGTGGTTTCATTTGCTGGAAAGACTGGCTGTGCATCCAACTGATTTTAATCTTATCTTCTTCCATGTTTTCTTTAATGTTTCAAAGCTTATTTAATGTTCCTTTAAAATTTGTTTTCTTTCGTTTAGCTAGTTGAAGATTATTTTTACTGCTTTATTCATCAGCTTGTGTTGCCATTTCTAGTTGTTTCATCTTTGCCTATAGGTTTGTGGTTGTGTACGTTCGCTGGATATCACCTTAATCTGCTCTGTGAGGCGGGATTTAGCTGGATTCGGTTGCAGCTGTTTGGACAACAATAGTAGAGGATGGATTCTAATGTAGGGGTGTGCCACGAGCTATTCTTGCTGGGTCATTCCTTTTGCTGTAGTGGTGTTCAGTTGAGAAAGGTATATGTGGATAGAACCAAGAGCAGGAGAGTCAGGCATTGTAAGGAGCAGAGGGCGTGCTGGTCAGGCCAAGGATGGTACCAGTAGGCAGAGGTTATAGACAACTTCACGGACAGAACCGGGAGCAGGAGAGCTAGACAACGCCTGACACAGCAGAAGCGGTACTGGAGCAGGATCCATGCTGGAGAGAGCAAGACAACGCCTGGAGTAGCCAAGAAGAAAGGTACACAGTACCAGTGCACAGTCGGGCCCACGAGGCCAGCTAGGAGTGTTAGTTAAAGCCTTGTTTAGCCATATTGTTTTACTGTTACAATTAGTTTAGCAAGTTTGGGATTTTATTTTTTT
The DNA here is from genome assembly GCA_033439115.1 of Firmiana major. Lineage (NCBI taxonomy): Eukaryota > Viridiplantae > Streptophyta > Magnoliopsida > Malvales > Malvaceae > Firmiana > Firmiana major. The sequence continues at coordinate 37,394,426 of CM065902.1, forward strand.
TAATTCCATTTACATTATTTGTTAAGTTAGGAAAAATATATTTTAATTGCTTGTTAAATTAGTGTTTAGTTTTAATTAGGATAATAGTTAATTTTTTATTACAATAGGGTGGTAATTTTTTTTTTTTTAGAAAACTCATGTGTTGCATTTAGAATTAATTTAGAGATAGAATTATTTCATAATTTAGTTTTTAATAAAAAATAAAAATGAAAATAAAAATCCAAAAATATTATTTCTCATGCATTATTTAGATTTTTGTAGTGATTAGTTAGAATTAGATTTCATTTAGGTTCATTTTGTAGGTAATTAATTGTCACGACCCATTTATCCTCTTATTACCGAAAATTTCAATAAATTTTTTGCATTTATTCCTTACCCTACTCGGTCGTGAACAAACTTACCACTACACTGTTGGGCTGTGAGTCAATAATAATTCACTCGCAATATCCATTCTCGGTTAATAAAAGTGATGTCATACATTTGAACGTCAATTGTTCATTTATACAAAATATGATTACTGACATCTACATCCCCCATAATTACATTTCAAATGACTACTGATAATTCTATAAAAATAGAATTATTTATGCTTAATTTTCTAATTAATTATTTTAATCCCAAAATTATTTTGTTAATTATCCCCTCATTTTGACTAAAATTCTCATGTTGATAATTCTATTTTTTTTAGAATTATTTGTGCTTCATTTACTAATTAATTATTTAAATCCGTAATTTATTTTGTTAATTATCCCCTTAATTTAATTAAAATTCTCATGATTGCAGATAAATTAAATCCGGATGAATTTGAAAAATTTCGATAGAAAATAGACAGAAATTATGCTAAAATCGAGATTAGACCACACAGACAACACGAGCCATGCCACCTAGCTCATCCAATTGGAAAATAAGACAGATGACAAGGAAATATCATTTCAAGGAGCCAATGATGTGAAGACAAGTGGCCAAACAATGCAACTCATCTAGGATGGAAAAATTACAATTTTACCCCTAAGTGTGTATATAAATAGATAATGATGGCAATTGAAAATGTCAAGTAGTTTTAGTGTAGAACTAGCTAGAGTAGCATAGTTAGATTAGTTTAGTTTTTATTTTAGAAGCTTTTCCCGAAAACTATTTTATATTTTACTGTTCATGTTAATCTTCATTTGTTATCTTTTATGAAAAGCTTTTCATGTTCTTGGCAGCCACCATTTATTTTAATCTTTGCAAGTTTCCATTTTTTTTAGATTTAGCATGATTTATTATTATGAATGAAAAAGTAATTTGTTTCTTTTTACTTGCTGATTTTTACTTCTCGGTTTCCTTTGCATCTCAATTTTTTACTTGCTCCATTTATTTTCTAGTAGTTTCACCATTCTGCATTTAAGTTAAACCATATTTAGTGTCTTTGCTAGTCACGCTTTGTTCATCCAACCCGAGAGAGAAGCAGACAGTGGCACCGACTGGTGTTGAGAGGTCCAGGATTGGAGCCGGCGCTGCCTGTTACTGGTGTTGCTCACGGTTGTGTCCTATCCTGATGAAAGCTGGTGGGCCGCTTCCTTTCGGTGTAGTGCAGAACTTCTTCACAGTGCAATGTGGTAGCAGTACCAAATGAGGATGCTGATTTGCAAGACTCGGCAGCAATAGTAGCTAGAAATCACACTCTGTTTTACTCTATTTCTTAGTCAGTTTATTGTGCTAATTTTATTTAGTTATTTTCACACTTCTATTTCTATTGCTTTTGTTGTTTCCTGGTAGTATATGTTGCAAGGAGATTAGGTGTCACTACTGTTCGGTCTTCAAGCTTTTAACACTTTCTTTATAGTTATCAGCTCTTGTTCATCTCATTTTCAATATCGGTTCAATTATTTTCTAGGCACGCGAGGTGGATGATGACAATACAGGACTGTGTCATTCGTTGCTACATAACATTGCTGGATCGAGTTAGGCAGGGAATGTGGTAGGAGCAGACGCACAAGCAGTAAGGAATTAGATGAAGGTTGGGAGCTAGTTATCGCGGTAGTGCAGTACTAAGGATAGATGCAAGAGCATGGTGTAGAAGACTGGTGATTGAAGCATGAGCAGGGACGTGTGCCGTGTAGCCGAGGAAGGTGGTAGTTCGTGGGAACAGGAGCAGCTAGTGCTGGCAGAAGCATGGGCGGGGAATGGAGCTGAGGACGTACAGTGGTGGGCAGGACAATGCCTGGAGAAGGAAACGTGCATAGTTTATGCACGAGACCAATGTCGAGGGATTGGCAAATTTTGTAACCTGGCCAAGGCCATGTTTGGCAATCCTCATTTACTCTTCATAATGTGTTTTTCATGTTTATTTTATTGCTGATTATTTTTATGCTTCTTCTTATTACTTGTTAGTGTAGGTAAAAATAGTTTTAAATTTAATTTGCATATTAGTTAGTTGTTCTTTGCTTAGTAGTTAAAGTTTTAGTGTAGAATTTATGAGTTGTATTTAGAATTAATTTAGTTTAAACTTGTTTCATGCATTTTTAATTTAGTTTTCATTTCAAATTGAAAAATCCAAAAATCTAATTTATCATGCATTAGTTAAATTTTATTGTTAAGTTAGTAATTAGATATAGTTAGGATTAGTTTAGAGTTAATATTTGTCACGACCCAAAACTACCCAAAAATCAGAGTAAATTTTTCGCGTTTTGTTATTTTCTTTCATGCTTACCTATCCTCTGATCGTGATCACATACCACTAACAAATAGGGCTGTGCGTCAATGTCAGTCCCACCAAATTAATTCTTTCTCAGTCATTTATAAATGTTTACAATATTTATACATCCCCTAAAGTTACTTACAAACATGTTACAGTGCTATGCTTATTTAGATACAATCTGTACAAGTGTATATACATGGGCAACAGCGGATATCCAAAATGCAGTACTCAGTTGCCTCAACATCTACTGAAGATCATCTATGTGAAAAATGAAAGGGGTGAGCACATCAAGCTCAGTAAGGCAATCCAACGAACAAGTAGGTAACCATACTACCTACATGAACGTGGTGCCATGCATAAACCACCCTATCTCCACACATTTCAAAACTGATGCTATGATTCATGATGTCATGTAAAACAAGTTTGCATGGAAAATTCAGCATGCTACTATTTCAAATCATTTCTTTCTCATTTAAGATTTCACAATAAATCCAAGACTCAACCCATCCCTCGGGTGGTCCTGACTCACACAAAACCATGAAAATCAGTTTACATCACACATGGGTTTAAAAAGCATGGAAATAGCATCATGCAAATTTAGTTTAAAACCTAGTTTCAATCATCATCAAGATCATCAACATGCGAGACTAGGCAACATCTGTATATCGGTAATAACCAGGACTACGGCCGTGTCTCCTCGTGAGCCCCTCTGTTACACGGATCCTAGTGTGCCGGGTCTCACCCTGATCGGGAACCGCCCGAGAGGTGGGTCAATCCAACCCTTTAGTCTTATCCGGTCCCACACATCCGAAGATGCCGTATCCGAAGATACCCCGTATCCGAAGACACCGTATCCGAAGATACCCCGTATCCGAAGATACCACACGGTACATCGTACTCCATGCCACTTACACGGTACATCGTACACTGTGGACCCATATCATATCTCTATACTCATGCCATGTCTCAAAACGCACGTGCGAGCCTATTTAATTGGTGACACACAGTCTACCCGACGCTCCATGCACGGCTCATCGCATGTTCTCATAAAAACCAGTGGAGGGTGCAAGCGATGCTCCAGCACTCTCGTCAATTCAAGTAAAACTAGTACGAGCTAAGCTCTAGCACTCTTATCAAATCATGTGGAAAATCTGGTGCGAGTTAGACTCTAGCACCGTGCCACGAAAATCATATATATATATATATATAAAATCTGGTGCGAGTTGGACTCCAGCACCAATGCATGTAAAACTCTAGTGCAAGCTCTCGCTCCAGCACTAATGCATGCATCACACAACTCAAAATATCGTGCGAGCTGAGCTCTAACACGTCACATGTCAATAAAAACACGTAGGCGGCTTTGTTTCCTCAAAACAGTTTTCAAAACAATTTCATCGATGAAAATATGCAATACTGTGCATTTTTCTTTCAAGGTTAGCCAGCCTACTCATGCATGCATCAAAACACTCCAGAACGAGCAGGAACCTCTTGTTCTTGCTCCTCCCAATTTTTTTTAAAATTGTAAATTTTACCTTTAACAAGGGTATTTTGGTAATTTACCCATTCGGGGCACTAAAATTATTAACTTACTTCTAGACCCTTCAGATAATTTAAAAGACTGCATATGACTTTGAAATTTCGTAAAGTTACCTCTAGCAGTCTGCAGAATTCCCTTACCTTATTTTTCAGTAGAGTCTGACCTTTCCTTTTCCACTGCTGTCTCGTCACGCAGTCCGATCTGCTCCCAATCCATTGTCTGAAACTGCGTATAAATATTCCTCAGGTCAGATATCATACAATTTAATTGTATTTCCTATTTTCTGGGCTTAATTTAAATCATTGGGCCCATTTACCCCTATTGGGCCCGATTGCATCTGAATGGGCCTTAATAGGCCTTAAGACCGTTTTTCACTTAATTTTCACATTATCGAGGTCTATTGGGCCCATTGGGCACACCAACAATTTTTTAGACCTCGTTCTAATTCTCGAATAGCTCGATCCATTATTTACGACAATTTATCTAAATTTCCATAATTTAATTTAATTAATACGAAAATTAAATCCGAAGCACGCATAACAATGTAAATTATCGTAAATAAGGGTTACTTACTTGAGATTCCATGCTAGTACGCAAATCGAGGCTATCTCGAGCTCTCGTTTGATGCCAATTTTCGAGCTACATAATTTCATGAATTTTCAGGTAAATTTTCAGTCATAAATTAATTAAATAAAATATTTCAAAATTTAAATCGGTCAATTTCGACCGCTACTGACTTACCCGTAGCTCGATTCCATCGTTGGGATTTTTCTCCAATGTTTTCCTCTTTTTCTTTTTCCTTTTTTCTCCTTTTTTCCTTTCCTCATTGGCTGAACTGGTTCGGTCCGGTTCAGACCCGGTTCGGACCTGCCGGTTCACCCCGGTTCACTCCGGTTCGACCGATTCAGGGCCTTGTCAGCCGGTTCTCCACCGGTTTCCACCGCCAGTGGCTCTGCTGGGTCGTCCGCATCTCAGATCTGCGGTCAGCTTCGGTCGAGGTCGCCGGAAAGTCGCTGGTCCGGCCTGTTCTCTCCACCGTCGGTACCCATTTCCTCTTTCCGTCGTTTTCGACGTTTGCCATCAGTTTCGTGGATCGTGGCTGCCACCAATCTGCTCACCTGCGCCTCGGGAACGTTCAGCTGTGGTCGGTCGGTGCCGAATCGTCGTCGGTCGTCAGGAATCGCCTTCTCTTCTCTCGGTTTCGTTTCTCGCCGTTCCTCTAGCCGGTGGCCGCCGTTCATGACTCCTTTAGGCCGGTAGTGGCCTAGGCCTCGTCGGGCACCCTTCCTCGGCCTCCGTCGGTCGTCCATCGCCGACAAGGGGCTCGGCCTCTATTGTTTCCCTCAAAAATCGCGTTTCGTGATTTTTCTGTCCGTTTTTTTTCCAATTCTTCTTTTTCATGTTTTTTTTTAATTTTATTAATTATTTTCATTATTATTTTAATCATTATAATACTATTATTTTGTCAAAAATATCTAAAAAAATTATTAATTTATTCAATTAATCCCTAATTGAATTTATCAGTATTATTTCAACTTTTTGGTATATTTTTCAATTATTTTCGGGATAATTTTTCTGAGGTAAATATTTCGATTAATCCTGAATAATTTCAATAAATTGATATCTTGATCAATTTAACCCAGAATAAATTTATTTCACCTTTATTGACCAAAATTTCTCAATCCATTATTTTTAATAAATTGTTCTTATCGAATTTATACCGATTTTCGGTCTTTTGATCATTTGGCCCTTCAACGTGTTTGGAAATTCCATTTCAGTTCTTTTGCATTTTTAAATGCACTCGTAAATTTCTATTCATTTCCTTTTACTCTTACAATAAAATCGGGTCTTACATAATCTCCCCCACTTAAGGAATTTGGTCCTTCAAATTAGAACCAAGTCATATGGGTCCATATATAACTCCGGGTACGTTTTCTCATATCATACTCTTTAATTCTTTGTGACCTTTCCGGAGTGTATTACTTCTCAAGAACTTTAACTAGGGAGATCGTCTTAAACCTCAATACTTTCTCTTTCCTGTTTAATGCCCGAATCAACTTTTTCAATATACTTATATTTGCACTGAGCTGAACTGTTTGAGTTTATATCGGATCACCTATGCTGGATTTGGGTAGTGTTACCGAAGTATCAAAAGAGTCTTATCTCCTACTTGTCCAATCTTTCAAAAATTCCATTCAGCAAAACTCAATTTGCCTTCTTCTCGAGTCTCCTTATGTCGTTATTTCCTTAGGACAAATAACTTCAACAATATTGATTCACCCTTGGTGAATTCCAATGCTTTTTGTCTGCTCTGAGGTGTTCTTAATCTCTCACTCAACTGAACATCCTCAGAGACTTATTATACTAATTCGAAAGAAATTTCTATGTATCACCCACTTTTTCCTGTCTGAGTCGGGGAACAACCCCTACAACCATACACTGCCTTGTGATTCATTTGAGTCCTCTATAACCCATCACGAAATTCATGGAGACTTGCTCCCATTTTCATGCCATGTCGATATAGGTAGAGGTTATAATAACTCTGTAGACTCTTAATACTCTACCTTATTCTGCTGACATACTAGGCACTTTACCACAATCTCTACCATATCTCTATTCACATCTGACCACCAATATCCTTTTTAGAGATTTCATATATATATTCGTTACTTTTCGTATGCACTGTTTATCCCGAAGAGTAAGCTTCTGACAATATTACTATCTCATCAACAGTGGTCCTGGAAGCACCTATACTGTCTATGAACCTCTCTATAAATCATCGACACTCTCTGTGAACTCTATCACTGTACCCTTCTGAATTTGACCCAAACCATCGACACCATGCCGATCATCATGCTAAGCCTGTCAAATCTGGGCACTCTCATCCAGTTCTAGTCTCAGGCTAGCTGTCACACAATCACTGTCATCATCAGAAGGGATCACATCACTATTGAGGCTCACAACTGCTCTAGCAGCTCACGCTCCCTGACCATCATATGTAATACCATCCCGAGGCTCTTTCTGCACAAGGCATCAGCCATTACATTAGCCTTTCTTGGGTGGTACAATTTTCCACAATCCAAATCTCTCAGAAGCTCTAACCCACTATGTATTCTCATATTCGCCTCTTTCTGTGAAAACAGATACTTGGGGATTTATGATCAGTGCATACCCAAAATTTCTCACCATATACATAATAGTACCATATCCTCAGTACAAGTACTACCGCTGCCAACTTTAAATCATGGGTCAGATAGTTTATTTCATGATCCTTGAGTCGTCTGAATCCACAATCGACTATCTTCCCATTTTGCATCAATACATAGCTCATTCACTATTTTGAGTCATTCATACACACAGAGAACCTCTTGAGCTGTTGGGTATGGTGAAAATAATCACGGTGGTCAGTTCATACTTCACTACATCGAAATTTATTTCACATCTATCATCTCACTTTAAATACCACGCTTCTTAGTTAAACGTGTCAACAAAGTATACCTTTTTTAGAACTCGCAACAACCATCTGTAAAAGCAAATTTCCAATTGTTGCTTATAATTTTCCCTGGACTTTAACTACACCCAATATATCATCAATAAGGATGATGACAAATCGGTCCAGGTAAAGTTTAAATAACTCATTGTACTTAAGCTCCACTACATATTTCAATCACCCATATCCTTGACCTATGTACGCATAAGCGTATAATATCACTTCAAAAGTGCTTCTGTTCACAATACTAACCGGCATCATTTCATTTTTCTTATATTAACGATTTTTATTATATTTTTAATATTTTAACCATCATGATTAATCAAATTTTATAATTCTTTATCGTACTAGTAAAAGTATCCAAATTTTAAATTTATATCTTATACGGTCGATTTCAAGTTATAGATTATATATATATATTTCTAAACGCTGTCAAGTCTTCAGGCATGGAGGTATTCTGAAATACCTTTATTAACCTTTAGACTTAACCACAATTACTTTACATATCAGTCCCTGTGGTCACAATTCATATTCGCTACTATTCGCTTTAATCCTAATTACTTCACGTATCATAGATATTCTTACCTTACATACTCCTCTTATTCCAATACATCTTGTATTTAGGATCAATCATATCTTAAAGAGTATCTCCTTCGTATATCAATTATAACGAAACTTGGTCCTTATTCATTTCGTGAGTACCATCATTTGCTCCTTTAATTTCAACCGTTGCACCCCTTTTTATTACTTGTCAAAACTTACAGTATACTTTTCAGGGGTAACCATATCACTATCTTAGGATAGAAATCCGAACATCATAATATGCAGCCGACTACTTTATTCTCAAATATTACTTTAAATTATTGATAGTCCATTGAATAAAATCGGCTGACTTATACTTCTTCCCCCATTTTCAATTTAAAATCTCTTCATAATTATTCAGTTAGTTAACCTTCCTCTATTGGGGTACTCATTTATCAGCATTGTGCCTAAGAGTGTAGGCATTCATGTCTTTTACTCACATGCGAATGAAGGTGGTATGAAGAAATACGTGGTACCAGGATCAATTAATGCAATTACTTCTTTATTCATAAGCAGTGTGGTATCTTTCACCAATTCCTGTGAAACATCAGTAGTGTCCTGGTCCAAGACATACACTTGCCTTCATCCAACAACCTACCTTCCTTTCCTCTTCGGTTGTGTCCTCCCTTTTCGTTGCAGCTATCTCAATAGGGTTTTTCTCTATCTCTTTACCTTTCTGTGGGGCAATCTCGCCCAACTCCGAGCAATCATAATAAATGATCCGTCTTACCACACTTAATGGTCATTTTCATCAATAATATGTAGGTGTAGGTCCTACTTCCGTGGTATTTACCACACATTCTACAGTGATCCGTAGCAGATCAAGGTTCTCCAAACACAATACCCCTCAAAAGTGCTACAATCAGATAACTGTGGCCTTACCAATCATCTTAGCCCATAACTCATCAAATCAATTCTTTTACCAAACTACCCCTTTTTCTCGTTCTACCATCTCTATCATTCTCAATTCTCTTTCTATCTCTATTTCGGCCCTTATTACCTTTCTCAATCTCAGAAGCGTGCAACACTCGATCTTATTCCCACCACTGTATTCTGCGCACTGCCTCAGTATAGGTAGTGATATCTAACGGGGCCAATCAGACTCTAATTGACAATTGAGCCCTTCAATTAACTTTTAGACATCTCGACTGTCACTGTTCATAGTGTCGAGGTAATATCTGCCCAAGAATATAACTGAGTTTCATACTCATAATTCATACTCATCAATAAATCAATTCTTCTGGGTCAGAGTAAGGATTTTATCTATCATTCCCTTTAAACAGTGTCCGGGATATTCTATCACCGGAAGACTTCCACAATATTTCTCTTGTCAACTCTGGATGTCTAACTCTTAAGATGGGTCGAGCGGACTTCCATCAATGCTCCGTCTAGCCCTCAAATCCCTTGCATACTCTGAGCAATTTACTCCCAAAATATTCTCCACACTCCGCTCCAACCTCGCGAAACGTGTCTCAATACTGTCCGATCTCTCTGTCGGACTCTGTGAGGCATGCTCAATATAAACCTCCATTTCAATCTCATCCTGATTCTCATAGGTCAACTCAGCACGATTAGCAGGCTCAAGTCTACCTCAACGACCTCTGCCTCGTGCTCTTCCTTCTCTATTGCGACTAATATTAGGTATTCCTGCATTCTCAATCATTTCTTAGTTAAAACCCATCTCGATATACACTATTGTATCTAACCAAGCACAGTAACATGGGGATGTAATTTCTTAATTACTGATATTGACACACATCAGACCAATTTCTGCTCTGATACCACCTTTATATGTCACGACCCAAAACTACCTAAAAATCAGAGTAAATTTTTCGCGTTTTGTTATTTTCTTTCATGCTTACCTGTCCTCTGATCGTGACCACACACCACTAACAAATTGGGCTGTGCGTCAATGTAAGTCCAACCAAATTAATTCTTTCTCAGTCATTTATAAATGTTTACAATATTTATACATCCCCTAAAGTTACTTACAAACATGTTACTGTGCTATGCTTATTTAGATACAATATGTACAAGTGTATATACCTTAAATGATGGGCAGCAGCGGATATCCGGAATGCAGTACTCAGTCACCTCAACATCTACTGGAGATTATCTGTGTGAAAAATGAAAGGGGTGAGAACATCAAACTCAGTAAGGCAATCCAACGAACAAGTAGGTAACCATACTACCTACATGAACATAGTGCCATGCATAAACCACCCTTTCTCCACACATTTCAAAACTGTTGCTATGATTCATGATGTCATGTAAAACAAGTTTGCATGGAAAATTCAACATGCTACTATTTCAAATCATTTCTTTCTCATTTACGATTTCACAACAAATCCAGGACTCAACCCATCCCTCGGGTGGTCCTGACTCACACAAAACCATTAAAATCAGTTTACATCACACATGGGTTTAAAAAGCATGGAAATAGCATCATGCAAATTTAGTTTAAAACCCAGTTTCAATCATCGTCAAGATCATCAACATGCGAGACTAGGTAACATCTGTATATTGGTAATAACCAGGACTATGGTCGTGTGTCCCCGTGAGCCCCTCTGCTACATGGATCCTAGTGTGCGGGGTCTCACCCTGATCGGGAACTGCCCGGGAGGTGGGTCAATCCAACCCGTTAGTCTTATTTGATCCCACGCATCCGAAGATGCCGTATCCGAAGATACCACACGGTACATCGTACTCCATGCTACTTGCATGGTACATCGTACTCCGTGAACCCATGTCATATCTCTATACTCATGCCATGTCTCAAAACGAACATGCGAGCCTATTTAATCGGTGACACACAGTCTACCCGACGCTCCAAGCACGGCTCATCGCATGTTCTTATAAAAATCAGTAGGGGGTGCGAGCGATGCTCCAACACTCTCGTCAATTCAAGTAAAACTAGTACGAGCTAAGCTCTAGCACTCTTATCAAATCATGTGGAAAATCTGGTGCGAGTTACACTCTAGCACCCTGTCACGAAAATCATGTAAAAGCTGGTGCGAGTTAGACTCTAGCACCGTGCCACGAAAATCATATATATATATATAAAATATGGTGCGAGTTGGACTCAAGCACCAATGCATGTAAAACTCTAGTGCGAGCTCTCGCTCCAGCACTAATGCATGCATCACACAACTCAAAATATCGTGCGAGCTGAGCTCTAGCACGTCACATGTCAATAAAAACACGTAGGCGGCTCTATTTCCTCAAAACAGTTTTCAAAACAATTTCATCGATGAAAATATGCAATGCTGCGCATTTTTCTTTCAAGGTTATTCAGCCTACTCATGCATGCATCAAAACACTCCAGAACGAGCAGGAACCTCTTGTTCTTGCTCCTCCCAATTTTTTTAAAATTGTAAATTTTACCCTTAACAAGGGTATTTTGGTAATTTACCCATTCGGGGCACTAAAATTATTAACTTACTTCTAGACCCTTCAGATAATTTAAAAGACTGCATATGACTTTGAAATTTCGTAAAGTTACCTCTAACAGTCCGCAGAATTTCCTTACCTTATTTTTCAGTAGAGTCTGACCTTTCCTTTTCCACTGCTGTCTCGTCACGCAGTCCGATCTGCTCCTAATCCATTGTCTGAAACTGCGTATAAATGTTCCTCAGGTCAGATATCATACAATTTAATTATATTTCCTATTTTCTGGGCTTAATTTAAATCATTGGGCCCATTTACCCCTATTGGGTCCGATTGCACCTTAATGGGCCTTAATCGGCCTTAAGCCCGTTTTCCACTTAATTTTCACATTATCGAGGTCTATTGGGCCCATTGGGCCCACCAACAATTTCTTGGACCTCGTTCTAATTCTCGAATAGCTCGATTCATTATTTACGACAATTTATCTAAATTTCCATAATTTAATTTAATTAATGCGAAAATTAAATCTGAAGCACGCATAACGATGTAAATTATCGTAAATAAGGGTTACTTACTCGAGATTCCATGCTAGTATGCAAATCGAGGCTATCTCGAGCTCTCGTTAGATGCCAATTGTCGAGCTACACAATCTCATGAATTTTCGGGTAAATTTCCAGTCGTAAATTAATTAAATAAAATATTCCAAAATTTAAATCGGTCATTTTCGACTGCTACTGACTTACCCGTAGCTCGATTACATCGTCGGGATTTTTCTCCAATTTTTTTCTCTTTTTCTTTTTCCTTTTTTCTCCTTTTTTCCTTTCCTCATTGGCTAAACCGGTTCGGTCCGGTTCAAACCCGATTCGGACCCACCGGTTCACCTTGGTTCACTTCGGTTCGACCAGTTCAGGGTCTTGTCGACCGGTTCTCCGCCAGTTTCCATGGGCAGTGGCTCTGCTGGGTCATCCGTATCTGAGATCTGGGGTCAGCTTCGGTCGAGGTCACCGGAAAGTCGCTGGTCCGGCCTGTTTTCACCACCGTCGGTACCCATTTCCTCTTTCCGCCGTTTTCGATGTTTACCGGCAGTTTCGTCGATCGTGGCTGCCTCCAAGCAGCTCACCTGCGCCTCGAGAACGTTCGGCTATGGTCGATCAGTGCCGAATCGTCACCGGTCGCAGGGAATCGCCTTCTGTAAACCCCAAAAATTTTTCGGTACTTGGCTCTAAGTGATATTGATTGGGATTAAATTATGCCTGTAGTACAAAAAAAAAACAAACAAACAAGATTATATCTTAATGTTAATAAGAGAGACTCAGGCTTAGATGAGGTTGATTTACAAATTTTTCTTTTACATGTATATACATATATACATGATGGAATATTAAATAATTACCTAGAATTGGTTAGTAAATAAATGAGAATTTATTTGAAATACATGGATGAGAATAACTATGTATATATACATATATATACATATATATACATATGTACGTGCTGTTGTAGATATATATATATATACACACACACGCATATAAGATTTATGTGTACAAATGCAGTGTGAATAGGAGTCTGAAGATAGGTAGCATATGTGAACGATACGTGTATATATATATATATATATATATGGAGAATTTAATCAAATATGTAGACATACATGTATATATATATATATATATATATATATATATGCAATATTTAATTTATTTCTCAAGATTAAAATATATGGGTGCAATGGTATACAAATGTGCATAGATAAATATACATATATGAAAGAAATACATCCATGTAAATATATGTGAGTATATATATGAGAGTAGATGTATACAATACATGTATAGGACCGAGAGCCCATCCGTTCATTATATTGGCATACACGAAATTCAGATTAGTGGAGGAAATAATATGTACAGGAAATAAATATATTAGTCAAGTTGTGAAAAGAAAAGACAATGAGAGTCGGTGGCCAAATCCACTCCCATTTTCTTTCCATCCTCACGCCACCAGGTTCACTCCCATCACATTTCCCTCACCATGCTCTCGGTGTTGCACCCTGTATGTGTATGAATGCAAGAAACCGAGAAATATAAAGATAGCAGAAGAAGGAAACCAAAGCTGAAACATGAGCAGGTAACTAAAACGGAAAATGAAATGATGTTGTACCAACATCAGTGTAGGAAACGTTAAGGAGAAAGAATGAAAATGATGGTTTTCGGTGAATAAAATATATATATATATATATATTCGGCGCAGTTGTTGAAGTCGGAAGGCTGAAGTGAAAAGACGGGGGGCTGATGAGAATGGCTCGGGCTCTAGCAAAAAAAAATGGAGAGATGGACTGGCTGAAGAATGGAGATGGAAAGTAGTCAGACGTGAACAGAAAAGCCGGAACAGACAGTGAGCCAAGAGAAAGAGACAACAAGGAGAAGATGGGCTGGAAACTGGGCAGAGGAAGTTTCCGTAGAATGAGAAAGGTGCTGGCGAAAACATGAAGACAGAGGCAGTGCATCTCTGTCTCACTTGCTGGAAAACAGGACGAGCAGCATACGGCATTTGTTACAAGGGAGCTTTGTGGTGGCCAAACATATGGGCTCTTGAGAGTGATTGGAAATAGAAAACCTCAAAAACTGTCCCGAATGAATCAAGGCCGACTTGAGAGATTTTAAAGGTGGGAATTGGTTGTTACATGGAAGACCAGTGGTACTCTTTTTCTGTTACCGCAAGCTTGGCAGTTGCAGCTCAAATGTGTTGAGCTCTCTTAGCTGAAGGTAAACGTGCTCGGGCTAGTGTAAAGGCGCTGGAGGTAGCACTGTTGCGGTGGTGCGAAAGGTGCTCGACAAGGATAGCAGAGGCTGAAGACAGGGGGAGGCTTCACCTCCCTGGAAATTTAGAAACCAAGCAGTGACACTGGAAGATAGGGAGGAGTCGGCTGTGCTAAGGAAGGTGGTCGAGATACGGGGATGATGATAGGGGTATCGGGAATTAGAGGAAACGGTGGGAGAAGGTGGTGAGGCCGAAAGGGAAGGAAACAGAGAAGAAAATCAAAGGTGAACAGTGACTGGTGTGAAAAAGAAAAGAAGAAGAAGTAGAGATGGCAGGAAAGAAAGAAGGAAATTCAAAAAAATATAAATAAAAAAAATAAATTTCGGGTGAATAGTAAAAAAAAAAGAGAAGATGATGAATACTAACCAAAAAAAAAAGTGAGTAATATTTTATATTTATTTATACATATATATAATTATATATGTGTATATTTGGAGGATGCAACGAAAATACCGAGAATATAAGAAAAGCCCGGGGAAGAAAATTCAAAAATATTTATTCGAAAATATCGGTACAAAATTTTGAGGAAATAACCCGAGTGAACCAGACCTGTCGACTCGCTACTTCGAAACAATCAAGGATTACGGACAAATATTGAGGTAAGGAATTTATGTAAGTTTTAAAGATAACTGTACGTTTTATGATTTTAAGTATATCTTCCATAAGTAAGCAAGATTTCGATTTTGACGCATTGTAGTTAATCCGATAAAATAGGATACTAAGAATATAAATTTCGGTATAGGAGAATCGTAGAAGGATTTAAGGGAGATACTTGGAGGCGTCCTTACTCGAACTTGGAATTTCGATAAATCGAGGTAAGGAGATATAATTTAAAATGGTAATAGTTACTTTCTGAACCTTGATAAAGAAAGCTTACAATGACATGAAGTATGATTTTCTTGCATGTTTCTAAATTATATTTCTGATCAAGACTATGCTTTCTATATTTGTGCTTTTGAAATAAAAACATGTCTTTTGAAATAATCTTTCAAATAAGATGATTTTATTTCGATGTTTTCGAATATGAAAACTATAAAATGTTTTGAGACTAAGGGCCATTTATGTTGTGTGCTTACGCACGTCAACTTCGCCTGTGTGGCATCTGAACTCGCCTGTGTGGCGTCTGAACTCGCTTGTGTGGCGTTTTAACTCGCCTGTGTGGCGCCTGTATTTCGTCTGTGTGGCGCCTGTGTGGCGCTTGTAATTCGCCTTCGTGGCGCTTGTATTTCGCCTGTGTGGCGCCTGTAATTAGCCTTCGTGGCGCCTGTAATTCGCCTTCGTGGCGCCTGTATCTCGCCTTCGTGGCGCCTGTATCTCGCCTTCGTGGCGCCTATATTTCGCCTGTGTGGCGCCTGTAATTCACCTTCGTGGCGCCTGTATTTCGCCTGTGTGGCGCCTATAATTCGCCTTCGTGGCGCCTGTAATTCGCCTTCGTGGCGCCTGTCTTTCGCCTTTGTGGTGCCTGTATTTCGTCTGTATTTCGCCTGTGTGGCGCCTGTTTTTCGCCTTTGTGGCGTCGGGAATTACCCTTAAGTTTTGAATTCCCTCTACGGAGGATGACCGGGTTATTTTGCCGTGTGATTACCTTGTTATTTTGCCGCGTGATTACTTTGTTATTGCCGCGTGATAAATTTGTTATTGTCACATGATAATTATATGGCCGATGCAGTCTCATTTTGAAAATTAAACTCTGATTTCAGAAATGGATTTGGTAGTATGTGATTTGATATGTATTCCTGTTTGGAATTCTGAATGTACGACTAGTTTTACATAATATCTGTTAAGTTCAAATACTTAAAGAATTACGTTTTGAATCTAGATGTTTATGATTTTCTTTAATCTTTGAATGTCATTATTATTAGTTTCAGAAAGTATCATTATATGCATTATCATGTTTTATACACATTTGAATTGCTAGAATCGTTTTAAATACATCTTCTTACTGAGCTTTTTCCCAAAAGCTCACCCCTTTACCTCTCAGATCTTTGCAGTGGATTACAGTTAATAAATGCTGCGTAGATGACGTAGGCTGGTGGATATGAGCCTCTCCAGACGACCTTTTGTACATGCATGAGGTATACATCCTTATTTCTGTACCAGACCATTTGTATGCACAGACATCTATTGAAAATAATGTGTCGGGATGAAACCTGTATAAGAATAAATGAAATGGAATATTTTTAAGGATTGACACTGAACAGGAATACAGCCTAAGAGAATAAAGGATTAAGTTACAAGTTGAAGTTTGAAAAAAAAAAATTACCCTAAATTTTAATAGGTCACGGGTCGTTACACCTTCTCTTCTCTCGGTTTCGTTTCTCGTCGTTCCTCTCGTCGGTGGCCGCCGTTCATGGTTCCTTTAGGTCGGTAGTGGCCCGGGCCTCGTCGGGCTCCCTTCCTCGGCCTCCGTCGGTCGTCCATCGTCGGCAAGGGGCTCGGCCTCTGTTGTTTCCCTCAAAAATCGCGTTTCGTAATTTTTCCGTCCGTTTTTTTTCCAATTCTTCTTTTTCTTTGTTTTTTAATTTTATTAATTATTTTTATTATTATTTTAATCATTATAATACTATTATTTTGTCAAAAATATCTAAAAAAATTATTAATTTATTCAATTAATCCCTAATTGAATTTATCAGTATTATTGCAACTTTTCGGTATATTTTTCAATTATTTTCGGGATAATTTTTTCGAGGTAAAAATTTCGATTAATCCCGATTAATTTCAATAAATTGATATCTTGATCAATTTACCCAGAATAAATTTATTTCACCTTTATTGACCAAGATTTCTCAATCCATTATTTTTAATAAATTTTTCTTATCAAATTTATACCGATTTTTGCTCTTTTGACCATTTTGCCCTTCAACGTGTTTGGAAATTCCATTTCAGTCTTTTTGCATTTTTAAATGCACTCGTAAATTTCTATTCATTCCCTTTTACTCTTACAATAAAATTGGGTCTTACTTAATCTCTCACACTTAAGGAATTTAGTTCTCCAAATTAGAACCAAGTCATATGGGTCCATATATAACTCCGGGTACGTTTTCTCATATCATACTCTTTAATTCTTCTGTGACCTTTTCGGAGTGTATTACTTCTCAAGAACTTTAACTAGGGAGATCGTCTTAAACCTCAATACTTTCTCTTTCCTGTTTAATGCCCTAATCAACTTTTTCAATATACTTATATTTGCACTGAGCTGAACTGTTGGAGTTTATATCCGATCACCTATGCTGGATCTGGGTAGCATTGCCGAAGTATCAAAAGAGTCTTATCTTCCACTTGTCCAATCTTTCAAAAATTTCATTCAGCAAAACTCAATTTGCCTTCTTCTCGAGTCTCGTTATGTCGTTATTTCCTTAGGACAAATAACTTCAACAATACCGATTCACCCTCGGTGAATTCCAATGCTTTTTGTCTGCTCTGAGGTGTTCTTAATCTCTCACTCAACTGAACATCCTTAGAGACTTACTATACTAATTCGAAAGAAATTTCTATCTGTCACCCACTTTTTCCTGTCTGAGTCGGGGAACAACCCCTACAGCCATACACTGCCTCGTGATTCATTTGAGTCCTTTATAACCCATCACGAAATTTATGGAGAGTTGCTCCCATTTTCGTGTCGTGTCGATATAGGTAGAGGCTGCAATAACTCTGCAGACTTTTAATACTCTACCTTATTCTACTGACATACTAGGCACTTTTCTACAATCTCTACCATATCTTTTTTCACATCTGACCACCAATATACTTTTTAGAGATTTCATATATATATTCGTTACTTTCCGTATGCACTGTATATCCCGAAGAGTAAGCTTCTGACAATATTACTATCTCATCAACAGTGGTCCTGGGGAGCACTTATACTGTCTCTGAACCTCTCTGTAAATCATCAACACTTTCTATGAACTTTATCACTGTACCCTTCTGAATCTGACCCAAACCATCGACACCATGCCGATCATCACACTAAGCCTGTCAAATCCGGGCACTCTCATCCGGTTCTAGTCTCAGGCTAGCTGCCACACAATCACTGTCATCATCAGAAGGGATCACATCACTATTGAGGCTCACAACTGCTCTAGCAGCTCATGCTCCTTGACCATCATATGTAATACCATCCCGAGGCTCTTTCTGCACAAGGCATCAGCCATTACATTAGCCTTTCTTGGGTGGTACACTTTTCCACAATCCAAGTCTCTCAGAAGCTCTAACCCACAATGTATTCTCATATTCGCCTCTTTCTGTGGAAACAGATACTTAGGGCTTTATGATCAGTGCATACCCAAAATTTCTCACCATATACATAATAGTACCATATCCTCAGTACAAGTACTACCGTTGCCAACTTTAAATCATGGGTCAGATAGTTTATTTCATGATCCTTGAGTCGTCTGAATCCACAATCGACTATCTTCCCATTTTTGCATCAATACACAGCTCATTCATTATTTTGAGTCATTTAGACACACGGAGAACCTCTTGAGCTGTTGGGTATGGTGAAAATAATCACGGTGGTCAGTTCATACTTCACTACACCGAAATTTATGTCACATCTATCATCTCACTTTAAATACCACGCTTCTTAGTTAAATGTGTCAACAAAGTTTACCCTTTTTAGAACTCGCAACAACCATCTGTAAAAGCAAATTTCCAGTTGTTGCTTATAATTTTCCCTGGACTTTAACAACACCCAATATATCATCAATAAGGATGATGACAAATCGGTCCAGGTAAAGTTTAAATAACTCATTGTAGTTGAGCTCCACGACATATTTAAATCGCCCATATCCTTGACCTATGTACGCATAAGCGTATAATATCACTTCAAAATTGCTTCTGTTCACAATACAAACCCGTGTCATTTCCTTTTTCTTATATTAACGATTTTTATTATATTTTTAATATTTTACCCTTCATGATTAATCAAATTTTATTATTCTTTATCGTACTAGTAAAAGTATCCAAATTTTAAATTTATATCTTACTACGGTCGATTTCAAGTTATAGATTATATATATATATTTCTAGACGCTGTCAAGTCTTCAGGCGGGGAGGTATTTTGAAATACCTTTATTAACCCTTAGACTTAACCACAATTACTTTACATATCAGTCCCTGAGGTCACAATTCATATTCGCTACTATTCGCTTTAATCCTAATTACTTCACGTATCATAGATATTCTTGCCTTACATACTCCTCTTATTCCAATACATCTTGTATTTAGGATCAATCATATCTTAAAGAGTATCTCCTTCGTATATCAATTATAACAAAACTTTGTCCTTATTCATTTCGTGAGTACCATCATTTGCTCCTTTAATTTCAACCGTTGTACCCCTCTTTATTACTTGTCAAAACTTACAGTATACTTTTCAGGGGTAACCATATCACTATCTTAGGATAGAAATCCGAACATCATAATATGCAGCCGACTACTTTATTCTCTAATATTACTTTAAATTATTGATAGTCCATTGAATAAAATCGGCTGACTTATACTTCTTCCCCCGTTTTCAATTTAAAATCTCTTCATAATTATTCCGTTAGTTAACCTTCCTCTATTGGGGTACTCATTTATCAGCATTGTGCCTAAGAGTGTAGGCATTCATGTCTTTTACTCACATGCGAATGAAGGCGGTATGAAGAAATACGTGGTACCAGGATCAATTAACGTAATTACTTCTTTATTCATAAGCAGTGTTGTATCTTTCACCACTTCCTGTGAAACATCAGTAGTGTCCTGGTCCAAGACATGCACTTGCCTTCGTCCAACAACCTACTTTCCTTTTCTCTTCGGCTGTGTCCTCCCTTTTCGATGCAGCTATCTCAACAGGGTTTTTCTCTATCTCTTTACCTTTCTGTGGGGCAATCTCGCCCAACTCCGAGCAATCATAATAAATGGTCCGTCTTACCACACTTAATGGCCATTTTCATCAATAATATGTAGGTGTAGGTCCTATTTTCGTGGTATTTACCATGCATTCTACTGTGATCCGTAGCAGATCGGGGTTCTCCAAACACAATACCCCTCAAAAGTGCTACAATCAGATAACTGTGGCCTTACCAATCATCTTAGCCCATAACTCATCAAATCAATTCTATTACCAAACTACTCCTTTTTCTCATTCTACCATCTCTATCATTCTCGATTCTCTTTCTGTCTCTATTTCGGCCCTTATTACCTTTCTCAATCTCAGAAGCGTGCAACACTCGATCTTATTCCCAACACTATATTCTGTGCACTGCCTCGGTATAGGTAGTGATATCTAACGGGGCCAATCGAACTCTAATTGACAATTAAGTCCTTCCATTAACTTTTAGACATCTCGACTGTCATTGTTCAGAGTGTCGAGGTAATATCTGCCCAAGAATATAACTAAGTTTCATACTCATAATTCATACTCATCAATAAATCAATTCTTCTGGGTCAGAGTAAGGATTTTATCTATCATTCCCTTTAAACAGTGTCCAGGATATTCTATCACCGGAAGACTACCAAAATATTACCAAAATATTTCTCTTGTCAACTCTGGATGTCTAACTCTTAAGATGGGTCGAGCAGACTTCCATCAATGCTCCCTCTCGCCCTCAAATCCCTTGCATACTCTGAGCAATTTGCTCCCAAAATATTCTCCACACTCTGCTCCAACCTCGCGAAACGTGTCTCAATACTGTCCGATCTCTCTGTCGAACTCTGTAAGGCATGCTCAATATAAACCTCCATTTCAATCTCATCCTGATTCTCATAGGTTAACTCAGCACGATTAGCAGGCTCAGGTCTACCTTTACGACCTCTGCCTCGTGCTCTTCCTTCTCTATCGCGACTAATATTAGGTATTCCTGCATTCTCAACCATTTCTTAGTTAAAACCCATCTCGATATACACTATTATATCTAACCAAGCACAGTAACACGGGGATGTAATTTCTTAATTACTGATATTGACACACATCAGACCAATTTTTACTCTGATACCACCTTTATATGTCACGACCCAAAACTACCCAAAAATCAAAGTAAATTTTTCGCGTTTTGTTATTTTCTTTCATGCTTTCCTATCCTCTGATCGTGACCACACACCACTAACAAATTGGGCTGTGTGTTAATGTCAGTCCCACCAAATTAATTCTTTCTCAGTCATTTATAAATGTTTACAATATTTATACATCCCCTAAAGTTACTTACAAACATGTTACTGTGCTATGCTTATTTAGATACAATATGTACAAGTGTATATACCTTAAGTGATGGCCAGCAGCGGATATCCAGAATGCAGTACTCAGTCGCCTCAATATCTACTGCAGATTATCTGTGTGAATAATGAAAGGGGTGAGCACATCAAGCTCAGTAAGGCAATCCAACAAACAAGCAGGTAACCGTACTACCTACATGAACGTGGTGCCATGCATAAACCACCCTTTCTCCACACATTTCAAAACTGATGTTATGATTCATGATGTCATGTAAAACAAGTTTGCATGAAAAATTCAACATGCTACTATTTCAAATCATTTCTTTCTCATTTAGGATTTCACAACAAATCCAGGACTCAACCCATCCCTCGGGTGGTCCTGACTCACACAAAACCATGAAAATCAGTTTACATCACACATGGGTTTAAAAAGCATGGAAATAACATCATGAAAATTTAGTTTAAAACCCAGTTTCAATCATCGTCAAGATCATCAACATGCGAGACTAGGCAACATCTGTATATCGGTAATAACCAGGACTATGGTCGTGTGTCCTCATGAGCCCTTCTGCTACACGGATCCTAGTGTGCAAGGTCTCACCCTGATCGGGAACCGCCCGGGAGGTAGGTCAATCCAACCCATCAGTCTTATCCGATCCCACACATCCGAAGATGCTGTATCCGAAGATACCCCGTATCCAAAGATACCGTATCAGAAGATACCCCGTATCCGAAGATACCCCGTATCCGAAGATACCACACGGTACATCGTACTTCATGCTACTTGCACGGTACATCGTACTCCGTGGACCCATATCATATCTCTATACTCATGCCATGTCTCAAAACGCACATGCGAGCCTATTTAATCGGTGACACACAGTCTACCCGACGCTCCAAGCACGGCTTATCGCATGTTCTCATAAAAATCAGTGGGGGGTGCGAGCGATGCTCCAGCACTCTCGTCAATTCAAGTAAAACTAGTACGAGCTAAGCTCTAGCCCTCTCATCAAATCATGTGCAAAAATCTGGTGCGAGTTACACTCTAGTACCCTGTCACAAAAATAATGTAAAATTTGGTGCGAGTTAGACTCTAGCACCGTGTCATGAAAATCATATATATATATAATCTGGTGCGAGTTGGACTCCAGCACCAATGCATGGAAAACTCTAGTGCGAGCTCTCACTCCAGCACTAATGCATGCATCACACAACTCAAAATATCGTGTGAGCTGAGCTCTGGCACGTCACATGTCAATAAAAACATGTAGGCGGCTCTGTTTCCTCAAAACAGTTTTCAAAACAATTTCATCGATGAAAATATGCAATGCTGTGCATTTTTCTTTCAAGGTTAGCCAGCCTACTCATGCATGCTTCAAAACACTCCAGAACGAGCAGGAACCTTTTGTTCTTGCTCCTCCCAATTTTTTTTAAAATTGTAAATTTTACCCTTAACAAGGGTATTTTGGTAATTTGCCCATTCGGGGCACTAAAATTATTAACTTACTTCTAGACCCTTTAGATAATTTAAAAGAGTGCATATGACTTTGAAATTTCGTATAGTTACCTCTAGCTGTCCGTAGAATTCCCTTACCTAATTTTTCTGTAGAGTCTGACCTTTCCTTTTCCACTACTGTCTCATCACGCAGTCCGATTTGCTCCCAATCCATTGTCCGAAACTGTGTATAAATATTCCTCAGGTAAGATATCATACAATTTAATTATATTTCCTATTTTTTAGGCTTAATTTAAGTCATTGGGCCCATTTACCCATATTGGGCCCGATTGCACCTTAATGGGCCTTAATCGGCCTTAAGCCCGTTTTCCACTTAATTATCACATTATCGAGGTCTATTGGGCTCATTGGGCCCACCAACAATTTCTTGGACCTCGTTCTAATTCTCGAATAGCTCGATTCATTATTTACGACAATTTATCTAAATTTCCATAATTTAATTTAATTAATGCGAAAATTAAATTCGAAGCACGTATAACGATGTAAATTATCGTAAATAAGGGTTACTTACCCGAGATTCAATGCTAGTACGTAAATCAAGGCTATCTCGAGCTCTCATTGGATGCCAATTATCGAGCTACACAATTTCATGAATTTTTGGGTAAATTTCCAGTCGTAAATTAATTAAATAAAATATTTCAAAATTTAAATCGATCAATTTCGACCGCTCCTGACTTACCCGTAGCTCGATTACATCGTCGGGATTTTTCTCCAATTTTTTTCTCTTTTTCTTTTTCCCTTTTTCTCCTTTTTTCCTTTCCTCATTGGCTGAACCGGTTCGGTCCAGTTCAGACTCGGTTCGGACCCGCCGATTTACCCCGGTTCACTCCGGTTCGACCGGTTCAAGGCCTTGCCGGCCGGTTCTCCGTCGGTTTTCGCCGCCACCAATCAGCTCACCTACGCCTCGGGAACGTTCGACTGTGGTCGGTCGGTGCCGAATCGTAGTCGGTCACCGGGAATCGCCTTCTCTTCTCTCGGTTTTGTTTCTCCCCGTTCCTCTCGTCGATGGCCGCCGTTCGTGGCTCCTTTAGGTCGGTAGTGGCCCGGGCTTCGTCGGGCTCCCTTCCTCGGCCTCCGTTGGCCGTCCATCGCCAGCAAGGGGCTCAGCCTCTGTTGTTTCCCTTAAAAATCGCATTTCGCAATTTTTTCCATCTGTTTTTTTTTCAATTCTTCTTTGTTTTTTTTAATTTTATTAAGTTTTTTTATTATTATTTTAATCATTATAATACTATTATTTTTTCAAAAATATCTAAAAAAATTATTAATTTATTCAATTAATCCCTAATTGGATTTATCAGTATTATTTCGACTTTTTGGTATATTTTTCGATTATTTTCGGGATAATTTTTTTGAGGTAAAAATTTTGATTAATCTGGATTAATTTCAATAAATTGATATCTTGATCAATTTAACCCAGAATAAATTTATTTCACCTTTATTGACCAAGATTTCTCAATCCATTATTTTTAATAAATTTTTCTTATCGAATTTATACTGATTTTTGCTCTTTTGACCATTTTACCCTTCAACGTGTTTGGAAATTCCATTTAAGTCCTTTTGCATTTTTAAATGCACTCGTAAATTTCTATTCATTCCTTTTTGCTCTTACAATAAAATCGGGTCTTACAATATTTTAGACATGTAGTTTTATAGTTATTTTCTTAATTTCCTAGGATTTTTTTCATTAAATTTTAGTTTAGTTTAATTTGCATTTTTATTAATTAGCTTAATTACATGCATATCTTATTTTAGGTTAGTTTTATTGTAGTTTAATTAATCTTATTTTGTTATTTTCATATTTTCGTTTTATTTTAGTTGCGTTAATGAATTTTTAACTGTTTTAATTATTTTTATAGGTACTTACTTTTAATTACGTGGAGCACTGTAAGTAATCTTAGCTCAGTTTTATTTAGTTTTTATTATTTTATTGTTTTTCGGTAATTTTAATTCTAAACCTAGTAGATCACTCACTAAGACTTCATAATTTGCTAGAATATACTTAGGGTAAGATTAATCGGTAGTTAATTAGACTAACAAACTTCTCTGAGGGACGATAACTCGGGACTCAAATCTCATTATTACTTGTACAACCCGTGCACTTGCGGATAATACGTTCAGATCGTATCAAGTTTTTGGCACCGTTGCCGGGGAAGTTTTAATTAGTCGTTAATATCGGTGAAATTATGCTTAGGTATAATTCTAGCTTGTAAATATTTAGGTTGTAAATATTTAGGGCTTTAATCTAGATTATTTCATTTTCTCTCTCAGAAAAAAAAATTTGAAAAATTGAAAAACTTAAAAAAAAAATCTAAGGACTTTTAGATATTTGCATACGTAGAGCCAGAAGTTACGATTGCTTTCCTTTAGATCCTAAAATTGAAAGAACACTTATAAAAATTAGAAAGGATTCTAGGAAATTATTAGCTTCGCTGCAAAACACTATGGTAGAAAATAGGGAAATTAGGACCGTTGGAGTTATGCAATACTGACTATTGGAGGGTATTATACCTGCATTAGGACACCAGCTATCCTTGCTAACAATTTCTAAATTAAGCCTTCCATCTTCCAGATGATCCAGTCCTCTTTACAATTTAGTGGGCTTCAGTACGATGACCCACATGCTCACCTTGGGCAATTCCTGGACTTGTGCAACACGTTCAAACACAATGGATTATCTGATCATGTGCTTAGGCTTAGATTATTCCCCTTCTCACTTAGGGATAGGGCACGACACTGGTTAACCTCCTTGCCTCCGAGATCCATTTCTACATGGGACGAGTTAGCCCACCAATTTCTAGCCACGTTTTTTCCTCCCTCTAAAATTGCCAGACTCCATAGCGACATATCTTTCTTTACCCAGTTCGATTCGAAATCTCTTTATGAAGCATGGGAACGATATAAGGAGCTTCTGAGGAAGTGCCCTCACCATAGCTTACCTTTGTGGTTGCAAGTCCAGACTTTCTACAACGAACTTACAAGCCAAAATAGGACCATTGTTGACGCTGCTGCGGGTGGAACGCTAATGTGTAAAACAGAGGAGGAAGCTTACAAGTTATTAGAAAAGATGGCTGCTAACAACTATCTATGGTCCTCGGAGAGGCAACTGCCAAAGAAGTCGGAAGGTATTTATGAGCTCAACACACTGTCTACCTTGACCTCTCAAATCGCTAATCTTACGAAGAAGGTAGAGTCGCTCAGTACCTAACATAATCATTCCACCAGTCCTAACCTTGTGTTTTCTGTCCAAAGTCCTTTTCTTTCCTGCCAGCTGTGTAGTGGTACCCACTATGTAGATAGATGTCCGCTCAACTTAGAATCGGTTCAGTATGTTGCCCCCCCAGAGCAACAGAACAACCTTTTTTTAAACACCTATAATCCAGGGTGTAGGAGCCATCCTAACTTTTCCTGGAACCAAAACAAAGGGCAAACTTCTAATTCTAAACCTGGAGGACCCCCTATTTTTTAAGCTCCACTGGTTCATGTACCACCACAGCTACAATTTCCATATCATCCACCTCATCAACCACCCCCACAACAATTTCAATATCATCCATCACCAACACCACCACCACCACTTAAGCAGCCCCAAATTTACCATGCACTAGCAGTTGAGAAGAAGCCCTCGCTTGAGGAAATGTTCATGACTATCCTGCAAAATCAAGCTGCCTCAATTAAGAACTTAGAAGTTCAGGTTGGACAAATAGCTAGTGCTCTTCACCAGCATCCACAAGGGACCCTCCCCAGTAATACTGAAGTTAATCCTGTTAGGCAAATGGAGGGTAAAGAACATGTGAAATCCATCACCTTTAGGGGCGGTAGAGAGCTAGATGAACCATAAGTTAAGTCCAGACCTGAATAGCCTATTATTGAAGAATCCTTAGGTTCTAAAGATTGAGCTCAGAAAGAGTATGAACATTAGGATCAAGCTGCAAAGGAATCCAAGTTAAGTGTTTCTCCATCTATACCTTATTATTCTTCATAGCCTTTCTCATCCTCTGATGCTATACATGTTACCACTACATCCCTTCCAGTTAGACCACAAGTACCTTTTCCTCAGAGGTTTCAAAACCAAAAGCTTGACCAACAATTCGCCAAATTTCTTGAGGTTTTTAAGAAACCTCACATCAACATTTCGTTCGCAGATGCTTTAGAGAAAATGCCAAGTTATGTGAAGTTTTTGAAGGATATCCTCTCTAGGAAGAGAAGATTGGAAGATTATGAGATGGTGGCCTTAATTGAGGAATGTAGTGCAATTATCCAAAGAAAATTACCCCCAAGCTCAAGGATTCCGGGAGTTTTACCATACCCTGCACTATTGGAAATTTAATCTTTGGTAGAGCCCTGTGAGATTTAGGAGCGAGTATAAATCTAATGCTTTTGTCTATTTATCAGAACTTAGGATTAGGGGATACCAATCCTACCACAGTGACTTTTCAGCTAGCTAATCGATCCATTAAATATCCAAAGGGGGTCATTGAGGATGTGTTAGTAAAGGTGGACAAATTTATTTTCCCTGGGGATTTTATTGTGTTGGACATGGAAGAAGACAAGGAAGTCCCCATTATACTAGGCAGACCTTTCCTAGTGACTGGTAGAACTTTAATTGATGTATAGAAAGGGGAGTTAGCAATGAGAGTTCAGGATCAGGAAGTGAAGTTTAATGTTTTCAAATCTTTGAAGCTCCTTGATGACTCTCAAGAGTGTTTTAAGATGGAGGTTAAGGAAGATAAAATGTCTGAACATAAGAAATCTGAGAGAAAGAAGGAAGTAGATAGAGCTAAGTAGGAGTTAACTATCAATATTCTGTCACCATTTTTGTTGACCCTCATACTCTTCGCCCTGCTGCTGAGTGTTGTTTTCTTCAGCTGCATTTGAAGTGGCTGTGTTTTTATTTTCACTTTATATATAGTTCTTTTCCTTTTTCTTTTCTATTATTTTTTTCTTCTTTTATGTTGCAGATTTCTTTTCTAGTATTACGCTTTCAATCAAGCTTCAGTTGTTCATCATCATCAGAAAGGGGAGTACTCTGTTCTTGAGTTTAAATTCTTATATTATCTGCACACTAGGACACTGTGCACTTTAAGTTTGGGGGATGGGATATCACTTGATTAATTTTATGAAAAATTGAAAAACATTTCAAAATATTTTTGATAATATGAGCTTAAATTGTTTGATTTTGGGATGATTTAGTGCTTAGCATGTAGTTTTCCCATATTCCGATGACATGACCCCATGATTTAGTCTGACTTTGATTGACTGAGAAGCATGATTATAGGAAAAGCATGAAGTTGAATTCTTGAATTTGTCTTAACTCTGATTGTGATTGCCTCATCTTATGCACATGTCATGTCGTGAATCAGTATATTTATTTAGAGAAAGCTTATGAGTACATAGGATTGCATTTGTTCAATTGATTTGGTGCATCATATTCTAGAATTTGTTTGATCTGATCTCGAGGTGAAATATTAGATCACACTTAATTAGGGAGATGATCTAGGCCATCTTTGAATCGTTTGAGCCTTTCTAGCCATCCTTGTAGATATCCTACCCCTAGTTACCCATCTGGGCCAAATAAGCTTTTCTCTATAAATATTCCGGTAAATTTTTCCCGTAGCTTAAATACTCTGTTCCTATCCCTTACCCCAAAAGCATGAAAAGTCATTAGGATATATTGTGAGCTATATGGGTATTAAGTGATAGTGAAGGAGTATGTATTGAAAAAGAAAAGAAAAAGAAAAAGAAAAGAAGAAAGAAGAAAAATACAAAAATAGAACAAAAAGTTTAGTGAAATAAATAAGTTTGGGGGAAATAAATTTGAGCACTTACATAAAGATCCTAGAAGTAATGTATGTTAAGGGGTAATTAAACCTAAATCAACTTTATCATACCTTAGCCCCAGCCTTACATTACAAGCTTAATGAAGTCTTATTGATCTTTGGTTAAGTGTGACTACATTAGTGGAGAGAGAAGTGAAAAGCAAACTTATGGGAATGATCACATGTCATTGACTTTGCATTCATTGTGTTTGCATAATCTGATGCAGATAATGTACTGTGGAGTGACTTAGACATTTTTCACACACTCACGAAGAGTTCAATTTGGGTTAGGACTTATGATTGAATGATTCTGAATGTTGGACTTGTAATTGTGATTCTTTGATATCATAGTTTGTACTTTTTCTTTAAGGATGATATTGGAGAAATAATTATCTTGGTACTTGTCATTCCTGTATGAATTTTGTTTTGCTTGAGGACAAGCAAAAGCTCAAGTTTAGGGGAGTGATAATTCTATCTTTTTTTAGAATTATTTGCGCTTTATTTACTAATTAACTATTGAAATCCCCAATTTATTTTGTTAATTATCCCCTTTATTTAATTAAAATTCTCATGATTGTAGATAAATTAAATCCGGATGAATTTGGAAAATTTCGGTAGAAAATATACTAGAATTGGACTAAAATCAAGATTGGACCATGCGGACAACACGAGCCTTGCCACCTAGCCCATCCAATTGGACAAGAAGACAGATGACATGGAAATATCTTTTCAAGGAGCCAATGGTGTGAAGATAAGTGGCCAAACAATGCCAACTCATCTAGGATGGAAAAATTACAATTTTACCCCAAAGTGTGTATATAAATAGATAATGATGGCAATTGAAAATGTCAAGTAGTTTTAGTGTAGAACTAGTTAGAGTAGCATAGTTATATTAGTTTAGTTTTTATTTTAGAAGCTTTTCCCGAAAACCATTTTCTATTTTACTGTTCATGCTAATCTTCATTTGTTATCTTTTATGAAAAGCTTTTCATGTTCTTGGTAGCCACCATTTATTTTAATCTTTGCAAGTTTCCATTTTTTGTAGATTTAGCATGATTTAATATTATGAATGAAAAAGTATTTTGTTTCTTTTTACTTGCTCATTTTTACTTCTCAGTTTCCTTTGCATCTCAACTTTTTACTTGCTCACTTTATTTTCTAGTAGTTTCACCATTCTACATTTAAGTTAAACCATATTTAGTGTCTTTGCTAGTCACTCTTTGTTCATCCAACCTGAGAGAGAAGTAAACAGTGGCATCGGTTGGTGTTGAGAGGTCCAGGATTGGAGCCGGCGCTTCCATTGCTGGTGTTACTCACGGTTGTATCCTATCCTGATCAAAGCTTGTGGGCTGCTTCCCTTCAGTGTAGTGCAGAACTTCTTCACGGTGCAATGTGGTAGAAGTACCAAATGAGGATGCTGATTTGCTAGACTCGGCAGCAACAGTAGCTAGAAATCACACTCTATTTTGCTCTATTTCTTAGTCAGTTTACTGTGCTAATTTTATTTAGTTATTTTCGCACTTCTGTTTCTATTGCTTTTGTTGTTCCCTGAGAGTGTATGTTGCAAGGAGATTAGGTGTCACTATTATTCGGTCTTCAAGCTTTTAACACTTTCTTTACAGCTATCAGCTATCCTCCCCTTTTTAAATCTCGGTTCAATTATTTTTTGGGCACGCTAGATGGATGATGACAATACAGGACTGTGTTATTCATTGTTGCATAACATTGCTGGATCGAGTTAGGCAGGGAATGTGGTAGCAGCAGACGCACAAGCAGTAAGGAATTAAATAAAGGTTGGGAGCTGGTTATCGCGGTAGTGCAGTACTAAGGACAGATGCAGAAGCATGGTGTAAAAGATTGGTGATTGAAGCATGAGTAGGGACGTGTGCCGTGTAGCCGAGGAAGGTGGTAATTCGTGGGAGCAGGAGCAGCTAGTGCTGCCAAAAGCATGGGCAGGGAATGGAGCCGAGGACATGCAGCGGTGGGCAGGACAACGCCTGGAGAAGGAAACATGCACGGTTTATGCACAGGGCCAGTGTCGGGGCAGTTGGCAAATTTTGCAATCGGGCAAGGCCATGTTTGGCAATCCTCATTTACTCTTCATAATGTGTTTTTCATGTTTATTTTATTGCTGATTATTTTTATGCTTCTTCTTATTACTTGTTAGTGTAGGTAAAAATAGTTTTAAATTTAATTTGCATATTAGTTAGTTGTTCTTTGCTTATTAGTTAAAGTTTTTGCGTAGAATTTATGAGTTGCATTTAGAATTAATTTAGTTTAAACTTGTTTCATGCATTTTTAATTTAGTTTTCATTTTAAATTTAAAAATCCAAAAATCGTATTTATCATGCATTAGTTAAATTTTATTGTTAAGTTAGTAATTAGATATAGTTAGGATTAGTTTAGAGTTAATATTTTAGACATGTAGTTTTATAGTTATTTTCTTAATTTCCTAGGATTTGTTTCATTAAATTTTAGTTTAGTTTAATTTGCATTTTTTATTAATTAGCTTAATTACATGCATATCTTATTTTTGGTTAGTTTAATTGTAGTTTAATTAATCTTATTTTGTTATTTTCATATTTTCATTTTATTTTAGTTGCGTTAATGAATTTTTAACTGTTTTAATTATTTTTGTAGGTACTTACTTTTAATTGCATGGAGCATTGTAAGTAATCTTAGCTCGATTTTATTTAGCTTTTATTTTCTTATTGTTTTCCAGTAATTTTAATTTTAGACTTAGTAGATCACTCACTAAGATTTCATAAATTGCTAGAATATACTTAGGGTAAGATTAACCCGTAGTTAATTAGGCTAACCAACTTCTCTGAGGGACTCTAACTCGGGAATCAAATCGCATTATTACTTGTACGACCCGTGCACTTGTGGATAATACGTTCAGATCGTTTCAAGTTTTTGGCGCCGTTGCGGGGGAAGTTTTAATTAGTCGTTAATATCGGTGAAATTATGCTTAGCTATAATTCTAGCTTGTAAATATTTAGGTTGTAAATATTTAGGGTTTTAATCTAGATTATTTCATTTCCTCTCTTAGAAAAAAAAATTTTGAAAAATTGAAAAACTTAAAAAAAAAATTCTAAGGACTTTTAGATGTTTGCATGCGTAGAGCCAGGAGTTGCGATTGCTTTCCTTTAGATCCTTGAAATTGAAAGAACACTTAAAAAAATTAGAAAGGATTCTAGGAAATTATTAGCTCCGTTGCAAAACACTATGGCAGAAAATAGGGAAATTGTGATCATTGGAGATTATGCAATGCCGACTATTGGAGGGTATTATACCGGCATTAGGCCACCAGCTGTCTCTGCTAACAATTTTAAAATTAAGCCTTCCATCCTCCAGATGATCTAGTCCTCTTTACAGTTCAGGGGCTTCAACACGATGATCCACATGCTCACCTTGGGCAATTCTTGGACTTGTGGAACACGTTCAAACACAACGGATAATCTGATGATGCGTTTAGGCTTAGATTATTCCCTTTCTCACTTAGGGATAGGGCACGACATTGGTTAACCTCCTTGCCTCCATGATCCATTTCTACATGGGACGAGTTAGCCCACCAATTTTTAGCTAAGTTTTTCCCTCCCTCTAAAATAGCCGGACTCCGTAGCGACATATCTTCCTTTGCCTAGTTCGATTCGAAATCTCTTTACGAAGCATGGGAATGATATAAGGAGCTTCTTAGGAAGTTCTGTGAGATCTGAGAATTTCAGACATATTTTAATGATGTAATAAGAATTTGAAGTGTAATTTATTGAGCTAAGTGAATTGTGGGAATTATAATTGGAGATTTATATGTTAAGTGTGTAAAATAAGCATGAAGTATGAGGACAGATCGATCTGGGAGAAGGAGAGATCGATCTGGTGAGTTAAAAATGACGGGGAAGGAGGAATTTGAGGAGCAGATCGATCTCCAATGGAAGAGATCGATCTCCAAATGATTCTGTTTGAGAAAGGATCGATCTCATGAGGAAGAGATCGATCTCCAAATGATTCTGTTTGGAAGAAGATCGATCTCCTTAGGAGCAGATCGATCTCATAAAGCCATAAAGAGATCGATCTCACCCCTCGACAGATCGATCTCCTAGGCATAAAATTGCCCAGATCGTCCCCAAAATTCAAACGCAGATCGATCTCACCCCTCGACAGATCGATCTCCTACCTCCAGTCTATATAAGGAACCCGTGTTTTTCTCCTGCAATTTCACTTTCTCTCTCTTCCAAACCCATTTCCACCGAAAACCTAACTTTCTCACTCATCCAAATCACCCATTTTCGGCTGAATCAGCTGTTGTGGTAAGAAGGAAAGTTGTTCCTCATCAAAGGGAGAACAACATACTTGGAAATCGAAGGACGAATCGAATCGAGGCGTGGGTTATGCCTCTCACAAGCTTTGGGTAATTTCTAAACCTCGATCTTGATATTTGAGCTGATTTTGATGTTATTGGTAGTTGTCATTGCGTTGAAATAGTTGAGAAAGGATTAGGGATTGATGAAATTGCAATGTAGTTGGAGTAATGTAGATATTTGGTAATTTTGGTAATTTTGAGAATTTGTGCTATAAATGGAAATTTAGACAATGTGGAGAATTAGCCTAGATAATTGGCATGAGAAATGTAGGACACTGAGATATTGTAAATGAGGTTGTAGTTTAGGGTTGAGTTACGAGAATCAAGAGATTTGAGGAGTTATGAGCAATTATGCTCGATTTTGAGAATTGAGGTTTATGAGATAATTGAGTGTTGATGTTTTAACATCGTTTGGACAGCTCGGGAGTTTCAGAGTGGAATGCGAGGCTAGTCCGTGATACGGGGGAAACGATTGCACTATACGAGGTGCAAAGAGGTAAGGGAAATCTAAATCATTTGTGTATGTGAATTGTAAACTATTTTAGCATGAATTGTGGTTTACAAAACAAGCATGTTGGGTTTTGTGTTGAGATTAAATTGCACACGATTTTTATAGCCGGTTGGAGCCCAATGTTTTTATGAGTTTATAACTGGGCTCTACGTTAAGGCAATATTGAGATTTGAGAAATGTGTGCGTGTGCTTTGCCAGTTGGAACTCGGTTTTATTACGTTTTGTGTTGAGTACAAAACGATTTTCAAATGAGTTTATGAGAGAAAAACCATTATGAGTTCTACGTGAAGGTAAACCAGTCTTATGTGATAAGACTTAGGTGTGTAGTTGTGAGTACACACCGGGCATTGCTCTGATAGCATGTAAGCCCGATTTCTTCTCCGTTCTGGTAACGTGAGAACAACCCATTCAGTGGCTGTGCCACGTATACGTAGTGGCCGTTACCACATTGAGAAACCCCATTGGTGGCTGTGCCACGTTATACCCCATTGGTGGCTGTGCCACGTTGAGAAACCCCATTGGTGGCTGTGCCACGCTATACCCCATTGGTGGCTGTGCCACGTTGAGAAACCCCATTGGTGGCTGTGCCACATTATACCCCATTGGTGGCTATGCCACGTTATACCCCATTGGTGGCTGTGCCACATTGAGAAACCCCATTGGTGGCTGTGCCACGTTATACCCCATTGGTGGCTATGCCACGTTATACCCCATTGGTGGCTGTGCCACATTGAGAAACCCCATTGGTGGCTGTGCCACGTTATACCCCATTGGTGGCTGTGCCACGTTGAGAAACCCCATTGTGGGTTGTGCCATGTTATACCCCATTGGTGGCCGTTGCCACATTGAGAAACCCTATTCTGTGGCTATGCCACGCGAGAAATTAAATCAGTGGCTTTGCCACGTGTGTTTTGTGGCTATGCCACGTGAGAAATTAAATCAGTGGCTTTGCCACGTGTGTTTTGTGGCTATGCCACGCGAGAAATTAAATCAGTGGCTTTGCCACGTGTGTTTTGTGGCTATGCCACGTGAGAAATTAAATCAGTGGCTTTGCCACGTGTGTTTTGTGGCTATGCCACGCGAGAAATTAAATCAGTGGCTTTGCCACGTGTGTTTTGTGGCTATGCCACGTGAGAAATTAAATCAGTGGCTATGCCACGTGTGTTTAGTGGCTGTGCCACGTGCATTATTTTTACTGTGATTTTATCACGTTATTTGAGAAAGCGTTTAACGCGTTATTTTCATATGCTTTGTTATTGCTCTAGAGTGAGCCTTTTACTTCATGTTTTCACATGATTTGAGATATGAGAATATCGTTTTGAGTACTTTCATGCTATGGTTTTCGAATGAGTTTCACATACAAATAAACCTTTTGTGATGTGTATTTTGATTTTTGAAATGAGTTCCTTACCCCCTTTACTAAGCGATTTAGAAGCTCACCCTGTTTTTCTTTTCCCCCAGAGTTCTTCAAGTGAAAAAGGATCTCCCTGCCACGTACGGAGTAGTGGCTAGTGGAGGATTCGAGCTCCAGGCCATATATTTTGTACTTTGAGGTATATTTTATCTTTTCATGTACCCAAACTATTATTGTAATTGCAGACACTTGATGTATAACATTATATGGGATGTATTAGGCTTAATTAACTTGAGATGGATTAATGTATTTGATATGATATATAAATTCTAGTGATGAGATCCTGAGGAATGATAATTATGATGATGTATGACACTGCACAGGAATGCACTCTTAATTGTGAATTAATGAGTAAAAAGTTTTAAATTAGCCCTATTTTCCACATTTTCGGGGCGTGACAGAGTTTTCTTGGTATCAGAGCTTAGGGTGTCTAGTACTGTCAGTGTCGATCAAGTGAAATAGAATACATCCCAAGTGTCTGTGATAGTCTGGTCATGAACTGAAATTGAGGATTGAGATTTCAATCGATTGTGATATGTACGCGCAGGAGACGAGTTGAGATAGAGAATGAGTAAACGACGAGGTCGTTCGAGGAGGCAGGCAGAGTCCCCTCCGCCACCTGTCCCACAACCAGAGAGTCCTAACTCTCGATTTAATCGGATTGAGACCGATGTGAGGCAAGGTTTTGAGCAGATGGAAGCGTTATTCGCGCAACACATTGGAGTTAATGCCTCGGATACTACCCCTACACCACCACAAGGACCTCCCACACCCCAATGCCTCTCGTCGCCCAGCCTGAGGATAGAAGTATGGTCCGACTAAGGGATTTTTTGAAGATGAATCCACCCGCATTTAAGGGAAAGAAGGATCCTACAGAGGCTGAGGAGTGGTTGACAGAATTAAGAATTATATTTGATTTCTTGGGGTGCACCGATGCTGAGAGGGTCAGTATGAGTGCCTATATGCTGAAGGGGAGAGCTCCTGATTGGTGGGGTACTACCCAGGGTATTTTGATGTCCCACCATGGTGTGATTGGTTGGGTAGAGTTCCAGATAGCCTTTAGGACCCAATATGTACCACGAGCCGCCCAGAGAAAGAAACAAGCTGAGTTTTTGAGTTTGGTACAGGGTGACATGTCTGTGGATGACTATGAGAGCCAATTCACAGCGCTATTGAGATATGACCCAGAGACCTTCAAGAGTGAAGAGCTCCGCACAGAGAAGTTTGTGTATGGGTTGAAGCCCGTCATCAGAGATAGATTGATAGGGCTATGTATTACTGAGTTTGGAGATGCTCTGAGACGAGCACAAGAGATTGAAAGAGGAATTGAGATGGTACAATCCCAAAATGAGCTCAGAGCAGTGAATAGAGATAAGGGCAAGAGGCCAGCACTTTTCCAAACAGAGGCTCGGAGAGGTTCCTTCAGAAGAGGAAGGATTGAGGTGCAGAAGGACAGATTGGAGAGACCCAGAGCCTATCCTATTATCAAGGAGACCCCTCGATATGTCAGGCCGGAGATAAGGGTTTGTAGAGACTGTGGCCGATCGCATGAGGGAAGTTATACTGGGTCGATCCGTGGATGTTTTAGATGCAGTGACATGGGTCACAGAGTGTAGGACTGTCCCCAACCTCAGATACCACATGCTTCAGAGCCCACTAGACAACAGCCTCAGAGAGTGGATCCCCGGAGATGGGCCACTGCGGCAGAGAAAGGGAAGAAACCTGTGGCACAGGGACGTGTGTTTGCCCTGGATAAGGAGACCACAGACACTTCGGCAAAAACTATAAGAGGTACACTCTCTGTCTGTAATCATAAGGCTCATGTGTTGATTGAATCAGGATCCACGCATTCGTTTATTTCTGAGCACTTTGCATGTAGATTAAACTTGAAGTTTGAACCTCTAGAATATATACTACATGTAAATACCCCTATGCGTGAATCCCAAAGAACTGAGTTAATCTGTAGAAGATGTGAAATAAAGGTGGGAGATAGAGTGATGTTAGCAGATCTAATCATGTTGAATATACATGAGTTTGACGTAATTCTGGGAATGGATTGGTTGGCGACCAATCGAGTGAGTTTAGACTACTACACTAAGATTATAACTTTCTCCCTACCTGAACCTTACAGTGTACGGTTGAGATGTTGAGGAAATGAATATGTGAAATTCTAGTAAGTAATTTGAGAATTTTAACATTATTTTGGAAAATATTAAATGTGATTGTTCATGTGAAGGTTATGAGACACTCATCTCAGACGATGAGCGGGAACATCCGAGGATTGAGGATATACCTATGGTGTGTGAATTTCTGGATGTTTTCCCAGATGAATTGCCAGGTTTACCACCAGAGAGAGAGCTGGAGTTTACCATTGATTTGGTACCAGATACTCAGCCGATCTCTAAACCTCCTTATAGGATGGCATTAGTGGAACTTGAGGAATTGAAGAGACAACTACAGGAGTTATTGGATCAAGGGTTTATTAGACCCAGTGTTTCGCCGTGGGGAGCGCCAGTACTATTTGTTAAGAAGAAGGATGGTAGTCTCAGATTATGTGTAGACTACCGATTGTTGAATAAAGCCACGGTGAAGAATAAATACCCATTACCCAGGATTGATGATCTACTGGATCAGCTAAGAGGGGCATCAGTCTTTTCTAAGATTGATTTGAGATCAGGCTATCACCAATTGAGGATCAAGGAAGAAGATATTCCAAAGACGGCCTTCAGGACAAGGTATGGCCATTACGAATTTCTGGTGATGTCCTTTGGATTGACGAACGCCCCTGCAGCATTCATAAGATTGATGAACGAGGTGTTCAGAGACTATCTGGATAAGTTTGTGATAGTCTTTATTGATGATATCCTGGTATACTCTCGGTCGTATGAGGAGCATGCACAGCATTTGTGGTTAGTACTTCAGATACTCCGAGATAAGCAACTATACGGAAAGCTTAGTAAGTATGAGTTTTGGCTGAACCGGATAGCTTTCCTTGGTCATATAGTCTCAGAGGAAGGAGTATCAGTGGATCCAAGTAAAGTAGCAGCTGTGCTTAATTGGGAGAGACCGAGGACAGTTACTGAGGTACGAAGCTTCCTTGGTTTGGCAGGGTATTACAGAAGATTTGTGGAAGGATTTTCAAGGATTGCCGCCCCTTTAACTAAGCTCACGCGCAAAGAGACCCCATTTATATGGACTGATCAATGTGAGCTCAGTTTTCAGGAATTAAAAAGGAGATTGACAGTGGCACCTGTGTTAACTATCCCTGAGGGATCAAGAGGATTCTCGATGTATAGTGATGCATCTCATCAAGGATTGGGGTGTGTGCTTATGCAGCACAGAATAGTGGTCACATATGGATCGCGACAGCTGAAAGACCATGAGCGGAATTACCCCACGCATGATTTGGAGTTAGCCGCTGTGGTATTTGCTTTGAAGATCTGGCGACACTACTTATATGGGGAAAGATTCCAGATCTTCACTGATCACAAGAGTTTGAGATATCTCTTTGATCAGAAAGAGTTAAACATGAGACAAAGGAGATGGATGGAACTCCTTAAGGATTATGACTGTGAGATTCTTTATCATCCGGGTAAGGCGAATGTGGTTGCTGATGCCTTGAGCAGGAAGAGTATGATATCTGCTATGATGATCAGGGAATGGGATTTGTTAGAGCAGTTCGCCGAACTTCGGATCAGAGTTAAAGAGGTAGAGACTGGATTTTTGGCTAGCTTGCGGATAGAGCTCAGGATCATGGATCAGATTAGAATTGGGCAGCGCAGTGATTAGAGATTGATAGATATGGTTAGCCAAGCTGAGCAGAGTTCGCAGTCGGATCTCACCATCAGTGAGGATGGATTGTTGAGATTCAGAGGACGGATCTGTGTACCGAACGATGATATCCTGAAGAGACAGATACTGAGAGAATCCCACTGCTCGCGATACACCATGCACCCAGGTAGTACTAAGATGTACCGAGACTTGAGAAAGGTGTATTGGTGGAGTGGTATGAAGCGAGACGTGGCAGAGTATGTGGCCAGGTGTTTAGTATGCCAGCAAGTGAAAGCTAAGCATCGGAAGCCTGGAGGACTACTACAGCCCTTACCTGTACCTACATGGAAATGGGAGCATGTCACTATGGACTTTATAATGGTTTTACCGAGGACCCGAAGAGGTCATGATGCTATATGGGTTATAGTGGATAGATTGACCAAGAGTGCACACTTTCTTGCCATCAAGAGCACAGATACTGTGGATGCCTTAGCTGAGCTGTATGTCAGTAAGATAGCTAGATTACATGGGGCTCCAGTGAGTATTACTTCTGATAGAAATTCCCGATTTACTTCCAGATTCTGGACCCAGTTTCAGGAGTCCATGGGATCTCGTGTAAGACCCGATATTTTCAAGTGCATTTAAAAATGCAAAAGGACTTAAATGACATTCCCGAATACGTGCAAGGACTAAAATGGTCGAAAGACTAATATTCGGTATTAATCGGGACAAGAAAATTTAATTAAAAATATGAGATTTAGAAATCTTGATCAATGATGAAGAAATAATTAAATTTCGGGTTAAATTGATCAAGATATGAATTTCTTGGGATAAATCGGGATTTTCGCATCGAAAAATAATCCCGAAAATAATCGAAAAATATACCGAAAAGGTAAAATCGGACTGAGAAAATTATTTACAGATTAAATGAATAAAATATAAATTTTTAAAAGATATTTGTGTATTTTAATATTATTTTATTGATTAAAATAATATTAAAAAAAAATTAAATTATAAATAAATAAATAAAATCTGAAAAAAAAAAAAAAAAAAAAAAAAAAAAAAAAATTCGCGAAAACGCGAAGAGAAACAGGAAACGGAAGCTGAAACAGAGGGAGCCCCCTCTGCCTCACCGATCACCGGCGATCGGCGGAGGCCCAAACCAGAGGCGAGGCCAGCCGAGCCACCAGCAACTCGAACAGGCTGACGAACGGCGACAAACGGCGGCCGAATGGGGAAGAAAGGAAGCCGAGACCGAGAAAGAGGAGAACGTCCGATTCGACGCAACCACCGGCGGACGACGCGAGGAGGCGACTGGCGAAGGTCGATCGGCACCCGAGGAAGCCGACCCGCACACCCACGCGCCCTGAAGTCGCCGGAAAAAGCCAGATCGACGGAGGAGAGCCGCGGGGAAGAAAACCCCGATTCGCCTGCGATGGCGCCGATTCGACCCAGGCCGAGGCCTGATTTGAGAAGCCCAGTCCATGGCGCGTTGAATGGCACCGGAATCGGCCAGAGAACCGGCCGGACGGCGTCGGCACGACCAAAGGGAGATTGGACCGGCCGAACCGGACAGAACCGGCCGAACCGGACCAGACCGAACCGGCGGTCCGAACCGGGTTGAACCGGACCGGACCGGTTCAGCCAAAAAGAGAGGGAAAAAAGGAAGAAAAAGGGAAAAAGAAAAAGAGAAAAAAATTGGGGAAAATTCCAGTGATGCAATCGAGCTTCGGGTAAGTCGGTAAGCGGTCAAATTGACCGATTTAATTTTCTGAATATTTAATTTAATTAATTCCGACTGGAAATTTACCCGGAAAAATATATTTAATTGTGTAGCTCGACAATTGGCATCCACTGAGAGCTCGAGACAGCCTCGATTTGTGTACGATCATGGAATAACGGGTATGTGACCCTTATTTACGACAATTTTATATCGTTATGCGTGATTAATATTTAACGCATGAATTACGGATTTAATTTTCGTATAAATGAATTAAATTCTAGAAATTGGGATAAATTGTCGTAAATAATTCATAAGCTATCTGAGAATTTAGAACGAGGCTAAATAAATATTGATGGGTCCAATGAGCCCAATAGGCCTCGATAAAGTGTGGTAAACGGGCTTAAGGCCGATTAAGGCCCATTATGGTGCAATCGGGCCCAATATGAGAAACGGGCCCAATGATTTAAAATTAAGCCCAGAAAATTATGAAATACATTAAATTGTATTGTATTTGACCTGATGAATGTGTATCCGCAGTTCCGGAGATTTGATTTGGATTCGGAGCAAATCGGACTGCGTGACAAGACATCAGTGGGAAAGGTCAGACTGTACAGAAAAATGAGGTAAGGGAATTGTGTGAGTAGCTAGAGGTAGCTACGCATATTTTAATAGATTTTGTATACCCTGATTATGTATGTATACACTGTTATTGTATAATGATCCTAAAAGTGGTTTAAATAATTTTGAGGATCGAAATAGGTGAAAAGACTATTTTACCCCTATTGAGGGAAGTTCACCTAAGGATGGTGAAAGCATGACATGCATGGAATGCATGATTTAAGGATTTTTATGATTAAGGAATTTTCTTGATTTTAATCAAAGTAAAGCGATAGATTGGCCAGTAAATGGATGAATTTCACAAAATAACACTACGTAGGTGTTATTAATATTTAAATAGAAATTTCTTTGGAAAACGGCCAACTATCAGTTTATATGGAAACAGATAGTGCCGACACGTAGTTCGCACTATATCTGCGTTTGTGAATGTGCATAAATGTGCTTGAGCAGTTGCTCGCACCGACTTGTGACATCATATGCATGAAATGTGCTAGAGCATGGTGCTCGCACTGATTTTTAATATTGTGAAATGAGAGCTGCTGGAGCCTAGCTCGCACTCTGTTTTGACATGTTTTGACATGTTTTGATTTGTTTTGACGTGGTATGCATAAAATAGTGCTGGAGCGATTACTCGCACTACTTTTAATGATTTGACATGCATGAGAGATGCTGGAGCTTAGCTCGCATCCTGTTTTGATTTAATTATGCATGAAGCCGTGCTGGAGTCTAACTCGCACGAGATTTGATTTAATTATGCATAAAGTCGTGCTGGAGTGTAACTCGCACGAGATTTGATTTATTTGAGCATTCATTTGTGCTGGAGCGTTGCTCGCACAAAGTTTTACGTAGTTTTCATAATTCATTTGAATATCGTACTGGAGTTTTTCTCGTACGAGGTTTTCAGTGAGTTTTTATACATATCCGTACTAGAGCGTTGCTCGTACGTGGATTTTAATTGAAATTATAATCAGTTTAAGTCGTACTGGAGCGCTGCTCGTACGCAGATTTCACTGATTTTTATGAAACCGTGCTAGAGCTTCGCTCGCACGAGATTTTCAGATATCATGAATATGCATGGAGCCGTGCTTGAGCTTCGCTCGCACAGGGATTTATATTACATGCATATAGCCGTGTTGGAGCCTCCTGTAGACTGTGTGTCACAGTGAGATGATATGCTCACACGTGCATTCTGAGACAGAGATGATATGGGTGGATAAGACCTATTACAGGCACCCCTGATTGAGCTTGGGTCCATGGAGTACGTTGTACCGTGTATGTCACGCGGAGTACGCTGTACCTTGGGGATTGTTGGAGTGGAGTGGCATGAGCCACGAGGCAGCAAGCCTTGCCCTCGCAATCCTGGTGTTATGCTGTTCTGGCGGGTAGGACGACCCACCTCCCGTTTCAGGTGTGATACCCCGCACACTAGGTACCGTGTTGCCAGGGATCACTAGGATATGGCCATAGTCCTCGATGTTACTGATAATTACCTTATTGTCTCACATGATATAACTTGTGGTCTGTTAGACCAGGGTAGACCCGAAGGAGGGGTCAGGCCCCCGATTTGATGATTTGATGATTTCAGATGATTTTATGATATGCGACCCTGAAAGAAGGGTGGTTTTATAACTCAAGTTTTATAATGAAATATAACAAATTGTTTTATGAGTTTTGAGATGATTGACCCAGAGGGGTTATTTTATACTGCGTTTTAAATGAATTGATTTAAATGCAGTGGCATGATGTGTTTTTCCATGCTTTCATTTGAAATCCATGTTTTGTCTTACATGGCATGAAAGATTGCATGATCTTGATTAAATTCATGCTTAATATGATTTAATGATGTCACATAAAATGCTTTGAATGCATGAGTTACATGATTTATATATGCACAAATAGTTTTGGATAAACTATGGCATTGAATATGCATGACTTTGTGCGTGTAATTTTAAATGAAAAGAAATGGATTTAAGGGCATGGCATTATGAGCATGTAGATAGTGGAGCTATCTACTTACTTGCATAATTGCCTTACTGAGCGTGTGGTTTGCTCACCCCCCTTATTTTCCCATCTTTTCAGAGCACTTGTAATAATTATTGAGCGGCTGAGGACTTGCATGCTTAATATCCGCTGCTTGCTGCTTCCCATCGAGAGACAGGTATACACATTTGTATGGTTTTGTATCTAAATATGTAATGCACAGTACTGTAAATGGATATGATGTCGGGGATGTAGAGTCATGTAAATACCATTGGGTATGTATTTATTTAAAGTCAAAAGGATAGTAGACTCTGATATATGATTATGGGAATGAAATGTTAAATAGTGTGAGGTGACTAACACCGAATCATAGCCCAACTGTGTTGTAGGATGGTCACGACGAGAGAAAGTTAAGAATTAAATAATAAATGAAAAAAACGAAAAATTTACTCTGATTTTTAGGTAA
Organism: Firmiana major; assembly: GCA_033439115.1. Taxonomy (NCBI): domain Eukaryota; kingdom Viridiplantae; phylum Streptophyta; class Magnoliopsida; order Malvales; family Malvaceae; genus Firmiana; species Firmiana major. Next base: position 37,438,294 of record CM065902.1, read on the forward strand.
TTCGGGTCGTGACAGGTTTAATGGTATCAGAGCTTGAGTTGGCCTGATATGAGTCGGTGTTAGTGGTTAAGGAAGTTTACATCCCCTTGTACTGTGCATTATTTGGATACAATTGTGTATATCGAGATGGAAGTGCAGCTAAGAATTTGGTTTTAAATGCAAGTATAGACTCATTGACTGATAGCCGCTATGGTTGAGAGGCGAGTACACGAGCTCAAGGCCGTTGAGGTAGGCCCATGAGTTGTACTGAGTCGCCACATGAGACTTGAGATGAGATTAACGTGGAGGCTGGTTGATCATGCCCCACAGAGTCCGATAGAGAGATCGGATAGAGTCTGACAGAGAGATCAGACAGTATTGAGATACGCTTCGCGAGGTTGGAGCGGAGTGTGGAGAATATTTTGCGAGCTAATTGCTCAGGGTATATATGAGGGCGAGTCGGAACATTGATGAAAGTTCGCTCAACCCATTTGAAGATTTCGACATCCAGATTGGACATGAAAAATAATTCGAAATGTATTCCGGTGACAAAATATCCCGGACACTGTTTAAAGGAAATTACAGATGATATTATTTACTCTGACCCAGAGGAATTGGTTAATTAATGAGTATGAAACTCAGATTATATTCCTGGGCAGATATGACTCGAACACTGAACTGTGAGAGTCGAGATATCTGAAAGTTCATGGAAGGGCTCAGATTGTCAATTAGAGTCCGATTAGCCCGTTTGATATCACTACCTATACCGAGGCAGTGCGCAGACTATAGTTGTATGAATAAGATCACGAGTTGCATGCCTCTGAGATTGAGAAAGGTAGTGAGGGCCGAAATTGAGACAAAAAGAGAAAAGAGAATGACAAAGATGTCAGAACAAGAAAAGATAGTTTGGTAAAAGCTTAGAGTTGATAAATCACGGGGTAAGTTGATTGATAAACCCCAGTGTATCCAATTTCAATACTTTTGAGGGGTATTGTGATTTGAGGACCCCGACCTGCTACGTAACAGTATGACAGAGTAGCAGTGTGAACAGTGTAAGATGCGTGGTAGTTACCACGAAAATAAGATGTTGGACGAGGGCGAGTGTATGCCTTGGACCAGGACACTACTGATGTTTCATAGGATGTGGTGGAAGATACCACACTGGTTAAGAATAATGAAATAATTATTTTAATTGATCCTGGTGCCACGCATTTATTCATACCGCCTTCAGTTGCTTATAAGTTAGTGAAAAAAAAATGTGAAGCCTATACCTTTAAGCATGAAGAGGATGATAGTTAGTTGATTTTCACTAACTGAATATGGGTATAGGGATTGTAAGTTGAAAATAGGGGTGAAAATATCACTGAAAAGTGTATTGTAACTTGACAAGTAAGGAAAGAGTTTGCCATAAGTGATATATGAAAGGAGATAAGATTGGAGATGTGATAGATCCTACATACGAGGTATATTGGAATAAAAGGCATATGCAAGGTAAGGATATCATTGATATGCAAAGTAATTTGGATTAAGCAATATGTAGTGTATATGGATTGCGACCAAGATAAGGGGTAGATATATCTACACCCAGTCGATGTGGTTAAATCTGAGGGTTAATAAAGGTATTTCAAAATATCTCCCTGCCTGAAGATTTGACAGCGTCTGGAAGCGCACACATAACTTATAAATTGAAATCGAAAGTCGTAGTCGCTATATATACATTTAAAATTTGGGTACCTTTGCTGGTACGATAAAGAAATATAGAACTTGATTAATCATGAAAGTTTAAAAATTAAAATTTTATAAAAAAAAAAAAGCCGTCAATATAAGAGGAAAGAAATGACGTGAGCTAGTATCTTGAACGAAAGCAATTTCGAAATGACGTTATATGTATATGAGTACATAGGTCAAGGATATGAGTGAATGAAATATTCAGTGGAACTCAACTACGTTAAGGTATTTAAACCTTACCTGGACCGATTGGTTGTCATCTTTAGTGATGATATTATGATGTATTCGAAGTCCAGGGAAGAGTATGAGTAGCAACAGGAAACTGTCTTACAAACAAGGTGTTATGAGTTTCTTGAAATGGGCTGCTCAGTTGACACGTCTCGTTTGGAAAAAGATTTCATACGAGTGTTATGATATATATGAAAATAGCTTCGGTGAGTTTTGGTATATTGGAGTAATGAACTGACCACCGTAAGTATTCTTACTATAACTAACAGCTCAAGAGGTTTCAGTGTGTATGGATACCTCCAAATAAGGATTGGGCTGTGTATTGATGTAAAATGGGAAGATAGTCGTTTATAGATCCAAATAGTTCAAGGATCATGAGAGAAATTATCTCACCCATGATTTAGAGTTGGCAGCCGTAGTGATTACACTGGAAGTATGGCGCCACCACTTATATGGTAAGAAATTTCGGGTATGCACTGATCGTAAAAGCCCCGAGTATCTGTTTTCACAGAAAGAGTAGAAAATGAGATAACCATGAGGGTTAGAGCTTCTAAGGATTATGACTGTGAATATTGTACCACCCAAGAAAGGCTAATGTAAAGGCTGATGCTTTAAACAGAAAGAGCCTCGGGATGGTATTACATATGATGGTCAGGGAGCGAGAGCTGCTAGAGCAGTTGTGAACCTCAGTAGTGATGTGATCCCTTCTTGATGATGACGGTGATTTTATGACAGCTAGCCTGAGGTTAGAACCGGATTTGTGTGACCGGATTTGCCAGGCTTAGCGTGATGATCGACAAGGTGTCGATGGTATGGGTCAGATTCAGAAGGGTATAGTGACAGAGTTCACAGTATATGATGATGACTTACAGAGGTTCAGAGATAGTATAAGTGCTCCCCAGGACTACAGTTGATGATATAGTGTTATTGTCAGAAGCTCACTCTTCGGGATATACAGTGCATCCGAGAAATAATAAATATATCAGAATCTCTGAAAAATGTATTGGTGGTCAGATATGAAAAGAGATATTGTAGAGAATTGCGAAAAAGTGTCTCCTATGTCAGCAGAGCAAGGTAGAGTAAAAGAAGTTGCAGGGTTATTGCAGCCTCTACCTATATTGACACGAAAATGGGAACGAGTTACCATGGATATCGTGATGGGTTATAGAGGACCCTAATGGATCACGAGGCTATCTAGGTGATAGTCAATAGATTGATTTAGTCTACCCACCTTCTGTTTATGAAATCCCCAGATACTCTAAGTGTATAGGCGGATTTATGTGTATGGAAAAATTGTGGAACATTGTGTAGCGTTCCAGGGAGCATGATATCATATAGGGATTCCCGCTTCACTTCCCACTTCTGGGAATATGTTCTTGGAAGCTATGGGACCCTGATTGCGTGTTAGCACAGCTTCCACCCTCAGACAGATAGTCAGTCAGAGAGGACTGTACAGGTTCTGGAGGATGTGATGAGAGCGTGTGTAATTGATTTTATGAGCTCCTGGGATGATCAGTTGCTACTAATCAAATTCGCCAGTGATGACAGTTGTCACTTGAGTATCGGGATGAGATTATATGTGGCATTGTATGACAGTAGGGAGTTGTTCCCTGACTTGGATAAGAGAAGTGGGTGACAGATAGAAAATTATTCCCGAATTGGTAAGACAAACCTCTGAGGATGTTCAGTTGATTTGTGAGAGATTAAGAACACCTCAGAGCAGATAGAAAAAACTATGCTGACAAGAGACAGGAAATCATTGGAATTCACCGAGGGTGAATCATTATAGTTGACAGTTATTTGTCATAAAGACGTAACGAGATTCGGATAGAGAGATATTGGACAAGTGGAAGTAAGACCTGTAGGTTGGCATTACCACTTGAATAAACAGGCATCCACTATGTGTCCTATCTTATGATGCTTCAGAAATATATCCGGACCCAGTATATGTGCAGATATGAGCTTCAACGGGTTAGCTCAATGAAAGTATAACGTATGATTGGAGAATTGATTCGGGTATTAGACGGAAGGAGAAAGTGTTGAGGTTTAAGATAATCTCCCTAGTTAAGTATGATGGTAATATTACACTCCGGAGAAAGTCACTTGAGGATGACAGTATATGATGCGATAGACATACCCGGAGTTGTTATGGACTCATATTACTTGGTTCTAATTTGGAGGACCAAATTTCTTAAGTGGGGGAGATTGTAAGACCCGATATTTTCAAGTGCATTTAAAAATGCAAAAGGACTTAAATGACATTCCCGAATACGTGCAAGGACTAAAATGGTCGAAAGACTAATATTCGGTATTAATCGGGACAAGAAAATTTAATTAAAAATATGAGATTTAGAAATCTTGATCAATGATGAAGAAATAATTAAATTTCGGGTTAAATTGATCAAGATATGAATTTCTTGGGATAAATCGGGATTTTCGCATCGAAAAATAATCCCGAAAATAATCGAAAAATATACCGAAAAGGTAAAATCGGACTGAGAAAATTATTTACAGATTAAATGAATAAAATATAAATTTTTAAAAGATATTTGTGTATTTTAATATTATTTTATTGATTAAAATAATATTAAAAAAAAATTAAATTATAAATAAATAAATAAAATCTGAAAAAAAAAAAAAAAAAAAAAAAAAAAAAAAAAAATTCGCGAAAACGCGAAGAGAAACAGGAAACGGAAGCTGAAACAGAGGGAGCCCCCTCTGCCTCACCGATCACCGGCGATCGGCGGAGGCCCAAACCAGAGGCGAGGCCAGCCGAGCCACCAGCAACTCGAATAGGCTGACGAACGGCGACAAACGGCGGCCGAATGGGGAAGAAAGGAAGCCGAGACCGAGAAAGAGGAGAACGTCCGATTCGACGCAACCACCGGCGGACGACGCGAGGAGGCGACTGGCGAAGGTCGATCGGCACCCGAGGAAGCCGACCCGCACACCCACGCGCCCTGAAGTCGCCGGAAAAAGCCAGATCGACGGAGGAGAGCCGCGGGGAAGAAAACCCCGATTCGCCTGCGATGGCGCCGATTCGACCCAGGCCGAGGCCTGATTTGAGAAGCCCAGTCCATGGCGCGTTGAATGGCACCGGAATCGGCCAGAGAACCGGCCGGACGGCGTCGGCACGACCAAAGGGAGATTGGACCGGCCGAACCGGACAGAACCGGCCGAACCGGACCAGACCGAACCGGCGGTCCGAACCGGGTTGAACCGGACCGGACCGGTTCAGCCAAAAAGAGAGGGAAAAAAGGAAGAAAAAGGGAAAAAGAAAAAGAGAAAAAAATTGGGGAAAATTCCAGTGATGCAATCGAGCTTCGGGTAAGTCGGTAAGCGGTCAAATTGACCGATTTAATTTTCTGAATATTTAATTTAATTAATTCCGACTGGAAATTTACCCGGAAAAATATATTTAATTGTGTAGCTCGACAATTGGCATCCACTGAGAGCTCGAGACAGCCTCGATTTGTGTACGATCATGGAATAACGGGTATGTGACCCTTATTTACGACAATTTTATATCGTTATGCGTGATTAATATTTAACGCATGAATTACGGATTTAATTTTCGTATAAATGAATTAAATTCTAGAAATTGGGATAAATTGTCGTAAATAATTCATAAGCTATCTGAGAATTTAGAACGAGGCTAAATAAATATTGATGGGTCCAATGAGCCCAATAGGCCTCGTAAAGTGTGGTAAACGGGCTTAAGGCCGATTAAGGCCCATTATGGTGCAATCGGGCCCAATATGAGAAACGGGCCCAATGATTTAAAATTAAGCCCAGAAAATTATGAAATACATTAAATTGTATTGTATTTGACCTGATGAATGTGTATCCGCAGTTCCGGAGATTTGATTTGGATTCGGAGCAAATCGGACTGCGTGACAAGACATCAGTGGGAAAGGTCAGACTGTACAGAAAAATGAGGTAAGGGAATTGTGTGAGTAGCTAGAGGTAGCTACGCATATTTTAATAGATTTTGTATACCCTGATTATGTATGTATACACTGTTATTGTATAATGATCCTAAAAGTGGTTTAAATAATTTTGAGGATCGAAATAGGTGAAAAGACTATTTTACCCCTATTGAGGGAAGTTCACCTAAGGATGGTGAAAGCATGACATGCATGGAATGCATGATTTAAGGATTTTTATGATTAAGGAATTTTCTTGATTTTAATCAAAGTAAAGCGATAGATTGGCCAGTAAATGGATGAATTTCACAAAATAACACTACGTAGGTGTTATTAATATTTAAATAGAAATTTCTTTGGAAAACGGCCAACTATCAGTTTATATGGAAACAGATAGTGCCGACACGTAGTTCGCACTATATCTGCGTTTGTGAATGTGCATAAATGTGCTTGAGCAGTTGCTCGCACCGACTTGTGACATCATATGCATGAAATGTGCTAGAGCATGGTGCTCGCACTGATTTTTAATATTGTGAAATGAGAGCTGCTGGAGCCTAGCTCGCACTCTGTTTTGACATGTTTTGACATGTTTTGATTTGTTTTGACGTGGTATGCATAAAATAGTGCTGGAGCGATTACTCGCACTACTTTTAATGATTTGACATGCATGAGAGATGCTGGAGCTTAGCTCGCATCCTGTTTTGATTTAATTATGCATGAAGCCGTGCTGGAGTCTAACTCGCACGAGATTTGATTTAATTATGCATAAAGTCGTGCTGGAGTGTAACTCGCACGAGATTTGATTTATTTGAGCATTCATTTGTGCTGGAGCGTTGCTCGCACAAAGTTTTACGTAGTTTTCATAATTCATTTGAATATCGTACTGGAGTTTTTCTCGTACGAGGTTTTCAGTGAGTTTTTATACATATCCGTACTAGAGCGTTGCTCGTACGTGGATTTTAATTGAAATTATAATCAGTTTAAGTCGTACTGGAGCGCTGCTCGTACGTAGATTTCACTGATTTTTATGAAACCGTGCTAGAGCTTCGCTCGCACGAGATTTTCAGATATCATGAATATGCATGGAGCCGTGCTTGAGCTTCGCTCGCACAGGGATTTATATTACATGCATATAGCCGTGTTGGAGCCTCCTGTAGACTGTGTGTCACAGTGAGATGATATGCTCACACGTGCATTCTGAGACAGAGATGATATGGGTGGATAAGACCTATTACAGGCACCCCTGATTGAGCTTGGGTCCATGGAGTACGTTGTACCGTGTATGTCACGCGGAGTACGCTGTACCGTGGGGATTGTTGGAGTGGAGTGGCATGAGCCACGAGGCAGCAAGCCTTGCCCTCGCAATCCTGGTGTTATGCTGTTCTGGCGGGTAGGACGACCCACCTCCCGTTTCAGGTGTGATACCCCGCACACTAGGTACCGTGTTGCCAGGGATCACTAGGATATGGCCATAGTCCTCGATGTTACTGATAATTACCTTATTGTCTCACATGATATAACTTGTGGTCTGTTAGACCAGGGTAGACCCGAAGGAGGGGTCAGGCCCCCGATTTGATGATTTGATGATTTCAGATGATTTTATGATATGCGACCCTGAAAGAAGGGTGGTTTTATAACTCAAGTTTTATAATGAAATATAACAAATTGTTTTATGAGTTTTGAGATGATTGACCCAGAGGGGTTATTTTATACTGCGTTTTAAATGAATTGATTTAAATGCAGTGGCATGATGTGTTTTTCCATGCTTTCATTTGAAATCCATGTTTTGTCTTACATGGCATGAAAGATTGCATGATCTTGATTAAATTCATGCTTAATATGATTTAATGATGTCACATAAAATGCTTTGAATGCATGAGTTACATGATTTATATATGCACAAATAGTTTTGGATAAACTATGGCATTGAATATGCATGACTTTGTGCGTGTAATTTTAAATGAAAAGAAATGGATTTAAGGGCATGGCATTATGAGCATGTAGATAGTGGAGCTATCTACTTACTTGCATAATTGCCTTACTGAGCGTGTGGTTTGCTCACCCCCCTTATTTTCCCATCTTTTCAGAGCACTTGTAATAATTATTGAGCGGCTGAGGACTTGCATGCTTAATATCCGCTGCTTGCTGCTTCCCATCGAGAGACAGGTATACACATTTGTATGGTTTTGTATCTAAATATGTAATGCACAGTACTGTAAATGGATATGATGTCGGGGATGTAGAGTCATGTAAATACCATTGGGTATGTATTTATTTAAAGTCAAAAGGATAGTAGACTCTGATATATGATTATGGGAATGAAATGTTAAATAGTGTGAGGTGACTAACACCGAATCATAGCCCAACTGTGTTGTAGGATGGTCACGACGAGAGAAAGTTAAGAATTAAATAATAAATGAAAAAAACGAAAAATTTACTCTGATTTTTAGGTAATTCGGGTCGTGACATCTCGATTGAGTTTTAGTACCGCCTATCATCCTCAGACAGATGGTCAGTCAGAGAGGACTATTCGACCCTGGAGGATATGTTGAGGGCGTGTACGATGGATTTTAAGGGATCATGGGATGATCACCTACCCCTAGCAGAGTTTGCATACAATAACAGCTATCATGCGAGTATTGGAATGGCACCTTTTGAGGCTCTATATGGTAGGAGGTGTAGATCCCCTGTAGCTTGGGAAGAAGTTGGTGACAGAAAGATAAATGCTCCCGAGCTTGTTGAGCAAGCCGTACAGAGTGTGAAACTCATATGTGAGAGGTTACGGGCTGCACAAAGTAGGCAGAAAAGCTACACGGATGTGCGTAGACGGCCACTCGAGTTTGACGTTGGTGATGCGGTATTTCTGAAAGTATCACCGAGCAAGGGTATCATGCGATTTGGGAAGAAAGGGAAACTGAGTCCTCGATACATAGGACCATTCGAGATTCTTGAGAGAGTGGGAGAGGTAGCCTACAGATTGGCATTACCCCCACAGATGTCCGGAATACACAACGTTTTTCATATGTCTATGTTTAGGAAGTACCACCCGGACCCTTCTCATGTTATAGAGTATGATGAGATGGACATACAGGAGGACATGAGCTATACTGAGGAACCCGTCCGGATTCTCGATAGAAAGGAGAAGGTACTGAGGACCAAGAGCATCCCATTAGTGAAAGTTTTGTGGAAACATCACTCAATGGAAGAGGCAACGTGGGAACTAGAGAGTCTCATGAAGGAGAAATACCCCCATCTATTCGGCTAGTTGAGTTGAATTTGGAGGACCAAATTCTATTTAAGGTGGGGAGGATGTGAGATCTGAGAATTTCAGACATATTTTAATGATGTAATAAGAATTTGATGTGTAATTTATTGAGCTAAGTGAATTGTGGGAATTATAATTGGAGATTTATATGTTAAGTGTGTAAAATAAGCATGAAGTATGAGGACAGATCGATCTGGGAGAAGGAGAGATCGATCTGGTGAGTTAAAAATGACGGGGAAGGAGGAATTTGAGGAGCAGATCGATCTCCAATGGAAGAGATCGATCTCCAAATGATTCTGTTTGAGAAAGGATTGATCTCATGAGGAAGAGATCGATCTCCAAATGATTCTGTTTGGAAAAAGATCGATCTCCTTAGGAGCAGATCGATCTCATAAAGCCATAAAGAGATCGATCTCACCCCTCGACAGATCGATCTCCTAGGCATAAAATTGCCCAGATCGTCCCCAAAATTCAAACGCAGATCGATCTCACCCCTCGACAGATCAATCTCCTACCTCCAGTCTATATAAGGAACCCGTGTTTTTCTCCTGCAATTTCACTTTCTCTCTCGTCCAAACCTATTTCCACTGAAAACCTAACTTTCTCACTCATCCAAATCACCCATTTTCGGCCGAATCAGCTGTTGTGGTAAGAAGGAAAGTTGTTCCTCATCAAAGGGAGAACAATATACTTGGAAATCGAGGGACGAATCGGATCGAGGCGTGGGTTGTGCGTCTCACAAGCTTTGGGTAATTTCTAAACCTCGATCTTGATATTTGAGCTGATTTTGATGTTATTGGTGGTTGTCATTGCGTTGAAATAGTTGAGAAAGGATTAGGGATTGATGAAATTGCAATGTAGTTGGAGTAATGTAGATATTTGGTAATTTTGGTAATTTTGAGAATTTGTGCTATAAATGGAAATTTAGACAATGTGGAGAATTAGCCTAGATAATTGGCATGAGAAATGTAGGACATTGAGATATTGTGAATGAGGTTGTAGTTTAGGGTTGAGTTACGAGAATCAAGAGATTTGAGGAGTTATGAGCAATTATGCTCGATTTTGAGAATTGAGGTTTATGAGATAATTGAGTATTGATGTTTTAACATCGTTTGGATAGTTCGAGAGTTCCAGAGTGGAATGCGAGGCTAGTCCGTGATATGGGGGAAACGATTGCACTATACGAGGTGCAAAGAGGTAAGGGAAATCTAAACCATTTGTGTATGTGAATTGTAAACTATTTTAGCATGAATTGTGGTTTATAAAACAAGCATGTTAGGTTTTGTGTTGAGATTAAATTACACACGATTTTTATAGCCGGTTGGAGCCCAATGTTTTTATGAGTTTATAACTGGGCTCTACGTTAAGGCAATATTGAGATTTGAGAAATGTGTGCGTGTGCTTTGCCGGTTGGAACTCGGTTTTATTACGTTTTGTGTTGAGTACAAAACGATTTTCAAATGAGTTTATAAGAGAAAAACCATTATGAGCTCTACGTGAAGGCAAACCAGTATTATGTGATAAGACTTAGGTGTGTAGTTGTGAGTACACACCGGGCATTGCTCTGGTAGCATGTAAGCCCGATTTCTTCTCCGTTCTGGTAACGTGAGAACAACCCATTCAGTGGCTGTGCCACGTATACTTAGTGGCCGTTGCCACGTTGAGAAACCCCATTGGTGGCTGTGCCATGTTATACCCCATTGGTGGCTGTGCCACGTTGAGAAACCCCATTGGTGGCTGTGCCACATTATACCCCATTGGTGGCTGTGCCACGTTGAGAAACCCCATTAGTGGCTGTGCCACGTTATACCCCATTGGTGGCTGTGCCACGTTGAGAAACCCCATTGGTGGCTGTCCCACGTTATACCCCATTGGTGGCTGTGCCACGTTGAGAAACCCCATTGATGGCTGTGCCACGTTATACCCCATTGGTGGTCGTTGCCACGTTGAGAAACCCTATTCTGTGGCTATGCCACGCAAGAAATTAAATCAGTGGCTTTGCCACGTGTGTTTTGTGGCTATGCCACGTGAGAAATTAAATCAGTGGCTTTGCCACGTGTGTTTTGTGGCTATGCCACGCGAGAAATTAAATCTGTGGCTTTGCCACGTGTGTTTTGTGGCTATGCCACGTGAGAAATTAAATCAGTGGCTTTGCCACGTGTGTTTTGTGGCTATGCCAAGCGAGAAATTAAATCAGTGGCTTTGCCACGTGTGTTTTGTGGCTATGCCACGTGAGAAATTAAATCAGTGGCTATGCCACGTGTGTTTAGTGGCTGTGCCACATGCATTATTTTTACTGTGATTTTATCACGTTATTTGAGAAAGCGTTTAACGCGTTATTTTCACATGCTTTGTTATTGCTCTAGAGTGAGCCTTTTACTTCATGTTTTCACATGATTTGAGATATGAGAATATCGTTTTGAGTACTTTCATGCTATGGTTTTCGAATGAGTTTCACATACAAATAAACCTTTTGTGATGTGTATTTTGGTTTATGAAATGAGTTCCTTACCCCCTTTACTGAGGGATTTAGAAGCTCACCCTGTTTTTCTTTTCCCCAGAGTTCTTCAAGTGAAAAAGGATCTCCCTGCGACGTACGGAGTAGTGGCTAGTGAAGGATTCAAGCTCCAGGCCATATATTTTGTACTTTGAGGTATATTTTATCTTTTCATGTACCCAGACTATTATTGTAATTGCAGACACTTGATGTATAACATTATATGGGATGTATTAGGATTAATTAACTTGAGATGGATTAATGTATTTGATATGATATATAAATTCTAGTGATGAGATCCTGAGGAATGATAATTATGATGATGTATGACACTGCACAGGAATGCACTCTTAATTGTGAATTAATGAGTAAAAAGTTTTAAATTAGCCCTATTTTCCGCATTTTCGGGGCGTGACAAGTTCCCTCACCATGGCCTACCTTTGTGGTTGCAAGTCCAGACCTTCTACAACGGACTTACAAGCCAAAATAGGACCATTGTTGACGCTTTTGCGGGTGGAGCGCTAATGTGTAAAACAGAGGAGGAAGCTTATGACTTGTTAGAAAAGATGGCTGCTAACAACTATCTATGGTCCTTGGAGAGGCAACTGCCAAGGAAGTCATAGGGTATTTATGAGCTCGACACACTGTCTACCTTGACCTCTCAAATCGCTAATCTTACAAAGAAGGTAGAGTCGCTCAGTACCCAACATAATCATTCCACCAGTCCTAACCTTGTGTTTTCTGTCCAAAGTCCTTTTGTAAGACCCACTTTTTATTTCTTGTTGATGCATTCCTTATGATTCATGTGATGTACACTTCCACATATTAATTAAATCATAAGAAGAGCTTTGACTGAATTAAATTTGCAAATAGAATAAAACGAAATATCGATGAATGTATGCAGTAGCCAAATACGGGCCAAGATGGCCATTGGTCAAACGAAAGGGATCGAAATTAAGTTGATGGAAAATACGAATTTAAAATAAGAAAAGATAGTGGATGTAAGAAGGAAAATCGGGTTAAATTGGTTTCGAAACAAGTGCAAGGGTGAAACGGTCAAAAGATCGAAATCAGGTATAAATTCGATAAGAGAACTTTAATTAAAAATAAGGATTTAGGATATCTTGATCAATAATGAGGAAATTATACAATTTCGAGTTCAATTGATCAAGATTTGGAATTTTTAGAAATACCAAAAAGTCACTCGGGACAATATCCGAAAAATACGAAGAAATTATACCGGAAAAAAGGTTAAAAAATATAATAAATAAATTAAATAAAATTAAATAAATTTATTTGGAATAAAATAATAGATTTTGTAGGTATTTTAGAATATGTTTGAATATTTTAATGATTATTATAATAATAATAATAATAATAATAATAATAATAATAATAATAATAATAATAATAATAATAATAAAGAACTGAAACTGGAATCGGGAAAACCCGAAAAGGAAACGGAAAGAAACCGAAGACAACCTGCGGAACCCGAGACCACCGAGGACCCACAGGTGACCGACGAGCCCCAATGAAGAACCGAGGAGGAAGAGGAGAGGCCGGTGAACCTCTTGGTACCGGAGACACGCCGTCAGGAGGTCGAAAACCGTCGATTGGAGGAGAGGAAAAATCGAGAAACGGGTCGATTCCCGGTGAACCATGGTAGCTGGGTGCGAACGGAGGCCACCGACGTGATTGGGAGGAGGAGGCGATCCTTTTGAGACCGGTAGCTGTCGACGAAATCGTTGAAAATACCGACGACGGCAAAGGGGCAGAAATAATAATAATAATAATAATAATAATAATAATAATAATAATAATAATAATAAAGAACTGAAATTGGAATCGGGAAAACCCGAAAATGAAACGGAAAGAAACCGAAGACAACCTGCGGAACCCGAGACCACCGAGGACCCACCGGTGACCGACGAGCCCTAACGAAGAACCGAGGAGGAAGAGGAGAGGTCGGTGAACCTCTTGGTACCGAAGACACACCGTCAGGAGGTCGAAAACTGCCGATTGGAGGAGAGGAAAAACCGAGAAACGGGCCGATTCCTGACTAACCACGGTACCTGGGTGCGAACGGATGCCACTGACGTGATCAGGAGGAGGAGGCGGTCCTTTTGAGACCGATAGCTGCCGATGAAATCGTCGAAAATGCCAGCGACGACAAAGGGGCAGAAACGACATCGTTTGGATGGAGGGAAAAGGAAGGAAAATGAAGGAAAAAGGGAAGGAAAGGAAAAGAAAAGAAAAGAAAAGAAAGAAAAAAGGAAAAAAGGAAAGAAAAATTACCGGGGATGACTTGAGATTCGAGTAAGTTGACCGAGGATCGAGATTGACCTACGGGTGAATTCTAAAAATTTAATTAATATTATATTTAATGGAAAATAATTCGGATTTACCTAATTGTGCAGTTTTACGAAAGAGCCCGAACGAGAGCCGATTGGGCTCTAATTTTCGTACCCCGCATCATATTGGGTAAGTATATTTTAATTACGATACTATGAGTCCTTTAATACAAAGTTTCGATTATTTTACGAAATTTACGAATTAATTCTGTATAAAAAGGAATATTATTCAAAATTGTAACGTAATTATCGTAAGTAGTACACAGGCTATCCAATGAGTTTGAAACGAAGCCCGATGATTATTGGTAAGCTGAATGAGCCCAATAAACCCGAAGAAGGGATTTAATAAGTATAAATGGGCTGGAAATGGGTCGAGGCCCATTAAGGTGCAATTGGGCCTAATAAAGTAAAACGGGCCTAGTACTTTAGATTGATCGGTGAATGTGATATACTGATAAAGATAAGTGAATTAACCCAAAAATGTGGTTATATGCAGTTTCGTAGACTAGGTTGGCACGCATTTGGACTGAGAGATCGGGTATTATCGAGACGGGATAAGTTTGTGCATGATTCGAGGTAAGGGAATTTTGTAGGTGCATAGAGATACCTATACGTATTTTTTAGGGGATTTACAAGGCCTAGAATTTCTTAAAGTATCTAGAAATGAAATAATAATTTTTACAAAAAACTAGGGTATGGGTGAATAAAGAAAAAGACGATACTACCCCTGTGAGTAAAATTTACAAAAAAGGGTAGTAAGGCAAATAAATTGCATGATTATCATGTTTTAATGTTTTATATAAATGTATTGCTTTGATTTAAGCAAATATGCACATAGGTTGGCTGTTGATTTCATGAATTATACGAAAGGGTACCGATTTGTACCAGTTACGATTTTAAAGATGTTTTATCCAGATTGAGCCACCTATCATATTTACACGAGTAAAAAGAGTGCTAGAGTCTTACTCGCACTAAATTTTACTGATTTATTACTCATAAAAAGCCGTACTGGAGCATTGCTCGTACGAGAAATTTGTGTGTACAAAAATTGTGCTGGACCTTTGCTCGCACTCGATTTTAGATATCATAATATGCATAGCGTCATGCTAGAGCTTCGCTCGCACTAGACGTGAGTTGACATGCATATAGTTGTACGGAAGCCTCCTGTAGACTGTGTCTCGCTGAGAGTTGATATGCTCGCACGTATACTTTGAGATATGGGTTGGTTATCGACATAGTATTAGGGTGGATAAGACCTACAGCAGGCACCCCCAGACTATGATATGGGTCTACAGAGTACGTTGTATCGTGTATGTCACACGGAGTATGCTGTACCGTGAAGTCATGATGGCTCGATGATGTTACTTGATATTCTGGCTGGTAGGATTTGACCCCACCTCCCGTTACAGTTGTGATGCCTTGTACACCGGGATCTCTGTAGCCTGGGATCACAGGGACATAATATGGCCATAGTCCTTGATTTTTCATACAGTAACCTACATGCCTCAATGATATCATATGGTCTGAATAGACTAGGACAGACCCGAAGGAGGGGTAATGTCCCGATTTATGTTTTTAAATGAGATGCGATTTAATGAATCAAGGTATTCCAGAGAGATACGTTTAGCCTTGATATGGTTGTTTTATGATGAAACAAATAAGTTTTAACGTGATAAGTTTATGATGAAACAAATAAGTTTTAACGTGATAAGTTTATGATGAAACAAATAAGTTTTAACGTGATGAGCATGAGATGTCATACATGATGATTTTTTCATGTTTGTTTTATATGTCGATTTCATGATTTCTCTTATATATATGTATACATGTGGCATCGTTTTAGTCTTACCTCATGCTCCAAATATAAACGATTTTATATCATGACATTATCAGCACGTAGATAGTATAGTTATCTACCTGCTTACATTATTGCCTTACTGAGCTAGTTATGGTCACCCTTTCATTTTCCATCGTCCACAGAGCATCTACAGTAGCTGAGAGTGGGTAGAGACTGCATTCCTAGTTATCCACTGCTCCTATCGCAAATCAGGTATACATATCATATAGTTTTGTATCTAAACAAATAATAGCACAATTTTGTAACGAATATAATTATGGGGGATGTAAATATATAAAAACATATGTACATACAGTTTTATAATATATGTACTTATTATTACACTGTCTGAAATTCTAACATGATTACCATGGTAAGAATGACATGATCAAATGGGATAAGAGTTGGGATTATTACTGACTCATAGCCCAACTCGTTAAAAATGGAAATTCTCACGAGGAGGTAAGAAGTATAGAAAAAGAAAAAAATTTGTAGTAATTTTGGTAGAACGGGTCGTGACACCTTTTCTTTCCTGCGAGCTATGTAGTGGTACCCACTCTGTAAATAGGTGTCCGCTCAACTTAGAATCCGTTCAGTATGTTCCCCCATAAGCAACAAAACAACCCTTTTTTAAACATATATAATCCAGGGTTAATGAACCATGCTAACTTTTCCTGGAGCCAAAACCAAAGGCAAACTTCTAATTCTAGACCTGTAGCACCCCCTAGTTTTCAAGCTCCATCGGTTCATGTACCACCACAGCCGCAATTTCCATATCATTTGCCTCATCAACCACCCCCACAACAATTTCAACATTATCCAACACCACTACCACCACTTATGTAGCCCCAATTTTACCATGCACCAGCAGTTGAGAAGAAGCCCTCGCTTGAGAAAATATTCACGACTATCCTGTAAAATCAAGCTGTCTCAATTAAGAACTTAGAAGTTTAGGTTGGACAAATCGCTAGTGCTCTTAACCAGCATCCACAAGGGACCCTCCCCAGTAATACTAAAGTTAATCCTGTTAGGCAAAGGGAGGGTAAAGAACATGTGAAATCTATCACCTTTAGGAGCGGTAGAGAGCTAGATGAACCATAAGTTAAGTCCAGACCTGAACAGTCCATAGTTGAAGAATCATTAGGTTTTAAAGATGCAGCTCAGAAGGAACAGGAACATCAGGATTAAGCTGCAAAGGAATCCAAGATAGGTGTTTCTTCATCTATAGCTTCTTCTACTTCACAGCCTTCCTCATCCTCTGATGCTATACATGTTACCACTACATCCCTTCCAGTTAGACCACCAGTACCTTTTCCTCATAGGTTTCAAAACCAAAAGCTTGACCAACAATTCACAAAATTTCTTGAGGTTTTTAAGAAACTTCACATCAACATTTCGTTCGCAGATGCTTTAGAGCAAATGCCAAGTTATGTGAAGTTTTTGAAGGACATCCTCTCTAGGAAGAGAAGATTGGAAGATTATAAGACAGTGGCCTTAACTGAGGAATATAGTGCAATTATCCAGAGGAAATTACCCCCCAAGCTCAAGGATCCCGAGAGTTTTACCATACCTTGCACTATTGGAAATTTATTCTTTGGTAGAGCCCTGTGTGATTTAGGAGCGAGTATAAATTTTTCTATTTATCAGAAGTTAGGATTAGGGGATGCCAAGCCCAGCACAGTGACCCTTCAACTAGCTGATCGATCCATTAAATATCTAAAGGGGGTCATTGAGGATGTGTTAGTAAAGGTGGACAATTTTATTTTCCATACAGATTTTATCGTGTTGGACATGGAAGAAGACAGGGAAGTCCCCATTATACTAGTTCGACTTTTCCTAGCGACTGGTAGAACTTTAATTGATGTACAGAAGGGGGAGTTAATAATGAGAGTTCAGGATCAAGAAGTGAAGTTTAATGTTTTTCAAATCTTTGAATCTCCCTGATGACTCCCAAGAGTGTTTTAAGGTGGAGGTTAAGGAAGATAAAATGTTTGAACATAAGAAATCTGAGAGAAAGAAGGAAGTAGATAGAGCTAAGGAGGAGTTAATTGTCAACATTCTGTCACCATTTTGGCTGACCCTCCTACTTTTCACCCTGTTGTTGAGTGTTGTTTTCTTCAGCTGCATTTAAAGTGGCTGTGTTTTTATTTTCACTTTGTATATAGTTCTTTTTCTTTTTCTTTTATGTTGTTTCTTTCTTTGCTTATGTTGCAGATTTCTTTTCTATTATTATGCTTTCAATCAAGCTCCAGTTGTTCATTATCAACAGAAAGGGGAGTACTTTGTTCTTGAGCTTAAATTCTTATATTATCTGCACATTGAGGACATTGTGCACTTTATGTTTGGGGGAGGGGATATCACTTGAGCAATTTTGTGAAAAATTGGAAAAAATTTCAAAATGTTTTCGAAAATCTGAGAAAGATGTTTCAAAATTTTTTCGATAATATGAGCTTAAATTGTTTGATTTTAGGATGATTTAGTGCTTAGCATGTAGTTTTCCCATATTTCGATGCTATGACCCCATGATTTAGTCTGACTTTGATTGACTGAGAAGTATGATTATAGGAAAAGCATGAAGTTGAATTCTTGAATTTGTCTTAACTCTGATTGTGATTACCTCATCTTATGCACATGTCATGTCATGAATCAATATATTTATTTAGAGAAAGCTTATGAGTATATAGGATTGCATTTGTTCAATTGATTTGGTGCATCATATTCTAGAATTTGTTTGATCTGATCTTGAGGTGAAATATTAGATTACAGTTAATTAGGGAGATGATCTAGGCCATCTTTGGATCGTTTGAGCCTTTCTAGCAATCCTTGTACATGTTCTACTCCTAGTTACCCATCTAGGCCAAATAAGCTTTTCTCTATAAATATTTCGGTAAATTTTTCCCATAGGTTAAATACTTTGTTCCTATCGCTTACTCCAAAAGCATGAAAAGTCATTAGGATATATTGTGAGCTATATAGGTATTAAGTGATAGTGAAGGAGTATGTATTGAAAAAAAAGAAGAAAAATACAAAAATAGAATCAAAAGTTTAGTGAAATAAATAAGTTTGGGGGAAATAAATTTGAGCTCTTACATAAAGATCCTAGAGGTAATGCATGTTAAGGGGTCATTAAACCTAAATCGACTTTATCATACCTTAGCCCCAGCCTTACATTACAAGCTTACTGAAGTCCTATTGATCTTTGGTTAAGTATGGCCACATTAGTGGAGAGAGAAGTGAAAAGCAAACTTATAGGAATGATCACATGTCATTGACTTTGCATTCACTGTGTCTGCATAATCTGATCCGGATAATGTACTGTGAAGTGACTTTGACATTTTTCACACACTCACGAAGAGTCGAATTTGGGTTAGGACTTATGATTGAATAATTCTGAATGTTGGACTTGTAATTGTGAGTCTTTGAGATCATAGTTTGTACTTTTACTTTGAGGATGATATTGGAGAAATTATTATGTTGGTACTTGTCATTCTTGCATGAATTTTGTTTTACTTGAGGACAAGCAAAAGCTCAAGTTTGGGGGTGTGATAATTCTATTTTTTTAAGAATTATTTGTGCTTAATTTCCTAATTAATTATTTAAATCCCCAATTTATTTTGTTAATTATCCCATTTATTTAATTAAAATTCTCATGATTGCATATAAATTAAATCAGGATGAATTTGGAAAATTTCGATAGAAAATAGACTGGAATTGGGCTAAAATCGAGATTGGACCACGTGAACAACACGAGCCATGCCAACTAGCGCATCCAATTGGATAAGAAGAAAAATGACATGGAAATATCTTTTCATGGAGCCAATGGTGTGAAGACAAGTGGCCAAACAATGTCAACTCATCTAGGATGGAAAAATTACAATTTTACCCCTAAGTGTGAATATAAATGGTTAATGATAGCAATTGAAAATGTCAAGTAGTTTTAGTGTAGAACTAGTTAGAGTAGCATAGTTAGATTAGTTTAGTTTTTATTTTAGAAGCTTTTCCCGAAAACCATTTGCTATTTTACCATTCATGTTAATCTTCATTTGTTATCTTTTATGAAAAGATTTTCATGTTCTTGGCAGCCACCATTTATTTTAATCTTTGCAAGTTTCCATTTTTTTTAGATTTAGCATGATTTAATATTATGAATGAAAAAGTATTTTGTTTCTTTTTACTTGCTCATTTTTACTTCTCGGTTTCCTTTGCATCTCAATTTTTTACTTGCTCATTTTATTTTTTAGTAGTTTCACCATTCTGCATTTATGTTAAACCATATTTAGTGTCTTTGCTAGTCACGCTTTGTTCATCCAACCCAAGAAAGAAGCAAACGGTGGCACGGGTTGGTGTTGAAAGGTTTAGGATTGGAGCCGGCGTTGCCCGTTGCTGGTGTTGCTCACGGTTGTGTCCTGTCCTGATGAAAACTGGTAGGCTGCTTCCCTTCGATGTAGTGCAGAACTTCTTCACGGTGCAATGTGGTAGCAGTACCAAATGAGGATACTGATTTGCGAGACTTGATAGCAACAGTAGCTAGACATCACACTCTGCTTTGTTCTGTTTCTTAGTCAGTTTACTGTGCTAATTTTATTTAGTCATTTTCGCACTTTTGTTTCCATTGTTTTTGTTGTTTCCTTGTAGTGTATGTTGCATGGAGATTAGGTGTCACTAATATTCAGTCTTCATGTTTTTAACACTTTCTTTACAGCTATCAGCTCTCGTTCATCTCATTTTCAGTCTCGATTCAATTATTTCTGGGCACACGAGGTTGATGATGACAATACAGGACTGTGTCATTCGTTGCTGCATAACATTGCTGGATCGAGTTAGGCAGGGAATGTGGTAGCAGTAGACGTACAAGCAGTAAGGAATTAGATGAAGGCTGGGAGCTGGTTATCGCGGTAGTGCAATACTAAGGACAGATACAAGAGCATGGTGTAGAAGACTGGTGATTGAAGCATGAGCAGGGACGTTTGCCTTGTAAGCGAGGAAGGTGGTAGTTCGTGGGAGTAGGAGCAGCTAGTGTTGCCAGAAGGATGGGCAGGGAATGGAGCTGAGGACGTGCAGCGGTGGGCAGGACAATGCCTGGAGAAGGAAACGTGCACGGTTTATGCACAGGGCCAGTGTCGGGGCAGTTGGCAAATTTTGCAACCTGGCCAAGGCCATGTTTGGTAATCCTAATTTACTCTTCATAATGTGTTTTTCATGTTTATTTTATTGCTGATTATTTTTATGCTTCTTCTTATTACTTGTTAGTATAGGTAAAAATAGTTTTAAATTTAATTTTCATATTAGTTAGTTGTTCTTTGCGTATTAGTTAAAGTTTTAGTGTATCATTTATGAGTTGCATTTAGAATTAATTTAGTTTAAACTTGTTTCATGCATTTTTAATTTAGTTTTCATTTTAAATTGAAAAATCCAAAAATCTTATTTATCATGAATTAGTTAAATTTTATTGTTAAGTTAGTAATTAGATATAGTTACGATTAGTTTAGAGTTAATATTTTAGACCTGTAGTTTTATAGTTATTTTCTTAATTTCCTAGGATTTTTTAATTAAATTTTAGTTTAGTTTAATTTGCATTTTTATTAATTAGCTTAATTACATGCATATCTTATTTTAGGTTAGTTTAATTGTAGTTTAATTAATCTTGTTTTGTTATTTTCATATTTGCATTTTATTTTAGCTGCGTTAATGAATTTTTAATTGTTTTAATTATTTTTGTAGGTACTTACTTTTAATTGCGTGGAGCACTGTAAGTAATCTTAGTTCGGTTTTATTTAGTTTTTATTATTTTATTATTTTGCAGTAATTTTAATTTTAGACTTAGTAGATCACTCACTAAGACTTCATAATTTGCTAGAATATACTTAGGGTAAGATTAACCGGTAGTTAATTAGGCTAACCAACTTCTCTGAGGGACGATAACTTGGGACTCAACTCTCATTATTACTTGTACGACCCGTGCACTTGCGGATAATACGTTCATATTTCCTGTCGAGTTTAAGTTCATCTTCTGCTATGCATCATTGTTCTTTCCTTTCCTTATTTCATTTTTATTTGCATGCACTTCATGATTCGGTTCTTGACTGCATTTAGAGTATAGCTTCCAAATTTTTTTACTGCATTTTCTGTCGTTTCTTGAATCCATTTCATTTACTGCATTTTATTTCAGCATTATTGTTGTTTGTTCATTTTTTGCTTGTTGATGGTTAGTGAGAAGGATGTGGTAGGTTGTTCGGTGTAGAGTTTTAAGAGGCAGTTCGTGGAGCATGGTTTCATTCTTGGCAGCAAGTTTAACTTCATTTTCAGCCTCTGTTGTGCTCTGTTTTTAGTTTTTATTATTGTTCATTGTAGATTTTATCTTATGGTTTGTTTTGTTTGTTGCTTATGTTTCGGGTGCATGTTATTATTCTTTTTAGTTTGGTTAGTTTATGCCGATTGATGTTAGGCAGCAAAGTTCAAAGCATTTCAAGAATTCTTGGACTCTCGGTTTAAACAGCAACTTCAATCACCTTTAAAATTCTGCAATGCTTATTTCTGAGTTTGTATGACCCGATTTTATTCAAAACACGAAATTAAAAATGCAAAAGGATTGAATGGTATTCCCGAACACGTGAAGGGTAAAACGATCAAAAGATCAAAATTCGGTATTTATCGTGACAAGAAAATTTAATTAAAAATATGGGATTGAGAAATCGTGATCAATAGCGAAGAAATAATTAAATTTCAGGTTAAATTGATCAAGATATGAATTTATTAGAATTAATTGAAACTTTCACCTTGCAAAATAATCCCGAAAATAATCGAAAAATATACTGAAAAGGCGAAATAATATCGAGAAATTCATTTATTGAATGAATGAATAAAATATGATTTTTTTAGATATTTTTGGATATTTAAAAATAGTTTAATGTATAAAATAATAATAAAATTTAATTATAAATAAATAAAATAAAATTAAAAAAAAAGAGGAAAAATTGGAAAAAATTTCACTGATGCAATCAAACTACGGGTAAGTCGGTAAGGGGTCGAAATTGACCAATTTAAATTTTGAAATATTTAATTTGATTAATATTCGACTAAAAGTTTACCCAAAAAAATATTTAATTGTGTAGCTCAACAATTGGCGTCAACTAAGAGCTCGAGACAGCCTCGATTTACGTACTATCATGGAATCACGGGTAAGTAACCTTTATTTATGATAATTTGCATCGTTATACGTGTTAGATAAATTACGGATTTAATTTTCGCATTAAATGAATTAAATTATTAAAATTGAGATAAATTGTCGTAAGTAATTCATTAAGCGATTCGAGAGTTTAGAACGAGACCCAATAAGTACTAATGGGCCCAATGAGCTCAATAGGCCTCGATAATGTGAATAGTAAGAGAAAAATAGGCTTAAGGCCGATTAAGGCCCATTATAGTGCAATCGGGACCAATATAGGTAAACGGGCCCAATGATTTAAATTAAGCCCAAAAAAATATGAAATACAATTAAATATATTGTATTTGACCAAATGAATATTTATCTGCAGTTTCGGAGATTGGATTGGGAGCAAATCTGACTACGTGACGAGACATCAATGGAAAATGTCAGACTGTACAGAAAAATGAGGTAAGGGAATTGTGTGAGTAGCTAGAGGTAGCTACGTGTATTTTAATAGCTTTTTTGTACACTGAATATGTATGTATACCCTGATTATGTATAAAGGTCCTAAAAATGGTTTAAAGATTTTAAGGACTCGAAATAGGTAAAAGTCTATTTTACCTCTATTGAGGGAAGTTCACCTGAGGATGGTGAAAGTATGACATGCATGAAATGCATGATTTAAGGAATTTTCTGAATTAAGGAATTTTATTGGTTTTTAAGCAAAGTAAATCGATAGATTGGCCAGTAATTGCATAAATTTCACAAGATAACACTACGTAAGTGTTATTTATATTTAAATGAAATTTCTTTGGAAAATAGGCCAACTATCAAGTTTATATGGACACGGATAGTGCTGGAGCATAGCTCGCACTATATCTGCATTTGTGAGTGTGCATAAAATGTGCTTGAGCGATTGCTCGCACCGACTTGTGTGACATCATATGCATGAAATGTGTTAGAGTGGTTACTCGTACTGATTTTTATTATTGTGAAATGCATGAGAAGTGCTGGAGCTTATCTCGCACTCTGTTTTGACATGTTTTGACCTGATATGCATAAAAAGGTGCTGGAGTGATTGCTCGCACTAGTTTTAATGATTTGACTTGCATGAGAGGTGCTGGAGCTTAGCTTGCATCCTATTTTCATATGATACTGTATAAAAGCCATGCTAGAGTGTAACTCACACGAGATTTGATTTATCTATGCATAAAACCATACTGAAGAGTTGCTCGTACGAAGTTTTGATTTACTTGAGCATTCATCTGTGCTGGAGCTTGCTCGCACGAAGTTTTATATGGTTTTATAACTCATTTTAAAGTCATACTGGAGTTTTTCTCGTACGAGGTTTTCACTGAGTCTTTATACATATCCGTACTAGAGCATTGCTCGTACGTGGGTTTTACTTGAATTTATAATTATTTTAAGTCGTACTGGAGCGCTGCTCGTACGCAGATTTCATTGATTTCTATGAAACCGTGCTAGAGCTTCGCTCGCACGAGATTTTTAGATATCATGAATATGCATGGAGCCCTGCTAGAGCTTCGCTCATACAGGGACTTATATGACATGCATATAGCCGTGTTGGAGCCTCCTGTAGACTGTGTGTCACAGTGAAATGATATGCTCACACGTGCATACTGAAACAGAGATGATATGGGTGGATAAGAACTACTGCAGGCACCCTTGACTGAGCTTGGGTTCATGGAGTACATTGTACTGTGTATGTCACGTGCAGTACGCTGTACCGTGGGGATTGTTGGAGTGGAGTGGCATTAGCCACGAGGCAACAAGCCTTGCCCTCGTAATCCTAATGTTATGATATTTTGGCAGGTAAGACCGACCCATCTCCCGTTTCAGGTGTGATACCTCGCACACTAGGTACCGTGTTGCCAGGGATCACTAGGTTATGGCCATAGTCCTTGTTGTTACTGATATAGTCACCTACTTGTCTCACATGATATAACTATTGGTCGATAGACCAGGGTAGACCCGAGGGAGGGGTCAGGCCCCCGATTTTATGATTTTATGATATGTGACCCTAAAAGAAGGGTGGTTTTATAACCGAAGTTGTATAATGAATTTTAATGAATTGTTTTATGAGATGATTGACCCAGAAGGGTTAGTTTATACTACGTTTTAAATGAAATTATTTAAATGCAGTAGCATGATGTGTTTTCCATGCTTTAATGATAAATTCATGAAAGGATTGTATCTCATGATTAGTTTTATATCGCATGAAATAATGCATGATTTTGATTTAATTCATGCTAAGTATGATTTAATGATGTCAAATAAAATGCTATTGATGCATGAATTACATGATTTATATATGCACAAATAGTTTTGATAAACTATGTCATGGATATATGCATGATTTTGTGCTTGAGATTTTAATGAAAAGAAATGGATTTTTAAGGGCATGGCATTATGAGCATGTAGATAGTGGAGCTATCTACTTACTTGCATAATTGCCTTACTGAGCGTGTGGTTTGCTCACCCCCTTATTTTCCCATCTTTTCAGAGCACTCGCAATAGTTAGTGAGCGACTGATGACTTGCATTTTAGTATCCGCTGCTTCCCATCGAGAGACAAGTATACACATTTGTATAGTTTTGTATCTAAATATGTAATGCATAGTACTGTAAATGGATATGATGTCGGGGATGTAAGGTGATGAAATACCATTGTGTATGTATTTAATTAAAGTCAAAGGATAGTAAACTCTGATATGTGAATGTGATTATGGAAATGAAATGGTAAATAGGTGAGAGGTGACTAACACCGAATCATAGCCCAACAGTTTGGTAAGATGGTCACGATGAGAGAAAGGTAAGAATTAAATAATAAATGGAAAAGCGAAAAATTTACTCTGATTTTTAGGTATTTTGGGTCGTGACAGAGTTTTTCTGTCATGTCTGGTTTAATTTAAGTTGTGATTGTATTTTGTCATTTCCAGGTTGTTGACGAGGTGCCAAAGTGTAGCTGAAGCAGATTGTGGCCAAGCCAAATGCTGTGACATGCAACGCAGAGCAGCAAGAAGTGGTGATTGCTCCTGTTCAGGACAGTGCTGCTGGTGCTGCAATAGGGGACTAAACCGGGAGTGAGCTGGGCATACGAAGAATGAGTAGCAACAACAGGGAAGGATAGTATATGGGGTGGCAGCACCTGGAGCAGACCTAGACAGCAGCTGGCACAGAAGCTCACGAACAGCACCGAGAAAATCTAGAAATGGAGAAGCTGCAGTATGCCAGGGGCTGTTATTGCTAGAGTTGGTAGGAGCAGGAGCAGTTAGTGCTGTAGTGGCATGGGCAGAAATTTGGAGCAGAACAAGCAGTTGGAGATGTGCAGGGGCTGTGCTGGGTGTAGGACCGAGCCGAGAATGGGAGCTGAACATGTAGGCTTGGAAATGAAGGAAACGTGCACACTACCATTACACAGTTGGGATTTGTTAGCTGAGAATCTAAGCAAGGCCACGTTTGGCTCATAGAATTAATACCAATTATTATATTTTGCTTTTATATTGTTTTGTTAAATGGTACTCATACATTTTATTGTTTGTTAGTCTAGGTATATTTTAATTTGCATATTAGTTTAATTTTCTTAGTTTATTAGTTTAAAGTTTAGTTTAATTTTATTAGTAGCTAATTTGTGACTATATTAGAATTTTGGAATTAGATGTTGCACTTAGGATTAAATTAGAGGACTATTATTTGATGCATTTTAAGTTTTCATTTTAAATTGAAAAATCCAAAAATATAATTTCTCATACATTAATTAGATTTTGTTTTAATGTTAGTAATTAGTTAGAGTTAGATTTAATTAGGATTATTTTATAGGTAGTTAATTTCTTAGTTTGATTTAAGAATTTTTTTTTATTAATTAATAGAAGTTTTATTTTATTAGACTTTAGGTTAGTTTGCATTTTTATTATGTAGTTTAATTACATGCATATTTAATTTTAAGTTTGTTTAATTTTAGTTTAATTAATTTGTTTCTTTATTTTCATATTTGCATTTTTAGTTTAATTGCATTAATTTATTTTAACTGTTTTAATTATCTTTTGTAGGTTGTTGCTTTTAATTACCCAGAGCTCTGTAAGTAATTGTAGCTCGGTTTTATTTTCTTTATTTTATAGTTTTTATTATTTTCAGTATTGTTAGCCATGTAGATCATGCCCTTAAAATTCAAAATTTGCTAGAATATACTTAGGGTAAGATTAACCAGTACTTAATTAGGCAATTCAACTTCTCTGTGGGATGATAATCCGGGACTCAAATCCCATTATTACTTGTACGACCCGTGCACTTGCGGATAATACGTTTAGTTCGTATCAACTACTGTGCTTTTACATTTGTTTAGATACAAAAAGAATCTTCATGTGTATACCTCTTAGCAATGGATGGCAGCGAATATCCAAAATACACGCCTCAATCCTCACTGGGCTGCTACGTACGCTCTGTAGGAGGGGGAAAATACAGAGGGATGAGCAACCACACGCTCAGTAAGACAATAATGCAAGCATGGTAGATAAGTACTCTATCTACATGCTGATAGTGTTATGCATAAATCATTTATAATAGGAGCATGAAGAATAAAACTATGCCATATGAGTGTACATATATATCATGTTTCAAAATCATGTAAAATTAGCATATAAAACATGGAACATCAACATGTGAAAACATCTCATGCTCATTCTCATTAAACTCATAAAAAATGGCAATTCATTTAAGAAACCTCCTTTTTAAATTACATCTCTTTCTCAAATATGTAAAAATCCCATCAAAATCAATTCTCAATCACAAACCCATTTTCATTTCACAAATCAAATTCACAAGGCTCGACCCCTCCTTCGGGTCTACATTGAACAACCACAATCACACACATGTATAAAAACCAGGCCATAATATCACAAGTGACTATGTGGGCCAACTATATCATAAATCATCCCAGATCACACGCATCCAAGTGTGCAGGGTATCATGCTGGCATGAAGGTAGATTATCTCTCGCTAGACTCTCTTGTCACAAAATCACCACGTGGTACATCGTACTCCATGTGATATACACGGTACATCGTACTCCGTGGACTCATATCGTGGCTGGGGGTGCCAGTTGTAGGTCTTATCTACCCCATACCAAGAACTTGCCGTACTCACATAGGAGAGCCTCTGTGACGCCCCGGAAGCTCGAAAAATAGGGCTAATTTAAAACTTTTTACTATCAATTCACAATTAAGGGTGCATTCCTGTGCAATGTCATACATCATCATAATTATCATGCCTCAGGATCTCATCATAATATAGTATCCTATATATTACTCGATTCCAAGTTAATTAATCCTAATACATCCCGTACATCATTATAGAATGAATGTCTGTAAATATAACTCTAGTCTGGGTACATGAATATTAAATATCTACCTCAATACACAAAATACGGCCTGGAGCTCAAGTCCTCCACTAGCCTCTAACCCGTACGTCATAGGGAACTCGCTTCACTTGAAGGGATCTGGGGGGAAGAGAAAACAGGGTGAGCTTTCAAATCGCTCAGTAAGGGGGGTAAGGGAACTCAGTTATATAAACCATATCACACATCACAAATATGTATTTGTTTATGAAGCTCATTTGAAATCGTAGCATGAAAGTTCTCAAAACATCATCATCTCATAACTCATAAATCATGTGAAAACATGAAGGTGAAAAGGCTCAATATCGAGCACTCACAAGCATGTGTAAATATATGTGATAATGGCTGTTCCCAAAATACGTGATAAAAATCACCTCAGTAAATAGCACGTGACAAGGTCACAAAACATGACTCATGTGTAAAACGAGACTAGGGAATAAAACTCAATTAAAACTCGTCATGCCACATCAAATATGTAATCTCCTCTGGGTGCACATCCCAGGTATCCTCGTATAGAGGGAACGTCGACAATATGGTCGTATGCATGGTATATTAGACTTATATGTTACCAGAACAAGGCCCGACCTTACATGCTACCAGAGCAATGCCTCGCCTCATGCACACTATCACTTGGTCCCTAGGTCGGTTCCCAGGCGGCCCACTCTCTCGGTCTTACATGCTACCAAAGCAAGGCCACCCAGCGTTACCAGAATAGGGGACATCTCACGTTACCAAAACGGAGGCATCTCTCGTTACCAAAACGGTGGCATCTCTCGTTACCAAAACAGAGGAATATCGGACTTACATGCTACCAGAGCAAGGCCTCCCAATGCTACCAAAGCGGAGGAATAATCAGACTTACATGTTACCAGAACAAGGCCTGTGGTCCCTGGGTCGATTGCTAGGCGTCCCACTATATCGGTCTTACATGCTACCAGAGCAAGGCCCAATGTGTATTCAACATGACACGCCTAAGTCTCAATCATTAGCCATTATCTTATAAAACGTTATGCCTTCACGTAGAACTCATAATGGTTTTCTCTCATAAAACTCATTTAAAACATTTGTGTACTCAACACAAAACATATTAAAACCGAGTTCCAACCGGTAAGACACGTACACATTTTCTCAAATCTCAATATCTCCTTAACGTAGAGCCCAATTTACTTTTCACGCAAACTCAAAGGTTTATAAAGCAATTTCACACTCAGCTTATAAACTCATAAAATAATGGTCTCCAACCGGCTATAAAAACCGTGTGCAATTATATCACAACACAACACCAAACATGCTTGTATTCTCAAATCGTGGTTCATGCTACAAATAGTTCATCAAAACACATACACAAATGGTTTAGTTTTCCCTTACCTCTTTGCACCTCGTATAGTGCAATCGTTTCCCCCGTATCACGGACTAGCCTCGCATTCCACTCTGGAACTCCCGAGCTGTCCAAACGATGTTAAAACATCAATACTCATTATCACATTAACCTCAATTCTCAAAATCGAGCATGATTGCTCATAACACCTCAAATTTCTCAATTCTCATAACTCCATCACAAACCACAATCTCACTCACAACACCTTAACATTCTATATTTCCTATGCCACAATATCTATGCTAATACACCACATTGTCTAAATCTCCATTTATAGCTCAAAAATTCCTAAATTTACCAAAGTTGCTAAATATCATCATCACTCCAACTACATTGTAATTTCATCAATCCCTAATCATTTTTCAGCTATTTCAACACAATGCCAACAACCATTATCACCAAAATCATCTCAAATATAAGGATCGAGGTTTAAAAATTACCCAAAACTTGTGGAGAGCTTATCTCTTGCCTCGATTCGATCCGTCTTCCGATTTCCAAGTATGTTGTTCTCCCTTGGATGAGGAACAACTTTCCTTCTTGCCACAACTTCTGATTTGGACGGAAATGGGTGCTTTGGATGAGTGAGAAAGCTAGGGCTTCGACAGAAATGGGGTTTGGAAGAGAGAGAAAATGAAATTGCAGGAGAAAACAGGGGTTCCTTATATAGACAGAGGGTAGGAGATCGATCTGGCTCTTGATGAGATCGATCTGCATTTGAATTTGGGGACGATTTGGGGTAATTTGTGCCTAGGAGATCGATCTATCGAGGGGTGAGATTAAAGAGATCGATCTGCTCCTTGAGGAGATCGATCTTCTCCCAAACAGAAACATTTGGAGATCGATCCCTTCCTCATGAGATCGATCTTCTCTCTAACAGAATCATAAGGAGATCGATCCTCTTCCATTGGAGATAGATCTGCTCCTTAAATTCCTCCTTCCTTGTCCTTTTTAACTCACCAAATCAATCTCTCCTTCTCCCAGATCGATCTGTCCTCATAGCTTCATACTTATTTTAAACTCTTAACATATAAAGCTCCAATTATCATTCCCACAATTCACTTAGCTCAATAAATTATACTTCAAGTTCATATTACATAATTAAAATATGTCTGAAATTCTCAGATCTCACATCCTCCCTACCATAAAAGAATTTGGTCATCCAAATTCAACTCAACTAGTCAAAGAGATGGGGGTATTTCTCCTTCATGAGGTTCTCTAGTTCCCACGTTACCTCTTCCCTTGAGTGATGTTTCCACAAAACTTTCACTAATGGGATGCTCTTGGTTCTCAGTACCTTCTCCTTTCTATCGAGAATCCGGACGGGTTCCTCAGTGTAGCCCATGTCCTCCTGTATGTCCATCTCGTCATACTCTGTAACATGAGAAGGGTCCGGGTGGTACTTCCTCAACATAGACACATGAAAGACGTTGTGTATTTCGGACATCTGTGGGGGTAATGCCAATCTGTAGGCTACCTCTCCCACTCTCTCAAGAATCTCGAATGGTCCTATGTATCGAGGACTAAATTTTCCTTTCTTCCCAAATCGCACGATACCCTTACTTGGTGATACTTTCAGAAATACTGCATCACCAACATCAAACTCGAGTGGCCGTTTACGCACATCCGCGTAGCTTTTCTGTCTACCCTGTGTAGCCCGTAGCCTCTCATATATGAGTTTCACACTCTGTACAGCTTGCTCAACAAGCTCGGGAGCATTTATCTTTCGATCACCGACTTCTTCCCAAGCTACAAGGGATCTACACCTCCTACCATATAGAGCCTCAAAGGGTGCCATTCCAATACTTGCATGATAGCTATTATTGTACGCAAACTCTGCTAGGGGCAGGTGATCATCCCATGATCCCTTAAAATCCATCGTACACGCCCTCAACATATCCTCCAGGGTCTGAATAGTCCTCTCTGACTGACCATCTATCTGAGGATGATAGGCAGTACTAAAACTCAATCGAGATCCCACGGACTCCTGAAACTGGGTCCAAAATTTGGAAGTAAATCGGGAATCTCTATCAGAAGTAATACTCACTGGAGCCTCATGTAATCTAGCTATCTTGCTGACATACAGCTCAGATAAGGCATCCACAATATCAGTGCTCTTGATGGCAAGGAACTGGGCACTCTTGGTCAATCTATCCACAATGACCCATATTGCATCACAACCTCTTCGGGTCCTCGGTAAACCCATAATAAAATCCATGGTGACATGCTCCCATTTCCATGTAGGTACAGGTAAGGGCTGTAGTAGTCCTCCAGGCTTCCGATGCTCAGCTTTCACTTGCTGGCATATTAAAACACCTAGCCACATACTCTGCCACGTCTCGCTTCATACCACTCCACCAGTACACCTTTCTCAAGTCTCGGTACATCTTAGTACTCCCTGGGTGCATGGTGTATCGCAAGCAGTGAGATTCTCTCAGTATCAGTCTCTTTAGGGTATCATCGTCCGGTATATAAATCCGTCCTCTGAATCTCAACAATCCATCCTCACTGACTGTGAGATCCGACTGTGAACCCTGTTCAGCTTGGCTAACCATATCTATCAACCTCTGATCACTACGCTGCCCAGTTCTAATCTGATCCATGATCCTGGGCTCTATCCATAAGCTAGCCAAAAATCCAGTTTCTACCTCTTTAACTTTGATCCGAAGTTCGACGAACTGCTCTAACAAATCCCATTCCCTGATCATCATAGCAAATATCATACTCTTCCTGCTCAGGGCATCAACAACTACATTCGCCTTACCCGGATGATTTAGAATCTCGCAGTCATAATCCTTAAGGAGTTCTATCCATCTCCTTTGTCTCATGTTTAACTCTTTCTGATCAAAGAGATATCTTAAACTCTTTTGATCAGTGAAGATCTGGAATCTTTCCCCATATAAGTAGTGTCGCCAGATCTTCAAAGCAAATGCCACAACGGCTAACTCCAAATCATGCGTGGGGTAATTCCGCTCATGGTCTTTCAACTGTCGCGATCCATATGCGACCACTATTCCATGCTGCATAAGCACACACCCAAATCCTTGATGAGATGCATC
Organism: Firmiana major; assembly: GCA_033439115.1. Lineage (NCBI taxonomy): Eukaryota > Viridiplantae > Streptophyta > Magnoliopsida > Malvales > Malvaceae > Firmiana > Firmiana major. The sequence continues at coordinate 37,471,097 of CM065902.1, forward strand.
ACTATACACCGAAAATCCTCCTGATCCCTCAGGAATAGTTAACATAGGTGCCGCTGTCAATCTCCTTTTTAACTCCTGAAAACTGAGCTCATATTGATCAGTCCATATGAACGGAGTCTCCTTACGCGTGAGTTTAGTCAAAGGAGCGGCAATCCTTGAAAATCCTTCCATAAATCTTCTGTAATACCTTGCCAAACCAAGGAAGCTTTGCACCTCAGTAACTGTCCTCGGTCTCTCCCAACTAAGCACAACTGCTACTTTACTTGGATCCACTAATACTCCTTCCTCTGAGACTATATGACTAAGGAAAGCTATCTTGTTCAGCCAAAACTCACACTTACTAAGCTTTCCATATAATTGCTTATCTCGGAGTATCTGAAGTACTAACCACAAATGCTGTGCATGCTCCTCATACGACCGAGAGTATACCAGGATATCATCAATAAAGACTATCACAAATTTATCTAGATAGTCTCTGAACACTTTGTTCATCAACCTCATAAATGCAGTAGGGGCGTTCGTCAATCCAAAGGACATCACCAGAAATTCAAATGGCCATACCTTGTCCTGAAGGCCGTCTTGGAAATATCTTCTTCCTTGATCATCAATTGGTGATAGCCCGATCTCAAATCAATCTTAGAAAAGACTGAGGCCCCTTTTAGTTGATCAAGTAGATCATCAATCCTGGGCAGTGGGTATTTATTCTTCACCATGGCATTATTCAACAACCGGTAGTCTACGCATAATCTGAGACTACCATCCTTCTTCTTGACAAATAAAACCGGTGCTCCCCACGGTGAAACACTGGGCCTAATGAACGCTTGATCCAATAACTCTTGTAGTTGTTTCTTCAATTCCTCAAGTTCCACTAATGCCATCTTGTAGGGAGGTTTAGAGATCGGCTGAGTATCTGGTACTAAATCAATGGTAAACTCCAGCTCTCTCTCTGGTGGCAAACCTGGCAGCTCATCTGGGAAAACATCCGGGAATTTACACACCACAGGTATATCCTCAATCCTCGGATGTTCCCGCTCATCGTCTGAGATGAGTGTTTCGTAACCTTCACATGAACAATTATATTTAATACTCTCAAAAATAATATTAAAATCCTCAAATTACTTTCTAGAATTCCACATATTCATTTCCTCAATATCTCAGCCGTACACTGTAAGGTTCAGGTAGGGAGAAAGTTACAATCTTAGTGTAGAAGTCTAAACTCACTCGATTAGTTGCCAACCAATCCATCCCAGAATTACATCAAACCCATGTATATTCAACATGATTAGATCTGCTAACATCACTCTATCTCCCACCTTTATTTCACATCCTCTACAGATTAACTCAGTTCTCTGAGATTCACGCATAGGGGTATTTACATGTAGTACATACTCTAGAGGTTCAAACTTCAAATTTAAACTACATGCAAAATTCTCTGAAATAAACGAATGCGTGGATCCTGGATCTATCAATACATGAGCCTTATGATTACAGACAGAAAGTGTACCTCTTATAGTTTCTGCTGAAGTGTCCGCAGTTTCCTTATCCAGGGCAAACACACGTCCCTGTGACATAGGTTTCTTCCCTTTCTCTGCAGCAGTGGCCCGTCTCTGGGGATTCACTCTCTGAGGCTGCTGTCTAGTAGGCTCCGGAGCATGTGGCATCTGAGGTTGAGGATAGTCCTTCACTCTATGACCCATGTCACCACATCTAAAACATCCACGGATCAACCCAGTACAACTTCCCTCATGCGATCGGCCACAGTCTCTACAAACCCTTATCTCCGGCCTGCCATATCGAGGGGTCTCCTTGATAATAGGATAAGCTCTTGGTCTCTCCAATCTGTCCTTCTGTACCTCAATCCTTCCTCTCCTGAAGTAACCTCTCCGAACATCTGTTTGAGACATCACGGGCCTCTTGCCTTTGTCCCTAATCACTGCTCCAAACTCATTCTGGGACTGTACAATTTCAATTCCCCTCTCAATCTCTTGTGCTCATCTCAGAGTATCTCCAAACTCAGTAATACACAACCCAATCAATCGATCTCTGATGATGGGCTTCAATCCATACACAAATCTCTCTGTGCGGAGCTCTTCATTCTTGAAAGTCTCTGGATCATATCTCAGCAGAGCGGTAAATCGGCTCTCGTAATCATCTACAGACATGTCACCCTGTACCAAACTCAAAAACTCTGCTTGCCTCCTTCTCTGGGCAGCTCGTGGTACATATTGGGCTCTAAAGGCTGTCTGGAACTCTTCCCAAGCAATCACATCCTGGTGGGACATCAAAATACCCTGGGTAGTACCCCACCAATCTCGAGCTCTCCCTTTCAACATATAGGCACTCATACTGACCCTCTCAGCATCGGTGCACCCCAGATAGTCGAATATAACTCTCAACTCCGTCAACCACTCCTCAGCCTCTGTAGGATCCTTCTTTCCCCTAAATGAAGGTGGATTCATTTTCAAAAAGTCCTTCAGTTGGACCATACTTCTGTCATTAGGCTGAGTGACGAGAGGCATTAGGGGTATGGGAGGTCCTTGTGGTGGTGTAGGAGTAGTACCCGAGGCATTAACTCCAAAGTGTTGCGCGAATAACGCTGCCATCAGCTCAAAACCTTGCCTCACATCGGTCTCAATCCGATTAAATCGAGAGCTAGGACTCTCTCGTTGTGGGACAGGTGGTGGAGGGGACTCTGCCTGCCTCCTCGAACGACCTCGTCGTTTACTCATTCTCTATCTCAACTCGTCTCCTACGCGTACATATCAAAATCGATTGAAATCTCAATCCTCAGATTCAGTTCATGACCAGACTATTACAGACACTTGGGATGTATTCTATTTCACTTAACCGACACTGACAGTACTAGACACCCTAAGCTCTGGTACCAAGAAAACTCTGTGACGCCCTGGAAGCGCGGAAAATAGGGCTAATTTAAAACTTTTTACTCATCAATTCACAATTAAGGATGCATTCCTGTGCAATGTCATACATCATCATAATTATCATGCCTCGGGATCTCATCATAATATAGTATCCTATATATTACTCGATTCCAAGTTAATTAATCCTAATACATCCCGTACATCATTATACAATGAATGTCTGTAAATATAACTCTAGTCTGGGTACATGAATATTAAATATCTACCTCAATACACAAAATACGGCATGGAACTCAAGTCCTCCACTAGCCTCTAACCCGCACGTCATAGGGAACTCGCTTCACTTGAAGCGATCTGGGGGGGAAGAGAAAACAGGGTGAGCTTCCAAATCGCTCAGTAAGGGGGGTAAGGGAACTCAGTTATATAAACCATATCACACATCACAAATATGTATTTGTTTATGAAGCTCATTTGAAATCATAGCATGAAAGTTCTCAAAACATCATCATCTTATAACTCATAAATCATGTGAAAACATGAAGGTAAAAAGGCTCAATATCGAGCACTCACAAGCATGTGTAAATATATGTGATAATGGTTGTTCTCAAAATACGTGATAAAAATCACCTCAGTAAATAGCACATGACAAGGTTACAAAACACGACCCATGTGTAAAACGAGACTAGGGAATAAAACTCAATTAAAACTCGTCATGCCACATCAAATATGTAATCTCCTCTGGGTGCACATCCCATGCATCCTCGTATAGAGGGAACGTCGACAATATGGTCGTATGCATGGTATATTGGACTTATATGTTACTAGAACAAGGCCCGGCCTTACATGCTACCAGAGCAATGCCTCGCCTCATGCACACTATCACTTGGTCCCTAGGTCGGTTCCCAAGTGGCCCACTCTCTCGGTCTTACATGCTACCAAAGCAAGGCCACCCAGCGTTACCAGAATGGGGGTCATCTCACGTTACCAAAACGGAGGCATCTCTCGTTACCAAAACGGAGGAATATCGGACTTACATGCTACCAGAGCAAGGCCTCCCAATGCTACCAAAGCAGAGGAATAATCGGGCTTACATGTTACCAGAACAAGGCCTGTGGTCCCTGGGTCAATTCCTAGGCGTCCCACTATATCGGTCTTACATGCTACCAGAGCAAGGCCCGATGTGTATTCAACATGAAACGCCTAAGTCTCAATCATTAGCCATTATCTTATAAAACGTTATGCCTTCACGTAGAACTCATAATGGTTTTCTCTCATAAAACTCATTTAAAACATTTGTGTACTCAACACAAAACATATTAAAACCGAGTTCCAATCGGTAAGACACGTACACATTTTCTCAAATCTCAATATCTCCTTAACGTAGAGCCCAATTTACTTTTCACGCATACTCAAAGGTTTATAAAGCAATTTCACACTCAGCTTATAAACTCATAAAATAATGGTCTCCAACCGGCTATAAAAACCGTGTGCAATTATATCACAACACAACACGAAACATGCTTGCATTCTTAAATCGTGGTTCATGCTACAAATAGTTTATCAAAACACATACACAAATGGTTTAGTTTTCCCTTACCTCTTTGCACCTCGTATAGTTCAATCGTTTCCCCCGTATCACGGATTAGCCTCGCATTCCACTCTGGAACTCCCGAGCTGTCCAAACGATGTTAAAACATCAATACTCATTATCACATTAACCTCAATTCTCAAAATCGAGCATAATTGCTCATAAAACCTCAAATTTCTCAATTCTCATAACTCCATCACAAACCACAATCTCGCTCACAACACCTCAACATTCTATATTTCCTATGCCACAATATCTATGCTAATACACCACATTGTCTAAATCTCCATTTATAGCTCAAAAATTCCTAAATTTACCAAAGTTGCTAAATATCATCATCACTCCAACTACATTGTAATTTCATCAATCCCTAATCATTTTTCAGCTATTTCAACACAATGCCAACAACCATTATCACCAAAATCATCTCAAATATAAGGATCGAGGTTTAGAAATTACTCAAAACTTGTGGAGAGCTTATCTCTTGCCTCGATTCGATCCGTCTTTCGATTTTCAAGTATGTTGTGCTCCCTTGGATGAGTAACAACTTTCCTTCTTGCCACAACTTCTGATTTGGATGGAAATGGGAGCTTTGGATGAGTGAGAAAGCTAGGGCTTCGACAGAAATGGGGTTTGAAAGAGAGAGAAAACAAAATTGCAGGAGAAAGTAGGGGTTCCTTATATAGACGGAGGGTAGGAGATCGATCTGCCTCTTGATGAGATCGATCTGCATTTGAATTTGGGGACGATTTGGCGTAATTTATGCCTTGGAGATCGATCTGTCGAGGGGTGAGATCGATATCTTTATGGCTTTATGAGATCGATCTGCTCCTTGAGGAGATCGATCTTCTCCCAAATAGAAACGTTTGGAGATCGATCCCTTCCTCATGAGATCGATCTTCTCTCAAACAGAATCATAAGGAGATCGATCCTCTTCCATTGGAGATCGATCTGCTCCTTAAATTCCTCCTTCCTTGTCATTTTTAACTCACCAGATCGATCTCTCCTTCTCCCAGATCGATCTGTCCTCATAGCTTCATACTTATTTTAAACACTTAACATATAAATCTCCAATTATCATTCCCACAATTCACTTAGCTCAATTAATTATACTTCAAGTTCATATGACATAATTAAAATATGTCTGAAATTCTCAGATCTCACAGCCTCCCTGCTGAACAAAGCCTCCCCACCCCTCCAGGGCTTAAGGATGTTAGCTTAAGGATTCTTTCGTAAGAGAGCCTCCCTACTCAACAGAACCTCCCTGCCTAACAGAGCCTCCCCGCCTCCTCGGGATTAAAGATGTTAGCTTAAGGATGTAGGGCTTAAGGATCTTATCGTAAGAGAGCCTCCCCATTGAGTAGAGCCTCCCTGCCTAATAGAGCCTCCCCGCCTCCTCGGGCTTAAGGATGTTAGCTTAAGGATGTAGGGCTTGAGGATCTTACCAACTTCCACGGCCTCATATGTACCACAATGTGCAAACTTGTGCGAGCAAAGCTCTAGCGCAAATCATGCATCATATCATAAAGAAACCACGTATGAGCATAGCTCCAGTACAGTTCTATGTGTAAGAAAACCACTCAAAATCCACGTACGAGCATAAGCTCCAGTACGATTTATAAAATATCATCACAAATCAAATCAAAGTGCGAGCTAAGCTCCAGCACTTTCATAGAAGTCAAAGCATCAAAATCCAGTGCGAGCGAGGCTCTAGTGCGATTTAATTCACATAGCTCGATAGGCGGCTGATATGCATTCAAAACACATCACAAACATGTTTAGCACCTCACATGTGCTATTCCATAACATCAATAAAACACTAGGCAGCCTATCCTTTTATTTGCTCAAATCAAAGCATTGAGTTTTGTAAAAACATTCAAAACACATGATTTATGCAATTATTAACCTTATTATCCTTTTTTATACATCCATATAAAACCAAATCATCCAACATTCACCATCATTTTCGTATACTAAGCAACCAATTTCTTAAACATTCATGCATTTCATAAACACCCTATATTCCTAAAAAATACGAGCAGCTACCTCTATATACTTACAAAATTCCCTTACATGAAAATCGCGTCGCGATATTTCCACTTCCTTTAAGCTGCTTACTCGTGCGGTTCGATTCGTCTCCTTTGAGCTCTCCGAAACTGCACAAAATCGTATTTCACATCATTATAGTCCATTATAATCCAACTCTTACGTTTACTATAGTTGATTCGACCTATAGTCCCTATTAGCTCTCATAAGGCCTAGGTTCATTGTTCTATTCATATCTTGAACTCAATGATTCTTTTAGGCCTATTGATTCATACCCTATCGATATCAAATCGATATTAAGCTCACAGCGTTCCTATTTCAGTAATTTTCCTTTATTTTTTCACTATGGCATTTATCAAGCATTTTAACTACTCATTCTTATAAATTCACTAAACTCACAATGTGGCTTCATTTACCCATCTGAAATTATCCACATTACTCTAATAACAACTTATCAACATCCATAAACCACCAACTTACCCAATCTACATTTTCTCACACTAGACTCATTCCATTTCTAGGTCACATACTAATTCCATCTCATCCTAGGTGTTTCCTACCATCCATTCACATGCAAATCAACTCCAAAATCACTTAAATAAACAATGTACTTAGATTGGAGTATTAGAAACTTACCAAATCAAATTTCTCTTCTTGCTCCAAAGGGAAATGTTCCTTGCTCATTCAATACCAATAATGTGCTTTTGGGTTTCAACTATGTTGTTCTCTACCTAAAGATGAACAACTTTGTATCTAATAGCCTCCCTTCAATTCTTACGGGAAATGGACTGATTTTAGAGAGATAAACTTAGGTTTTGGGTGAAAAATGGAAGGGTGATGTTGTTTTCCCAAAACTTTTAGATTTTAGTGCTCCTTTTATAAAAATAGCTCAAGGAGATTGATTTGTACTAGCAAGAGATCGATCTGGTCCCCTTAATTCCCTCATTTTCACAGTATTTTAAGCATGAGATCGATCTATCGAAGCTTGAGATCGATCTGTTCCAAACAGAGAGCTAAGGAGATCGATCTGTATGCTTAAGGATCTATCTTTTCATTACAGAATGTTTAGGAGATCGATTTGGCCCCATTTGAGATCGATCTGCTCTATTCCATTGATCAAATAATAGTATTTTAGCTCTTCCAGATCGATCTCTCATCCTATGAGATCGATCTGGTCTTCATATTTCTCAAATTTTCTACAGTTTTTTTGCAGTAACTCACACCCAAACATTCTTAATTTGCTGCCATAGTCAATTTCTCATCCAACCACCTTTAAGACTTGAAAATGATATCTATTCATACTTTATATACATTAGAACTTGTGTGTATTCCATACCAAGCGAAATGGAAGTATTTAGATTCATGCAACTTCCTTCCATTTACCACACTACTTATTTTGAGTTCCAATCACATTCATCACTTATAAAAGCTCATTTCTTCATATTCATACACAAGGAAACTTGTATGTACATTACAAACTCATATTACATGTACGTACATTACATTTATAGACTTTACACCAATTGTACTTCACATTACAAGTACATTACCACACTTATGAATCCATAAGGTTTTCATTAAAAAAAAAAATGGGTCTTACATTAATTTCTTAGATTTAAGAATTTCCTTAAGTTAATATGATTTTATTTCATTAGACTTTAGGTTAGTTTAATTTGCATTGTTATTAATTAGTTTAATTACATGCATATTTTATTTTAGGTTTGTTTAATTTTAGTCTAATTAATTTTGTTTCTTTATTTTCATATTTTACATTTTAGTTTATTTTCGTTAATTAATTTTAACTATTTTAATTATCTTTTGCAGGTTATTACTTTTAGTTGCTTGAAGCATCTGTAAGTAATTTTTGCTCTGATTTATTTTCTTTAGTTTATCATTTTTATTGCTTTCAGTTCTTTTAATTCTAGCCTTGTAGATCACCCATTAAAAATTCATAATTTGCTAGGATATACTTAGGGTAAGATTAATGGGTAGTTAATTAGGCTAATCAACTTCTCTGTGGGACGATAATCCGGGACTCAAATTCTATTATTACTTATACGACTCGTGCACTTGCGGATACACATCTAGGTCACTTAGAGTGGGTGTAGTTGCTACCAAGTTTTTGGTGTCGTTATCGGGGAAGATAATTAGCCAGTAATTAATATCGGTGAAATTATGCTTAGGTGTAATTCTAGCTTGTAAATACTTAGGTTGTAAATATTTAGAGCTTTAATCTAGATTAATTTTCTCACTCATAAAAAAATTGAAAAATTAAAAAAGTTAAAAAAAATTCTTAGGACTTTTTGATGTTTGCATGCGTAGAGCCAAGAGTTATGATTGCTTTCCTTTAGATCTTGAAATTGAACAAACACTTAGGAAAATTAGAAAGAATTCTAGGAAATTAATAGCTCTGCTGCAAAACATCATGGCAGAAAATAGAGAAATTAGGACCGTTAGAGATTATACAATGCCGACTATTGGAGGGTATTATACCGGTATTAGGCCACCAGCTGTCCCTTCGAACAATTTCAAAATTAAACCTGCAATCCTTTAGATGATCCAGACTTCACTACAGTGTAGTGGGCTTCCTTATGATAACCCACATGCTCACCTTAGGTAATTCTTAGACCTGTGCAACACCTTCAAGCACAATGGATTATCTGATGATGCGCTTAGGCATATATTATTTCCTTTCCCGCTTAGGGATAAGGCGCGGCACTGGTTAACCTCTCTGCCTCCAGGATCCATTTCTACTTAGGATTAGTTAAGCCCATCAATTTCTAGCTAAGTTTTTTCCTCCCTCTAAAATGGCTAAACTCTTAGTGACATATCTTTCTTTACCCAATTTGATTCTGAATCTCTTTATGAAGCTTGAGAATGACATAAGGAGCTTTTTAGGAAGTACCCTCATCATGGCCTACCATTATGGCTACAAGTCCAGACCTTCTACAATGGACTTACAAGCCAAAATAGGACCATCGTTGACGCTGCTGCGGGTGGAGCTTTAATGTGCAAAACAGAGGAGGAAGCTTACGAGCTCTTAGAGAAGATGGCTGCTAGTTATCTATGGTCTTCAAAGAGGCAACTGCCTAAGAAGTCGACGGGTATCTATGAGTTAGACACTCTATCTACCTTAACTTCTCAAATTGCTAACCTTACAAAGAAGGTAGAGTTACTCAGTACCCAGCATAATCCTTCCACCAGTAATAATCCTATTTATTCTATACAAAGTCCTTTTCTGTCCTATGATCAGTGTTGTGGTGCACACTTTGTAAATAGGTGTTCGCTTAACTTAGAATCGGTTCAGTATGTTGCCCTATCTCTGAAGCAACAGAACAACCCCTTTTCAAACACCAACAATCCAGGGTGAAGGAACCATCCTAACTTTTTCTGAAGCCAAAATCAAGGGCAATCTTCTAATTCTAGATCTGTAGGACCTCCTGGTTTTCAAGCTCCACCAGTTCATGTACCACCACATCAGTAATTTCCCCACCATCCACCACATTATTCATATCTATATCTTTCACCTAATCATCCTCATCATCCACCTTACTTTCATTAACCACCACCACCACCACAACCCCAGCACTTACCAACAGCTGAGAAGAAGCCCTCACTTAAGGAAATGTTCACAACGATCCTACAAAATCAACCTACTTCAATTAAGAATTTAGAGGTTCAGGTGAGACAAATAGTGAATGCTCTTAGCCAGCATCCTTAAGGGACCCTTCCTAGTAACATTGAAGCTAACCCTGTTAGGCAAAGGGAGGGTAAGGAACATGTGAAAGCCATTACCCTCAGGAGTGGCAGAGAGCTAGTCGATTCAAAAGTTAAGTCCAAACCTGAATAGCCCATAGTTGAAGAATCCTTAGGTTCTAAAGAGGCAGCTCAGAAAGAGCAGGAACATTAGGATCAAGGTGCAAAGGAATCCAAGTTAGGTGCTTCTTCATATATACCTTCTTCTCCTTCACGTCCTTCCTCGTCCTCTGATGCTACACATGTTACCACTACATCCCTTCTAGTTAGACCACCAGTACCTTTTCCTCAGAGGTTCCAAAATCAAAAACTCGATCAACAATTCGCTAAATTCCTTGAGGTTTTTAAGAAAATTCACATTAACATTCCTTTCACAGATGCCTTAGAGCAAATGCCAAGTTATGTGACGTTTTTAAAGGATATCCTCTCTACGAAAAGAAGATTGGAAGATTATGAGAAGGTGGCCTTAACTGAGGAATGTAGTGCAATTATTTAGAGGAAATTACCCCCCAAGCTCAAAGATCCTGGGATTTTACCATACCCTGCATAATTGGAAATCTATTCTTTGGTAGAGCCCTATGTGATTTAGGAGCCAGTATCAAGCTGATGCTTTTATCTATTTATCAGAAGTTAGGAATAGCAGATGCCAAGCCCACTACAGTGACCTTTCAGCTGGCTGATCAATCCATTAAATATCTGAAGGGGGTCATTGAGGATGTATTAGTAAAGGTGGACACATTTATTTTCCCTATGAATTTTATTGTATTAGACATGAAGGAAGACAGGGAAGTCCCATTATACTAGGTAGACCTTTCCTATCTATCGGTAGGACTTTGATTGATGTACAAAAGGAGGAATTGACTATGAGAGTCCTAAATCAGGAGGTGACATTTCACGTTTTCAAACCTTTAAAGTTCCCTAATAACTCTCAAGAGTGTTTTAAGATGGAGGTTAAGGAAGATAGAATGCTTATGCATAAGAAATTTGAAAGGAGGGAAGTAGATAAAGCTTAGGAGGATTTGACTGTCAGCATTCTATCACCACTTTGGCTGACCCTCCTACTCTTCGCGCTGCTGCTGAGTGTCATTTTCTTTAGCTGCATTTGAAGTGGCTGTGTTTTTCTTTTCACTTTTTGTACAATTATTTTCTTTTTTTCGTTGTTTCTTTCCCTGTTTATTTTCCATATTTCTTTTCCAGTATTACGCTTTCAATCAAGCTTCGGTTGTTCATCATCATCATCAAATAGGGGAGTACTCTGCTCTTGAGCTTAAATTCTTATATTATCTGCACACTGAGGACATTGTGCACTTTAAGTTTGTGGGAAGGGATATCACCTGAGCAAATTTGGGTAAAATTGAAAACTATTTTCGAAAAGCTAAGCTGATATTGTTTGATTTTGGGATGATTTAGTATTTAGCATGTAGTTTTCCCATATTTCGATGATATGACCCCACAATTAAGTCTAACTTTGATTGACTGAGAAGCATGATTATAAGAAAAGCATGAAGTTGAATTCTTGAATTTGTCTTGATTCTGATTGTGATTTCCTCATCTTATACACATGTCATGTCATGAATCTGTATGTTTATTTAGAGAAAGCTTATGTGGACATAGGATTGCATTTGTTTAGTTGATTTTGTGCATCATATTCTAGAATTTGTTTGATCTTATCTTGGGGTAAAATACTAGATCACACTTAATTAGGGAAATGATTTAAGCCATATTTGGATCGTTTGAGCATTTCTAGCCATCCTTATACATATTTTACCACTAGTCACCATCTAGGCCAAATAAGCTTTTCTCTGTAAATACACATGCATAATTTTCCTTAGCATAAATACTCTGTTCCTATCCCTTACCCCTAAAGAATGAAAAGTCATTAGGATATATTGTGAGTTTTGTACATATGGGTATTAAGTGATAGTAAAGGAGTACATATTGTTTCTAAAAAAAAAAAGAAGAAGAAAAATACAAAAAATAGAATAAAATGTTTGAAAAAAAATTGGGGGAATAAATATGAGCTCTTACAATAAAGGTCCTAGAAGTAATACATGTTAAGGGATAATTAAACCTAAATCGACTTTATCATACCTTAGCCCTAACCTTACATTACAAGCTTAATGAAGTCATATTGATCTTTGATTAAGTGTGACTACATTAGTGGAGAGATAAGCGAAAAGCAAACTTATGGGAATGATCACATGTCATTGACTTTGTATTCACTATGTTTGCATAATCTGATCCGAGTAATATACTGTGAAGTGACTTTGACATTTTCACACACATAGGAGGAGTCCAATTTGTGTTAGGACTTATGATTGAATGATTCTGAATGTTGGACTTGCAATTGTAAATCTTTGACTTCAGAGTTGGTACTTTTTCTTTGAGGATAATATTGGGGAAATTATTCTGTTGGGTACTTGTCATTCCTACATTTGTTTTGCTTTGCTTAAGGACAAGCTAAAGCTCAAGTTTGGGGGTGTCACAGTGGTTTTGCTCGTCGAGTATATGAGACATGGTTTAGGATGATGAGTCTGTCAGTGTAAGGTGGATATACTGGGTCCACGGACGTACGTTGAACAGTGTAGTTGTTTGTGGAAGACTATGTATCATGCTGGGTGCACGTAGGTACGAGTATCATGCAGATGACACATGGCGTGCATTATACCGTGAGTATATGTGATGTGATGAGGAAGATGATGATGATTGAGATGGAACGAAGGGTAAGATTGACCCATCCCCCTTTAAACGAGTGATGCACTGTGCACACCAGATCTGTGAGGCCTGGGATCATCGACTATGGCCATATGTCGTGAATATTTGTTTGCCTAGAATTCCATACCTATCTCAAAGATAAGAGGAAATTTGAGAAACTCATAAAAGAAAGAGATATGATGAAAGAAATGTTCTGCGAACAGAAAAGAGATATTGTGATTTGATAAATATCTTGAGCCCGATAAGAGCCGAGCCACCACCGGCCTAAAGGACCGACAAACGGCGACGATCGACAGTGAGAGAGGAGAAAAAAGGAGAACTAAGAGGGAGAAAGGTGTTTCAAGGCGATTGGAACCGATTTGAGGCCAACCACCACCAGTCGAGCGTTCCCCAGACGTCGACGGTGAGATTGGTGGCAGCCTTAACCGGTAGAACTGTGGCCAGCGTCGAAAACGGTGACCAAAAATAAACGGTACTGACGACGAGGAGAGAACAGGCTAGACCAGCCACTTTTCGACGACCTTGGACGAAACCGAGACTAGATCCGTGCATCGGACGGCCCAGCGGAGCCACTGGTGACCAAAATCGGTGGAGAACCGACCGACGAGGCACTGAACCGTTCGAACTGGACTGAACTGGAGGTCTGAACAGGGTTGAATCGGACCGAACCGGTTCAGCCAAAAAGAAAAAGAAAAGAAAGAGAAAAAGGGAAAAAAAGAGGAAAAATTGGAAAAAATTCCAGTGATGCAATCGAGCTACGGGTAAGTCGGTAAGTGATCGAATTGACTGATTTAAATTGTAAAATATTTAATTTGATTAATATCCGACTGGAAATTTACCCAAAAAAATATTTAAATGTGTAGCTTGACAATTGACGTCAACTGAGAGCTCGAGATAGCCTTGATTTACGTACTATCATGGAATCACGGGTAAGTAACCCTTATTTACGACAATTTTGCATCGTTATGCTTGTTAGATAAATTACAAATTTAATTTTCGAATAAAATGAATTAAATTCGAGAAATTAAGATAAACTGCCGTAAATACTAAATTAAGCTATTCGAGAGTTTATAACGAGGCTCAATAATTACTGATGGGTCGAGTGAGCCTAATAGGCCTCAATAATGTGAATAGTAAGTGGGAAAATGGGCTTAAGGCAGATTAAGGCCCATTAAGGTGCAATCGGGCCCAATATGGGTAAACGGGCCCAATGATTTAAATTAAACCCAAAAAATTATGAAATACAATTAAATTGTATTGTATTTGACCTGATGAATGTGTATCCAAAGTTTCAGAGATTGGATTGGAAGCAAATCGGACTGCGTGACGAGTCATCAGTGGAAAGGTGCTATACAGAAAAATGAGGTAAGGGAATTGTGTGAATAGCTAGAGGTAGCTATGCGTATTTTAATAGCTTTTCTGTACACTGAATAGGTATGTATACACTGATTTGTATAAAGGTCCTAAAAGTGGTTTAAATGATTTTAAGGATCGAAATAGGTAAACAGACTATTTTAACCTTATTGAAGAAAGTTCACCTAAGGATGGTGAAAGCATGACATGCATGAAATGTATGATTTAAGGAATTTTTTGAATTAAAGAATTTGATTTGTTTTAATCAAAGCAAATCGGTAGATTGGTCAATAATTGTATAAATTTCACAAGATAACACTACGTAGGTGTTATTCATATTTAAATGAAATTTCTTTGGAAAATGGGCCAACTATCAAGTTTATATGGAAACAGATAGTGCTGGCACATAGCTCGCACTATATCTGCGTTTGTGAGTGTGCATAAATGTGCTTGAGCGGTTGCTCACACCGACTTGTGTGACATCATATGCATGAAATGTGCTAGAGCAGGGTGCTCGCACTGACTTTTATTATTGTGAAATGAGAGGTACGAGAGCCTAGCTCGCACTCTGTTTTGACATGTTTTGACTTGTTTTAACTTGGTATGCATAAAAGGTGCTGGAGCGATTGCTCGCACTAGTTTTTATGATTTGATATACATGAGAGATGCTGGAGCTTAGTTCGCATCCGATTTTGATATTTAATTGCATAAAACTGCACTGGAGCCTTGCTCGTATGTGATTTAATCGATTTAATTTCATAAAGCTGTGCTGGAGTGTAAGTCGCACGAGATTTGTTGTATTTATGCATAAAGTCATACTAGAGCGTTGCTCGTATGAAGTTTTGATTTAATTGAGCATTCATTCGTGTTGGAGCATTACTCGCACATGATTTTATATAGATTTATAACTCATTTTAAAGTCGTACTGGAGTGTTACTCGTACGTAGATTTCATTGATTTCTATGAAACGGTGCTAGAGCTTCGCTCGCATGAGATTTTCTGATATCATGAATATGCATGGAGCCGTGCTTGAGCTTCGCTCTTACAAGGATTTATATGACATGCATATAACCGTGTTGGAGCCTCCTGTAGACTGTGTGTCACAGTGAGATGATATGCTCACGCGTGCATACTGAGACAGAGATGATATGGGTGGATAAGAACTATTATAGGCACCCCTGATTGAGCTTAGGTTCACGGAGTACATTGTACCATGTATGTCATGCGAAGTACGCTGTACCGTAGGGATTGTTGGAGTGGAGTGGCATTAGCCACGAGGCAGCAAGCCTTACCCTCGCAATCCTGGTGTTATGCCGTTCTGGCGAGTAGGACGACCCACCTCCCGTTTCAGGTGTGATACCCCACACACTAGGTACTGTGTTGCCAGGGATCACGAGGTTATGGCCATAGTCCTATGTTGTTACTGATAGTCACCTACATGTCTCACATGATATAACTATTGGTCGATAGACCAGGGTAGACCCGAGGGAGGGGTCAGGCCCCTGATTTTATGATTTTATGATATGTGACCCTGAAAGAAGGGTGGTTTTATAATCGAAGTTTTATAATCAATTTTAATGAATTATTTTATTAGATGATTGACCCGAAAGGGTTAGTTTATACTGCAGTTTTAATGAAATGATTTGAATGATGTGTTTTCCATGCTTTAATGATAAATTCATGAAAGGATTGTATATCATGATTTGTTTTATATCACATGAAATAATGCATGATTTCGATTTAATTCATGCTAAGTATGACTTACTGATGTCACATAAAATGCTATTGATACATGATTTCGATATGCACGAATAGTTTTATAAACTAAGTCATTGATGAAATACATGATTTTGTGCTTGTGATTTTAATGAAAAGAAATAGATTTTAAGGGCATGGCATTATGAGCATGTAGATAGTGGAGCTATCTACTTACTTGCATAATTGCCATACTGAGCGTGTGGTTTGCTCACCCCCTTATTTTCCCATCTTTTCAGAGCACTCGTAATAGTTTGTGAGCGGTTGAGGACTTGCATCTTGGTATCTGCTGCTTCCCATCGAGAGACAGGTATACACATTTTTATAGATTTGTATCTGAACATGTAAATGCACAATACTATAAACGGATGTGATGTCGGGGATGTAGGGTTATAATTTGGTATGTATTTAATTAAAGTCAAATGGTAGTAAACTCTGACATATGAATGTGAATATGGAAATGGAATGGTAAATAGGTCAGAAGTGACTAACACCGAATCATAGCCCAACTGTTTGTAGGATGGTTACGATGAGAGAAAGGTAAGAATTAAATAATAATAAAAAGTGAAAATTTTACTCTGATTTTTAGGTAATTTGGGTCGTGACAGTTTCAATGGTATCAGAGCTTAAGTTGGCCTGATATGAGTTGGTGTTAGTGGTTAAGGAAGTTTACATCCTCATGTACTGTGCATTGTTTAGATACAATTGTGTATATCGAGATGGAAGTTCAGCTAAGAATTTGGTTTTGAATGCAAGAATAGACTCATTAACTGATAGCCACTATGATAGAAGGGCGAGTACACGAGGTCGAGGCCGTAGAGGTAGGCCTAAGAGTCGTACTAAGTCACCACATGAGACTCAAAATGAGATTGACATGGAGGCTGGTATTGAGTATGCCCCACAGAGTCCGACAGAGAGATCGAACAGAGTCCGACAGAGAGATCGGACAGTATTGAGACACGCTTTGCGAAGTTGTAGCGGAGTGTAGAGAATATTTTGGGAGCTAATTGCTCAAAGTATGCATTAGATTTGAGGGCGAGTCAAAACATTGGTGGAAGTTCGCTCGACCCATTTTAAGAGTTAGACATCCAGATTGGACATGAGAATATAATTCTAGATGTATTTCGGTGATAGAATATCCTGGATATTGTTTAAAGAAAATTACAGATAAAATTATTTACTTTGACCCAGAGGAACTGGTTGATTTATGAGTATAAAACTCAGTTTATATTCCTTGACAGATATGACTCCGACACTAGAACAGTGAGAGTCAGAATGTCTGAAAGTTCATGGAAGGGCTCAAATGGTCAATTAGAGTCTGATTGTGCAGTTAGATATCACTACCTATGCCGAGGCAGTGCGCAGACTATAGTTGTGTGAATAAGGTCATAAGTTGCACGCCTCTGAAATTGGAAAAGGTAGTAAGGGCCACATTAGAGACAAAAATAGAATAGAGAATAACAGAGATGTCAGAAAGATTAGAGCTAATGAGTCACGGGGTATTGTGATTTGAGGACCCTGACTTGTTCCATAGCAGTCAGAGCAGTGTAGTAGTGTAATAGTGTGAGCAGTGTAACAGTGTAAGCAGTGTAGGATGTGTGGTAGATACCACAGAAAATAAGATGTTGGATGAGGGCGAGTGTATGCCTTGGACTAGGACACTACTAATGTTTCATCAGATGTGGTGGAAGATACCACACTGGTTGTGAATAATGAAGTAATTATTTTAATTTATCCTGGTGCCACGTATTTATTCATACCACCTTCATTTTCTTATAAGCGAGTGAAAAATGTGAAGCTTGTACCCTTAGGCAAGATTATGATGGTTAGATGATTATCACTAACTGAATATGGGTATAGGGATTATAAGTTGAAAATAGGGGAAAAAGGATATGTCAGCCGATTTTATTCAATGGAATATGAATAATTTTGAAGTAATATTTTAGAATAGATTGATTCGGCTGCAAACTATGATGTTTAGATTGCTATCCTAAGATAGTGAATATGAATTACGACAAAGGATAAGAGGAGGATATATCTACAACCAGTCTATGTGGTCAAGTCTGAGAGTTAATAAAGGTATTTCAAAATATTTCCCCGCCTGAAGATTTAACAGCTTCTAGAAGCGTACACATAACTTATAAATTGAAATCGACAGTCGTAATATATATACTTAAAATTTGAGTACCTTTACTGATAGAATTTGATTAATCATGAAGGTTTAAAAATTAAAATTTTATAAAAGCCGTTAATATAAGAAAAAGGAAATGACATTAGACGTTTATGCGTACATAGGTCAAGGATATGAGTGATTAAAATTTTTAGTGGAACTCAACTACGATGAGGTATTTAAACCTTACCTAGACCGATTGGTTGTCATCTTTAGCGATGATATTTTGATGTATTTGAAGTCCAGGGAAGAGCTTGAGTAGCAACAGGAAACTATCTTACAGACGAGTTGTTATGAGTTTCTTGAATTAGGCTACTCAGTTGACACATTTTGTTCGAAAAAAGATTATATGTCAGTAGGTTGATAAGTATGAAAGTAGCTTCGGCGAGTTTTGGTATATTGAAGTAATGAACTGACCACCGTAAGTATTCTCACCATGACTAACAGCTCAAGAGGTTTCAGTGTGTATGGATACCTCAAAATAAGGATTGGGCTGTGTATTGATGCAAAATGGGAAGATAGTTGTTTATGGATCCAGATAGTTCAAGGACCATCAGAGAAACTATCTGACCCATGCTTTAGAGCTGGCAGTCGTAGCGTTTACACTGAAAGTATGGGGCCACCACTTAAATGGTAAGAAATTTTGGGTATGCACTGATCGTAAAAGCCCCGAGTATCTGATTTCACAGAAAGAGTATAGTATGAGACAACCAAGAGGGTTAGAGCTTCTAAGGATTATGACTGTGGAAAATTGTACCACCCAGGAAAGGCTAATGTAATGGTTGATGCCTTGAACAAAAAGAGCCTCGGGATGGTATCACATATGATGGTCAGGGAGCATGAGCTGCTAGAGTAATTGTGAGCCTTAGTAGTGATGTGATCCCTTCTGATGATGACGGTGATTTTGTGACAGCTAGCCTGAGGTTAGAACCAAATTTGAGTGATCGAATTTTCCATACTTAGCCTGATGATCGGCATGGTGTTGATAGTGTGGGTCAGATTTAGAAGGGTATAGTGACAGAGTTCACAGTGAGTGATGATGACTTACAGAGGTTTAGAGCCAGTATAAGTGCTCACCAGGACCATAGTTACTGAGAAAGTGCTATTGTCAGAAGCTCACTCTTCGGGATATATAGTGCATCCGAGAAGTAATAAATATTTCAAAATCTCTGAAAAGGGTATTAGTGGTCAGGTATGAAAAAAATACATTGTAGAGTTGTGAAAAAGTGTCTCGTATGTCAGCAGATTAAGGTAGAGTACGAGAAGTCTACAGAGTTATTGCAGCCTCTACCCATATTGATACGGAAATGGAAACAAATTAACATGAATTTCGTGATGGGTCACAGAGGACTCGAAGGAATCACGAGACTCTTTGAGTGATAGTCGATAGATTGATTTAGTTTACCCACCTTCTAATTATGAAAATCCCCAGATACTCTAAGTGTGTAGGCAAATTTATGTGTATGGAAAATTTGTGAAACATTATGTAGCGTTCCAGTGAGCATGGTATCAGATAGGGATTCTCGCTTCACTTGCCACTTTTAGGAATATTTTTCAGGAAGCTATGGGAACTCGATTGTGTGTTAGCACGGCTTTCCATCTTCAGACAGATGGTCAGTCAGAGAGGACTGTACAGGTTCTGGAGGATGTGATGAGAGTTTGTACAATTGATGTGATAAGCTCCTAGGATGATTAGTTGTTACTAATCGAATTCGCCAATAATGACAGTTGTCACTTGAATATCGGGATAACATTTTATATGAGGCATAATATGGCCGTAGGGAGTTGTTTCCCGACTTGGATAAGAAGAAGTGGGTGACAGATAGAAAATTGTTCCCAAATTGGTAAGACAAACCTCTGAGGATGTTCAGTTTAATTGTGAGAGATTAAGAACACCTCAGAGCAAACAGAAAAAGCTATGCTGACAAGAGACAAGAAACCATTGGAATTCACCGAGGGTGAATCAGTATTGTTGATAGTTACTTGTCCTAAGAGCATAAGGATGTAACGAGATTCATAAAGAGATTGGACAAAGTGGGAGATAAGGCCTGTAGGTTGGCTTTACCACTTGAATTAGCAGGCATCCACAATGTGTCCCATCTTTTGATGCTTCGGAAATACTATCCGGACCCAGCATATGTAATCGGATATGAGCTTCAACAACTTTGCTCAATGAAAGTATAACGTATGTTGAGAAATTGATTTGGGTATTAGACGGAAGGAGAAAGTGTTGAGGTTTAAGATGATCTCCCTAGTCAAGTCCATTGGTAGTAATACACTTCGGGAAAAAGTCACATGAGAATTAAAGAGTATGATGCGATAGACGTACTCAGAGTTGTTTATGGACCTATTTGACTTGGTTCTAATTTGGAGGATCAAATTTCTTAAGTGGGGGAGATTGTAAAACCCGATTTTTATCGTAAGAGCAAAAATGGAATGAATAGAAAATTTCAAGTGCATTTAAAAATGCAAAAGGATTGAAATGGTATTCCCGAACACGTGCAAGGGTAAAATAGTCAAAAGACCGAAAGCCGATATAAATTAGAGTAGAAAATTTAATTAAAAATATTGGATTTGAGAATCTTGATCAATAACGAAGAAATAATTAAATTTCGTGTTAAATTGATCAAGATATGAATTTATTGGAATAAATCAAAATTTTCACATTTGGAAATTATCTCGAAAATAATTGAAAAATATACCAAAAAGTCGAAATAAGAGCAAGAAATTCATTTATAGATTAAATGAATTAAATATAAATTTTTTTAGATATTTTGGCAAAAATAATAATATAATATTGATTAAAATAAAAAAATAAATTAAAAAAAAACAAAAAAATTTGTGAAAAATGCGAATTGAAAACGAAAACGAAGGCAAAAAACGAGGAGTCCTCTGCTCACCGGCGGAGCGACCGGCGACGGCCAGGCGAGGTTGGCGAAGGGAAGCCCGACGAGAGCCGAGCCACCACCGGCCAAAAGGACCGGTGAACAACGACGATCGACGGTGAGGAGCAGAAAAAAATGAGAACCGAGAGGGAGAAAGACGTTTCCCAGTGACCGACGTCGATTTGAGGCAGGCCACCACCAGCCGAGCATTCCCCAGGCGTCGACGGTGCGATTGGTGGCAGCCTTAGCCGGTAAAACGACTGCCAGCGCTAAAAACGACAGCCAAACAGAAACGGTACTGACGACGAGGAGAGAACAGGTCGGATCGACCACTTTTCGAATACCTTGGACGAAATCGAGACTAGATTTGTGCATCGGACGGCCCAACGGAGCCACTGGTGATGGAAATCGATGGAGAACCGACCGACGAGGCACCAAACCGATCGAACCGGACTGAACCGATGGTCTGAACTGAGTTGAATCGGACCAAATCGGTTCAGCCAAAAAGAAAAAAGAAAAGAAAAAGAGAAAAATTTGGGGAAATTCCAATGATGCAATCGAGCTATGGGTAAGTCGGTAAGCGGTCGAATTGACCGATTTAAATTTTGAAATATTTAATTTAATTAATATCCGACTGAAAAGTTACCAGGAAAAATATTTAAATGTGTAGCTTGACAATTGACGTCAACCGAGAGCTTGAGATAGCCTCAATTTGCATACTATCATGGAATCATGGGTAAGTAACCCTTATTTACGATAATTTTACATCGTTATGCGTGTTAAATAAACTACAAATTTAATTTTCGAATAAAATGAATTAAATTCGAGAAATTGAGATAAATTGTCATAAATACTATATTAAGTTATTCGAGAGTTTAGAACGAGGCTCAATAATTACTGATGGGCCCAGCGAGCCCAATAGGCCTCGATAATGTGAATAGTAAGTGGAAAAATAGGCTTAAGGTCGATTAAGGCCCATTAAGGTGCAATCGGGCCTAATAAGGGTAAATGGGCCCAATGATTTAAATTAAGCCCAGAAAATTATGAAATACAATTAAATTGTATTGTATTTGACCTGATGAATGTGTATCCGCAATTTCGAAGATTGGATTGGAAGCAAATCAGACTGCGTGATGAGTCATCAGTGGAATGGTCAGACTGTACCGAAAAATGAGGTAAGGGAATTGTGTGAGTAGCTAGAGGTAGCTACGCGTATTTTAATAGCTTTTCTGTACACTGAATAGGTATGTATACACTGATATTGTATAAAGGTCCTAAAAGTGGTTTAAATGATTTTAAGGATCGAAATAGGTAAAAAGAGTATTTTACCCCTATTGAGGGAAGTTCACCTAAGGATGGTGAAAGCATGACATGCATGAAATGCATGATTTAAGGAATTTTCTGAATTAAAGAATTTGATTAGTTTTAATCAAAGCAAATCGGTAGATTGGCCAGTAATTGCATAAATTTCACAAGATAACACTACGTAGGTGTTATTCATATTTAAATGAAATTTCTTTGAAAAACAGGCCAACTATCAAGTTGATATGGAAACAGATAGTGCTAGTACATAGCTCGCACTATATCTACATTTGTGAGTGTGCATAAATGTGCTTGAGCGGTTGCTCGCACTGACCTGTGTGACATCAGATACATGAAATGTGCTAGAGCAGGGTGCTCGCACTGATTTTTATTATTGCGAAATGAGAGGTGTTAGAGCCTAGCTCGCACTCTGTTTTGACTTGTTTTAACTTGGTATGCATAAATGGTGCTGGAGCAATTGTTCGCACTAGTTTTTATGATTTGATATGCATGAGTGATGCTAAAGCTTAGCTCCCAGTTTTGATATTTAATTGCATAAATCCGTACTGGAGCCTTGCTCGTACGTGATTTTATCGATTTAATTTCATAAAGCCATGCTTGAGTGTAACTCGCACGAGATTTGTTGTATTTATGCATAAAGTCGTACTGGAACGTTGCTCGAACAAAGTTTTGATTTACTTGAGCATTCATTCATGCTGGAGCATTGCTCGCACATGAATTTATATAGACTTATAACTCATTTTAAAGTCATACTGGAGTGTTACTCGTACGCAGATTTCATTGATTTCTACAAAACTGTGTTAGAGCTTCGCTCGCACGAGATTTTTTGATATCATGAATATGCATGGAGTCGTGCTTGAACTTCACTCGCACAGGGATTTATAATAACATGCATATGGCCGTGTTAGAGCCTCCTGTAGACTGGGTGTCACAGTGAGATGATATGCTCACACGTGTATAGTGAGACAGAGATGATATGGGTGGATAAGACCTATTACAGGCACCCCTGATTGAGTTTGGGTTCACGGAGTACGTTGTACCGTGTATGTCACGCGAAGTACGTTGTATCGTGGGGATTGTTGGAGTGGAGTGGCATTAGCCACGAGGCAGCAAGCCTTGCACTCGCAATCTTGGTGTTATGCCGTTCTGGCCGGTAGGACGACCCACCTCCCATTTCAGGTGTGATACCCCGCACACTAGGTACCGTGTTGCCAGGGATCACGAGGTTATGTCCATAGTCCTATGTTGTTACTGATAGTCACCTACATGTCTCACATGATATAACTATTGGTCAATAGACCAGGGTAGACCCGAGGGAGGGGTCAGGCCCCCGATTTTATGATTTTATGATATGTGACCCTGAAAGAAGGGTGGTTTTATAACCAAAGTTTTATAATGAATTTTAATGAATTGTTTTATGAGATGATTGACCCGGAAGGGTTAGTTTATATTGCAGTTTTAATGAAATGATTTGAATGCAATAGCATGATGTGTTTTCCACGCTTTAATGATAAATTCATGAAAGGATTATATCTCATGATTTGTTTTATATCGCATGAAATAATGCATGATTTTAATTTAATTCATGCTAAGTATGATTTACTGATATCACATAAAATGCTATTGATACATGATTTCGATATGCACGAATAGTTTTATAAACTAAGTCATTGATGAAACACATGATTTTGTGCTTGTGATTTTAATGAAAGGAAATGGATTTTAAGGGCATGGGTATTATGAGCATGTAGATAGTGGAGCTATCTACTTACTTGCATAATTACCTTACTGAGCGTGTGGTTTGCTCAACCCCTTTATTTTCCCATATTTTCAGAGCACTCGCAATAGTTAGAGAGCGGCTGAGGACTTGCATCCTGGTATCCGCTACTTCCCATCGAGAGACAGGTATACATATTTTTATAGATTTGTATCTAAACATGTAAATGCACAGCACTGTAAATGGATGTGATGTCGGGGATGTAGGGTTATAAATACCATTATGTATGTATTTAATTAAAGTAAAATGATAGTAAACTCTGACATATGAATGTGAATATGGAAATGGAATGGTAAATAGGTGAGAGGTGACTAACACCGAATCATAGCCCAACTGTTTGTAGGATGGTCACGATGAGATAAAGGTAAGAATTAAATAATAATAAAAAAGCAAAAAATTTACTCTGATTTTTAGGTAATTTGGGTTTTGACAATATGTATGGATGAAGGCACCCAGAGTTGGGGTGTGACAAAAATTGGTATAAAAGCATGGTTTGTCTTATGTAAGTCGATTTTTAGGATTAAGAAAATGTACATCCCCAAGTTACTGTGCGGTATTTAGATACAAATGTGTATATGGAGCTGGTAGTGAACTTAGAGTTTGTTATAAATGCAAGAAAATCGACAGGCTTGTGAGTTATGCCTAAGAGACACCACAAGAGGGGAGAGAGCTCACAAGCTCAGGGGTGAAATGATAGGACTGAGAGGCATTATAGATCTTCCTCTAGTCTTGAACCCCATGATCAGATAGAGACTCCTGATCCTCGGGTAGCTAGATTGGAGGAAGACATGCGTACGATGATGACCATAATGGGTCAGATCATGTCTAGATTAGATGGTATACCCGGTACAACAGGATAGGCTGTACCGATTCCCCCAGCAGCTGCACCTGAACCTGAGAATGTTGCACCTGCTCCACCTGAACCCGATAGACCACGAGGTCCCCCTATTCGGCCAGTTCCTCCTCCAATGGCCCCACAACAGTATGATAATGATGATTTGAGGCATGGTTATGACTATGATATGGAGCGATTGAGGCACTTTATGGACTTCAAGCCTCCTTCCTTTAGTGGGGTAAAGGACCAGCACTGGCTGAGGATTGAATCAGTCAGATGGAGAAGCTGTTTAATTTTTGTAAGTGTTTGCAGCCTTTGTGTTGAGAGGCAAAGTAGAGCATGGTGGAAGTCCACTAGACCTATGTTAAGGACTCAGGGTGCAACGATCACATGGGATATGATTTTGGTGCTTTTAGAGAGTAATATATCCCAGATACTACTCGGCATAGGCTACAAATCAAATTTTTGAATCTGACTCAAGGGAACCGAACAGTGTATAAGTACGAGTCACGATTCACGTCCTTGAGTCGGTATGATCCAGACTCTATCATGAGTGAAGCTATTAGGGTTTGTAGATTCATTGATGGACTAATGCCTTCGATTAGAGCTAAATTGGCCCCGTTCGATGTTGCTACATATATAAAAGTTGTACGACAGGCCTAGTTATGTGAGCAGGACTATGACCTACATGTTTCAGTGTTCAGTTGGGGTAAGGATAAGGGTCTGTGGAAATTAAGGGTTAGCAAGAGTGCTAGGTTTAGACAAAGAGGTGCTAGTAAACGTCGGAGAAAGACATATGAGTCACAAGAAGAAGACTGCTAGACCTTATGTGCATCTGACTCCAGCCCCAGCCAGGGGTATACTGATTGGTGGACCTCAATTGACTACTGATTAGTGCAGAGTATGTGGCCGATATCATGGTAGTAGGCCCTGTCATTTTCTGGGGACACGTTGCTTCAGATGTGGTAGGCTTGGCCACTATACAAGAGATTGTCCAGAAGCAGATGAGGTAAGTCTCGCAGAAGGGCAAGGAGCCAGAGAAAGTTCCTACAATTACACCTCCTATAAGGAAAAGAGCCACGACTGAAGAAAAGGAAAGTAAGTTGTGGGTCAAGGTAGGGTATATGCGATAGACCAGGTATTAGCAGATACCTTTTTTGAGGTAATAAAAGGTACAATTCTGATTTTCAATTTGAAAGTGATGTTGCCTCCTTGAATGACAACGGGATGATAAATTCCACGTATTCAAGTTGTGCTAACGACAAAGAGATAATGTCGATGCGATTTCTTTCACGTGTTCTTAGTGTGTATATCCTGCAAAAACAACAAGAGTCAGAGGGGGCAGTGATTTGTCCCTGCACGCGCACTCCGATGATTAAGTTAGAAATCGGGAGTTGTGTATGAAGGAATGAAGAAGAGAATGTATTACTTAATTTAGAGAGTTTAAGTTTTTTTCCTTCCTTTTGTTTTTTGGTCCTCTTTTCTGAGAGCTCAACTGGATATTTATAGGTTTCTCTAAGTCGGTTCGAGCTGAGGCCCAGGCGCGTGTCTGGGCCGCGACAGAGTTATAGAGCACTCTGTCGCGCTTCGGGTCAAGCAGCTTGCAGGGGAGTCGGCAGGCGGCAGAGTACCCATGGACCTCTGCCGCAGACTATGCGGAAGACCTCTGTCGCAGGCTGTGCGGGAGACCTCTACCGCGGCTGTGCTGGAGACCTCTGCCACGGCTGTGCTGGAGACCTCTGCCACGGGGGCAATACGGGAGACCTATGTCGCAATAGAGGCGATGGAGGTCTGTCGCGCCTACTGTGCGGCACACATACCGGGCGACAGAGTGCCTATCGCCCCGAACACTCTGTCGTTTAACAGGAAACTGTGTCGCGTGGCGACTCTGACGCTATAACAACCACGTGGCTTATCTTGTGTTTGACACGTGGTGGTCTCCGATTGGTCGATCCTTATGCACGTGGACTTTGGTGATAGGACCACTATCAATTGCTCCCCACTCTTTGGTAGGAATATTTCCTGCGAAAGAGGATTCTTAATAGAAAGATATATTTTCGGAAAGAATTTTACATACCTTTCTGAGGCCTAACTATCACGACGCGAGCGCGTCTTTAGTTCTTACGGCCTTTATGTTTCCATTGCCTGGTCACAGTGACGCATAGCGCCTTAGGCTCTTATGGCTAGTGGGATCTTTCACACCTGGCCACAGTGACGCATAGCGCCTCAGGCTCTTATGGCTAGTGGGATCTTTCACGCCTGGCCACAGTGACGCATAGTGTCTCAGGCTCTTACGGCTCATCTGATTTTTTACTCCTGGCCACAGTGACGCATAGCGCCTCAGGCTCTTACGGCTCGTCTGAATATACGCCTGGCCACAGTGACACATAGCGCCTCAGGCTCTTACGACTCTTCTGAATATACGCCTTGCCACAGTGATGCATAGCGCCTCAGGCTCTTACGGCTCGTCTGAATATACGCCTGGCCACAGTGACGCATAGCGCCTCAGGCTCTTACGGCTCTTCTGAATATACGCCTGGCCACAGTGACGCATAGCGCCTCAGGCTCTTACGGCTCTTCTGAATATACGCCTGGCCACAGTGACGCATAGCGCCTCAGGCTCTTACGGCTCTTCTGAATATATGCCTGGCCACAGTGACGCATAGCGCCTCAGGCTCTTATGGCTCTTCTGAATATACGCCTGGCCACAGTGACACATAGCGCCTCAGGCTCTTACGGCTCTTCTGAATATACGCCTGGCCACAGTGATGCATAGCGCCTCAGGCTCTTACGGCTCGTCTGAATGTACGCCTGGCCACAGTGACGCATAGCGCCTCAGGCTCTTACGGCTCTTCTGAATATACGCCTGGCCACAGTGACGCATAGCGCCTCAGGCTCTTACGGCTCTTCTGAATATACACCTGGCCACAGTGACGCATAGCGCCTCAGGCTCTTACGGCTCTTCTAAATATACGCCTGGCCACAGTGACGCATAGCGCCTCAGGCTCTTACGGCTCGTCTGAATATACGCCTGGCCACAGTGACACATAGCGCCTCAGGCTCTTACGGCTCTTCTGAATATACGCCTGGCCATAGTGATGCATAGCGCCTCAGGCTCTTACGGCTCGTCTGAATATACGCCTGGCCACAGTGACGCATAGCGCCTCAGGCTCTTACGGCTCTTCTGAATATACGCCTGGCCACAGTGACGCATAGCGCCTTAGGCTCTTACGGCTCTTCTGAATATACGCCTGGCCACAGTGACGCATAGCGCCTCAGGCTCTTACAGCTCTTCTGAATATACGCCTGGCCACAGTGACGCATAGCGCCTCAGGCTCTTACGGCTCTTCTGAATATACGCCTGGCCACAGTGACGCATAGCGCCTCAGGCTCTTACGGCTCTTCTGAATATACGTCTAGCCCAGCTGGTAGAGCCACTCAACCGTATTGTCCGCTTTGGATCTGGCCCGTTGGCAGCCTGCGTTCGCAGGGCCCGAACCAAGGGCAGCCCTCACGGTTTTCTTTCGCGTCCCTGGGCTGTATCATTTTCATCACCTCTTCTTGGGCCACATATTTATTGGCCCTAGCAAAGAGATCGGAGATTGTCTTCGGCTGGTCAAGAGAGAGAGATTCTTGCAGCTTTTCGGAGCTCATCCCTTGCAATATTGCAGCCATGGCTACCCCTGCTGGTGGATCATCCACCTCCAAGGTTGTATTTCTGAACCGATCTACGTAGCTCTTCAAGGATTCTTTATTTCCTTGTTTAAGAGTGAGTAGGTAAGTAGCGTCCTTCTTTCTGTGGCTGTGGATCATGAAGACTTTCAGAAATTCATTTCGCAATTAGTCGAAGGAGGAGATTGAACCTTCACTCAACCCGTTGAACCACTTCAGAGCGTGCCCGGACAGTGTGAGAGAGAAAGCTCTGCACATAATTTCGTCCTCCCACCCATTCAGCAGTATGAGGGACTCGTAACTTTGTACGTGGTCATAGGGGTCTGCTTTGCCGGTATAAGTGGCCATGGAAGGCATCTTGAACTTCTTCGGCAAAGGTTTGTTCATAATCTCCGGACTAAACGGATTCTTCCTTTTTTGGCTATCGTCTGGAGATACCAGCCTTCTCTTTTCCAAGATCCTTTGGATGACTTTCTCCACACTTTTCGACCCTCGAGTCGAGTATGCTCCCCTTCCTTCGGGACTAGAAGAGTCCGAATGGTAAGCACTTCTTCCAGCAACTCTCGTTCTGGGATTTGATCTTGTGCCCTCGAAATAGTCTCGGGGGTCAGAACTCTTTCGTCTTCGTTGCTCCCCAGACCCATGATATTCGAATTCATGCTCCAACTCCTCTGGAGAAATATTGGGCCATGCGGGAGAGTTCTGTCGCCTAAATGCTGCAGGAGAACTCTGCCGCCTATGGTTTGCGGGTGAGCTTTGCCGTCTACGATCTGCGGCTAAGCTCTGCAGCCTGCGATCTGCGGGTGAGCTCTGCCGCCTACGTGCTGCGGGTGAGCTCTGCCGCCTGCGAGCTGCGGGTGAGCTCTGCAGCCTGCGAGCTGCGGGTGAGCTCTGCCGCCTGCGATCTGCGGGTGAGCTCTGCCGCTTATCTGCTGGAGGAGACGTCTGTCGCGCGAGGTCTGCAGGTGAGCTCTGCCGCACAAGTGCTGTGGGCGAACTCTGTCTTGCTGGATCTGCAGTGGCATTATTTTGTGTTCCTGCCTCTTGTCCAGCGTTTACCAGGGTGGAGGGTTGACCTCTTTCATAGGTCTGCCTAGGCGTGCTTTCCCCCACTAACTGCTGCACTTCATGGGGCAAGCTGAATTGGGGGAGAGCGTCTCTGAAGAAGCTCACCATAGCTTTCAATGCTGTCGTAGTGTCTTCATTTTTGCGTTTCAGGGTCTCAAATTCCTCTAGAGAAACCAAGGCTCCTCTGTCATCCCTTTCACTATGTCTTCGTCTTTGTTCTGATCTGACGGGGGGACTCACATAATTCTGGTCTCCTGTCAACTCTGCTGTAGAGCGTGTCCTCACCATTTGGATAGAGAACCTGACTTTTTGTCAGCTTCCCACAGACGGCGCCAATTGATGTTGCCTCCTTGAACGACAATGGGATGATAAATTCAATGTATTCAAATTGCGCTAACGACAAAGAGATAATATCGATGCGATTTCTTCCACATGTTCTTCGTGTGTATGTCCTGCAAAAACAACAGGAGTTAGAGGGGGCAGCGATTTGTCCCTGCACGCGCACTTCGATGATTAAGTCAAAAATCGGGAGTTGTGTATGAAAGAATGAAGAAGAGAATGTATTACTTAATTCAGAGAGTTTAAGTTTTTTTCCCTTCCTTTTGTTTTTTGGTCCTTTTTTCTGAGAGCTCAACTGGATATTTATAGGTTTCTCTAAGTCGGTTCGAGCTGAGGCCCAGGCGCGTGTCTGGGCCGTGACAGAGTCATAGAGCACTCTGTCACGCTTCGGGTCAAGCAGCTTGCGGGGGAGTCGGCAGGCGGCAGAGTACCCATGGACCTCTGCCGCAGACTATGTGGAAGACCTCTGCCGTAGGCTGTGCGGGAGACCTCTACCGCGGCTGTGCTGGAGACCTCTACCACGGGGGCAATGCGGGAGACCTATGTTACAATAGAGGCGATGGAGGTCTGTCGCACCTACTGTGCGGCACACATACCGGGCGACAGAGTGCCTATCGCCCCGAACACTCTGTCGTTTAACAGGCAACTGTGTCGCGTGGCGACTCTGACGCTGTAACAGCCACGTGGCTTATCTTGTGTTTGACACGTGGTGGTCTCCGATTGGTCGATCCTTGTGCACGTGGACTTTAGTGATAGGACCACTATCAGAAAGCTATAGCTTTATTTGATTATGGTGCTACACATTCCTTCATATCACCTACATGTGCATCAAAGTTGACTAGTTTTGTAAAACCCACATACCTAAATGGGACTTTATTAATAAGTACTCCAATAAGAGTTAGTCAGTTAGCTGAGCAAGTATATAAAGATTGTAAAGTGAGAGTAGAAGACAAGTATACGATAGCCAATCTGATTTTGTTAAATATATATGACCTTGATGTGATCTTGGAAATGGATTGGTTAGCTACCAATCATGCTGTCCTAGACTATTATTCTAAGTCTGTTACATTTTCATTACCTGAGAAAATTGTTATAAAATTTTATGAGAAGAAATGAGATCTTGATATTTTTGCAAGTAAAGTGCATTGGTACATAAATGACATGAAAGTTGTTTTGAAGGTTATATTGCTTATGTGGTGGATATGCACAAAACACATCCCGATATAAATGGCATTCCTATGGTTAGAGAATTTTTTGACGTCTTTCCAGATGACCTACCAGGATTGCCACTCGATAGAGAAATGAAATTTGGTATAGACTTAACACCTGGAACAGAGCTAATATCCAAGTCACCATATAGGATGGCTCCAGTTGAACTAGAGGAATTAATGAAGCAGTTGGAAGATATGCTAGATAACGGGTTTATAAGACCGAGTGTCTCACCATGGGAAGCCCTGGTATTGTTTGTGAATAAGAGAGATGGAGCCTCAGGTTGTGTATCGATTATCGAATGTTGAACAAGGCTACCATCAAGAATAAGTACCCCTTACCGTACATCGATGATCTATTGGATCAACTTTAGGGAGCACGGATCTTT
The DNA here is from genome assembly GCA_033439115.1 of Firmiana major. Taxonomy (NCBI): domain Eukaryota; kingdom Viridiplantae; phylum Streptophyta; class Magnoliopsida; order Malvales; family Malvaceae; genus Firmiana; species Firmiana major. Next base: position 37,502,858 of record CM065902.1, read on the forward strand.
TCCAAGATAGATCTAAGGTTTGGGTATCATCAATTGAAGATTCAAAAGGAAGATGTGCCCAAAACAGCTTTTTGCACCCGTCATGGTCATTACGAATTCCTAGTGATGCCTTTCGGGTTGACAAATGCGCCAGTAGCTTTTATGGCTCTAATGAATGAAGTGTTCAAGCCATACCTGGATCAATTTGTGATAGTATTTATTGATGATATATTGGTTTATTCTAGATCCAGGAAAGATCGTGAGCAATTCTTGAGGATTGTTTTGCAAAAACTCCGAGAGAGAAAGTTGTTTGCCAAGCTTAATAAATGTGACTTTTGATTAGAGGAGACTTCTTTTTTGGGCCATGTTGTATCAAAGGATGGGGTGTCAGTAGATCCATCCCAGATTGAGGCTATTGTTCAAGGGAACAGCCTAGGACGATCACAGATATCAAAAGCTTTTTGGGTCTGGCAGGTCACTACAGGAGATTTGTAGAGAGTTTCTCTAGATTGGCTGCTCCGTTGACACGTCTTATAAGGAAGAAGGTGGAGTTTACCTGGGATAAAGCATGTGAGAGGAGTTTTCAGGAACTTAAGCACAGATTAACCACGGCACCTGTTCTCAAAATTCCTAACAGCTCAGGGAACTATTCTATTTACACAGATGCTTCACACCAAGGGCTGGGTTGTGTTTTGATGCAGAATGGAAGGGTAGTTGCTTATGGATCCAAACAGTTGAAAGATCATGAGAAGAACTACCCCATTCATGATTTAGAGTTGGCAGCCATAGTATTTGTATTGAAGATATGGTGCCACTACTTGTATGGTGAAAGATTTTAGATCTATACGGATCATAAGAGTCTTAAGTATCTGTTCTCACAGAAGGAGTTAAACATGAGATAGAGAAGGTGGTTAGAACTCCTCAAAGACTATGATTGTGAGATTTTGTACCACCCAGGGAAGGCGAATGTGGTTGTCGATGCGTTGAGTAGAAAGAGTCTCGGATTTGTATCATATATGATGGTTAGGGAGCACCAGTTGTTGGAACAATTCACGAATCTTAGTTTGGATGTGACCTCACCTAAGATTGGTAGTCAGGGGATTATAACCAGCTTAAGATTAGAACAGGATTTGATTGAGAGAATCTGGCAAGCTCAGCAGAATGGTCAATGGTGTATTGATGTAATTAGCCGAATTTAGAAAGGTAAGGGCACTGATTTTATATTGATCTCAGGTGGACTACTAAGGTTTGGGAATAGAATATGTGTCCCTAATGATCCAAAGCTTAGGAAGTTGATTTTATCAGAGGCTCACTCATCAAGATACATAGTACATCTAGGGAATAGTAAAATGTATCAAAACCTCTGGAAAGAATATTGGTGGTCTTGAATGAAAAGAGATATTCCTGAGTATGTTGCTAGATGTCTTATCTGTCAGCAGGTTAAGGTAGAACATCAGAAACCTGGAGGATTACTGTGACCTCTACTGATAGCAACATGGAAGTGGGAGCACGTCACCATGGATTTTGTGATAGGATTACCGAGAACCCGTAAGGACCACGATGCTATTTGGGTTATAGTAGATCGGTTAACGAAATTGGCACTCTTTTTAGCTATGAGATCTACAGATACTTTGAGTGCATTGGCGAACTTGAATGTACAGGAAATAGTAAGATTGCACGGAGTCCCAGTTAGTGTTGTTTCTGATAGGGATGACCTCTTCACTTCCAACTTTTGGGGACATTTTCAGGAAGCGATGAGGACCCAATTGAGCTTTAGCACCGCCTTTCATCCTCAAACAGATGGTCAGTCAAAGAGGACTATACAGACCTTGGAGGATATTTTGAGAGCGTGTGTACTGGATTTTAGAGGCTCATGGGACGATCACTTACCACTGATTAAGTTCGCTTACAATAACAGTTATCACTCAAGTATTGGTATGGGCCCTAATGAGACACTATGTGGTCGTAGGTGCCGATCTCCTATTGGTTGGGAAGAAGTTAGTGACAGATAGTTGCTCACTCCCGATTTGGTTAGACAAGCCTCAGAGGATGTCCGGATAATATGTAAGAGGTTGCAAATAGCTCAAAGTCGATAAAAGAGCTATGATGACAGGAAACGAAGGCCACTCGAGTTATTCAACAACATGTAGTCAATACACAGTCAGAGGCTCCCATCCTTCTTCTTCACAAACAGTACCGGTGCTCCCCAAGGTGACACACTCAGTCTGATAAACCCCTTATCCAACAACTCCTGTAATTGCATTTTTAGTTCCTTCAACTCAATCAAAGCCATTCTGTATAGTGGCTTGGATATCGGCTTTGTACCAGGTGCCAAATCTATACAAAACTTCATCTCTGTAGCTGGTGGTAACCCTAGTAAATCATCCAAAAAAACATCTGAAAATTCTCTGACCACTGGGATGTCTCTCAATTTCGGACGTGCCTTATCTGCCTCAACCACGTACGCAATATAACCTTTCAAAATCTTAATCATTTAATCAGCATAGAAGTTAATTTACTTCGCTTACAAAAACTATCGCTTTCATTATTTTTCAAGGGAATTTTACAATACATTTTTCGGGGAAATTTATGGTAATGCTATCTACCCCTAAAAAAGTTACCGTCTTAGAAAAAGAATCTACCACAGCATGGTTTGCAGCCAACCAATCCATTCCTAGGATTAAATCAAAGTCTCTTATATACATTAAAACGAGGTCAGCTGAGATTTCCTTTTCCCTTACTTTCAACTTGCAATCCATAAACACATATTCCACTAGCTAACTATTGTTCATGAGAGTGCTTATCAGCATCCTTCTACTTAATGGGGTAAGCTTCACATATTTAAACAACTTATATTCAAATGAAGGTGATACAAATGAATACATGGCACTAGGATCTATCAAAATATAAGTTTTAAGATTAAAGATCAAGATAGTACCTTTCACCACATCTAAAGACTGATCTGCAGTATCCTGGTCCAGTGCGTGTACTCGCCCTCTGCCAACTACCTGTTTCCCCTTCTCTTTAGCAATTGCCCTTCGTCTCCGAGTAGGGCCATCAACAAAAGCTCTCTCTGGCTCTTTACCCTTCTATGGGGCACTCTCAGTGATCTCTAGGCAGTTTAAGATTATATACCCTTACTTTCCACATCGATAACACACTGCAGGAGGTCCATAACACAGTCGAGTTCCATGGTACCTACCACACTTACTGTACTATTTTGTAGTAGGTTGTGGCCCTCCAATCACTATACCCTTTGTTGGAGCTATGGCCAAATACACGGGAAGCTTAACTGTCCTCTCCCAAATATCCTCAATCTTCAACCTCTTCCTAGATAATCTCCTGTTTCCTCTATAACTGAAGTCTCTATCCATTGTCGGTCTCTTCCTATCTCTGTCTGTGACGCCCCGAAAACGTGAAAAATAGGAAAAATTTAAAACTTTTTGCTCATCAAATCACAATTAAGGGTGCATTCTTGTGCAGTGTCATACATCATCATACTTATCATACCTCAGGATCTCATCATAAAATAGTATATATCATATCATATACATTACTCAATTTCGAGTTAATTAATCCTAATACATCCCATAAATCATTGTACAACAAGTGTCTGTAATTACAACTTTAATCTGGGTACATGAAAAGATAAATTATACCTCAATCCAATATATGGCCTGGAGCTCAAGTCCTCCACTAGCCACTACTCTGTACGTCGTAGGGAAAACTCTCTTCACTTGAAGAAATCCAAAGGAAAGAGAAAATATGGTGAGCTTCTAAATCGCTCAGTAAGGGGGTAAGGGACTCATCAATAAAACAATGATTTGCACAACACAATCATTTTAACTCATAGTTGAAAACTCGTTAGAAAATGTAGCATGACTTAATAAAACATCATTCTCATCTCATTCTCTAAAATCATGTGAAAACATGAGAGTACATAACTTAGTATACACCACAGTTACAAGCATGTGAAAATCATGATGCGATAATAGCTTTTCTCATTAAAATGTGATAAAACTCACCGCAAAAAATGCACATGGCACAGCCACAAAACATAACTCATGTGTACAAAAAGGAGACTAGGTAATAAAACTCATATAAAACTTGTCATGGCACATCAATAATATATCTCCTCTGGGTGGGCATCCTAGGCATCCTCATAAGAAGGAACGTTGACATATGGTCGTGTACATGGTATATTGGACTTACGTGTTACCAGAACAAGGCCCAGCCTTACATGCTACCAGAGCAATGCCTCTCCTCATGAACACTATCATATGGTCCCTGGGTTGGTTCCCAAGCGGCCCACTCTATCGGTCTTACATGCTACCAAAGCAAGGCTCGGACTTACTTGCTACCAAAGCAAAGCCACCCAGCGTTACCAGAACGGGGGTCATCTCATGTTACCAAAACGGAGGCATCTCTCGTTACCAAAATGGAGGAATATCAGACTTACATGCTACCAGAGCAAGGCCCAAACTTACATGCTACCAGAGCAAGGCTCGAACTTACATACTACCAAAGCAAGGCCTCCCAACGCTACCAAAGCTGAGGAATAATCAGACTTACATGTTACCAGAATAAGGCTCGGACTTACATCTACCAAAGTAAGGCCCGATGTATATTCAACATGACACGCCTAAGTCTCAATCATTAGCCATTATCATATAAAACGTTTTACCTTCACGTAGAACTCATAATGGTTTTCTTTCATAAATCTCATTTAAAACATTTGTGTACTTAACACAAAACATGTTAAAACTAAGTTCCAATAGGCAAAACCACGCATACATTTCTCATTCTCAGTATGCCTTAACGTAGAGCCTAAATCTCTTTTTCAGGTTTTAAACACAAAACGGTTGTAAAACATTTTTACACATAGTTTACAACTCATAAAAATTGGGCCCCAACCGGCGATAAAATTGTGTGCAATCTCTCATTCACAATACATAAAACATGCTTGTTTTCTCAATCACAATTCATGCTACAACAATTCACAATTCACATACACAAACGAGTTTAAGTTTCCCTTACCTCTTTGCACCTCGTATAGTGCAATTGTTCCCCTATATCATGGACTAGTCTCGTATTCCTCTCTGGAACTCTCGAGTTGTCCAAACGATGTAAAAACATCAAAGCTCAGTATCACATAACCTCCAAACTCTACATTGAGCATATTGCCTATATTCTCATTAAATACCTCAATTATCCCATTTCTCATGACTCTATCAAATTCATAATCTTATCCACTACATTTCAACCTTCTACATTTGTCATACATAATACCCATGCCAAAATCACTTCATTGCCTAAATTTCCAATTTATAGATAAAAATCCTAATTTACCATAATTTACTTAATATCATCATCACTCCAATAAAATCACAATTCTTTTCAACTCTAATCCTTTCCTAACTATTTCACCACAATGCCCATATGCACAATCACTAAAAATCACTTTAAAATCCAAGATTGAAGTTTAGAGATTACCCAAACTTGTGGAGTGCTCAACTCACACCTCGATTCAATTCGTCTTTCGATTTCCAAGTATGCTGTTCTCCTTTGGATGAGGAACAACTTTTCTTCTTGCCACAACCCTTGATTTGGATAAAAATAGGGACTTTGGAAGAGAGAGAAAGCTAGGGTTCGGTTTAAATGGAGGTTTGGGAGAGAGAAAGAGATCCATTTCTAGGAAAAATAAAGGGGTTTTTATATAGATTGAGGGTAGGAGATCGATCTGGCTCTTGATGAGATCGATCTGCATTTGAATTTGAGGACGATTTGGAGTAATTTTATGCATAGGAGATCGATCTGTTGTGGGGTAAGATCAATCTCTTAATGGCTTTATGAGATCGATCTGCTCTAATTATGAGATCGATCTCTAGTTTATAGAATGCTTCATGAGATCCATCTGCTCCTTGATGAGATCAATCTCTTCATTACAGAATCATAAGAAGATCAATCCTCTTCTATTGGAGATTGATCTGCTCTCTTAAATTCCTCCTTCCTTGTCATTTTTGACCTACCAGATCGATCCTCTCTTCTCCAAGATCGATCTGACCCCATAGTTTCACACTTTAACATAAAATCTCGTTTATAACTCATTCATCACATAAAATTTCATTCCGTACCACCTCAATATATGAGTACATCATATTTAGTTGAATCAATTACACTTCATGTTCTCATTACATAATTTGATATGTGTAAAATTCTCAGATCTCACACTGTCCCTCGCTCTACAAACCTTCCCAAACTCTAAGGCATTTCCCAAACTCATATGAGTTTATGGTTAGGGATGGTATCGTATATGATGGTTAGGGAGCATGATTTGCTAGAGCAGTTTGGTAGCCTAAGTTTGGGAGTTGTGCCTTCTGACATGGATACAGACTATGTGATAGTTAGTCTACGCTTGGAGCCGGATCTGTTGGATAGGATCAAAGTGGCTCAACAGACTGATCCGTTTAGTATGGATATGAGTAGTCAGATGCAGAAGGGAACAATGACTGAGTTTGAGTTGAGTTCTGATGGACTACTAAGGTTTAGAGGTAGATTGTGTGTTCCCGAGGATCCAGGACTTAGGAGATTGATATAGGCGGAAGCTCATTCGTCGAGGTATGCATTACATCCGGGGAGTAACAAAATGTATCAGAACCTCCGAAAGGTATACTGGTGGTTGGGTATGAAGAGAGATATAGCAAACTTTGTGGTAAAGTGCCTCGTATGTCAGCAGGTGAAGGTAGAGCATTAGAAACCTACAGGGTTATTGCAGTCTCTGCCTATACCAACATGGAAATAGGAGCATATCCCCATGGATTTCGTGATGGGTTTATCGAGAACCCGCAGGAATCACGATGCTATATGGGTGATCGTCGACAGACTGACGAAGTCAGCCCACTTCCTAGCTATGAGAGCGACAGATACTCTAAGTTCATTAGCAGAGTTGTATGTACGTGAGGTAGTGAAGTTACACGGTATACTAGTGAGCATAGTCTCTAATAGGGATTCCTGCTTCACTTCTCACTTTTTGGGACATTTTCAGGAAGCCATGGGAACCTAGTTGAGTTTGAGCACCGCTTTCTATCCTCAGACAGATGGTCAGTCAGAGAGGACTATACCGACCCTGAAGGATATGTTGAGAGCATGTGTACTAGATTTTAGAGGCTCCTAGGATGACCACTTGCTACTAACCGGTTCGCCTACAACAACAGTTATCATTCGAGTATCGAGATGGCACCGTATGAGGCTTTATATGGTCATAGATGTCGTTCCCCTATTGGATGGGAAGAAGTGGGTGACCGTAAGATTTTCACTCCTGACATGGTTACGCAAGAATCTAAGGACGTCCACTTGATTGTAGAGAGACTGAGGATAGCTCAGAGTAGACAGAAGAGTTACGCTGACAGGAGACGTAGGCCACTAGAGTTTGCAGTTGGTGAATCCGTGTTTTTGAAAGTTTCTCCTTCCAAGGGTATAACGAGATTTGGGAAGAGAGGGAAGCTAAATCCTCGCTATATTAGACCCTTTGAGATACTTGATCGAGTGGGAGATAAGGCTTATAGGTTGGCATTGCCACCAGACTTATCAGGTGTCCATAACATCTTCCACATATCGATGGTTTGAAAGTATTACCAGGATCTGGCACATGTGATTAGTTATTAGCCGTTGGAGCTCCGAGATGACACGTCATATTTTGAGTGATCGATTCAGATATTGGATAGGAAGGAGAAGGTATTGAGATCGAAGACCATTGGGTTAGTGAAGATTCTCAGGCAGTATCATACTTCAGAGGAGGCTACTTGGGAGCTAGAGAATCTGATGCGAGAGAAGTACCTTTACCTATTTGATGACTGACTTGCTTCTAATTTGAAAGACCAAATTTTTTGAGTGGGGGAGGATTGTCAGACCCGCATTTTATGTAGCCAGTACCTTATGATTCCTATTTTTATGAACACTCTATTATTATAGTTGAATCATATGAAGAGTATTTACTAGATTTAAAGTGTTAGTAAAATGATTTAACAAGCAAAAGCTACATAAAAAGCCTAATGTGAGCTATAAGAGTCACAGGCTAAACCAAGTGGATCTGAATTATTCTGACTTAAGAGAAGAACTTAAAATGAGAAAATATAGAGGGCTCATGAAGGAAAGTTAGCTTAATATAGTTCCGAACAAAGAGAATGAGAGTAAAGGCTAAAAAGGGTAAAATGGACCTCTTTAGCAAGTTAAGGTGTTTCGGGTGTAATTATCTACCGGGAACAGTTGAAACGTAAAGACGATAGTGTAAGACATAAGATATGACACTTATGGAATTTTGAGAAAAAGTCAACTTGGTCAATGGTTAACGAAAAAGTCAACTAAAGTTAAGAAAAGTGGACTTTTACCATAGTTGACTAACCATGCTTAGAAATTAACCTAAGTATGGAGAAAAAATTGGAAAAAAATATTCTTGGTCAGAATACAAGATAATTATCCCCGAAAGTAAGGAAAATTTATTCGGAAGGATTCCAGATTTAATTTTATGGTTAAAAACGTAATGGGCCTAAAGTGAAGATTTTAAAGCCCATTAAGGTATACTAAACATAGATCGAAATCTTAGGTCCCTTAGACCGAATTGTTGGACCAATTGATAGGTCAAATATTGAGACAATAAAAGGCCCAATGTATAGTAAAATTTTCAGCCCGAAAGCCCATTATGAAAGCCCAAACCGAGAGGCCCAATTGGAAAGCCCATTAGATAAATATCTAACCATAGTTAAAGCTAACTATGACTCATTAGGTGACTCATAAATAAGCCTTAGAAAGTCAAGTTTAATTGCTGGAAAGTAAGGCTTAATGGCTAAGTAAATGGCTTATAAAATCAGCCACACCATTGTCATCTTCACCACACCATTCTTGGCTAGAAGAAGAAACCATTGAAATACATTTATCCAAGCTTTCTCTCACTAGAAATCACTAGGAATTAGGCATATTTGGAACTTGCATTCTTCATGAAAGTTGTTCCAAATTGAAAGGAGAGTGACATAGGTTGGAATTGGCTATCAAGAAGCCATAGTGTGCAAACCGTGAGCCTCCAAAGTTTCAGCCAAGTGTGAACACAAATACTAGGTATATTTTCAAGTTTTCAAATTCATATATGTTAATGTATGAATGATTTTAAGTATATTGGTATATGTGTAGGATGGGTTGATAAGGTTCAGGGGTAGGATATGTGATCTCGATGACCTAGAGATCAGAAGATTGATCTTGACAGAAGCTTATTCGTCGAAGTATACACTGCATCCGAGAAGTAATAAGATGTATCAGAACCTCCAGAGAGTGTATTGGTGGTCAGGGATGAAGAGAGATATAGTGGAGTATGTGGCAAAGTGTCTCGTTTGTCACTAGGTGAAGGTAGAGCATCAGAAGCCTGTAAGGCTATTGTAACCTATACCTATACCGACATGGAAATAAGAGCATCTCACTATTGACTTTGTGATAGGTTTACCCAGGACCCACAGGAATCACGATGCGATTTGGGTAATAGTGGACAGATTGACGACGTCGGCACACTTCCTAGCTATGAGAGCCACCGATACTCTGACTACTATGGAGAAATTGTATGTGCGCGAGATAGTGAGGTTGCATGGTATTCTAGTGAGCATAGTGTCTGATAGGGATTCCTGCTTCACTTTCCACTTTTGGAAATATTTTCAGGAAGCTATGGGAGCCCAATTGAGATTTAGCACAGCTTTCCATCCTCATACAGATGGTCAGTCAGAGAGGACTATATAGACCTTGGAGGACATGTTCAGAGAGTGTGTATTTGACTTTGGAGGCTCCTGGGATGACCATTTACCACTCACAGAGTTTGCCTATAATAACAGTTATCATTCGAGTATCGAGATGGCACCGTATGAGGCTTTGTATAGCCATAGATGTCATTCCTCTATTGGATTGGAAGAGATGGGTGACCGATAGATATTTATTCCCGACTTAGTGAGATAAGCCTATAAGGACATCTAATTGATTTGTGAGGGGTTACGGACAGCTCAGAGCAGACAAAAGAGTTATGCTGATAGGAGACAGAGGCTATTAGAGTTTACAGTGGATGAATTGGTATTTTTACGAGTTTCTCCTTCTAAAGGTATAACGAGGTTCGAAAAGAAAGGAAAGTTAAGTCCTCATTACATTGGACCCTTTGAGATACTTGATAGAGTGGGAGATAAGGCCTACAAGCTAGCATTGCCATCGGAGCTAGTGGGCATTCATAATGTCTTTCACGTTTCTATGTTACGGAAGTACCACTCGGATCTAGCCCATGTGATAAGGTATGAGCCATTGGTCATATGTTGATAAGTCAGTTCGGATATTAGATAGGAAGGAAAAGGTGTTGAGGTCAGAGACGATTCCCTTAGTGAAAATTCTTTGGTAGCATCACACTGTAGAGGAAGCTACTTGGGAATTGGAGAGTTTGATGTGTGGGAGGTACCCTAAGTTATTCACCGACTGATTGGTTCCAATTTGGAGGATAAAATTTCCTTAGTGGGGGAAATTATGTAAGACCCACTTTTGGTGATGTATTCCTTATGATTCATATGATGTAACATATTTCCATATGTTAATTGAATCATAAGAAGAGCTTTTGGCTTGAATGAAATTGCATAGGGAATGGATGAGTATTCATGAATTCATGTAATGGCTAAATAAGGGCTGAAGTGGCTATAAACTAAAAAAATGGAATTCAAAACATTCAGAGTGAATATAAGGACTCAAATGTGAATTCTAAGTATCCTTTATGATTCCAAGCAATGCACACAAGTTCCTGAACATGAGAATCATATGAAATGAACCTTTACATGCTTTAAGTGTGAATAGAATGCAAAATGACTAGTGAAGCAATCAAAGGCAAGTTTTCCTTTGAAATTTTGGAAAAATATGTAGTTGAAAACTTGCAGATGAAGGCTAGATCGATCCCCTATTCAAAGCAGACCGATCTCTTGTTCAAGCAGATCCATCTCAATTTGGTTCTATCTAGAAAGGATTGATCCCTTCCCAAGTACAGATGGATCTCCATTTAATTCTTCTAAGAATAGATCGATCTCCATTTATTCCTACCTAGCAAGGATTGATCCCGTCCCAAAAAGTAGATCGATCTCTCCCCATGAGCAGATCGATCTCCACTTGATTATACCAAGAAATGATCGATCTTTTCCCAATGAGCAAGTATACTAAGGTGTGAGAAAATGAGATATGGTTGATTTAATGATGAATGGATTAGACTTAGGTGTTAATAATGTTAGATACATGATTTTGAGATGGTTTACTGAAATCAACTTATAGAAATGGATGAAGTTATGGATGAAGTTATGAAATGTGCATATAAGGTGTTTGTGAAAATGCATGAATGAATGGAAAACTAAGGTTAAAGCATTGCATGCCAAGTGCTAGATAGTATACTAAGTGAGTTTGTTAGCCAAATTGGCTAAGAATGGTATGATGGTGTTCGGCCACCATGCCATGGCTAAATGTGAAAACGGGCCAAGCTTGATGAAATCAACTTGATAAGGTTAATGGACCTAGAATTCAGTCCAACGAAGAGATAATGAGCCTAAGGAGCCCAATGGGCCTAGGTGAAATGAATAGAAAAGCCAAAATGAACTTAAGAGAGAATTAGGTTCAATAAGATATATTGACTAGGATGAAGTCAGAATATGAGTTATTAGTAATTGACTCATGTGATAAATGAATGTTAGCAGCTCCTGAGGATATATCCAGAGCAAATCGAGCCCAATCACGAAAAGTATGAAAGGAAGAAGAAGTTGCTTCGGAGTGAATTGAGGTCAGGGAATTTTGTTGGCTCTTAGAGATACATATACATGTTTTTGGGTGCATTATGATTTCTAAAATGTTTAAGGGTCTTAGAAAAGAAATGAATGTTTGAAGGGCAAAGAAATTGGGATTTTGGAAAAGTTCATGAAAAGCAAGAACAGGATGTTCTTGGGTTTTTTTACAGTCTTTTAGCATGTGGATAGGTAGGCTGGCTGGCTTCTAAATGGTTTGCAAGAAAATAGTTGATTTGGTTTTAATAACCTTTCTTTGCACACAAATGAGCCACCTGCATGAGTTTTTATGGAAATAAAGTGTGCCAGAGCGTTACTCGCACGAGATTTGACATGTTTATGCATGCATTACTGCTAGACCGGTGCTCACACAAGAGTTTTACATGCATGAGTGCTGGAGCCTAGCTCGTACTAGTTTTCACATGGATTTTATGACATTGTGCTGAAGCCTAGATCACACTAGTTTTCATATGGATTTTATGACATTATGCTGGAATCTAGCTCGCACTAGTTTTCACATGGATTTTATGGCATGGTGCTGGAGCGTTGCTCGCACTAGATGTCTACTATACATTTATAGTCGTGCTAGAGACTACTCGGACGTGGTTTTATGACATGTTGGGAGTCATGCTAGGAGCTTCGGGTAGACTGTGTATCACATCGATTAAATAGGCTCGCACCTTTGTATTGAGATGTGGCACGATATGATGTGAAGATATGGGTCCACGGAGTACATTGTAGCGTGCATATAGCATGGTGTACGTTATACCGTGTATGGATATTTATATATACCATCTTCGGACGAAGGTTAGATCTGCTATGGACTGACAGGTTGGACGTGACCCACCTCCCATACGGAAGCAGATAGAGGTGATGCCCTGCACACTAGGGTCCGTGTAACCTGGGATCACAGAGGATATGGCCATAGTCCAAGTTATTACCCTTATTATTTTTTGCCTAAATCTCACATGTCACTTTGTTTATGATGAATCCATGTTTTTAAATTGTTTTGTGGGTCAGGACAGTCGAAGGGAGAGGTTGAGTCCTGACGAATGCTGATTTGTACTGATTTATGTTGAGCATGAACTGCTTTTAAGTGCACCTCACATGATGATTTTCCATGCTACTTGCGCATGATGATTTTCCATGCTTTATTTACAACTTATGCACTGATTTAAATAGCATGAACTACTTTATATATCATGAACACGCGCATGAACTAATTTTTTTGGGTATGACGAGTAACTGCTTGGTTATACGCATGGCATCACGATCATGTAGATAGTATAGTTATCTACCTGCTCGTTTGCCTTACTAAGCGTGTGGTTTGCTCACTCCCTTATTTTCCCCCTTTACAGAGCACTTTTAGTAGACTGAGAGCGACTGCGGAGCTGATTTTTGGAGTCCGCTGCATCCCATCACATAAACGTATACACATTTGTATAGTTTTGTATCTAGACATGCAATAGCACAGTAATATTTTGAATGTAACATTTGGGGATTTAAAGAATAGTAAACACTTGAAAATCGTAACTCTGATTTAAGAAATGTTAGTGTTTACCTTTAGATAAAATGTAAATTGAAATGGTATGATTGGAGCACCGATGCACAGCCTAACTGTTGGTGGTGAAGCTATTCACGATCAGAGGAAGGTAAGAATAATGCATTAAATAATAAACTAAAAAATGAAAATTTGAAGTGATTTTCGGTAAATTGAGGGTCGTGACATGTATACATGGTACAACGTACATCATGTACTGTACACGGTACGAAGTACTCCATGGACCCAATAACAATTTCGATAGCCCTTTGCCAAATCTCAAAATGTCACACACGACTTCGGGTGCCTTCATCCATACATATACCACATACAGTTGGGCTGTGAGCCGATGCAATTACTAATTCCATACATTCATAGGGGAAATAATTAAGACTTTAAGACACACACTCCCAGGCATGTGTGTAGATATACAAAATCGATTGTATAAATATAATATCATTACATAGCATCCCCATACAATTTTCTCATTTGTCAATGTATGATTGTACGATACAAAATGAAAGATAGAAAATGTTTATGCGTATACATCTTCTTGTACCTTATCAACTGGTAGGACCTTATCAACACAAAAGATCTGGAGCCAATGCACTGTTATACTTCTCTATATCCAGAGGGGGAAAAGTAATGGGATGACCAAACCACAGCCTAGTAAGGAAAAGCATGCTCACAGGTAGATACTGTACTATCTACATAGCCCATGCATGATAAATAAAACAACATTCATTATTAATGAAGTTAAGAATAGAAAATGTATTTAAACATTCTTCTCTCATAGACATTTTCATGAAAATCAATGCTCATTATTTCCATCTGGAAAACATGTCATAAAAGAGTGTTATCATAACACAAATGTTCAAATCAAGGTATTTATCAAATCACAATATCTCTTTTCTTTTTACAAAATCATTTCTCCTCATCAAATTTCTTTCTTTTCGGAGTTTCTCAAATCTCTCTTATCTCTGAGACAGGTAAGGAATTTAGGAAAACAAATATCCACGACATATGGCCATAGTCAGTGATCCCAGGCCTTACTGATCAGGTGTGCAAAGGGCATCACTCGCCTGAAGAGGGATGGGTCAGTCCTACCCTTTCGCTCATCTTAATCATCATCATCTTACTCATCACAACACATATACTCACGGTACCATGTACGCCATGTGTCATTGACGTGATACTCGTACCCACGTGCACCCAGTACGGTACATAGTATTCCACAGATAACTACACAGTTCAACGTATGCCCGTGGACCCAGTCCATGTACCATACACCGATGGACGCATTGTCCTTAACCATGTCTCATATATCGGGCAAGCAAAATTAGCGTGACACACAGTCATCGTAAGGCTCCAACGTGGTATTTCTCTATGCGAGCAACTGCTTCTAGCACCGTATCATCTCAAAAATCGTTGTGCGAGCTAAGCTCCAGCACATTATCTTCATCGTAAAACCACGTGTGAGCTACGCCTCAGCACGGTCTATCAAATCTTGAAAACATATGCGAGTAAAACTCTAGTATAGTCGAAATCATCAAAGCAGGTGCGAGCTAAGGCTCCAACACCAGTTCACATCACAAATTTGATAAATGGGTATTTTTCTCTTTTTAAAACTCGAATCATGTTCATTAATGTAGCATGTCGTTCCATGCTAAATATGCAGAACTAGCCAACCTAACCATCATCAGTTC
Organism: Firmiana major; assembly: GCA_033439115.1. Classification (NCBI taxonomy): domain Eukaryota; kingdom Viridiplantae; phylum Streptophyta; class Magnoliopsida; order Malvales; family Malvaceae; genus Firmiana; species Firmiana major. The sequence continues at coordinate 37,517,908 of CM065902.1, forward strand.
TCAGTCCTAAAACAATGTATAGTTGTGAAAACATTAAAAACATGCATGTCAGGCTGTTTTCCTTCCCACATCCCATTTTCACAATTCATACTATAGTACATTTCATATCACTTATGGCTCATTAGCTAAACATATTATTTCTAGCGTTATATCTATTAAAATTGCAGCAAAATACGTACGAATATCTCTATCGCTAACCTACAGTCCCTTACCTCGAATCACACGTGTATTCTCTATCGTCTTGTTTGTTCTGTTCGTGATCTAGGTTAATCGTGTTTCGACGTATTCCGATCTACACATGTAAATCATTAAGTTATTTTCCTTTTTCTTCTCTTGAACATTCATATTGTCATTTACCCTTCAATTCATGTTTCTTAAGCCTTATATCATATCCCACCTTGATATATATATATATATATATATATATATATCATTTAAAATCATTCACTCAACACCACCCATATGATAGCATCCCAAGATCATCACAATGGCAAACTTAATCTATATCTTTTCTCAATACATTTTAGATTAAGTGAGTTCTACACCTCTTAGCCATTTTCTACTATTACAATATACATACATCAACTCCTAAAATCGCCTAAAACATCATGCTTGGAGTTTTGAAGACTTACCCAACTTAGCTTTTTCCTTGATCAGACTTATGGTGGTCCTTTCTTCCTCTCTTGATCAAACCAATGTGTGATTTTCGGGTATGTTGTTCTCCTTACTTCAAGGAATAACTTTTCCTTCTTGACCTTCTTCCAAAGCGTACTGGATTGTGGTGATATTTGAGTGAGAAAGCTTGATTATTTTGAGAGAAAATGGTAGGTGCAGGTTTGGTGGGAAGAAAAATATAATTTTCAGCTCAATCCCGTGCTCTTTTATAGATGCAGAGACATGAGATCGATCTGGTCCACTGTGGAGATCGATCTCTACATGGTTTGGTAGCCTTTTCACCTAACGTAACTACTACCAAATCGATCTGCTCTTCGTGATGAGATCGATCAGTTTGTGAATGGGAGATCGATCTGTTGCTTAAGGGAGATCAATCTCTTCCAGGCTGAGACTTAAGGAGATCGATCTGCCTTCCCATGAGATCAATATGCCTTGTTCAATTGAACTAATTCCTGGCATTTCATGAGAGGAGATCGATCCCTCCTTCATATGAGACAATCTCTCTTCCCCTGCACCCTCATTTCTACAGTTTTCTACAGATTTTCCAATGTACACTCATCCTTATTTGCCTGATACCTCATTTTACATTTCATACCCAACCAACGCATGATAATATCCATTCCGTAAAGTTCGTAGGCAATGAAACTTGTGCACATACTTGAAATCATGGATTATACATTAGATTTATCATCCTTACATCCTTTTTGTCATTTATACATATGTAACCATGTACATTTACATCATAGCTTCATAAAACAACTTGTAAAATACAGGTATTACATTTCTCCCCTCCTTAGAGAATTTGGTCCTCCAAATTGAATCAAGTTCATTCCTAAAAAAGTTAGGGGTATTTCTCTTTCATCAGATCATCCAACTCCCATGTGGCTTCCTCTGATGTATGATGTTGCCACAGGACCTTAACCAATGAAATCGATTTGTTTTGCAACACCTTCTCTTTTCTATCCAATATCTGGATTAGTTTCTCTATATATGACATATTCTCCTTGAGCTCTATCGGCTCATAACTAATTACTTGTGCTGGATCCGGATGGTACTTCCTGAGCATGGAAACATGGAAGACATTGTGGACCTTTGCAAACCTAGGTGGTAAGGTTAGTTTATATGCTCTATCTCCCGCTCTATCCAAAATCTCAAAGGGACCAATATAACGAGGACATAGTTTTCCTTTCTTCCCAAACATCGTTATTTCCTTAGAAGGAGATACTTTCAGAAATACAGACTCACCCACAGCGAACTCGAGTGGCCTCCGTCTCCTGTCAGCATAGCTCTTTTATCGATTTTGAGCCATTCGCAACCTCTCACATATTATCTGAACATCTTCTGAGGCTTGTCTAACCAAATAGGGAGTGAGCAACTATCTGTCACCAACCTATTCCCAACCAATAGGCGATCGGCATCTACGACCATATAGTGCCTCATACGGAGCCATACCAATACTTGAGTGATAACTATTGTTGTAGGTGAACTCAATCAATGACAAGTGATTGTCCCATGAGCCTCTAAAATCCAGTACACACACTTTCAACATATCCTTCAAGGTCCATATAGTCCTCTTTGACTAACCATCTGTCTGAGGATGGAAGGCAGTGCTAAAGCTCAATTGGGTCCCCATCGCTTCCTAAAAATGTCCCCAAAAGTGGGAAGTGAAGCGGGCATCCCTATCAGAAACAACACTCACTGGAACTCCATGCAATCTCACTATTTCCCATACATACAAGTTTGTCAATGCACTCAAAGTATCCGTAGATCTCATAGCTAAAAGGTGTGCCGATTTCATTAACCAATCTACTATAACCCAAATAGCATCATGATTCTTACAGGTTCTTGGTAATCCCATCACAAAGTCCATGGTAACGTACTCCCACTTCCATGTCGGTATCGGTAGAGGTCGTAATAATCCTCCAGGTTTCTGATGTTCTACCTTAAGCTGCTAATAGATGAGACATCTACCTACATACTCAGCTATATCTCTTTTCATTCTAGACCACCAATATATTTTTTGGAGATTTTGATACATTTTACTACTCCTTGGGTGTACCGTGTATCTCGATGAGTGAGCCTCTGATAAAATCAACTTCCTAAGCTGTAGATCATTAGGGATACATATTCTATTTCTGAACCTTAGTAGTCCATCTGAACTCAATACATAATCAGTGCCCTCACCTTTCTGAATTTGGCTAATCACATCAATACACCATTGATCATTCTGCTGAGCTTGTCGGATCCTCTCAATCAATTTCGGTTCTAATCTCAAGCTAGGTATAATCCCATAACTGCCAATCTCAGCGGGGTCATATCTAATCTAAGGTTCGTGAATTGTTCCAATAACTCGTGCTTACTAACCATCATATATGATACCAACCCGAGACTCTTTCTACTCAATGCATCGGCAACCACATTCGCCTTCCCCAGGTGGTACAGAATCTCACAATCATAGTCTTTGAGGAGTTCTAGCCTCCTTCTCTTCTCATGTTTAACTCCTTCTGTGAGAACAGATACTTAAGACTCTTGTGGTCCGTAAAGATCAAAAATCTCTCACCATACAAGTAATGGCGCCATATCTTTAATGCAAGCACTATCGTCGCCAACTCTGAATCATGATTGGGATTGTTCTTCTCATGATCTTTCAACTGTCTGGTTCCTAAGCAACTACCATTCCATTCTGCATCAAAACACAACCCAACCCTTGGTGTGAAGCATCTGTGTAAACTGAATAGTTCCCTGAGCTGTTAGGAATGGTGAGAACTGGCGTGGTGGTTAATCTGTGCTTAAGTTCCTGAAAACTCCTCTCACACGCTTCATCCCACGTAAACTCCACATTCTTCCTTGTGAGACATGTTAATGGATCAGCCAATCTACAGAAACCCTCTACAAATCTCCTGTAGTAACCTGTCAGACCTAAAAAGCTTCTGATCTCTGTGACTGTTCTAGGCCATTCCCACTGAACAAAAGCCTCAATCTTGGATGGATCTACTGACACCCCATCTTTTGATACAACATGGCCCAAAAAAGAAATCTGCTCTAACCAAAAATCACATTTACTAAGCTTGGCATACAACTTTCTCTCTCGGAGGGTTTACAAAACAATCCTCAAATGCTGCTCATGATCTTTCCTGGATCCGGAATAAACTAATATATCATCAATAAATACTATCACAAACTGATCTAGGTATGGCTTGAACACTTCATTCATTAAAACCATAAAAGCTGCTGGTGCATTCGTCAACCCAAAAGGCATCACTAGGAATTCGTAATGCCATAACGGGTACAGAAAGCCGTCTTGGGTACATCTTCCTTCTGAATATTCAATTGATGATACCTAGACCTTAGATCTATCTTCGAAAAGATTCGTGCTCCCTGAAGCTGATCCAATAGATCTTCGATGCGTGGCAAGGGGTACCTATTCTTGATGGTAAACTTGTTCAACATCTGATAATCGATACACAACTTGAGGCTCCCATCTCTATTTTTCACAAATAATAATGGGGCTCCCCATAGTGAGATGCTTGGTCTTATAAACCCCTTATCTTGCATATCTTGCATATCTTGCAACTGCTTCCTCAACTCCTCTAGTTCCACTAGGGCCATCCTATATGGTGACTTGGATATTGGCTCTGTTCCAAGTGTCAAGTCTATGCCAAATTCCATTTCTCTATCCGGTGGCAATCCTGGTAGGTCGTCTGGGAAGACATCAAGAAATTCTCTAACCACAGGAATGTCATCCATATCCGGATGTTTTTTGTTCAAGTCCACCACATAAGCAATAAAACCTTCAAAACAACATTTATGTCATTTATGTACCAATGCACTATACTTGTTGCAAAATTAGGATTTCATTGCTTCTCATAAAATTTTACAACAGATTTCTCCGGTAAGGAAAATGTAACAGTCCTAGAGTGACAATCTAAGATAGCATGATTGGTAGCTAACCAGTCATTCCCAAGATTACATCAAGGTCATACATATTCAACAAAATCAAATTAGCTGTCGTGCACTTATCTCCTACTCTCACTTTACAATCTTTATATACCTGCTCAACTAATTGACTAACTCTCATTGGAGTACTTATTAATAAAGTCTCGTTCAACTATGTGGCTTTTACAACTCTTGTTAATTTTGATGCACAAGCAAGCGATATAAAGGAATGCGTAGCACCAGAATCAAATAAGGCTATAGCTTCCAAATTGAAAATTAGAATTATACCTTTATCACCTCAGAAAAGGTATTTGTTTATGCCTGGTCTATCGCATATACCCTGCCTTGACCCACAACTTGCTTTCCCTTCTCTTCAGTCATGGCTCTCTTCCTTGCAGGAGGTGAAATTGTAGGAATCGTCTCTGGCTCATTACCCTTCTGTGGGACTACCTTAACTATTTCTGGACAATCTCTTGCATAGTGGCCAAACCTACCACATCTGAAGTACCGTGTACCCTGAAAATGATAGGGCCTACTACCATGATATCAGGCACATATTATGTACTGGTTGGTAGTCGATCGGGGTCCACCAATCACTATACCCTTGTCTGGGGCTAGAGTCGGATGCATATAAGGTCTAGTAGTCTTCTTCTGTGACTCATCTGCCTCTCTCCGACATTTACCAGCGCCTCTATGTCCGAACCTAGAGCTCTTGCGAACTCCCAATTTCCTTAGACCCTTGTCCTTACCCCAACTGATCTTTGAAATATGCAGGTCATAATCCTACCCATACAATTGGGCTCGTCGTACAACTTCTCTGTATGTAGCAACATCAAACGAGGCCAATTTAGCTCTAATTAAAGGCATGAGTCCATTCACAAATCTACAGACCCTAATAGCTTCACTCCTAATAGAGTCTGGATCATATAGGCCCAGTGAGGTGAATTGTGACTCGTACTCATCCACTGTTCTGTTCCCTTGAGTCAGATTCAAAAATTCCATTTATAGTCTACGTCGAGCAGTATCTAGGATGTACTGCTCTCTAAAAGCACCCAAAAACATATCCCATGTGATCACTGTACCCAAGGTCATCAACATAGGTCTAATGGACTTCCACCAGTGCTCTGCCTCGCCACTCAATATAAAGGCCGCAAGCGCTACTCTTTCTGTAGAGAACATCCACAAAAATCAAATAGCTTCTCAATCTAACTTATCCAATCCTCAGCCACTGCTAGGTCCTTTACCCCACTAAAAGAAGGAGGCTTAAAGTCCATGAAATGCCTCAATCTCTCCATATCACAGTCATAATCAAGCCCCAAATCATCATCATCATACTATTGTGGGGCCATAGAGGAAGAACTGGCCGAATAGGGGGACCTCGTTGTCTATCGAGTTCAGGTGGAGCAGGTGCAGCATTCTCAGGTTCAGGTGCAGCTGCTGGGGGAATCGGTGCAGCCTGTCCTATTGTACCGGGTATACCCTCCAATCTAGACATGATCTGACCCATCATGGTCATCATTGTTCACATATCTTCCTCAAATCTGGCTACTCGAGGATCGAGAGTCTCTATCTGATCATGGGGTTCATGACTAGAGGATGATCTACTATACCCCTCAGTCCTATCATTCTGCCCCTGAGCTCGTGAGCTCTCTCCCCTCTTGCGGTGTCTCTCGGGCATAACTCACAAGTCTGTTGATTTTCCAGCATTTATAACAAACTCTTAAATCACTACCAGCTCCATATACACATTTGTATCTAACTATCGCATAATAACTTGGGGATGTACGTTTTCTTAACCCTAAACATCGACTCACATCAGACCAACCAAGTTGTGATACCAATCTCTATCACACCCCGACTCCGAGTGCCTTCATCCATACATATACCACATCGGTTGGGCTGTGAGCCGATGCAATTACTAATTCTATACATTCATTGCGGAAATAATTAAAACTTTAAGACACACACTCTCAGGCATGTGTGTAGATATACAAAATCGATTGTATAAATATAATATCATTACATAGTATCCACATATAATTTTCTCATTTATCAATGTATGACTGTGCGATACAAAATGAAAGATACAAAATGTTTATGTGTATACATCTTCTTATACCTTATCAACTGGTAGAGCTGATCAACACAAAAGATCTGAAGACCAACGCACTGTTCTACTTCTCTGTATCTGGAGGGGGAAAAGTAGTGGGATGAGCAAACCACAGCTCAGTAAGGAAAAGCATGCTAATAGGTAGATACTGTACTATCTACATAGCCCATGCATGATAAATAAAACAACATTCATTATAAATGAAGTTAACAATAGAAAATGTATTTAAACATTCTTCACTCATAGACATTTTCATGAAAATCAATGCTCATTATTTCCATCTGGAAAACATGTCATAAAAGAGTGCTATCATAGCACAAATGTTTAAATCAAGGTATTTATCAAATCACGATATCTCTTTTCTTTTTAAAAAATCATTTCTCCTCATCAATTTTCTTTCTTTTCTAAGTTTCTCAAATCTCTCTTATCTCTGAGACAGGTAGGGAATCTAGGATAACAAATATCCACGACATATGGCCATAGCCAGTGATCCCAGGCCTCACTGATCAGGTGTGCACAGGGCATCACTTGCCTGAAGGGGGATGGGTCAGTCCTACCCTTCGGCTCATCTCAATCATCATCATCATCCTCATCACAACACATATACTCACGGTACCATGTACGCCATGTGTCATCGACGCGATACTTGTACCCACGTGCACCAGCACGATACATAGTATTCCATGGACAACTATACGGCTCAACGCAAGCCCGTGGACCCAGCCCATGTACCCTACACCAGTGGACTCATCATCTTTCACCATGTCTCATATATCGGGTGACCAAAATCAGCGTGACACACAGTTATCGCATGGCTCCAGCGTGGTATATCTCAGTGCAAGCAACTGCTTCTAGCAACGTATCATCTCAAAAATCATTGTGAGAGCTAAGCTCCAGCACATTATCTTCATCGTAAAACCACGTATGAACTGCGCTCTAGCACGGTTTATCAAATCATGAAAACATATGCAAGTAAAACTCTATTACAGTTGAAATCATCAAAGCAGGTGCAAGCTAACACCAGTTCACATCTCAAATCTGATAAGTGGCTATTTTTCTCTTTTGAAAACTCAAATCAAGGTCATTAACGTAGCATGTCGTTCCATGCTAAATATGTAGAACTAGCCAACCTAACCATCATCGGTTCTCAGTCTCAAAACAACATATAGTTGTGAAAACATTAAAAACTTGAATGTCATGCTGTTTTCCTTCCCACATCCCATTTTCATAATTCATACTATAGTACATTTCATATCACTTATGGCTCATTAGCTAAACATATTATTTCTAGCGTTATAACTATTAAAATCGCAACAAAATAATACATACGAATATCTCTATTGCTATCATACAGTCCCTTACCTCGAATCGCGCTTGTATTCTCCCTCGTCTTGTTTGTTCCGTTTGTGATTTGGGTTAATCATGTTCCGACGTATTCCGATCTACATGTGTAGATCATTAAGTTATTTTCCTTTTTCTTCTCTTGAACATTCACATTGTCATTTACCTTTCAATTCATGTTTCTTAAGCCTTATATCATATCCCACCTTAATATATATATATATCATTTTAAATCATTCACTCAACACCACCCATATCATAGCATCCCAAGATCATCACAATGGCAAACTCAATCTATCTCTTTTTCTAGATATGTTTTAGATTAAGTAAGTTCTACACCTCTTAGCCATTTTCTACTTTTACAATATACATACATCAACTCCTAAAATCACCTAAAAAATCATGCTTGGAGTTGAGATTTTTTAAGACTTACCCAACTTAGTTTTTTCCTTGATCAAACTTGTGGTAGTCCTTTCTCCCCTTCTTGATCAAACCAATGTGTGATTTTTGGGTATAATGTTCTCCTTACTTCAAGGAACAACTTTCCCTTCTTGAGCTTCTTCCAAAACTGGCTAGAATGTGGTGATATTGAGTGAGAAAGCTTGATTGTTTTGAGAGAAAAGGATAGGTGCGGGTTTGGAGGGAAGAAAAATATGATTTTCAGCTTAATCCCATGCTCTTTTATAGATGCAGAGACATGAGATCGATCTTGTCCCATGTGGAGATCGATCTCTACATGGTTTGGTAACCTTTTCACCTAATGTAACTACTACCAGATCTATCTGCTCTTCACGATGAGATCGATCGGTTTGTGAATGGGAGATCGATCTGTTGCTTAAGGGAGATCGATCTCTTCTGGGCTGAGACTTAAGGAGATCGATCTGCCTTCCCATAAGATCGATTTGCCTTGTTCAATTGAACTAATTCCTAGCATTTCATGAGAACAGATCGATCCCTCCTTCATATGAGATCGATCTCTCTTCCCATGCACCCTCATTTCTGCAGTTTTCTGCAGATTTTCCAATGTACACTCATCCTTATTTGCCTGATACCTCATTTTACATTTCGTACCCAACCAACGCATGGTAATATCCATTCCATATAGTTCGTAGGCAATGAAACTTTTGCACACAATTGAAATCATGGATTATACATTAGATTCATCATCCTTACATCCTTTTGTCATTTATACACATGTAACCATGTACATTTACATCATAGCTTCATAAAAAGACTTGTAAAACTACAGGTATTACACAAAATGCACATGCAAGCATATCAAATCGATGCGACACACAGTCTGCACAAGGCTCTAGCACGGTTGTTTGATGATATCTCTTTCAAAACAGGTACGTGCGAGTAAATTCCAGCATGACCTCATGCACAATTCATAAAGATCTAGTGCAAGCAATGCTCCAACACTATGTCATGTACAATCATGTAAAACTGAGTACGAGCAATGCTCCAGTACTCTATCATGCATAAATCATATAAAATCAAGAACGAACAATGCTCCAGTACTTTTTTATGCAAAAATACATGTAAACTCCAGTGCAAGCAGTACTCCAACATGATTTGTTTTCACACAACTCGATAGATGACTTATTTAAAAGAGTCTCACTCAATGAAATCAAATCGGTACTATATTGTGTTGTTTTCACATTTAACATGAAAACATCAGTCAATCTATCTATGCATCTGCTAAACAGCATTAAAAACAACTAAAATCATGCTTTCCATGCTTTTTAGAACTTTTCCTAAATGTTGACTTTTTACCCTTAATAGGGGTAAAATCGCTATAATTTACCCTTTCCAGATCGCTATAATTTTTATTCACTTTCTCTAACCCCTTAGAATTTTTAAATGAATGTAAAAGCAGACGAAAATACGTGCAGATATCTCTAACTACCCGTAAAATCCTCTTACCTAGAATCACTTCGAGAAATTTCACTTTCTCAGAGCTACTCGAGCTTGAAGTCTGATTCACTCCCACTATAATCTTTGAAGCTGCATATAACAATTTATTTGGTTAATTATACTTTCTCATCTGTATTTCACTTTAAATACAATCTATTTTACTTAATGACCTCGTTTACTCTTATTGGGCCTTAATAAATCTTAATGGGCCTAACACTATCTTAAGCCCATTTCACTTCACTATTCATATCATTTGGGCCAATTGGGCTTATGGGGCCCAGCAACTCTTATTGGGCTTGGTTCGAAGCCCATGATCACTTATTGGGCCGAGACCACATCAACAAGGCCCATTAGCCTCTCGGCTATGGCATGTGGCCGAGAGCCATCATGCCGAGCACTATGTCACCCATGGCATTCGGCTAGTCTTTCACTTAGGCATTTCATCAAACACCTTGTGCGCATACCTTAGCCTTAGTTTATGTTCACTTAGGCATTTTATCAAACACCTTGTGTGTCATTTCCAATTCACTAACCAATTGATCAAATTGATTGAAATTAACTATGTCATAATCATGCACACATACATACCAACCTATACATGTCTTAAAATCAACTGGGTATTCATCAATTCACAAATACCCATTTTCAGCCATAACTAGTTCATGGTGTTTTTGTATGTTTTGATCCATAAAACATATACCAATTGTCACGACCTCTTTTTTCCTAAAAATCACTACAAATTTTTTGCTTTTTCATTTCCTTACTCGTCGTAAACAATTTCACTACTAATGGCTGGGCTATGAGTCGACATTAGTCCCTCCTATCATGTTACTTACCTTAACATCCATTTCCATATCACATTTACTTATTAGGATCTACTGTCCTTTGACTTTAGCTAATTACATTCATAACTATATTTACATAGGTTTACATCCCCGATATTCCATCCATGTACAGTACTGTGCTTCACATGTTCAGATACAAAAACTATACAAGTTTGTATACATTGTCTCGATGGGAAGCAGCGGACAACAGAAATGCAAGACCACTGTCGCCCTTTTCTACTAAAAGTACTCTGTAGGGGGGAAAATGAAAGGGCGAGCTCAACTGGCTCAGTAAGGCAATAATGTAAGTAGGTAGATAACTATACTATTTACATTCTTATAATGTCTTGATATAAAAATCATTGCATGAGGTATAATTAAAACTATGTCACATGTATATAAATATATCACGTACTGAAAGCATGAAATTAGGCATGTAAACATGAAAAATCATCATGTTAACGTCTCATGCTCAACACATTAAAAACTCATCATAAAACAACACCTCAAGGTTTAACACCTTATTAAAACTCAGTAAAACTCATCAACACATTATTAAAACCATATTTCATTTTAAAATCACAAATCGAGGCATAACCCCTCCTTCAGGTCTGCCTTGGTCTATCTAAAGCGTATGATATCACGTGAGGCATTTAGGTTACTGTATAGGAAAAATCGAGGACTATATCCCTGTGATCCTAGGCTACACAGATCCCGATGTGCAGGGCATCATTGCTGCAACGGGACGTGGGTCAGTCCTACCCACCAGACTATCAAATCACCAATCTCATAGTCATAACTACATGATACAAAGTACTCTGTGTGACATACACGGTACAATGTACTCCATGAACCCATATGACAGTCTGGGGCTGCTTGCCATAGATCTTATCTACCCCATACCATGAAGATAACCAACTAATGTCTCAGCATACACGTGCGAGCATATCATCTGTTAGGACCCCATTCTCAATCCATGACTTTATCTAAAAATCACTGTAAATTTTTCGCATTTTTAACTTATCTTTCCTCTCTTCAATGGTTGGGCTATGATTCGATGTCAGAGTCCTCACTTACCACATCATCCATTTCATACATACATGTCAATATATTATTACTGACTGTAACTGCTTTTATTATACATGTAAGATTATATAAAATCTAATACAAATACATTCCCCATAATATATAACGTATACATCACTGTGCTGTTTCTATGTTTAGATACACAACTGTACATAAAGGTATACCTGGCGATTGATAGGAACTAGTAGTGGACTCTGGGACACTATCCCTCGATAGCTCTCGCTCTACTGACGCTCTGTAGAGAGATGTAAAGAAAGGGGGTGAGCATACAACGCGTTCAGTAAGGAAATCAGGCAAGCAAGTAGATATCAACACTATCTACTCAAAATAATGCTATGCCTTGAAAACATTATTTCCTTTACTCGCTTTAAAAAGCATGTCTTGAAATATAATATATATACTTGTACAGAATAAATCCATGTATAGAAAATCATGCTTTCTTTCTCAAATGTAGGCATGTAGTGCAAAACAATGCATCGTATATAAATCATGCCTTTATGTAAATCATGCCATGTATATTTAAATCACAATAAATATGGCATCAAATGATTCACAACACAAAATCAGAGCCCGACCCATCCCTCAGGTCTGTCCACAGTTTAAATCATTCAATCAATGTGATATATCATGTAAGACTCTGAGGTTAAATGTAAATAGTATCCTGGACTATGATCATATCCGAAATGTGATCCCAAGCAACACAGATCTCGGTGTGCGGGGCATCACTGCTGCAACGGGAGGATGGTCAGTCCACTATAGCCATCAGCTATGCGTAACACACGGTACAGCGTACACCTCGTGCCACTCAGACACGGTACAAAGTAAACCCGTGGACCCTCACAGCCAGGGTGCCTCCCATAGGACTTAGCCCTCGTAACTATGGAATATTTATACCACATTCACAAATACCCTCATGCTGGCCATCCTCTCAAAATGTGACACTCAGTCACACAAGAATGCAGCATGAATAGGTATCATATATATAATATCACATACAGTGTGCGTCCTCGAGTGCGACATACAGTCGACACTGCGCTCGAACACTGTTTCACATCACAAACTCAACTCTAGTGCGAGCAATCTCCAGCAACTAGGTCAATGCATAGTTCATGTATTAAATCAAGTACGAGCAATAGCTCCCAGTACTATGCTATGCATATATCAAATCAAGTACGAGCAATAGCTCCAGTACTATGTCATGTATAAACCATGAAGAATTGAGTACGAGCAACGCTCCAATACTCTGTCTTGTATCTCATGTAAAACTCGAGTACGAGCTAATCGCTCCAGCACTCTGTGTCATGCATATATCATATAAAACTGAGTACGAGTAAAACTCCAGTACTCTATCATGCATGTCATGGAAATCTAGTGCGTATAAAAATCCAGCACTAATGTATGTGGCAAACATATGAATCCCAGTGCGAGCTGTGCTCTAGCACGATTCATTCTCACATAATATGATAGATGGCTATTTAAAAGGGATTGTTTATAAAACATCAAAATCAGCACTATAAAGTGTGCTTAAGTCACATCAACCGTAAAATCATTAGCCCATCTATTTATTTTCATGCTAAACAGTAATTAAACACTCACAATAATTGTTTCCATGCTTTTTGCAACTTTTCACAAAAGTTGACTTTTTAACTAACTAGGGGCAAAATCGTAATTTGCCATTATCGGGTCGCAATAATTATTATTCACTTTCTCTGACCCTCAGAGTTTTTAAGTGAATGTAAAAGCAGACGAAAATACGTGCAGTTATCTCTAACTACTCGTAAAAGTCCCTTACCTCGAATCACGTCACGTGACCTCATTTCCTCGATGCTGCTAAATCCCGCAGTCCGATCAGCTCTCAATGAAAACTCCGGAGCTGTAAACAACCATTCCTCAGGTTAATTATACTTTTCCTACTGTATTACACATTAATACAGTCTATTTTCCTTTAATGGGCCTTAATAATCCTTAATGGGCCTAACTAGGCCTTAAGTCCATTTTCATTTTACTATTCACTTTCGTTGGGCCTATTGGGCTTGTGGGACCCACCAACTCTTATTGGGCTTGTCCTAGACCCATTACACCCTATTGGGCCTAAAATAATCGAGGTTGGCCCATTGGGCCTCTCGGTCACATGCCATGGCCGAGAGCTACCCATGCCTCGATTTTACCATGGCATGCCATCCATGCCTATTACCTAGCCATTTTCACATAGGCATTTTCACAAACACTTGGTAGGCAACATTACCAATCATCATATAGTTCATTTAGGCATTTTATCAAACACCATGGTTGCCAACAAATTACATGTATTAATTAATCAATTTGATTAATTCTAATTACATCATTCACATTAATACATGTACACTAATCCATTTATGTCTTAAAATCTGATGTTGCCTACCTGACAGCAACAGTGCTTTACCTTCCACGTGGTCTGATTGTACTGTTGACGATTAAACTAATCGATACAATTTACTCCATGTGTTCTTCGTATATCCTGTAAAAACAACAGGAATCAGAGGGGGCAGGGATTTGTCCCTGTACGCGCACTCCGACGATCAAGTCAGTGATCGGGAGTTGGTGTATGTAAGAAAAGGAGAAAGTATTGCTTAAATCAAAGGGTTTAAGTGTTTTTCCCTGTTTTTTTTCTTTTTGGATCGGATCCCGGATCTCAGAGGGCTCACCTCATATTTATAAGCTTTTGAGTCGGTTCGGGCTGAGACCCAGGCGCGTGTCTGGGCCACGACAGAGTTATAGAGCACTCTGTCGCGCCTTGGACCATGCAACTTGCGGGGAAGTAGTCTGGCGGCAGAGTATGCATGGAATCTCTACCGCTATTGGTGCGGGAGACCTCTGCCGCTACGCTGTGCGAGGGGCTTCTACCACTATCTAAGCGGGAGACCTCTACCGCGATCTGTACGGGAGACTTCTACCGCGATCTGCGCGGGAGACTTCACCGCATGAGGAGCGGGAGACCTCTACCGCGATCTGCGCGGGAGACTACGCCGCCTGCTGAGCGGGAGACTTCTACCGCGGTCTGCGCGGGAGACTACGCCGCCTGCTGAGCGGGAGACTTCTACCGCAGTCTGCACGGGAGACTACGCCGCCTGCTGAGCGGGAGACTTCTACCGCGGTCTGTGGGGGAGACTTCACCGCATGCTGAGTGGGAGACCTCTACCGCGGCCTGTGCGGGAGACTTCACCGCATGAGGTGCGGGGGACCTCTACCTCAGGCACGCGGGAGACCTGTGTCGGGGGCAATGCGGAGTCCTGTGATGTGCATCGACGATGAAGGTCTGTCGCTCACGATGCGCGACAGACTGTGGGGTGGCAGACTCCTCTCGCATCAGACACTCTGTCGCAGCTCTAGGAACGGTGTCGTATGGCAGTTCTGTAGCCAATATGCCATGTGGCCTGTTCTTGGTTCGACACGTGGCAGGCGGATAGTTGCACACGTGGATCTGGTGACACGACCACCATCAATTGCTCCCCACTCTTTGGTGGGAATTTTTCTCGCGAAAGAGGATCTGGGTCTGGCGTTTCTCAGGTCGGGTCGGACCTCGGCGCGTGTGTGTACTCAGGTGAGCTGCTATAAATATTGGGACCCTGACGTCCTTGTCGCTACTGAATTCTCTCGCAAGGACACTCTGTCGCGACTCTCAGGACACTCTGTCGCAACTCCTTCGCCACACTGTCGCAAGTCTGCCGCGGGACTGCTCACTGTGTCGCTAGTCTGCCGCGAATTTTCACACTCTGCCGCGAGTTCTGTTTCCATTACCTTAGGTAATTTTTCGTAGCCCGTAGTTCTGTTTCTTCGATCTACGAGCTTCTAAGATGGCTAGACATGGCATAGGAAAGCAAATCGATCTAGGCGTTAAGTCGACTTTAAAGGAAGCCGACGTCCAAGACCTAGAATCCCGATTTCCTTTATCCGAGGGATACTTTTATAGACTCCCAACCCCTCAGGAGAGCGACATACGTCGTGTGTCTAGCGGGGCTGTCGTTTTTAGGGCAGCTTTGGAGTTAGGACTCCGCTTCCCATTGTCCGACTTTGGGGCTTCCTTCCTCAGGACGCATGGGGTATCCCCGGGGCAACTGCATCCTCATGCATGGATGCAATTGGTAGCATTCACTGTGCACTGCCATTTAAGGGCGTCCCTCCGTCTCTTCCTCTTTTAGAAGTATTCTTTAGACTTCGAGGGAGTCCCGGCTTAGTGCCTTACTCGCTTCAGCGGGTGTACCAGCCTGGTTTTGAGAACCGATTATTCGAGAAACCTGCTAACAAGCTTCATGGTTTCGAGACAGAATGGCTGGTTGTGGAAGTGCCCGAGGGCCTGGATATCCCCACTCGTTGGGAGAATAGGCACGAAATCCCCAAGGGTCCCCGGGTCGCCACACTTAGGGAGCAGTTGTCTTCTGACATCGACAAACTGCTAGTCCCTCATCCCCTTAGCCTCGACACCCTTGTATCAAATGAAAATTTGATATTAGCAGGTTGGGGTGTGGGTCCGATCCCTGTTGCCGGACCCTCTGTTCCATCGTCGAATCCTCTGCCTTCGGCTTCTCCCGAGTCGAATCCTGAAGCCCCTAGGCCGCAAGAGGATATAGGGGGCACCAATCTGGAATCCAGCTCTGGTAGCGAACCCTTAGCCGATCTCACTGGTTGGGAAGGGTTCGGGTCCACTTTCATGGTGCTCCCGAACGACGAGGGGATAAATATCGAGTCCCTTCAGGAGCACTTAGACTCTCCTGACGGTAACTTTTATTTTTTCCCGCGAAAGATTATCATTTTTGATCAATTTATCAACCACTGATCTTCTTTTTCTTTTTTGCAGATATGAGCCATTTTCGACAATCATTAGGTCGCCAGGTTTCTGAGGCTGGTCCTTCCAGCGCTCCTGCTAGGAAGAGGCATCGTTTGGCTGACGATGTCCCAAGTGAGGCACCAGTCCCCTCTCATCCACCTCGTGCTCGGACCCCTCCTGTTTCTAGGCAGGCTATGCCTCCCCCTCCTTCAGAGCAGGGAGATCTCTCTCGGGATAGGGGGAGAGTTGCCTCATCTTCATGGGGGCTTCCAGGTCATCCGGGCGATCACGCTCCGAGGAGCGCGCGGAATGTAATATCATTCCTTCCCAGCGAAAGAATAGAAAGCGCCTGTACATCGAGGGTTCGATGGGAAGCAGGCCGATATTATCGAGGATTGGTCCTGCCGATGAGAGGCCCTATTCCGTGGATGGGGGGAATATTATGAGGGGCCACGAGTTTTGGGTCTACCCCGGGGTTCGTGATAACGATGTTCTGGACACTCCCGGGGTGGCCTCCCGGTTGAGCTGGTCCACTATCCTTCCTCGAGATGAGGCAAGGATATTCAGAAACTACCCTGAGGGGGAAGACTTAGCCGATATCAAGGCGTTGAGGGTAAGTTTCTGATTTCTTTTCTTTTTGATTGCTTTTTGCAGCATGCTGTGAATCTAACATTTTTACATTTTTTCGCAGCTGGCTCAACGAACCATGGAAAATAATGCCCAACATCGGGCTTACCGGGAGCGAGCCGACAGAGAAATCCGGGAGTTGAGGGACAAAGTCATGGAGTTACAGAACATGGTCAACAACTTGTCCCCTCTTCTGGGTTTAGTTCGAAGCCTGGAGGAACAGCTTGCTAAGGCTCATCAAGACCTTGGTCTTGTCAAGGGGGATCTCACAGTGGAGACGGCCCGGTCTTGTAAACTCCAAGAGGACCTGCAAGAGGCTCATTCTGAGTTAGACCGTATGCAATCCAACTACGGGTCTATGCTCACTCGGAATCAAGAGCTCGAGCAGCGTGTTGCTGAGTTGGAAGGCCAAGCTGCTCCTGTACTGTCCCAGGCCGAGATTGACAGCATACGGGCCGAGGCCGTAAAGGAGTATCGTCTCTCCAAAGACTGCTTGAGGCGAAAGGAAGACTTCTCCAACCCTTATGTTAAGTACGGGTTCTACCTGGCCCGATCTTGGCTAGAAGCACACAGGGAAGGAGAGGAATTTCCTGAGCTCCAATACACCCATGAGGCGATGCTCTTTGAGGCCCCTGATTGGACCAAGCACGAGCCCGAGGCTGAGCCTGCGGACGAGCTGTTCAAGAGGACTGCTCAGGACGATCTTGCCAACCTTACTGGTCCTTGGGAGCCCGCGGATCTGGACGGTGCTCCTGAGCCTATAGAAGCCCTCATCGATTTAGACGGTGAGGAAGGCGAGCAGTCCCTTGGAAGTGAAGGTTTTGCATCTGATCCCCAGCTTCCTCCCAGAGAGTAGATAGGGATTTTTGCTTTTTTGTTTTTTGTATTTCATTTCAAGTACTTTGTTTTTTGTTTTAACTTTGTACTTTTGTCGAAATGTAATCGTAAAGATCTGTCAAAGATCTGCTTGTACCAACACTTGAATGAAATGAAATTGAGATTTTTGTTCATGCTTTGTCTCGCACTACTTCTCTAATTGTCATTTATCATTCTTTGTCTGATTGTTTCTTTTGCTTTGCTTGTATATAGCTTTGCATTTATATTCATGTATGCTCCCCAATTCTTGATAGAAAGGTATACTTTCAGGGAGAATTTTTTGTGCAAACACGTAGTTGTTTAAGGCTTGAGTACTGTGATGTGAAAGCGTCTTTAGTTTTATAGCCTTAGTATTTTGATTACCTGGCCACAGTGACGCGTTGCGTCTCAGGCTCTTACGGCTCTTGTGTGGATGTATATATATATACATGTTTTACAGTGATGCGTGTATGCCGGGCCACAGTGACGCATAGCGCCTCAGGCTCTTACGGCTCGGTTGAACTACGCCTGGCCACAGTGACGCATAGCGCCTCAGGCTCTTACGGCTCGGTTGAACTATGCCTGGCCACAGTGACGCATAGCGCCTCAGGCTCTTACGGCTCGGTTGAACTACGCCTGGCCACAGTGATGCATAGCACCTCAGGCTCTTACGGCTCGGTTGAACTACGCCTGGCCACAGTGACGCATAGCGCCTCAGGCTCTTACGGCTCGGTTGAACTACGCCTGGCCACAGTGAAGCATAGCGCCTCAGGCTCTTACGGCTCGGTTGAACTACGCCTGGCCACAGTGACGCATAGCGCCTCAGGCTCTTACGGCTCGATTGAATTACGCCTGGCCACAGTGACGCATAGCGCCTCAGGCTCTTACGGCTCGGTTGTCCACTTTGGGTTTGGCCCGTTGGTAGCCTGCGTTCGCAGGGCTCGAACCAAGGACAGCCCTTACGGTTTTGAATCCTGTCACGAGATTTTGACTTACAACAAAAAGATAATTCATATATCGGTTAGGTAATGACATCTGGTGACAGTGTAAGTAAAACAATAGTGCTTGGGAAGGAAGATGTAGTGGTTAATTCAAATACAGCTTTAAGTGATTTGAATTCCACGTTTTCCCTATCTTCTTCCCTTGTAGAGTTTCCAGAGTGTAGGTGTTGGGTCCGATCTTGCATCTGATTCTGTAGGGACCTTCCCAGTTGGCTCTGAACTTCCCATCCTCCTTCAGGGCATTCGTGATCTGCGACTTTCTGAGCACTAGATCTCCCTCATACATTGGCCTATCTCTCACCCGGCTATTATAGTAGTTGGCCACCCTCTGATGATAGGATGCCAATCGAATAGCCGCGGTTTCTCTGTGTTCATCGAGTAGGTCCAAGCCTTCCCTTAGAGCTTGTGAGTTTTCTTCCTCTACTAAGGGTACCACTCTTGGCGATAATGCTCCAAGTTCTACGGGGATCAATGCTTCTGCGCCGTATACAAGGCTAAACAGCGTTTCTTTAGTCGACACACGACTGGTGGTACGATATGCCCATAGAACACTAGGCAATTCGTCCACCCAGGCCCCTTTTGCTTTGTCTAGCCTGGTCTTCAGCCCATGGAGGATGGTCCGATTACTGACCTCGGCTTGTCCATTAGCTTGAGGATATGACACTGAAGAGATCCGTAGCTAAATGTTGAGGTCCTTACAAAAGTCACGGAAGGCGTTGCAATCAAATTGCTTTCCATGGTCGGCATTCGAGATGCGGGGAATTCCAAATCGACAGATAATGTCTTTCCACACCATTGCCTCCACTTTCTTTTCCGTGATTGTGGCTAAAGGCTCTGCTTCAATCCACTTTGTAAAATAATCGGTAGCCACTAACAGGAACTTTCTTTGACCCGTGGCTAATGGGAAAGGTCCAAGGATGTCCAACCCCCATTGTGCAAAAGGAATTGGTTGTACTGTGCCTTGAGAGGGAGTTACTGGGGCTGTGGTGATAGGCGCAAACCTCTGGCATTTGTCACACCTGCGGGTTTGGTCCATTGCATCCTTTTTTAGCGTTGGCCAGTAGAATCCCGATCGCAGTACCTTAGCAGCGAGGGCTCTTGCTCCTAAGTGTTCGCCGCAAATTCCTTCATGCACTTCTGCTAGGGCATATCTTGCTTGTTCCGGTCCCAGACATTTTAGCAGTGGCGATGAGTATCCCCTTTTGTACAGTTCTCCATTGATGAGTGTGAACTTCGCCCCTTGTATTTTCAAGCGACGAGCCTCGTCTTTATCTTGGGGGAGTGTACCCTCAGTGAGATACTGTTTAAATGGGGATCTCCAATCGTCTCCAACTTGAATGTCACACACTTCGACTCCTTCAATACTCGGTCATTCGAGCCTCTCCACCTTTACAGTCCTTCCTTGTGTTTCTGTGGAAGAGGCTAGCTTAGACAGTGAATCAGCATGTGTGTTTTTGGACCGGTTGATTTGCATCAGCTGAAAGCTTTTGAAAGTCTTGGCCAGGAGTTGGACTTTCTTTAAGTAAGGAACCAGCATCGGTTCTCGTACCTCGTACTTTCCGTTGAATTGGTTCACCACCAGTTGAGAATCACTGTGTGCTACCAAGTGGTGAACCTGCAGTTTCTCCGCTAGTGCCATCCCTGCTATCAGAGCTTCATACTCCGCTATGTTGTTCGAACTAGGGAATCTGAATCGTAGGGAGTACTCCAAGGATTTTCCTTCTGGCGACACCAGGACTATACCCGCTCCACTTCCGTTGGCACTTGATGACCCATCGACATGCAGTAACCATGGGTGAGCCTCCCCTTCACTGCTGTCGTTCGGGATAGTGCATTCCACGATGAAGTCAGCCAGAGCTTGACCTTTGAAAGCCTGCCTCGGTTGGAATGTGATGTCGTATCCCCTAAGCTCCACCGCCCATTTCACTAACCTTCCTGAATGTTCAGGTTTCTGGAGGATTTGTCTTAATGGTTGATCTGTTAAGACAGTGATGGGATGTGCTTGGAAATACGGACGTAACTTTCGCGAGGCCATCAAGAGGGCTAATGCTAACTTCTCGGCCAGTGGATAGCGGGTCTCTGGATTCAATAACACTTTGCTCACGTAGTATATGGGACGGTGTACCATTTCATCTTTCTTCAGTAGCACCGCGCTGACGGCGAAATCACCGACTCCCAAATACATATAGAGCTGTTCTACTTCCAGGGGCCTTGTTAACAAAGGCAGTTGTTTCAAGTAATCCTTGAGATCTTCAAAGGCTTTTTGACAATCTTTTGTCCATTCGAAATTCTTCCCCCCCCCCCCCCCCCCCGTAGAGTTTTGAAGAAAGGCAAGCTCCTTTCCGCTGATTTTGACAAGAAGCGATTCAGAGCCGCTATTCTGCCTGTCAATCTTTGGACCTCTCTTACGGTGGTTGGGGGTTTCATGTCAATGATAGCCTGTATCTTCTCAGGATTTGCCTCGATGCCCCTGTTAGTGATCATGAAGCCTAGGAATTTTCCTGATTTTACCCCGAATGAGCACTTTTCGGGGTTTAGCTTCATGTTGAATCTCCTCAATACTTCGAATACCTTGGACATTTGATCAGTATGAGATTCTCCTACGCGGCTCTTGATTATCATGTCGTCCACGTAGGCTTCCATGGTATTTCCCAGAAGATCCTTGAACACTTTGCTCACCATTCGTTGGTAGGTGGCACCCGCGTTCTTTAAACCGAACGGCATTACCCGATAGCAATAGGTTTCGTCATCGGTTATAAAGGAAGTCTTTTCTTCGTCTTCTGGGTGAAGCATGATTTGGTGATACCCGGAGAATGCATCTAAGAAACTGAGGAATTCGTAGCTGGATGTATCATCTACGAGTCTGTCTATCCGAGGTAGGGGGTATGAATCTTTAGGGCAGGCTTTGTTCAGGTCTGTGAAATCAACACACATTCGCCACTTCCCGCTAGATTTCTTTACCATCACTACATTGGCTAACCACTCAGGGTAATAGACCTCTCGAATGAATCCGGCGCCCAGGAGCTTACTCACTTCTTCAGTGATTGCTTTCTGTCATTCCGGGGTGAAACTCCTCTTC
The DNA here is from genome assembly GCA_033439115.1 of Firmiana major. Classification (NCBI taxonomy): domain Eukaryota; kingdom Viridiplantae; phylum Streptophyta; class Magnoliopsida; order Malvales; family Malvaceae; genus Firmiana; species Firmiana major. The sequence continues at coordinate 37,540,163 of CM065902.1, forward strand.
TTCTGTTTGACTGGTCTGTGTCCGGGTATGATATTAAGTTCATGGAATATGATGTCGGGACTGATCCCGGGCATGTCCGCCGGGCTCCAGGCGAAGACATCCGAGTTTCTCCTTAGACACTTGACTATCTCCTTTTTCTGTTGTTCACCCAACTGAGTCCCGATGAATGCCCTTTTTCCGTTATCCCCTTCAGTTAGCGCAATGGCTTCTGTTTCCTCTACAGGTTGGGGTTTAGGTGGATCGTCGATGCATAAGGCTTCTTTCCTCTGTGCTACCTTGTTGGCAGTGGAAGCGAGATAACAAGTACGGGCACTCCTTTGGTCTCCGCGTACTTGCCCGACTCCGTTGGGAGTGGGGAACTTCATCAATAGGTAGCACGAGGATATCACCGCCCTCATGTCGTTCAGCACCGGCCTGCCTAAGATCATGTTGTAGGCGGCGGAGGTCGATCTGACTACCATGAACAATACTTACCGGGTCACGTCTTTCGGGTGCTCACCGAGAGTTACAGGCAACTCTATGGACCCGGCAACTTTCACTCGCTCCCCTGTGAATCCATATAGTGGTGTCATAACGGGTTTCAACCTATCTTCGAATATGCTCATTTTTTCAAAGCAGTTCCAATAGATCAGGTTCACTGAGCTCCCGTTATCGACCAGGACCCTGCTCACCGGGTGTTTGGCCACCACCGTGGATATCACCATGGGGTCGTCATGGGGCATGGCGACATCGCCTCTGTCAGCCGGAGTGAACATGATGGGCTCTTCATCCGCCTGCTCCTCCATCACCACGTTAATCTGATACGCTTGCCTAGCGTAACTCTTACGGGAAGTAGAGGAGCTTCCTGCATTTGAGTCCCCGCCTGCGATGACATTTATCGCGGGGGCTGTAGATTCGTTGTTTGGCGGATTAGCACGGGAAATTGGCCTGACTACTTCGTTTCTAGGCTTATCCCTTCTGATATCATTATTTGCCTCCGTCCACGGACGATTATTTCTTTGGTCACGCGGAGGATATCGGGGTCTCTCGCTTCGCCACAGGAAGCGGTTGATTTTCCCCTCTCTGGCCAGTCTTTCTAACTGGTCCATTAAGTCTCTACACCTCTCTGTTGGGTGTTCGTGAGCACAATGGAATTCACAGTAGGCTTCAGTAATTCGGCCTACGTCTCCCATTTTCTTCTTGGGGAATTCTAGTAGTCCCGCCCCCTCAATTGCTGCCAGTATCGTCGTACGAGGCTCGCTCAGTCTGGTATAACCTTTATGCCTGAGCTTGGGGGCTTTGTCAGTTCTCACGGGTCTTGGGAAGCTTCTCTCGGGTGCATCTCTCTCTCTTTTCTTTTCTTCCTTTGCCTCCCTGGGCTGTATCATTTTCATCACTTCTTCTTGAGCTACATACTTGTTAGCCTTGGCAAAGAGGTTGGAAATCGTCATTGGTTGATCGAGAGAGAGGGATTCTTGTAGCTTCTCGGAGCTCGTTCCTTGTAGCATTGCGGCCAAGGCTACTCCTACTGGTAGATCTTCCACCTCCAAGATTGCATTTCGGAAGCGATCTACATAGCTTTTCAAGGATTCTCTATTTCCTTGTTTAAGCGTGAGTAGGTAGGTAGCGTCTTTCTTCCTCTGGCTGTGGATCATGAACACTTTGAGGAACTCATTTCTCAACTCGTCGAAAGAGGAGATTGAACCTTCGCTCAGCCTGTTAAACCATTTCAGAGCGTGCCCGGACAATGTGAGAGAAAAAGCTCTGCACATGATTTCGTCCTCCCATCCATGAAGCAGCATGAGGGATTCATAACTCTGAATATGGTCGTAGGGATCCGCTTTGTCGGTATAAGTAGCCATAGAAGGCATTTTGAACTTCTTCGGCAAGGGTTTGTTCATGATCTTCGGACTGAATGGGATCCTCCTCCTTTGTCCGTCATCCGGAGACACTAGCCTTTTCTTCTCGAGGATCCTTTGGACGACCTTCTCTACGTCCTCCGACCCTCGAACTGAGTAAGGTCCTGTCCCTTCCGGTCTAGAAGAGTCCGATTGGTAAATACCTCTTCCAATACCTCTGACTACGGGAATTGATATCTCAGGACCTTCTTGTGGGTTAAAATCTCTTTGTCTTCACTGCTCCCCAGTCCTATATTCTCCTAACTCCTGTACAAACTCCAAAGGAGAAGAGCTGCGGAGTGTAGAGAAACTCTGCCGCACAGGGGCTGCAGGAGAACTCTATCGCCTGGGCGACAGGGGTGAAGTCTGACGCCCATCGGGCAAAGGTGAACTCTACCTCCTAGCGGCGGCGGGAGAGTGCTGTCGCCTATCTGACCTGGGATATCTCTACCGCATGTGGTCGGCGGGGGAGCTCTGTCGCCTTTGAGCCGGGGGAGAGCTCTGCCGCTCATTTGGCGAACTCCGCCACCTATCGGGCAGAGGTGAGCCGCGGGTGATCTCTGTCGCGGGGATGCGGGCGAGCTCTGCCGCCTCGGGGCCAGAGGCGACCTCTGTCGTTGTTGAGCTGCGGGTGAGTTCTGTCTTGCTGGGTAGGCAGTAGCATTGTCTTGCGTTCCTGCACCTTGTCCGGCACTCACCAAAGTGGAGGGCTGACCTCTCTCGTAGGTCTGCCTCGGTGTGCTTTCCCCCACTAACTGCTGCACTTCATGGGGTAAGCTCAATTGGGGGAGAGCATCTCTGAAGAAGCTCACCATGGCTTTCAATGCAGCTGTAGTCTCCTCATTTTTGCGCTTCAGGGCATCGAATTCCTCCAAGGAGACTAAGGGTTCTCCTTGAGCCCTTTCACTGTGTCTTCTTCGCTGTTCTGATCTGACAGGGGGACTTACAGAGTTCTGCCCTCCTGTCAATTCTGCAGTTGAGCGTGTCCTCACCAAGATAGAGAACCTGACTTTTTGTCGAGGTTCCCACAGACGGCGCCAATTGATGTTGCCTACCTGACAGCAACAGTGCTTTACCTTCCACGTGGTCTGATTGTACTGTTGACGATTAAACTAATCGATACAATTTACTCCATGTGTTCTTCGTATATCCTGCAAAAACAACAGGAATCAGAGGGGGCAGGGATTTGTCCCTGCACGCGCACTCCGACTATCAAGTCAGTGATCGGGAGTTGGTGTATGTAAGAAAAGGAGAAAGTATTGCTTAAATCAAAGGGTTTAAGTGTTTCTCCCTGTTTTTTTCTTTTTGGATCGGATCTCGGATCTCAGAGGGCTCACCTCATATTTATAGGCTTCTGAGTCGGTTCGGGCTGAGACCCAGGCGCGTGTCTGGGCCGCGACAGAGTTATAGAGCACTCTGTCGCGCCTTGGACCATGCAACTTGCGGGGAAGTAGTCTAGCGGCAGAGTATGCATGGAACCTCTACCGCTATTGGTGCGGGAGACCTCTGTCGCTATGCTGTGCGAGGGACTTCTACCACTGTCTAAGCGGGAGACCTCTACCGCGATCTGTGCGGGAGACTTCTACCGCGATCTGCGCGGGAGACTTCACCGCATGAGGAGCGGGAGACCTCTACCGCGATCTGCGCGGGAGACTACGTCGCTTGCTGAGCGGGAGACTTCTACCGCGGTCTGCGCGAGAGACTACGCCACCTGCTGAGCGGGAGACTTCTACCGCGGTCTGCGCGGGAGACTACGCCGCCTACTGAGCGGGAGACTTCTACCGCGGTCTGTGCGGGAGACTTCACCGTATGCTGAGCTGGAGACCTCTACCGCGGCCTGTGCGGGAGACTTCACCGCATGAGGTGCAGGGGACCTCTACCTCAGGTACGCGGGAGACCTGTGTCGGGGGCAATGCGGAGTCCTGTGATGTGCATGGACGATGGAGGTCTGCCGCTCACGATGCGCGACAGACTGTGGGGCGGCAGACTCCTCTCGCATCAGACACTCTGTCGCAGCTCTAGGAATTGTGTCGCAGGCAGTTCTGTCGCCAATCTGCCATGTGGCCTGTTCTTGGTTCGACACGTGGCAGGCGGATAGTTGCACACGTGGATCTGGTGACACGACCACCATCAAAATCATATTGACATAATTTAATATCCCATTGATCACTCTCGGCCTAACCCATTTCATGGTGATTTAATATGTTTCAATGCTTAAAACATACATCAACATACTTGAAATCATTCATACATTAACATATATGAAATTGGAAATTAGAAAATATACCAATTGTTGTGTTCACCCTTTGGCCGAAACTTTGGAGGCTCTCGGTTTGCACTCTATGGCTCCTTGATAGCCGATTCCAACATATGTCAATCTCCTTTCAATTTGGAACAACTTCCATGAAGAATGCAAGTTCCAAATATGCCTAATTCCTAGTGATTTCTAGTGAGAGAAAGCTTGGAAAATATGTTTCAATGGTGTTTTCTTCTAGCCGGATTTGGTGTGATGAAGATGACAATGGTGTGGCTGAATTTATAAGCCATATACTTAGCCATTAAGCCTTACTTTCCAGCCATTATGCTTGACTTTCCAAACCTTAGCCATGAGTCACCTTATGAGTCATAGTTAACTTTAACTATGGTTAGATATTTATCTCATGGGCTTTTCCAATTGGGCTTCTCGGTTTGGGCTTTCCTAATGGGCTTTCGGGCTGAAATTTTTACTATGTCTCGGGCCTTTTATTGTCTCAAAATTTGGCCGATCAATTGGTCCAACAATTCGGTCTATAGGACCTAAGAAATTCGATATATGTCTAGTATACCTTAATGGGCTGTAAAATTTTCACCTTAGGCCCATTACGTTTTTAACCATTAAATTTATTCCGGAATCCTTCCGAATAAATTTTCCTTACTTTCGGGGATGATTATCTTGTATTCTGGCCAAGAATATTTTTCCCTAAATTTTTCTCCATACTTAGGTTAATTTTTAACCATGATTAGTCAACTATGGTAAAAGTCCACTTTCTTAACTATAGTTGACTTTTTCCTTAACCATTGACCATGTTGACTTTTTCTTAAAATTTTGAAAGTGTCATTTCTTATGTCTTACACTCTCTTCTTTATATTCCAACCGCTCCCGGTGGAGAATTTCACCCGAAACTCCTTTTCTTGCCAAAAAGGTCCATTTTACCCTTTTTAGCTTTACACTCGTTTTGTATGTACGAGTCTAAATCAAGCTGACTTTTCTTCATGAGCTCTTTACGCTCTCTTATTTTAAGTTCTTATTTTCAGTCAGAATGATTTAGAATAACTCGGTTTAGCCTGTGATACCTATCGCTCACATTAGGCATTTTATGTAGCTTTTGCGTGATAATTCATTCCAATAACACTTTAAGTCTAGTAAATACTCTTCTTATGATTCAACTATAATTACATAGTGTTCATACACATAGGAATCATAAGGTACAAGCTACAAAAAATTTGGGTCTGACAATCCTCCCCCACTCAGAAAATTTGGTCCTCCAAATTAGAACCAAGTCGGTCCTCAAATAGGTGAGGGTACTTCTCTCGCATCAGACTCTCTAGCTCCCAACTAGCTTCCTCTGAAGTATGATGCTGCCAGAGAATCTTCACTAATCTGATGGTCTTCGATCTCAATACCTTCTCCTTCCTATCCAATATTTGAATCGGTCTCTCAACATATGACATGTCCTCTCGGAGCTCCAAAGGCTCGTAACTGATCACATGTGACGGATCCGGGTGATACTTCCGAAGCATCGATATGTGGAAGATGTTGTGGACACCTGATAAGTCCGGTGGTAATGCCAACCTATACGCCTTATCTCCCACTCGATCAAGTATCTCAAAGGGTCCAATGTAGCGAGGATTTAGTTTCCCTCTCTTCCTAAATCTCGCTATGCCCGTGGAAGGAGAAACTCTCAAAAACACGAATTCCCCAACTACAAACTCTAGTGGCCTACGTCTCCTGTCAGCGTAACTCTTCTGTCTGCTCTGAGCTGTCCTCAGTCTCTCTACAATCAAGCGAACGTCCTCAAATGCTTGTGTAACCATGTCAGGAGCGAAAATCTTACGGTCACCCACTTCTTCCCATCCAGTAGGGGAACGACATCTACGACCATACAAAGCCTCATACGGTGCCATCCCGATACTAGAATGATAACTGTTGTTGTAGGCGAACTCGGCTAGTGGCAGGTGGTCATCCCAAGAGCCTCAATAGTCTAGCACACACGCTCTCAACATGTCCTCCAGAGTCTGTATGGTCCTCTCTAACTGACCATCTGTCTTAGGATGGAAAGCGGTGCTCAAACTCAACTGGGTTCCCATGGCTTCCTGAAAATGTCTCCAAAAGTGGGATGTGAAGCGGGAATCCCTATCAGAGACTATGCTCACTGGTACACCGTGTAACCTCACTACCTTGCGTACATATAGTTCCGCTAATGAACTCAGAGTATCGATCGCTCTCATAGCTAGAAAGTGGGCTGACTTCGTCAGTCTGTCGACGATCACCCATATAGCATCGTGATTCCTGCGGGTCCTCGGTAAACCCATCACGAAATCCATGGTGATATGCTCCCATTTCCATGTCAGTATAGGTAGAGGCTGCAATAACCCTGCAGGTTTCTGATGCTCTACCTTCACTTGCTGACATATGAGACACTTTTCCACGAAGTCTGCTACATCTTTCTTCATACCCGACCACCAGTATACCTTCCGGAGGTTCTGATACATCTTGTTACTTCCCGGATGTAACGTATACCTCGACGAATGAGCTTTCGCCAATATCAATCTCCTAAGTCCTAGATCCTCGAGAACACACAATCTACCTTTGAACCTCAATAGTCCATCAGAACTCAACTCAAAATCAGTCACGGTGCCCTTCTGCATCTGACTACTCACATTCATACAAAATGGATCAGTCTGTTGAGCTACTCTGATCCTGTCCAACAGATCCAGCTCCAAGCGTAGACTAGCTATCACATAGCCTGTATCCATGTTAGAAGGCACGACTCCCAAACTGAGGCTAGCAAACTGCTCTAGCAAATCATGTTCCCTAACCATCATGTACGATACCATCCCCAGGCTCTTCCTGCTCAAGGCATTGGCTACAATGTTAGCCTTACCCGGATGATAAAGTATCTCACAATCGTAGTCCTTCAGAAGCTCTAGCCATCTTCTCTGTCTCATGTTCAGCTCCTTCTGTGAGAACAGATACTTGAGGCTCTTGTGGTCGGTAAATATTTGGAACTTCTCGCCATACAAGTAGTGGCGCCATACCTTCAACGCAAACACTACTGCAGCTAGCTCCAAATCATGGGTCGGATAGTTCTTCTCATGATCCTTCAGCTGTCTGGATCCATAAGTAACTACCTTCCCATCCCGCATCAATACGCAGCCCAGTCCCTGATGCGAAGCATCGGTATACACTTCAAAACCTCTTGAGCTGGTAGGGATAGTGAGAATCGGAGCGGTGGTCAATCGACGCTTCAACTCCTCAAAACTCTTCTCACAATCCTCGTTCCATACGAACGGTGTACTCTTACGAGTAAGACGTGTCAAAGGAGTAGCCAACTTCGAAAATCCCTCAACGAATCTCCGATAGTATCCAGCTAAACCCAAAAAACTCCTGATCTCTGTGACTGTCCTCGGCTGTTCCCACTGAACTACAGCCTCTATCTTAGATGGATCAACTGATACACCATCTCCGATACAACATGTCCCAAAAACGAGATCTGTGACAACCAAAAGTCACACTTGCTGAGCTTAGCATATAACTCATGCTCCTGTAACATCTGCAACACTATCCTGAGGTACTCTTCATCCTCCTCCTTGGATCTCGAATACACCAATATGTCATCGATGAAGACGATAACAAATTGGTCCAAATATGGCTTGAACACATCGTTCATCAAAGCCATGAAAGTAGCTGGAGCATTTGTCAATCTGAATGGCATGACCAAGAACTCATAATGACCATATCGGGTACGAAATGCTGTCTTGAGTACATCTCCACCTCGAACCTTCAGCTGATGATACCCAGATCTCAGGTCAATCTTGGAAAAGACCTGTGCTCCCTGAAGCTGATCTAACAAGTCGTCAATGCGTGGAAGGGGGTATCTATTATTGATGGTGGCCTTATTCAACAATCGGTAGTCTATACACAATCGGAGGCTCCCATCCTTCTTCCTCACAAATAGAATCGGTGCTCCCCAAGGTGAAACACTCGGTCGAACAAAACCCCTATCCAACAGCTCCTGTAACTGTCTCTTGAGCTCCTCCAGCTCAACTAAGGCCATGCGATATGGTGGTCTCGAAATAGGCTCCGTACCAGGTACCAGATCTATACAGAACTCCATCTCTCTATCTGGTGGTAACCCTGGCAATTCATCCGGGAAAACATCTGGGTACTCACTGACCACAGTAATATTTGATAACTCCGGATGTGCCTTATCCATATCTACCACGTGCGTAATGAAACCTTGATATGTTGAAGGTTTTCTAAATCAGTAATCACGTAATAATCATAACCACTCCTTTCATTTATTCTTATTAAACTTTACAACATATTTAGTAGGGTGAGGAAACATAACTGTCTTAGCATAACAATCTAAAACAGCATGGTTTGCAGATAGTCAATCCATTCCTAATATTATATCAAAGTCACTTATACTTAGTAATATTAGATTGGCTGTCATTTCCTTATCCCCTACTCTCATCTTGCAGTCATTATATACATATTCTACAACTTAACTACTATTCATAGGCGTACTAATCAACATCATCATACATAATGGTGTACGCTCTACATGCTTTTCTAACTCACATGCAAATGATGGCGATACAAAAGAATGCGTGGCACCAGGATCAATTAAAACATATGCTTCAATATAATAAATCAGGATGTTACCTCGAATCACATCCAATGAAGCATCAGCTGTTCCCTGGTCCAAAGCATGTACTCGCCCTTGACCCATCACTTGTTTCCCCTTCTCCTCTACCGTCGCTCTACCTCTCTAAGCAGACGTACCAGCTGGGGTTCTATCAAACTCCCTGCCCCTCTGTGGTGCAGTCACAAATGGCGCTGGGCACTCTCTAGCCATGTGCCCATGTTTCCTACATCGGAAACATACCATAGCACCCTGTGAACACGGTCTATCTCCATGTGATCTACCGCATCTTCTGCACTAATCTGCAGCAGGTCTCTGTCCTCCTATGACAATGCCCTTTGCTGGGGCTACAGTCGTATAAGCAGGAGGTCTAGCATATCTCTCTCGTGCCTCCTCTACTCGTGATCTCTTACCGAAGAGTTTCTTCCCTCCTCGATAACTGAAATCTCTAGCCGACCTCTTCTTCTGTATATCTCGGCTACGGCTAAACTTCCCAAACTCGGAAGCATTCCTGTCATAATACTGCTCACATAATTACGCCCTGCGCACTGCTTCCTCATAGGTCACTATGTCTAATGGGACCAACTTGGACCGTAGCACCGGTCTCAACCCATCAATAAACATGTGGACCTTCCTGGTCTCACTATACATGGTATCCGGGTCATATCTTCCTAGGGATAGGAATCAAGTCTCATACTCGTCCACAGATAAACTCCCCTGGTGTAGTCCCAAAAACTCTGCCTGAAGTTTTCGCTGTGCGGTGTTGGGAACAAACTGCCTCCTGAAGGCCTCCCGAAATATGTCCCAACTGATATCTATGTGTCGGGATCTCAATATAGGTCGGGTGGACTTCCACCAATGCTCTGCGGCTCCCTTCAGTAGGAACGCAGCAAACGCGACCATCTCCGAGGTCGTACACTCGAAGAATCCATAAAGCTTCTCCAGCTCTGCTAACCACTCCTCAACAGCCACTAGGTCTTTGACCCCACTAAAGGATGGATGTCTAAACTTCTGGAATTCTCATAACCGATGCAAATCACATCCATATCCTAATCCACTACCACCCGAAATAGGTGGGGGTGTAGGAGTATCTACAGTCCTCTGTGCATTAGCTGTCTGCGTAGGTGTATCAGGGGCAACTGCCTCTCCTGTAGCAGCTCCTGCCTCCTATCTCTGCCTACCTGGCATCGTCTGTGCCAGTATCTCAATAATAGTCTTGAGACCACGCTCTAATCTCATGAAGCGTGTCTCAGTACACTCGGCTGCCTCAGTAGCACCTGGAGTCTCATGCGTAGGTAATGGTCCGACAGCAGCTCGTCCCTCGGGTCTATCTCCCCGGCCTCGAGCCCTACCTCTCATACCTCTACCACTACGCGTATTTGCCATTTAGGCAAAGTTCCTGCATTCATAATAATGAATTAGTCCGTCCCCTATCTAGTATACACAGTTATATCTAAACACAGCACAGTACTATAGGGATGTACACTTTCCTATTTTCTAACATCGACTCACATCAGACCAACGTCCACTCAGATACCATTCTGTCAGGACCCCATTCTCAATCCATGACTTTATCCAAAAATCACTGTAAATTTTTCGCATTTTTAACTTACCTTTCCTCTCTTCAATGGTTGGGCTGTGATTCGATGTCAGAGTCCTCACTTACCACATTATCCATTTCATACATACATGTCAATATATTATTACTAACTATAACTGCTTTTATTATACATGTAAGATTATATAAAATCTAATACAAATACATTTCCCATAATATATAACGTATACATCACTGTGCTGTTTCTATGTTTAGATACACAACTGTACATAAAGGTATACCTGGCGATCGATAGGAACTAGTAGTGGATTCTGGGACACTATCCCTCGATAGCTCTCGCTCTACTAACGCTCTGTAGAGAGATGTAAAGAAAGGGGGGGTGAGCATACAACGCGCTCAGTAAGGAAATCAGGCAACCAAGTAGATATCAACACTATCTACTCAAAATAATGCTATGCCTTGAAAACATTATTTCCTTTACTCGCTTTAAAAAGCATGTCTTGAAATATAATATATATACTTGTACAGAATAAATCCCATGTTCAGAAAATCATGCTTTCTTTCTCAAATGTAGGCATGTAGTGCAAAACAATGCATCGTATATAAATCATGCCTTTATGTAAATCATGCCTTTATGTAAATCATGCCATGTATATTTAAATCACAATAAATATGGCATCAAATGATTCACAACACAAAATCAGAGTCTGACCCATCCCTCAGGTCTATCCGCAGTTTAAATCATTCAATCAATGTGATATATCATGTAAGACTCTGTGGTTAAATGCAAATAGTATCCTGGACTATGATCATATCCGAAATGTGATCCCAAGCAACACAGATCTCGGTGTGCGGGATATCACTGCTGCAACGGGAGGATGGTCAGTCCACTACAGCCGTCAGCTATGCGTAACACACGGTACAGCGTACACCTCGTGCCACTCAGACATGGTACAAAGTACACCCGTGGACCCTCACAGCCAGGGTGCCTCCCATAGGACTTAGCCCTCGTAACTATGGAAATATTTATACCACATTCACAAATACCATCATGCTGGCCATCCTCTCAAAATGTGACACTCAAAATGTATATAATATCACATACAGTGTGCGTCCTCGAGTGCGACACATAGTCGACACTGCGCTCGAACACTATTTCACATCACAAACTCAACTCTAGTGCGAGCAATCTCCAGCAACTAGGTCAATGCATAGTTCATGTATTAAATCAAGTACGAGCAATAGCTCCCAGTACTATGCTATGCATATATCAAATCAAGTACGAGCAATAGCTCCCAGTACTATGCTATGCATATATCAAACAAGTACGAGCAATAGCTCCAGTACTATGTCATGTATAAACCATGAAGAATCGAGTACGAGCAACGCTCCAATACTCTGTCATGTATCTCATGTAAAACTCGAGTACGAGCTAATCGCTCCAGCACTCTGTGTCATGCATATATCATATAAAACTGAGTACGAGTAAAACTCCAGTACTCTATCATGCATGTCATGGAAATCTAGTCCGTATAAAAATCAAACACTAATGTATGTGGAAAACATATGAATCCCAGTGCGAGCTGTGCTCTAGCACGATTCATTCTCACATAATATGATAGATGGCTATTTAAAAGGGATTGTTTATAAAACATCAAAATCAGCACTATAAAGTGTGCTTAAGTCACATCAACCTTAAAATCATTAGCCCATCTATTTATTTTCATGCTAAATAGCAATTAAACACTCACAATAATTGTTTCCATGCTTTTTGCAACTTTTCACAAAACTTGACTTTTTAACTAACTAGGGGTAAAATCGTAATTTGCCACTATCGGGTCGCAATAATTATTATCCACTTTCTCTGACCCTCAGAGTTTTTAAGTGAATGTAAAAGCAGACGAAAATACGTGCAGTTATCTCTAACTACTCGCAAAAGTCCCTTACCTCGGATCACGTCACGTGACCTCACTTCCTCGGTGCTGCTAAATCCTGCAGTCCGATCAGCTCTCAATGTAAACTCCGGAGCTGTAAACAACCATTCCTCAGGTTAATTATACTTTTCCTACTATATTACACATTAATACAGTCTATTTTCCCTTAATGGACCTTAATAATCCTTAATGGGCCTTAATAATCCTTAATGGGCCTAACTAGGCCTTAAGTCCATTTTCATTTTACTATTTACTTTCGTTGGGCCTATTGGGCTTGTGGGACCCACCAACTCTTATTGGGCTTGTCCTAGACCCATTACACCCTATTGGGCCTAAAATAATCGAGGTTGGCCCATTGGGCCTCTCGGTCACATGCCATGGCCGAGAGCTACCCATGCCTCGGTTTTACCATGGCATGCCATCCATGCCTATTACCTTGCCATTTTCACATAGGCATTTTCACAAACACTTGGTAGGCAACATTACCAATCATCATATAGTTCATTTAGGCATTTTATCAAACACCATGGTTGCCAACAAATTACATGTATTAATTAATCAATTTGATTAATTCTAATTACATCATTCACATTAATACATGTACACTAATCCATTTATGTCTTAAAATCATATTGACATAATTTAATATCCCATTGATCACTCTTGGCCTAACCCATTTCATGGTGATTTAATATGTTTCAATGCTTAAAACATATATCAGCATACTTGAAATCATTCATACATTAACATATATGAAATTGGAAATTAGAAAATATACCAATTGTTGTGTTCACCCTTTGGCTGAAACTTTGGAGGCTCTCGGTTTGCACTCTATGGCTCCTTGATAGCCGATTCCAACATATGTCAATCTCCTTTCAATTTGGAACAATTTCCATGAAGAATGCAAGTTCCAAATATGCCTAATTCCTAGTGATTTCTAGTGAGAGAAAGCTTGGAAAATATGTTTCAATGGTGTTTTCTTCTAGCCGGATTTGGTGTGATGAAGATGACAATGGTGTGGCTGAATTTATAAGCCATATACTTAGCCATTAAGCCTTACTTTCCAGCCATTATGCTTGACTTTCCAAACCTTAGCCATGAGTCACCTTATGAGTCATAGTTAACTTTAACTATGGTTAGATATTTATCTCATGGGCTTTTCCAATTGGGCTTCTCGGTTTGGGCTTTCCTAATGGGCTTTCGGGCTGAAATTTTTACTATGTCTCGGGCCTTTTATTGTCTCAAAATTTGGCCGATCAAGTGGTCCAACAATTCGGTCTATAGGACCTAAGAAATTCGATATATGTTTAGTATACCTTAATGGGCTTTAAAATTTTCACCTTAGGCCCATTACGTTTTTAACCATTAAATTTATTCCGGAATCCTTCCGAATAAATTTTCCTTACTTCTGGGGATGATTATCTTGTATTCTGGCCAAGAATATTTTTCCCCAAATTTTTCTCCATACTTAGGTTAATTTTTAACCATGATTAGTCAACTATGGTAAAAGTCCACTTTCTTAACTATAGTTGACTTTTTTCTTAACCATTGACCATGTTGACTTTTTCTTAAAATTTTGAAAGTGTCATTTCTTATGTTTTACACTCTCGTCTTTATATTCCAACTGCTCCCGGTGGAGAATTTCACCCGAAACTCCTTTTCTTGCCAAAAAGGTCCATTTTACCCTTTTTAGCTTTACACTCGTTTTGTATGTACGAGTCTAAATCAAGCTGACTTTTCTTCATGAGCTCTTTATGCTCTCTTATTTTAAGTTCTTATTTTCAGTCAGAATGATTTAGAATAACTCAGTTTAGCCTGTGATACCTATCGCTCACATTAGGCATTTTATGTAGCTTTTGCGTGATAATTCATTCCAATAACACTTTAAGTCTAGTAAATACTCTTCTTATGATTCAACTATAATTACATAGTGTTCATACACATAGGAATCATAAGATACAAGCTACAAAAAAAAAATTCGGGTCTGACATCATCTCACTGTGACACACAGTCTATAAGAGGCTCCAGCATGGCTGTATGCATGTCACATCACGTCTAGTGCGAGCGAAGCTCGAGCACGACGCCATGCATATCATGATATCTAAAATCTCATGTGAGCAAAGCTCCAGCACAGTTTTATGCACATACAAAAATCCTCGTACGAGCAACGCTCCAGTACGACTTTCATGTGTAATAAATCAGCGTAAATCATGTACGAGCAAAGCTCTAGTACGATTTTATACACAATAAATTAATGTAAAATTACGTACGAGCAAGGCTCCAGTAGATTTTTATGCATATAAATCAATAAAACTCAGTGCGAGCGAGGCTCCAGCACTCTGTATATGATTAAAACATTAAAATCCAGTGCGAGCAAAGCTCCAATATGATTAAACTCATATAAATATGATAGGCGGCTCTATTTCAACAAAATACGCTTAAAATCAAAATTAGTACCTGACTCGTGCTATTTCATGAAATTATGAAATCAATCCGTAAATTTGCTTAAATCGAAGCAATATATTTCATAAAAATATCAAAAACATGATATGCATGCAATTTATTAGCCTTACTACCCTTTTTGTAAAATTTACTCTCAAGGGTAAAATCGTATTTTTCACCTATATCTAAATTTTTCCGCAAAAATTATTATTTCTTTTCTAGGTAGCCAAGCAAATTTAATGCCCAGTAAATACCCTCAAAAATACGTGCAGCTACCTCTAAATACTCACAAAATTCCCTTAACTCATATCAAGTCGAGTATGGTAAATTTTTATTGCTGGAAGCTTGTCCAGTCTGATCTACTCATAATCCAATCTTTGAAGCTACAAAAAATTATTTATCATATCAATTTAACCCAATACATATATTTTCTTCATTTATTACAGTCGATTTAACTTATTGGGCTCATTTACTTTTGTTGGGTTCTGTGGGGCCCATAATCTAAATTGGGTCGATTGTTACTCAAGCTAGACCTATTATGAACATTTGGCCGAATTCTTAGCCTAACATCACTGTTACATTATCTTATCCAATTTCTAGTCTCTTTCGACTGTTTAAAATCATTGACAGTTTATTTTCAATTCCAAGCATTATGAAAAATTTTACGGAATAAATCGAAACTTACGCGATTAATTTTTAACTCGTGTAACTATCCAATTTATAGAAATCGAGATTCACTTAACTGAGATTCTGTGATAGCACACAAATTGAGGCTGACTCAAACTCTCGTTTGTCACCAATTGTCGTGCTACACGTTTATATATTTACCGAGTCAATTTCGATCAAATATAATTTCAATTAAATATTCCAAAAATTAAATCGGTCAATTTCGACTGCTTATCAGCTTACCCGTAACTCGATTGCATCCCAAATTTTTTTCCCATTTTTTATTTTTTTCCTTTTTTTTTCTTTTTCATTTTTTTCTTTTGCCTTTTCTTTTTGGCTGAACCAGTCCAATCTGATTCAGCACAGTTTCATTTCAGCTAAACTTGCTCGAACTGCTTCAGCATAAACCTCGTTGTTCGGGCCTCTGCCAATCGGTTCTTTATCGGCTGCCACTTCCAGGTGGTCCATCTCGCCACGCGAAGCATAGATCGCGTGGTGGCCTCGCTCGGATCGGCAGCGATGAGGCTGGTTCGACCTTCTCCATTTTCAGCCTCACAACCCTCTCTCGTCCTTGTCGTTTTCATCGAATTTTCGACTGGGCTGGCATCGGTGGTGACTCTTCTCCACCCCCTTGGTCGGCATTTCCTTCCTCTCGGCCTACTCCTCTATTTTCCTCTCTTTCTCTCTCTTTTCTCTCTCGATCTCCATTTCTCTCTCTCCCTCACGTCGGTCATCGTTCTTCGAGTCGTCGGTGTCGATGGTGGCTCGACAGCCTCGTCTCCTCTCGTCTAGGCTTTTTCTCTCCGACAGCCTCCTCCGTTCGTCGGAAGAGAAGGCTAAAGCCTTCTTTGTTTTGCGGTTACGCGACTCTATCGCACGATCCCAATTCTCTCTTTTTTTAATTAATTAATTAATTCTTCTTATATATATTATATTATATTTTAATATAATATAATATTTATACAAAATATCTTAAACTTAAAATACTATTACAATAATAATAGACAATAAAATATCTTATTTATTGTTTATTATTCTTATTATTATTATTATTATTATTATTATTATTATTATTATTACAATGTCTTATATTTACCTTGATATTCTCACAAACCCATATATTTTTAGATACTCCTTTTTTTCTATATATACTTTGAATATATATATATATATATATATATTTTCATTTCTTTTATTTTCTTGGAATTATTCTTTCCATATTTTTGAAATAATTCTTGAGGTGGAAAATCTCAGGGTCTATCGAAATAAATTGATATCTTGATCAATTGGACTTCAAATTTAATTATTTCTTCTTTATTGATCAAAATTACATGAGTCCATGTTTACAGTGTCAATTTTTTAAAGAAATTACATCGAAATTTGGGTCTTAGACCAATCAACTTAAATTAATCCATAAATAAACATATATGAGATTGGAAGCTTGAAATTATACCTAGCTTGGTGTTTCCCTTTGTGGCCGAGACTTTGAAGAAATTTCCCTCTCTCAATATGGTTCCTTGATAGCCAATTCCAAGATATGTTAATCCTCTCTTAGTTTGGAACAACTTTCATGAAGATTACAAGTTGCAATTATGCCTCTAGCTTAGTGATTTCTAGTGAGATAAAGCTTGAAACTAGGTTTGGCTATGGTTTACTCTTGTTGCCGAGAATGAAAGGATGACGATGATGGTGTGTTGGGTGATTTTTAACTTAGAACACTTAGTCATTAAGTCATAAATTCAGCCATTAAATTGGGCTAGTCGAGATTGAAAAGTGATTATTAGATATTGAGATGGCATTTTAGTATTAGGGGTGTACGGATACCGAAAAGGTAACTATAACTAGTTACATGTTGAGAGGCCAAGCTAAATTTTGGTGGAGATCTACTTAGATAGTTTTGACAGATAGTATGCCAAACATTTCATGGGATGCCTTTCTGACTGCATTCAGGACCCAGTAATTTTCGCGTACTACCCAAAAGAAGATAAAAACAAATTTTTTGAATTTTGTTTAGGGGTAGTATGACAATTGATGAGTAAAAGAATAATTTCACTACTTTTTTAAGTTATAACCCTGAGATAGTCAGGGATCCAGGACGTCATACAGGGACGTTTTTATCTAGATTGAGATCAGGGATCAGTGATAGACTGTTGGGGCTCTAGGTTACAGAGTTTGAGGATGCCCTCAAATGAGCTCAAGAGATAGAGAACGGTCTTAATGTTACTCAAGCACAGTATGGGTTCCGAGGGAAGGGTAAAGATAAATGTAAGAGATCATAGGCATTCAGACAAGAACAGAGGCAAGGTTAGCCTAAGAGACAGTGGACAAATGAGTCTCAGACGAGGGTTGGTCAGCCTAAGACCCTACTGACAGTACAGATACCACTGGAGGCTCTAAGCTTGAGTTACAATGGTATAGGGATTATGTTAGGCTGCATGATAGGTCGTGCCGTTTGGTCACGGATGGCTGTTTCAAATGTGGAGATAAGGGCAACCAGATCAAGGATTACCCTCAGACAAGACCTTTTGAGCCTCAAGAGCAGCCGAGACAAGCTGGCTAGAAAAAGACGACACAGAGATGGGTTATAGTCGTAGAGTACAGTAAGGAGCCTATTACTCAGGGATTCGTATTTTTTTTAGACAGGGAGACCGCTAACACCTCATCCGAAACCCTTAGAGGTACACTTCTTGTCTGTAATCATGAGGTGCATGTTTTGTTTGACCCAAGTTCCACACACTCCTTCATCTCCATATAGTTTGCACACAACTTACATCTAGAACTTGAGCCTCTAAGTCACATGCTACATATAAGTACAACCATGCATGAGTCACAGATGATTGATATAATGTGTAAGAATTGTGAAATCAAGGTAAGAGATAGGATAATGTTAACAGATCTAGTTTTAATAAATATGTATGGCTTCGGTGTAATATTGGGCATCTATCAATCATGTAAGGCTAGACTGCTATACTAAAACTGTGACCTTATCTTTACCTGATAAATTTGATGTATGCTTTGTTAATAAGAAATGAAATGTATGATATTATGTTTTGTGAAGCTATATGGTGTTTATATGTTTAAAAATTTTAATGACTTTGATTTTTGTGAAGGTTATATTGCTTTCGTCTCTGGTAATAGTTGGGAACCACCAAATATACAGGTGGTTCTAGTAGTTTGTGAGTTTCCTGACATTTTTTTGGATGAATTACCAAGGTTACCACCTGAGAGGAAAATTGAGTTTACTATTGATTTGGTGCCCAACTCTCAGCCCATATCTAAACCACCCTATTGGATGACACTGGTTAAATTAGAAGAACTTAAGAAACAGCTGTAAGATTTACTTAATAAGGGGTTTATTAGACTAAGTGTATCTCCATGGGCTACTCCGTTATTATTTGTCAGAAAAAAAGATGGGAATCTTCGTTTATGTATCGATTATCGACTTTTGAATAAGGTTACGGTAAATAAAAGTATCCCCTGCCAAGAACAGATGACTTATTTGATCAGTTGAGAACATCTTTAATGTTTTCTAAGATCGATTTGAGATCGGGTTATCACTAGTTGAGGATTAGAGAAGCGAATGTATCAAAAATAGCCTTCAGGACCAGATACGATCATTTCGAGTTTTTAGTGATGCCCTTTGGTCTAACTAACGCCCCTGCTGCTTTTATAAGTTTAATGAATGATGTCTTCCGGGAGTATTTGGACAGATTTGTTATAGTATTTATTGATGATATTTTAATCTATTCTAAGTCCCTAGAGGAGCACGAGCAACATTTGAGGAATGTGCTCCAGATTCCTCGTGAGAAGAAATTATATGGGAAGTTTAGTAATGTGAATTTTGTTGGATCATATTGCTTTCCTCGGACATATTGTATCTAAGGATAGGGTGTCAGTTGATCCATCCAAGGTTGATGTAGTTTTAAAGTAGGAGAGACCGAGAACAATGACAGAGGTTCGGAGTTTCCTAGGATAATCTGGGTATTACTGGAGATTTATTGAAGGGTTTTCTTAGATTGCAGCTCCATTGACCAGATTGACACGTCAGAATGTTCCATTTGAGTGTTCTGATCAGTGTGAGTAAAGATTCCAAGAATTTAAGCATCTGTTGACTATCGCACCAGTCTTGACCATTCTAAGTGGATCAAGAGGGTTTGTAGTGTACAGTGATGCCTCCCACCAAAGTTTGGGTTGTGTGCTTATGCAAAATGGAAGAGTGGTCGCTTATGGTTCCCGTCAGTTTAAGGACCATGAGCGAAACTACCCCATACACGACTTGGAATTAGCCGCAGTGGTTTCTTCTTAGAATGTATGGCGACATTATTTATTTGGTGAAAAATTCCAGATCTTCACTGACCACAAGAGACTTAAGTGTATTTTTGATCAAAGGGAGCTTAATATGAGATAAAGGATATGGATAGAGCTCTTGAAGGATTATGGCTGCGAAATCTTGTACCATCCAGGCAAGGCAAATGTGAATGCAGATGCCCCAATAGAAAATGTATGGTGTCCTATATGATGATTAGAGAGTGAGATTTGTTAAGACAATTCACCGAGCTCAATATTAGTATTGATAGAATTGACTGTGGGTTTATGGCTAGCCTACAAATTGAGCCCTGTATTTTGGATCAGATCAGGTCAAGGCAGAGAAATGATCAAAAGTTATTGGATATGGTTCGATAGTATTACAGTCAGACTTCTCGGTCAGTAATGGGGATTGCTAAGGTTTTGGGGTCGTATTTGCGTGTCGAATGAGGACACCTTGAGAAAGAGGATTTTGAGAGAGTCACACTGTTCTTAATTCATCATGCACCCAGGAAATACTAAGATGTACCATGATCTACGTAAGATGTACTGGTGGATTGGAATGAAGAGAGATGTGGCAGACTTTTTGGCCAAATGTTTAGTGCGCCAGCAGATTAAGGTTGAGCATCAGAAGCCAATAGGGCTACTTAAG
This sequence comes from Firmiana major, assembly GCA_033439115.1. NCBI lineage: Eukaryota > Viridiplantae > Streptophyta > Magnoliopsida > Malvales > Malvaceae > Firmiana > Firmiana major. The sequence continues at coordinate 37,560,505 of CM065902.1, forward strand.
TCATTATCGGTACCTACTTGAACATGAGAGCACATCACTGTGGATTTCATTATAAGATTACCAAGGGCCTAGAAGGGTCATGATGTAGTCGGGATGATTGTGGACAGATTGACTAAGAGTGCCCACTTTCTTGCCATCAAGAGCATAGATTCACTAAATGCTTTTGCAAACTTATATGTTAAAGAGATTGCACGGTTGCACGAGGCTCCTATGAGTATTACTTTTGATAGAGACCCTCAATTTACTTCTCAATTTTGGGTTTATTTTCAAGAAGCTATGGGGTCTCAGTTACACTTGAGCACTATCTACCATTCTCAAACAGACGGTTAGTCCGAGCAGACTATCCAGACCCTAGAGGACTTGTTAAAGGCATGTGGATTAGATTTTAAAGGCTCGTGGGATGATCATCTGCCCCTCGCAGAGTTTGCCTATAATAATAGCGATCATACAAGTATTGGAATGGCACTATACAAAACTCTTTATGGCATAAGATATAGGTCCCCTATAGCATGGGAAGAAGTAAGTGACAAGAAAATATTAGCTCCCGATCTTGTTAAGCAAGCAGCTAAAGGTGTTTAACTTATTTATGATAGATTGAGGACGACACAGAGTAGACAGAAAAAGTTATACCGATGTGCGTAGATAGCCACTAGAATTTCAAGTTGGGGACTCTGTATTTATAAAGGTAACTCCTTACCTATAAATGAATTTATTAAGATTGTTTTGATGCATGTTTGAAGTGTCGAAAATGATGTAGGTATCTCCGATGACAGGTGTCATGCACTTCGAAAAGAAAGAGAAGTTGCGTTCTCGCTTCATTGGTCCATTCGATATATTAGAGAGAGTGGGGGATTTCGCCTACCGATTTGCCTTCCCTCCACAGTTGTCTGGGGTACACGACATCTTCCATGTCTCATTTTGAGGAAGTATCATCCGGACCCCTCTCATATCATTGATCATGGTCTGTTGAACATTCATGGAGATATGAGTTATGTAGAGCAACCAGTTTGGATTCTCGACAGAAGAGAGAAAGTACTTCGATCCAAGATAATCCCAATAGTAAAGGTTCTCTAGCAGCACCACTCAAGAGAGGAAGCTACGTGGGAGCTAGAAAGCCACATGACAGAGAAGTACCCTCGATTATTTGATGGATGAGCCAGAATTTTGAAGACCAAATTCTTAAAAGGTTGGGAGAATGTGAAACCCAAAATTTTCATATTATTTTTTATTTGGAAACTAGAAAGAAAATTAAGAGACTCGAAATAATATTATGTAAGGTCTAGAAACAATCGAAGCACCCAGATTAGTGGCAGGAAGCTTAGGGCACAAAACTAGAGGTAAGATTTTAAATTAAAGTATTTCTTGAGAGGTTGCACTTTTAAATATGATTTGGTGGTCAGAAAGTGTCACACCCCACTTCCGGGAGTCCTTTATCCATACTTACGCTACTACGATTGAGCTGTAAGGCGATGCAATTACTAAAGTTCCAAAAATTTACAGCGAAATTATTTAAAATTTTATTCACACTCCCAGGTGTGTAAATATACAAAATTAATTGTATAATAATATATTTACATAACATCCCCATACCACGGTTTACATTTCGATTTGTAACTGTGCGATACAATATAATAGATAAAAATTACTTATGTGTATACAAATCTTATACCTTTGCAACTGGTTGAAGCTATCCAACATAAAAAAGGATCCAGAGACCACCGCACCGCCTTACTTCTCAGTATCTGGAGGGGAAAAATAGTGGGGTGAGCAAACCACAGCTCAGTAAGGAAATGAATGCTAGCAGATAGATATCGTGCTACCTACATAGCCCATGCATGTATAAACCAAAACCATGTTTTCATTATAAATGGAAATGTTATCAAAAAATGCAGCTAAACGTATATTTCTTATTTGGCAATTTCATATAACACAAATATTTAGTATTTCCACTTAAAACAAGTTTCATAAAACAGTGCTATCACGGCACAAGTGTTTAATTTAGAGATTTATCAAATACACAAAATCTCTTTCTTTTCTAAGTTCTACTCAATCTCTCAAACCTCTGAGACAGGCATGAAATTTTCGGCAATCAAATATCCACGTCGTATGGCCATAGTCAGTGATCCCAGGCCTCACTGATCAGGTGTGCACAAGGTATCACTTCGCCTGAAGGGGGATGGGTCAGTCCTACCCTCTGGCTCATCTCAATCAACCTTATCTCCTCATATACTCACAGTATAAGGTACGCCGTGCGTCATCTATGCAATACTCGTACTCACATGCACTCAGCATGGTACATAGTATACCAACAGATAACTACACAGTACTACGTATGACCGTGGACCCAAGTCCATACACGAACACTGATGGACTTTTCATCCTGAACCATGTCTCATATACCAAGCGGGCAATCAGCGTGACACACAGTCATTGCAAGGCTCCAGCAGGGTACGATTTATTGTTAAGGCCCACCTCGTTTCGAGGTTGTCGGCTGGCATCCCCTTCGGTCCCAGACCCCCAGGTTTATCTTAATTCAGTAAAAACATGTGCGAGCTAACACTCCAGCACATTATCATTATAAAACCATGTGTGAGTCCCGCTCCAACACGGTTTATCAAATCATGCAGACGTATGCGAGTCAAACTCCAGCATAGTCAAAATCATTAAAACAGGTGTGAGCTAAAGCTCGAACATCATTTCACATCTCAAATCCGATAGGTGGCTACTTTCTCTTTTAAAACTCAAAACATGTTTATTTTATGCAGCATGCCTTTCCATGCTAAAACATGTAAAACTAGCCAACCTATCATTATCATTTCTCAATCACAAAATCAATAAAATATTGAGAAAACATTGAAAGCATACATATCATGCTATTTCCTTACCCCATCCCATTTCTCAATACATATATATCTATATACATATCATAGTACATTTAATGCTTCTATATCATTTCATAGAATTGTAGTGTCGTACTAATTCTAGCGATATATCTATGAAATTGCCGTAAAATACGTATGAACATCTCTATAGCTAACACACAGTCTCTTACCTCGAATCGCGCTCATATTTCCTTTATCACGTATGCTCTGTTCGCGATGCGGGTTAGTCGTGTTCAATGTTCTTCCAATCTATACACAAAACCATTAAATCATTTCTTTTCCTTCTCCCAAATATCCTCATTGTCACTTATTCTCCCATTTATACCTTTCAAGCCTTTAAATCATATTTCACTTTTGCATTTGTATCACTTATCTCATTAACCTATTTCTTAAGCTTTCTATAGATTTCCCTCTTCTTAAATTTCTCTTAGCATTACTCACTCATCACTACAAATCATTCTTATCAACATTTTGCATACCATTCAACCCATACAATGTCTAGAATCCTTATTTAAAGCTTGAGGGTTGAAGAGCTTACCCTTTTTTCTTAGCCAGACTTGTGGTAGCCATAACTCCTTCTCTTGGTCACACCAATGTGAGAGTTTTGGGTATATTGTTCTCCTCGCTCCAAGAAACAACTTTCCCTTCTTGAGCTTCTTCCAAAATTGGCCGGAATGTGGTGATCTTTAGAATGAGAAAGCTTGGGTCTTGAGAGAAAATGGCAGGTGAGGTTTGGTGGGGGAAGGGTTCTGAGTTTTCATCTCAATCCCGTGCTCTTTTATAGATGCAGGCTTATGAGATCGATCTCGTCCTTCTAGAGATTGATCTTTGAACGTTTGGTAGTCCTTTTCACCCAACGTAACCACTCCCAGATCGATCTTCTCCCTTGATGAGATCGATCTGTCGAAGGGCAATTTTCCTCTTAGAGATCGATATGGCTCTTGTAGGAGATCGATCTGCTATTTACTGAACCTTTAAGGAGATCGATCTATCTAGTCTTGAGATCGATCTATCTCAAACAGAGAGTTACGGAGATCGATCTCAAACATCCTTAAGGGTTCTCATCCTTAACTTTCAAGACAAATCGATCTGACCTTCATATTTTCCAGATTTTCTACAGTTTTTTTGCAGTAACTTCACTCAAAACATCTTAAACTTGTTGTCATGGTCATTTTCTCATTCATCCACCTTTGAGACTTGGAAATGACTTTCATTCATACTTTATACACATTAAAACTTATGTGAAACCTTTGTATAACCAAAGGTGTATAAAGGTAACTAAATGGAAGTGCATAACTCATGCAAATCTCCCTTCCATTTTACCACACTACTCATATTTCATTCCACTCACATTCATCATATATCAAAGTCCATTTCTTCATATTCATGCTTAATGCAACTTGTACGTACATCACAACTCTTATTACAAGTGTGTACATGCAACTTATGAACTTTGCTTCACATATGTTTTACACTACTAGTACATTACAATACTTCATGAATTCATTTACATATGTACAAGGTTAAAGCTATACGGGGTCTCACATTCTCCCCCACTTAGAAAATTTGGTCCTCTAAATTGGAACCAATCATTTCATGAATAACTCGGGATACTTCTCCCTCATCAAACTCTTCAATTCCCATATGGCCTTTTCCACAGTGTGATGTTGCCTAAGAACCTTCACCAATGAAATCGTCTTTTTCCACAACACCTTCTCTTTTTTGTCCAATATCCGGATTGGTTCCTCCACATACGATATGTCCTCCTTGAGCTCTAATGGCTCTTAGCTAATTACATGTGTTGGATCCAGATAGCACTTTTGAAGCATAAAAACATGGAAGACATTGTGGACTCCTGCTACCTCAAGTGGTAAGGCTAGCCTATATGCTCCATCTCCCACTCTATGCAAAATCTCGAAGGGACCAATGTAACGAGGGCTTAGTTTTCCTTTCTTCAACCTCGTTATTCCCTTAGAAGGAGATACTTTCAAAAATAAGGACTCACCCACATCAAACTCAAGTGGCCTCCGTCTCCTGTCATCATAGCTCTTTTGTTGACTTTGAGCTATTCGCAACCTCTCACATATTCTCTGAACATCTTCGAAGGCTTGTTTAACCAAATTGGGAGCGAGCAACTGTCTGTCACCAACCTCTTCCCAACCAATGGGTGATCGGCATCTACGACCGTATAGTACCTCATAAGGGGCCATACCAATACTTGAGTGATAACTGTTATTGTAGGCAAACTCAATCAATGGTAGGTGATCGTCCCATGAGCCTCTAAAATCCAGCACACACACTATCAACATATCCTCCAAGGTCTGTATAGTCCTCTCTGACTGACCATCTGTCTGAGGATGAAAAGCTGTGCTAAAGCTCAACTGGGTCCCCATCGCTTCCTAAAAATGTCCTCAAAAGTGAGAAGTGAAGCGGGCATCCCTGTTAGAAATAACACTCACTGAGACTCCATGTAATCTCACTATCTCCCGTACATACAAGTTCACCAATGCACTCAAGGTATCTGTAGATTTCATGGCTAAGAAGTGTGTCGATTTTGTTAATCGATCTACTATAACCTATATAGCATCATGGTTCTTACAGGTTCTCGGTAACCCCATCACAAAATCCATGGTGACGTGCTCCCACTTCCATGTCGGTATCGGTAGAGGTTGCAATAATCGTCCGGGTTTTTTATATTCAACCTTTACTTGCTGACAAATGAGACATCTAGAGACATACTCAGCTATGTCCCTCTTCATCCCAAACCACCAATACACCTTTCGGTGACTCTGATACATTTTACTACTCTTTGGGTGTACTGTATATCTCGATGAGTGAGCCTCTGATAAGACCATTTTCCTCAGCTCTGAATCCTTAGGAACACACATTCTATTTCTGAACCTTAGTACTCCATCTGAACTCAATTCAAATTTTGTACCCTTACCCTTCTGGATTTGGCTAATCACATCAATACACCATTGATCAATTTACTGAGCTTGTCGGATCCTTTCAATCAACTCTGGTTCTAATTTCAAGCTAGCAGTAATCCCATAGCTGCCAATCTCTGGTAGGATCATATCTAAACTAAGGTTCGTGAATTGTTCCAACAACTCGTGCTCTCTAACCATCATATGTGATGCCAACCCGACTCTTCCTACTCAATGCATCGGCAACCACGTTTGCCTTCCCCAGGTAGTACAAAATCTCACAACCATAATCCTTGAGGAGTTCTAACCACCTTCTTTGTCTTATATTTTAACTCCTTCTGTGAGAATATATACTTTAAACTCTTATGATCCGTAAAGATCTGAAATCTCTCACCATACAAGTAGTGGCGCCATATCTTCAATGCAAATACTACGACCGTCAACTCTAAATCGTGAGTGGGGTAGCTCTTCTGATGATCTTTTAGCTATTTAGATCCATAAGCTACTACCCTTCCATCCTGCATCAACACACATCTTAGCCCTTGATGTGAAGCATCTGTATACACAGAGTAGTTTCCTAAACTGTTAGGGATGATAAGAACTGGAGCGATGGTTAACCTGTGCTTAAGTTCCTAAAAACTCCTCTCACATCCTTCATCCCATATAAACTCCATATCTTTCCTCGTAAGACATGTCAACAGAGCAGCCAATCTAGAGAAACCCCCTACAAATCTCCTGTAGTAACCAGCCAAACCTAAAAAACTCGTAATCTTTGTGACTGTCCTGGGCTGTTCCCATTGAACAACGGCCTCAATATTGGATGGATCTACTGACACCCCATCCTTCGATACAACATGGCTCAAAAAGGAAATCTGCTTTAGCCAAAAGTCACATTTACTAAGTTTGGCATACAACCTTCTCTCTCGGACGGTTTGCAAAACAATCCTTAAGTGCTGCTCATGATCTTCTCTGGACCTTGAATACACCAATATATCGTCAATGAAAATGATCACGAAATGGTCTAGGTATGGTTTGAATACCTCATTCATAAGAGCCATAAAAGCTGATGGCGTATTCGTCAACCCGAAAGGCATCACTAGGAATTCGTAATGACCATGCGGGTGCGAAAAGCTGTCTTGGGCACATCCTCCTTCCGAATCTTCAATTCATGATACCCAGACCTCAGATCTATCTTGTAAAAGATCTACGCTCCCCGAAGCTGATCCAATAGGTCATCGATGCGTGGCAAGGGATATTTATTCTTGATAGTAGCCTTGTTCAACATCCTGTAGTCAATGCACAACCTAAGGCTCCCATCTCTCTTCTTCATAAATAATACCAGAGCTCCCCATGACGAGACACTTGGTCTTATAAACCCCTTATCTAGCATATCTTGTAATTGCTTCCTTAATTCCTCTAGCTCAACTGGAGCCATCCTATATGGTAACTTAGATATCGACTCAGTTCCAAGCGTCAAGTCAATACCAAATTCCATTTCACTATTTGGTGGTAATCCTAGTAGGTCATCTGGAAAGACATCAATGAATTCTCTAACCACTGGAATGTCCTCCATATCCGGATGTATTTTGTCCAAACCCACTACATAAGCAATAAAACCTTCAAAACAACATGCATTTCATTTGATACCAATGTACTTTACTTGTCATAAAATTCAAGGGTTCATTTCTTCTCTTAAAATCTTACAACACATTCTTTAGGTAGGGAAAACGTAATAGACTTAGTGTGGCAGTCTAAGACAGCATGATTGGTAGCTAACTAATTTATTCCCAAGATTACATCAATATCATACATATTTATCAAGATCAAGTTGGCTGTCGTACACTTATCACCTACCCTCACCTTACAATCCTTATACACTTGTTCAGTTAATTGACTAACTCTCATTGGTGTACTTATTAGCAAAGTTCCATTTAGGTGTGTGGGTTCTACAAGTCCTGTCAACTTTGATGCACATGCAGGTGATATGAAAGAATGCATAGCACTAGAATTAAATAAAGCTATAACTTCTAAATTGAAGATCAAAATTGTACCTTTTATCACCTCAGATGAGGTATCAACTGATGCTTGGTATATCGCATACACCTTGCCTTGACCCACAACTTGCTTTCCTTTTTCTTCAGCCTTGGCTCTCTTCTTTGCAGGAGGTGTAACTGTAGGAACTCTCTTTGGGTCCTTACCCCTCTATGGAACTACCCCAACTGCCTCTGGACATTCCTTTGCATAATGTCTGAACTTGCCACATCTGAAGCATCGTGTACTTTGAAGATGACAGGGCCAAACACCATGATATTGGTCGCATATTCTGCACTGATCCGTAGTCGGTTGGGGTCCATCAATCCCTATACCTCTAGCTGGTGTCTGAGTCGAACGCATAAAAGATCTAGCAACCTTTTTCTGTGACTCATCTGGCTCTCTCCGATACTTACTCATAAATCTCTAACAAAGTTTGGCACTCTTGCCATCTCCCAATTTCCTCGGACCCTTGTCCTTAACCCAACTAAACTCAAAAATCTGCAGGTCATAATACTGCTCACATAACTGGGCCCGTCGCATAGCCTCTCTATATGTAGCGACATCAAATGTGGCCAACTTAGCTCGAATCGAAGGCCTCAGTCCATCCATAAATCTGTGGACTCTGATAGCTTCACTCCAATGAAGTGAATCGTGACTCATACTTATCTACAGTTCAATTTCCTTGAGTTAGATTCAGAAATTCCATTTGCAACCTACGTCGAGTGATATCTCAGATTTATTACTCTTTGAAAGCACCCAAAAACATATCCCATGTGATAGCAATACCCTGAACTCTCAACATAGGCCTGGTAGACTTCTACCAGTGCTTTGCTTCGCCTCTCAGTATAAAGGTCGTAAGCGCTACTCTCTCTGTAACTGAACATCTACAGAAGTTTAACAACTTCTCTATCTGACTGATCCAGTTCTCAGCCACTGACAGATCCTTTTCCCCGCTAAAAGAAGGAGGCTTGAAATCCATGAAATGCCTCAACCTCTCCATATCACAGTCATATCCATACCCTAAATCATCATCATCACACTACTGTGGGACTACTGGAGGAGGTACTGGTCAAATATGGTGTCAGACCCAGATTTTTGTAGCTTATTTCCTTATGATTCCTATGTGTATGAACACTATGTAATTATAGTTGAATCATAAGAAGAGTATTTACTAGATTTAAAGTGTTAGTGAAATGAATTAACATGCAAAAGCTACATAAAATGCCTAATGTGGACGATGGGTATCACAGGCTAAACCGAGTCATTCTAAATCATTCTGACTGAAAATAAGAACTTAAAATAAGAGAGCGTAGAGAACTCATGAAGGAATGTCAGCTTGATTTAGACCCGAACATACAAAACGAGTGTAAAAGCTAAAAAGGGTAAAATGGACCTTTTTGGCGAGAAAAGGAGTTTCGGGTGAAATTATCCACCGAGAGCGGTTGGAATATAAAAACGAGAGTGTAAGACATAATATATTTCGAAATTTAGAGAAAAAGTCAACTTAGTCAATGGTTAAGGAAAAAAGTCAACTATAGTTAAGAAAGTGGACTTTTGCCATTGTTGACTAATCATGGTTAAAAATTAACCTAAGTGTGGAGGAAAATTTGGGAAAAAATATTCTTGGCCAGAATACAAGATAATCATCCCCGGAAGTAAGGAAAATTTATTCAGAAGGATTCCGGAATAAATTTAATGGTTAAAAACGTAATGGGCCTAAGGTGAAAATTTTAAAGCCCATTAAGGTATACTAAACGTATATCGAAATTTTTAGGTCCTTTAGACCGAATTGTTGGACCAATTGATTGGCTAAATTTTGAGACAATAAAAGGCCCGAGGTATAGTAAAAATTTCAGCCCGAAAGCCCATTAGGAAAGCCCAAACCGAGAAGCCCAATTGGAAAAGCCCATGAGATAAATATCTAACCATAGTTAAAGTTAACTATGACTCATAAGGTGACTCATAAGGTGACTCATGGTTCAGATTTGGAAAGTCAAGCATAGTGGCTGAAAAGTAAGGCTTAATGGCTAAGTGAGTGGCTTATAAATGCAGCCACACCATTGTCATCTTCATCACACAATTCCGGCTAGAGAAGAACACCATTGAAACATAACCATCCAAGCTTTCTCTCACTAGAAATCACTAGGAATTAGGCATATTTGGAACTTGCATTCTTCATGGAAGTTGTTCCAAATTGAAAGGAGATTAACATATGTTGGAATTGGCTATCAAGGAGCCATAGAGTGCAAACCGAGAGGCTCCAAAGTTTTGGCCAAAGGGTGAACACAACAATCGGTATATTTTCTAATTTCCAATTTCATATATGTTAATGTATGAATGATTTTAAGTATGTTGATATATGTTTTAAGCATTGAAACATATTAAATCACCATGAAGAGGGTTAGGCCGAGAGTGATCAATGGGATATTGAAATATGTCAATTTGATTTTAAGACATAAATGGATTAGTACACATGTATTAATGTTAATGGTATAATTAGAATTAATCAAATTGATTAATTAATACATGTAAATTGTTGGCAATCAAGGTGTTTGATAAAATTCCTAAATGAACAATATGATGATTGGTAATGTTGCCTACCAAGTGTTTGTGAAAATGCCTAAGTGAAAATGGCTAGGAAATAGGCATGTATGGCATGCCATGGTGGAAAAACCGAGAATGGCTAGCTCTCGGCCATGGCATGTGGCTGAGAGGCCCAATGGGCCAAGCCCAATATTTTTAGGCCCAATAGGGTGTAATGGGCTTAAGACAAGCCCAATAAGAGTTGGTGGGCCCCACAAGCCCAATAGGCCCAACGAAAAGTGAATAGTAAAATAAAAATGGACTTAAGGACTAGTTAGGCCCATTAAGGATTTTAAGGCCCATTAAGGGATATTAAACTGTATTAATGTGTAATACAGTAGGAAAATTATAATTAACCTGAGGAATGGTTATTTACAGCTCCGGAGTTTACATTGAGAGCTGATCGGACTGCGGGATTTAGCAGCACCGAGGAAGTGAGGTCACGTGACGTGATCCGAGGTAAGGGACTTTTGCAAGTAGTTAGAGATACCTGCACGTATTTTCAACTGCTTCTGCATTCACTTAAAAACTCTGAGGGTCAGAGAAAGTGAATAATAATTATTGCGACCCGATAGTGGCAAATTACGATTTTGCCCCTAGTTAGTCAAAAAGTCAACTTTTGTGAGAAGTTGCAAAAAGCATGAAAATACTATTGTGAGTGTTTAATTGCTATTAGCATGAAAATAAATAGATGGGCTAATGATTTTAAGGTTGATATGACTTAAGCACACTTTTAGTGCTGATTTTTGATGTTTTATAAACAATCCCTTTTAGATAGCAATCTATCATATTATGTGAGAATGAATCGTGCTAGAGCACAGCTCGCACTGGGATTCATATGTTTTCCACATACATAGTGCTGGATTTTGATACGCACTAGATTTTCATGACATGCATGATAGAGTACTGGAGTTTTACTTGTACTCAGCTTTAAATGATATATGCATGACAGAGTGCTAGAGCGATTGGCTCGTACTCGATTCTTCATGGTTTATACATGACATAGTACTGGGAGCTATTGCTCGTACTTGATTTTGATATTGTGCATAGCATAGTACTGGGAGCCATTGCTCGTACTTGATTTAATACATAAACTATGCATTGACCTAGTTGCTAGAGATTGCTCGCACTAGAGTTGAGTTTTGTGATGTGAAAAGTGTTTGAGTGGAGTGACGACTGTGAGTCGCACTCAAGACGCACACTGTATGTGATATGTAATACATGTTAAAACCCATGCATGAGTCCTTATGTGACTGTGTGTCATAGCTAGAGAGGATATCCGCATGATGTTGATATAGACGTGGTATACTTATTTCCATAGTTTCGAGGGCTAAGTCCTATGGGAGGCACCCTGGCTGTGAGGGTCCACGGGTGTACTTTATACCGTGTTTAGGACACGAGGTGTACACTGTACCGTGTGTTACGTAGCTGGCGGTTGACATTGGACTGACCATCCTCCCGTTACAACAGTGATTGCCGCACACCGAGCACTGTGTCGCATGGGATCACTTTTCGGATATGATCATAATCCAGGATACTATTTGCATTTACCACAGAGTCTCACATGATATATCACATTGATTGACTGATTTAAACTGCGGACAGACCTGAGGGATGGGTCGGACTCCGATTTGTGTTGTGAATCATTTGATGCCATATTTATTGTGATTTAAATATACATGGCATGATTTACATAAAGGCATTTATATGCAATGCATTGTTTTGTACTACATGCCTATATTTGAGAAATAAAGCATGCTTTCTGTACATGGGATTTATTCTGTACAAGTATATATATTATATTTCAAGACATGCTTTTAAAGTGAATTAAGGAAATAATGTTTTCAAGGCATAGCACTATTTTGAGTAGATAGTGTGGATATCTACTTGCTTGCCTGATTTCCTTACTGAGCGCGTTATGCTCACCCCCCTTTTCTTTACATCTCTCTACAGAGCGTCACTAGAGCGAGAGTTATCATTGGAGAGTGTCCCACAGTCCACTGCTAGTTCCTATCGATTCATCAAGTATACTTATTATGTACAGTCATGTATCTAAACATAGAAACAGCACAGTGATGTATACGTTATATATTATGGGGAATGTAATTGTATTAGATTTTATAAAATCTTACATGTATAATAAAAGCAGCTACAGTCAGAATTAATATATTGACATGTATGTATGAGAATGGATATTATGGTAAGTGAAGACTCTGACATCGAATCACAGCCCAACCATTGAAGAGAAGAAAGGTATGTTAAAATGCAAAAAATTTATTGTGGTTTTTGGTTAAAGTCAAGGATTGAAACTGGGGTCTTGACAGGATGGTATCAGAGCAGAGGTTGGTCTGATGTGAGTCGGTGTTAGAAAAATAGGAAAGTGTACATCCCCATAGTACTGTGCTGTGTTTAGATATAACTGTGTATACCGGTTAGGAGATGGACTAATTCATTATTATGAATGCAGGAACTTTGCCTAAATGGCAAATACGCGTAGTGGTAGAGGTATGAGAGGTAGGGCTCGAGGCCGGGGAGAGAGACCCGAGGGACGAGCCGCTGCCGGACCATTACCTAAGCATGAGACTCCAGGTGCTACTGAGGCACCCGAGTGTGCCGAGACGCGCTTCACGAGATTAGAGTGTGGTCTCGAGACTGTTATTGAGATACTGGCACAGACGATGCCAGGTAGGCAGAGACAGGAGGCAGGAGCTGCTACAGGAGAGGCAGTTGCCCCTGATACACCTACGCAGACAGCTGATGTACAGAGGACTGTAGATACTCCTACACCCCGACCGATTTCGGGTGGAAGTGGATTAGGATATGGATGTGACCTGCATCGGTTGAGGGAGTTCTAGAAGTTTAGACCTCCATCATTTAGTGGGGTCAAGAACCCCGTGGCTGCCGAGGAGTGGTTAGCAGAGCTGGAGAAGCTCTATGGATTCTTCGAGTGCACGACCTTGGAGATGGTCGTGTTTGCTGCGTTCCTACTGAAGGGAGCTGCAGAGCATTGGTGGAAGTCCACCCGACCTATATTGAGATCCCGACATACGGATATCAGTTGGGATATATTTCGGGAGGCCTTCAGGAGGCAGTTTATTCCCGACACCGTACAGCGAAAACTACAGGCAAAATTTTTGGGACTACACCAGGGGAGTTTATCTGTGGACGAGTATGAGACTCGATTCCTATCCCTAGGAAGATATGACCCGGATACCATGTACAGTGAGACCAAGAAGGTCCACAGATTTATCGACGGGTTGAGACCAGTGCTGCGGTCCAAGTTAGTTCCGCTGGACATAGTGACTTATGAGGAGGTAGTGCGTAGGGCGCAACTATGTGAGCAGGACTACGAGAGGAATGCTTCCGAATTTGGGAAGTTTAGCCGTAGCCTAGACTTGCAGAAGAAGAGACCCGCTAGAGATTTTAGTTATCGAGAGGGAAAGAGATCCTTCGGTAAGAGATCACGGATAGAGGGGACACAAGATAGATATGCTAGACCTCCTGCTTATCCGATTGCAGCCCCAGCAAAGGGCATTGTCATAGGAGGACCGCGACCTGCTGCAGATCAGTGTAGAAGATACGGCAGATCACATGGAGATAGACCGTGTCCATAGGGTACATGGTATGTTTCCGATGTGGGAAACAGGGGCACATGGCTAGAGAGAAGAGGAGAGTTCCTCTGTGACATAATTTTGTAAAAGGGTGAATATTTGTCTATTTAAAAAGGGTAGAGAGGTTATTCCTTAACCTGTAAAAGGGAGTCTGTAACAACATTTGATAGAGTGAAAGAAAGCTCTTGACAAGGAGGTCAAGAAGAGAGGATGTAGGCAAGAGATTGGCCGAACCTCTATAAACTACTGAGTTTGTTGTTTCCTTCCCTAATCTTCTTTCAATTTATTGCATTACATTATATTGATTATTCTTTACTTTCAATTAGATTCAATTAAGTTTAAATTTACCATTAACCTTAGAAAACTGATTCACCCCCCATCTCGGTAGAGCTAACAATTGGTATCAAAGTAAGGACTCTTGGATCACAAATGAATAACTTTTTAAGAGTTAAAAACGATCTAATGGCTTACAACAATGTAGCAACCAATCTAGTAGGAGAGGTACATTCTACAGTTAGGCCTCCTATGTTCAATGGTGAACATTATGCTTATTAGAAAACTAGGATGATGCTTTTCATTCAAGCAAATGATTATGAGGTATGGAGGATTATATCTAAAGGTCTTCAAATCCCAACTAAAAGAATAGAGGGAAGAGATATCCCTAAAGAAGAAGATGAGTTGGATTCAAATGATGTAAAATGTGCTCAGCTAAATGCAAAGGCCATGCACTCCCTATTTTGTGCTTTAGGGTCAAATGAATATAATAGAGTCTCCGGTTGTGACAATGCCAAACAAATTTGGGACAAATTGGTAATTACTCATGAAGGCACAACTCAAGTAAAGGAGACTAAGGTAGGAATGCTCACACGTGATTATGAGCTATTTAAGATGAAAGAAGGAGAGTCAATTAGTGACATGTTCACTAGATTTACTGATGTAATAAATGGGCTGAAGTCCTTAGGGAAAATCTATTCAAATATAGAAATGGTTAAGAAAATATTGAATAGCCTACCAAAATCATGGGAAGCTAAAGTAACTGCAATTGAGGAGTCTAAAGATCCCCACACACTATCACTGGATGAATTAATAGGGTCACTACTCACTTATGAAATGAAGTTAAGAAGAAATGAAGAGCCACCCAAGAAAGTGGGAGTAGCTCTGAAATCTACTACTCAGGAGGAGAATAAAAATGAGAGTGGTAGTGAAGAAGATCTTGAAATGGTAATGTTTGCCAAGAGATTTAACAAGTTTATGAGAATGAGAGCAAGTGGTAGTGGTAGGAGAAACCACAAGAAAGATCAAGAAGAGTTAGGTAGAAAAGATACTATTGTATGTTATGAATGTTAAAAACCTAGACATATTAAATTTAACTGCCCTCTTTTTAAAAGATCAAATGATAGGTTTCACAAAAAGAAGGCAATGATGGCAACACAGAGCGACAGTGATAGCTCCGATGATGACTCAAATGAGGATACTGCCAATCTATGTTTCATGGCAATTGAAGATGAAAAGGTAACTTCAGATCTTAATGAATATTCCTTTAATGAACTGCAAGATGCATTTGATGATCTTACATTAGAATATGAATGCATGAGTATGAAGTACAAAAAATTAATATCTAAATTAAAGAAAGAAAATGAGTTATTACTAAAGGATAAGATAGAATGTGAAAAGAAATTAGAGAATACAAATCTTGAGATTTGTGGCCTAAAAGAAAAAAATAGTAAATTACATAATTCTTTTACTAGATTTTACATGGGTCAGCAAAAATTAGATAACATGCTAGAAACTCAAAGGGCTTTCTTTGATAAGAATGGATTAGGATATGATGGAAAAAGTGGGGAGACTCACATTAAAAGTTTCATAGCTAGAAGGAATATGCATAAACCCTCAATTACTTGTTCACATTGTAATAAAAATGGGCATGTATCATATAATTGTAATGTGAAGATGACCACATTTAGAGGAAAAATAGTAAAAAGAATTTGGGTTCCAAATGAGGTAGTTAATTCAAAAAATATTGATGCAATAGTAAAATGGATCCCAAAGGGATCAAGAATTGTATTCACTAACTCCAAAGGACCTAAGAAAATTTAGGTGCCTAAGACATGAGTTTGAATTTTGATTATAGGTGATTGAGCATTGCCACAAAGCAAAAACAAAGGAAGCTTGGTACTTGGACAGTGGATGCTCAAGACATATGACCGGTGATAGAAGCCACTTCAACTCATTTAAATCAAAAGTTGGTGGAGAAGTCACATTTTGAGACAACTCCAAAGGCCAAGTTGAAGGAAGTGGTTCAATAGGTAATGATTACTTTTCATTAGAAAAGGTGTTGTTTGTTAGGGGTCTAAAACATAATTTAGCAAGTATTAGTCAACTTTGTGACAAAGGTTACAAAGTAATTTTTTATTGCTTGAAATGTCATGTTATAGATCCTAAATCTAATAAAGTTCTTTTTCTAGGTCATAGGCAAGGTAACATATACATTGTTTATCTAAATGAACTTAAAAATGAAAATATATGCCTTATGGTAGATAAAGAAAAAGAACCTTGGTTGTGGCATAGAAGACTAGGTCATGCTAGCATGCAAGTGTTATCTAAGCTAGCTAGAAAAGACCTTGTTATAGGATTACCTAAGTTGTCCTTTGACTATGACAAAATATGTGAAGCTTGTGTTAAAAGAAAACATAAAAGGACAACATTTAAACCTAAACATAGTGTATCAACCACTAGGCCTCTCCAATTACTTCACCTAGATCTATTTGGACCAACTAGAACAACAAGCCTAGGTGGGAAACATTATGGGTTTGTGATTGTAGATGATTACAGTAGGTTCACTTGAGTGTTCTTCTTGAGAGTAAAAAATGAAGCCTTAGAAAAATTCATTGTCTATACAAAAGTGGCCTAAAATGAAAAAGGTTACACTATAACTATTATTAGAAGTGATCATGGTAAGGAGTTTGAAAATATTGGATTTGATGAATATTACAATGATCAAGGAATTAGTCATGATTTTTCAGCCCCTAGAAAACCACAACAAAATGAGGTAGTTGAGAGAAGAAATAGAACATTAGAAGAAATGGCTAGAACCATGTTGTGTGAAAATAACTTACCTAAATATTTTTAGGCTGGAGCTATAAATACATCTTGCTATATCATTAATAGAGCTATGATTAGACAAATTTTAAAGAAAACCCCTTATGAGCTTTGCAAGGGAAAGAAGCCTAATATTAGCTATTTTCACCCATTTGGTTGTAAATGCTTTGTCTTAAATAATGGAAAAGACAATTTAAGAAATTTTGATGCCAAGAGTGATGAGGGAACCTTTTTAGGCTATTCTTTGAGTTCAAAGGCATATAGAGTATATAACAAAAGAACATTAATGGTTGAAGAATCAATACATGTAATATTTGATGAGTCAAATGATATATCTAAAAGTTCAACCAATGATGAGGATATTGAAATATTTGATGAAAACTTGAATGAAATCTCAAACATAGAGAATGATCTATTAGAAAAACTTGACATTAATAAAGAGGATGAAGAGGAACTAGAAATATTAGAAAGAGAGTCTAGAACACCAAGAGAATTAGGATATGTCAAAGATTGTGAAATAGTAGGAGATCAAACTCTTGGAGTTAGAACTAGATCATCTCTAAGGAATGTGTGTCAATATATAACCTTTGTGTCTCAAATTGAACATGGAAATGTCAATGAAGCTTTAGATGATAATAATTGGTTTTTAGCTATGCAAGAAGAACTAAATCAATTTGAGAGAAGCAAAGTATGGAAACTAGTTCCTAGACCTAGTGATCACTCTATAATTGGAACTAAATGGATCTTCAAGAACAAGATGGATGAAAATAGTGTGATCATAAGAAACAAAGCTAGGCTAGTTGCACAAGGCTATAGGCAAGAAGAAGGAATAGACTATGATGAAACTTATGCACCGGTAGCTAGATTAGAAGCAATAACAATGCTACTTGCCTTTGCATGCTATAAAAACTTCAAATTATATCAAATGGATGTAAATAGTGCATTTTTAAATGGTTTCACTAATGAAGAAGTTTATGTTGAGCAACCTCCCAGTTTTGACGTCATGAATTTCCTGAACATGTATTCAAACTATCTAAGTTACTTTATGGTTTGAAACAAGCTCCTAGAGCTTGGTATGAAAGACTGTCAAAATGCTTA
The DNA here is from genome assembly GCA_033439115.1 of Firmiana major. Taxonomy (NCBI): domain Eukaryota; kingdom Viridiplantae; phylum Streptophyta; class Magnoliopsida; order Malvales; family Malvaceae; genus Firmiana; species Firmiana major. The sequence goes on from CM065902.1 coordinate 37,578,739, forward strand.
ATAGAAAAAGGATTTTCAATAGGAAAAGTAGATACTACTTTGTTTATCAAAAATAAAAATAAAGATTTACTAGTTGTTCAAGTGTATGTAGATGACATTATTTTTGGATCAACTAATGAATCTCTATGCCAAGAGTTTGCTAAGATCATGTAAGGTGAATTTGAAATGAGCATGATGGGAGAGCTCACCTACTTCTTAGGACTTCAAGTGAAGCAAACTAAATATGGAACTTTCATCAATCAAGCGAAATATACTAAGGATTTGCTCAAACGATTTGGAATGGATAACTGCAAACCTCAAGCAACTTCAATGGGCACCAACATCAAGCTTGATAAAGATGAAAGTGGTAAGTGTGTAGACACTAAACTATATAGGTCTATGATTAGTTCATCGCTCTATCTTACTGCAAGTAGACCAGATATTTTGTTTAGTGTATGCTTATGTGCTAGATTTCAATCCTCTTCTAGGGAGTCACACTTATTAGCCACTAAAAGGATCTTTATATATCTTAAAGGCACTCCTTCTCTAGGACTTTAGTACCCTAAGGACTCCACCTTTGTTGTTCATGCTTTTTCTGATGCAGATTTTGGGGGCTGTAAAATAGATAGAAAGAACACTTCAGGAACATGCCAATTCTTAGGATATAGATTAATCTCATGGTTCTCTAAGAAACAAAATAGTGTAGCACAATCCACAACAGAAGCTGAATATATAGCAGTTGGTAGTTGTAGTGCTCAAGTGTTGTGGATTAAACAACAAATGAAAGACTATGGTATTGACATGAAGCAAGTCTCAATCAAATGTGATAATACTAGTGCCATTAATCTCTATAAGAATCCAATTCAACACTCTAAAACTAAGCATATTGAGATTAGGCATCATTTTCTTAGAGATCATGTACAAAAAGGAGATATCATTCTAGAATATAATGATATTCTACGTCAAATAGCTGATATCTTCACCAAACCACTTGATAGAGATAGGTTTTGTGTTCTTAGAGGTGAATTAGGACTTATGAATGTTCCTTGAGATTTATCCCCTTCAAAACCTTGATTTTAAAGTGATTTTTAACTGATTTTTTAATTTTTTTGGGGCAAAAAGTATGAGAGATCGATCTTCAATCACTATAGATCGATATTTATGCTCTAAATTGGCCTAAAGCAGAAAGGCTCAGCTAAGCAGATCGATCTTCTTCACCATAAGATCGATCTCCTTAAGCTTCTGTATTTCATAGATCAATCTATGCATTTGGCAGATCTATCTCCTTAAGCCTATGTAAAATAGCAGATCGATCTATGCATTTGGCAGATCGATCCCCTTAAGCCTCTGTAACACAGCAGATCGATCTCTGCATTCGACAGATCGATCTCCTTGAGCTTCTGTATTTTGAAGATCGATCCTTTGAAACAGAAGATCGATCTCTTCAAGTTTCTAGAAATATCAGATCGATCTGGTACCTCGACAGATCGATCTCCTTAGCCCTGGACTGTAAAAACTGCTTCAAAATCCCCAAATTTCAAAAACCCAAATCTTCAAATCCCTAACCCTCTGTCATGCCTCAACCTTCGATTCTCACTCCCAGATCGGTCTCGATAAGGTTTTTGCCAAATCTTTTCATCAATCAGTGTTCTAGTAACCTACATTGTTGAATTTTCTTCAAAAAATTTCTCTGTTTTTTGTTGAAATCTTCATTAGGGTAATTCTAGCACTGTTTCATTCCCTAGGTTTTTAGAGAACTCTTCAAACTAGTGCTTAAGTGTGTTTAGAACAATCCTTGTGTCTAGGTCATTTCTTAGTATACAATTATTCCTCGTCTTAAGAGAGCGGCCAATAGAGAGCCTAGACCATCTTCCTCACATCCACCCATTGCCTCTTCTGTCACTAACTTTAACAGGTGTTTTCAAACACCTGCAAAAAAGAAACGATATGAAGAGTATTTCTCCACTATGTCAATTAAACATTGGTGAACAATTGGCTTCTCTTTTTTAAATCGTATTGACTTTCATTACCTATCATAAATGGAAGAATTTGGTTGGCTTCTATTTCTTAAAATTAATACCCCGGCACCTCCAAACATCATCAGGGCCTTCTTTTCTAACACTGAACTCATGTACGACCCTGATGATACCTACAAAATACTAGGGTTTAAAATGTTTGTCATGTCTAAAATAATATCTATAGACACATCCATACTAGCCCGAGTGTTTGACATAAAAGATGAGGGGCTGACTGATGAAGAGGAGGAGGTACCTCTAGAATTTAACCTCCCCGGGGATAAGGCGAGTGATCTACCGATGCACTCGAGGTTGCTCCACCTTATCATCTCGTGGAATCTTAGACCCTTTGGTACCCGCCACTCCATGGTTAGGAGACTATATCGATTTTGGCTCCACCACCTTCACTCTTCACAAAATCAAAAACTTAATCTAGTCCACTTCATTTATGAAGACTGGCTGAAGATCGTACGCGGCCAACCCTCCACGATATTCTTTCCACAATCGCTGGCGTACTTGCTTCAACGACTCAAGGTCGATTATTCATGTGAGGCAGGTGAAGTGCCTTCTCCAAAGAGCGTATTGAACATTGGCACACTTCATCACATGGGATACTACAAGGACTTTCAAGGGCAATGGAGGAAGAAGCGAGAACACCAGTCTGAGGCAGCCATGGAAGAAGACCCATCAACAGAGCCTACTACCCCACTAGCTGAACCTACTGAGGTTCCTTCTTTGTCAACTGCTCTACCCACTGCACCTGCATCATCATCCGATGGGCTGGAATCGATTGTGGGGATGATTATGGAGCTTAACAGAAAGATGGATGAAGGATTTGCAAACCTTCATGCCACACAGCAAGCTATGTTCGATGAGTTGTAGGTTACTCACACTCGAGTCGAGGAACTCATGGAGTGCTTTCCTCCTCAGCCTTAGGACATGATTGTTAGGAATGTTTTCGATATTTACTGTTTGTTGTTTGAAACATCATTTGCTTGAATGCTTATTTTATGAGATGACATGATGGTTCAGTTTGAATGTTTATTTTGTTATGCTTTGGTATCATTTTGAAATGACATATCGTTTGGAAGATAATTGACTTTATGCCTTTATTGCCATTGATATGACAAAAAGGGGGAGAAGAATATGCTAAGAAAACATGTTTAATGTTTTCAAGGAAAGCTTAATTTAAGGGGGAGTAAAGGGGAGCTTACATTAAGGGGGAGTTTTTGAAAGCAAAACAAATTTTGTGCATAATGCAAAAGGGGTAACTAAACATGTTTATTAAATAAGTTTTGTCATATCAAAAAGGGGGAGATTATTGAGTTAATATATTTTGAAATGACAAAACAAGTAAATTCAATAAAATAGAAATGATTTAAAACATGTTTAGAGGTTATCAGTACTAGAAACTAAGTATTTAAGGATGAGAGATCGATCTGGTTAGATGAGAGATCGATCTCCTGGGTTTTCTAGTATGAGAGTATGATCTCATGAGAATATGAGATCGGTCAGCTAAAAGATTGAAATCTCAAAGAAACTTTATAAGATATTGAGGAAGCAGAGATCGATCTGTAAGGGTTATAAGATCGATTTGTAAATTACAGAATGTCTGTGAGATCAATCTGGTATAGGAAAAGATCGATCTCCTCTAAATCAAATGGTAAAGGTAGTAGATCGATCTGTAGATCGATCTATGCTCAAACAGAAGTTTATGAGATCGATCTCCTGTGGATAGAGATTGATCTCCTCAAAGTCAGAGAGTTAAGGAGATCGATCTATGGTGTTTAGAGATCGATCTCCTCTCTATGAGAATAGTTGCTAGATCGATCTGGAGATCATCTTGCCTCAAACAGAGAGATTGGAAGATCTATCTGCTGGTTCAGCAGATCGATCTTCACTAACATTTTCAAATTGTAAGATCGATCTCTACAAATATGAGATCGATCTTCATGCTTCAAGTTGCTTTGTAATCGCAGGAAATTAAACTAAGAGATCGATTTGGTCATAATAGGAGATCGATCTAGCACTCTATTGGAGGTTCCCAACGGCTCTTTCTGTAAAATCTTCAACGGGAAAAACAGCATTAAATGCTCCAACTACTAATCCTGCTGTATAAAATCAAGCATTGAAGACATTGGAAAAGGAGACACTATTGCTATAAATTCTATATATTCTCTAGAAATCTTTTTCAACATTCTCTTTGTCTTCAAACATCATTTATTGATATTGTTGTAAACAATCTCTGTGGAGAAGCTATTCTATCCTACCCTCAAGAGAAAGCTTTACCTTGTATTCATCCCTAATTTAAGAGAGAAGATGAGAGTTCCTCTGTGAGATAATTTTGTAAAATGGTGAATATTTGTCTATGTAAAAAGGGTAGAGAGGTTATTCCTTAACCTGTAAAAAGGAGTCTGTAACAGCCATTGATAGAGTGAAAGAAAGCTCTTGACAAGGAGGTCAAGAAGAGAGGACGCAGGTAAGAGATTGGCCGAACCTCTATAAACTACTGAGTTTGTTGTTTCCTTCCCTTATCTTCTTTCAATTTATTGTATTACATTATATTGATTATTCAATTAGATTCAATTAAGTTTAAATTTACCATTAACCTTAGAAAACCGATTCACCTCCCCTCGGTAGAGCCAACAGAATGAGCTAAACCGAAAAGGCTCGATATATGCCTATGAAATGAGGAAAAGTGACATATTGTCAGACCCAAATTTTTGTAGCTTGTACCTTATGATTCCTATGTGTATGAACACTCCGTTATTATAGTTGAATCATAAGAAGAGTATTTACTAGACTTAAAGTGTTAGTGAAATGATTTAACACGCAAAAGCTACATAAAAAGCCTAATGTGAGCTATAAGTGTCACAGGCTAAACCGAGTAAATCTAATCATTCTGACTGAAAATAAGAACTTAAAATGAGAAAACATAGAGAGCTCATGAAGGAAAGTCAGCTTGATTTAGTCCCGAACACAGAAAACGAGAGTAAAAGCTAAAAAGGGTAAAATGGACCTTTTTGGCGAGATAAGGTGTTTCGGGTGAAATTATCCACCGGGAATGGTTGAAACATAAAGACGAGAGTGTAAGACATAAGATATGACACTTTTGAAATTTGAAGAAAAAGTCAACTTGGTCAATGGTTAAGAAAAAAGTCAACTATAGTTAAGAAATTGGACTTTAACCATAGTTGACTAATCATGGTTAAAAATTAACATAAATGTGGAGAAAATTTTAGAGAAAAATATTCTTAGCCAGAATAAAACATAATCATCCCCGAAAGTAAGGAAAATTTATTCGGAAGGATTCTGATTAAATTTAATGGTTAAAAATGTAATGGGCCTAAGGTGAAAATTTTAAAGCCCATTAAGGTATACCAAACGTATATTGAAATTCTTAGGTCCTTAGACTGAATTGTTGGACTAATTGATTGGCCAAATATTTAGACAATTAAATGCCCGAGGTATAGTAATAATTTTAGCCCAAAAACTATTAAGAAAGCCCAAACCGAGAAGCCCAAATGGAAAGCCCATGAGATAAATATCTAACCATAGTTAAAGCTAACCATGACTCATAAGGTGACTCACTAGGTGACTCATGGCTAAGGCTTGGAAAGTCAAGCTTAATGGCTGGAAAGTAAAGCTTAATGGCTAATTAAGTGGCTTATAAATTCAGCCACACCATTGTCATCTTCATCACACCAAATTCGGCTAGAAGAAGAAACCATTAAAACAAATTATCCAAGCTTTCTCTTACTAGAAATCACTAGGAATTAGGCATAATTGGAACTTGCATCCTTCAAGGAAGTTGTTCCAAATTGAAAGGAGAGTGACATATGTTGGAATTGGCTATCAAGGAGCCATAAAGTGCAAACTGTGAGCCTTCAAAGTTTCGGCCAAGGGTGAACACAACAATTGGTATATTTTTAAGTTTTCAATTTCAGATATGTTAATGTATGAATGATTTTAAGTATATTGATATATGTTTTAAGTATTAAAACATATTAAATCACTATGATATTGGTTAGGCCGAAAGTGAGTAGTGAGATATTGAATTATGTCCATATGATTTTAAGGCATAAATGGATTAATGTACATGTGTTAATGATTTTAGTGTAATTAGAATTAATCAATTTGATTAATTAATACATGTAATTAGTTGACAATCAAGGTGTTTGATAAAATGCCTAAATGAACTATATGATGTTTAGGAATGTTGCCAACCAAGTGTTTGTGAAAATGCCTAAGTGAATTGGCTAAGAAATAGGCATGGATGGCATGCCATGGTATAACCGATGGCATGGATAGCTCTCGGCCATGGCATGTGGCCGAGAGGCCCAATGGGCCAAGCCCAAATATTTTAGGCCCAATGTGAGGTAATGGGTCTAGGACAAGCCCAATAAGAGTTGGTGGGCCCTACAAGCCCAATAGGCCCAACGAAAATGAATAGTAAAATGAAAATGGGCTTAAGGCATGTTAGGCCCATTAAGGATTTCTAAAGCCCATTAAGGGAAATAGACTGTATTTAATGTGGAATACTATAGAAAATTTGTAATTAACCTGATAAATGGTTATATGTAGGTCCAGAGAGTATTGGAGAAGCAAATCGGACTGCTGAAACGAGCAGCGCAGAGAAAGTGAAATTTCTCGAGTAATTGCAAGTAAGGGACTTTTGTGAGTAGTTAGAGATACCTGCACATATTTTCGTCTGCTTTTACATTCACTTAAAAACTCTGACGGTCAGAGAAAGTGAATAATAATTATTGCGACCCAATAGTGGTAAATTACGATTTTACCCCTAGTTAGTCAAAAAGTTAACTTTTGTGAAAAGTTGTAAAAAGCATGGAAACCACTATTTTGAGTGTTTAACTACTGTTTAGCAGGAGAATAAATAGATGGGCTTATGATTTTAAGGTTAATGTGAATTAAGCACACTTTATAGTGCTGATTTTGATGTTTTGTAAATCATCCCTTTTTAAAGAGCCATCTATCATATTTTGTGAGAATGAATCGTCCTGGAGCACAGCTCGCACTGGATTTCATATATTTTCCACATACATCAGTGCTTGATTTTGATTCACACTAGATTTCCATGACATGCATGATAGAGTATTGGAGTTATTACTCGTACTCAGTTTTATATGATATATGCATGACAGAGTGCTGGAGTGATTAGCTCGTACTCGAGTTTTACATGAGATACATGACAGAGTGCTGGAGCGTTGCTCGTACTCGATTCTTCATGATTTATACATGACATAGTACTGGAGCTATTGCTCGTACTTGATTTGATAATATTGTGCATAGCATGGTACTGGAGCTATTGCTCGTACTTGATTTAATACATGAACTATGCATTGACTTAGTTGCTAGAGGTTTACTCGCACTAGAGTTTGAGTTTGTGATGTGAAACAGTGTTTGAGCAGAGTGTCGACTGTGAGTCGCACTCAAAGGCGCGCACTGTATGTGATATATAATACATGTTAAAACCCATGCCCGAGTCCTTGTGTGACTGAGTGTCACATCTTGTGAGAGGATATCCGCATGAGGGTAATAGAGACGTGGTATGATATTCCATGGTTTGAGGGCTAAGACCTATGGCAGGTATCCCGACTGTGATGTAGGGTCCATGGAGTACGTTATACCGTTCATGTGGCATGAGAGTACACTTTACCGTGTGGTGTTGTGGAGTTGAGGAGGATATAGCTGGTGGTTGTGATGGACTGACCCCCCTCCCGTTGTAGTAGTGATGCCCCGCACACTAGGATTCCGTGTAGCTTGGGATCACATGTCGGATATGATCATAGTCCAGGATACTATTTACATTTTCACCACTGAGTCTCACATGATATATCACTTGATTGACTGATTTAAATTGTGGACAGACCTGAGGGATAAGTCCGACTTCGATTTTGTGATGTGAATTATTTAAATGCCATATTTATTATGATTGAAATATACATGGCATGATTTACCTAAAGGCATGATTTATACAAAGATGCATTGTTTTGCACTACATGCCTACATTTGAGAAAGAAAGCATGATTTATGTACATGGGATTTAATCTGTACAAGTATACATATATATATATATATGTAAAGACATGCTTTTAAAGTGAGTTAAGGAAATAATGTTTTCAAGGTATAGCATTATTTTGAGTAGATAGTATAGATATCTACTTGCTTGCCTGATTTCTTTACTGAGCGCATTGTATGTTCACCCCCCTTTTCTTTACATCTCTCTACAGAGCATCAGCAGTAGAGCGAGAGCTATTGAGGGATAGTATTTCCTGAGTCCATTGCTAGTTCCTATCGACCGCCAAGTATACAGATTTTGTACGGTTATGTATCTAAACATAAAAACAGCACAGTGATGTATACGATATATATATATGGGGAATGTATTTGTGTTAGATTTTATATAATCTCACATGTATTATAAAAGCAGTTACAGTCAGTAGCAGTATATTAACATGTATGTATGATAATAGATAATGTGGTAAGCGAGGATTCTGACATCGAATCACAGCCCAACCATTGAAGAAAGGAAAGGTAAGTTAAAATGCGAAAAATTTGTAGTGATTTTTAGTTAAGTCATGGATTGAGAACGGGTGCTAACTGATATAAGTAAGTCGTAAAGCATAAGTTATGGGCTGAAATAAATGAATGGATTGTTATTTTGATAAGTCTAAGTTTAAGAAATGAAAAGTTATCGAAATAGCTAAATGGCACGTTTATCGACTATCACGACCCTTTTCATTCTTTTTAACCGAAAATCTCAACAATTTCTTCGCATATATTCCTTTCCCTACTCAGTCGTGAACAAACTTACCACTACACTGTTGGGCTGTGAGTCAATAATAATTCACTCATAATATCCATTCTCAGTTAATAAAAGTGATGTCATACATTTAAACGTCAATCATTCATTTATACAAAATATGATTTCTGACATCTACAATCCCCCATAATTACATTTCGAATGACTACTATGCTTTTACATTGTTTAGATACAAAAAGGAATCACTGTGTATATACCTCTGAGAGATGGATGCAGTGTATATCCAAAATACAATGCCTCAGTCCTCACTAGGCTGCTATGTACGCTCTGTAGGGGGAAAAGTAGAGAGGGATGAGCAACCACACGCTCAGTAAGGCAATAATGCAAGCATGGTAGATAACTACTCTATCTACATGATGATAATGTTATGCATAAATCATTTATAATAGGAGCATGAGGAATAAAACTGTCATATGAGTATACATATATATCATGTATCAAATCATGTAAAATTGGCATATAAAACATGGAATATCAACGTGTGAAAACATCTCATACTTATTAAACTTATAAAAAGGGCAATTCATTTAAGAAACCTCCTTTTTAAATCACATCTCTTTCCCAACACATAAAATCCCATCGAAATCAATTCTCAATCACAAACCTTAGTATCATTTCATAAATCAAATCCCACAAGGCTCGACCCCTCCCTCGGGTCTACTTTGGGCAACCACAATCATACATATGTAAGAAAACTAAATCACTATATCATGAGTGACTATGTGGGCCAACTACATCATAAATCATCCCAGACCACATGCATCCAGGTGTGCGGGGTATCGTGTTGGCACGAAGGTGGATTATCCCTTGCCAGACTTTCTCATCACAAAATCATCATGCGATACATCGTACTCCATGTGATATACACGGTACATCGTACTCTGTGGACTCATATCGTTGTTGGGCGTGCCATTCCTAGGTCTTATCTACCCCATACCAAGAATTTTCCATACCCATGTAGGAGAGCCTTCCTATCGAACAAAGCCTCCCCACCCCTTTAGGGTTTAAGGATGCTGGCTTAAGGATCGTTCTGTAAGAGAGCCTCCCAACCGAATAGAGCCTCCCTGCCTAAAAAAGCCTCCCCGCCTCCTCGGGCTTAAGGATGCGGGCTTAAGGATGTTGGCTTAAGGATGTAGGGCTTAAAGATCTTATCGTAAGAGAGTCTCCCCACCGAACAGAGCCTCCTTGGCTAAAAGAGCCTCCTCGCCTCCTCGGGCTTAAGGATGTTGGCTTAAGGATGTAGGGCTTAAGGATCTTGTTGGCTCTACCGAGAGGGGGTGAATCGATTTTCTAGAGTTAATGGCTAATTTAAACTTAATTAGATCTAATTGCAAATAACGAATAATTAATATAATGAAATGCAATAAATTGAAAGAGGATAAGGGAAGGAAAAGGCAAACTCAATAGTTTATAGAGGTTCGGCCAATCTCTTACCTACGTCCTCTCTTCTTGACCTCCTTGTCAAGAGCTTTCTTTCACTCTATCAATGGATGTTACACACTCCCTTTTTCAGGTAAAGGAATAACCTCTCTACCCTTTTTACACAAATAAATATTCACCCTTTTACAAAGTTTATCTCACTGAGGAACACTCCTCTTCTCTCTTGAATTAAGGATGAATACAAGGTAAAGCTTTTCTTTTGTGGGTAGGATACAAATAGCTTTTACACCAAGAATTTTACAAACTATCAATAAATGAAGATTGAAGACAAAGAGAATGTTGGAATGAAATTCTTGAGAATATACAGAGTTTATAGCAATAGTGTCTCCTTTTCTAGTGTCTTCAATGCTTGATTTTATGCAGCAGGATTGGTAGTTGGAGCATTTAATTCTGTTTTTCCCGTTGAAAGTTTTACAGAAAGAGGCGTTGGGAATCTCCAGTAGAGTGCCAGATCGATCTCCAATCTTGACCAGATCGATCTCTTAGTTTAATTTCCTGCGATTACAAAGCAAATTGAAGCATGGAGATCGATCTCATATTTACAGAGATCGATCTTACAATTTGAAAATGTTAGTGAAGATCGATCTGTCGAACTAGCAAATCGATCTTCCAATCTCTCTGTTTGAGACAAGATCGATCTTCAGATCGATCTACCAAGTATTCTCGTAGAGAGGAGATCGATCTCTAATCAACCCAGATTGATCTCCTTAGCTCTCTGACTTTGAGGAAATCGATCTCTTCCTATACCAGATCGATCTCATAAACTCTCTCTTTGAGCATAGATCGATCTACAAATCGATCTACTACCCTTGCCCTTTATTTTAGAGGAGATCGATCTCTTCTTAGACCAGATCGATCTCATAGACATTCTGTAATAAACAGATCGATCTTATAACCCTTAGAGATCGATCTCTGCTTCCTCAATACCTTATACAGTTCCTTTGAGATTTCAATCTTATAGCAGATCGATCTTATATTCTCATGAGATCGATCTATCATACTAGAAAACCCAGGAGATTGATCTCTCATCTCATCAGATCGATCTCTCATCCTTAAACACTTAGTTTCTGGTACTGATAACCTCTAAACATGTTTTAAATCATTTCTATATTATTGAATTTACTTGTTTTATCATTTCAATATATATTAACTCAACAATCTCCCCCTTTTTTATATGACAAAACTTATTCAATAAACATGTTTAGTTACCCATTTGCGTTATGCACAAAATATTTTTTGCTTTCACAAACTCCCCCTTACTTTTAGCCCCTTAACTTCCCTTTAATTTAAGCTTTCCTTTAAAACATTAAACATGTTTTCTTAACGGAACGGATTCTTTCTTCTCCCCCTTTTTGTCATATCAATGACAATAAAGGTATAAAGGCAATTAACTTTCAAAAGATATGTCATTTCAAAATGGTAACTCATTATAACACATTTCAAAAAGAACTATCATGTCATTTCATAAAGTAAGAATTCAAGCAAATAATGTTTCAAGCAGTAAACATTAAACATGAAAAACTATCTAAAACATTCCTAACAATTATGTCCTAAGGCTAAGGAGGAAATCGCTCCAGAAGTTCCTCGACTCGAGTGCGAGTAACCTGCAGATCATCAAACATGGCCTGTTGTATGGCATGAAGGTTTGCAAATCGTTCATTCATCTTCCAGTTAAGCTCCATAATCATCGCCACAATCGATTCCAGCCTATCGGATGATAGTGCAGGTGCAATGGGCTGAGCAGTCGACGAAGATGGACCCTCAATAGGTTCAGCTGGTGGGGCAATAGGCTCTGCTGATGGGTCTTCTTCTATGGTTGCCTCAAACTACTGTTCTTGCTTCTTATTCCATTCCCCTCGAAAGTCCTTATAGTACCCCATGTGGTGAAGTGTGCCAATGTTTAATACGCTCTTTGGAGAAGGCACTTCCCCAGTCTCACAAGAGTAATCGACCCCAACTCGTTGAAGTAAGTATGCAAGCGGTTGTTGAAAGACTATCGTAGAGGCTTGGCCGCGTACGATCTTTAGCCAATCTTCGTATATGAAGTGGACCAGATTGGGTTTTTGATTTTTGGAAGAGTGGAGGTAGTGGAACCAAAATCGATCTAGTCTCCTAACTGTGGAGTGACGGGTACCAAAGGGTCTAAGATTCCACAAGATGATAAGGTGGAGTAACCTCGGGTGCATCGGTAGGTCACTCGCCTTATCCCCGGGAAGGTCAAATGCTAGAGGAACTTCTTCCTCTTCATCGGTCAACCCCTCATCTCTTATGTTAAACACTTGGGCTAATATGGATGTGTCTATAGGGATTAATTTAGACATAACATACGTTTTAAATCCTAGAATTTTGCAGGTATCATCAGGGTCGTAGATGAGTTCAGCATTAGAAAAGAATACCTTGATGATGTTTGGAGGTACCGGTGTATTAATTTTAAGAAATGGCAGCCAACCAAATTCTTCCATTTTTGACAGATACGTAAAGTCAATACGATTTAAAAAGGAAAAGTCAATGGTTCACCAATGTTTAATTGGCATTGTGGAGAAATACTCTTCATATCTTTTTCTTTTTGCAGGTGTTTGAAAACACCTGTTAAAGGTAGTGACAGAAGAGGGAGGAGCTGTTTGGGAAGAGGACCCTCTATCAACATTTGGTCTAGGTGGTTTTTGGCCAACTTTCTTAAGACGAGGCATGATTAAAAATCTAGCTAGACACAGTCTAAATTTGTTTTGTAGTTCCTAAATAACAGTTCTATAGAAACCTAGGCAATGGAACAGTTCTAGAATTGCCCTATTTGAGATTTTCAGCACAAATAAAGAAATTTTTGAAGAAAACTTAACAATGTAGGTTACTAGAACAAAAATGATGAATAGATTTTGCAAAAACCTTACCGAGATCGATCTGGGAGGGAGAATCGAAGGGTGAGGCGCGACAGAGGTTAGGGATTTTAAAAATTTGGATGATTGAAATTTGAGGATTTCGAAGCAGTTTTTATAGTCAGGGCTAAGGAGATCGATCTGTCGAGGTACCAGATCGATCTCATATTTCTAGAAACTTGAAGAGATCGATCTGTTGTTTCAAATGATCGATCTTCAAACTACAGAAGATCAAGGAGATCGATCTGCCGAATGCAAAGATCGATCTTCTATGTCACAAAGGCTTTAACGAGATTGATCTACCAAATGCATAGATCGATCTGCTATTTTACAAAGACTTAATGAGATCGATCTGCCAAATGGAAAGATCGATTTGTGAAATACAGAAGCTTAAGGAGATCGATCTTATGGGATATAAGATCGATCTGTTTGGCTGAACCTTACTGCTTTAGGCCAATTTGGAGCATAAAGATCGATCTATGGTGATAGGAGATCGATCTCTCACACTTTTTACCCAGAAAAATCATTGAAAACTTCGTTTAAAATCACTTTGAAATCAAGGTTTTGAAGGGGATAAATCATAAGGAACATTCATGAGTCTTAATTCACCTCTAAGGACGCAAAACCTATCTCTATCAAGAGGTTTGGTGAAGATATCAGCTATTTGATGTAACGTATCAATATACTCTAGAATTATATCTCCTTTTTATACATGGTCTCTAAGAAAATGATGCCTAATCTCAATATGCTTAGTTCTAGAGTGTTGAATAGGATTCTTAGATAGATTAATGGCACTGGTATTATCACATTTGATTGAGACTTGTTTCATGTCAATACCATAGTCTTTCATTTGTTGTTTAATCCATAACACTTGAGCACTACAACTACCTGCTGCTATATATTCAGCCTCTATTGTGGATTGTGCTACACTATTTTGTTTCTTAGAGAACCATGAGATTAATCTATTCCCTAAGAATTGACATGTACCTGAAGTGCTCTTCCTATCTATTTTACAGCCCCCAAAATCTACATCAGAAAAAGCATGAAGAGTAAAGGTGGATTCCTTGGGGTACCAAAGTCCTAGAGAGGGAGGGTACTTAAGATATCTAAAGATTCTTTTAGTTGCTAATAAGTGCGATTCCCTAGGAGAGGATTGAAATCTAGTACAAAGGCATACACTAAATAGAATATCTGGTCTACTTGCAGTAAGATAAAGCAATGAACCAATCATAAACCTATATAGTTTAGTGTCTACACACTTACCACTTTCATCTTTATCAAGCTTGATGTTGTGCCCATTGGAGTTGCTTGAGGTTTGCAATTATCCATTCCAAATCGTTTGAGCAAATCCTTAGTATATTTTGCTTGATTGATGAAGGTTTCATCTTTAGTTTGCTTTACTTGAAGTCCCAAGAAATAGGTGAGCTCTCCCATCATGCTCATTTCAAATTCACCTTGCATGATCTTAGCAAACTCTTGGCATAAAGATTCATTAGTTGATCCAAAAATAATGTCATCTACATACACTTGAACAACTAGTAAATCTTTATTTTTATTTTTGATAAACAAAGTAGTATCTATTTTTCCTCTTGAAAATCCTTTTTCTATTAAGAATTTTGACAATCTTTCATACCATGCTCCAGGAGCTTGTTTCAAACCATAAAGTGCCTTAGATAGTTTGAAGACATGTTCAGGAAATTCATGAATTTCAAAACCGGGAGGTTGCTCAACATAAACTTCTTCATTAATAAAACCATTTAAAAATGCACTCTTTACATCCATTTGATATAATTTGAAGGTTTTATAACATGCAAAGGCAAGTAGCATTCTTATTGCTTCTAATCTAGCTATCAATGCATAAGTTTCATCATAGTCTATTCCTTCTTCTTGCCTATAGCCTTGTGCAACTAGCCTAGCTTTGTTTCTTATGATCACACTATTTTCATCCATCTTGTTCTTGAAGATCCATTTAGTTCCAATTATAGAGTGATCACTAGGTCTAGGAACTAGTTTCCATACTTTGCTTCTCTCAAATTGATTTAATTCCTCTTGCATGGCTAAAAACCAATTATTATCATATAAGGCTTCATTTACATTTTTAGGTTCAATTTGAGACACAAAAGCTATATATTGACACACATTCCTTAGAGATGATCTAGTTCTAACTCCAAGAGTTGGATCTCCTACTATTTCACAATCTTTTACATATCCTAATTCTCTTGGTGCTCTAGAATCTCTTTCTAATATTTCTAGTTCTTCTTCATCCTCTTTATTAATGTCAAGTTTCTCTAATAAATCATTCTCTACATTTGAAGTTTCTTTTAAGTTCTCATTAAATATTTCTATATCCTCATCATTGGTTGAACTTTTAGATAAATCATTTGACTCATCAAATATTACATGAATTGATTCTTCAACCATCAATGGTCTTTTGTTATATACTCTATATGTCTTTGAATTCAAAGAATAGCCTAAAAAGATTCCCTCATCACTCTTGGCATCAAATTTTCCTAGATTGTCTTTTCCATTATTTAAGACAAAGCATTTACATCAAAAGGGGTGAAAATAGCTAATATTAGGCTTCTTACCCTTGTAAAGCTCATAAGGGGTTTTCTTTAAAATTGGTCTAATCATAGCTCTATTAATGATATAGAAAGATGTATTTATAGCTTCAGCCCAAAAATATTTAGGTAAATTATTTTCACACAACATGGTTCAAGCCATTTCTTCCAATGTTCTATTTCTTCTCTCAACTACCCCATTTTGTTGTGGTGTCCTAGGGGCTGAAAAATTATGACTAATTCATTGATCATTGCAATATTCATCAAATCCAATATTTTCAAACTCCTTGCCATGATCACTTCTAATACTAGTTATAGTGTAACCTTTTTCATTTTGAGCCACTTTTGTATAGGCAATGAATTTTTCTAAGGCTTCATTTTTTACTCTAAAAAAGAACACCCAAGTGAACCTAGTGTAATCATCTACAATTACAAACCCATAATGTTTCCCACCTAGGCTTGTTGTTCTAGTTGGTCCAAATAGATCTAGATGAAGTAATTGAAGAGGCCTAGTGGTTGATACACTATGTTTAGGTTTAAATGTTGTTCTTTTATGTTTTCCTTTAACACAAGCTTCACAAATTTTGTCATAGTCAAAGGACAACTTAGGTAATCCTATAACAAGATCTTTTCTAGCTAACTTAGATAACACATGCATGCTAGCATGACCTAGTCTTCTATGCCACAATCAAGGTTCTTTTTCTTTATCTACCATTAGGCATATGTTTTCATTTTTAAGTTCATTTAGATAGACAATGTATATATTACCTTGCCTATGACCTAGGAAAAGAACTTTAGTAGATTTAGGATCTATAACATGACATTTCAAGCAATCAAAAATTACTTTGTAACCTTTGTTACAAAGTTGACTAATACTTAGTAAGTTATGTTTTAGACCCCTAACAAGCAACATTTTTTTCTAATGAAAAGTAGTCATTACCTATTGAACCACTTCCTTCAACTTGGCCTTTGGAGTTGTGCCCAAATGTGATTTCTCCACCAACTTTTGATTTAAATGAGTTGAAGTGGCTTCTATCACCGATCATGTGTCTTGAGCATCCACTGTCCAAGTACCAATCTTCCTTTGTTTTAGCTTTGTGGCAATGCTCACTCACCTTTTCATCTTCAATAGCCATGAAGTAAAGATTGGCAATATCCTCATGTGAATCATCATCAGAGCTGTCACTGTCGCTCCAAGTTGCCATCATTGCCTTCTTCTTGTGATACCTATCATTTGATCTTTTAAAGAGAGGGCAGTTAAATTTAATATGTCCTGGCTTTTTACATTCGTAACATACAATGGTATCTTTCCTACCTAACTCTTCTTGATCTTTTTGTGGTTTCTCCTACCACTACCACTACCACTAGCTTTCATTCTCATAAATTTGTTAAATCTTTTGGCAAACATTGCCATTTCAAGATCTTCTTCACTACCACTCTTATTTTTACTCTCCTCTTGAGTAGTGGATTTCAAAGCTACTCCCACTTTCTTAGGTGGCTCTTCATTTCTTCTTAACTTCATTTCATAAGTGAGTAGTGATCCTATTAATTTATCTAGTGATAGTGTGTGGGGATCTTTAGACTCCTCAATTGCAGTTACTTTAGCTTCCCATGATTTTGGTAGGCTATTCAAAATTTTCTTAACCATTTCTATATTTGAATAAACTTTTCCTAAGGATTTTAACCCATTTATTACATCGGTGAATCTAGTGAACATGCCACTAATTGACTCTCCTTCTTTCATCCTAAACAGCTCATAATCATGTGTGAGCATTCCTACCTTAGTCTCATTTACTTGGTCCCTTCATGAGTTATTGTCAATTTGTCTCATATTTGTTTGGCATTGTCACAACCAGAGACTCTATTTTATTCATTTGGCCCTAAAGCACAAAATAGAGTGTGCATGGCCTTAGCATTTAGCTGAGCACATTTTACATCACTTGAATCCCACTCATCTTCTTTAGGGATGTCTCTTCCCTCTATTCTTTTAGTTGGGATTTGAGGTCCTTTAGTTATAATCCTTCATACCTCATAATTATTTGCTTGAATGAAAAGCATCATCCTAGTTTTCCAATAAGCATAATATTCACCATTGAACACAGGAGGCCTAACTGTAGAATGCCCCTCTCCAACTAGATTGGTTGCTACATTGTTGTGAGCCATTGGATCGTTTTTAACTCTTAGGAAGTTATTCCACTATGATCAAAGAGTCCTAGCTCTGATACCAATTATTGGCTCTACCGAGAGGGGGTGAATCGATTTTCTAGAGTTAATGGCTAATTTAAACTTAATTAGATCTAATTGTAAATAACGAATAATCAATATAATGAAATGCAATAAATTGAAAGAGGATAAGGGAAGGAAAAAGCAAACTCAATAGTTTATAGAGGTTCAGCCAATCTCTTGCCTACGTCCTCTCTTCTTGACCACCTTGTCAAGAGCTTTCTTTCACTCTATCAATGGATGTTACACACTCCCTTTTTCAGGTTAAGGAACAACCTCTCTACCCTTTTTACACAAATAAATATTCACCCTTTTACAAAGTTTATCTCATTGAGGAACACTCATTTTCTCTCTTGAATTAAGGATGAATACAAGGTAAAAGTTTTCTTTTGTGGGTAGGATACAAATAGCTTTTACACCAAGAGTTTTACAAACTATCAATAAATAAAGATTGAAGACAAAGAGAATGTTGGAATGAAATTCTTGAGAATATACAGAGTTTACAGCAATAGTGTCTCTCTTTCCAGTGTCTTCAATGCTTGATTTTATAAATCAGGATTGGTAGTTGGAGCATTTAATGTTGTTTTTCCCATTAAAAGTTTTACAGAAAGAGCCGTTGGGAACCTCCAGTAGAGTGCCAGATAGATCTCCAATCTTGACCAGATCGATCTCATAGTTTAATTTCCTGCGATTACAAAGCAAATTGAAGCATGGAGATCGATCTCATATTTGTAGAGATCGATCTTATAATTTGAAAATGATAGTGAAGATCGATCTGTCGAACCAGCAGATCGATCTTCCAATCTCTCTGTTTGAGACAAGATCGATCTTCAGATCGATCTACCAAGTATTCTCGTAGAGAGGAGATCGATCTCTAATCATCCCAGATCGATCTCCTTAGCTCTCTAACTTTGAGGAGATCGATCTCTTCCTATACCAGATCGATCTCATAAACTCTCTGTTTGAGCATAGATCGATCTACAGATCGATCTACTGCCCTTGCCCTTTGTTTTAGAGGAGATCGATCTCTTCTTAGACCAGATCGATCTCATAGACATTCTGTAATAAATAGATCGATCTTATAACCCTTAGAGATCAATCTCTGCTTCCTTAATACCTTATATCGTTCCTTTGAGATTTCAATCTTTTAGCCGATCGTTCTTATATTCTCATGAGATCGATCTCTCATACTAGAAAACCCAGGAGATCGATCTCTCATCTCACCAGATCGATCTCTCATCCTTAAACACTTAGTTTCTGGTACTGATTGTCACGACCCAATTCCATTCTCTTTAATCGAAAATCACTAAATTTTTTTTTTGCGTTTTACTGTTACCTTACCCGGTCGTGAACTAACTCACCACACACTGTTGGGCTGTGAGTCAATAATAAACTCCACATCTCATTCATTCTCAGTGAAATAAAACGATGTCATACATTTGCGTTTAAATCTTGTACTTATACAAAAGCACGTTTTACTGACATCTACATCCCCCATAATTACAACTCAAAGAACACTGTGCTTTTACATTGTTTAGATACAAAAAGAATCACTGTGTATATACCTCTAAGCGATGGAGATGCAGCGGAGTCCAAAATACCACGCCTCAGTCCTCACTGGGCTACTATGCACGCTCTGTAGGGGGAAAATAGAGAGGGATGAGCAACCACACGCTCAGTAAGGCAATAATGCAAGCATGGTAGATAACTACTCTATCTACATGCTGATAGTGTAATGCATAAATCGTTCATAGTAGGAGCATGAGGAAGTAAAACTATGCCATATGAGTATACATATATGATATGTATTAAAATCATGTACATTGGCATATAAAACATGGTAAAACATCATGTATAGATCATCTCATGCTCAATCTCATTTAAATTTATAAAAAGGGCAATTCATTAAGAAACCTCTTTTTTAAAACCAACATCATAAACCTCTTTCTCAACACATAAATACCACCAAATCAATTCACAATCACAACCACATTTTCATTTCACAATTCACGCATGTGTATAAAAACTAGGTCACTATATCAAAAGTGCCTATGTGGACCACTACATCATAAATCATCCCAGACCACACGCATCCAGGTGTGCGGGGTATCATGCTGGCACGAAGATGGATTATCCCTCGCCAGACTTTCTCATCCCATAACCATCATGCGGTACATCGTACTCCATGTGATATACACGGTACAGCGTACTCCGCAGACTCATACCATGATTGGGGGTGCCATTCCTAGGTCTTACGTACCCCATACCAAGAGTTTTCCATATCCGTGAAGGAGAGCCTCCCTGCCGAACAGAGCCTCCCCGCCTAACAGAGCCTCCCTGCCTCCTCGGGCTTAAGGATGTTAGCTTAAGGATGTAGGGCTTAAGGATCCTTCCGTAAGAGAGCCTCCCCACCGAACAGAGCCTCCCCACCTCTTTGGGCTTAAGGATGTTGGCTTAAGGATGTAGGGCTTAAGGATCTTACCATACCCATGTAGGAGAGCCTCCCTGCCTAACAGAGCCTCCCCGCCCCTCCAGGGCTTAAGGATGTTGGCTTAAGGATGTTGGCTTAAGGATCCCACCGTAAGAGAGCCTCCCCACCGAACAGAGCCTCCCTGCCTAACAGAGCCTCCCCGCCTCTTTGGGCTTAAGGATGTTACCTTAAGGATGTAGGGCTTAAGGATCTTACCAACTTTCACAACCTTATACGTATCCCAATGTGCAAACTTGTGCTAGCAAAGATCTAGCACGACTCATGTATCCTCTTATAAAGAGACGCGTACGAGCATAGCTCTAGTATGGTTATACTCATAAGACAAACCACTTAAAAGCCACGTACGAGCAGAAGCTCCAGTACGGTTTATAAACATCATCATAGTTTCCAAATCAAGGTGAAAGCTAAGCTCCAGCACGTTTCATACAAATGAAAACATCAATACCCGGTGCGAGCTAGGCTTTAGCACGGTTTAATTCACATAAACATGATAGGCGGCTCATAAGCTTCTAAAGCTATCTCAAAACATACTTGGCACTTCACATGAGCTATAAATATCAAACCACAATAGCCAACCTATTATCAATTCGTTTAAAACCAAATACATGTTTTGTGAAGGCATTCAAAACACTTGATTTATGCAATTATTAGCCTTACTATCCCTTTTTATACATCCATGTAATGCAAAACTAAAACTCACACATATACTCTTTCTCATTCATGAATAGCATCAATCATTTACTTTAGCATCCATGCACTTCGTAAAACACCCAATATTCACCCACAAATTTAAAGTACGAGCAGCTACCTCTATATACTCACAAAATTCCCTTACCTGGAATCGCGATGCGTGATTCCACTTCCTTAAAGCTGCTACTCGTACCATTCGATTCGTTTCCAACGAACTCTTCGGGACTGCACAAAATTGTATCCCGCATTATATTCGATCCATATAATATGACATCGTGTGTTCACTATAGTCAATTCGACCTATAGTTTTCTATTAACGCTTGTGAGGCCTCGTTTCATTACTTTATCCATAACTCGAGTCTATGGATCTTCTTAGGCCTATTAACTTATTCAAAATCGATATTAAATCGACATTAAGCTCATAGTGTTCATATTTCATGAATTCCCTCACTATGGCATTTATCAAGCATATACATACCCATTTTCACAATTCCTCCAAACTCACAATGTAATTCCATTTAACCATCTAAAATCATAAACATTACCTCAATAACAACTTTAGCATGCCCATAAATCATAAACTCATTCAACCCATATATTCTCACATTATACCCATTCTAGGTTTTCTAGGTCACACCAATTCCACCACATCCCTAGATAATTTATCCATCAATACTCATGTCAAACAACTCCAAAATCAATTAAATAGACAATGTATTTGGATTGGAGTGTTAGAATCTTACCAAATATGATTTTTTTCTTCTTGCTCCAAATGGCAATGCCCTTAACTCCTTCAATACCAACAATGGGAAAATGCCCTCCCACTATGTTGTTCTTCTCTTTGATAGGAACAACTTTGCCTCTAATGGTCTCTGTTCAAATCTCACTGAAAATGGCTGATTTTAGAGAGGGAAAGTTAGTTTTTTTTTGGGTTGAAAGTGGAAGGTTAATGTTTTTCCAGAGATTTCCTGATTTTCAGCCCTCCTTTTATAGAAATAGCTTGAGGAGATCGATCTGGTTCAAGAGGAGATCGATCTGGTCCCCTTAAATCCCTCTTTTTCACGACATTTTTAAGCATGAGATCGATCTGTCGAAGCACGAGATCGATCTGTCGAAGCATAAGATCGATCTGGTCCCAAACAGAGAGCTAAAGAGATCGATCTGGGTGCTTGAGGATCGATCTTTTCATCACAGAATGCTTAGGAGATCGATCTGGCCCCATTGGAGATTGATCTGCTCTATTCCATTGCCCAAATAAGAGCATTCTGGCTCTTCCAGATCGATCTCTCATCCTATGAGATCGATCTGGCCTTTATGTTTTCCAGATTTCTTGTAGTTTCCTTGTTGCAACTCATACCAACACATCCTGAATCTGTTGCCATGGCCATTTTCTCATCCATCCACCTTTATAACTTGAAAATGGCATCCATTCATACCTTATGCACATTGAAACTTGTGTGCATTCATTGTATGTCCAAAGGTATGCTATATAAAACCAAATGGAAGCATAACTTCATTCCATTTTACCACACTACCCATTTTGAGTTTCAATCACATCCATCACTTATAAGAACTCATTTCTTCATATTCATACTCAATGGAACTTGTATGTACGTTACAAATCATATTACACATACGTACATTGAATCCATGGACTTACATCAATCATACTTTACATTACAAGTCCATTCATATTTATTACACATTACAACTTTACATATACGGGGTCTCACATTCTCCCCTCCTTCAAGGAATTTGGTCCTCCAAATTAGAACCAAGTCACTCTTCAAAAAGTTGGGGGTACTTCTCCTGTATTAAGTTCTCCAATTCCTATGTGGCCTCTTCCGCCGTGTGATGTTGCCAAAGAACTTTCACCAAGGGAATTGTCTTATTCCGCAACACTTTCTCTTTTCTGTCCAATATCCGAACCGGCTTCTCAACATACGTCATACTCTCATAGAGCTCCAACGGCTCATATCTTATCACGTGTGCCGGATCCGGGTGATACTTTCGAAGCATCGAGATGTGGAAGACGTTGTGGACATTTGCCAAGTCCGGTGGCAATGCCAACCTATACGCCTTATCTCCCACTCTCTCCAAAATCTCGAAGGGTCCGATATATCTAGGGCTCAGCTTGCCCTTCTTACCAAATCTCATAATACCCTTCGATGGTGATACCCTCAGAAACACCGACTCACCCTCATCAAACTCCAGTGGTCTTCGTCTCTTATCAGTATAACTCTTTTGTCGGCTTTGAGCTGTCCGTAATCTCTCACATATCAACTGGACGTCCTCAGATGCCTGCTGAACTAAGTTCGGAGTAAAAATCTGTCTGTCACCAACCTCTTCCCATCCAATAGGGGAACGCCATCTATGCCCGTATAATGCCTCATAGGGTGCCATCCCGATACTAGCATGATAGCTATTATTATAAGCGAACTCGGCTAACTGCAGGTGGTCATCCCAGGAGCCTCTAAAATCCAGCACACACGCTCTCAACATATCCTCGAGGGTCTGTATAGTCCTCTCTGACTGCCCATCTGTCTGAGGATGAAAAGCGGTGCTAAAACTCAGCCGGGTCCCCAGCGCTTCCTGTCCCAAAAATGGGAAATGAAGCGGGCATCCCTATCAGAAACAACACTCACTGGTACACCATGTAGCCGTACTATCTCTCGAATATACAGGTTCGCCAACTGACTCAGTGTATCGGTAGCTCTCATAGCCAAGAAATGGGTGGACTTAGTCAATCGGTCCATAATAACCCATATGGCATCATGACCTCTACGGGTCCTTGACAACCCCATCACAAAATCCATGGTGACATGCTCCCACTTCCATGTCGGTATCGGTAGAGGCAGCAATAATCCTGCAGGCTTCTGATGCTCTACCTTCACTTGCTGACAAACGAGACACTTTGCGACATATTCAGCAATGTCTCTCTTCATTCCAGACCACCAATAAACCTTCTGAAGATTTTGATACATCTTGGTACTCCCTGGATGTATCGTATACTTCGATGAGTGAGCCTCTGATAAAATAATTCTCCTGATCTCAGGATCCCTGGGAACGCATACTCTGCCTCTGAACCTCAATAAGCCATCAACACTCTGCTCAAAATCAATACCCACACTTGTCTGTATCTGCCTCAGCCAATCGATGCACCGTCGATCGCTCTGCTGGGCTTGCCGAATACGGCCAATCAATTCTGGCTCCAGTCTTAAACTAGCCATGATCTCAAATCTCTCGGATCCAGGTGGGGTTACATCCAAACTGAGGTTCGCAAAGTGTTCTAACAATTCATGTTCCCGTACCATCATATATGACACCAACCCAAGGTTCTTTCTACTCAAAGCATCGGCAACTACATTTGCCTTACCCGGGTGGTACATGATTTCACAATCATAGTCCTTCAGGAGTTCGAGCCATCTCCTCTATCTCATATTCAGCTCTTTCTGCGAGAACAAGTACTTAAGGCTCTTATAATCTGTGAACACCTGAAATTTCTCACCATAGAGATAGTGGCGCCATATTTTCAAAGCAAATACTACAGCCGCCAACTCCAAATCATGTGTCGGGTAGTTCCTCTCGTGATCTTTCAACTGTCTAGATCCATAGGCAACTACCTTCCCATCCTGCATAAGCACACAGCCCAGTCCCTGGTGTGATGTATCCTTATACACCGAGAATCCTCCTGAGCTGGTAGGAATGGTGAGAACAGGAGCAGTCATCAATCGACGCTTAAGCTCCTCAAAACTCGTCTCACATGCCTCATCCCATGTAAACTTAACATCCTTATGCGTGAGGCGTGTCAACGGAGCAGCTAGTCTGGAGAAACCCTCTACAAATCTCCGATAATATCCTGCCAATCCTAGGAAACTTCTGATCTCAATAACTGTCTTGGGCTGTTCCCACTGTATAACTGCCTCTATCTCGGATGGATCCACCGATACCCCATCTTTTGACACAACATGCCCTAGAAATGAGATCTGTTCCAACCAAAAGTTACACTTGCTGAGTTTGGCATACAATTCTCTCTCTCGGAGGGTCTACAGAACTATCCTCAAGTGCTCCTCATGATCTTCCCTGGACTTGGAATACACCAAAATGTCATCATGAACACTATTACAAACTTATCCAGGTATAGCTTGAATATATCATTCATCAATGCCATAAATGCTGCGGGAGCATTCGTCAATCCGAATGGCATCACCAAAAACTCGTAGTGGCCATAACGGGTACGAAATGCTGTCTTGGGTACATCTCCACTCCTGATCCTCAACTAATGATACCCTGACCGCAGATCTATCTTAGATAATACTTCGGCTCCCTGGAGCTGATCCAACAAATCATCGATTCTTGGAAGGGGGTACTTGTTCTTAATGGTGGCCTTATTCAACAACTGGTAATCTATACACAGTCGGAGGCTTCCATCCTTCTTCCTTACAAATAGAACCGGTGCTCCCCAAGGTGAGACACTTGGTCTAATAAACCCCTTCTCCAGCAACTCTTGCAGCTGTTTCTTCAGCTCTTCCAATTCTATCGGAGCCATTTTATAGGGTGGTTTCGATATCGGTTCTGTACCAGGCACTAACTCAATGTAAAATTCCATTTCCCTTTCAGGTGGTAGTCCTGGTAATTCATCCTGAAAGACGTCAGGGTAATCCGCAATTATGACTATGTCCCTCAATTCCGGTTGTGCCTCATCTATATCGACCACGTATGCAATGAACCCTTCACATTATCCTCTCCATCGTTAGTAACATAAATCATCACTCCACATTCAACATTTATCAAAAACAATAATTTATCTCTCAAGCAATATGCATTTAAAATCATACTCCTTTATTTACAACAAACATGTTATTTTCATATCATTTCTTTTCGTCAAAATTTACAATAAGATTGTCTAATCCTGAAAACATCAATGTTTTGGCATGACAATCCATCATAACACGATTGGTAGCCAACCAATACATTCCCAAAATTACATCAAAATCATTCATATTCAATAAAATCAGATTGGCTATCATTTCCTTCCCCTCTATCTTTAACTTACAATCTCTACATACATGCTCAGTCAATTGACTATCATTCATCATCAACATTTTATCCAACAATGTTGGTTTCACATGCTTCAATAATTTATGTGCGAAGGAAGGTGATATGAAAGAATGCGTGGCACCAGGATGAAATAATACCAATGCTTCTAAATCAAAGATTCAGATGGTACCTTTGATCACATCCGTCGATGCGTGTGCAGTGTCTTGGTCCAGCGCGTGCACCCTTCCTCTGCTCACACCTACAGCCTGTTTCCCTTTTTCCTCAGCTGTAGCCCTCCTCCTCGGGGCTGCTGTCTCAACTGGAGCTCCCTCAGGCTCCTTGCCCTTCTGTGGGGCAATCTCTATCTTCTCGGGACAATACTTAGCCATATGTCCTGGTCTTTCGCATCTAAAACACACCATATGGGTCATCAGACAAGGCCTATTCCCATGAAATCTCCCACATCTCCTGCACTGGTCAGTAGTAGGGCGTGGTCCTCCAATAGTCATGCCCCTCGGCGCAGTTAAGGCTGGGTATACGGGAGGTCTAGCAGCTCTCTCCTACACCTCCTCAATCTTTGGCCTCTTCTATTAAAATCTTTGGCCATCTCTCTTGGCCACTCTTCCAAACCCAGATCTCTTCCGGTCTCTGTCCTTCCTAACACTAATCCTCCCAAGCTCGGAGGCATTTCGCTCAAGGTCTTGCTCACATAACTGAGCCTTATGTACAGCCTCCTCATAGGTCAAGATGTCAAAGGGAGCTAGCTTAGTCCGGATGGCCAATCTCAATCCATCCATGAACTTCTGTATCTTTCGGGTCTCACTACCCATCGTGTCAATGTCATATCTCCCCAATGACATAAACTTGGACTCATACTCGTCCACAGTCCGGTTCCCCTGAACCAAATTCATAAATTCCATTCGTAATTTTCTCTGTGCGGTAGCTGGAATATACTGTCTTCTGAAGGCCTCTAAAAATATCTCCCATGAGATCTCAGAGTGTCTAGCCCTCAAAATAGCCTCGGTGGACCTCCACCAATGCTCGGCCTCATCTTTCAACATAAACACGGCAAAGGCTACCTTCTCAGCTGAAGTGCATCGAAAAAACCTATACAGTTTCTCCATCTCATAAACCCAATCCTCTGTAACCACTGGGTCCTTCACCTCTCTAAACACTGGGGGTTTCAACGCTTGAAATTCTCATAACCTGCTCAAGTCGCAGTCATACCCCAAATCACTACCACTCTGCTGTGGAGCGATAGGTGAATCTGTATCCTGTACTGGAGGTGGTGTAACTGTAGCTGTCTCAGCAGTCTGAGGTCTCTCCGCCTCTGCAGCTACCTGTTCAGTAGTAGGCTGAGCCGCGGGACCTCGTCTATCATTGGCACCCAATGCCTGCATGACTGTCTCCACCAAATTCTCAATGCTCCGCTCTAATCTAGCGAAGCGAGCCTCAGTATCCTCTGCTCTCCCAGCAGGGTTCTGAGGAGCTTGCTCAGTCTGTGGCTCCGCACGGCTCTCAAGCCAACCTCTACGGCCTCTAGCACGTGCTCTCGCCCCTCTACCTTTGCGTGTAACTGGCATAGTGCCTAACTTCCTGTATTATAATAATGCATTAAGCTCAATCCATCACGGTATACACAGTTATATCTAAACAAAAGCACAGTACTATAGGGATGTACTTTCCTACGTTTTATTAATGACTCACATCAGGACAACACAGCTCTGATACCAATCTCTGTCACGACCCAATTCCATTCTCTTTAATCGAAAATCACTAAAATTTTTTTTGCGTTTTACTGTTACCTTACCCGATCGTGAACTAACTCACCACACACTGTTGGGCTGTGAGTCAATAATAAACTCCACATCTCATTCATTCTCAGTGAAATAAAACGATGTCATACATTTGCGTTTAAATCTTGCACTTATACAAAAGCATGTTTTACTGACATCTACATCCCCCATAATTACAACTCAAAGAATACTGTGCTTTTACATTGTTTAGATATAAAAAGAATCACTGTGTATATACCTCTAAGCGATGGAGATGCAGCGAAGTCCAAAATACCACGCCTCAGTCCTCACTGGGCTACTATGCAGGCTCTGTAGGGGGAAAATAGAGAGGGATGAGCAACCACACGCTCAGTAAGGCAATAATGCAAGCATGGTAGGTAACTACTCTATCTACATGCTGATAGTGTTATGCATAAATCGTTCATAGTAGGAGCATGAGGAAGTAAAACTATGCCATATGAGTATACATATATATCATGTATTAAAATCATGTACATTGCCATATAAAACATGGTAAAACATCATGTATAAATCATCTCATACTCAATCTCATTTAAATTTATAAAAAGGGCAATTCATTAAGAAACCTCCTTTTTTAAACCAACATCATAAACCTCTTTCTCAACACATAAATACCACCAAATCAATTCACAATCACAACCACATTTTCATTTCATAATTCACGCATGTGTATAAAAAATAGGTCACTATATCAAAAGTGTCTATGGGGACCACTACATCATAAATCATCCCAGACCACACGCATCCAGGTGTGTGGGGTATCATGCTGGCACGAAGATGGATTATCCCTCGCCAGACTTTCTCATCCCATAACCATCATGCGGTACATCGTACTCCATGTGATATACACGGTACAGCGTACTCTGCAGACTCATATCGTGATTGGGGGTTCCATTCCTATGTCTTACCTACCCCATACCAAGAGTTTTCCATATCCGTGAAGGAGAGCCTCCCTGCCAAACAGAGCCTCCCCGCCTAACAGAGCCTCCCTGCCTCCTCGGGCTTAAGGATGTTAGCTTAAGGATGTAGGGCTTAAGGATCCTTCCGTAAGAGAGCCTCCCCACCGAACAGAGCCTCTCCGCCTAACAGAGCCTCCCCGCCTCTTTGGGCTTAAGGATGTTGGCTTAAGGATGTAGGGCTTAAGGATCTTACCATACCCATGTAGGAGAGCCTCCCTGCCTAACAGAGCCTCCCCGCCCCTCCAGGGCTTAAGGATGTTGGCTTAAGGATCCCACTGTAAGAGAGCTTCCCCATCGAACAGAGCCTCCCTGCCTAATAGAGCCTCCCCGCCTCTTTGGGCTTAAGGATGCTAGCTTAAGGATGTAGGGCTTAAGGATCTTACCAACTTTCACAACCTTATACGTATCCCAATGTGCAAACATGTGCGAGCAAAGCTCTAGCACGACTCATGCATCCTCTCATAAAGAGACGCGTACGAGCATAGCTCTAGTACGGTTATACTCATAAGACAAACCACTCAAAAGCCACGTACGAGCAGAAGCTCCAGTACGATTTATAAACATCATCATAGTTTCCAAATCAAGGTGCGAGCTAAGCTCCAGCACGTTTCATACAAATGAAAACATCAATTCTCGGTGCGAGCTAGGCTCTAGCACGGTTTAATTCACATAAACATGATAGGCGGCTTATAAGCTTCTAAAGCTATCTCAAAACAAACTTGGCACTTCACATGTGCTATAAATATCAAACCACAATAGCCAACCTATTATCAATTCGTTTAAAACCAAATACATGTTTTGTGAAGGCATTCAAAACACTTGATTTATGCAATTATTAGCCTTACTATCCCTTTTTATACATCCATGTAATCCAAAACTAAAAATCACACATATACTCTTTCCCATTCATGAATAGCATTAATCATTTACTTTAGTAACCATGCACTTCGTAAAACAGCCAATATTCACCCACAAATTTAAAGTACGAGCAGCTACCTCTATATACTCACAAAATTCCCATACCTGGAATCGCGATGCGTGATTCCACTTCCTTAAAGCTGCTACTCGTACCATTCGATTCGTTTCCAACGAACTCTTCGGGACTGCACAAAATTGTATCTCGAATTATATTCGATCCATATAATATGACATCGTGTGTTCACTATAGTCAATTCGACCTATAGTTTTCTATTAACGCTTGTGAGGCCTCGTTTCATTACTTTATCCATAACTCTAGTCTATGGATCTTCTTAGGCCTATTAACTTATTCAAAATTGATATTAAATCGACATTAAGCTCATAGTGTTCATATTTCATGAATTCCCTCACTATAGCATTTATCAAGCATATAAATACCCATTTTCACAATTCCTCCAAACTCACAATGTAATTTCATTTAACCATCTAAAATCATAAACATTACCTCAATAACAACTTTAGCATGCCCATAAATCATAAACTCATTCAACCCATATATTCTTACATTATACCCATTCTAGGTTTTCTAGGTCACATCAATTCCACCACATCCCTAGATAATTTATCCATCAATACTCATGCCAAACAACTCCAAAATCAATTAAATAGACAATGTATTTGGATTGGAGTGTTAGAATCTTACCAAATATGATTTTTTTCTTCTTGCTCCAAATGGCAATGCCCTTAACTCCTTCAATACCAATAATGGGAAAATGACCTCCCACTTGTTGTTCTTCTCTTTGATAGGAACAACTTTGCCTCTAATGGTCTCTCTTCAAATCTCACTGAAAATGGCTGATTTTAGAGAGGGAAAGTTAGGTTTTTTTTTTTGGTTGAAAGTGGAAGGTTAATGTTTTTCCCGAGATTTCCTGATTTTCAGCCTTCCTTATATAGAAATAGCTTGAGGAGATCGATCTGGTTCAAGAGGAGATCGATCTGGTCCCCTTAAATCCCTCTTTTTCATGACAATTTTAAGCATGAGATCGATCTGTCGAAGCATGAGATCGATCTGGTCCTAAACAGAGAGCTAAGGAGATCGATCTGGGTGCTTGAGGATCGATCTTTTCATCACAAAATACTTAGGAGATCGATCTGGCCCCATTGGAGATCGATCTGCTCTATTCCATTGCCCAAATAAGAGCATTCTGGCTCTTCTAGATCGATCTCTCATCCTATGAGATCGATCTGGCCTTCATGTTTTCCAGATTTCTTATAGTTTCCTTGTTGCAACTCATACCAACACATCCTGAATCTGTTGCCATGGCCATTTTCTCATCCATCCACCTTTATAACTTGAAAATGGCATCCATTCATACCTTATGCACATTGAAACTTGTGTGCATTCATTGTATGTCCAAAGGTATGCTATATAAAGCCAAATGGAAGCATAACTTCATTCCATTTTACCACACTACCCATTTTGAGTTTCAATCACATCCATCACTTATAAGAACTCATTTCTTCATATTCATACTCAATGGAACTTGTATGTACGTTACAAATCATATTACACATACGTACATTGAATCCATGGACTTACATCAATCATACTTTACATTACAAGTCCATTCATATTTATTACACATTACAACTTTACATATACGGGGCCTCACATTCTCCCCTCCTTCAAGGAATTTGGTCCTCCAAATTAGAACCAAGTCACTCTTCAAAAAGTTGGGGGTACTTCTCCCGTACTAAGTTCTCCAATTCCCATGTGACCTCTTCCGTCGTGTGATGTTGCCAAAGAACTTTCAGCAAGGGAATTGCCTTATTTCGCAACACTTTCTCTTTTCTATGCAATATCCGAACCGGCTTCTCAACATACGTCATACTCTCATGGAGCTCCAATGGCTCATATCTTATCACGTGTGCCGGTTCCGGGTGATACTTTCGAAGCATCGAGACGTGAAAGACGTTGTGGACATTTGCCAAGTCCGGTGGCAATGCCAACCTATACGCCTTATCTCCCACTCTCTCCAAAATCTCGAAGGGTCCGATATATCTAGGGCTCAGCTTGCCCTTCTTACCAAATCTCATAATACCCTTCGATGGTGATACCCTCAGAAACACCGACTCACCCTCATCAAACTCCAGTGGTCTTCGTCTCTTGTTAGCATAACCCTTTTGCCGGCTCTGAGCTGTCCGTAATCTCTCACATATCAACTGGATGTCCTCAGATGCCTGCTGCACTAAGTTCGGAGCAAAAATCTGTCTGTCACCAACCTCTTCCCATCCAATAGGGGAACGGCATCTACGCCCGTATAATGCCTCATAGGGTGCCATCCCGATACTAGCATGATAGCTATTATTATAAGCGAACTCGACTAACTGCAGGTGGTCATCCCAAGAGCCTCTAAAATCCAGCACACACGCTCTCAACATATCCTCGAGGGTCTGTATAGTCCTCTCTGACTGCCCATCTGTCTGAGGATGAAAAGCGGTGCTAAAACTCAGTCGGGTCCCCAGCGCTTCCTGAAAATGTTCCCAGAAATGGGAAGTGAAGCGGGCATCCCTATCAGAAACAACGCTCTCTGGTACACCATGTAGCCGTACTATCTCTCGAATATACAGGTTCGCCAACTGACTCAGTGTATCGGTAGCTCTCATAGCCAAGAAATGGGCGGACTTAGTCAATCGGTCCACAATAACCCATATGGCATCATGACCTCTACGGGTCCTCGGCAACCCCATCACAAAATCCATGGTGACATGCTCCCACTTCCATGTCGGTATCGGTAGAGGCTGCAATAATCCTGCAGGCTTCTGATGCTCTACCTTCACTTGCTGACAAACGAGACACTTTGCGACATATTCAGCAATGTCTCTCTTCATTCCAGACCACCAATAAACCTTCCAAGGTTTTGATACATCTTGGTACTCCCTGGATGTATCGTATACTTCGATGAGTGAGCCTCTGATAAAATCATTCTCCTGATCTCAGGATCCCTGGGAACGCATACTCTGCCTCTGAACCTCAATAAGCCATCAGCACTCTGCTCAAAATCAATGCCCACACTTGTCTGTATCTGCCTCAGCCAATCGATGCACCATCGATCGCTCTGCTGGGCTTGCCGAATACGGCTAATCAATTTTGGCTCCAGTCTTAAACTAGCCATGATCTCAAATCTTTCATATCCAGGTGGGGTTACATCCAAACTGAGGTTCGCAAAGTGTTCTAATAATTCATGTTCCCGTACCATCATATATGACACCAACCCAAGGTTCTTTCTACTCAAAGCATCGGCAACTACATTCACCTTCCCCGGGTGGTACATGATTTCACAATCATAGTCCTTCAGGAGTTCGAGCCATCTCCTCTGTCTCATATTCAGTTCTTTCTACGAGAACAAGTACTTAAGGCTCTTATGATCTATGAACACTTGAAATTTCTCACCATAGAGATAGTGGCGCCATATTTTCAAAGCAAATACTACAGCCGCCAACTTCAAATCATGTGTCGGGTAGTTCCTCTCGTGATCTTTCAACTGTCTAGATCCATAGGCAACTACCTTCCCATCCTGCATAAGTACACAGCCCAGTCCCTGGTGTTATGCATCCGTATACACCGAGAATCCTCCTGAGTTGGTAGGATTGGTGAGAACTGGAGCAGTCGTCAATCGACGCTTTAGCTCCTCAAAACTCGTCTCACATGCCTCATCCCATGTAAACTTAACATCCTTACGCTTGAGGCGTGTCAACGGAGCAGCTAGTCTGGAGAAACCCTCTTCAAATCTCCGATAATATCCTGCCAATCCTAGGAAACTTCTGATCTCAGTAACTGTCTTGGGCTGTTCCCACTGTATAACTGCCTCTATCTTAGATGGATCCATCGATACCCCATCCTTTTACACAACATGCCCTAGAAATGAGATCTGTTCCAACCAAAAGTTACACTTGCTGAGTTTGGTATACAATTCTCTCTCTCGGAGGGTCTGCAGAACTATCCTCAAGTGCTCCTCATGATCTTCCCTGGACTTGGAATACACCAAAATGTCATCAATGAACACTATTACAAACTTGTCCAGGTATGGCTTGAATATATCATTCATCAATGCCATAAATGCTGCGGGAGCATTCGTCAATCCGAATGGCATCACCAAAAACTCGTAGTGGCCATAACGGGTACGAAATGCTATCTTGGGTACATCTCCACTCCTGATCCTCAACTAATGATACCCTGAACGCAGATCTATCTTAGAAAATACTTCGGCTCCCTGGAGCTGATCCAACAAATCATCGATTCTTGGAAGGGGGTACTTGTTCTTAATGGTGGCCTTATTCAACAACTGGTAATCTATACACAGTCGGAGGCTTCCATCCTTCTTCCTTACAAATAGAACCGGTGCTCCCCAAGGTGAGACACTCAGTCTAATAAACCCCTTCTCTAGCAACTCTTGCAGCTGTTTCTTCAGCTCTTCCACTTCTATCGGAGCCATTTTATAGGGTGGTTTCGATATCGGCTCTATACCAGGCACTAACTCAATGTAAAATTCCATTTCCCTTTCAGGTGGTAGTCTTGGTAATTCATCCGGAAAGATGTCAGGGTAATCCGCAATTACGACTATGTCCCTCAATTCCGAGTGTGCCTCATCTATATCGACCACGTATGCAAAGAACCCTTCACATTATCCTCTCCATCGTTAGTAACATAAACCATCACTCCACATTCAACATTTATCAAAAATAATAATTTATCTCTCAAGCAATATGCATTTAAAATCATACTCCTTTATTTACAACAAACATGCTATTTTCATATCATTTCTTTTCGTCAAAATTTACAATAAGATTGTCTAATCCTGAAAACATCAATGTTTTGGCATGACAATCCATCACGACACGATTGGTAGCCAACCAATCCATTCCCAAAATTACATCAAAATCATTCATATTCAATAAAATCAGATTGGCTATCATTTCCTTCCCCTCTATCTTTAACTTACAATCTCTACATACATGCTCAGTCAATTGACTATCATTCATGGGTGTGGAAATCATCAACATTTTATCCAACAATGTTGGTTTCACATGCTTCAATAATTTATGTGCGAAGGAAGGTGATATGAAAGAATGCGTGGCACCAGGATAAAATAATACCAATGCTTCTAAATCAAAGATTCGGATGGTACCTTTGATCACATCCGTCGATGCGTCTGCAGTGTCCTGGTCCAGCGCATGCACCCTTCCTCTGCTCACACCTACAGCATGTTTCCCTTTTTCCTCAGCTGTAGCCCTCCTCCTCGGGGCTGCTGTCTCAACTGGAGCTCCCTCAGGCTCCTTGCCCTTCTGTGGGGTAATCTCTATCTTCTCGGGACAATACTTAGCCATATGTCCTGGTCTCTCGCATCTAAAACACACCATAGGGGTCATCAGACAGGGCCTATTCCCATGAAATCTCCCACATCTCCTACACTGGTCAGTAGTAGGGCGTGGTCCTCCAATAGTCATGCCCCTCGGCGCAGTCAAGGCTGGGTATACGGGAGGTCTAGCAGCTCTCTCCTGCACCTCCTCAATCTTTGGCCTCTTCTATTAAAATCTTTGGCCATCTCTCTTGGCCACTCTTCCAAACCTGGATCTCTTCCGGTCTCTGTCCTTCCTGACACTAATCCTCCCAAGCTCGGAGGCATTTCGCTCAAAGTCTTGCTCACATAACTGAGCCTTATGTACAGCCTCCTCATAGGTCAAGATGTCAAAGGGAGCTAGCTTAGTCCGGATGGCCAATCTCAATCCATCCATGAACTTCTGTATCTTTCGGGTCTCACTATCCATCGTGTCAGGGTCATATCTCCCCAATGACATAAACTTGGACTCATACTCGTCCATAGTCCAGGTCCCCTGAACCAAATTCATAAATTTCATTCGTAATTTTCTCTGTGCGGTAGCTGGAATATACTGTATTCTGAAGGCCTCTAAAAATATCTCTCACGAGATCTCAGAGTGTCTGGCCCTCAAAATAGCCTCCGTGGACCTCCACCAATGCTCGGCCTCACCTTTCAACATAAACACGGCAAAGGCTACCTTCTCAGCTGAAGTGCATCGAAAAAACCTATACAGTTTCTCCATCTCATACACCCAATCCTCCGTAACAACTGGGTCCTTCACCCCTCTAAACACTGGAGGTTTCAGGGCTTGAAATTCTCGCAACCTGCTCAAGTCGCAGTCATACCCCAAATCACTACCACTCTGCTATGGAGCGATAGGTGAATCTATATCCTGTACTGGAGGTGGTGTAACTGTAGCTGTCTCAGCAGTCTGAGGTCTCTTCTCCTCTGCAGCTACCTGTTCAGTAGTAGGCTGTACCGCGGGACCTCGTCTATCACCGGCACCCAATGCCTGCGTGACTATCTCCACCAAATTCTCAATGCTCCGCTCTAATCTAGCGAAGCGAGCCTCAGTATCCTCTGCTCTCCCAACAGGGTTCTGTGGAGCCTGCTCAGTCTGTGGCTCCGCACGGCTCTCAGGCCTACCTCTACGGCCTCTAACATGTGCTCTCGCCCCTCTAGATTTGCTTGTAACTGGCATAGTGCCTAACTTCCTGTATTATAATAATTCATTAAGCTCAATCCATCACGGTATACACAGTTATATCTAAACAAAAGCACAGTACTATAGGGATGTACTTTCCAATGTTTTATTAATGACTCACATCAGGCTAACACAGCTCTGATACCAATCTCTGTCACGACCCAATTCCATTCTCTTTAATCGAAAATCACTAAAATTTTTTTTGCGTTTTACTGTTACCTTACCCGGTCGTGAACTAACTCACCACACACTGTTGGGCTGTGAGTCAATAATAAACTCTGCACCTCATTCATTCTCAGTGAAATAAAATGATGTCATACATTTGCGTTTAAATCTTGTACTTATACAAAAGCATGTTTTACTGACATCTACATCCCCCATAATTACAACTCAAAGAATACTATGCTTTTACATTGTTTAGATACAAAAAGAATCACTGTGTATATACCTCTAAGTGATGAAGATGCAGCGGAGTCCAAAATACCACGCCTCAGTCCTTACTGGGCTACTATGCACGCTCTGTAGGGGGAAAATAGAGAGGGATGAGCAACCACACGCTCAGTAAGGCAATAATGCAAGCATGGTAGATAACTACTCTATCTACATACTGATAGTGTTATGCATAAATCGTTCATAGTAGGAGCATGAGGAAGTAAAACTATGCCATATGAGTATACATATATATCATGTATTAAAATCATGTACATTGGCATATAAAACATGGTAAAACATCATGTATAAATCATCTCATGCTCAATCTGATTTAAATTTATAAAAAGGGCAATTCATTAAGAAACCTCCTTTTTTAAACCAACATCATAAACCTCTTTCTCAACACATAAATACCACCAAATCAATTCACAATCACAACCACATTTTCATTTCATAATTCACGCATTTGTATAAAAACTAGGTCACTATATCAAAAGTGCCTATGTGGACCACTACATCATAAATCATCCCAAACCACACGCATCCAAGTGTGCAGGGTATCATGCTGGCACGAAGATGGATTATCCCTCGCCAGACTTTCTCATCCCATAACCATCATGCGGTACATCGTACTCCATGTGATATACACAGTACAGCGTACTCCGTAGACTCATATCATGATTGGGGGTGCCATTCCTAGGTCTTACCTACCCCATACCGAGAGTTTTCCATATCCGTGAAGGAGAGCCTCCCTACCGAACATAGCCTCCCCGCCTAACAGAGCCTCCCTGCCTCCTCGGGCTTAAGGATGTTAGCTTAAGGATGTAGGGCTTAAGGATCCTTCCGTAAGAGAGCCTCCCTACCGAACAGAGCCTCCCCGCCTAACAGAGCCTCCCCGCCTCTTTGGGCTTAAGGATGTTGGCTTAAGGATGTAGGGCTTGAGGATATTACCATACCCATGTATGAGAGCCTCCCTGCCTAACAGAGCCTCCTCGCCCCTCCAGGGCTTAAGGATGTTGGCTTAAGGATCCCATCGTAAGAGAGCCTCCCCACCGAACAGAGCCTCCCCGCCTAACAGAGCCTCCCCGCCTCTTTGGGCTTAAGGATGTTAGCTTAAGGATGTAGGGCTTAAGGATCTTACCAACTTTCACAACCTTATACGTATCCCAATGTGCAAACATGTGCGAGCAAAGATCTAGCACGACTCATACATCCTCTCATAAAGAGACGCGTACGAGCATAGCTCTAGTACGGTTATACTCATAAGACAAACCACTCAAAAGCCACGTATGAGCAGAAGCTCTAGTACGGTTTATAAACATCATCATAGTTTCCAAATCAAGGTGCGAGCTAAGCTCCAGCACGTTTCATACAAATGAAAACATCAATACCCGGTGCGAGCTAGGCTCTAGCACGGTTTAATTCACATAAACATGATAGGCGGCTCATAAGCTTCTAAAGCTATCTCAAAACATACTTGGCACTTCACATGTGCTATAAATATCAAACCACAATAGCCAACCTATTATCAATTCGTTTAAAACCAAATACATGTTTTGTGAAGGCATTCAAAACACTTGATTTATGCAATTATTAGCCTTACTATCCCTTTTTATACATCCATGTAATCCAAAACTAAAAATCAAACATATACTCTTTCTCATTCATGAATAGCATTAATCATTTATTTTAGCAACCATGCACTTCGTAAAACACCCAATATTCACCCACAAATTTAAAGTACGAGCAGCTACCTCTATATACTCACAAAATTCCCTTACCTGAAATCGCGATGCGTGATTCCACTTCCTTAAAGCTGCTACTCGTACCACTCGATTCGTTTCGAACAAACTCTTCGGGACTGCATAATATTGTATCCCGCATTATATTCGATCCATATAATATGACATCGTGTGTTCACTATAGTCAATTCGACCTATAGTTTTCTATTAACGCTTGTGAGGCCTCGTTTCATTACTTTATCCATAACTCGAGTCTATGGATCTTCTTAGGCCTATTAACTTATTCAAAATCGATATTAAATCGACATTAAGCTCATAGTGTTCATATTTCATGAATTCCCTCACTATGGCATTTATCAAGCATATACATACCCATTTTCACAATTCCTCCAAACTCACAATGTAATTCCATTTAACCATCTAAAATCATAAACATTACCTCAATAACAACTTTAGCATGCCCATAAATCATAAACTCATTCAACCCATATATTCTCACATTATACCCATTCTAGGTTTTCTAGGTCACACCAATTCCACCACATCCCTAGATAATTTATCCATCAATACTCATGCCAAACAACTCCAAAATCAATTAAATAGACAATGTATTTGGATTGGAGTGTTAGAATCTTACCAAATATGATTTTTTTCTTCTTGCTCCAAATGGCAATGCCCTTAACTCCTTCAATACCAACAATGGGAAAATGCCCTCCCACTATGTTGTTCTTCTCTTTGATAGGAACAACTTTGCCTCTAATGGTCTCTCTTCAAATCTCACTGAAAATGGCTAATTTTAGAGAGGGAAAGTTAGGTTTTTTTTTGGGTTGAAAGTGGAAGGCTAATGTTTTTCCCGAGATTTCCTGATTTTCAGCCCTCCTTATATTGAAATAGCTTGAGGAGATCGATCTGGTTCAAGAGGAGATCGATTTGGTCCCCTTAAATCTCTCTTTTTCATGACATTTTTAAGCATGAGATCAATCTTTCGAACATGAGATCGATCTATCGAAGCATGAGATCGATCTGGGTGCTTGAGGATCGATCTTTTCATCACAGAATGCTTAGGAGATCGATCTGGCCCCATTGGAGATCGATCTGCTCTATTCCATTGCCCAAATAAGAGCATTCTGGCTCTTCCAGATCGATCTCTCATCCTATGAGATCGATCTAGCCTTCATGGTTTCCAGATTTCTTGTAGTTTCCTTGTTGCAACTCATACCAACACATCCTGAATCTGTTGCCATGGCCATTTTCTCATCCATCCACCTTTATAACTTGAAAATGGCATCCATTCATACCTTATACACATTGAAACTTGTGTGCATTCATTGTATGTCCAAAGGTTTGCTATATAAAACCAAATGGAAGCATAACTTCATTCCATTTTACCACACTACCCATTTTGAGTTTCAATCACATCCATCACTTATAAGAACTCATTTCTTCATATTCATACTCAATGGAACTTGTATGTACGTTACAAATCATATTACACATACGTACATTGAATCCATGGACTTACATCAATCATACTTTACTTTACAAGTCCATTCATATTTATTACACATTACAACTTTACATATACGGGGTCTCACACTGATAACCTCTAAACATGTTTTAAATCATTTCTATATTATTGAATTTACTTGTTTTGTCATTTCAAACTATATTAACTCAACAGATCTTACCAACTTTCACAACTTCATGCGTATCACAATGTGCAAACTTATGCGAGCAAAGCTCTAGCACGACTCATGCATCATATCCTAAAGAAACCACGTACGAGCATAGCTCTAGTACGGTTATACGAATAAAAAAACCATCAAAATCAACGTACAAGCAGAAGCTCCAGTACGGTTTATAAAACATTATCACAATTCAAATTAAAGTGCGAGCTAAGCTCCAGCACTTTCATGCAAGTCAAAGCATCAAAATCTAGTGCGAGCGAGGCTCTAGCGCGATTTAATTCACATAACTCGATAGGCGGCTCCTATACATTCAAAACACATTACAAACATGTCTAGCACCTCACATGTGCTATTCCATAACATCAATAAAACACTAGCCAGCCTATCCTTTTATTTGCTTAAATCAAAGAATTGTGTTATGTGAAAAACATTCAAAACACGTGATTTATGCAATTATTAGCCTTACTATCCCTTTTTATACATCCATATAAAACCAAATCGTACAACATTCGCATTATTTCTGCTTACCGAGCAACCAATTTCTTAAACATTCATGCATTTTATAAATACCTTATATTCCCAGAAAATATGAGCAGCTGCCTCTATATACTTACAGAATTTCCTTACCTGGAATTGCAACTTGTGATTCCACTTCCTTAAAGTTGCTTACTCGTGCGGTTCGATTCGTCTCCAATGAACTCTTCAGAACAGCACATAATTGTATTTCACATTATTTTAGTCCATTATGACGTAACCCTTATGTTTGCTATGGTCAATTCACTCTATAGCCTCTATCAACTCTTATAAGGCCCCGTTTCATTTCTCTATTCATATCTCTAGTTTATGGATTCCTTTAGGCATATTTATTCATAATGAATCGATATTAAATCGATATTAACCTCATAGTGTTCATATTTCATAAATTTCTTCACTATGGCATATCATCAAACACTACATGTGTTCATTTCTCGTGACTTCCCTCAACCCACAATGTAGCTTCATTTACCCTCTTCTAATCATCCACATTGCCTCAACAATAACTTTGGCACGCCCATAAATCATAAACTCATTCAAATTACACTTTCTCACACTAAACTTATTCCATTTTCTAGGTCACATTAACTTTAATACCTTTTAAGTGATTCTAATCATCGATACACATATATATCAACACCAAAATCAACAAATCAACTAATATTCTTTGGTTGAAGTATTAGAAACTTACCAATCTAATTTCTCTTCTTGCTCAAAATGAAAAATGCTCCTTGCTCCTTCAATACCAACAATAAGATTTTGGGTTTCAACTATGTTGTTCTCTTTCTCAAGATGAACAACTTGGTATCTAATAGCCTCCCCTCAATTCTTACTGAAAATGGCTGATTTTAGAGAGATAAAACTAGGTTTTTGGTGAAAAATGGAAGGGTGATGTGGTTTTCCCAAAAATTTCAGATTTCAGCGCTTCTTTTATAGAAAGAGCTTGAGGAGATCGATCTGCACTAGGAGGAGATCGATTTGGTCCCCTTAATTCCCTCTTTTTCACGGCATTTTAAGCATGTGATCGATCTGTAGAAGCTTGAGATCGATCTGCTCCAAACAGAGAGCTGAGGAGATCGATCTGTATGCTTAAGGATCGATATTTTTATTACAGAATGTTTAGGAGATCGATCTGGCCCCATTGGAGATTGATCTACTCTATTCCATTGCTCAAATAAGAGAATTCTGGCTCTTCCAAATCGATCTCTCATCCTATGAGATCGATCTAGCCTTCATATTTTTTAGATTTTCTGTAATTTTTCTGCAGCAACACACATGTAAACATCCTTAATTTGTTGCCGTAGTCATTTTCTCATCCAACCACCTTTAGGACTTGAAAATGGCATCCATCCATACCTTATACACATTAAAACTTATATGTATTCTTTGTATAGCCAAAGGTATACCATACCAAGCTAAATGGAAGTTCAACTTTATTCCATTTCACCACGCTACTCATTTTGAGTTTCAATCACATTCATCACTTATAAAAGCTCATTTCTTCATATTCATACACAATAAAACTTGTATGTACATTACAAACTCATATTACTCGTATGTACACTACATTTATAGACTTTACATCAATTGTACTTCACATTACAAGTACATTACCACACTTATGAACCCATAAGGTTTACATAAAAAAATACGGGTCTTACATCGAGAAAATCGAGTAAATAACAAAATTGAAAAAAATGGCAAATTTTAATGAAGTTTATGTAAATTGGTGTATGTTTAAATATATTAAGATGAATTTGAGTATTATTTGATGGTTTTGGAATTAACTTGTGTAGTGCGAGGTGTTGGTGTGCAAATCGAGGTAAACATGATATTTGATAATACTTAATTCTATTGCCAACAAGATTTGAAGTATGATCGAGTTGTGAAATGTGTTCAATTTTTGAAAAATACTATTTATGCATAAACCAAAACTAAGAGAAAAACTAATGTTTCCAAAACCTCCGAGTGTACATTTTTTACATCTGTAAAATGTTTTGGAAAAGCAAGTTTTGATGTGAAAATGTGTTTTATGAATATGCTTCGAAAGTATTAAAATTTGATATAAGTTCGATTTTATCAGTATGTGGTTAAATAAGCTCAAAATGAGATTTGTAAGCTTCGATTTGAGACTAAAAGCATGTTGTTGTCTATGACACTTGTCATGCATGGCCTATGTGGAGCTTGGTCCTTCGTGGTACATGCCTTCGCCATATCGTGCATGTTTGTTTTGGTCCTTTGTGGTGCATGTTTATTTTTGGTCCTTTGTGGTGCATGTTTAACCACGTCGTGCATGTTATGCCCACTCGGTGCTTGATTTTCCCCACGACGTACATGTTATGCCCACATCGTGCATGTTTGTTTTGGTCCTTTGTGGTGCTTGTTCCTTCGTGGGATGATTTCTGCCACTTTATGCATGTTTGGTTTAGTCTTTAATGGCGCTGGGCGCTGTATGACCCTGACCCAGTCTACTGTCCCCTTACCATGGTCATCGGTACTTTGTTTGTTCGTTTGATTCCCTCTTCAAAGGTTGAGTGATCATGACTTATGCTAGCTATATGGATCTGCTTACTCTCCATGATATTCTACATGATTTTGAAAGTGATATGATAAGTTTTGTGATATATGATATATGTTTATTTTTCGAAGCTTGTACAAGAGTATCCGAAAGTGATTTAAAGTGTGAAATGCATTTTAAAAGCATCTCGTTTTTCGTATGTTTTGATATTAGGACTGTTTTAAATGCATTTCTTATTGGACTTTTCAGAAGCTTACCACCCTTTCTCTATATTTACAGACTATTTCCAGTTATCTTTCTACGCCTGCCGTGTATTCGACGTAGGCTAGTGGATACCACTCTCTCCCAAGCTACCTTTGGTACACATTATGGTATACTCTTGTTCTTATTACCAGACATCTTGTACAGCATAGACACTTTCATGTAAAAGATATTTTGGGATGTAATCTATATATGTGTGTATGTAAAATTTGTTAACTTACAATTTATATAATAAAATGTCATTCTGAGTTATTAAGGAAATGGAATGGAATGTATGTTATAGAAATCAATACTGATTATGAAAAGTGATTAAAAGCAGCTGCTCTGGGATTATAAATTATATTTTTAAATATTGCAGGTAGGTAAGTTCATGAATAAGCCGTTATACCGACAAATTTTCATCAAAATGAAAAAGGATAAAGAAATTAAAGGTTAAGTAATCAGTACTAAACATGAATGCAACTTAAATAAGAAATTAAGTTTAAAAAAAGTTAGCCATAATTTTCACGTTTCCAAGAAGTTACACATACATTTATAAAAACATTTACTAAATGGTTCTTAAAATGTGGCCATTTAAAAAATAAAGTTAGTTAGCTTGGAATCTTATTTTCTATAAAACAATTTTTCTTAGAATCAAACAAAGCAAATTAATATTGCCCAAGTGAATAACGTTAGAAAATTTTATTGTGTACTTCTATTAATTGGTAATTTTATGATTTAATAAAATAGGTATATTTAGTTTTGGTATAGAAACATGCAATTAAGCCTAATTTAATTTATTGTGATCATACATTGTACGATATTTGCATATCTTATTAGGTTAGTATGGTATGGGGGTTGTATAGACTTTAAAGCTATATAAGCTTTTGATTGGAGGGCATTAAGATTTTAGTAAATGGTATTTATGTA
This sequence comes from Firmiana major, assembly GCA_033439115.1. NCBI lineage: Eukaryota > Viridiplantae > Streptophyta > Magnoliopsida > Malvales > Malvaceae > Firmiana > Firmiana major. The sequence goes on from CM065902.1 coordinate 37,623,258, forward strand.
TGTACATACATGGTATGACCTTTGCACATCTGATTAATTAGAGGGCATTACGATTTTGTATGTATGCATGTTTGTATGGCAAAGTCCACTTTTCACATCTAATACTATTGATATATTTCAATTGAGTGTTGAAAGACAAGAAAAAGAGAACCATTGTTTCAAAAAGAACAAAAAAAAAAAAAAGGAGAGATTAGTCTCTCAGGATATTTATAATTTTGTTTTGGCTTTCAACATCTGCCTAAGCATATAGACATTCAATTGTTCATAATTATCGGTGTTCCAATTATGTATCACACAAGATTTGAAGAAATAATTCTTGCATGTTATTCTTAAAGTTACTCTAAATGGCATGAGGACCTCAAAATAGAGGTTTTCACTGATTATGCAGGTTTTACGTTCTAAAAATAGAGGTCTTTCTTGCACTTGTAGACCGTAAAACATAGTGATTTTACCAAATGGGACGGACAACCACCAAAAACATCCTAATTCCATCGTCTTCTCCAACCTTCTTTTTTTTTTTTTTTTTTTTGCAATTAACAAACAAGACATTAATACAAAATTTGATAACACATATAGGTTAATTTTGTTTCGTTGCTAAATCAAGGAAAAGTTTTTTCATGCCTTGATATCATATTCCGTAACGATAAACATTATGGTGGAATGTAAGTTAATTATCAAGATGAAAAAGTGGTGAGCGCTTCCAGAGTGGAAGAGGTGGGCATAGTGGTAATCGAGGAGGCAGTGTGAGAAGCTAAGGCAAAAATGGAAGGGGTCAATATAGTACTGGCGAACAAATCATCATCACATGACGCAATAGTTTGCTATGCACCAACCAAGATAACTACAAATGGTGTATGGCAAGGTGATAACCCCTTGGATTATTCGGTTCCCCTTTTTGTCTTGCAGTTGGCAATGATCGTTGTCACCACTCGAATGCTTGTATTCATCCTCAAACCCCTACGCCAACCACGAGTGATTTCTGAGATTCTTGTAAGTTACTCAATATTCATGCGGGAAAAAAAAAGTTCGCAAGATAAGGTTGCAATATTGTCACATAGGAGAATTTTGGCTTCCTGAGAGAGTGATGATAATAAATATCAGTTCACGAAATGTAACCTTTGAAGTCTTACTGTAATGAAACTTTTGCAAGAAGCCGCAAATAAACCCTGTGCATTTTTTTCTGATGCTTTTATCAATTGCTATAAAAGCAAAGGTATTTAATGGGTGTTTCTACTTTTAACAGGGCGGAGTAATATTAGGTCCATCCATGCTAGGACGGAGCCAAGGATTTGCCAACACATTATTTCCCTTAAGGAGTGTCATGGTGCTTGAAGCAATGGCAAATGTTGGTCTTCTTTACTTCCTCTTCCTGGTTGGTGTACAGATGGACCTTTACGTGATTCGTCAGACGGGAAAAAAGGCTATGGCCATTGCTCTTGCTAGCATGATCTTGCCTTTTGCAATAGGCGCATGTTTCTCTTTCATTCACAGTGAGAATAGACACGAAAACCGGAGTCAGGTCACCTACATCTTCTTCTTCGGTGTTGCTCTCTCGGTCACAGCATTTCCGGTGCTTGCTCGAATCCTTGCCGAGCTGAAACTCATTAACTCAGAAATTGGCAGATTAGCCTTGTCTTCTTCTCTCATCAATGACATGTGTGCTTGGGTTCTCTTAGCTTTAGCTATTGCCTTGGCAGAGAATGATTCTGCCTCCTTAGCTTTACTTTGGTTGATTCTTTCAACTGCAGCTTTTACTGTCTTTTGCGTTTTTGTTATTAGGCCAGCAATTTCCTGGGTGATTCGGAGAACCCCTGAAGGAGAATCCTTCAACGAGTTTTATATATGTCTTATTCTAATTGGGGTTATGATCTCGGGGTTCATTACAGATTCCATTGGGACACATTCTGTTTGTGGAGCTTTTGTGTTTGGTCTGATCATTCCAAATGGACCACTTGGAATTACTCTAATAGAAAAGCTTGAGGACTTCGTATCAGGGCTTCTACTCCCTCTCTTCTTTGCCATTAGCGGGCTGAAGACTGATATAACTGCCATCAAAGGTGGTAGAAACTGGGGACTCCTAGCACTCCTTATAATCCTTTCCTGTGCTGGCAAGATAACGGGAACTCTTATTGTGACAATCTCTTACCAGATGCCACTTATTGAAGGAGTTACACTTGGCTTACTTATGAACACCAAAGGCCTCATCGAAATGATTATTCTTAATGTTGGCAAAGATCAAGAGGTATTTTCCCTTCCCATTCCACTGCAACCCCTACCTACGTAAACAAGCACTGACTGATTATTAATAAGAACAAAATACACTGATTTTTTCAGGTCTTAGATGATGAGTCATTTGCAATCATGGTGATTGTGGCAGTGGTTATGACTGGGATTATCTCTCCCATTGTGGCAACCCTTTACAAACCATCAAGGAGGCTTTTACCATACAAACGCCGAACACTTTACAAATCAAAACTAGATGGAGAGCTACGAGTAGTTGCGTGCGTCCACACCCCTCGTAATGTCCCAACAATAATCAACCTACTTGAGGCCTCTCATCCCAACAAAAGATCCCCAATATGCGTGTATGTGCTCCATCTCGTTGAACTCACTGGCCGTGCATCTGCCATGCTCGTTGTCCATAACACCCGCAATGCTGGTAGCGCAGCCTTAAACAGAACTCAAGCTCCATCCGACCACATAATCAATGCATTCGAAAATTTCGAACAGCATACAAACTACATCTCCATACAGCCCCTCACAGTCATTTCCCCTTATTCCTCCATGCATGAAGATATTTGTAGCTTGGCTGAGGACAAACGTGTTTGCCTAATAATCATCCCTTTCCATAAGCAACAAACAGTTGATGGAGGGATGGAAGCCACAAACCCAGCATGTCGAACAGTTAACCAGAATTTACTTGCAAATGCACCTTGCTCTGTGGGAATTTTAGTTGACAGAGGCCTAAGTGGGTCAACACGTTTGTCAGCAAACGAAATGTCTCACCATGTAGGTGTGCTGTTTTTTGGGGGTCCAGATGACAGAGAAGCACTTGCGTATGGATGGCGAATGTGCGAACATCCTGGGACTCGGCTTACTGTGCTGCGATTTGTTCCAGGTGAGGATGCTGCTGAGTCTGCTACTACTGATCAAAATGATCCAAGGGTATTAACAGTGGAAACAGAAAACAGCAAGGAAAAGCAGCTTGATAACGAATATATAAATGATTTCAGAATGAAGAATGCACATGATGAGTCAATTATATACACCGAGGAGGTGGTCAACAATGGAGAGGAAACGGTTGCAGCAATAAGGACATTATACAGCAACCACGACTTGTTCATCGTCGGAAGAGGACAAGGAATGATATCACCACTCACAGCTGGACTTACTGACTGGAGTGAGTGTCCAGAGCTTGGTGCAATCGGAGATATTCTAGCGTCATCAGACTTTGCATCAACAGTGTCTGTGCTGGTGATCCAACAGTATGTTGGGGTGTTGCCACTTGAAGTCATTGGAACACCAGATAACCTAGGTCTACCAGATGAAGAGATTACGAACCGGCGGAAACCAAATAAGGGACCGGCCGTTTTTGACTAGTAAAACATAGAGCATTAATGGAGGCAATAAAGAACACTGATCTGACTATAAGAAAACAAACTCAAATGAAAACAAAAGCTATTGCCTCCTTCATTTTTCTCTTTGTCTTTTCTTCTGAACTATGGCTTTTTTTCCCTGCTTTCTTTCCACCATTATTTAGAACTCTCGTTACAAGTTTCCTGTAATTTTATGTGTACTAGAAATAGTGCCCACACTAAAAGAACTGTATTTTTATTAGAAAAATAAATTAGTTTTTAGAATAAATTATAACTTAATTGATCAAAATTTTTACGTTTAATATATTTATTATACTTTAAAAGAGAATAGTTGAAAAAGATCTAAAAAAATTTACGATATTTAAAAACAAACAAAAATAGAGTGAGTACTAATTATCAATTCACCAAAAACAAATCACTCAAAACTAATAGTAGATAACAGAGTATAGATCTAATTTACAGAGATTGGAGCAACCAAATTATTATTAAAAATTAATATCCTAATTATAAAGAAATCGAAATTAAAAGAAAAAGGGGGTTTCATAAAGTTATTGAAAATTAAAAGATATCAAAGAAAATTAACTAAGCAATTCATAAAGAAATCAAGATTGGCAATTTAAAGAAGCTTAGGTTAGCATGTTTCTTGATTTTTTTTTTTTTTTTAAATATTGATCATTGAAATTCAAAACAAATTATCAATTAAACATTCAACCGTAGCATAACAACGAACTCTGTTACACCATTTTTCCTACTTCTTAGTTAATCGCAACAACTTTTGTAATTAATTACTAACTAATTTAATTTCCTCGAACAAACTCTCTAGATAAAATTTATAGCAGTATTAGAATTAGTAAAAGATATGAATTGAATTAAACAACAAACACATAAACTCGATTTATTTAGTCGAAACAAGATTTACCTCTATTTCTAAGTGATTTAAAACATTAAGCAACTACGGACTTAAGTTCTTAATATAGTAGTAGATTATTAATATTAACTAGATAGTAGGTCTCTCTATCAAATTATATCAACAATCATAAGGAGATTCTATAGAAAATTTTCATACTTAATCGATAATATATTATAGGATCATGCTTCTCTTAACATCATGTAACCAAGTTCTAATCAAGAACACATACTAACCAAATAAGAAAATTTAGTCACTCAACATTACATTAAAATCGGCTTGTAATATAAAAGAAATCAACACAATATTAAAACTTAGAGCAAACTTCACTCAATAATATAAAGCAATCAAAGATTTTATAATATCTTAAAAAGAAATAAGAAATTAATATATAAAAAGAAAAATTAAATTCAAAAATCCTAAAAATAGAGCAAAACAAATTGGCAAAGTATAAAAAGAATCAAGAAAGAAATCATCAATGAAATATTAAACTAAAAGATGAAATCGATTTTTAAGATAATTAAAGGAGAAATCAAAACCTTAATATTATAAAACAAAAGTATCTATTAGCCAAACAACAATTTTTATATAAAAAGAGATTTTATAAAAGAGCAAAAGAGTTTTACAACTTAATAAAATAAAAACTGTCAATTGATAATTTAATTAGCCCCCTAAGCCTCCTTTATATAGTGAGGGAATGATACAAATCCTACTTGTAATCAAACTCTGATTATAATTTATAATAACTGCCTTGTCTCTGTTGATAGCTTTGTCAACTCTTCAAAGCTCTTATCTCTCTTTTAATTATCCATTCCAAAAAGGCTTTAATTCAAATAGTCAATTATTCTTGTAGCAATCCAACTTTGATTAGGATTAGAATTCCTAATTTTTAGTGCTTACCTTGCAAAGATTTTTGATCCATCAAACGAACTCCGATTTGGATGATCTTAGAAATTTCAGAAAGCTTGGGAAGTCTGTCACGACCTAAATTACCTAAAAATCAGAGTAAATTTTTCATTTTTTCATTTATTATTTAATTCTTACCTTTCTCTCATCGTGACCATCCTACAAACAGTTGGGTTATGATTCGGTGTTAGTCACCTCTCACCTATTTACCAGTCCATTTTATAATCACATTTATATATCAAAGTTTACTTTCTTTTGACTTTAACTGAATACATACACAATGGTATTTATAACTCTACATCCCCGATATCATAATCGTTTACAGTACTGTGCATTACATATTTAGATACAAAACTATACAAATGTGTATACCTGTCTCTCGATGGGAAGCAGTGGATACCAGGATGGCAAGTCTCTAGCTGCTCAATAACTATTACGAGTGCTCTGAAGAGATGGAAAAATAAGGGGGGTGAGCAAACCACACGCTCAGTAAGGCAATGTAAGACCCGAAAATTAATCGTAAATTTTTATGAAGGATGAAAATGGTTACAATTTTAAACGAATGAAATTCAGATTGGAAATAAGGATTTAAAATGCGAAATGAATGAGTATTCGTGAAGGGAAGTCAGGTTAAATTAATCCTGAATACGTGAAGGGCAAAACGATCAAAAGACCGAAAGCCGGAATAAATTCGATAAGAAAATTTAATTAAAAATAATGGATTTAAGAATCTTGATCAATAACGAAGAAATAATTAAATTTCAAGTCCAATTAATCAAGATCCAGAATTTTTAGAAATACCGAAAAGTCACTCGGGACAATATCCTGAAAATACAGAGAAATTATACCCAAAAAAGGTTAAAAATATAATAAATAAATCAAATAAAATTATTTGGAATAAAAAAATTGATTTTTTAGATATTTTTGAATATTTTTGACTATTTTAATGAATAAAATAATAATAAACTAATTTATAAATAATAATAAATAAAATTAAATTAATTCAAAAAAAAGAGAGAAGAACTGAAAATCAGGGAGAGAGAAAGAAGTGAGAAACGAAAAAACAAAGCCAAACCGAGGAGACCACCGGCGAGCCGTCCGGTGACCAACGGCTAGGCGAAGGGCCAGAAAAGGAAGAGGAGAGGCCGGCGACCTCCCTGGTACCGGCGACGCGCCCCATCGACACCAGAGAATGCCGGATCGAGGGAGAGAAGTCGAGAGAGGAAAGGGGAGATTCACGGCGACCGGCGTCGATCTGGCCGACCCCACCCCCAGCCGAACGTTCCCCAGGCGTAGACGAGCTAATTGGTGGCGGCCACGATCGGCGAAACTGTCGGCAAATGTCAAAAATGGTGGAAAGAGGAAATGGGTGTCGACGGTGGAGAGAACAGGCCGGACCGGTGACTTTCTGGCGACCTTGGACAAAATCGAGGGCAGATTCGAGCTGCGGACGATCTCGTGGAGCTACTGGCGACGGAAGCCGGCGGAGAACCGGTCGGCAAGGCAATGAACAGGCCAAACCGGATTGAACCAGTCGAACCGGATCGGTCTGAACCGGGTTGAATCGGACTGAACTAGTTCAGCCAAGAAAGAAGCGAAAAAATGCGAAAAAGAAAAAAAGGAAAAAAGGGGAAGAATTTTCGGGGATACACCGGACTTCGAGTAAGTCGATACGAGGTCAAAAGTGACCGATTGAATTCTGAAAAATTTATTTAAATTATATTTAATCGAAAAGTAACCCGAAATTAAATATTAATTGTGCAGTTTTACGACAAAGCCCGAACGAGAGCCGATTGAGCTTCGATTTTCGTACCCCGCATCATATTGAGTAATCATATTTTAATTCTGAAAATTAGAGTCCTTTAATACAGAGTTTCGATTATTTTACGAAATTTACGGATTAATTCTGTATAAAAAGGAATATTATTCAAAATTTTACAGTAATTACCGTAAATAGTATACGGGCTATCCAATGAGTTTGGAACGAAGCTCGATGATTATTGGTAAGCTGAATGAGCGCAGTAAACCCGAAGAAGGGATTTAAATAGTAAAAACGGGCTGAAAATGGGTCGAGACCCATTAAAGTGCAATCGGGCCCAATAAAGTAAAACGGGCCCAGTACGTTATATTCGATCAGTAAATGTAATATACTGATAAAAATAAGTGAATTAACCCAAAATATGTGGTTATATGCAGTTCTATAGACTTGGTTGACGTGTAGTTGGACTGAAAGATCGGATATTATGGAGACGAGATAAGTTTGTACGTAAATCGAGGTAAAGGGAATTTTATAGGTGCATAGAGATTTCTATACGTATATATTGAGGGGATTTAAAGGGCCTAGAATTTCTTTAAGTATCTAGAAAACAAAATAATAATTTTTACGAAAACCGGGGCATAGGTGAATAAAGGAAAAGGACGATATTACCCCTGGGAGTAAAATTTATAAAAAGGGCAGTAAGGCAGATAAATTGCATGATTATCCTGTTTTAATGTTTTATATAAATGTATTGCTTTGATTTAAGCAAATATACACATAGGTTGGCTATTGATTTCATGAATTATACGAAAGGGTACCGGTTTGTACCGGTTACTATTTTAAAAGAAGTTTTATCAAGATTGAGCCACCTATCGTATTTACATGAATAGAAAGAGTGCTAGAGTCTTTCTCGCACTCAAGTTTACTGATTTATTTCTCATGAAAAGCCGTACTGGAGCATTGCTCGTACGAGAAATTTGTGTGTGCACAAAACTGTGCTGGAGCTTCGTTCGCACAAGATTTAAGATATCATGATATGCATAGCGTGGTGCTGGAGCTTCGCTTGCACTAGACGTGAGTTGACATGCATATAGTCGTGTGGAAGCCTCCTGTAGACTGTGTGTCGGAGAGAGTTGAGATGCTCGTACGTATACTTTGAGACATGGGTTGGTTATCGACATTATGTTGGGGTGGATAAGACCAACGGCAGGCACCCCCAAACTATGATATGGGTCCACGGAGTACGATGTACCATGTATGTCACACGGAGTACGCTGTACCGTGCAGTCATGATGACTCGATGATGTTACTTGATATTCTGGCGGGTAGGACTTGACCCCACCTCCCGTTGCAGTTGAGATACCCCACACACTGGGATCCGTGTAGCCTGGGATCATAGGGACAAAGTATGGCCATAGTCCTCGATTTTCATACAGTAACCTACATGCCTCACATGATATCATACAGTCTGAATAGACCAGGACGAACCCGAGGGAGGGGTAATGTCCCGATTTATGTTTTTAAGAGAGATGTGATTTAATGAATCAAGGTATTCCCGAGAGATAGGTTTAGCCTTGATGTGGTTGTTTTACGATAAAACAAATGAGTTTTAAAGTGATGAGTTTTGTGATATAACAAATAAGTTTTTAACGTGATGAATTTATGATGAACACAAATAAGTTTTAAATGTGACGAGCATGAGATGTTATACATGATGATTTTTTCATGTTTGATTTATATGTCGATTTCATGATTTCTCTTATATGATATATACATACATGTGGCATCGTTTTAGTCTTCCCTCATGCTCCAAAAGTAAACGATTTTATATCATGACATTATCAGCACGTAGATAGTATAGTTATTTACCTGCTTACATTATTGCCTTACTGAGCTGTTTATGCTCACCCTTTCATTTTCCACCCCACAGGGTACATTCAGTAGAAGAGAACAACAATAGTCTTGTATTTCGGTTATCCGCTGCTTCTCATCAAGACCAAGTATACACATTTGTATAATTTTGTATCTGAACATATAGATGCACAGTACTGTATATGAACGTAATATTGGGGATGTATTTAGTTTAAATAAATTGATATGTAAATGAAATATGAAAATGGAATGGTAAATAGGTGAGAGGTGACTAACACCGAATCATAGCCCAACTGTTTAGTAGTGTAACTGTTCACGACGGGTAAGGAAATGAAAAAGTGAAAAATTTACTTTGATTTTTAGGTAATTTGGGTCGTGACAGAAAAGATGATATCAGAGCAGAGTTGGCCTGATATGAATCGGTGTTAGTGGTTGATTAAATTTACATCCCCATGTACTATGCATTGTTTAGATACAATTGTGTATATCAAGATAGAAGTGCAGCTAAGAATTTAGTTTCGAATGCAAGAATATAGTTTTTATAAATGATAGCCGCTATGGTAGAGGGGTGATTACACATGCTCGAGGCCGTAGAGATAGGCCTGAGAGTCGAATGAGTTGTCATATGAGACTCAAGATGAGAGTGAGGTGGAGGTTGATGATGAGCAAACTCCACAGGGTCCTATAAAGAGACCCAACAGTATTGAGACACGCTCTGAGAGGATGGAGTGAAGTGTAGAAAATATTTCGGAGTTGTTTACTCAATCTATGCTGGTAGTTAAGGATAGGCAGGGTAAAGCCTAAACAGATGTCTCAGACTATAGAGATTTTCACACCCCTCCAGTATTTTGTGAAGTAAAGAAATCAATAGTTGCTGAGGACTGAGTAAATGAGATAGCGAAGTTGTATGGATTCATTCGGTGTATGTCAACTGAGAATGTGACTTTTAAATACGTTTATGTTAGAGGGTGAGGCGGAGTATTGGTGGAAGTCCGCTCGACCTATCTGAAGAGTTAGACGTCCAGAGCTGACATGAGAAATATTTTTGGATGTATTCGGGTGACAGAATATCCCGGACATTACTTAAAGGAAAATTACAGGTAAAATTTCTTACACTGCCCATAGTCATTGGTTGATTGATGAGTATGAATCTCAGATTACATCCCTGGGTAAGTAGGAACTCGATATTGTGGACAGTGAGAGTCTGAAAGCCCAAAAGTTCATGGAAGGACTCAAATTATCGATGAGAGTCCAATTAGCTCATTACCTTTGTCGAGGCAGTGCGTAGAATACAGTTGCGTGAAGAAGATCATGTGTTGCACGCCTCTGCGATTGGGAAAGGTAGTAAGGGCTGAAATAGAGACAGAAGAGAATAGAGAATGACAAAGATGTCAGAGCGAGAAAAAACCGGTTGGTAAGACATTAGAGCTGATGAGTCACGGGGTAAGATGATTGGTAAGGCCCCAATATATCCAATTTAACACTTATGAGGGATATTGTGATTGGAGAACCCCGACCTGCTAGGAAGCAGTGTAGCAGTGTAAGCAGAGTAAGCAGTGTAGGATGTGTGGTAAATACCACGGAAGTAGGACCTACACCTACATGTTATTGATGAAAATAGGCGTTAAGTGTGGTAAGACAGGCGACATAATTAATGATTACTCAGAATTGGGCGAGATTGCCCCACAGAAAGGTAAAGAGATAGAGAAAACCCTGTTGATATCTCTGCATCAAAAAGGGAGGCCACAACCGAAGAAAAAGGGAAAGTAGGCTGTTGGACGAGGGCGAGTGTATGCCTTGAACCAGGACTCTATTGATGTTTCATATGATGTGGTGAAAGATACCACACTGGTTATGAATAGTGAAGAAATTATTTTAATTGATCCTGGTGCCACATATTTAGTCATACCGCCTTCATTTGTATATAAGTTAGTAAAAGACGTGAATGCCTACACCTATAGGCACAATGCTGATAGTTAGTAACCCAGTGAAGGAGGGTTAACTAACGAAATAATTATGAAGAGATTATAAGTTGAAAATGGGGGAAGAAGTATAAGTCAGCCGATTTTATTCAATGGAATATGAATAATTTGAAGTAATAATTGAGAATAAAATTGGTCGGCTGCAAAATATGATGTTTAGAGTTCTATTCTAAGACACTTCTGTTTTACCCCTGAAAAGTATACGGTAAGTTTTGACAAGTAATAAAAGGGGTGCAGCGATTGAAATTAAAGAAGTAAATGATTGTACTCACGAAATGAATAATGACATAGTTTGTTATAAGTGATATACGAAAGGAGATAAGCTTTTAGATGTGATAAATCCTGAATAAGAGATAGACTGGAATAAGAGACGTATGCAAGATAAGAATATCTATGATACACGAAGTAATTTGGATTCAAGCAATTAGTAGCGAGTATGAATTGTGACCACATGGACTAATATGTAAAGTAATTGTGGTTAAGTCTGAGGGTTAATAAAGGTATTTCAAAATACCTCCCCGTCTGAAGACTTGACAGCGTCAAAAAGTATACAACCTATAAATTAAAATCGACAGTCGTAAAATATACGTTTAAAATTAGGGTACCTTCACTTGTATGATAAAGAAATATAGAATTCGATTAATCAGGAAGGTTTAAAAATTTAAAATTTTATAAAAGCCGTTAAAAAGGAAATGACACGGGTTAGTACCTTGAACGGGAGTAATTTTGAAGTGATACTACATGTTTATGAGTACATAGGTCAAGGATATGGGCGATTGAAATATTTAGTGGAACACAACTACGATGAGGTATTTAAAATTTACCCGAACCGATTTGTTGTCATCCATATTGATGATATTTTTGGGTGTATTTACAATTCAGGAAAAAAATCATAAGCAACAATTGGAGATTGTTTTTACAGATGATTTGTGGAGAGTTCTCGGAATAGACTACTTTATTGACACGTTTAACTTAGAAAAAGTTGTATTTGAATGAGATGATAAACATGACAGGAGTTTTGGTGTACTGAAGTAATAAACTGACCACCGCATTTATTCTCGCCATACCCAACAGATTAAGAGGTTTCTCATGAGTCTATGGATACCTCAAAATAATGAATGGGCTGTGTATTGATGCAAAAAGGAAAGATAGTCGATTATGGATCCAGACAACTCAAGGATCATGAAAGAGACTATCCGACCCATGATTTAAAGTTGACAGCGATAGTGGTATTGAATATATGACAATATTATGTATACGGTGAGAAATTTTAGGTATGCACTGATCATAAAAGCCCCGAGTATCTGTTTTCACAGAAAGAGTCGGATATGAGAATACATAGTGGATTAGAGCTTCTGATAGATTTTGATTGTGAAAAATTGTACCACCCAGTAAAGGCTAATGTAATAGCTAATGCCTTGAATAGAAAGAGCCTCGGGATGGTATTACATATGATGGTCAGGGAGCGTGAGCTGCTAGAGCAGTTGTGAGCCTCAGTCGTGATGTGATCCCTTCTGATGATGACAGTGATTGTGTGACAGCTAGCCTCAGATTAGAACCGGATTTGAGTGACTGGATTTGACAGGCTTAGCGCGATGATTGACAAAGTGTCGATGGTGTGGGTCAAATTCAGATGGGTACAGTGACAGAGTTCACAGAGAGTGATGATGACTTACTGAGGTTCAGAGACAGTATAAGTACTCCCCAGGACCACAGTGATGGGATAGAGTTATTGTCAGAAGCTCACTCTTTGGGATATGCAGTGCACTCGAAAAGTAATAAATATATCGAAATCTTAGAAAAGAGTATTGGTGGTCAGATATGAAAAGAGACATGGTAGAGATTGTGGAAAAGTGTCTCGTATGTCAGCAGATTGAGGTAGAGCAAAAGAAGTTACCGGGTTATTGCAGTTTCTACCTATATCGACACAGAAAAGGGAACAAGTTACCATGAATATCGTGATAGGTTATAGAAGACCCGAATGAATCACAAGACTATCTGGGTGATAGTCGATAAATTGACTAAGTTTACCCACCTTCTGGTTATGAAATCCCTAGATACTCTCAGTGTATAGGTGGATTTATGTGTAAGAGAGATTGTTGAACAGTATGTAGTGTTCCAGTGAGCATGGTACAGATAGGGATTCCCGCTTCACTTCCCATTTTTAGGAACGTTTTCAGGAAGCTATGGGAACCTAACTGAGTGTTGCACAGCTTTCTATCCTCAGACAGATGGTCAGTCAGAAGGGACTGACCAGGTTTTGGAGGATATGATGAGAGTGTGTGCTTGATATGATAAGCTCTTGGGATTATCAGTTGTTACTAATCGAATTCACCAATAATGATAATTGTCACTTGAGTATTGGGATGACTTCAGATGAGGCATTGTATGGCCGTAAGGGTTGTTTCCCTGATTTGGATAAGAAAAAGTGGGTAACAGATAGAGAATTATTCTCAAATTGGTAAGACAAACCTCTAAGGATGTTCAGTTAATTGTGAAGGATTAAGAACACCTCAGAGCAGATAGAAAAGCGATGCTGACAAGAGACAGAAACCATTGAAATTCACCGAGGGTGAATTACTATTATTGGAAGTTACATGCCTTTAGGACATAGCATAAGGATGTAACGAGATTCAAAAAGAGATTGGACAAAGTGGGAGATAAGACCTGTAGGTTGGCGTTACTACCTAAATAAACAAGCATCCACAATGTGTCCTATCTTATAATGCTTTGAAAATACTATCCGGACCCAGCGTATGTGATCAAATATGAGTTTCAACAGTTTAGCTTAATGAAAGTGTAATGTATGATTAAGAACTTGATTCGGGTATTAAAACAGGAAGGAGAAAGTGTTGAGATTTAAGATGATCTCCGAAATTAAAGTATGTTGGTAGTATTACACTCCAGAAAAGTCACAAGGGAATTAAAAAGTATGATACGATAGGCATACCCAGAGTTGTTTATGGATCCATTTAACTTGGTTCTAATTTGGAGGACCAAATTTTTTAAGTGGGGGAGATTATGTAAGACCCGAAAATTAATCGTAAATTTTTATGAAGGATGAAAATGGTTACAATTTTAAACGAATGAGATTCGGATTGGAAATAAGGATTTAAAATGCGAAATGAATGAGTATTCGTGAAGGGAAGTCATGTTAAATTAATCCCGAATACGTGAAGGGTAAAACGGTCAAAAGATCGAAAGCCGAAATAAATTCGATAAGAAAATTTAATTAAAAATAATGGATTTAAGAATCTTGATCAATAACGAAGAAATAATTAAATTTCGAGTCCAATTGATCAAGATCCAAAATTTTTAGAAATACCGAAAAGTCACTCGGGACAATATCCTAAAAATACGGAGAAATTATACCCGAAAAAGGGTTGAAAAAATATAATAAATAAATTAAATAAAATTATTTGGAATAAAAAAATTGATTTTTTAGATATTTTTGAATATTTTTGACTATTTTAATGAATAAAATAATAATAAACTAATTTATAAATAATAATAAACTAATTTATAAATAATAATAAATAAAATTAAATTAATTCAAAAAAAAAGAGAGAAGAACTGAAAATCGGGGAGAGAGAAAGAAGTGAGCAACGAAAAAACGAAGCCAAACAGAGGAGACCATCAGTGAGCCGTCCGGCGACCAACGGCCAGGCGAAGGGCCGAAAAAGGAAGAGGAGAGGCCAACAACCTCCCTGGTACCACGACGCGCCCCACCGACGCCAGAGAGAAGCCGAGAGAGGAAAAGGGAGATTCACGGCGACCGACGTCGCTCTGGCCGACCCCACCCCCAGCCGAACGTTCCCCAAGCACAGACGAGCTGATTGGTGGCGACCACGACTGGCGAAACTGCCGGCAAACGCCAAAAACGGCGGAAAGAGGAAATGGGTGCCGACGGTAGAGAGAACAGGCCGGACCGGCGACTTTTCGACGGCCTTGGACAAAACCGAGGGCAGATTCGAGCTGCGGACGATCCCGCGGAGCTACTGGCGGCGGAAGCCGGTGGAGAACCGATCGGCAAGGTGATGAACCAGCCGAACCGGATTGAACCGGCTGAACCAGACCGGTCTGAATTAGGTTGAACCGGACTGAATCGGTTCAGCCAAGAAAAAAGGGAAAAAAGGAGAAAATGAAAAAAAGAAAAAAATGGGAAGAATTTTTGGGGATACACCGGACTTCGGGTAAGTCGATACGAGGTCAAAAGTGACCAATTTGAATTCTGGAAAATTTATTTAAATGATATTTAATCGAAAAGTAACCCGAAATTAAATATTAATTATGCAGTTTTACGACAAAGCCCGAACGAGAGCCGATTGAGCTCCAATTTTTGTACCCCGCATCATATTGGGTAAGTATATTTTAATTCTGACAATTAGAGTCCTTTAATACAGAGTTTCGATTATTTTACGAAATTTACGGATTAATTCTCTATAAAAAGGAATATTATTCAAAATTTTACAGTAATTACCGTAAATAGTATACGGGCTATCCAATGAGTTTGGAACGAAGCTCGATGATTATTGGTAAGCTGAATGAGTCCAGTAAACCCGAAGAAGGGATTTAAATAGTAAAAACGGGCTGAAAATGGGTCTACGCCCATTAAAGTGCATTCGGGCCCAATAAAGTAAAACGGGCCCAATACGTTAGATTCAATCAATAAATGTAATATACTGATAAAAATAAGTGAATTAACCCAAAATATGTGGTTATATGCAATTCTGTAGACTTGGTTGACGTGCAGTTGGACTGAGAGATCGGATATTATGGAGACGAGATAAGTTTGCACGTAAATCGAGGTAAGGAAATTTTGTAGGTGCATAGAGATTTCTATACATATTTATTGAGGGGATTGGAAGGGCCTAGAATTTCTTTAAGTATCTAGAAAACAAAATAATAATTTTTACAAAAATCGGGGCATAGGTGAATAAAGGAAAAAGACGATATTGCCCCTGGGAGTAAAATTTATAAAAAGGGTAGTAAGGCAGATAAATTGCATGATTATCCTGTTTTAATGTTTTATATAAATGTATTGCTTTGATTTAAGCAAAGATACACATAGGTTGGCTTTTGATTTCATGAATTATACGAAAGGGTACTGGTTTGTACCGGTTACTATTTTAAAAGATGTTTTATCAAGATTGAGCCACCTATCATATTTACATGAATAGAAAGAGTGCTAGAGTCTTTCTCGCACTCAAGTTTACTGATTTATTTCTCATGAAAAGTCGTACTGGAGCATTGCTCGTACGAGAAATTTGTGTGTGCACAAAACCGTGCTGAAGCTTCGCTCACACGAGATTTAAGATATCATGATATGCATAGCGTGGTGCTGGAGCTTCGCTCGCACTAGACGTGAGTTGACATGCATATAGTCGTGCGAAAGCCTCCTGTAGACTGTGTCGCAGAGAGTTGAGATGCTCGCACGTATACTTTGAGACATGGGTTGGTTATCGACATAGTATTGGGGTGGATAAGACCTACGGCAGGCATCCCCAGACTATGATATGGGTCCACGGAGTACGATGTACCGTGTATGTCACATGGAGTATGTTGTACCGTGCAGTCATGATGACTCGGTGATGTTACTCGATATTCTGGCGGGTAGGACTTGACCCCACCTCCCGTTACAGTTGTGATACCTCGCACACTGGGATCCGTGTAGCCTAGGATCACAGGGACAAAGTATGGCCATAGTCCTCGATTTTCATACAGTAACCTACATGCCTCACAGGATATCATACGGTCTGAATAGACCAGGACGAACCCGAGGGAGGGGTAATGTCTTGATTTATGTTTTTAAAAGAGATATGATTTAATTAATCAAGGTATTCTCGAGAGATGTGTTTAGCCTTGATGTGGTTGTTTTATGATAAATCAAATGAGTTTTAAAGTGATGAGTTTTGTGATATAACAAATAAGTTTTTAACGTGATGAGTTTATGATGAACACAAATAAATTTTAAATGTGACGAGCATGAGATGTCGTACATGATGATTTTTCCATGTTTGATTTATATGTCGATTTCATGATTTCTCTTATATGCTATAGACATACATGTGGCATCGTTTTAGTCTTACCTCATGCTCCAAAAGTAAACGATTTTATATCATGACATTATCAGCACGTAGATAGTATAGTTATCTACCTGCTTACATTATTGCCTTACTGAGCTGTTTATGCTCACCCTTTCATTTTCCACCCCACAGGGTACATTCAGTAGAAGAGAACGACAATAGTCTTGCATTTCGGTTATCCGCTGCTTCTTATCAAGACCAGGTATACACATTTGTATAATTTTGTATCTGAACATATAGATGCACAGTACTGTATATGAATGTAATATTGGGGATGTATTTATTTTAAATAAATTGATATGTAAATGAAATATGAAAATGGAATGGTAAATAGGTGAGAGGTGACTAACATCGAATCATAGCCCAACTGTTTAGTAGTGTAACTGTTCACGACGGGTAAGGAAATGAAAAAGTGAAAAATTTACTCTACTTTTTAGGTAATTTGGGTCGTGATAGGCAATTATGCAAGTAAGTAGATAGCTCCAATATCTACATGCTCATAATGACATGCCCTTAAAAATCCATTTCTTGTCTTTAAAAGCTTACACACAAAATCATGCATATTTCAATGTTATAGTTTATCAAAACTATTTATGCATATAGAAATCATATAATTCATGCATCAAAGGCATTTTATGTGATATCATTTAATCATAATTAGCATGAAGTAAATCCAGATCATGCATTCTTTCATGTCATGTAAGAGAAATCATGAATTTGAAATGAAAGCATGGAAAACATCATCATGCTACTGTGTTTGAGGTATTTCATTTAAAATGCAGTATAAAATAACCCTTCTGGGTCAATCATCTCATAAAACAATTTGTTATAAAATTCTCAAAAAAATCTACCATCATAGTACAAAATCATAAAATCAGGGGGCCTGACCCCTCCCTCGGGTCTACCCTGGTCTATCGACCAATAGTTATATCATGTGAGACAAATAGGTGACTATCAGTAACAACACAGGACAATGGCCATAACCTCGTGATCCCTAGCAACACGGTACCTAGTGTGCGGGGTATCACACCTAAAACGAGAGGTAGGTCATCCTACCCGCCAGAACAGCATAACACCAGGATTGCGAGGGCAAGGCTTGCTGCCTCGTGGCTAATGCCACTCCACTCCAACAATCCCTACAGTACAGCGTACTCCGCGTGACATACACGGTACAACGTACTCTGTGAACCCAAGCTCAATCTGGGGTGCATGCAATAGGTCTTATCCACCCATATCATCTCTGTCTCAGTATACACGTGTGAGCATATCATCTCACTGTGACACACAGTCTACAGGAGGCTCCAACACGGCTATATGCATGTCATATAATTCCCTGTGCGAGCGAAGCTCTAGCACGGCTCCATGCATATTCATGATATCAAAAAATCTCGTGCAAGCGAAGGTCTAGCATGGTTTCATAGAAATCAATGAAATCTACGTACGAGCAGCGCTCAAATATGACTTAAAATAATTATAAATTCAAGTAAAATTCACGTACGAGCAATGCTCTAGTACGGATATTTATAAAAACTCAATGAAAACCTCATACAAGAAAAACTCCAGTACGACTTTAAAATGAGTTATAAAACCATAGAAAACTTCGTCTGAGCAACGCTCCAACATGAGTGAATGCTCAAGTAAATCAAAACTTCGTACGAGCAACGCTCCAGTACGGCTTTATGCATAAGTACATCAAATCTCGTGCGAGTTACACTCCAGCACAGCTTTATGCAAATTTCATATCAAAACAGGATGCGAGCTAAGCTCCAGCACCTTTTTATGCATATCAAATCATAAAACTAGTGCGAGCAATCGCTCTAGCACCTTTTTATGCATATCAAGTCAAAACAGTTCAAAAACAGTCAAAACAGTCAAAACATAGTGCAAGCTAGGCTCCAGCAGTTCTCATGCATTTCTCAATAATAAAAATCAGAGCGAGCAACCGTTCTAGCACATTTCATGCATATGATGTCACACAAGTCGGTGCGAGTAACCGCTCAAGCACATTTATGCACACTCACAAACGCAGATATAATGCGAACTATATGCCAGCACTATTTGTTTCCATATAAACTTGATAGTTGGCCATTTTTTCAAAGAAATTTCATTTAAATATTAATAACAATTACTTAGTGTTATTTTGTGAAACTTATGTAATTATTGGTCAATCTACCGATTTGCTTTGCTTAAAAACCAAGAAAATTCATTAATCGAAAAATTCCTTAAATCATGCATTTCGTACATGTCATGCTTTCACCATCCTTAGGTGAACTTCCCTCAATAGGGGTAAAATAGCCTTTTCCTATTTCAAGTCCTTAAAATCTTTAAGCCATTTTTAGGACCTTTATACATAATCAGGGTATACATACATATTCAGTGTACAGAAAAGCTATTAAAATATGCGTAGCTACCTCTAGCTACTCACACAATTCCCTTACCTCAGTTTTCTGTACAGTCTAACCTTTCCACTGATGACTCATCACGTAGTCCGATTTCCTCTGAATCCAATCTTCGAAACTGCGGATAAATATTCAGCAGGTCAAATACAATACAATTAATTGCATTTCATATTTTCTGGGCTTAATTTAAATCATTGGGTCCGTTTACCTATATTGGGCCCGATTGCACCATAATGGACATTAATCGGCCTTAAGCCCGTTTCCCACATACTATTCACATTATCGAGGCCTATTGGGCTCACTAGGCCCATCAGTAATTATTGTGCCTCGTTCTAAACTCTCGAATAGCTTAATTTAGTATTTTCGACAATTTATCTCAATTTTTTGAATTCAATTCATTTTATTCAGAAATTAAATTCGTAATTTATCTAACACGCATAACGATGTAAAATTATCGTAAATAAGGGTTACTTACTTGTGATTCCATGATAGTACGCAAATCGAGGCTGTCTCGAGCTCTCTTTGACGTCAATTGTGGAGCTACATAATTTAATATTTTTTCGGATAAATTTCCAGTCGAATATTAATCAAATTAAATATTCTGAAATTTAAATCGGTCAATTCGATCGCTTACCGACTTACCCGTAGCTCAATTGCATCACTGAAATTTTCTCTAATTTTTCCTCTTTTCTTATTCCTTTTTTTCTTCCCTTTTCCTTTTCTTTTTGGCTGAACTGGTTCGGTTCGGTTCAACCCGGTTAAGACCGTCGGTTCGGTCGGTTCAAGCATCATTTCGCCGTTCCGGTGCCATCCGGCCAGTTCTTAGACCGTTTTCAGTGCCGTTCGGTGCACCATCGTCTAGGCTTCCATAATCGGGCCTTGGGTTGGACCAAATCGGCGCCAATGGCCGTCGATTTCCTTTCTCTCCTGCGGCACCTCCCTCCGTTGATCTATCGATTCTGGCGACCTCATCGCGCGTCGCGACTGTCGGTGGTTCCCACGGGGTCTGTCACCCTTTGTCGGCCCTCGCCTGGGGTTCCTAGCCGTCGGTGGCCGTCGGCTGGAGGGATATGGTTCCCTCAATTCGCATCTTCCGTTTTCGCATTTGCAGAAATCGCGTTTCGCGATTTCTGCTGTTTTTTATTTATAATAGATTTTTTTATTTATTTTTATTATTATTTTAATCATTATTTTATTATTATTTTCCCAAAATATCTAAAAAAGTTATATTTAATTCATTTAATCCGTAAATGAATTTATCAGTCCGATTTTTCCTTTTCGGTATATGTTTCTAATATTTTTGGCTCGTTTTTTGAGGTAAAAATTTTGATTTATTCCAATAAATTCATATCTTGATCAATTTAACCCGAATTTTAATTATTTCTTCGTTATTGATGAAGATTTCTCAATCCCATATTTTTAATTAAATTTTTTTATCACGATTAATATCGAATTTTGGTCTTTTGATCGTTTTACCATTCACTGTTCGGGAATACCATTTAAATCCTTTTTGCATTTTCATTTCGTATTTTGAAAAAAATCGGGTCTTACAAAGTCTTTTATAAATTTAATGCAATCAATTTTTCTGTAAAAATTTTGGATGCAAAAAGTGTAATTTAGCTCCATTTTCTCCAATAAGTTTATTCTTGTCACATAAAATATAAAATGAATATTAACGAGCACTTCTAAGCACAAAATAAAGTTAGAAGAATATTCTTGAGAAAATAATATATCAAATTAATCACATATCAATTTCCCCCACACTTAACTTTTGTTAGTTCTCTAGCAAATTCTGACTCTAAGTTTTAAATTTCAATCCTAAATCTCAACTCTTAATACACTTTCTTAATAGTCACGATTGCATATAGCCTATGCAACAAGCCTTTAAACTCTTTCGTCACTCCTAGTGGATGATTTGTGCCTCCTAAGGGCTTTGAGAAGATATACCTACAAAATCTTTTACTTAGACTCAACCCTAAAAATAAAATTTTAACCAATATCATGAACATTCTTCAATATTTTAACTTTCAACTCATAACTCGATAAAATCAATAATCAAGTCAATCATATCTCAATGATTACTCTCATACTCATTCATACTTCTAAATAAGTCAATGTAAAATACACAACTAACATAAATTGAAACATGTAACATAAGTATGAAACTACACATATCTATTACTATAAGCATCAACAATAAATTAAGAATTCTTTATCTTTTTTCAATATTTAAAGGTTATATCATCGCTTCTCTAAATACTTATTTGTAGAGCAAGTCAGTTTTCATATTTAGAGTGCTTTTCATACTCATATTTCAAGTTATTAAATATATGTTATCTTATAAAGGCTTGTGTGACTAAAAACATTAAAGCAATTATTATCACTTTTTCTTTACATAACCTCTTACCATACTTTTCTCATATCATCTTTTCTTTTCTTTTTCAATTTTTTTTTCTTAAAGATATACTTGTATACTTGGACCTTGCTTAGAACTAATTTCAATGGGTAAGTCACAATATAAACATCACATGAACAATCACATTAGATCATGAATTCACACAAAACTCTTTTAGAAAGTACTCACTTCAATAATCATAGCAATCATAATTCTTTCAACTCTTTTATAAAACCTTGTTTAGGTTTAGAATTAATCATCAAAAGAGAAAAATACAATGATCTTTTTGACTTTGACTCGATAGAATCTATTATTAAATGGCTTAAAACTTAGACTAATACTTGACAACATGATATGAAGTTAAACCAAACTGTAAAACCCGTAATTTTTGTAGCTTATTCCTTATGATTTCTATATGTAAAACATTTTATTA
Source organism: Firmiana major (assembly GCA_033439115.1). Taxonomy (NCBI): domain Eukaryota; kingdom Viridiplantae; phylum Streptophyta; class Magnoliopsida; order Malvales; family Malvaceae; genus Firmiana; species Firmiana major. The sequence continues at coordinate 37,645,593 of CM065902.1, forward strand.
TGTTAGTTGAATCATAAGAAGAGTATTTACTAAAATGAAAATGCAAAGGAAGTAAGAAAATGGATATAAGACACAAATAAAGGCCAAATAATGGCTATAAGAGCCACAGGCCAAATCAAATAGATTTAAATCATTCTGACTAAAGATAAGAACCTTAAATGTGAAAATATAGAGGGTTCATGAAGGAAAGTCGGTTTGATTTAATCTTGAATATGATGAAATGGTGAAAAGACCAAAAAAGGGCTAAAGGAGTTCGAAATGGTCAGTTTGAGGTATTTTTGACATATTCGCCTTCTGGAAACGACCAAAACGTAGAGGTGAGAGTGTAAACCATGGAAATGGGCACTTTTGGATTTTTAAGAAAAATTCAAACGTGGTCAATGGTCAAGAAAAGTCAAGGTTAGTTAACAAATGTTGACTTTGATCATAGTTGACTAACCATGGTTAAAATTTAACCCAAGTAAGGTTAAAAAGTGGGGAAAAATATTTTTGGCTAAAACACTCAATCTTCATCCTCTTAAGTATGGAAAATTAATTTAATCAAAATCTGGATTAAATTAAATGGGTAAAGCTCGATTGGCCAACTATGAAAATTTTAAAGCCCATTAAGATGCAACAAGTGTGGGCCGAATTTCTTAGGTCCATTGGGCAGAATTGTTGGGCCACTTGGTGGGCTCAAAATAAAGTATATTGAAGGCCCGATTGATAGAAAATTTTCTAGCCTAAAAGCCCAAAAGAAAAGCCCAAACTGATAAGCCCAAACTGATAAGCCCAAAACTAAAGCCCATTAGTTAAATTCTATACCTATTAGTAAAAGATTAAAGCCTAAAATTATAATTCAAAACCAACACCCTTTAGCCCACATTAAAGGCTAAAATTTAAGACTTAATGGCTATGTGTGCTAAGTTAAAAATCAGCCAACACATCATCTTCTTCTCCATAGCTCTCGGCCAAGAAAAGAAAAATCATTAAAACCTAAGTTTCAAGCTTTATCTCTCTAGAATTCATCATTCTACAAACCAAATTGGAAAAAGTTATCTTCATGAAAGTTGTTACCCATGATGAGTAGATTAACATAGTCTAAAGCCAACACCTAAAGAAGAGAAAGGGTAGCTAAGTATAATTTTGAGCTTCTAAACTCTAGTATGTTTATCTATAGATTAATTCAAGTTGATTGGTGTATGTTTTATGGATTGAAACACATGGAAACACCATGAATCAATGATAGCCAAAAATGGGTATTTAGGTTTCCATGAACAAGCATGTGATTTTAATGCATGGTTAGGTTGGTAAACATGTATACATGATTATGGCTTGCTTAATTTCAATTGATTTGTTGAATTGGTTGGTGAATTTAAGATGACACATAAGGTGTTTGATGAAATACCTTAATGAACATAAACTAAGGCTTAAAGGGTGCATGTCATATGTTTGATGAAATGCCTAAGTGAATAGCTAGTAAAATGGCCAATGGGGGCTAGGTGTGGCGTGACCATCGGCCATGGGAGGCATGATGGCTCTTGGCCACATACCATGACCGAGAGGCCAAATAGGCTAAGCCGAGGTGGTCTTGGCCCAATAAGGATTCATGGGTGTAAGACCCAGATTTTTGATGTAGCTTATTCCTTATGATTCCTATACGTACAAACATTTTATTTTGTTGGTTGAATCATAAGAAGAGCATTTACTAGAAAGAAATTATAAGTAAAGTGGTTAAACACACATAAGCTACGTAAAGGCCAAATAAGGGCTATAATAGCCATCGGCTAAACCGAATGGATCTAAATCATTTTGACTAATGATAAGCACTTATAATGTGAAAATATAGAGAGCTCATGAAGGAAAGTCAGTTTGATTTGGTCCCGAACGCATTGAAGTAGAGGAAACGCCAAAAATGGGCTAAACGAGTCCAAAATGGTCCGTTTGAGGTGTATTTCACACATTCGCCTCCCAAAAACAGCCAAAATGTAAAGACGAAAGTGTTAACCATAGAATAGGACACTTTCAAAATTTTGAGAAAAAGTGAAACGTGGTCAATGGTCAAGAAAAGTCAATGGTAGTTATGAAAAGTGGACTTTAACCATAGTTGACTAATCATAGTTAAAATTTAACCTAAGGTCAAAAAGTGGGAAAGAAATATTTTTGGTTAAAACACTCGATATTCATTTCTTGAAGTCTGAAAAATTAATTTAGTCGAAATTCAGATTAAATTAAATGGGTAAAATGTAATAGACCAAAGTTGAAAATTTTAAAGCCCATTAAGGTATAACAAGTGTGGGCCAAATTTCTTAGGCCCATTGGGCTGAGTTGTTATGCCAATTTGTGGGCCTAATATTAAGTTAAGTTAAGGCCCAATTGGTTGAAAAAACCAAAAGCTCCAATGTGAGATCTGAGGATTTCAGACATATTTTAATTATGTAATATGAATTTGAAGTATAATTTATTGAGCTAAGTGAATTGGGGAATGATAATTAGAGATTTATATGTTAAGTGTTTAAAATAAGTATGAAGCTATGAGGATAGATCGATCTGGGAGAAGGAGAGATCGATCTGGTGAGTTAAAAATGACAAGGAAGGAGGACTTTAAGGAGCAGATCGATCTCCAATGGAAGAGGATCGATCTCCTTATGATTCTATATGAGAGAAGATCGATCTCATGAGGAAGAGATCGATCTCCAAATGTTTCTGTTTGGGAGAAGATCGATCTCCCCAAGGCGTAGATCGATCTCATAAAGCCATAAAGAGATCGATCTCACCCCTCAACAGATCGATCTCCTAGGCATAAATTGCCCCAAATCGTCCCCAAATTCAAATGTAGATCGATCTCATCAAGAGCTAGATCGATCTCCTACCCTCAGTCTATATAAGGAATCCCTGCTTTCTCCTGCAATTTCACTTTCTCTCTCTTCCAACCCCCATTTTCACCGAGTCCTAGCTTTCTCACTCATCCAAAGCACTCATTTTCGTCCAAATCAGAAGTTGTGGCAACAAGGAAAGTTGTTCCTACTTGGAAATCGAAAGACGGATCGAATCGAGGCAAGAGATAAGCTCTCCACAAGTTTTGGGTAATTTTTAAACTTCGATCCTTATATTTGAGATGATTTTGGTGATAATGGTTATTGGCATTGTGTTGAAATAGCTGAAAAATGATTAGGGATCGATGAAATTACAATGTAGTTGGAGTGATGATGATATTTGGCAACTTTGGTAAATTTAGAAAATTTGAGCTATAAATGGAGATTTAGACAATGTGGTGTATTAGCATAGATATTGTGGCATAGGAAATATAGAATGTTGAGGTGTTGTGAGCGAGATTGTGGTTTGTGATGGAGTTATGAGAATTGAGAAATTTGAGGTGTTATGAGCAATTATGCTTGATTTTGAGAATTGAGGTTGATGTGATAATGAGTATTGATGTTTTAACATCGTTTGGACAGCTCGGGAGTTCTAGAGTGGAATGCAAGGCTAGTCCGTGATACGGGGGAAACGATTGCACTATACGAGGTGCAAAGAGGTAAGGGAAAACTAAACCATTTGTGTATGTGTTTTGATGAATTGTTGTAGCATGAACCATGATTTGAGAATACAAGCATGTTTGGTGTTGTGTTGTGATATAATTGCACACAATTTTTATAGCCGGTTGGAGCCCATTATTTTATGAGTTTATAAGCTGAGTGTGAAATTGCTTTATAAACCTTTGAGTTTGCGTGAAAAGTAAATTGGGCTCTACGTTAAGAAGATATTGAGATTTGAGAAAATGTGTGCGTGTTTTACCGGTTGGAACTCGGTTTTAATATGTTTTGTGTTGAGTACACAAATGTTTTAAATGAGTTTTATGAGAGAAAACCATTATGAGTTCTACGTGAAGACCTAACGTTTTATAAGATAATGGCTAATGATTGAGACTTAGGCATGTCATGTTGAATACACATCGGGCCTTGCTCTGGTAGCATGTAAGATCGATATAGTGGGACGCCTGGAAACCGACCCAGGAACCACAGGCCTTGTTCTGGTAACATGTAAATCCGATTATTCCTCCGCTTTGGTAGCGTTGGGAGGCCTTGCTCTGGTAGCATGTAAGTCTGATATTCCTCCGTTTTGGTAACGAGAGATGCCTCCGTTTTGGTAACGTGAGATGACCCCCGTTCAGGTAACGCTGGGTGGCCTTGCTTTGGTAGCATGTAAGATCGAGAGAGTGGGCCGCCTGGGAACCGACCCAGGGACCACGTGATAGTGTGCATGAGGCGAGGCATTGTTCTGGTAGCATGTAAGGTCGGGCCTTATTTTGGTAACATATAAGTCCAATATACCATGCATACGACCATATTGTCGACGTTCCCTCTATACGAGGATGCCTGGGGTGCGCATCCAGAGGAGATTACATATTTGATGTGCCATGACGAGTTTTAATTGAGTTTTATTGCCTAGTCTCGTTTTACACATGAGTTGTGTTTTGTGACCTTGTCACGTGCTATTTACCGAGGTGATTTTTATCACGTATTTTGAGAATAGCCATTATCGCATATATTTACACATGCTTGTGAGTGCTCGATATTGAGCCTTTTTACCTTCATGGATCCACGCATTCGTTTATTTCAGAGCATTTTGCATGTAGTTTAAATTTGAAGTTTGAACCTCTAGAGTATGTACTACATGTAAATACCCCTATGCGTGAATCCCAGAGAACTGAGTTAATCTATAGAGGATGTGAAATAAAGGTGGGAGATAGAGTGATGTTAGCAGATCTAATCATGTTGAATATACACGAGTTTGATGTAATTCTGTGGACGGATTTGTTGGCAACCAATCGAGTGAGTTTAGACTGCTACACTAAGATTGCAACTTTCTCCCTACCTGAACCTTATAGCGTACGGTTGAGATATTGAGGAAATGGATATGTGGAATTCTAGTAAGTAATTTGAAAATTTTAATATTATTCTTGAGAGTATTAAATATGATTGTTCATGTGAAGGTTACGAAACACTCATCTCAGACGATGAGCGGGAATATCCGAAGATTGAGGATATACTTGTGGTGTGTGAATTCCCGGATGTTTTCCCAGATGAGCTGCCAGGTTTGCCACCAAAGAGAGAGCTGGAGTTTACCATTGATTTAGTACCAGATACTCAGCCGATCTTTAAACCTCCCTACAGGATGGCATTAGTGGAACTTGAGGAATTGAAGAAACAACTACAGGAGTTATTGGATCAAGGGTTCATTAGGCCCAGTGTTTCACCGTGGGGAGCACCGGTTTTATTTGTTAAGAAGAAGGATGGTAGTCTCAGATTATGCGTAGACTACCAGCTGTAGAATAATGCCACGGTGAAGAATAAATACCCACTGCCCAGGATTGATGATCTACTTGATCAACTAAGAGGGGCCTCAGTCTTTTCTAAGATTGATTTGAGATCGGGCTATCACCAATTGAGGATCAAGGAAGAAGATATTTCCAAGACGGCCTTCAGGACAAGGTATGGCCATTATGAGTTTCTGGTGATGTCCTTTGGATTGACGAATGCCCCTGCTGCATTTATGAGGTTGATGAACGAAGTGTTCAGAGACTATCTAGATAAATTTGTGATAGTCTTTATTGATGATATCCTGGTATACTCTTGGTCATATGAGGAGCATGCACAGCATTTGTGGTTAGTACTTCAGATACTCCGAGATAAGCAATTATATGGAAAGCTTAGTAAGTGTGAGTTTTGGCTGAACCAGATAGCTTTCCTTGGTCATATAGTCTCAGAGGAAGGAGTATCAGTGGATCCAAGTAAAGTAGCAGCTGTGCTTAGTTGGGAGAGACCAAGGACAGTTACTGAGGTGCGAAGCTTCCATGGTTTGGCAGGGTATTACAGAAGATTTGTGGAAGGATTTTCAAGGATTATCGCTCCTTTGACTAAACTCACGCGTAAGGAGACTCCGTTCATATGGACTGATCAATGTGAGCTCAGTTTTCAGGAGTTAAAAAGGAGATTGACAGCGGCACCTGTGTTAACTATTCCTGAGGGATCAGGAGGATTTTTGGTGTATAGTGATGCATCTAATCAAGGATTGGGGTGTGTGCTTATGCAGTATGAAAGAGTGCTCGCATATGGATCATGATAGTTGAAAGACCATGAGCGGAATTACCCCACGCATGATTTGGAGTTAGCCGCTGTGGTATTTACTTTGAAGATCTGGCGACACTACTTATATGGGGAAAGATTCCAGATCTTCACTGATCACAAGAGTTTAAGATATCTTTTTGATCAGAAAGAGTTAAACATGAGACAAAGGAGATGGATAGAACTCCTTAAGGATTATCACTGCGAGATTCTATATCATCCGGGTAAGGCGAATGTAGTTGCTGATGCCCTGAGCAGGAAGAGTATGATATCTGCTATGATGATCAAGGAATGGGATTTGTTAGAGCAGTTCGCCAAACTTTAGATCAGAGTTAAAGAGGTAGAGACTGGATTTTTGGCTAGCTTGCGGATAGAGCCCAGGATCGTGGATCAGATTAGAACTGGGCAGCGTAGTGATCAGAGGCTGATAGATATGGTTAGCCAAGCTAAACAGAGTTCGCAGTCGGATCTCACAGTCAGTGAGGATGGATTGTTGAGATTTAGAGGACGGATTTGTGTACTGGATGATGATACCCTAAAGAGACTAATACTGAGGGAATCTCACTGCTCGCGATACACCATGCACCCAGGGAGTACTAAGATGTACCGAGATTTGAGAAAGGTGTACTGGTGGAGTGGTATGAAGCGAGACGTGGCAGAGTATGTGGCCAGGTGTTTAATATGCCAGCAAGTGAAAGAATAACATCGAAATCCTGGAGGACTACTACAGCCCTTACCTGTACCTACATGGAAATGGGAGCATGTCACCATGGATTTTATTATGGGTTTACCGAGGACCCGAAGAGGTTGTGATGCGATATGGGTCATTGTGGATATATTGACTAAGAGTGCCCACTTCCTTGCCATAAAGAGCACAGATACTGTGGATGCCTTAGCTGAGCTGTATGTCAGCGAGATAGCTAGATTACATGGGGCTCCAGTGAGTATTACTTCTGATAGAGATTCTCGGTTTACTTCTAGATTTTGGACCCAGTTTCAAGAGTCCATGGGATCTCAATTGAGTTTTAGTACTGCCTACCATCCTCAGACAGATGGTCAGTCAGAGAGGACTATTCTGACCCTGGAGGATATGTTGAGGGCGTGTACGATGAATTTTAAGGGATCATGGGATGATCACCTACCCCTAGCAGAGTTTGCATACAATAACAGCTATCATGCAAGTATTGGAATGGCACCCTTTGAGGCTCTATATGTTAGGAGGTGTAGATCCCCTGTAGCTTGGGAAGAAGTCAGTGACAGAAAGATAAATGCTCCCGAGCTTGTTGAGCAAGCTGTACAGAGTGTGAAACTCATATGTGAGAGGCTACGAGCTGCACAAGGTAGACAAAAAAGCTACGCGGATGTGCGTAAACGGCCACTCGAGTTTGATGTTGGTGATGCAGTATTTCTGAAAGTATGTCTGAGTAAGGGTATCGTGCAATTTGGGAAGAAAGGAATATTGAGTCCTCGATACATAGGACCATTCGTGATTCTTGATAGAGTGGGAGAGGTAGCCTACAGATTGGCATTACCCCCACAGATGTCCAAAATACACAACGTCTTTCATGTGTCTATGTTGAGGAAGTACCACCCGGACCCTACTCATGTTATAGAGTATGACGAGATGGACATACAGGAGGATATGAGCTATACGGAGGAACCCGTCCAGATTCTCGATAGGAAGGAGAAGATACTGAGAACCAAGAGCATCCCATTAGTGAAAGTTCTGTGGAAACATCACTCAAGGGAAGAGGCAACATTGGAACTAGAGAACCTCATGAAGGAGAAATACCCCCATCTTTTTGACTAGTTGAGTTAAATTTGGAGGACCAAATTCTTTTAAGGTGGGGAGGATGTGAGATCTGAGGATTTCAGACATATTTTAATTATGTAATATGAATTTGAAGTATAATTTATTGAGCTAAGTGAATTGGGGAATGATAATTGGAGATTTATATGTTAAGTGTTTAAAATAAGTATGAAGCTATGAGGACAGATTGATCTGGGAGAAGGAGAGATCGATCTGGTCAGTTAAAAATGACAAGGAAGGAGGACTTTAAGGAGCAGATCGATCTCCAATGGAAGAGGATCGATCTCTTTATGATTCTGTTTAAGAGAAGATCGATATCATGAGGAAGAGATCGATCTCCAAATGTTTCTGTTTGGGAGAAGATCGATCTCCCCAAGGCATAGATCGATCTCATAAAGCCATAAAGAGATCGATCTCACCCCTCGACAGATCGATCTCCTAGGCATAAATTGCCCCAAATCGTCCCCAAATTCAAATGCAGATCGATCTCATCAAGAGCTAGATCGATCTCCTACCCTCAGTCTATATAAGGAATCCCTGCTTTCTCCTGCAATTTCACTTTCTCTCTCTTCCAACCCCCATTTTCACCGAGCCCTAGCTTTCTCACTCATCCAAAGCACTCATTTCCGTCCAAATCAGAAGTTGTGGCAAGAAGGAAAGTTGTTCCTCACCCAAGGGAGAACAACATACTTGGAAATCAAAAGACGGATCGAATCAAGGCAAGAGATAAGCTCTCCACAAGTTTTGGGTAATTTCTAAACTTCGATCCTTATATTTGAGATGATTTTGGTGATAATGGTTGTTGGCATTATGTTGAAATAGCTGAAAAATGATTAGGGATTGATGAAATTACAATGTAGTTAGAGTGATGATGATATTTGGCAACTTTGGTAAATTTAGGAATTTTGAGCTATAAATGGAGATTTATACAATGTGGTTTATAGCATAGATATTGTGGCATAGGAATTATAGAATGTTGAGGTGTTGTGAGCGAGATTGTGGTTTGTGATGGAGTTATGAGAATTGAGAAATTTGAGGTGTTATGAGCAATTATGCTCGATTTTGAGAACTGAGGTTATGTGATAATGAGTATTGATGTTTTAACATCGTTTGGACAGCTCAGGAGTTCCAGAGTGGAATGCGAGGCTAGTCCGTGATACGGGGGAAACGATTGCACTATACGAGGTGCAAAGAGGTAAGGGAAAACCAAACCATTTGTGTATGTGTTTTGATGAATTGTTGTAGCATGAACCATGATTTGAGAATACAAGCATGTTTGGTGTTGTGTTGTGATATAACTGCACACGATTTTTATAGCCGGTTGGAGCCCATTATTTTATGAGTTTATAAGCTGAGTGTGAAATTGCTTTATAAACCTTTGAGTTTGCGTGAAAAGTAAATTGGGCTCTACGTTAAGGCGATATTGAGATTTGAGAAAATGTGTGCGTGTTTTGCCGGTTGGAACTCGGTTTTAATATGTTTTATGTTAAGTACACAAATGTTTTAAATGAGTTTTATGAGAGAAAACCATTATGAGTTCTACGTGAAGGCATAACATTTTATAAGATAATGGCTAATGATTGAGACTTAGGCGTGTCATGTTGAATACACATCGGGCCTTGCTCTGGTAGCATGTAAGACCGATATAGTGGGACACCTGGGAACCGACCCAGGGACCACAGGCCTTGTTCTGGTAACATGTAAGTTCGATTATTCCTCCGCTTTGGTAGCGTTGGGAGGCCTTGCTCTGGTAGCATGTAAGTCCGATATTCCTCCGTTTTGGTAATGAGATATGCCTTCGTTTTGGTAACGTGAGATGACCCCCGTTCTGGTAACGCTGGGTGGCCTTGCTTTGGTAGCATGTAAGACCGAGAGAGTGGGCCGCCTGGGAACCGACCCAGGGACCACGTGATAGTGTGCATGAGGCGAGGCATTGCTCTGGTAGCATGTAAGGCCGGGTCTTGTTCTGGTAACATATAAGTTCAATATACCATGCATACGACCATATTGGCGACGTTCCCTCTATACGAGGATGCCTGGGATACGCACCCAGAGGAGATTACATATTTGATGTGCCATGATGAGTTTTAATTGAGTTTTATTGCCTAGTCTCGTTTTACACATGAGCTGTGTTTTGTGACCTTGTCACGTGCTATTTACCGAGGTGATTTTTATCACGTATTTTGAGAACATCCATTATCACATATATTTACACATGCTTGTGAGTGCTCGATATTGAGCCTTTTTACCTTCATGTTTTCACATGATTTATGAGTTATGAGATGATGATGTTTTGAGAACTTTCGTGCTACGATTTCAAATGAGCTTCATAAACAAATACATATTTGTGATGTGTGATATGGTTTATATAACTGAGTTCCCTTACCCCCCTTACTGAGCGATTTGGAAGCTCACCCTATTTTCTCTTCCCCCAGATCGCTTCAAGTGAAGTGAGTTCCCTGCGGCGTACGGGTTAGAGGCTAGTGGAGGACTTGAGCTTCAGGCCGTATTTTGTGTATTGAGGTAGATATCTAATATTCATGTACCCAGACTAGAGTTATATTTACAGACACTTATTGTACAATGATGTACGGGATGTATTAGGATTAATTAACTTGGAATTGAGTAATGTATATAATACAATATATACTATATTATGATGAGATCCTGAGGCATGATAATTATGATGATGTATGACACTGCACAGGAATGCACCCTTAATTGTGAATTAATGAGTAAAAAGTTTTAAATTATCCCTATTTTCCACGCTTCCGGAGTGTCACATCCAAAGAAAAGCCCAAACCAAAAAGCCCATTAATGAAATTTAACCCATTAGTAAATGAAATGAAGCCCAATTTGGTAAGTACAACCCAAACCCAATTAGCCCACATTAAGGGCTGAAATTTAAGACTTAAGGGTTAAGTCTACTAAGTTAAAATCAGCCAACTCAATTGTCTTCTTTAACCTTTCATTCTCGACAACAAGGGGAAAAGCCATTAAAACACATAGTTCAAGTTTTATCACACTAGAAATCACTAAGCTAGAGACATATTTGGAACTTACAATCTTTATGGAAGTTGTTCCAAATTGAGAGAGGATTAGCATACTTTTGAATTGGCAATCAAGGAGCCATATGGAGAGAGGAAGAATTCATCAAAGTCACGGTCACAAGGGGGAACACCAAGCTAGGTATAATTTCAAGCTTCCAGTCTCATATATGTTTATCTATGGATTAATTCAAGTTGATTGGTGTATGTTTTATGGATCAAAACACATGGAAACACCATAAATTCATGTTGGCCAAAAATGGGTATTTGTGTTTTGATGAATACCCACTTGATTTTAAGACATGAATAGGTTGGTATGTATGTGTGAATGATTATGACATAGTTAATTTTAATCAATTTGATCACTTGCTTAGTGAATTGAATATGGAACACAAGGTGTTGGATAAAATGCCTAAGTGAACATAAACTAAGGCTAAGGCATGCACACATGGTGTTTGATGAAATGCCTAAGTGAAAGACTAGCCAAATGGCCATGGGTATCGTGGTGCTCGACATGGTGTGGCGAGATAGCTCTCGGCCACATGCCCTGGCCGAGAGGCCAATCGTCCTTGCCGATGTGGTCTCAGCCCAATAAAGATTGGTAGGCTGCAGACCAAGCCCAATAAGAGTTGGTGGGCCCCACAAGCCCAATAAGCCCAATTAAAATAGTAAAGTGAAATGGGCTTAAGACAGTGTTAGGCGTATTAAGATTCATTAAGGCCCAATAAGAGTAAACGAGCCCATTAAGTGAAACAGATTGTATTAAACATGGAATATAGTTGAAAAAGTGTAATTAATCTAATAAATAGTTATATGCAGCTCCAGAGATTTTATTGGGAGCTAATCAGGCTGCGTGATCAAGCAAGGTCGGGAAAGTGGAAATCTTCAGAGTGATTCCAAGTAAGGGGATTTTACGGGTTGTTAGAGATATCTGCATGCATGTTCTTCTGCTTTTACATTCACTTAAAAAGTCTGAGGGTCAGAGAAAGTGAATAAAAATTATAGCGATCTGGAAAGGGTAAATTACGATTTTACCCCTATTAAGGGTAAAAAGTTAAAGTTTAGGAAAAGTCCTAAAAAGCATGGAAAGCATGTTTTTTTTAAATGTTTTTAATGCTGTTTAGTTGATGTATAGATAGATTGGCTGATGTTTTCATGTTAAATGCGGAAACAACAAAATATAGTGCCGATTTGATTTAATTGAGTGAGACTCTTTTAAATAAGCCATCTATCGAGTTGTATAAAAATAAATCGTGCTGGAGCACTGCTCACACTTGATTTTATATGTATTCTGCATAACGAAGTACTGGATCATTTTTCGTACTTCATTTTATATGATTTATGCGTGATAGAGTACTGGAGCATTGCTTGTACTCAATTTTACATGATTATGCATGTTATAGTGCTGGATCATTGCTCGCACTATATCTTTATGAATTGTGCATGAGGTCCTGTTGAAGTTTACTCGCACGTACCAATTTTGAAAGAGATAGCATGAAACAGCCGTGCTGGAGCCTAGTGTAGATTGTGTGTCGTACCGATTAATATGCTCACACGTGCATTTTGAGATATGGCGAGGGCTATTGAAACTATAATTGGGTCCATAGAGTACTTTGTACCATGTACAGAACATGAAGTATGCTATACCGTGTGTACATGGTGTTATGGAGTTGTGGAGTTGTAGAATTGTTAGCTGACAGTTGAGGATTTGACCCACCTTCCATTACAACAGTGATGCCCCACACACCGGGATCCGAGTAGCCTGGGATCACCGAAAAAGAAATATGATCATAATCCTCGAAACCATAAAGTAGTCGCCAATCTCACCTGATATTTCTTGTTTGAATGGTCACATGATTTTATGAAATTGGGTAGACCCGAGGGATAGGTTGAGCCTCGACATGTGACTTTGTGTTTTATAAAGGGTAAACCCGAAGGATGGGTGAAGCCTCGATTTCAATGTTTTAACATGATGAAATTCCATCATTACTTTAATTTAAATTGAAATGGCATAATATAATGTGATTTACATTATTTGCATAAGAATGCAATATTTTGCACGATTTGCTGATGTTATTATATAAGCATGTTTTCAGTATACACTGATGATTTATATATATATATATACTTGCATAAACTTTTCAAAGAAAGATACATGCTTTAGATGTGAAATGAAAAGGAATAATTTCAAGGCATAGCATTATATTCATGTAGATAGTGTGGTTATCTACATGCTTGCTTGATTTCCTTACTGAGCTAGTGAGCTCACCCCTTTCATTTTTCCCTCTCTACAGAGCATCCATAGTAGATAGAGTACAGCTGAGGACTAGCATTCCTTTTGTCAGCTGCATTCCCATTGAGCAAAAGGTATACATACACACGTACGATTTTGTATCTTAACAATAAAACAACACAGTGATGTAAACGCTTGTAGTGTTGGGGATGTATTTGTATATTATGATAGTGAATTCACTTATGGTGAAAAAGTTAATTACAGTCAATAGATAGTTATTAATGATATGTATGCATCGATATGAATGGTTGACATGGTAAGTAAAGGTGAGGATACTAATACCGAATCACAGCCCAACTGTTGGTGGTTGAATTATGATGGAAAGAAAGGTAAGAAAAATGCGAAACATTCGTAGTGATTTTGGTAAAAGTCAATCGTGACAATGGGCCTCGAACCAAGCCCAATAAGAGTTAGTGGGCCCTACAAGCCCAATTGGCCTAAATGTAATGAATAGTAAAGTGAAATGGGCTTAAGATAGTGTTAGGCCCATTATGGCCCAATAAGAGAAAAAATGGCCCATTAAGTGAAATAGATTGTATTTAAGGTGAAACACAGATGAAAAAGTATAATTAACCAAATAAATGGTTATATGAAGCTCCGTAGATTATAGTAGGAGCAAATCGGACTGCAAGATCGAGCAGCTCCGAGAAAGTGGAATTACTCGACGCGATTCCAGGTAAGGGAGTTTTGCGAGTAGTTAGAGATATTTGTGCTTATTTTCATCTGCTTTTACATTCACTTAAAAAGGCTGAGGGTCAAAGAAAGTAAATAAAATTTATAGCGACCCGATAAGGGAAAATTACGATTTCACCCCAATTAAGGGTAAAATTAGGAAAATTAGGAAAAGATGTAAAAAGCATGGAAAAAATGTTTTTTGAATGTTTTTAATGTTGTTTAGCAGATGCATTGTAGATTGGCCAATGATTTCATGATATATGCAAAAACAACACAATATAATGCCGATTTGATTTAATTGAGTGAATCTCTTTTAAATGAGCCATCTATCGAGTTGTGTCACAACAAATCATGCTAAAGCACTATTCGCACTGGATTTTATATGTTTTCTACATAAATTAGTGCTGGAGTGTTACTCGAACTAGATTTTAATGACTTATGCATGATAAAGTACTGGAGCATTGCTCGAACTCAGTTTTACATAATTGTGCATGATATAGTGCTGGAGCATTGCTTGCACTAGATTTTATATGATTTATGCATAAGGTCATGCTGGAGTTTACTCGCACGAACCAATTTTGAAAGAGATGACATCAAAACAACCGTGCTGGAGCCCTGTGCAGACTATGTGTCGCACCGATTTGATATGCTCGCACGTGCATTTTAATATATGGTAGAGGACTATAGAAACTACAATTGGGTCCATAGAGTACTTTGTACCATGTATGGAATACGGAGTATGCTGTACCGTGAGTACATGGTGTTGTGGATTTGTGGAGTTGTTAGCCGGTGGGTAGGATTTGACCCACCTCCCATTACAGCAGTAATGCCCCACACAACGGGTACCGTGTAGCTTGGGATCACCGAAATTAGGATATGATCATAATCCTTGAAACTATACAAGTAGTCGTCAATCTCACATGATATTTCTTGCTTGATGTGTTACATGATTTTATACAAATTGGGTAGACCCGAGGGATGGGTTGAGCCTTGACATGTGACTTTGTGTTTTATATACCTATAAATGTTTATAAACCAGGGTAAATTCGAGGGATGGATTGAGCCCCGATTTCCATGTTTTGGCATGATGAAATGCCATATTTTCTTACATGAGAATGCAACATTTTTGCATGAATTACTGATAATTATAAGTAAACATGATTTCAATACACACGGATGAATGTGTACAAACTTTGCATAAGTTTTATAGAGAAAGATACATACTTTAGATGTGAAATGAAAAGGAATGTTTTAAGGCATAACATTATTTTCGTGTAGATAATGTGGTTATCTACTTGGTTGCCCGATTTCCTTACTGAGCTAGTAAGCTTACCCCTTTCATTTTCCCTCTCTATAAAGCATCCGCAGTCGATAGACTACGGTTGAGGACTTGCATTTCTTTTGTCCGCTGCATTCCCATAGAGATAAAGGTATACGCACACATGTACGATATTCTATCTGAACGTATAATTGCACAGTGATGTAAACGAATGTAATTTTGGGGATGTATTTGTGTATAAATATATGTGAGCTCACTTATGGTATAAAAGTATTCAAAGTCAATAGATAGTTATATTGACATGTATGCATGATATAAAATGGATGATATAGTAAGTAAAGGAGATGATAATAACACCGAATCATAGCCCAACAAATGTTTGAAATTGTCACAGAAGGAAAGGTAAGAAAAAACAAAAAATTTGTAGTGATTTTAGGTAAATTAGGTCGTGACAGAAACGATTAAAAAAATCTAAATATTAAACTTGTGACAACCAAAATCCTAATATTAAAATCGACAACCAAAAAAATTCATAATATTAAGCTATGATACTAACAAAAAAATTTTTTAAAAAAATTTCTATTGAAACTTCGACTCTGTGAGATCTGAGAATTTTAGATATATTTGAATTATGTAATATGAACTTGAAGTGTAATTTATTGAGCTAAGTGAATTAGGGAATGATAATTGGAGATTTATATGTTAAGTGTTTAAAATAAGTATGAAGTTATGAGGACAGATCGATCTGGGAGAAGGAGAGATCGATTTGTTGAGTTAAAAATGACAAGGAAGGAGGAATTTGAGGAGCAGATCGATCTCCAATGGAAGATGATCGATCTCCTTATGATTCTGTTTGAGAGAAGATCGATTTCATGAGGAAGAGATCGATCTCCAAATGATTCTGTTTGGGAGAAGATCGATCTCCTCAAGGGGCAGATCGATCTCATAAAGCCATAAAGAGATCGATCTCACCCCTCGACAGATCGATCTCCTAAGCATAAATTGCCCCAAATAGTCCCAAAAATTCAAATGCAGATCGATCTCATCAAGAGCCAGATCGATCTCCTACCCTCAGCCTATATAAGGAACTCCTATTTTTCTCCTGTAATTTCACTTTCTCTCTCTTCCAACCCCCATTTTCACCGAAACCTAGCTTTCTCACTCATCCAAAGCACCCATTTTCAGTCGAATCAGAAGTTGTGGCAAGAAGGAATGTTTTTCCTCATCAAAGGGAGAACAACATACTTGGAAATCGAAAGACGGATCGAATCGAGGCAAGAGATAAGCTCTCTACAAGTTTTGGGTAATTTCTAAACCTCAATCTTGATATCTGAGATGATTTTGATGATAATGATTGTTGGCATTGTGTTGAAATAGCTGAAAAATGATTAGGGATTGATGAAATTACAATGTGGTTGGAGTGAGAATGATATTTAGCAATTTTGGGAATTTGAGCTATAAATAGAAATTTAGACAATGTGGTGAA
Source organism: Firmiana major (assembly GCA_033439115.1). Taxonomy (NCBI): domain Eukaryota; kingdom Viridiplantae; phylum Streptophyta; class Magnoliopsida; order Malvales; family Malvaceae; genus Firmiana; species Firmiana major. Next base: position 37,662,287 of record CM065902.1, read on the forward strand.
TTAGCATAGATAATTGGCATGAGAAATGTAGAACGTTGAGATGTTGTGAATGAGAGTGTAGTTTGGACTAGAGTTACGAGAATCAAGAGATTTGAGGTGTTATGAGCAATTATGCTCGATTTTAAGAATTGAGGTTGATGTGATAGTTGAATATTGATGTTTTAACATCGTTTGGACAGCTCGGGAGTTCCAGAGTGGAATGCGAGGCTAGTCCGTGTTACGGGGGAAATGATTGCACTATACGAGGTGCAAAGAGGTAAGGGAAATCTAAACCATTTGTGTATGTGATTTGTAAACTATTATAGCATGATTTGTGGTTTATAAAACAAGCATGTTAAGTGTTGTGTTGAGTTATAAAACGGTTTTCAAATGAGTTTTATGAGAGAAAAACCACTATGAGTTCTACGTAAAGGCAAACCAGTCTTATGCGATAAGATTTGGGTGTGTAATTTTGAGTACACACCGGGCATTGCTCTGGTAGCATGTAAGCCCGATTCTTCTTCATTCTGGTAACGTGAGAATAACCCATTCTATGGCTATGCTACGTATACTTGGTGGCCGTTGCCACGTGAGAAACCCTATTTAGTGGCTGTTGCCACGGGAGAAACCCTATTTCATGGCCGTTGCCACGTGAGAAACCCCATTTGGTGGCCGTTGCCACGTGAGAAACCCCATTTGGTGGCCGTTGCCACGTGAGAACCCTATTTGGTGGCCATTGCCACGTGAAAACCCTATTTGGTGGCCGTTGCCATGTGAGAACCCTAATTGGTGGCCGTTGCCACGTGAAACCCTATCCTGTGGCTGTGCCACGTGTAAATTTAACTCAGTGGCTATGCCACGTGTGTTTAGTGGCTATGCCACGTGTGAATTTAAATCAGTGGCTATGCCACGTGTGTTTAGTGGCTGCGCCACGTGCATTACTATTTCAGTGATTTTATCACGTTCATTGAGAAAGCGTTTATCGCATTATTTTCACATGCTTTGTTATTGCTCTAGACTGAGCCTTTTTACTTCATGTTTTCACATGATTTGAGATATGAGAATGTCGTTTTGAGTACTTTCATGCTATGGTTTTCAAATTAGATCAATGAGTTTCATATACAAATAAATATTTTGTGATGTGCATTTTGGTTTATGAAATGAGTCCCTTACCCCCTTTACTGAGCGATTTAGAAGCTCACCCTGTTTTCTTTCCCCCAGATTTCTTCAAGTGAAAAGGGTTTTCCTGCGACGTACGGAGTAGTGGCTAGTGGAGGACTTGAGCTCCAGGCCATATATATTGTATTTTGAGGTATCTTTTATCTTTTCATGTACCCAGACAATTATCATAATTGCAGACACTTGATGTATAACATTGTATGGGATGTATTAGGATTAATTAACTTGGAATTGAGTAATGTATATGATACAATATACACTATATTATGATGAGATCATGAGGCATGATAATTATGATGATGTATGACACTGCACAGGAATGCACCCTTAATTGTGAATTAATAAGTAAAAAGTTTTAAATTTGCCCTATTTTCTGCATTTTCGGGGCGTGACAGACTCCTAAACTTAAAGCTTTCTTGTAATGCCTGTAACTTCACATGTATAGGTGAAGAGATGATGTATATGGATGTTGTTACAACAATAGCTTGAGAAGCTATGATGTATGTATATGTATTGTTACATGAGTATAAATGATATGAGGATGTAAAGATTTTAGAGATTTAATGAAACATCCATGATTCCAAGTAGTGTGCACAAGTTTCATTAACTATGAACTATGTGGAATGGATGCTATTGTGTGTTAATTGTGCACGAAATGCAAATTGAGGTATGAAGCAAATGTGGATGAATATACATTGAAAAATCTACAGGAAATGAGGGTACAGGGGATGAGAGATCAATCTCATATGAAGGAGAGATCGATCACCCCTCATGAAATGACCAGAATTTGTCGAGTGGAACAGGACAGATCGATCTCATGGGAAGGCAGATCGATCTCCTTAACTCTTGGCCTGGAAGAGATCGATCTCCCCTAAGCGACTGATCCATCTCCTTAAGGTTCTGTAAAAAGCAGATTGATCTCCTACGAGAGGCAGATCGATCTCCAAGAAGAAATTTGCTTGTAAACAGATCGATCTCATCATGGAAGAAGATAGATCTGGTAGTATTTGCGTTTGGTAAAAAGGACTACCAAACCTTGTAGAGATCAATCTCCACAAGGACCAAATCAATTTTATTTCTCTGTGTCTATAAAAAGGGGCATGAGATTTGGACTGAAAATCAGATTTTCCTCCCACCAAACCCCACCTGCCATTTTCTCTCAAAGACCCAAGCTTTCTCACTCTAAAAAAAATCACTACATTCCAACCAGTTTTAGAAAAAGCTCAAGATGGGAAAGTTGTTCCTTGAAGCAAGGAGAACAACATACCCAAAAATCACATTGGTGTGACCAAGAGAAGGAGTTTTGGCTACCACAAGTTTGGATAAGTTAAAGGGTAAGCTCTTCAACCTTCAAGCCTTAAATATGGGTTTCTAAACATTTGTGAGTTGGATAATATGTGAAATATGGATAGAAATGATGAATGTAGTGATGAGTGAGTAATATTAAGAGAGACTTATAAAGAGGAAATCCATGGAAAGCTTAAAAGATGATAAAATGGTATTAGTGGAAGAGTGAAATGTGATTTAAGGGTTTGAGGAGTATGAATAGACAAATAGAAGACAATGTGTATGTTTAGTAGAGGGAAAGGAAAATAACTTAATGATTTACATGTGTAGATTGAAATACGTGGAACACGGTTAGCCCAGATCGCGAACGGAGCTAATGAGAGGAAGGAAATACGAGCGTGATTCAAGGTAAGGGATTGTATGTTAGCGATAGAGATATTCGTACGTATTTTTACTACAATTTTGGTAGTATGACGCTAGGAATATTATTCTTAGTTATTGAACCATATGTGAATGGAAATGTATTATGGTATATATATTATGAAAATGGGATGTGGGAAGGAAAACAGCTTGACATGCATGTTTTTAATGCTTTTACCTCTATACGATGTTTTTGATGTTTTCTCAATTATGTATTGGTTTTGAGATTGAGAAACAATAATGGATAGGTTGGATGGCTTTACACATTTAGCATGGGACGACATGCTACGTAAATGATTTTGTTTTGAGTTTTTAAAAGAGAAAATAGCCACTTATCGGATTTGAGATGTGAATTGGTGTTGGAGCTCTAGGACACACCCGTTTTAATGATTTTGAGAATGCTAGAGTTTCACTTGCATACGTCCACATGTTTGATAAACCGTGTTGGAGCGTAACTCGCATGTGGTTTTATAATGATAATGTGCTGGAGTTTTAGCTTGCACATGTTTCTATGTTTTGATATGCCGTGCTGGAGTTTTGTCTCGCACGATGGATTTGAGAAAAGTGCTGGAGCATTACTCGCACCTGTTTTTACTGCGTTGAGATGATACAGTGCTAGAAGTTGTTACTCACACTGAGAGATACTGCGCTAGAGCCTTACGTTGATTGTGTGTCACGCTGATTTACTCGTCTGGTATACGAGACATGGCTTAGGATGATGAGTCCATTCGAGTTGGTAGATGGACTGGGTCCACGGTTGTACGTTGAACTGTGTAGTTGTCCATTGGTATACTATGTACCATGCTGGGTGTACATGAGTACGAGTATCGTGTAGATGAGACATGGCGTACATTGTACCGTGAGTATATGCGATATGAGGAGATGGTGTTGATTGAGATGAGCCGGAGGGTAGGACTGACCCATCCCCCTTCAGGCGAAGTGATGCCCTGTGCACACCTGATCAATGAGGCCTTGGATCACTGACTATGGCTATATGTCATGGATATTAGATTACCGAGAATTCCATGCCTGTCTCAGAGATAAGAGAAAATGAGAAACTCAGAAAAGAAAGAGATTTGATGAAAAGAAATTATTTGAGAAAAGCAAAGAGATATTGTGATTTGATAAATCTCTTGTTTTGAATGCTCATGTGATGATAGCATTATTTATGACATGTTTGCAAATGGGAATATCGTATACTTGTTTTCATGAAAATGCTTATATGAGAAGTAATGTTTAAATACATGGGCTATGTAGATAGTACAATATCTACCTATTAGCATCCTTTTCCTTACTGAGCTGTGGTTTGCTCATCCCACTATTTTTCCCCCTCCAGATACTGAGAAGTAGGACAGTACGGTGGTCTCTAGATTCTTTTTGGGTTGGACAGCTCCCACTAGTTGTAAAAGTATAAGATTTATATACACACGAGCATTTTTTTTCTATTATAATGTATCGTATAGTTATGAATTGAAGTTGTAAATAGTTGTATGGGGATGTTATGCAAAGATATTATATTAAACAATTGATTTTGTATATCTATACACACACACCTAGGAGTGTGAATTAAAGTTTTAAATATTTTCGTTGTAAATTTATGGAAATTTAGTAATTACATTGACTCACAACCTAACCGTAGTAGTGTATGTATGGATAAATAGGCACCCGGAAGTGGGGTGTGATAGGTTTGGTATCAGACCTTGGTTGGTCTTATGCGAGTCGATGTTTAGGACTAAGAAAACATAAATCCCCAAGTTACTGTGCGATATTGTGAGATCTGAGAATTTTAGACATATTTCAATTATGTAATATGAACTTGAAGTATAATTTATTGAGCTAAGTGAATTGGGGAATGATAATTGAAGATTTATATGTTAAGTGTTTAAAATAAGTATGAAGCTATGAGGACAGATCGATCTGGGAGAAGGAGAGATCGATCTGATGAGTTAAAAATGACAAGGACGGAGGAATTTAAGGAGCAGATCGATCTCCAATGGAAGAGGATCGATCTCCTTATGATTCTATTTGAGAGAAGATCGATCTCATAAGGAAGGGATCGATCTCCAAATGTTTTTGTTTGGGAGAAGATCGATCTCCTCAAGGAGCAGATCGATCTCATAAAGCCATAAAGAGATCGATCTCACCCCTTGACAGATCGATCTCCTAGGCATAAAATAACCCAAATCGTCCCCAAATTCAAATGCAGATCGATCTCATCAAGAGACAGATCGATCTCCTACCCTCGTCAATATAAGGAACCCCTGCTTTCTTCTGCAATTTCATTTTCTCTCTCTCTTCCAAACCCCATTTCTGTTGAAGCCCTAGCTTTCTAACTTATCCAAAGCACCCATTTCCGTCCAAATCAGAAGTTGTGGCAAGAAGGAAAGTTGTTCCTCATCCAAGGGAGAACAACATACTTGAAAATCGGAAGACGGATCGAATCGAGGCAAGAGATAAGCTCTCCACAAGTTTTGGGTAATTTTTAAACCTCGATCCTTATATTTGAGATGATTTTGGTGATAATGGTTGTTGGCATTGTGTTGAAATAGCTGAAAAATGATTAGGGATTGATGAAATTACAATGTAGTTGGAGTGATGATGATATTTAGCAACTTTGGTATATTTAGGAATTTTTGAGCTATAAATGGAGATTTAGACAATGTGGTGTATTAGCATAGATATTGTGGCATAGGAAATATAGAATGTTGAGGTGTTGTGAGCAAGATTGTGGTTTGTGATGGAGTTATGAGAATTGAGAAATTTGAGGTGTTATGAGCAATTATGCTCGATTTTAAGAATTGAGGTTAATGTGATCATGAGTATTGATGTTTTAACATCGTTTGGACAGCTCGGGAGTTCCAGAGTGGAATGCGAGGCTAGTCTGTGATACGGGGGAGACGATTGCACTATACGAAGTACAAAGAGGTAAGGGAAAACTAAACCATTTGTGTATGTGTTTTGATGAACTGTTTGTAGCATGAACCACGATTTGAGAAAACAAGCATGTTTGGTATTGTGTTGTGATATAATTGCACACGGTTTTTATAGCCGGTTGGAGCCCATTATTTTGTGAGTTTATAAGCTGAGTGTGAAATTGCTTTATAAACCTTTGAGTTTGCGTGAAAAGTAAATTGGGCTCTACGTTAAGGCGATATTGAGATTTGACAAAATGTGTGCGTGTTTTGCCGGTTGGAACTCAGTTTTAATATGTTTTGTGTTTAGTACACAAATGTTTTAAATGAGTTTTATGAGAGAAAACCATTATGAGTTCTACGTGAAGGCATAACGTTTTATAAGATAATGGCTAATGATTGAGACTTAGGCGTGTCATGTTGAATACACATCGAGCCTTGCTCTGGTAGCATGTAAGACCGATATAGTGGGATGCCTGGGAACCGACCCAGGGACCACAGGCCTTGTTCTGGTAACATGTAAGTCTGATTATTCCTTCACTTTGGTAGCGTTGGGAGGCCTTGCTCTGGTAGCATGTAAGTCCGATATTCCTCTGTTTTGGTAATGAGAGATGCCTCTGTTTTGGTAACGTGAGATGACCCCCGTTCTGGTAAAGTTGGGTGGCCTTGCTTTGGTAGTATGTAAGACCGAGAGAGTGGGCTGCTTGGGAACTGACCCAGGGACCACGTGATAGTGTGCATCAGGCGAGGCATTGCTCTGGTAGCATGCAAGGTCGGGCCTTGTTCTGGTAACATATAAGTCCAATATACCATGCATACGACCATATTGTCGACGTTCCCTCTATACGAGGATGCCTGGGATGCGCACCCAGAGGAGATTACATATTTGATATGCCATGACGAGTTTTAATTGAGTTTTTTATTGCCTAGTCTCGTTTTACACATGAGTTGTGTTTTGTGACCTTGTCACATGCTATTTACTGAGGTGATTTTTATCACGTATTTTGAGAACAGCCATTATCGCATATATTTACACATGCTTGTGAGTGCTCGATATTGAGCCTTTTTACCTTCATATTTTCACATGATTTATGAGTTATGAGATGATGATGTTTTGAGAACTTTCATGCTACGATTTTAAATGAGCTTCGTAAACAAATACATATTTGTGATGTGTGATATGGTTTATATAACTGAGTTCCCTTACCCCCCTTACTGAGCGATTTGGAAGATTACCCTGTTTTCTCTTCCCCCCAGATCGCTTCAAGTGAAATGAGTTCCCTGCGACGTACGGGTTAGATGCTAGTGGAGGACTTGAGCTCCAGGCCGTATTTTGTGTATTGAGGTAGATATTTAATATTCATGTACCCAGACTAGAGTTAAATTTACAGACATTCATTGTATAATGATGTACGGGATGTATTAGGATTAATTAACTTAGAATCGAGTAATATATAGGATACTATATTATGATGAGATCCTGAGGCATGATAATTATGATGATGTATGACACTGCACAGGAATGCACCCTTAATTATGAATTGATGAGTAAAAATTTTTAAATTAGCCCTATTTTTCGCGCTTTCGGGGCATCACAGAGTTTTCTTGGTATCAGAGCTTAGGGTGTTTAGTACTGTCAGTGTCGGTTAAGTGAAATAGAATACATCCCAAGTTTCTGTAATAGTCTGGTCATGAACTAAATCTGAGGATTGAGATTTCAATCGATTTTGATATGTACGCGCAGGAGACGAGTTGAGATAGAGAAAGAGTAACGACGAGGTCGTTCGAGGAAGCAGGCAAAGTCCCCTCCGCCACTTGTCCCACAACCAGAGATTCCTAACTCTAGATTTAATCGGATTGAGACCGATGTGAGCCAAGGTTTTGAGCAGATGGCAGCGTTATTCGCGTAACACTTTGGAGTTAATGCCTCGGGTACTACTCCTACACCCCCACAAGGACCTCCCATACCCCCAATGTCTCTCGTCACTCAGCCTAATGACAGAAGTATGGTCCGACTGAAAGACTTTTTGAAAATGAATCCACCTACATTTAGGGGAAAGAAGGATCCTACAGAGGCTGAGGAGTGGTTGACGGAGTTGAGAGTTATATTCGACTATCTGGGGTGCACTGATGCTGAGAGGGTCAGTATGAGTGCCTATATGTTGAAAGGGAGAGCTCGAGATTGGTGGGGTACTACCCAGGGTCTTTTGATGTCCCACCAGGATGTGATTGGTTGGGAATAGTTCCAGACAGCCTTTAGAGCCCAATATGTACCACGAGTTACCCAGAAAAGGAGGCAAGCAGAGTTTTTGAGTTTGGTACAGGGTGATATGTCTGTAGATGATTACAAGAGCCGATTTACTGCTCTGCTGAGATATGATCCAGAGACTTTCAAGAATGAAGAGCTCCGCACAGAGAGATTTATGTATGGATTGAAGCCCATCATCAGAGATCGATTGATTGGGTTGTGTATTACTGAGTTTGGAGATGCTCTGAGACGAGCACAAGAGATTGAGAGGGGAATTGAAAGTGTACATTCCCAGAATGAGTTTGGAGCAGTGATTAGGGACCAAGGCAAGAGGCCAGCGATGTCTCAAGCAGATGTTCAGAGAGGTTCCTTCAGGAGAGGAAGGATTGAGGTACAGAAGGGCAGATTGGAGAGACCCAGAGCTTATCCTATTATCAAGGAGACACCTCGATATGGCAGGCCGGAGATAAGGGTTTGTAGAGACTGTGGCCGATCGCATGAGGGAAGTTGTACTGGGTCGATTCGTGGATGTTTTAGATGTGGTGACATGGGTCACAGAGTGAAGGACTGTCCTCAACCTCAGATACCACATGCTCCGAAACCTACTAGACAGCAGCCTCAGAGAGTGAATCCCCAGAGACGGGCCACTGCTGCAGAGAAAGGGAAGAAACCTGTGGCACAGGGACGTGTGTTTGCCCTGGATAAGGAAACTGCGGACACTTCAGCAGAAACTATAAGAGATACACTTTCTGTCTGTAATCATAAGGCTCATGTATTGATAGATCCATGATCCACGCATTCATTTATTTCAGAGCATTTTGCATGTAGTTTAAATTTGAAGTTTGAACCTCAAGAGTATGTACTACATGTAAATACCCCTATGCGTGAATCCCAGAGAACTGAGTTAATCTGTAGAGGATGTGAAATAAAGGTGGGAGATAGAGTGATGTTAGCAGATCTAATCATGTTGAATATACATGGGTTTGATGTAATTCTGGGGATGGATTGGTTGGCAAGCAATCGAGTGAGTTTAGACTGCTACACTAAGATTGTAACTTTCTCCCTACCTGAACCTTACAGTGTACGACTGAGATATTGAGGAAATGAATATGTGGAATTCTAGTAAGTAATTTGAGAATTTTAATATTATTTTTGAGAGTATTAAATATGATTGCTCATGTGAAGGTTACGAAACACTAATCTCAGACGATGAGTGGGAACATCCGAGGATTGAGGATATACCTGTGGTGTGTGAATTTCCGGATGTTTTCCCAGATGAGCTGCCAGGTTTGCCACTAGAGAGAGAGCTAGAGCTTACCATTGATTTAGTACCAGATACTCAACCGATCTCTAAACCTCCCAATAGGATCGCATTAGTGGAACTTGAGGAATTGAAGAAACAACTACAGGAGTTATTGGATCAAGGGTTCATTAGGCCCAGTTTTTCACCGTGGGGAGCACCGGTTTTATTTGTCAAGAAGAAGGATGGTAGTCTCAGATTATGCATAGACTACTGGATGTTGAATAATGCCACGGTGAAGAATAAATACCCACTGCCCAGGATTGATGATCTACTTGATCAACTAAGAGGGGCCTCAGTCTTTTCTAAGATTGATTTGAGATCGGGCTATCACCAATTGAGGATCAAGGAAGAAGATATTTCCAAGATGGCCTTCAAGACAAGGTATGGCCATTATGAATTTCAGGTGATGTCCTTTGGATTGACGAATGCCCCTGCTGCATTTATGAGGTTAATGAACGAAGTGTTCAGAGACTATCTAGATAAATTTGTGATAGTCTTTATTGATGATATCCTGGTATACTCTCGGTCGTATGAGGAGTATGCACAGCATTTGTGGTTAGTACTTCAGATACTTCGAGATAAGCAATTATATAGAAAGCTTAGTAAGTGTGAGTTTTGGCTGAACCAGATAGCTTTCCTTGGTCATATAGTCTCAGAGGAAGGAGTATCAGTGGCTCCAAGTAAAGTAGCAGCTGTGCTTAGTTGGGAGAGACCGAGGACAGTTACTGAGGTAATAAGCTTCCTTGGTTTGGCAGGGTATTACAGAAGATTTGTGGAAGGATTTTCATGGATTGCCGCTCCTTTGACTAAACTCACTCGTAAGGAGACTCCGTTTATATGGACTGATCAATGTGAGCTCAGTTTTCAGGAGTTAAAAAGGAGATTGACAACTGCACCTGTGTTAACTATTCCTAAGGGATCAGGAGGATTTTTGGTGTATAGTGATGCATCTCATCTAGGATTGGGGTGTGTGCTTATGCAGTACGGAAGAGTGGTCGCATATGGATCACGACAGTTGAAAGACCATGAGCGAAATTACCCCACGCATGATTTGGAGTTAGCCGCTGTGGTATTTGCTTTGAAGATTTGGCGACACTACTTATATGGGGAAAGATTCCAGATCTTCACTGATCACAAGAGTTTAAGATATCTCTTTGATCAGAAAGAGTTAAACATGAGACAAAGGAGATGGATGGAACTCCTTAAGGATTATGACTGTGAGATTCTATATCATCCAGGTAAGGCGAATGTAGTTGCTGATGCCCTGAGCAGGAAGAGTATGATATCTGCTATGATGATCAGGGAATGGGATTTGTTAGAGCAGTTTGCCAAACATCGGATCAGAGTTAAAGAGGTAGAGACTGGATTTTTGGCTAGCTTGCGGCTAGAGCCCAGGATCATGGATCAAATTAGAACTGGGCAGCATAGTGATCAGAGGTTGATAGATATGGTTAGCCAAGCTGAACAGAGTTCACAGTCGGATCTCACAGTCAGTGAGGATGGATTATTGAGATTCAGTGGACGTATTTGTGTACCGGACGATGATACCATAAAGAGATTGATACTGAGAGAATCTCACTGCTCGCGATACACCATGCACCCAGGGAGTACTAAGATGTACCGAGAGTTGAGAAAGGTGTACTGGTGGAGTGGTATGAAGCGAGACGTGGCAGAGTATGTGGCCAGCTGTTTAATATGCCAGCAAGTGAAAGTTGAGCATCGAAAGCCTGGAGGACTACTGCAGCCATTACCTGTACCTACTTGGAAATGGGAGCATGTCACCATGGATTTTATTATGGGTTTACCGAGGACCCGAAGAGGTTGTGATACGATATGGGTCATTGTGGATAGATTATCCAAGAGTGCCCACTTCCTTGCCATCAAGAGCACTGATACTGTGGATGCCTTAGCTGAGTTGTATGTCAGCGAGATAGCTAGATTACATGGGGCTCCAGTGAGTATTACTTCTGATAGAGATTCTCGATTTACTTCCAGATTTTGGACCCAGTTTCAGGAGTCCATGGGATCTCGATTGAGTTTTAGTACCGCCTATCATCCTCAGACAGATGGTCAGTCAGAGAGGGCTATTCAGACCCTGGAGGATATGTTGAGGGCGTGTACGATGGATTTTAAGGGATCATGGGATGATCACCTGCCCCTAGCAGAGTTTGCGTACAATAACAGCTATCATGCAAGTATTGGAATGGCACCCTTTGAGGCTCTATATGGTAGGAGGTGTAGATCCCCTGTAGCTTGGGAAGAAGTCGGTGACAGAAAGATAAATGCTCTCGAGCTTGTTGAGTAAGATGTACAGAGTGTGAAACTCATATGTGAGAGGCTACGGGCTACACAGGGTAGACAGAAAAGCTACGTGAATGTGCGTAGACGGCCACTCGAGTTTGATGTTGGTGATGCAGTATTTCTGAAAGTATCACCGAGTAAGGGTATCGTGTGATTTGGGAAGAAAGGAAAATTGAGTCCTCGATACATAGGACCATTCGGGATTCTTGAGAGAGTGGGAGAGGTAGCCTATAGATTGGCATTACCCCGACAGATGTCCGAAATACACAACATTTTTCATGTGTCTATGTTGAGGAAGTACCACCCGGACCCTTCTCATGTTATAGAGTATGATGAGATGGACATACAGGAGGACATGAGCTACACTGAGGAACCCATCCGGATTCTCGATAGAAAGGAGAAGGTACTGGGAACCAAAAGTATCCCATTAGTGAAAGTTTTGTGGAAACATCACTCAAGGGAAGAGGCAACGTGGGAACTAGAGAACCTCATGAAGGAGAAATACCCCCATCTCTTTGACTAGTTGAGTTGAATTTGGAGGACCAAATTCTTTTAAGGTGGGGAGGATGTGAGATCTGAGAATTTCAAACATATTTCAATTATGTAATATGAACTTGACGTATAATTTATTGAGCTAAGTGAATTGGGGAATGATAATTGGAGATTTATATGTTAAGTGTTTAAAATAAGTATGAAGCTATGAGGACAGATCGATTTGGGAGAAGGAAAGATCGATCTGATGAGTTAAAAATAACAAGGAAGGAGGAATTTAAGGAGCAGATCGATCTCCAATGGAAGAGGATCGATCTCCTTATGATTTTGTTTGAGAGAAGATTGATCTCATGAGGAAGGGATCGATCTCCAAATGTTTCTGTTTGGGAGAAGATCGATCTCCTCAAGGAGCAGATCGATCTCATAAAGCCATAAAGAGATCGATCTCACCTCTCGACAGATCGATCTCCTAGGCGTAAATTACCCCAAATCGTCCCCAAATTCAAATGCAGATCGATCTCATCAAGAGCCAGATCGATCTCCTACCCTCCGTCTATATAAGGAACCCCTGCTTTCTCCTGCAATTTTATTTTCTCTCTCTTCCAAACACCATTTCTGTCGAAGCCCTAGCTTTCTCACTCGTCTAAAGCACCCATTTTCGTCCAAATCAGAAGTTGTGGCAAGAAGGAAAGTTGTTCTCATCCAAGGGAGAACAATATACTTGGAAATCGGAAGACGGATCAAATCGAGGCAAGAGATAAGCTCTCCACAAGTTTTGGGTAATTTCTAAACCTCGATCCTAATATTTGAGATGATTTTGGTGATAATGGTTGTTGGCATTGTGTTGAAATAGCTGAAAAATGATTAGGGATTGATGAAATTACAATGTAGTTGGAGTGATGATGATATTTAGCAACTTTGGTAAATTTAGGAATTTTTTAGCTATAAATGAAGATTTAGACAATGTGGTGTATTAGCATAGATATTGTGGCATAGGAAATATAGAATGTTGAGGTGTTGTGAGCGAGATTGTGGTTTGTGATGGAGTTATGAGAATTGACAAATTTGAGGTGTTATGAGCAATTATGCTCGATTTTGAGAATTGAGGTTAATGTGATAATGAGTATTGACGTTTAAACATCGTTTGCATAGCTCGGGAGTTCCAGAGTGGAATGCGAGGCTAGTCCGTGATACGGGGGAGACGATTTCACTATACAAGGTGCAAAGAGGTAAGGGAAAACTAAACCATTTGTGTATGTGTTTTGATGAATTGTTTGTAGCATGAACCACGATTTGAGAATACAAACATGTTTGGTGTTGTGTTGTGATATAATTGCACACGGTTTTTATAGCCGGTTGGAGCCCATTATTTTTTGAGTTTATAAGCTGAGTGTGAAATTGCCTTATAAACCTTTGAGTTTGCGTGAAAAAGTAAATTAGGCTCTACGTTAAGGCGATATTGGGATTTGAGAAAATGTGTGCGTGTTTTGCCGGTTAGAACTCGATTTTAATATGTTTTGTGTTGAGTACACAAATGTTTTAAATGAGTTTTATGAGAGAAAACCATTATGAGTTCTACGTGAAGGCATAACGTTTTATAAGATAATGGCTAATGATTGAGACTTAGGCGTGTCATGTTGAATACACATCGGGCCTTACTCTGGTAGCATGTAAGATCGATATAGTGGGACGCCTGGGAACCGACCCAGGGACCACAGGCCTTGTTCTGGTAACATGTAAGTCTGATTATTCCTCAGCTTTAGTAGCATTGGGAGGCCTTGCTCTGGTAGCATGTAAGTCCGATATTCCTCCGTTTTGGTAATGAGCGATGCCTTCGTTTTGGTAACGGAGATGACCCCCGTTCTAGTAACGCTGGGTGGCCTTGCTTTGGTAGCATGTAAGACCGAGAGAGTGGGCCGCCTGGGAACCGACCCAGGGACCACGTGATAGTGTGCATGAGGCGAGGCATTGCGCTGGTAGCATGTAAGGTCGAGCCTTGTTCTGGTAACATATAAGCCAATATACCATGCATACGACCATATTGTCGACGTTCCCTCTATACGAGGATGCCTGGGATGCGCACCCAGAGGAGATTACATATTTGATGTGCCATGACGAGTTTTAATTGAGTTTTATTGCCTAGTCTCGTTTTGCACATGAGTTGTGTTTTGTGACCTTGTCACGTGCTATTTACCGAGGTGATTTTTATCACTTATTTTGAGAATAGCCATTATCGCATATATTTACACATGCTTGTGAGTGCTCGATATTGAGTCTTTTTACCTTCATGTTTTCACATGATTTATGAGTTATGAGATGATGATGTTTTGAGAACTTTCATGCTACGATTTCAAATCAGCTTCATAAACAAATCCATATTTGTGATGTGTGATATGGTTTATATAACTGAGTTCCCTTACCCCCCTTACTGAGCGATTTGGAAGCTCACCCTGTTTTCTCTTCCCCACAGATCGCTTCAAGTGAAGTGAGTTCCCTGTGACGTATGGGTTAGAGGCTAGTGGAGGACTTGAGCTCTAGGCAGTATTTTGTGTATTGAGGTAGATATTTAATATTCATGTATCCAGACTAGAGTTATATTTACAAACATTCATTGTATAATGATGTACGGGATGTATTAGGATTAATTAACTTGGAATCGAGTAATATATAGGATACATATATGATGAGATCCTGAGGCATGATAATTATGATGATGTATGACACTGCACAAGAATGCACCCTTAATTGTGAATTGATGAGTAAAAAGTTTTAAATTAGCCCTATTTTTCGCGCTTCCGGGGCGTCACAGATATTTAGATACAAATGTGTATATGGAGCTGGTAGTAAATTAAAAGTTTGTTGTAAATGCAAGAAGTTATCAGGGTTGTGAGATAAGCTTGAGAGACACAGCAAGAGGGGAGAGAGCTCGAGAGCTCAAATGCGGAATGACAAGACTGAGAGGCAGAGTAGATCGTCCTCTAGTCTTGAGCCCCAGGAACAGATAGAGGCTTTCGATCCTCGGGTAGTCTGATTAGAGGAAGATATGCATACGATGATGACAATGATTGGTCAGATTATGGCTAGGTTTGAGGGTATACCTGGTACAGCGGGACAGGCTACACTGAATCCCCCAGCAACTGCACAATAACCTAAGAATGCTGCACCTGTACAACCTGAACCGGTTAGGCCATGAGATCCCCATATCGACCAGTACCTCCTCTAATAGCCCCACAATAGTACGATGATAATGATTTAGGGTATGGATATGTTTATGATATGGAGAGGTTAAGGCATTTTATGGACTTTAAGCCTCCTTCTATTAGCAGGGTAAAGGATCCGACAATGGCGGAGGACTGGATCAGTCAAATGGAGAAGTTGTTTGATTTTTGTAGATGTTCGGCTACGGAGAGAGTAGCGCTTGCGGCCTTTGTACTGAGAGGCAAAGCAGAGCACTGGTGGAAGTCCACCAAGCCTATGTTGAGAGCTCAGGGTATGGATATTACATGGGATATGTTTTTGGGTGCTTTCAGAGAGCAATACATCCCAGATATCGCTCGACGTAGGTTACGGATGGAATTCCTGAATCTAACTTAAGGAAATAGAACTGTCGATGAGTACGAGTCATAATTCACCTCATTAGGCTGATACAATCCGGACTCTATCAGGAGTGAAGCTATTAGGGTCCGCAGATTTGTGGATGGATTAAGGCCTTCGATTCGAGCTAAGTTGGCCCCGTTTGATGTCGCCATATATTGAGAGGCTGTTTGTTGGGCCCAGTTGTGTGAGCAGAACTATAACCTACAAATTTCAGAGTTCAGTTGGGGTATAGACAAGGGTCCGAGTAAACTAGGCGATGGCAAGAGTACCAAATTTGGATGGAAAAGTATGAGTAAGCGTCAGAGAGAGGCAGATGAGTCACAAAAGAAGACTACTAGACCTTTTATGAATCCGACTCAGGCACTAGCTAGAGGTATAGTGGTTGGTGGACCCTAATTGACTACTGACCAGTGCAAAGTATATGGCCGATATCATGGTGGTAGGCCCTATCACTTTCAGGGTACACGATGCTTCAAATGTGGTAGGTTTGGGCACTATACAAGAGATTGCCCAGAGGGAGTTGAGGTAGTCCCACAGAGGGGTAAGGAGCCAGAGAAAGTTCCTATAGTTACACCTCCTGAAGGAAGAGAGCTACAGTTGAAGAAAAAGGGAAGCAGGTTATGGGTTAAGGCAGGGTGTATGCGATAGGCCAGGCATCAATGGATACATCTTCTGAGGTGATAAAAGGTTTTATTGCTTATGAGGTGGATTTGAACAAGCCACATTCAGATCTGGATGACATTCCAGTGGTCAGAGTACTGGGTCCATGGTTGTACGTTGAACTGTGTACTTGTCTGTTGGTATATTAAGTAATGTTCTGGGTGCACGTGAGTACGAGTATTGCGTAGATGACACATGGAGTACATTATACTGTGAGTATATGCGATATGAGAAGATGGTGTTGATTGAGATGAGCCGGAGGGTAGGACTGACCCATCCCCCTTTAGGCGAAGTGATGCCCTATACACACTTAATCAGTGAGGCCTGGGATCACTGACTATGGCCATATGTCGTGGATATTAGATTGTCGAGAATTCCATGCCTGTCTCAGAGATAAGAGAAAATGAGAAACTCAGAAAAAAAAAAGATTTGATGAAAAGAAATGATTTGAGAAAAGCAAAGACATATTGTGATTTGATAAATCTCTTGGTTTGAATGCTCGTGCAATGATAGCATTATTTACGACATGTTTTCAAATGGGAATATCTTATACTTGTTTTCATGAAAATGCTTATGTGAGAAGTAATGTTTAAATGCATTTCCTAGTAATATTTCCATTTACATTGAAACATGGTTTTGTTTATGCTTGCATAGGCTATGTAGATAGTACAATATCTACCTGTTAGCATCCTTTTCCTTACTGAGCTGTGGTTTACTCATCCCACTATTTTTCCCTTCCAGATACTGAGAAGTAGGATAGTGCGGTGGTCTCTAGATTCCTTTTGGGTTGGACAGCTCCCACCAGTTGCAAAGGTATAAGATTTGTATACACACGAGCATTTTGTATCTATTATAATGTATCACACAGTTATGAATTAAAGTTGTAAACAGTTGTATGGGGATGTTATGTAAAGATATTATATTAAACAATTGATTTTGTATATCTATACACACACCTAGGAGTGTGAATTAAAGTTTTAAATATTTGCGCTGTAAATTTATGGAAATTTAGTAATTACATTGACTCACAGTCCAACCGTAGTAGTGTATGTATGGATAAATGGGCACCTGGAACTGGTGTGTGACACTTCTCCCCCACAAGTAATTCTTACTTTGTACCTAAAGTAAGTCTACCATGCAAAGAAGAAATATTTTGACTTAAAATTAAAAAGAAAAGTTAGTGACACTCCATCGTTTTTCATCCTTAAGTTGCCTCCCAAGTAGCGCATTCATTTTATGTCGTTTGTTCGATTCCATCTCCTTAAGTATAAATAAGGTCCTACCATTCTAATTCCTCAACATTGCATACTTGGAATCCCTTATAGAATGCTATGAATCTATGTCCATTGACCTTAAAAGCTTTTGAATTAGTTGGACTTTGACTCTCAACTGCACCATGTCGTGACCCTTTTTGCTTACAATTATACCATTATTTATCATAGTTCATGACTCACTCACATTAATTGGTTGGGCTATGAGTCGATGTTAGTCGATCATTTCCTATATCCTTAAGTTCATTCACATCTTATGCATCCATAATAAGAAATTTTACTTATATTAATTTACAATAATTCACATTCATTTACTTTTGTTTACATCCCCAGTACTAACATATATACATCATTGTGCACTATTATGTATAGATACAAAAGACTACAAAAGTGTATACTTTTGCATAAGTGATAGAAGCTGCAAGAAGAAGAAAATGCTTGATCTACCAAAGAGCTCTCACACAACTAGAACTAATCAATGGAGAGAGGAGAGTAAATGGGTGAGCTAACACGCTTTATAAGGAAAATATGTCAACAGTAGACAACCATACTATCTACATGCTTATGATGTTATGCATTATGCCGAAAACCAATCTCACACACAAAACAGTCATAGTAAAACAAATACCAAATCTTTGCTACAATTCCTAATATAGAAAGCTCATTCGGGGTAAGATAGTTGATAGTTCCTTGCGCAAAATTCACATTTAAATCAATTTAAATCACAATTAGTTTCGTCACATGAATCAATAACAGATGAGGCTATGTAGGAATATACACATAATCCAGATGACATATGGCCAAAGTCAGTGACCCCAAGCAATCACTAGCTAAGTGTGCAAGGGTATTTATAAGCTTAGGGAGGGGATCGGTATACCCTTCAGCTATCACATACAAATCATAAGTTTGAAGACTGGTGATACGGTATAATGTACTATGTGTTGTCTACACGGTACAACGTACTCCTTAAACAACAGTACAATAATCACAAAGTTGTGGGTTGCCTAAGTCAAGGACTCACCACCCCAACTTGAAAGCATCAACCATTGCTTGTCTCAAAATCCAGTGCAATCAAGTCAGTGTGACACACAATCAACATGAGGGCTCAAGCACGGTTTCACTTGTAAATTCAGATAGACAGCTCGATAACGTTGAAAATTATTCCCCAATCAGAGTTTTGTATGAAAAACAATGAACAAACGAATTTGGGTGGTAACTTCCCATAGGTTGCCCATCATGGGATTACTCTCATCCCAGCATGCATAACTTCGTAAAATGTGCTATTTAATGCAGGCAGCCAAATCCTGAGCTAGTCTATAATCACACACTTACAAAAACATCTTTTTAGACAGAAAATAATGAAATCATGCACTTTATGCATTTTTATTTTTCCACAATTTCCAATGACATTTTCGTAATTTTCCCATATTTGGGAGTCATCTAGATAATTCCATATCTATACTCTATACGAAATTTAAGTGCATGCAAAAGGAAATAAAAATACGTATAGCTATCCCTAAGAGCTCGCATAGATCCCTTACCTGGAATTCAATCGAATGCACTTTTATCCTTTTTCACTTTCTGTAATCTAGTCATCTGGCTTTGAATATATCTATTGGAGCTGCAGATAACCATCAATCACATCAATTAAGATTGATAACTCATTTTCCACTTTCACTGCGGTCTATTTAAAGTATTGGATTCATCTATTTTTATTGTGTCCAATTTTGTCTTAAGCTCATTTTTCACTTCACTATTCATTCCATTGAGGCCCATTGGGCTTATTAAGCCCATTAACAATCATTGGGCCATTCGTGGGGTCTATTCACTACATTTGGGCTGATTGTATTTAGGCTTGGCCTATGGAACCTCTTGGCCAACACATGGTGGCCGAACACCACCTAACTTTGCTTGGCCGAATTGGCCACACCATCCACGCTATATGTCTTAGTTTTCTCTTAGGCATATTATCAAACACCTAAAATGCATATCTTAAGTCTTATATCTAGTTCACATAAGCATTGTCACAAACACCTTATATGCTTAAGTGATAAACTTATTCAATCCAACAAATTGGTTTCACTTAATCATACCATCATACTCTACATGTCATAACCAACAGATACATGCCATTAAAAATCATGTATATTCATAAAAATCTAATTTCACGCCCTTCTCCCACACATGACCTACCAAAATCAGCACAAAAAATTTCGCATTTCACTTACCTCTTCTTCTGTCATCTCTCATATCAAACGTTAGGATGTGATTTGATATTAGTCACCCATTCACACTCATTCATAACATGTATAGAATTTAATATTCCTTTATACATTAATACAATTATTTGTACATATACATCCCGACTGTACATTAATTTACATAGCTGTGCTTATACAATGTTCAGTACAAAATGTTCGAGTGTGTAGACATCTAGCAAGATGGATATATAGCGGATTAGGGAAATATCAGTCCTCAGTTGTGTCCACCTACTGTGGATGCTCTGAAAAAGGGGAAATAATAAGGGGGTGAGTTCACAGCTCAGTAAGGAAATAAGGCAAGTAAGTAGATAACCGTACTATCTACAAAATACTATGCTTATGCGTCGAAATCATTTCCTTACCCTATCTGTATCTATAACATGCATCTCTCTCAAAGCTTTTATGTAATAAACATATATAGATACAAAACATCAGTTATAAAACTGGTAATATGCTGGTTTAACAATCTTAGCATTTTATGCATAAAGACTGCATTCTCATGAAGTTTCACACAAATCACATTTATTCTGCCATTCATTTAAATCAAAATCATATGACATTCATCATGTTTAAAAACATGAAAATCTAGGCCTCACCCATCCCTCGGGTTACCCTTTTCACAATTCACAAACTCACATGTTTATATCATAAAACCATGTGGTAATTCATTCAAGAAATCTCAATATACATAGCATGAAAAGAAAACGGAGATAGGTGACTACAAGTTTCGAGTGTATGATCATAACTCATTTTTTGTGATCCCAAGCTACACAGTACTCGGTGTGCAGGGTCTCACAATTGCTTTAAGGGAGGTGGGTCAAATCTCTACTGTCAACTTTCTACTTAATCTGAGGACCTGATCTAGGAGCATACCAGATCCCGCTCCCACTACTAACCAGTCTTATCCAACTACATCAAGTACTCACGCCATGAGTCTTAGTCCTCAAACCTTGGATATACCTCATAGTCAAAATGCTCGCCATGAGTCTTAAGCCTCATACTATGGGTAAAATTTCGATAGCCCTCGGCCTTATCTCAAAATATTGCACATGTGAGCATATATATATATTAGTGCGACACACAGTCAGCACAGGCTCCTAACACTGCTGTCATGCTCTTTTCAAATTGGAACGTGTGAGTAAACTCCCAACACGAATATATCACAATGATACAACTCTAGTGCGAGCAATGTTCCGAACACTATGTCATATAAAAACATGAGTATGAGCAAAGCTCCCAATACTCTATGATGTATAATATATGAAAACTGAGTACGAGCAAAGCTCCCAGTACTCTATCATGTAAAACTGAGTATGAGCATACCTCCCAATACTCTATAATGCATCAATCACAAACTGAGTACAAGCAATGCTCCCAGTACTCTAACATGCACAACATGCATTTAAATCTAGTATGAGTAAACACTCTAGTACTATGTGATGCATATCTCAAAATATAGTGCGAGTAATCTTTGGCACTTATGGTTTTCACACAAAACCAGATAGATAGCTTATTTAAATCACAATTCACCTAATTCAAATCAAATTCGCACTAACACGTGTTGTTTTCACATATATATGAAAACATTATTCATTCTATCATGCAATTCATGAATCTTAGTCACAATAGGCTTCTAAGGTATTTTCACCCTAGTTTTGGATAAAACACACTTATCCTCTTTGATTTCTATCACAACCTCATGCCTATTCATGGGAATTCATATAACATATAATATCAAAATGCTATTCAAAATACGTGGAGCCATCTCCAGCTACTCACGAAATTCCCTTACCTCGGATAACGTCAAGTGACGTCACTTCCTCGATTCTGCTCACTCTTGCAGTCCGATCAGCTTCCAATGTGATTCTTCGAAGCTGTTATATGTATTTATGTTAGTATATCATATTATACTCGTTTCATTTGCCAAATCTCAATTTAACACATCATTGTCATTATTTTCTCCTAATTGGTATTATACCACATTTTCCATATAGCTATATCTATTTCTCCTTATTTCTAATATATGCATTTCACAAGATCAAGTTATAATCTTCCCTACATGCATATTCCATCATCAAATTCATGTTAACATCATTTCCTCATAATTTTCCCATTTTCACACCAATAGCTTGGTCATGCCATGATTCTCTCATTTCCAACAATTCATACATATACTAATAAACTCATCAATGCACCTAGTTTAACATATATCAACTTGGTGCATTAAATCTTACCTAGCTAAAATTTCCTTCCTTTTTCACCAAATTTGTGCCAATTCTCCTTGCTCTTGAAATCCTTGATTTCAATCTCTTGTTTCCAAGTATGTTGTACTCCTCTTTGCCAAGAACAACTTTACTCAACTATATCTCACTCGAAACCGATCACAAACTGAAGTTTTCTAGTGTTAAAAGGCTAGGTATAACTTTTGGTATTGAATGAAATAGTAAATCCCATGAAAACTAAAGTGCAGAAGTCCAGTATTTATAGAATTATGTCTATAAGATCGATCTGGTCTCCAATGAGATCGATCTGCCCTGCACTTTTCCTCTTTAAACTGACATTTCAAACCTAATGAGATCGATCTATGCCCAAGCATGAGATCGATTTGTTCTAAGTCAGTACCTTAAGGAGATCGATCTACTCCAAGGGTGAGATCGATCTTCTCCAAGTCAGTAGCATTTGGAGATTGATTCCTTCTTCACAGAATGCTTAGCAAATCGATCTGGCCCCATTGGAGATTGATCTGACCTGTTCCATCGTTCAAATAAGAGCATTTTTGGCTCTTACAGATAGTTCTATCCTTTAATGAGATCGATCTCTCATTCATATTTTCCAGATTTTGCTGCAGTTTTCTGCAGTAACTCACACCAAACTTTATAAATTTTGCTATCATAGTCATTTTCATATCCTATCACCATTAAGGCTTAAAAATGACATCCATTCCTACTTTATATACATTGAAACTCGTGTGTACATCACAAACTCATAAGAATTACAGTTAAGTTACGGGTCTCACAATCCTCCCCTCCTTAAAAAAATTTGGTCCTCCAAATTAGAACCAAGTTACTTTACAAACAATTGGGGATATTTCTCTCACATCAAACTATCTAGCTCCCAAGTAGCTTCCTATGAAGTGTGATGCTGCCAGAGAATCTTCACTAACCCGATAATCTTATTCCTCAAGACTTTCTCCTTTCTATCCAATATCCGTATTGATTTCTCTACATAAGTCAAATCATCCTTGAGCTCCAATGGCTCATACCGAATCACGTGATTTGGATACGGATAATACTTCCTCAGCATCGAAATGTGGAAAACATCGTGCACTCCCGATAAATTCGATGGCAAAGCTAATCTATACGCCTCATCTCCCACTCTGTCCAGTATCTCAAAGGGTCCAATGTAGCGAGGACTTAATTTATCTCTCTTCCCAAATCTCTCTATACCCTTGGATTGAGAACCTTCAGAAATACTGAGTCACCAACTGCGAATTCAAGTGGTCTCCATCTCTTGTCAGCGTAGCTTTTCTGTCTACTCTGAGCTGTCCTCAATCTCTCAACTATTAACTGGACATCCTCAGAGGCTTGTGTAACAAATTCAGGAGCAAAAATCTTTCTGTCACCCACTTCTTCCCATCTGATCGGGGAACGACATCTATGGCCATACAAAGCCTCATACGGTGCCATCCTGATACTCGTATGATAATTGTTGTTATAGGCGAATTCGGCTAGTGGCAAATGATCATCCCAGGAGTCTCTAAAATCTAGCACACACGCTCTCAACATATCCTCCAAGGTCTTTATAGTCCTCTCTGACTGCCCATCTGTCTGAGGATGATAAGCGGTGCTCAAACTCAACTGGGTTCCCATGGCTTCTTGAAAATGTTTCCAAAAGTGAAAAGTGAAGCAGGAATCCCTATCCGAAACAATGCTCACTTGAATACCATGTAACCTCACTACCTCGTGTACATATAACTTTTACCAATGCACTCAGAGTATCAGTAGCTCTCGTAGCTAAAAAGTGGGTTGACTTCATCAGCCTATCAACCATCACCCATATCGCATCGTGATTCCTTCGAGTCCTCGGTAAACCCATCATGAAATCTATAGTGATATGCTCCCATTTCCATGTCCGTATAGGTAGAGGCTGCAATAACCATGCAGGTTTCTGATGCTCTACCTTCATTTGCTGACATATGAGACATCTCACCACAAAAATCTGCCACATCTCTCTTCATACCTGACCACCACTATACCTTCTGAGATTCTGATACAACTTATTGCTCCCCAGATGTAAAGTGTATCTAGATGAATGAGCTTCTGTTAATATCAATCTCCTGAGCTTTGGGTCATTGGGAACACACAATCTGCCTCTAAACCTCAAAAGTCCATCTTAACTTATCTCAAAATAGTCTTTGTGCCCTTATGCATCTGACTAATCACATCAATGCAATACGGATCAGTCTGCTAAGTCTGTTTGATCTTGTCCAACGGATTTCAGCTCCAAGCGTAAACTAGCAATCATACAGTTCTTATCCATGTCAGAAGGCATAACTCCCAGACTAAGGCTAGCAAACTGCTCTAACAACTCATGTTCCTTGACCATGATATACGATACAATCCCTAGCTCTTTCTGCTCAAAGCATCTACTACAACATTAGCCTTACCTGGATGATAAAGTATCTCATAATCATAGTCCTTCAGAAGCTCTAGCCATCTTCTCTATCTCATGTTCAATTCTTTCTGTGAGAACAGATACTTAAGGCTCTTGTGGTCAGTTGATAATTCTATATTTTTTAAAATTATTTGTGCTTAATTTCCTAATTAATTATTTAAATCCCTAATTTATTTTGTTAATTATCCCTTTTATTTAATAAAAATTCTCATGTTTACAGATAAATTAAATCCGGATGAATTTTAAAGCTTTCGATAGAAAATGGACTAAAATTGGGCTAAAATCGAGATTGGACCACGCGAACAACACAAGCCATGCCACCTAGCATATCCAATTGGACAAGAAGACAGATGACATGGAAAGATTTTTTTCAAGGATCTAATGGTGTGAAGACAAGTGGCCAAAAAAAAAATGCTAACTCATCTAGGATGGAAAAATTATAATTTTACCCATAGTGTGTGTATAAATAGGAAAGGATGGCAATTGAAAAAGGAATGTAAGTAGGAGTAGGAGTAAGTTAGGAGTAGTGTTAGTGTAGTTAGAAGTAGTGTTAATGTAATGTAGTTTTAGAGTAGAATAGTTTTAGATTACATTTTTAGATTAACTTTCCTGTTTTCTTTAGTTTTCCGTTAGCTTCCAACTTCACTTTTAATGTTCATTTCATATTTATATTCTTGATTTTTCTAGTCTTGGATAATTTATTTTCATGATAAATCAATTTATCATTCTAAGCTTCTCGGTTCTGTTAAAATTAGCTCTTTTATTCTTCAAGTTTCATTTACAAAGCATATCTCCTAAATAGTTCTCGGTTTTGTTCTAAAAATGCTTATGTTTTTATTTGAAAGATAATCTGTAGTTTTCCTAGCACTCGGGGTGCTGGCATTGTTAATGTTTATGTTGGACAACAAAATCATAAGCAGTTGGCGTGAGCAGCAGAGAACCAGTGCATTTCCTGAACAGCGGGACAGAGCTATGCAGTGGAGCTGAATAATGGCAGCACCAGTAGGAACGTTGGGTGCAGCTAAAACCTACACTAGTTGTGCAGAGACACGGGCTGTGTAGCAGGAAAAGAAGAAGAAGGAGCAGGTCGTGTATAGGAAGTAGGAGCAGGAGCCGAACATTGCTGAAGCAGAGGGCATACTGGTCAGGTCGAGGACAGTGCTGAAGCAGTGCATGCCATGGACACAAGCTGCTGAGCAGTAAGGTGCCGTGCTGTGTGTTGAGTACAGGAAATGAAGCTGTACATGGAACCGAGGAAGATTTGGTGAGAGTTACTTAACCAAGAACAAGATGGACAGCAGTAAATGGAAATGGAGGATAAACAATGAAGAAATCATGCACAGTAGCATTGCAATCGGGACCACTTTGATGTTGCAATTTGCTAAGGCCTTGTTTGGCTAGTGCATTGTATCTAATTAATTCATTTTCATGCATTTTTAGTATAGTTTAATTTCAATTTAATTTGTTAGCTTAGTTTAGATTCTTTAATTAAATTGCATGTTAGTATTCTTGCTTAGTGGTATAAAACTTAGTTTTAATTAGGTTGATAGTTAATTAAGTGTTCACTTAGAATTAGATTAGGGGTAAATTTATTTCTTTAAATCTTAATTTAGATTAAATTGCATTTTGAGTAAGTAGTTTAATTGCATTTTAGGTTTGTTAATTTTAGTTTAATTAATCCTGCTTTGTTATTTTCATAATTGCATTTTATTTTAATTGCGTTAATTAGTTTTAACTGTTTTAATTATTTTTGTAGGTTTTTGCTTTTAGTTGCTTGGAGCACTGTAAGTACATTTTGCTCGATTTTATTTAGTTTTTATTATTTTATTGCTTTCCAGTAATTTTAATTTTAGACCATGTAGATCACCCACCTTAAATTCATAATTTGCTAGAATATACTTAGGGTAAGATTAACCAATAGTTAATTAGGCTAACCAACTTCTCTGAGGGACTATAACTCAGGAATCAAATCCCATTATTACTTGTACAACCCGTGCACTTGCGAAATATACCTTTAGGGCATGTCATGTTTTTGGCACCATTGCCGGGGAAGTTTTAATTAGTCATTAATTAATATCGGTGAAATTATGCTTAGGTGTAATTCTAGTTTGTAAATATTTAGGTTGTAAATATTTAGAAGTTTAATCTAGATTAGTTAATTGAAAAATTAAAATAAAAAAATTGAAAAATTGAAAAACTTAAAAAAAATTTCAAAGGATTTTTAGATGTTTGCATGCGTAGAGCCAGGAATTACGATTACTTTCCTTTAGATCCTGAAATTGAAAGAACCCTTAGGAAAATTCGAAAGGATTCTAGGAAATTAATTGCTCCGTTGCAAAACATCATGGCAGAAAATAGGGAAATTAGAACTGTTAGAGATTATGCGGTGCCGACGATTGGAGGATATTATACCGACATTAGGCCACCAGTTATCCCTGCGAACAATTTCAAAATTAAGCCTGCAATCCTTCAGATGATCCAGACTTCTTTACCGTTTAGTGGGCTTCCACACGATGGCCTACATGCTCACCTTGGGTAATTCCTAGACTTGTGCAACACGTTTAAGCATAATGGATTATCTAATGATGTGTTTAGGCTTAGATTATTCCCTTTCTCACTTAGGGATAGGGCGCGACACTGGTTAACCCCCTTGCCTCCAGGATCCATTTCTACATGGGACGAGTTAGCCCATCAATTTATAGCTAAGTTTTTCCCTCCCTCTAAAATGGCCAGACTCCGTAGTGACATATCTTCCTTTGCCCAGTTTGATACTAAATCTCTTTATGAACCATGGGAACGATATAAGGAACTTCTTAGGAAGTGCCCTCATCATGGTCTACCTTTGTGGCTGTAAGTCCAGACCTTCTACAACGGACTTACAAGCCAAAATAGGACTATTGTCGACGCTGCTGCGGGTGGAGCCCTGATGTGCAAAACAAAGGAGGAAGCTTATGAGCTTTTAGACAAGATGGCGGCTAACAACTATCTATGGCCCTTAGAGAGACAATTACCAAAGAAGTCGATGGGTATTTATGAGCTCAACACACTGTCTACCTTGACCTCTCAAATCGCTAATCTTACGAAGAAGGTAGAGTTGCTCAGTACCCAACATAATCCTTCCACAAGTCCTAACCTTGTGTATTATGTCTAAAGTCCTTTTCTTTCATGCAAGCTGTTAGGGGTGTAAAACAGGCCCAAACCCGCGGGTTGATCCGTAAAAATCGCGGGCTTTTAACGATCCGGTCTATTAATATGTGACCCGTTTAAAAATGGATTTATACAGATCAAGCCCGACGGGTAAATAATTTATACGGGCCAATCCGTATAGATACGGGCTGACCCGCGGGCTATTTTACACACCAAAAGTCACCAACTAAACCTAATTCCTAAATCTTCTCATTCTATCTATTCTTTCTAAAGTTTAAAGCAAAAGCAAAAAACAAATGCTGCAGCCTGCAGATTGTTTCTTCCCGTCGTAATACCTACCAGCAGCAGTAGCAGACTACTAGCAGCAGATTGTTTCTCTTCAATCTTGGTTAATGGTTGGTGCGTGGAGGCTTCAGGTGCGTCGGCGTCGCGTTGCAGGAGCTAACAATTTTTCTGATTTCCAGGTGGGTGCCGATACTTCTCTTCCTGTTTTCTTTGTTTTCGCAAGATATCTTGGTTTGCCAATTGCCACTTGCCAGTTTCTTTCAACTTTTCTAAAATGAAGAACTGATTAATATTTGTCTTCAATTTATTCAATGGATTTCCTAATTCCTAATTCGTGTCATGCTACTGCTACCTAAATTAAAGGGCAAAGATGTAGTACGAACTTGACAAATCATTGACAAATTTATTTGAAAATTAAATGAAAAGGAAATGGTGGTGACATATCCTATCACTAATTTATGTTGTCTGCAAACAAAATCAATCAATCTAGGAATCTATAGCAAAAAGGCTAAGTATAAGGAATGTGAAGCAGAAACACCAGCCTTTAATTGGATTAATTACTAGTTTTCATAAAATTAAGATTTTAGATTTATGTAATAGATAGAATTATCTAATTTAAATCCCATGCATATATATTGAAAAACGTTAAATATGTGGAGAAAATGATTGAAAATGAAAAATCTAACATTGAATGACATTTCATATTTTCATTGTTTGGAAAAAATATCTATTCGTGCAGAAATTAATATGTCCAATGGTCAAACCGATAGACTAATTCATATTATTATTTATTTAAATTATCACATTATGTTATTTATCATTAAATTCGCACTAATAATCGGTATTACAATTCAAATGTTATGACATTTCACTGACTTTTCCCTTCTATTTTAGCAAATTAAAGAATCTAATACTTTCTTATATACCAAAATTTAAAATTAGATATTTAGATTAATTATTTTCAGTACTATTAGATATTAACAATCAAATACAAGACTTAACTTTATTATAATAATTTTATAATTTTTTATACTAACTTTCTTTCCTTGTCTTTTTTTCTTCTTTCTTTCCTAGATATCAAACAAACATAAGTGTTGATTTATAAAAAATAAAATAAAAAATAAAAAATGAAGATGTGTATACATAGAGAGAGAAACAGTTGACTTTTTAAATAAAAACAAATGCAGTTCCACCTAATACTGAGCTATCACAATTTTAAAGGATAAAATGATTTTATGAAATAAGTTGAACGTTTAATGTTTGGGTAAAAATTCAACTCTATCAGTTTATAATAATAAAATAAAAAAACTTAAATTGAAATCTGAATTGTCAGACCCATCTACCAACTTCTTGCTAACTACAATAGCTTTACTCTTATTTGTTGCAACAATTGTGATGGCTTTTACTAAGTTTGGAATCTAAGCATCACCATTAGGAAGAATCTGCATCAAAACAACAATGATCTCAAAATCTTCTGTTATTTTGAAACTTGAAAATTTTTAATACTACCATTGATAGATTTTTTTTTTTTACGAGGGAAACATAATAAATTCAATATTTTCTGCGGTTTTAACTTCTTTTTTTCGATTTCTCAGCCCACTAGTTCATGCATATTGGAAATAAACAAATGGAATGGTAAATATAGCTATTAGTGCACATTTGAAATTAAAATGGGAAAAACATGAGAAATAAGAAAAAAAATCTTGTCTTTAAGGAAAGAAGAGGCGAATGATCGAGTTCTTTTCAAGTCTTTATAACGTGAATTTTGACTTTGAATTTCTTTAATTGGATGCGAATCAGGATCATTAGATTGTGGTCAATGTTATTTTTAATTTAAAAAAAAAGTTTACTAGTTACTAATTTCCATTGTCATTATTCTAGGATACTCTACAGTATATAGCTTTTTGGCACAAATAGTTTTTTTAATGCAAGTTTTTTTAATGCAAGTTTGTTGACAGTGTTGTGTGTTACTTAAATGTTAATTACGATTTTTTTTGTGTTATTGACAGTGTTGATAATGGCATCTCATTCTCAAAATCAGGCTCTACATAGTGATAACATTAACGGTGCTAGTGATAATGATAATAAGGATGGTGTTAATGAAGTTGAACATGAAGAATGTGAGGTTGGAATTGTGTCACGACCCAAATTACCTAAAAATCAGAGTAAATTTTTCACTTTTTCATTTCCTTACCTGTCGTGAACAGTCACACTACTAAACAGTTGGGCTATGATTCGGTGTTAGTCACCTCTCACCTATTTACCTTTCCATTTTCATATTTCATTTACATATCAATTTATTTAAACTAAATACATCCCCAATATTACATCCATGTACAGTACTGTGCCTCTATATGTTCAGATACAAAAATTATACAAATGTGTATACCTGGTTTTGATAAGAAGCAGCGGATATGACTACTGTCGTTCTCTTCTACTGAATGTACCCTGTGGGGTGGAAAATGAAAGGGTGAGCATAAACAGCTCAGTAAGGCAATAATGTAAGCAGGTAGATAACTATACTATCTACGTGCTGATAATGTCATGATATAAAATCATTTACATTTGGAGCATGAGGTATGACTAAAACGATGCCACATGTATGTATATATCATATAAGAGAAATCATGAAATCGACATATAAACAAACATGAAAAAATCATCATGTATGTCATCTCATGCTCGTCACATTTAAAACTTATTTGTTTCATCACAAACTCATCACTTTGAAACTTATTTGTTTAATCATAAACTCATCACATTAAAACTCATTTGTTTCATCATAAAACAACTTCATCAAGGTCAAACCCATATCTCGGGAATACCTTGATTCATTAAATCACATCTCTTTTAAAAACATAAAATCGGGACATTATCCCTCCCTCGAGTTTGTCCTGATCTATTCAGACCGTATGATATCATGTGAGGCATGTAGGTTACTATATGAAAAATCGAGGACTATGGCCATACTCTGTCCCTGTGATCCCAGGCTACATGGATCCCGGTGTGCGGGGCATCACAACTGCAACGGGAGGTGGGGTCAAGTCCTACCCGCCAGAATATCAAGTAACATCATAGAGTCATCACGACTGCACGGTACAACGTACTCCATGTGACATACATGGTACATCGTACTTCGTGGACCCATATCATAGTCTGGGGGTGCCTGCCGTAGGTCTTATCCACCCCAATACTATGTCGATAACCAGCCCATGTCTCAAAGTATATGTGCGAGCATCTCAACTCTCTGTGACACACAGTCTACAAGAGGCTTCCGCACGACTATATGCATGTCAACTCACGTCTAGTGCGAGCGAAGCTCCAGCACCACGCTATGCATATCATGATATCTAAAATCTCGTGCGAGCAAAGCTCCAGCACGGTTTTGTGCACACACAAATTTCTCGTATGAGCAATGCTCCAGTACGGCTTTTCATGAGAAATAAATCAGTAAACTTGAGTGCGATAAAGACTCTAGCACTCTTTTTATTCATGTAAATACGATAGGTGGCTCAATCTTGATAAAATATCTTTTAAAATAGTAACCGGTACAAACCGGTATCCTTTCGTATAATTCAAGAAATCAACAGCCAACCTATGTGTAAATTTGCTTAAACCAAAGCAATACATTCATATAAAGCATCAAAATATGAAAATCATGCAATTTATCTGCCTTACTACCCTTTTTGTAAATTTTACTATCAGGGGCAAAATCATCTTTTTCTTTATTCACCTAAGCCCCGATTTTCGTAAAATTATCATTTCATTTTCTAAATACTTTAAGTAATTCTAGACCCTGTAATTCCCCTCAAAATTACGTATAGGTATCTCTATGCACTTACAAAATTCCCTTACCTCGATTCTCGTCGAGCGCGTATCTAAATTCCACTGTCGGAGGCTCGTCCGATCCGATTTGCTACTAATCCAGTCTCTGGGGCTGCAGATAATTATTTATCACGTCAATTTAACCCAATAAATATAATTCTCCTGTTTACTATAGTCGATTTAACTAATTGGGTCAATTTACTCTTATTGGGTCCAATCGCACGTTAATGGGCCTCGACCCATTTTCAACCCGTTTCTACTAATTAAATTCCTTCCTCGGGTTTACTGGGCTCATTCAGGTTACCAATAATCATCAGGCTTTGTTCCAAACTCATTGGATAGCCCATACACTATTTATAGTAATTACGTTGTAATTCCGATTAATATCCCTTTTTATACAGAATTATTCTGTAAATTCCGTAAAATAATCGAAACTCTGTATTAAATGACTTTAATTGTCGGGATTAAAATATACTTACCAATATGATGCGGGATACGAAAATCGAAGCTCAATCAGCTCTCGTTTGGGCTTTGTCTACAACTGCACAATTATATATTTAAGCCCGGGTTACTTTTCGATTAAATATAATTTAAATAAATTTCTCGAAAGTCAAATTGGTCACTTTTGACCTCTTACCGACTTACCCGAAGTCCGGTGCATCCCCAAAAATTCTTTCCCTTTTTCCTTTTTCTCTTTTTCTCCTTTTTTCCCTTCTTTCTTGGCTGAACCGGTTCAGTCCGGTTCAAACCCGGTTCAGACTGGTTCGGTTCAGCCGGTTCAGTTCGGTTCACCCCTTTGCTGAACAGGTCCGTATCGGTTCAGACCTTCCCGTCGCAGTTCACGGCGTTTTCGGTCGGTTCTCGGGCCTTTTCTGGCTCCATTCGACGCGCCATCACCTGGGAGTTCAAAATTGAGCCTTGGTGTGGGTTGAAACGGCACCATCGTCGACAAATCTTTGCTTCTCCCCCGCGGCTGTCACCTCTCATCCAACGGATTCCGGTGATTTCGTCGGCCAATACCGGTCTCAAAAGAACCGCATCCTCTTTTCGATCACGCCGGTGTCCGCCGTTCGAGCCCAGCCATCGTCGGCGCGCGTCACTGGTGCCCAGAGCTTCGTCGACCTCTCCTCTTCCTCCTCGGCTATTCGTTGGTGCTTGATGATTGCCGGTGGCCGTAGGTCGGTCGGCCACGCGCGGGCAACTTTCTCAGTTTCCCATTCTTCTTCTCTCTCCCCGATAACATTTTTCAGATTTCTCTTTTGCTTTTTTTTTAATTTTTTTTATAAATTAGTTTATTATTAAAATATTCATTAAAATAGTCAAAATATTCAAAATATCTACAAAAATTAATTTTTTATTCTAAATAAATTAATTTAATTTAATTTAATTTATTTATTATATTTTTACCATTTTTCGGGTATAATTTCTTCGTATTTTCGGGATATTGTCCCAAGTGACTTTTCGGTTAATTCCAGTAATTTCATATCTTGATCAATTTAACCCGAAATTTAATTATTTCTTCGTTATTGATCAAGATTCTTAAATCCATTATTTTTAATTAAATTTTCTTATCGAATTTATTCCGGCTTTCGATCTTTTGACCGTTTTGCCCTTGCACGTGTTCGGAATTAATTTAACCCGACTTCCCTTCACGAATACTCGTTCATTTCGCATTTTAAATCGTTATTTCCTGTTCGAATCCCATTTTAGTTAATTTGAGACTATTTTCAATTCTTTATAAGAAATTACGATATAATTTTCGGGTCTTACATAATCTCCCCCACTTAAAAAAATTTGGTCCTCCAAATTAGAACCAAGTTAGTCTGTAAATCACTCCGGATATTTCGCACATATCATACTCTTTAATTCTTATGTGACTTTTTTCGGGGTGTAATACTACCAACAGACTTTAATTAGAGAGAGCATCTTAAATCTCAACACTTTCTCCTTCCTGTTTAATACGCGAATCAAGTTTTCAATCATACGCTATACTTTCATTGAGCTGAGTTGTTGAAGCTCATATCTGATCACATACGTTGGGTCCGGATAATATTTCTAAAGCATCATAAGATAGGACACATTGTGGATGCCTACTAAATTAGGTGGTAACGCCAACCTATAGGTCTTATCTCCCACTTTGTCCATATCTCTTTCTGAATCTCGTTATGTCCTTATGTTATGTCATAAGGACATGTAACTTCCAACAATATAAATTCACCCTCGGTGAATTCCAATGGTTTCTGTCTCTTGTCAGCATAGCTTGTCCTACTCTGAGGTGTTCTTAATCCTTTACAATTAACTGAACATCCTCAGAGGTTTGTCTTACCAATTCGGGAACAATTCTCTATCTGTTACCCACTTTTTCTTATCCAAATCTAGGAAACAATCCCTTATGGCCATACAATGCCTCATCTGAATTCATCCCGATACTCAAGTGACAACTGTCATTATTGAAGAATTCGATTAGTAACAATAGATAATCCCATGAGCTTATCATATCAATGCACACACTCTCATCATATCCTCCAGAACTTGTACAGTCCTCTCTGACTGACCATCTGTTTGAGGATGAAAAGTCGTGCTAACACTAAGTCGGGTTCTCATAGCTTCCTGAAAAACGTTCCCAAGAGTGGGAAGTGAAGCGGGAATCCTTATCTGTACCATGCTCCCTGGAAAATACTTGGTGTTCTACAATTTTCCATACACATAAATCCGCCTACGTACTTAGAGTATCTGGGGACTTTATAACCAGAAGGTGGGTAGACTTAATCAATCAATCGACTATCACCTAGATAGCCTTATGATTCATCGGGGTCCTCTGTAACCCATCACAAAATTCATGGTAACTTGTTCCCATTTCCGTGTCAATGTAGGTAGAAATTGCAATAACCCTGCAACTTCTTTTGCTCTACCTTACTCTGCTGACATGCGAGACACTTTCCCATAATCTCTACCATGTCTCTTTTCACATCTGACCACCAATAACCTTTCTAAGATTTCGATATATTTATTACTTCTCGAATGCACTGAATATCCCGAAGAGTGAGCTTCTGTCAATATCACTATCTCATCAACTATGGTCTTGGGGAGCACTTATACTATCTCTAAACCTCAGTAAGCCATCATCTCTCTTTGTGAACTCTGTCACTGTACCCATCTGAATTTGACCCACCTATCGACACCATGCCGATCATCACGCTAAGCCTGTCAAATTCGGGCACTCTCATCCGGTTCTAGTCTCAGGCTAGCTGTCACACAATCACTGTCATCATCAGAGGGAATAACATCACTACTGAGGCTTACAACTGCTCTAGCAGCTCACGCTCGCTGACCATCATATGTAATACCATCCCGATGCTCTTTCTGCTCAAGGCATTAGCCATTACATTAGCCTTTTCTGGGTGGTACAATTTCCATAATCATAATCCCTGAGAAGCTCTAACCCTCTTTGTTCTTATATCTGACTCTTTCTGTGAAAACAGATACTCGGGGCTTTTATGATCAGTACAAATACTATCGCTGCCAACTTTTAATTCATGGGTCAGATAGTTTATTTCATTATCCTTGAATTGTCTGGATTCATAATCGACTATCTTCCCCTTTTTGCATCAATACACAGCACATTCATTATTTTGAGGTATCCATAGACTCATGAGAAATCTCTTAATCTGTTGGGTATGGTGAGAATAAATGCGGTGGTCAGTTTATTACTTCAGTACACCACAACTCCTGTCACGTCTATCATTCCATTCAAATACAATTTTTTCTAAGTTGAACGTGTCAACAAGTAGTCCATTCCGAGAATTCTTAACAAATCATCAGTAAAAGCAATTTTCAATTGTTGCTTATAATTTCCCTGGACTGTAAATATACCCAAAATATCATCAATATGGATGATAACAAATCGGTCCAAGTAAAGTTTAAATATCTCATCGTAGTTGAGTTCCATGGTATATTTCAATTACCCATTTTATTGACCTATGTACGCATAAACGTAAAATGTCTTTCAAAATCAAGCTACTAACCTGCGTCATTTCCTTTTTAACGGCTTTTATAAAATTTTAAATTTTTAAACTTTCCTGATTAATCAAATTTCTATATTTCTTTATCGTACAAGTGAAGGTACCCTAATTTTAAATTTATATTTTACGACTGTCGATTTCAATTTATAGATTACGTGTATACTTTTTGACGCTGTCAAGTCTTCAGGCGGGGAGGTATTTTGAAATACATTTATTAACCCTTAGACTTGACCACAATTACTTTACGTATCGGTCTGTGTGGTCACAATTCATATTCGCCACTAATTGCTTTAATCCAAATTACTTCACGTATCATAGATATTCTTACCTTGCATACGTCTCTTATTCCAATATATTTCGTATTCAGGATTTATCACATCTTAAAACTTATCTCTTTTCGTATATTACTTATAACAAACTCTGTCATTACTCATTTCGTGAGTACAATCATTTGCTCCTTCAATTTCAATCGCTACTCCCCTTTTTATTAGTTATCAAAACTTACCGTATACTTTCCAGTGATGTTTTCACCCCTATTTTCAACTTACAATTTCTTCATAATTATTTCGTTAGTTAACCCTCCTTCTATTGGGGTACTAACTATTAGCATTGTGCTCATAGGTGTAGGAATTCACGTCTTTTACTAACTTATATACAAATGAAGGTGGTATAAATATATACGTGGCACCAGGATCAATTAAAATAATTACTTCTTTATTCATAACTAGTGTGGTATCTTTCACCACATCATATGAAACATCAGTAGTGTCCTGGTCCAAGACATACACTCGCCTCCGTCCAATAGCCTACTTTCCTTTTTTCTTCGATTGTGGCCTCCTTTTTCGGTGCAGAGATATCAACAAGATTTTCTTTATCTCTTTACCCTTCTGTGGGGCAGTCTCACCCAACTCTGAGTAATCATTAATTAACTAGTCCGTCTTACCACACTTAACGCCTATTTTAGTTAGTAAGGTGTAGGTGTAGGCCTTTACTTCCGTGGCATCTACCACACATCCTACACTACTTACAATGCTACTCTGCTTACACTGCTACACTGCTTCGTAACAGGTCGGGGTTCTCTAATCACAATACCCCTCATAAGTGTTAAATTGGATGCACTGGGGCCTTACCAATAATCTTACCCCGTGACTCATCAGCTCTAATGTCTTACCAACTGGTCTCTTTCCCGCTCTGACATCCCTGTCATTCTCTATTCTCTTCTGTCTCTATTTCGGCCCTTACTACCTTTCCCTAATCTCAGAGGCGTGCAACATATGATATTATTCACGCAATTGTATTCTGCACACTTCCTCGACATAAGTAGTGAGCCAATTGAACTTAATCGACAATTTGAGCATTCTAAGAACTTTTGGGCTTTCCGACTCTCACTTTCCACACTATCGGGTTCATACTTGCCCAGGGATGTAATCTGAGATTCATACTCATCAATCAACCAATGACTATGGGCAGTGTAAGAAATTTTACCTGTAATTTCCCCTTAAGTAGAGTCCGAGATATTCTGTCAGCGGAATACATCCAGAAATATTTCTCATGTCGACTCTGGACGTCTAACTCTTCAAATGGGTCGAGCGGACTTCCACCAATGCTCCGCCTCACCCACTAACATAAACGTATTTAAAAGTAACTTTCTCGGTCGACATACACCGAAAAATCCATAGCACTTCGCTATCTCATTCATCCAGTCCTCAGTAATTATTGGTTTCTTTTCTTCACTATATACCGGAGGGGTGTGAAAATCTCTATAGTCAAAGGCATCTGTTTAGGCTTTACCCTGCCTATCCTCAACTACATGCATAGACTGAGTAAACAACTCTGAAATATTTTCTGTACTCCACTCCATCCTCTCGGAGCGTGTCTCAATACTGTTTGGTCTCTTTATAGGACCCTATGGAGTATGCTCATCATCAGCCTGCACCTCACTTTCATCTTGAGTCTCATATGATGACTCATTCGACTCTCAGACCGATCTCTACCGCCTCTAGTATGTGTACTTGCCCCTATACCATAGCGGCTATCATTTATAAAAATTATATTCTTGCATTCGAAACTAAATTCTTAGCTGCACTTATACCTTAATATACACAATTGTATCTAAACAATGGACAGTACATGGGGATGTAAATTTACTTAACCACTAATACCGACTCATATTAGGCCAACTCAGCTCTGATACCATCTTTGCTGTCACGACCCAAATTACCTAAAAATCAGAGTAAATTTTCCACTTTTTCATTTCCTTACCTGTCGTGAACAGTCACACTACTAAACAGTTGGGCTATGATTTGGTGTTAGTCACCTCTCACCTATTTACCTTTCTATTTTCATATTTCATTTACATATCAATTTATTTAAACTAAATACATCCCCAATATTACATCCATGTACAGTACTATGCCTCTATATGTTCAGATACAAAAATTATACAAATGTGTATACCTGGTTTTGATAAGAAGCAACGGATATGACTACTGTCGTTCTCTTCTACTGAATGTACCCTGTGGGGTGGAAAATGAAAAGGTGAGCATAAACAGCTCAGTAAGGCAATAATGTAAGCAGGTAGATAACTATACTATCTACGTGCTGATAATGTAATGATATAAAATCGTTTACATTTGGAGCATAAGGTATGACTAAAACGATGCCACATGTATGTATATATCATATAAGAGAAATCATGAAATCAACATATAAACAAACATGAAAAAATCATCATGTATGTCATCTCATGCTCGTCACATTTAAAACTTATTTGTTTCATCACAAACTCATCACTTTGAAACTTATTTGTTTAATCATAGACTCATCACATTAAAATTCATTTGTTTCATCATAAAACAACTTCATCAAGGTCAAGCCCATATCTCGGGAATACCTTGATTCATTAAATCACATCTCTTTTAAAAACATAAAATCGGGACATTATCCCTCCCTCGGGTTTGTCCTGATCTATTCAGACCGTATGATATCATGTGAGGCATGTAGGTTACTGTATGAAAAATCGAGGACTATGGCCATACTCTGTCCCTGTGATCCCAGGATACACGGATCCCGGTGTGCGGGGTATCACAACTGCAACAGGAGGTGGGGTCAAGTCCTACCCGCCAGAATATCAAGTAACATCATAGAGTCATCATGACTGCACGGTACAGTGTACTCCGTGTGACATACACAGTACATCGTACTCCGTGGACCCATATCATAGTCTAGGGGTGCCTGCCGTAGGTCTTATCCACCCCAATACTATGTCGATAACCAACCCATGTCTCAAAGTATATGTGCGAGCATCTCAACTCTCTGCGAGCATCTCAACTCGCACGACTATATGCATGTCAACTCACATCTAGTGCGAGCGAAGCTCCAGCACCACGCTATGCATATCATGATATCTAAAATCTCGTGCGAGTAAAGCTCCTGCACGGTTTTGTGTACACATAAATTTCTCGTACGAGTAATGCTCCAGTACGACTTTTCATGAGAAATAAATCAGTAAACTTGAGTGCGATAAAGACTCTAGCACTCTTTTTATACATGTAAATACAATATGTGGCTCAATCTTGATAAAATATCTTTTAAAATAGTAACCGGTACAAACTGGTATCTTTTCGTATAATTCAAGAAATCAACAGCCAACCTATGTGTAAATTTGCTTAAACCAAAGCAATACATTCATATAAAGCATCAAAACATGAAAATCATGCAATTTATCTGTCTTACTACCCTTTTTTTAAATTTTACTATCAGGGGTAAAATTATCTTTTTCTTTATTCACCTAAGCCCCGATTTTTGTAAAATTATCATTTCATTTTCTAAATACTTTAAGTAATTCTAGACCCTGTAATTCCCCTCAAAATTACGTATAGGTATCTCTATGCAATTACAAAATTCCCTTAACTCGATTCTCGTCGAGCGCGTATCTAAATTCCACTGTCGGAGGCTCGTCCGATCCGATTTGCTGCTAATCCAGTCTCTGGGGCTGCAGATAATTATTTATCATGTCAATTTAACCCAATAAATATAATTCTCCTGTTTACTATAGTCGATTTAACTAATTGGGCCAATTTACTCTTATTGGGCCCAATCGCACGTAATGGGGCTCGACCCATTTTCAGCCCGTTTCTACTAATTAAATTCCTTCTTCGGGTTTACTGGGCTCATTCAGGTTACCAATAATCATCGGGCTTCGTTCCAAACTCATTGGATAGCCCATACACTATTTATAGTAATTACATTGTAATTCCGATTAATATCCCTTTTTATACAGAATTATTCCGTAAATTTCGTAAAATAATCGAAACTCTGTATTAAATGACTTTAATTGTCGGGATTAAAATATACTTACCCAATATGATGCGAGATACGAAAATCGGAGCTCAATCGACTCTCGTTCGGGCTTTGTCTACAACTGTAAAATTATATATTTAATCCCGGGTTACTTTTTGATTAAATATAATTTAAATAAATTTCTCAAAAGTCAAATTGGTCAATTTTGATCTCTTACCGACTTACCCGAAGTCCAGTGTATCCCCAAAAATTCTTTCCCTTTTTCCTTTTTCTCTTTTTCTCCTTTTTTCCCTTCTTTCTTGGCTGAACCGGTTCAGTCCGATTCAAACCCGGTTCAGACCGGTCCGGTTCAACCGGTTCAGTCCGGTTCACCCCTTTACTGAACCAGTCCGTACCAGTTCAGACCTACCCGCCGCCGTTCACGGCGTTTTCGACCGATTCTCGGGTCGTTTCTGGCTCCATTCGACTCGTCATCACCTGGGAGTTCAAAATCGGGCCTCGGTGTGGGTTGAAACGGCACCATCACCGACGAATCTTTCCTTCTCCCCCGCGAC
This sequence comes from Firmiana major, assembly GCA_033439115.1. Classification (NCBI taxonomy): domain Eukaryota; kingdom Viridiplantae; phylum Streptophyta; class Magnoliopsida; order Malvales; family Malvaceae; genus Firmiana; species Firmiana major. Next base: position 37,703,006 of record CM065902.1, read on the forward strand.
TGTCACCTCTTGATCCGACGGATTTCGACGATTTCGTCGGCCGATACAGGTCTCAAAAGAATCGCAGCCTCTTTCCGATCACGCCGGTGTCCGCCATTCGAGCCCAGCTGACGTGGATTGCCGGAATCGACCCCATTTTTCTCGCGGCTTTCTCTTCCTCCGTTGGCCGGACACGGCCATCGTCGGCGCGTCTCACTGGTGCCCAGAGCTTCGTCAGCCTCTCCTCTTCCTCCTCGGCTATTCGTCAGCGCTTGATGATCGCCGGTGGCCGTAGGTCGGTCGGCCACGCGCGGGCAGCTTTCTCAGTTTCCCATTCTTCTTCTCTCTCCCCGATAACATTTTTCAGATTTCTCTTTTGCTTTTTTTTAATTTTTTTTATAAATTAGTTTATTATTAAAATATTCATTAAAATAGTCAAAATATTCAAAATATCTACAAAAATTAATTTTTTATTCTAAATAAATTAATTTAATTTAATTTAATTTATTTATTATATTTTTACCATTTTTCGGGTATAATTTCTTCGTATTTTCGGGATATTGTCCCAAGTGACTTTTCGGTTAATTCCAGTAATTTCATATCTTGATCAATTTAACCCGAAATTTAATTATTTCTTCGTTATTGATCAAGATTCTTAAATCCATTATTTTTAATTAAATTTTCTTATCGAATTTATTCCGGCTTTCGATCTTTTGATCGTTTTGCCCTTGCACGTGTTCGAAATTAATTTAACCCGACTTCCCTTCACGAATACTCATTCATTTCGCATTTTAAATCGTTATTTCCTGTCCGAATCCCATTTTATTTAATTTGGGACTATTTTCAATTCTTTATAAGAAATTACGATATAATTTTCGGGTCTTACAAACTGAAACTGAAATAACTGAAATTCAATCAAAAAGAGTTAGAAAGAATACTTCAGAAGTGTGGAAATTTTTTGAAAAACCGGTTATCAATGTTGATGATGGTAAACTACGTACTAAATGTAAAGGGTGTGGGATAGTATATAAGGTGGGTCTTGGTCAATATGGAACTTCATCTCTAAGGCGTCATGTGCTTTCATGTAAAAAGATAGCAGTCTTAAGGGAAAAAGATATGTCTCAAATGATAATTGACTATCAAGGAAAGGTGAGAAGTAGAAAAATTGATCAAAAAGTTTTTTGAGAATTAGTAGCTAAGGCAATAGTAAGGCATGACCTCCCTTTTTCATTTGTTGAATATGATGAAGTTAGGGATGTGTTGAAGTATTTGAACCCTGAGGTGAAATTTATTTCTAGGATCACTGCTGCCTCTGATGTTTGGAACCTTTACAAGGAAAATAAAAAAAATTGAAAGAATGCTTGACTCTAATTCAAGGTAGAATATGTCTTGTGATTTATGGAAAGCTTGCACTAATGAGGGGTACCTTTGCTTAACTGCTCATTATGTTGATTTAGATTGGAAGCTAAGTAGTAAGATTCTTGCTTTTTATGATATGCAACCTCCACAATCGGGATATGAATTATCTAAAAAAGTAATGGAAATTTTAAATGATTGGGGGATAGACAAGAAAATTCTTTCCATTACTTTGGATAATGCCTCTGCTAATGATAACATGCAACTCAATTTAAAGGATGTGCTTTGTTTGCAAGAGAGCTTATTATGTGATGGTGAATTTTTTCATGTTCGATGTTGTGCCCACATTTTAAATCTTATTGTTCAAGAAAGTTTGAAAGTAGCCTCTATTGCCAATGAGAAAATTAGAGAAAGTATTAAGTATGTGAAGGGGTCAGAGGCTAGAATGAAGAGTTTTGAAGAATGTGTAAAAAAGGTTTCAACTTTTTCAAATTCATATTTGGTTTTGGATGTCCCAACTAGATGGAACTCTACTTACTTGATGCTTGAGAGTGCTTAGAAATTTAAGCGTGCATTTTCTATGCTTGCATTAAATGATAGAAATTATAAGTATTGTCCATCAAGTGAAGAGTGGAAGAGGGGAGAGAAAATTTGTGAATTTTTGAAGCCATTCTATGAAATCACGAATATGATTTCGGGAACTAGTTATCCAACTGCCAACTTGTATTTTCCTCAAGTTTGGAAAATTGAGATGCTTTTAATGGAGTACTTGGGTGGAGATGATGAGATGTTACAAGGCATGGCTTTTAATATGAAGAAAAAATTTGACAAGTATTGGAGTGAGTATAATGTTCTACTTGCAATGGTAGTGGTTCTTGACCCTCATGTGAAGTTTATAATGTTGAAACGATTCTTTTTGAAAATTGATCCTCAAGGCTTTCAAGAGAGGTTAGATGTGGTGAAAATGAAGTTATTTATGCTTTATGAAGAATATGCAAAGAATGCTTCTAGCTCATCACATGGTCAAGGCCAAGGTCAACAAAGCCAAACTTCACTTGCCTCTTCTATTATAATGAATTCTATCTCTAATACATATGTAAGTATGAATAATAAACACATATATCTTAAATATTATATTCATCTTATTGTTAACTTCAATTTATCAATACTAACTTTTTATTTTTTTATTTTTTGTTAATTGAATTTGCATAAAATGCATCAATATAGGTATGGATGGATTTAGCAAATGATGAAGATGATGATGTCCCAAGTTCCAAGTCCCAATTGGAAGCATATTTGGAGATGCCAAAACTTGATTTTTCCACTAATAAAGACTTAGATGTCTTGAATTGGTGGAAGGATCACAGTTTTAGATTTCCCATTTTGGCTAACATGGCTTGTGATTTGATGAGTATACCGACAACTACTGTGGCCTTCGAATCAGCCTTCAGCATTGGGAAACGTGTGCTAAACAAGTACCAGAGTCGTCTTCTTCCTAAAAAGGTTCAAGCTCTCATTTGCACAAGTAGTTGGCTACATGGCTTCATATTGAGTGGTAATTTATTTTTATTGAATAAATATTTTTTTTACAAAATAATGTTATTGTATTTTTATTTAATAATTGAAAATTTTATTTTATAAGTTGGGAAGATGATGAGGAAAACAAAGATGAATTGGTGGAAGAATCAAATGATTCAAATCATTTGAATAATGAGATTAACTCACAAGTTTAATGTTGTTTGATGTGGAGTTTAATGGATACTTGTAGATTTTATGACTTTTAAACTTATTTACTACTCTTTATTTAATTATTTAGACCATAATATTATGTTATGTGTAGTTTGTATTTGTAATGGGAGTTTGTTTAATGGATATTATGTTTGTGGATTGTATTTTTATTGGGATTAATATAATAATATTTGTAAAACTATTTTCACAATTTTATGACTTGCTTGCTTATAATATAATATATTGCTTATGCTAATATATATATATATATATATATATATATTACAAACCTATAATTTGCTTTTGTACATAATATATTGCTTTATGTGACCAACTTACAATTTCAAATTAAGTGGAGAACTCCAAATCATTTTGGATTTTACTTTGAACTTGTTATATTTGATCAAGAATAAGCTAGTATTCCTCTTGTAAAAAAATTTCAAATTAAACTTCGTATTTTAGTCTCAAATCTATGTGATTTGATTTTGTAACAATTTTGGTTAATTCTCATAGCCCAATAATCATTTAACAAATTAAAACTAGACTTAATTAAGTTTTTAGGCTCAATTCATTATTTTTTAAAGTCCAATTCTTTATTTCCCAAAAAAAAAGCTAAGTTAGCCCGCGGGCCTACCCGGCCCGCATTAGAATCGGATCGGTCTCCACAAATTTAACCCGTTTAAATGCGGGCCTAAACGGGCTCAACCCGTTTAAACCGTATCCGTATTAATCCACATCGGCTCGCACCGTTCGACCCGTTTTACGCCCCTACAAGCTGTGTAGTGGTACACACTCTATTGATAGGTGTCCGCTTAACTTAGAATCGGTTCAGTATGTTGCTCCACTTCAAAAGCAACAAAACAACCTCTTGTCAAACACCTACAACCCAAGGTGGAGGAACCATCCTAACTTTTCCTAGAGCCAAAACCAAGGGCAAACTTCTAATTCTAGACTTGTAGGACCCCCTAGTTTTCAAGCTCAACCGGTTCATGTACCACCACAGCCACAATTTCCATATCATCCTCCTCATCAACCATCCCCACCTCAATTTCAGCATCATCCACCTCACATCCATCAACCACCACTACCACCACCACCACAACCCTAGCATGCACTGGCAGGTGAAAAGAAGCATACATTAAAGGACATGTTCTCAACGATCCTGTAAAATCAAGCTGCTTCAATTAAGAACTTAGAGGTTCAGGTGGGACAAATAACGAATGTTCTTAGTCAGCGTCTTCAAGGGACCCTTCCTAGTAACACTGAAGCTAATCCTGTTAAGTAAAAGGAGGGTGAGGAACATGTCAAATCCATCACCTTTAGGAGTGGCAGAGAGCTAGATGAACCACAAGTTAAGTCTGTACCTGAACAGCCCATAGTTGAAAAACCCATAGGTTCTAACGAAGCAGCTCATAAAGAGTAGGAACATCAAGATCAAGCTGCAAAGGAATCCAAGTTAGGTGTTTCTTCATCTATACCTTCTTTTACTTCACAGCCTTCCTCATCCTCTGATGTTACACATGTTTCCACTACATCCCCTCCGGTTAGACCACCAGTACCTTTACCTCAGAGGTTCCAGAATAAAAAACTCGATCAACAATTGGCTAAATTCCTTGATGTTTTTAAGAAACTTCATATCAACATTCCTTTCGCAGATGCCTTAGAGCAAATGCCAAGTTATGTGAAGTTTCTAAAGGATATCCTCTTGAGGAAAAGAAGATTGGAAGATTATAAGACTCTGACCTTAATTGAGGAAATTATTCAGAGGAAATTACCCCCAAGCTCAAGGATCCCGGGAGTTTTACCATACCCTGCACTATTGGAAATTATTCTTTGGTAGAGCCCTATGTGATTTAAGAGCTAGTATAAATTTAATGCCATTGTCTATCTATCTTAAGTTAGGAATAGGGGATGCCAAGCCCATCACAGTGACCCTTCAGTTGGTTAATCGATCAATTAAATATCCGAAAGGAGTCATTGAGGATGTCTTAGTAATGGTGGACAAGTTAATTTTCCCTACAGATTTTATTGTTTTGGATATGGAGGAAGACAGGGAAGTCCCCATTATACTAGGCAGACCTTTCCTAGTGATTGGTAGAACCTTAATTGATGTACAGAAGGAGGAGTTAACGATAAGGTCCAAGATCAGGAAGTAAAGTTTAATGTTTTCAAACCTTTGAAGCTCCCTGATGACTCTCAAGAGTGTTTTAAGATGGAGGTTAAGGAAGATAAAATGTTTGAACATAAGAAATCTGAGAGAAAGAAGGAAGTAGATAGAGCTAAGGAGGAGTTAACTGTTAACATTCTAATACTGTCACGACCCAAATTACCTAAAAATCCCTACAAATTTTTTTCGCTTTTTCTATACTCCTTACCCGTTGTGAACAGTTCCACTACTAACAGTTGGGCTATGATTCGGTGTTAGTCACCTCTTCCCTATTTATCATTCAATTTTCATAATTTATTTACATATCAATTTATTTAACTAAATACATCCCCAATATTACATCATATACAGTACTGTGCATCTATATGTTCAGATACGAAATTATATAAATGTGTATACCTGGTCTTAATAAGAAGCAGCGGATAACCGAATTGCGAAGCTATTGTCGCTCTCTTCTACTGAGTGTACCCTGTGGGGTGGAAAATGAAAGGGTGAGCGAAACGTGCTCAGTAAGGCAATAATATAAGCAGGTAGATAACTATACTATCTACGTGCTGATAATAGTATGATATAAAAATCGTTTATATTTGGAGCATGAGATATGACTAAAACGATGCCATATGAATGTATATCGTATAGAAGAAATCATGAAGTTGCATATAAAATCAACATGGAAATTCCTCATGTATGACATCTCATGCTCGTCACATCAAAATCTATTAGTTTCATCGTAAATCCTTCACCTTAAAAACTTATTTGTTTAAATCAAAACTCATCACATCAAGGCTAAACCCATCACTCGGGAATACCTTGATTCATAAAATCAGATCTCTTTTTTAAAAGCATAAATCGGGACTACCCCTCCATCGGGTTTGTCCTGGTCTATCTAGACCGTATGATATCACGTGAGGCATGTAGGTTACTGTATGAAAAACGAGGACTATGGCCATACTATGTCCCTGTGATCCCAGGCACACGGATCTCGGCGTGCGGGGCATCACAACTGCAACGGGAGGTGGGGTCAAGTCATACCCGCCAGAATATCAAGTAACTTCTCTTGTCATCATGACTGCACGGTACAGTGTACTCCGTGTGACATACACGGTACATCGTACTCCGTGGACCCATATCATAGTCTGGGGGTGCCTGCCATAGGTCTTAGCCAGCCCAATACTATGTCGATAACCAACCCATGTCTCAAAGTTTACGTGCGAGTATCTCAACTCTCTGCGACACACAGTCTACAAGAGGCTTCCGCCCGACTATATGCATGTCAACTCGCGTCTAGTGTGAGCGAAGCTCCAACACCATGCTATGCATATCATGATATCTAAAATCGCGTGCGAGTGAAGCTTCAGCACGGTGTTATGCACACACAAATTTCTCGTACGAGCAATGCTCCAGTACGGCTTTTCATGAAAATAATTCGGTAAACTTGAGTGCGAGTAAGACTCTAACACTCCTTTTTATTTGTATAAATACGATAAGTGGCTAAGTCTTTGCAAAACATCTTTTAAAAATAGTAACCGGTACAAACCGGTACCCTTTCGTATAATTCAATAAAGCAATAGCCAACCTATGTTCGTATTTGCTTAAATCACAGCAGTCTATTCATATAAAGCATTAAAATCATGAAATTCATGCAATTTCATAGCCTTACTACCCTTTTTGAAATTTTCCTAACTGGGGGCAAAATGGTCAATTTTCACTATTTCCATATTTTTATCGTAAAAATTATTATTCTGTTTTTGGGTAGCCTAATGAATTTAAGGTACTGTAAATACCCTCAAAATTACGTACAGCTACCTCTAAGTGCTCATAAAATTCCCTTACCTGGAATCGCGCGTAGACTTAGCTTATCTCGAAGCTACCGAACCTCTCGGTCCAAGTGCGCGCCAAACAAAGATACGTCACTGCATATAACCACGTAATCGAGGTTAATTCACTTATCTCGATCAGTATATCGCATCTACTGACCAACTTTAAAGTATTGGGCCCTATTTACCCTATTTGGTCTCGGCCCATTTCAGCCCTTTTATATTTATTAATTCCCTTCTTCGGGTATACCGGGCTTATGCGGTTTACTAATAATTATCGGGCTTCGATCCAAGTTCATTGGATAGCCCGTATACCATTTACGACAATTTATTGCAATTACGAATTAATATTCCTTCCTATGTGAAATTAATCCGTAATTCCGTAAAATAATTAAAAATCGATATTTAAAGAACTCTTAATGCCGAAATTAAATCGTACTTACCCGATACGATGCGGGGTACGAAGATCAGAGCTCGATCGGCTCTCGTTCGGTCTCCGTCGTGAAGCTGCATAATTAGGTAAATCCGTATTATTTTCCATTAAAATAATATTAAATTAATTTCCGAAATTCACCCGTAGGTCAATATCGACCCTCGGTCAACTTACCCGAACCTCGAGTCGTCCCCCGGTAATTTTCTTTCTCTTTTTCCTTTCTTTTCCTTTCTTTTCTTTCCTTTTCTTTCCTTTTCCTTCCCTTTTCCTTCCTTTTCCTTCCCTTTCCTTCCCTTTCCTTCCAGCAAAACGGCACCGTTTTGACCTCCTCACTGTCTCTTGCCGTCGCCGGCGGTTCCGGCGGTCTTACCGGCCAAGACCGGTACCAAAATGACCGGCTTCCTCCCCTGAACACACCGGTACCCTTCTTTCCGGCCCAGGTGCGGTGGTTCGCCGGCGATCACCTCTTCTCTCCCTCGGATTTTCGGAGCACGGATCGGGCTCCTCCGGCTACCTCGCGGCTCGGTTCCGGTGCCTATGCGTTCGCCGGACTTTGCTCTTGCTCCTGGAAGCTTCGTCGGACGTCGAACGGTCGCCGGTGGTCGAGATCGGCAGTGGGTTTCTCACGGGTGTGAAACGGGTTTCGGTTTCCTTTGGTTTTTCGGGTTTTTCGATTTCCAGTTCCTTTTTTTTTTCATCATTATTATTTAACTATTCATTTTATTATTAAAATAATCAATAAAATAGTCAAAAGAAATCTGAAAATATCTACAAAAATTTTATTTTATTCACCAATTTAATTTAATTAAATTAAATTGAATTTATTTAGTTTTTAAATTATTTTTTCGGTATAATTCCTCCGTATTTTCGGGATATCGTCCCGGGTGACATTTTCGGTATTTCTAAAAATTTCGGATCTTGATCAATTTGACTCGAAATTATAAAATTCCCCATTATTGATCAAGAAATCCTAATTCCTTATTTTTAATTAAATTTCTCTTATCGTATTTATCCCGAATTTCGGTCTTTTGACCGTTTTACCCTTACACTTGTTTCGAAACCAAATTAACCTAACTTTCCTTCATACATCCACCATATTTCCTTATTTAATTTCCGTATTTTCAGTTAACTTCATTCTGATCATTTTCGTTTGATCAGTGGTCATTTCGACTCGTATTTAATTATTTCTGACGACCACCGATATTCCAATTTATTTTGCTTCACAAATTTAAATTAGTCAACGCTCTTCTTATGATTCGATGAATATATATATATATATATATATACATGTACATCGCGTGAATCATAAGGAAATACATCAACAGATAATAAAAGTGGGTCTTACATAATCTCCCCCACTAAAAGAATTTGGTCCTCCAAATTAGAACCAAGTCATATGAGTCCATGTACAACTCCGGGTACATCTATCGTATAATTTACTGTCATCCTCAAGTGACTTCTCCGGAGTGTATTACTACCAAAGGGCTTTAATTAGGGAGATCATCTTAAACCTCAATACTTTCTCTTTCCTGTTTAATGCCCGAATCAACTTCTTCAATATACTTATACTTGCATTAAGCTGAACTGTTGGATCTCATATCCCATCATCTATGCTGGATCTGGATAGTATTTCCGAAACATCAAAAGCTGAGACACATTGTGGGTGCCTGTTAATTCAGGTGATAATACCAACCTACAGGTCTTATCTCCCACTTGTCTAATCTCTCAAAATCTTCAATCCAGCGCAACTCAATTTACCTTCTTCCAAAAGTTCGCTATGTCCTTATTCTCTTAGGACAAGTAACTTTCAACCATACTAATTCACCAAGGGTGAATTCCAATACTTGTCTATCTGCTCTGAGGTGTTCTTAATCTCTCATCCTTAACTAAACATTCTCAAAGACTTATTATCCAAGGTTAAAAGTAATTCTATTCTGTCACCCACTTTTCTTATCCAATTTGGGGAAACAACCCCTACAGCTATATTCTGCCTCATATCTTGTTATCCCGACACTCGACTGCCAACTGTCGTTATTGGCGACTTTAATTAGAAATCACTGATCATTCCAGGAGCTTGTAAAATCAATGGCACACGCTTTCATCGGATCCTCCAGAACTTGTACAGTCCTCTCTGACTGACCATCTGTCTGAGGATGGAAAGCTGTGCTAATACTCAGTCGGGTTCCCATAGCTTCCTAAAAATATTCTCTGAAGTAGAAAGTGAAGCGGGGATCCCTATATGATATCATGCTCACTGGAACGCTACTTAATGTTCCACAATCTTACTTACCCATAAATCCTTATATACACTCTGAGTATTTAGGGATTTCATAACCAGAAAGTGGGTGGACTTAGTCAACTTAACGACTATCATCCAAATAGTCTCCTGATTTACCTGGGTCCTCTGTAACCCATCATAAAATTCATGGAGACTTGTTCCCATTTTCGTGCCATGTGTCGATATAGGTAGGTGCTGCAATAACTCTGCAGACTTTTAATGCTCTACCTTACTCTGCTGACACACTAGGCACTCTTTCACAATCTCTATCATGTCTCTTTTTACATCTGACCACCAATACCCTTTTCGAGATTTTAATATATTCTTATTACCTTCCGTATGCACTATATATCTTGAAGAGTGAGCTTCTGACAACATTACTGTCTCATCAACTGTGGTCCTGGGGAGCACTCATACTGTCTCTGAATCCTCAGTAACTCATTATCACCCACTGTGAACTCTATCACTGTACCCTTCTGAATCAGACCCAAACTATCGACATCCGGTCGATCATCACGCTAAGCCTAGCAAATTCGGGCACTCTCATCCGGTTCTAATCATCAGGCTAACTGTCACACGATCACTGTCATCATCAGAAGGGATCACATCTATACTGAGGCTCACAACTGCATCTCGCAGCTCACGCTCCCTGACCATCATATGTGGTACCATCCCGAGGCTCTTTCTGCTCAAGGCATCAGTCATCACATTAGCCTTTCCTGGGAGGTACAATTTTCATAAATCAAAATCTCTCAGAAGCTCTAACCCAATATGTATTTTCATATTCGCCCCTTTCTGTGAAAACAGATACTCGGGCTTTATGATCAGTGCATATCCACAATTTCTCACTATGTACATAATAGTACCATATCCTCGGTACAAATACTACCGTTGCCAACTTAAAATCATGGGTCAGATAGTTTATTTAATGATCAAAGAGTTGTTTGTCTCCAAAATTGACTATCTTCCCATTATACATCAATACACAGCTCCATCATAATTTCGAGGTATCTATACTCATTGGGAACCTCTTGAGCTGTTGGGTATGGCGAAATTAATCAAGGTGGTCAGTTCATACTTCACTACACCAAAATCCATGTCACATCTATCATCTTATTTATCATCTTATTCAAGACCACGTTTCTTAGTTAAACGTGTCAACAAGGTATATCCTCTTAGAACTCGCGCAATCCATCTGTAAAAATCATCTTCCCATTATTGCTTATAAATCGCCCTAGACTTTAACTACACCCAACATATCATCGATAATGATGATTACGAGTCGATCTAATCCTTGACTTATTTACGTATAAGCGTATAAGATCCTTCTCAACCGCTTACGTTTTCAGGTACTAACCTGCGCCATTTCCTTTTCTTATCTTAACGGCTCCTATTAAATTTTACTATGTTAACCTTTATAATTTGTCGAATTTTAATATTCTTATCGTCTTATTAAAGGTATCCTAATGCTAAAGTCATCTATTACGATGCTCGATTTTCCGTTATAGGTTATATATATATATATCTAGACGCTGTCAAGTCTTCAGGCGGGGAGGTATTTTGAAATACCTTTATTAACCCTTAGACTTAACCACAACTACTGGTTATGGTTATACCCATCTTTGTCCTTGGTTATAATTTGTATTCGCTACTAATTGCTTCAATCCTAACTACTTCGCATATCATAGAGATGTTATTACCTAGCATACGTCTCTTACTCCAATACATCTTGTATTTGGGATCAACATATCTCAAAGATCATCTCCTTCGTATATCAATCATGATAAATCTCTTTCATTATTTATTTCGTGAGTACAATCCTTTACTCCTTTAATTTCAACGGTTGCACCCCTTTTTATTACTTGTCAACACTTACAATATGTTTTTCAGTGATGTTTTCACCCCTGTTTTCATCTTAAAATTCTCTATATCCATACTCCGTTAACTAATCCTCCTCTATTGGGGTACTCATTTATCAGTATTATACCCAACGATGTAGGCATTCATGCTCTTTTACTCACTTATATGTGAATGAAGGCGGTATGAATAAATATGTGGCACCAGGATCACTGAACATATGTACTTCATTATTCTTAACAAGTGTGGTATCTTACACCACATCCATGAAAAATCAATAGTGTCCTGGTCCAAGACATCCTCTCGCCTTCGTCCAACAGCCTACTTTCCTTTTTTTTCTTTTCGGCTATGGCCTCCTTTTTCGTTGCAGCTATACCAACGAAATTTTTTTCTCTGTCTCTTTACTTTTCTGTGGAGCGATCTCGCCCAACTCTGTGAAATCAAAACTAATGGTCCATTTTTCCACACTTAACGGCCATTTTTCATCAATACAGTGATATAAACCCTCTTTTCGTGGTATCCACCACTCATCTCCCACTGCTTACAGTGCTTACACTGCTACACTGCTATACTGCTTATCTTGCTTACCCTGCTACATTGCCACACTACTCTGTAGCAAGTCAGAGTCCTCAAATCACAATACCCCTCAAGAGTGCCAAAATCGGTTGCACTGGGGTCTTACCAATTATCTTACTCCATAACTCGTCAAATCTAATCTCTTACCAACTGGTCTCTTTCCCGCTCTGACATCTTCGTCATTTCTCGATTCTCTTCTATCTCTATTTCGGCCCTCACTAGCTTTCCCAATCTCAGAGGCGTGCAATTCATGTTCTTATTTACCCAACTGCAAATCTACGCACTGCCTCGGCATAGGTAATATTTCACGGGCCAATCGGACTCTAATTGAAAATTCGAGTCCTTACATGAACTTTTAGGTTTTTCGACTCTCACTGTCCATAATATCGGGTTCATACTTGCCCAGGGATGTATTTGAGATTCGTACTCATCAATCAACCCATGACTATGGGCAGTGTAAGAAACTCTATCTGTAATTTTCCTTATACAGTGTCCGGGATATTCTGTCACCGGAATACATCCAGAATATTTCTCATCTTAGCTCTGTATATTTAACTCTTAAGATGGGTCGAGCGGACTTCCATCAATGCTCCGCCTCGCCCTCCAACATAAATGTATTTTAAAAGTCACTTCCTTAGTCGACATACACCGAAAGAATTCATACATCTCTGCAATCTCATTCACCCAGTCCTCAACAAGTATTGGTTTCTTTACTTCACTATATACCAGAAGTATGAAAATCTCTTTAGTCTGAGGCATCTGTTTAGGCTTTTCTCTGCCTATCCTCAACTATCTGCAATAGACTGTGTAAACAAGTCCGAAATATCTTCTACTATGTGATGGCCAACCCCTGCCCGGCCAACCCCTGCCATCGGCCATGGCCACCCCTCATGGGCCCACGCACAACGATGGTGGTCTAACAACGGGTGGTCCAACAACGCCACAAGTCCAACGTATTGTCCGCTTTGGGCCTCAGCCCGCACGACTTTGTCTCATATGGGGAACTCCCCTCAGAACGCGTCCTCTGATCTCATATATAATCTGAGCAATTTGCTCCTCACAATAATCTCCACACTCCGCTCTAACATCGCGAAGCGCGTCTCAATACTGTCCGATCTCTCTGTCGGACTCTGTGGGGCATGCTCAACATCAGCCTCCACGTCATTCTCATCTTGAGTCTCATGTGACAACTCATTCAACTCTCAGGCCGATCTCTATGGCCTCTAGTATGTGTACTCGCCACTCTACCATAGCGGCTATCAGTTATAACAACTATATTCTTGCAATCGAAACTAAATTCTTAGCTGCGGTTCCATCTTGATATACACAATTGTATCTAAACAATGCACAGTACATGGGGATGTAAATTTACTTAACCACTAACTCCGACTCATATCAGGCCAACTTAAGCTCTGATACCATCTTTTCTGTCACGACCCAAATTACCTAAAAATCCCTACAAATTTTTATTTTATTCTAAATTAATTAATTTAATTTAATTTAATTTATTTATTATATTTTAACCTCTTTTTCAGGTATAATTTCCCCGTATTTTCGGGATATCGTCCCGGGTGACATTTTCGGTATTTCTAAAAATTCCGGATCTTGATCAATTTGACTCGAAATTATAAAATTCCCCATTATTGATCAAGAAATCCTAATTCCTTATTTTTAATTAAATTTCTTTTATCGTATTTATCCCGAATTTCGGTCTTTTGACCGTTTTACCCTTACACTTGTTTCGGAACCAAATTAACCTAACTTTCCTTCATACATCCACCATATTTCCTTATTTAATTTCTGTATTTTCAGTTAACTTTATTCTGATCATTTTCGTTTGATCAGTGGTCATTTCGACTCGTATTTAATTATTTCTGACGTCCACCGATATTCCAATTTATTTTGCTTCACAAATTTAAATTAGTCAACGCTCTTCTTATGATTCGATGAATATATATATATATATATATACGTGTACATCGCGTGAATCATAAGGAAATACATCAACAGATAATAAAAGTGGGTCTTACAAATACCACTTTGGCTGACCCTCCTACTCTTCGCCCTGCTGCCGAGTGTTGTTTTCTTCAGCTACATTTGAAGTGGCTGTGTTTTTATTTTCACTTTGTATATAGTTCTTTTTTTTTCTTTTCTGTTGTTTCTTTCTTTGTTTATGTTGCAGATTTCTTTTCCAGCATTACGTTTTTAGTCAAGCTTTAGTTGTTCATCATCATAAAAAAGGGGAGTACTCTATTCTTGAGCTTAAATTCTTATATTATCTGCACACTGAGGACACTGTGCACTTTAAGTTTGGGGGAGGGGATATCACTTGAGCAATTTTGTGAAAAATTAGAAAAATTTTCAAATTTTTTTTAAAAATCTGAGAAAGAATTTTCAAAATTTTTTCAATAATATGAGCTTAAATTGTTTGATTTGGGATGATTTAGTGCTTAGCATGTAGTTTTCCCATATTCTCATGATATGACCCCATGATTGAATCTGACTTTGATTAACTGAGAAGCATGATTATAGGAAAAGCATGAAGTTGAATTCTTGAATTTGTCTTAATTCTGATTGTGATTGCCTCATCTTATGCACATGTCATTTCATGAAACAATATATTTATTTAGAGCAAGCTTATGTGTAAATATGATTGCATTTGTTCAATTGATTTGGTGCATCATATTCTAGAATTTGTTTGATTTAATCTCGAGGAAAATATTAGATCACACTTAATTAGGGAGATGATTTAGGCCATCTTGGATCGTTTGAGCCTTTCTAGCCTTCCTTGTACATATGCTACCCCCAGTCACCCATCTGGGCCAAATAAGCTTTTCTCTGTAAATATACCATATTTTCCTTAGCTTAACCACTCTTTTCCTATCCCTTACTGCGAAAGCATGGAAAGTCATGAGATATATTGTGAGCTTTGTACAATTGGGTATCTGGTGATAGTGAAAGTAAAAAAAAAAAAAAAAGTGATAAAAGAAAAAGAAAAAGAAAAGAAGAAAGAAGAAAAATACAAAAATAGAATAAAAAGTTTAGTGAAATAAAAATATTTGGGGGAAATGATTTGAGCTCTTACATTAAGATCCTAGAAGTAATGCATGTTAAGGGGTAGTTAAACCTAAATCGACTTTATCATACCTTAGCCCCAGCCTTACATTACAAGCTTAATGAAGTCCTATTGATCTTTGATTAAGTGTGACTATATTAGTGGAGAGAGAAGTTAAAAGTAAACTTATGGGAATGATCACATGTCATTGACTTTGTATTCACTGTGTTTGCATAATCTGATCTGGATAATGTACTGTTAAGTGACTTAGACATTTTTCACACACTCACGAGGAGTCCAATTTGGGTTAGGACTTATGATTGAATGATTCTGAATGTTGGACTTGTAATTGTGAGTTTTTAAGATCATAGTCTGTACTTTTTCTTTTAGGATAACATTGGGAAAATTATTGTGTTTTGTACTTGTCATTCCTACAATTATTTTGTTTTGCTTGAGGACAAGCAAAAGCTCAAGTTTAGGGGTGTGATAATTCTATATTTTTTAGAATTATTTGTGCTTAATTTCCTAATTAATTATTTAAATCCCTAATTTATTTTGTTAATTATCCCCTTTATTTAATTAAAATTCTCATGTTTGCAGATAAATTAAATCCAGATGAATTTTGAATATTTCGGTAGAAAATGGATCGAAATTGGGCTAAAATCGAGATTGGACCACGCGGACAACACGAGCCATGTCACCTAGCACATCCAATTAGACAAGAAGACAGATGACATGGAAATATTGTTTTCAAGAAGCCAATAGTGTGAAGACAAGTGGCAAAAAAAAGCCAACTCATCTAGGATGAAAAAATTACAATTTTACCCTTAGATTGTGTATAAATAGGAAAGGATGGCAGTTGGAAAAGGAATGTAAGTAGGAGTAGGAGTAAGTTAGGAGTAGTGTTAGTGTAGTTAGAAGTAGTGTAGTTTTAGAGAGAATAGTTTTAGATTACATTTTTAGATTTACTTTCCTGTTTTCTTTAGTTTTTTCGTTAGCTTCCAACTTCACTTTTAATGTTCATTTCATATTTATGTTCTTGATTTTTCTAGTCTTGGATAATTCATTTTCATGACAATCAATTTATCATTCTAATCTTCTCGGATCTGTTAAAATTAGCTCTTTTATTCTTCAAGTTTCATTTACATCTCCTAGATAGTTCTCGGTTTTGTTCTAAAAATGTTTATGTTTTTATTTGAAAGATAATCTGTAGTTTTCCTAGCACTCGGGGTGCTGGCATGGTTGATGTTGATTCAGGACAATACAATCATAAGCGGTTGGCGTGAGTAGCAGAGAACTAGTGCATTGCCTGAACAGCGGGATAGAGTTATTTGTGGAGCCGAATAATGGCAGCACCAGTAGGAACGTTGGGTGCAGCTGAAACCGACGCAAGTTATGCAGAGACACGGGCTGTGTAGCAGGAAAAGAAGAAGAAGGGGCAGGTCGTGCACAGGAAGTAGGAGCAGGAGCCGAACATTGTTGGAGCAGAGGGCATGCTGGTCAGGCCAAGGACAGTAGGGAAGCAGTGCATGCCGTGGACGTAAGCTGCTAAGCAGTAAGGTGCCATGTTGTGTGTTGAGTGTAGGAAATGAAGCTGTACACAGAACCGAGGAAGATTTGGTGAGAGTTACTTAACCGAGAACAAGATGGACAGCAGTAAATGGAAATAGAGGATAAACAATGAAGAAATCATGCACATTAGCATTGCAATCGAGACCACTTTGATGTTGCAATTTGCTAAGGCCTTGTTTGGCTAGTGCATTGTAGCAAATTAATTCATTTTCATGCATTTTTAGTATAGTTTAATTTCAATTTAATTTGTTAGCTTAGTTTAGAGTCTTTAAATAAATTGCATGTTAGTATTCTTGCTTAGTGGTATAAAACTTTGTTTTAATTAGGTTGATAGTTAATTAAGTGTTCATTTAGAATTAGATTAGGGGTAAATTTATTTCATTAAATTTTAAGTTAGTTTAAATTGCATTTTGATTAAGTAGTTTAATTGCATTTTAGGTTTGTTAATTTTAGTTTAATTAATCTTGCTTTGTTATTTTCATAATTGCATTTTATTTTAATTGCGTTAATTACTTTTAATTATTTTTGTAGGTTTTTTCTTTTAATTGCTCGGAACACTGTAAGTAAATTTTGCTCGGTTTTATTTAGTTTTTATTATTTTATTGCTTTCCAGTAATTTTAATTTTAGACCATGTAGATCACCCACCTTAAATTCATAATTTGCTAGAATATACTTAGGGTAAGATTAACCGGTAGTTAATTAGGCTAACCAACTTCTTTGAGGGACGATAACTCAGGACTCAAATCCCATTATTACTTGTACGACCCGTGCACTTGCGGAATATACATTCAGGGAGTGTCATCAGTAAAAATTTGAAATTTCTTTCCGTACAAATAGTGGCGTCATACCTTCAACGCAAACACTACTAAAGCTAACTCCAAATCATGGGTCAGATAGTTCTTCTCATGACCCTTCAGCTGTCTAGATTCATAAGCAACTACCCTCCCATCCCGCATCAATTCACAACCCAGTCCCTTATGCAATGCA
The DNA here is from genome assembly GCA_033439115.1 of Firmiana major. NCBI lineage: Eukaryota > Viridiplantae > Streptophyta > Magnoliopsida > Malvales > Malvaceae > Firmiana > Firmiana major. The sequence goes on from CM065902.1 coordinate 37,720,812, forward strand.
TCGGTATACACTGAAAATCCTCCTGAGCTGGTAGGGATCGTGAGAATCGGAGAAGTAGTCCATCGACTCTTCAACTCCTGAAAACTTTTCTCACAATCTTCATTCCACACAAACGCTACACCCTTTCGAGTGAGACGTGTCAATGAAGCATCTAACTTCAAAAATCCCTCAACGAATCTCCGATAGTATCCTGTTAAATCTAAGAAACTTATGATCTCGGTGACTATCCTCGCTATTGCCATTGAACTACAGCCTCAATCTTGGATGGATCCACTGATACACTATCCTTTGACACAACATGTCCCAAAAACGAGATCTGTGACAACCAAAAATTACACTTGTTAAGTTTAGTATACAACTTCTGCTCTTGTAGGGTCTGCAATAGAATCCTGAGGTGCTTCTCATGCTCTTCCTCATATTTAGAATATACTAAGATGTTATCATGAAGATGATAACAAATTAATCCAAATATGGCTTGAACACATCATTCATCAAAGCCATGAAAGCTGCGGGTGTAACGACCTGTGACCTATAAAAATTCAGGGAAAGTTTTTTTTGAAACTTCGACTTGCAACCTAATTGTTTATTCACTTAGGCTGTATTCCTATTCTATGCGAATCCTTACAATATTCTATTTCATTTATCCTTATATAGGTTTCATCCTGACACATTACTTTCAATAGATGTCTGTGCATACAGATGGTCTGGTAAAGAGATAAGAATGTATACCTCACGCATGTACCAAAGGTAGTCTAGTGAAGCTCATATCCACCAGCCTACGTCGTCTACGCAACATTTATTAACTTTAATTCACTGCAAAGATCTGAGAGGTGAAGGGGTGAGCTTTCGGGAAAAACCCCAGTAAGAAAATACTTTTAAAATAGTTGTGATATATAAAAGCATGTGAAATTGTTCATAGAACGGAACTTTAATGAAATACATAAATTATCATTTCATGCATAATCACCATAAAAAGTCATAAAGCATGTGTGTCTTTAAACAAATAACATGCTTAACCATTTTACAACTTTTCATTGTTCATGAATGAGTTCTTAAAACCATCGGGTTCATAAACGTTTCGTAAACATTTCATAAACCTTTCGTAAACATTTCATAAACATTTCATAAACATATCATAATCATTTCATAATCATTTCATGAACATTTCATAAACATTTCATGAACCTTTCATAAACATTTAATAAATATTTCATAAACATTTCATAAAGCATATCGGTCGTCACTAATTAACGTATATATCATGAAAACACATATTCATTCATCATAGTCGATTTTCATAATCAAATATAGGAGACTAGGCTATAACTAAGTCATGAGATACGTGTCATTCTCCGCAGAGAGTCATCATACCTATGGCCATGGTAAGGGGGCTGTAGACTGGATCAGGGTCGTACAGCAATCATAATCATAAACATGGGTAGTATCTTCTTATTTCTTATCATATACTAGCACATAGCTAGGGCACGGGCACCAATGGCACTCACCTTGCGGGGAAGATTCATACGTGCTGCGCGGGCACAAGATACTACCAAAACATCATCATAAACCACCAGCAGCACGACTGTAAGACCCGATATTTTCGAGTAAATTTAAAAATGCAAAAGGACTAAAATGGTATTCCCGAAAATTTACAAGGGCAAAATGGTCGAAAGACTAATATTCGGTATTAATCGGGACAAGAAAATTTAATTAAAAATAAGAGAATGAGAAATCTTGATCAATGACGAAGAAATAATTAAATTTCGGATTAAATTGATCAAGATATGAATTTATTGGAATAAACCGGGATTTTCGTATCGAAAAATAATCCCGAAAATAATCGAAAAATATACCGAAAAGATAAAATCGGACTGAGAAAATTATTTACAGATTAAATGAATAAAATATAAATTTTTTTAAGGATATTTATGCATTTTAATATTATTTTATTGAATAAAATAATATTAAAAGTTAATTATAAATAAATAAATAAAAAAAAAAAACGAAATTCTGAAACAGAAAGAAAAGAAACAGAGGCGAAAAACGAAGCGAGACCGAGGGAAGAAGAGAGACTCACCGGCGAGCCACCACCGGCGAGGCTGAGGGGCCGACGAGGGTCGGCGAAGGTCGGCCGACCTCGGGCGAACCACCAGCGGCCAGGACGCGCCGTGGAGTCGCCGGAAAACGCCGAAAAGCGAAGGAGATGCCGCGGGGAAGAAACGTCGATCGGCGGCCATCGGCGCCGATTAGACCCCAGCCGAGGCCCGATTTAGGAAGCCCAGGCCATGGCGTGCCGAACGGCACCGAAATCGTACCGGGAACCGGTCGGACGGCGCCGGAACGGCAAAATGATGGGTGAACCGGACTGAACCGGCGGTCTGAACCGGACCGGACCGGTTCAGCCAAAAAGAGAGGGAAAAAAAGGAAGAAAAAGGGAAAAAGAAAAAGAGAAAAAATTGGGAAAAATTCCAGTGATGCAATCGAGCTTCGGGTAAGTCGGTAAGCGGTCGAATTGACCGATTTAATTTTTTGGATATTTAATTTAATTAATTCCGACTGGAAATTTACCCGGAAAAAATATATTTAATTGTGTAGCTCGACGATTGGCATCCACCGAGAGCTTGAGACAGCCCCGATTTTTGTATTATCATGGAATAACGGGTAAGTGACCCTTATTTACGACAATTTTATATCGTTATGCGTGATTGATATTTAACGCATAAATTTCGGATTTAATTTCCGCATAAATAAATTAAATTCTGGAAAATTAGATAAATTGTCGTAAATATTAAATTGAGATATCAGAGAATTTAGAACGAGCTAAATAAATTACTGATGGGCCCAGTGAGCCCAATAGGCCTCGATAAAGTGTGGTAAACGGGCTTAAGGCCGATTAAGGCCCATTATGGTGCAATCGGGCCCAATATGGGTAAACGGGCCCAATGATTTAAATTAAGCCCAGAAAATTATGAAATACATTAAATTGTATTGTATTTGACCTGATGAATGTGTATCCGCAGTTCCGGAGATTTGATTTAGATTTGGAGCAAATCGGACTGCGTGACGAGTCATCAGTGGAAAGGTCAGACTGTACAGATAAATGAGGTAAGGGAATTGTGTGAGTAGCTAGAGGTAGCTACGCATATTTTAATAGATTTTGTATACACTGATTATGTATGTATACACGATTATTGTAAAATGATCCTAAAAGTGGTTTAAATAATTTTTAAGGATCGAAATAGGTGAAATGTCTATTTTACCCCTATTGAGGGAAGTTCACCTAAGGATGGTGAAAGCATGACATGCATGGAATGCATGATTTAAGGATTTTTATGATTAAGGAATTTTCTTGATTTTAATCAAAGTAAAGCGATAGATTGGCCAGTAAATGGATGAATTTCACAAAATAACACTACGTAGGTGTTATTAATATTTAAATGAAATTTCTTTGGAAAAGAGGCCAACTATCAAGTTTATATGGAAACAGATAGTGCCGACACGTAGTTCGCACTATATCTGCGTTTGTGAATGTGCATAAATGTGCTTGAGCAGTTGCTCGCACCGACTTGTGACATCATATGCATGAAATGTGCTAGAGCATGGTGCTCGCACTGATTTTTAATATTGTGAAATGAGAGCTGCTGGAGCCTAGCTCGCACTCTGTTTTGACATGTTTTGACATGTTTTGATTTGTTTTGACGTGGTATGCATAAAATAGTGCTGGAGCGATTACTCGCACTACTTTTAATGATTTGACATGCATGAGAGATGCTGGAGCTTAGCTCGCATCCTGTTTTGATTTGATATTGCATAAAGCCGTGCTGGAGTGAATCTCGCACGAGATTTGATTTAATTATGCATAAAGCCGTGCTGGAGTGTAACTCGCACGAGATTTGATTTACTTGAGCATTCATTTGTGCTGGAGCATTGCTCGCACAAAGTTTTACATGGTTTTCATAATTCATTTGAATGTCGTACTGGAGTTTTTCTCGTACGAGGTTTTCACTGAATTTATATACATATCCGTACTAGAGCGTTGCTCGTACGTGGAATTTACATGAAATTATAATCAGTTTAAGTCGTACTTGAGCGCTGCTCGTACGCAGATTTCACTGATTTTTATGAAACCGTGCTAGAGCTTCGCTCGCACGAGATTTTCAGATATCATGAATATGCATGGAGCCGTGCTTGAGCTTCGCTCGCACAGGGATTTATATTACATGCATATAGCCGTGTTGGAGCCTCCTGTAGACTGTGTGTCACAGTGAGATGATATGCTCACACGTGCATTCTGAGACAGAGATGATATGGGTGGATAAGACCTATTACAGGCACCCCTGACTGAGCTTGGGTTCACGGAGTACTTTGTACCGTGTATGTCACGCGGAGTACGCTGTACCGTGGGGATTGTTGGAGTGGAGTGGCATTAGCCACGAGGCAGCAAGCCTTGCCCTCGCAATCCTGGTGTTATGCTGTTCTGGCGGGTAGGACGACCCACCTCCCGTTTCAGGTGTGATACCCCGCACACTAGGTACCGTGTTGCCAGGGATCACTAGGATATGGCCATAGTCCTCGATGTTACTGATACTTACCTAATTGTCTCACATGATATAACTTGTGGTCTGTTAGACCAGGGTAGACCCGAAGGAGGGGTCAGGCCCCCGATTTGACGATTTGACGATTTTATGATTTTATGAAATGTGACCCTGAAAGAAGGGTGGTTTTATAACCGAGTTTTATAATGAATTTTAATGAATTGTTTTATGAGATGATTGACCCGGAAGGGTTAGTTTTTACTGCAATTTTAATGAAATGATTTAAATGCAGTAGCATGATGTGCTTTTCCATGCTTAAATGATAAATTCATGAAATGATTATATCTCGCGATTTGTTTTATATCGCATGAAGTAATGCATGATTTTGATTTAATTCATGCTGAATATTGATTTAATGATGTCACATAAAATGCTTTGAATGCATGAGTTACATGATTTATATATGCACAAATAGTTTTGGATAAACTATGGCATCGAATATGCATGACTTTGTGCGTGTAATTTTAAATGAAAAGAAATGGATTTAAGGGCATGGCATTATGAGCATGTAGATAGTGGAGCTATCTACTTACTTGCATAATTGCCTTACTGAGCGTGTGGTTTGCTCACCCCCCTTATTTTCCCATCTTTTCAGAGCACTTGTAATAATTATTGAGCGGCTGAGGACTTGCATGCTTAATATCCGCTGCTTGCTGCTTCCCATCGAGAGACAGGTATACACATTTGTATGGTTTTGTATCTAAATATGTAATGCACAGTACTGTAAATGGATATGATGTCGGGGATGTAGAGTCATGTAAATACCAGTGGGTATGTGTTTATTTAAAGTCAAAAGGATAGTAGACTCTGATATATGATTATGGGAATGAAATGTTAAATAGTGTGAGGTGACTAACATCGAATCATAGCCCAACTGTGTTGTAGGATGGTCACGACGAGAGAAAGGTAAGAATTAAATAATAAATGAAAAAGCGAAAAATTTACTCTGATTTTTAGGTAATTCGGGTCGTGACAGGTTTAATTTTTGGTATCAGAGCTTGAGTTGGCCTGATATGAGTCGGTGTTAGTGGTTAAGGAAGTTTACATCCCCATGTACTGTGTATTGTTTAGATACAATTGTGTATATCGAGATGGAAGTGCAGCTAAGAATTTGGTTTTAAATGCAAGTATAGACTCATTGACTGATAGCCGCTATGGTTGAGAGGCGAGTACACGAGCTCAAGGCCGTTGAGGTAGGCCCATGAGTTGTACTGAGTCGCCACATGAGACTTGAGATGAGATTAACGTGGAGGCTGGTTGATCATGCCCCACAGAGTCCGATAGAGAGATCGGATAGAGTCTGACAGAGAGATCAGACAGTATTGAGATACGCTTCGCGAGGTTGGAGCGGAGTGTGGAGAATATTTTGCGAGCTAATTGCTCAGGGTATATATGAGGGCGAGTCGGAACATTAATTGAAGTTCGCTCGACCCATTTGAAGAGTTAGACGTCCAGAATGGACATGGAAAAAAAATTCTATATGTATTCCGGTGACAGAATATCCCGGATATTGTTTTAAAGGAAATTACAGATGACATTATTTACTCTGACCCAGAGGAACATGTTGATTGACGAGTATGATACTCAGTTTATATTTCTGGGCAGATGTGACTCGAACATGATGAACAGTGAGAGTCAATATGTCTGAAAGTTCATGGAAGGACTCAGATTATCAATTAGAGTCTGATTGGCCTGTTAGATATCACTACCTATGCCGAGGCAGTGCGCAGACTACAGTTGTGTTAAATAAGATCATGAGTTGCACGCCTCTGAGATTGAGAAAGGTAGTAAGGGCTGAAATTGAGACAAAAAGAGAATAGAGAATGACAGAGATGTCAGAACGGAAAAAAAAAGGTAATTGGTAAAAGCTTAGAGTTGATAAATCACGGGGTAAGTTGATTGATAAACCCCAGTATATCTAATTTTAACACTATTGAGGGGTATTATGATTTGAGGATCGCAACCTACTACGGAGCATTGTAAACAGTATAACAGAGTAGCAGTGTAAGATGTGTGGTAGTTATCACGAAAATCAGATGTTGGATGAAGGCGAGTGTATGCCTTGGACCAGGACACTATTGATGTTTCATAGGATGTGGTGGAAGATACCACATTGGTTGTAAAAAAAAAAAAATGAATGAAATGATTATTTTAATTGATCCTGGTGCCACGCATTTATTTATACCGCCTTCAATGGCTTATAAGCGAGTGAAAGATGTTAAGCCTGTACCCTTAGGCAAGAGGATGATAGTTAGTTGAATTTCACTAACGGAATATGGGTATAAGGATTGTAAGTTTTCACACGTAATGAAAGAGTTGGTTATAAGTGATATTTTAAAGGAGATATATTGGAATAAGATATATATGCAAGGTAAGGATATCTTCGATATGCAAAGTAAATTGGATTAAGCGATAAGTAGTGAATATGAATTGCGACCAAGGATAAGGGGTGGATAAATTTACACCCAGTCGATGTGGTTAAATCTTAGGGTTAATAAAGGTATTTTAAAATATCTCCCTGCCTGAAGATTTGACAGCGTCTAGAAGCGCACGCATAATCTATAGATTGAATTCGACGGTCATAATATATACATTAAAATTTGGGTACCTTTGCTGGTACGATAAAGAAATATAGAATTTGATTAATCATGAAAGTTTAAAAATTAAAATTTTATAAAAGCCGTTAATATAAGAGGAAGGAAACGACGTGGGTTAGTAGCTTGACCATAAGCTATTTCAAAATGACGTTTCACGTTGATACGTACATAGGTCAATGACAAGAGTGATTGAATTATTAAGTGGAACTCAACTACATTAAGGTATTTAAACCTTACCTGGACCGATAGGTTGTCATCTACAGCGATGATATTATGATGTATTCGAAGTCCAGGGATGAGTATGAGTAGCAACGGGAAACTGTCTTACAGACGAGGTGTTGAGAGTTTCTTGAAATGGGCTGCTCAGTTGAGATGTCTCGTTTGGAAAAAGATTTCATACGAGTGGTATAATAAGTATGAAAATGGCTTTCGTGAGTTTTGGTATATTGAAGTAATGAACTGACCACAGTAAGTATTCTCACCATGACTAACAGCTCAAGAGGTTTCAGTATGTATGGATACCTCAAAATAAGGATTGGGCTGTGTATTGATGTAAAATGGGAAGATAGTCATTTATAGATCCAAATAGTTCAAGGATCATGAGAGAAACTATCTGACCCATGATTTAGAGTTGGCAGCCGTAGCGATTACACTGAAAGTATGGCTTCACCACTTATATGGTAAGAAATTTCGGGTATGCACTGATCGTAAAAGCCCCGAATATCTGTTTTCACAGAAAGAGTAGAAAATGAGATAACCATGAGGGTTAGAGCTTCTAAGAATTATGATTGTGAATATTGTACCACCCAGGAAAGGCTAATGTAATGGTTGATGCCTTGAGCAGAAAGAGCCTCGGGATGGTATCACATAAGATGGTCAGGGAGCGAGAGCTGCTAGAGCAGTTGTGAACCTCAGTAGTGATGTGATCCCTTCTTGATGATGACGGTGATTTTATGACAGCTAGCCTGAGGTTAGAACCGGATTTGTGTGACCGGATTTGCCAGGCTTAGCGTGATGATCGACAAGGTGTCGATGGTATGGGTCAGATTCAGAAGGGTATAGTGACAGAGTTCACAGAGAGTGATGATGACTGACAGAGGTTCAGAGATAGTATAAGTGCTCCCCAGGACCACAGTTGATGATACAGTATTATTGTCAGAAGCTCACTTTTCGGGATATACAGTGCATCCGAGAAATAATAAATATATCGAGATATTTGAAAATGGTATTGGTGGTCAGGTATGAAAAGTGACATTGTAGAATTATGGACAAGTGTCTCGTATATCAGCAGAGTAAGGTAGAGCAATAGATGTCTACAGAGTTATTGCAACCTCTACCTATATTGACATGGAAATGGGAACAAGTGACCATGAAGTTGTGATGGGTTACAGAGGACCCTAATGAATCACGAGGCTATCTAGGTGATAGTTGATAGATTGATTCAGTTACCCACCTTCTGGTTATGAAAATCCCTAGATACTCTAAGTGTATAGGCGGATTTATGTGTGTGGAATATTGTGAAACATTGTGTAGCGTTCCAGTGAGCATGGTATCAGATAGGGATTCCCGCTTCACTTTCCACTTCTGGGAATATGTTTTTGGAAGCTATGGGACCCTGATTGTGTGTTAGCACAGCTTCCACCCTCAGACAGATAGTCAGTCAGAGAGGACTGTACAGGTTCTAGAGGATGTGATGAGAGCGTGTGCAATTGATTTTATGAGCTCCTGGGATGATCAGTTGCTACTAATCAAATTCGCTAGTGATGACAGTTGTCACTTGAGTATCGGGATGAGATTATATGTGGCATTGTATGACAGTAGGGAGTTGTTCCCTGACTTGGATAAGAGAAGTGGGTGACAAATAGAGAATTGTTCCCGAATTGGTAAGACAAACCTCTGAGTATGTTCAGTTGATTTGAGAGAGATTAAGAACACCTCAGAGCAGATAGAAAAGACTATGCTGACAAGAGACAGGAAAGCATTGGAAATTCACCGAGGGTGAATCATTATGTTGGCAGTAACAAGATTCGGATAGAGATATTGGACAAGTGGGAGGTAAGACCTGTAGGTTGGCATTACCACTTGGGTAAACAGGCATCCACTATGTGTCCTATCTTATGATGTTTCGAAAATAATATCCGGATCCAGTATATGTGATCGGATATGAACTCCAACAGTTTAGCTCAATGAAAGAGTAATGTATGAAATCGAGGTGGTTATTAAAAATGGAAAGAGAAAGTGTTGAGATTTGAGACGATCTCCCTATTTAAGTATGATGGTAGTATTACACTCCGGAGAAAGTCACTTGAGGATGACAGTATATGATACGATAGATATACCTGGAGTAAATTATGGACTCATTTACTTGGTTCTAATTTGGAGGACCAAATTTTTTAAGTGGGGGAGATTGTAAGACCCGATATTTTCGAGTAAATTTAAAAATGCAAAAGGACTAAAATGGTATTCCCGAAAATTTACAAGGGCAAAATGGTCGAAAGACTAATATTCGGTATTAATCGGGACAAGAAAATTTAATTAAAAATAAGAGAATGAGAAATCTTGATCAATGACGAAGAAATAATTAAATTTCGGATTAAATTGATCAAGATATGAATTTATTGGAATAAACCGGGATTTTCGTATCGAAAAATAATCCCGAAAATAATCGAAAAATATACCGAAAAGATAAAATCGGACTGAGAAAATTATTTACAGATTAAATGAATAAAATATAAATTTTTTTAAGGATATTTATGCATTTTAATATTATTTTATTGAATAAAATAATATTAAAAGTTAATTATAAATAAATAAATAAAATAAAAAAAAAAAAAAAAAAACGAAATTCTGAAACAGAAAGAAAAGAAACAGAGGCGAAAAACGAAGCGAGACCGAGGGAAGAAGAGAGACTCACCGGCGAGCCACCACCGGCGAGGCTGAGGGGCCGACGAGGGTCGGCGAAGGTCGGCCGACCTCGGGCGAACCACCAGCGGCCAGGACGCGCCGTGGAGTCGCCGGAAAACGCCGAAAAGCGAAGGAGATGCCGCGGGGAAGAAACGTCGATCGGCGGCCATCGGCGCCGATTAGACCCCAGCCGAGGCCCGATTTAGGAAGCCCAGGCCATGGCGCGCCGAACGGCACCGAAATCGCACCGGGAACCGGCCGGACGGCGCCGGAACGGCAAAATGATGGGTGAACCGGACTGAACCGGCGGTCTGAACCGGACCGGACCGGTTCAGCCAAAAAGAGAGGGAAAAAAAGGAAGAAAAAGGGAAAAAGAAAAAGAGAAAAAATTGGGAAAAATTCCAGTGATGCAATCGAGCTTCGGGTAAGTCGGTAAGCGGTCGAATTGACCGATTTAATTTTTTGGATATTTAATTTAATTAATTCCGACTGGAAATTTACCCGGAAAAAATATATTTAATTGTGTAGCTCGACGATTGGCATCCACCGAGAGCTTGAGACAGCCCCGATTTTTGTATTATCATGGAATAACGGGTAAGTGACCCTTATTTACGACAATTTTATATCGTTATGCGTGATTGATATTTAACGCATAAATTTCGGATTTAATTTCCGCATAAATAAATTAAATTCTGGAAAATTAGATAAATTGTCGTAAATATTAAATTGAGATATCAGAGAATTTAGAACGAGCTAAATAAATTACTGATGGGCCCAGTGAGCCCAATAGGCCTCGATAAAGTGTGGTAAACGGGCTTAAGGCCGATTAAGGCCCATTATGGTGCAATCGGGCCCAATATGGGTAAACGGGCCCAATGATTTAAATTAAGCCCAGAAAATTATGAAATACATTAAATTGTATTGTATTTGACCTGATGAATGTGTATCCGCAGTTCCGGAGATTTGATTTAGATTTGGAGCAAATCGGACTGCGTGACGAGTCATCAGTGGAAAGGTCAGACTGTACAGATAAATGAGGTAAGGGAATTGTGTGAGTAGCTAGAGGTAGCTACGCATATTTTAATAGATTTTGTATACACTGATTATGTATGTATACACGATTATTGTAAAATGATCCTAAAAGTGGTTTAAATAATTTTTAAGGATCGAAATAGGTGAAATGTCTATTTTACCCCTATTGAGGGAAGTTCACCTAAGGATGGTGAAAGCATGACATGCATGGAATGCATGATTTAAGGATTTTTATGATTAAGGAATTTTCTTGATTTTAATCAAAGTAAAGCGATAGATTGGCCAGTAAATGGATGAATTTCACAAAATAACACTACGTAGGTGTTATTAATATTTAAATGAAATTTCTTTGGAAAAGAGGCCAACTATCAAGTTTATATGGAAACAGATAGTGCCGACACGTAGTTCGCACTATATCTGCGTTTGTGAATGTGCATAAATGTGCTTGAGCAGTTGCTCGCACCGACTTGTGACATCATATGCATGAAATGTGCTAGAGCATGGTGCTCGCACTGATTTTTAATATTGTGAAATGAGAGCTGCTGGAGCCTAGCTCGCACTCTGTTTTGACATGTTTTGACATGTTTTGATTTGTTTTGACGTGGTATGCATAAAATAGTGCTGGAGCGATTACTCGCACTACTTTTAATGATTTGACATGCATGAGAGATGCTGGAGCTTAGCTCGCATCCTGTTTTGATTTGATATTGCATAAAGCCGTGCTGGAGTGAATCTCGCACGAGATTTGATTTAATTATGCATAAAGCCGTGCTGGAGTGTAACTCGCACGAGATTTGATTTACTTGAGCATTCATTTGTGCTGGAGCATTGCTCGCACAAAGTTTTACATGGTTTTCATAATTCATTTGAATGTCGTACTGGAGTTTTTCTCGTACGAGGTTTTCACTGAATTTATATACATATCCGTACTAGAGCGTTGCTCGTACGTGGAATTTACATGAAATTATAATCAGTTTAAGTCGTACTTGAGCGCTGCTCGTACGCAGATTTCACTGATTTTTATGAAACCGTGCTAGAGCTTCGCTCGCACGAGATTTTCAGATATCATGAATATGCATGGAGCCGTGCTTGAGCTTCGCTCGCACAGGGATTTATATTACATGCATATAGCCGTGTTGGAGCCTCCTGTAGACTGTGTGTCACAGTGAGATGATATGCTCACACGTGCATTCTGAGACAGAGATGATATGGGTGGATAAGACCTATTACAGGCACCCCTGACTGAGCTTGGGTTCACGGAGTACTTTGTACCGTGTATGTCACGCGGAGTACGCTGTACCGTGGGGATTGTTGGAGTGGAGTGGCATTAGCCACGAGGCAGCAAGCCTTGCCCTCGCAATCCTGGTGTTATGCTGTTCTGGCGGGTAGGACGACCCACCTCCCGTTTCAGGTGTGATACCCCGCACACTAGGTACCGTGTTGCCAGGGATCACTAGGATATGGCCATAGTCCTCGATGTTACTGATACTTACCTAATTGTCTCACATGATATAACTTGTGGTCTGTTAGACCAGGGTAGACCCGAAGGAGGGGTCAGGCCCCCGATTTGACGATTTGACGATTTTATGATTTTATGAAATGTGACCCTGAAAGAAGGGTGGTTTTATAACCGAGTTTTATAATGAATTTTAATGAATTGTTTTATGAGATGATTGACCCGGAAGGGTTAGTTTTTACTGCAATTTTAATGAAATGATTTAAATGCAGTAGCATGATGTGCTTTTCCATGCTTAAATGATAAATTCATGAAATGATTATATCTCGCGATTTGTTTTATATCGCATGAAGTAATGCATGATTTTGATTTAATTCATGCTGAATATTGATTTAATGATGTCACATAAAATGCTTTGAATGCATGAGTTACATGATTTATATATGCACAAATAGTTTTGGATAAACTATGGCATCGAATATGCATGACTTTGTGCGTGTAATTTTAAATGAAAAGAAATGGATTTAAGGGCATGGCATTATGAGCATGTAGATAGTGGAGCTATCTACTTACTTGCATAATTGCCTTACTGAGCGTGTGGTTTGCTCACCCCCCTTATTTTCCCATCTTTTCAGAGCACTTGTAATAATTATTGAGCGGCTGAGGACTTGCATGCTTAATATCCGCTGCTTGCTGCTTCCCATCGAGAGACAGGTATACACATTTGTATGGTTTTGTATCTAAATATGTAATGCACAGTACTGTAAATGGATATGATGTCGGGGATGTAGAGTCATGTAAATACCAGTGGGTATGTGTTTATTTAAAGTCAAAAGGATAGTAGACTCTGATATATGATTATGGGAATGAAATGTTAAATAGTGTGAGGTGACTAACATCGAATCATAGCCCAACTGTGTTGTAGGATGGTCACGACGAGAGAAAGGTAAGAATTAAATAATAAATGAAAAAGCGAAAAATTTACTCTGATTTTTAGGTAATTCGGGTCGTGACAACGACATCTTCCACACAGGTTGAGTCAAGTGCTAAAGGAGCCCTAGGTACCGGCACCTAAGTGGTGGAGCCGAAATACCACAAGAAGTAACCATGCATGAAGCCTATAGTCTCAAAACATAGTTTTCAAAATCTTTCTTAGGTTTTATAACCCATAAACTCATATCAAGTAATAAACTCGAATTCATTGTAATTTGAAAACTCTTTCATAAAATCGAAAGACTGTGTGGCACTTTGTTCCCGCAGGACTTAAGAGGAGGCCCCCACAATCACCTTTCGAAAACAAATTTCTTTTCTTAAATACTCTTGAAATTGTCAAAAGTTTCTTTAATGATATGGATATAAAAAAAAAACATAAATAAATGTAAAACATCCATACGTTTCATACCTTAGGAAAATTCATTTCATATCATGGAAGGTACTCGGGGAATATTTTGACAAATTAAAACATGCTTCGTAAATAGTTTCACAAGTATAAAAGCATTGATAAATCATTTAAAATTATATGCACCTTCATAAATTTTTTTATCGATGAAACAAGAATGCACTATCAGAACTAAGTTAAATAGTACCCCTTACCTTGATTTATCGAGTATCTCGAATTCGAGTGGTGATGTCTCCTAGTACCTCCTTTAATTCTTTCTATGATTCACGTACACCGAAATCATTTACTTAGCATCCTATTCATGCGAATCATCCAAATTGCGTTAAAATCGTAACCTTGCTTACCTAGGGAAAATACACTCAAAATTATAAAATACGTATAATTATCTCTAAAACTTGTATAAATTTATTACCTTGGTGTCTGTTCATAATCCTTGATTATTTTGACTTAGCGAGTCAACGGGTCCGGTCCACTCGGGTTATTTCGGTCGGAGCCTTTTTTTTTCGGGTTTTCAAATTTAGTACACTAATTTTTCTTCTCCAATTTTCCTCTATTATCTATAATATATATTAATAAATATATATATATACTACTTTTCTTTTCTACTTTTTTTTTTCCTTTTCCTTTGAATTTTCCCGCCACTTTCCTTCCTTCTTTATTTCCATTTTCCTGATTACTATTCATCATCTTTCTCTAGGGCTCGGCTTCAGTCCTCGTCATCCCCCATTCTTAGCACTGCCATTCTTACCGTCATTCCCGCATCTGGGCCACCATCCTCAAGCAACCACCAGCTTCGGTTTAGCCTTCCACCGTGGCTACACCATCGTCGCCCGATAAGGGCTTCCTCTGATTCTTATTTCTTTCGGTTCATCGGGCTTCTTCCTCCTCTATTTGACAATGTCCCTCACACCTTTCGCTCTTTAGCTGAGACAATACCCGAGAGTTTTTAGTTTCCAGCTAGCCTTTACAATCATCATCGTCCCTTCAACTCTTGGTTTCGGGTTACAGAGGACTTACGTCCTCTGTTTTTAGCTCTTAACACCAGCTTTAATACTGAGCAACGAGGTGATGACCATGGTGGCCTCACAGTACACACGACCTTTCTGCAACTCCGAAGCCCACCCTTACAGCCTGTGATCTCGCTCCCTCTGCACACGGTCAGGGCTGCTTCTCCAATTTCCTTCTCATTCGTTGAGTGTCGTACCATCATCAGCTCTTCACTGAATTTTCTGTTGTGGCTTTTTCTGAAGCATAAGACTACTCTCGATTTCAACCTTGTTTTCCCTATATATATATATATATATATATATATTCCTTTTCTGTTTCTTTTTCTTTGCTGCAGTTTTCAGTTTATTTATATATATATATATCTTTCATTTACATTTATTTCCTCGTCAGTTGCGTGGTACTCTTCCAACAGAAACTGCACTAGTTCCTCGTGTTGGCCTCTCTTCCTTTCGCGCTTCAGTCTACCTCCAACTGCTCTGAGTTGTTGTTGTTTCCTTTCTTCTTTTCATGGTTTTGTTGCTTGCACACAATAGTAACTACTCTTACACAGATGACTTTCTACCACTTTCCAACTCGGCTCCTCTGCCATCATCATTTCTTTCTTCACGTTTCGTGTTTCATTTTCCTGACAGCCCACTGCATCCATTCTGTACATGTATACATACATATTTCTTAATCCTTTCCCTTACCGAAACCACTTCCATATACTCTACTTATTATATTTGTTCCATCCCTCCACTGATGAAATCATCATATCCCATATATATGTGCATAAGTATATATAAGTATATCGTGCATAGAATACTAAAGGAAGCTCTCGGCTCACTTGTTGGTATACTTATGTGTACATATACTCTCATATATATATACATGTGTCCATTTATTCCTATATATTTAATTATATGTGTATATTTGTATACCTCTGTACACACACACACATATATATATATATATTTATCTATACATTAATCTTGAGGTACAAATGAAATATGGCATACATATATATATATATCCTTGTATGTCTACGTATTTAATTAAATTCCCCATGTAGCATAAAAATTAGGTTAGTCTAATATTTATACTTAAATTAATTCACCAGTATTCACATATTTAATCTTAATTACCTAAATTATTATTTATAGATAACACCAAGTACATTGAAAATTTTACGATATTTACATTCTCCCCACCTTGGAAAATTTGGTCCCCAAATTTCAAAATTACATCAGTTCTCAAACAAGTGTGGGTATTTCTCTTGCATTAGGCTTCCTAATTCCCACGTGGCTTCTTTTAAAGTGTGATACTGCCATAAAATCTTAACCAGAGGAATCGTCTTAAACCGCAATACCTTCTCTTTCCTATCCAGTATCCAAATCGGTTTCACCACATAGATCATATCCTCTTTTAACTCTAGTGGTTCATATTTAATCACATGTATTGGATCTGGATGATACTTACATAGCATTAAATGTGGGAGACATTATGTGTCACGACCCAAACTACCTAAAAATCAGAGTTAATTTTTCGCGTTTTATTATTTTCTTACTTAACTTCTTACCTATCCTCGAATCGTGACCACACTCCACTAATAATTGGGCTGTGCGTCAATGCCAGTCCCACCATTCAATTACCATCTAACTTATTTCTTCTCCAGTCATTTATAATTGTTTACATTATTTATACATCCCCTAAAGTTACTTACAAACATGTTACTGTGCTATGCTTATGTAGATACAATATGTACAAGTGTATATACCTTATGTTGATGGGCAGCAGCGGATATCCGGAATGCAGTACTGAGTCGTCGCAACTTCAACTGGAGATTATCTGTGGGAGAAAATGAAAGGGGTGAGCACATCAAGCTCAGTAAGGCAATCCTACGAACAAGTAGGTAATCATACTACCTATATGAACGTGGTGCCATGCATAAACCACCCTTTCTCCACACATTTTAAAACAAATGATATGAATTATGATGCTATTTAAATCGAGTTTGCACGGAAAATTCAACATGCAATTCATTTAAATCATTTCTTTCTCATTTAAAAATTTCACAATAAAGTCAGGACTCGACCCCTCCTGCGGGTGATCCTGACTCACACAAAACCATGAAAATCAATTTCATTCACACATGGGTTTGAAAAGCATGGAAATAACTATCATGCACATTTAATTAAAAACCCAGTTTAAATCATCGAAATCGTCGACATGCGAGACGAGGCAATATCTGTATAACGGCAATAACCAGGACTATGGCCATATCTGTCCTCGGGAGTTCCTCAGCTACACGGATCCTAGTGTGCGGGTTCTCACCATGATCGGGAATCGCCCGGGAGGTGGGTCACTCCATCTCGTCGGTCTTATTCGATCCCATGCATCCGAAGATGCTAATGTATCATATCGTGACGGCCAACCCCTGCCCGGCCAACCCCTGCCAAAGGCCATGGCAACCCCTCTTGGGCCCATCGACAACGCTGGTGGTCTAACAACGGGTGGTGCAACAACGTCAACAAATCCAACGTATCACGAAGATACCACACGGTACATCGTACTCCATGCTACTTGCACGGTACATCGTACTCCGTGGACCCATAAAATATCTCTACACTCATGCCATGTCTCAAAATGCACGTGCGGGCCAATTTAATCGGTGACACACAGTCTACCCGATGCTCCAAGCACGGCTCATCGCATGTTCTCATAAAAATCAGTGCGAGCGATGCTCAGCACTCTCATCAAGTCAAATAAAACTGGCAGAGCCCGCTTTACATCCCCACAAGGCCGCCAACCTCATCCCTCACTCTCACCCCACTTAAGAGGTATTTTGAGCTTGTTGGGCCTTTTGGCTGACTCCAAGGGTAGACAGCGCTACTCCACAAATCCGATAAAACTAGTGCGAGCTACGCTCAACACTCTGTATATAAATCACATGAAAATCTTATAAAAATATGGTGCGAGTTAGACTCTAGCACCCTGTCACGAAAAAGCATATGAAATCTGGTGCGAGTTATACTCTAGCACCTATGCATGTAAAACTCTAGTGCGAGCTCTCGCTCCAGCACTAATGCATGCATCACACAAATCAAATATCGTGCGAGCTAGGCTCTAGCACGTCATCTGTCAATAAAACACGTAGGCGGCTCTGTTTCCTCAAAACAGTTTTCAAAATGATTATATTGTTGAAAGTATGCAATGCTGTGCATTTTCTTTCCAAGTGAGCCAGCCTACTCATGCATGTGTTAAAATACCTCCAGAATGAGCAGGAACCTTTTGTCCTTGCTCCTCCCAATTTTTCCTAAAGTTGGAAACATTTACCCTTAACAAGGGTATTTCGGTAATTTTGCCCATACGGGGCATTAAAATTATTCTTAGACCTCTAGACCCTCCAGAACATTTTTAAGGACTGCATATGAATTTAAAATTGCGTAAGGTTTACCTCTAGCAGTCCGTAGAATTCCCTTACCTTATTTTCCTGTCGAGTCTGACCTTTTCTTTTCCTCTGTTGTCTCGTCGCGCAGTCCGATATGCTCCCAATCAAATACCCGAAACTGCGTATTAATATTCCTCAGGTCAGATATTATACAATTTAATTGTATTTAATACTTTCTGGGCTTAATTTAAATTATTGGGCCCGTTCACCCCTATTGGGCCCGATTGCACCTTAATGGGCCTTAATCGGCCTTAAGCCCGTTTACCACTTAATTTTCACATTATCGAGGCCTATCGGGCTCATTGGGCCCACCAATAATTTATTGGGCCTCGTCCTAGCTCTCGAATAGCTAAATTCACTATTTACGACAATTATCTAAATTTCCATAATTTAATTCAATTTATGCGGAATTTAAATCAATATCACACATAACGAGGTAATTGACGTAAATAAGGGTCACTTACCCGAGACTCCATGCTAGTCCATAAATCGAAGCTATCTCGAGCTCTCGTTGGATGCCAATCGTCGAGCTACATAATTTCATAATTTTCCGGGTAAATTTCCAGTCGAAAATTAATTAAATAAAATATTACAAAATTTAAATCGGTCAATTCGACCGCTTATCGACTTACCCGAAGCTCGATTGCATCACAGGAATTTTCCCCAATTTTTTCTCTTTTTCTTTTTCCCTTTTTTCTTCCTTTTTCCCCTCTTTTTGGCTGAACCGGTTCAGTCTGGTTCGGACCGGTTCAGACCGTCGGTTCTCTCCGGTTCGGTCGGTTCACCGCCGGTTCACCACCTTGCCGGTCGGTTCTCCGTCGGCTTCCACTTCCAGCAGCTCCGTGAGGCTGTCCGCAGCTTGAATCTGGCCTCGGTTTGGGTCAAGCTCGCCGGAACGCCACTGGTCCGGCTGTTCTCCTCTTCGCCGTCGGACCCATTTTCTCCTCTTGGCCGTCGCCGGCGATTCCGACCGTTTCGCCGGCTGCTACTGGTGCAGAAAGAACAGCCGTCGCTTGGGCTTTCGGAACCGGGCCTCGGTTCCGCCTGGATCGCCGCCGTTCGCCGCCGGTGGCCACTTCTTTCCCGCGGCCTTTCTCCTCCTGATTCGTCGGATTCTGGCGTCGGTAGGCTGCACAGCCGGTACCATCTTGCTCACCGGCCTCCCCTCTTCCATTTTTGACCCTTGGCCTGGCCATCGGCCGCCGGACGGTGGTCGAGTCTTCTTCGATTTTCTCGGCTCCCGTTTGGCTTCTCTCTCCCCGACCCGTTTCTCTCTTTCTTCTTCTTTTTTTTTTGTTTTATTTTTATTAATTTTATTATTATTATTATTTATTTTAATTATTTTACTATTTAATAAAATATTCCAAAAATCCAACATATCTACTCTTATATTATTTTTATTTTAATTTAATTTATTTAATTTAAATTTAATTTATTAAATATATTTTTCTCTAAATTTTTGATATTATTTCTTCGCGCTTTTCGAGATATCGTTCTGGTAATTTTTCGATATTTTTAAAATTTCCGAATCTTGATCAATTGACCCAAAATTGTATAATTTCCTCATTATCGATCAAGATATCTTACATCCTTATTTTTTTTAATTAAAATTTCCTTATTGCCTTAATACCGGGTTTTGGTATTTTTACCATTTTACCCCTGCTCTTGTTTCGGAATCAATTTAACCTGACTTCCTTCATACATCCCCCCATCTTTTCTTATTTAATTTTCATATTTTAATTAAATTCGGGTCTTACATTACGAGTACTCGATAAATCAGGCGGTAACGCCAATCTGTATGCTTTGTATCCCACTCGGTCTAAAATCTCAAAAGGTCCAATGTATGGGGACTCAGTTTTCCTTTCTTTCCAAATCTTGTTATGTCTTATCTTTAACCTGCTGACATATGAGGCTTTTAGTCACAATTCCAATTATATCTCTTATTGTCCCTGATTACCAATATACCTTTAGGAGATTTGATAAGTCTTTACCATTCTCCGGATTGCAGAGTATATCCCTATAAATGAGCCTCTGACGACCTCAATTCCTTTGACTATAGATCATTTGGTACACCATTCCATTTTATAATCTCCATAAATCATCAATACCAATACCAATTCTTGTCGTAGCACCCATATGGGTTTGATTAGCTATGTCAATACAGTATTTATCATTGTACTGATTCTGTCTGATTCATTTAAATCGAGCCCAGTTTTGAACTCTTTGGTTCGCTACTACGACATAAGTGTCAGTATCAGAAAGGAACCACATCTAGTTGGGGTTCACTAAATATTTCCATAACTCATGTCCTTGACCAATATACATAATGTCATCCCGAAATCACTTCTGCTCAAGGCACTAACCTGAGTCACTCCCTTTTTCTTGTATTGGACAACCTTTGTGAAATTTACTATTCAAACCTTCTTGATCAATAGAATTCCATAATTCTTCACCGCACAAAGTAATGGTATCCTAACTTCAAACATGAATATTACAACTGTCAGTTCCAGTTTATGGGTTACGGATTAGGTATTTCTAGTCGCTGTCAAGTCTCTCAGGCAGGGAGGTATTTTGAAATTGTAACGACCCTTAACCCTTGAAAATCGAGAGATTTTTTTTTTTGAATTTAATTTACCCATTTATTCTCTCATTCTCTTAGGCTGTATTCCTGTTCAGTGTCAATCCTTAAAAATACTCATTTAATTTATCCTTAAACATATTTCATTCCGACACATTATTTTCAATAGATGTCTGTGCATACAAATAGTCTGGTAAAGAGATAAGAATGTATACCTCACGCATATACAAAAGGTAGTCTGGGGAAGCTCATATCCGCCAGCCTACGTCGTCTACGAAGCATTTATTAGCTGTAATTCACTGCAAAAATCTGAGAGGTAGAGGGGTGAGCTTTTGGGAAAAAGCCCAGTAAGGTAATGCTTTTAAAGTAGTTCTGATATATAAAAACATTTGAAGTTGTTCATAGAATAAAACTTCATGCAATACATAAATTTTCATTTCATGCATAATCGTCATAAAGCATGGGTGTCTTTAAAACAAATCACATACTTAACCCTTTTACAACTTTTCATAAACCTTTCATGAACATTTCATAAATCATTTCGTAAACATTTCATGAATATTTTATAGTCATTTCGTAAATATTTCATGAATATTTCAAAACCAATAGAACTTCAAAAGCATAACTAATGCAAAAACATATATCAGAGGATTAAAATCATATAGCATAGTTCATATCGGATGGAGACTTGGATAACTTATAGAGGGAAGTCATAAATATGCCCAAAGGCTGGATTCATATACATTCATATACGCCACAAAGGCGCCCACGATAAAAATGCATTGACCGTATGGCACTTTGCATCTGTAGGACTCAAGAGGTGGCCCCCCCACAGTCACACAGACTGTGTGGCACTTTGCTCTCACAGATCTCAAGAGGTGGCCCTCACGATCGTATGTCTTTGTGAACCGCGTGGCACTTTGCTCCCGTCGGACTCAAGAGGTAACCCCCACAGTAACATAGACTGCGTGGCACTTTGCTCCCACAGAACTCAAGAGGTGACCCCCACGTTCGCATGTCTTTGTGAATCGCGTGGTACTTTGCTCCCACAGAACTCAAGAGGTAACCCCCACAGTAACATAGACTGTGTGGCACTTTGCTCCCGTTGGACTCAAGAGGTAACCCCCACGTTCACATCATTGTGGAAATTGCGTGGCACTTTGCTCCCACAGAACTCAAGAGGTAACCCCCACAGTAACATAGACTGTGTGGCACTTTGCTCCTGTCAGACTCAAGAGGTAACCCTCACAATTCCACTATACAATGCCCTTTTTATCTTAAAACAGAGTTTTCAAAATCTCACTTGGGTTTTTATAGCTCATTAACTCATATCGAGTAATAAAATCGAGTTTCTTGAAATCTGAAAACTCTTTCATAAAACAGAAAGACTGTGTGGCACTTTGTTCCCGTAGGACTCAAGAGGTGGCCCCCACTATCCCCCTTCGAAAAACAAATTTCTTTTCTTAAATACTTTTGAAATTGTCAAAAGTTTATTTAACAATATGGATATAACAACATAAATAAATGTAAAACATCCATACACTTCATACTTTAGGAAATTCATTTCACAACATGAAAAATACTCGGGGAATATTTCGACAATTTAAAACATGCTTCGCAAGTATGAAAGCAATGATAAATAATTTCAAATCATATGCTCTTTCGTAAGATCATTTATCGGTGAAACAAATATGCATTATCAGAACTAAGTTAAATAATACCCCTTACCTCGATTTATCGAAATTTTGAGTTCGAGTAAGGACGCCTCCAAGTATCTCCCTTAAATCCTTCTACGATTCTCCTATACCGAAATTTGTATTCTTAGTATCCTATTTTATCGGATTAGCTACGATGCGTCAAAATCGAAATCATGCTTACCTAGGAAAAATATACTTAAAATCATAAAACGTACAGTTATCTTTAAAACTTGCATAAATTCCTTACCTCGATGTTTATCTGTAGTCCTCGATTGTCTCGACGTAGCGAGTTGACGGGTCCGGGTCACTCGGATTATTTCCTCGAAATTTCGTACCTATAGTTTCGAATAAATATTTTTGAATTTTCTTCCCCGGGCTTTTCTTATATTCTCGGTATATTCGTTGCATCCTCCAAATATACACACATATATATATATAATTATATATATATATATGTATAAATAAATATAAAATATTACCCTTTTTTTACTATTCATCCACTTCTTTTTTTTTCTTTTTTTTTTAATCAATCTCTCTTTTCCCGCCAACTCCATCTTCTTTCTTTTCTTTTCCACGCTGATCACTATTCATCATCTTCCTCCGTGTGCTTCGATCCTTCCCGGTGTTGCAACCCTCTGTAGTCACCCTCATCGTGTCTCCCTCGTCTTCCTCCTCACAACCGGCTCTGTTCTAAGCTTTCACCGAAACCACCATAGCCGAGGAGTCTCCCCTGTCCCCCTCTGCTGAGCTTTAGTCCCACTGTTTCGTTTACTGCCTTCCCGATCTTGCCTCTGCTTCAAGTTCTTCGGTTTCTGTCTCAATCCTATTCTTCTGTCACTACACACCTTCCTCTTCGACCCTAGTTCTCGGTCCTTCAACAGCCGGCCTCTCTCTCATTTTTCTGGCTTCAGTTTCAGAGGACAAGATTCCCCTGTCCGTCTACTGCTTTAGCTGAGTCTTCGGTTTCCTCACACTCCAGGACACGGTCATCAACATTCCTCTGCTTCAGCTCTTCGACTCACGGCTCGGGTCTTCCCTTTACTGCTTCCTTTTTTTTGTTCCAGTTTCAAGGCTAACAGAGTCAGCCTCTCGATTTCTTCTTCCACTTTCTTTCACTGCATCTTTCTCTCTTTCTCGGTTTTTACATCAGTTTCCTTTTTATTGCTTCTCCAGGCCAAATTCGGCCTTTCCCTTATTCCCCTGATGTTTTCTTTCTATCTCCAATAATCATAAGACTCCAGCAATGCCCGAGAGCTCCCTGCTGCGTTCTGTTTTCCAAATGAAACTAAAACCCAGCCCATGACTTCTATTCACAACTCTCGGCTTCAAGGACCCAAAGGAGACAAATCCCTATCACGCATTCTTCAGTTCGATTTCTTTTCTTCATTCTATCATCACCATCGTCACTTCCTTCCAGCCTCTACTACTTGCATTATTTTTTTTTTTTGCTATAGTTCGCGTGGTTTTGCTTCTCCGGTTCTTGGTTAAGTTTCCAGTTTTCTCATTGCTTCTGTTTCCTGCTTCCCTCTCTCGGTTCAGATCTCCTTGCAGGCTATCTTCTATCTCGTTTTTTTTTTCTTTGTCCCATCTCTAGCTGCAGACTACATGATTTCAGGCTGCTGCAGCCCTTTTCCATGACCCTTCCCGAGACCTCCCTTCTCCTGTAGCTACAGCACTGCTATGCCCAATTTCCTGGCATGATCATATTTTCATACTGCTCACGTTTTCTCTGCTTCCATCACGTCCTTTCTTTTCATACTACTATTATCATTATTAATTAATTTATTTATTCATTTAATTTATTTTATTAATAAATTTTAGATAGTTATTTTATACTTCATGTATTATTTCCTAAAGCATAACCAGCCTATTATTAGTACTTATCTAGTACGGAGTAATATACACGTATTAAATCTAGCTTAGAAATTTTATTTTTACATCTCAAAATTATTTATTCTTCAAATTAAAATATCTTAGTGATTTAGCCTCATCCAAGTTTCTCATATTATAATTCAACTTAATTATCCACCAATAAGCGCATTCTCCATTATTATTTAAACCGGATACATGAAAATTCGTGGGGTTTACATTCTCCCCACCTTAGGAAATTTGGTCCCCAAATTTAATATTACATTAGCCTTTAAATAATTGCGGGTATTTCTCTCATATTAAACTTTTTAATTCCCGCGTAGTCTCTTCCAATTATATCTCTTATTGTCCCTTTCAATTATATCTCTTATTGTCCCTAATTGCCAATATATCTTCAGAGGATTTGATAAATTCTATTATTCTCTGAATGTAGGGTATGTTTCTGTAAATGAGTCTCTGACGACATCAATTTCCTTTAACTATAGATCATTTGATATACAATTCTATTTTTAAATCTCAACAAATTATCAGTACCAATACTCAAGCTAATTGCAGCACCCATCTGGGTCTGATTAGCTACATCAATACAGTGTTTATCATTGCACTGAGTTTGCTCGATTCATTCAAATCAAGTCCAGTTTTCAACCCTCAGGCTCGCTATTACTATATAAGTATCAACATCAAAAAGGAACCACATCCAGTTGAGTTCGCTAAATATTTCAATAACTCATATCCTTGACCAATATACGTAACGTCGTCCCGTAATCACTTCTGCTCAAAGCACTAACTCGAGTCATTCATCATTTTTTTTGTATTTAACAGCTTTTGTAAAATTTAATACTTAACCTTCATGATCAGTAGAATTTCATCATTCTTCACAGTACAAGTAATGGTATCCTGACTTCAAACACAAATATTTCGATTGTCATTTTCAATTTATCCCATAGTCACACTCATTCTCTGTTCATATCACTTGATCAGAATAATTTAATTTACTAGAAGTATTTATACATCATATACATCACTTGTTCATAGTATCACCTGTATTCAAAATCTATCACATTTCAAACTTTCCTCATTTCGTACATCAATTATATTAGAACTCTTTCCTTATTCCAATTAAGTCTCACATTCGAAACATAAGCATAAGTAATTCACAATCTTTATACTCAATACGTAATTCATAGTCCCAAGTCTCCATATATCTCAAACTCTGAATCATCTTTAAGAGTTTTAGGCCTTTCCCCACTGATTTATAATCCTTGTCTTGGGAATCCAATTAACACTCGTTCTTAACATATCTGACCAAAACGACTCTGGGTCTCCTTAACAATTAATGCTAGTACACATCAAAGTGAATCACCTGGTCCGATAATCTCCTTTTCATTTAATCCTTAATAACCTCGAAAGTATATATCTCATATTCTCATAGTTGCGCCTTACGCACTGCTCTCTCAAAATAACATCAAGTTGAGCTAACTTAGCTCGATTGAGGATCTTAGTACCTCCTATGAGTTTCCTGGATTTTCTTCATTTCACATCTCTACTTATCCAGTTCATTCTTTTTCCAAAGCTATAAATTTAATTTCATATTCATCCACAGACTTGTTACTTTATGTTCGATTGCAATCATTTCTTCCATGATTGCCACTTAATTTCATCCGAAATGTGCTGCCGCCTAAGGACCTTCAGAATATATCCCATGTAAGTTACTGATGTCGGCTCTCGGATTAAATCGAGGAACTTCCCTCCGAGTTCGACTTCCCATCTTGATATTGCTGCTACAAGTGCACTTCTTTATAGTAGCACACTATGAAAATCCGTGTAGCTTTTCCAATCCTTTAACACAAAAGTTGTAAAAGCAACTTTCTTGGTAGAGTTACTTCTAAAATCATTAAGCTATTCTATCTCATTCATTCAACACTCCGAATCATTAAATTCTTAACCTTGTCGAAAATTGGAGGCTTAAACTCTTGAAACTGCCCCCAGTCTATTAAGCTCACAGTCATACTCTAAGAATCCATCCAAGTTTTCCAATTTAATTTTCCAGTTTTCTATTACCATTGGATTCTTGATTTCAGTGTGTAATAGCATACTGTCCTGCGAAGTCAGCTCGGTCTCTATCCATTAGTGAACTTACAGACATTTCTTGACTTCACTGCCCATAACATTGGGTCATACATTTTCATTGATATATTTCATAATTCATACTCATAGACAAATCAATTTCCTTGTACTAGACCCATAAATTTCATTTGTAGTTTCCTTAATCTCATTCATTCAGTTTTCTATAACTACCGAGTCCTTTATCCCATTTAACAATAGCAGTCTATGGTTTTGAAACAGTCTTATCTTGTGTAACTCTTACATCTTAACCCAAATCATCATCGCTCCGCTGTGCAGTTACAGGAGCAGACATATTTGTAATTTTGAAACATCTCTACAGGCTGTACGAGTGCATAGAAAGTAATCTGTCTATCAATTCTTTCGTCTACCCCATCACCAACATAGCCTGTGTCCTAATTTTCCATAATATGTTTAATACTCCATATAATCTTAGCAAAGTGAATCTTAATACCTTCTGTCCTTTCCACAGGACCTGATGGAGCACGCTCAACATCAGTTTCAATCTCAGTATCATATATGAGTCTCATATGATAACTCTGCATGATTATCAAGCCTATCTCTACGGCCTCTTGCTCGTGATCTAATTCATCACGTAAACCCAACATTAAGTCTTAACTTAATTAGGTATACTTACTCTACAACCCGACAAGCACAGACATTTGGGATGTAATCATATCCTTATTATTGACACTGACAGTACTAGACAGCCTCTGCTCTGATACCACTAAATGTAACGACCCTTAACCCTTGAAAATCGAGAGATTTTTTTTTTTTGAATTTAATTTACCCACTTATTCTCTCATTCTCTTAGGCTGTATTCCTGTTCAGTGTCAATCCTTAAAAATACTCATAAAGAGTGTGAGAACTAAGGGTGTTGTCCCTGGTTCGAGCCTCCGAGGACGCGTTCTGAAGGGAATTTTCCTGAATGAAACAAAGCCTTGCGGGCCTCGGCCCAAAGCGGACAATACGTGGATGTTGCTGGCGTTGTTGGACCACCCGTTGTTAGACCACCAACGTTGTCGATGGGCCTTGCAGGTCAGTGGACCTGGGCTTGGTTGCCATGGCCGTTGGCAGGGGTTGGCCGGGCAGGCGTTGGCCGTCACAGAAATACCTTTATTAGCCATTAGACATGACCACATAAACTAGTTATGGATTTAAAGGTTCAAGGTTTAGTCCCAATAGAAAGTAGGATACCATAACTTATCACAATTTCACATCTATCCTTTAGTTAGAACTTATTCTCAATTCATACCACTTGGTTACGAATCACTTCACATCCAAAGATATTCTTACTTTACATACACTTCTTATTTCAATGTAACTTATGTTTAAAATCTATCATATTTTAAACTTGTCTCATTTCGTACATTAATTATATCAGAACTCTTTCCTTATTCCAATCAAGTCCCGTATTCGAAACATAAGCATGAGCAATTTACAATCTTTAGGCTCGATACGTATTCATATTCCAAGGTCTCCCTATATCTCAAACTTCGAATCATCTTGACAGTCTTGGTTTTTTTTTTCCACTGATTTATAATCCTTGTTTGGGGAATCCAATTAACGCCCGTTCTTGATACAACGTGACCCAGAAGACTTTGGGTCTCCTTAAAATTAACGCCAGTACACTCCAAAGTGGGTTACTCAGTCTGATACTCCCCTTTTCATATAGTCCTTGTAATTGTTTTCTCAGCATTTCAATTTTAATCAGAGCTATTAAGTACAGTGGACTAAATAATTTAATTTGATACCACTACTAAATTAATTTTCAAACTTCATCTTCCAATTTAGTGATAATTCTAATAGATTATCCGAATATGTGTCAAAACATTCTCTGTCTACTAGGGTGTCTTTTTAATCCAAACAAGCCTTAACTTTATCAATCATGTAAGCAGTGTAACCTTCAGTTATACTTTTAGTTCTGTAATTCATCTTTTCAGCTACAGTAACTTTACTTTATCACTCTCGCTACTTCCTTAGTACATCTCTTTTCTGTTACTCTCTTTACCTTTTCATTTTTCTTAGTAGCCTCGAAATATACAATTCATATTACCACAGTTGCACCTTGCACACTGCTTCTTCAATATAACCTCCAATGGGGCTAATTAAACTCGATTGAGGATCTTAGTACCTCCTATGAGTTTTTTGGATTTCCTCCATTTAACATCTCTACTTATCCGGATTATTCTTCTTCCAAAGCTATAAATTTAATTTCATAATCATCCATAGACTTGTTTCTTCATGTTCGATTGCAATCATTTCATTCATAATTGCCACTTTATTTCATTCGAAATGTGCTGTCGCCTAAGGGCCTTCGGAATATATCCCATGTAATTTTTTGATGTCGGCTCTCGAATTAAATCGGGGAACTTCCCTTCGAGTTCAACTTTCCATTTCGATATTAATGCTACAAGGGCTACTTTCTTTATAGTAGCACACTCTGGAAATCCGTGTAGCTTCTCCAATCCTTTAACATAAAAGTTGCAAAAGCAACTTTCTCGGTAGAGTTACTTCTAAAATCATCAAGGTTTTCTATCTCATTCATTCAACACTCTGAATCACTGAAGTCTTAACCTTGTTAGAAAATGGAGGCTTAAACTCTTGAAACTGCCCCCAGTCTATTAAGCTCACAATCATACTCTAAGAATCCATCCAAGTTTTTCAATTTAATTTTCCAGTTTTCTATTACCATTGGATTCTTGATTTCGGTATGTAATAGCATACTATCCTCCGAAATTAGGTCAGTCTCTATCCGTTAGTGAACTTACAAACATTTCTTAACTTCACCATTTATAACGTTGGGTTATACCTTTCCAGTGATACAAATCATAATTCAACTCCTTGACAAATCGATTTCCTTGTGCTAGACCCATAAATTCCATTCGTAATTTCCTTAATCTCATTCATTATGTTCTCTATAACTACTGGGTCCTTTATCCCATTTAACAATGGTGGTCTGCACTTCTGAAACCGCCTCATCTCGTGTAGCTTCTACTCCTAACCCAAGTCATCATCATTCCGTCGTGAAGCTACAGGAGTAGGAATATTTGTAGTTCTGAAACATCTCTACAAGCTTTGCGGGCATATCAGAAGTAATTTCCCTTTCTATTCTACTATCTACCCCATCACCTAACATAGCCTGTATCCTAATTTTTTTCTATAGTATGTTAAATCCTCCGCTCAATCTCAGCAAAGTGTATCTCAGTACCTTCTGTCCTTTCTACAGGACCTGATGGAGCATGCTCAACATCAGTTTCAATCTCAGTATCATTTACGAGTCTCATATAACCACGTTGCATGATTCTCAGGCCTATCTCTACGGCTTCTAGCCTGTGATCTGATTCCTCACGTAAACCCAACATTAAGTCTTAACTTAAGTAGGTATACTTACTCTACAACCAGACAGGCACAAAGATTTGGGATGTAATCATATTCCTTATTATTGACACTGACAGTACTAGACAACCTTTGCTCTGATACCACCTTAAATTGTAACGACCCGTGACCAATAAAAAATCAAGAATTTTTTTTTCAAAACTTCGACTTGCAACTTAATTCTTTATTCACTTAGGCTGTATTCCTATTCAGTGTCAATCCTTAAAATATTCTATTTCATTTATCCTTATATAGGTTTCATCCCAACACATTACTTTCAATAGATGTTTGTGCATACAGATGGTCTGGTAAAGAGATAAGAATGTATACCTCATGCATGTACCAAAGGTAGTATGGGGAAGCTCATATCCACCAGCTTACGTCGTCTACGCAGCATTTATTAACTGTAATTCACTGCAAAGATCTGAGAGGTGAATGGGTGAGCTTTCGGGAAAAAACCCAGTAAGAAAATACTTTTAAAACAGTTCTGATATATAATAAACATGGGTAGTATCTTCTTATTTCTTATCATAACTAGCACATAGCTAGGGCACGGGCACCAATGGCACTCACCGTACGGGGAAGATTCATGCGTGCTGCGCGCCACGAGATACTACCAAAACATCATCATAAACCACCAGTAGCACGACATCTTCGGCATAGGTTGAGTCAAGTGCTAAAGGGGCCATAGGTACTAGCACCCAAGTGGTGGGGCCAGAACACCACAAGAAGTAACCATGAATGAAGCCTATAGTCTCAAAACAGAGTTTTCAAAATCTTTCTTGGGTTTTATAACCCATAAACTCATATCGAGTAATAAAATTGAATTCCTTGTAATCTGAAAACTCTTTCATAAAATAGAAAAACTGTGTGGCACTTTGTTCCAGTAGGACTCAAGAGGTGGCCCCCACAATCACCTTTCGAAAACAAATTTCTTTTCTTAAATACTTTTGAAATTGTCAAAAGTTTCTTTAATGATATGGATATAAGAACATAAATAAATGTAAAACATCCATACGTTTCATACCTTAGGAAAATTCATTTCATATCATGGAAGGTACTCAGGGAATATTTCGACAAATTAAAACAAGCTTCGTAAACAATTTCACAAGTATAAAAGCATTGATAAATCATTTCAAATTATATGCACCTTCATAAAAATTTTTATCGGTGAAACAAGAATGCATTATCAGAACTAAGTTAAATAGTACCCCTTACCTTGATTTATCGAGTATCTCGAATTCGAGTGGTGACGCCTCCTAGTACCTTCTTTAATTGTTTCTACGCTTCACGTACACCGAAATCGTTTACTTAGATGCGAATCATCTAAATTGCGTTAAAATCGTAACCTTACTTACCTAGGGAAAATACACTCGAAATTATAAAATACATATAATTATCTCTAAAACTTGTATAAATTTATTACCAGAGTGTCTGTCTGTAATCCTTCATTACTTTGACTTAGCGAGTTAATGGGTCCGATCCACTTGGGTTATTTCAGTCGGAGCCTTTTTTTTTCGGGTTTTCAAATTTAGTATACTAATTTTCCTTCTCCAATTTTCCTTTATTATCTATAATATATATATATTAATAAATATATATATTACTTTTCTTTTTTTCCCTTTCCTTTGAATTTTCCCGCCACTTTCCTTCCATCTTCATTTCTATTTTGTTGGTTACTATTCATCATCTTTCTCCAGGGCTCGGCTTCAGTCCTCGTTATCCCCCAGTCTTAGCACTGCCATTCTTACTGTCATTCTCGCATCTGGGCCACCATCCTCAAGCAACCACCAGCTTCAATTTAGCCTTCCACCGTGGCTACACCATCGTCGCCCGATAAAGGCTTCCTCTGCTTCTCATTGCTTTCGGTTCATCAGGCTTCTTCCTCCTCTATTCGACACTATCCATCACACCTTTCTCTCTTTAGCTGAGACAATACCCAAGAGTTTTCAGTTTCCAGCTAGCCTTTACCATCATCATCGTCCCTTCAACTCTTGGTGTCACGACCCGAATTACCTAAAAATCAGAGTAAATTTTTCGCTTTTTCATTTATTATTTAATTCTTACCTTTCTCTCGTCGTGATCATCCTACAACACAGTTGGGCTATGATTCGGTGTTAGTCACCTCACACTATTTAACATTTCATTCCCATAATCATATATCAGAGTCTACTATCCTTTTGACTTTAAATAAACACATACCCACTGGTATTTACATGACTCTACATCCCCGACATCATATCCATTTACAGTACTGTGCATTACATATTTAGATACAAAACCATACAAATGTGTATACCTGTCTCTCGATGGGAAGCAGCAAGCAGCGGATATTAAGCATGCAAGTCCTCAGCCGCTCAATAATTATTACAAGTGCTCTGAAAATATGGGAAAATAAGGGGGGGTGAGCAAACCACACGCTCAGTAAGGCAATTATGCAAGTAAGTAGATAGCTCCACTATCTACATGCTCATAATGCCATGCCCTTAAATCCATTTCTTTTCATTTAAAATTACACGCACAAAGTCATGCATATTCAATGCCATAGTTTATCCAAAACTATTTGTGCATATATAAATCATGTAACTCATGCATTCAAAGCATTTTATGTGACATCATTAAATCATATTAAGCATGAATTTAATCAAGATCATGCAGTCTTTCATGTCATGTAAGACAATTCAAGATTTTCAAATAAAAGCATGGAAAACACATCATGCCACTGCATTTAAATCAATTCATTTAAAACGCAGTATAAAATAACCCCTCTGGGTCAATCATCTCAAAACTCATAAAACAGTTTGTTATATTTCATTATAAATCTTGATTTATAAAACCACCCTTCTTTCAGGGTCACATATCATAAAATCATCTGAAATCATCAAATCATCAAATCGGGGGCCTGACCCCTCCTTCGGGTCTACCCTGGTCTAACAGACCATAAGTTATATCATGTGAGACAATAAGGTAATTAACAGTAACATCGAGGACTATGGCCATATCCTAGTGATCCCTGGCAACACGGTACCTAGTGTGCGGGGTATCACACCTGAAACGGGAGGTGGGTCGTCCTACCCGCCAGAACAGCATAACACCAGGATTGCGAGGGCAAGGCTTGCTGCCTCGTGGCTAATGCCACTCCACTCCAACAATCCCCACGGTACAGCGTACTCCGCGTGACATACACGGTACAAAGTACTCCGTGAACCCAAGCTCAGTCAGGGGTGCCTGTAATAGGTCTTATCCACCCATATCATCTGTCTCAGAATGCACGTGTGAGCATATCATCTCACTGTAACACACGGTCTACAGGAGGCTCCAACACGGCTATATGCATGTAATATAAATCCCTGTGCGAGCGAAACTCAAGCACGGCTCCATGCATATTCATGATATCTGAAAATCTCGTGCGAGGGAAGCTCTAGCACGGTTTCATAAAAATCAGTGAAATCTGCGTACGAGCAGCGCTCCAGTACGACTTAAACTGATTATAATTTCATGTAAATTCCACGTACGAGCAACGCTCTAGTATGGATATGTATATAAATTCAGTGAAAACCTCGTACGAGAAAAACTCCAGTACGACATTCAAATGAATTATGAAAACCATATAAAACTTTGTGCGAGCAACGCTCCAGCACAAATGAATGCTCAAGTAAATCAAATCTCGTGCGAGTTACACTCCAGCACGGCTTTATGCATAATTAAATCAAATCTCGTGCGAGATTCACTCCAGCACGGCTTTATGCAATATCAAATCAAAACAGGATGCGAGCTAAGCTCCAGCATCTCTCATGCATGTCAAATCATTAAAACTAGTGCGAGCAATCGCTCCAGCACTATTTTATGCATACCACGTTAAAACAAATCAAAACATGTCAAAACATGTCAAAACAGAGTGCGAGCTAGGCTCCAGCAGCTCTCATTTCACAATATTAAAAATCAGTGCGAGCACCATGCTCTAGCACATTTCATGCATATGATGTCACAAGTCGGTGCGAGCAACTGCTCAAGCACATTTATGCACATTCACAAACGCAGATATAGTGCGAACTACGTGTCGGCACTATCTGTTTCCATATAAACTTGATAGTTGGCTTCTTTTCCAAAGAAATTTCATTTAAATATTAATAACACCTACGTAGTGTTATTTTGTGAAATTCATGCATTTACTGGCCAATCTATCGCTTTACTTTGATTAAAATCAAGAAAATTCCTTAATCATAAAAATCCTTAAATCATGCATTCCATGCATGTCATGCTTTCACCATCCTTAGGTGAACTTCCCTCAATAGGGGTAAAATAGACATTTCACCTATTTCAATCCTTAAAAATTAATTAAACCACTTTTAGGATCATTTTACAATAATCGTGTATACATACATAATCAGTGTATACAAAATCTATTAAAATATGCGTAGCTACCTCTAGCTACTCACACAATTCCCTTACCTCATTT
Organism: Firmiana major; assembly: GCA_033439115.1. Classification (NCBI taxonomy): domain Eukaryota; kingdom Viridiplantae; phylum Streptophyta; class Magnoliopsida; order Malvales; family Malvaceae; genus Firmiana; species Firmiana major. The sequence goes on from CM065902.1 coordinate 37,755,338, forward strand.
TCTGTACAGTCTGACCTTTCCCACTGATGTCTCGTCACGCAGTCCGATTTGCTCCGAATCCAAATCAAATCTCCGGCACTGCGGATAAATGTTCATCAGGTCAAATACAATGCAATTAATTGTATTTCTTAATTTTCTGGGCTTAATTTAAATCATTGGGCCTGTTTACCCATATTGGGCCCGATTGTACCAATGGGCCTTAATCGGCCTTAAGCCCGTTTACCACACTTTATCGAGGCCTATTGGGCTCATTGGACCCATCAATATTTATTTAGCCTCGTTCTAAATTCTCAGATAGCTTATGAATTATTTACGACAATTTATCCCAATTTCTAGAATTTAATTCATTTATGCGGCAATTAAATCCGTAATTCATGCGTTAAATATCAATCACGCATAACGATATAAAATTGTCGTAAATAAGGGTCACTTACTCGTTATTCCATGATCGTACACAAATCGAGGTGGTCACGAGCTCTCGATGGATGCCAATCGTCGAGCTACACAATTAAATATATTTTTTCGGGTAAATTTCCAGTCGGAATTAATTAAATTAAATATTCTAAAATTTAAATCGGTCAATTTGACCGCTTACCGACTTACCCGAAGCTCGATTGCATCACTGGAATTTTCCCCAATTTTTTCTCTTTTTCTTTTTCCCTTTTTCTTCCTTTTTTCCCTCTCTTTTTGGCTGAACCGGTCCGGTCCGGTTCAACCCGGTTCGGACCGCCGGTTCGGTCTGGTCCGGTTCGGCCGGTTCTGTCCGGTTCGGCCGGTCCAGGCTCCCTTTGGTCGTGCCGGCGCCGTCCGGCCGGTTCTCTGGCCGATTCCGGTGCCATTCAACGCGCCATGGACTGGGCTTCTCAAATCGGGCCTCGACCTGGGTCGAATCGGCCCCATCGCCGGCGAATCGGGCTTCTCTCCCCCGCGGCTTCTCCTCCGTTTCCGACGATTTTCGCCGTTCTCGGCGCGCGTCTGGGTTGCTGGAGGTTCGCCCGAGTTCGGGCTTCCTTTTCCGGTGGGTATCGAACCTCCTCGGTCGCCGGTGGTGGCTCTGCCGGCGATCTCTCTTCCTCGGGTCTTCCTTCGCGTTTTGCTTCTGTTTCGTTTTCTGACTTTCGTTTCGTTTTCCAGATTCGTTTCTTTTTTTTTTTTTTTTTTTTTTTTTTACAATTTCATTTATTTATTTATAATTTATTTTTAATAATATTTTATTCATTAAAATATTATTAAAATTACAAAATATCCCAAAGTATTATAAAAAATTTCTATTTAATTCATAAATTAATTTCTCAGTCCGGTTTTACCTTTCCGGTATATTTTTCGATTATTTTCGGGATTATTTTTCAATACAAAAATTTTGATTTATCCCAATAAATTCATATCTTGATCAATTTAACCCGAAACTTAATTATTTCTTCGTTATTGATCAAGATTTCTAAATCTCATATTTTTAATTAAATTTCTTGTCCCGATTAATACCGAATTTTGGTCTTTTGACCATTTTGCCCTTGCACGTATTCGGGAATACCATTTAAGTCCTTTTGCATTTTTAAATGCACTCGAAAATATCGGGTCTTACAATCTCCCCCACTTAAGAAATTTGGTCCTCCAAATTAGAACCAAGTAATATGAGTTCATAACAACTCCGGGTATATCTATCGCATCATATACTGTCATCCTCAAGTGACCTTCTCCGGAGTGTAATACTACCATCATACTTAACTAGGGAGATCATCTTAACCCTAAACACTTTCTCTTTCCGTTTAGTGCCCGAATCAATTCTCCAATCATACGTTATACTTTCATTGAGCTAACCCGTTGAAGCTCATATCTGCACATATACTGGGTCCGGATATATTTCTGAAGCATCATAAGATAGGACACATAGTGGATGCCTGTTTATTCAAGTGGTAATGCCAACCTACAGGTCTTACTTCCACTTGTCCAATATCTCTCTATCCGAATCTCGTTACGTCTTTATGACAAATAACTGTCAACTATAATGATTCACCCTCGGTGAATTCCAATGATTTCCTGTCTCTTGTCAGCATAGTTTTTCTGTCTGCTCTGAGGTGTTCTTAATCTCTCTCAAATCAACTGAACATACTCAGAGGTTTGTCTTACTAATTCGGGAACAATTTTCTATCTGTCACCCACTTCTCTTATCAAAGTCAGGGAACAACTCCCTACGGCCATACTAAGCCTCATATAATCTCATCCCGATACTCAAGTAACAACTGTCATCACTGGCGAATTTGATTAGTAGCAACTGATCATCCCAGGAGCTCATAAAATCAATTGCACACGCTCTCATCACATCCTCCAGAACTTGTACAGTCCTCTCTGACTGACCATCTGTCTGAGGGTGGAAGCTGTGCTAACACGCAATCAGGGTCCCATAGCTTCCAAGAACATATTCCCAGAAGTGGAAAGTGAAGCGGGAATCCCTATCTGATACCATGCTCACTGGAACGCTACACAATGTTTCACAATATTCCACACACATAAATCCGCCTATACACTTAGAGTATCTAGGGATTTTCATAACCAGAAGGTGGGTAACTGAATCAATCTATCAACTATCACCTAGATAGCCTCGAGATTCATTCGGGTCCTCTGTAACCCATCACGAAATCCATGGTAACTTGTTCCCATTTCCGTGTCAATATAGGTAGAGGCTGCAATAACCCTGCAACTTCTTTTACTCTACCTTACTCTGCTGACATACGAGACACTTTTCCGCAATTCTCTACAATATCTCTTTTCATATCTGACCACCAATACCCTTTTCAGAGGTTCTGATATATTTATTATTTCTCGGATGCACTGTATATCCCGAAGAGTGAGCTTCTGACAATACTACTATCTCATCAACTGTGGTCATGGGGAGCACTTATACTTTCTCTGAACCTCTGTAAGTCATCATCATACACTGTGAACTCTGTCACTACACCCTTCTGAATCTAACCCACACTATCGACACCATGCCGATTATCACGCTAAGCCTGGCAAATCCGGTCACACAAATCCGGTTCTATCCTCAGGCTAACTGTCATAAAATCACTGTCATCATCAGAAGGGATCACATCACTACTGAGGTTCACAACTGCTCTAGCAGCTCACGCTCCCTGACCATCACATGTAATACCATCCCGAGGCTCTTTCTGCTCAAAGCATCAGCCATTACATTAGCCTTTCCTGGGTGGTACAATGTTCACAATCATAATCCTTAAAAGCTCTAACCCTCTTGGTTATCTCACATTCTACTCTTTCTGTGAAAACAGATACTTGGGGCTTTTACGATCAGTGCATACCCGAAATTTCTTACAGTATAAGTGGTGGCGCCATACTTTCAGTGTAATCGCTATGACTGCCAACTCTAAATCATGGGTCGGATAGTTTCTCTTATGGTCCTTGAACATATCTGGATCCATAAACGACTATCTTCCCATTTTACATCAATACACAACTCACTCATAATTTTGAGGTATCCTTACACACTGAAACCTCTTGAGCTGTTAGTTATAGTAAGAATACTTACGGTGGTCATTTCATTACTCCAATAAAACCAAAACTCATTGAAGCCATTTTCATACTTATTATACCACTCGTATGAAATCTTTTTCCAAACGAGACATCTCAACTGAGCAGCCCATTTCAAGAAACTCATAAAACCTTGTCTGTAAGACAGTTTCCTGTTGCTACTCATACTCTTTCCTGGACTTCGAATACATCATAATATCATCGCTGTAGATGACAACCAATCGGTCCAGGTAAGGTTCAAATACCTTAACGTAGTTGAGTTCCACTCAATATTTCAATTTTTCATATACTTGACCTATGTACGCATAAACGTACAATGTCATTTCGAAATAGCTTTCGTTCAAGATACTAGCTCACGTCATTTCTTTCCTCTTATATTGACGGCTTTTTTTTTTTATAAAATTTTAATTTTTAAACTTTCATGATTAATCAAGTTCTATATTTCTTTATCGTACCAGCAAAGGTACCCAAATTTTAATGTATATATTATGACCGTCGAATTCAATCTATAGATTATGCGTGCGCTTCCAGACGCTGTCAAATCTTCAGGCAGGGAAGTATTTTAAAATACCTTTATTATCCCTCAGACTTGACTACATACCGCTTAATCCAATTTACTTTGCATATCAAGGATATCCTTACCTTGCATACGTCTCTTATTCCAATATATCTCCTTTTATATATCACTTGTAACAAACTCTTTCCTTACTTGTCAAGTTACAATACACTTTTCAGTGATATTTTCACCCCTATTTTCAACTTACAATCCCTATACCCATATTCAGTTAGTGAAAATCAACTAACTATCATCCTCTTCATGCTTAAAGGTATAGGCTTCACATTTTTCACTAACTTATAAGCAACTGAAGGCGGTATAATTAAATGCGTGGCACCAGGATCAATTAAATTAATTATTTCATTATTCTTAACCAGTGTGGTATCTTCCACCACATCCTATGAAACATCAATAGTGTCCTGGTCCAAGGCATACACTCGCCCTCGTCCAACATCTTATTTTCGTGATAACTACCACACATCTTACACTGTTCACACTGCTACTCTGTTATACTGTTTACAATGCTCCGTAGCAGGTTGCGGTCCTCAAATCATAATACCCCTCAATAGTGTTAAAATTAGATATACTGGGGTTTATCAATCAACTTACCCCGTGATTTATCAGCTCTAAGCTTTTTACCAATTACCTTTTTCCCATTATGACATCTTTGTCATTCTCTATTCTCTTTTGTCTCAATTTCGGCCCTCACTACCTTTCTCAATCTCAGAGGCGTGCAACTCTTGATTTTATTTACACAGCTGTAGTCTGCGCACTGCCTCGGCATAGGTAGTGATGTCTAACGGGCAAATCGGACTCTAATTGACAATCTGAGTCCTTCCATAAACTTTCAGACATCTTGACTCTCACTGTTCATCATGTTCGAGTCACATCTGCCCAGGAATATAAACTGAGTATCATACTCGTTAATCAACATGTTCCTCTGGGTCAGAGTAAAGAATGTCATCTGTAATTTTCTTTAAAACAATATCCGGGATATTCTGTCATCGGAATACATTTCGAATTATTTTTCATATCCAATCTGGATGTCGAAATCTTCAAATGGGTCGAGCGAACTTTCATCAATGTTCCGACTCGCCCTCAAATACCATACATACCCTGAGCAATTAGCTCGTAAAATATTCCCTACACTCCGCTCCAACCTCGCGAAGCGTATCTCAATACTGTCTGATCTCTCTGTCAGACTCCATCCGATCTCTCTATCAGACTCTGTGGAGCATGCTCTATATCAGCCTCCACGTCATTCTCATCTCGAGTCTCATGTGGTGACTCAGTACAACTCTCGGGCCTACCTCTACGGCCTCGAGCTCGTGTACTCGCCTCTCAACCATAGCGGCTATCAGTCAATGAGTCTATTCTTGCATTTAAAACCAAATTCTTAGCTGCACTTCCATCTCGATATACACAATTGTATCTAAATAATGCACAGTACATGGGGATGTAAACTTCATTAACCACTAACACCGACTCATATCAGGCCAACTCAAGCTCTGATACCACTAAACCTGTCACGACCCGAATTACCTAAAAATCAGAGTAAATTTTTCGCTTTTTCATTTATTATTTAATTCTTACCTTTCTCTCGTCGTGATCATCCTACAACACAGTTGGGCTATGATTCGGTGTTAGTCACCTCACACTATTTAACATTTCATTCCCATAATCATATATCAGAGTCTACTATCCTTTTGACTTTAAATAAACACATACCCACTGGTATTTACATGACTCTACATCCCCGACATCATATCCATTTACAGTACTGTGCATTACATATTTAGATACAAAACCATACAAATGTGTATACCTGTCTCTCGATGGGAAGCAGCAAGCAGCGGATATTAAGCATGCAAGTCCTCAGCCGCTCAATAATTATTACAAGTGCTCTGAAAAGATGGGAAAATAAGGGGGGGTGAGCAAACCACACGCTCAGTAAGGCAATTATGCAAGTAAGTAGATAGCTCCACTATCTACATGCTCATAATGCCATGCCCTTAAATCCATTTCTTTTCATTTAAAATTACACGCACAAAGTCATGCATATTCAATGCCATAGTTTATCCAAAACTATTTGTGCATATATAAATCATGTAACTCATGCATTCAAAGCATTTTATGTGACATCATTAAATCATATTAAGCATGAATTTAATCAAGATCATGCAGTCTTTCATGTCATGTAAGACAATTCAAGATTTTCAAATAAAAGCATGGAAAACACATCATGCCACTGCATTTAAATCAATTCATTTAAAACGCAGTATAAAATAACCCCTCTGGGTCAATCATCTCAAAACTCATAAAACAGTTTGTTATATTTCATTATAAATCTTGATTTATAAAACCACCCTTCTTTCAGGGTCACATATCATAAAATCATCTGAAATCATCAAATCATCAAATCGGGGGCCTGACCCCTCCTTCGGGTCTACCCTGGTCTAACAGACCATAAGTTATATCATGTGAGACAATAAGGTAATTAACAGTAACATCGAGGACTATGGCCATATCCTAGTGATCCCTGGCAACACGGTACCTAGTGTGCGGGGTATCACACCTGAAACGGGAGGTGGGTCGTCCTACCCGCCAGAACAGCATAACACCAGGATTGCGAGGGCAAGGCTTGCTGCCTCGTGGCTAATGCCACTCCACTCCAACAATCCCCACGGTACAGCGTACTCCGCGTGACATACACGGTACAAAGTACTCCGTGAACCCAAGCTCAGTCAGGGGTGCCTGTAATAGGTCTTATCCACCCATATCATCTGTCTCAGAATGCACGTGTGAGCATATCATCTCACTGTGACACACGGTCTACAGGAGGCTCCAACACGGCTATATGCATGTAATATAAATCCCTGTGCGAGCGAAACTCAAGCACGGCTCCATGCATATTCATGATATCTGAAAATCTCGTGCGAGGGAAGCTCTAGCACGGTTTCATAAAAATCAGTGAAATCTGCGTACGAGCAGCGCTCCAGTACGACTTAAACTGATTATAATTTCATGTAAATTCCACGTACGAGCAACGCTCTAGTATGGATATGTATATAAATTCAGTGAAAACCTCGTACGAGAAAAACTCCAGTACGACATTCAAATGAATTATGAAAACCATATAAAACTTTGTGCGAGCAACGCTCCAGCACAAATGAATGCTCAAGTAAATCAAATCTCGTGCGAGTTACACTCCAGCACGGCTTTATGCATAATTAAATCAAATCTCGTGCGAGATTCACTCCAGCACGGCTTTATGCAATATCAAATCAAAACAGGATGCGAGCTAAGCTCCAGCATCTCTCATGCATGTCAAATCATTAAAACTAGTGCGAGCAATCGCTCCAGCACTATTTTATGCATACCACGTTAAAACAAATCAAAACATGTCAAAACATGTCAAAACAGAGTGCGAGCTAGGCTCCAGCAGCTCTCATTTCACAATATTAAAAATCAGTGCGAGCACCATGCTCTAGCACATTTCATGCATATGATGTCACAAGTCGGTGCGAGCAACTGCTCAAGCACATTTATGCACATTCACAAACGCAGATATAGTGCGAACTACGTGTCGGCACTATCTGTTTCCATATAAACTTGATAGTTGGCTTCTTTTCCAAAGAAATTTCATTTAAATATTAATAACACCTACGTAGTGTTATTTTGTGAAATTCATGCATTTACTGGCCAATCTATCGCTTTACTTTGATTAAAATCAAGAAAATTCCTTAATCATAAAAATCCTTAAATCATGCATTCCATGCATGTCATGCTTTCACCATCCTTAGGTGAACTTCCCTCAATAGGGGTAAAATAGACATTTCACCTATTTCAATCCTTAAAAATTAATTAAACCACTTTTAGGATCATTTTACAATAATCGTGTATACATACATAATCAGTGTATACAAAATCTATTAAAATATGCGTAGCTACCTCTAGCTACTCACACAATTCCCTTACCTCATTTTCTGTACAGTCTGACCTTTCCCACTGATGTCTCGTCACGCAGTCCGATTTGCTCCGAATCCAAATCAAATCTCCGGCACTGCGGATAAATGTTCATCAGGTCAAATACAATGCAATTAATTGTATTTCTTAATTTTCTGGGCTTAATTTAAATCATTGGGCCTGTTTACCCATATTGGGCCCGATTGTACCAATGGGCCTTAATCGGCCTTAAGCCCGTTTACCACACTTTATCGAGGCCTATTGGGCTCATTGGACCTATCAATATTTATTTAGCCTCGTTCTAAATTCTCAGATAGCTTATGAATTATTTACGACAATTTATCCCAATTTCTAGAATTTAATTCATTTATGCGGAAATTAAATCCGTAATTCATGCGTTAAATATCAATCACGCATAACGATATAAAATTGTCGTAAATAAGGGTCACTTACTCGTTATTCCATGATCGTACACAAATCGAGGTGGTCTCGAGCTCTCGATGGATGCCAATCGTCGAGCTACACAATTAAATATATTTTTTCGGGTAAATTTCCAGTCGAAATTAATTAAATTAAATATTCTAAAATTTAAATCGGTCAATTTGACCGCTTACCGACTTACCCGAAGCTCGATTGCATCACTGGAATTTTCCCCAATTTTTTCTCTTTTTCTTTTTCCCTTTTTCTTCCTTTTTTCCCTCTCTTTTTGGCTGAACCGGTCCGGTCCGGTTCAACCCGGTTCGGACCGCCGGTTCGGTCTGGTCCGGTTCGGCCGGTTCTGTCCGGTTCGGCCGGTCCAGGCTCCCTTTGGTCGTGCCGGCGCCGTCCGGCCGGTTCTCTGGCCGATTCCGGTGCCATTCAACGCGCCATGGACTGGGCTTCTCAAATCGGGCCTCGACCTGGGTCGAATCGGCCCCATCGCCGGCGAATCGGGCTTCTCTCCCCCGCGGTTTCTCCTCCGTTTCCGACGATTTTCGCCGTTCTCGGCGCGCGTCTGGGTTGCTGGAGGTTCGCCCGAGTTCGGGCTTCCTTTTCCGGTGGGTATCGAACCTCCTCGGTCGCCGGTGGTGGCTCTGCCGGCGATCTCTCTTCCTCGGGTCTTCCTTCGCGTTTTGCTTCTGTTTCGTTTTCTGACTTTCGTTTCGTTTTCCAGATTCGTTTCTTTTTTTTTTTTTTTTTTTACAATTTCATTTATTTATTTATAATTTATTTTTAATAATATTTTATTCATTAAAATATTATTAAAATTACAAAATATCCCAAAATATTATAAAAAATTTCTATTTAATTCATAAATTAATTTCTCAGTCCGGTTTTACCTTTCCGGTATATTTTTCGATTATTTTCGGGATTATTTTTCAATACAAAAATTTTGATTTATCCCAATAAATTCATATCTTGATCAATTTAACCCGAAACTTAATTATTTCTTCGTTATTGATCAAGATTTCTAAATCTCATATTTTTAATTAAATTTCTTGTCCCGATTAATACCGAATTTTGGTCTTTTGACCATTTTGCCCTTGCACGTATTCGGGAATACCATTTAAGTCCTTTTGCATTTTTAAATGCACTCGAAAATATCGGGTCTTACACTTGGTTTCGGGTTACAGAGGACTTACGTCCTCTGTTTTCAGCTCTTAACTCTAGCTTCAATATCGAGCAGCGAGGTGATCACCATGGTGGCCTCACTGTACGTACGACCTGTCTGCAACTCCGAAGCCCACCCTTGCAGCCTATGATCTCGCTCCCTCTACGCACGGTCGGGGTTGCTTCTCCAATTTCCTTCTCATTCGCTGAGCGTCGTACTATCATCAGCTCTTCATCGAATTTTTTGTTGTGGCTTTTTCTGAAGTAGAAGACCACTCTCGGTTTCTACCTTGTTTTCCCTATATATACATATATATATATGTTTTCCTTTTCTATTTCTTTTTCTTTGCTGCAGTTTTTAGTTTGTTTATATATATATATATATATCTTTCATTCACATTTATTTCCTGGTCAGTTGCGTGGTACTCTTCCAACAGAAATTGCACTAGTTCCTCGTGTTGGCCTCTCTTCCTTCCGTGCTTCAGTCTACCTTCAACTACTCAGAGTTGTTGCTATTTCCTTTCTTCTTTTCATGGTTTTGTTGCTTGCACACGACAGTAACTACTCTCACACAGATGACTTTCTACCACTTTCCAACTCGGCTCCTCTGCCATCATCATTTTTTTCTTTACGTTTCGTGTTTTATTTTCCTGACAGCCCACTCCATCTATTCTATACATGTATATATACATATTTCTTAATCTTTTCCCTTACCGAAACCACTTCCATATACTCTACTTATTATATTTGTTCCATCCCACCACTGATGAAATCATCATATTGTATATATATGTGCATAAGTATATATAAGTATACCGTGCATAGAATACTAAAGGAAGCTCTCGGCTCACTTGTAGGTATACTTATGTGTACATATACTCTCATATATATATATATATATATATATGTATATATATATATATATACATGTGTCCATTTATTCCTATATATTTAATTATATGTGTATATTTGTATACCTTTGTACACACACATATATATATATATATATTTATCTATATATCAATCTTGAGGCACAAATGAAATATCGCATACATATATATATATATATACTTGTATGTGTACGTATTTAATTAAATTCCCCATGTGGCATAAAAATAAGGTTAGTCTAATATTTATACTTAAATTAATTCACCAGTATTCACATATTTAATCTTAATTACCTAAATTATTATTTATAGATAATACCAAGTACATTGAAAATTTTACGGTATTTACAGTGGGAGCATTCGTTAATCTGAATGACATAACCAAAAACTTGTAATGGCTATATCGGGTCCTAAATGTTGTCTTGGGCACATCTCCTCTCCTTACTCTCAGCTGATGATACACAGACCTCAAATCAATCTTAGGAAAGACCTGCGCTCCCTGGAGCTGATCCAATAGACCATTAATGCGTGGAAGGGGATATCTATTCTTGATGGTTACCTTATTCAATAATCTGTAATCTATACAAAATCAGAGGCTTCCATCATTCTTCTTCATAAATAAAACTGGTGCTCTCCATGGCGAAACACTCAGTCTGATGAAACCCCTATCCAACAGCTCCTTTAGTTGTTTATTAGGCTCCTCCAGCTCAATTAAAGCCATGCGATACGGTGGTTTCAATATAGGTTCAGTACCAGGCACCTAGTCTATACAAAACTCCATCTCTTTGTCTGGTGGTAACCCTGACAATTCATCCAAAAAGACATCTAGGAATTTACTAACCACAGGAATATCTGCCAACTCCGGATGTACCTTATCCATATCAACCACGTATGCAATAAAACCTTCAATATTTTCATTCCTCAGTCAGCATAGTACATTATCAATCAAAAATCATAATTACTACTTTTATTTCTTTTCATCAAATTTTACAACATATTTTTCAGGGTTAGGAAACATAACTGTCTTAGCGTAGCAATCTAAAACAACATGGTTTGATGATAACCAATCCATTCCTAAGATTACATCAAAATCACTCATGCTTAATAGTATTAGATTGGTTGTCATGTCTTTTTCCCCTACTATTAACTTACAATCATTTAACACATATTCCACTAGCTGACTATTATCCATGGGTGTCCCAATTAACATCATCCTACTCAAAGGTGTACGCTCCACATGCTTTACTAATTTACATGGAAATTAAGGCGATACAACTGAATGCGTGGCACCAGGATCAATCAAAACATGTGCTTCTAAATCATATATCAGGATGTTACCTCTAATCACATCCGATGAAGCATATGTTGTTCCCTGGTCCAAGGTATGCACTTGCCCTCATCCCATAACCTGTTTTCCTTTCTCTTCCGCAGTCGCTCTCCTCCTCGGGGTAGATGTATCAGCTGGAGCTCTCTCAAGCTTCTTACCCTTCTATAGGGCAATATCAATGACCTCTTGGCAAACTTTAGCCATGTGTCCTGGCTTTCCAAATCTAAAGCACAAACCACTAGAAATAGGATAAGGTCTACCTTCGTGGAATCTACCACATCTACTGCATTACTCAATAGTAGGCCTCGATCCTCCAATCACAACTCCTCTAGCTGGAGCTATATCCGAGTATGCAGGATATCTAACAATCCTCTCTTGTACTTCCCCGATCTTTGGTTTCTTACCGAAAAGTTTCCTCCCTCCTTAATATCCAAAACCTCGAGCACTGTCATTCATTGACCTCTTCCTGTCTCTGTCTCTACCTTTTCCTACTGTTCTGAACTCTGAGACTTCCTCTCATAATTTTTTTCACAGAGTTGCGCCCTGCGCATTGCCTTATCATAGGTAGAGATATCGAATGGAACCAGTTTAGATCGCAACACTAGCCTCAATCCATCGATAAACTTGCGGACCTTCCTAGTCTCGCTACTCATGGTGTCAGGTCATATCTCCTCAGAGATAAAACTCTGGTCTTATACTCATCCACTAAATGACTCCCCTGACTCAAACCTAAAAATTCAGACTACAGCCTCCATTAAGCCATATCTGGAATAAACTGCCCCTTGAAGGTATCCAGAAATATCTCCCAACTAATCTTTGTATGTCAGGCTCTCAATATGGGTCGGGTGGACTTCCACCAATGCTCTGCAGTCCCCTTCAGTAGGAACGCAGCAAATACGACCATCTATGAAGGCGTACACTCAAAGAATCCGTACAACTTCTCTATCTCTCCTATCCACTCCTCCGCTAGCACTGGGTTAATAATACATGAAAAGTTGGAGGTCTAAGTTTTTGGAATTGTCGGAGTTTGTCCAAATAACAACCATACCCTAATCCACTACTAACCGAAACTGGTGGGGGTGAAGATGTATCAGGTGCAGCTGCCTCTCCCGGTGCAACCTCTGCATCTTGTCCATGTCCTCTTGGCATCGTCTATGCCAGTATCTCTACTATGGTCTTTAGGAGATGTTCTAGTCTCTTAAAACGTGCCTCGGTACTCTCTGGTACCTCAGTCTGACCAACAATCTCATCTCGGGTCTATAACCTACCTGTGCGATCTCGAACCCTACCTCTATCCCCTCTACCATGGCGAGTAATCACCATAATGGCTAAATCCCTACATTTATAATCATTAATTAGTCTGATTTTCATCTCGTATACACAATTGTAACTGAACAAAGCACAATACTATGGGGATGTATATTTTCCTAATTACTAATATCGATTCACATCAGACCAACTCTGCTCTGATACCATTCTGTCACGCCCTTCTCCCACACATAACCTACCAAAATCACCATAAAATTTTTCAAATTTCACTTACCTCTTCTTCTGTCATCTCTCACATCAAATGTTGGGCTATGATTTGTTATTAGTCACCCATTCACTCTCATTCATAACATGTATAGAATTTAATATTCCTTTATACATTAATACAATTATTAATACATATATATCCTGACCGTACATTAATTTACATACCTGCACTTATACAATGTTCAGTACAAAATGTTAGAGTGTGTATACCTCTAGTAAGATGGATATACAGTGGATCAAGGAAATATCAGTCCTCAGCCATGTCCACCTACGATGGATGCTCTAGAAAAGGGGAAATAATAAGGGGGTGAGTTCACGGCTTAGTAAAGAAATCAGGCAAGCAAGTAGATAACCGCACTATCTACAAAATACTATGCTTATGCCTCGAAATCATTTCCTTACCCTATCTGTATCTACAACATGCATCTCTCTCAAAGCTTTTATGCAATATACATATATAGATACAAAACATCACTTATAAAATTGGTAATATGCTGGTTTAACAATCTCAGCATTTTATGCATAAAGATTGCATTTCTCATGAAGTTTCACACAAATCACATTTATTATGCCATTCATTTCAATCAAAATCATATGGTATTCATCGTGTTTAAAAAATGGAAATCTGGGCCTCACCCATCCCTCGGGTTAACCTTTTCACAATTCACAAACTCACATGTTTATATCATAAAACCATGTGGTAATTCATTCAAGAAATCTCAATATACATAGCATGAAAAGAAAACAGAGATAGGCGACTACATGTTCTGAGTGTATGATCATAAATCATTTTTTGTGATCCTAGGCTACACAGTACTCAGTATGCGGGGTCTCACAATTGCTGTAATGGGAGGTGGGTCAAATCTCTACCGTCAATTCTCTACTCAATCTGAGGACCTGATCGCAAAGCACACCAGATCCTACTAGATCCCGCTCCCACTACTAACCAGTCCTATCCAAGTACATCAAGTACTCACGGTACAATGAACCCCATGTGACATACACGGCACACAATACTCCATGAACCTTATCTCAAGGTGAGATGCTCGCCATGAGTCTTAGTCCTCAAACCTTAGGTATACCTCATAGTCAGGATGCTTGCCATGAGTCTTAGGCCTCATACTATAGGTAAAATTTTGATAGCCCTTGGCCTTATCTCAAAATATTACATGTGTAAGCATATTTATATATATATCAGTTCGACACACAGTCAGTACAGGCTCCCAACATGACTGTTTCATGCTCTTTTCAAAATGGTACGTGCGAGTTAAACTCCTAACGTAACCATATCACAATGATACAACTCTAGTGCGAGCAATGCTCCCAACACTATGTCATATAAAAACATGAGTATAAGCAAAGCTCTGCATACTCTATGATGTACAATATATGAAAACTAAGTACGAGCAAAGCTCCCAGTACTCTATCATGTAAAACTGAGTATGAGCATAGCTCTCAATACTCTATAATGTATCAATCACAAACTGAGTACGAGCAATGCTCCCAGTACTCTAACATGAATAACACACATTTAAATCTAGTACGAGTAAAAACTCAAGTACTATGTGATGCATATCTCAAAATATAGTGTGAGTAATCTCTAACACTTATGGTTTTCACATAAAATGAGAAAGATGACATATTTAAATCACAATTCACCTAATTCAAATCAAATCCGCACCCAATTCAAATCAAATCCGCACTAGCACGTGCTGTTTTCGCATATACATGAAAAAATTAGCCAATCTATCATGCAGTTCATGAATCTTAGTCATAATAGGCTTCTAAGGTATTTTCACCCTAGTTTTGGATAAAACACACTTATCTTCTTTGATTTCTATCACAACCTCATGCCTATTCATGTGAATTCATATAGCATATAATATCAAAATGCTATTCAAAATACGTGGAACCACCTCTAGATACTCACGAAATTCCCTTACATCAGATCACGTCAAGTGACCTCACTTCCTTGGTTCTGGTCACTCTTGTAGTCCGATCAACTTCCAATGTGATTCTCTGAAGGTGTTATACGTATTTACGTTAGTATATCGTATTATACTCGTTTCATTTGTCAAATCTTAATTTAGCACATCATTGTCATTAATATGGTATTATACCACCTTTTCCATATAGCTATATCTATTTCTCCTTATTTCCAATATATGTATTCCATAAGATCAATTTATAATCTTCCCTACATGCATATTCCATCATCAAATTCATGTTAACATCATTTCCTCATCATTTTCCCATTTTTACACTAATAGCTAGGTCATGCTTATTTTTCATGATTCTCTCATTTCCAACAATTCATACATATACTAATAAACTCATAAATACACTTAGTTTAACATATATCAACTTGGTGCATGAAATCTTACCTAGCTGAAATTTCTTTCCTTTTTCACCAAATTGGTGCCAATCCTCCTTGCTCTTGAAATCCTTGATTTCAATCTCTTGTTTCTAAGTATGTTGTTCTCCTCTTTGCTAAGAACAACTTTACTCAACTATATCTCACTCAAAACTAATCATAAACTAAAGTTTGCTAGTGTTAAAATGTTAGGTTTAGCTTTTGGTATTGAATAAAATAGTAAATCCCGTGAAAATTAAAGTGCTGAAGTCCAGTATTTATAGAATTGTGTCTATGAGATCGATCTGTTGTACAATGAGATCAATCTACCCTACACTTTTCCTCTCGAAACCGACCTTTCAAACTTAGTCAGATTGAGCTACTCCCAAGCATGAGATCGATCTGTTCCAAGTCAGTAACTTAAGGAGATCGATCTGCTCCAAGGGTGATATCAATCTTCTCCAAGTCAGTAGCATTTGGAGATCGATCTGGCCATTCTGGGGATCGATTCCTTCTTCACAGAATGCTTATCAGATTGATTTGGCCCCATTGGAGATCGATCTAACCTGTTCCATCGTTCAAATAAGAGCATTTTTTGCTCTTACAGATCGATCTTTCCTTTAATGAGATCGATCTCTCATTCATATTTTCCAAATTTTGCTGTAGTTTTCTACAGTAACTCACACCAAACTTTATAAATTTTGCTGCTATAGTCATTTTGTTATCCTATCACCTTTAAGGCTTAAAAATGACATCTATACATAATTTATATACATTGAAACTTGTGTGTACATCACAAACTCATAAGATTTACATGTTAAGTTACGGGTCTTACACCTAAAAACCATTTCTGGCCAAGCATGATTCACAATGATTTTGATTATTTAGCTACACAATTCATACACTAATCAACTCCATAAAATTCATAGATTAACATATGTAAGATTGGTGAGTTGAAAACTCACCTAGCTTGATGTTCTTATTTTGGTAGAAACTTAAGGAGGGACTTGGCTTCTCCAATTCAACTCTTTAGGTGATGGGTTTTAGGTATGTTAATCCTCTCATAATATGGAACAACTTTGATGCAGAACACTTGTTCCAATTATGCTTGTAGAGGGATGAAATCTAGAGAGAGAAAGCTTGCATAATATGTTTCAATGGTGGCTTTTCATCTCGGTTTGGTGAAGATGCTAAGGGTGATAAATTTTTTGATTTTCCTTAAGCTATATTCAGCCAATTTATTCATAAAATTTCAGCTGATAAAGTGGGCTTAAATGAAGTTGGGCTTTGGCATAGATTTTGAGATAAAGCCAATTAAATTAGGCTTAAATTAATTTCTAATGGGCTTGCTGATTTAGGCTTTCTTTTTAATGTTATTGGGCTGGATTTTCATATGTATTTGGGCCTTCAAATGATTTTGATTTTTGGCCCATAAAGTGGCCCAATGTTGGCCCAAATTATGTCATAAGGTTTGGCCCACTGAAGTTTGAGTATAATGGGCTTTAATAATTTAATTAGTTTGGCCCAATTGGAAATCTTTATTTCAGCCCACATTGCTTTAGCCCAGTTCCATATTGTTTCATTTCTTAATAGGCTTTGCCGAATTCATGAAGTATTTTAGCCCAAAATAATATTTTTCATACGTTAATCATGGTTAGTTCAATAGTCAAAGTCAACATTTCCAATGTGACTTTTGTTGACTTTTTACTTTTTACCACATTTGAATTTTAGCAAATGATCCAAATATGTGAGTTTCCATGGTTGGATAACTCATCTTTGGGGTTTGGGTGCTTTTACTAGTTGAAAATGCTAAAAACAGCTCAAACGATTGATTTTGAGCTCGTTTGGGCCCATTTTGGCATTTTCACTACTTCAACCTTATCGGGACCAAACAAAACCAACTTTCCTTCTTGAACTATCCTTATTTCAATGTTTTAAGTTCTTATCTTTAGTCATAATGGTTGTCATCCGTTCGGTTTAGCTTTAGCTCACTATAGCTCACAATTGGCTTTTTAATGCGTTTAAGGCATTTTCTACTTTCACTTAGACTTAGAATTGTAATACAATATTTCTTATGATTCTAATAACATATATTAATGTTTACAATGATGAATCATAAGTAGTACAATGCAAAATTACGGGTCTTACATTCTTCCCCACCTTAACAAATTTAGTCCTTCAAATTAGAACCAAGTCAGTCCACGAATAGTTGTGGATACCTCTCTCGCATTAGGCTTTCAAATTCCCACGTGGCTTCCTCAGAAGTGTGGTACTGCCAGAGAACCTTGACTAGAGGAATTGTCTTAAACCATAGCACCTTTTCCTTCCTATCTATACCCGAATCGATTTCTCCACAAAAGACATGTCCCCTTTCAATTCCAGAGGCTCATACTCAATCACATGTGTCGGATCCGAACAATACTTCCAAAGCATCAAGATGTGGAAGACATTATGGATGCCTGCTAGCTCAAGTGGTAACGCTAGCCTATTGGACTTATCTCCCATTCGGTCTATGATCTCAAAAGGTCCAATGTAGCGTTGACACGCCCTAAAGGTATTACCGCAAGTGCACGGGTCATACAAGTAATAATGGGATTTGAGTCCCAGATTATCGTCCCGCAGAGAAGTTTGTTAGCCTAATTAACTACCGGTTAATCTTACCCTAAGTATATTCTAGCAAATTATGAAATTAAGGTGGGTGATCTACATAGCTAGAATTAAAAATACTGAAAGCAATAAAATAATAAAACTATAAAATAAAGGAAATAAAACCGAGCTAAAATTACTTACAAAGCTCCATGCAATTAAAAGCAAAAACCTACAAAAGAAAATTAAAACACTAAAACGAATTAACGCAATTAAAATAAAATGCAAATATGAAAATAAAGCAATAAAACTAATTAAACTAAAATTAAATAAAATGTGCATGTAATTAAACTAACTAAGAAAATGCAATTTAAACTAACTTAAAATTTAATGAAATAAAATCCTAGAAAAATTAAGAAAATAACTACAAGTCTAAAAGTCTAAAATATTAATTCTAAATTAATCCTAATTATATCTAATTACTAACTTGACAATAAAATCTAACTAATGCATGATAAATAATATTTTTGGATTTTTGCAATTAAAAACTAAATTATGAAATAAATCTATCTCTAAATTAATTCTAAATGCAATACTAGAGCTTTTTAATTAAAATAACATTACCATCCCAATGTAATAAAAAAATTAATTATTATACTAATTAAAACTAAATACTAAACTAACAGGCAATGAAAATCTATTATTTTCTAACTTAACAAATAATGTAAATGGCATAAACAAAAATAAAATGCCAAAAAATGCTTAAACTAATTGCAACAGTAGGATGAAATGGCCAAACGTAGCCTTAAACACATTGCCAGCCAAGTGGTCCCAACTTGTGCACTGTACACTATTGTTCATGCTCCATTTTCTTACTCCAGGTACTGTTTTACTCATTTAGTTCCCAGTTCTGTCCGCTTGCATCCAGGTGCTGCCAAAAGAAAATCCTATAAACTGCTACTGCGCATACCGATACTACCTAACCTTTAAGCACAGTACCAGCCTTGCTTCAGTCTTCTGCTATTCATGCTAAAGTTCCCATCAGCACACATTCCCCATACCGTGCCTTCAGCCATAAATTTATACAGGTACTGGCAACAGAACATGCACGCAGCTGCATCAGGGCATCGGGGGTTCACTTGTGATCATGAAGCAGACTGGGCTGCGCCAGAGAATCACCAACAGCCGAGAACAGCAACCACCTACACGAACATCCAGCATAACCAGACCTCTGTCCTGCTCACACAGCAAAAAAATGTCACCAGTTGTTATTGCACTTAGTGAACTTTCTTGCGCTGTTTGCTTCAGTAACGCTGAACTGCTCATCTCCAAGCACCAGCAACCACGCAGCACGTCGAGGTAGTCGGGAAGCCCCTTGTCATGCCCTTGCTTTAATGAAAAACAACAAAAGATAATGAATTGCAGTAATGACCAGTAACATAAACAAGAAACAGAGCCGAACAGAGACATGAATTTAAGAATTATTAACACCATGGATAATTATAAAATGCTAAAGGAGATAAAAGCAAAAAACACATGAAGCAGAAAACTAAAACAGAAAGAAAATCAGATGGGCTCGGTCCCTTTGCCACCAGAGTCGTTCCTGTCAATGGAACCAGCAGCAGTTCTGCCTCGTTCAACTCGTCACGCCATCAGCTTCAGTTCTACTGCTCTGCTTAACTACTTCGTTCTCGATCTTCCTACTCCACACGAACTAAAGCACGATCGCCAGCAAACCACGTCATGCATCTGCAGTACAACTTAGTCTCCTCAACAACCTTGCCATAATGCATCTTGTCACCACTTAAAAGGACTTGAAAACTGAATGCATCAGAAATTGATCGTGAGAACAAGTAGCTACAAGGTGTAGAAATAAAATAGAAAAACATAAAATGAAACTGCAGGAATTATAATGGCAAAAATTGAACCCGATCAGTAAAGGAAACCATAAGTTAAAGAAGATGATAAAATGCAAAAACAGGATATAGAACACTGAAAAGAGAAAAGAGATTGCTACTGGTCACTCGGCCTCCATTCACCATCCCGAATAAGTCTTGTAGCAACCTCTGTCATGACCCAATTCCATTCTCTTTAACCGAAAATCACTAAAAATTTTTCGTGTTTTACTGTTACCTTATCGGGTCGTGAACTAACTCACCACACACTGTTGGGCGTGAGTCAATAATAAACTCCACATCTCATTCATTCTCAGTTAAATAAAACGATATCATACATTTGCATTTAATCTTGTACTTATACAAAAACATGTTTTACTGACATCTACATCCCCCATAATTACAATCCAAAAGAATACTGTACTTTTACATTGTTTAGATACAAAAAGAATCACTGTGTATATACCTCTAAGCGATGGAGATGCAGCGGAGTCCAAAATACCACGCCTCAGTCCTCACTGGGCTACTATGCACGCTCTGTAGGGGGAAAATAGAGAGGGATGAGCAACCACACGCTCAGTAAGGCAATAATGCAAGCATGGTAGATAACTACTCTATCTACATGCTGATAGTGTTATGCATAAATCATTTATGGTATGAGCATGAGGAATAAAATTATGCCATATGAGTATACATATATATCATGTATCAAAATCATGTACATTGGCATATAAGACATGGTAAAAACATCATGTGTAAATCATCTCATGCTCAATCTCGTTTAAACTCATAAAAAGGGTAATTCATTAAGAAACCTCCTTTTTAAACCCACATCTTAAAACTCATTCTCAAACACATACAATCCCATCAAATCAATTCACAATCAAAACCACATTTTCATTTCACAAATCAAATCCACGAGGCTCAACCCCTTCTTCGGGTCTACCCTAAACAATCACAATCACACTTAGAGATTTAAAATCATGTGGTAGTAAGTAAATCAAGCAAGGAGACAGGTTACTATATCTCAAGTGACTACGTTGGTCAATCATCACATATCATCCCAGACCACACGGATCCTGGTGTGCGGGGTATCATGCTGGTACGAAGGTGGGTTAGTTCTCCGCCAGACTTTCTCAATTCAAGTAACCACCACGCGGTACATCGTACTCCATGTGATATACACGGTACATCGTACTCCGCGGACCCATAACATGGTTGGGGGTGCCTGCCATAGGTCTTATCTACCCCATACCAAGTGTAACCTTTATAGTCTCAAGAGCGCGTGGGAGTAACCTCAATACCAGGTCCTAGCCCCTCATGGCCTTGCTCGCCCCTGTTGGGTTCCCTGATTCAGGTCCTAGCCCCTCACCCTCACCCCACTCAAGAGGTCTGTTAGGCCTGTTGGGTTCCCTGAATGGATTATGTCAGGTCCTAGCCCCTCACCCTCACCCCACTCAAGAGGTCTATTAGGCCTGTTGGGTTCCCTGAATGGATTATGTCAGGTCCTAGCCCCTCACCCTCACCCCACTCAAGAGGTCTGTCAGGCCTGTTGGGTTCCCTGAGTTAATCCGTATCTCTCACCACGGCCTCATACATACCACAGTGTGAAAACTGGCACGAGCTATGCTCTAGCACGAATTCATGCATCAAAACCAATCACTTTGTACGAGCAACACTCTAGTACGGAATTTATGCATAAAATATGAAGAAACCACGTACGAGCATAGCTGCAGTACGGTTATATGCAAAAGAAAAACTACTCAAATCCTCGTACGAGCGTAAGCTCCAGTACGGTTTATAAACATCATCACAATTCAGATCAGAGTACGAGCTAAGCTCAAGCACGTATCACACAAGTGAAAACATAAAAATCCAGCGCGAGCGAGGCTCTAGCGCGATTTATGTCATACAAATACGATAGGTGGCTCATACAAAATCAAACAATCCCGACAACCGGGTTTAGCACTTCACAAATGCCTTTTTCCACAACAATAATAAACATTAGCCGACCCATCTACAAGCTTGCTTAAAACAAAGCAAATTTCGTTTTGAAAGACATCAAGACATTAGATTTATGCAATTATTAGCCTTACTATCCCATTTCATAGAATCCACTTCCAAAACCAAAAATCACACATATTCTCATTCTCATTCATGAATACCATCAATCATTTACTTTAGCAACCATGCACTTCGTAAAACACCCAATATTCACCCACAAATTTAAAGTACGAGTAGCTACCTCTATATACTTACAAAATTCCCTTACCTGGAATCGCGATGCGTGATTCCACTTCCTTAAGTTGCTTACTCGTACGGTTCGATTCGTCTTCAACGAACTCTTCGGGACTGAACAAAATCGTATCTCGCATTATATTCGATCCATATAATGCAACCCTTGTGCTTGCTATAGTCAATTTAATCTATAGCCTCTATTAACGATTATATGGCCTCGTTTCATTACTTTACCCATAACTCGAGTCTATAGATTCTTTTAGGCCTATTAACTCATTTAACACTTATCTTAACCCATAAACCACCAATTCCCCAAATCATACTTTCTCACACTAGAGGCATTCCATTTTCTAGGTTACGTTAGTTTCTAACACAACCTAGGTGTTCCCATCCATACCTACTCATGCCAAACAACTCCAAAGTCAATTAAATAGACAATGTACTTGGATTGGAGTGTTAGAATCTTACCAAATATGATTTTTCTTCTTGCTCCAAATGGCAATGCCCTTAACTCCTTCAATACCCACAATGGGATTTTGGGTTCCAACTATGTTGTTCTCTTCCTCAAGATGAACAACTCAATGTCTAATGGTCTCCCCTCAATTCTTGCTAGAAATGGCTGATTTTAGAGAGAGAAAGTTAGGTTTTTGGGTTAGAAATGGAAGATTTGTGTTTTCCCCAAAATTTCCAGATTTTCAGCCTTCCTTATATAGAAATAGCTTAGGGAGATCGATATGGTCCAAGAGGAGATCGATCTGGTCCCCTTAAATCTCTCATTTTCGTGAAATTTTAAGCATGAGATCGATTTGTCGAAGCATGAGATCGATCTGGTCCCAAACAGAGAGCTAAGGAGATCGATCTGGGTGCTTATGGATCGATCTTTTCATCACAGAATGCTTAGGAGATTGATCTGGCCCCATTGGAGATCGATCTGCTCTATTCCATTGCCTAAATAAGAGCATTCTGGCTCTTCCAGATCGATCTCTCATCCTATGAGATCGATCTGGCCTTCATGTTTTCCTCATCCTATGAGATCGATCTAGCCTTCATGTTTTCCAGATTTCCTACAGTTTCCTTGTTGCAACTCATACCAACACATCCTTAATCAGTTGGCATGGCCATTTTCTCATCCATCCACCTTTATAACTTGAAAATGGCATCCATTCATACCTTATACACATTGAAGCTTCTGTGCATTCATTGTATGTCCAAAGGTATGCTACATAAAACCAAATGGAAGCATAACTTCATTCCATTTTACCACACTACTCATTTTGAGTTTCAATCACGTCCATCACTTGCCAGAACTCATTTCTTCATATTCATACTCAATGGAACTTGTATGTACGTTACAAATCATATTACACATACATACATTGAATCCATGGACTTACATCGATCATACTTTACATTACAAGTCCATTCACATTCATTACACATCACAACTTTACATATACGGGTTCTCACATTCTCCCCTCCTTCAAGAAATTTGGTCCTCCAAATTAGAACCAAGTCACTCTTCAAAAAATTGGGGGTACTTCTCCCGTATCAAGTTCTCCAATTCCCATGTGGCCTCTTCCACCGTGTGATGTTGCCAAAGAACTTTCACCAAGGGAATCGTCTTATTTCGTAACACCTTCTCTTTTCTGTCCAATATCCGAACCGACTTCTCAACATACGTCATACTCTCATTGAGCTCCAACGGCTCATATCTTATCACGTGTGCCGGGTCCGAGTGATACTTCTGAAGCATCGAGACGTGAAAGACGTTGTGGACATTTGCCAAATCCGGTGGTAATGCCAACCTATACGCCTTATCTCCCACTCTCTCTAAAATCTCAAAGGGTCCGATATATCTAGGGCTCAGCTTGCCCTTCTTACTGAATCTCATAATACCCTTCGATGGTGATACCCTCAGAAACATCGACTCACCCTCATCAAACTCCAGTGGTCTTTGTCTCTTGTCAGCATAACTCTTTTGTCGGCTCTGAGTTGTCCGTAATCTCTCACATATCAACTGGACGTCCTCAGATGCCTGCTGCACTAAGTCCAGAGCAAAAATCTGTCTGTCACCAACCTCTTCCCATCCAATGGGGGAACGACATCTACGTCCATACAATGCCTCCTAGGGTGTCATCCTGATACTCGCATGATAGCTATTATTATAAGCGAACTCGGCTAACTGCAGGTGGTCATCCCAGGAGCCTCTAAAATCCAGCACACACGCTCTCAACATATCCTCGAGGGTCTGTATAGTCCTCTCTGACTGCCCATCTGTCTGAGGATGAAAAGCGGTGCTAAAACTTAGTCGGGTCCCCAGTGCTTCCTGAAAATGTTCCCAGAAATGGGAAGTGAAGCGGGCATCCCTATCAGAAACAACGCTCACTGGTACATCATGTAGCCGTACTATCTCTCGAATATACAGGTTCGCCAACTGACTCAGTGTATCGAAAGGTCTCATAGCCAAGAAATGGGCGGACTTAGTCAATCGGTCCACAATAACCCATATGGCGTCATGACCTCTACGGGTCCTCGGCAACCCCATCACAAAATCCATGGTGACATGCTCCCACTTCCATGTCGGTATCGGTAGAGGCTGCAATAATCCTGCAGGCTTTTGATGCTCTACCTTCACTTGCTGACAAACGAGACATTTAGCAACATATTCAGCAATGTCTCTTTTCATTCCAAACTATCAATAAACCTTCCGAAGGTTTTGATACATCTTGGTACTTCCCGGATGTATCGTATACTTCGACGAGTGAGCCTCTGATAAAATCGTTTTCCTGATCTCAGGATCCTTAGGAACGCATACTCTGCCTCTGAACCTCAATAAGCCATCAGCACTCTGCTCAAAATCAATACCCACACCTGTCTGTATCTGCCTCAACCAATCGATGCATTGTCGATCGCTCTGTCGGGCTTACTGAATACGGCCAATCAATTATGGCTCCAGTCTTAAACTAGCCATGATCTCAAGTCTCTCAGATCCAGGTGGGGTTACATCCAAACTGAGGTTCGCAAAGTGTTCTAACAATTCATGTTCTCGTACCATCATATAAGACACCAACCCAAGGTTCTTTCTACTCAAAGCATCGGCAACTACATTTGCCTTACCCGGGTGGTACAGGATTTCACAATCATAGTCCTTCAGGAGTTCGAGCCATCTCCTTTGTCTCATATTCAGCTCTTTCTGCGAGAACAGGTACTTATGGCTCCTATGATCAGTGAACACCTGAAATTTCTCACCATAGAGATAGTGGCGCCATATTTTCAAAGCAAATACTACAGCCGCCAACTCCAAATCATGTGTCGGGTAGTTCCTCTCGTGATCTTTCAACTGTCTAGACCCATAGGCAACTACCTTCCCATCCTGCATAAGCACACAGCCCAGTCCCTGGTGCGATGCATCTGTATACACCGAGAATCCTCATGAGCTGGTAGGAATGGTGAGAACTGGAGCAGTCGTCAATCGACGCTTAAGCTCCTTAAAACTCCTCTCACATGCCTCATCCCACACAAACTTAACATCTTTTCGCGTGAGGCGTGTCAATGGAGCAACTATTCTGGAGAAACCCTCTACAAATCTCCGATAATATCCTGCCAATCCCAGAAAACTCCTGATCTCAGTTACTGTCTTGGGCTGTTCCCACTGTACAACTGCCTCTATCTTGGATGGATCCACCGATACCCCATCCTTTGACACAACATGCCCCAGAAATGAGATCTGTTCCAACCAAAAGTTACACTTGCTGAGTTTGGCATACAATTCTCTCTCTCGGAGGGTCTGCAGAACTATCCTCAAGTGCTGCTCATGATCTTCCCTGGACTTGGAATAAACCAAAATGTCATCGATAAACACTATCACAAACTTGTCCAGGTATGGCTTGAACACATCATTCATCAATGCCATAAATGTCGTGGGAGCATTCGTCAATCCGAATGGCATCACTAAAAACTCGTAGTGGCTATAACGGGTACGAAATGCTGTCTTAGGTACATCTCCACTCCTGATCCTCAACTAATGATACCCTGACCGCAGATCTATCTTAGAAAATACTTCAGCTCCTTGGAGCTGATCCAACAAATCATCAATTATTGGAAGGGGGTACTTGTTCTTAATGTTGGCCTTATTCAACAACCGGTAATCTATACACAGTCGGAGGCTTCCATCCTTCTTCCTTACAAATAGAACCGGTGCTCCCCAAGGAGAGACACTCGGTCTAATAAACCTCTTCTCCAGCAACTCTTGCAGCTGCTTCTTCAGCTCTTCTAACTCTATCGGAGCCATTCTATAGGGTGGTTTCGATATCGGCTCTGTACCAGGCACTAGCTCAATGCAAAATTCCATTTCCCTTACAGGTGGTAGCCCTGGTAATTCGTCCGGAAAGACATCAGGATAATCTGTAATTACGACTATGTCCCTTAATTCCGGGTGTGCCTCATCTATATCAACCACGTATGCAATGAACCCTTCACATTATCCTCTCTATCGTTAGTAACATAACCATCACTCCACATTCAACATTTATCAAAAACAATAATTTATCTCTCAAGCAATATGCATTTAAAATCATACTCCTTTATTTACAACAAACATGCTATTTTCGTATCATTTCTTTTCATCAAAATTTACAATAAGATTGTCTAATCCTGAAAACATCAATGATCTAGCATGACAATCCATCACAACATGATTGGTAGCCAACCAATCCATTCCCAAAATTACATCAAAATCATTCATATTCAATAAAATCAGATTGGCTATCATTTCCTTCCCCTCTATCTTTAACTTACAATCTCTACATACATGCTCAGTTAATTGACTATCATTCATGGGTGTGGAAATCATCAACATTTTATCCAACAATGTTGGTTTCACATGCTTCAATAATTTATGTGCAAAGGAAGGTGATATGAAAGAATGCGTGGCACCAGGATCAAATAATACCAATGCTTCTAAACAAAGATTCGGATGGTACCTTTAATCACATCCATCGAAGCATCTGCGGTGTCCTGATCCAGTGCATGTACTCTTCCTCTGCTCACACCCGCAGCCTGTTTCCCTTTCTCCTCAGCTGTAGCCCTCCTCCTCGGGGCCGCTGTCTCAACTGGAGCTCCCTCAGGCTCCTTGCCCTTCTATGAGGCAGTCTCAATCATCTCATTGCAGAACCTCGATATGTGTCCTGGCCTCCCACACCTAAAACACGAAACAGGGGGCACCTGACATGGCCTAGTCCCATGGTATCTCCCACATCTCCTACACTAATCCGTGGTAAGTCATGGTCCTCCAATAGTTATACCCTTCGGTGCAGTCAAGGCTGGGTATACGGGAGGTTTAGCAGCTCTCTCCTGCACCTCCTCGATCTTAGGTCTCTTCTCAAAATACCTTGGGCCTCCTTTCCTGGCCACTCTATCCCTCCCGGATCTCTTTCGATCTCTATCCTTTCTAACACTGATTCTCCCAAGCTCGGAGGCATTTCGCTCAAAGTCTTGCTCACGCAACTGAGCCTTATGTATAGCCTCCTCATAAGTCAAAATGTCGAAGGGAGCTAGCTTAGTCCGGATGGCCAATCTCAATCCATCCATGAACTTTTGTATCTTTCGGGTCTCACTACCCATCGTGTCTGGGTCATATCTTCCCAAGGACACAAACTTGGACTCATACTCGTCCACAGTCCGGTTCCCCTGAACCAAATTCATAAATTCCATCCGTAGTTTCCTCTGTGCGGTAGCTGGAATTTACTGTCTTTTGAAGGCTTCTAGAAATATCTCCCATGAGATCTCAGAGTGTCTGGCCCTCAAAATAGCCTCAGTTGATCTCCACCAATGCTTGGCCTCACCTTTCAACATAAACACGGCAAAGGCTACCTTCTCAGCTGAAGTGCATCGGAAAAACCTATACAGTTTCTTCATCTCATACACCCAATCCTCCGTAACCACTGGGTCCTTCACCCCTCTAAACACTGGGGGTTTCAGCGCTTGAAATTCTCGCAACCTGCTCAAGTCGCAGTCATAACCCAAGTCACTACCGCTCTGTTGTGGAGCGATAGGAGAAGCTACATCCTGGGCTGGAGGTGGTGTAGCAGTAGCAGTCCCTGTAGTCTGAGGTCTCTCCGCCTCTGCAGCTGCCTGTTCAGTAGTAGGCTGTGCCACGGGACCTCGTCTGTCACCGGCACCCAATGCCTGCGTGACTATCTCCACCAAATTCTCAATACTCCGCTCTAACCTAGCGAAGCGAGCCTCAGTATCCTCTGCTCTCCCAGCAAGATTCTGTGGAGCCTGTCTAGTCTGTGGCTCCGCACGGCTCTCAGGCCTACCTCTACGGCCTCTAGCACGTGCTCTCGCCCCTCTACCTTTGCGTGTAACTGGCATAGTGCCTAACTTCCTATATTATAATAATTCATTAAGCTCAATCCATCACAGTATACACAGTTATATCTAAACAAAAGCACAGTACTATAGGAATGTACTTTCCTACATTTTATTAATGACTCACATCAGGCCAACACAGCTCTGATACCAATCTCTGTCACGACCCAATTCCATACTCTTTAACCGAAAATCACTAATTTTTTTTTGCGTTTTACTGTTACCTTACCCGGTCGTGAACTAACTCACCACACACTGTTGGGCTGTGAGTCAATAATAAACTCCACATCTCATTCATTCTCAGTTAAATAAAACGATGTCATACATTTGCATTTAATCTTGTACTTATACAAAAGCATGTTTTACTGACATCTACATCCCCCATAATTACAACGCAAAAGAATACTGTGCTTTTACATTGTTTAGATACAAAAAGAATCACTGAGTATATACCTCTAAGCAATGGAGATGCAGCGGAGTCCAAAATACCACGCCTCAGTCCTCACTGGACTACTAGGCACGCTCTGTAGGGGGGAAAATAGAGAGGGATGAGCAACCACATGCTCAGTAAGGCAATAATGCAAGCATGGTAGATAACTACTCTGTCTACATGCCGATAGTGTTATGCATAAATCATTTATGGTAGGAGCATGAGGAATAAAACTATGCCATATGAGTATACATATATATCATGTATCAAAATCATGTACATTGGCATATAAGACATGGTAAAAACATCATGTGTAAATCATCTCATGCTCAATCTCATTTAAACTCATAAAAAGGGTAATTCATTAAGAAACCTCCTTTTTAAACCCACATCTTAAAACTCATTCTCAAACACATACAATCCCGTCAAATCAATTCACAATCACAACCACATTTTCATTTCACAAATCAAATCCACGAGGCTCAACCCCTCCTTCGGGTCTACCCTAAACAATCACAATCACACTTGGAGATTTAAAATCATGTGGTAGTAAGTAAATCAAGCATGGAGACAGGTTACTATATCTCAAGTGACTACGTTGGCTAATCGTCACATATCATCCCAGACCACACAGATCTCGGTGTGCGGGGTATCATGCTGGTACGAAGGTGGGTTAGTTCTCCGCCAGACTTTCTCAATTCAAGTAACCACCAAGCGGTACATCGTACTCCATGTGATATACACAGTACATCGTACTCCGCGGACCCATAACAAAGTTGGGGGTGCCTGCCGTAGGTCTTATCTACCCCATACCAAGTGTAACCTTTATAGTCTCAAGAGCGCGTGGGAGTAACCTCAGTACCAGGTCCTAGCCCCTCATGGCCTTGCTTGCCCCTGTTGGGTTCCCTGATTCAGGTCCTAGCCCCTCACCCTCACCCCACTCAAGAGGTCTGTTAGGCCTGTTGGGTTCCCTGAATGGATTATGTCAGGTCCTAGCCCCTCACCCTCACCCCACTCAAGAGGTCTGTTAGGCCTGTTAGGTTCCCTGAATGGATTATGTCAGGTCCTAGCCCCTCACCCTCACCCCACTCAAGAGGTCTATCAGGCCTGTTGGGTTCCCTGAGTTAATCCGTATCTCTCACCATGGCCTCATACATACCACAGTGTGAAAATCGGCGCGAGCTATTCTCTAGTGCGAATTCATGCATCAAAACCAATCACTTTGTACGAGCAACGCTCTAGTACGGCATTTATGCATAAAATATGAAGAAACCACGTACGAGCATAGCTCCAGTACGGTTATATGCATAAGAAAAACCACTCAAATCCTCGTACGAGCGTAAGCTCCAGTACGGCAGATCAAAGTGCGAGCTAAGCTCAAGCACGTATCACATAAGTGAAAACATAAAAATCCAACGCGAGTGAGGCTCTAGCGCGATTTATATCATACAAATACGATAGGCGGCTCATACAAAATCAAACAATCCCGGCAACCGAGTTTAGCACTTCACAAATGCCTTTTTCCACAACATTAATAAACATTAGCCGACCCATCTACAAGCTTGCTTAAAACAAAGCAAATTTCGTTTTGAAAGACATCAAGACATTAGATTTATGCATTTATTAGCCTTACTATCCCATTTCATAGAATCCACTTCCAAAACCAAAAATCACACACATTCTCATTCTCATTCATGAATACCACAAATCATTTACTTTAGCAACCATGCACTTCGTAAAACACCCAATATTTACCCACAAATTTAAAGTACGAGTAGCTACCTCTATATACTCACAAAATTCCCTTACCTAGAATCGCGATGCGTGATTCCACTTCCTTAAGTTGCTTACTCGTACGGTTCGATTCGTCTTTAACGAACTCTTCGGGACTGCACAAAATTGTATCCCGCATTATATTCGATCCATATAATGCAACCCTTGTGCTTGCTATAGTCAATTTAATCTATAGCCTCTATTAACGCTTATATGGCCTCGTTTCATTACTTTACCCATAACTCGAGTCTATAGATTCTTTTAGGCCTATTAACTCATTTAACACTTATCTTAACCCATAAACCACCAATTCCCCAAATCATACTTTCTCACACTAGAGGCATTCCATTTTCTAGGTTACATTAGTTTCTAACACAACCTAGGTGTTCCCATACATACATACTCATGCCAAACAACTCCAAAGTCAATTAAATAGGCAATGTACTTAGATTGGAGTGTTAGAATCTTACCAAATATGATTTTTCTTCTTGCTCCAAATGGTAATACCCTTAACTCCTTCAATACCCACAATGGGATTTTGGGTTCCAACTATGTTGTTCTCTTCCTCAAGATGAACAACTCAATGTCTAATGGTCTCCCCTCAATTCTTGCTAGAAATGGCTGATTTTAGAGAGAGAAAGTTAGGTTTTTGGGTTAGAAATGGAAGATTTGTGTTTTTCCCTAAAATTTCCAGATTTTCAGCCCTCCTTATATAGAAATAGCTTAGGGAGATCGATCTGGTCCAAGAGGAGATCGATCTGGTCCCCTTAAATCTCTCATTTTCGTGAAATTTTAAGCATGAGATCGATTTGTCGAAGCATGAGATCGATCTGGTCCCAAACAGAGAGCTAATGAGATCGATCTGGGTGCTTGAGGATCGATCTTTTCATCACAGAATGATTAGGAGATCGATCTGGCCCCATTGGAGATCGATCTGCTCTATTCCATTGCCCAAATAAGAGCATTCTGGCTCTTCCAGATCGATCTCTCATCCTATGAGATCGATCTGGCCTTCATGTTTTCCAGATTTCCTGCAATATCCTTGCTGCAACTCACACCAACACATCCTTAATCAGTTGGCATGGCCATTTCTCATCCATCCACCTTTATAACTTGAAAATGGCATCTATTCATACCTTATGCACATTGAAACTTGTGTGCATTCATTGTATGTCCAAAGGTATGCTACATAAAACCAAATGGAAGCATAACTTCATTCCATTTTACCACACTACTCATTTTGAGTTTCAATCACATCCATCACTTGCCAGAACTCATTTCTTCATATTCATACTCAATGGAACTTGTATGTACGTTACAAATCATATTACACATACATACATTGAATCCATAGACTTACATCGATCATACTTTACATTACAAGTCCATTCACTTTCATTACACATCACAACTTTACATATACGGGGTCTCACAACCTCGGACAGAATGTTTAAGCCCACCAACTGATAAATGTAAAATCAACACAATATAAATTTGTAGGAAATGAAAGTGAAACAATGCAATGGGTTGAACATCAAGGCTGCTGTCACCAGCCCCTCACACCCAAATAAAAAATAAAAACCATGGAAATCAAACAGCTAAAATAAACCCGAAAAGGAAAAGGAAATAAAGCTTATAAAATTGGAAATTAACATGAACAGTATCTAAAAATTGAAAACAATGTTTTGATAGCTGCTAAAGTAAATCACCGAAAGGTTAAAGAAAAAGAAGCTAAAAAAAACACTCTAAAACTTTCTACCCTAAATTACTCCTATTCTAACATAGGCTACCTTTTTTCAATTGCCATCTTTTTCTATTTATACACACACTTAGAGGTACAATTGTAATTTTTTTTCATCTTAGATGAATTAGCATTGTTTGGCCACTTGTCTTCACACCATTGGCTCCTTGAAAAATAATATTTCCATGTCATCTATCTTTTTGTCTAATTGGATGTGCTAGGCTCGTGTTGTCCGCATGGTCCAATCTCGATTTTAGCTCAATTTCGGTCCATTTTCTATCGAAATATTCAAAATTCATCCGGATTTAATTTATTTGCAAACATGAGAATTTTAATTAAATAAAGGGAATAATTAACAAAATAAATTGGGGATTTAAATAATTAATTAAGAAATTAAGCACAAATATTCTAAAAATATAGAATTATCACACCCCCAAACTTGAGCTTTTGCTTGTCCTCAAGCAAAACAAAATAATTGTAGGAATGACAAGTACTAAACATAATAATTTTTCCAATATTATCCTCAAAGAAAAAGTACAGACTATGATCTTAAAGATTCACAATTACAAGTCCAACATTCAAAATTATTCAATCATAAGTCCTAACCCAAATTGGATCCCTCGTGTGTGTGTGAAAATGTCAAGTCACTTCACAGTACGTTACCCGGATCAGATTATGCAAACATAGTGAATGCAAAGTCAAAGACATGTGATCATTCCCATAAGTTTGCTTTTCACTTCTCTCTCCACTAATGTAGTCACACTTAGCTAAAGATCAATAGGACTTCATTAAGCTTATAATGTAAGGCTGGGGCTAAGGTATGATAAAGTCGATTTAGGTTTAATTACCCCTTAACATGCATTACTTCTAGGATCTTTAATGTAAGAGCTCAAATCACTTCCCCCAAACTTATTTATTTCACTAGACATTTTATTCTATTTTTGTATTTTTCTTCTTTCTTCTTTTTCTTTTTCTTTCATTTTCTTTTTTTTCTTTTTTTTTTTTTAATTTTCACTATCATCAGATACCTAAATGTACAAAGCTCACAATATATCTCAATGACTTTCATGCTTTCGGGGTAAGGGATAGGAAAAGAGTATTTAAGCTAAGGAAATTTTGCATGTGTATTTACAGAGAAAAGCTTATTTGGCCCAGATGGGTGACTAGGGGTAAAACATGTACAGGGTTGGCTAGAAAGGCTCAAACGATCCAAAGATGGCCTAAATCATCTCCCAAATTAAATGTGATCTAATATTTCGCCTCGAGATCAGATCAAACAAATTCTAGAATATGATGCACAAAATCAACTGAACAAATGCAATCCTATGTCCACATAAGCTTTCTTTAAATAAATATACAGATTCATGACATGACATGTGCATAAAATGAGGAAATCACTATCAGAATCAACACCCATTCAAGAACTCAACTTCATGCTTTTCCTATAATCATGCTTCTCATTCAATCAAAGTCAGACTAAATCATGGGGTCATATCATCAGAATATGAGAAAACTACATGCTAAGCACTAAATCATCCCAAAATCAAACAATTTCAGCTCATATTTTCAAAAAATTTTGAAAAATTTTCAATTTTGCCTAAATTTTTTAAAAATACTCAAGTGATATCCCCTCTCCCAAACTTAAAGTGCACAGTGTCCTTAGTGTGCAGATAATATAAGAATTGAAGTTCAGGAACAAAGTACTCACCTTTCTGATGATGATGATGAACAACTGAAGCTTTTATTGAAAGTGTAAAACTAGAAAATAAACCTGCAAAATAAACAAAGAAAGAAACAACAGAAAAGAAAAAGAAAAAGAACTATATACAAAGTGAAAAGAAGAATACAGCCACTTCAAATGCAGCTAAAGAACATAACACTCAGCAGCAAGACGAAGAGTAGGAGGATCAGCCAAAGTGGTGACAAAATGTTAACAGTTAAATCCTCCTGAGCCCTATCTACTTCCTTCTTTCTCTCAGATATTATATGGTCAAGCCTTATGTCCTCTATCCTAAAACAGTTTTGAGAGTCATGAGGGAATTTAAAGGTTTGAAAACATTAAATTTCACTTCCTGATCTAAGACTCTCATAGTCAACTCCTCTTTCTGTATATCAATTAAGGTTCTACCAGTCGCTAGGAAAGGGCTGCCTAGTATAATGTGGACTTCCCTGTCTTCCTCAATGTCCAAAACAATAAAATCCACAAGGAAAACAAATTTGTCCACCTTTACTAACACATCCTTAATGACCCCCTTTGGATATTTAATGGAACTATCTACTAGCTAAAGGGTCACTGTAGTGGGCTTGACATCCCCTATTCCTAACTTCTGATAGATAGACAATGGCATTAAGTTTATACTAGCTCCTAAATCACACAGGGCTCTACCAAAGAATAAATTTTCAATAGTGCAGGGTATGGTAAAACTCCCGGGATCCTTGAGCTTGGGAGTAATTTTCCCTAGATAATAGCACTACATTCCTCAGTTAAGGCCACCATCTCATAATCTTCCAATCTCCTTTTCCTAGAGAGGATATCCTTCAGAAACTTCACTTAATTTGGCATTTGCTTTAAAGCATCTGTGAAAGGAATGTTGATGTGAAGCTTCTTAAAAACCTCAAGAAATTTGACGAATTGTTGATCCGATTTTTTATTTTGGAACCTCTGAGGAAAAGGTACTGGTGGTCTAACTGGAGAGGATGTAGTGGAAACATGTGTAGCATCAGAGGATGAGGAAGGCTGTGAAATAGAAGAAGGTATAAATGAAGAAATGCCTAGCTTGGAGTCTTTTACAGCCTGATCCTGATGTTCCTGCTCTTTCTGAGCTGCTTCATTATAACTTAAGGATCCTTCAACTATATAGTGTTCAGGTTGGGACTTAACTTATGGTTCGTCATCTAGCTCTCTATCGCTCCTAAGGGTGATGGATTTCACATGTTCTTTACCCTCCCTTTGCCTAACAGGATTAACTTCAGTATTACTGGGGAGGGTCCCTTGTGGATGCTAGTTAAGAGCACTAGCTATTTGTCCTACCTGAACCTCTAGGTTCTTAATTGAGGCAGCTTGAATTTGTAGGATAGTCATGAACATTTCCTCAAGCGAGGGCTTCTTCTCAGCTGCTGGTGTGTGGTAACGTTGTGGCTGTGTAGGTTGTGATGGCGGTGGTGGATGAGGTGGATGATGTTGAAATTGAGGTGGATAGGGATAGTGAAATGGGTGATAAGAAAATTGCTACTGTGGTGGTACATGAACCAGTGGAGCTTGAAAACTAGGGGGTTCTACAGGTCTAAAACTAAAAGTTTGCCCTTAGTTTTGGCTCTAGGAGAAGTTAGGATGGTTCCTCCACCCTGGGTTGTAGGTGTTTAAAACGGGGTTGTTCTGTTGCATCTGAGAGGGGGCAACATACTGAACCGATTCTAAGTTGAGTGGACACCTATCTACAGAGTGGGTACCACTACACAGCTCGCAGGAAAGAAAAGGACTTTGGACAGAATAAATCAAATTAGGACTGGTAGAAGGATTATGCTGGGTACTGAACAACTCTACCTTCTTTGTAAGATTAGCGATTTGAGAGGTCAAGGTAGACAGTGTGTCGAGCTCATAAATACCCACCGACTTCTTTGGCAATTGCCTCTCCAAGGACCATAAATAGTTATTAGTTGTCATCTTGTCTAAAAGCTCGTAAGTTTCCTCCTCTGTTTTACACATTAGATCTCCACCCGCAGCAGCGTCAACAATGGTCCTATTCTGGCTTGTAAGTCCGTTGTAGAAGGTCTGGACTTGAAGCCATAAAGGTAGACCATGGTGAGGGCACTTCCTAAGAAGCTCCTTATATCATTCCCATGCTTCATAAAGAGATTCAGAGTTGTACTAGGCAAAGGAAGATATATTACTATGGAGTTGGGCCATTTTAGAGGGAGGGAAAAACTTAGATAGAAATTGATGGGCTAACTGGTCCCATGTAAAAATGGATCCTTGAGGTAGGGAGGTTAACCAGTGTCACGCACTATCCCTAAGTGAGAAGGGGAATAATCTAAGCCTAAGTGCATTATTAGATAATCCATTATATTTGAACGTGTTGCACAAGTACATGAATTGCCCAAGGTGAGCATGTGGGTCATCGTGTGGAAGCCCACTGAACTGTAAATAAGTCTAAATCATTTGGAGGATTGCGAGCTTAATTTCAAAGTTATTTGTAGGGACAGCTGGTAGCCTAATGCTGGAATAATATCTTCTAATCGTCGGCATTGCATAATCTCCAACGGTTCTAATTTCCCTATTTTCTGTCATTGTGTTTTGTAGCAGAGCTATAAATTTCCTAGAGTCCTTTCAAATTTTTCTAAGAGTACGTTCAATTTCAGGATCTAGAGGAAAGCAATCAAAACTCTTGGCTCTACGCATGCAAACATCAGAAAGTCCTTAAATTTTTTTTTTAATTTTTAAATTTTTGAATTTTTTTAATTAACTAATCTAGATTAAACTTCTGAATATTAACAACCTAAATATTTAAAAGCTAGAATTACACCTAAGCATAATTTCACCGATATTAATTAACGACAAATAAAAATGTTCCCGGCAACGGCGCCAAAAACTTGACATGCCCTAAAGGTATTACCGCAAGTGCACGAGTCGTACAAGTAATAATGGGATTTGAGTCCCGGATTATCGTCCCACAGAGAAGTTTGTTAGCCTAATTAACTACCGGTTAATCTTACTCTAAGTATATTCTAGCAAATTATGAAATTAAGGTAGGTGATCTACATAACTAGAATTAAAAATACTAAAAGCAATAAAATAATAAAACTATAAAATAAAGGAAATAAAACTGAGCTAAAATTACTTACAAAGCTCCACGCAATTAAAAGCAAAAACCTACAAAAGAAAATTAAAACAGTAAAACGAATTAACGCAATTAAAATAAAATGCAAATATGAAAATAAAGCAATAAAACTAGCTAAACTAAAATTAAATAAAAAGTGCATGTAATTAAACTAACTAAGAAAATGCAATTTAAACTAACAAAAAATTTAAAGAAATAAAATCCTAGAAAAATTAAAAAAATAACTACAAGTCTAAAAGTCTAAAATATTAATTCTAAATTAATCCTAATTATATCTAATTACTAAAATCTAACTAATGCATGATAAATAATATTTTTGGATTTTTGCAATTAAAAACTAAATTATGAAATAAATCTATCTCTAAATTAATTCTAAATGCAATACTAGAGCTTTTTAATTAAAATAACATTACCATCCTAATGTAATAAAAAAATAATTATTATACTAATTAAAACTAAATACTAAACTAACAAGCAATGAAAATCTACTTTTTCTAACTTAACAAATAATGTAAATGGCATAAACAAAAATAAAATCCGAAAAAATGCTTAAACTAATT
Organism: Firmiana major; assembly: GCA_033439115.1. Classification (NCBI taxonomy): domain Eukaryota; kingdom Viridiplantae; phylum Streptophyta; class Magnoliopsida; order Malvales; family Malvaceae; genus Firmiana; species Firmiana major. The sequence goes on from CM065902.1 coordinate 37,793,532, forward strand.
GCAACAGTAGTATGAAATGGCCAACCGTAGCCTTAAACACATTGCCAGCCGTGTGGTCCCAACTTGCGCACTGTACACTACTGTTCATGCTCCATTTTCTTGCTTCAGGAATGTTCTGCTCATTTAGGTTCTATCCGCTTGCATCCAGGTGCTGCCAAAAGAAAATCCCATAAACTGTTGTTGCGCATACCGATACTACCTAACCTTTAAGCACGGTACCAGCCTTGTTTCATTCTTCTTCTATTCATGCTAAAGCTCCCATCAGCACACATTCCCCGTACCGTGCCTTCAGCCACAGCTTTATACAGATACCGACAACAGAACATGCACGCAGCTACATCAGGGCATCGGGGGTTCACTTGTGATCATGAAGCAGACTGGGGTGTGCTAGAGAATCACCAGAAGCCGAGAACAGTAACCACCAACACGAACATCCAGCACAACAAGACCTCTGTCCTGCTCACACAGCACAAAAATGTCACCAGTTGTTGCTGCACTTAGTGAACTTTCTTGCGTTGTTTACTTCAGTAACACTAAACTGCTCGTCTCCATGCACCAGCAAACCACATCCTGCATCAGCAGTACATCTCAGTCTCCTCAACAACCTTGCCATAACGCATCTTGTCACCACTTAAAAGGACTTGGAAAACGAATGCATCAGAAACTGATCGTGAGAACAAGTAGCGACAAGGTGCAAAAATAAAATAGAAAAACATAAAATGAAACTGCAGGAATTATAATGGCAAAAATTGAACCCGATCAGTGAAGGAAACCATAAGTTAAAGAAGAGGCTAAAATGCAAAACAGGATATAGAACACTGAAAACAGAAAAGAGATTGCTACTGGTCACTCGGCCTCCATTCACCATCCCGAATGAGTCTTGTAGCAACCTCGGACAGAATGTTTAAGCCCACCAGCTGATAAATGTAAAATCAACGCAATATAAATTTGCAGGAAATGAAAGTGAAACAATGCAATGGGTTGAACATCAAGGCTGCTGTCACTAGCCCCTCACACCCAAATAAAAAATAAAAACCATGGAAATCAAACAACTAAAATAAACCCGAAAAGGAAAAGGAAATAAAGCTTATAAAATTGGAAATTAACATGAAAAGTATCTAAAAATTGAAAACAATGTTTTGATAGCTGCTAAAGTAAATCACCGAAAGGTTAAAGAAAAAGAAGCAAAAAAAAACTCTTTAAAACTTTCTACCCTAAATTACTCCTATTCTAACCTAGGCTACCCTTTTTCAATTGCCATCTTTTTCTATTTATACACACACTTAGGGGTACAATTGTAATTGTCTTCATCCTAGATGAATTGGCATTGTTTGGCCCATTGTCTTCACACCATTGGCTCCTTGAAAAATAAAATTTCCATGTCATCTGTCTTTTTATCCAATTGGATGTGCTAGGCTCGTGTTGTCCGCGTGGTCCAATCTCGATTTTAGCTCAATTTCAGTTTATTTTCTACCGAAATATTCAAAATACATTCTGATTTAATTTATCTGCAAACATGAGAATTTTAATTAAATAAAGGGGATAATTAACAAAATAAATTGGGGATTTAAACAATTAATTAGGAAATTAAGCATAAATAGTTCTAAAAATATAGAATTATCAAGCGTGGACTCAACTTGCCTTTCTTCCTAAATCTTATTATACCTTTGGAGGGTGAAACTTTCAGAAACACTGATTCACCATCCATAAACTCTAATGGCCATCATCTCATGTCAGCGTAGCTTTTCTATCTGTTCTGAGCTGTCCTCAACCTATCACATATAAACTGGACATCTTCAGAGGCTTGATTCACCAGATCGAGAGCGAATATCTTTCGGTTGCCCACTTCTTCCTAACCAATAGGAGAACGACACCTATGACCATATAACGCTTCATACGATGCCATTTCTATACTCGAGTGGTAACTATTATTGTAGGTAAATTTGGCTAATGGTAAATGATCATCCTGGCAGCCTTTAAAGTCCATTACACAAGCTCTCAACATATCCTCCAAAGTCTGGATGGTTCTCTCTGACTGACCATCTGTCTGAGGATGAAAAGTTGTACTAAAACTCAATCGGGTTCCTATAGCTTCCTAAAAATGTTCCTAAAAGTGGGAAGTGAAGTGAGAATCCCTATCAGAGACAATGCTCATTGGAACACCATGTAGCTTCACTATCTCCCGTACAAACATATATGTCAAGGTACTTAGAGTATCCGTGGATTTCATAGCTAAGAAGTGGGCTGACTTCGTCAATCGATCCACAATCACCCAAATAGCATCATGGTTCCTTCTGGTCCTTGGTAAACCCATAATGAAATCCATAGTGATATGCTCTTATTTCCATGTCGGTATAGGTAGAGGCTGCAATAATCCCACAGGCTTCTGATGCTCTACCTTAACCCGCTGACAAGTTAGACACTTAGCCACATGCTCCGCTATGTTTCTCTTCATTCTGGACCACTAATACATTTTACAGAGATTTTGATAGATCTTTTTGCTCCCAGGATGCAACGTCTACTGCGATGAATTAGCTTATGACAGAATTAGTTTTCTTAACTCTAGATCAGTGGGAACACACACTCTGCCCTTAAATCTCAGTAATCCATTAGTGTTTAACACAAAGTCTACACCAGTGCCCATCTAAATCTAACTAGCCATATTAATATAGAAGTGATCAGTACGTTGAGCTTATCTGATCCAATTAATCAACTCCGATTCAAATCTCAGACTAGCTATCACACAATAGGCGTCAATATAGGAAAGGATCACATCCAAAGTAAGACTTACAAACTGCTCTAACAGCTTATGTTCCTTGATTATCATGTACGATACCATCCCAAGGCTTTTTCAGCTCAAAGCGTTTGCAACCACATTTACTTTACCAGGGTGGTACAATATCTAACAATCATAGTCCTTCAAAAGCTCTACCATCTCTGTTGCTTAATATTCAATTCTTTATGTGAAAAGAGATATCTGAGGCTTTTGTGATTGGTAAATACCTAAAATTTCTCATCGTACAAGTTGTGGCGCCATATCTTCAGTGCAAACACTACAACAGCCAGTTCTAAATCATGGGTCGGGTATTTTTTCGCATGGTCCTTAAGCTATCGGGATCCATAAGCAACTACCTTCCCATTCTGTATCAATACATAGCCCAGTCCTTAGTGAGCCGCGTTTGTATATACGGAGAAACCTCCTGAGTTGGTAGGAATTGTGAGAATCGGTGCGATGGTCAGACGGTGTTTCAACTCTCAGAAACTCTTCTCACACGTGTCATCCCACTCAAATACCACATTCTTCTGAGTAAGGCGAGTTAACAGAGTAGCCAATTTTAAGAAACCTTCAACAAACTGTTTGCAATACCCAGTCGAACCCAGAAAACTCCTGATCTTTGTGACTATCCTGGGCCGTTCTAATTGAACCACTACTTATATCTTAGACGGATCAACGACACCCCGTCCTTCGATACCATATGACCTAGAAACGATATCTATCCCAACCAAGAGTCACAGTTATTGAGCTTGGCATACAGCTACTTCCCTCGAAGGGTCTGTAAAACAATTCTTAAGTGCTTCTCATGTTCCTTCTTGGACTTTGAATATACTAATATATCATCAATAAAGGCTGTAAAACCAGTAAATTTTGTAGCTTATTCCTTATGATTTCTACAAGTAAAACATTCTATTATGTTAGTTGAATCATAAGAAGAGTATTTATAAGACCCGTATTTTTATGTAGCATGTTCCTTATGATTCCTATATGTACAAACATTATATTATGTTATTTGAATCATAAGAAGAGTATTTACTTGAATTAAGTGTTAGTGAAATGATTTAACACTTATAAGCTACGAAAAGTCGAATAAGTGCTACAAGAGCCACATGGCTAAACCAAGTTAATCTAAATCATTCTAACTGAAAAAAGAACTTAAAATGCGAAAATATAGGGAGCTCATGAAGGAAAGTCAGTTTGAATTGGTCCCGAACATAGAGAAAAAGAGTAAAAGCCAAAAAGGGCTAAACGAGTTCCAAATGGTCTGTTTAAGGTATTTTAGGTATATTCTGTAAGGCCCAGTTTTATCGTAAGAGCAAAAGGAAATGAATAGAAATTTTTGAGTGCATTTAAAAATGCAAAAGGATTGAAATAGTATTCCTATAAATGTGCAAGGGCAAAATGGTCAAAAGATCGAAAGCCGGTATAAATTCGACATGAAAATTTAATTAAAAATATGGGATTGAGAAATCTTGATCAATAACGAAAAAATTATTAAATTTCGGATTAAATTGATCAAGATATGAATTTATTGGAATAAATCAAAATTTTCGTATTGAAAGATAATCCCGAAATAATCGAAAAATATACCAAAAAGCCGAAATAAGATCGAGAAATTCATTTATTGAATAAATGAATAAAATATAATTTTTTTTAGATATTTTGGATTTTAATTGAATATTTTAATCAAATAAAATAATAATAAAATTCATAAATTGGAAGAAAGAAACAGAAAAGCAAAAGGCGAAAATGAAGCAGAGAATCGAGGGAGTCAGTTCACTCCGTCCGGCAAGCCACCGGCGAAGCAGAGGGGCGAGCAAAGACCGAGAGATGAGCCCGACCACCAGAAGACCCATCGACGGCCGTGACGCACGGTGAGGAGGCCAAAAAGAGGAGATCGATAGGGGGAAGCCGAAAGAGAGAATAGGCGAAATTCGATGGCCACCGACGGTGCTTGGCTCCGATCGAGGCCAGCCAAGAGCTCCTCTGCCCAAGACGAGTCGAACGGCGGTGGAATCAAGTCGGGAACCGACCGGACGACGCCAGAACAAGTAAATGATGTCGAACCGGACTGAACCACTGAATCAAACAAAACTGAACCGCTGGACCGAACCGGTCTGAACCTGGTTGAATCGGACCAAATTGATTTAGCCAAAACGAAAAGGAAAAAGGAAGAAAAAGGGAAAAAGAAAAAGCGGAAAAATTAGGAAAAATTCCAGTGATGCAATCGAGCTACAGGTAAGTCGGTAAGCAGTCGAATTGACCGATTTAAATTTTGGAATATTTAATTTGATTATTAATCGACTAAAAATTTACCTGAAAAAATATTTAAATGTGTAGCTCGACAATTGATGTCAAACGAGAGCTCGAGACAGCCTCAATTTGCGTACTATCATGGAATCTCGAGTAAGTAACCCTTATTTATGACAATTTTGCATTGTTATGCGTGATTAATTTTTATCGCATAAATTACGGATTTAAATTCCGCTGTTAATGAATTAAATTCTAGAAAATTGGATAAATTGTCGAAATACTAAATTAAGCTATTTGAGAGATTAGAATGAGGCTCAATATATACTGATGGGCCCAATGAGCCCAATATGCCTCGATAATTTGAATAGTAATGAAAAACGGGCTTAAGGCCGACTAAGGCCAATTATGGTACAATCGGGCCTAATATGGGTAAACGAGCCCAATGATTTAAATTAAGCCCAAAAAATTATGAAATACAATTAATTGTATTGTATATTGACCTGATAAATATGTATCCGCAGTTTCAGGGATTTGATACGGATCAAATCGGACTGCGTGACGAGTCATCAATGGAAAGGTCAAACTGTACAGAAAATGAGGTAAAGGAATTGTGTGAGTAGCTAGAGGTAGCTACGCGTATTTTAATAGCTTTTCTGTACACTAAATATGTATGTATACCCTGATTGTATATAATGATCCTAAAAGTGGTTTAAATGATTTTAAGGATCAAAATAGGTAAAAAAGCTATTTTACCCCTATTGAGGGAAGTTCACCTAAGGATGGTGAAAGCATGGCATGCATGAAATGCATGATTTAAGGACTTTTATGATTAAGGTATTTTATTGATTTAAATTAAAGAAAATCAGTAGATTGGCCAGTAATTGTATAAAATTCACAAGATAACACTACGTAGGTGTTATTTGTATTTAAATAATTTTTTTTGGAAAACGGGCCAACTATCAAGTTTATATGGAAACAGATAGTGTCGGCATATAGCTCGCACTATATCTGCGTTTGTGAATGTGCATAAATGTGTTGGATCGGTTGCTCGCACTGACTTGTGTGACATCATATGCATGAAATGTGCTAGAGCGATTGCTCGCACTTATTTTTATTCTTGTGAAATGCATGAGAAGTGTTGGAGCCTAGCTCGCACTCTGTTTTGACATGTTTTGACCAGATATGAATAAAAAGGTGCTGGAGCGATTGCTCGCACTACTTTTTATGATTTGACATGTATGAGAGATGCTGGAGCTTAGCTCGCATCATGCTTTGATATGAAATTTGCATAAAGTCGTGCTGGAGTGTAACTCACACGAGATTTGATTTAATTATGCATAAAGCCGTGCTGGAGTATAACTCGGACGAGATTTCATTTACTTGAGCATTTATTCGTGCTGGAATGTTAATCGCATGAAGTTTTATATGGTTTTATAATTCATTTTAAAGCCGTACTGGAGTTTTTCTCGTACGAGGTTTTCACTGAGTTTTTATACATATCGGTACTTGAGCATTGCCCGTACGTGGATTTTACTTAAATTTATAATCAGTTTAAGTCGTACTGTAGCGCTGCTCATACGCAAATTTTACTGATTTTTACCGTGTTAGAGTTTCGCTCGCACGAGATTTTTTGATATCATGAATATGCATGGAGCCATGCTTGAGCTTCGCTCGCACAGGAATTTATATGACATGCATATAGCCGTGTTGGAGCCTCCTATAAACTGTGTGTCACAGTGAGATGATATGCTCACACGTGCATACTTAGACAGAGATGATATGGGTGGATAAGACCTATTGCAAGCACCCCTAATTGAGCTTGGGTTCACGGAGTATGTTGTACCGTGTATATCACGCGGAGTACGCTGTATCGTGGGGATTGTTGGAGTGGAGTGGCATTAGCCATAAGGCAGCAAGCCTTGCCTTCGCAATCTTGGTGTCATGCTGTTCTAGTGGGTAGGACGACCCACCTCCCATTTCAGGTGTGATACCCCGCACACTAGGTACCATGTTGCCAGGGATCACGAGGTTATGGCCATAGTTCTATGTTGTTACTGATAGTCACCTACATGTCTCACATGATATAACTATTGCTCAATAGACCAAGGTAGACCCGAGGGAGGGGTCAGGCCCCTGATTTTACGATTTTATGATTTTATGATATATGACCCTGAAAGAAGGGTGGTTTTATAACCAAAGCTTTATAATGAATTTTAATGACTTGTTTTATGAATTTGAGATTTACTTATGAGATAATTGACCTGGAGGGGGTTATTTTATTATGCATTTTAATGGAAAGATTTGAATGCAATAGCATGATGGTGTTTTCCATGTTTTTATTTCAAATTCATGTTTGTCTTACATGACATGAAAGAATGCATGATTTTGATTAAATTCATGGTAAGTATGATTTACTGATGTCACATAAAATGCTATTGATGCATGAATTACATGCTTTTCTATATGCACAAATAGTTTTGGATAAACTATGTCATGATATATGCATGGTTTTGTGCTTGAGATTTTAATGAAAAGAAATGGATTTTAAGGGCATGGCATTATGAGCATGTAGATAGTGGAGCTATCTACTTACTTGCATAATTGTCTTACTGAGCGTGTGGTTTGCTCACCCCCTTATTTTCCATCTTTTCAAAGCACTCACATTAATTAGTAAGCGGCTGAAGACTTGCATTCTTGGTATTCACTGCTTCCCATCGAGAGACAGGTATACACATTTGTATAGTTTTATATCTTAATATGTAATGCACAGTACTGTAAACGATTATGATGTCGGGGATGTAGAGTTATAAATACCATTGTGTATGTATTTAGTTAAAGTCAAAAGATAGTAAACTCTAATATGTGAATGTGATTATGGAAATGGAATGGTAAATAGGTGAGAGGTAACTAACACAAAATCATAGCCCAACTGTTTATAGGATGGTCACGATGAGAGAAAGATAAGAATTAAATAATAAACGAAAAAGTGAAAAATTTACTCTGATTTTTAGGTAATTTGGGTCGTGACAGTTTTGGCATCAGAGCTTAAGTTGGCCTGATATGAGTTGGTGTTAGTATTTAAGGAAGTTTACATCCCCATGTACTGTGTATTGTTTAGAAACAATTGTGTATATCGAGATGCAAATGCAGCTAAAAATTTGTTTTTGAATGCAAGTATAGACTCTTTAACTGATAGACGCTATGGTAGAGGGGCAAGTACACGAGCTCGAGGTCGTAGAGGTAGGCTTGAGTGTCGTACTGAGTCACCACATGAGACTTGAGAAGAGATTGTAGTAGAGGCTGATGTTGAGCATGCCCCACAAAGTCCGATAGAGAGATTGGACAGAGTCTGATAGAGAGATTGGACAACATTGAGACACGCTTCACGAAGTTAGAGCGGAGTGTGAAGAATATTTTACGAGCAAATTGCTCAGGGTATGCATGAGATTTGAGGGTGAGTCGAAGCATTGGTGGAAGTCCGCTCAACCCACCTTAAGAATTAGACATCCAAAATGGATATGAAAAATAATTCTAGATGTATTCCGGTGACAGAATATCCCGGATATTGTTTAAAAGAAATTACAGATAAAATTTTTTACTTTGACCCAGAGGAACTGATTGATTGACGAGTATGAAACTCAGTTTATGACTCAGACACGATGAACAGTGAGAGTCGAGATGTCTAAAAGTTCATGAAGGACTCAAATTGTCAATTAGAGTCTGATTAGCCCGTAGATATCACTACCTATGTTGAGGCAGTGCGCACACTACAATTGTGTGAATAAGATCATGAGTTACACGCCTCTGAGATTGGAAAAGGTAGTAAGGGCTGCAATAGAGACAAAACAGAATAGAGGATGACAGAGATGTCAGAGCGGGAAAAAGGTAGTTTGATAAAAGATTTGAGTTGATGAGTCAAGGGGTAAGATGATTGGTAAAGCCCCAGTGTATCCAATTTTAATACTTTTGAGGGGTATTGTGATTTGAGGACCCCAACCTGCTCCATAACAGTGTAAGCAAGTGTAAATAGTGCAGAATATGTGGTAGTTACCACGGAAATAAGATGTTGAACAAGGGCGAGTTTATTCCTTGGACCAGGACACTATTGATGTTTCATCGGATGTGGTGGAAGATACCACACTGGTAGTGAATAATGAAATAATTATTTTAAAAGTAATCCTGGTGCCACGCATTTATTCAAACCGCCTTCAGTTGCTTATAAGCGAGTGAAAGATGTGAAGCTTATACCCTTAGACAAGATGAGGATGATGGTTAGCTGATTATCACTAACTGAATATGGGTATAGAGATTGTAAGTTGAAAATAGGGGTGAACACATCCCTCAAAAGTGTATTGTAAGTTTGACAAGTATTGAAAGAGTTTGTTATAAGTGATATATGAAAGGAGATAAGCTTTGCGATGTGATAAATCCTAAATACGAGATATATTGGAATAAGATGTGTATGCAAGGTAAGGATATCTTTGATATGTAAAGTAATTTGGATTAAGCGATATGTAGTGACTATAAATTGCGACCAAGGATATATCCATAACCAGTTTATATGATCAAGTCTGAGGGTTAATAAAGGTATTTAAAAATACTTCCCCGCCTGAAGACTTAACAGCGTCTAGAAGTGCACACATAACTTATAAATTGAAATCGACAGTCATAATATATACATTTAAAAATTTATACCTTTACTGGTATGATAAAGAAATATAGAATTCGAGTAATCATGAAGGTTTAAAAATTAAAATTTTATAATAGCCGTTAATATAAGAAAAAGGAAATGACGATTTACGTTTATGCGTACATAGGTCAAGAATATGGGTGATTGAAATATTTAGTAGAACTCAACTACGATGAGGTATTTAAACCTTACCTAGACCGATTGTTTGTCATCTTTAGCGATGATATTATGATGTATTCGAAGTCCAGGGAAGAGCATGAGTAGTAACTGAAAATTGTTTTACAGACGAGTAGTTGTAAGTTTCTTGAAATGGGCTGCTCAGTTGACACATCTTGTTGGAAAAAGATTGTATACGAGTGGGATGATAAGTATGAAAGTAGCTTCGATGAGTTTTGATAAATTGAAGTAATGAACTGACCACCGTAAGTATTCTCACCATGACTAACAGCTCAAGAGGTTTCAGTGTGTATGGATGTAAAATGGGAAGATAGTCGTTTATAGATCCAGATAGTTCAAAGACCATGAGAGAAACTATCCGACCCATGATTTAGAGTTGGCAGTCGTAGCGTTTATATTGAAGGTATGGTGCCACCACTTAAATGGTAAGAAATTTCATATATGCACTGATTATAAAAGCCCCGAGTATTTGTTTTCATAGAAAGAGTAGAATATGAGATAACCAAGAGGGTTAGAGCTTCTAAGGGATTATAATTATGGAAAATTGTGCCACCCAGGAAAGGCTAATGTAAAGGCTGATGCCTTGAACAGAAAGAGCCTCGGGATGTTATCACATTTAATGGTCAGAGAGCGTAATCTACTAGAGCAGTTGTGAGCCTCAATAGTGATGTGATCCCTTCTGATGATGACAGTGATTTTGTGACAGCTAGCCTGAGGTTAAAATCGGATTTGAGTGACCGGATTTGCCAGGCTTAGCATGATGATCAGTATGGTGTCGATAGTTTGGGTCAGATTCAGAAGGGTATAGTGACAGAGTTCACAGTGAGTGATGATGACTTACAGAGGTTCAGAGACAGTATAAGTGCTCCACAGGACCACAATTAATGAGATAGTGTTATTGACAGAAGCTCACTCTTCGGGATATACAGTGCATCTAGGAAGTAATAAATATATCGAAATCTCTGAAAAAGGGTATTGGTGGTCAGGTATGAAAAGTGATATTGAAGAGATTGTGAAAAAGTGTCTTGTATGTCAGTAGATTAAGGTAGAACAAAAGAAGTTGCAAGATTATTGCAGCCTCTACCTTTATTGACACGGAAGTGAGAGCAAGTTACCATGAATTTTGTGATGGGTTACAGAGCACCCGAATGAATCATGAGGCTATTTGGGTGATAGTCGATAGATTGACTAAGTCTATCCACCTTCTGGCTATGGAAATCCCCAGATACTCTGAGTGTGTAGGCGGATATATATGTACGGAAAATTGTGAAACATTATGTAGCGTTCCTGTGAGTATGATATCAGATAGGGATTCCCGCTTCACTTCCCACTTCTGAGAATATTTTTTAAGAAGCTATGGGGACCCGACTAAGTGTTAGCACAGCTTTCCATCTTCGGACAGATGTTCAGTCAGAGAGGACTGTACAGGTTCTGGAGGATGTGATGATAGCGTGTGCCATTGATTTTGTAAGCTCCTAGGATGATCAGTTGTGACCAATCGAATTCGCCAATAATGCTAGTTGTCACTTGAGTATCGGGATGATATTTTATGAGGCATTGTATGGCCGTAGGGAGTTGTTTCTCGACTTGGATAAGAAGAAGGGGGTGACAGATAGAAAATTGTTCTCGAATTGGTAAGGCAAACCTCGAAGGATGTTTAGTTGATTTGTGAGAGATTAAGAACACCTCAGAGCAGACAAAAAATCCATGCTGACAAGAGACAGAAACCATTGGAATTAACCGAGGGTGAATCAGTATTGAGTTCATTAGATTGAATCATTTGAGACATTGGACAAGGTGGAAGGTAAGGCCTATAGGTTAGAGTTACCACTTGAATTAACGGGCATCCACAATATGTCCTATCTTTTGATGTTTCAAAAATACTATCCGAACCCAGCATATGTGAACAGATATGAGCTCCAATAGTTTAGCTCAATAAAAGTATAACGTATGATTGGAAAATCGATTTGGGTATTAGAAGGAATGAGAAAGTGTTGAGGTTTAAGATGATCTCCCTAGTTAAGTATGATGGTAGTATTACACACCAGAGAAAGACACTTGAGGATGACAGTATATGATACGATAGATGTACCCGAAGTTATTTATGAACTTATTTAACTTGGTTCTAATTTGGAGGACCAAATTTCTTAAGTGGGGGAGATTGTAAGGCCCGGTTTTATCGTAAGAGCAAAAGGGAATGAATAGAAATTTTTGAGTGCATTTAAAAGTGCCAAAGGATTGAAATGGTATTCCCGAAAACGTGTAAGGGCAAAATGGACAAAAGATCGAAAGTCAGTATAAATTTGACAAGAAAATTTAACTAAAAATATGGGATTAAGAAATCTTGATCAATAACAAAGAAATAATTAAATTTCGGATTAAATTGATCAAGATATGAATTTATTGGAATAAATCAAAATTTTCGTATTGAAAAATAATCCTGAAATAATCAAAAAATATACCGAAAAGCTGAAATAAGACCGAGAAATTCATTTATGGAATAAATGAATAAAATATAATTTTTTTTAGATATTTTGGATTTTAATTGAATATTTTAATCAAATAAATAATAATAAAATTTAATTATAAATAAATAAATAAAGTAAAAAAAAAATTGAAAATTCGCGAATTCGAAGAAAGAAACAAAAAAGCAAAAGGCGAAAATGAAGTAGAGAACCGAGGGAGTCGGTTCCCTCCGTCCGGCAAGCCACCGGCGAAGCAGAGGGGCGGGCAAAGACCGGGAGAGGAGCCCGACCACCGGGAGACCCATCTACGGTCGTGACGTGTGGTGAGGAGGCCGAAAAGAGGAGATCGATGGAGGGAAGTCGAAAGAGAGAAGAGGCAAAATCCGATGGCCACCGGCGGTGCTTGGCTCCGATTGAGGCCAGTCGAGAGGTCCCCTGCCCAAGATGCGTCGAACGGCGGTGGAATCACGTTGGGAACTGATTAGACGACGCCAGAACGAGGAAATGATGCTGAATCGGAGTGAACCGCTAGACCAAATCAGACTGAACTGCTGGATCGAACCAGTCTGAACCGGGTTGAACCGAACCGAACCGAACCGGTTTAACCAAAAAGAAAAGGAAAAAGGAAGAAAAAGGGAAAAAAAGAGGAAAAATTGGAGAAAATTCCAGTGATGCAATCGAGCTACGGGTAAGTCGGTAAGCGGTCGAATTAACCGATTTAAATTTCGAAATATTTAATTTGATTATTAATCGACTGAAAATTTCCCAAAAAAATATTTAAATGTGTAGCTCGACAATTGACGTTAAATGAGAGCTCCAGATAGCCTCGATTTGCGTATTATCATGGAATCTTGGGTAAGTAATCCTTATTTATGACAATTTTGTATTGTTATGCATGATTGATATTTATCGCATAAATTACGGATTTAAATTCCGCTGTTAATGAATTAAATTTTGGAAAATTGGATAAATTGTCGTAAATACTAAATTAAGCTATTTGAGAAATTAGAATGAGGCTCAATATAAACTGATGGGCCCAATGAGCCCAATAGGCCTCGATAATTTGAATAGTAAGTGAAAAACAGGCTTAAGGTCGATTAAGGCCCATTATGGTGCAATCGGGCCCAATATGGGTAAACGGGCCAAATGATTTAAATTAAGCCCAGAAAATTATGAAATACAATTAATTGTATTGTATATTGACCTGATGAATATGTATCCGCAGTTTCAAAGATTTGATCCGGAGCAAATCAGACTGCGGGACGAGTCATCAGTGGAAAGGTCAGACTGTACAGAAAATGAGGTAAGGGAATTGTGTGAGTAGCTAGAGGTAGCTACGCGTATTTTAATAGCTTTTCTATACACTGAATATGTATGTATACCCTGATTGTATATAATGATCCTAAAAGTGGTTCAAATGATTTTAAGGATCGAAATAGGTAAAAAGGCCATTTTATCCCTATTGAGGGAAGTTCACCTAAGGATGGTGAAAGCATGGCATGCATGAAATGCATGATTTAAGGACTTTTATGATTAAGGTATTTTATTGATTTAAATCAAAGCAAATTGGTAGATTGGCCAATAATTGTATAAAATTCACAAGATAACACTACGTAGGTGTTATTTGTATTTAAATAAAATTCTTTGGAAAACGGGCCAACTATCAAGTTTATATGGAAACAGATAATGCTGGCATATAGCTCGCACTATATTTGCGTTTGTGAATGTACATAAATGTGCTGGAGCGGTTGCTCGCACTGACTTGTGTGAGATCATATGTATGAAATGTGCTAGAGCGATTGCTCGCACTGATTTTTATTCTTATGAAATGCATGAGAAGTGCTGGAGCCTAGCTTACACTCTGTTTTGACATGTTTTGACTTGTTTTGACCAGATATGCATAAAAAGGTGCTGGAGCGATTGCTCGCACTAGTTTTTATGATTTGACATGATGAGAGATGTTGGAGCTTAGCTCGCATCCTGTTTTGATAAGAAATTTGCATAAAGCCGTGCTGGAGTGTAACTCGCATGAGATTTGATTTAATTATGCATAAAGCCGTGTTGGAGTATAACTCGCACGAGATTTGATTTACTTGAGCATTTATTCGTGCTGGAGCGTTAATCGCACGAAGTTTTATATGGTTTTATAATTCATTTTAAAGCCGTACTGGAGTTTTTCTTGTACGAGGTTTTCACTGAGTTTTTATACATATCCGTACCAGAGCATTGCTCGTATGTGGATTTTACTTGAATTTATAATCAGTTTAAGTCGTACTAAAGCGCTGCTCGAACATAGATTTTACTGATTTTTATGAAATCGTGCTAGAGCTTTGCTCACACGAGATTTTTTGATATCATGAATATGGATGGAGCCGTGCTTGAGCTTCGCTCACACAGGGATTTATATGACATGCATATAGCCATGTTGGAGCCTCCTGTAGACTGTGTGTCATAGTGAAATGATATGCTCACACGTGCATACTGAGACAGAGATGATATGGGTGGATAAGACCTATTACAAGCACCCCTGATTGAGCTTGGGTTCACGGAGTACGTAGTACCGTGTATATCACGCGGAGTACGTTGTGCAGTGGGGATTATTCGAGTGGAGTGGCATTAGCCACAAGGCAGCAAGCCTTGCCCTCGCAATCCTGGTGTTATGCGATTCTGGCGGGTAGGACGACCCACCTCCCGTTTCAGGTGTGATACCCCGCACACTAGGTACCATGTTGCCAGGGATCACAAGGTTATGGCCATAGTCCTATGTTGTTACTGATAGTCACCTACATGTCTCACATGATATAACTATTGGTCGATAGACCAAGGTAGGCCCGAGGGAGGGGTCAGGCCCTCGATTTTACGATTTTATGATTTTATGATATATGACCCTGAAAGAAGCGTAGTTTTATAACCAAAGCTTTATAATAAATTTTAATGACTTGTTTTATGAATTTGAGATTTAGTTATGAGATAATTGACCCGGAGCGGGTTATTTTATTCTGCATTTTGATGGAATGATTTGAATGAAATAACATGATGGTGTTATCCATGCTTTTATTTCAAATTCATGATTTGTCTTACATGACATGAAAGAATGCATGATTTTGATTAAATTCATGCTAAGTATGATTTACTGATGTCACATAAAATGCTATTGAAGCATGAATTACATGCTTTTCTATATGCATAAATAGTTTTGGATAAACTATGTCATGATATATGCATGGTTTTGTGCTTGAGATTTTAATGAACAGAAATGGATTTTAAGGGCATGGCATTATGAGCATGTAGATAGTGGAGCTATCTACTTACTTGCATAATTGCCTTACTGAGCGTGTGGTTTGCTCACCCCCTTATTTTCCATCTTTTTAGAGCACTCACAGTAATTAGTAAGCGGCTGAAGACTTGCATTCTTGGTATCCGTTGCTTCCTATCGAGAGACAGGTATACACATTTGTATAGTTTTATATCTAAATATGTAATGCACAGTACTGTAAACGATTATGATGTCGGGGATGTAGAGTTATAAATACCATTGTCTATGTATTTAGTTAAAGTCAAAAGATAGTAAACTCTGATATGTGAATGTGATTATGGAAATGGAATGGTAATAGGTGAGAGGTAACTAACACCGAATCATAGCCCAACTGTTTATAGGATGGTCACGATGAAAGAAAGGTAAGAGTTAAATAATAAACGGAAAAGCGAAAAATTTACTCTAATTTTTAGGTAATTTGGGTCGTGACATATGCACCTACCGAAAACAACAAAAACATAAAGACGAGAGTGTAAACCATAAAATAGGACACTTTCGGATTTTTGAGAAAAATTCAAACGTGGTCAATGGTCAAGAAAAGTCAAAGGTAGTTAAGAAAAGTGGACTTTGACCATAGTTTACTAACCATGGTTAAAAACTAATGTAATTGTGGAGAAAAAATTAGGGAAAAACACTTTTAGTTAACATACAAGATAATCATCCCTGGAAGTAGGGAAAATTTATTTAATCGAAACCCGGATTAAATTTAATGGGTAAAAACATAATGGATCAAAGTGGAAATTGTAAAGCCCATTAAGGTATAACAAGTGTGGACAAAATTTCTTAGGTCCATTAGACTAAATTGTTAGACCAATTTATGGGCCCAATATTTAGACAAATGAAGACCCAATGTGTAGTAAAAATTTCAGCCTGAAATCCCATTAGGAAGGCCCAAACTGAGAGGCCCAAACTGAGAGGCCCAAACTGAGAGGCCTAAATGCTAGGCCCAAATTAGTAAATTTCAAGCCCATTAGTAAAAGGTAACCATAGCCAAATTGGTAACTATTACCTAAACCAATTCAATTCAAACTTGTTAGCTGAAAATTAAGGCTTAATGACTAAGTAATTGACTTATAAAATCAGCCAATGTAACATATTCTTCAACCCATCATTCTCGGCTACACAAAGAAACCATTAACAAACACATAGTCAAGCTTTCTCTCACTAGAAATCACTAGGAAAAAGGCATATTTGAAACTTGCAATCTTCAGGAAAGTTGTTCCAAATTGAGAGAGGATTAACATATGTTGGAATTGGCTATCAAGGAGCAAAAGTGAGCAAACCGAGAAGCTTCAAAGTTTCGGCCAAGTGTGAAAGTGCAAGCTAGGTATAATATCAAGCTTTCAAATTCATATATGTTAATGTATGAATTATTCTAAGTTGATTGGTATATGTTTTAAGCATTGAAACACATGAAATCACTATGAACATGGATTAGCCGAGAGTGGGTAATGATAAATTGATGAATACCCATATGATTTTATGACATGAATAAGTTGGTATACATGTGTTTATGATTATGGTATAGTTAGAATAAATCAATTTGATCAATTCGTGAATGAATTAAGTTGGCAATCAAGGTGTTTGATAAAATGTCTAAATGAACTAAGTTAAGCTTAAGAACATTGCCAACCAAGTGTTTGTGAAAATACCTAAGTGAATGGCTAGTGAAATGGCTGATGGTGGTGTGGTGCTCGGCATGGGTGGTTCTCGGCCATGGCATATGGCCGAGAGGTCCAATAGGCCAAACCCAATTTGTTTTGATCCAATGGGCCAAACCCAATTTATTTCGATCCAATGGGATGTAATAGGTCTCGGACAAGCCTAATAAGAGTTGGTGGGCACCACAAGCCCAATAGGCCCAACAAAAATGAATAGTAAAATGAAAATGGGCTTAAGGCAGAGTTAGGCCCATTAAGTGAAATAGACTGTATTAAATTTGAAATACCGTAGGAAAAGTAAAATTAAATTGAAGAATGGTTTTATGCAGCTCCAGAGATTGTTGGAGGAGCTAATCGAACTGTTGGATCGAGCAGTGTTGAGAAAGTAAAATTTCTCGAGTGATTTCAGGTAAGGGACTTTTGTGAGTAGTTAGAGATACCTTCACGTATATTTATCTTCTTTTGCACTAACTTAAAACTCTGAGGGTCAGAGAAAGTGAATAATAATTATAGCGACCCGATAGTGGCAAATTACGATTTTATCCCTAGTTAGGAAAAAAGTCAACTTTTGGGAAAAGTTGTAAAAAGCATGAAAACCAAAATTATGAGTGTTTTTATTGTTGTTTAGCAGAATAATAGGTTGATGGGCTAATGTTTTCATGGATGATGAGAAATAACACAATTTATAGTGTTGATTTTTATGTTTTAAAAATCATCCTTCTTAAAAAAGCCATCTATCGAATTATGTGAGAATAAATCGTGCTAGAGTACGCTCGCACTTGATTTCATATGTTTTCCACATATATTAGTGCTTAAGTATGATTCGCACTAGTTTCCATGACATGCATGATAGAGTGCTAGAGCATTACTTGTACTCAGTTTTATACGATTTATGCATGATAGAGTGTTGGTTTCAGGACTCATTCTCAATCCATGACCTTAACCAAAATCACTACAAATTTTTCGCATTTTTAACTTACCTTTCCTCTCTTCAATGGTTGGGCTGTGATTCGATGTCAGAATCCTCGCTTACCACATTATCCATTATCACACATACATGTGAGATTATATAAAAGCTAGTACAAATACATTCCCCATAATATATATTGTATACATCACTGTGCTGTTTCTATGTTTAGATATATAACCGTACAAAATCTGTATACCTAGCGGTCGATAGGAACTAGCAATAGACTCAGGAATACTATCCCTCAATAGCTCTCACTCTACTATTGATGCTGTGTAGAGAGATGTAAAGAAAGGGGGTGAGCATACAACGCGCTCAGTAAGGAAATCAGGCAAGCAAGTAGATATCTACACTATCTACTCAAAATAATGCTATGCCTTGAAAACATTATTTCCTTAACTCACTTTAAAAGCATGTCTTTAAATATATATATATATATACTTATACAAATTAAATCTCATGTACAGAAATCATGCTTTCTTTCTCAAATGTAGGCATGTAGTGCAAAACAATGCATCTTTATATAAATCATGCCTTTAGATAAACCATGCCATGTATATTAAATCACAATAAATATGGCATTTAAATCATTCACATCACAAAATTGGAGTCTGACCCATCCCTCAGGTCTGTCCACAATTTAAATCAGTCAATCAAGTGATATATCATGTGAGACTCTGTGGTGAAATGTAAATAGTATCCCAGACTATGATCATATCCGACATGTGATCCCAAGCAACACAGATCTCGATGTGCGGGGCATCACTACTGCAATAGAAGGGGGGTTAGTCCATCACAACCGCCAGCTATATCCTCCTCAACTCCACAACACCACACGGTATAGTGTACTCCATGCCACTCGCACGGTACAACGTACTCTGTGGACCCTACATCACAGTCGGGGTGCCTGCCATAGGTCTTAGCCCTCAAACCATGGAATATCATACCACGTCTCTAGTATCCTCATGCGGATATCCTCTCACATAATGTGACACTCAGTCACATAAGGAATCAAGCATGTGTTTTAACATGTATTATATATCACATACAGTACGCGCCTTTGAGTGCGACTCACAGTCGACACTCCGCTCAAACACTGTTTCACATCACAAAACTCAACTCTAGTGCGAGTAAACCTCCAGCAACTAGGTAATGCATAGTTCATGTTTTAAATCAAGTACGAGCATTAGCTTCAGTACCATGCTATGCACAATATCATCAAATCAACTACGAGGAATAGCTCCAGTACTATGTCATGTATAAATCATGAAGAATCGAGTAAGAGCAATGCTCCAGCACTTTGTCATGCATCTCATGTAAAACTCGAGTACGAGCTAATCGCTCCAGCACTCTCTCATGCATATATCATAAAAACTGAGTACGAGTAAGAACTCCAACACTCTATCATGCATGTCATGGAAATCTAGTACGAATTAAAATTCAGCACTAATATATGTGGAAAATATATGAAATCCCGTGCGAGCTGTGCTCCAGCACGATTCATTCCCACATAATATGATAGATGGCTCTTTAAAAGGGGATGATTTATAAAATATCAAAATCAGCACTATAAAGTGTGCTTATTTCACATCAACCTTAAAATCATTAGCCCATCTATTTATTCTTCTGCTAAACAGCAGTTAAACACTCAAAATAGTGGTTTCCATGCTTTTTACAACTTTTCACAAAAGTTGACTTTTTGACTAACTAGAGGTAAAATCGTAATTTGCCACTATCAGGTCACAATAATTATTATTCACTTTCCCTGACCATCAGAGTTTTTAAGTGAATGTAAAAGCATATGAAAATACATGCAGGTATCTCTAACTACTCACAAAAGTCCCTTACCTATAATCACTCAAGAAATTTCACTTTCTCCGCGCTGCTCCTTTCAGCAGTCCGATTTGCTCCTTCAATACTCTCTGGAGCTGCATATAACCATTTATCAGGTTAATTACACTTTTCCTAAATACAGTCTATTTCCCTTAATGGGCTTTAATAATCCTTAATGGGCCTAACTGTGCCTTAAGCCCATTTCATTTTACTATTCATTTCCATTGGGCCTACTGGGCTTGTGGGGCTCAACTCTTATTGGGCTTATTCTAGACCCATTACATCACATTGGGCCTAAAATATTTAGGCTTGACCCATTGGGCCTCTCGGCCACATGCCATGGTCGAGAGTTATCCATGCCATCGGTTACACCATGGCATGCCGACCATATCTCTTTTCTTAGCCAATTCACTTAAGCATTTTTACAACCACTTGGTTGGTAACTTTCTTAAACATCATATAGTTCATTTAGGCATTTTATCAAGCACCTTGATTTCCAACTAATTACTTGTATTAATTAATCAAATTGATTAATTCTAATTACACCATAATCATTAACACATGTACATTAATCCATTTATGCCTTAAAATCATATGGACATAAACCAATAGCTCACTACTCACTCTTGGCCTAACCAACATCATAGTGATTTAATATGTTTCAATGATTAAAACATATATTAATATACTTAAAATCATTCATACATTAACATATATGAAATTGAAAACTTGAAAATATACCAATTGTTGTGTTCACGCTTGGCCGAATACTTTGGAGGCTCACGGTTTGCACTCTATGGCTTCGTGATAGCCAATTCCAACATATGTGACTCTCCTTTCAATTTGGAACAACTTTTATGAAGGATGCAAGTTCCAAATATGCCTAATTCCTAGTGATTTCTAGTGAGAGAAAGCTTGGATAATTTGTTTCAATGGTTTCTTCTTCTAGCCGAATTTGGTGTGATGAAGATGACAATGGTGTGGCTGATTTTTTAAGCCACTTACTTAGCCATTAAGCTTTACTTTCCAGCCATTAAAATTGACTTTCTAATCCTTAGCCATGAGTCACCTAATGAGTCACCTTATGAGTCATGGTTAGCTTTAACTATGGTTAGATATTTATCTCATGGGCTTTCCATTTGGGCTTCTTGGTTTGGGCTTTCTTAATGGGCTTTCAGGCTGAAATTTTTACTATACCTCGGGTCTTTAATTGTCTCAATATTTGGTAAATTAATTGGTCCAACAATTCGATCTAAGGGACCTAAGAATTTCGATATACTTTTAGTATACCTTAATGGGCTTTAAAATTTTTACCTTAGGCCCATTATGTTTTTAACCATTAAAGTTAATCCGAAATCCTTCCGAATAAATTTTCCTTACTTTCGGGGATGATTATCTTGTATTCGGACCAAGAATATTTTTCTCCAATTTTTTCTCCATACTCTGGTTAATTTTTAACCATGATTAGTCAACTATGGTAAAAGTCCACTTTCTTAACTATAGTTGACTTTTTCCTTAACCATTGACTAAGTTGACTTTTTCTCAAAATTTCAAAATTGTCATATCTTATGTCTTACACTCTTGTCTTTATGTTTCAACCGTTCCCGGTGGATAATTACACCCGAAACACCTTAAAAACCTTAACTCGCCAAAAAGGTCCATTTTACCCTTTTTAGCTTTTACTCTTGTTTTCTATATTTGGGACTAAATCAAGCTGACTTTCCTTCATGAGTTCTCTATTCTTTCTCATTTCAAGTTCTTATTTTTAGTCAGAATGATTTAGATCTACTTGGTTTAGCATGTGACTCTTATAGCTCACATTAGGCTTTTTATGTAGCTTTTGCGCGTTAAATGATTTTACTAACACTTTAAGTCTAGTAAATGCTCTTCTTATGATTCAACTATAACAATAGAGTGTTCATACACATAGGAATCATAAGGAATAAGCTACAAAAATCTGGGTCTAACAATCCTCCCCCACTCAGAAAGTTTGGTCCTCCAAATTAGAACCAAGTCAGTCATCAAATAGGTGAGGGTATTTCTCTCGCATCAGACTCTCTAGCTCCCAAGTAGCTTCTTCTGAAGTATGATGTTGCTAGAGAATCTTCACTAATCCAATATTCTTCGATCTCAATACCTTCTCCTTCCTATCCAATATCCAAATCGGTCGCTCAACATATGACATGTCCTCTCGGAGCTTCAAAGGCTCGTAACTAATCACATGTGCCGGATCCAGGTGATACTTCTGAAGCATCGATATGTGGAAGACGTTATGGACACCTGATAAGTCTGGTGGCAATGCCAACCTATACGCCTTATCTCCCACTCGATCAAGTATCTCAAAGGGTCTAATATAACGAGGATTTAGTTTCACTCTCTTCCCAAATCTCGCTATGCCCTTGGAAGGAGAAACTCTCAAAAACACGGATTCACTGACTGCAAACTCTAGTGGCCTACGTCTCCTGTTAGCGTAACTCTTCTGTCTGCTCTGAGCTGTCCTCAGTCTCTCTACTATCAAGTGGACGTTGCTTGCATAACCATGTCAGGAGCAAAAATCTTACGGTCACCCACTTCTTCCCATCCAATTGGGGAACGACATCTACGGCCAAATAAAGCCTCATACGGTGCCATCCTGATACTCAAATGATAACTATTGTTGTAGGCGAACTCGGCTAGTGGCAGGTGGTCATCCCAGGAGCCTCTAAAATCTAGCACACATGCTCTCAACATATCCTCCAGAGTCTATATAGTCCTCTCTGACTGACCATTTGTCTGAGGATGGAAAATGGTGCTCAAACTTAACTGGGTTCCCATGGCTTCCTGAAAATGTCCCCAAAAGTGAGAAGTGAAACGGGAATCCCTATCAGAGAGTATGTTCACTGGTACACCGTGTAACCTCACTACCTCGCGTTCATACAGTTCTACTAATGAACTCAGAGTATCGGTCGCTCTCATAGCTAGGAAGTGGGCTGACTTCGTCAGTCTGTCGACGATCACCCATATAGCATCATGATTCCTGCGGGTTCTCGGTAAACCCAGCATGAAATCCATGGTGATATGCTCCCATTTCCATATCAATATAGGTAGAGGCTACAATAACCCTGCAGGTTTCTGATGCTCTACCTCCACTTGTTGACATACGAGACACTTTGCCACAAAGTCTGCTACATCTCTCTTCATACCCGACCACCAGTATACCTTCCGGAGGTTCTGATACATTTTGTTACTCCCCGGATGTAACGTATACCTCGACGAATGAGCTTTCGCCAATATCAATCTCCTTAGTCCTGGATCCTCGGGAACACATAATCTACCTTTGAACCTCAGTAGTCCATCAGAACTCAACTCAAAGTCAGTCACTGTGCCCTTCTCCATCTGACCACTCACATCCTTATAAAATGGATCAGTCTGTTGAGCCACTCTGATCCTATCCAACAGATCCGGCTCCAAGCGTAGACTAGCTATCACATAGCCTGTATCCATGTCAGAAGGCACGACTCCCAAACTGAGGCTAGCAAACTGCTCTAGAAAATTATATTCCTTAACCATCATATACGATACCATCCCTAGGCTCTTCCTACTCAAGGCATCAGCTACAATGTTAGCCTTACCCGAATGATAAAGTATCTCACAATCGTAGTCCTTCAGAAGCTCTAGCCATCTTCTCTGTCTCATGTTCAACTCTTTCTGTGAGAACAGATACTTGAGGCTCTTATGGTCGGTAAATATCTAGAACTTCTCGCCATACAAGTAGTAGCGCCATACCTTCAACGTAAACACTATTGCTGCTAACTCTAAATCATGGGTCGGATAGTTCTTCTCATGATCCTTCAGCTGTCTAGATCTATAAGCAACTACGTTCCCATCTTACATCAATACACAGCCCAGTCCCTGATGTGAAGCATCGATATACACTGCAAATCCTCTTGAGCTGGTATGGATAGTGAGAATCGGAGTGGTGGTCAATTGGCGCTTCAACTCCTCAAAACTCTTCTCACAATCCTTGTTCCATATGAACGATACACTCTTTCGAGTAAGACATGTCAACGGAGCAGACAACTTCAAAAATCCCTCGACGAATCTCTGATAGTATCCAGCTAAACCCAAAAAACTCCTACTCTCGGTGACTGTCCTTGGCTGTTCCCACTGAACTACAGCCTCTATCTTTGATGGATCAACTGATACACCATCTCTCGATACAACATGTCCTAAAAACGAGATCTGTGATAACCGAAAGTCACACTTACTGAGCTTCGCATATAACTCATTCTCTCGCAGAGTCTACAATACGATCCTGAGATGCTCCTCATACTCCTCCTTGGATCTTGAATATATCAATATGTCATTGATAAAGACGATAACAAACTGGTCCAAATATGGCTTGAACACATCGTTCATCAAAGCCATGAAAGTAGCTGGAGCATTCGTCAATCTAAATGGCATGACCAAGAAATGATAATGGCCATATCGGGTACAAAATGCTATCTTGGGTACATCTCCACTCCGAACCTTCAGCTGATGATACCCAGACCTCAGGTCAATCTTAGAAAAGACCTATGCTCCCTGAAGCTGATCTAACAAGTCATCAATACGTGGAAGGGGGTATCTATGCTTGATAGTGGCCTTATTTAACAATCGATAATCTATACACAATCGGAGGCTCCCATACTTCTTCCTTACAAACAAAACCGGTGCTCCCCAAGGTGAAACACTTGGTCGAACAAAACCCCTATCCAACAGCTCCTGTAACTGTCTCTTGAGCTCCTCTAGCTCAACCAAGGCTATGCGATATGGTAGTCTCGAAATAGGCTCCGTACCAGGTATCAAATCTATACAAAACTCCATCTCTCTGTCTAGTGGTAACCTTGGCAATTCATCCGAAAAAACATCTGGGTACTCGCTGACCACAGTAATATCTGACAACTCCAGATGTGCCTTATCCATATCTACCACGTACGCAATGAAACCTTGATTTGTTGAAGGTTTTCTAAATCAGTAATCATGTAATAATCATAAATACTCCTTTCATTTATTCTTATTAAACTTTATAACATATCTAGTAGGGTTAGGAAACATAACTGTCTTAACATAATAATCTAAAACAGCATGGTTTGCAGATAGCCAATCTATTCCTAATATTACATCAAAGTCACTCATACTTAGTAATATTAGATTAGCTGTTATTTCCTTATCCCTTACTCTCAACTTGCAGTCATTAAATACATATTCTACAACTTGATTACTATTTATTGGCGTACTAATCAACATCATCATACATAATGGTGTACGCTCTACATGTCTTACTAATTTACATGCAAATGAAGGCGATACAAAAGAATGTGTGGCACCAGGATCAATTAAAACATATGCTTCAATATCATAAATCAGGATGTTACCTCGTATCACATCCGATGAAGCATCAGTTGTCCCCTGGTCCAAAGCATGCACTCGCCCTTGAGCCATCACTTGTTTCCCCTTTTCTTCTATCGTCGCTCTACCTCTCTGAGCAGACGTACCAGATGGAGCTCTATCAGGCTCCCTGCCCCTTAGTGGTGCAGTACTATGCATCTCTGGGCAAGCTCTAGCTATATGCCCCTGTTTCCCATATCAGAAACATACAATAGGAGTCAGTAGACATGGTCTACCTCCATGTTGTTTACCTCATCTTCTGCACTGATCGGCAGCAGGTCTCTGTCCTCCTATGACAATGCCCTTTGCTGGGGCTAGAGTCGGATAAGCAGGAGGTCTAGCATATCTCTCTCGTGCCTCATCCACTCGTGATATCTTATCGAAGAGTTTCTTCCCTCCTCGATAACCGAAATCTCTAGTCGGCCTTTTCTTTTGTATATCTCAGCTACGGCTAAACTTCCCACACTCGAAAGCATTCCTCTCATAATCTTGCTCACACAGTTACGCCCTGCGCACTGCTTCCTCATATGTCGCTATGTCTAATGGAACCAACCTAGACCGCAGAACCAGTCTCAACCCATCGATAAACCTGTGGACCTTCCTGGCCTCACTATACATGGTATCTAGGTCATATCTCCCTAGGGATAGGAATCGAGTCTCATACTCGTCCACTGACAAACTCCCCTGGTTCAGTCCCATAAACTCTACCTGTAGTTTCCGTTGTGCTGTATCGAGAACAAACTGCCTCTTAAAGGCCTCCCAAAATATCGCCCAACTACTGTCTGTGTGTCGGGCTCTCAATATAGGTCGGGTGGACTTCCACCAATGCTCTGCAGCTCCCCTCAGTAGGAACGCAGCAAATGCGACCATCTCCGAGGTCGTACACTCAAAGAATCCATAAAGCTTCTCCATCTCCGCCAACCACTCCTCAGCAGCTACAGGGTCCTTGACCCCACTAAAAGATGGAGGTCTAAACTTCTAGAAATCTCGCAACCGATGTAGATCACATCCGTACCCTAATCCACTACCACCCGAACCTGGTGGAGGTGTAGGAGCCTCTACTGTCCTCGGTGCATGAGCTATTTATGTAGGTGTATCAGGGACAACTGCCTCTCTTATCGCAGCTCTTGTCTCCTGTCTCTACCTACCTGGCATCGTCTGTGCCAACATCTCTACAATTGTCTCAAGACTACGCTCTAATCTCGCAAAGCGTGTCTCAGCACACTCGGGTGCCTCAGTAGCACCTGGAGTCTCATGGGTAGGTAATGGTTCGATAGCAGCTCGTCTCTCGGGCCTATCTTCCTGACCCCGAGCCCTGCCTCTCATACCTCACCGCTACGCATATTTGCCATATAGGCAAAGTTCCTGCATTCATAATCATGAATTAGTTCATTTCTTATTTGGTATACACAGTTATATCTAAACATAGCACAATACTATGAGGATGTACACTTTCCTATTTTCTAACACCGACTCACATCAGACCAACCTCGGCTCTGATACCATTCTGTCAGGACCCGTTCTCAATCCATGACTTTAACCAAAATCACTACAAATTTTTCACATTTTTAACTTACCTTTCCTCTCTTCAATGGTTGGGCTGTGATTCGATGTCAGAATCCTTGCTTACCACATTATCCATTATCATACATACATATCAATATACTGTTACTGATTGTAACTACTTTTATAATACATATGAGATTATATAAAAGCTAGTACAAATACATTCCCCATAATATATATCGTATACATCACTGTGTTATTTCTATGTTTAGATATATAACCGTACAAAATCTGTATACATGGCGGTCGATAGGAACTAGCAATGGACTCAGGAATACTATCCCTCAATAGCTCTTACTCTACTATTGATGCTGTGTAGAGAGATGTAAAGAAAGGGGGGTGAGCATACAACGCGCTCAGAAAGGAAATCAGGCAAGCAAGTAGATATCTACACTATCTACTCAAAATAATGCTATGCCTTGAAAACATTATTTCCTTAACTCACTTTAAAAGCATATCTTTAAATATATATATATATACTTGTACAGATTAAATCCCATGTACAGAAATCATGCTTTATTTCTCAAATGTAGGCATGTAGTGCAAAACAATGCATATTTATATAAATCATGCCTTTAGATAAATCATGCCATGTATATTAAATCACAATAAATATGGCATTTAAATCATTCACATTACAAAATCGGATTCCGACCTATCCCACAGGTCTGTCCGCCATTTAAATCAGTCAATCAAGTGATATATCATGTGAGACTCAGTGGTGAAATGTAAATAGTATCTTGGACTATGATCATATCCGACATGTGATCCCAAGCAACACAGATCTCGGTGTGCAGGGCATCACAGCTGCAACGAGAGAGGGGTTAGTCCATCACAACTGCCAGCTATATCCTCCTCAACTCCACAACACCACACGGTACAGTGTACTCCAGGCCACTCGCACTGTATAATGTACTCCGTGGACCCTACATCACAGTCGGGGTGCCTGCCATAGGTCTTAGCCCTCAAACCATGGAATATCATACCACGTCTCTAGTATCCTCATGCAGATATCCTCTCACATAATGTGACACTCAGTCACACAAGGAATCAAGCATGGGTTTTAACATGTATTATATATCACATACAGTGCGCGCCTTTGAGTGCGACTCACAGTCGACAATCCCCTCAAACACTGTTTCACATCACAAAACTCAACTCTAGTGCTAGTAAAACTCCAGCAACTAGGTCAATGCATAGTCCATGTATTAAATCAAGTACAAGCAATAGCTCCAGTACCATGCTATGCACAATATCATCAAATCAACTACGAGCAATAGCTCCAGTACTATGTCATTTATAAATCATGAAGAATCGAGTACGAGCAATGCTCCAACACTTTGTCATGCATCTCATGTAAAACTCGAGTACGAGCTAATTGCTCCAGCAATCTCTCATGCATATATCATTAAAACTGAGTACGAGTAAGAACTCCAATACTCTATCATGCATGTCATGGAAATCTAGTGCGAATCAAAATCCAGCATTAATATATGTGGAAAATATATGAAATCCAGTGCAAGCTGTGCTCTAGCACGATTCATTCTCACATAATATGATAGATGGCTCTTTAAAAATGGATGATTTATAAAATATCAAAATTAGCACTATAAAGTGTGCTTATTTCACATCAACCTTAAAATCATTAGCCCATCTGTTTATTCTCCTGCTAAACAACAGTTAAATACTCAAAATAGTGGTTTCCATGCTTTTTACAACTTTTCACAAAAGTTGACTTTTTGACTAAATAGGGGCAAAATCGTAATTTACCTCTATCGGGTCACAATAATTATTATTCACTTTCCCTGACCATCAGAGTTTTTAAGTGAATGTAAAAGCATATGAAAATACGTGCAGGCATCTCTAACTACTCACAAAAGTCCCTTACCTGCAATCACTCGAGAAATTTCACTTTCTCTACGCTGCTCGTTTCAGCAATCTGATTTGCTCCTTCAATACTCTCTAGAGCTGCATATAACCATTTATCAGGTTAATTACACTTTTCCTACTGTATTTCACATTAAATACAATCTATTTCCCTTAATGGGCTTTAATAATCCTTAATGGGCCTAACTATGTCTTAAGCCCATTTTCATTTTACTATTCATTTTCGTTGGGCCTATTGGGCTTGTGGGGCCCACCAACTCTTATTGGGCTTATTCTAGACCCATTACATCACATTGGGCCTAAAATATTTGGGCTTAGCCCATTGGGCCTCTCGACCACATGCTATGGCCGAGAGCTATCCAAGTCATCGGTTACACCATGGCATGCCGGCCATGTCTCTTTTCTTAGCCAATTCACTTAGGCATTTTCACAACCACTTGGTTGATAACTTTCTTAAACATCATATAGTTCATTTAGGCATTTTATCAAACACCTTTATTGCCAACTAATTACATGTATTAATTAATCAAATTGATTAATTCTAATTACACCATAATCATTAACACATGTACATTAATCCATTTATGCCTTAAAATCATATGGACATAAACCAATATCTCACTACTCACTCTCGGCCTAACCAACATCATAGTGATTTAATATGTTTCAATGCTTAAAACATATATCAATATACTTAAAATCATTCATACATTAACATATATGAAATTGAAAACTTGAAAATATACCAATTGTTGTGTTCATGCTTGGCCGAATACTTTGGAGGCTCACAGTTTGCACTCTATGGCTTCTTGATAGCCAATTCCAACATATGTCACTCTCCTTTCAATTTGGAACAACTTTTATGAAGGATGCAAGTTCCAAATATGCCTAATTCCTAGTGATTTCTAGTGAGAGAAAGCTTGGATAATTTGTTTCAATGGTTTCTTCTTCTATTCGAATTTGGTGTGATGAAGATGACAATGGTGTGGCTGATTTTCTAAGCCACTTACTTAGCCATTAAGCTTTACTTTCCAGCCATTAAGCTTGACTTTCTAAGCCTTATCCATGAGTCACCTAATGAGTCACCTTATGAGTCATGGTTAGCTTTAACTATGATTAGATATTTATCTCATGGGCTTTCCATTTGGGCTTATTGGTTTGGGCTTTCGGGCTGAAATTTTTTCTATACCTCGGGCCTTTAATTGTCTTAATATTTGGTCAATTAATTGGTCCAACAATTTGGTCTAAGGGACCTAAGAATTTCGATATACTTTTAGTATACCTTAATGGGCTTAAAATTTTTCACCTTAGGCCCATTACGTTTTTAACCATTAAATTTAATCTGAAATCCTTTCGAATAAATTTTCCTTACTTCCGGGGATGATTATCTTGTATTCTGACCAAGAATATTTTTTCTCAATTTTTTCTCCATACTTGGGTTAATTTTTAACCATGATTAGTCAACTATGGTAAAAGTTCACTTTCTTAACTAAGTTGATTTTTTCCTTAACCATTGACCAAGTTGACTTTTTCTCAAAATTTTGAAAGTGTCATATCTTATGTCTTACACTTTCGTCTTTATGTTTCAACCATTCCCGGTGGATAATCACACCCGAAACACCATAAATACCTTAACTCACCAAAAAGGTCCATTTTACCCATTTTAGCTTTTACTCTTATTTTCTATGTTCGGGACTAAATCAAGCTGACTTTCCTTCATGAGTTCTCTATACTTTCTCATTTTAAGTTCTTATTTTCAGTCAGAATGATTTAGATCTACTTGGTTTAGCATGTGACTCTTATAGCTCACGTTAGGCTTTTTATGTAGCTTTTGCGCGTTAAATCATTTTACTAACACTTTAAGTCTAGTAAATGCTCTTCTTATGATTCAACTATAACAATAGAGTGTTCATACACATAGGAATCATAAGGAATAAGCTACAAAAATCTGGGTATGACAGCTGGAGCTATTGCTCGTACTCAGTTTTATGTGTTTTGTGCATAGCATAGAGTGTTACTTGCACTAGAGTTCGAGTTTGTGATGTGTGAAATAGTGTTTGAGTGGAGTGTCGACCGTGAGTCGCATTCAAAGGCGCGCACTGTAGTTTTACTATGATATAAAAGACATGTTAAAAATCGTGACGATTTCCTCGTGTATACTGAGTGCCATACTGTTGAGTTATTCGCACGTAGAATTAGAGACGTGGTATTGATTATCCATTGAGATAGGGTCAATGAGTGTACATTGTACAGTGTCTTATTGTGATGTGTATGAGGAGTTGATAGCTGGCGGTTATGATGGACTGACCCCCCTCCCGTTGCAGCAGTGATTGCCCCACACACTAGGATCCGTGTAGCCTGGGATCACATTATAGGATATGGCCATAGTCCAAGATATTATTGCATTTAGCCATTGAGTCTCGCATGATATATCACTTGATTTTATGATACAGATAGACCTTAGGGATGGATCAGAATTCTATTGTTGTGCTGTAAATGATTTAAATGCCATATTTACTGTGATTTGAATGTAAATGGCATGATTTATCTAAAGGCATTATGAAATTATAAAGATGTATTATTTTGCATGAAATGCCTATATTTGAGAACTAAGCATGATTTCTGTACATGGGATTTAATCTGTACAAGTATATATATATTTTAAATACATGCTTTTAAAGTGAGTTGAGGAAATAATATTTTCAAGGCATAGCATTATTTTGAGTAGATACTGTAGATGTTTACTTGCTTTCCTGATTTTCCTATTGAGCTGTGAGCTCATGCCTTTTTTTAACACCTCTCTACAGAGCATCCGCAGTAGAGCGAGTACGATTGAGGGATAGTATTCCTATTGTCTGTTGCTATTTCTTATCAATCGACAAGTATACACATTTTGTACGGTTTTGTATCTAAACATATAAACAACATAGTGATGTAAGCGATGTAAATTATGGGGGATGTATTTGTATTAGATTTTATATGAGCTCACTTATGTTATAAAAGAATTTACAGTCAATAGATAGTATATTGACATGTATGTATGATATTGAATGAATAGTATGGTAAACGAGAATACTAACATCGAATCACAGCCCAATTATTGATAAGGAGAAAGGTAAGTAAAAAATGAAAAATCTGTAGTGGTTTTGGTTAAGTCACAGGCTGTCGTGATAGTATTTACTAAAATGCAAATGCAAAGGAAGTAAGAAAATGCATATAAGAGAAATAAATGACAAATAAAGGCTATAAGAGCCACAGGCTGAACAGAATGGATTTAAATCATTCTGACTAAAGATAAGAACTTTAAATGTGAAAATATAGAGGGTTCATGAAGGAAAGTTGGTTTGATTTGGTCTCGAAATCATTGAAGTAGAGGAAATGCCCAAAAAGGGCTACACGAACTCGAAATGGTCCGTTTTAGGTGGTTTGACATATTCACCTCCCAGAAATGGCCAAAACATAGAGATGAGAGAGTAAACCATGGAAATTGATATGTTTGGATTTTTTTAGAAAAAGTTAAACATGGTCAATTGTTAAGAAAAGTCAAGGCTAGTTAAGAAATGTTGACTTTGACCATAAAGAACTAACCATGGTTAAATTTTAACCTAAGTAAAGTTAAAAAGTGGATAAGAAATTGATGTTGCCTCTACAAACAGCAACAGGAATTTACCTTTCACGTATTCTGATTGCACTAACGACAAAAATGTGACGTCCGTGCGATTTGTTCCACGTGTTCTTCGTATAATCTGCAAAAACAACAGGAATCAGAGGGGGCAGGGATTTGTCCCTGCACGCGCACTCCGATAATTAAGTAAGTAATCGGGAGTTGTATAAGTAAGAGGAAGAGAATGTGTTTCTTAATTCAAAGGGTTGAAGTATTCCTCCATGCTTTTTTGTTCTTTGGTTTCCTCCCCTTTTCTGAGAGCTCCTCGTCATATTTATAGGTTTCTTCTAAGTCGATTCGAGCTGATACCCAGGCGCGTGTCTGGGCCGCGATAGAGTCATGGAGCACTCTGTCGCGCTTCGGGTTAAGTAGCTTGCGGGGGAGTCGGTATGCGGCAGAGTACCCATGGACCTCTGGTGCAGGCTGTGCGGGAGACCTTTGTCGCGAGGGCAATGCGGGAGACCTATGTCGCAATAGAGGGGATGGAGTTTGTCGCGCCTACTGTGCGGCACACATCCCAGGCGACAGAGTGCCTATCGCCCCGAACACTCTGTCGTTCAACAAGCGACTGTGTCGCGCAGCAACTCTATCGCGAAATCAGCCACGTGGTTTATTCTTGTTCTGACACGTGGCAGTCAATGGTTGGCGGATAGTTGTACACGTGGATTCTGGTGACACGACCACCATCAATTGCTC
Organism: Firmiana major; assembly: GCA_033439115.1. Taxonomy (NCBI): domain Eukaryota; kingdom Viridiplantae; phylum Streptophyta; class Magnoliopsida; order Malvales; family Malvaceae; genus Firmiana; species Firmiana major. Next base: position 37,826,892 of record CM065902.1, read on the forward strand.
CCCACTCTTTGGTAGGAATTTTTCCTACGAAAGAGTGTCTGGGTCCGGATTTTTCTCGGGTCGGGTCGAATCTCCACGCGTGTGGCGACGCAGGCGAGCCGCTATATATACTGGGCCCCTGCTGTCCTCGTCGCTACTCAGTTCTCTCGCAAAAATACTCTACCGTATTTTCCTCTGCAGACTCTGTCGCTACTCTCTCGCCACTCTACCGCAACTCCATCGCAACTCTGCCGCGCACACAACACTGTGTCGCAGGTCTGTCGCGTATTCTTGAGACTCTGTCGCGAGTTCTTCTCTCCTTCATTTTAGGTAATTTTATAGTACGTGGTTCCACTTTTTGGCTTTCGAACCCCTAAAAATGGCTGGCCATGGTGTAGGAAAACAAATAGACCTAGGAGTAAAGTCGACTTTGAAGGAAGCTGACATCCGAGATCTAGTATCTAGGTTTCCCTTACTCGAGGGATACGCCTATAGACTTCCAACCCCCCAGGAGAGTGACATACGTCGTGTGTCCAATGGGGTAGTCGTTTTTAGGGAAGCATTAGAGTTAGGACTCCGCTTCCCATTGTCCGACTTCGGGGCTTCCTTCCTTAGGACGCACGGGGTATCCCCGACACAGTTGCATCCTCATGCGTGGATGCAATTAGTAGCGTTCACCGTGCACTGCCATTCAAGGGGCGTCCCTCCATCCCTTCCTCTCTTAGATGTATTTTTCAGGTTTCGAGGGAGCCCCGGCTTAGTGCCTTACTCGCTTCAGCGGGTGTATTAGCCCGATTTTGAGAACAGGTTGTTCGAGAAACCTGCTAACAAGCTTCATGGTTTTGAGCCAGAGTGGCTTGTTGTAGAAGTGCCCGAGGGCCTGGATTTCCCCACCCGTTGGGAGAATAGGCGAGAAATCCCCAAGGGTCCCAGGATTTCCATGCTTAGGGAGCAGTTATCTTCGAATGTCAACAAACTGCTAGTCCGTCATCCCATTAGCCTTGACAACCTTTTATCAAATGAAAATTTGATATCAGCTGGCTGGGGTATGGGTCCGATCCCTGTTGCCGGACCCTCTGTTCCTTCATCCGATCCTCCACCTTCGACTTCCCCCGAGTTGAATCCTAAACCTATAAGGCCACAGGAGGATATAGGGAGTACCAACGTGGAGTCTAGTTCTGGCAGTGAACCCTTAGCCGACCTGACTGGCTGGGAAGGGTTCGGCTCCACTTTCATGGTGCTCCCTGATGACGACGCAATAAATATAGAGTCCCTTCGGAGCATCTCGATTCTCCTGATGGTAACTTTTAATTCTTTTTACTACTTGTTGTTTTTGATCAGTTTTTGACCACTGATTTATTTTCTTTTCCTTTTTTGCAGAAATGAGTCACTTTCGGCAATCGTTGGGTCGTCAGGTCTCGGAGGCTGGTCCTTCCAGTGCTCCTACCAGGAAGAGGCGTCGTTTAGCCGACGATGTCCCAAGCGAGGCACCGGTCCCCTCTCAGCTTCCTCGTGCTCGGACCTCCTGTTTCTAGGCAGGCGATGCCTCCCCCTCCTTCGGAGCAGAGGGATCTCTCTCGGGATAGGGGGAGAGTCGCCTCATCTTCACGGGGGGCTTTCGGGTCATCCGGGCGATCCCGCTCCGAGGAGCGTGCGGAATGCAATATCATTCCGTCACAGCGGAAGAATCGAAGGTGCTTATACATCGATGGTTCGATGGGAAGTAGGCCAATACTACCGAGGATAGGCCCTGCTGACGAGAGATCCTACCCCGTAGATAGGGGGTTTTTTATGAGAGGGGTCGAATTTCGAGTTTACCCCAGGGTCTGCGACAACGATACTTTGGACACTCCCGGGGTGGCTTCCCGGATTAGTTGGTCTTCCATCCTTCCTCGGGACGAGGCGAGGATATTCCAGAATTACCCGGAGGGGGAGGACTTAGCCGACATGGAGGCATTGAGGGTAAGTTTCATACTCCTCTTCATTTGACTCCTTTTTGCTACATTCTTTGAATCTAACTTTTTGCATTTCCTTGCAGCTGGCTCAGAGAACCGTGGCCAACAATGCCCAGCACCGGGCCTATCGGGAGCGGGCCGATAAAGAAATTCGGGAGCTGAAGGACAAGGTTATGGAGTTATCCAACACTGTCAATAACTTGTCCAAACTTCCAGATTTGGTTCGAAACTTGGAGGAGCAGCTCACGAAAATTCACCAAGACCTGAATCAGGCAAAGGGGGATCTCACTGTCGAGACAGCCCGATCTGGCAAATTCCATGAGGATCTTCAGGAGGCCCATGCCGAGCTGGATCGTATGCAGTCCAGCTACGGGTCCTTACTCACTTGGAATCAGGAGCTTGAGCAACGCGTTGCCGATTTAGAAAGTCAAGCTCCTACTTTGACCCGAGTAGAGATCGATAGCATCCGGGCAGAAGTCGTAAAGGAGTACCGCCTTTCCAAAGACTGCTTGAGGCGGAAGGAGGATTTCTCGAATCCCTATGTAAAGTACGGGTTATATCTTGCCTGATCATGGTTAGAGAAGCATAGGGATGGCGAGGAATTCCCCGAGCTTCAATATACGAACGAGGCAATGCTATTCGAGGCCCCCGACTGGACCAAGTATGAACCTGGGGCTAAACCCGCGGACGAACTATTCGAGAGGACCGCTCAAGATGACCTCGCCAACCTCACCGGTCCTTGGGAGCCCGCGGATTTGGGCGGTGCTCCCGAGCCTATTAACGTTCTTCTTGATTTGGATGGCGAGGAGGGTCAGCAGCAGTCTCTGGGTAGTGAAGGTCCGTCTGTAGCTGATCCCCAGCTTTCTCCCGAAGATTAGATAGCTATTTTTGTTTTTTGTTTTTCTTTTCAAGTACTTTATTGTCCTTTTGTTGAATGTAATTGTAAAGATCTACTAAAGATCTATTTGTAATAGCTTTTGAATGAAATGAAATCGATATTTTTGTTCATGCTTCGTATCGCATTACTTCTCTATTTATCATTTATCATTCTTTGTCTGTTTGTTTATTTTGCTTGTATATATTCGCTTTGAATGTATTCGTGTATGCTCCCCAATTCTTGATAGAAAGGTATACTTTCAGAAAAATTTTTTTGCGTAAACGTATAACTGTTTAAGGCTTGATTACTATGACGTGAATGCGTCTTTAGTTTTTATAGCCTTGATGTTTTTATTGCCTGGCCACAGTGACGCATAGCGCCTCAGGCTCTTATGGCTCGTCAGAGTGTACGCCTGGCCACAGTGACGAATAGCGCCTCAGGCTCTTACGGCTCGGTAGTATGTATGCCTGGCCACAGTGACGCATAGCGCCTCAGGCTCTTACGGTTCGTCTGAATATACGCTTGGCCACAGTGACGCATAGCGCCTCAGGCTCTTACGGCTCGACTGAATATACGCCTGGCCACAGTGACGCATAGCGCCTCAGGCTCTTACGGCTCGGCTGAATACACGCATGGCCACAGTGACGCATAGCGCCTCAGGCTCTTACGGCTCGGCTGAATACATGCCTAGCCACAGTGACGCATAGCGCCTCAAGCTCTTACGGCTCTGCTGAATGCATGCCTGGCCACAGTGACGCAGCGCCTCAGGCTCTTACGGCTCTTCTGAATGCATGCCTGGCCACAGTGACGCATAGCACCTCAGGCTCTTACGGCTCGGCTGAATGTATGCCTGGCCACAGTGATGCATAGCGCCTCAGGCTCTTACGGCTTGGCTGAATGTACGCCTGGCCACAGTGACGCATAGCGCCTCAGGCTCTTATGGCTCTTCTGAATGTACGCCTGGCCACAGTGACGCATAGCACCTCAGGCTCTTACGGTTCTTCTTTATGCACGCCTGGCCACAGTGACGCATAGCGCCTCAAGCTCTTACGGCTCTTCTGAATTCCTGTCACAAGATTTAGATGCATAGAAGTTGCAGATGTATAATAAAATGACATTCTGCGTGATGATTTGATAATAATATCTTGTGATGGTATAAACAAATGATAATACTGTTTGGGGAAAGAAAATATAGCGATTAATTCAAATACAACTTTAGGTGATTTGAATTCCATGTTTTCCCTATCTTCTTCCCTGGTAGAGTTTCCAGAACACAGGTGTTAGGTCCAATCTTGTATCAGATTCTGTATGGACCTTCCCAATTGGCTCTGAATTTCCCATCCTCCTTCAGGGCATTCGTGATCTGCGACTTTCTGAGCACTAGATCTCCCTCAAACATTGGCCTATCTCTCACCCGGCTATTATAGTAGTTGGCCACCCTCTGATGATAGGATGCCAATCGAATAGCCGCGGCTTCTCTATGTTCATCGAGTAGGTCCAAGCCTTCCCTTAGAGCTTGTGAGTTTTCTTCCTCTACTAAGGGTACCACTCTTGGTGATAACGCTCCAATTTTCACGAGGATCAGTCCTTCTGCGTCTGCGGTAGAGGTCCCCCGCAAGCTACTTAACCCGAAGCGCGACAGAGTGCCCATGGACCTCTGCCGCAGGCTGTGTGGGAGACCTCTACCGCAGGCTGTGAGGGAGACCTTTGCCGCGGGGCAACGCGGGAGACCTATGTCGCAATAGAGGCGATGGTGTCTGTCGCGCCTACTGTACGGCACACATCCCAGGTGACAGAGTGCCTATCGCCCCGAACACTCTGTCGTTCAACAAACAACTGTGTCGCGCAGCAACTCTGTCGCGAAATCAGCCACGTGGTTTATTCTTGTTCTGACACGTGGCAGTCAATGGTTGGTGGATAGTTGTACATGTGGATTCTAGTGACACGACCACCATTAGAAATATTTTTGGTTAAAATGCTCAATCTTCATCTCATTAAATAGGAAAAATTTATTTAATCAAAATCCTGATTGGTTTTAAGGGTAAAACTCAATGGGCCAACAATGGAAAATTTAAAGCCCATTAAGGTGCAACAAGTTTGGGCCAAATTTCTTAGGCCCATTGGGCTAAATTGTTAGGCCAATTGGTGAGCTCAATGTGAAGTCAATTGCAGGCCCAAATTTTAGAAAATGTTTCAACCCAAAGGCCCAATGAAAAAGCCCAAACTGAGAAGCCCAAAACCTTGGCCCATTAGTTAATTTTCAAGCCCATGGTTAAAGCCCAAAACTTATAATTCAAGCCCAAAACCCATAGCCCACACTAAGGGCTGAAATTTAAGACTAACAAGATTATTTACTTAAGAAAAAAATCAACCAACATCATTCATCATCTTCCTTAAGCTCTTGGCACCAACAAAACACCATGGAAACCTAAGTGTTCTAGCTTTATCTCACTAGAAATCACTAACCTAGAGGCATATTTGGATCAAGCAATCTACATCAATGTTGTTCTAAATTGAGAGAGGATTAACATACCTTGGAATTGGCTATCAAGGAGCCATATTGAGAGATGAATATCTTCAAAGTTTTGGCCAAGTGATGAAAGACAAGCTACGTGGGTTTTCAGGCTTCAAACTTCTAGTATGTTAATCTTGGGATTATTCTAAGTTGATTGGTGTATGTTTTATGGATCAAAACATAAAAAATCACTAAGATCCTAAGTTGGCCAAAAATGGGTATTTGTGTTTTGATGAATGCCTACATGATTTTAAGACATGTATATGTTAGTATGTATGTGTACAAGATTATGGCATAGTTAGTTTTAATCAATTTGATCAATTGGTTGATGAATTGAAGATGGCATATAAGGTGTTTGCTAAAATGTCTAAATGAACATAAACTAAAGGCTTAAGGCATGCATAGGTAGTGTTTGATGAAATGCCTAAGTGAATGGCTAGCAAAATGACTAAGGGTGGCTGGGTGTGGCGTGACCGTCGGCCATGGGAGGCATGATGGCTCTCGGCCACATGCCATGGTCGATAGGCCAAATGGGCCAAGTCGAGGTGGTCTCAGCCCAATAAGGATTCATAGGCCTTAGACCAAGCCTAATAAGAGTTAGTGGGCCCCACAAGCCTAATAGGCCTAGATGAAATAAAGTAGTAAAGTGAAATAAGCTTAAGACAATGTTAGGCCCATTAAGACATAAGAGAAAAAGGGCTAATTAAGTGAAATAAACTGTATTTAAGGTGAAATACAAATGAAAAAGTGTAATGAACTAAATAAATGATTATATACAGCTTCGGAGATTATAGTAAGAGCAAATAGGACTGCGAGATCGAGCAGTTCTGGGAAAGTGGAATTACTCGATGCAATTCCAGGTAAGGTAGTTTTGTGAGTAGTTAGGACATCTTTGCGTATTTTTGTCTGCTTTTACAATCACTTAAAAAGTCTGAGGATCAGAGGAAGTGAATAAAATTTATAGCGACCCGATATAGGAAAATTATAATTTTACCCCTATAAGGGTAAAATTAGGAAAGTTAGGAAAAGTTGTAAAAAACATGGAAAACATGTTTTCTAATGTTTTTAATGTTGTTTAGTAGATACATTGATAGATTGGCCGATGTTTTCATGATATATGTGAAAACAACACAATATAGTGTCGATTTGATTTAATTGAGTGAATCTCTTTTAAATGAGCCATCTATCGAGTTGCGTGAAAACAAATCACATTGGAGCACTACTCACACTGGATTTTATATGTTTTTTACATAAATTAGTACTGGAGTATTACTCGCACTAGATTTTCATGAGATATATAACATAGTATTGGACCATTGCTCGTACTTGATTTTAATGTGATTTATGCATGATAGAGTACTGGAGCATTAGTGGTACTCAGTTTTACATGATTGTGCATGATATAGTACTAGAGCATTGTTCACACTAGATTTTATAAGATTTGTGCATGAGGTCGTCCTAGAGTTTACTCGAACGTATTAGTCTTGAAAGAGATGATGTGAAACAGTCGTGCTGGAGGCCCGTGTGGACTGTGTGTCACACGTATGAGATACTCACACGTGCATTTTGAGATATGGCATAGGACTATCGAAACTAAAATTGGTCAATGGAGTACGTTGTACCATGTATGTGACACAGAGTGTAAGACCCGCACATTTTTATGTAATGTTTATGATTATCGAATGTACAAACAAATTACATTACATATGATTTACAAGAAATAGATGTTTTTAAGTTCTAAGTGCGAATGAATTACTAAATCAGTATAGAATCAATTGGATGGAAGTTTAACTTGGAAAATCTGGGACGATTTGCAGCTAAAATGTTGCAGGATGAATGCCAGATCAATCTCATGCAAGGAGAGATCGATCTCATGGCCTGGAAAACACAATGCCAAGCATTTTGCAAGAGGGAGATCGATCCCTCACTCAAGCAGATCGATCTCAAGTTGTCTCGGGTTGGACCAGATCGATCTCCTCTCATAGGCAGATTGATCTCCATTGGTCTCTGGATAGACTAGATCGATCTCCTCTTAAGGCCAGATCGATCTTCAAAGCCTTCTGTTTGAAACAAATCGATTATATTACCTTGAGCAGATCGATCTCATGCATTTCAACAGATTGATCTCCTGCCTGCATTTTCGAAAATTCTAAAAGTGTTTAAGTAAGGGTAGATCGATCTCCCCCTTTTGGAGATCGATCTGATAAGGCATCTTCCATATAAATTGGGCAGCAGAATCTGCATTTCACGAAAACAACCCTATTCCCTCCATTTTTAAAAAGTGACCTAGCTTTCTCACTCTAAAATCACCACTTTCCAATCATTTTTGATAGAAGTTCCTTTGAGCAAAGTTGTTCCTAGTGAGGGAGAGAACAATATAGTCAAAGATTGGAAGCTCAAACCTTGGATTGAAAGAGAAAAGAGGATTTCTCCCAAATTGGCAAAAAAGGGAAAAATGTCAAACTAGCTAAGATTTCTATACACCACTTTCTAATATGTTAATCTAGACATTATGATGAGTAATTTGGTGTATATAATTTGGTTGAAATGTTCATATACATGGTTAAACAACTATGACCTAGAATGGACTTAGTGAGAGTAAACTGAAAATGGCATAGAGTTAACAATGATTTGAGCATGTAAAGATGTTAATGAGCATGAAGAGATGATTCTAAGATGACATTGTGAAATACATAAGTTGGATTAGATGAGGATTGAAAATGGGCATAATAAGTGTTTGATGAAATCCCATAAAGAGGGAAAATGATAAACTAGAGGCATTGTGAGCATAATGTCGGTTCAATATGAATCAATAGTCTCGAGGAGCCTAATGGATTCTCAGGAAAACGAATAGAATAATTGAAATTGACTTAAGAGATAGTAAAGTCCAATAAGACGAAGGAAGCCAAATTAGTGTAAAATGGCCCAATACATTGAATTGAAATTCATGCAAGTGAAAATGAAGTATATTGGAGTATATTGATATGAATTGTCATTCATTGTAGCTCTTGGAGACATAATTGGAGTCGATAAGACCAGATCATGAGCCTTGGAAATCACAGAAGGCGATTTAAGCGTGATTCAAGGTAAGGGACTATCACGACCTTCCATGACTTAACCAAAACTACTACAAATTTTTTGTATCTTAACTTACCTTTCTCCTTGTTAATGGTTGGGCTGTGATTCGATGTTAGTATCCTCGCTTACCATATCATTCATTCATTTTCATACATACAAGTCAATACACTATCTACTGACTATAATTTCTTTTATAATACATATGAGCTCATATAAAATCTGATACAAATACATTCCCCATAATATATATCGTATACATCACTATGTTGTTTATATGTTTAGATACAGAACCATACAAAATATGTATACTTGTCGATCGATAGGGAATGGCAGTGGACGACAAGAATACTATCCCTCAAACGCTCTCACTCTACTGCTGATGCTTTGTAGAGAGATGTAAAAGAAAAAGGGAGTGAGCTCACAGCTCAGTAAGAAAATCATGTAAGCAAGTAGACATCTACACTATCTACTCAAAATAATCCTATGCCTCAAAATATCATTTCCTTAACTCATTTTCAAAGCATGTCTTTAAAATATATATATACTTGTACAGATTGAATCCCATGTACAGAAATCATGCTTTCTTGTCAAATGTAGGCATGTAGTGCAAAAATAATGCATCTTTATAATATCACAATGCCTTTAGATAAATCATGCCATTGATATTCAAATCACAATAAATATGGCATTTAAATCATTCACAACACAATAATCAGATTTCGACCCATCCCTCAGGTCTATCCATATCATAAATAAATCAGTCAGGTGATATATCATGTAAGACTTTATGGTGGAATGTAATAATATCCTGGACTATGGCCATATCCTATAATGGTGATCTCAGGCAACACAGATCTTGGTGTACGAGGCATCAATGCTGCAACGGGAGGGGGGTCAGTCCATCACAACCGCCAGCTATAACCTCCTCAACTCCATAACATCACATGGTACAGTATACCCTATGCCACTCGCACGATACAACGTACTCCGTGGACTCTACATCACAGTCGGGGTGCCTTCCATAGGTCTTAGCCCTCATACCATGGAATATAAATACCATGTCTCCAAATCCACATGCGAACATCTCACAGTGTGACACTTGACACTCAGTCTACACGAGGAAATAAAGCATGATTTTGAACATGTCTTAAATATCACATAAAATATAGTGCGCGCCTTTGAGGGTGACCAACAGTCGACACTCCGCTCAAACACTGTTTCACAATCACAAACTCAAACTCTAATGCGAGTAAACCTCTAGCACTAGGTTAATGCATAGTTCATGTTTCAAATCAAGTACGAGCAATCGCTCCAATAGCATGCTATGCACAGAACTCATTAAATCAAGTATGAGCAATCACTCAAGTTCTATGTCATGTATAAATCATGAAGAATCGAGTACGAGTAATGCTCTATCTCTCTATCATGCATCTCATGTAAAATTCGAGTTCGAGCTATTCGCTCCAGCACTCTATCATGCATAAATCATATAAAACTGAGTACGAGTAATAACTCTAGCACTCTATCATGCATGTCATGAAAATCCAGTGTGAATCATACATCAGCACTAATATATCTGGAAAATATATGAAATCAAGTGCGAGCTATGCTCTAGCATGATTTATTCTCACATAATTCGATAGATGGCTCTTTAAAAAGGGAAGATTTTCAAAATATCAAAATCAGCACTTAAAAAAGGGTGCTTAATTCACATCAACCTTAAAAACATTAGCTCATCTATTTATTCTTCTGCTAAACAGCAGTAAAACACTCAAAATGGTGGTGTCCATGCTTTTTACAACTTTTCTCAAAAGTTGACTTTTTTCCTAACTAAGGGTAAAATCGTAATTTACCACTATCGGGTCATAATAATTATTATTCACTTTGTCTGACCCTCAGAGTTTTTAAGTGAATATAAAAGTAGATGAAAATACATGCAAGTATCTCTAACTACTCACAAAAATCTTACCTGCAATCACTTGAGAAATTTTACTTTCTCAACGCTGCTCGATCCAGCAGTCCAATTTACTCCTCCACTAATCTCTAGAGCTGTATATAATCATTTATCAGGTTAATTATATTTTTTCTACTGTATTTCACATTAAATATAGTCTATTTCACTTAATAGGCTTTAATAAACCTTAATGGGCCTAACTATGCCTTAAGCCTATTTCCATTTTACTATTCATTTTCATTGGCCCTACTGGGCTTGTGGGGCCACCAACTCTTATTAGGCTTATCTGGAACCCATTACATCACATTGGGTCGAAAACAAATGGGCTTGGCCTATTGGACCTCTCGGCCACATGCCGTGGTTGAGAGCATCCGATGTCGTTGGTCACACCCTGGCATGCCGTCCATGTCCATTTGTTTAGCTAATTCACTTAGGCATTTTCACAAACACTTTGTTGGCAATGTTCTTAAGCTTCACTTAGTTCATTTTGGCATTTTATCGAATGCCTTGATTGCCAACTAAATTCATGTATCAATTAATCAAATTGATTAATTCTAACTATTCCATAATCATGAACATATGTACCTTAACCCATTTATACCTTAAAATCATATGGGCATTCATCAATATATCACTACTCACTCTCGGCCTAACCATGTTAATAGTGATTTCATATGTTTCAATGCTTAAAACATATACCAATATACTTAAAATCATTCATACATTAACATATATGAATTTAAAAGCTTGAAATTATACCTAGAATTTGTATTCACACTTGCCTAAAACTTTGGAGCCTCACAACTTGCACACTATGGCTTCTTGATAGCCAATTCCAACATATGTAACTCTCTTCTCAATTTGGAACAACTTTCATGAAGAAGGCAAGTTCCAAATATGCATAAATCCTAGTGATTTCTAGTGACAGAAAACTTGGATAATTGTATTTCAGTGGTTTCCTTGTGTAGTCGACAATGGTATGGTGAAGAAGACAATGGTGTGGCTGATTTTATAAGCCATTTACTTAGCCATTAAGCCTTACTTTCCAGCATTTATAATTGACTTCCTAAGGTTAGGTATGAGTCATCTAATGAGTCAAAGTTAACTTTAACTAAAGGTTAGATATTTAATCCATTTGCGCCTTACAATTGGGCCTCTTGGTTTGGGCCTTCCTAATGGGATTTTGGGTTGAAATTTTTACTATACCTCGGGCCTTTAATTGTCTTAATATTTGGCCTATTAATCGGTCCAAAAATTCAGTCTAAGGGACCTAAGAAATTCGATCTACGTTTAGTATACCTTAATGGGCTTTAAAATCTTTACTTTGGCCCATTACGTTTTTAACCATTAAATTTAATCCGGAATCCATCCGAATAAGTTTTACTCACTTTCGGGGATGATTATCTTGTATTCTGATCAAAAATATTTTTTTCCCAATTTTTTCTCCATACTTGGGTTAATTTTTAACCATGGTTAGTCAACATGGTAAAAGTCCACTTTTCTTAACTATAGTTGACTTTTTCCTTAATCATTGACCAAGTTGATTTTTTTCTCAAAATTTTGAAAGTGTCATATCGTATGTCTTACACTCTTGTCTTTACGTTTTAGCCGTTTTCGGTAGGTATATACACCCAAAATACCTTAAATACCTTAACTAGCTAAAAATGTATGTTTTACCTTTTTTAGCTTTTACTCTCGTTCTATGTGTTCGGGACTAAATCAAATCGACTTTCCTTCATGAGCTCTCTATATTTTCTCATTTTTAGTTCTTCTCTTCAGTTAGAATGATTTAAATCCACTTGGTTTAACCTGTGGCTCTTATAGCTCACATTAGGCTTTTATGTAGCTTTTAAGTGTTAAAGCATTTCACTATCACTTAAATCTAGTAAATACTCTTCTTATGATTTAAATAACTTAATACATGTCTGTACATATATAAATCATAACGAACAAGCTACATAAAAATTATGGGTCTGACAGGGACTTATGCGAGCTATTAGAGATAGCTATACGTATGTTTTCCTACCTGCTGTATGCAAATATATGCGATAAGTATATAGATATTAATATATGTAGGTGAAAACTAAGTATGAGAAGTAGCCTATAAGTATGAGTTGCATGACTTCCATGTGATTATTGTGAAAAGAGATTTTACAAACGTTTTGAGAAAGAGTAATAATAGATGGGCTCTCAGTTTAGTAATATGCATGAAAAGCTTTTAACGAGTGATTGAAGGGAGAGTGCCCTCTCACTCATACTCAATGAATGGAGCATTCTATTTATTTTTTTTTGTGAAATCGTGCTAGAGCCTAAATGGCAATAGTAGATTTACCAGCCCTGCTCGTACATCATTTTTAAAAGGGATTTTTGAGAAAAGCAAAAAGGGTGCTCGATGCCTCGGGTGATGCTGAGTGTTCCACTTGAGAGCTCGCACTAGATTTTAGGAATCATGCTGAAGCCAAAGAGTACTACTTAGTGATCTTGCTTAGATTATACTCGCATGTGACCCCCTCAATTTAAAGTGATGGGAAAAAACTGTGCTCGATGCCTCAAGTTTGCTGTGTGTTCTTATGCTGAGTTACTTGCACATGGTCTCTTGAGCTTTACTATGTGATAAGAAAAATCGTGCTCGATGCCTCAGGTATGCTGTGTGATCTTAAGCTGGGTTGCTTGCACGAGAGTTTGTGAGTCTGCTGTGTGATTAGTAAAACTGTGTTGGAGCCATCTGTATTACTTTGTGATATTGCACAGACCTGCTCGTACGTGATTTTGAGACAATGGAAATGGGTGATAAGATCCATGGGAGCATGATGTACCGTAAGCATTAGCCATGGAGTACGATGTACCGTGATATCTTAGTGATTCTGTGTGAGTTGAAATGATGGTTGATTTGCCTTCCCAAGCATAGGGTTCCTGCACACCTGATCAGTGTTGCTTAGAATTCAGACTATGGCCATAAGTCTTTTTATCTGTGTGATACAACATTGTGTTACTAATGTGTGAGGTGACAAATGTCCACCCTATTTTGTGATACAGGGTGATATACAATCCCATTATATGTCTCAAGTGAATTGATTTGCTAAGTGTGTTCTGTGTGAACTGATAAATGAAGCTGTGTAGTTTTTAAAGATTGAGTTGTGTGAATTGATGATGTATATGCATACACCTATCTAGCGAATTAATAGTTTCATACCGATGGAAGCTATTTTCAAATAAATGCATATGTTTTATAAGGAAAATAAATGTTAATATTTTACCATGTAGATAGTGTAGTTATCTACCTACTTTCATATTTTCCTTACTGAGCGTGTTAGCTCACCCCCTTATTTCCTCCTCCTCATATACTACGCAGTAGTGAGTTACTGCAGTTGTCCCTGCTACGGTGTTCTCCAGTTCTCCAACAGTACAGAAGTATACACTTATGAGAAAAAAATTTGTATCATGTAAATTAATGTACAATTTGGTTATCTTTTGTACGAAAGGGATGTATATAATAGTAACTGATGTAAACGTTTTCGCATATTTATAAAAGAACAGTTTCTACTTCATTTAATGAATGTTAAATTATGAATGGACGAGATGTAGATATGGAAGTTGACTCACAACCCAACTATATGTAGTAAGTTAAGTCACGGGAAGAGGGTCGTGACAGAGATTGATATCAGAGCTTGAGTTGGCCTGATGTGAGTCAATATCCATAGTTAGGAAAATATACACCCCTAAAGTACTGTGCATTATTTGGATACAATTGTGTATACCCAGTTTGAAATGTAACTGAGACACTTGTTATTGAGTATGCAGGATGTCTGATAGACGATGTATTCATATAGGAGTGAGGTCGCGCTCTCAGGGGCATAGAGATGTGTCACGCCCCGGAAGTGCGAAAAATAGGGCTAATTTAAAACTTTTTATTCATTCATTCACAATTAAGAGTGCATTCCTGTGCAGTGCCATACATCATCACATATATTATACCTCAGGATCTCGTCATTGAATAGCATATATTATATCATATACATTACTTGATCTCAAGTTAGTTAATCCTAATACATCCCATACAATGTTATACATCAAGTGTCTGCAATTACAGTAATTGTCTGGGTACATGAAAAGATAAAAGATACCTCAAAATACAATATATGGCCTGGAGCTCAAGTCCTCCACTAGCCACTACTCCGTACGTCGCAGGAAAACCCTTTTCACTTGAAGAAATCTGGGGGGAAAGAAAACAGGGTGAGCTTCTAAATCGCTCAGTTATTTGTATGTGAAACTCATTAATCTCATTTGAAAACCATAGCATGAAAGTACTCAAAACGACATTCTCATGTCTCAAATCATGTGAAAACATGAAGTAAAAAGGCTCAGTCTAGAGTAATAACAAAGCATGTGAAAATAATGCGATAAACGCTTTCTCAAATACGTGATAAAATCACTATAATAATAATGCACACACGTGGCATAGCCACTGATTCAATTTCACACGTGGCACAGCCACTAACTCACGTGGCATAGCCACTGATTTAAATTCACACGTGGCACAGCCACAGAATAGGGTTTCACGTGGCAACGGCCACTAATTAGGGGTTCTCACGTGGCAACGGCCACCAAATGGGGTATCACGTGGCAACGGCCACTAATTAGGGGTTCTCACGTGGCAACGGCCACCAAATAGGGTTTCCCACGTGGCAACGACCACCAAATGGGGTATCACGTGGCAACGGCCACCAATAGGGTTTCTCACGTGGCAACGGCCACCAAATGGGGTTTCACGTGGCAACGGCCACCAATAGGGTTTCTCACGTGGCAACGGCCACCAAATTGGGTTTCACATGTGGCAACGGCCACCAAGTATACGTGGCATAGCCACAGAATGGGTTATTCTCACGTTACCAGAACGGAGAAGAAATCGGGCTTACATGCTACCAGAGCAATGCCCGGTGTGTACTCAAAATTACACACCTAAGTCTTATCACACAAGACTGGTTTGCCTTCACGTAGAACTCATAAGGGTTTTTCTCTCATAAAACTTATTTGAAAACCGTTTTGTACTCAACACAAAACATAATACGATCGAGTTCCAACAGGCAAAGCACACACACATTTCTCAAATCTTGACATTGCCTTAACGTAGAGCCCAATTCATTACTCACACAAATTCGACGGTTTATAAAGCAATTTCACACTCAGCTTATAAACACATAAAATAATGGGCTCCAACCGGCTATAAAAATCGTGTGCATTTATATCTCAACACAACACTCAACATGTTTGTTTTATAAACCACAAATCATGCTATAATAGTTTACAAATCATGTACACAAATGGTTTAGATTTCCCTTACCTCTTTGCACCTCGTATAGTGCAATCGTTTCCCCCGTATCACGGACTAGCCTCGCATTCCACTCTGAAACTCCCGAGCTGTCCAAACGATGTTAAAACATCAATACTCAATTATCTCATCAACCTCAATTCTCAAAATCGAGCATAATTGCTCATAACACCTCAAATCTCTTGATTCTCGTAACTCTACCCCAAACTACACTCTCATTCACAACATCTCAACGTTCTACATTTCTCATGCCAATTACCTATGCTAATTCACCACATTGTCTAAATTTCTATTTATAGCTCAAATTCCCAAAATTGGTAAATATCATTATCACTCCAACCACATTGCAATTTCATCAATCCCTAATCATTTTTCAGCTATTTTAACACAATGCCAACAACCATTATCATCAAAATCATCTCGGACATAAGGATCGAAGTTTAGAAATTACCTAAAACTTGTGGAGAGCTTATCTCTTGCCTCGATTGATTCGTCTTTCGATTTCCAAGTATGTTGTTCTCTCTTTGATGAGGAACAACTTTCCTTCTTACCACAACTTCTGATTCGACCGGAAATGGGTGCTTTGGATGAGTGAGAAAGCTAAGTTTCGGTGAAAATGGGGGTTGGAAGAGAGAGAAAGTGAGATTGCAGGAGAAAAACAGGGGTTCCTTATATAGGCTGAGGGTAGGAGATTGATCTGGCTCTTGATGAGATCGATCTGCATTTGAATTTTTTGGGACGATTTGGGGCAATTTATGCCTAGGAGATCGATCTGTCGAGGGGTGAGATCGATCTCTTTATGGCTTTATGAGATCGATCTGCTCCATGAGGAGATCGATCTTCTCCCAAACAGAATCATTTGGAGATCAATCTCTTCCTCATAAGATCGATCTTCTTTCAAACAGAATCATAAGGAGATCGATCCTCTTCCATTGGAGATCGATCTGCTCCTCAAATTCCTCCTTCCTTGTCATTTTCAACTCACCAGATCGATCTCTCCTCATAACTTCACACTTATTTTAAACACTTAACATATAAATCTCCAATTATCATTCCCCAATTCACTTAGCTCAATAAGTTACACTTCAAGTTCATATTACATAAATCAAATATATCTAAATTTCTCAGATCTCACAAGATGAGCCTGAGAGGCACAGTGGGTCTAGTTCTAGTAGAGATCCACCCAATCTTAGTGAGGCTGTTGAGGCATGTATAGAGCATTTACAACGTAGTGTAGACACAATTATGGAGTTGTTTACACAGGTGATGGCCAGATTTGAGGGTAGATAGGAGAACCCTGCTAGTTAAGCAGCAGCACCTGAGAGACATGAGCCAGCATAGCCTACACCGAGACCTCGGGCTGCAGAGGCAGAGATTTCTGCACCCCCTTCAGTTCAGGATATTCCCTCACCAATTTAGGATCCTGTAACTCCACAACAGGTTGGTGGAGAAGGAGTTTGTGATTGTAACCAGGGCAGGCTAAGACAGTTCAGGAAGTTTGGACCACCTTCGTTCAGCGTGGTGAAGGACCCAGTGTTAGCGGAGCATTAGATTCACAATATGGAGAAGCTTTATAGATTCTTCCATTGCTATGCCACAGAGAAGTTCACTTTTACTGCCTTTATATTAGAGGGTGAGGTCGAGCATTGGTGGATGGCCACCCAGTCGATTCTGAGTTTACGTCACCTACTGGTGACTTGGGATATATTTTTGGATGCCTTCAAGAGGCTGTACATTCCAGCCACTGCTTAGAGGAAGATGCAGATGGAATTTTTGACCTTAACTCAAGGGAACCGTACAGTTAATGAGTACGAGTCCTTGTTCACCTCCTTGGGGAGATATGACACGGTGACCATGGGCTGTCAGGACAAGAAGGTCTAAAAATTTCTTGAGGGGTTAAAACCTTCGATCAAAGCTTGATTGGTTCCATTTGACATTACCACCTATGATGAGGTAGTACGTAGAGCTCAGCTATGTGAGTAAGACTATGAGATGCATGCCTCAGAGTTGGGCAAGAGTGGTAAAGGCAGAGATAGAGATCGGAAGAGGTCAATCGATAATAGAAGGTTCAAGAGCAGTCAGAGACTAATTATTAAAGGGCCAAAGATTGGGGAAGTACGAGAGAGCCCTACGAAGCCTCCAGCTTATTTAGCTTACCCAGCTTTACCTCCAGCTTCCACGGGCATAGTTATTAGTGGACCCTGACCTACCACCGAGCAGTGCAGGATGTGTGGTAGATATCATGGGAGTAGACCATGCCCTTTCATAAGATCCTGTTATAAATGTGGTAAACCAGGGCACACAGCTCGTGAATGCCCAAAGTTGGTTGATACCACCCTATAGAAGGGCAAAGAGCCAGAGATGGCTACAGTTGATACACCTACTCTTTGAGGAAGGCCATAGCTGAAGAGAAAGGAAAACAAGTTGTTGGTTGAGGGTGAGTGATTGTATTAGACTAGGCATTTGCAGAAGCTTCTACGAATGTGATTAAAGGTACCATCCTAGTATTTAATTTTGAACCAATAGCATTAATTGATCCTGGTGCCACGTATTCATTTATATCGCCTACATTTGAATGTAAATTGTTGGAACATGTGAGACCTATACCTCAAGGTAGGATTTTTCTTATAATTACTCTAGTGAGAGATAATGTAGTAATTGAGTATATATGTAAAGATTGTAAGTTAAAAGTATGGGAAAAAGATTTGTTGTCCAATCTTATTCTATTAGACATGAAGGATTTCGATGTAATATTAGGAATGGATTGGTTAGCTGCGAACCATGCTGTTTTAGACTGTTATGCTAAGACAATAATATTTTCCATCCCTGAAAAGTATGTTGTAAGATTTATTAAGTAATGAAAGAAGTAGTAAATTAATTCCAAGGATGGATGATTTTACTAACAAGTGTGATCATAATATGTTGAAGATTTTATTGCATATTTGGTTGATTTGGATAAGGCGCACCCAAAATTAGTTAACATCCCAGTGGTTAGAGAATTCCCCGATGTCTTTTTAAAAGAATTACAAGGGTTGCCACCAGACAGAGAGATGGAATTCTGTATTGATTTGGTGCCTGGAACGAAACTAATATCTAAACCACCGTATAGAATGGCTTTAGTGGAATTGGAGGAGCTAAAGAAATAGTTGCAAGAATTGTTGGATAAGGGGTTTATCAGACCGAGTGTATCACCTTGGGGAGCACCGATTCTGTTTGTAAAGAAGAATGATGGGAGCCTTCAACTTTGTATAGATTATCGGTTGTTGAATAAGGCTACTATCAAGAATAAGTATCCCCTTCCACAGATTGATGATCTATTGGATCAGTTGCAGGGAGCACAGATCTTTTCGAAGATTGATTTGAGGTCTGGGTATCATCAGTTGAGGATTCGAAGTGAAGATGTTCCTAAGACAGCGTTTCAGACCCGTTATGGCTATTATGAGTTTTTGGTTATGCCATTTGGGTTGACGAATGCTCCCGCGACGTTTATGGCATTAATGAATGATGTGTTTAAGCCATACCTAGATAGCTTCGTGACTGTGTTTATAGATGACATATTGGTGTACTTGATGTCCAGGGAAGAGCATGAGCAGCATTTGGGAATAATGTTACAGACCCTCCGAGACCAGGAGTTGTATGGTAAACTCAACAAGTGTGATTTCTTGTTGAGTGAGATATTGTTTCTGGGTCATATAGTGTTGAGAGACGGGATATCAGTGGATCCATCCAAGATAAAGGCTGTAATACAATGGGAAAGACTCAAGACAGTTACAAAGATTCGCAATTTCCTAGGTTTAGCAGGTTATTATCGATGATTTGTCTTGGGATTCTCTAAGCTAGCTGCTTCGTTGACATGTCTCCTCGAAAAAATATGGCATTTGAATGGGATGAAAAATGTGAAAGAAGTTTCTGCGAATTAAAGCACAGACTTACCACCGTACCTATTGTGACCATATCCACCATCTCAGGAGGTTACTCAGTGTATACAGATGCCTCGAGACATGGACTGGGCTATGCTTTGATGCAGTGTAAGACCCGATTTTAGTTAAAACACGAAATTTAAAATGCAAAAGGACTGAAATGGAACTTTCGAACACGTACAAGGGCAAAATGGTCAAAAGATCGAAATTCGATATAAATTCGACAAGAAAATTGTATTAAAAATATGGATTTGAGAAATCTTGGTCAATAAAGGTGAAATAAATTTATTTCGGGTTAAATTGATCAAGATATGAATTTATGAGAATTAATCAAAATTTTTGCTCGGGACAATATCCCAAAAATACAGAGAAAATATACCGAAAATGGTTAAAATAAACTAAATAAATTAAATAAAATTAAATAAAGGAATTAAATAATAATTTTTAGGATATTTTAAGAGATATTTGGGTATTTTTAATGTATTTTATTGATTAAAATAATAATAAATAAATTAATAAAAGAAATTAAAAAAAGAGGAAGAAACAAAAAAAAAATGCGAAAGTCGCGTGAAAACGGAAAACCACCGAGGAAAACCAAAACCCATCCCCGACGGCCACCGATGACTGCCCAGGCGAGCGACTGGTGAGGGGGAAGGCGTCGACCACCACCGGCCTAATGGAGACGCAAACGGCGGCGAACGGTGGAGCAAAAACCGAGAAAAATGAAAACCGAAAAGAGAAAAGGAAATGGCGGCCAACCGGCGCCGATCTGGACAGCCCAACCACCGCCGAATGTCCCCGAGGCACAGACGAGCCGATTGGTGGTGGCCACGACCGACGAAACTGTCGGCAAACGTCGGAAACGGCGAAAAGAGGAAATGGGTACCGACGGCGGAGAGAATAGGCCGGACCGGCCACTTTCTAGCGACCTCAACCGAAGTCGACCCTAGATCTGAGATACGGACGACCCAGCAGAGCCACTGGTGGCAGAAGCCGACGGAGAACCGGCCGACAAGGCCCTGAACCGATCGAATCGGAGTTAACCGGGGTGAACCGGCGGGTCCGAACCGGGTCTGAACCAAACCGAACCGGTTTAGCCAATGAGGAAAGGAAAAAAGGAGAAAAAAGGAAAAAGAAAAAGAGAAAAAATGGGAGAAAAATCTCGACGATGTAATCGAGCTATGGGTAAGTCAGTAACGGTCGAAAATGACCGATTTAAATTTTTGAATATTTTATTTAATTGATTTTCGACTAAAAATTTACCCGAAAATTTATGAAATTGTGTAGCTCAATAATCGACGTCTAAACGAGAGCTCGAGACAGCCTCAATTTGTGTACTAGCATGGAATCTCGACTAAGTAACTCTTATTTACGACAATTTACATCGTTATGCGTGCTTCAGATTTAATTATCGCATAAAATAAATTAAATTATGGAAATTTAGATAAATTGTCATAAATAATAAATTTAGGTATTCGAGAATTAGAACGAGGCCCAAGAAATTGTTGGTGGGCCCAATGAGCCCAATAGGCCTCAATAATGTGATAATTAAGTGAAAAACGGGCTTAAGGCCGATTAAGGCCCATTAAGGTGCAATCGGGCCCAATAGGGGTAAAAGGGCCCAATTATTTAAATTAAGCCCAGAAAATAGAAAATACAATTAAATTGTATGATATCTGACCTGAGAAATATTTATACGCAGTTCCAGACATTGGATTGTAAGCAGATCGGACTGCGTGATGAGACAGCAGTGAAAAAGGAAAGGTCAGACTCTGCAGAAAAATAAGGTAAGGGAATTCTACGGACTGCTAGAGGTAAACTTTATGAAATTTCAAAGTCATATGCAGTCTTTTAAATTATCTGAAGGGTTTAGAAGTAAGTTAATAATTTTAGTGCCCCGAATGGGTAAATTACCAAAATACCCTTGTTAAGGGTAAAATTTACAATTTTAGGAAAAATTGGGAGGAGTAAGAACAAGAGGTTCCTTCTCGTTCTTGAGGTGTTTTGATGCATGCATGAGTAGGCTAGCTAACCTTGAAAGAAAAATGCACAGCATTGCATATTTTCAATGATGAAATTGTTTTGAAAACTGTTTTAAGGAAACAGAGCCGCCTACGTGTTTTTATTGACATATGACGTGCTAGAGCTCAGCTCGCACGATGTTTTGATTTGTGTGATGCATGCATTAGTGCAGGAGCGAGAGCTCGCACTAGAGTTTTACATGCATTGGTGCTGGAGTCCAACTCGCACCAGATTTTATATATATATACATGATTTTCGTGATACGGTGCTAGAGTCTAACTCGCACCAGGTTTTATATGATTTTCGTGACAGGGTGCTAGAGTCTAACTCACACCAGATTTTTCACATGACTTGATGAGAGTGCTAGAGCTTAGCTCGCACTAGTTTTACTTGAATTGACGAGAGTGCTGGAGCATCGCTCGCACCCCCCACTGATTTTTTATGAGAACATGCGATGAGCCGTGCTTGGAGCATCGGGTAGACTGTGTGTCACCGATTAAATACGCTCACACATGCGTTCTAAGATAAGGTATGATATACGGGTCCACGGAGTACGATGTACCGTGCAAGTAGCATGGAGTACGATGTACCGTGTGGCATCTTCGGATGTGTTGTATCTTCGGATATGGCATCTTTGGATGCGTGGGATCGGATAAGACTGACGAGATGGACTGACCCACCTCTCGGGTGGTTCCCGATCATGGTGAGAACCCGCACACTAGGATCCGTGTAGCAGAGGAACTCCCGAGGACACATGGCCATAGTCTTGGTTATTACCGATATACAGATGTTGCCTAGTGTCACATGTTGATGATCTTGACGATAATTGAAACTGGGTTTTAAACTAAAATTGCATGATGCTATTTCCATGCTTTTTAAACCCATGTGTGATGTAAACTGATATTCAGGGTTTTGTGTGAGTCAAGATCACCCGAAGGAGGGGTTAAGTCCTGACTTTATTGTGAAATTTTTAAATGAGAAAGAAATGATTTAAAAAGAGTTACATGTTGAATTTTCCATGCGAACGTGTTTTACATGACATCATGAATCATTGCATCAGTTTTGAAATGTGTGGAGAAAGGGTGGTTTATGCATGGCACCACGTTCATGTAGGTAGTATGGTTACCTACTTGTTCGTAGGATTGCCTTACTGAGCTTGATGTGCTCACCCCTTTCATTTTCTCACACAGATAATCTCCAGTAGATGTTAAGGCGACTGAGTACTGCATTCCGGATATCCGCTGCTGCCCATCATTTAAGGTATATACACTTGTACATATTGTATCTAAATAAGTATAGCACAGTAACATGTTTGTAAGTAACTTTAGGGGATGTATAAATATTGTAAACATTTATAAATGACTGAGAAAGAATTAATTTGGTGGGACTGGCATTGACGCACAGCCCAATTGTTAGTGGAGTGTGGTCACGATCAGAGAACAGGTAAGCATGAAAGAAAATAACAAAACGCAAAAAATTTACTCTGATTTTTGGGTAGTTTTGGGTCGTGACATGTAGGATGGGAAGGTAGTAGCCGATGGATCTACACAACTTAAGGACTATGAGAGGAACTACCTTACATATGATTTAGAGTCGCCAGTCGTGATATTTGCATTAAAGATTTAGCACCCTACTTGTACGATGAGAAATTCCAAGTGTTCATAGATCATAAGAGCCTCAGATATCTGTTTTCACAAAAAAAATTGAATATGAGGCAGAGATGATGGATAGAGCTTCTGAAGGATTATGATTGCGAGATATTATACCACTCAGGAAAGGCTAATGTTGTGGCAGATGCCCTGAGTAGAAAGAACCTTAGAATGGTCTCATATATGATGGTCAGGGAACATGAATTGCTCGAGCAGTTTGCTCACCTCAGGTAGGATATAGACCCTCTTGATGTTGACACTGACTATGTGATAGCTAGCCTGGGAGTGGAACTAGATTTGATTGATCGGATACGACAGGCTCAGCATGCCGATCGACTATGTGAGGATCGTACGAGTCTGATTCAGAGGGGTGATGTGACTGACTTCTTAGTGAGTGATGATTGCCTATTGGGGTTTAGAGGCAGGATTGGCGTTCTTGATGACCTAGAGTTTAAGAGATTGACTTTTACAAAAGCTCATTCATCGAGATATACATTGCATCCGGGGAATAACAAAATGTATTAGAACCTCCAAAAAGTGTATTGGTGGTCAAGGATGAAAAAGGATATCGCAGAGTTTGTGGCAAGATGTCTGATATGTCAGCAAGTGAAGGTAGAGCATCAGAAGCCTACAATGTTATTGTAGCCTCTACCTATACCGACTTGGAAATGGGAGCATGTCACCATGGATTTCATCATGGGATTGCCAAGGACTAAGAGGAACCATGATGCTATCTGGGTAGTGGTAGACAAACTGATGAAATTTGCCCACTTTCTAGCTATGAAATCTACAGATACATTGAGTAGTCTGGTAGAGTTGTATGTACGGGAGATAGTGAGGCTACATGGTGTTCCAGTGAGCATCGTATCAGATAGGGATTCCTGCTTCACTTCCCACTTATGGGAACACTTTCAGGAAGCTATGGGAACTGATAATTCTATTAAAATAGAATTATTTATGATTAATTTCTTAATTAATTATTTTAATCCCCATATTACTTTATTAATTATCCCCTCAATTTAATTAAAATTCTCTTATGTACATGTAAATTAAATCCAGATGAATTTCAGTCGTTTCGATTAAAAATGGGGTGAAAATCGGCTAAAGGAGATTGGACCACTACCATTTCACTGTCTAAGTCACCATTCGTATGGACACGTGTGATGTCGGGTGTTCGTATTTTATTTGCCTCGAAAACATAAGATCAAAGGAAATCGTGCCCACATTCTGGAAGACACACGCTAGGCCACATCGCACAACTAAGTAGAAAAGAAGATGAATGACATGGAAATATCTTCTCTACAGCGAATAGCATGAAGACAAGTGGCCAAGCAATGCCAACTCATCTAGGATTGAAAAATTACAATTGTACCCCCAGTTTTGTGTATAAATAGAATATGATGAGCAATTGGAAACCAAAGAAGTAAGTAGAGTAGAACTAATTTTAGGGTAGAAGTAGAATAGAAGTAGTGCAGGTAGGGTAAAGTAGTTTAGGAGAAGAATTTTAGGGTAAAGTAGTTTTAGGGTAGTTTTTAGAATAGTTTTATTTTAGAATAAGGGATATCACTTTAGCATAGTTGAAAATTTTGGGCAAAAAGTGAAAAAAATTATTTTGAAAATTTGAGCTTGCATTGTTTGATTTTGGGATGATTTAGTACCTAGCATGTAGTTTTCCCATATTCCCATGATATAACTCCATGATTTAGTCTGACTTGGATTGAATAAGAAGCATGATTATAGGAAAAGCATGAAGTTAAATTCTTGAATTTCTCTTGATTCTGATTGTGATTGCCTCAGTTTATGCACATGTCATATCATGAATCTGTATATTTATTTAGAGAAGGCTTATGTGGACAGAGGATTGTATTTGTTCAGTTGATTTTGTGCATCATATTCTAGAATATGTTTGATCTCATTTCGAGGCGAAATATTAGATCACATTTAAGTAGGAAGATGATTTAGGCCATCTTTAGATCATTTGAGCCTTTCTAGCCATCCTTGTACATATTTTACCCCTAGTCACCCATCTGGGCCAAATAAGCTTTTCTCTATAAATACACAAACACATTTTTCCTTAGCTTAAACACTCTTTTCCTATCCCTTACCCCAAAAGCTGTAAATTCACTAGGATTTATCTTGAGCTATGTACATATGGGTTATAGGTGATAGTGAAATTGAAAAAAAAAAAGAAAAAGAAAAATACAAAAATACAATAAAAATGTTTAGCAAAATAAATAAGTTTGGGGGAAACAATTATGAGCTCTTACATCAAAGATCCTAGAAGTAATGGATGTTGAGGGGTAATTAAACCTAAATTGACTTTATCATATCTTAGCCCTAGCTGTACATTACAAGCTGAATGAAGCCCTATTGATCTTTGGTTTAGTGTGACTACATTAGTGGAGAGATAAGTGAAAAGCAAACTTATGGGAATGATCACTTGTC
The DNA here is from genome assembly GCA_033439115.1 of Firmiana major. NCBI lineage: Eukaryota > Viridiplantae > Streptophyta > Magnoliopsida > Malvales > Malvaceae > Firmiana > Firmiana major. The sequence goes on from CM065902.1 coordinate 37,852,615, forward strand.
ATTGACTTTGCATTCACTGTGTTTGCATAATCTGATCCAGGCAATGTACTGTGAAGTGACTTTGACATTTTCATACACACACAAGGAGTCAAATTTGGGTTAGGACTTATGATTGGATGATTCTGAGTGTTGGACTTATAATCGTGAATCTTTAAGATCGTTGTTTGTACTTTTTCTTTGAGGATAATATTAGGGAAATTATTATGTATGGTACTTGTTATTCCTACATTTGTTTTGTTTTACTTGAGGATAAGCAAAAGCTCAAGTTTGGGGGGTGTGATAATTCTATTAAAATATAATTATTTGTGCTTAATTTCTTAATTAATTATTTTAATCTGCATATTATTTTATTAATTATCCCCTCAGTTTAATTAATATTCTGTTGTGTGCAGGTAAATTAAATCCAGATGAATTTTAGTCGTTTCGATCAAAAATGGGCTGAAAGTGGGCTAAAGGAGACTGGACCACTACCATTTCGCTATCTGAGTCACCATTCGTATAGACACGTGTGATGTTGGGTGTTCGTATTTTATTCGCCTCGAAAAGATAAGATCGACGAATACCGTGCCCATCTTCCGGAAGACATATGCCGGGCCACATCGCACAGCCAAGTAGACAAGAAGACGAATGGCATGGAAATATCTTCTCTACAATGAATGGAATGAAGACAAGTGACCAAGCAATGCCAACTCATCTAGGATTGAAAAATTACCATTGTACCCCCAAATTTGTGTATAAATAGAATATTATGAGCAATTGGAAAGCAAAGAAATAAGTATAGTAGAAGTAATTTTAGGGTAGAAGTAGAATAGAAGTAGTGTAGGTAGGGTAAAGTAGTTTAAGAGTAGAATTTCAAGGTAACGTAGTTTTAGGGTAGTTTTTAGAATAGTTTTATTTTTGATTAAATTTTTCATTGCTACGTTTTATTTTATTGTTTCCTTTTAGTTCTCACGTTGGTGGAAACCACCATTGATATAGGTTTAAAAGTTTCTCTTTTACATTTTTTTTCTTTTTGGGCACAGTTAAACCTGTTCAATGAAAAGTTGTTTCTTTTCTTTTACTAGTTCATTTTCACTACTTTGTTTCCATGTCTTTCAGTGTTCATTTGGGTAGAATCGGGGGGAGCTTGAGCTGGTGAATAACAACCATATTGCTCAACCTATTACCCTTGTTCCATTTTCAATTCCCTCATAGTTATTATTATTATTATTATTTTTTTACTTCGTTTATCCTCCATTTTCCATTTTATGCGTTTCACCATTCTCTATTTTACAATTCGGTTGTGTTTTACTTGTTTACTATTTCATCATCTTCCTACTATTTTCTATTTTAATTTCTTAAAGTTTAAGATGAAAAATTTACTTAACTGAGTGGAGGCACTCCTGGCTAAGCATGCGGTGCAAGTTAGTTACTGGTCGCCATTCCTATGTTGCTAGCACAGTGGAGCGATGAAGGCTAAACCGAGAAAGAAGTAAGACAGTGGCTAAAGGATTTTGCATTTCCTTATTTTACTACTCTTTTCATTTTTCGTTTCGACTTCAGCTACTATTTTAAGACTGCTTGTGCGTTTACTTTTCAGACCATTTTCTTCTATCTTGTAGTGCAGAAGCTAAAGGGTGGAGTGAAGCTTGTAGTATGTGACACTACCGATGGATTTACTGTTGTTTGTGGCGTGAGGAAGCAGTGCAGGAGGAAGCAGTGCGAGAGGCTTAGCTATGCGTGGCATTGGCAAGACGAGGTGACTGAAGCCGTTCAGAACAAAACAAAGGATAAATGCATTGTTGCAGTGGACCGGGATCATTTACCTTTCTCTGTTCTACTCTATTTTAGTTCACTTCACTGTTCATATTTTGTTTATTATTTTAGTTTCTTGTTAATGGCTGATTTAAATCCATTTTCATCTTGTTAATTTTACCTTGCTGTTTCCATTCACTGTTGTCACTTTGCTACTGTGCAGGACTGTCTGGGACGTGTCGAGCAATGTTGCAGGATTAAGGTAGGCTCTGTCCGTTGCTGTTGTGCCTCAAGTAGGAGCTGGCGTGAAGACAGATTCAATGTTGGCTCATCGACAGAGGATCAATGGCAGTATAGCATCAGCTGTTGGGTTGTGCCAGTGCAGGAATGCAGTGCAAAGAATGAGGAGCGGAAGTAGCTAGTGACTGACCTGGAGCAGCTGCAGTGTTCGAGTTGTAAAGTACCCGGGTTGTGCACAGTACAGTGCACGGTCGGGGCAGATTATTAAATAGAAATTTGGTTAAAGGCATGTTTGGCAGTTGTTAATTGTTACAAGTTGTTATCATGTTTTATTTGCTAAATAATTTTTCTTATTTATGCCTCTTATTATTATTTGTTAGCTTAGGTAAAAATAGTTTTAAATTAATATACATGTTCATTAATTGTTTTTGCCTATTAGTTTAAAATTTTAGGGTAGAGTTTAAGTATTGCATTTAGGATTAAAATTAGGGGTAGAATAATTTTATGCATTTTTAAGTTAGTTTTTATTTTTAATTTAAAAATTCAAAAATATTTATCTCTCATGCATTATTTAGATTTTATTTGATTAAGTTAGTGATTAGTAATTAGAATCACTAGTTTAGGCATCTAGCTTCTCAGTTATATTTAGGAATTTCTTTATATTACTAGAATTTAATTTCATTAGACCATAGGTTAGAGGATTTTGCATTAGATTAAATTACTTGCAATTTTATTAGAATTTCATAGTGTTAATTATTTTACTTTTGCTTATATTTGCATTTTAATTTATTTGCACTAATTAATTTTAGTTCATTATTGTTCTTTTGCAGATTATTGTTTTTATTTGCTAGGAACTCTGTAAGTAATTTTAGCTCAATTTTATTTATTTTTAGTTTTCATTGTTTTTATTGTTTTCCAGTAATTTTAAATCTAAACTTTGTAGATCACCCACTGAATTCATATTTGCTAGGATATACTTAGGGTAAGATTAATCGATACTTAATTAGGCTAATTAGATTGTCTGTGGGACGATAATCGGGGACTTAAATCCCATTATTACTTATACAACCCATGCACTTACGATTAACACGTCTGGATAATTTAGAGTGGGCGTTGTCATGTCAAGTTCTTGGCGCCGTTGCCGGGGAATCACAATAAGCCATTAATTAATCGGTGAAATTATGCTTTGGTATAATTTTAGTTTTATACATACTTAGGTTGTAAATATTTAAAGCCTTAATTTAGATTAGTTAATTTTCTATCTTTATAAAAAAATTAAAAAATTAAACAAAAATTAAAACTTTTCTAAGGACTTCTTAATGTTTGCATGAGTAGAGGCAAGAGCTTTGACTACTTTCCTTTAGATCCTGAGATAGAACGAACACTTAGAAAAATTAGAAAGGACTCTAGGAAAATAGTAGCTTCGCTGGAAAACACGATGGCAAGAACAAAGAAATTAGGACTATAGCTGATTATGCTGTCCTGACTATTGGACGTTATTATATTGGCATTAGGCCACCAGCTGTCCCTGCAAACAATTTTGAAATTAAGCCTTCAATCCTCCAGATGATCCAAACTTTGATACAGTTCAGTGGGCTTGTCACGACCCAAATTACCTAAAAATCAGAGTAAATTTTTGTTATTCCGTTTATTATTAAATTCTTACCTTTCTCTCATCGTGACCATCCTACAAACAGTTGGGCTATGATTCGGTGTTAGTCACCTCTCACCTATTTACCATTCCATTTCCATAATCACATTCACATATAAGAGTTTCCTATCTTTTGACTTTAACTAAATACATACACAATGGTATTTACATAACCTTACATCCCCGACATCATATACGTTTACAGTAATGTGCATTTACATATTTAGATACAAAACCATACAAATGTGTATAGCTGTTTCTCGATGGGAAGCAGCGGATACCAAGAATGCAAGTCCTCAACCACTCACTAACTATTGCGAGTGCTCTGAAAGATGGGAAAATAATGGTGGTGAGCAAACCACACGCTCAGTAAGGCAATTATGCAAGTAAGTAGATAGCTCCACTATCTACATGCTCATAATGCCATGCCCTTAAAATCCATTTCTTTTCATTAAAATCTCAAGCACAAAACCATGCATACATCAATGAAATAGTTTATCAAAACTATTTGTGCATATAGAAATCATGTAATTCATGCATCAAAGGCATTTTATGTGACATCATTAAATCATACTTAACATAAGGTATATCAAGATCATGCTATGTAAAACAAATCATAAGAAACAATTCTTTTCATGAATTTATCATTAATGCATGGAAAACTCATCATGCTACTGCATTTAAATCATTTCATTAAAGCTGCAGTATAAAATAAATACATCTCAAAACTCATAAAACAACTCGTTACAAAATTCATTATAAAATTTTGTTATAAAAGTCACCCTTCTTTCAGGGACACATTTCAAAAATCCTTAGAAACACCTATCATCATAATAGAAAATCATAAAATCGGGGGTCTGACCCCTCACTCGGGTCTACCCTGGTCTATCAAGACCACAAGTTATATCATGTGAGACATGTAGGTGACTATATCAGTAACATCAAGGACTATGGCCATAGCCTAGTGATCCCTGGCTACACGGTACCTAGTGTGCGGGGTATCACACTTGAAATGGAAGGTGGGTCGGTCCTACCCGCCTAAACAACATAACATCAGGATTACGAGGGTAAGGCTTGCTGCCTCGTGGCTAATGCCACTCCACTCCAACAATCCCCATGGTACAGCGTACTCCGTGTGGCATACACGGTACAACGTACTCCATGAACCCAAGCTTAGTCAGGGGTGCTTGCAATAGGTCTTATCCACTCGTACCATCTCTGTCTCAGTATGCACGTGTGGGCATATCATCTCACTGTGACACACAGTCTACAAGAGGCTCCAACACGGCTATATGCATGTCATATAAATCCCTTTGCGAGTGAAGCTCTAGCACGACTCCATGCATATTCATGATATCAGAAAATCTCATGCGAGCGAAGCTCTAGCACGGTTTCATAAAAATTAGTAAAATCTATGTACGAGTAGTACTCTAGTACGTCTTTAAAATGAGTTATAAATCCATATAAAACTTTGTACGACCAAGCTCCAGCACGGTGTTATGCATCAATAAATCAAATCTCGTGCGAGTTACTCTCTAGCATGGCTTTATGCATAAATAAATCAAATCTCATGCGAGTTACACTCCAGCACAGCTTTTATGCAATTATCATATCAAAACAGGATGCGAGCTAAGCTCCAGCACCTCTCATGCATGTCAAATCATTAAAACTAGTGCGAGCAAGCGCTCCAGCACCTTTTTAAACATATCAAGTCATAAAAACTAGTGCGAGCAATCGCTCCAGCACCTTTTTATGTAAATAAAGTCAAAACAAATCAAAACATTCAAAACAGAGTGCGAGCTAAGCTCCAACACCTCTCATACATTTCACAATAATAAACATTAGTGCCAGCAACTGTTCTAGCACATTCCATGCATATGATGTCACACCAGTCAGTGCGAGCAACTACTTGAGCACATTTTATGCACACTCACAAACGTAGATATGGTGCAAGCTATGCACAGCACTATCTGTTTCCATATAAACTTGATAGTTGGCCCATTTTCCAAATAATTTTCATTTAAATCTTAATAACACCTACGTAGTGTTATATTGTGAAATTTAAGCAATTACTGGCCAATTTATCGATTTGCTTTTCTTAAAAACCAAGAAAATTCCTTAAATAAGAAATTACTTAAATCATGCATTTCATGCATGTCATGCTTTCACCATCCTTAGGTGAATTTCCCTCAATAGGGGTAAAATAGCCTTTTCCTATTTTGAGTCCTTAAAATCATTAATTTATTTCTAGGACCTTTATACATATTCTGTGTATACATACATATTCAGTGTATACAAAAGCTATTAAAATGCACGTTGCTACCTCTAGCTACTCACACAATTCCCTTACCACATTTTTCTGTACAGTTTGACCTTTCCACTGATGACTTGTCATGCAGTCCAATTTGCTCTGAATCCAATCTCCAAAACTGCGGATAAATATTCATCAAGTCAAATACAATACAATTAATTATATTTCATATTTTTGGGCTTAATTTAAATCATTGGGCCTATTTACCCATATTGGGCCCGATTGTACCATAATGGGCCTTAATCGGCCTTAAGCCCGTTTTTCACTTACTATTCACATTATCGAGGCCTATTAGGCTCACTGGGCCTATCAATATATATTGAACCTCGTTCTAAATTCCTGGATAACTTAATGAATATGACAATATATCTCTAATTCCAGGATATAATTCTTTTCATACGGAATTTAAATTCGTAATTTATTTAACACGTATAACGATGCAAATTATCATAAATAAGGGTTACTTACCTGAGATTCCATGATAATACGTAAATCGAGGCTATCTCGAGCTCTCGTTTGACGTCAATTGTCAAGTTACACAATTAAATATTTTTCGGGTAACTTTCAGTCGAATATTAATCAAATTAAATATTTCAAAATTTAAATTGATCAATTTCAACCGCTTACCGACTTACCCGTAGCTCGATTGCATCACTTAGATTTTTCCCCAATTTTTCCTCCTTTTCTTTTTCCTTTTTTCTCTTTTTTTTCCTTCTTTTCTGGCTGAATCGGTTCGGTCAGGTTCAACACGGTTCAGATCGCTTCGATCCAGTCGGTCCAGTCCGTTCAACCGGTTCAGGGCTTCGCTGGTCGGTTCTTTGCTGGTTTTCTTTGCCAGCAGCTCCGCGGGATCGTTCGATGCACGGATCTGGGGTTGGTTCGGTCTGAGGTGGCCGAAAAGTGGCCGGTCCGACCTCTTCTCTCCTCACCGTCGGTGCCCTTTCTTTTCTTCCTCCGTTGCCGGCGTTGGCCGCCGTTCTACTGGTGGATTCCGTCGCTGATCGGTCGGTCTTGGCGTGGGCCTCCTTCGGTTGGAGGTGGCTAAGCCTGAATCGGTGCTAGTCGCCGAGAAATTCTCTTCCCCTCTCAGTTCTCTCTCTTCCCCTCTCTCGATCGTCGTTCGCCGTTGTTTGTCGACTTGTTGGTACCGGTGGTGGTATGGTTCTCGTCGAGGCTCCCTTGATGGCCTCCGTCGATCGTCGATCGTTGGCAAGGGGCTCGGCTCCACGTTTGTTTCGGTTTTTGTAGAATCGCAATTTTGTGATTTTGTGTAAAATTTAGTATTATTCTTTATTTATTTATTTTATTTATTTATTTATAATTTATTTTTATTATTATTTTAATCAATTAAAATATTATTAAAAATCTAAAAATATCAAAAAATTATATTTTATTCATTTAAGCAATTAAATGAATTTCTCGATCTTATTTCATATTTTCGGTATATTTTTCGATTATTTTCAGGATAATTTTTCGAGGTAAAAACTTCGTTTAATTCCTATAAATTCATATCTTGATCAATTTAACTCAAAATTTAATTATTTCTTTGTTATTGATCAAGATTTCTCAATCCCATATTTTTAATTAAATTTTCTCGTCACGATAAATATCGAATTTCAATCTTTTGACCGTTTTACCCTTACACGTTTCCGGGACTACCATTTCAATTCTTCATTTTATCTTTTCTCATTTCATGTTTTAAATAAAATCGAGTCTTATAGGGCTTCCCCATGATGACCCACATGCTCACTTAGGGCGATTTTTAGATCTGTGCAACACCTTCAAGTATAATGGATTATCAGACGATGCACTTAGGCTTGGACTATTCCCCTTCTTGCTTAGGGATGGAGCGTGACACTGGTTAACTTCTTTACCTCCAGGATCCATTTCCACTTGGAACGAGTTAGCACATTAATTTTTAGCTAAGTTCTTTCCTCCCTCCAAAATGGCTAAACTCCGTAGTGACATATCTTCCTTTGCCCAATTCGATTCTGAATCTCTTTATGAAGCTTGGGAATGATATAAAGACCTTCTTAGGAAGTGTCCTCATCATAGCCCAGCATTGTGGCTGTAAGTCCAGACCTTCTATAACGGACTCACTAGCTAAAATAGGACCATCGTTGATGCTGTTGTGGGAGGAGCTTTAGTGTGCATGATGAATGAGGAAGTTTACGGTCTCTTAGATAAGATGGCAGCTAACAATTACCAATGGTCATCAGATAGGCAGTTGCCTAAGAAGTCGATGGGTATCTATGAGTTAGACACATTGTCTACCTTGACTTCTCAAATAGCTAACCTTACGAAAAAGGTAGAGTCACTCAGTACCCAGCATAACCCTACAAATAGTCCTAATCATGTTCTTGCTATCCAAAGTCCTTTTAATTCTTGCAATATGTGTGGTGGTACACACTCTGTAGATAGGTGTCCGCTTAATTTAGAATTTATTCAATACGTTACCCCATCTTAGAAGCAACAGAACAACCCATTTTCAAACACCTATAATCCAGGGTGGAGGAAGCATCCTAATTTTTCCTAAAGCCAAAATCAAGGGCAATCTTCTAATTCCAGACCTGTAGAGCCCCCTGGTTTTCAAGCTCTGCCTGCTCATGTACCACCACATCAGCAATTTCCATATCATCCGCCTCATCATCCACCACCACCACCAATACCTATGCTGCCCCAGCACTTACCTGCACCAGTAGCTACAGCTGAGAAGAAGCTTACAGTAGAGGAGACGTTAACTACTATCCTACAAAATCAAGCTACATCAATTAAGAATTTAGAAGTTTAGGTTGGACAAATAGCTAGTAGTCTTAGCCAACGTCCACAAGGGACCCTCCTCAGTAATACTGAAGCTAAACCTATTAGGTAGAGGGAGGGTAAGGAGCATGTTAAGGCCATAACCCTTAGGAGTGGCAAAGAGCTAGATGAACCACATGTTGAGTCTAGTCCTATTAATCTCATAGTTGAGGAATCCTTAGGTTCTAAAGAGGCAGTTTAGAAAAAGCAAGAACATCAGGATCAGGCTGCAAAGGAATCTAAGTTAGGCACTTATTCATCTTTACCTTCTTCTTCACAACCTTCCTCTTCATCTGATGCTACACATGTTACCACTACACTTCCTCCAATTAGACCACCAGTCCCTTTTCCTCAGAGGTTTCAAAACCAGAAGCTTGATCAGCAATTCGTTAAATTTCTTTAGGTTTTCAAAAAGTTTTACATCAATATTCCTTTCGCAAATGCTTTAGAGCAAATGCCGAGTTATGTGAAGTTTATGAAGGATATCCTCTCGAGGAAAAGAAGATTGGAATATTATGAGACGATGGACTTGACTGAGGAGTGTAGTACCATTATACAAAGGAAATTACCCCCTAAGCTCAAAGATCCAGGGAGTTTTACAACACCATGCACCATAGTAGATCATTTTTTTGGTAGAGCTCTGTGTGATCTAGGAGCTAGTATCAATCTGATGCCTTGGTCCATTTACCAGAAGTTAGGAATAGGGAATGCCAAGCCTACCACAGTGATCTTTCAGCTAGCTAATAGATCCATTAAGTATTTGAAAGGGATCATTGAGGATGTCTTAGTAAAGATGGATAGGTTTTTTTTCCCTGCAGATTTTATTGTATTAGATATGGAGGAAGACAGGAAAATCCCCATTATTTTAGGTAGAACTTTCTTAGCTATTGGTAGGACATTAATTGATGTACCAAAGGGGGAATTAACCATGAGAGTCCTAAATCAGGAGGTGACATTTAATGTTTTTAAACCTTTGAAGTTCCCTGATGACTCTCAAGATTGTTTTAGGATGGAGGTTAAGGAAGATAGAATGCTTGAGCATAAGAAATTTGAGAGAAGGAAGGAAGTAGATAAAGCTAAGGAGGATTTGACTGTCAGCATTCTATCACTACTTTGGCTGACCCTCCTACTTCTCGCCCTGCTGCTGAGTGTCATTTTCTTCAGCTCCATTTGAAATGGCTTTATTTTTCTTTTTACTTTTTGTAGGGTTCTTTTCTCTTTTCTATTGTTTCTTTCTTTGTTTTCTTTTGCAGAGTGCTTTTACAGTATTACGTTTTTAACCAAGCTTTAATTGTTCTTCATCGTCAGATTGGGGAGTATTCTATACTTGAGTTTCAATTCTTATATTATCTGCACACTGAGGACATTGTGCACTTTAAGCTTGGGGGAGAGGATATCACTTGAGCAATTTTGAAAATTTTGGGCAAAAGTTGAAAAACGTTTAACAAAAATTTGACCTTGCATTGTTTTATTTTGGGATAATTTAGTACTTAGCACGTAGTTTTCCCATATTTTGATGATATAACTCCATGATTTAGTCTGACTTTGATTGAATAAGAAACATGATTATAGGAAAATCATGAAGTTAAATTCTTGAATTTGTCTTGCTTCTGATTGTGATTTCCTCAGTTTATGCACATGTCATGTCATGAATCTGTATATTTATTTAGAGATGGCTTATGTGGACATATGGTTGCATTTGTTCAGTTGATTTTGTGCATCATATTCTATAATTTGTTTGATCTTATCTCGAGGTGAAATATTAGATTACACTTAATTAGGAAGGTGATTTAGGCCATCTTTGGATCGTTTGAGCCTTTCTAGCCATCCTTGTACATATTTTACCCCTAGTCACCCATCTGGGCCAAATAAGATTTTCTCTGTAAATACACTTGCACATTTTTCCTTACCCCAAAAGGTGTAAATTCACTAGGATATATCTTGAGCTATGTACATATGGGTTATAGGTGATAACGAAATTAAAAAAAAAAAAGAAAAAGAAAAAGAAAAATACAAAAACAGAATAAAAATGTTTACCGAAATAAATAAGTTTGGGGGAAACAATTATGAGCTTTTACATCAAAGGTCCTAGAAGTAATGCATGTTGAGAGGTAATTAAACCTAAATCAACTTTATCATACCTTAGCCCTAGCTGTACATTATAAGCTGAATGAAGCCCTATTGATCTTTGGTTAAGTGTGACTACATTAGTGGAGAGATAAGTGAAAGCAAACTTATGGGAATGATCACTTGTCATTGACTTTGCATTCACTGTGTTTGCATAATCTGATCCAGGTAATGTACTGTTAAGTGGCTTTAACATTATCACATACACGTGAGGAGTCCAATTTGGGTTCGGACTTATGATTGGATGATTCTGAGTGTTGGACTTATAATCGTGAATCTTTAAGATCATTGTTTGTACTTTTTCTTTGAGGATAATAATGGAGAAATTATTATGTTTGGTACTTGTTATTCCTACATTTGTTTTGTTTTGTTTGAGAACAAGCAAAAGCTCAAGTTTGGGGGTGTGATAATTCTATTAAAATAGAATTATTTGTGCTTAATTTCTTAATTAATTATTTTAATCCCTATATTATTTTACTCATTATCCCCCCAATTTAATTAAAATTATGTTGTGTGTAGGTAAATTAAATCCAGATGAATTTCAATCATTTTGATAAAAAATGGGCTGAAAATGGGTTAAAGGAGACTGGACCACTACCATTTCACTGTCTGACTCACCATTTCGTATGGACAAGTGTGATGCCTGCTGTTCATATTTTATTTGCCTCGAAAAGATAAGATCAATGGATACCTTGCCCACCTTCTGGAAGATATACGTTGGGCCATATCGCAGAGCTAAGTGGACAAGAAGACGACTGACATGGGTTAATCTTCTCTACAGCGAATGGAATGAAGACATGTAGCCAAGCAAGGCTGTCACGACCCATTTTTCCTAAAAACCCCTCCAAATTTTTTTTTCGCTTTTTCATTTCCTTACCCGTCGTGAATAGTTTCACTACTAACAGTTGGGCTATGAGTCGATGTTAGTCCCTCCTGTCATGTTACTTACCTTAACATCTATTTTCCATATTTCGTTTACATATCAATTCATTTTAACTAAGTACATCCCCAATATTACATCCGTGTACAGTATTGTGCCTCTATATGTTCAAATACAAATATTATATGAATATGCATACCTGGTCTTGATAGGAAGCAGCGGATAATCGAAATGCAAGACTACTGTCGCTCTCTTCTACTGAATGTACCCTGTAGGATGGAAAATGAAAGGGTGAGCGTAACTTGCTCAGTAAGGCAATAATACAAGCAGGTAGATAACTACACTATCTACATGCTGGTAAAGGCATGACATGTAAAACATTTATATCTCGAGCATGAGGCAATTTAAAACCATGCCATGTATGAGTATATCATATATCGTAAAACATGAATCAACATGTAAAATATGAAAAACATCTCAATTAAAACCTCTCATGCTTGGTACAGAAAAATTCTTTAAAACAATCCCAGAGGGATTCAACACATCTTTAAAATCATTAATATTCTCATAAAAACCCATTAATTTCTCTTTTAATACCACATTTCATGAAAATCGTCACAAATCGGGGCTTGACCCCTCCCTCTGGTTTACCCTGGTCTAACAAGACCAATCAAATATATATCATGTGAGACATGTAGGTTACTGTATGGAAACAATCGAGGACTATGTCCTTATGATCCCAGGCTACACAGATCCCGGTATGCGGGGTATCACAACTGAAATGGGAGGTGGGTCAAACATTCCCGCCAAAATATCAAGTAACGTGAATACAATAGTATGACAACATGGTACAGCATACTCCGTGTGACATACACGGTACAACTTACTCCATGAACCCAATATCACAGTCTGGGGATGCTTGCCATAAGTCTTATCCCACACCAAACCATGTCGAAAACAAACCCATGTCTCAATCTACACGTACGAGCATATCTTCTCACTGTGACACACAGTTTACAGGAGGCTCCAGCATGGTCATATACATGTCATAAAATTCCTGTGTGGGCAAAGCTCTAGCACGGCTCCATGCATATTCATGATATTAGAAAACCCTCGTGCGAGCGAAGCTCCAGCATGGTTTCTAAAAATCAATGAAATCTGCGTACGAGCAGCACTCCGGTACAACTTAAAATAGTTATAAATCCAATTTAAATTCACGTACGAGAAATGCTCTAGTATGGATGCATAAAATCAAGTAAAATCCACGTACGAGCACAGCTCCAATACGGTAGTCATGTAAAGCAAGTTTGTAAAACTCAGTGCGAGTAGTGCTCCAGCACTCTGTATATGAGTTAAAATATAAAATCCAGTGTAAGCAATGCTCCAGCACGATTTAAAACTAATAAAAACATGATAGGCTGCTAAATTTCACTAAAACAAATAAAAAATCATAAGTGGCACTAAATTCGTGACCTTTCATGTAAAAACATGAAATAAACAGCCAGCCTATCCATAATTTGTTTAAATTAAAGCAATATAATCATAAAAATATCAAAAACATGAAAATCATGCAATTTCATAGCCTTACTACCATTTTTTTGAAATTTTCCTAACTAGGGGCAAAATCATAATTTTCACATATACAACAATTTTCGTAGAAATTATTATTCTATTTCTAGATACCTTATGAAATTCTACGTAATGTAAATAACCCCAAAAATATGCGCAGATATCTCTAAGCGCTTACGAAATTCCCTTACCTCATTTTTTTGTACAGTCTGACCTTCCCAACTCTACCGATCACCTGATCCGTTTAGCTCCCAATATGTCCTCCGGAGCTACAGATAATCATTTATCGGGTTAAATCTAAGCATAACTATTCATATTTCACTTTGACTGGGCTTAATTTAAATCATTGGGCCCATTTTACTTTATTGGGCCTGATTTCATCTTAATGGGCCAGCTCGTTTCCACTTATGAAATCGTTTCTTCGAGTCAATTGGGCTCTCAATACCTATTGGGCTTTGTTCCAAACTCTTTGGATAGCCTGTATATCATTTACGACAATTAATTCAAAAATATTAATATAATTTATTTTTATGCAGAAATTAATCCGAAATCTGTAAAATAAATTCCAATTGTATAATAATCATATTGTTGTCATAAATGAGCTTTAATTACACGAGATTATGCGATGGTGCACAAATCGAAGTTCAATCGTCTCACGTATACCATTTATCATCGAATTGCACAATTTTATATTTACTTTCGGGTTAATTTCCGATCAAATATAATTTAAATAAATTTCTCGAAAATCAAATCGGTCACTTTTGACCTCTTACCGACTTACCAGAAGTCCGGTGTATCCCCGAAACTTCTTCTCCTTTTTTCCTTTTTCTCTATTTCTCCCTTTTTCCTCTCTTTCTTGGCTAAACTGGTTTGGTCCAATTCAACCCGGTTCTGTCACGACCCAAATTACCTAAAAATCAGAGTAAATTTTTCGCTTTTTGATTATTATTTAATTCTTACCTTTCTCTCATCGTGACCATCCTACAAACAATTAGGCTATGATTCGGTGTTAGTCACCTCACACTATTACCAATCCATTTCCATAATCATATTCATATATCAGAGTTTACTATCCTTTGACTTTAATTAAATACATACACAATGGTATTTATAACTCTACATCCCTGACATCCTGTCTGTTTGCAGTACTGTGCATTACATATTTAGATACAAAACTATACAAATGTGTATACTTGTCTCTCGATGGGAAGCAGCGGATACCAATGCATGCAAGTCCTCAGTCGCTTTCTAATTACTGTGACTACTCTGAAAAGATGGGAAAATAAAGGGGTGAGCAAACCACACGCTCAGTAAGGCAATTATGCAAGTAAGTAGATAGCTCCACTATCTACATGCTCATAATGCCATGCCCTTAAATCCATTTCTTTTCATTTAAAATTTCACGCACAAAATCATGCATATTTCAATGCCATAATTTATCAAAACTATTAGTGCATATAGAAATCATATGATTCATGCATCAAAGGCATTTTATGTGACATCATTAAATCATAATGAGCATGAAGTAAATCCAGATCATGCATTCTTTCATGTCATGTAAGAAAATCATGAATTTGAAATGAAAGACTGGAAAACACCATCATGCTATTGCATTCAAATCATTTCATTAAAACTGCAGTATAAACTAACCCTTCCGGGTCAATCATCTCATAAAACAATTCATTAAAATTCATTATAAAACTTTGGTTATAAAACCACCCTTCTTTCAGGGTCACATATCGTAAAAATCATAAAATCGGAGGCCTGACCCCTCCCTCGGGTCTACCCTGGTCTATCGACGAATATTTATATCATGTGAGACATGTAGGTAATTATATCAGTAACATCGAGGACTATGGCCATATCCTAGTGATCTCTGGCAACACGGTACCTAGTGTGCGGGGTATCACACCTGAAACGGGAGGTGGGTCGTCCTACCCGCTAGAACAGCATAACACCAGGATTGCGAGGGCAAGGCTTGCTGCCTCGTGGCTAATGCCACTCCACTCTAATAATCCACACGATACAGCGTACTCCGTGTGACATATACAGTACAACGTACTCCGTGAACCCAAGCTCAATCAAGGGTGCCTGCAATAGGTCTTATCCACCCATATCATCTCTGTCTCAGTATGCACATGTGAGCATATCATCTCACAGTGACACATAGTCTACAGGAGGCTCCAACACGGCTATATGCATGTCATATAAATCCCTATTTGAGCGAAGCTCTAGCACGGCTCCATGCATATTCATGATATCAAAAAATCTCATGCGAGCGAAGCTCTAGCACGGTGTTATAAAAATCAATGAAGTCTGCGTACGAGCAGCGCTCCAGTACGGCATTCAAATGATTTATAAAAACCATATCAAACTTTGTGCAAGTAACGCTCCAGTACAAATGAATGCTCAAGTAAATCAAATCTCGTGCGTGTTACACTCCAGCACGGCTTTATGCATAATTAAATCAAATCTCGTGGGAGTTACACTCCAGCACGGCTTTATGCAAATTTCATATCAAAACAGGATGCGAGCTAAGCTCCAGCATCTCTCATGCATGTCAAATCATTAAAACTAGTGCAAGCAATCGCTCCAGCACCATTTTGTGCATATCAAGTCAAAACAGTTCAAAACCGTCAAAACAGTCAAAACAGAGTGCGAGATAGGCTCCAGCACCTCTCATGCATTTCACAAGAATAAAAATCAGTGCGAGCAACCGCTCTAGCACATTTCATGCATATGATGTCACACAATTCAATGCGAGTAACCCCTCAAGCACATTTATGCACATTCACAAATGCAGATATAGTGCGAACTATATGCCAGCACTATCTGTTTCCATATAAACTTGATAATTGGCCCGTTTTCCAAAGAAATTTCATTTAAATATGAATAACACCTATGTAGTGTTATCTTGTGAAATTTATACAATTACTGGCCAATCTACAGATTTGCTTTGATTAAAACCAATAAAATCCCTTAAATCAAAAATTTCCTTAAATCATACATTTCATGCATGTCATGCTTTCAGCATCCTTAGGTGAACTTCCCTTAATAGGGGTAAAATAGACTTTTCCTATATCGAGTCCTTAAAATCATTAAACCATTTTTAGGACCTTTATACAACATCAATGTATACATACATATTCAGTGTACAGAAAAGCTATTAAAATACACGTAGCTACCTCTAGCTACTCACACAATTCCCTTACCTCATTTTTCTGTACAATTTGACCTTTCCACTGATGACTCGTCATGCAGTCCGATTTGCTCCGAATCCAATCTCCGAAATTGCGAATAAATGTTCATCAGGTCAAATATAATACAATTTATTGTATTTCATATTTTTTGGGGCTTAATTTAAATCATTGGGCCCGTTTACCCATATTGGGCCCAATTGCACTATAATGGGCCTTAATCGCCCTTAAGCCCGTTTTTCACTTACTATTCACATTATTGAGGCCTATTGGGCTCTTGGGTCCACCAGTATTTATTTAGCCTCATTCTAAATTCTCGGATATCTCAATTTAGTATTTACGACAATTTATTCAAAATTCTAAAATTTAATTCATTTATGCGAAAATTAAATTCGTAATTCATCAACATGTAAAACAATACAAATTGTCGTAAATAAAGGTTACTTACCCGAGATTCCATGATAGTACGCAAATCAAGGTTGTCTCGAGCTCTCGTTTGATGTCAATTGTCGAGCTACACAATTAAATATTTTTTCGGGTAAACTTTCTGTCGAATATTTATCAAATTAAATATTTCAAAATGTAAATCGGTCATTTTGCCCGTTTACCGACTTACCCATAGCTCGATTGCATCACTGGAATTTTCCCTAATTTTTTCTCTTTTTCTTTTTCCCTTTTTCTTCCTTTTTCCTTTCCTTTTCGGCTGAACCGGTCTGGTCCGGTTCAACTCGGTTCAGACCGCCAATTTAGTCCGATTCGATTTGGTCGTTTCGGTGCCTTCCGATCGGTTCCCGATGTGATTCCGACACCAATCGACGCCCCACGGCCTGGACTTCCAAAATCAAGCCTCGGTGTGGCTCGAATCGGTGCCATCGCTGACGAATCCAGCTTCTCTCCCGCGGCACTCTTTCCGTCGATCTGGCATTTTTCGGCATTTCCACGGTGCATCACCGCCGCTGTGATATCGCCCGAGGTCAGGCTATCTTCGCCGGTGGTCGTCAGCCCCTAAGCGTCGCCGGTGGTCGTCGGCCTGAGGAATTTGTTTCCCTCGGTTTTCCTGCTTCGCATTTCGCCATTTCTGTTTCTTTTCCTCTTTGTTTTCGAAAAATTGGTTTCAATTTTTTTTTAATAATAATAAAATTCCCAAAAATATCTAAAACAATTCTATTTTATTCATTTAATCCTTAAATAAATTTATCAGTCCGATTTCACCTTTTCGGTATAATTCTTGATTATTTTCGAGATTATTTTTCTATATGAAATTTTCGGTTTATTCCAAAAATATTAAACAAATTCATATCTTGATCAATTTAACCTGAGATTTAATTATTTCTTCGTTATTGATCAAGATTTCTCAATCCCATATTTTTAATTAAATTTTCTTGTCGAAATTATATCGGGTTTCGATCTTTTGACCGTTTTGCATGTTTTCAATCCTTTTCCATTTTTAAATGCACTCAAAATTTCTATTCATTCCCTTTCGCTCTTATGCTAAAATTGGGCCTTACAGGTTTAGACCGGTCTGGTTCATCCCGGTTCACTTCTTGCTGAATCGGTCCATACCGGTTCAGGCCTCCCCGTCGCCGTTCACAGCGTTTTCGATCAGTTCCCGGCATGATTCTGGCACCATTCGGCGCGCTATCACCTGGGTGTTCATAATCGGGCCTCGGTGTGGGTCGAAACGGCACCATCGCCGACGAATCTTCCGTTCTCCCCCGCGGTAGTCACCTCTAGATCCGACGTTCTCCGACGATCTCACCGCGCGTGGGTGTGTGGATCAGCTTCCTGGGGTGCCGATCGACCTTCGCCGTCTGCCTGCTTGTGTCTTCGGCCGATGGTCTCGTCGGAGCTAAGGGAATTCGTTTCCCTTGGTTTCGGTCTTGTCCGTCCCTTTTGCAGAAATTGCATTTCGCGATTTCATTTCTTTTTTTTTCATTTCTTTTTTTATTTATATATTTATAATTTATTTTAATATTATTTTAATCATTAAAATATTCTAAAAATCCCAAAATATCCTTAAAAATTATATTTTATTCAAATTAATTTATTTAATTAATTTATTATATTTTTCTATTTTCCTGGTATATTTTCTCCATGTTTTAAGGATATTGTCCCAAGTGAAAATTCTGATTAATTTCAATAAATTCATATCTTGATCAATTTAACCCGAAATTTAATTATTTCTTCATTATTGATCAAGATTTCTCAATCTCATATTTTTAATTAAATTTTCTTGTCGAATTTATATCGGCTTTCGATCTTTTGACCGTTTTTCCCTTCAATTTGTTCGAAAATTTCATTTCAATCCTTTACATTTTTTTTTTTTTGCATTCGAAAATTTTTATTCATTCCCTCTACTTTTACGATAAAAATCGGGTCTTACATAATCTCCCCCACTAAAGAAATTTAGTCCTCCAAATTAGAACCAAGTCAAATGGGTCCATAAACAACTACAGGTACGTCTATCGCATCATATATTGTCATTCTTAAGTGACTTTTCCCGGAGTGTAATACTACCAACATACTTGACTAGGGAGATCATCTTAAACTTCAACACTTTCTCCTTCCTGTTTAATACCCGAATCGATTTTTCAACATACGTTATACTTTCATTGAGCTAAGCTGTTGAAGCTCATATCCGATCACATATGTTGGGTCCGGATAGTATTTTCGAAGCATTAAAAGATGGGACACATTGTGGAAGCCTGCTAATTTAAGTGGTAATGCCAACCTACAGGCCTTATCTCCCACTTTGTCCAATCTCAAAGGATTCAATCTAACGAAACTCAATATGCCTTCTTCCCGAATCTCGTTATGTCCTTAGGATAAGTAATTTTCGACAATACTGATTCACCCTCGGTGAATTCCATGGTTTCTATCTCTTGTCACCGTAGCTTTTCTATCTGCTCTGAGGTGTTCTTAATATCTCATAAATCAACTGAACATCCTCAGAGATTTAGCTTACAAATTCGAGAACAATTCTCTATCTGTCACCCACTTCTTCTTATCTAAATAGGGAAATAACCCCTATGACCATACTATGCCTTATCTGAAGTCATCCTGATACTCAAGTGACAACTGTCATTATTGACAAATTCGATTGGTAACAACTGATCATCCCAGGAGCTTATCACACGCTCGGCACACGCTCTCATCATATCCTCCAGAATCTATACAGTCCTCTCTGACTGACCATCTATCTGATGACGGAAAGCTATGCTAACACTCAATCGGGTTCCCATAGCTTCTTGAAAAATATTCCCAGAAGTGGGAAGTGAAACAAAAATTCCTATCTGATACCATGCTCACTGGAACGCTACAAAATGTTCCACAATTTTTCATACACAAATCCGCCTACATACTTAGAGTATCTAGGGAGTTCCTAACTAGAATGTAGGTAGACTTAGTCAATCTATTGACTATCACCTAGATAACCTCATGATTCATTCGGGTCCTCTGTAACCCATCACGAAATTCATTGTAACTTGTTCCCATTTTTGAGTCAATATATATGTAGAGGCTGCAATAACCCTACAACTTCTTTTGCTCTACCTTAATCTGCTGACATACGAGACACTTTTCCACAATCTCTATAATGTCTCTTTTTATATCTTACCACCAATACCCTTTTCTAAGATTTTGATATATTTATTACTTCTCGGATGTACTGTATATCCCGAAGAGTGAGCTTCTGACATTAACAATCTCAACATTATGGTCCTGGGGAGCACTTATATTGTCTCTGAACCTCAATAAGCCATTATCACTCTCTGTGAACTCTATCACTGTACCCATCTAAATCAGACCCACACTATCGACACCATGCCAATCATCACGCTAAGCCCATCAAATCTGGTCAACCAAATCCGATTCTAACATCAGGCTAGCTGTCACATAATCACTGTCATCATCAGAGGGGATCACATTACTACTGAGGCTTACAACTCTGCTCTAGCAACTCACGCTCCCTGACCATTATATGTAATACCATCCCATGGCTCTTTCTGCTTAAGGCATTAGCCATCACATTAGCCTTTCCTGGGTGGTACAATTTCCACAATCATAATCCCTCAGAAGCTCTAACCCTCTTTGTTCTCATATCCGACTCTTTCTATAAAAATAATTTCCAATTATTGGTTATAATTTTTCCCTGGACTTTAAATACACCCAAAATATCATTAATAAGGATGATAACAAATCGGTCCAAGTAAAGTTTATATACCTCATCGTAGTTGAGTTCCACTAAATATTTCAACCACCCATATCCTTGACCTATGTACGCATAAACGTATAATTTCATTTTAAAATTACTTCCATTCAAGATACTAACCCGTGTCATTTCCTTTTTCTTATATTAACGGCTTTTATAAAATTTTAATTTTATAAACTTCATGATTAATCGAATTCTATATTTCTTTATCGTACAGTAATGGTACCCTAATTTTTAAATGTATATATTACGACTGTCGATTTCAATTTATAGGTTGTGTATACTTTTAGACGCTGTCAAGTCTTCAGGCGGGGAGATATTTTGAAATACTTTTATTAACCCTCAGACTTGACCACATGAACTAGTTATGGATATATCCACCCCTTATCCTTGGTCGCAATCCATATTCACTACATATCGCTTATAAAAAACTTTGTCATTACTCATTCCATGAGTACAATCATTTACTCCTGTAATTTCAATCGCTACACCCCTTTTTCGGTGCAGAGATACCAACAGGGTTTTTCTCTGTCTCCTTGCCCTTCTATGGGGCAGTCTCACCCAACTCTGAGCAATCATTAAATAATTGGCTCGTCTTACCACACTTAACGCCTATTTTAGTTAATAAAGTGTAGGTGTAGGCCCTCACTACTTACACTACTTACACTGCTACGAAGCAGGTTGGGTTCCTCCAATCACATTACCCCTCAAAAGTGCTGAAATTGGATACACTGGGGCCTCACTAATTATCTTACCCCGTGACTCATCAACTCTAATCTCTTATAAACTGGTCTTTTTCTTGCTCTGACATCTCTATCATTCTCTATTTTCTTTTGTCTCTATTTCGACCCTTACTACCTTTCCCAATCTCAGAGGCGTGCTACACATGATCTTATTCACGCAACTGTATTCTGCGCACTGCCTCGACATAGGTAGTGATATTTAATGGGGCCAATCAGACTCTAATTGTCAGGGTAATACCTGGGCAGGTATAAAATTGAGTTTCATACTCGTCAATCAACCAATGTCTCTGGGTCAATATAAGAAATTTTACCTGTAATTTTCTTTAAGCAGTATCCGAGATATTATGTCACCGGAATACATCCAAAAATATTTCTCATGTTGGCTCTAGACGTCTAACTCTTCAGATGGGTCGAGCGGACTTCCACCAATGCTCCGCCTCACCCTCCAACATAAACATATTTAAAAATCACTTTCTCAGTCGACATACACCAAAAGAATCCATACAACTTCGCTATCTCATTCACCCAGTCCTTAGTAACTATTGGTTTCTTTACTTCGCTAAATACTGGAGGGGTGTGGGAATCTCTATAGTTTGAGGTTAGGCTTTACCCTGCCTATCCTCAAATACCTGCATAGATTGAGTAAACAACTCCAAAATATTTTCTACACTCCACTCCGTCCTCTTGGAGCGTGTCTCAATGCTGTTTGGTCTTTTTATAGGACCTTGTGGAGTATGCTCAACATCAGCCTCCACCTCACTCTCATCTTGAGTCTCATGTGACGACTCATTCAACTCTCAGGTCTATCTCTACGACCTCGAGCATGTGTACTCGCCCCTCTACCATAGCGACTATCAGTTATAAAAACTATATTCTTGCATTCTATTCGAGAGTTAGAACGAGGCCCAATAAATTGTTGGTGGGCCCAATGAGCCCAATAGGCCTCGATAATGTGAAAATTAAGTGGAAAACAGGCTTATGGCCGATTAAGGCCTATTAAGGTGCAATCGGGCCCAATAAGGGTAAATGGGCCCAATAATTTAAATTAAGCCCAGAAAATAAGAAATACAATTTAATTGTATGATATCTGACCTGAGAAATATTTATACGCAATTTCAGACATTGGATTGGGAGCAGATCAGACTGCGTGACGAGACAGCAGTGGAAAAAGAAAGGTCAGACTCTACAGAAAAATAAGGTAAGAGAATTCTACGGACTTCTAGAGGTAACTTTACAAAATTTCAAAGTTCATATGCAGTCTTTTAAATTATCTGAAGGGTCTAGAAGTAAGTTAAAAATTGTAGTGCCCCGGATGGATAAATTACCAAAATACCCTTGTTAAGGGTAAAATTTTCAATTTTAGGAAAAATTGGTAGGAGCAAGAACAAGAGGTTCCTGCTCGTTCTGGAGATGTTTTGACGCATGCATGAGTAAGGCTGGCTAACCTTGAAAGAAAAATGCACAGCATTGCATATTTTCAATGATGAAATTGTTTTGAAAATTGTTTCAAGGAAACAGAGCCGCAACGTGTTTTTATTGACATGTGACGTGCTAGAGCTCAGCTAGCATGGTGTTTTGATTTGTGTGATACATGCATTAGTTCTGGAGCAAGAGCTCGCACTAAAGTTTTACATGCATTGGTGCTGGAGTCCAACTTGCACCAAAATTATATATATATATATATGATATTTGTGACACGGTGCTAGAGTCTAACTCGCACCAGATTTTCCACATGATTTAATGAGAGTGTTAGAGCTTAGCTCGCACTAGTTTTACTTGAATTGACGAGAGTGCTGGAGCATCGCTCGCACCCCCCTGATTTTTATGAGAACATGCGATGAGTCGTGCTTGGAGCGTCGGGTAGATTGTGTGTCACATATTAAATAGGCTCGCACGTGCATTTTGATAGTATAGAGATATGATATGGGTCCACAGAGTACGATGTACCATGCAAGTAGCATGGAGTACGATGTACCGTGTGGCATCTTTGGATGCGTGGTATCTTTGGATACGTGTGGCATCTTCGGATGCGTGGGATCGGATAAGACCGTCGAGATGGATTGACCCACCTCCCAGGCGGTTCCTGATCATGGTGAGACCCCGCACACTAGGATCCGTGTAGGCAGAGGGACTCCCGAGGACACATGGCCATAGTCCTGGTTATTACCGATATACAGATGTTACCTAGTCTCGCATGTTGATGATTTTGACGAGATTGAAACTGGGTTTTAAACTAAATTTGGATGATGTTATTTCCATGCTTTTTAAACCCATGTGTGATGTAAACTGATTTTCATGGTTTTGTGTGAGTCAGGACCACCCGAGGGATTGGTTGAGTCCTGGATTTGTTGTGAAATTTTAAATGAGAAAGAAATGATTTGAAATAGTTACATGTTGAATTTTCCATGCAAACTTATTTTACATGACATCATGAATCATAGCATCAGTTTTGTAATGTGGGGAGAAAGGGTGGTTTATGCATGGCACCACATTCATGTAGGTAGTATAGTTACTTACTTGTTCGTAGGATTGCCTTACTAAGCTTGATGTGCTCACCCCTTTCATTTTCTCACACAGATAATCTCCAGTAGATGTTGAGGTGACTGAGTACTGCATTCCGGATATCCGCTGCTGCCCATCATTTAAGGTATATACACTTGTACATATTATATCTAAATAAGCATAGCACAGTAACATGTTTGTAAGTGACTTTAGGGGATGTATAAATATTGTAAACACTTATAAATGACTGAGAAAGAATTAAGTTATATGGTAAATGAATGGTGGGACTGGCATTGACGCATAACCCAATTGTTAGTGGAGTGTGGTCACGATCAGAGGACAGGTAAGCATGAAAGAAAATAACAAAACATGAAAAATTTTCTCTGATTTTTGGGTAGTTTTGGGTCGTGACACAAAATCATGCATTCATCATTGCTATAATTTATAAAAACTATTCGTGCATATAGAAATCATGCAACTCATCCATCAATGGCATTTTATGAAAAATCGTAAAATCATAATTAGCATGAAATAAATCAAGATCATGCATTAATTCATGCCATGTGAAACAAATCTTGAGAAACAATTCTTTTCATGAATTTATCATTTAAGCATGGAAAACTCATCATGCTACTACATTTAAATCATTTCATTAAAGATGCAGTATAAAATTACCCGAAGGGGTTAAGCATCTCATAAATCAATCTCATTAAAAATTCATTATAAAATTCTGTTATAAAAGTCACCCTTCTTTTAGGATCACATGTCATAAAATTCTCTGAAAATCTAGCATCATAGTAAAAATCACAAAATCGGGGGCTTGACCACTCCCTCAGGTCTACCTTGGTCTATCGAGACCAAAAGTTATATCATGTGAGACATGTAGGTGACTATATCAGTAGCATCGAGGACTATGGCCATAACTTAGTGATCCCTGGCTACACAGTACCTAGTGTGCGGGGTATCACACCTGAAACGGAGGTGGGTCAATCTTGCCTCCAGAACAACATAACATCAGGATTGCGAGGGCAAGACTTGCTGCCTCATGGCTAAAGCCACTCCACTCCAACAATCCCCATGGTACAGTGTACTCCGCGTGACATACACGGTACAACGTACTCCGTGAACCCAATCTCAGTCAGGGGGTGCCTGCAATAGGTCTTATCCACCCATACCAATTATGTCTCATTATGCACCTGTGGGCATAACATCTCACTGTGACACATAGTTTACAAGAGGCTCCAACACGGCTATATGCATGTCATATAAATCCCTGTGCAAGCGAAGCTTTAGCATGGCTCCATACATATTCATGATATCTAAAAATCTCGTGTGAGCGAAGCTCTAGCACAGTTTCATAAAAATCTGTAAAACTTGCGTATGAGTAGCACTCCAATATTACTTTAAATTGAGTTATAAATCCATAAAAATCACATGCGAGCAAGCTCCAACACAGTTTTATGCATAAATAAATCAAATCTCGTGCGAGTTACACTCCAGCATTAGTTTTATGCAATTATCATATCAAAACAGGATATGAGCTAAGCTCCAACACCTCTTATGCAGGTCAAGTCAAAATAGTCCAAAACAGTCAGAACAGTCAAAACAGGGTGCGAGCTAGGCTCTAGCACCTCTCATGCATTTCACAATAATAAAATTATTGCAAGCAACTGCTCCAGCACATTTCATGAATATGATGTCACACAAGTTGGTGGGAGCACCGCTCAAGCACATTTTATGCACACTCACAAACTTAGATATAGTGCGAGCTATGCGCCAGCAATATCTGTTTCCATATAAACTTGATAGTTAGCCCATCGAGGACTATGGCCATAACCTAGTGATCCCCGGCTACACGGTACCTAGTGTGCGGGGTATCACACTTGAAACGGAGGTGGGTTAATCCTGACACCAGAAAAACATAACATCAGGATTGTGAGCACAAGGCTTGTTGCCTCGTGGCTAATGCCACTCCACTCCAACAATCCCCACGGTACAACGTACTTGTCACGACCTAATACTACCAAAATCAGTACAAATTTTTCGCTTCTGGAAAATCTTTCTTACCTCCTCGTGACAAATCCCTCTAAACAGGTCGGGCTGTGAATCAATATCGATATACCATTCAAACCATTTAAAATATCACAAGTACATATATATATATATATATATAATGACATCAATCATATTATAATAGAGTGGTTGATATGTTTTATACATCACATGATTCTATATTTACATCCCCAAATATTCCTTCATATACAATACTGTGCTGTAAGCATACTGATACAAAATTCTATACGTGGTGTATAGTTGACAGTCGATGGGAATCATAGATAATCAACTATGCCCTCTACTCTATACACCCGCTATCTCTATGGTGGAAACATTGAAAGTGGGTAGAAAATGAAAGGGTGAGCTCCACATGCTCAGTAAGGCAATAAAACAAACGGGTAGATAGCTATACTATCTATATGCTGATAAGAAATCAGGATATATATGTGAGCATGAGGTAAAAACAATGATATTCCATATATATAATATCATCTGTTCTAAAACAAGAAATCGACATATAAAACATGGACTAATTCTCATGTGAAAACCTCTCATGTTCAAATGAAGCAACACGTTTTAAAACACCCCATCAGGGTTAAATATGATACAGTCAAGGAATTAAATCCCTTTCAATAAAATCATTTATCTTAAAATTTTTGTTATAAAATCACCCTTCTCACAAGGTTACAAATCATGAAAGTTTCATAAAATCCCTCTATGGGAACAATCAAAACTCAATTGAAATCATAAGAAAATTGGGGCATGACCCCTCCCTCGGGTCTACCCTAGTCTATCATGTCACGACCCAAATTACCTAAAAATCAGAGTAAATTTTTTTGCTTTTTCATTTATTATTTAATTCTTACCTTTCTCTCATCGAGACCATCCTACAACACAGTTGGGCTATGATTCGGTGTTAGTCACCTCTCACCTATTTACCATTCCATTTTCATTATCACATTCATATATCAGAGTTTACTATCCTTTTAACTTTAAATAAATACATACCCAATGGTATTTACATGACTCTCATCCCCGACATAATATCCGTTTACAGTACTGTGCATTTACATATTTAGATACTAAACCATACAAATGTGTATACCTGTCTCTCGATGGGAAGCAGCAGATACCAAACATGCAAGTCATCAGCCGCTCACTAACTATTGCGAGTGCTCTAAAAAGATGGAAAAATAAGGGGGGTGAGCAAACCACAGGCTCAGTAAGGCAATTATGCAAGTAAGTAGATAGCTCCACTATCTACATGCTCATAATGCCATGCCCTTAAAATCCATTTCTTTTCATTTAAAATCTCAAGCACAAAACCATGCATATATCCATGACATAGTTTATCAAAACTATTTGTGCATATAGAAAGCATGTAATTCATGCATCAATAGCATTTTATGTGACATTAGTAAATCATACTTAGCATGAATTAAAATAAGATCATGCATTTCATGCAAGTCATGCTTTCACGATGCTTAAGTGAACTTCCCTCAATAGGGGTAAAATAGTTATTTCACCTATTCGATCCTTAAAATCATTTACATCACTTTTAGGACTTTTATACAAAATCAATGTATACATACATATCCAGTGTACAGAAAAGCTATTAAAATACGCGTAGCTATCTCTAGCTACTCACATAATTCCCTTACCTCATTTTTCTGTACAGTCTGACCTTTCTACTGATAACTCGTCACGCAGTCCGATTTGCTCCAAATCCAATCTTCGAAATTGCGGATACACATTCATCAGGTCAAATACAATACAATTTAATTGTATTTCATATTCTCTGGGCTTAATTTAAATCATTGGGCCCGTTTACCCATATTGGGCCCGATTACACCATAATGGGCCTTAATCGGCCTTAAGCCCGTTTTCTCACCCTATCTGGCCTATTGGGCTCATTGGACCCAGCAGTATTTATTTAGCCTCGTTCTAAACTCTCAAACAGCTTATGAATTATTTACGACAATTTATCTCAATTTCCATGATTTAATCAATTTAATACGAAAATTAAATCTGTAATTCCTCAACACGTATAACGATGTAAAATTATCGTAAATAAGGGTTACTTACACGAGATTTCATGATAGTATAAAAATCGAGGCTGTCTCGAGCTCTCGGTGGATGCCAATTGTCGAGCTACACAATTTAAATATTTTTTGGGTAAATTTCCAGTCGGATATTAATCAAATTAAATATTCTGAAATTTAAATCGGTCAATTCGACCTCTTTTCGACTTACCTGAAGCTCGATTGCATCACTGAAATTTTTTCCAATTTTTTCTCTTTTTCTTTTTCCCTTTTTTCTTCCTTTTTTTTGGCTGAACCGATCCGGTCCGGTTCAACCTGGTTCGATCCAGCGGTTCAGTCCGGTTCGGCATCATTTCCTCATTCCGACGACGTCCGACCGGTTCCGGGTGCCTCAACACTGCCGTTCAGCGCACCATTGCCTGGGCTTCCAAAATCGGGCCTCGAGGTTGGACTAAATTGCCGTCGATCGTCGCCAATCGAGGCTTCTCTTCTGCGGGTTCCTCCTCTGTTTTCAGCGTTCTCCGGCGGTCTCCACGGCGCGTCACGGCCGCTGGTGGCTCGCTCGAGGTCGAGCTACCTTCGCCAACCCTCGCCGGCCCCTCAGTCCTGTCGGTGGTGGCTCGACCGACGATCTCTTCTTTCTCGATCTCGGCTTCCTCGCTTCTCTGTTTCGTTTCTGTTTCCTTTTGTTTTCTTCAGATTGCGTTTTTGTTTTTTTTTAACTTTATTTATTTATTTATGATTAAATTTTATTATTATTTTATTCAATAAAATAATAATAAAATTCCCAAAAATATCTAAAATAAATTCTATTTTATTCATTTAATCCGTAAATAAATTTATCAGTCCGATTTTACCTTTTCGATATAATTTTTGATTATTTTCGGGATTATTTTTTGAAGTGAAAATTTTGATTTATTCCAATAAATTCAGATCTTGATCAATTTAACCCGAAATTTAATTATTTCTTCGTTATTGATCAAGATTTCTCAATCCCATATTTTTAATTAAATTTTCTTGTCCCGATTAATACCAAATTTTGGTCTTTTGATCGTTTTACCCTTACACGTGTTCGGGAATACCATTTTAATCCTTTTGCATTTTTAAATGCACTCGAAAATTTCTATTCATTCCCTTTTTGCTCTTACGATAAAATTGGGTCTTACATATCAAGACCAATAGTTATATCATGTGAGACATGTAAGCGACTATATCGATAATATGCAAGACTATGGCCATAACCTCGTGATCCCTGGCACACAGATCCTACTGTACAGGGTATCACACCTGAAACGGGAGGTGGGTCAGTCCTACCCGCCAGAACAACATAATATCAGGATTGTGAGGGCAAGACTTACTATCTCATGGATAATGCCACTCCACTCTAACAATCTCCACGGTACAACGTACTCCGCATGACATACACGATACAACGTACTCCATGAACCTAAGCTCAATCAGGGGTGCCTATAATAGGTCTTATCCACCCATGTCAAGTATGTCTCAGTATGCACATGTGAGCATATCATCTCACTGTGACAAACAGTCTACAGGAGGCTCCAACACGGCTATATGCATGTCATATAAATCCTTGTGCGAGCGAAGCTCTAGCATGGTTTCATAGAAATTAATGAAATCTGCGTACGAGCAACGCTCCAGTACGACTTAAACTAATTATAAAATCAATTCAAATCCATGTACGAGCATTACTCTAGTACAGATATGTATAAAAACTCAATGAAAACCTCGTATGAGAAAAACTACAGTACGATAGTCATACGAAATAAATTTGTAAAATAGTGCAAGCAAGGCTTCAGCACTCTGTGTATGAATTAAAATATAAAATCGAGTGTGAGCAGTGCTCAAGCACGATTTCAAGTCATCTAACACTGATAGGTGGCTCAATTTTATCAAAACATGTTAAATAAATATCAATTGGCACCAACCTGTGCCTTTTCACTTAAAACATGAAAATAATAGCCAACCTATCCATAAATTGCTTGAATTAAAACAATATCATCATGAAAACATTAAAATCATGAATTGCATGCAATTTCATAGCCTTACTACCTTTGTTGAAATTTTCCTAACTGGGGCAAAATAGTCATTTATCACTATTTCCATATTTTTTCGCAAAAAATATTATTCTGTTTTCGGGTAGCCAAATGAATTTAACGTAATGTAAATCCCCTCGAAACTACGTACAACTACCTCTAAGTGCTCATAAAATTCCATTACTTGGAATCCGCCTGAGCTTATCCCGACTCGGTCGTACCAGGTCTCTCAGTCCAATTCGCTCGTCTACGGAGTTGCATATAACCACATATGGGTTCAGTTCAAATATACTGATCAGTATTTCACTCTTACTAATCGAATCTAAAGCTCTGGGTCTGTTTTACTCTATTGGGCCCGATTGCACTTTAATGGGCCTCGACCCATTTTTCAGCCCGTTTCCACATTTGGATCCCTTCTTCGAGTTTACTGGGCTCATTTGGCTTATCAATTATCATCGGGTTTTGTTCCAAACTCAATGGATAGCCCAGATACTATTTACGATAATTACTTTAAAATTTCGAATAAAATTCCTTTTATGCAGAATTAATCCATAAAATCCGTAAAATAATCTTAACTCTGCATTTAAGGACTCATATTATCGTAATTAAAATGTACTTACCCAATTTGGTGCGGGGTACAAAAATCGGAGCTAAATCGACTCTCGTTCGAGCTTTGTAATAACATTTCACAATTATATAAATTCGGGTCATTTTTCAATAAAATAATATTAAATTGAATTCTCGGGATTTATCTGCAGGTCAATTCCGACTCTTAGTCACTTACCCGAATTTTGAGTCGTCTCCGGGTACACTTTCTCTCCTTTTTCCCTTTTCTTTCCTTTTTTTCTTTTTTTCTTTTTCTTTTTCTTCCTTCTCGCTACGGTCCCGTTTTGGCCCATTTGCCGTCATCGCCAATCCCGACCGTCTAGTCGGCCGCCACTGGGCTCAACGGAGTCGCCTCATCTAGGGGAATGCTTGGCTAGGTCGAATCGGAGCTGGGGCACCGCCGTTCGTCGGAACCAACGCGATTTCACCCTTAACTTTTCGTCCCTCGATTCGCCGGAAATAGAGGACGTAGGCGCGCGTTGCCGATACCGTTGGAATCGCTGGACGTTGCTCTATCTTCTCCGACCTTCGCCTGGGCTCATCAGTCGTCGGTGGCTCGTCGAGCTCCTCGGGTTGACTGTAGGGTTTTTGGGTTCGATTTTCGCGGGTCATTCACTTTCTCTCTCCCCGATTTTAGATTTTCAAATTTCCAATTTCCTTTTTTTATTTAATTTATTAATTTATTTATTATTATTTTAATCAATTAAATATATTAAAAATACCCAAATATCTCTAAAAAATATCTTAAAAATTATTATTTAATTCATTTAATCAATAAATGAATTTATCATTCTATTTTCATCTTTCCGGTAAAATTTTCGATTATTTTCGCGATAATTTTTCGAATTAAAAATCTCGATTAATTCACATAAATTAATATCTAGATCAATTGGACTCGAATTTAAATATTTTCCTCGGTATTGATCCAGATTTCACAAATTCCATATTTTAATGCAAATTACTTAACGAATTTATACCGAATTTTGGTATTTTGACCATTTTACCCTTGCACGTGTTCGGGACCAAATTGAATCGACTTTCTTTCGTAAATCCACACTCTTTCTCCTATATTAAATTCTTTATTTTCAGTTAACTTGATTAAATTCCTTATTTGATTTTACGTACATTATTTCGTTTCATCTACATTTATCAAATCCGAATCAACCATCTTATGAATCAATTAACATATAATAATGTCATACAATATGGAAATCATAAGGAATATCATACAAAAATACAGATCTCACAATCTCCCCCCATTAAAAGAATTTGGTCCTCCAAATTAGAACTGAATCAATCGGTAAACAACTCCGGGTACTTCTCCTATATCATGCTATCAAGCTCCCAGGTAGCTTCCTCCGGAGTGTGATACTGCCACTGAACCTTCGCCAGGGAGATCATCTTGGATCGCAATACCTTCTCCTTCCTATCCAAAATCCAAAGCGGTCTCTCAACATATGTCATACTGTCACTGAGCTCTAACGGCTCGTAGTGAATCACATGTGATGGATCCGGATGGTACTTCCGAAGCATAGAGATGTGGAAGACACATAGAAATGTGGAAGACACTATGTACACCTGTCAACTCTGGTGGCAATGCCAATCTATAGGCCTTATCTCCCACTCGCTCCATAATCTCAAAGGGACCAATAAAATGAGGCACAGTTTACCTTTCTTATTGAACCTCATGATACCCTTGGAAGGAGAAACTCTCAAAAACACCGACTCACCCTCTGCAAACTCTAGTGGTCTGCGTCTCCTATCAGCGTAACTCTTATGTCGGCTCTGAGCTTTCCGCAATCTATCGCATATCAATCTGACATCCTCAGAGGCCTGCTGCACTAAGTCAGGAGCAAATAACAGTCTGTCACAAATCTCTTCCCATCCAATAGGAGAACGGCATCTGCGACCATACAGTGCCTTATACGGTACCATCCCGATACTCGACTGATAACTGTTATTGTAGGCAAAGTCGACTAATGGCAAATGATCATCCCATGAGCCTCCAAAATCTGACACACACGCTCTCAACATATCCTCTAGAGTCTGTATAGTCCTCTCTGACTGACCATCTGTCTGAGGATGAAAAGTGGTGCTAAATCTCAACTGGGTCCCCAACGCTTCCTAAAAATGTTCCTAGAAATGGGAAGTGAAGCGGGCATCCCTATCAGAAATAATGCTCATTGGAACGCCATGTAGCCTGACAATCTCTCAAACATATAAGTTCGCCAACGTACTCAGAGCATCTGTAGCTCTTATAGCTAAGAAATGGATGGATTTTGTCAGTCTATCCACAATCACCCAGATGGTATCGTGACCTCTATGGGTCCTCGGTAATCCCATCACAAAATCTATGGTGACATGCTCCCACTTCCATGTCTGTATTGGTAGGGCTAAAATAATCTTGCAGGCTTCTGATGCTCTACCTTTACCTGCTGAAAGATGAGACATCTCGTAACATACTCTGCTATGTCTCCCTTCATCCCAGGCCACCAATAAACTCTCCAGAGATTCTGATACATCTTCGTACTCCCCGAATGTACTGTATACCTTGCTGAGTGAGCCTCTGATAAAATCATCCTCCTGATCTCAAGATCCTAGAGAACACATATCCTATCGCGGAACCTCAGTAAACCATCAGTATTCAATGCAAAATCGATATCTGCACCTGCCTGTACTTGGCACATCAACTGAATACATCCCTGATCACTCTACTGAGCCTACCGGATACGATAAATGAACTCTGGTTCCAATCTCAAACTCGTAATGGTCTCAACTCTGTCAATCTTAGGGGGTGCTATGTCCAAACTAAGGCTCGCGAACTGCTTTAACAGGTCATATTTCTGAACCATCATAAATGATACAAACCCTAGGCTCTTCCTGCTCAAAGCATCAGCAACTACATTAGCCTTACCCAGGTGGTATAATATCTCGCAATCATAATCCTTCAAGAGTTTGAGCCATCTCCTCTGTCTCATGTTCAGCTCCTTCTGCGATAATAAATACTTCAGACTTTTATGGTCTGTAAAAATCTGAAACTTCTCACCATATAAGTAATGGTGCCATATCTTCAGTGCAAACACTATGGCCGCCTGATAATTCTATATTTTTAGAATTATTTGTGCTTAATTTCCTAATTAATTATCTAAACCCCTAATTTATTTTGTTAATTATCCCCTTTATTTAATTAAAATTCTCATGTTTGCAGATAAATTAAATCCGGATGAATTTTAAATATTTTGATAGAAAATGGATCAGAATTAGGCTAAAATCGAGATTAAGCCACGCAGACAACACGAGTCATGCCACTTAGCACATCTAATCGGACAAAAAGATCGATGACATGGAAATATATTTTCAAGGAGCCAATGGTGTGAAGACAAGTGGCACCCCTAGTGTGTTTATAAATAGGAAATGATGACAATTGATGTAAGACCCGAATTTAATTAAAATACGAAAATTAAATAAGAAAAGATGGGGGATGTATGAAGGAAGGTCAGGTTCAATTGATTTCGAAACAAGAGCAGGGGTAAAATGGTAAAAATACCAAAACCCGATATTAGGGCAATAAGAAAATTTTAATTTAAAATAAGGATGTAGGATATCTTGATCAATAATGAGGAAATTATACAATTTGGGTAAATTAATCAAGATTCAAAAATTTTAAAAATACCGAAAAATTATCGGAACGATATCTCGAAAAGCGCAAAGGAATAATATCAAAAATTTGGAGAAAAATATAATAAAATAAATTAAATAAAAATTAAATAAAAGAATTTAGAATTTAATAATAATTTTAGAAGATATTTTGGGTATTTATAGTATTTTAATGAATAGTGTAATAATTAAAATAAATTATAATAATAATAATAATAATTGATAAAATAAAAAAAAGAAGAAGAAAAGGAATCTGAAACAAAAAAAAAGAAGAGAGAGAAACGGGTCGGGGAGAGAGAAGCAGAGACGAAGAAAACGAAGCAGCCGACCGAGGAAGCCCGACGAGCCACCGGCGGTCGATGATCCTAGCTGACGGTCGGAGAAGCTAGAGCGAGGCCCGGCGGTTCCAACAGCACCAGCGACGCTCGTCGACGGCCACGATTTTCGACGAATCGACGGACGAAAAGTCGAGGGGGAAATCGCGTCGGTTCCGGCGAACGGCGGTGCCATAGCTCGGATTCGACCTAGCCAAATGATCACCGGACCGAGGCGGTTCTTTTGAGACAGGTAGCAGCCGACGAGACAGCGAGAATCGCCGGTGACGGCCAAGAGAAGGAAAATGGGTACGACGGTCGAGAGAGAAGAGCCGGACCGGCGGCGTTCCGGCGAGCTTGACCCAAACCGAGGGCAGATTCGAGATACGAACGACCTTGCGGAGCTACTGGCGGTGGAAGCCGGCGAAGAACCGGCCGGCAAGGTGGTGAACCGGCAGTGAACCGGTCGAACCGGAGAGAATCGGTGGTCTGAACCGGTCCGAACCGGACTGAACCGATTCAGCCAAAAAGAGGGGAAAAAAGAGAAAAAGGGGAAAAAGAAAAAGAGAAAAATTTTGGAGAAAATTCCTGTGATGCAATCGAGCTTCGGGTAAGTCAGTAGTGGTCGAAATTGACCCGATTTAAATTTTGGAGTATTTAATTTAATTAATTTTGGACTGAAAACTTACCCGAAAAATTGTGGAATTGTGTAGCTCGACGATTGGCATCCATCGAGAGCTCGAGATAGCCTCAAATTTCGTACTAGCATGGAATCTCGAGTAAGTGACCCTTATTTACGACAATTTACATCGTTATGCGTGATATGAATTTAAATTCCGCATAAATTGAATTAAATTATGGAAATTTAGATAAATTGTCGTAAATAATAAATTTAGCTATTCGAGAATTAGAACGAGGCCCAATAAATTATTAGTGGGCCCAATGAGCCCAATAGGCATTGATAAAGTGAAAATTAAGTGGAAAATGGGCTTAAGGCCGATTAAGGCCCATTAAGGTGCAAACGGGCCCAATAGGGGTAAACAGGCCCAATGATTTAAATTAAGCCCAGAAAGTATTAAATACGATTAAATTGTATGATATCTGACCTGAGAAATATTGATACGTAGTTCCGGGCATTTGATTGGGAGCATAACGACTGCACGACGAGACAACAGTGGAAAAGAAAAGGTTAGACTCGACGGGAAAATAAGGTAAGAGAATTCTACGGACTGCTAGAGGTAAACTTTACGCAATTTTAAGTTCATTGCAGTCTTTAAAAATTATCTGAAGGGTCTAGAGGTCGAAGAATAATTTTAGTGCCCCGTATGGGCAAAATTATCGAAATACCCTTGTTAAGGGTAAATTTTTCCAACTTTAGGAAAAATTGGGAGGAGCAAGGACAAGAGGTTCCTGCTCGTTCTGGAGGTGTTTTAACACATGCATGAGTAGGCTGGCTCACTTTTAAAGAAAAATGCATAGCACTGCATACCTTAAACGATGTAATTTCTGTGAAAACTATTTGGAGATAACCGAGCTGCCTACATGTTTTTATTTACATGTGACGTGCTAGAGCTCAGCTCGCACGATGTTTGATTTGTGTGATGCATGCATTAGTGCTGGAGCGAGAGCTCGCACTAGAGTTTTACATGCATAGGTGCTAGAGTATAACTCGCACCAGATTTCACATGCTTTTTCGTGACACGGTGCTAGAATCTAACTCGCACCAGATTTTATAAGATTTTCATGCGATTTATATACAAAGTGTTGAGCTTAGCTCGCACTAGATTTACTGGATTTGTGGAGTAGCACTGTCTGCCCTTGGAGTCAGCCAAAAGGCCCAACAGGCTCAAAAGACCTCTTAAGTAGGGTGAGAGTGAGGGATGAGGTTGGCGGCCTTGTGGGGATGTAAAGCGGGCTCTGCCGATTTTACTTGATTTGATGAGAGTGCTGAGCATCGCTCGCACTGATTTTATGAGAACATGCGATGAGCCGTGCTTGGAGCATCGGGTAGACTGCGTGTCACCGATTTAATAGGCTTGCACGTACGTTTTCAGACATGGCATCAGTATTGAGAAACAAAACCTCTCTGTGGGAAGCAGGCCATTTGGGCTGGAGTACCTAGAGTGATATGGGTCCATGGAGTACGATGTACCGTGCAAGTAGCATGGAGTACGATGTACCATGGGGTATCTTCGGATACTGTATCTTTGTGATACGGGTATCTTTGGATACGGTATCTTTGTGATACGGGGTATCTTCGGATACAGTATCTTTGTGATACGAGATATCTTCGAATACGGCATCTTCGGATGCGTGAGATCGGATAAGACTGACGGGTTGGATTGACCCACCTCCCGGGCGGTTCCCGATCAGGGTGAGACCTCGCACACTGGGATCCGTGAAGCTAGAGGGACTCACGAGGACACATATGGCCAGTCCTGATTATTGCCGTTATACAGTATTGCCTCGTCTCGCATGTCGACGATTTTGATGAAATCAAACTAGGTTTTTAAACTAAATGTGCATGATGGTTACTTCCATGCTTTTAAACCCATATGTGATGTAAACGAATTTTCATGATTTTGTGTGAGTCAGGATCACCCGAAGGAGGGATCGAGTCCTGACTTTACTGTGAAATTTTAATTGAGAAAGAAATGATTTAAAATAATTGCATGTTGAATTTTCCGTGCAAACTCGATTTACATAACATCATAAGCTCATGTCATTTGTTTTAAAATGTGTAAAGAAAGGGTGGTTTATGCATGGCACCACGTTCATGTAGGTAGTATGGTTACCTACTTGTTCGTAGGATTGCCTTATTGAGCTTGATGTGCTCACCCCTTTCATTTTCTCCCACAGATAATCTCCAGTTGAAGTTGAGGCGACTCAGTACTGCATTCCGGATATCCGCTGCTGCCCATCACTTAAGGTATATACACTTGTACATATTGTATCTACATAAGCATAGCACAGTAACATGTTTGTAAGTAACTTTAGGGGATGTATAAATAATGTAAACAATTATAAATGACTGGAGAAGAAATAAGTTAGATGGTAATTGAATGGTGGGACTGGCATTGACGCACAACCCAATTTGTTGGTTGAGTGTGGTCACGATTCGAGGACAGGTAAGAATTCAAGTAAATAAACAAAACGCGAAAAAAATTAACTCTGATTTTTGGGTAATTTGGGTCGTGACAATTGAAACAAATGCAATTTTAGGAGTAGAAGTAATGTAATTTTAGGAGTAGGAGTAGTGTAATGTAATGTAGTTTAGAGTACTTTTTAGAATTATTTCCTTTCTGGTTTATTTTTATTTTCCCATTTGTTTTACTTTGCGACTTCCGTTAGCTTCCATTTCATTCCATGTTTATGCTCTTCATCTTCTATGATATTTTCTATTTCATAGAAAACAATGTATCATTTCCATTTGCTCTTCTCAGTTTGGTTATAATGAGCTCTTTTATTCTTCAAGTTTGATTTTTTTTTCATAGCATATTGTCTTAAGTGTAACTCTCAGTTTTGCAAATGAATTACTTGAGTTTTTAGTTGAAAAAAAAACTTTTAATTCTCCTAATGTAGCTCTAGGCTTGGTGTATTTTTCCTGTTGGATGGAGGGAATGATTATGGTGACTGAACCAAAGTTACATTGCATCACTTGCTTCATGTTATGAGTCACTGCTCTCATTTTATTTACTGTTCCCGATTTTCGAAAGCTGTTTCTAGCTTCTGCTCGATGAATACCTTATTGGCATGAGAAGCTGAACTGAGGTAAAGTACTTCTCACTGGAGCTGGGACTAGAAGTGTGGAATGCTCAAGCTTGGTGTAGCTAGAAGGCCACGCTTGCTGCTGTCCAGAGGAGCTACTGTTTTGCTCTACTGTTGTTACTATCGAGGAGAAGAATTAGCAGGGGACGGTGCAATGAAGTGAAGATTGTTGCTGTGTTTCTGAACAGGGGTTCATGCTCGAAGTGCAGCTCAGTTCTATGCTCCCGTCTGTTGTATTAAGGAGACCCGACACTGTCACAACTAATGCTCTGCTCTCCTCTGTTTCAAAACTTCTACTGTTTATTTTTCTTTTGTCTTTGGCTTTTGGTTTTAAATATCTTACACTTTCTTTGTCTTTTCATTTACGGTTTATATTAACAGATTCTCCTTAAGATATATTTAATTCTTTGACTTCTTTGCTAAAGGTTTCCTAATGACAGTGTTGATGCTTGTCTCTGGTTCTTCTACAAGAGCTGTGTGGGAGATAGACGCATGGCAGGAGGCTGGTTCGCTATTGCTTCCAGCTGAACGACAGTCTTAGGTGCACCCCGTTTGCCGCAAGATACGCATGGGACGCAAGCAGAATGTAGATGCTATATCGAGCTCTTGTTTTGGCACTACAGTCCACAAGCGTGGCTAGGGAGAACCTATTGCTGGAGATACAATCAGGAGCAAAACATGGTGCTGGTATGCAAAGTAGAACCTGGAGCAGATAGTCGTAGACGTAAAGTAGGTGATGGTACTAAGGGCAGCAGCGGTATGGGGAGGACATTGCTTGGAGTTGTGTAGGGAATGGAAGTTGCAGAAGATGAAAATCAATACACGAAATGTAAACTATACAGTTGGGGCAGTTGCCTATTGCTAACCGAGCAAGGCTTTGTTTGGTCACCTTACTTGTTTAATTTAAAGTTTATTGCATTTTTATTATAGTTTCATCAGTTGTTAGTTAGAATAGTGGTTAATTGATAACTGTAGGTTAGATTTAATGTTTTAAGTTGTTAATTTAATCTTAGTTTTAAATTTTAGTTAGTAGTTAATTTTATATTAAATGTTTAAGGATTTTATTTTAGTTTAGATGCATTTAGAATTAATTTAGATTTAATATGTTTTTCATGCATTTTAATTTAGTCTTCATTCTTAGTAGATTTTAGATTAATTTAATTTGCAATTTTTATTAGTTTAATCACATGCATTCTTATTTTAAGTTTGCTTAAAGTTTTAGTTTAACTTTATTTCCTTATTTTCATATGTGCATTTTATTTTAATTGCGTTAATTAGTTTTAACTGTTTTAATTATTTTTGTAGGTTTTTTATTTTAATTCTGTGGAGCACTGTAAGTAATTTTGCTCGATTTTATTTTCTTTATTTTATAGTTTTATTATTTTATTGCTTTCAGTATTTTTAATTTTAGCCATGTAGATCACCCACCTTAATTTTATAATTTGCTAGGATATACTTAGGGTAAGATTAATTGGTAGTTAATTAGGCTAGTCAACTTCTCTGTGGGACGATAACTGGGGACTCAAATCCCATTATTACTTGTACGACCCGTGCACTTGCGGACATATACCTTTTGGGCGTGCCAAGTTTTTGGCGCCGTTGCCAGGGAAGTTTTAATTAGTTGTTAATTAATATCGGTGAAATTATGCTTAGGTGTAATTCTAGCTTGTGAATATGTAGGTTGTAAATACTTAGAAGTTTAATCTAGATTAGTTAATTGAAAAATTAAAATAACAAAATTGAAATATTTAAAAATCTACAAAAAATTTTTCTAAGGACTTACTGATGTTTGCATGCGTAGAGCCAGGAGTTTCGATTGCTTTCCTTTAGATCCTGAAATTGAACGAACTCTTAGAAAAATTCAAAAGGATTCTAGGAAATTTATAGCTCCGCTGCAATTCACCGTGGCAGAAAATAGGAAAATTAGAACCGTTGGAGATTATGCAATACCGACGATTGGAGGTTATTATTCTGGCATTAGGCCACAGCTGTCCCTACAAATAACTTCAAAATTAAGCCCGCAATCCTCCAGATGATCCAGACTTCATTGCAGTTCAGTGGGCTCTCTCATGACAACCTACATGCTCACCTTGGGCAATTCCTGAACTTGTGCAACACGTTCAAACATAATGGATTATCTGATGATGCGCTTAGGCTTAGATTATTCCCCTTCTCACTTAGGGATAGGGCGAGACACTGGTTAACCTCCCTTCCTCCAGGATCCATTTCTACATGAGACGAGTTAGCCCATCAATTTCTATCTAAGTTTTTTCCTCCCTCTAAAATGGCCCAACTCCGTAGTAATATATCTTCATTTGCCCAGTACGACTCTGATTCTTTACGAAGTATGGGAAAGATATAAGGAGCTTCTTAGGAAGTGCCCTCACCATGGCCTACCATTATGGCTGCAAGTCCAGACCTTTTACAACGGACTTACAAGCCAAAATAGGACCATTGTTGACGCTGCTGCGGGTGGAGCCCTGATGTGCAAAACAGAGGAGAAAGCTTACGAGCTTTTAGACAAGATGGCGGCTAATAACTATTTATGGTCCTCGGAGAGGCAAATGCCAAAGAAGCCGACGGGTATTTATGAGCTCGACACACTATCTACCTTGACCTCTCAAATCGCTAATCTTACGAAGAAGGTAGAGTCGCTCAGTACCCAACATAATCCTCCCACTAGTCCTAACCCTGTGTATTCTGTCCAAAGTCCTTTCCCTTCATGCGATCTATGTAGTGATACACACTCTGTGGATAGGTGTCCACTTAACCTAGAATCGGTTCAATATGTTGCTCCACTTCAGAAGTAACAGAACAACCCCTTGTCAAACACCTACAACCCAGGGTGGAGGAACCATCCTAACTTCTCCTGGAGAAGGGCAAACTTCCAGCTCTAGACTTGTAGGACCCCCTAGTTTTCAAGCTTCACCGGTTCATGTACCACCACAGTCGCAATTTCCATTTCCATACCATCATCAATCCCCACCTCAATTTCAGCATCATCCACCTCACTTCCATCAACCACCACCACCACAACCTACGCAGCCACAACTTTATCATGCACCAATAGCTGAGAAGAAGCCCTCACTTGAAGAAATGTTCACGATTATCCTGCAAAATCAAGCTGCCTCAATTAAGAACATAAAAGTTCAGGTTGGACAAATAGCTAGTGCTCTTAGCCAGCATCCACAAGGGACCCTTCCCAATAATACTGAAGTTAATCCTGTTAGGCAAAGGGAGGATAAGGAACATGTCAAATCCATCATCCTTAGGAGCGGCAAAAAGCTAGAAGAGCCACAAGTTAAGTTTAATCCTGTTGAACCCATAGTTGAAAAACCCATAAGTTCTAACAAAGCGGCTCAAAAGGAGCAGGAACATCAGGATCAGGCTACAAAGGAAACAAACCTAGGCGCTTCTTCATCTTTACCTTTTTCTTCTTCACCGCCTTCCTCGTCCTCTGATTCTACATAGGTTCCTACTACATTGCCTCCAATTAGACCACCAATACCTTTTCCTCAGAGGTTTCTTAAGGTTTCTAAGAAGCTTCACATCAACATTCCTTTTGCAGATACTTTAGAGCAAATTCCAAGTTATGTGAAGTTTTTAAAGGGTATCCTCTCGAGGAAGAGAAGACTAGAAGATTATGAGACGATGGCCTTAACTGAGGAATGTAGTGCCATTATCCAAAGAAAATTACCCCCCAAGCTCAAGGATCCTAGGAGTTTTACCATACCCTGCACTATTGGAAATTTATTCTTTGGTAGAGCCCTGTGCGATTTAGGAGCTAGTATAAATTTGATGTCTTTGTCTATCTATCAGAAGTTAGGAATAGGGGATGCCAAGCCCACCACAGTGACCCTCCAATTGGCTGATCGATCAATTAAATATCTGAAGGGGGTCATTGAGAATGTGTTAGTAAAGGTGGACAAATTTGTTTTCCCTGTGGATTTTATCATGTTAGACATGGAAGAAGACAGGAAAGCCCCATTATACTAGGCAGACCTTTCTTAGCGACGGGTAGAACTTTATTGTGTATAAAAGGGGGAGTTAACTATGAGAGTCCTAGATCAGGAAGTGAAGTTTAATGTTTTCAAACCTTTAAAGTTCCCTGATGACTCTCAAAATTGTTTTAGGATGGAGGATATAAGGCTTAAGCATAAGAAATCTGAAAGAAAGAAGGAAGTAAATAGAGCTTATGAGGATTTAACTGTAACATTCTGTCACCATTATGGATGATCCTCCTACTCTTCGCCCTGCTGCTGAGTGTTGTTTTCTTCAGCTGCATTTGAAGTCGCTGTGTTGTTATTTTCACTTTGTATATAGTTCGTTTTTCTTTTTCTTTTCTGTTGTTTCTTTCTTTGTTTATGTTACAGATTTCTTTTCCAGTCCTACGCTTTCAATCAAGCTTCAGTTGTTCATCATCATCAGAAAGCGGAGTACTCTGTTCTTGAGCTTCAATTTTTATATTATATGCACACTGAGGACAATGTGCACTTTAAGTTTGGGGGTGAAAGGGGATATCACTTGTGCTATTTTGTGAAAAATTGGATAAATTTTCAAAAAAATTTTGAAAATCTGAGATTGAATTTTAAAATTTTTTTTTGATAATATGAGCTTAAATTGTTTGATTTTGGGATGATCTAGTGCTTAGCATGTAGTTTTCCCATATTCCGATGATATGATCCCAGGATTTAGTCTAACTTTGATTGACTAAGATGCATGATTATAGGAAAAGCATGAAATTGAGTTCTTGAATTTATCTTCATTCTGATTGTGATTTCCTCATCTTATGCACATGTCATGTCATGAATCTATATATTTATTTAGAGAAAGCTTATGTGTACATAGGATTGCATTTGTTTAATTGATTTTGTGCATCATATTCTAGAATTTGTTTGATCTGATCTCGAGGCGAAATACTAGATCACACTTAATTAGGGAGATGATTTAGGCCATCTTTAGATCGTTTGAGCCTTTCTAGCTATCCTTGTACATATTCTACCCCTAGTCACCCATCTAGGCCAAATAAGCTTTTCTCTGTAAATATACCAGTGTTATTTTCCTTAGCTTAAAAACTTTGTCCCTATCCCTTACCCCAAAAGCATGAAAAGTTATTGGGATATATTGTGAGCTATATGGGTATTAAGTGATAGTGAAAGAGTATGTAAAAAAAAATGAAAGAAAAAGAAAAAGAAAAGAAGAAAGAAGAAAAATACAAAAATAGAATAAAAAGTTTAGTGAAATAAATAAGTTTGGGGGAAATGATTTGAGCTCTTACATTAAGATCCTAGAAGTAATGCATGTTAAGTGGTAATTAAACCTAAATCGACTTTATCATACCTTAGTCCCGACCTTACATTATAAGCTTAATGAAGTCCTATTGATCTTTGATTAAGTGTGACTACATTAGTGGAGAGAGAACTGAAAAGCAAACTTATAGGAATGATCACATGTCATTGACTTTGCATTCATTGTATTTGCATAATCTAATCCGAATAATGTACTGTGAAGTGACTTAGACATTTCTCACACACTCACGAGCAGTCCAATTTAGGTTAGGACTTATGATTGAATAATTCTAAGTGCTGGACTTGTAATTGTGAGTCTTTGATTTCATAGTCTATACTTTTTCTTTGAGGATAATATTGGGGAAATTATTGTGTTTTGTACTTATCATTCCTATAATCATTTTGTTTTGCTTGAGGACAAGCAAAAGCTCAAGTTTGGGGTGTGATAATTCTATATTTTTAGAATTATTTCTGCTTAATTTCCTAATTAATTATTTAAATCCCCAATTTATTTTGTTAATTATCCCCTTTATTTAATTAAAATTCTCATGTTTGCAAATAAATAAAATCCGGATGAATTTTAAATATTTCGATAGAAAATGGATCGAAATTGGACTAAAATCGAAATTGAGCCACGCGAACAACACGAGTCATGCCACCTAGCATATCCAATTGGACAAGAAGACCGATGACATGGAAATATCTTTTCAAGGAGCCAATGGTGTGAAGACAAGCGGCCAAAAAAATGCCAACTCATCAAGGATGTAAAAATTACAATTTTACCCCTAGTGTGTTTATAAATAGGAAATGATGACAATTGAAAGAAATGTAATTTTAAGAGTAGAAGTAATGTAATTTTAGGAGTAGGAGTAGTGTAATGTAAT
Source organism: Firmiana major (assembly GCA_033439115.1). Classification (NCBI taxonomy): domain Eukaryota; kingdom Viridiplantae; phylum Streptophyta; class Magnoliopsida; order Malvales; family Malvaceae; genus Firmiana; species Firmiana major. The sequence goes on from CM065902.1 coordinate 37,897,246, forward strand.
GTAGTTTAGATTAGTTTTTAGAATTATTTCCTTTCTAGTTTATTTTTTTCCCATTTTTTTTACTTTGCAATTACCGTTATCTTCCATTTCATTTCATGTTTATGCTCTTCATCTTCTAGGATATTTTCTATTTCATAGCAAACAATGCATCATTTCCATTTGCTCTTCTCGATTTGGTTATAATGAGCTCTTTTATTCTTCAAGTCTGTTTTTTTTCATAGCATATTGTCCTAAGTGTAACTCTCGGTTTTGCAAATGTATTGCTTGAGTTTTTAGTTGAAAATAAAAATTAATTCTCCTAGTGTAGCTCTCGGATTGGTGTATTTTTCATGTTGGATGGAGGGAATGATTATGGTGACTAAACCAAAGTTACCTTGCATCACTTGCTTCATGTTATGAGTCACTGCTCTGATTTTATTTATTGTTCCCGATTTTCGGAAGCTGTTTCTAGCTTTTGCTCGATGAATACCTTATTGGCATGAGAAGCTAAACTGAGGTAAAGTACTTCTCACTGGAGCTGGGACCAGAAGTGTGGAATGCTCAAGCTTGGTGTAGATGGAAGGCCATGCTTGCTGCTATCCAAAGGAGCTGTTGTTTTGCTCTACTGTTGTTACTGTCGAGGAGAAGAATTAGCAGGGGATGGTGCAATGAAGTGAAGATCGTTGCTGTATTTTTGAACAGCGGTTCATGCTCGAAGTGCAGCTCAGTTCTATGCTCTCATCTGTTGTATTAATGAGACCCAACATTGTCACAACCAATGCTCTGCTCTCCTCTGTTTCACAACTTCTTCTATTGTTTATTTTCCTTTTGTCTTTAGCTTTTGGTTTTAAATATTCTGCACTTTCTTTGTCTCTTCATTAATGGTTTATATATTAACAACTTCTCCTTAAGATATATTTAATTCTTTGACTGCTTTGCTAAAGGTTTCGTTATGACAGTGTTGATGCTTGTCTCTGGTTCTTCTACAAGAGCTGTGTGGGAGACAGACGCATGGCAAGAGGCTGGTTCACTGTTGCTTCCAGTTGAACGACAGTCTTAGGTGCACCCCGTTTGCCGCAAGATACGCATGGGACGCAAGCAGAATGTGGATGCTATATCGAGCTATTGTTTTGGCACTACAGTCCACAAGCGTGGCTAGGGAGAACCTGCTACTGGAGATACAACCAAGAGTAAAACATGGTGCTGGTATGCAGAGTAGAACCTGGAGCAGATAGCTGTAGACGTGAAGTAGGTGATGGTACTAGGGGCAGCAGCGGTATGGGCAAGACATTGCTTGGAGTTGTGCAGGAAATGGAAGTTGCAGAAGATGAAAATCAAACTGTCCATGAAATGCAAACTGTACAGTTGGGGCAGTTGCCTATTGCTAACCAGGCAAGGCTTTGTTTGGCCACCTTACTTGTTTAATTTAAAGTTTATTACATTTTTATTATAGTTTCATCAGTTGTTAGTTAGAATAGTGGTTAATTGATAACTGTAGGTTAGATTTAATGTTTTAAGTTGTTAATTTAATCTTAGTTTTAAATTTTAGTTAGTAGTTAATTTTATATTAAATGTTTTAGGATTTTATTTTAGTTTAGAAGCATTTAGAATTAATTTAGATTTAATATGTTTTTCATGCATTTTAATTTAGTCCTCATTTTTAGTAGATTTTAGATTAATTTTGTGAAACCCAGATTTTTCACACTATGTTCATCATTTGGAATCATAAGAAGGATGATTTAGAACATATGAATGTAAATGATGTAGTGGAGGTATGAAAATACGAAATTTAAATGAGAAAAGATAGTGAGTCCGAGAAGGAAAATCGGTCTAAATTAATCCCAAACGTGTAGAAGGGTAAAATGGTCAAAAGATCCTAATTTCGGTGTAAATTCGATGAAAAAATTTCATTAAAAATATGGATTTAGGAAATCTTGATCGATAAAGAAGAAATTATGGAATTTCGAGTCCAATTGGTCAAGATACGAAGATGTTACGAATTTTTGTAATTTTCGCCAGAGACATTATCCCGAAAATATGCGAAAAATACATCGAAAAAGTTAAAATAAAATAAATAAAATAAATTAATTAATTAATAAAATAACATATGATTTTTAAGATATTTTGGGTATTTTATTATATTTTATTTGATTAAAATATAATATAATATAATATAATATAATATAATATAATATAATATAATATAATAAAATAATAATAAAGTAAAAGTAAAAAAAAAAAAAAAAGAAAACGAAAATCATGAATTGAAGAAGGGAAAAGAAACAAAACAAAAGAAACATAAAAGGAATGAAACGCGAAAGGGGAACGAAGTAGAGGGACCGAGGAACCAAGGCCGGCGAGCCACCCCCGGTGACTGAGGAAGCCAGCCGACCACCGGAAATGAAGCTCGCAACCTCCAGACCATCTTGCTACTGGCGACGCACGCTGAAAATGTCGGATTCCGACAGATCGAGGGAGAGAAGGCCGAAAGAGGAGAAGACGATTCCGGCGGATCCACCGGCGATTGACCCCAATCGACCTCAGCCGAACGTTGCCCTGCTCCGGGCGCACCGAACCAAGCCAGAACGGCCTGAGAACCGGTCGGAGAAGTGGTGAACGGCGACGGGAAAGCTTGAACTGGTACGGACCGATTCAGCAATAAGAGAACCGGGCTGAACCGGACCGGTCTGAACCGGTCCAAACCGGTTCAGCCAAGAAAGAGAGGGAAAAGGGAGAAAAAGGGAAGAAAAAGAGGGAAAGGAAAAAGGAAAAAAAATTTCGGGGATACACCGGACTTCGGGTAAGTCGGTAGGAGGTCAAAAGTGACCGATTTAATTTTCGAAAAATTTATTTAAATTATATTTGATCGAAAATTTACCCAAAATTAAATATATAAAATTGTGCAGTTCGACGATAAATCGCATACGTGAGCCCGATCGAACTTCGAATTGCGCACTATTGCAAAATCTCGGGTAAGTAAAGCTCATTTACGACAATCTATGTAATTATTGCACATTAAAAGTTTATTTTACGAGTTACGGATTAAATTGCGCATTTAGTGGATTAAATCGAGATTTTTAATTAAATTGTCGTAAATGATATATGACTATTCAAAGAGTCTAGAAAAAGGCCCAATAAGTACTGATGGGCCCAATGAGCCCAATAAGCCTCGATGAAAGAATTAATAAGTAGAAACGGGCTTAAAACGAATTAAGGCCCATTAAGGTGCAATCGGGCCCAATAAGAGAGAAATTGGTCCAATTAGCTAAATCGACTGTAATAAATATGAGGAAAATATTTATTGAGTTAAATACGATTAAATTGAGGTTTATACTGATAAAATCGAGCAAAAAGAGTAAAATCGATAAAAGTCAACTTTTAGCTAAAGCTTCGATATATTCACATATTTGGATATGTTAAAATGAATTTAAGCCATATGTGATAAGTTGAACTTATTTGCAGCAGCTCGGTCTATCGACATATTTTACGAGGTAAATTCGAGCATCGAGGAAAGTGCTCTACATCAGTCGCTAAGAGGTAAGGGATATAATTTAGAGTAGCGTTAGTACTCCTTTATCCTTACCAACTGTTTATGTATGAGAATTGGATGAGATTTTACGAAATGGATTTTCAACGATATTTAAACCGCAGCCGAAACCATTTCCCGAGTTTCCAGCATGTTTTATATATTTGAGATACATTTTACAGCATACATGTTTATAAAAGTGATTTTCACTTCTGAAACGAAAGCATAGTATTTTCATTTGAGATTACGGGTTAAAGTCCCGATATGTTTTACGAAACCATATCTTCATGATACGGGTTAAGGTCCCGAGACAGCTTTTAAGCTATATTTTCACTGTACGGGTATGAGTCCCAAGAAATAACTATTATAACTATGCTTTCCATATTTACACGGGCTAGAGTCCCGCAATGATTTATGAAAATCATGTTTTCTATGAAAAAAGGGTTAGAGTCCCATAACGATTTTGAGAATCGAGTTAAAGTCCCGTAATGATTTTTAATACATGGGTATGAGGCCCGAAATGATTTTGATAAAATGGGTAAGAGGCCCAAAATGATTTTTGGGGTAAAAAGGCATGATATGACGATAGTCAGAGGATCTGGGGTTGATCTCGTATGGAGACGATCGAGGATCTACCTAGCCGACGGTCAGAGAACGGGCAGGCTCTGACTTGATATGAGAAACGTGCGCATAGTCCACACTTGGTGATGCACGTGAGTTCGTGCGTATAGTCCCCATTTAGTGGTGCACGAGAGATAGGGCAGCGTACGACCCTGATCCAGTCCTACGGCTCCCCTGTACGATGGCCATATGTACCTATGATAAATGTCCTACGGGACCAGATGTATGATGTCCTTCGGGACTAGTATATGAGACGATTGCCTGACCCTACACGATGAATTGACGGAATGATATATATATGTTTTCGCATATTTCATGCTACCTGTTTTACGATTTTATTGAGCTCATATTTTCTATGATGAGATTTTAAAGGTAGCCATGAGTATGTTTTACGAAATGTGCATATGATAATACGATTTCATTTTAAAGTGATAAGCATGTTATGATATGCATGATTAAGTTTTGAGATGCTTTTTACTTGTTTACAAGACGTGATATGCATACTATATATGAGTTTTACAAAAAAGATGCATGATGTGTAAACTTATGATTTAAGCATGTTTTTACTGCTTTTATGAAATGTAAGCATCTCTACTCCAGTACTTATTTATGCTGATTTGTAAAACCATGAGTTTTACCATGTTTTGTGTAAGACCCGATATTTTCGAGTGCATTTAAAAATGCAAAAGGATTTAAATGGTATTCCCGAATACGTGCAAGGGTAAAACGGTCAAAAGACCAAAATTTGGTATTAATCGGGACAAGAAAATTTAATTAAAAATATGGGATAGAGAAATCTTGATCAATAATGAAGAAATAATTAAATTTCAGGTTAAATTGATCAAGATATGAATTTATTGGAATAAATCGAAATTTTCGCCTCGAAAAATAATCCCGAAAATAATCGAAAAATATACCGAAAAGGTAAAATCAGACTGATAAATTCATTTATAGATTAAATGAATTAAATAATAATTTTTGAAGATATTTTGGCAATTTTAATATATTTTAATTGATTAAATTAATAATAAATTTTAATTATAAAAAAAATGAAATTTGAAACGCGAGAAACAGAAACAGAGAAAAAAAACAGAAAACAAGCCGCGAAGACCGACGGGAAAGAAGTACAACCGGGCGGCCACCTCCGGCGACCAGCTACCAGGCACGCGACCGGAAAAGGAAGCCTGGTACCGTGCGATCCTTCTACCACCAACAACGGGCTCCAACGGCGCCGGGAAAGGCAAATCGACGAGATTGAAGCCGCGGAGAAGAGAAGAGGAACGGCGGCCACCGGCGGTGAGTTGGTCCCGATTGAGGCCAACCGAACGTCCCTCGGCCAGAGACTCGTCGAACGGCGGTGGTGAGGCACCGGGAACAGGCCAGACCACGCCGGAAGGACAAAAAGAGGCCTGAACCGGTACGACGGGTTCAGTGCAGTGAGGTATGCTGAACCAGACTGGACCGGTTCAGCCAAAAAGAGAAGGAAAAAAAAGGAAGAAAAAGGGAAAAAGAAAAAGAGAAAAAAATTGGGGAAAATTTCAGTGATGCAATCGAGTTTCGGGTAAGTCGGTAAGCGGTCAAATTGATCGATTTAATTTTTGGAATATTTAATTTGATAAATAATCGACTGAAAGTTTACCCAAAAAATATATTTAATAATGTAGCTCGACAATTGGCATCAACCGAGAGCTCGAGACAGCCTCGATTTGTGTACGATCATGGAATAACGGGTAAGTGACCCTTATTTACAACAATTTTATATTGTTATGCGTGATTGATATTTAACGCATAAATTACGGATTTTATTTCTGCATAAATGAATTAAATTCTGAAAATTGGATAAATTGTCGTAAATATTAAATTGAGATATCCGAAAATTTAGAACGAGGCTAAATAAATTACTAATGGGTCCAATGAGCCCAATAGGCATCGATAAAGTGTAGTAAACGGGCTTAAGGCCGATTAAGGCCCATTATGATGCAATCGGGCCCAATATGGGTAACCGGGCCCAATGATTTAAATTAAGCCCAGAAAAATAAGAAAATACAATTAAATTGTATTGTATTTGACCTGATGAATGTGTATCCGCAGTGCCGGAGATTTGATTTAGATTGAGAGCAAATCGGACTGCGTGACGAGACATCAGTGAAAGGTCAAATTGTACAGAAAAATGAGTTAAGGGAATTGTGTGAGTAGCTAGAGGTAGCTACGCATATTTTAATAGATTTTGTATACGCGATTATTGTATAATGATCCTAAAAGTGGTTTAAATGATTTTTAAGGATCGAAATAGGTGAAATGTCTATTTTACCCCTATTGAGGGAAGTTCACCTAAGGATGGTGAAAGCATGACATGCATGAAATGCATGATTTAAGGACTTTTATGATTAAAGAATTTTATTGGTTTTAATCAAAGCAAATCGGTAGATTGGCCAGAAATTGTTTAATTTCACAAGATAACACTACGTAGGTGTTATTTATATTTAAATGGAAATTTCCTTGAAAAACGGGCCAACTATCAAGTTTATATGGAAACAGATAGTGCCGACACGTAGTTCGCACTATATCTGCGTTTGTGAATGTACGTAAATGTGCTAGAGCAGTTGCTCGCACCGATTTGTGTGACATCATATGCATAAAATGTGTTGGAGCGGTTGCTCGCACTGATTTTATGATTTGATATGCATGAGAGCTGCTGGAGCCTAGCTCGCACTCTATTTTGACATGTTTTGACATGTTTTGACTGTTCTGATTTGTTTTGACTGAATATGCATAAAAAGGTGCTAGAGCGATTGCTTGCACTAGTTTTACTGATTTAATATGCATATGAGGTGCTGGAGCTTAGCTCGCATCTAGTTTTGATATGATATTGCATAAAAGCCGTACTGGAGGGTAACTCGCACGAGATTTGATTTAATTATGCATAAAGTCGTGCTGGAGTGTAACTCGCACGATATTTGATTTACTTGAGCATTCATTTGTGCTGAAGCGTTGCTCGCACAAAGTTTTATATGGTTTTTATAATTCATTTGAATGCCGTACTGGAGTTTTTCTCGTACGAAGTTTTCACTGAGTTTTTATGCATATCCGTACTAGAGCATTGCTCGTACGTGGATTTTACTTGAAATTATAATCAGTTTAAGTTGTACTGGAGCGCTGCTCGTACGCAGATTTTACTGATTTTTATGAAACCGTGCTAGAGCTTCGCTCGCACGAGGTTTTCTGATATCATGAATATGCATGGAGCCGTGCTAGAGCGTCGTTCACACAGGGATTTATATTACATGCATATAGCCGTGTTGGAGCCTCTTGTAGACTGTGTGTCATAGTGAGATGATATGCTCACACGTGCATTCTGAGACAGAGATGATATGGGTGGATAGACCTATTGCAGGCACCCCTGATTGAGCTTGGGTCCACGGAGTACGTTGTATCGTGTATGTCACGTGGAGTACGCTGTACCGTGGGGATTGTTGGAGTGGAGTGGCATTAGCAATGAGGCAGCAAGCCTTGCCCTCGCAATCCTGGTGTTATGCTGTTCTGGCGGGTAGGACGACCCACCTCCCGTTTCAGGTGTGATACCCCGCATACTAGGTACCGTGTTGCCAGGGATCACTAGGATATGGCCTTTGTCCTCGATGTTACTGATAATTACCTACTTGTCTGACATGATATAACTATTGGTCGATAGACCAGGGTAGACCCGAAGGAGGGGTCAGGCCCCCGATTTTATGATATGTGACCCTGAAAGAAGGGTGGTTTTATAACCGAAGTTTTATAATGAAATTTATTGAATTTTTTTATGAGATGGACCCGGAAGGGTTAGTTTTTACTGCAGTTTTAATGTATTGATTTAAATGCAGTAGCATGATGTTGTTTTTCATGCTTTTAATTCAAATTTATGATTTATCTTAGATGACACAAAAGGATGCATGATATTGTTTTACTTCATGCTAATGATGATTTAATGATGTCACATAAAATGCTTTGAATGCATGAATTACATGATTTATATATGCACAAATAGTTTCGGATAAACTATGGCATTGAATATGCATGACTTTGTGCGTGAAATTTTAAATGAAAAGAGATGGATTTAAGGGCATGGCATTATGAGCATGTAGATAGTGGAGCTATCTACTTACTTGCATAATTGCCTTACTGAGCGTGTGGTTTGCTCACCCCCCTTATTTTCCCTTCTTTTCAGAGCACTTGAAATAGTTATTGAGCGGCTGAGGACTTGCATGCTTGGTATCTGCTGCTTCTCATCGAGAGTCAGGTATACACACTTTTATGGTTTTGTATCTAAATATGTAATGCACAGTACTGTAAACGTATATTATGTCGGGGATGTAGAGTCATGTAAATACCATTGAGTATGTATTTATTTAAAGTCAAAAGGATAGTAAACTTTGATATATGATTATGAAAATGGAATGGTAAATAGTGTGAGGTGACTAACACCGAATCATAGCCCAACTGTTTGTAGGATGGTCACGACGAGAGAAAGGTAAGAATTAAATAATAAATGAAAAAGCGAAAAATTTACTCTGATTTTTAGGTAATTTGGGTCGTGACATTTTGAGTATTTAAAGCTATTTTAAATGTATTTCTTACTGAGTCTGAAAAAAACACCCCCTCCTTTCCATCTCCCTGATTATCTATAGCGAGTCTACTGCACATACCAGACTGTGGTCGTTGACAAGGTAGTCCGACCTTTCATCAGATACTTTCGTAACCTTGAGGTACAGTCTTACTTATATTCCAGACATGTGATACATAATAGACACTATTGTATATAATAGTCGGGATGTAATAGTTGTAAATGATTTTATATATACAGAATGTATGTAATGTAATGAGATCCTGGAAAATGAAAAAGATTTTAAATCTAGACATGGACAGGAAAACAACATAGTTAATGGATAAAAAATTTAAATTAGCCCAATTTTTCCGCGCTTCCGGGGCGTGACAAATTTAATTTGCAATTTTTATTAGTTTAATCACATGCATTCTTATTTTAAGTTTGCTTAAATTTTTAGTTTAACTTTATTTCTTTATTTTCATATGTGCATTTTATTTTAATTGCGTTAATTAGTTTTAACTGTTTTAATTATTTTTGTAGGTTTTTGATTTTAATTCCGTGGAGCACTGTAAGTAATTTTGCTCGATTTTATTTTCTTTATTTTATAGTTTTATTATTTTATTGCTTTCAGTATTTTTAATTTTAGCCATGTAGATCACCCACCTTAATTTTATAATTTGCTAGAATATACTTAGGGTAAGATTAACCGGTAGTTAATTAGGCTAACCAACTTCTCTGAGGGATGATAACTCAGGACTCAAATCTCATTATTACTTATTCGACCCGTGCACTTGCGATAATACGTTTAGGGCGTGTCACCGCCAACTCTAAATCATGGGTCGGATAGTTCCTCTTGTGATCTTTCAGCTGTCTAGATCCATAGGCAACTACCCTCCCATCCTGCATCAGTACACAACCTAATCCCTGATGCGATGCATCTGTATATACCAAGAAACCTCCTGAGTTGGTAGGTAAGGTGAGAACCGGAGCAGTGGCCAATCGACACTTCAGCTCCTGAAAAATCCTCTCACAGGTATCATCCCACACAAACTCAACATCCTTCCGTGTGAGACGTGTCAACGGAGCAGCTAATTTGGAGAAACCCTCGATAAATCTCTTATAATATCCAGCTAAACCCAGAAAACTCCGAATCTCTGTGACCGTCTTGGGCCGCTCCCACTGAACAACTACCTCAATCTTGGATGGGTCCACTGTCCCTATCCCTCGATTCCACAAGGCCCAGAAAAGAAATCTGCTCCAACTAGAAGTCACACTTACCGAGTTTGGCATACAACTGTCTCTCTTTGAGGGTCTGTAGAACTATCCTCAAGTACTGCTCATGGTCCTCATTGGATATGGAGTATACCAAAATATCATCAATAAATACAATCACAAACCGATCCAGGTATGGCTTGAACACATCGTTCATCAAAGCCATGAATGTTGTGGGGGCATTAGTCAACCCGAATGGCATAACCAAAAACTCATAATGACCATAACGGGTTATAAAAGCTGTCTTGGTCACATCTTCCCTTCGTATCCTCAGCTGATGATACACAGACCTCAGATCAATCTTAGAAAATACCTGTGCTCTCTGAAGGTGATCCAACAGATCATCAATGTGTGAAAGGGGATACTTATTCTTAATGGTAGCCTTATTCAACAATATGTAATCCATACAAAATCGGAGGCTGCCATATTTTGTGAGAGCCCCTAGCCTCCGCAGGCGAGCCCACTGACTCCCTGGGCCGACTAGGCCTCGTCACCATAGCTACGTATTGTTCTCTTTTGGTCCCAATGGACCATCAAGATTTTGCTCACCCAGGACGCATCCCGGAGTGCTCGAACTCAGGACCAAGTCCTAGTCCCTGCACTCTGTTTATACCACTAAGCCATTGGCTCATTGGTATCAACAAAGTGCAGGGACTAGGACTTGGTCCTGGGTTCGAGCAATCCGGGATGCGTCCTGGGTGAGCAAAATCTTGATGGTCCATTGGGACCAAAAGAGAACAATACGTAGCTATGGTGACGAGGCCTAGTCGGCCCAGGGAGTCAGTGGGCTTGCCTGCGGAGGCTAGGGGCTCTCACATAAAAATGCACATTTTTATGTGAGGTCCCGCAGGACACGTCACCATAGCTATGAATTGTCCGCTTTTGGTCCCACTGGACCAGCATGGCTTTGTTCCCTCAGGACGCTTCCCCCAGGTTTCAAACTCAGGACATAATGCCTGATTCGACACCCCTGGTACCATTGAGCTCGACGAGCTCAATGGTACCAGGGGTGTCGAATCAGGCATTATGTCCTGAGTTTGAAACCTGGGGGACGCGTCCTGAGGGAACAAAGCCATGCTGGTCCAGTGGGACCAAAAGCGGACAATTCATAGCTATGGTGACGTGTCCTGCGGGACCTCACATATTTAATCCTTACAGACAAGATCGGAGCACCCCAAGGTGATACGCTCGGTCTCACAAACCCCTTCTCAAGCAAATCCTGTAAATGCTTTCTCAGCTCCTCCAACTCAATCGGCGCCATCCTATACGGTGGTCTTGAAATTGATTTTGTACTAAGTACTAAATCTATTCCAAACTCCATCTCTCTGGCTAGTGATAATCCTGGTAAATCGTCTGGAAAGACATCAAGAAACTCCCTAACCACTAGAATGTCTCTCAAATCCGGTCGTACCTAGTCCGTATCAACCACATATGCGATGAATCCTTCAAAATACAAATCATTAAATCAGCAAAAATTCATTGCTCCATTTAGAACAACCACTGATTCAATTACTTTTCAGGGAAATTTTACAACACATCTTTCGGGGTATTAAACGTTAACGTCTTAGAAAAGCAATCTAACACAACATGATTGGCAGCCAACTAATCCATTCCTAGTATGACATCGAAGTCTCTCATATACATCAAAATAAGGTCGACTGACATTTCTTTTTCCCCAACTTTCAACTTACAGTCCCTGACTACATACTCTACCAACTGACTAGTGTTTATGGGGGTAAGTATTAACAATTTACTACTTAGAGGGGTATGCGTTACATACTTAGACAATTTATATGCAAATGACGGAGATACGAATAAATGCGTGGCACCAGGATCAATCAAAACATATGCTTCAAAATCAAAGATCAAGATGGTACCTTTCACCACATCAGACGACTGATCTGCCGTATCCTGGTCCAAAGCATGAACTCGCCTTATACCCATCACTTGCTCCCCTTTCTCTTCAGCAGTAGGTCTCCTCCTATGAGCAAGAACCTGAACTGGAGCTCTCTCCGGCTCCTTGCCCTTCTGTGGGGTAGTGTCCTGTCTCTCTGGGTAATCTCTCACCACATGCCCTGGCCTCCCACAACGATAACATACTACAATAGTAGCTATAGGCACTGGACAAGGTCTAGTACCATGATATCTGCCACATCGCCTACATCGATCCGTAGTAGGGCGTGGTCCTCCAATGGTAATTCCTCTAGCAGGTGGTAAAGTCGGATTAACAGGGGGACTATTTATCCTCTGCTGAACCTCCTCAATCTTTGGCCTCTTGTCAGAGAGCCGTACCCCTCTTCTGACAAATCTGTCTCTCCCAGGTATCTTTCGGTCTCTGTCTCGACTCCTACTAAACTTTCCTATCTTGGAGACGTTCCGCTCATAATCTTGCTCACACAGCTGAGTTCTATGTATTGCCTCCACATAAGTTGAAACATTAAAGGGAGCCAACAGAGATCTGATGGTGGTCTCAGTCCATCTATAAACTTCTGGACCTTCCGATCCTCACTGCTCATCATCTCTAAATCATATCTCTCCAAAGAGATGAATCGAGTCTTATACTCATCAAAAGACTGGTTCCCCTAAACCAAAATCATAAACTCCATCCTCAACTTTTGTTGTGCAGGAGCGGGAACATACTGCCTCTTAAGGCATCCAAAAATATCTTCCATGTGATCTCAGCATGTCGAGCTCTTAAAATTGGCTCGATAGATCTCTACCAATGCTCTGTCGCTCCCTGAAATAAAAATACGGCAAAAGCAACCCTCTCAGTAGTAGTGCACCTGAAAAGCCTATATAGCTTCTCCATCTGATACACCCAATCCTCAGCTACTACTGGGTCCTTCCTCCCATGGAAGACTAGAGGTCTAAACTTCTGAAAATGTCTAAATCTATCAAGGTCACACTCATATCTAGCATCCTGAGCTGACTGGGGTCTCAGTGCCTCTGCAGCCTGAGCCTGAACCTCGAGTAACTCTGCGGCCTGTGTCGGGATCTCCGGATTAGCTGCTGCCTGTCCCATTGGATCTCATCGATCTCTAGCCCTGAGCGTTGCCTACTGTGCTACAATCTTAGTCAGGCTCTCAATACTTCGCTCAAGTCTAGTAAAGCGTGCCTCAGTCTTATCTAGTCTCACAGCAGCACCCTCAAATACCTGACCAGTCTGTATACCATCACCACGGCCTCCAAGCTTGCCCCTATGGCCTTTAGCACGTGTACTAGCCCCTCTACCACTGCGGGTGACTGGCATAATATAAATCTTGTAATCCAAATTCAACACAGTATTAAGGGGGATGTAATTTTCCTTAACGACCACTATCGACTCTTATCCGACCAACTCTAACTCTTAATTGCATACTTATCGATACTGATTCATATCTGGCCAACCTCTGCTCTGATACCACTTTTACTGTCACGACCCAATACTACCAAAATCAGTACAAAAGTTTCACTTTTGGAAAATCTTTCTTACCTCCTCGTGACAAATCCCTCTAAATAGGTCGGGCTGTGAATTAATATTGATATATCATTCTAACCATTTAAAATATCACACGTACATATATATATATATATGTAATGACATCAATCATATTATAACAGAGTGGTCGGTATGTTTTATACATCATATGATTCTAGATTTACATCCCCAAATATTCCTTCATATACAATACTGTGTTGTAAGCATACTGATACAAAATTTTGTACATGGTGTATACCTGACAGTCGATGGGAATCACAGATAATTACCTATGTTGTCTACTCTCTACACCCACTATCTGTATGGTGGAAACACTGAAAGTGGGTGGAAAATGAAAAGGGTGAGCTCTACATGCTCAGTAAGGCAATAATACAAACGGGTAGATAGCTATACTATCTATATGCTGAAAAGAAATCAGGATATATAGGTGAGCATGAGGTAAAAACAATGATATGCCATATATATAATATCATCTGTTCTAAAATAGGAAATCGGCATATAAAACATGGAAAGATTCTTATGTGAAAACCTCTCATGCTCAAATGAAGCAACACGTTTTAAAACACCACATCTGGGTTAAATATGATACAGTCAAGGAATTAAATCCCTTTCAATAAAATAATTTATCTTAAAATTTTCGTTATAAAATCACCCTTCTCATAGGGATACAAATCATGAAAGTTTCATAAAATCCCTCAATGGGAACAATCAAAACTCAATTGAAATCATAAGAAAATTGGGGCCTGACCCCTCCCTCGGGTCTACCCTGGTCTTTCAAGACCAATAGTTATATCGTGTGAGACATGTAAGCGACTATATCGGTAATATCCAGGACTATGGCTATAACCTTGTGATCCCTAGTACATGGATCCTAGTCTGCGGGGTATCGCACCTGAAACGGGAGGTGGGTCGGTCCTACCAGCTAGAACAACATAATATCAGGATTGCGAGGGCAAGACTTGCTGTCTCATGGCTAAAGCCACTCCACTCCAACAATCCCAACGGAACAGCGTACTATGCGTGACATACACGGTACAACGTAATCCGTGAACCCAAGCTCAATCAAGGGTGCCTGTAATAGGTCTTATCCACCCATGTCAAGTATGTCTCAGTATGCACGTGTGAGCATATCATCTCACTATGACACACAGTCTACAGGAGGCTCCAACATGGCTATATGCATGTCATATAAATCCCTATGCGAGCGAAGCTCTAGCACGACTCCATGCATATTCATGATATCTGAAAACCCTGTGCGAGTGAAGCTCTAGCACGGTTTCATAGAAATCAATGAAATCTGCATACGAGCAGCGCTCTTGTACGACTTAAACTGATTATAAATTCAATTGAAATCCACGTACGAGCATTGCTCTAGTACGGATATGTATAAAAACTCAATGAAAACCTCGTACGAGAAAAACTCCAGTACGGTAGTCATATGAAATAAATCTATAAAATAGTGCAAGCAAGGCTCCAGCACTCTGTGTATGAGTTAAAATATAAAATCCAGTGCGAGCAGTGCTCAAGTACGGTTTCAGCTCATATAACACTGATAGGTGGCTCAATTTTATCAAAACATGTTAAATAAATATCAATTGGCACCAACCCGTGCCTTTTCACTTAAAACATGAAAATAATAGCCAACCTATCCATAAATTGCTTGAATTAAAGCAATATCATCATGAAAACATTAAAATCATGAACTGCATGCAATTTCATAGCCTTACTACCCTTTTTGAAATTTTCCTAACTGGGGGCAAAAAATAGTCATGTCACTATTTCCATATTTTTCCGCAAAACTTATTATACTGTTTTCGGATAGCCTAATGAATTTAACGTAATGTAAATCCCCTCGAAACTACGTACAACTACCTCTAAGTGCTCATAAAATTCCCTTACCTGGAATCACGCACGAGCTTATCCCGACTCGATCGTACCAGGTCTCTCAGTCCAATTCGCTCATCTACGGAGCTGCATATAACGACATATGGGTTCAGTTCAAATATATTGATCAGTATTTCACTCTTACTGATCGAATCTAAAGCTCTAGGCCTGTTTTACTCTATTGGGCCCGATTGCACTTTATTGGGCCTCGACCCATTTTTCAGCCCGTTTCCACTTTTAAATCCCTTCTTTGGGTTTACTGGGCTCATTTGGCTTATAAAAAATCATCGAGTTTCATTCCAAATACATTGGATAGCCCGGATACTATTTACGATAATTACTTTGAAATTTTGAATAAAATTCCTTTTACACAGAATTAATCCGTAAAATAATCTTAACTCTGCATTTAAGGACTCATATTATCGTAATTAAAATGTAATTACCCAATTTAGTGCGGGGTACGAAAATCGAAGCTAAATCGACTCTCGTTCAGGCTCTGTAGTAACACTGCACAATTATATAAATCCGGGTCATTTTTTCAATAAAATAATATTAAATTGAGTTCTTGGGATTTATCCGCAGGTCAATTCCAACTCTCGGTCACTTACCTGAATTTTGAGTCGTCCCCGGATACACTTTCTTTCCTTTTTCCCTTTTCTTTCCTTTTTTTTTTCTTTTCTTTTTCTTTTTCTTCTTTCTCGGCCACAGTGCCATTTTGGCCCGTTTGCCGTCGTTGGCAATCACGGTCGTCTCGTCAACTGCCACTGGGCTCAACAGAACCGTCTCGGCCAGGGGAATGCTCGGCTAGGTCAAATCGAAGCTGGGGCACCGCCGTTCGCCGGAACCGACGTGATTTCTCCCTCAACTTTTCGTCCCTTGATTCGCCAAAAAAAGAGGACGTCGACGCGTGTTACCAGTACCGTTGGAACCGCCAGACATCGCTCTATCTTCTCTGACTTTCGCCTGGGCTCATCGGTCGTCGGTGGCTCGTCGGGCTCCTCGGGTTGGCTATCGGGTTTCTGGGTTCGGTTTTCGCGGGTCTTTCACTTTCTCTCTCCCCGATATCAGATTTTCAGATTTCTAATTACCTTTTTTTAATTTAATTTATTAATTTATTTATTATTATTTTAATCAATTAAATATATTTAAAATACCCAAATATCTCTAAAATATCTTAAAATTATTATTTAATTCATTTAATAAATAAATGAATTTCTCAGTCTATTTTCGTCTTTCCAGTAAAATTTTCGATTATTTTCGGGATACTTTTTCGAATTAAAAATCTCGATTAATTCTGAATTAATTTCGATTAATTCACATAAATTAATATCTAGATCAATTGGACTTGAATTGAAATATTTTCCTCGGTATTAATCCAGATTTCGTAAATTTCTTATTTTAATGCAAATTACTTATCGAATTTATATCGAATTTTGGTATTTTGACCATTTTACCCTTGCACGTGTTCGGGACCAAATTGAATCGACTTTCTTTCATAAATCCACACTCTTTTCCCTATATTCAATTCCTTATTTTCAGTCAACTCGATTAAATTCCTTATTTGATTTTATGTACGTTATTTCGTTTCATCTACATTTATCAAATCCGAATCAACCATCTTATGAATCCATTAACATATAATAATGTCATACAATATGGAAATCATAAGGAATATCATACAAAAATGCAGATCTCACAGTACTCCGCGTGACATAAACGGTACAACGTACTCTGTGAACCCAATCTCAGTTAGAGGGTGCCTGCAATAGATCTTATCCACCCATACCAATTATTTCTCAATATGCACGTGTGGACATATCATCTCACTGTGACACACAGTCTATAGGAGGCTCGAAGACGGCTATATGCATGTCATATAAACCCTTGTACGAGCAAAGCTCTAGCACGACTCCATGCATATTCATGATATCTAAAAATCTCGTTCGAGCAAAGCTCTAGCACGATTTTATAAAAATCCGTAAAACCTGCGTATGAGTAGCACTCCAGTACGACTTTAAAATTAGTTATAAATCTATATTAAAGCACATGCGAGAAAGCTCCAGCACGGTTTTATGCATAAATAAATCAAATCTCGTGCGAGTTACACTCCAGCACGGGTTTTATGCAATTATCATATCAAAATAGGATACGAGCTAAGCTCCAGCCCCTCTCATGCATGTCAAGTCAAAATAGTCCTAAACAGTCAAAACATGGTGCGAGCTAGGCTCCAGCACCTCTCATGCATTTCACAATAATAAAATCAATGTAAGCAACCACTCTAATACATTTCATGCATATGATGTCACACAAGTCGGTGCGAGCAACCGCTCAAGCACATTTTATGCACACTCACAAACTCAGATAAAGTGCGAGCTATGCGCCAACACTATTTGTATCCATATAAACTTGATAATTGGCCCATTTTCTAAAGAAATTTTATTTAAATCTTAATAACACTTACGTAGTGTTATCTTGTGAAATTTATGCAATTATTGGCCAATCTACCGATTTGCTTTACTTAAAAATCAAGAAAATTCCTTAACTCAGAAAATTCCTTAAATCATGCATTTCATGCATGTCATGCTTTCACCATCCTTAGGTGAATTCCCTCAATAGGCGTAAATTAGTCTTTTACCTATTCTGAGTCCTTAAAATCTTTATACATTTTCAGTGTATACAAAAGCTATTAAAAATACGCGTACCTACCTCTAACTACTCACACAATTCTCTTACCTCATTTTTCTGTACAGTTTGACATTTCCACTGATGTCTCGTCATGCAGTCCGATTTGCTCTCAATCAAATCTCTGAAACTGTGTATAAATATACATCAAGTCAAATTTAATACAATTTATTATATTTCATATTTTTCGGGCTTAATTTAAATCATTGGGCCCGTTTACCCATATTGGGCCCGATTGTACCCTAATGGGCCTTAATCGGCCTTAAGCCCATTTTCCACTTATTATTCACATTATCGAGGTCTATTGGGCTCATTAGGCCCATCAGTATTTATTGGACCTTGTTCTAAGCTCTCAGATAGCTCAATTAATTATTTACTACAATTTATCTCTAATTCCATAATATAATCCATTTTATGCGAAAATTAAATTCGTCATTTATGTGATAAATTTCTAACACGTATAACTATGCAAATTGTCGTAAATAAGGGTTATTTACTTGAGATTCCATGATAGTACGCAAATTGAGACTGATTTGAGCTCTCTTTCAATGTCAATTGTCGAGTTGCACAATTACATATTTTTTCGGGTAAATTTTCAGTCGAATATTAATCAAATTAAATATTCTAAAATTTAAATCTGTCAATTTTGACTGCTTACTGAATTACTCGTAGCTCGATTGCATCACTGAGATTTTTCCTGAATTTTCCTCTTTTTTCATTTTCCCTTTTTCTTTTCTTTTTCTTCTTTTCTGGCTGAATCGATTCAGTCCGGTACGGTAGGTTCGAGGCTTCGCCAGTCGGTTCTTCGCTGACTTCCATTGCCAGTAGCTCCGCGGGACCTCGCGAAGCTCGGATCAGCCCTCGGTTTCACCATGGCTAGCCGCAAAGTGGTCGGTTCAGCTCTTCTCCCTTCCAGCATCGGTGACTTTCCTTTCTGCCTTCGTTATCGGCGCTGACCGCCATTGTACCGACCGATTTAGTCGCTGATCGATCGGTCTTTGCGTGGGGCTTCTTCGGCTGGTGGTGGCCGAGCCTAGATCAGCGCCGATCATCAGATTTCCTTTTCTCCCTCTCTCGGCTCTCTTTCTCCTTTCGTCAGCCGCCGTACGACGGTTTTGTTTTTGCCAATGGTTCTCATGGGGTCGGTTGCCTCTCCCGCATTAGCTTCTCGCCGCTGGTCACTCCGTCCGATGAGGGAAGTCGGCTTCTGCTTCGTTTTCTGTTGCTTTTGTTTCCCAAAATCGCAATTCGCGATTCTTTTTTTATTTATAATTTATTTTAATATTATTTTAATCATTATTTTATTATTAAAAATCCAAAAATATCTTAAAAATTATATTTTATTCATTTAACCAATTAAATGAATTTATCGGTATTATTTCATCTTTTCGGTATATTTTTCCAATATTTTCGGGATAATTTCCCGATGTGAAAATTTTGATTAATACCAATAAATTCATATCTTGATCAATTTAATCTAAAATTTAATTATTTCTTTGTTTTTGATCAAGATTTCTCAATTCCATATTTTTAATGGAATTTTTCTTGTCCAATTAATACCGAATTTTAATGTTTTGACCGTTTTACCCTTCAACGTGTTTGAAAATTTTTATTCATTCCATTTGCAAATTTTCGTTCACGTACAAATCCTTTTATTCATAACAAATTTATGATAACAAAATTGGGTCTTACAGATGAGATAGAATGCTGACCATCAAACCGTCCCCCAAAGTAATGGTTAAGCTTATACCTATTAACCTTACAGGACTGCTTCAAGGTCTTATCCATGATCTCAATGGCTTTATAAGGGAATACTTGCATAATGGTGAAGGGTTTTCTCCATCTAGACTTAATCTTTCATGGAAACAACTTCATGCAAGAATTAAAGAGCAAAACTTGCAATCCCGACACAAAGAGTCTCTCCTTAATCTTCCTATCATGTCATCACTTAGTCTTTTCCTTATAGAGCTTCGTATTCTCATATGCTTACAAGCTGAACTCATTTAACCGATTAAGCTACAACAAACTCTTTTCCTCAACTGTAACTAAATTGAAGTTTAGGTTCTTGAGGGCCCAATAGCCTTTATGCTAAAGCTCTTCTGGCAAATGACAGGCATGTCCATACACAAGCTAATAAGAGGACATCTCGATGGGTGTCTTAAAGGTTGGCATATAGCCTAGAGTGCATCCTTTAACCTAATGGACCAGTCTTTCCTATTTGGATTCATTATTTTCTCCAAAATCCCTTTAATTTCTCTATTGGATTACTCAACCTAGCTATTGGTCTGTGGATGATAAGCAATTTTTACCTTATGCTTGTCCTATATTTCCCTAAAAGTCTATCAAAATGCTTTTTACAAAAATGAGATCCCTCATCACTAATGATAGCTCAAAGGGTGCCACATGTCGTAAAAGTATTCTTCTTCAAAAACCCTCATCACCACCTTGGCATCATTAGTTGGTAGAGCCACTGTCTTAACCTATTTGGACATGTAGTCCACAACCATTGAAATGTAAAGTTTCCATATGAAGGTACAAACGGTCCTGCGAAGTTTTTGCCCCAAATATTAAATATCTCTATTTCTAACATGTGAGTCAAAGGCATCTCATTTCTTCTTGAAATATTCCCTGCCCTCTGACACCTACCACATTTAGATGCGACATAATGGGCATCTTTAAATAAAGTGGGCTAGTAGTATCTATATTTTAAACCCTTCGTAGCTGTTCTCTCTCTTTTAAAATGCCCTTCATAATTAGAAGAATAGCAATGTCTATGTATATCCTCTACCTCCTCTAAAGGGACGTACCTCCTTGAAATCTGATTTTTACATTACTTGCATAAGAAGAGCTCATTCCGTGCATAGTACTTAACATTACTTAAAAACTTATTCTTCTGCTAGGTGGTCAAATCAGGTAGTAACACATTGCTCACTAGATGGTTAACGAAGTTAGCATACCATGGCAAATTGGAGTGGCCAAAAGTAAATAATTGCTCATCAAGACAGGACTCGTTAATTGTTTTGCCATCTTCTTTCAGTCCACTCTTCAATCTAGATAGATGGTCAGCTACCTGATTCTCTGTCCGTTTAACTATGCCTAATCTCTAAATCAAATTCCTAAAGCCGAAGGATCCATTGAATCAGTTAGAGCTTTGCATCCTTATTAGAGACTAAGTACTTATGGCAGTATGATTAGTGTATACTATCACCTTAGTGCCAATGAGATAGGAGTAGAACTTATCAAAAGCAATTATCATTGCTAACAGTTCCTTCTTAGTGGTAACATAACTTAACTAGGTTTCATTTAGAGTCTTAATTGTGTAACAAATGGCATGAAATTTTTTTTCCTTTTCTTTGTCCATGTACAGCTTTAATTACGTAATCACTCACATCACACATCAGCTCAAAAGGTAAACTCAAATCCGGAGCTATGATTATAAGAGCTGTAACTAGCTTTTCCTTTAATTTCTTAAATGCAACTATGCAATGCTCATCAAAAGGAAATGCAATATCCCTTTCAAAAAGGCTACATAAAGGCTTTGAGATTTGGAGAAAGTCCTCTACGCACCTTTTACAAAAGACTACACGGCCCAAAAAAACTCCTAATTCCTACAATATAGGTGAGGGGAGGTAACTTTTCAATAATTTCCATCTTATCTCTATCTATTTTTATCCCTTTTCGCCAATATCTTGTGCTCAAGCAAAATACCTTCCCCAACCACAAAGTGTCAATTCTCCCAATTCAGCATCGAATTTGTTTCTTTTCATCTCTTAAAAACTAGTGCCAAGTTATGTAAATAGAGGTCAAAGCTATCCCCAAATACAAATAAATCATCTATGAAGACCTCTAGAAAGTCCTCCACCATATCATGAAATATAACCATCATGCAACATTAAAAGGTTTCAGGTGATCACATAAGCAAAAAGCATCCACCTAAATATAAATGTCATATATGGAAAAGTGAAAGTGGTCTTTTCTTGGTCATCTGACGCTATAGATATCTGATTGTACACAAAGTACCCATCTAAGAAGCATTAAAACTCATGACAAGTTAATTTATCGAGTATGTTGTCAATAAAGGGTAAAGAGAAGTGATCATTTCTGGTGGCCTTGTTAAGCTTCCTATAATCCATACAGACATGCTAACCAGTGGCAATCCTAGCGAAGATGAGCTCATTGTTATTATTCTTAATCGCAATCATCCCTCATTTTCTTAGGGACGCATTGAACTGGGATTAATCAAACACTGTCTGAAATGAGATATATGATCTTAGCATCTAACCACTGAATTATCTTATTTTTGTCTATTTCTTTGATTACAGATTCAACCTACATTGGTGTTCTACTGATGACCTATACCCTTCCTCCAACAGTATCTTATGCATATAAATCAAGGGTTGACACCCTTAAGATCACAGATAGATCAACCTATGGCCTTCTAGTGCTCTTTCAAAACTTATAATAACTCTCATTCTTATCAGTGGAGAGAATAACAAACATAATAACTAACCTAGTGGAGGACTTACCTAGATAAACATATCTAAAGCATGAGGGTAAAGGCTTTAAGCTCTAAAGCTAAAGCGTCGCTGGTGGATAGAGAGATATCTCAAGTTGGAGTAAAAAAGGTATCTAAAGTCTTAAACTAGGTTATCTCCATCAAGGAGAAACCTTCAGCAGCAGAAGTGCCTCATATACATCATCGTCCTTCTTGTTTACCATAAGATTAACAGATTTTAATAAGAAAGCCTTTAAAGGATTTAGCGAGTGTGTCATAGAGAACTTCTTAGTGATTTTTCTATTCACTATGTCCATCCTAATCTTGGACTCTCAAGGTCAATTCCCTCTTTTACACATCGATAAGGGTCCTGCCAGTAGCTAAAAAAGGCTTGCCTAGTATGATGCGAACTTCCCTATCTTCCTCCATATCAACATTATAAAGTCCGTATGGAAAATGAACTTGTCCACCTTAACTAAAACATCTTCAATGACCTCTTTTGGTTACTTAATGGATCTATCAACTAATTGAAAGGTCACTGTGGTAGGCTTTGTAGCTCTTATTCCTAACTTCTGATATATAGATTGAGGCATTAGACTAATATTAGCTCCTAAATCACATAAGGCTCTACCAAAGAACGAATCTCCTATAGTGCATGATATGGTAAAAACTATTTAGATCATTGGGCTTAGATAGAAATCTCCTTTGAATGACGGAACTACTATAACGACCCAAAAATCAGAGTAAATGTTTTGTTTTTCTTTCATATTTACCTGTCCTCTGATCGTGACGACACTCCACTAACAATTGGGTTGTGCGTCAATGCCATTCCTACCATTCAATCACCATATAACTTAATTCCTTATTACAGAAAAAGGTAAACACAAGAGTTTTTCATTTATTGTTTTCCATTCATTTACAAGTGTTTACATTATCTATACATGCCCAACAGTTACTTACAAACATGTTAATGTGCTATTCTTATTTAGATACAATATGTACAAGTGTATATACCTCAAAATGATAGGCAGCAGCGGATATCAGGAATGCAGTACTCAGTTACCGCAATGTCTACTGGAGGAAATCTGTGTATGAAAATGAAAGGGGTGAGCACATCAAGCTCAATAAGGTAATCCTACGAACAAGTAGGCAACCATACTACCTACATGAACGTGGTGTCGTGGATAAACCACCCTTTCTCCACACATTTCAAAACCGATGCTACAGTTCATGATGTTATGATGTCATGTAAAACAAATTCACATATGGATTTCGAAGAGCATGGAAAATTCAACATGAAACTCTTTTAAATAATTTTTCAATAAAATTTCACAACAAAGCCAGGACTCAACCCATCCCTCGAGTGTTCCTGACTCACACAAAACCATGAAATTAAATGCTTTTCAAAGCAAAAGTACCATGCGATATAATGAATATCATGTAAAACCAGTTTACATCATTCACGAGTTTAAATAGCATGGAAAATAATGTCATGCAAGTTTCCGTTTAAAACCAAGTTTCATTCTCATCAAAATCATGTCTCAGTCAGGATCCAACCCCTCTATTGGGTGATCCAGACTCACACGAAAATCCATAAAACGTGTTTCTCATAAACATCAACATGCGAGATTAGGCAATATATGTATATATCTCGGGCAAATAACTAGGACGATGGCCATATGTCCTTGTGATCCCACTGCTACACGAATCCTAGTGTGCGGGGTCTCACCACTATCGGGAACCGCCCCGGGAGGTGGGTCAATCCATCCCGTCGGTCCTGCCCGATCACTCGTATCTGAAGACGCCACTCGCATCCGAAGATGCCACGCATCCGAAGATGCCACATAATCAATCCTAGCATGGTACAGCGTACTCCATGCTACTTGCACGGTACAACGTACTCTGTGGACCCATATCTCATATCTATACTCATGCCCTATCTCAAAACGCATGTGTGAGCCTATTTAATTGGTGTGACACATAGTCTACCCAACGCTCCAAGCACGGCTTATCGCATGTTCTCATAAAATCAGTGCGAACGATGCTCCAGCACTCTTATAAAATCTCATAAGAATAGTGCAAGCTAAGCTCCAGCACTTTGTTAAAATCATGTAAAACTAGTGCGAGCTAAGCTCCAGCAATCTGTCATAACAATTCAAGTGAAAATTTGGTGCGAGTTAGACTCTAGCACCCTGTCACGAAAATCATATGAAAATTTGGTGTGAGTTAGACTCCAGTACCCTGTCACAAAAATCATGTTAAAATCTGGTGCGAGCTAGGCTCTAGCACCAATGCATGTAAAACTCTAGTGCGAGCTCTTGCTCTAGCACTAATGCATGCATCACACAAATCAAAAACCCGTGCGAGCTGAGCTCTAGCACGTCACATTTCTATAAAATCACGTAGGCGGCTACATTTCTCAAATCAATTTTAGAGAAAATCAATATTGATTAAAGTTATGCAATGCTGAGCATTTTATTTAAAAGTTAGCCAGCCTACCCATGCATGTGTCAAACACCTCGAGAATAAGCAAGGACCTCTTGTTCTTACTCCTCCTAACTTTTCCTAAATTTGAAAATTTTACCCTTACAAGGGTATTTTGGTAATTTCCCATCCGGGGCACTAAAATTTTTTATCTTAAATCTAGACCCTTTAGACCATTTAAGAGACTGCAAATGAAGTTGAAATTGCGTAAAGTTATCTCTAGCAGTCTGTAAAATTCCCTTACCTGGAATTACACGCAAGCTTATTCCGTTTCGCCTGTACTAGGTCTCTCAGTCCAATTTGCTCCAAACCAAGTCTACAGAGCTGCATATAACCACGTACATGGGTCAGTTCAAATATACTTATCAGTATTTCACTTATACTGATCGAACTTTATTAGGCCTGATTGCATCTTAATGGGCCTCGACGCATTTCTAGCACGTTTTCACTTATTAAATCCCTTCTTCAAGTCTATTGGGCTCTCTATACTCATTGGGATTCATTCCAAACTCTTTGGATAGCCCGTTTATCATTTACAATAATTAATTCAAAAATCCCAATATAATTCCCTAAATGCAGAATTTAATCCGTAATTTGTAAAATAAATCTTTAATACGTGAATAATTAGATAAATTATTGTAAATGAGCTTTACTTAGCCGAGTTTATGCGATAGTACAAATTTCGAAGTTCGATCGGGCTCATGTTCGAAATTTATCATCGAACTGCACAATTTGTATATTTATTTTTCGGGTTAATTTTTGATCAAATATAATTTAAATAAATTTATCAAAAATTAAATCGATCACTTTTGACCTCTTATTGACTTACCCGAAGTCCAGTGTATCCCCAAAACTTCTTCCCCTTTTTCCTTTTTCTCTTTTTCTTCCTTTTTTTCCCTTCTTCCTCTCTTTCTTAGCTGAACCGGTTTGGTCCGGTTCAGCCCTGTTCAGCCGGTTCAGTTTGGTTTGGTCGGTTTGTGGCTTCAACGATTGATTCTTCACTGGCTTCCACCTCCGACAGGTCTGTCTGGCTGTCCGATGCACAGATCTGGTGGCATCCACTCTCGGATCGACAGCAATGAGGCCGGCTCGGCCTTTCTCCTCTTCGACGTATGTGGTGCCTCTCCTTTCTACCATTTTCGGCGCTGTCCGTCGATTTCACTGATCGTGGCCACAACCAATCTACTTGTCTTTACATCGGGGATGTTAAGTTGGGGGCGAGGTTGGCCAGATTGGCGTTAGTGGCTGCCGATTCTCTTTTCTCTTTTCAATTTCTCCCCTCTCGTTGGTCTCGCAATTTTCGATGGCTGGGGAGCGCGTGCCGACCGGTGTAGGCTCCCTCGGTGCTGACCTTGCTTCGTCGGTCTTCTCTTCCCTCTTGTCGTTGCCTTTCGCCGGCACCAGGAGATCGATTCTTTTGTTTTCTGTTTGGGTCGCGCGACACAGTCGCACGAATCTTTTTTTGTTTTTCTTTTTTTCTTTATATTTATTTATTTATTTTATTAATATTTAATTGATTAAAATATGATAAAAAATCCAAAATATCTTTAAAAAATTTTATTTTATTCATATAACCAATTAAATGAATTTATCAGTCTTATTTCATCTTTTCGGTATATTTTCTCCGTATTTTTTGGATATTGTCTCGATTGAATTTTTGATTAATTCCAATAAATTAATATATCGATCAATTTAACCTGAAATTTAATTTTTTCTTCGTTATTGATCAAGATTTCTCAACCCCATATTTTTAATTAAATTTTCTTGTCACGGTTAATACCGAATTTTGATCTTTTAACCGTTTTACCCTTCAACACGTTCAGGACCAATTCAGTCTAACTTCCCTTCATGAACACTCACTCATTTCGTGTTTTAAATCCTCATCATCAGTCTGAATCCCATTCGTTTAATTTGTGACAATTTTCAATCCTTCATAAGAAATTACGATTTAATTCGGGTCTTACAACTACACCCCTTAGTAAGTGCCATTATAACATAATCCTCTAGTCTCCTCTTCCTTGATAGGATATCCTTCATAAGCTTCACAATACTTAGCATTTGTTCTAAAGCATCAGTAAAAGAAATGTTTATGTGAAGCTTCTTAAGCACCTTAAGAAATTTAGCAAGCTTCTAATCAAGCTTTAGATTTTGAACCCTCTAAGGAAAAGGTATTAATGACCTAACTGATGAAAATGTAGTGTTAATAGGTGTAAAGCCACGAAAAGAAGAAGGATATAAAGAAGAAAAAGAAGATGATGGTGATGAAGAAGCGCCTAACTTAAGCTTCCTTGCAGCCTAATCATCTTATACCTACACCTTTTGTGTTGCCTCTTTAAAACCTATGGGCTCTGCTACTATGAGCTCAATAGGACTAGACCTAACATATGGATTATCTAACTCTCTACCACTCCTAAGGGCAATAGCGTTAACATGCTCTTTACCCTTCCTTTGTCTAATAAGATTAGCTTCGGTATTAGTGGGTAGAGTTCCTTATGGACGTTGGCTGAGAACATTAGTTATGGCCCAACCTAAACTCCAGGTTCTTAATGGAGGTAGCTTGATCTATAAAATTGTTGTGAACATCTACTCTAGTGAAGTCTTCTTCTCAACTATAGGTGCAGGATGTGTTAGGGCTACACAGGTGTCGGTGGTAGTGGATGATGCTGAAACTGATATGACTTATGGGAATGATAAGACTAATGATGTGGGAGCAACTAAAGTGGTGATACATGGGTAGTTGGAGGCTAAAAACTAAGGGATCCCAAAGGTCTAGAAATGGATGACTACCCTTGATTTTAGCCTCAAGAGAAATTAGGGTGACTCCACCTTGGGTTGTAAGTCCTGGAATATGGGTTGTTTAATTGCCTTTGAGGTAGAACAACTTACTTTATAGACTCTAAGTTGAGTGGGAACCTATTAATGGAATGTTTACCACCATTCAATGTGCATGAAATGAAGAGACTTTGGATAGCTAAAACAAGGCTAGAACCAAGGGTAGAACTAGATTGGGTACTAACAAATTTTACCTTATTCATAAGATTAGCAAGTAAGAGGTCAAGGTAGATAATGCATCCAACTCATAAATTCTTGCAGCTGTCTCTTTGATAACCATTGGTAGTTGTTGGCTGCCATTTTATCTAACAAACTATATGCCTTCTCTTCTATCTTGCACATCAAGGCTTCTCCAACAGCAGCATCGAGAATAGTCGTATTTTGGCTATTGAGTTCATTATAGAAGGTTCAAACTTTAAGCCAAAAGGGTAGGCCATGATGAGCAGACTTCCTAAGAAGGTCCTTGTATCTCTTACAAGCTTCATAAAGGGACTCAAAGTCAAACTGAGAGAAGGAAGATATACCATTAGGGAATTTGGCCATATTAGAAAGAAGAAAGAAATTTAGATAAGAACTGCTGGGTCAACTCATCCCAAGTGGAGATAGATCTAGGAGGTAAAGAAGTCAGCTATTTTTTTGCTCTATCTTTAAGAGAGAAAGGGAATAACCTAAGACTAAATGCGTCATTCGAGAGCCTATTATGCTTGAAGGTATTGCAAAGTTCTAAGAAGCTCCCTAAATGAGAATGTGGGTCATTTTGGGGAAGTTCGTTGAACTGAAGAGAAGTTTGGATCATCTGGATGATCGCAGGCTTTATTTTTGTCACGATCGACTTTTACCAAAATCAGTACAAATTTATCGCATTTTCTTACCTTTCTTTCTATCATAATTCAATCACCAACAGTTGGGTTGTGATTCGGTATTAGTATCCTCACCTTTACTTACCATGTCAACCATTAACATCGATGCATACATATCAATAATAACTATCTATTGACTGTAATTAACTTTTGTACCATAAGTAAATTCACTATCATAATCTACAAATACATCCCCAACACTACATACATTTACATCACTGTGTTGTTTTATTGTTCAGATACAAAATCGTACATGTGTATGTATACCTTTTGCTTGATGGGAATGTAGCTGACAAAAGGAATGCTAGTCCTCAGCCATACTCTATCTACTGTGGATGCTCTGTAGAAAGGGGAAAATGAAAGGGGTGAGCTCACTATCTTAGTAAGGAAATTAGGTAAGCAAGTAGATAACCATACTATCTATAAGAATATAATGTTATGCCTTGAAATTATTCCTTTTCATTTCACAACTAAAGCATGTATCTTTCTTTGAAACGTTTATGCAAGTATATATTTATATATATATATATATACAAATCATCAATGTATACTGAAAACATGCTTATTTAATAACATCAGCAAATCATGCAAAATATTGCATTCTTATGCAAAAGAATGTAAATCACATTATATTATGCCATTTCAATTTAAATTAAAGTAAAGATGGCATTTCATCATGTTAAAACATGGAGATTGAAGCTTCACCCATCCCTCGGGTTTACCCTTTATAAAACACAAAGTCACATGTCGAGGCTTAACCCTCGGCTCTACCTAATTTCATAAAATCATGTGACCATTCAAACAAGAAATATCAGGTGAGATTGGTGATTACTAGTACAGTTTCAAGGATTATGATCATATCCATTTTTCAGTGATCCCAGGCTACATGGATCCCAGTGTGCATGGTATCAATGCTATAACGGGAGGTGGGTCAAATCCTCAATCGTCAGCTAACACTTTTACAACTCTACAACTCCATAACACCATGTACACACAGTACAACGTACTCCGTGTTCTGTACACGGTACAAAGTACTCCATTGACCAAATTATAGTTTCGATAGCCCTCTGCCATATCTCAAAATGCACATTCGAGCATGTTAATCGGTGTGCTACACAGTCTGTACTAGGCTCTAGCATGACTGTTTCATGCTATCTCTTTCAAATCTGGTACATGGGAGTAAACTCCAGAACGACCTCATGCACAATTCATAAAGATCTAGTACGAGCAATGCGCAAACACTATAACATGCATAATCATGTAAAACTGAGTACGAGCAATGCTCCAATACTCTATCATGCATAAATCATATAAAATCAAGTACGAGCAATGCTCCAGTACTTTGTTATGCAGAATACATATAAAATTAAGTGCGAGCAGTGCTCCAGCACAATTTATTTTCACACAACTCGATAGATGGCTTATTTGAAAGAGTCTCACTCAATTAAATCAAATCTGCACTATATTGTGTTGTTTTCTCATTTAACATGAAAACATCAGCCAATCTAACTATGTATCTGCTAAACAACATTAAAAATAATTAAAAACATGTTTTCCATGCTTTTTAGGGCTTTTCCTAAACTTTGACTTTTTACCTTAATAGGGGTAAAATCATACTTTACCTTTTCCAAGTCTGTATAATTTTTTATTCACTTTCTCTTACCCTCAAACTTTTTAAGTGAATGTAAAAGTAGAATAAATACATGTAGATATCTCTAACAACCCACAAAATCCCTTTACTTGGAATCATTCTGAAGATTTCCACTTTCCCGACGCTACTCGATCATCCAGTCCAATTAGCTCCCAATCAAATCTCTGGAGCTGCATATAACCATTTATAAGGTTAATTATACTTTTCTAATTGTATTCCACATTTAATACAGTTTATTTTACTTAATAGGCCTGTTTACTCTTATTGAGCCTTAATGAATCTTAAGGGGCCTAACACTGTCTTAAGTCAATTTAACTTTATTATTCATTTCAATTGGGCTTATAGGGCCCACCAACTCTCGTTGGGCTTGGTCCGAAGCCCACCAATCCTTATTGAACTATGTGTTTTAATGGCTTTTCCCTTTATTGTCAAGAATGAAAGGTTGAAGAAGACAATTGAGTTGGCTGATTTTAACTTAGTAGACTTAACCTTTAAGTCTTAAATTTTAGCCCTTAATGTGGGCTAATTGGGTTTGGATTATAGTTAGCAAATTATGCTTAATTTCATTTACTAATGGGCTTGGGCTGAAAAGTTTTTACCAATTGGGCCTGAAATTGACTTAATGTTAGGCCAACCAATTGCCCTAACAACTCGACCCAATAGGCCTAAAAAATTTCGCCCACACTTGTTATACCTTAATGGGCTTTAAAAATTCCAACTTTAACCCCTTTAATTTAATTTGGATTTTGACTAAATTAATTTTTCATACTTCAGGGGATGAACATCGAGTGTTTTAAGAAAAAAATATTTCTTCCACACTTTTTAACCTTACATAGGTTAAATTTTAACAATGGTTAGTCAACTATGATCAAAGTCCACTCTTCTTAACTACCATGGACTTTTCTTGACCATTGATCATATTTGACTTTTTTCTCAAAATTTTGAAAGTGTCGTATTCTATGGTTAACACTCTCGTCTTTACATTTTGGCCATTTTCGGGAGGCGAATATGTCAAAAAAACCTCAACGGACCATTTCGGACTCATTTAGCCTCTTTCAGCATTTCCTCTACTTCATTGTGTTCGGGACCAAATCAAATCAACTTTCCTTCATGAGCTCTCTATATTTTCACAATATAAGTTCTTATCTTTAGTCAGAATGATTTAGATCCATTTGGTTTAGATGGTGGCTCTTGTAAGACCCAATTTTTATTGTAATTCCTTATGATTCATGTGATGTAAACATGGTTTTATGTAAATTGAATAATAATAAGAGATTTAAGTGAATGAAAAATGCAAATGGAATGAATAAAAATTCCTGAATGAATTTAAAGGTCAAATGTCGGATTGAAATGGTCACAAATTAAACGAATGGGATTAAGACTGGAGATAAGGATTTAAAACACGAAATGGGTGAGTGTTCATGAAAGGTAGTTAGACTGGTTTGATCTCGAAAACATGCAAGGGTAAAACGATCAAAAGACCGAAATCCGGTATAAATTCGATAAGAAAAAATTTCATTAAAAATACGGAATTAAGAAATCTTAATCAATAATGTAGAAAATATTGAATTTCGAGTCCAATTGATCAAGATATGAATTTATTGGAATTAATCGAAATTTTCACTTCAAAAAAATAATCTCGAAAATATTGGAAAAATATATTGAAAAGATGAAATAAGACAGATAAATTCATTTATGGATTAAATGAATAAAATAAGAATTTTTGAATATATTTTTGGATTTTTATAATATTTTAATGAATAAAATAATAATAAAATAAATTATAAATTAATAAATAAAAAAGAAACGCAGAATCGCGAAATCGCGATTCTGCAGATAGGAGAAAGCGAAGGCGAGAAGCCTAGGGAGTCGGTTTTCCTCACCGACGAGCCATCGGCGACCAAGAACCCCAGACGAGGGCCGACGAAGGGCGACGAACATTATGGGAACCACCGACAGTCATGACGCGCGCCGACGTCGCCTGAAGGAGGAGATCAACGAAGGGGAGGTCAAAAGAGAGAAGAAGGAATTGGCGGCCATCGGCACCGTTTCGATCCAACCCGAGGCTCGACGAAGAACACCCAGGCCATGACGCGTCGAACAGCATCGAAAACGGCCTGAGAACCATTTGGACCGGTTCAGTGCAGTGCAAGTATGCTAAACCGGACCAGATTGGTTCAGCCAAAAAGAAAAGAAAGAAAAGAAAAGAAAAGGAAAAAAGGGAAAAAGAAAAAGAGGAAAAATTAAGGAAAATCTCGGTGATGTAGTCGAGTTACGGGTAAGCCGATAAACGGTCGAAATTGACCGATTTAAATTTTGAAATATTTAATTTGACTAATATTCGACTTAAACTTTTATCGAAAAAATATGTAATTGTGTAGCTCGACAATTGACGTCAAACGAGAGCTCGAGTCAGCCTCGATTTGTATACTATCATGGGATCTCGGGTAAGTAACCCTTATTTACAACAATTTGCATAGTTACACGTGTTATAAATTTACCGCATATTTTTATAGATTAATTTCGTGTAAAATGAATTAAATTCTGGAATTAGAGATAAATTGTCATTAATAATTAATTGAGCTATCCGAAGTTTAAAACAAGGCCCAATAAATGCTGATGGGCCCAATGAGCCCAATAGGCCTCGATGTGTGAATAGTAAATGAAAAATGGGCTTAAGGCCGGTTAAGCCCCATTATGGTGCAACCGGGGCCCAATAGGGGTAAACGGGCCCAATGATTTAAATGAAGCCCAAAAAATATGAAATACAATTAATTATATTGTATTTGACATGATGAATAATTATACGCAGTTTCAGAGATTAGATTGGGAGAAAATCGGACTGCGTGACGAGACATCAGTCGAAAGGTCAGACTGTATAGAAAAATGAGGTAAGGAAATTTTGCGAGTAGCTAGAGGTAGCTACGCGTATTTTTAACAATTTTTTTACATACACTGAAACTATATAAAGATCCTAGAAATGGATTAAAAATTTTAAGGGCCCGGGATGGGTAAAAGACTATTTTACCCCTACTGAGGGAAAATTCACCTAAGGATGGTGAAAGCATGACATGCATGAAATGCATGATTTGAAAGCTTTCCGTTAAATTTTAGTAAAGTAACTTGGTAGATTGGTCAGTATTTGCATAAATTTCAGAAGATAACATTACGTAAGTGTAATTTAGATTTAAATGAAATTTCTTTGGAAAATGGGCCAACTATCAAGTTTATATGGAAACAAATGGTCCTAAAGCATTTCCTCGCACTATATCTGAGTTTGTGAGTGCTCATAAAAGGTGCTGGAACGGTTGCTTGCACCGATTTGTGTGACATCATATGCATGAAATGTGCTAGAACGGTTGCTTGCACTGATTTTTACTATTGTGAAATGCATGAGAGGTGTTGGAGCCTAGCTCGCGCCCTGTTTTGATTGTTTGACTTGATATGGATTAAAAGGTGCTAGAGTGATTGCTCGCACTAGTTTTAATTATTTGACATGCATAAGAGGTGCTGGAGCTTAGCTCGCATCCTGTTTTGATATGATAATTGCATAAAAGCCGTACTGGAGCCTTGCTCGTACGTGATTTAATCGATTTAATTCCATAAAAGTCGTGCTGGAGTGTAACTCACACGAATTTATTCATGTATGAAATCGTGCTAGAGCGTTGCTCACATGAAGTTTTGATTTACTTGAGCATTTATTCGTGCTAGAGCATTTCTCGCATGAAGTTTTGAATGATTTATGTTTTATATGAATTTATCACTCTTTTAAAGTCATACTGGAGTGCTCCTTGTACGCAGATTTTACTGATTTTTATGAAAACGTGTTGAAGCTTCGCATGCACAAGGTTTTCAGATATCATGAATATGTATGGAGCCATGCTAGAGCTTTGCTCGCACAGGGATTTATATGACGTGCATATAGTCGTGTTGGAGCCTCCTATAGACTGTGTGTCACAGTGAGATGATATGCCCACACGTACATACTGAGGTACCCCCTGACTATGATTTGGGTTCACGAAGTATGTTGTACCATGTATGTCAGCGGAGTATGCTATACCGTGGGGATTGTTGGAGTGGAGTGGCATTAGCCACGAGGCTGTAAGCCTTGCCCTCACAATCCTGGTATTTATGTTGTTATGGCGGTAGGACTGACCAATCTCCCGTTTCAGGTGTGATACCCCGTACACTAGGTACGGTGTAGCTAGGGATCACTAGGATATGGCCATAGTCCTCGATGTTACTAATATAGTCAACTACATGTCTCACATGATATAACTTTTTGTCTCGATAGACCATGGTAGACCCGAGGGAGGGGTCAGGCCTCCGATTTTGTGATTTTTACTATGATGTGATTTTTTTTCTATGATGATAGAATTTTCAGAGGATTCTATGACATGTGACCATAAAAGAAGGGTGATTTTATAACATAATTTTTATAACAAAATTTTTAATGAGTTTGAGATTGATTTATGAGATGATTAACTCGGAGGGGTTATTTTATACTCAGCTTTAATGAAATGATTTAATGCAGTAGCATGAGGAGTTTTCCATACTTTAATCACAAATTCATGAAAAGAATTATCTCTCATGATTTGTTTTATATGGCATGAAATAATGCATGATCTTGATTTACTTCATGCGAATTATGATTTTACATAAAATGCCATTGATGCATGAGTTGCATGATTTCTATATGCACGAATAGTTTTTATAAATTATGGTATTGATGTATGCATGATTTTGTGCGTGAGATTTAAACAAAACGAAATGGATTTAAAGGCATGGCATTATGAGCATGTAGATAGTGGAGCTATCTACTTACTTGCATAATTGCCTTACTGAGCTTATGGTTCGCTCACGCCCTTATTATCCCCTTTTTTCAGAGTACTCACAGTAATTAGTGAGCGACTGAGGACTTGCATTCTTGGTATCCGCTGCGTCCCATCGAGAGTCAGGTATACATATTTGTATAGTTTTGTATCTAAATATGTAAATGCAGAATACTGTAAACATATATGATGTCGGGGATGTAAGGTTAAGTAAATCCAATTGTGAATGTATTAGTTTAAGTCAAAGGATAGAAAATTCCTAATATGTAAATGTAACATGGAAATGGAATGGTAAGTAGTATGAGGGGACTAACATTGAATCATAGCCCAACTATTAGTAAGATGGTCACGATGAGAGGTAGGTAAGAATTAAATATGAAAGAAAAATGAAAAATTTGTAGTGATTTTTAGGTAATTTGGGTCGTGACAGCTCTTATAGCCCTTATTTGGCCTTTACGTAGCTTATATGTGTTTAACCACTTTACTTATAATTTCTTTCTAGTAAATACCCTTCTTATGGTTCAGCCAACATAATAAAATATTTGTACATATAGGAATCATAGGGAATAAGCTACATAAAAAAAATCTTAGTCTTACAATCCTCCCCAACATAAAGAATTTGGCCCTCCAAATTAGAACCAAGTAAGTCCTCAAATAGATGGGGATGCTTCTCATGCATCAGGCTCTCTAACTCCCAAGTAGCTTCTTCTGAAGTGTGGTGCTGCCAGAGAACCTTTACTAACCTAATAGTCTTCGATCTCAATACTTTCTCCTTCCTATCCAGTATTCTAATCGGCTTCTCTACATATGACATATCCTCTCTAAGCTCCAATGGGTCATAATGAATCACATGTGCCGGATCCGGGTGATACTTCAGAAGTATCGAAATGTGGAAGACGTTATGGACGCCTGATAAGTCTGGTGGCAATGCCAACCTATAGGCCTTATCTCCCACTCGATCTAGTATTTCAAAGGGTCTAATCTAGAAACCTTTAGAAATAGTGACTCACCAACTGTAAACTCAAGTGGCCTCCGTCTCCTATCAGTGTAACTCTTCTGTCTGCTTTGAGCTGTTCGCAATCTATCACATATCAATCGAACATCCTCAGAGACTTTCGTAACCAAATCAGGTGCAAAAATCTATCGGCCACCCACTTCTTCCCATCTAATAAGGCAACGACATCTACGACTATACAAAGCCTCATACCATGCCATCCCGATACCCGAATGATAACTGTTGTTGTAGGCAAATTCGGCTAGTGGAAAATGATCATCCTAGGAGCCTAAAAAATCCAGCACACGCGCTCTCAACATATCCTCCAGAGTCTATGTAGTCCTCTCTGACTGACTATCTAAGGATGGAAAGTGGTGCTTAAACTCAACTGGGTTCCCATGGCTTCTTGAAAATATTCCCAAAAGTGAGAAGTAAAGCGGGAATCCCTATTTGAAACAATGCTCACTGAAACACCATGTAACCTCACTACCTCCCGTACATATAACTCTGCCAATGAACTCAAAGTATTGGTAGCTCTCATAGCTAGGAAGGGGGCTGACTTCATCAATCTATCAACTATCACCCATATCACATCATGATTCCTACGGGTCCTTGGTAAACCCATCACGAAATCCATGGTGATATGCTCACATTTCCATGTCAGTATAGGTAGACGCTGCAGTAACCCTACAGGCTTCTGTTGCTCTACCTTCACCTGCTGACAAACGAGACATCGTGCAACAAACTCTGCCATATCCTTCTTCATACCTGACCACCAATACACCTTCCGAAGATTCTGATACATCTTGTTGCTCCCTAGATGTAATGTATACCTCGAAGAATGAGCTTCTGACAAAATCAATCTCCTGAGCTTTGGAACATCGAGAACACACACTTTACCTCTGAAACCTTAGTAGTCCATCAGAACTCAAGTTATACTCGGTCACTGTGCCCGTCTACATCTGACTAGTCACATCAATACACTGTTGATCAACATGCTGAGCCTATCGGATTCTGTCTACCAAATCTTGATCCAATCTCAGGCTAGCTATCACATAGTCAATATCCATGTCAGAAGGCACAATGCCCAAGCTGAGGTTAGCAAACTGCTCCAATAGCTCATGTTCCCGAACCATCATATACGATACCATCCCAAGGCTCCTCCTGCTTAAAACATTAGCTACAACATTAACCTTACCCGGATGATAAAGTATCTCACAGTCATAGTCCTTCAGAAGTTTTAGCCATCTTCTATATCTCATGTTCAGCTCCTTCTGCGAGAACGAATACTTGAGGCTCTTGTAGTAGGTAAAAATCTTAAACTTCTCACCGTATAAGTAGTGGCACCATATCTTCAATGCAAATACTACTGCTACTAACTTCAAATCATGGGTCAGATAGTTCTTCTCATGGTCCTTCAGCTGTTTGGATCCATAAGCAACTACCTTCCCATCCTGTATCAAAACACAACCTAGTCCCTAATGTGAAGCATCGATATACATTGAAAAACCTCCTGAGCTAGTAGGAATAGTGAGAATCAGAGCGGTAGGTAATCGACGCTTCAAAATCATATTGCAAATATATATATATATATATGTAAATGACATCCTAAAATTACCAAACTTTTCCTAGCCCTGAATGACTATATATTACCTATATGAACTCTAAAAAAAGCAAAAAGTACCTAAAGTAACCTGAAACAACCCATATAAAGCAGCTAGCTTGAATAGAATACTATCTAACCTATAACAACTATGAAAAATTGAAATAAATCCTAAGCATTTCCTATAAATCCGTCTAATGCATTTAAATTAATTTAACTAATTGAATGATTTTAGAAATTATAAAACACCTTAAATGACCCTAAGAACTAACTAAAACAGACTTTTAAACATAGCTTTAAGGATACCTACCGCAGCAATGAAAAACAAAGAAAAATTATGCTATGACTTGCCATGAACTTTGTCTAAATGCATCCTAAAAGTATTCAAATAAATTATGACCTAAATGTAACTAAAAACTATCTAACTCACTAAAGAAAATACAAGAATTATCTTACGACTAAGACCTGAAAACAACACCTGGAATGAAAAAGTTCAAAATCGATAATGCAAATCGACAACACATGCTCATGTCCATCCATTAACTCATGAAAAAGTAATCTAATGAACCTTTTACTTAATATGAATTAAACTTACTAAAGGCACCTTACCTAGTGCATGACTCAGCCAACAAAAATTGCCCAAATCGACATGTAACAAAAGTAGCAATCGATGTAAATGTAAACTGAAACGGTGGTACATAAATGAAGAAAGTAACCACTAAGGATGCCATGTGCCTTAGTTTTGAACTTACAAAATTTTACTAATAAAATTACTATAAAAAAATAACTTCGTGCTATCTAAAGTATCATAAGAAAAATGATTGAATGTAGCAAATTTATCCCAAAATACAATTTAGGATAGCCTTGAAGCAAGTTACACTTAACGTCTATTAACTTAAATTAATCTTTTTTTTGTATTTTCTTTTATACCAAGACTTTTAAAAAATATAACAATAAAACAGACTTATAAAACAGTAAAGAAAAAATTTTAAACAGCAAAAATACAGAAAAATAAAATCACAAAAAGAAAATGTAGACCAAGCTCAAGAATAAGAGATTATGGAGGTAGTTTTGCAACCTCTCAAGCTCTTATCCTTATAGAACCCAATTAATGTCAAAATGAAAAGAAAAAAAAGTTTGAGAAGAGTATTAAAGTGCTAGAAATGGAAACAAACATTGGACTTTAATAAAGAAAAAAAAACTTGTATTGAAATAGCTATAAAGTGAAAAACAAGAAGAAAAATGTAAAATCTTTTCCAAAAAAAATGGTGGCTACATACTAACCTAAATAAAAACTTGTCACGACCTCTTTTTCCTAAAAATCACTACGAATGTTTCACTTTTTCATTTCCTTACCCGTCGTAAACAATTTCACTACTAATAGTTGGGCTATGAGTCGACATTAGTCCCTCCTATCATGTTACTTACCTTAACATCCATTTCAATATCACATTTACATAGTAGGATCTATTGTCCTTTGACTTTAACTAATTAGATTCATAAACTGTATTTACATAGGTTTAAATCCCTGATATTCCATGTATAGTATTATGCTTTTACATGTTCAGATACAAAACTGTATAATGTGTATACCTAATTTGTGATGGGAAGCAGCGAATATCAAGGAATGCAGTCTCTACCCACTGCCAACTACTGTGGATGCTCTGTAGGGGTGAAAATGAAAGGGTGAGCACAACTTGCTCAGTAATGCAATATTGTTAGCAGGTAGATAACTACACTATCTACATGCTTATAATGTTATGATATAAAAATCATTTATATCTAGAGCATGAGGTATAATTAAAACTATGCCACATGTTGTAAGACCCGTAAATTCCTATGTAATGTATATGATTATTCGATGTACAGACAAGTCACATTACATATGAATTACAAGAACTAAATGTTTTTAAGTTCTAAGTGTGAATGGATTTAAAAAATGAGTGTTAAAGTCATTGAAAATGAGTTTAACAGGGAAAATTTGCAGCAAAAGGGTGCAGGATGAAGGCCAGATTGATCCCATGCAAGGAGAGATTGATCTCATGACCTGGAGAGCATATTGCCAAGCATTCTGTAAAAGGGAGATCGATCTCTCACTCAAGCTGATCGATCTCCACTGGTCTCAGGTTGGACCAGATCGATCTCCTCTTAAGGCCAGATTGATTTCCTAAGCTCTCAGCCTAAAATAAATTGATCCTATTCCATTAAATATATCGATCTCATGCAACACGGCAGATTGATCTCATACATCCAACAGATCGATCCCCTGCCTGCAAAATGTCGATAAACTGAAGGATTTAAACAAGGTCAGATCGATCTCCACCCTATGCAGATCGATCTCCTAAGGCGTTTCCTATAAAAACAAGGCAGTTGGATCTACATTTCACGGGAACCAACCCATTTCTTCCATTTTCAACCTTAAACCTATTTTTCTCTCTCTAAAAACCATCCCATTTCCATAAGGATTTGAGAAAAAGCTATTAGAGAAAAGTTGCTCATTATAAAGAGAATAACAACATAGCTAGAATCAACACTTCATTGGTAGATTGAAGGAGCAAAAGAGTGTTCTTATTTGGAGCAAGAAGGAAATCAAGCTAGATAAGTTTCTAATACAACAACTTGAAGTACATTTATCTAGTTATTATTGTAAGTAGATAGGTGTATGTATTGATGATAGAAACTACCCAGAATGTAAAGGAACAAGTATAACCTAGAATGAGCCTAGTGTGAGAAAATGTGATATGAGTGAGTTAATGATAAATGGATTATACTACATGTTAATGAAGTAATATGCAAGATTTTGAGATGATTGAATGAAGCTAGATTGTGAGATTAGGCAAGTTATGAAAATAAGTATATAAGGTGTTTGAAAAAACTATCATAGTGAAGTAAATGATGGACAAGAGGCACTCTGAGCATAATATCGATTTAGCAAGAATCAATAGGTCTAAAAGAGTTCAACAGACTCTCTAGAAATTAATAAAACGATCAAAACGTACCTAAGAGGAAGTGAAGCCTTATAAATGTTAATGAAAAACTATAGGTCAAGCCGACTATAGTAAACACACGAAATGTGTTATATTGGACCGAATTGATGTGATATATGATTTTGTACAGTCCTAGAGATTTCGTTGGAGACAAATCGAACTACACAAACGAGCAGCACTGAGAAAGTGGAATCATTCGACGCAATTCTAGGTAAGGGAATTCTGTAAGCACTTAGAGATAACTGCTTGTATTTTGTGGGTGAATATAGGGTTTTGTAAATGTATGATTATCTAGAAAAATGATTAATGGTATATGTGAATAACAACGAATATATATATACGATTTGGTTTTGAAGTGAATCTTACAAAGGGATAGTAAGGCTAATAATTGCATAAATCGCATGTTTTGATATTTTTACGAAATACATTGCTTTGGTTGAAGCAAAATTGACGGTTAGGCTGGCTAGTGATTTGATGATTTTGTGAAATAACACAAGTGAAGTGATAACTTTAGTTTTGAGAGTGTTTTGTTGAAATATAGCCACTTATCATACTTATATGAGTTAAATCGTGCTAGAGCCTTGCTCGCATTGGATTTTGATGTTTTCAATATGTATGAAACGTGTTGTAGCCTAGCTCACACCGTATTTTGAGTAAATGATGTTTATAAGTCGTACTGGAGCTGATAGCTCGTACGTGGGTTTTTCTTGACTTACTTATACGTGTAACCATACTGGAGTGATGCTCATATGTGATTTCTTCATTATTTATTATGGATAAAGTCGTACTAGAGCATTGCTCGTATGAGGGAATTTCGTGACGACGCATGAATCATGCTAGAGCTTAGGTCGCACTGGTTTTCACACTGCGATATGTAATGAGTCATGCTGGATACCTCATGTAGACAGTGTGTCACATGGATGAGATGCTCGTACAAGCCGTGCTGGATGCCTCGTGTGGATTACTAGTCATACGAATGAGATGCTCGCACGTGCGCTTCAGACTGAGTAGGTTATGCATGGTATGGGATTGATAAGACCTACGGAAGGCACCCCCAACCATGATATGGGTCCGTAGAGTACGTTGTACCGTGTAGATCACATGGAGTACATTGTACCGTGTGGTTGTGATGTGATTTAAAAGTTTGGAGTAGGACTAACCCACATTTGTTCCAACATGTTATCCCGCACACTGTGATCAATTTAGTGTGGGATGATTATGACATAGTTGGCCAACATAGTCTTTAGTTTACTATGACCACCTATCTCACATGATATCATATGGTTTTAGATACCGATGATGATTTATGTTGTCCAAGGTAGACTCGAGGGAGGGGTCGAACCTTGTGGTATGTTTTAAAGGAATGATGCATTGTTTTGATAGGTTTTGCTAATCTTTTGACAAGGTGTTACGCTTTGAGGGAATGATTTATGATAAACCTTGTGATTTGAGATGAAATCGATAAATATTTATTATATTCAGCATGAGAGGTTTTAACATGGTGATTTTCCAGGTTTACATGCTTGTTTCCATGTTTTCAGTACATGATATATGTATATACATGTGGTATAGTTTTATTATTTCCTCATGCTCTAAATATAAATGATTTATGCCATGACATTATAAGCATGTAGATAGTGTAGTTATCTACCATGCTTGCATTATTGCCTTACTGAGCGTGTGGTTGCTCATCCCATTCAGTTTCTCCCTCTATAGAGCGCGCACAGCATCCTAGTGAAGGACTGAGGTGTTATATTTTGATATCTGCTACTCTCCATCGCCCAGAGGTATACACACATGAATTCTTTTTGTATCTAAATATGTAATAGCATTGTAATCATTCTGAATTGTAAAATGAGGGATGTAAATGTTAGCAAATAGATCATGTATAAGTATGTTACTCAACTTTCAAATGTATGAAATTGTTTTTGATTTATTAGAAATGGATGGTTGATGATGATTATTACTGAATCGCAGCCCAACTGTATTTGTGAGGGTTATTCACGACCGGGTAAGTTAATTTAATAAAGTGAGAAATTTATGGTGATTTTTAGATGAAATGGATAAAAAGTGGTCGTGACAGAGATTGGTATCAGAGCTAAGTTGGCCTGATGTGATTTAGTAATAATAAGTAGAAAAGTTACATCCCCATATTACTATGCTTTTGGTTAGATATAAATGTGCATACCGAGATGGAATGAGACTAATAAAT
This sequence comes from Firmiana major, assembly GCA_033439115.1. Taxonomy (NCBI): domain Eukaryota; kingdom Viridiplantae; phylum Streptophyta; class Magnoliopsida; order Malvales; family Malvaceae; genus Firmiana; species Firmiana major. The sequence goes on from CM065902.1 coordinate 37,940,223, forward strand.
GGTTATGAATACAGGAAGTTAGGCATTATGCCTATTACACGCCGAGGTAGAGGGGCGGGTGCACGCGCTAGAAGCCGTAGGGGTAGGCCCAAAGACCGTGCGGAGCCACAGACTGACCAAGCTCCACAGGACCCTACTGAGAGACCAGGGGATACAAAAGCACACTTCACTAGGATAAAGCGGAGTATTGAGACCCTCGTTGAGATAGTCACACAGGCATTAGGGGCCGGTGATAGACGAGGTCCTACAACGCAGCCTACTACTACTCGACAGGTAGCTACAGAGGCAGAGAGGCCTCAGACTACAATGACTGTCACACCACCCCAGTTTAGGATATTACTTCTCCCATCACTCCACAGTCGAGGGAGAGTGACTTGGTCTATGACTGCGAGCTGAGTAGGTTAAGGCAGTTCCAAGAGTTGAAACCTCCAGCATTCAGAGGAGTGAAGGACCCGGTTATTATTGACGATTGGGTCTATGAGATAGAGAAATTGTATAGGTTCTTCAGATGTACATTGGTTGAGAAAGTGGCCTTTGCAGTATATATGCTGAAAGGCGAGGTAGAACACTGGTGAAGATCCACCGAATCTATTTTGAGGGCCCAACACTCCGAGATCACATGAGAGATATTCTTGGAGGCCTTTAGGAGGCAATATATTCTAGCCACTGTACATAGGAAATTGCGAATGGAGTTTATGAACTTGGTTTAAGGAAACCGTTCTGTGGATGAGTATGAGTCGAGGTTTATGTCTTTAGGGAGATACGGCCCGAATACGATGAGCAGTGAGACTCGGAAGGTATAGAAGTTCATGGATGGATTAAGATTAGCCATCCGGACTAAATTAGCTCCATTTGACATTCACACATACGAGGAGGCGGTGCATAGGGCACATTTGTGCAAGCATGACTTTGAGCGAAATGCCTCCAAGCTGAGGAGGGTTAGTGTCAGGAGAGACAGAGACCGAAAGAGATCCAAAATTGATAGACTAGCCAGATAGGAGGCTAAAGACTGTTTGAGAAGAGACCCAAGATTGAGGAGGTGTAGGAGAGAGCTGTTATGCCTCCTGTATACCAAGCTTTAGCTCCACCGAGGGGTGTAGTCATTGGAGGGCCACGACCTATTATCGATCAGTGTAAGACATGTAGTAGATTTCATGGTACCTGGCCTTGTCTGAGGACCCCTTATACTTGTTATAGATGTGGGAAGCAAGGGTATATCACTAGGCATTGTCCTGAGATGATTAAGACTACCCCACAGAAGGGCAAAGAGCCAGAGAGAGCCCCAATTGAGACAATTGCTCCGAGGAAGAGAGCTACAGCTGAGGAAAATGGGAAACAGGCGATCGGAAGAGGACGAGTACATGCACTGGACCAGGACACCGCAGACACTTTGATAGATGTGATTAAAGGTACCATCCTAATTTTTGATTTAGAAGCATTTGTATTGTTTGATCCTGATGCCACACATTCCTTCATATCACCTTCCTTTGCACATAAATTATTGAAGCATGTAAAACCCACATTGTTAGATTGGATGTTGATGATTTCCACACCTATGAATGATAGTGAATTGACTGAGTATGTATATAAGAATTGTAAGTTGAAGATATGGAGAAAGGAAATGGCATGCAATTTAATTTTACTGAGTATGAGTGATTTTGATGTAATCCTAGGAATGGATTGGTTGGCTGCAAGTCGTGTTGTTATGGATTATCATGCTAAGACATTGATGTTTCTAGAGATAGATAACCTTGTTCTAAGCTTTGTTGAAAAGAAATGAAGAACATGATTATTATAAATGAAAAAAGTATAATTTTAATCCAACATATTTGAGAGATGAATTCATTTATTAATTGTGAATGATAATACGATGACTTATGTTACTAACGGTGGAAAGGATAATGTGTAGGGTTTATTGTATATGTGGTTGACACAGATAAGGTACATCCAAAAATGAGAGACATTCCAGTAGTTACGAAATTTCCTGATAACTTTTTGAACGATTTGCTAGGGCTACCACCTGATAGGAAAATGGAGTTTTACATAGAGTTGGTACCTAGTACAGAGCCGATATCTAAACAACCGTATAGAATGGCTCTGATTGAGTTGGAAGAGCTAAAGAAGTAAATGCAAGACCTGTTAGAGAAGGAGTTTATTAGATCGAGCATCTTACCTTGGAGAGCTCTAGTTCTATTTGTAAGAAAGAAGGATGGAAGCCTCCGAGTGTGCATAGATTACCGATTGTTGAATAAGGGCATCATTCAGAAAAAGTATCCCCTTCCACGCATTGATGATTTGTTGGATCAGCTCTAAGGAACACAGGTCTTCTCTAAGATAGATATGTGATTTGGGTACCATCAGTTAAGGATTGAGAGTGGAGATGTACCCAAGACAGCATTTCGCACCCGTTATGGCCATTATGAGTTTTTGGTTATGCCATTCGGATTGATGAATGCCCCTACAACATTTATGGCGCTGATGAATGATGTATTTAAGCCATAATTGGACCAGTTTGTGATAGTGTTCATTAATGATATATTGGTTTATTCTAAGTCCAGGGAAGATCATAAGCAACATTTGAGGATAGTTCTCCAGACCCTCCGAGAGAAGGAATTATATGCCAAATTCAGTAAGTGTAACTTTTGGTTGGAGCAGATCTCATTTCTAGGTCATGTGGTATCCAAGGATAGGGTATCAATGGATCCATCCAATATTGAGGCAGTTGTACAGTGGGAACAACCAAGACAGTTACTGAGATCAAAAGTTTTGTGCGATTGACAGGTTATTATCAGAGATTTGTTGAGGGTTTCTCCAGACTAGCTGCTCAATTGACACATCTCACGTGGAAGGATTTTAAGTTTGTGTGGGATGAGGCATGTGAGAAGAGTTTTCAGGAGCCTAAGCGTCGGTTGACCAATGCTCCAATTCTCAGCATTCCTGCCAGCTCAAGAGGTTTCTCTGTGCATACAGATGCATCACACCAGGGACTAGGCTGTGTACTTATACAAGATGGGAAGGTAGTTGCCTATCAATCCAGACTGTTGAAGGATCACAAGAGTAACTACTCGACTCATGATTTAGAGTTGGTGACCGTAGTGTTTGCATTGAAGATATGTCGTCACTATCTCTATGGTAAGAAATGTCACGACCCGAATTACCTAAAAATCAGAGTAAATTTTTCGTTTTTTTTTCATTTATTATTTAATTCTTAACTTTCTCTCGTCGTGACCATCCTACAACACAGTTGGGCTATGATTCGGTGTTAGTCACCTCACACTATTTAACATTTCATTCCCATAATCATATATCAGAGTCTACTATCCTTTTGACTTTAAATAAATACATACCCAATGGTATTTACATGACTCTACATCCCCGACATCATATCCATTTACAGTACTGTGCATTACATATTTAGATACAAAACCATACAAATGTGTATACCTGTCTCTCGATGGGTAGCAGCAAGCAGCGGATATTAAGCATGCAAGTCCTCAGCCGCTCAATAATTATTACAAGTGCTCTGAAAAGATGGGAAAATAAGGGGGGTGAGCAAACCACACGCTCAGTAAGGCAATTATGCAAGTAAGTAGATAGCTCCACTATCTACATGCTCATAATGCCATGCCCTTAAATCCATTTCTTTTCATTTAAAATTACACGCACAAAGTCATGCATATTCAATGCCATAGTTTATCCAAAACTATTTGTGCATATATAAATCATGTAACTCATGCATTCAAAGCATTTTATGTGACATCATTAAATCATATTAAGCATGAATTTAATCAAGATCATGCAGTCTTTCATGTCATGTAAGACAATTCAAGGTTTTCAAATGAAAGCATGGAAAACACATCATGCCACTGCATTTAAATCAATTCATTTAAAACGCAGTATAAAATAACCCCTCTGGGTCAATCATCTCAAAACTCATAAAACAATTTGTTATATTTCATTATAAAACTTGAGTTATAAAACCACCCTTCTTTCAGGGTCACATATCATAAAATCATCTGAAATCATCAAATCATCAAATCGGGGGCCTGACCCCTCCTTCGGGTCTACCCTGGTCTAACAGACCACAAGTTATATCATGTGAGACAATCAGGTAATTAACAGTAACATCGAGGACTATGGCCATATCCTAGTGATCCCTGGCAATACGGTACCTAGTGTGCGGGGTATCACACCTGAAACGGGAGGTGGGTCGTCCTACCCGCCAGAACAGCATAACACCAGGATTGCGAGGGCAAGGCTTGCTGCCTCGTGGCTAATGCCACTCCACTCCAACAATCCCCACGGTACAGCGTACTCCGCGTGACATACACGGTACAAAGTACTCCGTGAACCCAAGCTCAGTCAGGGGTGCCTGTAATAGGTCTTATCCACCCATATCATCTGTCTCAGAATGCACGTGTGAGCATATCATCTCACTGTGACACACAGTCTACAGGAGGCTCCAACACGGCTATATGCATGTAATATAAATCCCTGTGCGAGCGAAACTCAAGCACGGCTCCATGCATATTCATGATATCTGAAAATCTCGTGCGAGGGAAGCTCTAGCACGGTTTCATAAAAATCAGTGAAATCTGCGTACGAGCAGCGCTCCAGTACGACTTAAACTGATTATAATTTCATGTAAATTCCACGTACGAGCAACGCTCTAGTACGGATATGTATATAAATTCAGTGAAAACCTCGTACGAGAAAAACTCCAGTACGGCATTCAAATGAATTATGAAAACCATATAAAACTTTGTGCGAGCAACGCTCCAGCACAAATGAATGCTCAAGTAAATCAAATCGCGTGCGAGTTATACTCCAGCACGGCTTTATGCATAACTAAATCAAATCTCGTGCGAGTTACACTCCAGCACGGCTTTATGCAATATTAAATCAAAACAGGATGCGAGCTAAGCTCCAGCATCTCTCATGCATGTCAAATCATTAAAAGTAGTGCGAGTAATCGCTCCAGCACTATTTTATGCATACCACGTCAAAACAAATCAAAACATGTCAAAACATGTCAAAACAGAGTGCGAGCTAGGCTCCAGCAGCTCTCATTTCACAATAATAAAAATCAGTGCGAGCACCATGCTCTAGCACATTTCATGCATATGATGTCACACAAGTCGGTGCGAGCAACTGCTCAAGCACATTTATGCACATTCACAAACGCAGATATAGTGCGAACTACGTGTCGGCACTATCTGTTTCCATATAAACTTGATAGTTGGCCTCTTTTCCAAAGAAATTTCATTTAAATATTAATAACACCTACGTAGTGTTATTTTGTGAAATTCATGCATTTACTGGCCAATCTATCGTTTTACTTTGATTAAAATCAAGAAAATTCCTTAATCATAAAAATCCTTAAATCATGCATTCCATGCATGTCATGCTTTCACCATCCTTAGGTGAACTTCCCTCAATAGGGGTAAAATAGACATTTCACCTATTTCGATCCTTAAAATCATTCAAACCATTTTTAGGATCATTATACAATATCCATGTATACATACATACTCAGTGTACAGAAAAACTATTAAAATATGCGTAGCTACCTCTAGCTACTCACACAATTCCCTTACCTCATTTATCTGTACAGTCTGACCTTTCCCACTGATGTCTTGTCACGCAGTCCGATTTGCTCCGAATCCAAATCAAATCTTCGGCACTGCGGATACACATTCATCAGGTCAAATACAATACAATTAATTGTATTTCACAATTTTCTGGGCTTAATTTAAATCATTGGGCCCGTTTACCCATATTGGGCCCGATTGCACCATAATGGGCCTTAATCGGCCTTAAGCCCGTTTACCACACTTTATCGAGGCCTATTGGGCTCTCTGGGCCCATCAGTAATTTATTTAGCCTCGTTCTAAATTCTCTGATATCTCAATTTAATATTTACGACAATTTATCTAATTTTCCAGAATTTAATTCATTTATGCGGAAATTAAATCCGTAATTCATGCGTTAAATATCAATCACGCATAACGATATAAAATTGTCGTAAATAAGGGTCACTTACCCGTTATTCCATGATCGTACACAAATCGAGGCTGTCTCGAGCTCTCAGTGGATGCCAATTGTCGAGCTACACAATTAAATATATTTTTCCGGGTAAACTTTCAGTCGATTATTTATCAAATTAAATATTCTAAAAATTAAATCGGTCAATTTGATCGCTTACCGACTTACCCGAAGCTCGATTGCATCACAGAAATTTTTCCCAATTTTTTCTCTTTTTCTTTTTCCCTTTTTCTTCCTTTTTTTCCCTCTCTTTTTGGCTGAACCGGTCCGGTCCGGTTCAACCCGGTTCGGACCGCCGGTTCAGCTCGGGTCCGGTTCGGTTCAACTTGGCCGGTTCAGTCCGGTTCGGCCGGTTCAGGGAACAATTGGTCGTGCCGGCGCCGTCCGGCCGGTTCTCTGGGCGATTCCGGTGCCGTTCAGCGCGCCATGGCATGGGCTCCCTAAATCGGGCCTCGGCTGGGGTCGAATCGCAGCCATCGCCGGCGAATCGGGGTTCTCTCCCCCGCGGTCTTCTCTGTTTTCGACGTTTTCCGGCCACCTGGCCGCGAGTCGATGCCACCGGTGGGTTCGCCTGAGGTCGGTCGACCTTCGCCGACCCTCGCCTGGGGCCCTTGGCCGCCGGTGGTGGCTCGTCCGGTCTCTTCTTCCTCGGTCTCTGCTCGTTTTCTGCTTCGTTTTTGCCTCTGTTTCTTTCTCCAGATTCGCGTTTTTCGCGAATTCTGTTTTTTTTTTTTTTTTTTTTTTTAATTTCATTTTATTTATTTATAATTTATTTTTAATATTATTTTAATCAATAAAATAATATTAAAATACACAAATATCTTTTAAAAAATATATTTTATTCATCTAATCTGTAAATAATTTTCTCAGTCCGATTTTACCTTTTCGGTATATTTTTCGATTATTTTCGGGATTATTTTTCGATACGAAAATCCCGGTTTATTCCAATAAATTCATATCTTGATCAATTTAACCCGGAATTTAATTATTTCTTCGTCATTGATCAAGATTTCTCATTTTCATATTTTTAATTAAATTTTCTTATCCCGATTAATACCGAATTTTGGTCTTTTGACCATTTTGCCCTTGCACGTATTCGGGAATACCATTTAAGTCCTTTTGCATTTTTAAATGCACTCGAAAATATCGGGTCTTACAATCTCCCCCACTTAAGAAATTTGGTCCTCCAAATTAGAACCAAGTAATATGAGTCCATAACAACTCCGGGTATGTCTATCGCATCATATACTGTCATCCTCAAGTGACCTTCTCCGGAGTGTAATACTACCATCATACTTAACTAGGGAGATTATCTTAAACCTCAATACTTTCTCCTTCCGTTTAGTGCCCGAATCAATTTCTCCAATAATACGTTATATTTTCATTGAGCTAAACTGTTGGAGCTTAAATCCAATCACATATGCTGAGTCCGGATAGTATTTCTGAAACATCAAAAGATAGGACACATAGTGGATGCCTGCTAATTCAAGTGGTAATGTCAACCTACAGGTCTTATCTCCCACTTGTCCAATATCTCTATCCGAATCTTGTTACGTCTTTATGACAAATAATGTCAACTATACTGATTCACCCTCGGTGAATTTCCAATGATTTCCTGTCTCTTGTCAGCATAGTTTTTCTGTCTGCTCTGAGGTGTTCTTAATTTCTCATAAATCAACTGAACATGCTCAGAGGTTAATCTTACAAATTAGGGAACAATTCTCTATCTGTCACCCACTTCTTCTCTAAGTCAGGGATCAACTCCCTACGGCCATACTAAGCCTCATATAACTTGTTATCCCGATACTCGAGTGACAACTGTCATCCTTGGCGAATTTGATTAGTAGCAACTGATCATCCAGGAGCTCATAAAATCAATTGCACACGCTCTCATCACAGCCTCCAGAACCTGTACAGTCCTCTCTGACTGACCATCTGTCTGAGGGTGGAAGCTGTGCTAACACATAATCAGGGTCCCATAGCTTCCTGAAAAACATTTCCCCAAGTGGGAACTGAAGCGGGAATCCCTATCTGATACCATGCTCACTGGAACGCTACCTCATGTATCACAATTTTCCATACACATAAATCCGCCTACGCACTCAGAGTATCTCGAGATTTCATAACCAGAAGGTGGGTAAACTTAATCAATCTATCGACTATCACCCAGATAGCCTCGTGATTCTTCCGGGTCCTCTATAACCCATCACAACTTCATGGTCACTTGTTCCCATTTTCATGTCAATATAGGTAGAGGCTGCAATAACTCTGCAGACTTCTAGTACTCTACCTTACTCTGCTGACATACGAGACACTTGCTATACAATCTCTACAATATCACTTTTCAAACCTAACCACCAATACCATTTTCAGAGATCTCGATATATTTATTATTTCTCGGATACACTGTATATCTCGAAGAGTGAGCTTCTGACAATAACACTATATCATCAACTGTGGTCCTGGGGAGCACTTATACTGTCTCTGAACCTCTGCAAGTTATCATCACTCACTGTGACCTCTGTCACTGTCCCCTTCTGAATCTGACCCATACTATCGACACCAAGCCGATCATCACGCTAAGCCTGGCAAATCCGGTCACACAAATCCGGTTCTAACCTCAGGCTAGCTGTCACAAAACCACCGTCATCATCAGAAGGATCACATCACTACTGAGGTTCACAACTGTTCTTGCAGCTCACGCTCCCTGACCATCATATGTGATACCATCTCGAGGCTCTTTCTGTTCAAGGCATTAGCCATAATATTAGCCTTTCCTGGGTGGTACAATGTTCACAATCATAATCCTTAGAAGCTCTAACCCTCATGGTTATCTCATCCGACTCTTTCTGTGAAAACAGATACTTGGGGCTTTTACGATCAGTGCATACCCGAAATTTCTTACCATATAAGTGGTGGCGCCATACTTTCAGTGTAATCGCTATGACTGCCAACTCTAAATCATGGGTCGGATAGTTTCTCTTATGGTCCTTGAACATATCTGGATCCATAAACGACTATCTTCCCATTTTACATCAATACACAACTCACTCATAATTTTGAGGTATCCTTACACACTGAAACCTCTTGAGCTGTTAGTTATAGTAAGAATACTTACGGTGGTCATTTCATTACTCCAATAAAACCAAAACTCATTGAAGCCATTTTCATACTTATTATACCACTCGTATGAAATCTTTTTCCAAACGAGACATGTCAACTGAGTAGCCCATTTCAAGAAACTCATAACACCTTGTCTGTAATGCAGTTTCCTGTTGCTACTCATACTCTTCCCTGGACTGCGAATACATCATAATATCATCATTAAAAACGATAACCCTATCGGTCCAGGTAAGGTTCAAATACCTTAACGTAGTTGAGTTCCACTCAATATTTCAATTTTTCATATACTTGACCTATGTACGCATAAACGTACAATGTCATTTCGAAATAGCTTTCGTTCAAGATACTAGCTCACGTCATTTCTTTCCTCTTATATTGACGGCTTTTATAAAATTTTAATTTTTAAACTTTCATGATTAATGAATTTCTATATCTTTTTATCATACCAATAAAGGTACCCAAATTTTAATGTATATATTTCACAATTGTCGATTTCAATTTATAGATTATGCGTGCGCTTCTAGACGCTGTCAAATCTTCAGGCAGGGAGATATTTTAAAATACCTTTATTATCCCTCAGACTTGACTACATACCGCTTAATCCAATTTACTTTGCATATCAAGGATATCCTTACCTTGCATACGTCTCTTATTCCAATATATCTCCTTTTATATATCACTTGTGACAAACTCTTTCCTTACTTGTCAAGTTACAATACACTTTTCAGTGATATTTTCTCCCCTATTTTCAACTTACAATCCCTATACCCATATTCAGTTAGTGAAAATCAACTAACTATCATCCTCTTCATGCTTAAAGGTATAGGCTTCACATCTTTCACTCGCTTATAAGCAATTGAAGGCGGTATGAATAAATGTGTGGCACCAGGATCCATTAACATAATTATTTCATTATTCTTAACCAGTGTGGTATCTTCCACCACATCCTATGGAACATCAATAGTGTCCTGGTCCAAGGCATACACTCGCCCTCGTCCAACATCTAATTTCCGTGGTAACTATCACACATCTTACACTGTTCACACTGCTACTCTGTCATACTGTTACGTAGCAGGTCGGGGTCCTCAAATCACAATACCCCTCGTAAGTATTGAAATTAGATATACTGGGGTTTATCAATCAACTTACCCCGTGATTTATCAGCTCTAAGCCTTTACCAAACTACCTTTTCTCGTTCTGACATCTTTGTCATTCTTTATTCTCTTTTTGTCTCCATTTTGGCCCTTACTACCTTTCTCAATCTCAGAGGCGCGCAATTTATAATCTTATTTAACACAACTGTAGTCTGCGCACTGCCTCGGCATAGGTAGTGATATCTAACAGGCCAATCGGACTCTAATTGATAATCTGAGTCCTTCTATGAACTTTCAAAAATCTCGACTCTCACTGTTCATCATGTTCGAGTCACATCTGCCCAGGAATATAATCTGAGTTTCATACTCATTAATTAACCAATTCCTCTGGGTCAGAGTAAATAATATCATCTGTAATTTCCTTTTAAACACTGTCCGGGATATTCTGTCACCGGAATACATCTGAAATTATTTTTCATGTCCATTCTGATGTCGAAATCTTCAAATGGGTCGAGCGAACTTTCATCAATGTTCCGACTCGCCCTCATATATACCCTGAGCAATTAGCTCACAAAATATTCTCCACACTCCGCTCCAACCTCGCGAAGCGTATCTCAATACTGTCTGATCTCTCTGTCAGACTCTGTCCGATCTTTCTGTCGGACTCTGTGGGGCATGCTCAACATTAGCCGCCACGTCAATCTCATCTCAAGTCTCATGTGGCGACTCAGTACAACTCTCGGGCCTACCTCTACGGCCTCGAGTTCTTGTACTCGCCTCTCAACCATAGCGGCTATCAGTCAATGAGTCTATTCTTGCATTTAAAAACCAAATTCTTAGCTGCACTTCCATCTCGATATACACAATTGTATCTAAATAATGCACAGTACATGGGGATGTAATCTTCCTTAACCACTAACACCGACTCATATCAGGCCAACTCAAGCTCTGATACCATTAAACCTGTCACGACCCGAATTACCTAAAAATCAGAGTAAATTTTTCGTTTTTTTTTCATTTATTATTTAATTCTTAACTTTCTCTCGTCGTGACCATCCTACAACACAGTTGGGCTATGATTCGGTGTTAGTCACCTCACACTATTTAACATTTCATTCCCATAATCATATATCAGAGTCTACTATCCTTTTGACTTTAAATAAATACATACCCAATGGTATTTACATGACTCTACATCCCCGACATCATATCCATTTACAGTACTGTGCATTACATATTTAGATACAAAACCATACAAATGTGTATACCTGTCTCTCGATGGGTAGCAGCAAGCAGCGGATATTAAGCATGCAAGTCCTCAGCCGCTCAATAATTATTACAAGTGCTCTGAAAAGATGGGAAAATAAGGGGGGTGAGCAAACCACACGCTCAGTAAGGCAATTATGCAAGTAAGTAGATAGCTCCACTATCTACATGCTCATAATGCCATGCCCTTAAATCCATTTCTTTTCATTTAAAATTACACGCACAAAGTCATGCATATTCAATGCCATAGTTTATCCAAAACTATTTGTGCATATATAAATCATGTAACTCATGCATTCAAAGCATTTTATGTGACATCATTAAATCATATTAAGCATGAATTTAATCAAGATCATGCAGTCTTTCATGTCATGTAAGACAATTCAAGGTTTTCAAATGAAAGCATGGAAAACACATCATGCCACTGCATTTAAATCAATTCATTTAAAACGCAGTATAAAATAACCCCTCTGGGTCAATCATCTCAAAACTCATAAAACAATTTGTTATATTTCATTATAAAACTTGAGTTATAAAACCACCCTTCTTTCAGGGTCACATATCATAAAATCATCTGAAATCATCAAATCATCAAATCGGGGGCCTGACCCCTCCTTCGGGTCTACCCTGGTCTAACAGACCACAAGTTATATCATGTGAGACAATCAGGTAATTAACAGTAACATCGAGGACTATGGCCATATCCTAGTGATCCCTGGCAATACGGTACCTAGTGTGCGGGGTATCACACCTGAAACGGGAGGTGGGTCGTCCTACCCGCCAGAACAGCATAACACCAGGATTGCGAGGGCAAGGCTTGCTGCCTCGTGGCTAATGCCACTCCACTCCAACAATCCCCACGGTACAGCGTACTCCGCGTGACATACACGGTACAAAGTACTCCGTGAACCCAAGCTCAGTCAGGGGTGCCTGTAATAGGTCTTATCCACCCATATCATCTGTCTCAGAATGCACGTGTGAGCATATCATCTCACTGTGACACACAGTCTACAGGAGGCTCCAACACGGCTATATGCATGTAATATAAATCCCTGTGCGAGCGAAACTCAAGCACGGCTCCATGCATATTCATGATATCTGAAAATCTCGTGCGAGGGAAGCTCTAGCACGGTTTCATAAAAATCAGTGAAATCTGCGTACGAGCAGCGCTCCAGTACGACTTAAACTGATTATAATTTCATGTAAATTCCACGTACGAGCAACGCTCTAGTACGGATATGTATATAAATTCAGTGAAAACCTCGTACGAGAAAAACTCCAGTACGGCATTCAAATGAATTATGAAAACCATATAAAACTTTGTGCGAGCAACGCTCCAGCACAAATGAATGCTCAAGTAAATCAAATCGCGTGCGAGTTATACTCCAGCACGGCTTTATGCATAACTAAATCAAATCTCGTGCGAGTTACACTCCAGCACGGCTTTATGCAATATTAAATCAAAACAGGATGCGAGCTAAGCTCCAGCATCTCTCATGCATGTCAAATCATTAAAAGTAGTGCGAGTAATCGCTCCAGCACTATTTTATGCATACCACGTCAAAACAAATCAAAACATGTCAAAACATGTCAAAACAGAGTGCGAGCTAGGCTCCAGCAGCTCTCATTTCACAATAATAAAAATCAGTGCGAGCACCATGCTCTAGCACATTTCATGCATATGATGTCACACAAGTCGGTGCGAGCAACTGCTCAAGCACATTTATGCACATTCACAAACGCAGATATAGTGCGAACTACGTGTCGGCACTATCTGTTTCCATATAAACTTGATAGTTGGCCTCTTTTCCAAAGAAATTTCATTTAAATATTAATAACACCTACGTAGTGTTATTTTGTGAAATTCATGCATTTACTGGCCAATCTATCGTTTTACTTTGATTAAAATCAAGAAAATTCCTTAATCATAAAAATCCTTAAATCATGCATTCCATGCATGTCATGCTTTCACCATCCTTAGGTGAACTTCCCTCAATAGGGGTAAAATAGACATTTCACCTATTTCGATCCTTAAAATCATTCAAACCATTTTTAGGATCATTATACAATATCCATGTATACATACATACTCAGTGTACAGAAAAACTATTAAAATATGCGTAGCTACCTCTAGCTACTCACACAATTCCCTTACCTCATTTATCTGTACAGTCTGACCTTTCCCACTGATGTCTTGTCACGCAGTCCGATTTGCTCCGAATCCAAATCAAATCTTCGGCACTGCGGATACACATTCATCAGGTCAAATACAATACAATTAATTGTATTTCACAATTTTCTGGGCTTAATTTAAATCATTGGGCCCGTTTACCCATATTGGGCCCGATTGCACCATAATGGGCCTTAATCGGCCTTAAGCCCGTTTACCACACTTTATCGAGGCCTATTGGGCTCTCTGGGCCCATCAGTAATTTATTTAGCCTCGTTCTAAATTCTCTGATATCTCAATTTAATATTTACGACAATTTATCTAATTTTCCAGAATTTAATTCATTTATGCGGAAATTAAATCCGTAATTCATGCGTTAAATATCAATCACGCATAACGATATAAAATTGTCGTAAATAAGGGTCACTTACCCGTTATTCCATGATCGTACACAAATCGAGGCTGTCTCGAGCTCTCAGTGGATGCCAATTGTCGAGCTACACAATTAAATATATTTTTCCGGGTAAACTTTCAGTCGATTATTTATCAAATTAAATATTCTAAAAATTAAATCGGTCAATTTGATCGCTTACCGACTTACCCGAAGCTCGATTGCATCACAGAAATTTTTCCCAATTTTTTCTCTTTTTCTTTTTCCCTTTTTCTTCCTTTTTTTCCCTCTCTTTTTGGCTGAACCGGTCCGGTCCGGTTCAACCCGGTTCGGACCGCCGGTTCAGCTCGGGTCCGGTTCGGTTCAACTTGGCCGGTTCAGTCCGGTTCGGCCGGTTCAGGGAACAATTGGTCGTGCCGGCGCCGTCCGGCCGGTTCTCTGGGCGATTCCGGTGCCGTTCAGCGCGCCATGGCATGGGCTCCCTAAATCGGGCCTCGGCTGGGGTCGAATCGCAGCCATCGCCGGCGAATCGGGGTTCTCTCCCCCGCGGTCTTCTCTGTTTTCGACGTTTTCCGGCCACCTGGCCGCGAGTCGATGCCACCGGTGGGTTCGCCTGAGGTCGGTCGACCTTCGCCGACCCTCGCCTGGGGCCCTTGGCCGCCGGTGGTGGCTCGTCCGGTCTCTTCTTCCTCGGTCTCTGCTCGTTTTCTGCTTCGTTTTTGCCTCTGTTTCTTTCTCCAGATTCGCGTTTTTCGCGAATTCTGTTTTTTTTTTTTTTTTTTTTTTTAATTTCATTTTATTTATTTATAATTTATTTTTAATATTATTTTAATCAATAAAATAATATTAAAATACACAAATATCTTTTAAAAAATATATTTTATTCATCTAATCTGTAAATAATTTTCTCAGTCCGATTTTACCTTTTCGGTATATTTTTCGATTATTTTCGGGATTATTTTTCGATACGAAAATCCCGGTTTATTCCAATAAATTCATATCTTGATCAATTTAACCCGGAATTTAATTATTTCTTCGTCATTGATCAAGATTTCTCATTTTCATATTTTTAATTAAATTTTCTTATCCCGATTAATACCGAATTTTGGTCTTTTGACCATTTTGCCCTTGCACGTATTCGGGAATACCATTTAAGTCCTTTTGCATTTTTAAATGCACTCGAAAATATCGGGTCTTACAAGAAATTCCAGGTATATACAGATCATAAGAGCCCTAAGTATCTGTTTTTGCAGAAAGAGTTAAATATGAGATAGAGAAGATGGCTAGAACTCTTGAAAGATTATCATTGTGAGATCATGTATCACCCGGGTAAGGCGAATGTAGTTGTCGATGCCTTAAGCAGGAAGAACCTTGGGTTGGTATCTTATATGATGGTTTAGGAATATGACTTGTTAAAGCAATTTGTGAACCTCAGTTTGGATGTAACCTCACCTGGTTCAGAGAGATTTGATATTATGGCTAGTTTGAGATTGGAGCCAGAGTTGATTTTTCATATTTGACAGGCTTAACAGAGCGATCGATAGTGTATCAATTGGTTAAGTCAGATACAGGCAGGTGTGGGTACTGATTTTGAACTGAGTATAGATGGATTATTGTGGTTCAAGGGCAGAGTATGCGTTCTCGAGGATATTGAGATCAGGAGGTTGATCTTATCAGAGGCTCACTCATTGAAGTATACGATACATCCGGGGAGTACTAAGATGTATCAAAACCTTTGAAAAGTTCATTGGTGGTCTGGAATGAAAAGAGACATTATTGAATATGTCGCTAGATGTCTTGTCTATCAGCAGGTGAAGGTAGAGCATCAGAAGCTTGTAGGGTTATTACAGCCTCTACCGATACCGACATGGAAATAGGAGCACGTCACCATGGATTTTATGGTGGGTTTATCGAGGACTCGCAGAGGTCATGAGAACATTTAGGTTATTGTGGATCAGTTGACGAATTCAGCCTATTTCTTAGCTATGAGAGCTATTGATACTCTGAGTCAGTTGGTGAACTTGTATGTTAGAGAGATAGTTCGGTTACATGGTGTTCCAGTAAGTGTTGTTTCTGATCTGGATGCCCGCTTCACTTTATATTTCTGGGAACGCTTTCAGGAAGTGATGAGGATCTAATTGAGTTTTAGCACCGCTTTTCATCCTCATACAGATGGTCCGTCAGAGAGAACTACACAGACCTTGGAGGATATGTTGATAGCATGTGTGCTAGATTTTGGAGGCTCCCGAGATGATCACCTACTGTTAGCCGAGTTCGCCTATAGTAACAGTTATCATGCGAGTATTAAGATGGCACCCTATGAAACACTGTATAGACGCAGATGTCGATCTCCTATTGGATGGGAAGAGCTTGGTGACAGATAGATTTTTGTTTCCAATTTAGTGCAGGAGATGTGAGAGATTACGGATAGCTCAGAGCCGACAAAAGAGTTATGCTGAAAGGAGACAGAGACAACTGGAGTTTGCTGTGGTGAGCCAGTATTTTTGAGAGTTTCTCCCTCAAAGGGGATCATGAGGTTTGGTAAAAAGGGAAAGTTGAGCCCTCGGTATATCGGACCCTCGAGATTTTGGAGAGAGTGAGAGATAAGGCTTATAGGTTGGTGTTGCCACCAGACATAGCAACTGTTCATAACATCTTCCACGTCTCTATGCTTCAGAAGCATCACCCGGACCTGACACATGTGATAAGATATGAGCCATTGGAGCTCAATGAGATATGACGTATGTTGATAAATCGGTTCAGATATTGGATAGGAAGGAGAAGGTGTTGAGGTCGAAGACTATTCCTTTAGTTAAAATTCTTTAGCAATATCACACTCCTGAGGAAGCTACATGAGAATCGGAAAGCATGAAGCGAGAGAAGTAGCCGGAGTTGTTCTCAGGATATCTTGGTTCTAATTTGGAAGACCGAATTTCTTGAAGAATGGGAGGAATGTAAGACCCGTAAATTCCTATTTAATGTATACGATTATTGGATGTACAGATAAGTCACATTACATATGAATTACAAGAAATAAACATTTTTAAGTTCTAAGTGTGAATGGATTGAAAACAATGAGTGTTAAAGTCATTGAAGATGAGTTTAACTGGGAAAATTTATAGCAAAAGGGTGCAAGATGAAGGCCAGATCGATCCAAGGAGAGATCGATCTCATGACTTGGAGAGCATAATGCCAACCATTCCGAAAGAGGGAGATCGATCCCTCACTCAAGCAGATCGATCTCCATTGGTCTTGGGTTGGACCAAATCGATCTCTTCTTAAGGCCAGATCGATTTCCTAAGCCCTCTGCCTGAAACAAATCAATCTTATTCCAGTGAACTAATCGATCTCATGCAACACGGTAGATAGATCTCATACATCTAACAGATCGATCCCCTGCCTGCAAAATGTCAATAAAGTGAAGGATTCAAACAAGGTCAGATCGATCTCTACCCTATGCAGATCAATCTCCTAAGGCGTTTCCTATAAAAATAGGGCAGTTGGATTGCATCTCACGGGAACCAACCCATTTCTTCCATTTTCAACCTTAAACCTAGCTTTCTTTCTCTAAAAACCATCCTATTTCCATAAAGATTTGAGAAAAAGCTATTAGAGCAAAGTTGTTCATTATAAAGAGAAGAACAACATAGCTTGGAATCAACACTTCATTGGTTGGATTGAAGGAGCAAAAGAGTTTTCTTATTTGGAGTAAGAAGGAAATCATGCTAGGTAAGTTTCTAATACACCAACTCAAAGTACATTTATCTAGTTATTTTTGTGAGCAGATGGGTGTATGTATTGATGATAGAAACAATCTAGAATGTAAGGGAACAAGTATAACCTAGAATGAACCTAGTGTGAGAAAATGTGATATGAGTGAGTTGATGATAAATGGATTATGCTATGGTGTTAATGAAGTAATATGTAAGATTTTGAGATGATTGAATGAAGCTAGATTGTGAGATTAGGCAAGTTATGAAAATAACTATTTGAGGTGTTTGATAAATTGTCATAGTTAAGTAAATGATGGACTAGAGACACTATGAGCTTAATATCGATTTAGCGGGAATAAATAGGCCTAAAAGAGTTCAATGGACTCTCGAGAAATTAATAAAACGATCAAAACGTACCTAAGAGGAAGTGAGGCCTTATAAGTGTTAATGAAAGACTATAGGTCGAACTGACTATAGTAAACATAAGAAATGCGTTACATTGGACCAAATTGATGTGATATATGATTTCGTATAGTCCCGGAGATTTCGTTGGAGGCAAATCAAACTGCACAAACGAGCAACACTGAGGAAGTGGAATCATTTGACGCGATTCCAGGTAAGGGAATTCTGTAAGCACTTAGAGATAACTGCTCGTATTTTGTGGGTGAATATAGGGCTTTGTAAATGTATGATTATCTAGAAAAATGATTGATGGTATATGTGAATGACTACGAGTATATATATACGATTTGGTTTTAAAGTGAATCTTACAAAGGGATAGTAAGGCTAACAAATGCATAAATCACATGTTTTGATATTTTTACGAAATATTGAAGCAAAATTGACGGTTAGACTGGCTAGTGATTTCATGATTTTGTGAAATAGCACAAGTGAAGTGCTAACTTTAGTTTTGAGAGTGTTTTGTTGAAATAAAGCCGCCTATCGTACTTATATGAGTTACATCATGCTAGAGCCTTGCTCGTACTGGATTTTGATGTATTCAATATGTATGAAATGTGCTGGAGCCTATCTCATACCATATTTTGAGTCAATGATGTTTTATAAGCCGTACTAGAGCTGATAGTTCATACGTGGGTTTTCCTTGACTTACTTATGCATATAACAGTACTGCAGCGATGCTCGTACGTGATTTCTTTATTATTTATTATGCATAAAGCCAAACTAGAGTATTGCTCGTACGAGGGAATTTCTTGACGATGAATGAATCATGCTAGAGCTTAGATCGTACTGGTTTTCACACTATGATATGTAATGAGTCGTGCTGGATACCTAGTGTAGACTGTGTATCACACAAATGTATATATATGTGGCATAGTTTTATTATTTCCTCATGCTTTGAATATAAATGATTTATGCCATGACATTATAAGCAAGTAGATAGTGTAGTTATCTTCCATTCTTGCATTATTGCCTTACTAAGCGTGTGGTTGCTCATCCCATTCACTTTCCCCCTCTACAGAGCGCGCACAGTAGCCTAGTGAAGGACTAAGACGTGATATTTGATATCCGCTGCTCTCCGTCGCCCAGAGGTATACACAGGAATTCTTTTTGTATCTGAACATGTAATAGTATAGTAATCATTCTGAATTGTAAAATAGTGGATGTAAATGTTAGCAAACAGGTCATGTATAAGTATGTGACTCAACTTTCAAATGTATGAAATTGTTTTTGATTTATTGAGAAATGGATGCTAGATAATGATTATTACTGACTCACAGTCAAACTGTATTTCTGAGGGTTGTTCACGACTGAGTAAGTTAACGAATAAAGCGAAAAAGTTATGGTGATTTTTAGATGAAATGGAAAAAAGGGGTCGTGACACATGCATATAAATTTATCACGTACTGAAAACATGAAATAGGCATGTAAACATGGAAAATCATCATGTCAACGTCTCATGCTCAACACATTGAAAAACTCATCATAAAACAACCCCTCAAGGTTTAACACCTTATTAAAACCCAGTAAAACTCATTAACACATTATTAAAACCATATTTCGTTTTAAAATCACAAATCAAGGCGTAACCCCTCCTTCGGGTCTACCCTGGTCTATCTAGACCATATGATATCACGTGAGGAATGTAGGTTACTGTATAAGAAAAATCGAAGACTCTTTCCCTGTGAAACCAGGTAATACGGATCCCGATGTGTGGGGCATCAGGTTGCAACAGGAGGTGGGTGAGTCCTACCTGCTAGAATATCAAATCACCAATCTTATAGTCATGACTACACGGTACAGCATACTCCGTGTGACATACACAGTACAGCATACTCCGTGTGACATACACGGTACAACGTACTCCATAACCCATATCACAGTCTGGGGGTGCCTTCCATAGGTCTTATCCAGCCCAAACCATGTTGATAACCGACCCACGTCTCAGCATACACGTGCGAGCATATCATTTCACTATGACACACATTCTACCAGAGGTTCCAGCACGGCTTTATGCATGTCACATCACGTCTAATGCGAGTGAAGCTCCAGCATGAGGCCATGTATATCATGATATCTAAAATCTCATGTGAGCGAAGCTTCATGTCACGACCCAAATTACATAAAAATCACTACAAATTTTTCATTTGTTATTTAATTCTTACCTTTCTCTGATCGTGACCATCCTACCAATAGTTGGGCTATGATTCGGTGTTAGTCCCCGCATAATACTTACCATTCCATTTCCATGTTATATTTACACATTAGGATTTGTCTATCCTTGACTTTAACTAATACATTCACAATTGGATTTACTTAACCTTACATCCCCGACATCATATACGTTTACAATACTGTGGATTTACATATTTAGATAAAAAACTATACAAATATGTATACATGATTCTCGATGGGATGCCACGGATACCAAGAATGCAAGTCCTTAGTCTCTCACTAACTACTATGAGGGCTCTGAAAAAAGGGATAATAAGGGGGTGAGCACACCCGCACTCAGTAAGGCAATCATGCAAGTAAGTAGATAGCTCCACTATCTACATGATCATAATGCCATGTCCGTAAATCCATTTCTTTTTGTTTAAATCTCACGCATGAAATCATGCACACATCAATGTCATAGTTTATACAAACTATTCGTGCATATAGAAATCATGCAACTCATGCATCAATGGTATTTTATGTAAAATCATAATTCGCATGAAGCAAATCAAGATCATGCATTATTTCATGTCATGTAAAACATATCATGAGAGACAATTCTTTTCATGAATTTGTAAGTAAAGCATGGAAAACTCCTCATGCTACTGCATTTAAATCACTTCATTAAAGCTCAGTATAAAATAACCCCTCTGAGTCAATCATCTCATAAATCAATCTCAAACTCATTAAAATTCATTATAAAAAATTATATTATAAAATCACCATTCGTCTAGGGTCACATGTCATAAAATCCTCTGAAAAATCTAGCATCATAGTAGAAAATCACATCTCAGTGAAAATCACAAAATCGAGGGCTTGACCTCTCCTTCGGGTCTACCCTGGTCTATCGAGACCAAAAGTTATATCATGTGAGACGTGTAGGTGACCATCTCAGTAACATCGAGGACTATGGCAATATCCTAGTGATCCCTGGCTACACAGTAACTAGTGTGCGGGGTATCACACCTGTAACGGGAGGTGGGTCAGTCCTGCCGACAGAACAACATAAATACCAGGATTATGAGGGCAAAGCTTACAGCCTCGTGGCTAATGCCACTCCACTCCAACAATCCCCGTGGTACATCGTACTCTGTGTGACATACACTGTAAAACGTACTCCGTGAACCCAAATCATAGTCAGAGGGTGCCTGCCGTAGGTCTTATCACCCAACCTATGTCTCAGTATACACATGTGGGCATATCATCTCACTATAACACACAGTCTACAAGAGGCTCCAACATGGTTATATGCATGTGATATAAATCCCTGTACGAGTAAAGCTCCAGCACGGCTCCATGCATATTCATGATATCTGAAAACCTCGTGCGAGCGAAGCTCCAACACGTTTTCATAAAAATCAGTAAAATCTGCGTATGAGCAGCACTCCAGTACGACTTTAAAAAGAGTTATAAATCCATATAAAATCACGTGTGAGCAAGCTCCAGCATGATTTTATGCATAAAATCCATCAAAGCCTCGTGCGAGCAATGCTCCAGCACGGCATCATGCATAAATCATTCAAAACTTCATGCAAAAATGCTCCAGCATGAATGAATGCTCAAGTAAATCAAAACTTCATGCAAGCAATGCTCCAACACAGTTTCATTGACAAAGAAATCAAATCTCGTGCGAGTTACACGTCAACACGGCTTTTATGAAATTAAATCGATTAAATCACGTACGAGCAAGGCTCCAGTACGACTTTTATGCAATTATCATATCAAAACATGATGCAAGCTGAGGTCCAGCATCTCTCATGCATGTCAAATCATTAAAACTAGTGCGAACAATCACTCTAGCACCTTTCTATGCATATCAAGTCAAAGCAGGGTGCGAGCTAGGCTCCAACACCTCTCATGCATTTCACAATAGTAAAAATCAGTGCGAGCAACTGCTCTAGCACATTTTATGCACATGATGCCACATAAATCGATGCGAGTAACCTCTCCAACACCATTATGCACACTCACAAACTCAAATATAGTGCGAGGAAATGCTCCAGCACCATCTGTTTTCATATAAACTTGATAGTTGGCCCATTTTCCAAAGAAATTTCATTTAAATCTAAATAACACTTACGTAGTGTTATCTTATGAAATTTATGCAATTACTAGCCAATCTACCTATTTTCTTTACTAAAAGTTCATGAAAATCTTCCAAATCATGCATGTCATGCTTTCACCATCCTTAGGTGAATTTTCTCTTAGTAGGGGTAAAATAGTCTTTTACCCATCCCGAGTCCTTAAAATTTTAGATCTTTATACATTTTCAGTGTATACAAAAGTTATTAAAAATACACGTAGCTACCTTTAGCTACTCATAAAATTCCCTTACCTCATTTTTCTGTACAGTGTGACCTCTCCACTGATGTCTTGTCACCCAGTCCGATTTCATCCCAAACCAATCTCTGAAACTGCGTATAAATTTTCATCAGGTCAAATACAATATAATTACTTTTATTTCATATTTTTTGGCTTAGTTTAAATCATTGAGCCCATTTACCCATACTGGGCCCGATTGTGCCATAATGGGCCTTAACCAGCCTTAAGCCCATTTTCCACTTACTATTCACATCATCGAGGCCTATTGGGCTCATTGGGGCCATCCGTATTTATTGAGCCTCGTTCTAAACTCTCGGATAGCTCAATTAATTATTTACGAGAATTTATCTCAAATTTCAAAATTTAATTCATTTTTTACAGAATTAATCCGTAATTTATGCGATAAATTTCTAACATGCATAACTATGAAAATTATCGTAAATAAGGGTTACTTACCTGAAATTCCATGATAGTACACAAATTGAGGCTGAGTCGAGCTCTCATTTGACTCCAATTATCGAGCTACACAATTACATATTTTTTCAGGCAAATTTTCAGTCGAATATTAATCAAATTAAATATTCTGAAATTTAAATTGGTCAATTTCGATCACTTATCGGCTTACCCATAGCTCGACTGCATCACAGGGATTTTTCCCCAATTTTTTCTCTCTTTTTTTTCCTTTTTCTTTTTCTTTTCTATTCTTTCTTTTGTTTTTGGCTGAACCAGTCCGGTTCGGTTTAGCATACCTGCATTGCATTGAACCGATCCGTACCAGTTCAGGTTCATCTTTCTCGTTACGATGCCGTCTGGTCGGTTCCCGATGCGATTCAGGTGTTGTTCGATGCGCCATCGCCTGGGCGTTCTTCATCGGGCTTCGGGTGGAGTCAAATCGACGCCGATGTTCGTCTACTCCCTCTTCTCTCCCGCAGCACTCTCCTCCTCTGATCTGTCGATTCAAATGTCGTCGACGCGCGTCGCAGCAACAGGTGGGTCTCTCAGTGTGGGGCTCCTCTCCGATCGTCGCCTGCCCCTCTGCCTCCTCGGTGGCTCGCCGAATGGAGGGAAACTAATTCCCTTGGTTTAGTCTTCCTTTTCCCTTTCCAGAAATCGCGATTTCGCGATTTCGCGATTTCTTTCTTGTTTTTTCAATTAGAAGAAAATATATTATTTTTGTCAACATATCCCAAAAATCATATTTTATTCATTTAATCAATTAAATGAATTTATCTTTCTTATTTCATCTTTCCGGTGTATTTTTCTAATATTTTTGGGATAATTTCTTGAAGTGAAAATTTCGGCTTATTCCAATAAATACATATCTTGATAAATTGGACTCGAAATTCAATATTTTCCTCGTTATTGATTAGGATTTCTCGATTCCATATTTTTTACGATAATTTAGTATCGAATTTATACCGAATTTTGGTCTTTTGATCATTTTACCCTTCAACGTGTTCGGGACCAAACCAATTCAACTTCCCTTCACGAACACTCACTCTTTTCGTGTTTTAAATCCTTATCTCCAGTCCAAATCCCATTCATTTAATTTGTGACCTTTTCAATCCGTCATTTAACCTTTAAATGCATTCGAGAATTTTTATTCATTCCATTTGCATTTTTCATTCACGTACAACTCTTTTTATGATTCAATTTACATATAACCATGTTTACATCACATGAATCATAAGGAATTTCGATAAAAATTGGGTCTTACATAATCTCCCCCACTTAAAAAATTTGGTCCTCCAATTTAGAACCAAGTAAAATGGGTCCATAAGCAACTCCGGGTACGTCTCTCGCATCATACTCTTTAGTTCCCATGTAACTTTTTTTTTTCGGAGTGTTATACTACCAACGTACTTGACTAAGGAGATTGTCTTAAACCTCAATACTTTCTCTTTCCGTCTAATACTTGAATCAACTTTTTAACATACATTATACTTTCATTGAGCTCCAACAGCTCATATCCGATCACATATGCTGGGTTCGGATAGTATTTTCGAAGCATCAAAAGATGGGACACATTGTGGATGTCTACTAATTCAGGTGGTAATGCCAACCTACAGGCCTTATCTCCCACTTTGTCCAATATCTCAATGGATTCAATCTAATGAAACTCAACTTGCCTTCTTTCTGAATCTTGTTATGCCCTTAGGACAACTAACTTCTAACAATACTGATTCAACCTCAGTGAATTCCAATGGTTTTCTGTCTCTTGTCAGGATAGCTTTTCTGTCTGCTCTGAGGTGTTCTTAATCTCTCACAATCAAGAAAACACCCTTAGAGACTTATTAAACCGAATACGGAGTAATTTTCCATCTGTCACACACTTCATCCTATCCAAGTTAGGGAACAACTCCTATGGCCATACAATGCCTCATATAAAGTCATCCCGATACTCGAGTGATAACAGTCATTATTGACGAATTCGATTAGTATCAACTGATCATCCTAAGAGCTTATAAAATCAATGGCACACACTCTCATCATAACCTCCAGCACCTGTACGGACCCCTCTGACTGACCATCTGTCTGAGGATGGAAAGCTGTGCTAATACTCAATCTAGTTCCCATAGCTTCTTAAAAATATTCCCAAAAGTGGAAAGTGAAGCAGGAATCCCTATCTGATATCATGCTCCCTGGAACGCTACATAATGTTTCATAATTTTTCGTACACATAAATCCTCCTACACACTCAGAGTATCTCGAGATTTCATAACTAGAAGGTGGGTAGACTTAATCAATCTAGCGACTGTCACCCAGATAGCCTTGTGATTCCTGCGATCTTCTATAACCCATCATAATCTCCATGGTAACTTGCTCCCATTTCAATGTCGATATAGGTAGAGGCTGCATAACCCTACAACGTGTATTGCTCTACCTTAATCTGCTGACATACGAGACACTTCTTCACAATCTCTACAATGTCTCTTTTCATATCTGACCACCAATACCCTTCTCAGAGATTTCGATATATTTATTACTTCCCGAATGCATTGTATATCCTGAAGAGTGAGCTTCTCACAATAACACTATCTCATCAACTGTGGTCGGTGGGAGCACTTATACTGTCTCTGAACCTCAGTAAGTCATCATCTCTCACTATGAACTTTGTCACTGTACCCATCTGAATTTGACCCACACTATCAACACCATGCCGATCATCACGTTAATCTTGTCAATTTCAGTCACTCAAATCCGGTTCTAATCTTAGGCTAGCTGTCACACAATCACTGTCATCATCAGAAGGGATCACATCACTACTGAAGCTCATAACTACTCTAGCAGCTCACGATCCTTGACAATCATATGTGATACCATCCCGCGGCTCTTTCTACTCAAGGCATCAGTCATTACATTAGCCTTACCTGGGTGGTATAATTTTTCACAATCATAATCCCTCAGAAGCACTAACCCTCTATATTATCTCTGTGAGACCCCGTACATGTATAGCTGTACATAGGAACATGGGAATGTAAATAAAATCATAAGTAAGATGATGTATTGTAATGTGAAGTATATGCAATGTAAGTTTATAAGATTATGTACGCACTTGTAGTAAGAATTGTGATTATACGTACAAGTTGCATTATGAATGAGTAGGAAGAAATAAACTTGAACACGAGAAGAATGTGATCGAAATGGGATATGAGTAGTATAGTAAAATGGAAGGAAAGATTTACATAAGTGTATATTTCCATTCGAGTAATATCGTATATATTTGGTCATACAAAGATTCTACACAAGTTTTAATGTGTATGTAGTGAGGATGGATCCCATTTTCAAGTCTCAAGGATGAATGAATGAGGAAATGATCATGGTAGCAAATTAAGGGTGTTTGGTAAGGGTTGTTGCAGAGGAACTGCAAGAAATCTGGAATTTGTGAAGGCCAGATCGATCTCATAGGATGAGAGATCGATCTGGGAGAGCCAGAATGCTCTTATGTGAGAAATGGAAGGGAACAGATCGATCTCCAAAGGAAGCAGATCGATCTCTTTAGCTCTCGGGTTGGAAGAAGATCGATCTCCCATAAGACCAGATCGATCTCCTTAAGCTTCTGTTTGACAGCAGATCGATCTCCAGTCTCGACAGATCGATCTCCTGCCTTTAAAATGTCTTAGAAAAGAGGGATTTTTGAGGAACAGATCGATCTCCACCCAAGGAAGATCGATCTCATCAAGTCAAAACTATAAATGGGAGCAGTTGGATCATCAGATTTCGGGACAAACCATTTCCTTTCCACTTCAACACAAGAAAACTAGCTTTCTCACTCCTAAATCCAGCTATTTTCAGTGAGATTTAAGGAGAGTCTATTAGAGACAAAGTTGTTCACAACAAAAAGAAGAACAACATAGTCTAGAGGCATTTCCCCATTTGATGGATTGAAGAAATAAAGGGCAATCCTAATTGGAGCAAGAGGAAATCCAATGAGGTAAGTTCTAATGCACAAATCCAAGTACATTGGTTTAGTTAATGATTATAAAGATATTTGGGTATGCATATTGTGGGTAGAACTACCTAGAATGGTATGAAATGAATATAACTTAGAAATAGTCAAGTGTGAGAAAGTGGAGTGTGGAAGTGTTTATGATGAATGAGATATCTTGAGTGGAGGAACATGTTGTGAGAATGATTTGGACATGTTGATATTGGGATAAAATTGTGAGATTTACCACAAAGGGTAAAATATGTATTTAAGGCATTGGATAAATGATTAGTTGAACAAGAGTTAGAAACGTTAACTCGAGTGTTTGATGGATGAATTTCAGTTTCGAATGATACGCCGGAGCAAGTCGAGATGAGGACGCAAGAAGCATAAAGGCGGATAGTTGCACACAAGTAAAACGAGGTAAGGGACTGTGTGTTAGCTATAGAGATGTTCGTACGTAATTACAGTAATTTCGTAGATATATTGCTAGGACTAGTACGATATTATAATTTTATGAAATGATGTGGAAGTATGAAAAGTACTATGATGTATATATGTATTGAGAAATGGGATAGGGTAAGGAAATAGCATGATATGCATGTTTTCAATGATGTTCTCAATTTTATATTGTTATTGATGATTGAGAAATGTTGATGATAGGTTGGCTAATTTTTACATGTTTTAGCATGGAGATGCATGCTATATGAGAAAAAAAATATGTGTTTTGAGTTTTAAAAGAGAAAATAGCCATCTATCAGCCTTGAGATGAGATTGGGTGTTGAAGCGCTAGCTCACACCTGTTTTTAACGCCTTGATGTATCGTACGAGAGTTTTAACTCGCACGAGGGTTTTGAGAAAGTGCGGGAACTTTGCTCGCACCTGTTTTGTTGAGTTAAGGTAAACCTGGGGGTCTGGGACCCAAGGGGATACCAGCCGACGGCCATTTGAACGGGCTGGGCCTTAACGATAGATCGTACCGCGCTGGAGCTTTGCGTTGACTGTGTGTCACGCTGCTTGCTCGCCTGGTATATGAGACATGGTTTAGGATAAAAAGTCCATCGGAGTTGGAGTATGGACTTGGGTCCACGGTCGTACGTAGAATAGTGTAGTCACCCGTTGGTATACTATGTACCGTGCTGGGTGCACGTGAGTACGAGTATCGCGTAGATGACACACGACGTATCTTCATCGTGAGTACACGAGGAGATGAGGTGGATTGAGATGAGCCGGAGGGTAGGACTGACCCATCCCCCTTCAGGCGAAGTGATACCCTATGCACACCTGATCAGTGAGGCCTGGGATCACTGACTATGGCCATAAGTCGTGGATATTTGATTGCCAAAAATTCCATGCCTGTCTCAGAGATTCGAGAAACAGAGACAATCTCAGAAAAGAAAGAGATTTGCTGAAAAAGAGTGATTTGAGAAACGAAAGAGATTTCGTGTTTTTGATAAATCTCTGATTTCACATTTTGTGCCATGAGGGCACTATTTATGAGCATGTTTTCAATGGAAGTTTGACATTTGATTTACACGAAAATGCTATTGAGAAATATATGTTTAAATGCATTTTCGTATGATATTTCCATTTATAACGAAAACATGATTTTGGTTTATGCATGCATGGGCTATGTAGGTAGTACGATATCTACCTGCTAGCATACATTTCCTTACTGAGCTGTGGTTTGCTCATCCCACTATTTTCCCCCTCCAGGTACTGAGAAGTAAGAGAGCGGTGATCTCTAGATCTTTTGTGTTTAACAGCTCCCACAATCAGCAAAGGTATAAGATTTGTATACACGAGTATTTTGTATCTAATATATTGTACCGCACAGTTATATCTTGGAAATTGTAAACAGTATTATGGGGATGATATGTAAGCACATGGTATTTATACAATTAATTTTGTGTATTTACACACACACCTGGGAGTGTGAATTAAAGTTTTAAATATTTCGCTGTAAATGAATGAATTTTTAGTAATTACATCTTCTCACAGCCCAACCGTAGTAGAGAATGTATGGATAGAAGGGTTCATAAAAGTGGGGTATGACAGGTTTGGTATCAGAGCATGGTTGGTCTGATGTGAGTTGATGCTTAGGACTAAGAAAACATACATCCCCAAGTTACTGTGCGATATTTAGATACAAATGTGTGTGCGGAGCTGGTAGTGAATTAAATGTTTGTTATAACGCAGGAAAGTTATCAGGCTAGTGAGTTATGCCTGAGAGACACCGCAAGAGGGGAGAGAGCTGGAGAGCTCGAGGGCAAAATGACAGGACTGAGAGGCACAGTAGATCATCCTCTAGTCATGAGCCCCAGGAACAGATAGAGGCTTCTGATCCTCGAATAACTCGATTGGAGGAAGACATGCGCATGATGATAACCATGATGGGTCAGATTATGGCTAGGTTTGAGGGTACACCTGGTACAGCGGGACAAGCTGCACCGAATCCCCCAGCAGCTGCACCTGAACCTGAGAATGTTGCACCTGCGCAAGCTGAACCGGCTAGGCCACGGGAACCTCGTATTCG
Organism: Firmiana major; assembly: GCA_033439115.1. Taxonomy (NCBI): domain Eukaryota; kingdom Viridiplantae; phylum Streptophyta; class Magnoliopsida; order Malvales; family Malvaceae; genus Firmiana; species Firmiana major. The sequence goes on from CM065902.1 coordinate 37,969,988, forward strand.
ACCGGTACCTCCTCTGGTAGCCCCACATCAGCATGATGATGATTTGGGGTATGGATATGATTGTGATATGGAAAGATTGAGGCACTTTATGGACTTTAAGCCTCCTTCGTTTAGAGGGATAAAGGATCCGACGGTGGCTGAGGACTGGATCAGTCAAATGGAGAAGTTATTCGACTTCTGTAGATGTTCAGCTACGGAGAGAGTAGCGCTTGCGCCTTTGTATTGAGAGGCGAAGCAGAGCACTGGTGGAAGTCCACTAGGCCGATGTTAAGAGCTCGAGGAATGGTTATCACTTGGGATATGTTCTTGGACGTTTTCAGAGAGCAATACATCCCAGATACTGCTCGACGGAGACTACAGATGGAATTTCTGAATCTGACTCAAGGGAATCAAACAGTTGATGAGTACGAGTCACGATTCACTTCACTGGGTTGATATGATCCGGACTCGATCAGGAGTGAGGCTATCAGAGTCCGTAGATTTGTAGATGGACTGAGGCCTTCAATCCGAGCGAAGTTGGCCCCATTTGATGTCGCTACATATAGAGAGGCCGTGCGACGGGCCCAGTTATGCGAGCAGGATCACGACTTGCAGATTTCTGAGTTTAGTTGGGGTAAGGACAAGGGACCGAGGAAGCTGGGAGATGGCAAGAGTGCCAAATTTGGTCAAAAATTCATGAGTAAGCGTCGGAGAGAGGTAGATGAGTTCCAGAAAAAGGCTGCTAGACCTTTTATGCCTCCGACTCAGACACCAGCTAGGGGTATAGTGATTGGTGGACCCCGACCGACTACAGATCAGTGTATGTTATACGGTTGATACCATGGTGGTAGGCCATGTCATCTTCAGGGTACCCGATGCTTCAAATGTGGTAAATTTGGACATTATGCCAGAGAGTGTCTGGAGATAGTTGAGGCAATTCCACAGAGGGGTAAAGAACCAGAGAGGGTTCCTACAGCTGTACCTCTTGCAAGAAAGAAAGCCTCGGCTGAAGAAAAAGGAAAACAAGTTGTGGGTCAAGGCAGGGGGTATGCGATAGACCAGGCATCGGCTGATACCTCTTCTGAAGTGATAAAAGGTACAATCTTGATTTTCAATCTAGAGATTATAGCTTTGTTTGATTCTAGTGCTACGCATTCCTTCATATCACCTGCATGTGCATCTAAGTTAAAAGGTTTTGTAGAGCCCACATACTTGAGTAGGACTTTACTAATAAGTACTCCAATGAGAGTTAGCCAATTAGTTGAACAAGTGTATAAAGATTGTAAAGTGAGGGTGGGAGATAAGTGCATGACAGCCAACTTGATTTTGTTGAATATGTATGACATTGATGTAATTTTGGGAATGGATTGGTTAGCCGCCAATCATGCTGTCATAGACTGTCGTTCTAGGTCCATTAAGTTTTCTCTACCTGAAGAATGTGTTGTAAGATTTTAAGAGAAGAAATGAAATCTTAAATTTTGTGTTAAGTAAAGTACTTTGGTATAAATGGCTTGAGTGTTGTTTTGAAGGTTTTGTTGCTTATGTGGTGGATTTGAACAAAGTACATCCGGATATGGAGGACATCTCAGTGGTCAGAGAATTCCCTGATGTCTTTCCAGATGATCTACCAGGATTGCCACCTGATAGAGAAACGGAATTCGGTATAGACTTGACGCCTGGAACCGAACCAATATCGAAGTCACCATATAGGATGGCTCCAGTTGAGTTAGAGGAATTAAGGAAACAGCTGCAAGAGTTGTTAGAGAAGGGGTTCATAAGACCGAGCGTCTCACCATAGGGAGCCCCGATATTGTTTGTGAAGAAGAGAGATGGGAGCCTCAGGTTGTGCATTGACTATCGGATGTTAAACAAGGCTACCATCAAGAATAAGTACCCCTTGCCACGCATTGACGATTTATTGGATCAGCTTCGAGGAGCACAGATCTTCTCCAAGATAGATCTGAGGTCTGGGTATCATCAATTGAAGATTTGGAAGGAGGATGTGCCCAAGACAGCATTTCGTACCCGCTATGGCCATTACGAATTCTTAGTGATGCCTTTTGGGTTGACCAATGCGCCGGCAGCTTTTATGGCTCTAATGAACGAAGTATTCAAGCCATACCTGGACCAATTCGTAATTATTTTCATTGATGATATATTGGTGTATTCAAGGTCCAGAGAAGAGCATGAGCAGCACTTAAGGATTATTTTGCAAACCCTTCGAGAGAAAAGGTTATATGCCAAGCTTAACAAATGTGACTTTTGGCTAGAACAGATTTCTTTTCTAGGCCATGTTATATCGAAGGATGGGGTGTCAGTAGATCCATCCAAGATTGAGGTAGTTGTTCAGTGGGAACAACCTAGGACAGTCACAGAGATCAGAAGTTTTCTGGGTTTGGCTGGTTACTACAGGAGATTTGTAGAAGGTTTCTCTAGATTAGCTGCTCCATTGACACGTCTTACGAGGAACAGTATGGAGTTTTCATGGGATGAAGCTTGTGAGAGAAGTTTTCAGGAACTTAAGCGCAGATTAACTACCGCGCCAGTTCTTGTCATCCCTAACAGTTCAGGGAATTACTCGGTGTATACAGATGCTTCGCATCAAGGACTAGGATGTGTTTTGATGCAAGATGGAAGGGTAGTAGCTTATGGATCTAGACAGCTGAAAGATCATGAGAAGAACTACCCCACTCACGATTTGGAGTTAGCGGCCGTAGTGTTTGCGTTGAAAATATGGCGCCACTACTTATATGGTGAGAGATTTCAGATCTTTACAGATCATAAGAGTCTGAAATATCTATTCGCACAAAAAGAGTTAAACATGAGACAAAGGAGGTGGTTGGAACTCCTCAAGGACTATGATTGTGAGATCTTATACCACCCGGGGAAGGCAAATATGGTTGCCGATGCATTGAGTCGGAAGAGTCTCGGGTTGGTATCTCATATGATGGTTAGAAAGCACGAGTTGTTGGAACAATTCACGAACCTTAGTCTGGATATGACCCTACCTGAGATTGGCAGCTATGGGATCATTACTAGCTTGAGATTAGAACCGGAGTTGATTGAGAGAATCCGACAAGCTCAGCAAATTGATCAATGGTGTATTGAGATGATTAGCCAACTTCGAAAAGGGAAGGGTGCCGATTTTATATTGAGTCCAGATGGAATACTAAGGTTTAGAGATAGAATATGTGTTCCTAAGGATGTAGAGCTGAGAAAGCTGATCTTATTAGAGGCACACTCGTCGAGATACATGATACACTCGGGGAGTAGTAAGATGTATCAAAATCTCCGAAAAGCATATTGGTGGTCTGGAATGAAGAGAGACATAGCTGAGTATGTCGCTAGATGTCTCATTTGTCAGCAAGTAAAAGTCGAACATCAGAAACCAGGAGGATTATTACAACCTCTATCGATACCAACATGGAAGTGGGAGCATGTCACCATGGATTTTGTGATGGGGTTACCGAGAACCCGTAAGAACCATGATGCGATATGGGTGATAGTGGATCGGTTAACGAAATCGACACATTTCTTAGCCATGAGATCTACAGATACATTGAGTGCACTGGCGAACCTGTATGTGCGAGAAATAGTGAGATTGCATGGAGTCCCAGTGAGTGTTGTTTCTGATCGGGATGCCTGCTTCACTTCCCACTTTTGGGGACATTTCCAGGAAGCGATGGGGACCCAGTTGAGTTTTAGCACCGCTTTTCATCCTCAGATAGATGGTCAGTCAGAGAGGACTATACAGACCCTGGAGGATATGTTGAGAGCGTGTGTGCTGGATTTTAGAGGCTCATGGGACGATCACTTGCCATTGATTGAGTTCGCCTACAATAACAGTCATCACTCAAGTATTGGTATGGCCCCTTATGAGGCACTATAAGGTCGTAGATGCCGATCGCCCATTGGTTGGGAAGAAGTTGGTGACAGACAATTGCTCGCTCCCGATTTGGTTAAGCAAGCCTCCGAGGATGTTCGGATAATATGCGAGAGGCTGCGAACAGCTCAAAGTTGACAAAAGAGCTACGCTGACAGGAGATGGAGACCACTTGAGTTTGATGTTGGCGAGTCTGTATTTTTGAAAGTATCTCCTTCTAAGGGAATAATGAGGTTTGGGAAGAAAGGAAAATTAAGTCCTCGTTACATTGGTCCCTTCGAGATTTTGGATAGAGTGGGAGAAGGAGCATATAGGCTAGCCTTACCACCTGAGCTAGCAGAAGTCCACAATGTCTTCCACGTTTCTATGCTTCGGAAGTACTACCCGGATCCGACACATGTAATTAGTTATGAGCCGTTGGAGCTCAAGAAAGATATGTCGTATGTCGAGAGACCGATCAGGGAGTTGGACAAAAAGGAGAAGGTGTTGCAGAACAAGACGATTTCATTGGTTAAGGTTTTGTGGCAACATCACACTGTGGAAGAGGCCACATGGGAATTGGAAAGTTTGATGCGGGAAAAGTATCCCGAGTTATTCACGGATTGAATTGGTTCTAATTTGGAGGACCAAATTCTCTAAGTGGGGGAGAATGTGAGACCCCGTACATGTATAGCTGTACATAGGAACATGGGAATGTAAATAAAATCATAAGTAAGATGATGTATTGTAATGTGAAGTATATGCAATGTAATTTTATAAGATTATGTACGCACTTGTAGTAAGAATTGTGATTATACGTACAAGTTGCATTATGAATGAGTAGGAAGAAATAAACTTGAACACGAGAAGAATGTGATCGAAATGGGATATGAGTAGTATAGTAAAATGGAAGGAAAGATTTACATAAGTGTATATTTCCATTCGAGTAATATCGTATATATTTGGTCATACAAAGATTCTACACAAGTTTTAATGTGTATGTAGTGAGGATGGATCCCATTTTCAAGTCTCAAGGATGAATGAATGAGGAAATGATCGTGGTAGCAAATTAAGGGTGTTTGGTAAGGGTTGTTGCAGAGGAACTGCAAGAAATCTGGAATTTGTGAAGGCCAGATCGATCTCATAGGATGAGAGATCGATCTGGGAGAGCCAGAATGCTCTTATGTGAGAAATGGAAGGGAACAGATCGATCTCCAAAGGAAGCAGATCGATCTCTTTAGCTCTCGGGTTGGAAGAAGATCGATCTCCCATAAGACCAGATCGATCTCCTTAAGCTTCTGTTTGACAGCAGATCGATCTCCAGTCTCGACAGATCGATCTCCTGCCTTTAAAATGTCTTAGAAAAGAGGGATTTTTGAGGAACAGATCGATCTCCATCCAAGGAAGATCGATCTCATCAAGTCAAAACTATAAATGGGAGCAGTTGGATCATCAGATTTCGGGACAAACCATTTCCTTTCCACTTCAACACAAGAAAACTAGCTTTCTCACTCCTAAATCCAGCCATTTTCAGTGAGATTTAAGGAGAGTCTATTAGAGACAAAGTTGTTCACAACAAAAAGAAGAACAACATAGTCTAGAGGCATTTCCCCATTTGATGGATTGAAGAAATAAAGGGCAATCCTAATTGGAGCAAGAGGAAATCCAATGAGGTAAGTTCTAATGCACAAATCCAAGTACATTGGTTTAGTTAATGATTATAAAGATATTTGGGTATGCATATTATGGGTAGAACTACCTAGAATGGTATGAAATGAATATAACTTAGAAATAGTCAAGTGTGAGAAAGTGGAGTGTGGAAGTGTTTATGATGAATGAGATATCTTGAGTGGAGCAACATGTTGTGAGAATGATTTGGACATGTTGATATTGGGATAAAATTGTGAGATTTACCACAAAGGGAAAAATATGTATTTAAGGCATTGGATAAATGATTAGTTGAACAAGAGTTAGAAACGTTAACTCGAGTGTTTGATGGATGAATTTCAGTTTTGGATGATACGCCGGAGCAAGTCGAGATGAGAACGCAAGAAGCATAAAGGCGGATAGTTACACACAAGTAAAACGAGGTAAGGGACTGTGTGTTAGCTATAGAGATGTTCGTACGTAATTACAGCAATTTCGTAGATATATTGCTAGGACTAGTACAATATTATAATTTTATGAAATGATGTGGAAGTATGAAAAGTACTATGATGTATATATATATTGAGAAATGGGATACGGTAAGGAAATAGCATGATATGCATGTTTTCAATGATGTTCTCAATTTTATATTGTTATTGATGATTGAGAAATGTTGATGATAGGTTGGCTAATTTTTACATGTTTTAGCATGGAAATGCATGCTGTATGAGAAAAAAAAACGTGTTTTGAGTTTTAAAAGAGAAAATAGCCATCTATCAGCCTTGAGATGAGATTGGGTGTTGAAGCGCTAGCTCACACCTGTTTTTAACTCCTTGATGTATCGTACGGGAGTTTTAACTCGCACGAGGGTTTTGAGAAAGTGCGGGAACTTTGCTCGCACCTGTTTTGTTGAGTTAAGGTAAACCTGGGGGTCTGGGACCCAAGGGGATACCAGCCGACGGCCATTTGAACGGGCTGGGCCTTAACGATAGATCGTACCGCGCTGGAGCTTTGTGTTGACTGTGTGTCACGCTGCTTGCTCGCCTGGTATATGAGACATGGTTTAGGATAAAAAGTCCATCGGAGTTGGAGTATGGACTTGGGTCCACAGTCGTACGTAGAATAGTGTAGTCACCCGTTGGTATACTCTGTACCGTGCTGGGTGCACGTGAGTATGAGTATCGCGTAGATGACACACGACGTATCTTCACCGTGAGTATACGAGGAGATGAGGTGGATTGAGATGAGCCGGAGGGTAGGACTGACCCATCCCCCTTCAGGCGAAGTGATACCCTATGCACACCTGATCAGTGAGGCCTGGGATCACTGACTATGGCCATAAGTCGTGGATATTTGATTACCGAAAATTCCATGCCTGTCTCAAAGATTCGAGAAACAGAGACAATCTCAGAAACGAAAGAGATTTGCTGAAAAAGAGTGATTTGAGAAACGAAAGAGATTTCGTGTTTTTGATAAATCTCTGATTTCACATTTTGTGCCATGAGGGCACTATTTATGAGCATGCTTTCAATGGAAGTTTGACATTTGATTTACACGAAAATGCTATTGAGAAATATATGTTTAAATGCATTTTCGTATGATATTTCCATTTATAACGAAAACATGATTTTGGTTTATGCATGCATGGGCTATGTAGGTAGTACGATATCTACCTGCTAGCATACATTTCCTTACTGAGCTGTGGTTTGCTCATCCCACTATTTTCCCCCTCCAGGTACTGAGAAGTAAGAGAGCGGTGATCTCTAGATCTTTTGTGTTTAACAGCTCCCACAATCCACAAAGGTATAAGATTTGTATACACGAGTATTTTATATCTAATATATTGTACCCCACAGTTATATCTTAGAAATTATAAACAGTATTATGGGGATGATATGTAAGCACATGGTATTTATACAATTAATTTTGTGTATTTACACACACACCTGGGAGTGTGAATTAAAGTTTTAAATATTCCGCTGTAAATGAATGAATTTTTAGTAATTGCATCTTCTCACAGCCCAACCGTAGTAGAGAATGTATGGATAGAAGGGTTCATAAAAGTGGGGTATGACAATCTCATATTCTACTCTTTTTGTGAAAACAAATACTCGAGGCTTTTATGATCAATGCATACCCGAAATTTCTCGTCGTGTACATAATAGTGTCATACACTCAATACAAACACTACCGCTGCAAATTTTAATTCATGGGTCAGATAGTTTTTATCATGATCCTTGAGTTGTCTGGATCCATAAGCGACTATCTTCCCATTTTGTATCAATACACAGCTCACTCATTATTTTGAGGTATCCATATACACTAAGAAACCTCTTTAGCTGTTTGGTATGGTGAGAATAATTACAGTGGTCAGTTTATTTCTTCTATATACCAAAACTCACGAAGGCTACTTTCATACTTATCATCCCACTCGTATGCAATCTTTTTTTGAACGAGATGTGTCAACTGAGTAGCCTATTTCGAGAAACTCACAACACCTCGTCTGTAAGACAGTTTCCAGTTGCTACTCATGCTCTTCCCTGGACTTCGAATACATCAAAATATCATCGCTAAAGATGACAACCAATCCATCCAGGTAAGGTTTAAATACCTTGTTCATAAATGGCCTAACGGTTACGAAAATCATCTTTGGCACATTCACATTCCGAATTCTTAACGGATGTTACCTAGACTTCAAATTGATCTCTAAAAAGATATATGCTTTTCACAGCTAATCCAATAAATCATCTATAGTGGGAGGAAACACTTATTCTTGATGTTAACCTCATTCAACAATAAAAATTCAATACATAGTCGGAGGCTTCCATTCTCTTTTCACAAACAGAACAACTGCTCCTCAAGTTACACATTCGGTATGAGGAACGTTTATCCAATAACTCCTGTAATTGTTTCTTTAATCGTTCCAGTTCCACTAATACCATTTTATACTGTGGTTAGGATATCGGCTCCGTACTAGGTACCAACTCAATACAAAATTCTATCTCTTTATCCGATGGTAGCCCTGGTAGATTATCTGGGAAGATATCACGAAACTCCCTGACCATAATGATATCTGTTAACTCCGGATGTGCCTTATCCATACCAACCACACAAGCGAGAAAACATTCCCATCATTACTCATTCCATGAGTACAATCATTTACTCCTTTAATTTCAATCGCTACATCCCTTTCATTACTTGTCAAAACTTACAGTATACTTTTCAGGGGTAACCATATCACTATCTTAGGATAGAAATCTGAACAGCATAGTTTGTAGCCGAATCAATCTATTCTCAAACATTACTTCAAAATTATTCATATTTCATTAAATAAAATTGGCTGACATATCCTTTTTCCTCCATTTTCAACTTACAATCCATATACACATATTCTGTTAGTGATAATCAGCTAACTATTATTATCATATTGCCTAAGGGTACAGGCTTCACATCTTTCACTAACTTATAAGTAACTGAAGGTGGTATGAATAAATGCGTGGCACCAGGATCAATTAAGATAGTTGCTTCATTATTCACAACCAATGTGGTATCTTCCACCACATCAGATGAAAAACCAGTACTGTCCTGGTCCAAGGCATACACTCGCCCTTGTCGAACAGCCTACTTTCCTTTTCTCTTCGGTTGTGACCTACCTTTTTAGTACAGAGATATCAAAAAGGTTTTCTCTGTCTCTTTGCCCTTCTGTGGGGCAGTCTCACCAAACTCTGAGCAATCATTAAATTAATGGCTTGTCTTACCACACTTAATGCCTATTTTAGTCAATAAGGTGTATGGCCTACTTCCGTGGTATCTACCACACACCCTACACTGCTCCGTAGCAGGTCGGGGTCCTCCAATCGCAATACCCCTCAAAAGTGCTGAAACTAAATACACTAGGGGTTACCAATCATCTTACCCCGTGACTCATCAACATCTAATTTTTTTACCAAACTACCTTTTTCTCGTTCTGACATCTCTGTAATCTACTATTCTCTTTCTATCTCTATTTCGGCCCTTACAACCTTTCCAAATCTTAGAGGCATGCAACTCATGATCTTATTCACACAACTGTAGTGTGCGCACTGCCTCGACATAGGTAGTGATATCTAACGGGGCCAATCGGACTCTAATTAACAGTCTGTGCCCTTTCACGAACTTTCAGACATTTCGACTCTTATTGTTCATAGTGTCGAGGTCATACCTACCTAGGAATATAAACTGAGCTTCATACTCGTCAATCAACCAATTCCTCTGGGTTAGAGTAAAGAATTTTATCTGTAATTTCCTTTAAGCAGTGTCTGGGATATTCTATCACCGGAATACATCTAGAATTATTTTCCATATCCATTCTAAATGTCTAACTCTTCAGATGGGTCGAGCAGACTTCCACCAATGCTCCGACTTGCCCTCAAATCCCATGCATACTCTGAGCTATTAGCCCCCAAAATATTTTCCACACTCCGCTCCAACCTCGTGAAACGTGTCTCAATACTGTTCGATATCTCTGTCGGACTCTGTGGGGCTTACTCAACATCAGCCTCCACTTCAACCTCATCCTGAGTCTCATGTGGCGACTCAGTATGACTCTCAGGCCTACTTCTATGGCCTCGCGCTCGTGTACTTGCCCCTCTACCATATCGGCTATCAATTAATGAGTCTATATTCTTACATTTTCAACCAAATTCTTAGCTGCAATTTCATCTCGATATACACAATTGTATCTAAATAATGCACCGTACAGGGGGATGTAAACTTCCTTAACCACTAACACCGACTCATATCAGGCCAACCTTGTTCTGATACCAAAAATTGTCACGACCCAAATTACATAAAATCACTACAAATTTTTCATTTGTTATTTAATTCTTACATTTCTCTAATCAGGACCATCCTACCAATAGTTGGGCTATGATTCGGTGTTAGTCCCCTCACACTACTTACCATGCCATTTCCATGTTACATTTACACATTAGGATTTTTCTATCCTGGACTTTAACTAATACTGTCACGACCCAATTCCATTCTCTTTAACCGAAAATTACTGAAAATTTTTCGCGTTTTACTATTACCTTACCCGGTCGTGAACTAAACTCACCACACACTGTTGGGCTGTGAGTCAATAATAAACACCACATCTCATTCATTCTCAATTAATTAAAACGATGTCATACATTTGCATTTAATCGTGTACTTATACGAATACATGTTTTACTGACATCTACATCCCCCGTAATTACAATTCAACGAATACTGTGCTTTTACATTGTTTAGATACAAAAAGAATCACTGTGTATGTACCGCTTTGCAATGGAGATGCAGCGGAGTCCAAAATACCACGCCTCAGTCCTTACTGGGCTACTATGCACGCTCTGTAGGGGGAAAAATAGAGTGGGATGAGTAACCACATGCTCAGTAAGGCAATAATGCAAGCATGGTAGATAACTACTCTATCTACATGCTGATAGTGTTATGCATAAATCATTTATAGTAGGAGCATGAGAAATAAAACTATGCCATGTTAATATACATATATATATATCATGTATCAAAATCATGTGCGTTGGCATATAAAACATGGTAGAAATATCATGTATAAATCATCTCATGCTCAATCTCATTTAAATTCGTAAAAAGGGCAATTCATTTAGAAACTTCCTTTTTAAACCAACAACATAAACCCCTTTCTCAACACATAATTACCACCCAATCAGTTCACAATCACAACCACATTTTCATTTCACAATTCACGCATGTGTATAAAACTAGGTCACTATATCGAAAGTGCCTATGTGAACCATTACATCATAAATCATCCCAGACCACACGCATCCAGGTGTGCGGGGTATCATGCTGGCACGAAGATGGATTATCCCTCGCCAAACTTTCTCATCACATAACCATCATGCGGTACATCGTACTCCATGTGATATACACGGTACAGCGTACTCCGCAACTCATATCATGATTGGGGGTGCCATTCCTAGGTCTTATCTACCCCATACCAAGAGTTTTCCATATTCCGTGAAGGGGAGCCTCCCTGCCGAACAGAGCCTCCCCGCCTAACAGAGCCTCCCCGCCTCTTTGGGCTTAAGGATGTTAGCTTAAGGATGTAGGGCTTAAGGATCCTTCCGTAAGAGAGCCTCCCCACCGAACAGAGCCTGCTCACCTAACAGGGCCTCCCCGCCTCTTTGGGCTTAAGGATGTTGGCTTAAGGATGTAAGGCTTAAGGATCTTACCGTACCCATGTAGGAGAGCCTCCCTGCCTAACAGAGCCTCCCCGCCCCTCAAGGGCTTAAGGATGTTGGCTTAAGGATCCCACCGTAAGAGAGCCTCCCCACCGAACAGAGCCTCGCCACCTAACAGAGCCTCCCCGCCTCTTTGGGCTTAGGGATGTTGGCTTAAGGATGTAAGGCTTAAGGATCTTACTATAACCATGTAGGAGAGCCTCCCCGCCTAACAGAGCCTCCCCGCCTCTTTGGGCTTAAGGATGTTGGCTTAAGGATCCCACCGTAAGAGAGCCTCCCCGCCTAACAGAGCCTCCCCGCCTCTTTGGGCTTAAGGATGTTGGCTTAAGGATGTAAGGCTTAAGGATCTTACCAACTTCCACAACCTTATACGTGTCACAATGTGCAAACTTGTGCGAGCAAAGCTCTAGCATGACTCATGCATCCTATCATAAAGAGACGCGTACGAGCATAGCTCTAGTATGGTTATACTCATAGAACAGACCACTCACAAGCCACGTACGAGCAGAAGCTCCAGTACGGTTTATAAACATCATCATAGTTTCCAAATCGAGGTGCGAGCTAAGCTCCAGCACGTTTCATACAAATGAAAACATAGAAATTCAGCGCGAGCGAGGCTCTAGCGCGATTTATGTCATACAAATACGATAGGCGGCTCATACACAATCAAACAATCCCGGCAATCGGGTTTAGCACTCACAAATGCTTTTCCACAATAACCATACAATACTAGCTGACCCATCTACTAGCTTGCTTAAAACCAAGCAAATTTCGTTTTGAAAAGCATCAAAACATGATTTATGCAATTATTAGCCTTACTATCCCATTTCATAAAATCCACTTCAAATCCAAAACCACGCATATACTCCTTATCATTCACGAATACCATCAATCATTTATTTGAGCAACCATGCATTCACAAAACACCCAATATTCACCCACAAGTTCAAAGTACGAGCAGCTACCTCTATATACTCACAAAATTCCCTTACCTAGAATCGCGATGCGTGATTCCACTTCCTTAAGCTGCTTACTCGTACGGTTCGATTCGTCTACAACGAACTCTTCGGGACTGCACAAAATCATATCCCGCATTATATTCGATCCATATTATGCAACCCTTGTGCTTGCTATATCTAATTTAATCTATAACCTCTATTAAAGCTTATTTGGCCTCGTTTCATTACTTTACCCATAGCTCGAGTCTATGGATCTTCTTAGGCCTATTATCTTATTCGAAATCGATATCAAATCGATATTAAGCTCATAGTGTTCATATTTCATGAATCCCTTCACTATGGCATTTATCAATCATATACATACCCATTTTCACAATTCCTCCAACTCACCATGTAATTCCATCTAACCATCTAAAATCATAAACATTACCCCAATAACAACTTTAGCATGCCATAAATCATAAGCTCATTCAATCCCACATATTTTCACATTATACCCATTTTAGATTTCTAGGTCACACCAATTTCACTACATTCCTAGGTAGTTTATCCATCAATACTCATATCAATCAACTCCAAAATCAATTAAATAGCTAATGCATTTGAATTGGAGTGTTAGAATCTTACCAATATGATTTCTCTTCTTGCTCCAGATGGTAATGCCCTTAACTCCTTCAATTCCAAAAAAATGGGAAGATGCCCTCTCACTATGTTGTTCTTCTCTTTGATAGGGACAACTTTGCCTCTAATGATCTCTCTTCAAATCTCACTGAAAATGGTTGATTTTAGAGAGGGAAAGTTAGGTTTTTGGGGTTGAGATTGTAAAGTTAAGTGTTTTTTCGAGATTTCCAGATTTTTAGCTCTCCTTATATAGAAATGACTTGAGGAGATCGATTTGGTCCAAGAGGAGATCGATCTAGTCCCTTAAAATCCCTCTTTTTCATGGTATTTTTAAGCCTGAGATCGATCTGTTGAAGCATCAGATCGATCTGTTGAAGCATGAGATCGATCTGTCTAAGCATGAGATCGATCTGGTCCCAAACAGAGAGCTAAGGAGATCGATCTGGGTGCTTGGGGATCGATCTTTTCACTACAAAATGCTTGGGAGATCGATCTGGCTCCATTGGAGATCGATCTGCTCTATTCTTTTGCCCAAATAAGAGCATTCTGGCTCTTCCAGATCGATCTCTCATCCTATGAGATCGATCTGGCCCTCATGTTTTCCAGATTTCCTGCAGTTTCCTTACTGCAACTCATACCAACACATCCTTAATCTATTGCCATGGCCATTTTCTCATCCATCCACCTTTATAACTTGAAAATGGCATCCATTCATACCTTATGCACATTGAAACTTGTGTGCATTCATTGTATGTTCAAAGGTATGCTACATAAAACCAAATGGAAGCATAACTCCATTCCATTTTACCACACTACTCATCTTGAGTTTCGATCACATCCATCACTTGCCAGAACTCATTTCTTCATATTCATACTCAATGAAGCTCGTATGTATGCTACAATTCATATTACACATACATACATTGAATCCATGGACTTACGTCAATCATACTTTACATTACAAGTCCATTCATATTCATTACACATTACAACATTACATATACGGGGTCTCACATTCTCCCCTCCTTCAAGGAATTTGGTCCTCCAAATTAGAACCAAGTCACTCTTCAAAAAGTTGGGGGTACTTCTCCCATATCAAGTTCTCCAATTCCCATGTGGCCTCTTCCACCGTGTGATGTTGCCAAAGAACTTTCACCAAGGGAATTGTCTTATTCCGTAACACTTTCTCTTTTCTGTCCAATATCCAAACCGGCTTCTCAACATACATCATACTCTCATGGAGCTCCAACGGCTCATATCTTATCACGTGTGCCGGGTCCGGGTGATACTTCCTAAGCATCGAGCCGTGGAAGACGTTGTGGACATTCGCCAAATCCGGTGGCAATGCCAACCTATACGCCTTATCTCCCACTCTCTCCAAAATCTCGAAGGGTGCGATATATCTAGGGCTCAGCTTGCCCTTCTTACCAAATCTCATAATACCCTTCGATGGTGATACCTCAGAAACACCGACTCACCCTCATCAAACTCCAGTGGTCTTCGTCTCTTGTCAGCATAACTCTTTTGTCGGCTCTGAGCTGTCCGTAATCTCTCACATATCAACTGGACGTCCTCAGATGCCTGCTGCACCAAGTCCGAAGCAAAAATCTGTCTGTCACCAACCTCTTCCCATCCAATAGGGGAACGGCATCTACGCCCGTACAATGCCTTATAGGGTGCCATCCCGATACTCGCATGATAGCTATTATTATAAGCGAACTCGACTAACTACAGGTGGTCATCCCAGGAGCCTCTAAAATCCAGCACACACGCTCTCAACATATCCTCGAGGGTCTGTATAGTCCTCTCGGACGGCCCATCTGTCTGAGGATGAAAAGCGATGCTAAAACTCAGTCGGGTCCCCAGCGCTTCCTAAAAATGTCCCCAAAAATGGGAAGTGAAGCGGGCATCCCTATCAGAAACAACGCTCACTGGTACACCATGTAGCCGTACTATCTCTCGAATATACAGGTTCGCCAACTGACTCAGTGTATCGGTAGCTCTCATAGCCAAGAAATGGGCGGACTTAGTCAACCGGTCCACAATAACCCATATGGCATCATGACCTCTGCGGGTCCTCGGCAACCCCATCACAAAATCCATGGTGACATGCTCCCACTTCCAGGTCGGTATCGGTAGAGGCTGCAATAATCCTGCAGGCTTCTGATGCTCTACCTTCACTTGCTGACAAACGAGACACTTAGCGACATATTTCGCAATGTCTCTTTTCATTCCAGACCACCAATAAACCTTCCGAAGGTTTTGATACATCTTGGTACTTCCCGGATGTATCGTATACTTCGATGAGTGAGCCTCTGATAAAATCGTTCTCCTGATCTCAGGATCCCTGGGAACGCATACTCTGCCTCTGAACCTCAATAAGCCATCAGCACTCTGCTCAAAATCAATACCCACACCTGTCTGTATCTGCCCCAACCAATCGCTACACCGTCGATCACTCTGCTGGGCTTGCCGAATACGGCCAATCAACTCTGGCTCTAGTCTCAAACTAGCCATGATCTCAAGTCTCTCAGATCCAGGTGGGGTTACATCCAAACTGAGGTTCGCAAAGTGTTCTAACAATTCATGTTCCCGTACCATCATATAAGACACCAACCCAAGGTTCTTTCTACTCAAAGCATCGGTAACTACATTTGCCTTACCCGGGTGGTACATGATTTCACAATCATAGTCCTTCAGGAGTTTGAGCCATCTCCTCTGTCTCATATTCAGCTCTTTCTGCGAGAACAGGTACTTAAGGCTCTTATGATCTGTGAACACCTGAAATTTCTCACCATAGAGATAGTGGCGCCATATTTTCAAAGCAAATACTACAGCCGTCAACTCCAAATCATGTGTCGGGTAGTTCCTCTCATGATCTTTCAATTGTCTAGATCCATAGGCAACTACCTTCCCTTCCTGCATAAGCACACAGCCCAGTCCCTGGTGCGATGCATCCGTATACACCGAGAGTCCTCCTGAGCTGGTAGGAATGGTGAGAACTGGAGCAGTCGTCAATCGATGCTTAAGCTCCTCAAAACTCCTCTCACATGCCTCATCCCACACAAACTTAACATCTTTTCGCGTAAGACGTGTCAACGGAGCAGCTAGTCTGGAGAAACCCTCTACAAATCTCCGATAATATCCTGCCAATCCCAGAAAACTCCTGATCTCAGTTACTGTCTTGGGCTGTTCCCACTGCACAACTGCCTCTATCTTGGATGGATCCACTGATACCCCATCCCTTGACACAACATGCCCCAGAAATGAGATATGTTCCAACCAGAAGTTACACTTGCTGAGTTTGGCATACAATTCTCTCTCTCGGAGGGTCTGCAGAACTATCCTCAAGTGCTCCTCATGATCTTCCCTGGACTTAGAGTACACCAAAATATCATCTATGAAAACAATCACAAACTTGTCCAGGTATGGCTTGAATATGTCATTCATCAATGCCATAAATGCTGCGGGAGCATTCGTCAATCCGAATGGCATCACCAAAAAGTCGTAGTGGCCATAACGGGTACGAAATGCTATCTTGGGTACATCTCCACTCCTGATCCTCAACTGATGGTACCCTAACCGCAGATCTATCTTAGAAAATACTTCGGCTCCCTGGAGCTGATCCAACAAATCATAAATTTTTGGAAGGGGGTACTTGTTCTTAATGGTGGCCTTATTCAACAACCGGTAATCTATACACAGTCGGAGGCTTCCATCCTTCTTCCTTACAAATAGAACTGGTGCTCCCCAAGGTGAGACACTCGGTCTAATAAACCCCTTCTCCAGCAACTCTTGCAGCTGTTTCTTCAGCTCTTCCAATTCTATTGGAGCCATTCTATAGGGTGGTTTTGATATCGGCTCTGTACCAGGCACCAACTCAATGCAAAATTCCATTTCCCTTTCAGGTGGTAGTCCTGGTAATTCATCCGAAAAGACATCAGGGTAATCCGCAATTACGGGTCTATCCCTCAATTTCGGGTGTGCCTCATCTATATCGACCACATATGCAATGAACCCTTCACATTATCCTCTCCATCGTTAGTAACATAAACCATCACTCCACATTCAACATTTATCATAAACAATAATTTATCTCCCAAGAAATATGCATTTAAAATTATACTCTTTTATTTACCACAATTATACAAGTTCCATATCATTTCTTTTCATCAAAATTTACAATAAGATTGTCTAATCCTAAAAACATCAATGTTTTGGCATGACAATCCATCACAACACGATTGGTAGCCAACCAATCCATTCCCAAAATTACATCAAAATCATTCATATTCAATAAAATCAGATTGCCTATCATTTCCTTCCCCTCTATCTTTAACTTACAATCCCTACATACATGCTCAGTCAATTGACTATCATTCATGGGTGTGGAAATCATCAACATTTTATCCAACAATGTTGGTTTCACATATTTCAACAATTTATGCACAAAAGAAAGTGATATGAAAGAATGCGTGGCACCAGGATCAAATAATACCAATGCTTCTAAATCAAAGATTCGGATGGTACCTTTAATCACATCCGTCGATGCATCTGCAGTGTCCTGGTCCAGTGCATGTACTCTTCCTCTGCTCACACCCGCAGCCTATTTCCCTTTTTCCTCAGCTGTAGCCCTCCTCCTCGGGGCTGCTGTCTCAACTGGAGCTCCCTCAGGCTCCTTGCCATTCTGTGGGGTAATCTCCATCTTCTCGGGACAATACTTAGCTATATGTCTTGGTCTCTCGCATCTAAAACACACCATAGGGGTCATCAGACAGGGCCTATTCCCATGAAATCTCCCACATCTCCTACACTGATCAGTAGTAGGCCGTGGTCCTCCAATAGTCATGCCCCTCGGCGCAGTCAAGGCTGGGTATACGGGAAGTCTAGCAGCTCTCTCCCACACCTCCTCAATCTTTGGCCTCTTCTCGAAAAATCTTTGGCCATCTCTCTTGGCCACTCTTCCAAACCCGAATCTCTTCCGGTCCCTGTCCTTTCTAACACTGACTTCCCAAGCTCGGAGGCATTTCGCTCAAAGTCTTGCTCACATAACTGAGCCTTATGTACAGCCTCCTCATTGGTCAAGATGTCAAAGGGAGCTAGCTTAGTCCGGATGGCCAATCTCAATCCATTCATGAACTTCTGTATCTTTCGGGTCTCACTACCCATCGTGTCAGGGTCATATCTCCCCAATGACATAAACTTGGACTCATACTCGTCCACAGTCCGGTTCCCCTGAACCAAATTCATGAATTCCATCCGTAATTTCCTCTGTACGATAGTTGGAATATACTGTCCCCTGAAGGCCTCTAGAAATATCTCCCATGAGATCTCAGAGTGTCTGGCCCTCAAAATAACCTCGGTGGACCTCCACCAATGCTCGGCCTCGCCTTTCAACATAAACACGGCCAAGGCTACCTTTTCAGCTGAAGTGCATCGGAAAAACCTATATAGTTTCTCCATCTCATAAACCTAATCCTCCGTAATCACTAGGTCCTTCACCCCTCTAAACACTGGGGGTTTCAGCGCTTGAAACTCTCGTAACCTGCTCAAGTCGCAGTCATAACCCAAATCACTACCGCTCTGCTGTGGAGCGATAGGAGAAGCTATATCCTAGGCGGGAGGTGGTGTAACTGTAGCTGTCTCAGCAGCATGAGGTCTCTCCGCCTCTGCAGCTGCCTGTTCAGTAGTAGGCTGTGCTGTGGGACCTCATCTGTCACCGGCACCCAATGCCTGCGTGACTATCTCCACCAAACTCTCAATACTCCGCTCTAATCTAGCGAAGCGAGCCTCAGTATCCTCTGCTCTCCCAGCAGGGTTCTGTGGAGCCTGCTCAGTCTGTGGCTCCGCACGACTCTCAGGCCTACCTCTACGGCCTCTAACACGTGCTCTCGCCCCTCTACCTTTGCGTGTAACTGGCATAGTGCCTAACTTCCTGTATTATAATAATTTATTAAGCTTAATCCATCACAGTATACACAGTTATATCTAAACAAAAGCACAGTACTATGGGGATGTACTTTCCTACATTTTATTAATGACTCACATCAGGCCAACACAGCTCTGATACCAATCTCTGTGACGACGCAATTCCATTCTCTTTAACCGAAAATCACTGAAAATTTTTTGCATTTTACTGTTACCTTACCCGGTCGTGAACTAAACTCACCACACACTGTTGGGCTGTGAGTCAATAATAAACACCACATCTCATTCATTCTCAATTAATTAAAACGATGTCATACATTTGCATTTAATCGTGTACTTATACGAATACATGTTTTACTGACATCTACATCCCCCGTAATTACAATTCAACGAATACTGTGCTTTTACATTGTTTAGATACAAAAAGAATCACTGTGTATGTACCTCTTTGCAATGGAGATGCAGCGGAGTCCAAAATACCACGCCTCAGTCCTTACTGGGCTACTATGCACGCTCTGTAGGGGGACAAATAGAGTGGGATGAGCAACCACACGCTCAGTAAGGCAATAATGCAAGCATGGTAGATAACTACTCTATCTACATGCTGATAGTGTTATGCATAAATCATTTATAGTAGGAGCATGAAATAAAACTATGCCATGTGAATATACATATATATATCATGTATCAAAATCATGTGCGTTGGCATATAAAACATGGTAGAAATATCATGTATAAATCATCTCATGCTCAATCTCATTTAAATTCGTAAAAAGGGCAATTCATTTAGAAACTTCCTTTTTAAACCAACAACATAAACCCCTTTCTCAACACATAATTACCACCCAATCAGTTCACAATCACAACCACATTTTCATTTCACAATTCACGCATGTGTATAAAACTAGGTCACTATATCGAAAGTGCCTATGTGAACCATTACATCATAAATCATCCCAGACCACACGCATCCAGGTGTGCGGGGTATCATGCTGGCACGAAGATGGATTATCCCTCGCCAGACTTTCTCATCACATAACCATCATGCGTTACATCGTACTCCATGTGATATACACGGTACAGTGTACTCCGCAACTCATATCGTGATTGGGGGTGCCATTCCTAGGTCTTATCTACCCCATACCAAGAGTTCTCCATATTCCGTGAAGGAGAGCCTCCCTGCCGAACAGAGCCTCCCCGCCTAACAGAGCCTCCCCGCCTCTTTGGGCTTAAGGATGTTAGCTTAAGGATGTAGGGCTTAAGGATCCTTCCGTAAGAGAGCCTCCCCACCGAACAGAGCCTCCCCGCCTAACAGAGCCTCCCCGCCTCTTTGGGCTTAAGGATGTTGGCTTAAGGATGTAAGGCTTAAGGATCTTACTGTACCCATGTAGGAGAGCCTCCCTGCCTAACAGAGCCTCCCCCTCCAGGGCTTAAGGATGTTGGCTTAAGGATCCCACCGTAAGAGAGCCTCCCCACCGAACAGAGCCTCCCCGCCTAACAAAGCCTCCCCGCCTCTTTGGGCTTCAGGATGTTGGCTTAAGGATGTAAGGCATAAGGATCTTACTATAACCATGTAGGAGAGCCTCCCCGCCTAACAGAGCCTCCCCGCCTCTTTGGGCTTAAGGATGTTGGCTTAAGGATCCCACCGTAAGAGAGCCTCCCCACCCAACAGAGCCTCCCCGCCTAACAGAGCCTCCCCGCCTCTTTGGGCTTAAGGATGTTGGCTTAAGGATGTAAGGCTTAAGGATCTTACCAAGTTCCACAACCATATACGTGTCACAATGTGCAAACTTATGCGAGCAAAGCTCTAGCACGACTCATGCATCCTATCATAAAGAGACGCGTACGAGCATAGCTCTAGTACGGTTATACTCATAGAACAGACCACTCTCAAGCCACGTATGAGCAGAAGCTCCAGTACGATTTATAAACATCATCATAGTTTCCAAATCGAGGTGCGAGCTAAGCTCCAGCACGTTTCATACAAATGAAAACATAGAAATTCAGCGCGAGCGAGGCTCTAGCACGATTTGTGTCATACAAATACGATAGGCGGCTCATACACAATCAAACAATCCCGACAATCGGGTTTAGCACTCACAAATGCTTTTCCACAACAACCATACAAAACTAGCCAACCCATCTACTAGCTTGCTTAAAACCAAGCAAATTTCGTTTTGAAAAGCATCAAAACATTAGATTTATACAATTATTAGCCTTACTATCCCATTTCATAAAATCCACTTCAAATCCAAAACCACACATATACTCCTTATCATTCACGAATACCATCAATCATTTATTTGAGCAACCATGCATTCACAAAACACCCAATATTCACCCACAAGTTCAAAGTACGAGCAGCTACCTCTATATACTCACAAAATTCCCTTACCTGGAATCGCGATGCGTGATTCCACTTCCTTCAGCTGCTTACTCGTACGGTTCGATTCGTCTTCAACGAACTCTTCGGGACTGCACAAAATCGTATCCCGCATTATATTCGATCCATATTATGCAACCCTTGTGCTTGCTATATCCAATTTAATCTATAGCCTCTATTAAAGCTTATTTGGCCTCGTTTCATTACTTTACCCATAGCTCGAGTCTATGGATCTTCTTAGGCCTATTATCTTATTCAAAATCGATATCAAATCGATATTAAGCTCATAGTGTTCATATTTCATGAATCCCTTCACTATGGCATTTATCAATCATATACATACCCATTTTCACAATTCCTCCAACTCACCATGTAATTCCATCTAACCATCTAAAATCATAAACATTACCCCAATAACAACTTTAGCATGCCATAAATCATAAGCTCATTCAATCCCACATATTCTCACATTATACCCATTTTAGATTTCTAGGTCACACCAATTCCACTGCATTCCTAGGTAGTTTATCCATCAATACTCATATCAATCAACTCCAAAATCAATTAAATAGCTAATGCATTTGGATTGGAGTGTTAGAATCTTACCAATATGATATCTCTTCTTGCTCCAAATGGTAATGCCCTTAACTCCTTCAATTCCAAAAAAATGGGAAGATGCCCTCTCACTATGTTGTTCTTCTCTTTGATAGGGACAACTTTGCCTCTAATGATCTCTCTTCAAATCTCACTGAAAATGGCTGATTTTAGAGAGGGAAAGTTAGGTTTTTGGGGTTGAGATTGTAAAGTTAAGTGTTTTTCCGAGATTTCCAGATTTTCAGCTCTCTTTATATAGAAATAACTTGAGGAGATCGATTTGGTCTAAGAGGAGATCGATCTGGTCCCTTAAAATCCCTCTTTTTCACGGCATTTTTAAGCCTGGGATCGATCTGTCGAAGCATCAGATCGATCTGTTGAAGCATGAGATCGATCTGTCTAAGCATGAGATCAATCTGGTCCCAAACAGAGAGCTAAGGAGATCGATCTGGGTGCTTGGGGATCGATCTTTTCACTACAGAATGCTTGGGAGATCGATCTGGCTCCATTGGAGATCGATCTGCTCTATTCTTTTGCCCAAATAAGAGCATTCTGGCTCTTCCAGATCGATCTCTCATCCTATGAGATCGATCTGGCCCTCATGTTTTCCAGATTTCCTGCAGTTTCCTTGCTGCAACTCATACCAACACATCCTTAATCTATTGCCATGGCCATTTTCTCATCCATCCACCTTTATAACTTGAAAATGGCATCCATTCATACCTTATGCACATTGAAACTTGTGTGCATTCATTGTATGTTCAAAGGTATGCTACATAAAACCAAATGGAAGCATAACTCCATTCCATTTTACCACACTACTCATCTTGAGTTTTGATCACATCCATCACTTGCCAGAACTCATTTCTTCATATTCATACTCAATGAAGCTCATATGTATGCTACAATTCATATTACACATACATACATTGAATCCATGGACTTACGTCAATCATACTTTACATTACAAGTCCATTCATATTCATTACACATTACAACAATACATATACGGGGTCTCACAAATACATTCACAATTAGATTTACTCAACCTTACATCCCCGATATCATATACATTTACAGTACTGTGCATTTACTTATTTAGATACAAAACTATATAAATGCGTATACAAGATTCTCAATGGGACGCAGCGGATACCAAGAATGTAAGTCCTCAGCCGCTCACTAACTACTACGAGTGCTCTGAAAAAAAGGGATAATAAGGGGGTGAGCAAACCATGCACTCAATAAGGCAATCATGCAAGTAAGTAGATAGCTTCACTATGTACATGCTCATAATGCCATGTCCTTAAATCCATTTCCTTTCGTTTAAATCTCATGCACGAAATCATGCACACATCAATGCCATAGTTTATAAAAACTATTCGTGCATATAGAAATCATTCAACTCATGCATCAATGGCATTTTATGTAAACTCATAATTCGTATGAAGTAAATCAAGATCATGCATTATTTCATTTCATGTTACCGCATTTAAATCACTTCATTAAAGCTCAGTATAAAATAACCCTTTCAAGTCAATCATCTCATAAATCAATCTCAAAATCATTAAAATTCATTATAAAAATTTTGTTATAAAATCACCCTTCTTCTAGGGTCACATGTCATAAAATCCTCTGAAAAATCTAGCATTATAGTAGAAAATCACATCTTAGTGAAAATCACAAAATTGAGGGCTTGACCCATCCCTCAGGTCTATCCTGGTCTATCGAGACCAAAAGTTATATCATGTGAGACATGTAGGTGACTATCTCAGTAACATCGAGGACTGTGGCCATATCCTAGAGATCCCTGGCTACACGGTACATAGTGTGCAGGGTATCACACTTGAAACGGGAGGTGGGTCAGTCCTGCCAACAGAACAACATAAATACCAGGATTGTGAGGGCAAGGCTTACAACCTCGTGGTTAATGCCACTCCACTCCAACAATCCCTACTGTACATCGTACTCCGCGTGACATACAAGGTACAACGTACTCAGTGAACCCAAATCATAGTCAGGGGGTGCCTACCGTAGGTGTTATCCACCCAACATATGTCTCAGTATGCACATGTGGGCATATCATCTCACTATGACATAGTCTACATAAGGCTCCAACATGACTATATGCATGTCATATAAATCCCTGTGCGAGCAAAGCTCCAGCACGCCTCCATGCATATTCATGATGTCTGAAAACCTCATGCAAGCAAAGCTCCAACACCTTTTCATAAAAATCAGTAAAATCTGCGTATGAGCAGCACTCCAGTATGACTTTAAAAAGAGTTATAAATCCATATAAAATCACGTGCGAGCAAGCTCCAGCACCATTTTATGCATAATATCCATCAAAGCCTCATGCGAGCAATGCTTCAGCACGACATCATGCATAAATCATTCAAAACTTCGTGCGAGAAATGCTCCAGCACGAATAAATGCTCAAGTAAATCAAAACTTCGTGCGAGCAATGCTCCAGCACGGTTTCATGCATAAAGAAATCAAATCTCGTGCGAGCTACACTTCAGCGTGACTTTTATGAAATTAAATCGATTAAATCACGTACGAGCAAGGCTCTAGTACAACTTTTATGCAATTATCATATCAAAATAGGATGCGAGCTAAGCTCCAGCATCTCTCATGCATGTCAAATCATTAAAACTAGTGTGAGTAATCGCTCTAGCACCTTTTCTTTTGCATATCAAGTCAAAACAAGGTGCGAGCTAGGCTCCAACACCTCTCATGCATTTCACAATAGTAAAAATCAGTGCGAGCAACCGATCTAGCACATTTATGCACATGATGTCACACAAATCGATGCGAGCAACTGCTCCAACACCATTATGCATACTCACAAACACAGATATAGTGCGAGAAAATGCTCCAGCACCATCTGTTTCCATATAAACTTGATAGTTGGCCTATTTTCCAAAGAAATTTCATTTAAATATAAATAACACTTACGTAGTGTTATCTTGTGAAATTTATGCAATTACTAGCCAATATACCAATTTGCTTTACTAAAAGTTCACGAAAATCTTCCAAATTATGCATTTCATGCATGACATGCTTTCACCATCCTTAGGTGAATTTTCCCTCAGTAGGGATAAAATAGTCTTTTACCCTTCCCGGGTCATTAAAACTTTTAATCCATTTCTAGGATCTTTATACATTTTCAGTGTATATAAAAGCTATTAAAAATACGTGTAGCTACCTCTAGGTACTCACAAAATTCCCTTACCTCATTTTTTTGTACAGTCTGACCTTTCCACTGATGTCTTGTCACGCAGTCCGAGAATTTTACACATAACAAATTATGTAATGAGAACATGAAGTGTAATTGATTGAACTAAATATGATGTATTCATATATTGAGGTGGTATGGAATGAAATTTTAAGTGATGAATGAGTTATAAATGAGATTTTATGTTAAAGTGTGAAACTATGGGGCCAGATTGATCTTGGAGAAGAGAGGATCGATCTGGTAAGTTAAAAATGACAAGAAAGGAGGAAATTAAGTGAGCATATCGATCTCCAGTGGAAGAGGATTGATCTACTTATGATTCTATAGTGAAGAGATCGATCTCATGAGGAAGGAATCGATCTCAAAATATTTTTGTTAAGGAGAAGATCGATCTCCTCAATGAGCAGATCGATCTCATGAAGCATTCTGTAAACTAGAGATTGATCTCACAATTGGAGTAGATCGATCTCATAAAGCCATTAAGAGATCGATCTCATTAAGAGCTAGATCGATCTCCTACCCTTGGCCTATTTAAAGACTCTTGTTTTTCCTGCATTTCATCTTTTCTCTCTCTTCCAACCTCTATTTCAACCAAACCCTAGCTTTCTCTCTGTTCCAAAGTCCCCATTTTCATCCAAATCGAAGGTTGTGGCAAGAGGGAAGGTTGTTCCTCATCCAAAGGAGAACAACATACTTGAAAATCGAAGGACAAATCGAATCGAGGTGTGTGTTGAGCAATCCACAAGTTTAGGTAATCTATAAACTTCAATCCTTAATTTTGAAGTAATCTTTAGTGATTGTGGACATGGGTATTATGATGAAATAGTTGGAAAATGATTACGGATTGATGAAACTATGATTTCGTTAGAGTAGAGATGTTATTATGCAATTTGTGGTAATTTTGGGAGTTTTGGGCTATAAATTGAAATTGAGGGAATAAGATGAATATCGGCATGGATTTTTGTGCACAATAAATGTAGGATTAGAAATGTAGTAAATGCGATTATGAATGGTGATAGAGTTATGAGAATTGAGAGATTTAGGTGTTAGTGAGAAATATGAGCAAATGTATACTCGATAATGAAATTGAGTCGAGATATTGATGTTTTAACATCGTTTGGACAGCTCGAGAGTTCCAGAGTGGAATGCGAGGGTAGTTCGTGATACGGGGGAACAATTGCACTATACGAGGTGCAAAGAGGTAAGGGAAAACTAAACTAATTTGTGTATGTGTTTTGTGATAATATTGTAGCATGATTTTCGATTGAGAAAACAAGCATGTTTTATGTGTTGTGAATGAGAATTGCACACGATTTTATAGCCGACTTTTATGAGTTTTAAACTATACGTGAAAACGTTTTATAACCATTTTGTGTTTAAAATGTGAAAAGTGTTTTGGGCCCTACGTTAAGGCGTACTAAGGTTTGAGAAAATGTGTGCGTGGTTTTACCGGTTGAAGCTCCACGTGTATTTTATGGCTGTGCCACATGCGAATCTTAATAAGTGGTTGTGCCACGTGTATTTGGTGGTTGTGCCACGTGCGAATCAAAATTAGTGGCTGTGCCACGTGTATTTGGTGGTTGTGCCACGTGCGAATCTTAATCAGTGGTTGTGCCACATGTATTTGGTGGCAGTGCCACGTGCAAATCTAAATCAGTGGCTGTGCCACATGTGTTTGGTGGCTGTGCCACGTGCGGATTTTAATTAGTGACTATGCCACGTGTAGATTTTATTTAGTGGTTGTGCCACGTGCATTACTATTGCAGTGATTTTTATTACGTTTTAAATAGAAAAGCCATTATCGCATCTTGATTTCTACATGCTTGTGACACGGCCTAAAGGTATTACGCAAGTGCACGGGTCGTACAAGTAATAATGGGATTTGAGTCCAGAGTTATCACCCCACAGAGAAGTTGACTAACCTAATTAACTACCGGTTAATCTTACCCTAAGTATATCCTAGAAAATTATGATTTTTTGATTATCGGTGATCTACTAAGTTTGAAATTAAAAATACTGAAAATAATAAAACTATAAAATAAAGAAAATAAAATCGAGTTGAAAATTACTTACCGAGCTCCACGCAATTAAAAACCAATACCTACGAAAATAATTAAAACAGTTAAAATTGATTAACGTAATTGAAATAAAATGCAACTATGAAAATAACAAATCAAGATTAATTAAACTAATATTAAACTAACCTAAAATAAAATTTAAACTAAACTAAAACTTAATGAAAATAAAGACTAAATTAAAAATGCATGAAATAAATTTAATCTAAATTAACTCTAAATGCATCTAAACTAAAATAAAAGCCTAAAACATTTAATATAAAATTAATTACTATAAAAATTAAGACTAAAAATTAAATTAACAAATTAAAACACTAGAACTAATCTAAATTGACAACTAACAACTATCCTAAACTAACAACTAATCAAACTATACTAAAAATGCAAGAAAAATGGATTATTGAGCATATGGTAAATGCCAAACAAAGCTTTAACAATTTTAAACCAACAAATTATCCCTCTAAATACTATTCACGTGTCTTCCAAATTATGTTTCTTTCTAAACTTTCACGGTTTTGGCTATTGGCTCTCTGCTGCATTCTGCATGTTCTCGGTTCTGGTTTCTACTCCAAGCATGCTAGGTGCTCCAGGCCTGTCTCGGTTCCGCTCCTTACTGCACCATTTCCTGCGTCAGACTGTTTCTGGTGTGTCTCGATTCCAGGTCACGGGTTGTGTCCTCTACTCCTGTTGCACTCTACTTTTCGGTTCTGACCAGTGTACACTGTCCATGCTCTTCTTCAGCAGGATTTTATCCTGCTCTTGGGTTGCCATCTGCTACAGGTCCTGCACTCTCGGGTTGCTACTGAAGCTGCATGGTTTTATCCTCTGCTCCAAGTGCTCCAGGAAGGATCCACTTCTGCTGTTTCACGTTCTCAGCTCTCGGTCTGGACACGCACTGGTCTCGGTCCTGCATCTTCCAGCTCTAGCTCCTGCATTGTCCGTCTTTGCTTCTGTCATGCTGCTGCTCTCGGTTGTGCCTACTCCTGCATAGCTTTTGTATTTCTCAATAATGAAAATCTCCTTCAGCTGATACTTAACCCGAACACAGCACACAACTGGATCAAAATCTAAATTTGAGACACAACATAAAATGGCCAAACAGCAACTACATGCACTAACAAAACACCAACAAAAATTAAAGCATCAACAATAACGGATTCTCATGCAAAAAAATAATAAGGTATAAGGTGAATCAGTAAAAAGAACTTGAAACAGGGGAGATCAGAGGAGAACTCTCAGTTTCCAGGCATGCTGCTGTTTTCGGATTGTTTGCTGCTGTCACCCACTCGAGTTTGCACCACAACCTTGAGCAACAATGAAAGAGTTAAATAGCTGAAGAAGATGGCCACTGTCACCGGCTTCTCATTCCTCTCTTTGCTGTTCATATGAACTCTAGACATTTAAAGGAATAAAACTAACTAACTAAGCTACCCGAGACTAGGAAAAAATATAGATTTTCTTTCAAATAAAGACATAAGCAATTTAAGAAGCAATCCGAGAAGAAGGATTAGCAAATGAGGCTGCAAATAACACATGAAAAGCTATTCATAAAAGATCACAATTGAAGATGAACATGAACTATACAATAGAAATTGGTTTCGGTAAAAGCTCTAAACATAAACACCAAAACTAAGCTAACTAGGCTACTCTAACACTACTCCTAAATTACATTACATTACACTACTCCTACTCCTAAATTAACTAGTTTTTCAATTGCCATCCATGTCTTACTTATACACATAAAAAGGGTAAAATTGTAATTTCTACATCCTAGATGAGTTTGCATTTTTTTTGGCCACTTGTCTTCACACCATTGGCTCTTTGAAAAGATATTTCCATGTCAATGGTCTTCTTGTCCAATTGGATGTGTTAGGTGGCATGGCTCGTGTTGTCCGCGTGGCTCAATCTCAATTTTAGCCCAATTTCAGTCCATTTTCTATCGAAATATTTAAAATTCATCCAGATTTAATTTATCTGCAAACATGAGAAGTTTAATTAAATAAAGGGGATAATTAACAAAATAAATTGGGGATGTAAATAATTAATTAGGAAATTAAGCACAAATAATTCTAAAAATATAGAATTATCAGCTTGTAACCTTGAATTGAGCCATTTATTATTATGTTTTTACATGGGCTTTGAGATGATGTTTTAACTATTCATGATACCTTTTCCACTGAGTTTATTGAGTTTATCATGTAAAACAAAATGATTGTACGGTGCAAATCATTTTTTTATTAATGAATCCTTTATCCTCTTACTGAGCGATTTAAAAGCTCACCCTGTTTTATCTTTTCCCTAGACTTCTTCAAGCGAAGAGAATTTTCCTACGACGTATGGATTAGAAGCCAGTGGAGGACTCGAGCTACAGGCCACATATTGTACTTGAGGTACATTTTATTATTTCATGTAACCAGACTATAATTGTACTTACAGACACTTGATGTACTATGATGTATGGGATGTATTAGGATAATTCAATCTGAGTTGAGGAATATATCTGATTTGATATATTTAATTATGTGATGATTAGATCCTCAGGTGTGGTTTTATGATATATATACAAATATTGATGCATGACGCTGCATAGGAATTCAACCATAAATGTGTATTGATGTAAATAAAAGTTTAAATTTGGCCTGTTTTTCGCGCTTCCGAGGCGTGACAGCCTTACCGATGGCTCGCCGGATGGAGGGAAACCGATTCCCTCGGTTTCATCTTCCTTCCCCCTTTCCAGAAATCGTGATTTTACGATTTCTGCTTTCTTTTTTTTTCCAATTACTTTATTTTTTATTTATAATTTATTATTATTGAATTAGAATAAAATATATTATTTTTGTCAAAATATCCCAAAAATCATATTTTATTCATTTAATCAATTAAATGAATTTATCTGTCTTATTTCATCTTTCTGGTGTATTTTTCTAATATTTTCGGGATAATTTCTCGAAGTAAAAATTTTGGTTTATTCCAATAAATTCATATCTTGATCAATTGTACTCGAAATTCAATATTTTCCTCGTTATTGATCAAGATTTCTTGATTCCATATTTTTAATGATAATTTCTTATCGAATTTATACCGAATTTTAGTCTTTTGATCGTTTTACCCTTTAATGTGTTCAGGACCAAACCAATTCAACTTCCCTTCACGAACACTCACTCATTTCATGTTTTAAATCTTTATCTCCAGTCCGAATCTCATTCATTTAATTTGTGACTTTTTCAATCCGTCATTTGACCTTTAAATGTATTCATGAATTTTTATTCATTCTAGTTGCATTTTTCATTCACGTACAACTCTTCTTATGAATCAATTTACATATAACCATGTTTACATCACATGAATCATAAGGAATTTCGATAAAAATCGGGTCTTACACTCCAGCACGGTTTTATACACATAAAAAAAATTCTTGTATGAGCAACGCTCCAGTACGACTTTCATGCGTAAGAAATTAGTGTAAATCATGTACGAACAAAGCTCCAGTACGGCTTTATACACAACAAATCAATGTAAAATTTCATATGAGCAATGCTTCAGTAGGATT
Organism: Firmiana major; assembly: GCA_033439115.1. Lineage (NCBI taxonomy): Eukaryota > Viridiplantae > Streptophyta > Magnoliopsida > Malvales > Malvaceae > Firmiana > Firmiana major. Next base: position 38,001,072 of record CM065902.1, read on the forward strand.
TTCATGCATATAAATAAGTAAAACTCAGTGCGAGCGAGGCTCCAACACTTTGTATGTAAGTCAAAACATCAAAATCCATTGTGAGCAAAGCTCTAGCACCATTTATACTCATATAAATCTTATAGGCTGCTTTATTTCGATAAAACACTTTCAAAATCATAATTGGCACCTCACACGTGCCCCTTTCAAGCAAATCATGAAAATCAATAGTCAGCTTATCGACAAATTGCTTAAATCATGCAATATATTTCATAAAAATATCAAAAACCATGTTATTCATGCAATTTATTAGCCTTACTACCCTTTTTTTTAAAATTCCCAACTAGGGGACAAACGGTTTTTTTCACCTATATCCGAATTTTTCCGTAAAAATTATTATTTCTTTTCTAGATAGCTAAGCAAATTTGATGCACTGTAAATACCCACAAAATACGTGCAGCTACCTCTAAAAACTCACAAAATTCCGTTACCTCATATTATGTCGAGTGTGGTAAATTTTCACTGTTGGAAGCTTGTCGAGTTCGATTTACTCCTAATCCAATCTCTAGAGCTGCAGAAAACTATTTATCATATCAATTTAACCCAATAAATATATTTCCTTCATTTACTACAGTCGATTTAACTTATTGGGCTCATTTACTTTTATTAGGCTTTCTTTGGGGCCCATAATCTAAATTGGACCGATTGCTACTCAAGCTTGGCCCATTACGAACATATGACCGAACTTGGCCTAACATCACTATTACATTATCTTATCCAATTTCTAGTCTCTTTCGACCGTTTTAAATCATTTACGACAGTCTATTTTCAATTTCAAGCATTACAAAATTTTATACGGAATAAATCACAACTTACCCGATTAATTTCTAATTCGTATAACTATCAATGTGCAGAAATCGAGATTCACTTACTTGAGATTCTGTGATAGCACGTAAATTAAGGCTGACTCAAACTCTCGTTTGGCGTCAATTGTCGCGTTACACGTTTATATATTATTGGGTCAATTTCAATCATATATAATTTAAATTAAATATTCTGAAAATTAAATCGGTCAATTTCAACCACTTATCGGCTTACCCATAGCTCGATTACATCCTCAAATTTTTTTCTATTTTTCCTTTTTTTTGTTGAACCGGTCTGGTCCGGTTCAACACAGTTTCATTTCAGCTGAACCGGCCCGAACCGTTTCAGCATAACCCTCACCATTCTGGGCTCTGTCAATCGGTTCTCTGTTGACTTCCACTTCCAAGTTGTCTATCTGGCAACGCGAAGCATAGATCTGGTGGTGGCCTCGCTCGGATCGGCGACAATGAGCCAGTTTAGCCTTCTCTATTTTCGGCCTCACCGGGCTCTCTCATTCTCGTCGTTTTCACCCTTTTTTCGTCGGATTTTCGGTTGGGCTGACGTCGGCGGTGACTCTTCGCCACCCCTTGGTCGGCGTTTCTTTCACCTCGGCCTATCTCCTCTATTTTCCTCTATTTCTCTCTCCTTTCTCTCTCTGACATCATCATTATTATTATTATTATTATTATTATTATTATTATTATTATTATTAAAAATATCATAAAATTTTCCACTATTATTTTATTAATAATTATAATAATAACACAATTATTAATATTATTATAATTATATTTTAGTTCACAATATATTTTATACATTAATGTTTATACACTTTTGTACATGTATTTTATTTAATTTATTTTTACAATAATATATGGGCATCATATTTTATTTTCTTGTATTTATTTATTCTTCTAGAAATATATTTTTCTATATTTCCGGGATAAATTACCCAAAGTAGGGTAATTTTTTAGTTATCATTTTCGAACCAGCTTCCATTTTTGGACACCCTATACTTTCGCATTCTAAGTCTATATTTTAAATCGATTTAACCAATTTCATTCGGTTTATTCCAAATTTACCCAAACTCTTATTTTGCACTTCAGTGCATTCGGACGTCTAACTTAATAATTCAGACTTAAAATCCACACGAAATCTCTTTATTGGTTAACCTATTAAGTACAAAGGTTCACACTAACATGTTCTTAAGGAGAATACGCCAAATTTCGGGTCTTACATTCCTCCCCTCCTTAAGAAATTTGGTCCTCCAAATTGAACCAGTCTTAGTTCTCAAATAAATGGGTATGCTTTTCTTGCATCATACCCTTTAACTCTCATGTAATTTCCTCTAAAGTGTGAGTTGCTAGAGACCCTTAACCAACGAGATGGTCTTAGACCGTAATACTTCATCCTTCCTATATAATATGTCGAGTACTTAGTTTACCCTTCTTACCGAATCTCATAATATCTTTCGACGGAGTTACCTTTAAGAACACTGATTCGCCAACCATAAATTCTAATGGTCTCTGTCTCGTGTCAGTATAGTTTTACTGTCTGCTCTGAGCTGTTCTCAATCTCTTACACATCAACTGAACATCCTTAGAGGATCGTTTCATAAAATCGGGAGCAAATATTTGTCAATCACCCACTTTTCCCTATCCAATCAGAGAATGACACCTACGATTATACCATGCCTCATACGGTGCTATTCCGATACTCAAGTGATAACTGTTATTTTAGATGAATTTGGTTAATGATGAATGATCATCCCAAGAGCCTTTCAAATTCATTACACACGCTTTCAACATATCCTCCTATGTCTGGATGGTTCTCTCTGATTGTCCACCGATGTGAGGATGAAGAGCTGTGTTATAACTCATTCGGGTTCCCATAGCTTCCTAAATATATTCCCAAAAATGAAAAATGAAGAGGGAATCCCTATCGAACAATGCTCACTGGAATGCTACATAGTGTTCCACAAGTCTTTATACATATAACTTCACCAACGCATTCAGAGTATCTGTGGATTTCATAGCTATGAAGTGGTTTGACTTCGTCAATCTATCCACTATCACCCAAATAGCCTCGTGATTCTTGCGGGTCCTCTGTAACCCATGACGAAATCCATGGTAACATGCTCCTATTTCTATATCAATATAGGTAGAGGCTGCAATAACCTTGCAGGTTTTTGATACTCTATCTTGCTCTGCTGACATACGAGACCCTTCGCTACTAACTCTACGATATCTCTTTTCATGCCTGACTACCAATACCCTTTTTAGAGATTCTAATACATTTATCGCTCTCCATATGAAATGTATATTTCGAAGAGCGAGCTTCTGATAATAACAATGTCACGACCCAAACTACCCAAAAATCAGAGTTAATTTTTTCGCATTTTATTATTCTTAAATTCTTACCTGTCCTCAAATCGTGACCAACACTCCACTAATAATTGGGCTGTGCGTCAATGCCAGTCCCACCATTCAATTACCATCTAACTTATTTCTTCTCCAGTCATTTATAATTGTTTACATTATTTATACATCCCCTAAAGTTACTTACAAACATGTTACTGTGCTATGCTTATGTAGATACAATATGTACAAGTGTATATACCTTATGTTGATGGGTAGCAGCGGATATCCGGAATGCAGTACTGAGTCGTCGCGACTTCAACTGGAGATTATCTGTGGGAGAAAATGAAAGGGGTGAGCACATCAAGCTCAGTAAGGCAATCCTACGAATAAGTAGGTAACCATACTACCTACATGAACGTGGTGCCATGCATAAACCACCCTTTCTCCACACATTTTAAAACAAATGATATGCGTCATGATGTTATGTAAATCAAGTTGCACGGAAAATTCAACATGCAATTCATTTTAAATCATTTCTTTCCCATTTAAAATTTCACAATGAAGTCAGGACTCGACCCCTCCTTCGGGTGATCCTGACTCACACAAAATCATGGAAATTGAGTCTCTCAAAAGCATCGATATCGAAAACATACGTATATATATATACAAGATACAAGACTAGGCAATACTGTATATCGATAATAACCAGGACTGGCCAATATGTCCTCGTGAGTCCCTCTAGCTTCACGGATCCCAGTGTGCGAGGTCTCACCCTGATCGGGAACTGCCCGGGAGGTGGGTCAATCCAACCCGTCAGTCTTATCCGATCTCACGCATCCGAAGATGTTGTATCCGAAGATACCCCGTATCACAAAGATACCGTATCACAAAGATACCTGTATCACAAAGATACCGTATCCGAAGATACCCTGTATCACAAAGATACCGTATCCGAAGATACCCCACGGTACATCGTACTCCATGCTACTTGCACGGTACATCGTACTCCATGGACCCATATCACTCTAGGTACTCCAGCCCAAATGGCCTGCTTCCCACAGAGGTTTTCATAACTCAATACTCGTTGCCATGTCTCAAAACGCACGTGCGAGCCTATTAAATCGGTGACACACAGTCTACCCGATGCTCCAAGCACGGCTCATCGTATGTTCTCATAAAAATCAGTGTGAGCGATGCTCAGCACTCTCATCAAATCAAGTAAACCTGGCAGAGCCCGCTTTACATCTCCACAAGGCCGCCAACCTCATCCCTCACTCTCACCCTACTTAAGAGGTCTTTTGAGCCTGTTGGGCCTTTTGGCTGACTCCAAGGGCAGACAGCGCTACTCCACAAATCCAGTAAAACTAGTGCGAGCTATGCTCAGCACTCTGTATATAAATTGTATGAAAATCTTATAAAAATCTGGTGCGAGTTAGACTCTAGCACCGTGTCACGCAAAAGCATGTGAAATCTGGTGCGAGTTATACTCTAGCACCTATGCATGTAAAACTCTAGTGCGAGCTCTCGCTCCAGCACTAATGCATGCATCACACAAATCAAACATCGTGCGAGCTGAGCTCTAGCACGTCACATGTAAATAAAAACATGTAGGCGGCTCGGTTATTTCCAAATAGTTTTCACAGAAATCACAACAATTAAGATATGCAATGCTATGCATTTTTCTTTAAAAGTGAGCCAGCCTACTCATGCATGCATTGAAATACCTCCAGAACGAGCAGGAACCTCTTGTCCTTGCTCCTCCCAATTTTTCCTAAATTTTTAGAATTTTTCCCTTAGCAAGGGTATTTTAGTAATTTGCCCATTCGGGCACTAAAATTATTATTCGACCTCTAGACCCTTCAGATAAATTTTTAAGACTGCATATGAATTTAAAATTTCGTAGAGTTTACCTCTAGCAGTCCGTAGAATTCCCTTACCTTATTTTCCTGTCGAGTCTGACCTTTTCTTTTCCATTGTTGTCTCGTCGCGCAGTCCGTTATGCTTCCAATCCAATGTTTGAAACTGCGTATTAATATTCCTCAGGTCAGATAACATACAATTTAATCGTATTTAATCTTTTCTGGGCTTAATTTAAATCGCTGGGCCCATTTACCCCTATTGGGCCCGATTGCACCTTAATGGGCCTTAATCGGCCTTAAGCCCGTTTTTCACTTAATTCCTCACTTTATCGAGGCCTATTGGGCTCATTGGGCCCACCAATAATTTATTGGGCCTCGTTCTAGCTTATTGGGCCTCGGCCCATTTTAGCCTTTTTTTTTTATCATTATTATTTAACAATTTATTTTATTCATTAAAATACACTAAAAATACCCAAATATCCCTTAAAATTATTATTTTATTCTAATTTAATTAATTTAATTTTTATTTAATTTATTTATTATATTTTAACCCCTTTTTCGGGTATAAGTTCTCCGTATTTTCGGGATATTGTCCCGGGTGACTTTTCGGTATATTTTTCGATTATTTTCGGGATTATTTTTCTGAACTAAAAATCTCGATTAATTCCCATAAATTAATATCTTGATCAATTTAACCCAAAATAAATTTATTTTACCTTTATTGACCAAGATTTCTTAAATCCATGTTTTTAATTAATTTTTCTCATCGAATTTACTCCGGCTTTCGGTCTTTTGACCGTTTTGCCCTCACACATGTTCGGGATTAATTTAACCCGACTTCCCTTCACGAATACTCATTCATTTCATATTTTAATTAAATTCGGGTCTTACAACTCTCCCCCACTTAAGGAATTTGGTCCTCCAAATTAGAACCAATTCACATGAGTCCATATACAACTCCGGGTACATCAATCATATCATACTCTTAAATTCTTATGTGACCTTCTCCGGAGTGTATTACTATCAAAGGACTTAAATTAGGGAGATCTTCTTAAACCTCAATACTTTCTCTTTCCTGTTTAATGCCCGAATCAACTTCTCAATATACTTATATTTTTATTAAACTGAACTTTTGGAATTCATACCTTATCACCTCTGCTGGATCTGGATAGTATTGCCAAAGCATCAAAAGCTGGGACACATTGTGGGTGCCTGTTAATTCAAGTGATAACACCAACCTACAGGTCTTATCTCCCACTTGTCCAATCTCTCAAAATATTCCATCCAGCGCAACTCAATTTAACTTCTTCCAAAAGTTCGCTATGTCCTTATTCTCTTAGGACAATAAACATTTCAATCATATTAATTCACCAAGGGTGAATTCCAATACTTGTCTATCTGCTCTGAGGTGTTCTTAATCTCTCATCCTTAACTAAACATCCTCAGAGACTTATTATCCAAAGTCGTAAATGATTCTACTTGTCACCCACTTTTTCTTATCCAATTTGGGGAACAACCCCTACAGCCATACACTGTCTCATATCTTGTTATCCCGATACTCAACTGCCAACTGTCGTTATTGGCAACTTCAATTAGAAATCAACTGATCATTCCAGGAGCTTATAAAATTAATGGCACACGCTTTCATCGGATCCTCCAGAACCTGTACAGTCCTCTCTGACTGACCATCTGTCTGAGGATGGAAAGCTGTGCTAATACTCAGTCGGGTTCCCATAGCTTCCTCAAAATATCCTCAGAGGTGGGAAGTGAAGCGGGAATCCCTATATGATACCATGCTCACTGGAACGTTACTTAATGTTCCACAATCTTCCTTACACATAAATCCTGATACACACTCCGAGTATCTGGGGATTTCATAACCAGAAGGTAGGTAGACTTAGTCAATTTGGCGACTATCATCCAAATAGCCTCGTAATTCACCTGGGTTCTCTGTAACCCATCATGACATTCATGGAGACTTGCTCTCATTTTCGTGTCGTGTCAATATAGGTAGGTGCTGCAATAACTCTGCAGACTTTTAATACTCTACCTTATTCTGCTGACATACTAGGCACTTTTTCACAACCTCTACAATATCTCTTTTCACATCTGACCACCCATACCCTTTTCGAGATTTCGATATATATATTCGTCACTTTCTATATGCACTGTATATCCCGAAGAGTGAGCTTCTGACAATATTACTATCTCATCCACTGTGGTCCTGGGGAGCACCCATACTGTCTCTGAACCTCTCTGTAAATCATTATCACCCACTGTGAACTCTATCACTGTACCCTTCTGAATCTGACCCAAACTATCGACATCCTGCCGATCATCACGCTAAGCCTGTCAAATCCCGGGCACTCTCATCCGGTTCTAGTCATCAGGCTAGCTGTCACACAATCACTGTCATCATCAGAAGGGATCACATCAATACTGAGGCTCATAACTGCTCTAGCAGCTCACGCTCCCTGACCATCATATGTAATACCATCCCGAGGCTCTTTATACTCAAGGCATCAGCCATCACATTAGCCTTTCCTGGGTGGTACAATTTTCACAAATCAAAACCTCTCAGAAGCTCTAACCCACTATGTATTCTCATGTTCGCCTCTTTCTGTGAAAACAGATACTCGGGCTTTATGGTCAGTGCATATCCAGAATTTCTCACCATGTACATAATAGTACCATATCCTCGGTACAAGTACTACTGCTGTCAATTTTAAATCATGGGTATCTTCCCATTATACATCAATACACAGCTCCTTCATAATTTTAAGGTATCCATACTCACTGAGAACCTCTTGAGCTGTTGGGTATAGTGAAATTAAATCAGGGTGGTCAGTTCATACTTCACTACGTCGAAATTTATGTCACATCTATCATCTTATTTATCATCTCATTCCAAGATCACGTTTTCATAGTTAAACGTGTCAAGGTATACCCTTTTAGAACTCGCAGCAACCCAATCGTAAGAGCAATTTCCAATTATTGCTTACAATTTGTCCTAGACTTTAACTACACCCAACATATCATCGATAATGATGATTACAAATCAGTCCAATCCTTGACTTATTTACGCATAAGCGTATAAGATCCTTCAAAATCGCTTACGTTTTCAGGTACTAACCTACGTCATTTCCTTTTCTTATCTTAACGGCTCTTATTAAATTTTACTATGTTAACCTTTATGATTTTGTCGAATTTTAATATTGTTTTCGTCTTAGTAGAGGTATCCTAATGCTAAAGGTATTTATTACATCGATCGATTTCACGTTATAGGTTATATATACATACTTTTAGACGCTGTCAAGTCTTCAGGCGGGGAGGTATTTTGAAATACCTTTATTAACCTTCAGACTTAACCACAACTACATTATATCTCAATCTATGTGGTTACAATTTATATTCGCTACCACTTGCTTTAATCCTAATGACTTCATATCGTAAAGATGTTCTTACCTAGCATATCTCTTACTCCAATACATCTGGTATTCAGAACCAACATATCTCAAAGATTATCTCCTTTCGTATATCAATTTTGACAAAACTCTTTCATTATTGATTCCGTGAGTACAATCCTTTACTCCTTTAATTTCAACTGTTGCACCCCTTTTTATTACTTAAAATCTCTATATCCTTATTCCGTTTATTTAATCCTCCTCTACTGGGGTACTCATTTATCAGTATCGTGCCCAATGATGTAGGCATTCATACCTTTTACTCACTTATAAGCGAATGAAGGCGGTATGAATAAATGTGTGACACCAGGATTAATGAACATATGTGCTTCATTATTCATAACAAGTGTGGTATCTTACACCACATCCATGAAACATCAATAGTGTCCTGGTCCAAGACATCCTCTTGCCTTCGTCCAACAGCCTACTTTCCTTTTTCTTTTCGGCTATTACCTCCCTTTTCGTTGCAACTATACCAACGAAATTTTTCTCTGTCTCTTTACCTTTCTGTGGGGCAATCTCGCCCAGCTCTGTGCAATAAAAATCAATGGTCTGTCTTACCACATTTAACGGCCATTTTCATCAATACAGTGTAGATATAGACCCTCCTTCCGTGGTATCCACCACACATTCCACACTGCTTACAGTGATCACACTGCTACTCTGCTTCGTAGCAGGTCGGGGTTCTCAAATCACAATGCCCCCCCAAGAGTGTCAAAATTGGACGCACTGGGGCCTTACCAATTATCTTACTCTATGACTCGTCAAATTAAATCTTTTTCCAATTACCATTTTCTCATTTTAACATCTCTAACATTTCTCGATTCTCTTTTCTGTCTCTATTTCAGCCCTCACTACCTTTCCCGATCTCAGAGGCGTGCAATTCATGTTCTTATTTACTCAACTGTAAATCTGCGCACTGCCTCGGTATAGGTAATATCTCGCGGGCCAATCGGACTCTAATTGAAAATATGAGCCCTTCCATAAACTTTTAGACATCTCGACTGTCACTTGTTCATAGTGTCGAGGTAATATCTGCCAAAAATTATAACTGAGTTTTCATACTCATAATCAATTTAGTATTCCTGGGCAATGTAAGAAATTTTTCCTTTAAATCATGTCCGGGATATCCTGTCACCGGAATACATCCATAAACATTTCTCATCTTAGCTCTGGATGTTTAACACTTAAGATGGGTCGAGCGGGTTTCCACCAATGCTCCGCTGCGCCCTCTGATCTTATTCATAATCTGAGCAATTAACTCCTCAAAATAATCTCCACACTCCGCTCCAACCATCGCGAAGCGTGTCTCAATACTGTCCGATCTCTCTGTCGGACTCAGTGGGGCATGCTCAATATTAGCCTCCATTTCAATTTCACTCTGCTTCTCACAGGTCAACTCAGCACGACTTAGCAGACTCAGGTCTACCTCTACGACCTCTGCCTCGTGCACTATCTCATCTAACGCGACTCATATTAAGCATTCCTGCATTCTCAACCATTTCTTAGTCAAGCCCATCTCGATATACACTATTGTATCAAACTAAGCACAGTAACACGGGGATGTAATTCCTAATTACTGACACTGACACACATCAGACCAATTGTGCTCTGATACCACCTTTATATGTCACGACCCAAACTACCCAAAAATCAGAATTAATTTTTTCGCATTTTATTATTTTCTTAAATTCTTACCTGTCCTCGAATCGTGACCAACACTCCACTAATAATTGGGCTGTGCGTCAATGCCAGTCCCACCATTCAATTACCATCTAACTTATTTCTTCTCCAGTCATTTATAATTGTTTACATTATTTATACATCCCCTAAAGTTACTTACAAACATGTTACTGTGCTATGCTTATGTAGATACAATATGTACAAGTGCATATACCTTATGTTGATGGGTAGCAGCGGATATCCGGAATGCAGTACTGAGTCGTCGCGACTTCAACTGGAGATTATCTGTGGGAGAAAATGAAAGGGGTGAGCACATCAAGCTCAGTAAGGCAATCCTACGAACAAGTAGGTAACCATACTACCTACATGAACGTGGTGCCATGCATAAACCACCCTTTCTCCATACATTTTAAAACAAATGATATGCGTCATGATGTTATGTAAATCAAGTTGCACGAAAAATTCAACATGCAATTCATTTTAAATCATTTCTTTCCCATTTAAAATTTCACAATGAAGTCAGGACTCGACCCCTCCTTCGGGTGATCCTGACTCACACAAAACCATGGAAATTGAGTCTCTCAAAAGCATCGATATCGAAAACATACGTATATATATATACAAGATACGAGACTAGGTAATACTGTATATCGGTAATAACCAGGACTGGCCAATATGTCCTCGTGAGTCCCTCTAGCTTCACGGATCCCAGTGTGCGAGGTCTCACCCTGATCGAAAACTGCCCGGGAGGTGGGTCAATCCAACCCGTCAGTCTTATCCGATCTCACGCATCCGAAGATGCCGTATCTGAAGATACCCCGTATCACAAAGATACCGTATCACAAAGATACCCCGTATCATAAAGATACCGTATCTGAAGATACCCTGTATCACAAAGATACCGTATCCGAAGATACCCCACGGTACATCGTACTCCATGCTACTTGCACGGTACATCGTACTCCATGCTACTTGCACGGTACATCGTACTCCATGGACCCATATCACTCTAGGTACTCCAGCCCAAATGGCCTGCTTCCCACAGAGGTTTTCATAACTCAATACTCGTTGCCATGTCTCAAAACGCACGTGCGAGCCTATTAAATCGGTGACACACAGTCTACCCGATGCTCCAAGCACGGCTCATCGTATGTTCTCATAAAAATCAGTGTGAGCGATGCTCAGTACTCTCATCAAATCAAGTAAACTTGGCAGAGCCCGCTTTACATCTCCACAAGGCCGCCAACCTCATCCCTCACTCTCACCTTACTTAAGAGGTCTTTTGAGCCTGTTGGGCCTTTTGGCTGACTCCAAGGGCAGACAGCGCTACTCCACAAATCCAGTAAAACTAGTGCGAGCTATGCTCAGCACTCTGTATATAAATTGTATGAAAATCTTATAAAAATCTGGTGCGAGTTAGACTCTAGCACCGTGTCACGCAAAAGCATGTGAAATCTGGTGCGAGTTATACTCTAGCACCTATGCATGTAAAACTCTAGTGCGAGCTCTCGCTCCAGCACTAATGCATGCATCACACAAATCAAACATCGTGCGAGCTGAGCTCTAGCACGTCACATGTAAATAAAAACATGTAGGCGGCTCGGTTATTTCCAAATAGTTTTCACAGAAATCACAACAATTAAGATATGCAATGCTATGCATTTTTCTTTAAAAGTGAGCCAGCCTACTCATGCATGCGTTGAAATACCTCCAGAACGAGCAGGAACCTCTTGTCCTTGCTCCTCCTAATTTTTCCTAAATTTTTAGAATTTTTCCCTTAACAAGGGTATTTTAGTAATTTGCCCATTCGGGCACTAAAATTATTATTCGACCTCTAGACCCTTCAGATAAATTTTTAAGACTGCATATGAATTTAAAATTTCGTAGAGTTTACCTCTAGCAGTCCGTAGAATTCCCTTACCTTATTTTCCTATCGAGTCTGACCTTTTCTTTTCCATTGTTGTCTCGTCGCGCAGTCCGTTATGCTTCCAATCCAATGTCCGGAACTGCGTATTAATATTCCTCAGGTCAGATAACATACAATTTAATCGTATTTAATCTTTTCTGGGCTTAATTTAAATCGCTGGGCCCATTCACCCCTATTGGGCCCGATTGCACCTTAATGGGCCTTAATCGGCCTTAAGCCCGTTTTCCACTTAATTCCTCACTTTATCGAGGCCTATTGGGCTCATTGGGCCCACCAATAATTTATTGGGCCTCGTTCTAGCTTATTGGGCCTCAGCCCATTTTAGCCTTTTTTTTTTATCATTATTATTTAACAATTTATTTTATTCATTAAAATACACTAAAAATACCCAAATATCCCTTAAAATTATTATTTTATTCTAATTTAATTAATTTAATTTTTATTTAATTTATTTATTATATTTTAACCCCTTTTTCGGGTATAAGTTCTCCGTATTTTCGGGATATTGTCCCGGGTGACTTTTCGGTATATTTTTTGATTATTTTCGGGATTATTTTTCTGAACTAAAAATCTCGATTAATTCCCATAAATTAATATCTTGATCAATTTAACCCAAAATAAATTTATTTTACCTTTATTGACCAAGATTTCTTAAATCCATGTTTTTAATTAATTTTTCTCATCGAATTTACTCCGGCTTTCGGTCTTTTGACCGTTTTGCCCTCACACATGTTCGGGATTAATTTAACCCGACTTCCCTTCACGAATACTCATTCATTTTATATTTTAATTAAATTCGGGTCTTACAAACAATCTCATTAACTACGGTCCTTGGGAACACATATTTTACCTCAGAACTTCAGTAAGTCATCATCACTCACTGTGAACTCTATCAATGTACCCATCTAAAGCTGACTCACACTATTTGTCACGACCCAAATTACCTAAAAATCAGAGTAAATTTTTTAATTTTTAATTTTCTTACCCGTCATGAACAGTTACACTACTAAACAGTTGGGCTATGATTCGGTGTTAGTCACCTCTCACCTATTTATCATTCCATTTTCATATTTCATTTACATATCAATTTATTTTAAATAAATACATCCCTAATATTACATCCATGTACAATACTGTGCCTCTATATGTTCAGATACAAAAATTATACAAATGTGTATACCTGGTCTTGATAAGAAGTAGCGGATATGACTACTGTCATTCTATTCTACTCAATATACCCTGTGGGGTGGAAAATGAAAGGGTGAGCATAAACAGCTCAGTAAGACAATAATGTAGGCAGGTAGATATCTATACTGTCTACGTGCTGATAATGTCATGATATAAAATCGTTTATATTTGGAGCATGAGGTAAGACTAAAACGATGCCACATGTATGTATAAATCATATAAGAGAAATCATGAAATCGACATATAAAACAAACATGGAAAAATCATCATGTATGTCATCTCATGCTCGTCACATTTAAAACTTATTTGTTTCCTCATAAACTCATCACGTTAAAACTCATTTGTTTCATCATAAAACAACCTCATCAAGGTCAAACCCATCTCTCGGGAATACCTTGATTCATTAAATCGCATCTCATTTAAAAACATAAATCGGGACATGACCCCTCCCTCGGGTTCGTCCTGGTCTATTCAGACCGTATGATATCATGTGAGGCATGTAGGTTACTGTATGAAAATCGAGGACTATGGCCATACTTTGTCCCTGTGATCCCAGGCTACACGGATCCCGGTGTGCGGGGCATCACAACTGCAACGAGAGGTGGGGTCAAATCTTACCCGCCAGAATATCAAGTAACATCATCGAGTCATCATGACTGCACGGTACAGCGTACTCCGTGTGACATACACGGTATAACGTACTCCGTGGACCCATATCATAGTCTGGGGGTGCCTACCGTACGTCTTATCTACCCCAATACTATGTCGATAACCAACCCATGTCTCAAAGTATACGTGCGAGCATCTCAACTCTCTGTGACACACAGTCTACAGGAGGCTTCCGCATGACTATATGCATATCAACTCACGTCTAGTGCGAGCGAAGCTCCAGCACCACGCTATGCGTATCATGATATCTAAAATCTCGTGCGAGCGAAGCTCCAGCACGGTTTTGTGCACGCACAAATTTCTCATACGAGCAATGCTCCAGTAAGGCTTTTCATGAGTAATAAATCAGTAAACTTGAGTGCGAGTAAGACTTTAGCACTCTTTTTACTCGAATAAATATGATAGGTGGCTCAATCTTTATAAAACATCTTTTAAAATCGTAACGGGTACAAACCGGTACCCTTTCGTATAATTCATGAAATCTATAGCCAACCTATGTGTATATTTGCTTAAATCAAAGCAATACATTTATATAAAACATTAAAATAGGATAATCATGCAATTTATCTGCTTTACTACCCTTTTTTTGTAAATTTTACTCTCAAAGGTAAAATCGTCTTTTTCTTTATTCACCTAAGCCCCGATTTTCGTAAAAATTATTATTTTGTTTTCTAAAAACTTAAAGAAATTCTAGGCCTTTTAAATCCCCTCAATAAATACGTATAGAAATCTCTATGCACCTATAAAATTTCCTTACCTCGATTCACGCGTAAACTTATCTCGTCTCGATAACATCCGATCTCTCAGTCCAACTACGCGTCAACCAAGTCAACAGAACTGCATATAACCACATATTTTTGGTCAATTCAATTATCTTTATCAGTATATCACATTTACTGATCGAATCTAACGTACTGGGTTCGTTTTACTTTATTGGGCCCAATTTCACCTTAATGGGTCTCGAACCCGTTTTCAGCCCGTTTCTACTTATTAAATCCCTTCCTCAGGTTTACTGGGCTCATTCAACTTACCAATAATCATCGGGCTTCGTTCCAAACTCATTGGATAGCCCGTATATTATTTACGGTAATTACGTTGTAAATCCGATTAATATCCCTTTTTATACAGAATTAATCCATAAATTCTGTAAAAAAATCGAAACTCTGTATTAACGGACTCTAACTGTCGAAATTAAAATATACTTACCCAATATGATGCGAGATACGAAAATTAGAGCTCAATCGGCTCTCGTTTGGGCTTTGTAGTAAAACTGCACAATTATATATTTAATTTCAGGTTACTTTTCGATTAAATATAATTTAAATAAATTTCTCGAAATTCAAATCGCTCACTTTTGACCTCTTATCGACTTACTCGAAGTCCGATGTATCTCCAAAAATTCTTTCCCTTTTTCCTTTTTCTCCTTTTTTCCCTTCTTTCTTGGCTGAATCGGTTCAGTCCGGTTCAACCTATTTCAAACCGGTCCGGTTGAACTTGTTCAATCTAGTTCACCTCTTTGCTGAACAGGTCCGTACCGGTTCAGACCTTCCCGCCGCCGTTCACGGCATTTTCGATCGATTCTCAGCTCGTTTCTAGTGCCATTCGACTCATCTTTAGCTGGGCAACCTTTGACTGGCCTCGATCGGGACCAAATCACCGCCGGTGGCCGCCGTTCCTCTCTTCTCCCTCTCGGCCTTCTCTCCCTCGATCCGCTGGATATCGACGGTTTCGCCGGCCAATACCGGTCTAAAAAGAACTGGCTTATCCTCCCGATCACACCGGTGGCCTCTGTTCACGCCCAGCAGCCGTGGATCGTCGGTATCGACCATTTTTCCCCGCGGGCTTCTCTTCCTCTGTTCAGCGGTTTTCGACCTCCTTGGTGCGCGTCTCCGGTGCCAATAGCTTCGCCGACCTCTCCTCTTCCTGCTCGGCTGTTCGTCGGAGTCGCTGATCGCCAGTGGACTGGGCTGCCTCGGGTCACACGCGGGCATCTTCTGTTTCTCGGGTTATTCCCGATTCCCAAATTCAATCATTTTTTTTAATTTTTATTTATTATTATTTTAAATTAGTTTATTATTATTATATTCATTATTTTACTCAAAAATATTCTAAAATATCTACAAAATTAATTTTTTATTCCAAATAGATTTATTTAATTTTATTTAATTTATTTATTATATTTTTAACTCTTTTTCGGGTATAATTTCTCCGTATTTTCTGGATATTGTCCCGAGTGACTTTTTGGTATTTATAAAAATTTTGGATCTTGATCAATTGGACTCAAAATTTAATTATTTATTCGTTAATGATCAAGATTCTCAAATCCATTATTTTTAATTAAATTTTTCCTATCGAATTATACTGGTTTTCGGTCTTTTGACCGTTTTGCCCTTCACGTGTTCGGGATTAAATTAACCTGACTTCCATTCACAAATACTAATTCATTTCACGTTTTTAAATAAATTCGGGTCTTACACTATTAACACCCTGTCGATCATCACGCTGAGATTGTCGAATCTGATCAACCAAATTTGGTTCTGATCTCTCAGGCCATAATCACTATTAGCATCAAAAGGGATCATATCACTACTGAGGCTCACAACTGCTCTAACAACTCATGCTCCTTGACCATCATATGTGATACCATCCCGAGGCTCTTTCTGTACAAGTTATCAGCCACTATATTAGCTTTACCCAGGTGGTACAATATCTCATAATCATAGTCCTTTAGAAGCTCTAACCCTCTTTGTTATCTCATATTCAACTTTTTCTGTATGAATAAATACTAGGGCTTTTATGATCAGTGCATACCTAAAATTTCTCACCGTATAAGTAGTGGCGCCATATCTTCAGTGCAACCACTATAGCTGCCAACTCTAAATCATAGGTCAGATAGTTCCTCTCATGGTCCTTAAGTCATCTGGATCCATAAGTTACTATCTTCCCATTTACATCAATACCCAGCTCAGTCCTTATTTCGAGGCCTTTGTTTATACTTAGAAACCTCCTGAGCTGTTCGGTATGGTGAGAATAGGTGTGGTGGTCAATCTATGCTTCAATTCTCTAAAACGCCTTTCACGTTTTGTCACTTGTTTCAAATGTAACCTTCTTTCGAATGAGACGTGTCAACTGAGTAGCTAATTTCAAGAAACCCTCAACAACTATCTGTAATACCTAGCCAAGCTCATAAAACTTTTAATCTTTGTTACTGTTCTGGGCCGTTCTCGCTGAACCGCTGCTTCTATCTTGGACAGATCCACAAACACCCCGTCTTTCGAAATCATATGACCCAGAATGATATTTATTCTAACAAAAAGTCACACTTACTTAGTTTGGCATAGAATTGTATCTTTCAAAGGGTTTGCAAAACAATTCTTAACAACTGCTCATGTTCTTCCCTAGACTTTGAATACACCTAAGTATCATCAATCAAGACACTGACAAATCGGTCCAGGTAAGCTTTAAATACCTCGTTCATCAATAACATAATGGTTACAAAAAGCTATCTTGGGCACATCCACATTGCAAATCCTTCACTGATGATACCAGACCTCAGATCACTCTCGAAAAAGATCTGTGCTCTCTAAAGCTAATCTTAGCTCATCAATGTGTGGAAGGGAATACTTATTCTTGATGGTATCCTTATTCACTAACCAAAAATCACTACATAGTCGGAGGCTTCCATCTTTCTTTTTTCACAAATAGAATCGGTGCTCTTCAAAGTGAAACACTCGGTCTGACAAACCTTTATCCAATAACTCCTGTAATTACTTCTTTAGTCCCTTCTGTTCCATTGAAGCCATTTTATACAGTGGTTTGGATATCAGCTCAGTACCAAGTACCAAAGTACTACAAAACTTCATTCCTCTAATTGGTGGCAACCCTGGTAGATCATCCAGAAAGACATCAAGCAACTTCCTAACCATTGGGATATATATCAACTTTGGATTGCCTTATCCATATCAACCACATAGGAGATGAAATCTTCTTATCATTATTCATTCTGTTTGTACAATCATTTACTTCTTTAATTATAGCCACTACACTTTTCCATCACTTATCAAAACTTACAGTACACTTTTCGAGGGTTGAAAACATCTTTGTCTTAGCGTAGCCGTTTAAAACAGCATGGTTTACAGTCAACTAATTTATCCCTATATTACTTCAAAATCATTCATATTCAATTGAATGAGATTGGTTGGCCTACCCTTTTATCCCCACTTTCAAGTTATAATCTCTATACATATATTCAATTGGATGACTATCATTCATTCGGGTGCAAATCAGTAACATTTTACCTAACGATGTAGGCTGTACATACTTTAGCAATTTAGATGCAAATGAAGGCGATATAAATAAATGCATGGCACTATGATCAATTAAATCAAATACTTCAAGATCAAAATCAAGATGGTACCATCCACCACAACGGATGAAGTGTCAGTAGTGTCCTGGTCCAAGGCATATACTCGCCCTCGAGCAACAGCCTGTTTACTCTTCTTTTCGACTGTGGCCTTCTTTTCGAAGTATAGGTATTAACAAGGGCCTTCTCTGGCTCTTTCCCCTTTTGTGGGGCAGTTTCACCTAGCTCTGGAAATTCTTCATTAAATGCCCTATCTTACAGCATCTATAACATTCTTCATTAACCACATGATAAGGCCTATTACCTTTGCCAAACTCAAAGGCGTTCAACTCATAACCTTTTCACACTCTATGATCTGTGCACTACCTCGTCATAGGTAATGATATCTAATGGGGCCAATCAGACTCTGATTGACGGACCTGCTCAGGGATATGAACCTTAATTTATACTCATCAATAGATCAGTTTAAGATATCTAATTCTCAGGATGAGTCAGGTGAACTTCCACTAATACTCTGCCTCGACCTCAAATCTTATACATTGTCTGAGTAAATAGCTCTATAATATTCTCTAAGCTTCACTCAACTCTCGCGAAGCATGCCTTAACACTCTCTGGTCTCTCTGTGGGATCGGTGGGGTATGATCAGGCGAAGACTTATCTCGGCTCTCAAGCCTACCCCTACGGCCTGGAGCGTATGTACTTGCCCCTCTACCATGGCGACTATCAATCAAGGTAACCATATTGCTGCATTTACAACCCTTTCTCCATCTAATCCCATCTCGGAATACTCAATTGTATCTAAACAATGCACACTATATGGGGATGTAAACTTCTTTAACCACTAACACCGACTCATATCAGACCAACTTAACTCTGATACCACCTCTGTCAAGACCTCTTTTTCCTACAAATAACTACAAAATTTTCACTTTTTCATTTTCTTACCCGTCGTGAATAGTTTCATTACTAACAGTTGGGCTATGAGTCGACATTAGTCCCTCCTGTCATGTTACTTACCTTAACATCCATTTTCATATCACATTTACATATTAGGATCTATTGTCCTTTGACTTTAACTAATTACATTCATAACTGTATTTACATAGGTTTACATCCCCAATATTCCATCCATCTACAATACTGTGCTTTTACATGTTGAGATACAAAACTGTACAATATGTATACCTAATTCATGATTGGAAGCAGCAAATATCAAGGAATGAGGTCTCTACCCGCTCCCAACTACTGTGGATGCTCTGTAGGGGTGGAAAGTGAAAGGGTGAGTACAAGTTTCTCAGTAAGGTAATACTGTAAGCAGGTAGATAACTACACTATCTACATGCTTATAATGTCATGATATAAAAATCATTTAGATCCAGAGCATGAGGTATAATTAAAACTATACCACATGTATATAAATATATCATTTATTGAAAACATGAAAATAAGCATGTAAATAGGAAAAATCATCATGTCAACGTCTCATTCTCAACACATAAAAAAAGTAATCATAAAACAACCCATCCAGGTTTAACACCTTATTAAAACTAAGTAAAACTCATCAACACATTATTAAAACCATATTTCGTTTTAGAATCACAAATCGAGGGTAACCTTTCCTTCGGGTCTGCCCTAGTCTATCTAGATCGTATGATATCACGTGAGGCATGTAGGTTACAGTATAGGAAAAATTAAGGACTATGTCCATGTGATCCCGGGTTACATGGATCCTTGTGTGTAGGGAATCATGGCTGCAACGGGAGGTGGGTCAGTCCTACCCGCCAGAATATCAAATCACCAATCTCATAGTCATGACTAAATAGTACAACATACTCATTGTGACATACACGATACAACGTACTCCATAAACCCATATCACAGTTTAGGGGTGCCTGCCATAGGTCTTATCCACCTCATACCATGTCGATAACTAACCCACGTCTCAACATACATGTACGAGCATATCATCTCACTGGGACACACAGTCTACAAGAGGCTCCAGTACGGCTTTATGCATGTCACATCACGTCTAGTACAAGCGAAGCTCCAGCATGACGCCATGGATATCATGATATCTAAAATCTCGGGTGAGCGAAACTCCAGCACGGTTTTATGCACATATAAAATGCTTGTACGAGCAACGCTCCATTACGACTTTCATGCATAATAAATCATTTGAAATCATGTACGAGCAAAGCTCCAGTACGGTTTTATACACAACAAATCAATGTAAAATTTCGTACGAGCAAGGCTTCGGTAGGATTTTCATGCATATAAATAAGTAAAACTCAGTGCAAGCGAGGCTCCAGCACTCTGTATGTAAGTCAAAACATCAAAATCCATTGCGAGCAAAGCTCTAGCAGGATTTATACTCATATAAATTTGATAGGCTCTTTTATTTTGATAAAACACTTTCAAAATCATAATTAGCACTTCACACGTGCCCCTTTCAAGCAAATCATGAAAATCAATAGTCAGCCTATCGATAAATTGCTTAAATCATGCAATATATTTCATAAAAATATCAAAAACACGTTATTCATGCAATTTATTAGCCTTACTACCCTTTTTGTAAAATTCCTAACTAGGGGACAAACGATCTTTTTCACCTAAATCCGAATTTTTTCATAAAAATTATTATTTCTTTTCTAGGTAGCCAAGAAAATTTAATGCACTGTAAATACCCGCAAAATACGTGCAGCTACCTCTAAAAACTCACAAAATTCCCTTACCTCAAATTAAGTCGAGTGTGGTAAATTTTCACTGTTAGAAGCTTATCAAGTCTGATCTACTCTTAATCTAATCTCTGGAGCTGCAGAAAATTATTTATCATATCAATTTAACCCAATAAATAAATTACCATCATTTACTACAGTCCATTTAACTTATTGGGCTCATTTACTTTCATTTGGCTTTCTTTGGGGCCCATAATCTAAATTGGACCGATTGCTACTCTAGCATGGCCCATTACGAACATCTGGTCGAATTCTTGGCCTAACATCACTGTTACGTTATCTTATCCAATTTCTAGTCTCTTTCGACCGTTTTAAATCATTTACCACAGTCTATTTTCAATTTCAACATTACAAAATTTTATACGGAATAAATCATAATTTACGCGATTAATTTCTAACTCGTATAATTATCCAATGTATAGAAATTGAGATTCACTTACCCGAGATTCTATGATAGCACGTAAATTGAGATTGACTCGAACTCTCGTTTGTCACCTATTTTCGTGCTACACATTTATATATTTATCGGGTCAATTTTGATTAAATATAATTTAAATTAAATATTCTGAAAATTAAATCGATCAATTTCAACCGCTTATCGACTTACCCGTAGCTCGATCAGATCCCTAGATTTATTTTCATTTTTCCTTTTTTTCATTTTTCCTTTTTTTTCTTTTTGGCTGAACCAGTCCAGTCTGGTTCAGCACAATTTCATTTCAGCTGAACCGGCCCGAAACGGTTCAGCATAACCCTTGCAGTTCTGGCCTTTGTCGATAGATTCTCTGCCGACTTCCACTTCCAGGTGGTCCATCTAGACACGTGAAGTATTGTTCTAGTGGTGGCCTCATTCGGATCTGCGGCGATGAGGATAGTTCAGCCTTCTCCATTTTCGATCTCACGGCGCTCTCTCATTCTCGCCATTTTCACCCTTTTTTTCATCGAATATTCGGTTGGGCTAGCGTCGACGATGACTCTTCTCCACCCCCTGGACGACGTTTTCTTTCCATCGACCTGTCTCCTATTTTTTCCTCTCTTTCTCTCTCATTTTTCTCTCAGTCTCCATTTCTCTCTCTCCCTCGTCCGGTCGTCGTTCTTCGGGTCATCGGTGCCGCTAGTGGCTCGACTGCCTCGTCGCCTCTCGTCTAGGCTCTCTCTTTCTCCGGCAGTCCTTCATTCGTTGGTGGAGAAGGCTGACGTGATCCCAATTCATTTTTTTTGTTTTATTATTATTATTATTTTATATATATATTTTATTTTATTTTAATAGAATATAATATATAATATAATACAAATGTCACGATCGTCCATGACTTAACCAAAACCACTACAAATTTTTCGCTTTTTACTTACCTTTCTCCTTATCAACAGTTGAGTTGTGATTCGATGTCAGTATCCTCACTTACCATACTATTCTTTCATTATCATACATACATGTCAATATACTATCTTCTGACTGTAAATTCTTGTATAACATAAGTGAGCTCATATAAAATCTAATACAAATACATCCCCCATAATTTACATCATTTACATCACTGTGCTGTTTGTATGTTTAGATACAAAATCGTATAAAATGTGTATACCTTTCGCTCGATAGGAAAATGGTAGAGGACAAAAGGAATGCTGACCCTCAATCGTTCTCGCTCTACTGCGGATGCTTTGTAGAGAGGTGGAATATGAAAGGGGTGAGCTTACAGCTCAGTAAGGAAATCAGGCAAGCAAGTAGACATCTACACTATCTACTCAAAATAATGTTATGCCTCAAAAATATTATTTTCTTAACTCACTTTAAAAACATGTATTTAATATATATATATATACTTGTACAAATTAAATCCCATGTACAGAAATCATGTTTAGTTCTCAAATATAGGCATTTCGTGCAAAACAATGCATCTTTATAATTTCATAATGCCTTTAGATAATTCATGGCATTTTTATTCAAATCACTGTAAATATGGCATTTAAATCATTCACAACACAACAATCAAATTTTGACTCATCCCTCAGGTCTATCTGTATCATAAAATCAAAAGATATATCATGTGAGACTCTGTGGCTAAATGCGATAATATCCTGGACTATGGCCATATCCTATAATGTGATCCCAGGCTATATGGATCCTAATGTGCGGGGTAATCACTACTGCAACGGGAGGGGGGTCAGTTCATCACAACCGCCAGCTATCAACTCCTCAACTCCTCATACACATCACAACAACACATGGTACAGCGTACTCCGTGACATATACACGGTACAACGTACACCCGTGGACACTATCTCAATGGATAATCAATACCACGTCTCTAAATCCACATACGAACATCTCAGTAGTGTGACACTCAGTCTAGATGAGGAAATCATCACGATTTTCAACATGTCTTATATATCACAGTAAAACTACAGTGCGAGCCTTTGAGTGCGACTCATAGTCGACACTCCGCACAAACACTGTTTCACACATAAAAAACTCGAACTCTAGTGTGAGTAACACTCCAGCACTGGGTAATGTGTAGTTCATGTTTCAAATCAAGTACGAGCAATCGCTCCAGTACCATGCTATGCAGAAAACATATAAAACTGAGTACAAGGAATAGCTCTAGCACTCTATCATGTATAAATCGTATAAAATTGAGTACGAGCAATGCTCTAGCACTCTATCATATATGTCATGGAAATCTAGTGTGAATCATACTTCAACACTAATATATGTGGAAAACATATGAAATCAAGTGCGAGCTGTGCTCTAGCACGATTTATTCTTATATAATTCGATAGATGGCTTTTTTAAAAGGGATGATTTTCAAAACATAAAAATCAGCACTATAAATTGTGCTATTTCTCATCAACCATGAAAACATTAGCCCATCTACCTACTCTTCTACTAAACAGTAGTAAAAACACTCATAATTGTGGTTTCCATGCTTTTTACTACTTTTCCCAAAAGTTGACTTTTTTCCTAACTAAGGACAAAATCATAATTTTGCCTCTATCGAGTCACTATAATTATTATTCACTTTCTCTGACCCTCAGAGTTTTTAAGTGAATGCAAAAGCAGACGAAAATACATGCAGGTATCTCTAACTACTCGCAAAAGTCCCTTACCTGAAATCACTCAAGAAATTTTACTTTCTCAACGCTGCTCGATCTATCAGTCTGATTAGCTCCTCCAACAATCTCTAGAGCTATATATAACCATTCATTAGGTTAATTTTACTTTTCCTACTGTATTTCCCATTTAATATGATCTATTTCACTTAATGGGCATTAATAAACATTAATTGGCCTAACTCTGCCTTAAACCCATTTCCATTTTACTATTTATTTTTGTTTGGCCTATTGGGCTTGTGAGGCCCACCAACTCTTATTAGGCTTGTTTGAGACCCATTACATCACATTTGGCCGAAACCAATTGGGCTTGGCCAATTGGACCTCTCGGCCACATGCCATGGCCGAGAACCACGCATGCCTAGCAATGTCGAGCACCACGCCACCATTAGCCATTTCACTAGCCATTCACTTAGGCATTTTCACAAACACTTGGTTGGCGATGTTCTTAAGCTTAACTCTGTTCATTTAGGCATTTTACCAAACACCTTGATTGCCAACTTAATTCATTCATTAATTGATTAAATTGATTTATTCTAACTATACCATAATCATAAACACATATATACCAACTTATTCATGTCTTAAAATCATATGGGTATTCATCAATTTATCATTACCCACTCTCGGCTAATCCATGTTCATAGTGATTTCATGTGTTTCAATGCTTAAAACATATACCAATCAACTTAGAATAATTCATACATTAACATATATGAATTTGAAAGCTTGAAATTATACCTAGCTTGCACTTTCACACTTGGCCGACACTTTGAAGCTTCTCGGTTTGCTTACTTTGGCTCCTTGATAGCCAATTCCAACATATTTTAACTTCACTCAATTTGGAACAACTTTCATGAATATTGCAAGTTCCAAATATGTCTTTTTCATAGTGATTTCTAGTGAGAGAAAGCTTGACTATATGTTTGTTAATGGTTTCTTTGTGTAGCCGAGAATGATGGGTTCATGAAGATGATACATTGGCTGATTTTATAAGTAAATTACTTAGCCATGAAGCCTTAATTTTCAGCTAACAAGTTTGAATTGAATTGGTTTAGGTAATAGTTACCAATTTGGCTATGGTTACCTTTTACTAATAGGCTTGAAATTTACCAATTTGGGCCTCTCGGTTTGGGCCTTCCTAATGGGCTTTCGGGCTGAAATTGTTACTACACATCAGGCCTTCAATTTTCTAAATATTGGGCCCATGAATCGGTCCAAAAATTCGGTCTAATGGACCTAAGAAATTCGGTTCACACTTGTTATACCTTAATGGGCTTTAAAATTTCCACTTTGGCCCATTACGTTTTTACCCGTTAAATTTAATTCAGATTTCGATTAAATAAATTTTCCCTACTTTCGGGGATGATTATCTTGTATTTTGACCAAAAATAGTTTTCCCCAAATGTTTCTCCATACTTAGGTTAATTTTTCAGCATGGTTAGTCAACTATGGTTAAAGTCCACTTTTCTTAACTACCTTTGACTTTTCTTGACTATTGATCACGTTTGACTTTTTTTCAAAAATCCAAAAGTGTCATATCTTATGGTTTACACTCTCGTCTTTACGTTTTGGCTATTTTCGGGAGGTGAATATACCTAAAATACCTTAAACGGACCATTTCGGACTCGTTTAGCCCTTTTTGGCTTTTACTCTTGTTCTCTGTGTTCGAGACCAAATCAAATCGACTTTCCTTCATGAGCTCCCTATATTTTCTCATTTTAAGTTCTTTTGTTCAGTCAGAATGATTTAGATCCACTCGGTTTAGCCATGTGGCTCTTATAGCCATTTTTCGACTTATATGTAGCTTATAAGTGTTAAATCATTTCATTAACACTTAAATCAAGTAAATACTCTTCTTATGATTCCACTAACGAAATAAAGTGTTCGGACACATAGAAATCAAAAGGAACAAGCTACGTAAAAATACGGGTCTTACAACAAATTATCTAAAAATTTTAATATAATTAATAAAAATATCTTAAAATTTTACACTATTATTTTATTAATAACTATAATAATAAAACAATTATTAATATTGTTATAATTATATTTTATTTCACAATGTATTTTATACATTAATGTTTATACACTTTTGTACATGTATTTTATTTAATTTATTTTTACAACAATTTATGGGCATCATATTTTATTTTATTATATTTATTTATTCCTCCAGAAACATATTTTTCTATATTTCCGGGATAAATTGCTCAAAATAAGGTAATTTTCGATTTATCATTTTCGAACCAACTTCCTTTTTTGGACTCCCTATACTTTCGCATTCTTAGTCTATATTTTAAATCAATTTAACCTAATTTCATTCGATTTATTCCAAATTTACCCAAACTCTTATTTTACACTTCAGTGCATTTGGACGTCTAACTTAATAATTCAAACTTAAAATCCACACGAAATCTCTTTTTTGATTAACCTATTACGTATAAAGGTTCACACTAACACGTTCTTAAGGAGAAGACACTGAATTTCGGGTCTTACAAAACTGAACTAAGTAAAAATAACCTAAAAATGTAAAGAGTAGTCGACCCCTCCAAAGTCTCATCTTTTTGTTTATAAATTTATTAAAATGAAGGGTACAAAGGGAAATTCCTATCCTATATGAGTTTGCAATGGTTGGTCACTTGTCTTCATGTCATTGGCTTCTTAAAGAAGATATTTTCATGTCATCAAAGCCTTCAAATAGCCATGGACACCTCTCCTTCTTCTAGCACATTTCTTTGCCTTCTTGTCCACATAAGCATGCAAGGTGATAAGGGCATGTGTCCTCCATTCATTGGCCAAGATATACCTTGTTCTTATCCATTAAGAATGAATAAGAAACGGATACTTTGCATCTTAGGTGTTAAGGAGAGAAAGAAGGATGGTGACTCATGCTACATGATGAAAGTGTAGCGGTCTAGTCTCCTTTTAAGCCTATTTTTAGTCAATTTTCTACTAAAATGATCAAAAATCATCTAAAATTTATTTATTTGCAAAAAAAACTCCACCTCCTTTCTGTAGCAATGTACTCAAAGGTAGTGCAATCTTTGAAAAATCCTTATTAAACTTATAATAAAAGTCTATATGTCCAAGAAAAGAAAAAACTTACAATAATTCACAAGGTGAGGTCAAGAATGAACAATGTTTATCTTAGATTTATACACTTCATTTCCCCTATATGAGATTACATGTCCTAAAATTATTCCTTGTTTTATGATAAAGTGACACTTTTTAGATTTAAAACAAGATTAGTTTCCATGCATATTTCAATAACAAAAGTGAAGTTATTTAAAATTATATTAAATGAGTCTCTATAAGCAGTAAAATCATCAATAAAAACTTCAATGATATTTTCAACATAGTTAGAAAATATACTAACCACACACCTTTGGAATGTGGAAGAAGCATTGTAAAGATCGAAAGGCATGCGTCTATAGGTAAATGTGCCAAAGGGGCACGTAAATGTAGTTTTTACCTAGTCTTCGGGTGCAATCACTATTTGATTATAACTTGAGTATCCATCAAGAAAACATTAGTAAGAATGGTTAACTAATCTTTTTAGCATTTTGTAACGTCCCTGGATTGCACAAAAGCATACTAACTTTTTCCTTTCTTCCTACTTGTTGTCTATGTGTAATTTAGCATAACTAAAGGTACCACTAAAGGTTCCTTCCCGTGTCAAAACAGTGTTTAAAAGCTTATAGTGAGTCTTTCGATCTTACATTGGGTAAAAACATTAAAAGAGACCCAAGTTTTACTTATCAATGTAATTGACATAACATATAGGTTGTCAAAACATGCATAGATCTGTTACAAATCGATTTCAAAAGTCAATCGATTGGTTTAGAGGTTTGAAAGTACACTATAGTTCTAAATTTGAAGAAGGGATTGATCCCCTTGTTGAAGGGGATCAATCCCTAAATGGAAGAATGCTCTTACCTTGTTCGAAAAGCAAAGGGGATTGATCCTTATCTCATAGGGGATCGATCGCTAAAAGTTAGAAAGCTTTTTTTTAGAAAAAAATGATGAGGGATCTTAGGGGATCAGTCCCTGATGCACAAAAATGTTGTTTTGAGTAGGTTTTGATTCTCAAGCCTAACCAAAATACTTTCAAAACGTTAAACACACTTCATGGAAACCTTTTTCAAGCTAAAAATATCCATGATGTGCTTGCAAAACTCTCAAAACCTTTCTAAAATGAATTCATTTGATCCTAAGTTTCCAACACATTTCTAAATAAGCTAATTTCATGGATTCATAATCCTTTTATGCATTAAACATGTCCCTTTGGACACTATCACACCAACAAACACATCTCTTACCTTAATGTCTAACACTTGGCATAATTCGGATCCTTGCACCTATCCTTCAGTTTAATGCATTCTTCAAAATCCTTTGGCTGCATTTCCATAATACATTCATTAGTTATTTCCATCTCATTAACATAATCCTCACACATTAATAAGCCCATTTTTTACCTTCAAACCCTAAGGTAAACCTTAGTGGATTTTCCTTAAATTTCACATACAATAAGTTCTAAAATTTTAAAACTCTTGCCTTATGCCTTTGCAGATGCCAAACCATAGCTCTTCCTCTCGAAACTCTTCAACAACAATTTACATTTCAAATAACCTTTAAACCTCTTATCATAGCTTAGAAACCATAAATTCTTTGAGATTTAACTCAAATCTCTAACTTACCTCCAAGATTCAAGTCTTCTCTGTAAGATTTCATTATCGTAATAGCTTATTCCAAAATCCAAATTGAGGTTTGATGATAAGATGACGGAGATGAGGGTTGTGGGAAAGTTTAGGTGTTCGTCACTTCTTTTTTCTTCCATTTTTTCTCTTTCTCTCTCTTTTCCCCTCTCTTTTTGTGACACCCTGGAAACATGGAAATATGAGCTAATTTTAACTTAATTTCTTATTTAAGTTGCATTCTTGTTTAGTGCCAATTACTTAACTTTTTATTTTAACAAAATTTCACCGGCATAACGGCTTATTTATACTCATACCTCCTACAATATTCAAAATACATTTTTGTATCCCACAGTAGTTGTTTTTAAACTCTTTTCATAATTAATAGTGATTTCCTTAACCATTGCGTTTCCTTAATACTTCTGAAATACATTTTATTGTATAAACTGTAATTTTACAACTTTACATAGATAATTACCTAGATTGCATCTCAAAGTATCTTCTACATCAAATTGTCTATGCTATACAGGATGTTTAGCAATAACACTATGAGTATACCTTATCATGTACTGAAGGTAGCCTGGGGAGAGTATCGTGTCCACCAGCCTACGTCAACTACATGGCAAGCATAGAAAATGATCACTACAAATAATCTGTAAGAGTAGAGAAGGGGGTGAGCTTTTAAAAGCCCAATATGAAATGCATTTAAAACAATTTTAGTATCAAAACATACTAAACTCAAAATGCTTTTATACAGAACATTGGTAAACATACATATAATTATCAAAAACATGCTTAGCTTAAAACAAGTGAGTCAAACAACTTCGGATCACAATTTCACATGTCACAAAACTTATCACTTTTCTTTCGAAGTCATACAGAATATATCATGGATGTAACGCCCTGGAAGCGCGGAAAAATAGGCTAATTTAAACTTTTCTAAGTTTTTACTTATGTTGCATTCCTATCAGTGTCACATACTTAACCAATTTATTTTATAAAAATTTCAGTAGCATAATGGCTACAATTGGATCTAACCCAACATGCAAGGTGTCAATGCAGTTTATATCCACAATTCAGTTGATTTTAATCTCTTTTCTTAGTCATCATCATATCTCATCATCATAGCAAAACATCCACAATATAAAATTATATACCTCTCATTAACGGCGCAGTTACAACTTTGTTTATCAACATTTACACCTAACTTACATCCCAAAATCATCATTTACATTAGCAGTTAATGCTTTACCTAATGTCTGGAAGTAAGTAATAGTATACTTGACTTACACAAAAGCTATCCAAAAGAGGGTTGAGTCCGCTTGTCCACGACCAATACTAGGCAGATATAAGTGCTATCACTGGAAGTAATCTGAATGGGGGAAAGAAAAGGGGGATGTGCTCATCAAGCTTAGTAAGTAATGCATCCAAGCAGTGAAAAGTATAATATCAAAAGAATCATAGGCTTTTCATCATACGTAATAAAATGATCATTATATTCATATACTTTTCTCAAATGTGCATACTTACTTTCAAAACTGAATCAAATCAACATACTCTGAATGCTTATCATTTCTTTGAAATTAAACAAACATATGTCAGAACTTAACTTTCAAAACGGATTCAAAATCAAAATGGATACAAAATTGAGCATTCAAATCAAACAGATACAAATCTTATCATTCAAATCAGACGGATACTGAGCTATTCATTCAAATCGGAACGAATATAAAACTTATTCTTTCGGAGTTAAAACAGATAAGGAACATATCACTTTTCTTTAAATCAGACATATAAGTTGTAGAGACTAGGAATTTCATGTATGAACCATAAGTCTTGTTCACATGACATATAAGGTACCGATGGCCATGGTAAGGAGACTGCAGACTGGATCAGGGTCGTGCAGTGCACTACGCCACTAAACAAACATATTCAGAATGGTAGGTGGCGAAACAGAAATGCTCCGAGGGGTACAAATATCAGGCATGCAATCATAAGGGGCTGACCGTACCCAAGTGTCCAAAAGCAATGCACCATGATGTTTCAAAACCCCACTCGGGCTAAGCATGGAAAATGTCCAAATTTACATATTGCCTTAGTCTCAATACAAACTTTCAAAAGTCTTTCTATGTGGCACTTTGGACCCTTAGGATTCAAGAGGTGGCCCCCACACAAGGTGGCACGTTAGTCCCGTAGGATTTAAGAGGTGGCCCCCATAGTGCGTGACACGTTTGTCTAGTAGGATTCAAGAGGTGGCCCCTCACAGTCATATTCAAAATCACTTTTACATAACACAATCATTTTTCAAAAGTCTAAACACATATAGGTATTCTTTCCAAATACTCATATACATTCAAAAATATCAGAAAACATGCTCAGAGTGTTTAGGGGAAATGGGTTATTCTTCAATTTTATATGGAAAGTAGCTTTCTAAATTCGAAAAGTCTTCCTTTCAAATCTCTTGGCATACTAACAGATTCCATAGTTTCAAGTAGGTTGTTTTGAAAATTAACACTACTCAGAATACATCCTTTACCTCTTTCCCCTTGCTGCAGCGCAATATAATCGGGTTTTGAAATAATCTCGAGTAACGTGTAGAATACCCGAGCTACTCAAAATAACATTAAATCATCACTTCTAGGTCAATCTTAAAGCATATTCAAAAATGCATTTACTTCTTTAAAGTTGACTAATTTTGACCATTTTGCCAACTTTGCTCATTTTCTTAGTTTTACCGATTTAAGCTCTGGTCTAAGCTATCCTTACTAATCTTATCATTCTAATTCCATATCCATCATCAAAATGGTCTAGATACCCATTCATATTTACATTTCATACTCACCATCAAACTCATTTTGCCAAAATTCACACTTTTTGGTTTTCTGGTAAACTAAGCTTTAAATCAGACTTTTTGGTATAATCTTAAAGAACTATTAGCCTTAAAACAACCCACATTGTACCATAAGTTCAAAATCTCAAGGTTGGATGAAACCCTAAGGCATACAAAATCATTTCCATTAAATTCATTCAACACAAAAATCCATGGAAATAAAAATCAAGAACATGGCTTATCTTCGTCAACATTCATCAATTTTTTTCTCTTACATTTAACTCAAGCCAATCACTCCAATGATTCTTCAAATCAATCTTCTACTGTAAATCATCAAATGTATATCATAGATTCACTCCAAAACACAAGAAAAAACCCAACAAAAATCATCAAAAATCTAACTTACACTTATCCATGAACAGGACAGTTTCTATCTAGCATCTTCTCTCTAAGATTTCCCTGGGTATGTGACCTTTTTTTTTGTCTGGAGTTTTTATATGTTAAAGAGGACTCATATGGGAAGATTTTATCCTTCTTGGTCATTCCCGACCGAAAAAATTTCACAATGAACCCAGTACAGTGCCGCTGACTGGAATGAGGAGAATAAGAAGAATGACTGGTCCTCTCGGGTTTTTTGGGATAATGAGGTGATTCCAAAGGCACTAGTTAGTTGACTTAATTTATTAATTATCTGGAGGAGATGGGAGTCGTTGGATGTCAGGACCCCAGTTTCAATCCTTGACTTTAACAAAAAACCACAATAAATTTTTCACATTTTAACATACCTTTCTCCTCTTCAATGGTTGGGCTGTGATTCGATGTCAGAGTCTTCACTTACCATAATATCCATTCTCATACATACATGTCAATATATTATTTCTGACTGTAGCTGCTTTTATTATACATGTAAGATTTTATAAAATCTAATACAATTACATTCCCCATAATATATAACGTATACATCACTGTGCTGTTTCTATGTTTAGATACATGACTGTACATAATAAGTATACCTGATGAATCGATAGGAACTAGCAGTGGACTCTGGGACACTCTCCCACGATAACTCTCGCTCTACTGACGCTCTGTAGAGAGATGTAAAGAAAAGGGGGTGAGCATAACGCGCTCAGTAAGGAAATCAGGCAAGCAAGTAGATATCCACACTATCTACTCAAAATAGTGCTATGCCTTGAAAACATTATTTCCTTAACTCACTTTAAAAGCATGTCTTGAAATATAATATATATACTTGTACAGAATAAATCCCATGTACGGAAATCATGCTTTATTTCTCAAATATAGGCATGTAGTGCAAAACAATGCATTGTATATAAATCATGCCTTTATGTAAATCATGCCATGTATATTTAAATCATAATAAATATGGCATCAAATGATTCACAACACAAATCGGAGTCCGACCCATCCCTCAGGTCTGTCCGCAGTTTAAATCAGTCAATCAATGTGATATATCATGTGAGACTCTGTGGTAAATGCAAATAGTATCTTGGATTATGATCATATCCGAAAAGTGATCCCATGCGACACAGTACTCGATGTGCGACAATCACTGCTGTAACGGGAGGATGGTCAGTCCAATGTCAACCGCCAGCTACTAACATATGGTACAGCGTACACCTCGTGTCCCAAACACGGTACAAAGTACACCCGTGGACCCTCATAGCCAGGGTGCCTCCCATAGGACTTAGCCCTCGAAACTATGGAAATAAGTATACCACGTCTATATCAACCTCATGCGGATATCCTCTCTAGCTATGACACACAGTTACACAAAGATACAGGCATGGGTTTTAACATGTATTACATATCACACACAGTGTGCATCTTGAGTGCGACTCACAGTCGTCACTCCGCTCAAACACTGTTTCACATCACAAAACTCAACTCTAGTGCGAGCAATCTCTAGCAACTAGGTCAATGCATAGTTTATGTATTAAATCAAGTACGAGCAATAGCTCCCAGTACTATGCTATGCACAATATCAAAATCAAGTACGAGCAATAGCTCCCAGTACTATGTGATGTATAAACCATGAAGAATCGAGTACGAGCCAATCGCTCCAGCACTCTGTCATGCATATGTCATTTAAAGCTGAGTACGAGTAAAACTCCAGTACTCTATCATGCATGTCATGAAAATCTAGTGCGTATCAAAATCCAGCACTAATGTTATGTGGAAAACATATGAATCCCAGTGCGAGCTATGCTCTAGCACGATTCATTCTCACTTAATATGATAGATGGCTATTTAAAAGGGATTGTTTATAAAACATCAAAAATCAGCACTAAAAGTGTGCTTAAGTCATATCAACCTTAAAATCATTAGCCCATCTTTTTATTTTCATGCTAATAGCAATTAAACACTCACAATAGTATTTTCCATGCTTTTTGCAACTTCTCACAAAAGTTGACTTTTTGACTAACTAGGGGCAAAATCGTAATTTGCCACTATCGGGTCGCAATAATTATTATTCACTTTCTCTGACCCTCAGAGTTCTTAAGTGAATGCAGAAGCAGTTGAAAATACGTGTAGGTATCCCTAACTACTCGCAAAAGTCCCTTACCTAGGATCACGTCTCGTGACCTCACTTCCTCGGTGCTGCTAATTCTCGCAGTCCGATCAGCTCTCGATGTAAACTCCGGAGCTGTAAATAACCATTCCTCAGGTTAATTATAATTTTCCTACTGTATTACACATTAATACAGTTTAATTTCCCTTAATGGGCCTTAAAATCTTTAATGGGCCTAACTAGGCCTTAAGTCCATTTTCATTTTACTATTCATTTTCGTTGGGCTTATTGGACTTGTGGGGCCCACCAACTCTTATTAGGCTTGTCTTAGACCCATTACACCCTATTGGGCCTAAAAATATTGGGCTCGGTCCATTGGGCCTCTCGGCCACATGCCATGGCCGAGAGCTAGCCATTCTCAATTTTCCACCACGGCATGCCATACATGCTTATTTTCTAGCCATTTTCACTTAGGCATTTTCACAAACACTTGGTAGGCAACATTACCAATCATCATATAGTTCATTTAGGCATTTTATCAAACACCTTGGTTGCCAACAAATTACATGTATTAATCAATCAATTTGATTAATTCTAATTACACCATTAACAATAATACATGTACACTAATCCATTTATGTCTTAAAATCAAATTGACATATTTCAATATCCCATTTATCACTCTCGGTCGAACCCTCTTCATGGTGATTTAATATGTTTCAATGCTTAAAACATATATCAACATACTTAAAATCATTCATACATTAGCATATATGAAATTGGAAATTAGAAAATATACCAATTGTTGTGTTCACCCTTTGGCCGAAACTTTGGAGGCTCTCGGTTTGCACTCTATGGCTCCTTGATAGCCAATTCCAACATATGTTAATATCCTTTTAATTTAGAACAACTTCCATGAAGAATGCAAGTTCCAAATATGTCTAATTCCTACTGATTTCTAGTGAGAGAAAGCTTGGATGTTTATGTTTCAATGGTGTTCTTCTCTAGCCGGAATTGTGTGATGAAGATGACAATGGTGTGGCTGCATTTATAAGCCACTTACTTAGCCATTAAGCCTTACCTTTCAGCCACTATGCTTGACTTTCCAAATCTGAACCATGAGTCACCTTATGAGTCACCTTATGAGTCATAGTTAACTTTAACTATGGTTAGATATTTATCTCATGGGCTTTTCCAATTGGGCTTCTCGGTTTGGGCTTTCCTAATGGGCTTTCGGGCTGAAATTTTTACTATACCTCGGGCCTTTTATTGTCTCAAAATTTGGCTGATCAATTGGTCCAACAATTCGGTCCAAAGGACCTAAAAATTTCGATATACGTTTAGTATACCTTAATGGGCTTTAAAATTTTCACCTTAGGCCCATTACGTTTTTAACCATTAAATTTATTCCGGAATCCTTCCGAATAAATTTTCCTTACTTTCGGGGATGATTATCTTGTATTCTGGCCAAGAATATTTTTCCCCAATTTTTTCTCCACACTTAGGTTAATTTTTAACCATGATTAGTCAACTATGGCAAAAGTTCACTTTTTTAACTATAGTTGACTTTTTTCCTTAACCATTGACTAAGTTGACTTTTTCTCCAAATTTCGAAAGTGTCATATATTATGTCTTACACTCTCGTCTTTATATTCCAACCGCTCCCGGTGGATAATTTCACCCGAAACTCCTTTTCTCGTTAAAAAGGTCCATTTTACCCTTTTTAGCTTTTACACTCGTTTTGTATGTTCGGGTCTAAATCAAGCTGACTTTCCTTCATGAGTTCTCTAAGCTCTCTTATTTTAAGTTCTTATTTTCAGTCAGAATGATTTAGAATGACTCGGTTTAGCCTGTGATACCCATCGTCCACATTAGGCATTTTATGTAGCTTTTGCGTGTTAATTCATTCCAAAAACACTTTAAGTCTAGTAAATACTCTTCTTATGATTCAACTATTATTACATAGTGTTCCTACACATAGGAATCATAAGGTACAAGCTACAAAAAATCCGGGTCTGACAATCCTCCCCCACTCAGAAAATTTGGTCCTCCAAATTAGAACCAAGTCAGTCCTCAAATAGGTGAGGGTGCTTCTCTCGCATCAGACTCTCTAGCTCCCAAGTAGCTTCCTCTGAAGTATGATGCTGCCAGAGAATCTTCACTAATCCAATGGTCTTCGATCTCAATACCTTCTCCTTCCTATCCATTATCCGAATCGGTCTCTCTACATATGACAAGTCCTCTCGGAGCTCCAAAGGCTCGTAACTAATCACATGTGACGGATCCGGGTGATACTTCTGAAGCATCGATATGTGGAAGACGTTGTGGACACCTGATAAGTCCGGTGGCAATGCCAACCTATACGCCTTATCTCCCACTCGATCAAGTATCTCAAAGGGTCCAATGTAGCGAGGATTTGGTTTCCCTCTCTTCCCAAATCTCGCTATGCCTTTGGAAGGAGAAACTCTCAAAAACACGGATTCACCAACTGCAAACTCTAGTGACCTACGTCTCCTGTCAGCGTAACTTTTCTGTCTGCTCTGAGCTGTCCTCAGTCTCTCTACTATCAAGCGGACGTCCTCAGATGCTTGCGTAACCAAGTCAGGAGCAAAAATCTTACGGTCACCCACTTCTTCCCATCCAATAGGGGAACGACATCTACGACCATACAAAGCCTCATACGGTGCCATCCCGATACTCGAATGATGACTGTTGTTATAGGCGAACTCGGCTAGTGGCAGGTGGTCATCCCAAGAGCCTCGATAGTCTAGCACACATGCTCTCAACATGTCCTCCAGAGTCTGTATAGTCCTCTCTGACTCACCATCTGTCTGAGGATGGAAAGCGGTGCTCAAACTCAACTGGGTTCCCATGGCTTCCTAAAAATGTCCCCAAAAGTGGGATGTGAAGCGAGAATCCCTATCAGAGACTATGCTCACTGGTATACCGTGTAACCTCACTACCTCGCGTACATACAGTTTTGCTAATGAACTCAGAGTATCGGTAGCTCTCATATGTACAGTTCTACTAATGAACTCGCGTACGTACAGTTCTGCTAGGAAGTGGGCTGACTTCGTCAGTCTATCAACGATCACCCATATAGCATCGTGATTCCTGCGGGTCCTCGGTAATCCCATCACGAAATCCATGGTGATATGCTCCTATTTCCATGTCGGTATAGGTAGAGGCTGCAATAATCCTGCAGGTTTCTGATGCTCTACCTTCACCTGCTGACATACGAGACACTTTGCCACGAAGTCTGCTACATCCCTCTTCATACCCGACCACCAGTATACCTTCCGGAGGTTCTGATACATCTTGTTACTCCCCGGATGTAACGTATACCTCGACGAATGAGCTTCCACCAATATCAATCTCCTGAGTCTTGGATCCTCGGGAACACACAATCTGCCTCTGAACCTCAGTAGTCCATCAGAACTCAACTCAAAATCAGTCACGGTGCCCTTCTGCATCTGACTACTCACATCCACACAAAATGGATCAGTCTGCTGAGCTACTCTGATCCTGTCCAACAGATCCGGCTCTAAGCGTAGACTAGCTATCACATAGCCTGTATCCATGTCAGAAGGCACGACTCCCAAACTGAGGCTAGCAAACTGCTCTAGCAATTTATGTTCCCTAACCATCATATACGATACCATCCCCAGGCTCTTCCTGCTCAAAGCATTGGCTACAACGTTAGCCTTACCCAGATGATAAAGTATCTCACAATCGTAGTCCTTCAGAAGCTCTAGCCATCTTCTCTGTCTCATGTTCAGCTCATTCTGCGAGAACAGATACTTGAGGCTCTTGTGGTCGGTAAATATCTGAAACTTCTCCCCATACAAGTAGTGGTGCCATACCTTCAACGCAAACACTACTGCTGCTAGTTCCAAATCATGGGTCGGATAATTTTTCTCATGATCCTTCAACTGTCTGGATCCATAAGCAACTACCTTCCCATCCTGCATCAATACGCAGCCCAGTCCCTGATGCGAAGCATCGGTATACACTGCAAATCCTCCTGAGCTGGTAGGGATAGTGAGAATCGGAGTGGTGGTCAATCGACGCTTTAACTCCTCAAAGCTCTTCTCACAATCCTCGTTCCATATGAACGGTGCACTCTTTCGAGTAAGACGTGTCAACGGAGCAGCCAACTTCGAAAATCCCTCAACGAATCTCCGATAGTATCCAGCTAAACCCAGAAAACTCCTGATCTCGGTGACTGTCCTTGGCTGTTCCCATTGAACTACAGCCTCTGTCTTAGATGGATCAACTGATACACCATCTCTCGATACGACATGTCCTAAAAATGAGATCTGTGACAACCAAAAGTCACACTTGCTGAGCTTAGCATATAACTCATGCTCCCGTAACGTCTGCAACACGATCCTAAGGTGCTCCTCATGCTCCTCCTTGGATCTCGAATACACTAATATGTCATCGATGAAGACGATAACAAACTGGTCCAAGTATGGCTTGAACACATCGTTCATCAAAGCCATGAAAGCAACTGGAGCATTCGTCAATCCGAATGGCATGACCAAGAACTCATAATGGCCATATCGGGTACGAAATGCTTTCTTGGGTACATCTCCACTCCGAACCTTCAGCTGATGATACCCAGACCTTAGGTCAATCTTGGAAAAGACCTGTGCTCCCTGTAGCTGATCTAGCAAGTCGTCAATGCGTGGAAGGGGGTATCTATTCTTGATGGTGGCCTTATTCAACAATCGGTAGTCTATACACAATCGGAGGCTCCCATCCTTCTTCCTCACAAACAAAATTGGTGCTCCCCAAGGTGAAACACTCGGTCGTACAAAGCCCCTATCCAACAGCTCCTGTAACTGTCTCTTGAGCTCCTCCAGCTCGACTAAGGCCATGCGATAAGGTGGTCTCGAAATAGGCTCCGTACCAGGTACTAGATCTATACAGAACTCCATCTCTCTGTCTGGTGGTAACCCTGGCAATTCATCAGGGAAAACATCTGGGTACTCTCTAACCACAGTGATATCTGACAACTCCGGATGTGCCTTATCCATTTCTACCATGTACGCAATGAAACCTTGATATGTTGAAGGTTTTCTAAATCAGTAATCATGTAATAATCATAACCACTCCTTTCATTTATTTATTTTTTTTAAAACTTTACTACATATCTTGTAGGGTTAGGAAACATAACTATCTTAGCATAACAATCTAAAACAGCATGGTTTGCAGATAGCCAATCCATTCCTAATATTATATCAAAGTCACTCATACTTAGTAATATTAGATTAGCTGTCATCTCCTTATCCCCTACTATCAACTTGCAGTCATTATATACATATTCTACAACTTGACTACTATTCATAGGCGTACTGATTAACATCATCATACATAAACGTGTACGCTCTACATGTCTTGCTAATTTACATGCAATTGAAGGCGATACAAAAGAATGCGTGGCACCAGGATCAATTAAAACGTATGCTTCAATATCATAAATCAGGATGTTACCTCGAATCACATCCGATGAAGCATCAGCTGTTCCCTGGTCCAAAGCATGTACTCGCCCTTGACCCATCACTTGTTTCCCCTTCTCCTCTGCAGTCGCTCTACCTCTCTGAGCAGACGTACCAGCTGGGGTTCTATCATACTCCATGCCCCTCTGTGGTGCAGTCACATACGGCGCTGGGCACTCTCTAGCCATGTGCCCCTATTTCCCACATCGGAAACATACCATAGCACCCTGTGGACACGGTCTATCTCCATGTGATCTGCCGCATCTTCTACACTGATCTGCAGCAGGTCGCGATCCTCCCATGACAATGCCCTTCGCTGGGGCTACAGTTGGATAAGAAGGAGGTCTAGCATATCTATCTCGTGTCCCCTCTATCCGTGATCTCTTACCGAAGGATCTCTTTCCCCCTCGATAACTAAAATCTCTAGCGGGTCTCTTCTTCTGCAAGTCTAGGCTACGGCTAAACTTCCCAAACTCGGAAGCATTCCTCTCATAGTCCTGCTCACATAGTTGCGCCCTGCGCACTGCCTCCTTATAAGTCACTATGTTCAGCGGAACTAACTTGGACCGCAGCACTGGTCTCAACCCGTCGATGAATCTGTGGACCTTCCTGGTCTCACTGTACATGGTATCCAGGTCATATCTTTCTAGGGATAGGAATCGAGTCTCATACTCGTCTACAGATAAACTCCCCTGGTGTAGTCCCAAAAATTCTGCCTGTAGTTTTCGCTGTGCGGTGTCGGGAACAAACTGCCTCCTGAAGGCCTCCCGAAATATATCCCAACTGATATCCGTGTGTCGGGATCTCAATATAGGTCAGGTGGACTTCCACTAATGCTCTGCAGCTCCCTTCAGTAGGAACGCAGCAAACGCGACCATCTCTAAGGTCGTGCACTCGAAGAATCCATAAAGCTTCTCCAGCTCTGCTAACCACTCCTCAGTAGCCATTGGGTCCTTGACCCCACTAAATGATGGAGGTCTAAACTTCTGGAACTCCCTCAACCGATGCAGATCACATCCATATCCTAATCCACTACCACCCGAAACCGGTGGGGGTGTAGGAGTATCTACTGTCCTCTGTGCATCACCTGTCTGCGTAGGTGTATCAGGGGCAACTGCCTCTCCTGTAGCAGCTCCTGCCTCCTATCTCTGCCTACCTGGCATTGTCTGTGCCAGTATCTCAATAATAGTCTCGAGACCACGTTCTAATCTCGTGAAGCGCATCTCAACACACTCGGGTGCCTCAGTAGCACCTGGAGTCTCATGCGTAGGTAATGGTCCGGCAGCGGCTCGCCCCTCGGGTCTATCTCCCCGGCCTCGAGCCCTACCTCTCATACCTCTACCACTACGCGTATTTGCCATATCGGCAAAGTTCCTGCATTCAAAATAGTGAATCAGTCCATTTCCTATCTGGTATACACAGTTATATCTAAACACAGCACAGTACTATGGGGATGTACACTTTCCTATTTTTCTAACACCAACTCACATCAGACCAACTTCTGCTCTGACACCATCCTGTCAGGACCCCAGTTTCAATCCTTGACTTTAACCAAAAACCACAATAAATTTTTCGCATTTTAACATACCTTTCTCCGCTTCAATGGTTGGGCTGTGATTCGATGTCAGAGTCTTCACTTACCATAATATCCATTCTCATACATACATGTCAATATATTATTTCTGACTGTAGCTGCTTTTATTATACATGTAAGATTTTATAAAATCTAATACAATTACATTCCCCATAATATATAACGTATACATCACTGTGCTGTTTCTATGTTTAGATACATGACTGTACATAATAAGTATACCTGATGAATCGATAGGAACTAGCAGTGGACTCTGGGACACTCTCCCACGATAACTCTCGCTCTACTGACGCTCTGTAGAGAGATGTAAAGAAAAGGGGGGTGAGCATAACGCGCTCAGTAAGGAAATCAGGCAAGCAAGTAGATATCCACACTATCTACTCAAAATAGTGCTATGCCTTGAAAACATTATTTCCTTAACTCACTTTAAAAGCATGTCTTGAAATATAATATATATACTTGTACAGAATAAATCCCATGTACAGAAATCATGCTTTATTTCTCAAAATAGGCATGTAGTGCAAAACAATGCATTGTATATAAATCATGCCTTTATGTAAATCATGCCATGTATATTTAAATCACAATAAATATGGCATCAAATGATTCACAACACAAATCGGAGTCCGACCCATCCCTCAGGTCTGTCCGCAGTTTAAATCAGTCAATCAATGTGATATATCATGTGAGACTTTGTGGTAAATTCAAATAGTATCCTGGATTATGATCATATCCGAAAAGTGATCCCATGCGACACAGTACTCGGTGTGCGGCAATCACTGCTGTAATGGGAGGATGGTCAGTCCAATGTCAACTGCCAGCTACGTAACACATGGTACAGCGTACACTTCGTGTCCTAAACACGGTACAAAGTACACCCGTGGACCCTCATAGCCAGGGTGCCTCCCATAGGACTTAGCCCTCGAAACTATGGAAATAAGTATACCACGTCTATATCAACCTCATGCGGATATCCTCTCTAGCTATGACACACAGTCACACAAAGATACAGGCATGGGTTTTAACATGTATTACATATCACACACAGTGTGCATCTTGAGTGCGACTCACAGTCGTCACTCCGCTCAAACACTGTTTCACATCACAAAACTCAACTCTAGTGCGAGCAATCTCTAGCAACTAGGTCAATGCATAGTTTATGTATTAAATCAGGTACGAGCAATAGCTCCAGTACTATGCTATGCACAATA
This sequence comes from Firmiana major, assembly GCA_033439115.1. Classification (NCBI taxonomy): domain Eukaryota; kingdom Viridiplantae; phylum Streptophyta; class Magnoliopsida; order Malvales; family Malvaceae; genus Firmiana; species Firmiana major. The sequence continues at coordinate 38,043,637 of CM065902.1, forward strand.
TCAAAATCAAGTACGAGCAATAGCTCCCAGTACTATGTCATGTATAAACCATGAAGAATCGAGTACGAGCCAATCGCTCCAGTACTCTGTCATTCATATATCATTTAAAGCTGAGTACGAGTAAAACTCCAGTACTCTATCATGCATGTCATGAAAATCTAGTGCATATCAAAATCCAGCACTAATGTTATGTGGAAAACATATGAATCCCAGTGCGAGCTATGCTCTAGCACGATTCATTCTCACATAATATGATAGATGGCTATTTAAAAGGGATTGTTTATAAAACATAAAAAATCAGCACTAAAAGTGTGCTTAAGTCATATCAACCTTAAAATCATTAGCCCATCTATTTATTTTCATGCTAATAGCAATTAAACACTCACAATAGTATTTTCCATGCTTTTTGCAACTTCTCACAAAAGCTGACTTTTTGACTAACTAGGGGTAAAATTGTAATTTGCCACTATCGGGTCGCAATAATTATTATTCACTTTCTCTGACCCTCAGAGTTTTTAAGTGAATGCAGAAGCAGTTGAAAATACGTGCAGGTATCTCTAACTACTCACAAAAGTCCCTTACCTCGGATCACGTCACGTGACCTCACTTCCTCGGTGCTGCTAATTCCTGCAGTCCGATCAGCTCTCGATGTAAACTCCGGAGCTGTAAATAACCATTCCTCAGGTTAATTATAATATTCCTACTGTATTACACATTAATACAGTTTAATTTCCCTTAATGGGCCTTAAAATCCTTAATGGGCCTAACTAGGCCTTAAGTCCATTTTCATTTTACTATTCATTTTCGTTGGGCCTATTGGGCTTGTGGGGCCCACCAACTCTTATTGGGCTTGTCTTAGACCCATTACACCCTATTGGGCCTAAAAATATTGGGCTTAGCCCATTGGGCCTCTCGGCCACATGCCATGGCCGAGAGCTAGCCATTCCCGGTTTTCCACCATGGCATGCCATACATGCTTATTTCCTAGCCATTTTCACTTGGGCATTTTCACAAACACTTGGTAGGCAACATTACCAATCATCATATAGTTCATTTAGGCATTTTATCAAACACCTTGGTTGCCAACAAATTACATGTATTAATCAATCAATTTGATTAATTCTAATTACACCATTAACAATAATACATGTACACTAATCCATTTATGTCTTAAAATCAAATTGACATATTTCAATATCCCATTGATCACTCTCGGCCTAACCCTCTTCATGGTGATTTAATATGTTTCAATGCTTAAAACATATATCAACATACTTAAAATCATTCATACATTAACATATATGAAATTGGAAATTAGAAAATATACCAATTGTTGTGTTCACCCTTTGGCCGAAACTTTGGAGGCTCTCGGTTTGCACTCTATGGCTCCTTGATAGCCAATTCCAACATATGTTAATCTCTTTTCAATTTGGAACAACTTCCATGAAGAATGCAAGTTCCAAATATGTCTAATTCCTAGTGATTTCTAGTGAGAGAAAGCTTGGATGTTTATGTTTCAATGGTGTTCTTCTCTAGCCGGAATTGTGTGATGAAGATGACAATGGTGTGGCTGCATTTATAAGCCACTTACTTAGCCATTAAGCCTTACTTTTCAGCCACTATGCTTGACTTTCCAAATCTGAACCATGAGTCACCTTATGAGTCACCTTATGAGTCATAGTTAACTTTAACTATGGCTAGATATTTATCTCATGGGGTTTTCCAATTCGGCTTCTCGGTTTGGGCTTTCCTAATGGGCTTTCTGGCTGAAATTTTTACTATACCTCGGGCCTTTTATTGTCTCAAAATTTGGCCGATCAATTGGTCCAACAATTCGGTCTAAAGGACCTAAAAATTTCGATATACGTTTAGTATACCTTAATGGGCTTTAAAATTTTCACCCTAGGCCCATTACGTTTTTAACCATTAAATTTATTCCGGAATCCTTCCGAATAAATTTTCCTTACTTCCGGGGATGATTATCTTGTATTCTGGCCAACAATATTTTTCCCCAATTTTTTCTCCACACTTGGTTAATTTTTAACCATGATTAGTCAACTATGGCAAAAGTCCACTTTCTTAACTATAGTTGACTTTTTTCCTTAACCATTGACTAAGTTGACTTTTTCTCCAAATTTCTAAAGTGTCATATATTATGTCTTACACTCTTGTCTTTATATTCCAACCGCTCCTGGTGGATAATTTCACCCGAAACTCCTTTTCTCACCAAAAAGGTCCATTTTACCCTTTTTAGCTTTTACACTCGTTTTGTATGTTCGGTCTAAATCAAGCTGACTTTCCTTCATGAGTTCTATACGCTCTCTTATTTTAAGTTCTTATTTCCAGTCAGAATGATTTAGAATGACTCGGTTTAGCCTATGATACCCATCGTCCACATTAGGCATTTTATATAGCTTTTGCATGTTAATTCATTCCAATAACACTTTAAGTCTAGTAAATACTCTTCTTATGATTCAACTATTATTACATAGTGTTCATACACATAGGAATCATAAGGTACAAGCTACAAAAAATCTGGGTCTGACATTGGATGAGAAGAGGGTAATCAAATCCAAGGGTTACCATGATTGGTCTGCTGACTTGAACTCGGCAGATTTTCTGCCCTGTTTTGTAAAATCCCAAAAACATATTTCTAGTTTAATTTCATCCAATTTATCACTTCTCCAATATTCTATTATGTCTCTAGTATCTCTCATAAAAATATGAGGGTCATTTGTTTAAGAAAATTTCCCCGATTGAGCTCATTTTACTCGATTGGGCCAATATCGAGCAAAATGGCTTTAAGCTTTTGGTTCACTTTAAAAATTCATTTAAACATCCAAACCTCCATATTTCCACTTGATTTTAATTTTCCAAGTAAATCTTACCTTATACTAAATTTCCATGGCCTCAGAATAATTTTCTTGAATTTCTATAATTTATGCCAAATTTATTTCTTAACTAGGCCCACTTTTCTCGGTTTATCGTAAACTCGAGTTTTATTAGCTTTTTCACTTCTATTACTTTAGTTTTCACTTCCTAACATTATTTTATGAACTTACATACATTCTTAAGTGAATTTTCGAGTTCAGAGTCTTATCTCCATTTTCGTGCCACTGAGCCCTGTTCACAGTCCTGAGTGCTTTAAACACTTTGGGCCTGCATAACATTATTCTGAGTACTTGGCTATTTCTCAACTTTCATTTACTAATTAATGTGGAAATTTTGGCTTTTACAATGGAGACTAGGCAAATACACATAGTAAGCATAAGTCATGTTCATACAAACTTAACCTCGTAATGGGGAGACAATAAACAAACAGAGTACCGATGGCCATGGTAAGGGGATTATAGACTGGATCAGGGTCGTATAGTGCCCTACGCCACTAAAGACCAAAATGAACAATGCATGAAGTGGCGAAAGATAAGGCACCAAGTGTGCAACACATGCATGACGTGGTTAAACATGCACCACAAATGACTAAAATATACACGATGTGGCATAAGGCATGCACCACAAAGGACCGAACTCCACATGGGCCATGCATGACAAATATCATGAACTACATTTTACCTTAGTCTCAAAACGAAACTTCCAAATTCTTTTTCGGGCTTATTAACCCGCTTACTAATAAAATTGACATTTAGGTCAAATTCTCATATTCCTAAGAACTGATTCATAAAACACATTTTTGTATTAAAACTTTCTTTTCCAAAACATTTATAGGTGTGAAAGAAAGTACACTCCAAAAGCTTAGTCAAGTTGGTTTTTCTTTCGATTTTCGGCTTATGGATAAACAACACTTTTTAGGCATCGAAACACATTTTGTAAACACTATCATACTTCAACCATATTTGTGTATTAAAGGAGAGGTAACGAGATACTAATATCGCTTTAAATTATGCCTCTTACCTATTGAATCTTGGGCAGCATAAAATTACTGGGTATTAGGCTTACCTAGATTTGCATGCCAATACCCCGAGCTACCCAAGATAGCTCCAAAATCATTAGATGCTATTCAAATTCATCTTTGTATACTTAAACATGCATTGTCTTATATAAACTTCATTAAATTTGGCTATTTCTGACAACTTCGTTATTAGCTCGATTTTATCAATAAATGTGTCAATTTAAGCTATTTCAATAGTTTCTCTTACTCTAACTTTAATCTTATAAACCTAATAGCTTACACACTTATTCAAGTCCTTAGTTAACATACAACAATTTATCAAATCATTAATTTTGACACTTTTATAGTTTTCCACTAAATCGAGCTATAAATCGAGCTTTTGGGTATTAAACAATCATTCTACAACACATGATTCAACCAAATTTCATTTTCTCCCCAATACACCAAGGCTAGTCAAAACTATAACTCACTTTAGAAATTATTTCTTCACTTTCTACTTTAGTAAAAATCATTTAAATCCATCGAACAACAACATATCTAAAAATTATCATCTTCCATAAACTTCTTGCTCCAAAAATGATTCTCAACTATAAATATACATGCATACAACTTAGTATCATCAAAAAGAAACTTAAAAACCAACCAAGAGTTCACGAATTTAAGTTTTCTCTCACCTTTGAAACAAGGTAGATTTTTCCCTTGCTCTTCTTACTAACGTTTCACCGAGCAAATCAACTTGTTTAGGGATGAATTGTTTATATGTTGTAGAAGACTCAGGAAGGAGGATTTTTTTTCTTTTGAACGAGCTCTAAAAGTGTCCAAAAGGTGGCCAAAATAATCGCATAATTCAAGATAAGGGAGGGCGCCCATGACAAAAAGGAAGAGGAAGAACTTTTAGGGTTGAGGTCGGTTTAAGGTGGTTTTTACCTTTCCAAAAAGGGCATGAAGTTTTCTTTAACTTAGGAAAAGATCAGGGTCAAAGTCTTTTTGGAAGGTCTTCAAATTTAGGCCTTTTTGTTGTGCTAGCAGATTGCTGTGCTTGGCCTTCCAGTCACTCTGTTTTCATAAATTCCAAAAAAATATTTTCAGCTTAATTTCTTCAAAATTTCCACTTCTCATGTGTTCTACTAAGTCCCTAGTATGTCCCATAAAAAATTCGGGGCTCATCTGTTTAAGAAAAGTTTCCCGTTTGAGCCTATTTTACCCAATGTAGTCATTATCGAATGAAATTCCTTAAGGTTTTTGATTTACTTTAAAATTTAATTTTACCACTGAGACCTCCACATTTCAACTAAATTTTCATTTACCAAGTCAATTATACCTTATATTAATTTCATATGACTTTAGAATAAGTTTCTCAAATTTAGTGAATTTATTTCGAAATTATTTCACTTATTAGGCCTAATTTCTCGGTTTAGTGTTAACTCAAGTTTTTACTAACTTTTTCACTTTCAATACCTTAGTTTCACCTTCTAACCACCAAAGCATACTCATAAATGCAAATCTTACCTCGATTTTCATGCCACGAGCTTCGTAACCCTAATCCGAGTGCTTTAGTTATTCTGGGCCCTACTTGAACACTTAAGTAAGTCTTTAAACTTCACATCCTAGCTTTAAAGTAAACAATAGTATGAAAAGTTGGGTTTTTCATTTCTCCCTACCTTTTAAGGATTTGGTCCTCCAAATTTAGGCTGGTCCATTGAACAATTGAGTGTACTTCTCTCTCATGTGGCTTTCAAGCTCCGAGTAGCTTCTTCTGTGGAGTGGTGTTGCCAAAGAACCTTCACTAATGGGATTGTCTTGGATCAAAGTACCTTTTCTCTTTTTGTTGAGAATTTGAACCAGCTGCTCAACATAACTCATATCTTTTTGTATGTCCAATGATCCATACTCAATAACATGAGAAGGGTCCGGATTATACTTCCTCAACATAAAAACATGGAAGACATCATGTACCCTAGATAACTGTAGAGATAAGGCAAGTTTGTAGGCAACATCCCCCACTCTTTCCACTATTTCAAATGGACAAATGAAATGAAGACTCAACTTCCCTTTCTTTTCGAAGCGCATGACACCCTTTATCAGAGACACTTTCACAAATACAAAGTCCTCAACTTGAAATTCTAAAGACCGCCTTCGTACATCAGCATAACTTTTCTATCTGCTCTGTGCCATCCTCAGTCTATTACAAATTAGTTGAACACCTCTAGCTGCTTGTTTAATAAGATCAGGAGCAAATATTTTCCTATCACCCACTTATTCCCAAGCTACAGGTGATCTACATCTTCTACCGTATAGAACCTCGTATGGTGCCATTCCATTACTGGTATCATAACTATTATTGTAGGCTAACTCTGCGAGGGGTAAATGATCATCCCATGAGCCTTTAAAATCTAATGCACATGCCCTTACCATGTCCTCTAGGGTCTGAATAGTTTGCTCAGACTGATCGTCGATCTGAGGATGGTAGGCAGTACTCAAATGTAACTTAGACCCTATAGCTTCCTGAAAATGAGTTTAAAATCTAAAGGTGAACCTAGAATCCCTATAAGATGTAATACTCATGGGAGCCTCATGAAATCATGCAATCTCTCGAACATGCAAGTTTCCCAAAACATTAAGGGAATCTATACTCTTGATAGGAAGGAAGTGGGTACTTTTAGTCAGTCTATCCACAATCACCCAAACTGCGTCATGGCTCTTTTGGGTCCTCGATAATCCCATAATCAAATCCATAGTAATATGCTCTCATTTCCAAGTAGGCACCGGTAATGACTTAAGTAGCCCTGTTGGTTCTGATGTTCAACTTTAATCTGCTGACAGACTAAACATCTAGCCATAAAATCTGCCTTGTCTCCCTTCAATCCAATCCACCAGTACACCTTAAGCAGGTCATGGTACATCTTAGTACTTTCTGGGTGAATGGTGAATTGAGAACAGTTAGACTCTCTCAAAATTCTCTATCTAAGGGTGTCATCATTCGACACATAAATACGGCTTCAAAACCTTAGCAGTCCATCATCATTGACAGATAAATCTGACTGTGGTCTCTCTTCAGCCTGGCTAACCAAATCCAATAACTTCTGATCATTTCTCTATCCTGACTTGATCTGGTCTAAGATACTGAACTCAATCTGTAGCTAGCTATAAATCCATCATCAGCTTTATCAACACTGATACTGAGATCAAGGAACTGTCCCAACAAATCCTATTCTCTGATCATCATATAGGACACCATACCATTTCTAATTGGGGTATTCGCTACCACATTCGCCTTACCCAAATGGTATAAAATTTCGCAGTCATAATCCTTCAACAGCTTTATCCATCTCTTTTGTCTCATATTGAGCTCCTTCTGATAAAAAATATACTTAAGACTCTTGTGGCTAGTGAAGATCTAGAATTTCTCATCATATAAATAATGTCGCCATATCTTCAGAGCAAAAATCACTACGCCTAATTCAAAATCATGAGTGGGATATTTTGCTCATGGTCTTTAAGCTTACGAGAACCATAAGTGACCATTCTACCATTCTGCATCAGCATACAGCCCAAACCTTGGTGGGAGGCATCGCTGTACACTGCAAACCCTCTTGAACCAATCGGAATGGTCAAACTAGTGTGGTAGTCAATCGATGCTTGAGCTCTTGAAAACTCTGCTTACACTAATCAGACCACACAAATGGGACATCCTTACATGTCAATCTGGTCAATGGAGCTACAATCCGGGAAAGCTCCTCAACCAATCTTTGGTAATACCCTCCAATCCTAGGAAACATCGAACCTCCGTCACAGTCCTTAGTCACTCTTACTTCAGCATTGCATCAACCTTAGACGGATTAGCAGATACCCCATCCTTAGATACAACATGCTCGAGGAAAGCAATCTGATCCAACCAGAATTCACACTTACTAACTTTTCCATAGAATTTTTTCTCACGGAAGATCTGGAGCATAATCCTCGAATGTTGCTTGTGCTCCTCCTGGGACTTAGAATAGATTAAAATGTCATCAATAAATACAATCATAAATCTGTCTAAATACTTCCAGCAGACATCATTCATTAAACTCATAAGAGTAACAAGGGCATTAGTCAGTCCAAAGGGCATCACCAAAAACTCAAAATGCCTATATATGGTCTTGAAAGCTTCTTTGGTACATCATCGACTTTAATCCTCAACTAATGATAACCCAATCTCAAATCTATCTTAGAAAACACTGAAGCCCCTCTCAACTGATCAAACAGGTCATCTATCCTTAGTAGGGGATACTTATTCTTTATTGTCGCCTTATTTAAAAGTCGATAATCTACACATAAATAGAGACTCCTTTATTTCTTTCTGACAAATAATACTGAAGTACCCCACGAAGATACAATCGGTCTAATGAATCCCTTATCGAGAAAATCTTGCAACTCCTTCTATTGTTCTTCTAATTCAACCAGTGTCATTCGATAAGGTGGCCTAGAAATAGGCTGATTGTCAGCACCAAATCAATTGTAAACTCAATTTCCCTCTCAGGTGGTAACCTCGACAATTCATCCGAAAAAACATCAGAAAATTCACATACTACTAGAACATCCTGAATACTAGGCGGTTCCTAACTATTATCAGAGACAAAAGAAATATCACCTTCTAAAAAAAAAGGTCATAAAAAATTTTAAACATATAAATAACATATAGCTTCACAAACATATACCATGCACTTGATTTCTTATTATCAAAACATGCATCAAATTTATCTGGTAAGAAGAAGGTGACAGTCTTGGTGTACCAGTCTAGACTTACACAATTGGTAGCTAGCCAATCCATGCCCAGAATTATATCAAAGCCATACATATTTAACAAAACTAGATATGCTAACATTATCCTATCTCCTCCTTTGATTTAACACGTTTTACACACCATATCAGTCATCTGTGATTCGTGCATGGGTGTGCTTATATGTAACATGTGATCTAGAGGCTTAGGTTCTAGATGCAATTTATGTGCAAATAGTAGGGAAATAAAAGAGTGTGTGGAACCTAGGTCAAACAAAACATGGGCTTCATAATTACAGATAAGAACTATACCTCTAATGGTTTCAGAAGAAGTGTCGGCTATCTATTTGTCAATGGCAAACACACGTCCCTGCGAGACAGGTTTCTTGCCATTGTCTATGGCTATAACCTTTCTTTGTGGGGCCTGTCTCTAGAGAGGCTGTCTCTCAGGTTTTCGTAGTTGCTCCTGAGGCTAGGTGGGTCTCATCTGAGGACAGTCCTTAATTTGGTGGCCCACAACTTCGCATTTAAAATAAGCACCCGTGACACAATGGTAAGGCCCACCATGCGGCTTGCCATAGTTCTTGCGCTGCCAAAATTCAATCCTAAAGCCTCGAGTGGTGTCTATGTTGTCAGTAGGGGTCTTGCGCTTACCAGCCCTCACCGAAGACTCATCTATTTGTTGTCTCTTAGGCTGACACTACCTCAGTTCTGATCTGGATGCCTCTAATCTTTTTCCCTTATCTTTGCCATTACCCCTGGATGCATATTAAGCTTGAGTGACATCAAGACCCCTCTCGATCTCCTGAGCTAGTCTGAGGGCATCCTTAAAATTTGTGACCTAGAGTCTCAACAGTCTATCACTGATCCTCGGTCTCAAACAAGGCAAAAACCTTTCGATACGATGCTTTGGGTCCTTGACTGTCTTAGGATCGTACCTCAATATGTTCGTGAACTGATTCTCGTACTCATCAACAGTCGTGCTACCCTGAACCAAATTCAAAAATTCCACTTGCAACTTTTTTTCAGCAGTGCGTGAAATATACTAGGCCATGAATGTAGTAAGAAAGGCATCCCATTAAATATTCAACTGACTGTCTACTAGAACTATTTGAGTGAACCTCCACCAATAATTAGCTTGGCCTCTCAACATGTAACTAGCCATAGCTACTCTCTCCGCATCTAAACACCCTAAATACTAGAATGTTGTTTTAATATCTAATAACCATTCCTCGGCCTTAATTGGATCCTTAACCCCTGTAAACTCTAGGGGATGCATCCTAAGAAAGTCCCGTAGTCTTTGAGTATCCCTATCATCTTTGGGTTATGGGACTGAAGGCTTAGGAGCTGGAGGTGTCAAAAGAACTTGTGGTGGAGAGGTAGAGGAGTGGGTACGGGTGTAGTAGCAGCGGTACCCGAAGTACTTGCCTCAAATTGCTGGCCAAACATGGCAGTGAGTGTACTAAGCCCCTCTATCATACTCAACATACGTTGCTCGAGCCTTATTATTCTGGTATTAAGGTTCTCTGGCTAAGGGGTAGATGGTGGAGGGGGTTGTGCCTACCTCTGTGGACGACCTTGTATACCGTTCATTATTTTGTGATCAATTACTTGCACGTAAACCAAGGTTTTAGTTATAACTTTAACAAATATGCTCACTTAATAACCAGACAATCATAAACAATTGGGATGTAATCTAACTTCAACTAGTCGACACTGACAATCTAGATAACCTTTGCTCTGATAGCATATAAACTGTGAAGCCCGAAAACGTGGAAATATAAGCTATTTTTAAGTTAATTTCTTATTTAAGTTGTATTCTTGCTTAGTGACGATTACTTACCATTTTATTTTAATGAAATTTCGTCGGTATAATGGCTTATTTATGCTCATACCTCCTATAATATTCAAAATACATTTTTGTATCCCACAACAGGTTTTTTAAATCTTTTTTCATAATTAATAGTGATTTCCTTAACAATTACGTTTTCTTAATACCTTTGAAATACATTTTATTGTATAAACTGTAAGTTTACAACTTTACATACATACTTACCTAGATTACATCCCAAAATATCTTTTACATCAAAATGTCTATGCTATACAGGATGTCTGGAAATAACACTAGGAGTATACCTTATCGTGTACTAGATGTAGCCTGGGGAGAGTGTCGTGTCCACTAGCCATTGTCAACTACTCGACAGGTGCAGAAAATTATCACTACAAATAATCGGTAAGAGTAGAGAAGGAGGTGAGCTTTTAAAAGCCCAGTAAAAAATGCGTTCAAAACAATTTCAGTATCAAAACACACTAAACACGAAATGCTTTATACAAAACATTGGTAAACATACTTATTATTATTGAAAACATGCTTAGCTTAAAACAAGTGAGTCAAACAACATCACACCACAATTTCATAAGTCACAAAACTTATCACTTTTCTTTCAAAGTTATACCAAATATATCATAGAGATTACACAAATACACATAGTAATCAGAAGTCACGTTCATATAAACTCAACCTCTGAAGAGGGAGACAGTAAACAAATAGAGTACCGATGGTCATGGTAATGGGGCTATAGATTGGATCAGGGTTGTACAATGCCCTATGCCACTAAAGACCAAAACAAACAATGCAAGAAGTAGTGAAAGATAAGGCACCGAGTGGGTAACACATGCACGATGTGGTTCAAAATGCACTACAAATGACTAAAATATGCACGATGTGGCAACAGGCATGCACCACCAAGGACCAAACTCCACATGGGCCATGCATGACAAATATCATGACTATATGCTGCCTTAATCTGAAAACGAAACTCACAAAATCTTTTCCGGGTTTATTAACCTGCATACTAATAAAATTGACCTTTAGGTCGAATTCTCATATTTTTGATAATTGATTCAAAAACACATTTTCGTATCAAAACTTGCTTTTCCAAAACATTTATAGGTGGCTAAGAAAGTACACTCGAAAAGCTTAGTCTAGATGGCTTTTCTTTCGGTTTTCAATTTTATGCATGAACAGTACTTTTCAGGCATCGAAGCATAATTCATAAACATGATCATAGTTTAAACATATTTGTGTATTAAAGGAGAGGTATTGAGATACTAAAATCGCTTTAAATTACGCCCCTTACCTATTGATCTTAGGCAACACAAAATCACCTGGTATCGAGCTTACCTCGATTTACATGCTAATACCCTGAGTTGACCAAGACAGCTCCAAAATCATCAAATGATGTTTAATTTCATCTTAGTATACTTAAACAAGCATTATCTTACATATAAATCATTAAATTTGGCCATTTCTGATAATGTTGTTATTAGCTCGGTTTTACCAATAAACATGTCGATTTAAACTATTTCGATAGTTTCTCTTTTTCTAACTTTAATCTTATAAACCTAATAGCTTAACACACTTATTCAAGTCCTTAGTTAACATGCAACAATTTATCAAATCGTCAATTTCGACACTTTTATAGTTTTCCACTAAACCGAGCTATAAATCGAGCTTTTCAGTATTAAACGATCATTCTACAACACATGATTAACCCAAATTTCATTTTCTCCCTAACACATTAAGGATGCCTGAAACTACAACTCACTCTAGAAATTATTTTTTCAATTTCTACTTTAGTAAAAATCATTTAAATCCACCAAACAACAACATATATAACCATCTTCATCTTCCATCAATTTCTCACATTGTTTGACCAACTTTGACCACTCCTTCTTGCTCCAACAATGATTCTTAGCTGTAGATATCCATGTATACAACTTAGAATCATCAAAAACAAACTTAAAAACTAGCCAAGAGTTCATGAATTTAAGTTTTCTCTCACCTCTGAAACAGGGTAAATTGTGCCCCTGTTCTTGTCACTAGCATTTCACCTAACAAATCAACTTGTTTAGGGCTGGCTTTTTTATATCTTATAGAGGTTGTAGGAAGGAAGATTTTGTTTTTTTGATCGAGCTCTAAAAGTGGTCGGAAGGTGGCCAAAACAATTGCACAAATCAGGATAGGGGAGGACACCTACTGTAGAAAAGAATGGGAAGAACTTTTCAGGTTGAGGTCGGTTTGGGATGGTTTTTACCCTTCTAGAAAGGGCATGAAGTGTTTTTTTAATTCTGGAAAAGATCAAGGTCAAAGGCTATCATGACTTGTTTTCCCAAAAACCATAAATTTTTTTTCACTTTTTCCTTTCAAGACCTTATACCTCTTTTAAATAGTTACGATATGAATCAATATTAGTCCTGTCATGTTACCTATCTTACCATCCATTTATATATCATATTTACATATCAATGTTTACTATCAACTAACTGAAATAATTTCTTCTATAAACTATGCTTTCACATGTTTACATTCCCGACATTACATCCATTTACATTACTGCGCTATTATATGTTCGGATATAAAACTATACAAGTGTGTATACCTTTACTCATGATGGGAAGCAACGGACAACAGGAATGTAAGATCACTGTCGTTCTCTAACACTGTAAGCACTTTGTAGAGGGAGAAAATGAAAGGGTGAGCTCAACTAGCTCAGTACAACAATTATACAAGCAAGTAGATAACTACACTATCTACATGTTCATAATGTCATGACCTAATTTACTTAAAATCACTACAAATTTACCTAAAATCAAGGTGTTTGATAAAATACCTAAATGAACTATGTGAAGCTTAAGAACATTGCCAACCAAGTGTTTGTGAAAATGCCTAAGTGAATTGGCTAAACAAATGGACATGGACGACATGCTATGGTGTAACCGACGACATGGGGTGCTCACGGCCATGGCATGCGATCGAGAGGTCCAATGGGCCAAGCCCAATTATTTTATGCCCAATGTGATGTAATGGCTCTCGGATAAGCCCAATAAGAGTTGGTGGGCCCCACAAGCCCAATAGGCCAAACGAAAATAAATAGTAAAATAGAAATAGGCTTAAGGCATAGTTAGGCCCATTAAGGTTTATTAAAGCCCATTAAGTGAAATATACTATATTTAATGTGAAATATAGTAAGAAAAATATAATTAACCCGATAAATGGTTATATGCAGCTCCAGAGATTATTAAAGGAGAGAATCGGATTGCTGGATCGAGCGGCGTTGAGAAAGTAGGGACTTTTGTGAGTAGTTAGAGATACCTGCACGTATTTTCATCTGCTTTTACATTCACTTAAAAGCCCTGAGGGTCAGGGAAAGTGAATAATAATTATTATGACCCGATAGTGGCAACTTACGATTTTACCCTTAGTTTGGAAAAAAGTCAACTTTTGAGAAAAGTTGTAAAAAGCATGGAAACCACCATTTTGAGTGTTTTTGCTATTGTTTAACAGAAAAATAAATAGATGGGCTAATGTTTTTAAGGTTGATGTGAATTAAGCACACTTTATAGTGCTGATTTTGATGTTTTGAAAATCATCCCTTTTTAAAGAGCCATCTATCATATTATGTGAGAATAAATCGTGCTAGACCACAGCTCGCACTTGATTTCATATATTTTCCACATATATTAGTGTTGGATTGTGATTCACGTTGGATTTCCATGATATGCATGATAGAGCGTTGGAGTTATTACTCGTACTCAGTTTTATGTGATTTATGCATGATAGAGTGCTGGAGCGATTAGCTCGTACTCAAATTTTATATGAGATGCATGATAGAGTGCTAGAGTTATTACTCGTACTCGATTCTTCATGATATATACATGACATAGTACTTAAGCTATTGCTCGTACTTGATTTGATGATTTTATGCATAGCATGGTACTGGAGCTATTACTCGTACTCGATTTGATACATGAACTATGCATGACCTAGTTGCTGGAGGTTTACTTGCACTAGAGTTGAGTTTCTGATGTGAAACAGTGTTTGAGCGGAGTGTCGACTGTGAGTCGCGTTCAAAGGCGCACACTGTATTTTATGTGATATATAAGACATGTTGAAAACCATGATTGATTTCCTTGTGTAGATTGAGTGTCACAGTGAGATGTTCGCATATGGATTTAGAGACGTGGTATTTATATACCATGTTATGAGGGCTGAGACCTATGGCAAGCACCCCGACTGTGATGTAGGGTCCACGGAGTATGTTGTACCGTACTAGTGGCATGGAGTACACTGTACCGTGTGGTGTTGTAGAGTTGAGGAGATTATAGCTAGCGGTTGTGATGGACTGACCCCCCTCCCGTTGAGCAGTGATACCCCGCACACCGAGATCTGTGTAGCCTGGGATCACCATTATAGGATATGGCTATAGTCTAGGATATTATTGCATTTCACCCCAAAGTCTCATATGATATATCACCTAACGGATTTATTTATGATAGGATAGACCTGAAGGATGGGTCGAAATTTGATTATTGTGTTGTGAATGATTAAATGCCATATTTACTTTGATTTGAATATCAATGGCATGATTTATCTAAAGGCATTGTGATATTTTCAAGATGCATTATTTTGCACTACATGCCTACATTTGAGAACGAAAGCATGATTTTTGTACATGGGATTTAATCTGTACAAGTATATGTATATATTTTAATCTGATTTCCTTACTAAGCGCGTTGTATGCTCACCCCCTTTCTTTTACATCTCTCTACAAAGAATCAGCAGTAGAGCGAGTGTGCTCGAGGGATAGTATTCTTGTTGTTCGCTGCTATTTCCTATCGATCAACAAGTATACATATTTTGTACGGTTCTGTATCTAAACATAGAAACAACATAGGGATGTATACGGTATATATTATAGGGAATGTATTTGTATCAGATTTTATATGAGCTCACATGTATTATAAAAGAAATTACAGTCAGTAGATAGTGTATTGACTTGTATGTATGAAAATGGATGAATGATATGGTATGCAAGGATGCTAACATCGAATCACAGCCCAACCATTAATAAGGAGAAAGGTAAGTTAAAATAAAAAAAAATTGGTAGTGGTTTTGCTTAAGTCAGGAAGGGTCTTGACATGACACCATGAGAGCCACCAGCCGCCAGGACACACATTGACGACGCCGAAATCGACAGATCGGTGAGGGAGATTATCGCGAGAGAGAAGGGGAGATTCATCGACAATGGCACCGATTCGACTCCACCCGAGGCCCGATGAAGAACACCCAGGCGATGGCGCACCGATTGGTGCCGAAAACTATCAGATAACCGATCGGATGATGTCGAAATGGCGAAGATGAGCCTGAACCAGTACAGACCGGTTTGGTGCAGTGAAGGTGAGTTGAATTGGACCGGACCGGTTCAACCAAAAAGAAAATAAAGAAAAGAAAAGAAAAGAAGAAAAAGGAAAAAAGAAAAAGAGGAAAAATTGAAAAAAAAAATTGGCGATACAGTCGAGCTACGGGTAAGCCAATAAGTGGTCAAATTGACTGATTTAATTTTTGGAATATTTAATTGGATTGATAATTGGTTTAAATTGACTCGAGTTAATTGGATAATTATACAGCATGACAATTGGCATCAAACGAGAGCTCGAGTCGGACTTACAGTCATGGAATCTCGAGTAAGTAACCCTTATTTACGACAATTTGCATAGTTATGCGTGTTAGAAATTTACCGCATAAATTACGGATTAATTTCGTATAAAATGGATTAAATTCTAGAATTTAAGATAAATTATCGTAAATAATTAATTAAGCTATCTGAGATTTTAGAATGAGGAGCAATAAATATTGATGTTCCCAATGAGCCTAATAGGCCTTGATGATGTGAATAGTAAGTGGAAAATAGGCTTAAGGCCGGCTAAGGCCCATTATGGTACAATCGATCCCAATATGGGCAAATGAGCTCAACGATTTAAATTAAGCCCAAAAAATTCAAAATGTAATTAATTATTTTATATTTGACCTGATTAATATTTATACGCAGTTTCGGAGATTGGATTAGGAGGAAATCGGACTGCGTGACGAGACATCAGTGGAAAGGTCAGACTATACAGAAAAATGAGGTAAAGGAATTTTGTGAGTAGCTAGAGGTAGCTATGCATATTTTTTTATAGGTTTTGTATACACTGAAAATGTATAAAGGTCCTAGAAATGGGTTAAAAATTTTAAGGACCCGAGATAGGTAAAAGACTATTTTATCCCTATTGAGGGAAATTCACCTAAGGATGGTAAAAGTATGACATGCATGAAATGCATGATTTGGGGAATTTTCGTAACTTCTTAGCAAAGCAAATTGGTAGATTGGCAAGCGTTTGCATAAATTTCACAAGATAACAATACGTAAGTGTTATTTAGATTTAAATGAAATTTCTTTGGAAAATGGGCCAACTATTAAGTTTATATGGAAACAGATGGTGCTGGAGCCTTACTCGCAATATATCTAAGTTTGTGAGTGTGCATAATGGTGCTGGAGCGGTTGCTCGCACCGATTTGTGTGACATGATATGCATAAAAAGGTGCTGGAGCGATTGCTCGCACTAGTTTTAATGATTTGACTTGCATGAGAGGTGCTAGAGCTTAGCTCGCACGAGTTTTAAATTGTGTGACGCATGCATTAGTGCTGGAGCAGGGGCTCGCACTAGAGTTTTACATACATGGGTGCTAGAGCCTAGCTCGCACCAGATTTTCACATGATTTTCGTGATAGGGTGCTGGAGCTTAGCCCGCACCAAATTTTCACATGATTTTTGTGATAGAGTGCTGGAGCTTAGCTCACACTAGTTTTACTTGATTTTATGATAGAGTGCTGGACTATAGCTCGCACTGGTTTTATGAGAAAATTACAGTCGTGCTTACAGCTTCGGGTATATTGTGTGTTACACCGATTAAATAGGCTCGCACGTGCATTTTGGTTTGAGACATGCTATGAGCCGTGCTTGGAGCTTCGGGTAGACTGTGTCACACCGATTAAACATGCTCGCATGTACCTTTTGAGACATGGCACGAGTATTGATATGAGCTATGGGTCCACAGAGTACGATGTACCGTGCTTGTCGCATGGAGTACGCTGTACCGTGTTATGATATATTATATTTATGTGGCGTCTTCGGATGCAAGTGATCGGGTTAGACCGATAGGTTGGATTTGACCCACCTCCCGTGGCGGTTCCCGATAGTGGTGATACCCCGCACACCTAATCCGTGTAGCCTGGGCTCACGAGGATATGGCCATAGTCCTAGTTATTTCCACGATACTTTGCCTAGTCTCGCATGTTACTATCTGATGTTTTGAAAGCTTGAGAATGTGTGGATTCTATGTGAGTCTGGACCATCCGAAGGAGGGGTTGGATCTTGACTGATGATTTTGTTTTGTTTTGAATAAATGAAATTTTCAATGTTTTTGAAAAATGATTGGAAATAAATGATTTTATGTCGATCAGGATCACTCGAGAGAGGGGTTGAGTCCTGATGAGTGTGATGGATGTGGATTTTTGAAATGAATTAATAGTTTTCTAAGGTTTTGTGGGAACTCAGCATGATGTATTTTTCATACTTGCTTATAATTCATTCAATGAAATGTTTTAGCATGGGGAGGTTGTCCATGCTTTAATTGCAAATGCATGATTTTGATTTAATTCATGCGTTTTATGATTTTACATGAGATGCCATTGAGGCATGAGTTGCATGATTTCCATAAGCATGAACAACTTTTATAAACTATGGCATTGATGTGTGCATGATTTCGTGCATGAGGTTTAAACGAAAAGAAATGGATTTAAGGGCATGACATTATGAGCGCGTAGATAGTGGAGTTATCGACTTACTTCCATAATTGCCTTACTGAGGGTGTGTTGCTCACCCCCTTATTTTCCCCCTCTAAAGAGTACTTTCAGTGGATATAAAGCGACAGTGATCGTGCATTCCTATTATCCACTATTTGCCATCGAGAAAAGTTATACACACTTGTATGGTTTTGTATCTAAATATGTAAATGCACAGTACTATAAACGTATATGACGTTAGGGATGTAAGGTTATGTAAATGCAATTGTGAACGTATTAGTTAAAGTCAAAGGATAGAAAAATCATCATGTGTAAATGTAACATGGAAATGGAATGGTAAGTAGTGTGAGGGGACTAACCCCAAATCATAGCCCAACTGTTGGTAGGATGGTCACGATGAGAGGAAGGTAAGAATTAAATAACAAACGAAAAATTTACTCTGATTTTTGGGTCGTGAAAAAATGTGGTATCAGAGCTAAGTTGGTCTGATATGAGTCGGTGTTAGCGGTTAAGGAAGTTTACATCCCCATGTATTGTGCTTTACTTAGATACAATTGTGTATATCGAGATGGAATTGTAGCTAAGAATTTGGTTTCGAATGCAAGAATCTAATTATTATAACTGATAGTCGTTATGGTAGAGGGACGAGAGTACACATGCTCGAGACTCAAGATGAGATTGAAGTGGAGGTTGGTATTGAGTATGCCCCATAGAGTCCGACAGAGAGATCAGATAGTATTGAGGCACACTTCGTGAGGTTGGAGCGAAGTGTGGAGACTATTTTGGAACCTATTTACTCAGAGTATGCATGGGATTTGAGGGTGAGTCGGAGCATTGGTGGAAGTCCGTTCGACCCATGTTAAGAGTTAGACATCCAGAGCTTACATGAGAGATAATTCTTGATGTATTTCGGTGACAACATATCCCGGACACTGCTTAAAGGAAATTACAGATAAAGTTATTTACTCTGACATAGAAGAAACTGGTTGACTAATGAGTATGAATCTCAGTTTATATCCTTGGGCAGGTATGACCACGACACTATGAACAGTGAGAGTCGAAATGTCCAAAAGTTCATGAAAGGGCTCAAACCGTTAATTAGAGTCTGATTGGCCCCGTTAGATATCACTACCTAGGTCGAGGCAGTGCGCAAACTACAGTTGTGTGAATAAGATTATGAGTTGCACGTCTCTAAGATTGGGAAAGGTAGTAAGGGCCGAAATAGAGATAGAAAGAGAATAGTGGATGATAGAGATGTCAGAGCGGAAAAGAGACCATTTGTAAGAGATTTAGTGCTATCAAGTCATGGGGTAAGATGATTGGTAACCCCTAGTGTATTCAGTTTCAACGGTTACGAGGGGTATTGTGATTGGAGGACCTCGACCTGCTACTAAGCAGGGTTAGATATGTGTTAGTTACCACGAAAATAATATTTTGGACGAGGGCGAGTGTAAGCCTTGGACCAGGATGCTACTGATTTTTCATCTGATGTGGTGGATGGTACCACCTTGATTGTGAATAATAAAACAACTATCTTAATTGATCCTAGTGCCATGCATTTATTCATATTGGTCCCATTTGCTTATAAGTTAGTGAAAGACGTGAATGCCTACACCCTTGGGCACAATTTTGATAGTTGGCACCCCAATGAAGGAGGGTTAACTAACGGAATAATTATGAAGAGATTATAAGTCGAAAACGGGGGAAGAAGTATAAGTTAGCCGATTTTATTTAATGGAATATGAATAATTTTGAAGTAATATTTGAGAATCAATTGGTCGGCTGCAAACTATGCTGTTCAGATTTTTATCCTAAGATAGTGATATAGTTACCCCTGAAAAGTATACTGTAAGTTTGGACAAGTAATGAAAGGGGGTAGCGATTGAAATTAAAAGAGTAAATCATTGTACTCACAGAATGAGTAATGATGGGAATGTTTTCTCGCTTGTGTGGTTGGAATGGATAAGGCACATTCGGAGTTAACAGATATCTTTATGGTCAGGGGGTTTCCTGATATCTTCCTGGATAATCTACCAGGGTTGCCACTCATTAAAGGAGTGGAGTTTTGTATTGAGTTGGTACTTGGTACGGAGCCGATATCCTAACCATGGTATAAAATGGTATTAGTGGAACTGGAAGGACTAAAGAAGCAATTATAGGAGTGATTGGATAAAAGTTCATCAGATCAAATGTTTCACCTTGAGGAACACCGATTCTGTTTGTGAAAAGAAAGATGAGAGACTCCATCTAAGCATTGATTTTTTTTGTTGAATGAGACTACCATAAAGTATAAGTGTTTTCTTCCACTGTTGATGATTTATTGGATCAGCTATGAAAACCTCAGATCTTTTTAGAAATCGATTTGAAGTCTGGGCAACATCCGTTAAGAATTCGAAATGTGAATGTGCCCAAAATGATTTTCGCAACCGTTAGGGCATTGATGAACAAGGTATTTAAACTTTACCTGGACTGATTTGCGGTCATCCTTAGCGAAGATATTTTGATGCATTCAAAGTCTAGGGAAGAGCATGAGCAGCAACTAAAAATATTTTACAGATGAATTGTTGAGAGCTTCTCGAAATGGGCTGCTCAGTTGACACATCTCGTTTGAAAAAAATTGCATATGAGTGAGATGATAAGTATGAAAGTAGCTTCGATGAGTTTTGGTGTATTGAGGTATGAACTGACCATCGTAATTATTTTCACCATACCAATAGCTCAAGAGGTTTCTCAGTGTATATGGATACCTCAAAATAATGAGTGAGTATTGATGCAAAATGAGAAGATAGTCGATTATGGATCCAGACAACTCAAGGATCATGAAAGAAACTATCCGACCCATGATTTAAAGTTGGCAGCGGTAGTGTTTGTATTGAGTATATGGCACTACTATGTACAAGGTGAGAAATTTCGGGTATGCACTGATCATAAAAGCCCCGAGTATCTGTTTTCATAGAAATAGTAGAATATGAGATAACATAGAGGGTTAGAGCTTCTGAAGGATTATGATTGTGGAAATTGTTCACCTAGGAAAGGCTAATGTAATGGTTGATGCCTTGAGAAGAAAGAGCCTTGGGATGGTATCACAGATGATGGTCAGGAAGCGTGAGCTGCTGGAACAATTGTGAGCCTTAGTGGTGATGTGATCCCTTCTGATGATGATGGTGATTATGTGACAGCTAGCCTGAGACTAGAACTGGATTTGAGTGAACAGATTTGACAGGCTTACCGTGATGATCGACAGGGTGTCGATAGTTGTGGGTCAGATTCAGATGGGTACAGTGACAAAGTTCACAGTAAATAATGATGGCTTACTGAGGTTCAAAGACAGTATAAGTGCTCCCTTGGACCACAATTGATGAGATAGTGTTATTGTCAGAAGCTCACTCTTCAGGATATACAGTACATTAGGGAAATAATAAATATAACGAAATCTCTGAAAAGGGTATTGGTGGTCAGATATAAAAAGAGACATTGTAGAGATTGTGGAGAAGTGTCTCGTATGTCAACAGATTAAAGTAGAGCAATAGAAGTTTGCAGGGTTATTGCAGCCTCTACCTATATCGACACGAAATGGGAGCAAGTTACCATGGATATCGTGATGGATTATAGAGGACCGCAGGAATCACGAGGCTATCTGGGTGTAGTCGATAGATTGACTAAGTCTACCCACATTCTAGTTATGAAATCCCCAGATACTCTGAGTGTGTAGGCAGATTTATGTGTACAAAAAATTGTAAAACATTATGTAGCGTCCCAAGGAGAATGATATCAAATAGGGATTTCGGCTTCACTTCCCACTTCTGGGAACGATTTTCAGGAAGCTATGGGAACCCGATTGAGTGTTAGCGCAACTTTCCGTCCTCAGATAGATGGTCAGTTAAAGATGACTATACAGGTTTTGAAGGATATGATGAGAGTGTGTGCCCTTGATTTTATAAGCTCCTGGGATGATCAGTTTCTACTAATTGAATTCGCCAATAGTTACAGTTATCACTTGAGTATCGGGATAACATTATATGAGGCATTGTACGGCAGTAGGAGTTGTTCCCCGACTTGGACTTGAAGAAGTGGGTGACAGATAGAGAATTGCTATCGAATCGGTATAATAAGTCTCTGAATGTGTTCAGTTGATTGTGAGTGATGGAGAATACCTCAAAGCAGATAGAAAAGCTATGCTGACAAGAGACGAAGACCGTTGAAGCTCAAAGAGAGTAGGTTTTATATTGAAAAATCGATTTGGGCATTAAATAGGGAGGCGAAAGTGTCGAGGTTGAGGACAATCTCCCTAGTCAAAATCATTTGGTAGTATTACACTCCAGAAAAAGTCATATGGGAATTAAAGAGTATGATGCGATAGACGTACCCGGGGTTGTTTATGGACCCATCTGACTTGATTCTAATTTGGAAGACCAAATTTCTTAAGTGGCGGAGATTATGTAAGACCCAAATTTTTATTATATTTCCTTATGATTCACGTGATGTAAACATGGTTGGATGTAAATTGCATCATAAGAAGAGTTGTACGTGAATGAAAAATGCAAATGGAATGAATAAAAATTCTCGAATGCATTTAAAGATCAAATGAAGGATTGAAATGGCAACATATTAAATGAATGGGAATCAGACCATTCAGATTGGAGATAAGGATTTAAAACATTAAAAATGAGAAAGGGTTCGTGAAGGGAAGTTGGATTGGTTTGGTCCCAAACACGTTGAAAGGTAAAACGATCAAAAGACCAGAATTCTGTGTCAATTCGGTATGAAATTGACACTGTAAACATGGATTCAAGGAATCTTGATCAGTAAAGGAGCAATAAATAATTTTAGGTTAAATTGATCAAGATATGAATTTATTGAAATAAACCAAAATTTTCACCTCGGGAAATTATCTCGAAAATACGAAAAAATATATCGAAAAGATAAAATTAGAAAAATAAATACATTAATGGATTAAATGAATAAAATATTAATTTACTTAGAATATTTTGGGCTTTATTATATTTTATTTGATTAAAATAAAATATAATAAATAAAAAAAAAGTAAAGGAATGAAAAAAAAAAGAGACAGAACTGGAAATCGCAAAAACGTGAAAAGGTAAGGAAACAAGGAAGCCAAGAGAGACCCCAGCTTCGGCGAGCCACCGACAAAAGAGGCCAAGCGAGGGTCGGGGAAGGAAGCCTGACACCGTGAGAGCCACCAGTCGCCAGCACGCACGCCGATGACATCGGAATCGACAGATCGGCCAGGGAGATTACCACGGGAGAGAAGAGGAGATTCGCCGACGATTACACCGATTCGACTCCACCCGACGCCCGACGAAGAACACCCAGGAGATGATGCGCCGATTGGTACCGAAAACTACCGAAGAACAGGTCGGATGGCGTTGAAATAGCGAAGATGAGCCTGAACCGTTACGAACCAGTTCGGTGCAGTGAAGGTGAGCTGAACCAGACCGGACCAGTTCAGCCAAAGAGAAAAGAAAGAAAAGAAAAGAAAAAAAGAAAATGGGAAAAAGAAAAAGAGGAAAAATTGGGAAAAAATTTGACTATACAATCGAGCTATGGGTAAGCCGGTAAGTGGTCAAATCGATCGATTTAATTTTTGGAATATTTAATTAGATTGATAATTGGTTGAAATTGACCCGAAATAATTGGATAATTGTATAGCACGACAATTGATGTCAAATGAGAGCTCGAGTCAACCTCGATTTACGTACCATCATGGAATCTCGGGTAAGTAACCCTTATTTACAATAATTTGCATAGTTATGCGTGTTAGAAATTTATCGCATAAATTATGGTTTAATTCCGTATAATTTATCTTAAATTCTAGAATTTAAGTTAAATTGTCGTAAATAATTAATTGAGCTATCTGAGAGTTTAGAATGAGACCCAATAAATATCGATGGGCCCAATGAGCCCAATAGGCCTCGTTGATGTGAATAGTAAGTGGAAAATAGG
Source organism: Firmiana major (assembly GCA_033439115.1). NCBI lineage: Eukaryota > Viridiplantae > Streptophyta > Magnoliopsida > Malvales > Malvaceae > Firmiana > Firmiana major. The sequence continues at coordinate 38,067,957 of CM065902.1, forward strand.
CTTAAAGCCGATTAAGACCCATTATGGTACAATCAGGCCTAATATGGGCAAACGAGCTCCACTATTTAAATTAAGACCAAAAAATATGAAATACAATGAATTATATTGTATTTGACCCGATGAATATTTATACGCAGTTTCGATGATTGGATTGGGAGCAAATCGGATTGCATGACGAGACATTAGTGAAAATGTCAGACGATAGAAAAAAATGAGGTAAGGGGATTTTGTGAGTAGCTAGAGCTAGCTACGCATATTTTTAACAGCTTTTGTATGCACTGAAAATGTATAAAGGTCCTAGAAATGGATTAAAAATTTTAAGGACCCGAGATAGGTAAAAGACTATTTTACCCCTATTGAGGGAAATTCACCTAAGGATGGTAAAAGCATGACATGCACGAAATGCATGATTTGAGGAATTTTTGTAACTTTTTATCAAAGCAAATTGGTATATTGCCAATGTTTGCATAAATTTCACAAGATAACACTACGTAAGTGTTTTTTAGATTTAAATGAAATTTCTTTGAAAAATGGGCTAACTATCGTTTGAGGCATGCCACGAGTATTGATATGAGATATGGGTCCACGGAGTGCGATGTATTGCGCTTGTCGCATGGAGTATGTTGTACCATTTATGATATATTATATTTATGTGGCGTCTTCAGATATGAGTGATCGGGTTGGACCGACGGGTTGGATTTGACCTACCTCCCGTGGCAGTTCCTGATAGTGGTGATACCCCGCACACCTGATCCGTGAAGCCTGGGATCACGAGGATATGGCTATAGTCCTAGTTATTTCTATGATACATTTCCTAGTCTCGAATGTTACTATCTGATGTTTTGAAAGCTTAAGAATGCGTGGATTTTGTGTAAGTGTGGACCACACAAGGGAGGGGTTGGATCCTGATAGATGATATTAGTTTTGTTGTGAATAAATGAAATTTTCAATGATTGAGGAAAATTCTTGGAAATAATTGATTTTATGTGGACCAGGATCACTCGAGGGAGGTGTTGAGTCCTGATGAGTGTGATGGATATGGATTTTTGAAATGAATTAAGTGTTTTCTAAGGTTTTTTGGAAACTCAGTATGATGCATTTTTCATACTTTGTTATAATTCATGTAATGAAATGTTTTAGCGTGAGGAGGTTGTCCACGCTTTAATTGCAAATGCATGATTTTGATTTAATTCAAGCGTTTTATGATTTTACATGAGATGCCATTGAGGCATGAGTTGCATGATTTCCATAAGCACAAACAGCTCTTATAATCTATGGCATTGATGTATGCATGATTTCGTGCATGAGCTTTAAACGAAAAGAAATGGATTTAAGGGTATGACATTATGAGCATGTAGATAGTAGAGCTATCTACTTACTTGCATAATTACCTTACTGAGCGTGTGGTTGCTCACCCCCTTGTTTTTCCCCTCTACAGAGTACTTTCAGTGGACAGAAAGTGGTAGTGATCGTGCATTCCTGTTATCTGTTGTTTCCTATCGAGAAAAGGTATAAACACTTGTATGGTTTTGTATCTAATTATGCAAATTTACAGTACTGTAAACGTATATGACGTCGGGGATGTAAGGTTATGTAAATACAATTGTGAACGTATTAGTTAAAGTCAAAGGATAGAAAAATCCTCATGTGTAAATGTAACATGGAAATGGAATGGTAAATAGTGTGAGGGGACTAACATCGAATCATAGCCCAACTGTTTGTAGGATGGTCATGATGAGAGAAAGGTAAGAATTAAATAACAAACAAAAAGGTAAGAATTAAATAACAAACAAAAAATTTACTCTGATTTTTAGGTCGTGACATGAGTAACACTCCAGCACTAGGTCATGCATAATTCACATTTCAAATCCAGTACGAGCAACGTTTTAGTACTATGCCATGTATATCATGGGAAATAAAGTGTGAGTAACGACTCCAACACTTTTCATGCAGAAAACATATAAAATCCAGTGTGAGCAGTGCTCCAGCATGATTTTTTTCACACAACTTGATAGATGGCTCATTTCAACGAGATTCTTTCAAATCAGTAAAAGCAACACCATAATTATGCTATTTTGTGTATTTCACGAAATCACTTGCCAATCTATCTATTATTCTGCTAAACAACAGTAAAAACACTTAAAAACATGTTTTCAATACTTTTTAGGCTTTTTCCTAATTTTCTTAATTTTACCCTTAATGGGTGTAAAATGGTAATTTTCCCATATCGGGTCTCCATAAATTTTATTCACTTTCTTTGACCCCCAGACTTTTTAAGTGAATGTAAAAGCAGACAAAAATACATGCAGATATCTCTAACTACTCACAAAACTCCTTTACCTAAAATCGCATAAAGTAATTCCACTTTCTCAGAGCTACTCAATCGCGTAGTCCGATTCACTTCCAATATAAACTATGGAGCTGCATATAACTATTTATCAGGTTAATTGTAATTTTTAATTGTATTTCACCTTAAATAAAATTTATTTCACTTAATTGGCCAGTTTACTCTTATTGGGCCTTGATGGGCCTAACACTATTTTAAGTCCATTTCAACTTACTATTCATTTCAACTGGGCCTATTGAGCTTGGTCCGAAACCCATGAACCCTTATTAGGCTGAGACCACATCGACTTGGCCCATTTGGCCTCTCGGCCATGGCATGTGGCTGAGAGCCATGCTTGCCACCTATGGCCGAGCACCATGCCACACCACGCCACACCACATCACCCTTAGCCTTATGCCTAGCCATTCACTTTGGCATTTCATCAAACATATGGCATACACCCTTTAATCTTTAGTTTTATGTTCATTAAGGCATTCTATCAAACACCTTATATGCCAACTGAATTTCATCAACCAAATTAACAAATTAATTGAAATTAAGCATGTCATAACCATGTATACATGACCATGCATTAAAATCACATGCTTGTTCATGAAAACCTAACTACCCATTTTCGGCCATCATTAATTCATGGTATTTTGATGTGTTTTGATCTATAAAAATACACCAATCAACTTAGAATAATCCATAAATAAACATACTAGAGTTTAGAAGCTTGAAATTATACCTAGCTACCTCTTCTCTTCTTGGCCGAGACTTAGGGAGAATTTTGGGTGAACCAATTCATCTCCTTGGTTGCTATTTTTTAGGTATGTTATTCCTCTCTGAATTTTGAACAACTTTCATGAAGGTTTTTTTATCCAAATATGCCTTGAAGTTACAGTTTTCTAGTGTGAGAAAGCTTAGAAGTTAATGTTTTAATGGCTTCCTCTTGCTTAGCTGAGAGCTATGGGGAAGATGAGGACAACTTGGCTGTGATTTTTCCTTAGACATACTTAGTCATTATGTCTAATTTTCAGCCCTTGAATTGGGCTTGGCAATTGGTTTGGGCTTGGGTTTTTTTTGGGCTTGTAAATAGGCTAAGGTTTGGGCTTACAATTTGGGCTTCTCGGTTTAAGCTTTTTTCTTGGGCTTTAGGCTGGATTTTTCTATACCATTTAGGCCTTCTATCCATTTTAATTTGGGCCCATGAAATGGCCCAACAATCGACCCAATTACCTATGTAATTGTCGGCCCATACTTGTTTAATCTTAATGGATTTTAAATTTTACATAGTTGGCCCATCGAGTTTTACCCATTAAATTAAATCTGGATTTCATTTAAATAAATTTTCCATACTGGAGGAGATGAAATTGAGTGTTTTAACCAAAAATATTTCTTCTATACTTTTTAACCTTACTTGGGTTAAAATTTAACCATGGTTAGTTCTTTATGGTCAAAGTCAACATTTCTTAACTAGCGTTAACTTTTCTTAACCATTGACCACATTAGACTTTTTCTCAAAAATCTAAAAGTGTCAATATACATGGTTTACACTCTCATCTCTATGATCTGACGGCTTTCAGGAGGTGAATGTATGAAAAACACCTCAAACGGACCATTTCGAGTTCGTTTAGCCAATTTTGGGCATTTTTCACCATTTCAATGTGTTCGGGACCAAATCAAACCAATTTTCCTTCATGAACCCTCTATGTTTTTACTTTTTAAGTTCTTATCTTTAGCCAGAATGATTTAAATCCATTTGGTTTAGCCTACAGCTCTTATAAACCTTATTTGGCCTTTACTTAACTTATATGCATTTTCTTCCTTCATTTAAATTTCCATTCCAGTAAATATTCTTCTTATGATTCAACTCAAATAATAGAATGTTTTACATGTAGGAATCATAAGCAATAAGCTAAAAAAAAAAATCAGGGTTTTACAGTGCGGGGCATCACTGTTGTAATAGTAGCTGGGTTAAATCTTCCCTACCAGGTAACAACTCCATAACACAATACTCACGATACATCGTACTCTGTGTTTCGTACACGGTACAAAGTACTCTATGGACCCTATGTCAAATCGATAGTCATATTCCATGTCTCAAAAAGCACGTGCGAGTATCTTATACGTGTGACACACAATCTACACGAGGTCTCCAGGATGACTATTTCATGTCATCTCTTTCAAAGCTAGTATGTGTGAGTAAATTCCAGCACGACCTTATGCATAATTCATAAAAAATCTAGTACGAGCAATGCTCCAGCACTATATCATGTAGAATGTTGTAAAATCGAGTGTGAGTAATGTTCTAGCACTATATCATGTACAATTCATGTAAAAATGAGTACAAGCAATGGTCTAGCACTCTATCATGCATAAATCACGTTAAAATCAAGTACGATCAACGCCCTAGTACTATGTTATGTATCTCATATGTATATCCTAAAGATCTAGAGCGAGAAACACTGCAACACTAACTTATGTAGAAAACATATAAATCCAGTGCAGGCAGTGCTCTAACACAATGTGTACGAGCAGTGCTCCAGCACAATGTGTTTTCACACAACTCGATAGATGAGTCATTTAAAAGAAATTCATTCAATTAAATCAAATCGGCACTATATTGTGATGTTTTCGCATAAATCATGAAAACATCGGCCAATCTATCTATGCATATGCTAAACATAAGTAAAAACACTTAAAAACATGCTTTGCATGTTTTCTAGAACTTTTTCTAACTTTTGACTTTTTACCCTTACTAGGGGTAAAATGATAATTTCCCATATCTAGTCTCTATAAATTTTATTCACTTTCGTTGACCCTCAGACTTTTTAAGTGACTGTAAAAGCAGACGAAAATATGCCCAGATATCTCTAACTACTCACAAAATCCCCTTACTTGGAATCGTGTCGAGTAATTCCACTTTCTTAGAGCTACTTGATCGCGTAATCCGATTCGGTCCCAATATAAACCATGGAGTTGCATATAACCGTTTATCTGGTTAATTACACTTTTTCATCTGTATTTTACCTTTAATAGAATCTATTTCACTTAATGGGCTCGTTTACTCTTATTGGGCCTAATTGCATCTTAATGGGCCTTACTATGTCTTAAGCCCATTTCACTTTACAATTCATTTCATCTGAGCCTATTGGGCTTGTGGGTCCACAAACTCGTATTGGGCTTGGTTCGAGGCCCATGAACTCTTTTTGCGCCGAAAAAACATCGGCTTGGCCCATTTGGCCTATCGACCATGCTATGTGATCGAGAGCCATGCATGCCGCTCATGTCGTTGGTTATACCAACGTTGGCTAGTTGCTAGCCATTCACTTAGGCATTTCATCAAACACTACCTATGCATGCCTTAAGCCTTTAGTTTTTGTTCACTTAAGCATTTATCAAACACTTTGTCACGACCCATTTCATCCTTTTTAACCAAAAAACGCTATAAATTTGTTCGCATTTTTCCTTTCCTTACCCGATCGTGAAAAAAACTCACCACTACACAGTTGGACTGTCAGTCAATAATAAATATCACCCCACATTCATTCTCAATTAAATCAAAAGAAGTGACATTCATTGAATGTTAAATTATACATGACACATTTCTAACTTTTACATCCCCCACATTACAATACAAAATGACTACTGTGCTTTTACAATTGTTTAGATACAAAAAAAATCTTCATGTGTATACCTCTTAGCGATGGATGGTAGCGGATGTCCAAAATAAAATGCCTTAGTCATCACTGGGCTGCTATGTACGCTCTGTAGAGGGGGAAAATAGAGAGGGATGAGCAACCACACGCTCAGTAAGGCAATAATGCAAGCATGGTAGATAACTACTCTATCTACATGCTGATAAGGTTATGCATAAATAATTTATAATCAGAGCATGATGAAATTAATCTATGCCGTATGAATATACATATATCATGTACAGAAAACATGAAAAATAGGCATATAAAACATGGAATCATCATCATGTAAAACCTCTTATGCTCATCTTTATCAAATCTCATAATAAAAGGGGAAATTCATTAAGAAACATCGTTTAAAGTTCATCTCTCTCTCAAAACACAAAAAAATCCCATCAAAATCATTTCTCAATCTCAAGCATCATTATCATTTCTCAATCAAAATCCCACAAGGCTCGACCCCTCCCTCAAGCCTACCCTGGACAATCAAAATCATACTCATATATCAAAACCATGTGGTACTACGTAATATCAAGTGAGATAAGTCACTATATCTCAAAGACTATGTTAGCCAACTATGTTATAAATCATCCCAGACAACTCGCATCCAGGTGTGTGGGGTATCATGCTGGTACGAAGGTGGGTTAGTTCTTTACAAGACTTTCTCATCGCATAACCACCACACGTTACATCGTACTCCATGTGATATACATGCTATAGTGTAATCCGTGGACCCATATCATGGTTGGGGGTGCCAGCCGTAGGTCTTATCTACCCCATACCAAATGTAACCTCCCTTGTCTTAAATGCACGTGGAGCTTTCCATACCCATGTAAGAGAGCCTCCTTACCGAACAGAGCCTCCCCGCCTTCTCTGACTTAAGGATGTTGTGCTTGAGGGTCTTACCGTAAGAGGGCCTCCTTACCAAACAGAGCCTCCTCTGCCGAACAGAGCCTCTTCTGCCGAACAGAGCCTCCTCGCCTTCTCTGGCTTGAGGATATTGTGTTTGAGGGTCTTACCATAAGAGAGCCTCCTCGCCCTCTCTGGCTTGAGGATGTAGGGCTTGAGGATCTTACTAACTTCCACGACATCATACGTACCACAATGTCAAAACTTGTGTGAGCAAAGCTCTAGCACAATCCATGCATCATAACTATACCACATTGTATGAGCAATGCTCTAGTATGACATTTATGCATCAAATCGTGAAGAAACCACATACGAGCACAACTCCAGTATGGTTATATGCATAAGAAAACCACTCAAAATCCACGTACGAGCAGAAGCTCCAGTATGGTTTATAAAAACATCATCATAGTTTCCAAATCAAGGTGCGAGCTAAGCTCCAGCACGTTTCATACAAATGAAAGCATTAAAATCTAGTGTGATCGAGGCTCCAGCGTAATTTTTATCACAGAAATAAGATAAGCGGCTCATACACAATCAGAACAATCCCAAAACCAAGTTTAGCACCTCACAAGTGCTGTTTCACGAAATCATTCAAACACTCGCCAGCCTATCCCTCAATTTGTTCCAAACCAAGCATTGTGTTATGTGAAAACATTTCAAACATATGATTTATGAATTTATTAGCCTTACTATCCCTTTTATAATAATCATTTCAAAACCAAATCTCATACATACTAGTAACTATTCGCATACATCATCGATCATTTTCTCAAACAGTCATGCACTTCATAAACACCCTAAATCCATCCACAAAATACGACCAGCTACCTCTATATACATACAAAATTCTTTTACCTAAAATTGTGTCGCGTGATTCCACTTCCTGAAAGCTGCGTAGTTATACGGTTCGTTTCGTCTCCAACGATCTCTCTGGAACTGTACATAGTTGTATATTGCACCAATTTAGTTCAACACTATACAACTCTTGTGTTTGCTATAGTCAATTCAACCTATAGCCTCCATTAACACTTACAAGGCCTATTGGTTCGTACCTAATTGATATTAAATCAATATGAAGCTCATAGTGTTCATATTTCATCAATTTCTTCACTATGGCATTTTATCAAGCATCTTATATACTCATTTTCATAAATTCTCTAACTCACAATGTAACTTCATTTACCCATCTCCAATCATCCACATTACTCTAATAACAACTTATTAAAATCCATAAATCACCAACTCATCAAAATCACACTTTCTTCAACTAATTCATTCTTTTTTCTAGGTCACCCTAGTTCCATCATAACCTAGGTAGTTTTGACCATCAACACACATGCAAATTAACTCCAAAACCATTAAATAGACAATGTATTTGGGCCGAGGTAATAGAAACTCACCAAATCTAGTTTCTCTTCTTACGCCAACTAAAGATACACCTTGATAATTCTATATTTTTAGAATTATTTGTGCTTAATTTCCTAATTAATTATTTAAATCCCCAATTTATTTTGTTAATTATCCCCTTTATTTAATTAAAATTCTCATGTTTGCAGATAAATTAAATTCGGATGTATTTTGAATATTTTGATAGAAAATAGATCGAAATTAGGCTAAAATCGAGATTGGACTACGTGGAGAACACGAGCCTAGCACATCCAATTGGACAAAAAGACAGATGACATGGAAATATGTTTTTCAAAGAGCCAATGGTGTGAAGACAAGTGGCCAAACAATGTCAACTCATCTAAGATGAAAATATTACAATTGTACTCCTAAGTGTGTGTATAAATAGAAAAAGATGTCAATTGAAAAAGGGGCAGCCTAGGTTAGAATAGAGGTAAAATTAGGGTAGAATAGCTTTTAGATTAATTTTAAAAGTTTTCTTTAGAATTTCTGCAGAGTTTTACAAGTTGTTTATTGTTCATTCACTATTCACTTTATGAAATTATTTGTTTCATTCTCTAATTTTATTAGCAATTGGGTTCAATTTATTTTCTTCTTGTTCTTTGCAAATTCCATTGATAGATGTTTCTTATTTAGTGATGTTTTAAATAGAAAATTTAAGGCTTTCAGCATCAAGTTCTCAGTTTCATTAGTCAATTCTTTATTTGTTTGATAAACCATTTCATTTGAAACTATCATCTTTTAAAGCTTTGGTTGGTCCCCTGTTTGAGCAATCTGGTTGCATGAGTTATTCAATCAATGTTCTCCCCTTTGATTCTGTTGCCTTGATGTGGGAGGATGCAAAGCATTTGTCCACATCATGAGCAAAGTGGAGTCCCGGCTGGAGAAGGATTTGAAGCTACCCGAGGAGGATGATCGGAAGTTTCTCGTTTTCAGTTTTTAAGCTCACGGACAATGTGATAATGATGTTGTTGTTCATTTTCTTTCGGGTTATACTCATTTACTGCTTGTGTCCTTGTTTTATTCTTTCCTTATTCCATTCTGCATTTGCATGATTTTTCTTTATTTGGTGCTTCATTGTAGTTAGAGTATGATATTCATGTTTTCTGTATTTAGTTATGGTTCCTGCATATAGTTCATTTACTACTCTTTATTTCATCTTCATTATAGTTAGTTAGTTGCTGGATAGGAAATGATTGTGATTGTTTGTCCGGGTAAAGATTAAAGAAGCATTACATAGAAGCATAGTTTAAACAGCAGCAAGATAACACTTATTTTCAGTCTCTGTTGTGCTCTGTTTCCAGTTGTTTGTACTGCTCATTATGGATATCAATTTATGGTTTGTTTTCAGTGCTTCTTCTGTTTCGGGTAGATGTTATTGTTCTGTTGAATGTTTGATTAGTGGTAGATAATTGATAATAGGTAGCAGCACTCAAAGCAATTCAGGACTTCTTTGATTCTCGGGTTAACAGTCAATATAAATTTTGTTTCGATTCTGCAATTAATTTTTTACAGTTGATAAGTTTTCATGGTAAGTTGTGATGTCTAGGATGATGAGAAGGTAGAAACGTGCGCACTTGAAGCAAGCACTAGTGGGTATTCACTAGAAGGAGCAAGGCATCACTTACCATACCAGGCAGCAAGAGCAGAGGTTGAGTTTACAGAGCGAGAATGAGCCTACTATACGTGAACTCACAATGAAACGGACAGTAGTGGCTAGCGCCTGGATGCAGCAGTGGACGGATCACAGACGAGCAAGTGTACATAGGCTCGTGGACAGCACCTCGAAAAAGAAGCAGGGCAGCAGATGACCAATGCAACAGTGCAGGACAATGCCAATAGCAGAGGACGTGGGCAGCACTGGAAAGAAGAGAATGAATAGTGTCCCACATCGGGACCACTTTGGTTTCTTAATTGATAAGGCCACATTTGGCTTAATCTTTGTAGTGGTTAATTCATTTTGCATGCATTTTTAGTTGGTTAGTTTATTAGTTAGTTTAGTTAGTTTCTCAAATGCATATATTTCCTTTGTTTCATTAGTTTAATTTACATTTAATTAGGTTACTAAGTAATTTCATTCTAGTATTAGGGATTTGCTTAATATTAATTTTGATAAATTCATTTTTATGCATTTTTAGTTTTAGTGAAATTTCCAAAAATTGTTTTTCATGCATTAGTTAATTTTTATTGTTAAGTTAGTAATTAGTGATAATTAGGATTAATTTAGATTTGATATTTTAGACTTTTAAGATTTGTAGTTAATTTCTTAATTAATTTGCATTTTTATTAGTTAGTTTAATTAGTGTTATTGCTTTATTTTCATATTTGCATTTTATTGCATTTTAATTGCGTTAATTCATTTTAACTATTTTAAGTTTCTTTTGTAGGTTATTTGCTTTTAATTGCTCGGAGTACTGCAAGTAAATTTTGTTCGGTTTTATTTCCTTTAGTTATTATTATTTTATTGCTTTCCAGTATTATTTTTAATTAGCCTTAGTAGATCACCCTCTTTAAATTCATAATTTACTAGGATATACTTAGGGTAAGATTAACCGGTACTTAATTAGGCTAGTCAACTTCTCTGTGGGACGATAATTCTGGGACTCAAATCCCATTATTATTTGGATGACCCGTGCACTTGCGGATAATACCTTTAGGATGTATCACACCTTGATCCTTTAATACCACAAATGAGGCTTTGAAACCAAAGTATGTTGTTCTTCTCTTTGATAGGAACAACTTTTTATCTGATGGTCTTTCCTCAAATCTTACTGGAAATGGGTGGATTTAGGAGTGAGAAAGTGAGGTTTTAGGTTGAAGTGGAAGAGAGAGATTGTTTTCCCAAAATCTGCTGATTTCACTGCTCCTATTTATAGAAATTGCTTGATGAGATCGATCTAGCCTATTCCATTACTCAAAGAAGAGCATTTTTGGCTCTTTCAGATCGATCTCTCATCCTATGAGATTGATCTGGCCCTCATATTTTCCAGATTTTACTGCAGTTTTCTATAGTAACTTACACAAAATATCTTCAATTTACTGCCATGGTCATTTTCTCATCCAACCACCTTTAAGACTTGAAAATGACATCCATTTATACTTTATACACATCCAAACTTGTGTGCATTCATTATATAACCTAAGGTATACAATACCATACCAAACGGAAGCATAAAGATTTATGCAACTCCATTCCAATTACTGCAAAACTCATTTTTGAGTTCCAATCACATTCGTCACATACAAAAGTCCTTTTCTTCCTATTCATGCATAATGAAACTTGTACGTACACCACAAACTTTTATTAGAAGTGTGTACATTTTATTTATGAACTTTACATCACTTATGTTTCACATTACAAGTACATATGTATTACTTACGAATTCATAAGGTTTACATTTGAAAATTCGGGTCTTACATTCATCCCCTACTTCAAAGAATTTGGTCCTCCAAATTAGAACCAAGTTATTCTTCAAAAAGTTTGGGGTATTTCTCCCGTATCAAGTTCTCCAATTTCCATGTGGCCTCTTCCATCGTGTGATGTTGCCAAAGTACTTTCACCAAGGGAATTATCTTATTCCGTAACACTTTCTCTTTTCTGTCCAATATCCGACCCGGCTTCTCAACATATATCTTCTCAACATATGTCATACTCTTATTGAGCTCCAACGGTTCATATCTTATCACATGTTCCGGGTCCGGTTGATACTACTGAAGCATAAAGACCTGGAAGACGTTGTGAACATTTGCCAAGTCTGGTGGCAAAGCCAACCTATAGGCCTTATATCTCACTCTCCCCAAAATCTTAAAAGGTCCGATATATCTAGGGCTCAGTTTGCCCTTCTTACCAAATCTTATAATACCCTTCGAAGGTTAAACTCTCAGAAACACCAACTCACCCACGTCAAACTCTAGTGGTCTCCGTCTCTTGTGAGCATAACTCTTTTGTCGGCTTTGGGTTGCCCGTAATCTCTCACATATCAACTGGATGTCCTCAGATGCCTGCTGCACTAAGTCCGGAGCAAAAATCTGTCTATCACCAACCTCTTCCCATCCAATAGGGGATCGACATCTGTGTCCATACATTGCCTTATAGGATGCCATCTCGATACTCGCATGATAGCTATTATTGTAGGCGAACTCAACTAACTGTAGGTGATCATCCCAAGAGCCTCCAAAATTTGACACACACGCTCTCAAAATATCGTCCAGGGTCTGTATAGTCCTCTGTGAGTGCCCATCTGTCTGAGGATGAAAAGCGGTGGTAAAACTCAGTTGGGTCCCCATCGCTTCCTGAAAATGCTCCTAGAATAGGAAGTGAAGCGGGCATCCTTACAAAAAATAACGCTCACTAGAACACCATGTAGCCATACTATCTCTCGAACATACAAGTTTGCCAACTGACTCAAAGCATCAGCAGCTTCATAGCTAAGAAACGGGCTGACTTAGTCAATCGATCCACAATAACCCATAAGCCATCATGACCTCTGCAGGTCCTCGGTAATCCCATCACAAAATCTGTGGTGACATGCTTCGACTTCCATGTCAGTATCGGTAGAGGCTGCAATAATCCTATAGGCTTTTGATGCTCTACCTTCACCTGCTGATAAACGAGACACTTAGCGACATAATCAGCAATGTCCCTCTTTATTCTAGACTACCAATAAACCTTCCGAAAGTTTTGATACATCTTAGTACTCCCCAGATGTATCGTATACTTCGATGAGTGAGCCTCTGATAGAATCAGTCTCCTGATCTCATGATCCTCGGGAACACGTACTCTGCCTTTAAAATTCAATAAGCCATCTATACTTAGCTCAAACTCAATACCCACACCTGTTTGTGCTTGACTCAACAAATCGATACACTGTCGATCGCTCTGCTGAGCTTGCCGAATACGACCAATCAACTCTGGCTTCAGTCTCAAACTAGTCAGGATCTCAAGTCTCTCTGAACCAGGTAGGGTTACATCCAAACTGAGGTTCAAAAATTGTTCCAACAACTCATGTTCTCGTACCATCATATAAGACACCAGCCCGAGGTTCTTCCTGCTCAAAGCATCGGCAACTACATTTGCCTTACTCGGGTGGTACATGATTTCACAATCATAGTCCCTAAAGAGTTTGAGCCATCTCCTTTGTCTCATATTTAACTCTTTCTACGAGAACATGTACTTAAGGCTCTTATGATCTGTAAAGACCTAAAATTTCTCAGCATAGAAGTAGTGGCACCATATTTTCAAAGCAAAGACTACGACAGCCAACTCTAAATCATGTGTCGGGTAGTTCCTTTCGTGATCTTTCAACTGTCTAGACCCATAGGTAACTACTTTCCCATCTTGCATAAGGATACAGCCCAGTCCCTGGTGTGATGCATTCGTATATACCGAAAAACCTCATGAGCTGGTAGGAATGGTGAGAACCGGAGCAGGGGTCAGTCAATGCTTAAACTCCTCAAAACTCCTCTCACATGTCTCATCCCATACAAACTTAACGTCTTTACGTGTGAGGCATGTCAACAAAGCAGCTAGTCTGGAGAAACCCTCTACAAATCTCCGATAATAACCTGCTAATCCCAAAAAACTTCTGATCTCAGTAACTGTCTTGGGCTGTTCCCACTGCAGAACTGCCTCTACTTTGGATGGATCCGTTGATACCTCATCTTTCGACACAACATGGTCTAGAAATGAGATCTGCTCTAACCAAAAGTTACACTTGCTGAGTTTGGCATATAATTCTTTCTCTTGGAAGGTCTGTAGAAGTATCCTCGAGTGCTCCTTATGATCTTCCCTAGACTTGGAGTAAGCTAATATGTCATCAATAAACACAATCTTGAACTTATCCAAGTATGGCTTAAACATATCATTCATCAGTTCCATAAATGTTATGGGGGCATTTGTCAATCCGAATGGCACAACCAAAAACTCGTAGTGCCATAACGGGTACGAAATGCTGTCTTGGGTACATCTCCACTCCGTATCCTCAATTGATGATACCCTGACCGCATATCTATCTTTAAAAATACTTGAGCTCCCTGGAGCTGACCCAACAAATCATCTATGCGTGGAAGGGGGTACTTGTTCTTAATGGTTACCTTATTCAACAACCGGTAATCTATACACAGTCGGAGGCTTCCATCATTCTACCTTACAAATAGAACTGGTGCTCCCTAAGGTAAGACACTCGATCTAATAAACCCTATCTCCAGCAACTCTTGCAACTGCTTCTTTAGCTCTTCCAACTCTATCAGGGTCATTCTGTATGGTGGTTTCGATATCGGCTCGATACCAGGCACAAACTCTATGCGAAATTCCATTTCCCTTTCAAGTGGTAGTCCTGATAATTCGTCCGAAAAGACATCAGGGTAATCCGTAATTACGGGTATGTCCCTCAGTTTTGGGTGTGCCTTATCTATATCGACCACGTAGGCAATGAACCATCCACATCATTCTTTCTACCGTTAGTAACATAAACTATCACATCAATAAATTTAATAAGATCATACTCTTTTCATTTATCATAATTATGTTCTTTCAATTCATTTCACAAATCTTACAACATGATTTTCTATCTCTGGAAACATCAAAGTCTTAGTATGACAGTCCGTAACAACATGATTGGCAGCCAACCAATCCATTCCCAATATTACATCAAAATTATTCATATTCAATCAAATTAAATTGGCTGTCATTTCCTTTACCTCTGTCTTCAATTCACAATCTCTACATACATACTCAGTTACTTGACTATCATTAATGGGTGTGGAAATTATTAGCTTTTTATCCAATAATGTAGGTTTCATATGCTTCAACAATTTATGTGTAAAGGAGGGCGATATGAAGGAATGCGTGGCATCAAGATCGAATAACACCAATGCTTCTAAATCAAAGATTAGGATGGTACCTTTAATCACATCCGTCGAAGTATTTGCGATGTCCTAATCCAGTGCATGTACTCTTCCTCTGCTCACACCAGCTGTCTGCTTCCCTTTTTCTTTAGCCGTGGCCCTCCTCCTCAGGGCAGCTGTCTCAACTGGAGCTCTCTCTAGCTCCTTACCCTTCTGTGGAGTAATCTCCATCCTCTCAGGACAATACTTAGCTATATGTCCCTGTTTCTCACATCTGTAACACACTGTAGGGGTCATCAAACAAGTCCTAGTCCATTGAAATCTATCACATCTCCTGCACCGCTCAATAGTAGGTCGTGGTCCTCCAATAACCATACCCCTCAGTGCAGTCAAGCTGGGTATACGGGAGGTCTAGCAGCTCTCTCCTACGCCTCCTCGATCATAGGTCTCTTCTCAAAATATCTCTTGGCCACTTTATCCATCCCGGATCACTTTCGGTCTCTGTCTCTTCTGACATTAATCTTCCCAAGCTTGGAGGCATTCCGCTCAAAGTCTTGCTCGCATAACTAAGCCTTGTGCACTGCCTCCTAATAAGTCTGTATGTCAAATGGGGCTAGCTTAGTCTAGATGGCCAATCTTTATCCATCAACGAACTTCTGAATCTTTTAAGTCTCACTACCCATCGTATCCGAGTCATATCTCCCAAAAGACATGAATCTCAACTCATATTCATCCACAGTATGGTTCCCCTGAAACAAATTCATGAATTCCATTCGCAGTTTCTCTGTGTTGTGGTTGGGATGTACTGTCTCCTGAAGGCCTCCAAAAATATCACCTATATGATCTCGGGGTGTCTGGCCCTCAAGATAACCTCGATGGATCTCCACCAGTACTCTACCTCGCCCTTCAGCATAAACACGTCAATTACTACCTTCTCATTTGAGGTACATCTAAAGAATATGTACAGTTTCTCCATCTCATACACTTAATCCTCCGTAATAACCGGGTCCTGTACCCCTCTAAACACTCGAGGTTTCAACTCCTAAAACTGCCTCAACCTGGTCAAGTGGCAGTCATACCCCAAATTGCTATCTCTCTGCTATGGTGCGATAGGTGAAGCCGTATCCTGTACTGTGAGATCTGAGAATTTCAGACATATTTTATTGATGTAATAATAATTTGAAGTGTAATTCATTGAGCTAAGTGAATTGGGGAATGATAATTGGAGATTTATATATTTTAAGTGTTAAAATAAATGTGAAACTATGAGGACAGATCGATCTGGGAGAAGGAGAGATCGATCTGGTGAGTTATAAATGACAAAGAAGGAGAAATTTAAGGAGCAGATCGATCTGGGAGAAGGAGATCGATCTGGTGAGCTAAAAATGACAAGGAATGAGGAATTTAAGGAGCAGATCGATCTCCAATGGAAGAGGATCGATCTCCTTATGAATCTGTTTGAGAGAAGATCGATCTCACGAGGAAGAGATCGATCTCCAAATGATTCTTTTTGGGAGAAGATCGATCTCCTTAGGAGCAGATCGATCTCATAAAGCCATAAAGAGATCGATCTCACCCCTCGACAGATCGATCTCCTAGGCATAAAATTACCCAGATCGTCCCCAAAATTTAAACGCCGATCGATCTTACCCCTCGACAGATCGATCTCCTACCTCCAGTCTATATAAGGAACCCGTGTTTTTCTCCTGCAAACTCACTTTCTCTCTCTTCCAAACCCATTTCCACCAAAAACCTAACTTTCTCACTCATCCAAAACACCCATTTTCGGCCAAATCAAGAGTTGTGGTAAGAAGGAAAGTTGTTCCTCATCAAAGGGAGAACAACATACTTGGAAATCGAAGGACGAATCGGATCGAGGCGTGGGTTGTGCGTCTCACAAGCTTTGGGTAATTTCTAAACCTCGATCTTGATAGTTGAGATGATTTTGATGTTATTGGTGGTTGTCATTGCGTTGAAATAGTTGAGGAATGATTAGGGATTGATGAAATTGCAATGTAGTTGGAGTAATGTTGATATTTGGAAATTTTGGCAATTTTGAGAATTTATGCTATAAATGGAAACTTAGACAATGGGATGAATTAGCAAAGATAATTGGCATGAGAAATGTAGGACGTTGAGATATTGTGAATGAGGTTGTAGTTTAGGGTAGAGTTACGAGAATCGAGAGATTTGAGGTGTTATGAGCAATTTGCTCGATTCTGAGAATTGAGGTTTATGAGATAATTGAGTATTGATGTTTTAACATCGTTTGGACAGCTCGGGAGTTCCAGAGTGGAATGCGAGGCTAGTCCGTGATACGGGGGAAACGATTGCACTATACGAGGTGCAAAGAGGTAAGGGAAATCTAAACCATTTGTGTAAGTGAATTGTAAACTATTTTAGCATGAATTGTGGTTTATAAAACAAGCATGTTGGGTTTTGTGTTGAGATTTAATTGCACACGATTTTATAGCCGGTTGGAGCCCAATGTTTTTATGAGTTTATAACTGGGCTCTACGTTAAGGTAATATCGAGATTTGAGAAATGTGTGCGTGTGCTTTGCCGGTTGGGACTCGGTTTTTATTATGTTTTGTGTTGAGTACAAAACGATTTTTAAATGAGATTTATGAGAGAAAAACCATTATGAGTTCTACGTGAAGGCAAACAAGTCTTGTGTGATAAGACTTAGGTGTGTAATTTTGAGTACACACCGGGCATTGCTCTGGTAGCATGTAAGCCCGATTCTTCTCCGTTCTGGTAACGTGAGAATAACCCATTCTATGGCTGTGCCACGTATACTTAGTGGCCGTTGCCACGTGTGAAACCCTATTTGGTGGCCGTTGCCACGTGAGAAACCCCATTGGTGGCCGTTGCCACGTGAAAAATCCCATTGGTGGCCGTTGCCACGTGAGAACCCCAAATTGGTGGCCGTTGCCACGCGAGAAACCCCATTTGTGGCCGTTGCCACGTTGAGAAACCCCATTGGTGGCCGTTGCCACGTTATACCCCATTGGTGGCCGTTGCCATGTGAGAACCCCTAATTAGTGGCCGTTGCCACGTGAAACCCTATTCTGTGGCTGTGCCACGTGTGAATTTAAATCAGTGGCTTTGCCACGTGAGATAGTGGCTATGCCACGTGAGAATTTAAATCAGTGGCTATGCCACGTGTGTTTAGTGGCTGTGCCACGTGAGAATTTAAATCAGTGGCTATGCCACGTGTGTTTAGTGGCTGTGCCACGTGCATTACCATTTCAGTGATTTTATCACGTATTTGAGAAAGCGTTTATCGCATTGTTTTCACATGCTTTGTTATTGCTCTAGAGTGAGCCTTTTTACTTCATGTTTTCACATGATTTGAGATATGAGAATATCATTTTGAGTACTTTCATGCTATGGTTTTCAAATGAGTTTCACATACAAATAAACATTGTGTGATGTGCATTTTGGTTTATGAAATGAGTTCCTCACCCCCCTTACTGAGCGATTTAGAAGCTCACCCTGTTTTCTTTCCCCCCAGAGTTCTTCAAGTGAAAAAGGATCTCCCTGCGACGTACGAAGTAGTGGCTAGTGGAGGACTCGAGCTCCAGGCCATATATATTGTATCTTGAGGTATATTTTATCTTTTCATGTACCCAGACTATTATTGTAATTGCAGACACTTGATGTATAACATTATATGGGATGTATTAGGATTTATTAACTTGTAATCGAGTAATGGGTATAATACAATATACGCTATATTATTGATGAGATCCTGAGGCATAATAATTATGATGATGTATGGCACTGCACAAGAATGCACCTTAATTGTGAATTAATGAGTAAAAAGTTTTAAATTAGCCCTATTTTCCGCACTTCCGGGGCATGACATGTCCTGGGGCGTCATCGTCTCAAAAGCCTGAGGTCTCTCCATCTCTGCAGATGCCTGTCCAGTAGTAGGCTGTGCTGCGAAACCTCGTCTATTACCGGTACCCAATGCCTGTGTGACTATCTCTACTAGGCTCTCAATACTCCGCTCTAGTCTACTGAAGCGTGCCTTATTATCCCCTAATCTCTCAGCAGGGTTCTGTGGAGCCTCATCAGTCTGTGGCTCTGCACAGTTCTCAGGCCTACCTCTACGGCCTCTAGCACGTGCTCCTACTCCTCTACCTTTACGCATAACAGACATTCTACCTAACTTCCTGTATTCACAATCACTTATTAGACTTAATCCATCACGATATACACAATTATATCTCATTAAAAAGCACAGTAATATGGGGATGTAACTTCCCTACGTTTTATTACTGACTCACATCAGGCCAACTCAGCTCTGATACCAATCTCTGTCACTACCCATTTCATCATTTTTAATGAAAAATCGCTATAATTTTTTTCATATTTTTCCTTTCCTTACCCGATCGTGAAAAAAAACTCACCACTACACAATTGGGCTGTGAGCCAATAATAAATATCACCCCACAGTCATTCTCAATTAAATCAAAAGAAGTGTCATTCATTGAAAGTTAAGTTATACATGACACGTTTCTAACTTTTACATCCCCCACATTACAATACAAAATGACTACTGTACCTTTACAATTGTTTACATACAAAAAGAATCTTTATGTGTATACCTCTTAGCGATAGATGGCAGCAGATGTCCAAAATAAAATGCCTCAGTCCTTACTAGGCTGCTATGTACGGTCTGTGGAGGGGGAAAATAGAGATGGATGAGCAACCACATGCTAAGTAAGGTAATAATGTAAGCATGGTAGATAACTACTCTATCTACATGCTGATAAGGTTATGCATAAATCATTTATAATCAGAGCACGAGTAAATAAATCTATGTCATATGAATATACATATATCATGTACAAAAAACACAGAAAATAGACATATAAAACATGGATTCATCATCATGTAAAACCTCTCATGCTCATCTTTATCAAATCTTATAATAAAAAGGGAAGTTAATTAAGAAACATCCTTTAAAGTTCATCTCTCTCTCAAAACACAGTAAAATCCCATCAAAATCATTTCTCAATATCAAGCAACATTATCATTTCTCAATCAAAATCTCACAAGGCTCGACCCCTCCCTCAGGTCTACCTTGAAAAATCAAAATCATACTCATATATCAAAACCATGTGATACTACATAATATCAAGTGAGACAGGTCACTATATCTCGAAGACTATATTTGCCAACATTGTTATAAATCATCCCAAACCACACGCATCCAGGTGTATGGGGTATCATGCTGGTATGAAGGTGGGTTAGTTCTTCGCCAGACTTTCTCATCGCATAACCACCACGCAGTACATCGTACTCCATGTGATATATACGGTACAAGGTACTCAATGGACCCATATAATAGTTGGGGGTGCCAGCCGTAGGTCTTATCTACCCCATACCAAACGTAACCTCCCTTGTCTAAAGTGCAAGTGGAGCTTCCCATACCCATGTAAAAGAGTCTCCCTGCCGAACAGAGCCCCCCCGCCTTCTCTGGCTTAAGGATATTATGCTTGAGGGTCTTACCGTATGAGAGCCTCCTTACCAAATAGAGCCTCCCCTGCTGAACAGAGCCTCCATGCCTTCTCTGGCTTAAAGATGTTGTGCTTAAGGGTCTTACCGTAAGAGGGCCTCCCCACCGAACAGAGCCTCCCCGCCCTCTCTGGCTTGAGGATGTAGGGCTTAAGGATCTTACCAACTTCCACGGCATTATATGTAGCACAGTGTGAAAACTTGTATGAACAAAGCTCTAACATGATTCATGCATCATAACTAAACCACCTCGTACAAGCAATGCTCTAGTACAACATTTATGCATCAAATCATGAAGAAACCACGTATGATCACAGCTCCAATACGGTTTTATGCATAAGAAAACCACTTGAAATCCACGTACGAGTAGAAGTACTAGTACGGTTTATAAAAACATCATCATAGTTACCAAATCAAGGTGTGAGCTAAGCTCCAGCACGTTTCATACAAATGAAAGCATTAAAATCTAGCGTGAGCCAAGCTCCTGTGTGATTTTTATCACACAAATATGATAGATGACTCATACACAATCCAAACAATCCCAAAACCAAGTTTAGCACCTCACAAGTGCTATTTCACGAAATCATTCAAACACTTGCTAGCCTATCCATCCATTTGTTCCAAACCAAGCATTCTGTTATGTGAAAACATTTCAAACACATGATTTATGCATTTATTAGCCTTACTATCACTTCTATAATAATCGTTTCAAAACCAAATCTCATACATACTCGTAGCTATTCGCATACATCATCAATCATTTTCTCAAACAGTCATGCACTTCATAAACGCCCTATATTGATCCACAATATACAAGCAGCTACCCCTATATACTTACAGAATTCGCTTACCTAGAATCAGGTCGTGTGATTCCACTTCCTTAAAGTTGTGTACTTGTGCAGTTCGTTTCGTCTCCAACGATCTCTCTGGAACTGTACACAGTCATATATCACTCCAATTTAGTTCAATACTATACAACTCTTGTGTTTGCTATGTCAATTCAACCTATAGCCTCCATTAACACTTATAAGGCCTATTGGTTCGTGCCAAATCGATATTCAATCGATATTAAGCTCATAGTGTTCATATTTCATCAATTTCTTCACTATGGCATTTTATCAAGCATCTTATATACTCATTTTCATAAATTCTCTAACTCAGAATGTAACTTACTTTACCCATCTCAAATCATCCACATTACTCCAATAACAACTTATCAAAATCCTTAAATCACCAACTCATCAAAATCACACTTTCTCACACTAACTCATTCTATTTTCTAGGTCACCCTAGTTCTATCATAACCTAGGTAGTTTTGACCATCAACACACATGCAAATCAACTCAAAAACCATTAAATCGACAATGTATTTGGGCTGAGGTATTAGAAACTCACCAAATCTAGTTTCTCTTTTTGCTCCAACTGAAGATACACCTTGCTCCTTCAATACCACAAATAAGGCTTTGAATCCAAAGTATGTTGTTCTTCTCTTTGATAGGAACAACTTTGTATCTGATGGTCTTTCCTCAAATCTTACTGGAAATGGGTGGATTTAGGAGTGAGAAAGTGGGGATATAGGTTGAAGTGGAAGAGAGAGATTGTTTTCTCAAAATCTGTAGATTTCACTGCTCCTATTTATAGAAATTGCTTTATGAGATCGATCTATCGAGGCATAAGATCGATCTGGTCCTCTTAAATCCTTTATTTTCATGCCAATTTGAATGCATGAGATTGATCTATTGAGTGCTTGAGATCGATCTGTCCCGAGCAGTAGCTTAAGGAGATCAATCTGTATCTAGGGGAGATCGATCTGCTCCCACTCGAGAGCTAAGGAAATCGATATGTTTGCACCAAATTTTGATCCTCTCAGTACAGAATGTTTAACAGATCGATTTGGCTCCATTGGAGATCGATCTAGCCTGTTCCATTGCTCGAAGAAGAGCGTTTTTAGCTCTTCTAGTTCGATCTCTCATCCTATGAGATCGATCTGGCCTTCATATTTTCTAGATTTTGCAGTAGTTTTTTGCAGTAACTTACACCAAATATCCTCAATTTCCTGCCATGGTCATTTTCTCATCCAGCCACCTTTAAGACTTGAAAATGACATCCATTCATACTTTATACACATCCAAACTTGTGTGCATTCATTGTATAACCTAATGTATACAGTACCATACCGAATGGAAGCATAAAGATTTATGCAACTCCATTCCAATTGCTGCACTACTCATTTTGAGTTTCAATCACATTCATCACATATAAAAGTCCATTTCTTCCTATTCACGCATAATGAAACTTGTACGTACATCATAAACTTTTATTAGAAGTGTGTACATTGTATTTATGGATTTTACATCATTTATGCTTCACATTACAAGTACATATGTATTACTTACGAAATCATAAGGTTTACATTTGAAAATACGGGTCTTACACACTTTATATGCCATCTTCAATTTATCAATCAAATGATCAAATTGATTAAAGCTAACTATGTCATAATCATGTACACATGCATACCAATCCATACATGCCTTAAAATCACATGGGTGTTCATGAAAACCTATATTGGCATTTTTGGCCAACATGGATTCATAGTGGTTTTGTGTGCTCTGATCCATCAAACATACACCAATCAACTTAGAAAAATCCATAGATTAACATATGTGAAGTTGGAAACTTGAAAACTAATCTAGCTTGTTATTCTCTTCTTGGTCGAAACTTTGAAGAAATTCGCCTTTCTCAATATGGCTCCTTGATAACCAAATCCAAGATATTTTAATCCTCTCTCAATTTGGAACAACTTTCATGAAGATTACTTTTTCCAAATAAGCCTTGAAGTTAGAGATATCTAGTGTAAGATAAAGCTTGAACCTATGTGTTTTAATGGTTTTCCTCTTGTTACCGAGAGCTTAGGAAGAAGATGACTAAATGTTAGCTGATTTTTTTCTTAAGTAACTAATACATTTAATCTTAAATTCAAGCAAATGAATTGGGCTTGGTAATGATATTAGGCTTTGGCAATTTTGGTCTTAGTGTTGGGCCTTAACCATCTAACTAATGGACTTGTCTTTGGGCTTCGGTTTGGCCTTTTGGTTTAGTCTTTTTGGACTGAATTTTTTCCTACCAATTGGGCCTTCAATTGGCTAAATATTGGTCTCCTCAAATTGCCCAACTATTCGGCCCATGGGTCTACAAAATTCATCCCATGCTTATTACACCTTAATGGGCATTAAATTTCCTTAGTTGGCCCATCAAGTTTTACCTATTTAATTTCATCCGGATTTCGATTAAATTAATTTTCCATACTTAATGAGATGAAGATTGAGTGTTTTAACCAAAAATAGTTCTTCCCCACTTTTTAACCTTACTTGGGTGAAAATTTAATCGTGGTTAGTTCTTTATGGTTAAAGTCAACATTTCTTAACCAGACTTGACTTTTCTTGACCATTGACCATGTTTGACTTTTTCTCAATTATCCAAAAGTGTCAATTTCCATGGCTTACACTCTCATCTTTCTGTTTTGGCCATTTTCGAGAGGTGAATGTGTCAAAAACACCTCAAACAGACCATTTCGAGCTCGTTTAGCCGCTTTTGGGTTTTTCACCTTTTCGACATATTCGGGATTGAATCAAACCAACTTTCCTTCATGAACCCTCTATATTTTGACATTATAAGTTCTTATCTTCTGTCAGAATGATTTAAATCCCTTCGGTTTAGCCTGTTGCCATTTCAGCTCTTACTTGCCCTTTACATAGCTTACATGCATAAATTATTTCACTTGTATTTTCTCTTTAGTAAATACTCTTCTTATGATTCAACTAACATAATCAATTGTTTTACATATAGGAATGTCACGCCCCGGAAGTGCGGAAATAGGGCTAATTTAAAACTTTTTACTCATTAATTCTCAATTAAGAGTGCATTCCTGTGCAGTGTCATACATCATCATAATTATCATGCCTCAGGATCTCATCATAATATAGTGTATATTGAATCATATACATTACTCAATTCCAAGTTAATTAATCCTAAAACATCCCATACAATGATATACATCAAGTGTCTGCAATTACAATAATAGTCTGGGTACATGAAAAGATAAAATATACCTCAAGATACAATATTTATGGCCTAGAGCTCGAGTCCTCCACTAGCCACTACTCCGTACGTCGCAGGGAGATCCTTTTTCACTTGAAGAACTCTGGGGGGAAAGAAAATAGGGTGAGCTTCTAAATCGCTCAGTAAAGGGGGTAAGGAACTCATTTCATAAACCAAAATGCACATCACAAAATATTTATTTGTATGTGAAACTCATTTGAAAACCATAGCATGAAAGTACTCAAAACGATATTCTCATGTCTCAAGTCATGTGAAAACATGAAATAAAACGCTCACTCTAAAGCAATAACAAAGCATGTGAAAATAATGCGATAAACGCTTTCTCAATGCACGTGAATAAAATCACTGAAATAGTAATGCACGTGGTACAACCACTAAACACACGTGGCACAGCCACTGATTTAAATTCACATGTGGCATAGCCACTAAACACACGTGGCATGGCCACTGAATTAAATTCATTCGTGGCGTAGCCACTGATTTAAATTCACACGTGACACAGCCACAGAATAGGCTTTTTCATGTGGCAACGGCCACCAAATTGGGTTTCTCACATGGCAACGGCCACCAAATAGGGTATCACGTGGCAACGGCCACCAATGGGGTATCACGTGGCAACGGCCACCAATAGGGTATCACGTGGCAACGGCCACCAATGGGGTTTCTCACATGGCAACGGCCACCGAATATACGTGGCATAGCCACAGAATGGGTTATTCTCACGTTACCAAAACGGAGAAGAAATCGGGCTTACATGCTACCAGAGCAATGCCCGGTGTGTACTCACAATTACACACCTAAGTCTTATCACATAAGACTAGTTTGCCTTCACGTAGAACTCATAGGGGTTTTTCACTCATAAAACTCAATTGAAAACCGTTTTGTACTCAACACAAAACGTAATAAAATCGAGTTCCAACCGACAAAACACGCACACATTTCTCAAATCTCGATATTGCCTTAACGTAGAGCCCAATTCATTACTCACACAAATTCGACGGTTTATAAAGCAATTTCACACTCAGCTTATAAACGCATAAAATGATGGGCTCCAACCGGCTATAAAAATCGTGTGCAATTATAACTCAACACAACACTCAACATGCTTGTTTTATAAACCACAAATCATGCTATAATAGTTTACAAATCACATACACAAATGGTTTAGATTTCTCTTACCTCTTTGCACCTCGTATAGTGCAATCGTTTCCCCCGTATCACGGACTAGTCTCGCATTCCACTCTGGAACTCCCGAGCTGTCCAAACGATGTTAAAACATCAATACTCAACTATCACATAAACCTCAATTCTCAACACTGAGCATAATTGCTCATAACACCTCAAATCTCTTGATTCTCGTAACTATACCCCAAACTACACTCACATTCACAACATCTCAACGTTCTACATTTCTCATGTTAAATCAACTACGCTAATTCACCACATTGTCTATATTTCCATTTATAGCACAAATTCTCAAAATTACCAAATATCTACATTACTCCAACTACATTGCAATTTCATCAATCCCTAATCATTTCTCAACTATTTCAACGCAATGATAACCACCAATATCATCAAAATCATCTCAAATATCAAGATCGAGGTTTAGAAATTACCCAAAGCTTGTGAGACGCACAACCCACGCCTCGATCCGATTCGTCCTTCGATTTCCAAGTATGTTGTTCTCCCTTTGATGAGGAACAACTTTCCTTCTTGCCACAACCTCTGATTCGACAAGAAATGGGTGATTTGGATGAGTGAGAAAGTTAGGTTTTCGGTGGAAATGGGTTTGGAAGAGAGAGAAAGTGAGTTTGGAGGAGAAAAATAGGGGTTCCTTATATAGACTGGAGGTAGGAGATCGATCTGTCGAGGGGTGAGATCGATCTGCGTTTGAATTTTGGGGACGATCTGGGCAATTTTATGCCTAGGAGATCGATCTGTCGAGGGGTGAGATCGATCTCTTTATGGCTTTATGAGATCGATCTGCTCCTTGAGGAGATCGATCTTCTCCCAAACAGAATCATTTGGAGATCGATCTCTTCCTCATGAGATCGATCTTCTCTCAAACAGATTCATAAGGAGATCGATCCTCTTCCATTGGAGATCGATCTGCTCTTTAAATTCCTCCTTCCTTGTCATTTTTAACTCACCAGATCGATCTCTCCTTCTCCCAGATCGATCTGCTCCTTAAATTTCTCCTTCTTTGTCGTTTATAACTCGCCAGATCGATCTCTCCTTCTCCCAGATTGATCTGTCCTCATTGTTTCACATTTATTTTAACACTTAACATATAAATCTCCAATTATCATTCCCCAATTCACTTAGCTCAATAAATTACACTTTAAATTATTATTACATCAATAAAATATGTCTGAAATTCTCAGATCTCACATCCTCCCCACCTTAAAAGAATTTGGTCCTCCAAATTCAACTCAACTAGTTAAAGAGATGGGGGTATTTCTCCTTCATGAGACTCTCTAGTTCCCACGTTGCCTCTTCCCTTGAGTGATGTTTCCACAAAACATTCACTAATGGGATGCTCTTGGTTCTCAGTACCTTCTCCTTTCTATCGAGAATCCGGACGGGTTCCTCAGTGTAGCTCATATCCTCTTGAATGTCCATCTCGTCATACTCTATGACATGAGAAGGGTCCGGGTGGTACTTTCTCAACATCGACACATGAAAAACATTGTGTATTCCGGACATCTGTGGGGGTAATGCTAATCTGTAAGCTACCTCTCCCACTCTCTCAAGAATCTCGAATGGTCCTACATATCGAGGACTCAATTTTCCTTTCTTCCCAAATCGCATGATACCCTTGCTCGGTGATACTCTCAGAAATACTGCATCACCAACATCAAACTCGAGTGGCCGTCTACGCACATCCGCGTAGCTTTTCTGTCTACTTTGTGCAGCCCGTAACCTCTCACATATGAGTTTCACACTATGTACGGCTTGCTCAACAAGCTCGAGAGCATTTATCTTTCTGTCACCGACTTCTTTCCAAGCTACAGGGGATCTACACCTCCTACCATATAGAGCCTCAAAGGGTGCCATTTCAATACTCGCATGATAGCTGTTATTGTATGCAAACTCTGCTAGGGGCAGGTGATCATCCCATGATCCCTTAAAATCCATCGTACACGCCCTCAACATATCCTCCAGGGTCTGAATAGTCCTCTCTGACTGACCATCTGTCTGAGGATGATAGGCGGTACTAAAACTCAATCGAGATCCCATGGACTCCTGAAACTGGGTCCAAAATCTGGAAGTAAATCGAGAATCTCTATCAGAAGTAATACTCACTAGGGCCCCATGTAATCTAGCTATCTCGCTGACATATAGCTCAGCTAAGGCATCCACAGTATCTGTGCTCTTGATGGCAAGGAAGTGGGCACTCTTGGTCAATCTATCCACTATAACCCATATAGCGTCATGACCTCTTTGGGTCCTCAGTAAACCCATAATAAAGTCCATAGTGACATTCTCCTATTTCCATGTAGGTACAGGTAAGGGCTGTAGTAGTCCTTCGGGCTTCCGATGCTCAGCTTTCACTTGCTGGCATACTAAACACCTGGCCACATACTCTGCTACATCTCGCTTCATACCACTCCACCAATACACCTTTCTCAAGTCTCGGTACATCTTAGTACTCCCTAGGTGCATGGTGTATCGCGAGCAGTAGGATTCTCTCAGTATCTGTCTCTTCAGGGTATCATCGTCCGGTACACAAATCCGTCCTCTGAATCTCAACAATCCATCCTCACTGATGGTGAGATCTAACTACGAACTCTGCTCAGCTTGGCTAACCATATCTATCAATCTCTGATCACTGCGCTGCCCAGTTCTAATCTGATCCATGATCCTGGGCTCTATCCGTAGGCTAGCCAAAAATCCAGTCTCTACCTCTTTAACTCTGATCCGAAGTTCGGTGAACTGCTCTAAGAAATCCCATTCCCTGATCATCATAGCAGATATCATACTCTTCCTGCTCAGGGCATCAGCAACTACATACGCCTTACCTGGATGATAAAGAATCTCACAGTCATAATCCTTAAGGAGTTCCATCCATCTCCTTTGTCTCATGTTTAACTCTTTCTGATCTAAGAGATATCTCAAACTCTTGTGATCAGTGAATATCTGGAATCTTTCCCGATACAAGTAGTGTCGCCAGATCTTCAAAGAAATACCACAGCGGCTAACTCCAAATCATGCGTGGGGTAATTCCGCTCATGGTCTTTCAGCTATCGCGATCCATATGCGACCACTCTTCCGTGCTGCATAAGCACACACCCCAATCCTTGGTGAGATGCATCACTATACACCGAGAATCCTCCTAATCCCTTAGGAATAGTTAACACAGGTGCCGCTGTCAACCTCCTCTTTAATTCCAGAAAACTGAGCTCACATTGATCAGTCCATATAAATGGGGTCTCTTTGCTCGTGAGCTTAGTCAAAGGAGCGGCAATCCTTGAAAATCCCTCCACAAACCTTCTGTAATACCCTGCCAAACCAAGGAAGCTTCGAACCTCAGTAACTGTCCTCGGCCTCTCCCAATTAAGCACAGCCTCCACCTTGCTTGGGTCCACTGATACTCCTTCCTCTGAGACTATATGACCAAGGAAAGCTATCCGGTTCAGCCAAAACTCACACTTACTAAGCTTTCCGTATAATTGCTTATCTCGGAGTATCTAAAGTACTAACCACAAATGCTGTGCATGCTCCTCATACGACCGAGAGTATACTAGGATATCATCAATAAAGACTATCACAAATTTATCTAGATAGTCTCTGAACACCTCGTTCATCAATCTCATAAATGCTGCAGGGGCGTTTGTCAATCCAAAGGACATCACCAGAAATTCGTAATGGCCATACCTTGTCCTGAAGGTCATCTTTGGAATATCTTCTTCCTTGATCCTCAATTGGTGATAGCCCGATCTCAAATCAATCTTAAAAAAGACTGATGCCCCTCTCAGCTGATCAAGTAGATCATCAATCCTGGGTAGTGGGTATTTATTCTTCACCGTGGCTTTATTCAACAACTGATAGTCTACACATAATCTGAGACTACCATCCTTCTTCTTAACAAATAATACTGGCGCTCCCCACGGTGAAACACTGGGTCTAATAAACCCTTGATCCAATAGCTCTTGTAGTTGTTTCTTCAATTCCCCAAGTTCCACCAATGCCATCCTGTAGGGAGGTTTAGAGATCGGCTGAGTATCTGGTACCAAATCAATGTTAAACTCCAGCTCTCTCTCTGGTGGTAAACCTGGCAATTCATCTGGGAAAACATCCAGAAATTCATACACCACAGGTATATCCTCAATCCTCGGATGTTCCCGCTCATCGTCTGAGATGAGTGTCTCATAACCTTCACATGAATAATCATATTTAATATTTTCCAAAATAATATTAAAATTCTCAAATTACTTACTAGAATTCCACATATTCATTTACTCAATATCTCAATCGTACACGGTAAGGTTCAGGTAGGGAGAAAGTTACAATCTTAGTGTAGCAGTCTAAACTCACTCGATTGGTTGCCAACCAATCCATCCCCAGAATTATATCAAACCCATGTATATTCAACATGATTAGATCTGCTAACGTCACTCTATCTCCCACCTTTATCTCACATCCTCTACAGATTAACTCAGTTCTCTGAGATTCACGCATAGGGGTATTTATATGTAGTATATATTCTAGAGGTTCAAACTTCAAGTTTAATCTACATGCAAAATGCTCAGAAATAAAGGAATGCGTGGATCCTGAGTCTATCAACACATGAGCCTTATGATTACAGACAGAGAGTGTACCTCTTATAGTTTCTGCCTAAGTGTCTACGGTCTCCTTATCCAGGGCAAACACACGTCCCTGTGCCACAGGTTTCTTCCCTTTCTCTGCCGCAGTGGCCCGTCTCCGAGGATCCACTCTCTGAGGCTGTTGTCTAGTAGGCTCCACTCTACGTGGTTTCTGAGGTTGAGGGCAATCCTTCACCATGTGACCCATGTCTCCACATCTAAAACATCCATGGATCGACCCGGTACAACTTCCCTCATGCATTCGGCCACAATTCCTGCAAAACCTTGTCTCTGGCCTGACATCTCGAGGGGTCTCTCTAATGTTAGGGTACCCTCTGTGTCTCTCTAATCTGCCCTTCTGTACCTCAATCCTTCCTCTTCTGAAGGAACCTCTCCGAGCCTTCGTTTGGAAAAGTGCTGGCCTTTTGCCCTTATCTCTATTCACTGCTCTGAGCTCATTCTGGGATTGTACCATCTCAATTCCCCTTTCAATCTCTTGTGCTCGTCTCAGAGCATCTCCAAACTCAGTAATACATAGCCCTATCAATCTATCTCTGATGACGGGCTTCAACCCATACACAAACTTCTCTGTGCGGAGCTCTTCACTCTTGAAGGTCTCTGGGTCATATCTCAATAGCGCTGTGAATTGGCACTCATAGTCATCCACAAACATGTCACCCTGTACCAAACTCAAAAACTCGGCCTGTTTCTTTCTCATGGCGGCTCGTGGTACATATTGGGTCCTAAAGGCTGTCTGAAACTCTTCCCAACCAATCACATCATGGTGGGACATCAAAATACCCTGGGTAGTACCCCACCAATCTCGAGCTCTCCCCTTCAGCATATAGGCGCTCATACTGACCCTCTCAGCATCGGTGCACCCCAGAAAATCAAATATAATTCTCAATTCCGTCAACCACTCCTCAGCCTCTGTAGGATCCTTCTTTCCCTTAAATGCGGGTGGATTCATCTTCAGAAAATCCCTTAGTCAAACTATACTTCTATCCTCAGGCTGAGTGACGGGAGGCACTGGGGGTATGGGAGGTCCTTGTGGTGGTGTAGGGGTAGTGTCCGAGGCATTAACTCCAAAGTGTTGCGCGAATAACGCTGCCATCTGCTCAAAACCTTGCCTCACATCGGTCTCAATCTGATTAAATTGAGAGTTAGGACTCTCTGGTTGTGGGACAGGCGGCGGAGGGGACTCTGCCTGCCTCCTCGAACGACCTCGTCGTTTACTCATTCTCTATCCCAACTCATCTCATGTGCATACATATCACAATCGATTGAAATCTCAATCCTCAATTTCAGTTCATGACCAGACTATTACAGACACTTGGGATGTATTCTATTCCACTTAACCGGCACTGACAGTACTAGACACCCTAAGCTCTGATACCAAGAAAACTCTGTCACGCCCCGGAAGTACGAAAAATAGGGCTAATTTAAAACTTTTTACTCATTAATTCTTAATTAAGAGTGCATTCCTGTGCAGTGTCATACATCATCATAATTATCATGCCTCAGGATCTCATCATAATATAGTGTATATTGAATCATATACATTACTCAAGTCCAAGTTAATTAATCCTAATACATCCCATACAATGATATACATCAAGTGTCTGCAATTACAATAATAGTCTGGGTACATGAAAAGATAAAATATACCTCAAGATACAATATATATGGCCTGGAGCTCGAGTCCTCCACTAGCCACTACTCCGTACGTTGCAGGGAGACCCTTTTTCACTTGAAGAACTCTGGGGGGAAAGAAAACAGGGTGAGCTTCTAAATCGCTCAGTAAAGGGGGTAAGGAACTCTTTTCATAAACCAAAATGCACATCACAAAATGTTTATTTGTATGTGAAACTCATTTGAAAACCATAGCATGAAAGTACTCAAAACGACATTCTCATGTCTCAAGTCATGTGGAAACATGAAGTAAAAGGCTCACTCTAGAGCAATAACAAAGCATGTGAAAATAATGCGATAAACGCTTTCTCAATGCACGTGAATAAAATCACTGAAATAGTAATGCATGTGGCACAGCCACTAAACACACGTGGCATAGCCACTGATTTAAATTCACACGTGGCATAGCCACTAAACACACGTGGCATGGCCACTGATTTAAATTCACTCGTGGCATAGCCACTGATTTAAATTCACACGTGGCACAGCCACAGAATAGGGTTTCTCACGTGGCAACGGCCACCAAATTGGGTTTCTCACGTGGCAACGGCCACCAAATAGGGTATCACGTGGCAACGGCCACCAATGGGGTATCACGTGGCAACGGTCACCAATAGGGTATCACGTGGCAACGGCCACCAATGGGGTTTCTCACGTGGCAACGGCCACCGAATATACGTGGTATAGCCACAGAATGGGTTATTCTCACGTTACCAGAACGGAGAAAAAATCGGGCTTACATGCTACCAGAGCAATGCCCGGTGTGTACTCACAATTACACACCTAAGTCTTATCACATAAGACTGGTTTACCTTCACGTAGAACTCATAGGGGTTTTCCACTCATAAAACTCAATTGAAAACCATTTTGTACTCAACACAAAACGTAATAAAACCGAGTTCCAACCGGTAAAACAGGCACACATTTCTCAAATCTCGATATTGCCTTAACGTAGAGCCCAATTCATTACTCACACAAATTCGACGGTTTATAAAGCAATTTCACACTCAGCTTATAAACGCATAAAATGATGGGCTCTAACCGGCTATAAAAACCGTGTGCAATTATAACTCAACACAACACTCAACATGCTTGTTTTATAAACCACAAATCATGCTATAATAGTTTACAAATCACATACACAAATGGTTTAGATTTCCCTTACCTCTTTGCACCTCGTATAGTGCAATCGTTTCCCCCGTATCACGGACTAGTCTCACATTCCACTCTGGAACTCCCGAGCTGTCCAAACGATGTTAAAACATCAATACTCAACTATCACATAAACCTCAATTCTCAACACCGAGCATAATTGCTCATAACACCTCAAATATCTTGATTCTCGTAACTATACCCTAAACTACACTCACATTCACAACATCTCAACGTTCTACATTTCTCATGTTAAATCAACTACGCTAATTCACCACATTGTCTATATTTCCATTTATAGCACAAATTCTCAAAATTACCAAATATCTACATTACTCCAACTACATTGTAATTTCATCAATCTCTAATCATTTCTCAACTATTTCAACGCAATGACAACCACCAATATCATCAAAATCATCTTAAATATCAAGATCGAGGTTTAGAAATTACCCAAAGCTTGTGAGACGCACAACCCATGCCTCGATCCGATTCGTCCTTCGATTTCCAAGTATGTTGTTCTCCCTTTGATGAGGAACAACTTTCCTTCTTGCCATAACCTCTGATTCGGCCGGAAATGGGTGATTTGGATGAGTGAGAAAGTTAGGTTTTCGATGGAAATGGGTTTGAAAGAGAGAGAAAGTGAGTTTGCAGGAGAAAAGCAGGGGTTCCTTATATAGACTGGAGGTAGGAGATCGATCTGTCAAGGGGTGAGATCGATCTGCGTTTGAATTTTGGGGATGATCTGGGCAATTTTATGCCTAGGAGATCGATCTGTCGAGGGGTGAGATCGATCTCTTTATGGCTTTATGAGATCGATCTGCTCCTTGAGGAGATCGATCTTCTTCCAAACAGAATCATTTGGAGATCGATCTCTTCATCATGAGATCGATCTTCTCTCAAACAGATTCATAAGGAGATCGATCCTCTTCCATTGGAGATCGATCTGCTCCTTAAATTCCTCCTTCCTTGTCATTTTTAACTCACCAGATCGATCTCTCCTTCTCCCAGATTGATCTGCTCCTTAAATTTCTCCTTCTTTGTCATTTATAACTCACCAGTTCGATCTCTCCTTCTCCCATATCGATCTGTCCTCATTGTTTCACATTTATTTTAACACTTAACATATAAATCTCCAATTATCATTCCCCAATTCACTTAGCTCAATAAATTACACTTTAAATTATTATTACATCAAGAAAATATGTCTGAAATTCTCAGATCTCACAAGGAATCGTAAGGAATAAGCTACAACAATCTTGGTCTTAATCATAATGCAATGCCTTCAAATACTCATTCGCTTTTCAAATCTGAACCAAGAGTTTATACAAAAAACTTATGCAATGCACATACATATATAACTCGTATATATAGAATACCATATTGTATTCACCACTACTGACATTGCATGTAAATCATGTGAACCGGGTAAAACATGTCATGCTATTTAATTTCAATCAAATAAAACATGTTATTTCGTTTTCATCATGAAAAAAAGATGTGGATCAAGGCTCAACCTATCGCTCGGGTTTACCTTGATCCCTATATGTCAGAAAACAATAGAAACATATATCAAGGCTCGACTCCTCCCTCAAGTCTACATTGATCCATACAAATCGTGTGAGACTAGGTGAGAAATTACAGTAACATTTAGGACTATGGCCATACCTTGTGATCCCAGGCTACACGGTACCTGTGTGCGGGGCATCACGCTGCTGCGGGAGGTGGGTCAAATTCTCCTCGTCAGCCTACCATATCATGTCATCTAGTCCAAAGACTGCACGGTACAACATACTTTATGTTACGTACATGGTACAACGTACTCCATGGACCCCATTTCATATCAATAACCAATGCCATGTCTCAAAATGCAAGTGCGAACGTATCATATCAGTGTGACACACAGTCTACACCAGGCTCCCAGAACGGCTTCAAGCATATCATGATATCAAATCAAGTGTGAGCAAGGCTCCAACACCATGTCATGCAGCAATCATGTAAAATCTAGTGTGAGCAAGGCTTCAACACCATGTCATGTGTAAATCATCTTAAAATCGAGTGCGAGCAAAGCTCCAGCACTATGCCATGCATATATTGTATAAAACCCAGTGCGAGCAAGGCTCTAGCACTGATTCATGTAAAAATCATATAAAATCTAGTGCGAGCAGAGCTCCAACATGATTTGTTTCCAAATAATTCTATTAGATGACTCACTTTCATCGAAAACACTTTCAACAATCAAAACTCAGCACATGAACATGTTATTTATGCAATTTATGTAAACACTAGCCAACCTATCCACATACTCACTAAAAGTAGTATTTTTATAGTAAAGACATAAAAAACATGGATTTCATACGTTTTCATACTTTACCCTAACTTTTCTCAATTTACCCTTAGTAGGGGTAAAATGGTAATTTTTCCATTCCAGGTCTCTACCAAAATTTTTCCATTTCTATCATCTTTATAATATTTTAATGCCTCTAAATTACTCGAAAATAAGTATAGCTACCTCTAGTTACTCACATAATTCCCTTACCTCGAATCTCATTGAATGCTCTTTTTCATCTTTTTCCACTTTTGTAAATCGATCTGTCTGACTCCGAATATATCTCCTTGAGCTGCAGATAATTATTTGTTGCATTAGTTTGACCCAACAAATATAATTCTTGCATTCACTATAGTCGATTTAACGTATTAGGCCCATTTACTCTTATTGGGCCTTATTATACCTTATTGGGCCTAACATTGTCTTAAGCCCATTTTCACTTTACTATTTATTCAATTAAAGCTCATTGGGCTTATCAAGCCCATTAACACTTACTGGGCCATCGGTCGGGCCTATAATCTAAATTTGGTAGATTGCTTGTCGCAACCCAATTTTCCTTATATTCATACATTAATTTACACACATCATGACTACACATATTGATAGTTGGGTTATAAGTTGATATCAGTCGAACACTCCCCATATACTTTAATTCATTCACTTCTCATGCATCCATAATAAGAAGTTGTACTTATAATAATTTATAGAACTTTTACATTTGTTCACATTGGTTTACATCCGAGTACTAATATAAATACATCATTGTGCTCTGTCATATTTAGATACAAAAGATTTCAAAAGTGTGTATACCTTTTGCAATGTGATAATAGCTGCTAGCAGAAGGAAAAACACATAAATCTACCACATAGCTCTCAGAAGCACTAGAACTAATCTGTGGAGAGAGGAGAGAAAAGGGGTGAGCTAACATGCTCAGTAAGGAATAAATGAAAGCAGGTAGATAACTATACTATCTATGATACTCATAATGCATGGTTTATGACGAAACCCCATGGCAATCACAAAACCAATATAGTAAAACACATAGAAATTTATTGCTAAAAATTGAATATCAAAACTCATTCGGAGTAAAATATTTCTGTGATCAGTATTGAAACTTGCATTTAAATCATTTTCTCATTTCAAATGGTTTCATCATAGAAATTAAATCAAAGATAGTTTCATCACTAGCTAGGTGTGTAAGGGTATCTCAAAGCCCAAGGAGGGGATTAGTCTATCCATCGGCTCCTATCTAAGGACTATCACAAACCAGAGCAATGACATAGCATGCTCGAGTCCAAAGACACAATCCTCACATCCCATAGTTGTATGATACAGTGTACTCCATGTTGTCTACAAGGTACAACATACTCCATGAACCACAATACAATTACCACATAGTTGTAGGTGCCTGAGTCACAAACTCACCACTCCAACCAAATAAATTATCAACTATAGCATGTCATCTCAAATCTAGTGTGAGCAAGTTAGTGTGACACATTCCAACACAAGGGCTCCAACACGATCTCAATCATGCATCACGATAGAATCTAGTACGAGTAGTGCTCCGACAAAGTCTATTCATATGCCATACCAAAATTCAAGTGCGAGCAGATACATATCTCATCATACCTCCAAACCATTTTAGACACGAAAAATAGACAGATGGCTCTATTTCCCATAACAGTGGTACTCAAAATCTAGTGCGATACGTAAAACGATGTAAAACAAAGTGAGAGCGGTAAAATCCCATCAATTCACTCGTCAATCAAATCATACTTTATGAAAACGAGCAATTTAACGCATACAGTCAAATCGTGAGCCAGTCTATCATTTCAGCTTCACAAAACCTCTTTTTCACATGTAAAACATTGAGTTCATACATTTTATGCATTTTCAAATTTTCCCGGGTCTAGGGGTATTTTCTTAAATTTCCCATATTTGGGAATCATAAATATTATTATATATCTGTAATCCTTATAGAATTTGAAGAATTGAAAACTATAAAAATCTACGCACAACTATCTCTAAGAGCTTGCAAAGATCCCTTACCTAGAATCACGTCGACTACTCTTTTCACTTTTCATGTTTCGATTTATTCGACTCGGTATATATCTCTAGGAGCTAAAGATATTTGCTAATTACATCAATTAAATTTATTGACTCGTGTTCCACTTTCTGTATGGTTAATTTTAAAATATTAGGCCTGAATACTCTTATTGGGCCTTATTGCACCTTAATGAACGTATCTCTGTCTTAAGCCCATTTTCACTTTACTATTCATTTCATTTGAACCTATTGGGCTTATTAGGCCTGCTAGCATTTCTTAGGCTTATTTGAGGCCCATTACCTCTTATTGGGTAGAAACTAATTCAGTTTGGCCCATATACTTCTTGACCATGGCATATGGCCGAGAGTCATGCATGTCGCCCATGGCCGATGGTCACGCCACCCATCACCTACCTTGGCCATTTGGTTAGCCATTCACTTAGGTATTTCATCAAACACATACTATGCTTGCCTTAAGCCTTTAGTTTTTGTTCATTAAGGCATTTTATCGAACACCTTACATGCTAAGCTTATTTCACCCACCAATTGACCAAATTGATTAAAACTAACTATGCCATAATCATGTATACATGTTTACTAACCTATCCATGTCTTAAAATCACATAGGTATTCATCAAAACCTATATACCCATTTTTGGCCAACTTGTGTTCATGGTGATTTTGTGTGTTTAAATCCATAAAACATATACCAATCATCTTAGAATAATTCCTAGATTAACATACTAGAAGTTGGAAGCTTGAAAACTCACCTACCTTACACTTCTCTTATTATGTGAAACTTCAAAGGATTTTGCCCCCTTCAATATGGCTCTTTGATGGCTAATTCCAAGGTATGTTAATCCTCTCTCAATTTTGAACAACTTTCATGGAGATCACTTGTTCCAATTATGTCTCTAAGTTAGTGTTTTTTAGTGAGAGAAAGCTTGAAAGCTTATTTTTCCATGGTTTCCTTGTTTAGCCGAGAGCTTGTGGAGAAGAAGGCTTGGCTTTCGCTTGTTTTTACTTAGGAAATTAATCCATTTAATCAACATTTTCAGCCCACCATTTGGGCTTGGTCATGGTTTTGGGCTTTCGGTTTAGGCTTTTGGGCTGAAATTTTTTCTACAATTTGGGCCTTCAATTGGCTTCATATTGGGCTCATCAAATGACCCAACAGTTCAGCCCATTGGGCTTATAAAATTTGGCCCATTCTTAGTCCACCTTAATGGGCTTTAAAGTTTCCATTAGTTGGCCCATCGGTTTTCACCAATTTAAATTAATCGGGATTTTGATTAAATTAATTTTTCATACTTAAGGAGTTGAAGTTAAATTTTAACCTTAGTTGGGTTAAATTTTAACCATGGTTGGTTCTTTAAGGTCAAAGTCAACATTTCTTAACTAACCTTGACTTTTCTTGACCATTGACCACGTTTGACTTTTTTAGAAAAATCCAAAAGTGTCAATTCTCATGGTTAACACTCCCATCTATGTGTTTTGATCGTTTCTAGGAAGTGAAATAGCTAAAAACACCTTGAATAGTCCATTTCGAGTTGGTTTAGCCCATTTTTGGCTTTTCCTGTACTTCAAACTTATCGGGATGAAACCAAACCAACTTTCCTTCTTGAACTATCCTTATTTGGATGTTTTAAGTTCTTATTTTTAGTCAGAATGGTTAGCATCCATTCGGTTTAGCTAGAGCTCGCTTTAGCTCACAATTGGCACTTGTATATTTGTAAATCATTTTCTACT
This sequence comes from Firmiana major, assembly GCA_033439115.1. Classification (NCBI taxonomy): domain Eukaryota; kingdom Viridiplantae; phylum Streptophyta; class Magnoliopsida; order Malvales; family Malvaceae; genus Firmiana; species Firmiana major. Next base: position 38,107,575 of record CM065902.1, read on the forward strand.
CTTACTTCTACTTTGAATTAAAATTCAATCTTGCTTATGATTCTTATAACATATAATAATGTTTACAATGGTGAATCATATGTAATAGTATACAAACTTTGCGGGTCTTACATTACTACACAAGCTTGGCCCATTATGAACGCTTAGCCGAATACATGGCCTAACACTACCATCACGTCGTCTTAAGTCTTTTCTAATCTCTTTGATAGTTAATACAATCATTTATAGTAGTCGATTTTCAATTCCAAACATAAAACAATTTATACGGAACTAAATCCGTAACTTATGCGATTAATTTCTAACTCATATAACTATATAAGTTATAGCAAGTGAGATTCACTTACCCGAGACTCCGTGATGGCACATAAATCGAGGCTCGATCAAACTCACGTTCGTCGCCTATTTTCGTGCTACACATTTATATATTTAACCTGGGTCAATTTCGATCAAATATAATTTCAAATAAATTTCTCAAAAATTAAATCAGTCAATTCTAATCACTTACTAGCTTATCTTTGGCTTGATGTCTTAGCTTGATGCATCATCGAATTTTTTTCCCTTTTTTTCTCACTCCTGGCTGAATCGGTTCGGACCGATTCAACCCTCTCTTTTCATTGAACTGGTCCAAACCAGTTGAATGCCATCTTTACTATTCGAACGTTTATTTAGTCGGTTCCTTACTCCATTTTCTTCCAGTGAGGTCACGAGGTGGAGAGGAACCTTCAGTTGGCTTGGGCTGGGGTAGATCGGCTCTGGATTTCGTCTAATTTCCTATTCTCTCCTGCGGTTTCTCCCTCTCTGATCTCCTATTTTTCAATGATGCAGGCCGCGTGATGCCGATCAGGCACTCCCACCGTGTCGGTCTTCATTCACCGGTGTTCTTACACCCTTCTTCGCCGTCCGTTGTTCCTATCGGTAAACAAGGAGGATCAGGTTCCTCCTCTGTTTCGAACGGTTTGTGCTTTTTTGTTTATTTTTTTAATAAATATAATATATATTATATATAACAAATATCTTATACCTAAATATCTTAATATATATTATTTAATTTATTTCTATATATATATATAGACATAATTATTTATTTTATTTTCTCAGAAATACTTTTCCATATTCCCGAGATAAATTCCCGAGTTGGGAAAATTTCAGGTTATCATAATAAGTTCATATCTTGATCAATTGGACTTGAAATTCAATTATTCCTTCTTTATTGATCAAGATTACATGAATCAATGTTTATAATGACAACTTCTTATGAAATGACACCAAATTTCGGGTCTTACAAAGGCCTTCTGGAAGATCTTCAAATATGGGCCTTTTTGTTAGGCCAACAGATTGCTCGGCCTGGCATGCCAACCACCTTGTTTTCATAAATTCCAAAAATATATTTTCAGTTCAATTTCTTCCAAATTTCCACTTCTCATGTGTTATACTAGGTCCTTAATATGTCCCATAAAATTTTTAGGCCCATTTGTTTAAGAAAACTTTCCCGTTTGAGCCCAATTTGCCCAATTTAGTCATTGCCGATTAAAATTCCTTAAGGTTTTCGGTTTACTTTAAAATTTAATTCGACAACCGAGACCTGCACATTTCCACTAAATTTTCATTTCCCAAGTCAATTATACCTTATATTAATGTCCTATTGCCTCAAAATAAATTTCTCAAATTTATGAAATTTATTCTAAAATTATTTCACTTATTAGGCCCAACTTCTCGGTTTAGTTGTAACTCGAGTTTTTACTAACATTTTCACTTCCAATACCTTAGTTTCACCTTTAAACCTCCAAAGCATACTCATAAATGTAATTTCTTGGAGAATACTTCAATTTAAAATCTTACATCGGTTTCCATGCCTCGAGTAATCCAAATGCTTCAGTTATTCCAGGCCGTACATGAACACTTAAGTAAGTTTTTGAACTTCTCACCTTAGCTTTAAGTAAACAATAGTACGAAAAGTTGGGTGTCATACTTTTCTCTTCTTTTTCTTCAGCTTGGCCAAAAATAAGTAGAATGGGGTAGAACGAACGAAAGTAAGGATTTAAATTGATCAAATTTTCCTTTCTCATCCATAGGGGAGTAGGTAAGCTACTCAAGACACAGGGAGATCAATCCCTCCTTCATAAAGTTAGCTTTTTTGTGAGGGTTTAAAAATAAAGGATCGATCCCATCTCTTAATGGATCAGTCCTTTTCTTTTAGAATGCTAAGATCTACAGTTTCTTTGCAAGGGGATCAATCCTTGAATGGAGTGAATTGATCCCTCATACAAAAATGCACTGCAATTTTTTTTAACTTTCAAAACATTCTTAGTTCATACAAAAATCTTGCTAAGCCATTATATAAGACTTTCAACCTTCCAAAAACATCAATATACTCTTGATCAGGTTGGTTTCTCATCAACCTTAATTTATTTCTTAAATTTCCATCAATATTCCCCTTATAAACTCATATTACACATGTACCTACACATTTCACCAAAATGGAACACTTAACTTCAATAATATGATCTTATTCATTAATACACTAAATTTGTCTTCATACAAATCTCAGCTTAATAGCCAAATATACTTGTACCATTTTGCACAAAATGAATATCCTTAACATTTTATTACATGAAAATTAGTCGATAAACTCCTATTTCACCATTAATAAACTCTCAACCTTTCAAAATCAAGCAATTAAGTCTAAATCTGTTAAATCACACTAACTTCTAGTACTATTTCACATGTGTCATGCCAAATGACAACTAACTATGCTATCCATGTCAACTTCCACATAAGATGACCAAACGACAGTTAATGTCATTTAATGGATTTGGACTTAACAGCATGATTGTAAAAGGTTGAGGCATTATTTACAATAAAATAAAAGTTTGTGGATCGATTTCCATGCGATAAAAAGTTGAGGGTTTATATCTGTCACAACCGACATTTACCAAAAACCACTATAAATTTTTCGCTTTTACTTACCTTTCTTTCTATCATAATTCAACCACCAACAGTTGGGTTGTGAGTCAGTATTAGTATCCTCACCTTTACTTACCATGTCAACCATTCACAATGATACATACATGTCAATAATAACTATCTATTGACTATAATTTAACTTTTGTACCATAAGTGAATTCACTATAATATTATAAAAATACATTACATCCCCAATATTACATAAGTTTAAATCACTGTGCTATTTTATTATTCAGATATTATATCGTACATGTGTATGTATACCTTTTGCTCGATGGGAATGAGCTGACAAAAGGAATGTAAGTCCTCAACCGTGCTCTATCTACTGCGGATGCTCTGTAGAGAGGGGGAAAATGAAAGGGGTGAGCTCACTAGCTCAGTAAGGAAATTAGGTAAGCAAGTAGATAACCACACTATCTACTTGAATATAATGTTCTGCCTTGAAAACATTCTGTTTCATTTTGCATCTAAAGCATGTATCTTTCTTTGAAACATTTATGCAAGTATGTCTATTTATATATATATATATATATATATATATACAAATCATCAGTGTATATTGAAAACATGATGGTTTAATAACATCAGCAAATGATGCAAAATATTGCATTCTTATGTAAATATTGTAAATCCCATTACATTATGCCATTTCAAATAAATCAAGTAAAGATGACTTTTCATCATGTAAAAATATGGAAATCAACGTTTCACCTATCCCTCGGGTTTACCTTTTATAAAACACAAGGTCACATGTTAAGGCTCAACTCATCCCTCGGGTCTACCCAATTTCATAAAAATCATGTGACAATTCAAACGAGAAATATCAGGTGAGATTGGCGACTACTTGTATGGTTTCAAGGATTATGATCACATTCCATTTTTCGTGAGCCCAGGCTACACAGATCCCGGTGTTCAGGGCATCACTACTGTAATGGGAGGTGGGTCAAATCCTCAACCGTCAGCTAACAACTCTACCACTCCACAACTCTACAATAACATGTACACACGGTACAACGCTCTGGGTGCTTTACACGGTAAAAAGTACTATATGAGCCTAAAAACAATTTCGATAGCCCTCTGCCAAATCTCAAAATGCACATGTGAGCATATCAATCGATCAACACACAGTCTGCATACGGCTCCAGCATGGCTATGTCATGCTATCTCTTTCAAAACTAGTACGTTTGAGTAAACTCCAGCATGACCTCATGCACAATTCATAAAGATCTAATGTGACCAATGCTCCAGCACTATGTTATGTACAATCATGTAAAACTTAGTACGAGCACTGGTCAATTACTCTATCATGCATAAATCGTATAAAATCAAGTACGAGCAACGCTCCAGTACTTTGTTATGCAGAATACATTAAAATCCAGTGTGAGCAGTACTCCAATATGATTTTTTTTCACACAACTCGATAAACGGCTTATTTAAAAGAGTCTCACTCAATTAAATAAAACTGGCACTATATTATGTTGTTTTCGCATTTAACATTAATACATTAGTCAATCTATCTATGCATCTACTAAACAACATTAAAAACAATTAAAAACATATTTTTAATGTTTTTTATGACTTTTCCTAAATGTTGACTTTTTACCCTTAATAGGGTAAAATTGTAATTTACCATTTTCAAGTCGCTATAATGGGCTCATTTACTCTTATTGGGCCTTAATAAATCTTAATAGGTCTAACACTGTCTTAAGCCCATTTCACTCTACTATTCATTTCAGTTAGGCTTATTGGGCTTGTGGGTTCCACCAACTCTTATTGTGCTTAGTCCGAAGCCTATGATCACTTATTGGGCTGAGACCACATTGGCAAGGCCCATTGGCCTCTCGGCCATGGCATGTGGATGAGAGCCATCATGCAGAGCACCACGCCACCCATGGCATTTGGCTAGCCTTTAACTTAGGCATTTCATCAAACACCTTGTGTGCATGCCTTAGCCTTAGTTTATGTTCACTTAGGCATTTTATCAAACACTTTATGTGCTATTTCCAATTCACTAACCAATTGATCAATTTGATTGAAATTAACTATGCCATAATCATGCACACATACATACCAACCTATACATGTCTTAAAATCAAGTGGGTATTCATCAATTAAAAAATACCTATTTTCAGCCATCATTAGTTCATGGAGTTTTTGTGTGTTTTGATCCATAAAACATAAACCAATCAACTTGAATTAATCTATAGATAAAAATATATGAGATTGGAAGCTTGAACTTTTACCTAGATTGGTGTTTTCCTTTGTGGCCAAGACTATGAAGAAATTTCCCTCTCTCAATATGGCTCTAGATAGCCAATTCCAAGATATGTTAATCCTCTCTCAATTTGGAACAACTTTCATGATGATTGCAAGTTCCAATTATGTCTTTAGCTTAGTGATTTCTAGTGAAATAAAGCTTGAAACTAGGTTTGGCTATGGTTTCCTCTTGTTGCCCAGAATGAAAGGATGAAGATGATGGTGTGTTAGCTGATTTTTAAGTTAGAACACTTAGTCATTAAGTCATAAATTCAGCCATTAAATTGGGCCTGAAATGGTTTGGGCCATAGTTTACCAAATTGGGCTTGATTTCATTTGCTAATGGGCTTGAATTTGGCTAATGGGCTTTTCGATTTGGGCTTTTCTTTTGGATTTTCAGGCTGAAAATATTTCTACCAATTTTTCCTTAAATTTACTTAATATTGGGCCCACTAATTTGCCCAACAACTCGACCCAATGGGCCTAAGAAATTCGGCCCATACTTGGTATACGTAAACGGGCTTTAAAAATTCCAACTTTGGCCCATTGTGTTTTACCCATTTAATTTAATTTCGATTGAATTAATTTTCCATACTTTAGGGGATTAATATCGAGTGTCTTACCCAAAAAAATTTCTTTCCCACTTTTTAACCTTACTTAGGTTAAATTTTCACCATGGTTAGTCAACTATGGTCAAAGTCCACTTTCCTTAACTACCATTGACTTTTCTTGACCATTGACCACATTTGACTCTTTCTCAAAAATCCGAAAGTGTCATATCATATGCTTTACACTCTCACCTTTACATTTTGGCTATTTTCGGGAGGCGAATATACCAAATACACCTCAAACGGGCCATTTCAGACTCGTTTAGCCCTTTTTTGGCGTTTGCTCTACTTCAATGTTTTTAAGACCAAATCAAACTGGGTTTCCTTCACGAGCTCTCTATATTTTCACATTTTAAGTTCTTCTCTTCAGTCAGAATGATTTTCATCCACTCGGTTTACCCCATGGCTCTTATAGCCCTTATTTGGGCTTTATGTAACTTTTGTGTGTTTAATCACTTTACTTACACTTTCATTTAGGTAAATACTCTTCTTATGATTCAACTAATATAATATGATGTTTGTACATATAGGAATCATAAGGAATAAGCTACATAAAATATTGGGCCTTGTAATCCTCCCCACTTAAGGAATTTGGTCCTCTAAATTAGAACCAAGTCAGTCATTAAACAGCTAGGGGTGCTTCTCGCGTATCAGGTTCTCTAACTCTCAAGTAGCCTCCTCTAAAGTGTAATGCTGCCAGAGAACCTTCACTAACCCGATAGTCTTCGATCTCAACACTTTCTCCTTCCTATCAAGTATCTGAATCGGCTTCTCTACATATGACATGTCCTCTCTAAGTTCCAATGGCTCATAATGAATCACATGTGTCGGATCTGAGTGATACATCTGAAGCATCTAAATGTGAGAGATGTTATGGATGCTTGATAAGTCCGATGGCAACGCCAACATATAGGTCTTATCTCACACTCGATCCAGTATCTCAAAAGGTCTAATATAGCATGGACTCAGCTTACTTCTCTTCCCGAATCTCGCTAAACCCTTGGAAGGAGAAACCTTCAGGAATACAGACTCACCAATTATAAACTCTAGTGGTCTCCGTCTCCTATCAGCATAACTCTTATGTCTGCTCCGAGTTGTTCTCAATTTCTCAACAATCAACCGAACATCTTCAGAGGCTTTCATAACCAAATCAGGAGCAAAAATCTTTTGTTCATCCACTTCCTCCCATCTAATATGGGAATGACACCTACGACCAAACAAAGCCTTGTACAATGCCATCCCGATACTCGCATGATAACTGTTGTTATAGGAAAATTCGGCTAGTGGCAAATGATCATCCCAGGAGCCACTAAAATCCAGCATACATGTTCTCAACATATCCTCCAGAGTCTGTATAGTCCTCTCTGACTGACCATTTGTTTGAGGACGGCAAACGGTACTCAAACTGAGCTGGGTTCCTGTGGCTTCCTGAAAATGTTCCCAAAAGTGAGAAGTGAAGTGGGAATCCCTATCCGAAACAATGCTCATTGGAACACCATGTAACCTTACTACCTCGCGTACATACAACTCTGCCAATGAACTCAGAGTATCGATAGCTCTCATAGCTAGGAAGTAGGCTGACATCGTGAATCTGTCAACGATCACCCATATCGCATCGTGATTCTTGCTAGTCCTCGGTAAACCCATCACGAAATCCATGGTGATATGCTCCCATTTTCATGTCGGTATATGTAGAGGATGTAATAATCCTATAGGCTTCTAATGCTTTACCTTTACCTACTGACAAAAGAGACATCTCACCACAAACTCTACCACATCCTTCTTTATACCCAACCAATAATACACCTTTTGGAGATTCTGATACATCTTGTTACTCTCCGGATGTAACGTATACCTCGAAGAATGAGCTTTTGACAAAATCAATCTTCTAAGCTCTGGGTCCTTGAGAACACACACCCTACCTCTGAACCTCAGTAGTCCATCATAACTCAACTCAAAATCGATTACCGTACCCATCTGCATCAGACTGGTCATATTAATGCACTACTGATCAACATGTTGAGCTTGTCAAATTTCGTCTACCAAATCTGGTTCCAATCTCAGGCTAGCTATCACGCAATTAGTATCCATGTTAGAAGGCACAACACCTAAACTGAGGCTAGCAAACTGTTCAAGCAACTCGTGTTCCCGTAACATCATATATGATACCATCCCAAGGCTCTTCCTACGCGAATGATAGCCTTACCCGAATGATAAAGTATCTCGCAATCATAGTCCTTCAGAAGCTTTAGCCATCTTCTCTGTCTAATGTTCAGCTTGAGGCTCTTGGGGTCCGTATAAATCTAGAACTTCTCACCATATAAGTAGTGGCGCCATATCTTGAACGCAAACACTACTGCTACTCACTCTTAATCGTGGGTCGGATGGTTCTTCTCATGGCCTTCCAGCTGTCTGGATCCATAAGCAACTACCTTCCTATCCTGGATCAATACACAACCTAATTCCTGATGTGAAGCATCAGTATACACTGAAAAACCTCATGAGCTGCTAGGAATAGTGAGAATCCGGTGGTCAATCGAGGCTTCAACTCTTAAAAACTTCTCTCACAATCATTGTCTCACACGAATGCAACATTCTTCTGAGTGAGATGGATCAACGAAATTGCCAACTTCAAAAATCCCTTTACAAATCTCCGGTAATACCCAGCTAAACCCAAAAAACTCCTGATCTCGGTGACTATCCTTAACTGTTCCCACTAAAAAATAGCCTTTATCTTAGATGGATCTACTGACACCCCATCCTTCGACACAACGTGTCCCAAAAATGAGATCTGTACTAACCAGAAGTCACACTTACTGAGTTTAGCATACAACTCATTCTCTCGGAGAGTCTGTAATACAATCCTCAAGTGTTGCTCATGCTTCTCCTAAGACTTCGAATACACCAAGATGTCATCAATAAAGATGATAACAAACTGAACCAAATATGCCTTGAAAACATCATTCATCAAAGTCATAAAAGCTACGGGAGAATTCGTCAATACGAATGGCATAACCAAGAACTCATAGTGGCCATATCGGGTCTGAAATGATGTCTTGGGTAGATCTTCATCCCGAACTCTCTACTGATGATACCCAAACCTAAAATCAATCTTAAAAAAGACCTGCACTCCCCAAAGCTGATCTAACAAATCATCTATCTGCGGAAGGGGATACCTATTCTTGATAGTAGCCTTATTCAACAATCTGTAGTCGATACATAATCGGAGGCTTCCATCCTTCTTCTTTACAAAAAAAAAATCGGTGTTGCCCAAGGTTAAACACTCGGTCTAATGAACCCACTGTCCAGCAGTTCCTACAACTGCTTCTTGAGCTCCTTCAACTCAACTAAGGCCATGCGATACAGTGGTTTCGAAATAGGCTCAGTGCCAGGCACCAAATCTATATAGAATTCCATCTCTCTGTCTGGTGGTAACCTTGGCAATTCATCTGGGAAGACATCTAGAAACTCACTAACCCCAGGGATATCAGCCAACTTCAGATGTGCCTTATCCGTTTCAACCACGTACGCAATGAAACCTTCAACATTTTTATTATTCAGTTAGCAAAGAAATTTTATCATGTTTTAAATACTACAACTACTACTTCCATTTCTTTTCAGTAAACATTATAATATATATTTCAGGGGTAGGAAACATAACCGACTTAACATAACAATCTAAAACAGCATGATTTTTAGCTAACCAATGCATTCCTAAGATTACATCAAAATCACCCATACTTAAAATATTAGATTGGCTATCATATCCTTTTCCCATACTCTTAGTTTACAGTCATTAAACACATACTCAACTAGCTGACTGTTATCCATAGGCATACTAATCAACATCACCCTACTCAAAGGTTTACGCTCTACATGCTTTGATAACTTACATGCAAATGAAGGCAATACAAATGAATGTGTGGCACTAGGATCAAATAATACATATGCTTCAAGATAAAAAATCAGGTTGTTACCTTTAATCACATAAAATGAATCATCAACTGTGCCTTGGTCCAAAACATGTACTTACCCTCGACCAATCACCTGCTTCCCCTTCTCCTCTACTGTCGCTCTCCTTGGAGCAGAAGTATCAATTGGAGCTCTCTTTGGCTCCTTGCCCTTCTGTGGGGCAATCTTAATCATCTCTAGGTAAGCTCTCGCCATATACCCTAGCTTCCCATATCAAAAGCACAATCTAACAGTCATCGGACAAGGTCTACCTCCATAGTATCTACCACATCTACCACATTGCTCGGTAGTAGGCCTCTGTCCTCCAATAATAATGGCTTAGCTTAAGCTATAACCAGATATGCATGAGGTCTAACAGTCTTCTCTCGCATTTCCTTAATCTATAGCTTATTACCGAAGAGTTTCCTTCCTCGTCAATAACCAAAACTTCTGGCACTATCACTCACCAGCCTCTTCTTTTCTTTATCTCTACATCTACTAACCATCCTAAACACAGAGGCAGTCCTCTTGTAGCCTTGCTCATTGATTTACGCCCTGCGCATTGTCTCATCATACGTAGTAATCTCCAGTGGAGCCAATCTAGACCGTAGCTCCGATCTTGGTCCATCCACAAATCTATGGACCTTCTTGGTCTCACTACACATAGTGTCGGGGTTGTACCTCTCTAGGGATATAAATATCTTCTCATACTCGTCTACTGACTGACTCCCATGGCTCAACCCTAAGAAATCCATCTGCAGCTTCTGCTGCGCTGTATCTTAGACATGCTACCTCCTGAAAGCATCTAGAAAGATATCCCAACTGATCTTCGAGTGTCGTGCTCTTAATATAACTTTGGTGGACTCCCACCAATGCTCTGTTGCTCCCTTCAACATGAAAGTGACGAAAGCAACCATCTCAGAAGTTGTACACTGAAATAATCCATACAACTTCTCCATCTCTTTAATCCAATCCTCTGCAGCCACTAGGTCCTTGACCCAACTAAATGATGACGGTTTGAACTTCTGAAACTATTGTAATCTATCAAGCTCACAATCGTACCCTAGTCCACTACTAACCTAGTGTGGGCCAATAGGAGATGACGTACCCTGAACTGGTGAAGGTGTAGGAGTACCTATAGGTTGTGGCATTTGAGTAGACTGTGTAGGCGTATCAGGAGCATCTCTCTATCCAGTAGCAGCCTCTGCATCTAGACCTTACCTTTCATGCATAGCCTGTGTGAACATCTCCATCATCGTCTCTAGACTACGTTCTAATATTGTAAAACGTGCCTCGATACTCTCTGGTACCTTAGTAGGACCTGGTGACGTATGGTCAGACGAAGAATCTTCTCAACTCTAAAGCCTACCTCTACGACCTCTAGCGCCTCTACCACGGTTGGTATTAGCCATAATGGCTCAATTCTTGTATTCACAATCATTACTAAGTCAATTCCCATCTCAGAATACACATTTGTATAAAAACAAAGCACAGTAATATGGTGATGTAAACTTTCCTAACCACTAACACCACTCACATCATATCAACTCTGCTCTAATACCATTCTGTCATGACTAACTTTTACCAAAAACCACTACAAATTTTTCGCTTTTACTTACCTTTCTTTCTGTCAAAATTCAACCACCAACAGTTGGGTTGTGATTCGGTATTAGTATCCTCACCTTTACTTACCATGTCAACTATTCACATCGATACATACATGTCAATAATAACTATCTATTGACTGTAATTTAACTATTGTACCATAAGTGAATTCACAATAGAATTATAAAAATATATTACATCCCCAATATTACATACGTTTACATCACTGTGCTGTTTTATTGTTTAGATACTATATCGTACGTGTGTATGTATACCTTTTGCTCGATGGGAATGCAGTTAACAAAAGGAATGCTAGTCCTCAGTCGTGCTCTATCTACTATGGATGCTCTGTAGAGAGGGGAAAATGAAATGGGTGAGCTCAATAGCTCAGTAAGAAAATCATGCAAGCAAATAGATAACCACACTATCTACATAAATATAATATTGTGCCTTAAAAATATTCTTTTTCATTTCGCATCTAAAGCATGTATCTTTCTTTGAAACATTTATGCAAGTATGTATATATATATATGTACAAATCATTGGTGTATACTGAAAACATGCTGGTTTAATAACATCAGCAAATCATGCAAAATATTGCATTCTTATGTAAATAATGTAAATCCTATAATATTACACCATTTCAATTAAATCAAGTAAAGATGACATTTCATCATGTAAAAACATTGAAATCGAGGCTTCACTGTCACGACCCTCTATGACTTAACCAAACCACTACAAATATTTCACATTTTTAACTTCCTTTTCTCCTTATTGATGGTTGAGCTGTGATTCGACATTAGTCACCTCTTCCACATTATCTTATCATTCATACATGTCAATATAACTATCCATAGACTGTAACTACTTTTGTCTCATAGTGAGCTCACATATAATAAATACAAATACATCCTTCATATTACATACGCTTACATCACTGTGCTGTTTATATGTTTAGATCCAAAATTGTACGTGTGTATGTATACCTTTAGCTCGATGGAAGTGTAGTGGACATAAGGAATTCAAATCCTCAGCCATATTCTATCTACTGCGTAGGCTCTGTAGAGAGGGGGAAAGAAAAAAAGGGTAAGCTCACAGCTCAGTAAGGAAATCAGGCAAGCTAGTAGATATCCACACTATCTACTGAAAATAGTGCTTTACCTTCAAAATATTATTTTCGTAACTCACTACAAAAGCATGAATTTTAAAATATATATATAATTGTACAGATTTAAATCCCATGTACAAAATCATGCTGAGTTCTCAAAACATAGGCATTTCGTGTAAAACAATGCATCTTTATAATTTCATAATGGCTTTAGATAAATCATGCCATTTATATTCAAATCATAGTAAATATGGCATTTCAATCATTCACAACCCATTAACCGGTTTTTGACCCATCCCTCAAGTCTAACCGTATCATGAAAAACAGGTGATATATCATGCGAGACTCAGTGGCTAAATGTAATACTCTCTTGGAGTATGACCATATCCTATAATGGTGAAATCCCAGGAAACACAGATCTAGGAGTGCGGGTTATCACTGCTACAATGGGAGGACAACACACAGTACAGTGTACTCCATGCTACTCGCATGGTACCACGTACACCCGTGGACCTTCTCCTCACGGTTGGGGTGCCTGCCATAGGTCTTAGCCCTCACACCATGGAAATACATCATAGTCGGGGTTCTTGCCATAAGTCTTAGCCCTCATAATATGGAAAATTAATGCCAAGTCTCTAAATCCACATGCAAACATCTCTACAGTGTGACACTCAGTCTACAAGAGGAAATCAAGCATGGTTTTTCAACATGTCTTATATATCACATAAGACTACAGTGCGTGGCTTTGAGCGCAACTCACAGTTGACACTCCGTTCAAACACTGTTTCACATCACAAACTCAACTCTAGTGCGAGCAAACCTCCAGCAACTAGGTTATGCATAGTTCATGTTTCAAATCAAGTACGAGCAATAGCGCCAGTACCATGCTACGCATAAAACTCATCAAATTAAGTACGAGGAATAGCTTAAGTACTATGTCATGTATAAATCATGAAGAATCGAGTATAAGCAACACTCTAGCACGCTGTCATGTATCTCATGTAAAATTCGAGTACGTGAAATTCGCTCCAGCACTCTGTCACGCATCTCATGTAAAATTCAAGTACGAGCAAATTCACTTCAGCACTCTGTCATGCATGTCATATAAAACTGAGTACGAGTAATAACTCCAGTACTCTATCATGCATAAATCGTATAAAACTGAGTACGAGTAATAACTTCAGTACTCTATCATGCATGTCATGTAAATCGAGTGCGAGTCTCACTATAGCACTAATGTATGTGAAAAATATCTGAAATCAAGTGCAAGCTGTGCTCTAGCACGATTTATTCTCACATAATAAGATAGATGGCTCTTTGAAAAGGGATGATTTTCAAAACATCAAAATTTGCACTATAAAGTGTGATTAATTCACATCAAGCTTAAAAATATTAGCCCATCTATCTACTCTTCTCCTACATAGCAGTAAAACACTCAAAAACATAATTTCCATGCTTTTTACAACTTTTCCTAAAAGTTGACTTTTTTCCTAATTAGGGGTAAAATCGTAATTTATCACTATCGATTGCTATAAATATTATTCACTTTCTCTAACCCTCAGAGCTTTTCAGTGAATGTAAAAGTAGACGAAAATACGGGCAGGTATCTCTAACTACTCACAAAAGTCCCTTACCTAGGATCACGTCAAGTGACTCACTTCCTCGGTGTTGCTCGATCTCGCAGTCCGATCAACACTCAATGTAAGCTCCGAAGCTATAAATAACCATTCATCATGTTAATTACACTTTTTCTATTGTATTACACATTTAATACAGTCTATTTCACTTAATGGGCTCATTCACTCTTAATGGGCCTAACACTGTCTTAGGCCCATTTCTATTTTACTATTCATTTTTGTCGGCCCTATTGGGCCTGTAGGGCCCACCAACTCTTATTGGGCTTATTCGAGGCCCATAACACCTAATTGGGTCAGAACCAAGTCGGTTTAGCCCATTGGCCTTCTCGGCTATGGCATGTGGTCGAGAGCCATCATGCCGCCGGTCATACCACATCACACCATTTATGGCCATTTGATAGCCAATTCACTTAGGCATTTTCACAAACACTTGGTTGGCATGTCTTAAGCTTTTCCTATTGTTCATGTTGGCATTTTACCAAACACCTTATATGCCAACATCATACAACTATCCATACGAACAAGTTGATTAAAACTAACCATGCCATAACCATGTGTACATGTATATCAACCTATACATGTCTTAAAATCACATAGGTATTCATCAAAACTCAGATACCAACTTTCAGCTATCACATGTTCATGTTGTTTTCATGTGTTTCAATCTATAAAACATATACCAATCAACTCCATATAACTCATAGATTAACATATATGAAGTTGGAAGCTTGAAATTATACCTAGTATTTGTGTTCTCACTTGGCCGAAACTTTAAAGCCTCACAGTTTGCACACTATGGTCCTTGATAGCCAATTCCAACATATGTCACTCTCCTCTCAATTTGGAACAACTTTCATGAAGATTGCTAGTTCCAAATATGTCTAATTCCTAGTGATTTCTAGTGAGAGAAAGATTAAAAAACTTTTATGTTATGGTTTCTTCACTTTGCCGAAAATGAAAGGATGAAGATGATTATGTGTTGACTGGTATTTATAAGTCCATTACTTAGTCATTAAGCTAAAATCCAGCCACCTTAATTGACCTCCAAAAAGTTTAGGTAATGGTTATCATTTTAGACTTTGCTACCTTTCATTAATGGCTTTTAACTTATACTAATGGGCTTTTTAATTGGGCTTCCCGATTTAGTCTTTCTTAATGGGCTTTTGGGCTGAAAATTTTTCTACCAATTGAGCCTTCAATTGTCTCAATATTGGGCCCACAAATTGGCCCAACAATTCGGTCGATTGGGCTTTCCAAATTCGGCCCACACTTATGATACCTTAATGGGCTTTAAAATTTCCAACTTTAGCCCATTGTGTTTTTAATCATTAAATTAAATATGAAATTCATCTAAATAAATTTTCCTTACTTCGAGAGATGAATATCTTGCATTTTAGCTTAAATTATTTTTCCACAAATTTTCCTCCATACTTGGGTTAATTTCTAACCATGGTTCGTTAACTTGGTAAAAGTCCACTTTTCTTAACTATAGTTGACTTTTTCCTTAATCATTGACCAAGTTGACTTTTTTTCAAAATTTTAATAGTGTCATATCTTATGTTTTACACTCTCGTCTTTACGTTTTGGCCGTTTTCGGGTAGTGAATATACCTAAAACACCTCGAACGGCTTAAAAGGTCTATTTTGCCCTTTTGGCATTTACTCTACCTCTGTGTGTTCAGGACCAAATCAAACTAACTTTCCTTCATGAACTTTTTATATTTTCACATCATAAGTTCTTCTCTTCAGTCATAATGATTTAGATCCATTCCGTTTAACCTGTAGCTCTTATAACCCTTAATTGGCCTTTATGTAGCTTATGTGTGTTTTACCACTTTAATTACAATTTCCTTGTAGTAAATACTCTTCTCATGATTCAACCAATATAATAAAATGTTTGTACATATACGAATCATAAGGAATAAGCTACATAAAAAATTCGGGTCTTACAATCATCTCCAACTTAAAAAATTTGGTCCTCCAAATTAGAACTAAGTCAATCTTCAAATAATTAGTGGCACTTCTCAAGTATTATTCTCTCTAACTCCTAAGTAGCCTCTTCCAATGTGTGGTGCTACCAGAGAACCTTAACCAAAATGATCATTTTCGATCTCAATACCTTCTCCTTCCTATCCGGTATCCGAATCGGCCTCTCAACATCTGACATGTCCTCTCTGAGCTCCAATGGCTCATAACTAATCACATGTGTCGGATCCGGGTGATACTTTCAAAGCATCGAAATGTAGAAGACATTATGGACACCTGATAAACCTGGTGGCAACGCCAACCTATATGCCTTATCTCCCACTCAATCAAGTACTCAAAGGGTCCAATGTAGCAAGGAATCGATTTACCTTTCGCTATACCCTTGGAAGGAGAAACCTTCAGAAACACTAACTCGCCAACTGTAACTCTAGTGGCCTCCGTCTCTTGCCAGCATAACTTTTTTGTTTGCTCTGAGTGGTTCATAATCTATCCAATACCAACCAAACATCATCAGAGACTTTCGTGACAAAATCAAAGCAAAATCTTTCAGTCACCCACTTCTTCCCAACCAATAGGGGAACGACATCTGCGACCATACAAAGCCTCAGACGGTGCCATCCCGATACTCGAATGATAACTATTTTGTAGGTAAATTTGGCTAGTGGCAAATGATCAACCCAGGAGCCTCTAAATCCAGTACACATCCTCTCAACACATCCTCCAAAGTCTATACAGTCCTCTCTGACTGACTATCTATCTGAGAATGGGAAAAGGTGCTCAAACTCAACTGGGTTCCCATGGCTTCCTAAAAATGTTCCCAAAAGTGAGAAATGAAGGGAGAATCCCTATCCGGGACAATGCTCATTGAAACATCATGTAACCTCACTACCTCGCAATCATATAACCCTGCCAACGTACTCAGAGTATCGGTAGCTCTCATAGCTAAGAAGTGGGCAGACTTCGTCAGTCTATCAACGATCACCCAAATAGCATCGTGATTCCTACGGCTCTTCGGTAACCCATCACAGAATCCATGGTGATATGCTTATTTTTCCATATCTGTAGAGGTAGAGCCTAGGTAACATGGTACCTCGAATGAACGTGAAGCTTTCCTTATCCATGTAAGAGAGCCTCCCTATGGAAGAGAGCCTTATCGCCTATTTTGGCTTGAGGATGTTGGGCTTAAGGATCTTACCGTAAGAGAGTCTCCCTAACGAACAGAGCCTTCCCACCCTCCTTGGGCTTAAGGATGTTGGGCTTGAGGATTTTACCGACTTCCACGGTATCATACGTACCATAATGTGAAAACTTGTGCAAGCTAAGCTCTAGCTTCACCTGCTGACAGTCGAGACATGTGACGCCTCGGAAGTGTGAAAAATAGGGCTAATTCAAAACTTTTTACTCATCAATTCACAATTAAGGGTGCATTCCTGTGCAGTGTCATACATCATCATAATTATCATGCCTTAGGATCTCATCATAATATAGTATCCTATATATTACTCGATTCCAAGTTAATTAATCCTAATACATCCCGTACATCATTATACAATGAATGTCTGTAAATATAACTCTAGTCTGCGTACATGAATATTAAATATCTACCTCAATACACAAAATACGGCCTGGAGCTCAAGTCCTCCACTAGCCTCTAACCCGTACGTCGCAGGGAACTTACTTCACTTGAAGCGATCTGGGGGGAAGAGAAAACAGGGTGAGCTTCCAAATCGCTCAGTAAGGGGGGTAAGGGAACTCAGTTATATAAACCATATCACACATCACAAATATGTATTTTCTTAAGAAGCTCATTTAAAATCGTAGCATGAAAGTTCTCAAAACATCATCATCTCATAACTCATAAATCTTGTGAAAACATGAAGGTAAAAAGGCTCAATATCGAGTACTCACAAGCATGTGTAAATATATGTGATAATGGCTGTTCACAAAATACGTGATAAAAATCAGCTCAGTAAATAGCACGTGACAAGGTCACAAAACACGACTCATGTGTAAAACGAGACTAGGCAATAAAACTCAATTAAAACTCGTCATGGCACATCAAATATGTAATCTCCTCTGGGTGCGCATCCCAGGCATCCTCGTATAGAGAGAACGTCGACAATATGGTCGTATGCATGGTATATTGGACTTATATGTTACCAGAACAAGGCCCGACCTTACATGCTACCAGAGCAATGCCTCGCCTCATGCACACTATCACGTGGTCCCTGGGTTGGTTCCCAGGCGGCCCACTCTCTCGGTCTTACATGCTACCAAAGCAAGGCCACCCAGCATTACCAGAATGGGGGTCATCTCACGTTACCAAAACGGAGGTATCTCTCGTTACCAAAACGGAGGCATCTCTCGTTACCAAAACGGAGGAATATCGGACTTACATGCTACCAGAGCAAGGCCTCCCAACGCTGCCAAAGAGGAGGAATAATCGGACTTACATGTTACCATAACAAGGCCTGTGGTCCCTGGGTCGGTTCCCAGGCGTCCCACTATATCAGTCTTACATGCTACCAGAGCAAGGCCCGATGTGTATTCAACATGACATGCCTAAGTCTCAATCATTAGCCATTATCTTATAAAACGTTATGCCTTCACATAGAACTCATAATGGTTTTCTCTCATAAAACTCATTTAAAACATTTGTGTACTCAACACAAAACATATTAAAACCGAGTTCCAACCGGCAAAACACGCATACATTTTCTTAAATCTCAATATCGCCTTAACGTAGAGCCCAATTTACTTTTCACGCAAACTCAAAGGTTTATAAAGCAATTTCACACTCAGCTTATAAACTCATAAAATAATGGGCTCCAACCGGCTATAAAAATCGTGTGCAATTATATCACAACACAACACCAAACATGCTTGTATTCTCAAATCGTGGTTCATGCTACAAACAATTCATCAAAACACATACACAAATGGTTTAGTTTTCCCTTACCTCTTTGCACCTCGTATAGTGCAATCGTTTCCCCCGTATCATGGACTAGCCTCGTATTCCACTCTGGAACTCCCGAGCTGTCCAAACGATGTTAAAACATTAATACTCATTATCACATTAACCTCAATTCTCAAAATCGAGCATAATTGCTCATAAGACCTCAAATTTCTCAATTCTCATAACTCCATCACAAACCACAATCTCGCTCACAACACCTCAACATTCTATATTTCCTATGCCACAATATCTATGCTAATACGCCACATTGTCTAAATCTCCATTTATAGCTCAAAAATTCCTAAATTTACCAAAGTTGCTAAATATCATCATCACTCCAACTACATTGTAATTTCATCAATCCTTAATCATTTTTCAGCTATTTCAACACAATGCCAACAACCATTATCACCAAAATCATCTCAAATATAAGGATCGAGGTTTAGAAATTATTCAAAACTTATAGAGAGCTTATCTCTTGCCTCGATTCGATCCGTCTTCCAATTTCCAAGTATGTTGTTCTCCCTTGGATGAGGAACAACTTTCCTTACTGCCACAACTTCTGATTTGGTCGAAAATGGGTGCTTTGGATGAGTGAGAAAGTTAGGGCTTTGACAGAAATGGGGTTTGGAAGAGAGAGAAAATGAAATTGCAGGAGAAAGCAGGGGTTTCTTATATAGACCGAGGGTGGGAGATTGATCTGGCTCTTGATGAGATCGATCTGCATTTGAATTTGGGGACAATTTGGGGTAATTTATGCCTAGGAGATCGATCTGTCGAGGGGTGAGATCGATCTCTTTATGGCTTTATGAGATCGATCTGCTCCTTGAGGAGATCGATCTTCTCCCAAACAGAAACATTTGGAGATCGATCCCTTCCTTATGAGATCGATCTTCTCTCAAACAGAATCATAAGGAGATCGATCCTCTTCCATTGGAGATCGATTTGCTCCTTAAATTCCTCCTTCTTTGTCATTTTTAACTCACCAGATCGATCTCTCCTTCTCCCAGATTGATCTGTCCTCATAGCTTCATACTTATTTTAAACACTTAACATATAAATCTCCAATTATCATTCCCACAATTCACTTAGCTCAATAAATTATACTTCAAGTTCATATTACAAAATTGAAATATGTCTGAAATTCTCAGATCTCACATCCTCCCCACCTTAAAAGAATTTGGTATTCCAAATTCAACTCAACTAGTCAAAGAGATGGGGGTATTTCTCCTTCATGAGGTTCTCTAGTTCCCACATTGCCTCTTCCCTTGAGTGATGTTTCCACAAAACTTTCACTAATGGGATGCTCTTGATTCTCAGTACCTTCTCCTTTCTATCGAGAATTCGGACGGGTTCCTCAGTATAGCTCATGTCCTCCTGTATGTCCATCTCGTCATACTCTATAACATGATAAGGGTCCGGGTGGTACTTCCTCAACATAGACACATGGAAGACGTTGTGTATTCCGGACATCTGTGGGGGTAATGCCAATCTGTAGGCTACCTCTCCCACTCTCTCAAGAATCCCGAATGGTCCTATGTATCGAGGACTCAATTTTCCTTTCTTCCCAAATCACACGATACCCTTACTCGGTGATACTTTCAAAAATACTACATCACCAACATCAAACTCGAGTGGCCATCTATGCACATCCGCGTAGCTTTTCTATCTACCCTATGCAGCCCGTAGCCTCTCACATATGAGTTTCACACTCTGTACAGCTTGCTCAACAAGCTCAGGAGCATTTATCTTTCTGTCACCGACTTCTTCCTAAGCTACAGGGGATCTACACCTCCTACCATATTTAGCCTCAAAGGGTGCCATTCCAATACTTGCATGATAGCTGTTATTATACGTAAACTCTGCTAGGGGCAGGTGATCATCCCATGATCCCTTAAAATCCATCGTACACACCCTCAACATATCCTCCAAGGTCTGAGTAGTCCTCTCTGACTGACCATCTGTCTGAGGATGATAGGCGGTACTAAAACTCAATCGAGATCCCATGCACTCCTGAAACTGGGTCCAAAATCTGGAAGTAAATCGAGAATCTCTATCAGAAGTAATACTCACTAGAGCCCCATGTAATCTAGCTATCTCGCTGACATACAGCTCAGCTAAGGCATCTACAGTATCAGTGCTCTTAATGGCAAGGAAATGGGCACTCTTGGTCAATCTATCCACAATGACCCATATCGCATCACAACCTCTTCGGGTCCTCGGTAAACCCATAATAAAATCCATGGTGACATGCTCCTATTTCCATGTAGGTATAGGTAAGGGCTGTAGTAGCCCTCCAGGCTTCCGATGCTCAGCTTTCACTTGCTGGCATATTAAACACCTGGCCACATACTCTGCCACGTCTCACTTCATACCACTTCACCAGTACACCTTTCTCAAGTCTCGGTGCATGGTGCATCGCGAGCAGTGAGATTCTCTCAGTATCAGTCTCTTTAGGGTATCATCGTTCGGTACACAAATCCGTCTCTGAATCTCAACAATCCATCCTCACTAACTGTGAGATCCGACTGTGAACCTTGTTCAGCTTGGCTAACCATATCTATCAACCTCTGATCACTACGCTGCCCAGTTCTAATCTGATCCATGATCCTAGGCTCTATCTGCAAGCTAGCCAAAAATCCAGTCTCTACCTCTTTAACTCTGATCTGAAGTTTGACGAACTGCTCTAACAAATCTCATTCCCTGATCATCATAGCAGATATCATACTCTTCCTTCTCAGGGCATTAGCAACTACATTCGCCTTACCCGGATGATATAGAATCTCGCAGTCATAATCCTTAAGGAGTTCCATCCATCTCTTTTGTCTCATGTTTAACTCTTTCTGATCAAAGAGATATCTTAAACTCTTGTGATCAGTGAAGATCTGCAATCTTCCCCCATATAAGTAGTGTCGCCAGATCTTCAAAGGAAATACCACAGCGGCTAACTCCAAATCATGCGTGGGGTAATTCCGCTCATGGTATTTCAACTGTTGTGATCCATATGCGACCACTCTTCTATACTGAATAAGCACACACCCCAATCCTTGATGAGATGCATCACTATACACTGAAAATCCTCCTGATCCCTCAGGAATAGTTAACACAGGTGCCGCTGTCAATCTCCTTTTTAACTCCTAAAAACTGAGCTCACATTGATCAGTCCATATGAACGGAGTCTCCTTACGCGTGAGTTTAGTCAAAGGAGCAGCAATCCTTGAAAATCCTTCCATAAATCTTCTCTAATACCCTGCCAAACCAAGGAAGCTTCGTACCTCAGTAACTGTCCTCGGTCTCTCCCAACTAAACACAGCTGCTACTTTACTTGGATCCACTAATACTCCTTCCTCTGAGACTATATGACCAAGGAAAGCTATCTGGTTCAGCCAAAACTCACACTTACTAAGCTTTCCATATAATTGCTTATCTCGGAGTATCTGAAGTACTAACCACAAATGTTGTGCATGCTCCTCATATGACTGAGAGTATACCAGGATATCATCAATAAAGACTATCACAAATTTATCTAGATAGTATCTGAACACTTCGTTCATCAACCTCATAAATGCAGTAGGGGCGTTCGTCAATCCAAAGGACATTACCAGAAATTCATAATGGCCATACCTTGTCCTGAAGGCCGTCTTGGAAATATCTTCTTCCTTGATCCTCAATTGGTGATAGCCCGATCTCAAATCAATCTTAGAAAAGACTGAGGCCCCTCTTAGTTGATCAAGTAGATCATTAATCCTGGGCAGTGGGTATTTATTCTTCACCGTGGCATTATTCAACAGTCGGTAGTCTACATATAATCTAAGACTACCATCCTTCTTCTTGACAAATAAAACCGGTGCTCCCCACGGTGAAACACTAGGCCTAATGAACCCTTGATCCAATAACTCCTGTAGTTGTTTCTTCAATTCCTTAAGTTCCACTAATGCAATCCTGTAAGGAGGTTTAGAGATTGGCTGAGTATCTGGTACTAAATCAATGGTAAACTCCAGCTCTCTCTCTGGTGGCAAATCTGGCAGCTCATCTGGGAAAACATCCGGGAATTCACACACCACAGGTATATCCTCAATCCTCGGATGTTCCCACTCATCGTCTGAGATGAGTGTTTCGTAACCTTCACATGAACAATCATATTTAAGACTCTCAAAAATAATATTAAAATTCTCAAATTACTTATTAGAATTCCACATATTCATTTCCTCAATATCTCAGCCGTATACTGTAAGGTTCAGGTAGGGAGAAAGTTACAATCTTAATGTAGCAGTCTAAACTCACTCGATTGGTTGCCAACCAATCCATCCCCAGAATTACATCAAACCCATGTATATTCAACATGATTAGATCTGCTAACATCACTCTATCTCCCACCTTTATTTCACATCCTCTACAGATTAACTCAGTTCTCTAGGATTCACGCATAGGGGCATTTACATGTAGTACATACTCTAGAGGTTTAAACTTCAAATTTAAACTACATGCAAAATGCTCTGAAATAAACGAATGCGTGGATATTGGATCTATCAATACAAGAGCCTTATGATTACAGACAGAAAGTGTACCTCTTATAGTTTCTGCTGAAGTGTCCATAGTTTCCTTATCCAGGGCAAACACACGTCCCTGTGCCACAGGTTTCTTCCCTTTCTCTGCAGCAGTGGCCCATCTCTGGGGATTCACTCTCTGAGGCTGCTGTCTAGTAGGCTCCGGAGCATATGGTATCTGAGGTTGAGGACAGTCCTTCACTCTGTGACCCATGTCACCACATCTAAAACATCCACGGATCGACCCAGTACAACTTCCCTTATGCGATCGATCATAGTCTCTACAAACCCTTATCTCCGGCCTGCCATATCGAGGGGTCTCCTCGATAATAGGATAAGCTCTAGGTCTCTCCAATCTGCCCTTCTGTACCTCAATCCTTCCTCTCCTGAAGGAACCTCTCCGAACATCTGCTTGAGACATCGCTGGCCTCTTGCCTTTGTCTCTAATCACTGCTCCAACTCATTCTGGGACTGTACAATTTCAATTCCCCTCTCAATCTCTTGTGCTCGTCTCAGAGCACTCCAAACTCAGTAATACACAACCCAATCAATCGATCTCTAATGATGGGCTTCAATCCATACACAAATCTCTCTGTGCAGAGCTCTTCATTCTTGAAAGTCTCTGGATCATATCTCAGCAGAGTGGTAAATCGGCTCTCGTAATCAGCTACAGACATGTCATGTAAGACCCGAAATTAAATCGTAAATTTTATGAGGTAGAAAAATGTTCACAAATAAAATGAAACGGGATTTGGACAGGAGATAAGGATTTAAAATACAAAATGAATGAATATTCGTGAAGGAAAGTCAGGCTAAATAAATCCCGAATACGTGTAAGGCCAAAACGGTCAAAAGATCGAAAGCCGGGATAAATTCGATAAGAAAATTTAATTTAAAATAAGGATTTAGAATATCTTGATCAATAATGAGGAAATTATATAATTTTGAGTCAAATTGATCAAGATCTGGAATTTTTAGAAATATCGAAAAGTCACCCGGGATAATATCCCAAAAATACGAAAGAATTATACCGAAAAAATAATTTAAAAACTAAATAAATTAAATTAAATTAAATTAAATTAAATTTTTGGAATAAAATAATAATATTGTAGATATTTTCAGATTATTTAGACTATTTTAATGAATATTTTAATAATAAAATAAATGGTTAAATAATAATGATAATTTAAAAAAAAAAATCAGAAATCTGTAAAAGTCGGGGAGAGAGAAGAAGTGAGGGAAATCAGAGAGGGAGACTCGCGTGGCTCGTCCGACCGACGGCCACCGGGCACCGACGGCCTCCGACGAAGGGTCGAGTAGCAAGAGGAGAGGCCGGTGAAGCCATTGGCACCGGTGACGCGCGCCGACGATGGCTGTACCCGGTGAACGGAGGAAGAGAAGACCGCGGGGAAAACGGAGTCGGTACCGGCGATCCACGGCAGCTGGGGGCAAACGGCGGGTACCGACGTGATCGGGAGGAGGAGCCGGTCCTTTTGAGATCGGTATTGGTCGGCGAAACCATCGGAATCCGGCGGATCTAGAGGGAGAGTGTCGCGGAGGGAGAAGACGAATTCGGCAGCCACCGGCGTGATTCGGCCAACCCCGACCCCAGCTAAACACTTCCCCAGTGCAGACGAGTCGAATGGCACAAGAATCGAGCCGAGAACCGGTCGAAAACGCCGTGAACGGCGGTGGAATGGTCTGAACTGGTACGGATCGGTTTAGCAAAGGGGTGAACCGGGTTGAACCGGCTGAACCGGACCGGGTTGAATCGGGTCCGAACCGGACTGAACCGATTCAGCCAAGAAAGAAGGGAAAAAGGGGAAAAAAGAGAAAAAAGAAAAAGAGAAAGAATTTTTGGGGATACACCGGACTTCGGGTAAGTCGGTAAGAGATCAAAAGTGACCAATTTGAATTTCGGAAAATTTATTTAAAAAATATTTGATCGGAAATTAACCCGGGATTAAATATAATAATTGTGCAGTTGTACGATAAAGCCCGAATGAGAGCCGATTGAGCTCCAATTTTCATATCCCGCATCGTATCGGGTAAGTACAGTTTAATTCCGGCAATTAGAGTCCTTTAATATAGAGTTTCGATTATTTTACAAAATTTACGAATTAATGTTGTATAAAGAGGGATATTAATCAGATTTACAACGTAATTACCGTAAATGGTATACGGGCTATCCAATGAGTTTGGAACAAAGCCCGATAATTATCGGTAAGCTGAATAAGCCCAATAGGCCTCGATAGTGTAAAAAAAAAAATTAAGTGGAAAAACGGGCTTAAGGCCGATTAAGGCCCATTAAGGTGCAATCGGGCCCAATAGGGGTAAATGGGCCCAATGATTTAAATTAAGCCCAGAAAATAGGAAATACAATTAAATCGTATAATATCTGACCTGAGGAATATTGATACGCAGTTCCGGGCATTGGATTGAGAGTAGATCAGACTGCGCGACGTGACATCAGTGGAAAGGTCAGACTCGACGAGAATCGAGGTAAGGGAATTTTGTAAGTGCATAGAGATGCCTATACATATTTTGAGGGTATTTACAGGGCTTAGAATTTATCTAAGTATCTAGTAAACGAAATAATAATTTTTACGAAAATCGGGGCTTAGATAAATAAAGGAAAAAGACGATTTTGCCTCTAGGAGTAAAATTTACAAAAAGGGTAGTAAGGCAGGTAAATTGCATGATTTCATGTTTTTAATGCTTTATATGAATATATTGCTTTGATTTAAGCAAATATACACATAGGTGGGCTGTTCATTTCGTGAATTTTACGAAAGGGTACCGGTTTGTACCGGTTACTATTTTAAAAGATGTTTTATTAAAAGTGAGCCACCTATCGTATTTACATGACTAAAAGAGTGCTAGAGTCTTACTCGCACTCAAGTTTACTAATTTATTCTCATGAAAAGCCGTACTGGAGCATTGCTCATACGAGAAATTTGTGTGTGCACAAAACCGTGCTGGAGCTTTGCTCGCACGAGATTTTAGATATCATGATATGCATAGCGTGGTGCTGGAGCTTCGCTCGCACTAGACGCGAGTTGACATGCATATAGTCGTGCGGAAGCCTCCTGTAGATTGTGTGTCACAGAGAGTTGAGATGCTCGCACGTATACTTTGAGACATGGGTTGGTTATCGACATAGTATTGGGCTGGATAAGACCTACGGCAGGCACCCCCAGACTATGATATGGGCCACGGAGTACGATGTACCGTGTATGTCACAAAGAGTACGCTGTACCGTGCAGTCATGATGACTCTATGATGTTACTCGATATTCTGGCGGGTAGGACTTGACCCCATCTCTCGTTGCAGTTGTGATACCCCGCACACCGGGATCCATGTTGCCTGGGATCACAGGGACAAAGTATGGCCATAGTCCTCGATTTTTCATACAGTAACCTACATGCCTCACATGATATCATACGGTCTAGATAGACCAGGACAAACCCGATGGAGGGGTAGTCCCGATTTATGTTTTTAAAAGAGGTTTGATTTGATGAATCAAGGTATTCCCGAGAGATCGGTTTGACCTTGATGAAGTTGTTTTATAATGAAACAAATGAGTTTTAAAGTGAGAGTTTATGATGAAATAAATGAGTTTTAAATGCGATGAATTTATGATGAAACAAATAAGTTTCAAAGTGATGAGTTTGTGATTAAACAAATGAGTTTTAAATGTGACGAGCATGAGATGTCATACATGATGATTTTCCATGTGTGCTTTATATGTCGATTTCATGATTTCTTGTATATGATATATGCATACATGTGGCATCGTTTTAGTCATACCTCATGCTCTGAAAGTAAACGATTTTTATATCATGACATTATCAGCACGTAGATAGTATAGTTATCTACCTGCTTACATTATTGCCTTACTGAGCACGTTTCGCTCACCCTTTCATTTTCCACCCCACAGGGTATATTCAGTAGAAGAGAGCGAAAATAGTCTCGCATCTCGGTTATCCGCTGCTTCTTATCAAGATCAGGTATACACATTTATATAATTTTTGTATCTGAACATATAGAGGCACAGTACTGTACATGGATTTAATATTGGGGATGTATTTTTTTTAAATAAATTGATATGTGAATGTGAATATGAAAATGGAATGGTAAATAGGTGAGAGGTTACTAACACAGAATCATAGCCCAACTGTTGAGTAGTGTAACTGTTCACGGCGGGTAAGGAAATGAAAAGCGAAAAATTTGTAGGGATTTTTAGGTAATTTGGGTCGTGACAAATTTAATGGTATCAGAGCAGAGTTGGCCTGATATGAGTCGGTGTTAGTGGTAAGTAAATTACATCCCCATGTACTGTGCATTGTTTAGATACAATTGTGTATATCAAGATGGAACAGCAGCCAAAAAACTTAGTTTCAAATGCAAGAATATAGCTGTTATAACTGATAGCCGCTATGGTAGAGTGGCGAGTACACATGCTCGAGGTCGTAAAGATTGGCCTGAGAATCGAATGAGTCATGATATGAGACTCAAGATGAGATAGTGCACGAGGCAGAGGTCGTAGAGGTAGACCTGAGTCTGCTAAGTCGTGCTGAGTTGATTTGTGAGAATCAGGATGAAATTGAAATAGAGGTTAATGTTGAGCATACCTCTCAGAGTCCGACAGAGTGATCGGATAGTATTGAGACACGCTTCGCGAGATTGAAGCGGAGTGTGAAGATTATTTTGAGGAGCTAATTGCTCAGATTATGAATGAGATATGAGGGCGCAGCGGAGCATTGGTGGAAGTCCGCTCGACCCAACTTAAGAGTTAGACATCCGGAGTCGACATGAGAAATATTTCTGGATGTATTCTGGTGACTGAATATTTCGGGCACTACTTAAAGGAATTTATTGATAAAGTTTCTTACACTGCCCATAGTCATTGGTTGATTGATGAGTATGAATCTCAGATTTCATCCCTGGGCAAGTATGAACCCGATATTGTGGACAGTGAGAGTTGGGAAGCCCAAAAGTTCATGAAGGGCTCAAATTATCGATTAGAGTCTGATTGGCCCATGAGATATTACTTATGTCGCGGGAATGCACAGAATACAGTTGCGTGAATAATATCATGTGTTGCATGCCTCTGAGATTGGGAAAGATAGTAAGGGCCGAAATAGAGACAGAAGAGAATAGAGAATGACAGAGATGTCAGAGCGAAAAAGAGACCAGTTGATAAAAGATTAGATTTGATGAGTAATGGACTAAGATAATTGGTAAGGCCTCAGTGCATCCAATTTTGGCACTCTTGAGGGACATTGTGATTTGGAGGACCCCGACCTGCTACGAAGCAGTGTAGCAGTGTAAGCACTGTAAGCAGTGTGAGATGTGTGGTGGATACCATGGAAGGAGGGTCTATACCTACACGGTATTGGTGAAAATGGTCGTCAAGTGTGGTAAGACAGACCAGTGATTTTGATTGCTCAGAGTTGAGCGAGATCGCCCCACAGAAAAGTAAAGAGACAGAGAAAAACTTCATTGGTATAGCTGCAACGAAAATGGAGGCAATAGCAGAAAAGAAAAAAAGGAAAGTAGGCTATTGGACGAAGGCGAGAGGATGTCTTGGACCAGGACACTATTGATGTTTCATGGATGTGGTGTAAGATACCACACTTGTTATGAATAATGAAGTACATATGTTCATTAATCCTGGTGCCACACATTTATTCATACTGCCTTCATTCGCATATAAGTGAGTAAAAAGCATGAATGCCTACATCATTGGGCACAATACTGATAAAGGAGTACCCCAATAGAGGAGGATTAATAAACGGAATATGGATATAGAGATTTTAAGTTGAAAACAGGGGTGAAAACATCACTGAAAAGTATACTGTAAGTGTTGATAAGTGATAAAAAGGGGTGCAACAGTTGAAATTAAAGGAGTAAATGATTGTACTCACGGAATGAATAATGAAAGAGTTTTGTCATGAGGGATATACGAAAGGAGATAATCTTTAAGATAAGATAGTCCTAAATACAAGATGTATTGGAGTAAGAGGCATATGCTAGGTAAGAACATCTTTACGATATGAAGTCATTGGGATTAAAGCAATTAGTAGCGAATATAAAGTGTGACCACATGGACTGGTATATAAAGTAAATGTGGTTAAGTTTGAAGGTTAATAAAGGTATTTCAAAATACCTCCCCGCCTAAAGACTTGACAGCATCTAAAAGTATATATATGACCTACAACGTAAAATCGATCATCGTAATAAATACCTTTAGCATTAGGATACTTTTACTAAGACGATAAGAATATTAAAATTCGGCAAATCATAAAGGTTAACATAGTAAAATTTAATAAGAGCCGTTAGGGTAAGAAAAGGAAATGACGCAGGTTAGTACCTGAAAACGTAAGCGATTTTGAAGGATCTGATACGCTTATGCGTACATAAGTCAAGGATATAGGCGATTGAATTATGCAGTGGAGCTCAATTACGATGAGTTATTTAAACTTGACCTGGACCGATTTGTAAACATCATTATTGATGATATGTTGGGTGTAGTCAAAGTCCAGGGCAAATTGTAAGCAACAATTGGAAGATGGCTTTTATAGATGGATTGTTGCGAGTTCTCAATATGGTCTACTTGGTTGACACGTTTAATTATGAAAACGTGGTCTTAGAATGAGATGATAAATGAGATGATAGATGTGACATAAATTTTAGTGTAATGAAGTATGAATTGACCACCGTGATTAATTTCACCATACCCAACAGATCAAGAGGTTCTCAGTGAGTATGGATACCTCAAAATTATGATGGAGCTGTGTATTGATGTATAATGGGAAGATAGTCAAGTATGGAGTCAGACAACTCCTTGATCATGAAATAAACTATCTTACCCATGATTTAAAGTTGTCAACGGTAGTGTTTGTACCGAGGATATGGTACTATTATGTACAAGGTGAGAAATTATGGATATGCATTGGTCATAAAGCCCGAGTATCTGTTTTCACAGAAAGAGGCGGATGTGAGAATACATAATAGGTTAGAGCTTCTGAGAGATTTTGATTTGTGAAAATTGTACCCCCCGGGAAAGGCTGATGCTTTGAGTAGAAAGAGCATCGGGATTGTATTACATATGATGGTCAGGGAGCGTGAGCTGCTAGATGCAGTTGTGAGCCTCAGTATAGATGTGATCCCTTCTGATGATGACAGTGATTGTGTGACAGCTAGCCTGATGATTAGAACCGGATGAGAGTACCCGAATTTGCTAGGCTTAGCGTGATGATCGACCGGATGTCGATAGTTTGGGTCAGATTCAGAAGGGTACAGTGACAGAGATCACAAAGAGTGTGATAATGATTTACAGAGAGGTTCAGAGACAGTATAAGTGCTCCCCAGGACCACAGTTGATGAGATAGTGATGTTGTCAGAAGCTTACTCTTCGGGATATACAGTGCATACGGAAAGTAATGAAAATATATATTAAATTCTCCGAAAAGGGTATTGGTGGTCAGATGTGAAAAGAGATATGGTAGGGATTGTGGAATAGTGCCTAGTGTGTCAGCAGAATAAGGTAGAGTATTAAAAGTCTGCAGAGTTATTGCAGCACCTACCTATATCGACACGGCACGAAAAAATGAGAGTAAGTCTCCATGAATGTCGTGATGGGTTACAGAGGACCCAGGTGAATTACGAGGCTATTCGAATGATAGTCGATAGATTGACTAAGTCTACCCACCTTCTGTTATGAACTCCCCAGATACTCGGAGTGTATATGAGGATTTATGTATAAGGAAGATTGTGGAACATTATGTAGCGTTCCAGTGAGCATTGTATTATATAGGGATTCCCGCCTCACTTTCTACTTCAGGGAATATTTTTCAAGAAGCTATGGGAACCCGACTGAGTATTAGCACAGCTTTTTGTCCTCAAACAAATGGTCAGTCAGAGAGGACTGTACAGGTTCTGGAGGATCCGATGAAAGCTTGTGCCCTTGATTTTTTATGCTCCTGGGATGATCAGTTATTACAAATTGAATTCGTCAATAGTGACAGTTGTCACTTGAGTATCGGGATAACAAGATATGAGACAGTGTATGGCTGTAGGGGTTGTTCCTTAAATTTGGATAAGAAAAAGTGGGTGACAGAACAGAATTAATTTTGACTTTGGATAATAAGTCTCTGAGGATCTTTAGTTAAGGATGAGAGATTAAGAACACCTCAGAGCAGATAGACAAGTATTGGAATTCACCCTTGGTGAATTAGTATGGTTGAAAGTTACTTGTCCTAAGAGAATAAGGACATAGCGAACTTTTGGAAGAAGGTAAATTGAGTTTCGCTGGATTGAATCTTTTGAGAGATTGGACAAGTGGGAGATAAGACCTGTAGGTTGGTGTTATCACCTGAATTAACAGGCACCCACAATATGTCCCAGCTTTTGATGCTTCGAAAATACTATCCAGATCCAGCATAGATGATGGGATATGAGATCCAACAGTTCAGCTTAATGCAATATAAGTATATTGATAAGTTGATTCGGGCATTAAACAGGAAAGAGAAAGTATTGAGGTTTAAGATGATCCCCCTAATTAAAGTCCTTTGGTAGTAATACACTCCGGAGAAGGTCATATAAGAATTTAAGAGTATGATACGATCGATGTATCCGGAGTTGTATATGGACTCATATGACTTGGTTCTAATTTGGAGGACCAAATTCCTTAAGTGGGGGAGATTTGTAAGACCCGAAATTAAATCGTAAATTTTATGAGGTAGAAAAATGTTCACAAATAAAATGAAACGGGATTTGGATAGGAGATAAGGATTTAAAATACAAAATGAATGAATATTCGTGAAGGAAAGTCGGGCTAAATAAATCCCGAATACGTGTAAGGGCAAAACGGTCAAAAGACCGAAAGCCGAGATAAATTCGATAAGAAAATTTAATTTAAAATAAGGATTTAGAATATCTTGATCAATAATGAGGAAATTATATAATTTTGAGTCAAATTGATCAAGATCTGGAATTTTTAGAAATATCGAAAAGTCACCCGGGACAATATCCCGAAAATACGGAAGAATTATACCGAAAAAATAATTTAAAAACTAAATAAATTAAATTAAATTAAATTAAATTAAATTGTTGGAATAAAATAATAATATTGTAGATATTTTCAGATTATTTAGACTATTTTAATGAATATTTTAATAATAAAATAAATGGTTAAATAATAATGATAATTTAAAAAAAAAATCAAAAATCTGTAAAAGTCGGGGAGAGAGAAGAAGTGAGGGAAAACGGAGAGGGAGACGCGCGTGGCTCGTCCGACCGACGGCCACCGGGCACCGACTGCCTCCGATGAAGGGCCGAGTAGCAAGAGGAGAGGCCGGTGAAGCCATTGGCACCTATGACGCGCGCCGACGATGGCTGTACCCGGCGAACGGAGGAAGAGAAGACCGCGGGGAAAACGGAGTCGGTACCGGCGATCCACGGCAGCTGGGGGCAAACGGCGGGTACCGACGTGATCGGGAGGAGGAGCCGGTCCTTTTGAGACCGATATTGGCCGGCGAAACCACCGGAATCCGACGGATCGAGAGGGAGAGTGCCGCGGAGGGAGAAGACGAATCCGGCAGCCACCGGCGTGATTCGGCCAACCCCCACCCCAGCCGAACACTTCCCCAGTGCAGACGAGTCGAATGGAGCGAGAATCGAGCCGAGAACCGGGTTGAACCGGCTGAACCGGACCGGGTTGAACCGGGTCCGAACCGGACTGAACCGGTTCAGCCAAGAAAGAAGGGAAAAAGGGTGAAAAAGAGAAAAAGGAAAAAGAGAAAGAATTTTTGGGGATACACCGGACTTCGGGTATGTCGGTAAGAGGTCAAAAGTGACCAATTTGAATTTCAAAAAATTTATTTAAAAAAATATTTGATCGGAAATTAACCCGGGATTAAATATAATAATTGTGCAGTTGTACGATAAAGCCCGAATGAGAGCCGATTGAGCTCCAATTTTCGTATCCCGCATCGTATCGGGTAAGTACAATTTAATTTCGACAATTAGAGTCCTTTAATACAGAGTTTCGATTATTTTACGAAATTTACGAATTAATGTTGTATAAAGAGGGATATTAATCGGATTTACAACGTAATTACCGTAAATGGTATACGGGCTATCCAATGAGTTTGGAACAAAGCCCGATAATTATCGGTAAGCTGAATAAGCCCAATAGGCCTCGATAGTGTAAAAAAAAAATTAAGTGGAAAAACGGGCTGAAGGCCGATTAAGGCCCATTAAGGTGCAATCGGGCCCAATAGGGGTAAATGGGCCCAATGATTTAAATTAAGCCCAGAAAATAGGAAATACAATTAAATCGTATAATATCTGACCTGAGGAATATTGATACGCAGTTTCGGGCATTGGATTGAGAGTAGATCGGACTGCGCGACGTGACATCAGTGGAAAGGTCAGACTCGACGAGAATCGAGGTAAGGGAATTTTGTAAGTGCATAGAGATGCCTATACATATTTTGAGGGTATTTACAGGGCTTAGAATTTATCTAAGTATCTAGTAAACGAAATAATAATTTTTACGAAAATCGGGGCTTAGATAAATAAAGGAAAAAGATGATTTTACCCCTAGGAGTAAAATTTACAAAAAGGGTAGTAAGGCAGGTAAATTGCATGATTTCATGTTTTTAATGCTTTATATGAATATATTGCTTTGATTTAAGCAAATATACACATAGGTGGGCTGTTCATTTCGTGAATTTTACGAAAGGGTACCGGTTTGTACCGGTTACTATTTTAAAAGATGTTTTATTAAAAGTGAGCCACCTATCGTATTTACATGACTAAAAGAGTGCTAGAGTCTTACTCGCACTCAAGTTTACTGATTTATTCTCATGAAAAGCCGTACTGGAGCATTGCTCGTACGAGAAACTTGTTTGTGCACAAAATCGTGCTGGAGCTTTGCTCGCACGAGATTTTAGATATCATGATATGCATAGCGTGGTGCTGGAGCTTCGCTCGCACTAGACGCGAGTTGACATGCATATAGTCGTGCGGAAGCCTCCTGTAGACTGTGTGTCACAGAGAGTTGAGATGCTCGCACGTATACTTTGAGACATGGGTTGGTTATCGACATAGTATTGGGCTGGATAAGACCTACGGCAGGCACCCCCAGACTATGATATGGGTCCACGGAGTACGATGTACCGTGTATGTCACACGGAGTACGCTGTACCGTGCAGTCATGATGACTCTACGATGTTACTCGATATTCTGGCGGGTAGGACTTGACCCCACCTCCCGTTGCAGTTGTGATACCCCGCACACCGGGATCCGTGTTGCCTGGGATCACAGGGACAAAGTATGGCCATAGTCCTCGATTTTTCATACAGTAACCTACATGCCTCACATGATATCATACGGTCTAGATAGACCAGGACAAACCCGATGGAGGGGTAGTCCCGATTTATGTTTTTAAAAGAGGTTTGATTTGATGAATCAAGGTATTCCCGAGAGATGGGTTTGACCTTGATGAAGTTGTTTTATAATGAAACAAATGAGTTTTAAAGTGAGAGTTTATGATGAAATAAATGAGTTTTAAATGCGATGAATTTATGATGAAACAAATAAGTTTCAAAGTGATGAGTTTGTGATTAAACAAATGAGTTTTAAATGTGACGAGCATGAGATGTCATACATGATGATTTTCCATGTGTGCTTTATATGTCGATTTCATGATTTCTTGTATATGATATATACATACATGTGGCATCGTTTTAGTCATACCTCATGCTCTGAAAGTAAACGATTTTTATATCATGACATTATCAGCACGTAGATAGTATAGTTATCTACCTGCTTACATTATTGCCTTACTGAGCACGTTTCGCTCACCCTTTCATTTTCCACCCCACAGGGTATATTCAGTAGAAGAGAGCGACAATAGTCTCGCATCTCGGTTATCCGCTGCTTCTTATCAAGATCAGGTATACACATTTATATAATTTTTGTATCTGAACATATAGAGGCACAGTACTGTACATGGATTTAATATTGGGGATGTATTTTGTTTAAATAAATTGATATGTGAATGTGAATATAAAAATGGAATGGTAAATAGGTGAGAGGTTACTAACACCGAATCATAGCCCAACTGTTGAGTAGTGTAACTGTTCACGGCGGGTAAGGAAATGAAAAGCGAAAAATTTGTAGGGATTTTTAGGTAATTTGGGTCGTGACATGTCACCCTATACCAAACTCAAAAACTCTGCTTGCCTCCTTCTCTGGGCAGCTCGTGGTACATATTGGGCTCTAAAGGCTGTCTCGAACTCTTCCCAACCAATCACATCCTAGTGGGACATCAAAATACCCTGGGCAGTACCCCACCAATCTCGAGCTCTCCCTTTCAACATATAGGCACTCATACTGACCCTCTCAGCATCGGTGCACCCCAGATAGTCGAATATAACTCTCAACTCCGTCAAACACTCCTCAGCCTCTGTAGGATCCTTCTTTCCCCTAAATGCAGGTGGATTCATTTTCAAAAAGTCCTTCAGTCGGACCATACTTCTGTCATCAGGCTGAGTGACGAGAGGCATTGGGGGTATGGGAGGTCCTTGTGGTGGTGTAGGAGTAGTACCCGAGGCATTAACTCCAAAGTGTTGCGCGAATAACGCTGTCATCTGCTCAAAACCTTACCTCACATCGGTCTCAATTCGATTAAATCGAGACTTAGGACTCTCTGGTTGTGGGACAGATGGCGGAGGGGACTCTGCCTGCCTCCTCGAACGACCTCGTCGTTTACTCATTCTCTATCTCAACTCGTCTCCTGCGCGTACATATCAAAATCGATTGAAATCTCAATCCTCAGATTTAGTTCATGACCAGACTATTACAGACACTTAGGATGTATTCTATTTCACTTAACCAACACTGACAGTACTAGACACCCTAAGCTCTGATATCAAGAAAACTCTGTGACGCCCCAGAAGCCTGGAAAATAGGGCTAATTCAAAACTTTTTACTCATCAATTCACAATTAAGGGTGCATTCCTGTGCAGAGTCATACATCATCATAATTATCATGCCTCAGGATCTCATCATAATATAGTACCTATATATTACTCGATTCCAAGTTAATTAATCCTAATACATCCCGTACATCATTATACAATGAATGTCTGTAAATATAACTCTAGTCTGGGTACATAAATATTAAGTATCTACCTCAATACACAAAATACGGCTTGGAGCTCAAGTCCTCCACTAGCCTCTAACCCGTATGTCGCAAGGAACTCACTTCACTTGAAGCGATCAGGGGGGAAGAGAAAATAGGGTGAGCTTCCAAATCGCTCAGTAAGGGGGGTAAGGGAACTCAGTTATATAAACCATATCACACATCACAAATATGTATTTGTTTATGAAGCTCATTTGAAATCGTAGCATGAAAGTTCTCAAAACATCATCATCTCATAACTCATAAATCATGTGAAAACATGAAGGTAAAAAGGCTCAATATCGAGCACTCACAAGCATGTGTAAATATATGCGATAATGGCTATTCTCAAAATACGTGATAAAAATCACCTCAGTAAATAGCACGTGACAAGGTCACAAAACATAACTCATGTGTAAAATGAGACTAGGCAATAAAACTCAATTAAAACTCGTCATGGCACATCAAATATGTAATCTCCTCTGGGTGCGCATCCCAGGCATCCTCGTATAGAGGGAACGTCGACAATATGGTCGTATGCATGGTATATTGGACTTATATGTTACCAGAACAAGGCCCGGCTTTACATGCTACCAGAGCAATGCCTCGCCTCATGCACACTATCACGTGGTCCCTGGGTCGGTTCCCAGGCGGCCCACTCTCTCGGTCTTACATGCTACCAAAGCAAGGCCACCCAGCATTACCAGAACGGGGGTCATCTCACGTTACCAAAACGGAGGCATCTCCCGTTACCAAAACGGAGGAATATCGGACTTACATGCTACCAGAGCAAGGCCTCCCAATGCTACCAAAGTGGAGGAATAATCAGACTTACATGTTACCAGAATAAGGCCTGTGGTCCCTGGGTTGGTTCCCAGGCGTCCCACTATATCGGTCTTACATGCAACCAGAGTAAGGCCCGATGTGTATTTAACATGACACGCCTAAGTCTCAATCATTAGCCATTATCTTATAAAACGTTATGCCTTCACGTAGAACTCATAATGGTTTTCTCTCATAAAACTCATTTAAAACATTTGTGTACTCAACACAAAACATATTAAAACCGAGTTCCAATCGGCAAAACACACACATATTTTCTCAAATCTCAATATCGCCTTAACGTAGAGCCCGATTTACTTTTCATGCAAACTCAAAGGTTTATAAAATAATTTCACACTCAGCTTATAAACTCATAAAGTAATGGGCTCCAACCGGCTATAAAAACCATGTGCAATTATATCACAACACAACACCAAACATGCTTGTAATCTCAAATCGTGGTTCATGCTACAAACAGTTCATCAAAACACATACACAAATGGTTTAGTTTTCCCTTACCTCTTTGCACCTCGTATAGTGCAATCATTTCCCCCGTATCACGGACTAGACTCTTATTCCACTCTGGAACTCCCGAGCTGTCCAAACGATGTTAAAACATCAATACTCATTATCACATTAACCTCAATTCTCAAAATAGAGCATAATTGCTCATAACACCTCAAATTTCTCAATTCTCATAACTCCATCACAAACCACAATCTTGCTCACAACACCTCAACATTCTATATTTCCTATGCCACAATATCTATGCTAATACACCACATTGTCTAAATCTCTATTTATAGCTCAAAAATTCATAAATTTACCAAAGTTGCTAAATATCATCATCACTCCAACTACATTGTAATTTCATCAATCCCTAATCATTTTTCAGCTATTTCAACACAATGCCAACAACCATTATCACCAAAATCATCTCAAATATAAGGATCGAGGTTTAAAAATTACCTAAAACTTATGGAGAACTTATCTCTTACCTCGATTCGATCCGTCTTCCGATTTCCAAGTATGTTGTTCTCCCTTGGATGACGAACAACTTTCCTTCTTGCCACAACTTCTGATTTGGACGAAAATAGGTGCTTTGGATGAGTGAGAAAGCTAGGGCTTCGACAGAAATGGAGTTTGGAAGAGGGAGAAAATGAAATTGCAGGAGAAAGCAGGGGTTCCTTATATAGACGGAGGGTAGGAGATCGATCTGGCTCTTGATGAGATCGATCTGCATTTGAATTTGGG
Organism: Firmiana major; assembly: GCA_033439115.1. Taxonomy (NCBI): domain Eukaryota; kingdom Viridiplantae; phylum Streptophyta; class Magnoliopsida; order Malvales; family Malvaceae; genus Firmiana; species Firmiana major. The sequence continues at coordinate 38,146,466 of CM065902.1, forward strand.
GATGATTTGGGGTAATTTATGCCTAGGAGATCGATCTGTCGAGGGGTGAGATCGATCTCTTTGTGGCTTTATGAGATCGATCTGCTCCTTGAGGAGATCGATCTTCTCCCAAACAGAACCATTTGGAGATCGATCCCTTCCTCATGAGATCGATCTTCTCTCAAACAGAATCATAAGGAGATCGATCCTCTTCCATTGGAGATCGATCTGCTCCTTAAATTCCTCCTTTTTGTCATTTTTAACTCACCAGATCGATCTCTCCTTCTCCCAGATCGATCTGTTCTCATAGCTTCATACTTATTTTAAACACTTAACATATAAATCTCCAATTATCATTCCCACAATTCACTTATCTTAATAAATTATACTTCAAATTCATATTACAAAATTGAAATATGTCTGAAATTCTCAGATCTCACAAGACACCTCGCCTTAAAATCTGCTGCATCCTTTTTCATACTGACCACAATACACTTTTTGGAGATTCTTATGCATCTTATTACTCCCCGGATATAACGTGAACCTCAAAGAATGAGCCTCCGATAAATAACTCTCTTGAGGTCTAGATCCTTGGGAACACACACCCTACCTCTGTACCTCAGTAGTCCATGAAAAGTCAACTTATAATCAGTCAATGTGCCCATCTGTATCTGACTAGTCATATCAATGCAATATGAATCACTCTGCTAAGCCTGTCTTATCCTGTCCAACCGATCAGGTTCCAACCTCAGGCTAGCTATCACACAGTCCGTATTCGTATCAAAAGGCACAATACCCAAACTGAGGCTAGTAAACTATTCTAGCAACTTGTGTTCCCTGACCATGCTATACGATACCATCCCAAGGCTCTTCATACTTAACGTATCTACTACTTTCATTTCTTTTACCATAGTCTTTACAATATAGTTTTCAGCGGTAGGAAAAATAACCGTCTTAGCATAACACTCTAAAATAGTATGGTTTGTAGCTAATCAATCCATTCCTAGAATAACATTAAAATTGCTCACACTTTGTAAAATTCGATTAGCTGTCATATCCTTTTCCCATACTCTTTAGTTGTTGCTCTCAAGAAGAAGTATTAGCTGGAGCTCTCTCTACCTCCTTACCCTTTTGTGGGGCAGTCTCAACCCTCTCTGGGCAAACTCTAGCAATATGCCCTAGTTTCCCACAACGAAATTACATAATAAGACTCATCGGAAAAGGTCTACCACCACAGTATCTACCACATCTACTGCACTGATCAGTAGCAGACCTCGATCCTCCAATCATAATGCCTTTCGTCAGAGCTATAGCCGGGTATGTAGGAGGTCTAACAACTCTCTCTTGTACCTCCTTTATCTGTGGTCTCTTACCGAAGAGTCTCCTCCCTCCTCGGTAACTGAAACCTCTGTCTCTAACCGACCTATTCCTATCCCTCTCGTGGCTCCGACTGACTTTCTTGAACACTGAGGCATACCTCTCATAGTCCTACTCGCTGACTCCTCATAAGTAGAGATATCAAGTGGGACCAATCTCGATCGTAACATCGGTCTCAGTCTATCCACAAATCTACAGACCTTCCTAGTCTCACTATACATAGTGTCGGGGTCATAACTTCTCAAGGATATAAATTTGGTCTCATACTCATCTACTGACAGACTCCACTGGCTTAATCCCAAAAACTCAGCTTACAGCCTCTGTTGTTTCGTATCTGGAATAAACTGCCTCCGAAAGGCATCCAGAAATATCTCTCAACTGATATCTATATGTCGGACTCTCAATATGGATATGGTAGTCTTCCACCAATGCCCCATCGCTCTCTTTAGTGGGAACACAGCAAATGTAACCATCTCTGAGGTTGTATACTCAAAGAATCTATACAACTTTTTAATCTTTCCAATCCAATCCTCCACAATCACTGGGTCCTTGACCCCACTAAACGATGGCGATCCAAACTTCTGGAACTACCGTAACTTATCAAGGTCACAACCATACCTCAATCTACTACTGCCCTGCATTGGAGCAATAAGAGTATCTATAGGCTGTGGCATAAGAACTGGCTGTATAGGCGTATCACGTGCAGTTACCTCTCTAGTCGCAGACCCTGCATCCTGTCCCTATCTACCTGGCATAGTCTGTGCCAGTAACTCTACTATATTCTCTAGGCTACGCTCTATTCTCGCAAGGCGTGCCTCGATACTCTCCGGTACCTTAATGAAACTCTACGCCACAAGGTCAGATGAAGATTCAGAATCATCTCGGCTCTCAGGCCTAACTCTACGGCCTCGAGCCCTACCACTAGCCCTTCACCACTACTGGTATTAGCCATAATGGCTCGATTCCTGCATTCACCACCATTAATTATGCAATTCCCATCTCGATACACACACTTGTAACTGAACAGAGCACAGTAATATGGGGATGTAAACTTTTCTATTTACTAATACCGACTCACAACAGACCAAACCTCTACTCTGATACCATTCTGTCATGACCCTCCATGACTTAACCAAACCACTACAAATTTTTCACATTTTTAACTTACCTTTCTCCTTATTGATGGTTGGGATGTGATTCGGCATTAGTCACCTCTTCCACATTATTTTATCATTCATACATGTCAATAAAACTATCCATGGACTGTAACTACTTTTGTCTCATAGTGAGCTCAAATATAATAAATACAAATACATCCCCCATATTACATATGTTTACATCACTGTGTTGTTTATATGTTCAGATCTAAAATCATACGTGTGTATGTATACCTTTCGCTCGATGGGAGTTCAGTGGACACAAGGAATTCAAATCCTCAGTCGTACTCTATCTACTGCGTAGGCTCTGTAGAGAGGGGGAAAGAAAAAAAGGGGTGAGCTCACAGCTCAGTAAAGAAATTAGGCAAGCAAGTAGATATCCACACTATCTATAGAAAATAATGTTTTACCTTCAAAACATTATTTCCTTAACTCACTACAAAAGCATGAATTTTAAAATATATATATATAACTGTACAGATTTAAATCCCATGTACATAATCATCCTGAGTTCTCAAAACATAGGCATTTCGTGCAAAATAATGCATCTTTATAATTTCAAAATGCCTTTAGATAAATCATGCCATATATTCAAATCACAGTAAATATGGCATTTAAATCATTCACTCACAACACATTAACCGATTTTCGACCCAACCCTCAGGTATAACTGTATCATGAAAAACAGGTGATATATCATGCGAGACTTAGTGGCTAAATGCAATACTCTCTTAGACTATGGTCATATCCTATAATGGTGAAATCCCAAGCAACACAGTTCTCGGTGTGCGGGTTATCACTACTGCAACGGGAGGGGGGTCAGTCCATCACAACCGCCAGCTATAAACTCCTCAAGTCCATAACTCTACAACAACACACGGTACAATGTACTCTATGCCACTTGCATGGTATAACGTACAACCGTGGACCCTCTCCTCACGGTCAGGGTGTCTGCCATAGGTCTTAGCCTTCACACTATGGAAATACATCATTGTCAGGGTGCTTACCATAAGTCTTAGCCCTCATACTATGGAAAATAAATGCCACGTCTCTAAATCCACATGCAAACATCTCTACAGTGTGGCATTCAGTCTACACAAGGAAATCAAGTATGGTCTTTCAACATGTCTTATATATCGCATAAAACTATAGTGCGCGCCTTTGAGTGCAACTCATGGTCGACACCCCGCTCAAACATTGTTTCACATTACAAACTCAACTCTAGTGCTAGTAAACCTCCAGCAACTAGGTCATGCATAGTTCATGTTTCAAATCAAGTACGAGCAATAGCTCAAGTTCTATGTCATGTATAAATCATGAAGAATTGAGTATGAGCAACGCTCTAGCACTCTGTCATGCATCTCATGTAAAATTCAATTACGAGTAATTCACTCCAGCACTCTGTCATGCATCTCATGTAAAATTTGAGTACGAGAAAATTCGCTCCAGCACTCTATCATGCAAAAATCGTATAAAACTGAGTACGAGTAATAACTCCAGTACTCTATCATGCATGTCATGGAAATCTAGTACGAATCTCACTCTAGCACTAATGTAAGTGAAAAACATCTGAAATCAAGTACGAGTTGTGCTCTATCACGATTTATTCTCACATAATAAGATTGATGGCTATTTGAAAATGGATGATTTTCAAAGCATCAAAATTAGCACTATAAAGTGTGCTTAATTCACATCAAGCTTAAAAACATTAGCCCATCTATCTACTCTTCTGCTACACAGCAGTAAAACACTAAAAACATAGTTTCCATGCTATTTACAACTTTTCCTAAAAGTTGACTTTTTTCCTAACTAGGGGTAAAATCATAATTTACCACTATCGTGTCGCTATAAATATTATTCACTTTCTCTGACCCTCAGAGTTTTTAAGTGAATGTAAAAGCAGATGAAAATATGTGCAAGTATCTCTAACTACTCACAAAAGTCCCTTACCTTAGATCACGTCAAGTGACCTCACTTCCTCGGTACTGCTTGATCTCGCAGTCCCATCAGCTCTCAATGTAAACTCCGGAGCTGTAAATAACCATTCATGAGGTTAGTTATACTTTTCCTACTATATTACACATTTAATACAGTCTATTTCACTTAATGGGCTCGTTCACTCTTAATGGGCCTAACACTGGCTTAAGCCCATTTCCATTTTACTATTCATTTTTGTCGCCCCTATTGGGCTTGTAGGGCCCACCAACTCTTATTGGGCTAATCTGAGGCCCATAACATCTCATTGGGTCGAAACCAAGTAGGTTTAGCCCATTGGCCTTCTGGGCAATGGCATGTGGCTGAGAGCCATCATGCCACCGGTCATGCCACATCACGCCACTTATAGCCATTTGCTAGCCAATTCACTTAGGCATTTCCACAAACACTTGGTTAGCATGTATTAAGTTGTCACACCACACTTTCATGTGCCCTTTATCCATACTTAAGCTACTACAGTTGGGCTGTGAGGCGATGCAATTACTAAATTCCATATAGATTTACAACGAAAATAATTAAAACTTTAATTCACACTTCTAAGTGTGTGTAAATATACAATATTAATTGTATAATATTATCTATACATAACATCCCCCATACCACTGTTTGCATTCTCGATTTGTAACTGTACGATACAATATAATATATACAAAATACTTGTGTGTATACAAATCTTATACCTTTACAACTGGGGGGAGCTGTCCAACACAAAAGATCTAGAGACCACCGCACTGCCTTACTTCTTAGTATCTGGAGGTGGAAAAGTAGTGGGATGAGCAAACCACAGCTTAGTAAGGAAATGGATGCTAACAGGTAGATATTGTACTATCTACATAGCCCATGCATGCAAAATCAAAATCATGTTTCGATATAAATGGAAATATTACTAGAAAATGCATTCAAACATTCATTTCTCATATAAGCATTTTCATGAAAACCTGTATACGATATTGCCATTTAAAAACATATCATAAACAGTGCTATAAAAGCACGAGCATTCAAATCAAGAGATTTATCAAATCATAAACTCTCTTTGCTTTTCTCAAATAATTTCTTTCATCAAATCTCTTTCTTTTCTGAGTTTTCTCAATTTCTCGTATCTCTGAGACAGGCATGGAATTCTCGACAATCAAATATCCACGACATATGGCTATAGTCAGTGATCCCAGGCCTCACTGATCAGGTGTGCATAGGGCATCACTTCGCCTGAAGGGGGATGGGTCAGTCTTACCCTCAGGCTCATCTCAATCAACCTCATCTCCTCATATACTCGCGGTATAAGGTACGTCGTGTGTCATCTACGCGATACTCGTACTCATGTGCACCCAGCACGGTACATAGTATATCAACGGATAACTACACAGTTCTACGTATGACTGTGGACCAAAGTCCATCTACCAACTCCAATGGACTTTTCATCCTGAATCGTGTCTCATACACCAGGCGAGCAATCAGCGTGACACATAGTCATCGCAAGGCTCCAGGGTGGTATAATTTATTATTAAGGCTCAGCCCATTCCAAGGCCGTCGGCTGGCATCCTCTTGCGTCCCAAACCCCCAGGTTTACCTCAACTCAATAAAAACATGTACGAGCTAACACTCCAACACATTATCATTATAAAACCACATACGAGCACTCCGGCACGGTTTATCAAATCATGCAGACGCATGCGAGTCAAAATCCAACATAGCCAAAATCATTAAAACAGGTGTGAGCTAAAGCTCCAACACCATTTCACATCTCAAATCCGATAGGTGGCTACTTTCAATTTTAAAACTCAAAACATGTATTTATGCAACATGCCTTTCTATGCTAAAACATGTAAAACTAGCCAACCTATCATTATCATTTATCAATCACAAATCAATACAAAATTAAGAAAACATTGAAATCATGCATATCATGCTATTTCCTTACCCCATCACATTTCTCAATACATATATATCATAGTAGATTTCATGCTTCCATATCATTTCTTGGAATTGTAATATCATCTTAATTCTAGCGATATATCTACAAAATTTTCGTCAAGTAAGTATGAACATCTTTATAGCTAACACACAATCCCTTACCTCGATTTACTTGAGTACAACTCTCCTCCTTTATGCTTCTCATGTTCTTATCTCAACTTGCTCCGGTGTATCGTCGGGAACTGCAATTCATCCATCAAGCACTTGAATTAACATTTCTAATTCTTGTTCAACTAAGCATTTATCCGATGCCTTAAATATACATTTTACCCCTTGTGGTAAATCTCACAATTTATCCCAATATCAGCACATCCAATTCATACCCACAACACAATCATCCTCTTAAGCTAACTCATTCATCATTAATATTTCTACATTCCACTTTCTCACACTAGACCATTTCTAGGTTATGGTGGATTCTTTACTTTCTAGGTAGTTTCTATCATTTCTATGCATACTACTCATTTCCTACACTAATATCCAAACAAATATACTTGGGTATTTGCATTAGAAACTCACCTAGCTTGATTTCCTCCTTGCTCCAATAGAAATGCACCTTGTTGCTTAAATCTAAGAAATGGTGAAAATGCCTCCCAACTATGTTGTTCTTCTCTTTGATGTAAACAACTTTGTCTCTAATAGCTTTCCCTCAAATCTTACTGAAAATGGCTTGATTTAGGAGTGAGAAAGTAAGGTTTTTGAGTTGTAATGGAAATGGTTAAGTGTTTTTTCGAAATCTGCAGATTCACTGCTCCTATTTATAGAATTGGCTTGATGAGATCGATCTACTCTAGGAGGAGATCCATCTAGTCCCCTTTAAATCCCTCTTTTTCACGACATTTTAAGCATAAGATCGATCTATCGAAGCTTGAGATCGATCTTCTCTAAACAGAGAGCTAAGAAGATTGATCTGTTCCTTTAAGGATCGATTGGCATTTTACAAAATGTTTTGGAGATTGATCTTGCTCCCTTAGAGATCGATCTACCCTATACCATTGCTCAAATAAGAGCATTCTGGCTCTTCCAGATCGATCTCTCATCCTATGAGATCAATCTATCCTTCATATTTCTAGATTTTTTGCAGTTTTTCTGCAACACATACCAAACAATCCCTCAATTTACTGCCTTAGTCATTTTTCCATCTGATCACCTTTGAGACTTGAAAATGGCATCCATTAATACTTCATACTTATTAAAACTCGTGTGAAATCTTTGTATACCCAAAGGTGCTTAATATAAACCAAATGGAAGGGCACAACATATGCAAATCTTCCTTCCATTTTACCTCACTACTCATATTCCATTTCACTCACATTCTTCCCATGTTTAAGTCCATTTCTTCATATTCATATAATGTAACTTGTACGTATAATTACAACTCCTATTACATGTGTGTACCTTAAACTTATGGACTTACATTACATATAATTCACATTACAAGTATATCACCATACTTATGAATTCATTTACATATATACATAAGGTTAAACCTATACAGGGTCTCACATTCTCCCCCACTTAAAAAATTTGGTCCTCCAAATTTAAACCAATCATTCTTTGAATAACTCAAGATACTTCTCCCGTATCAAACTCTCCAATTCCCATGTAGCCTCTTCCACGGTGTGATGTTGCCATAAAACCTTAACCAATGAAATCGTCTTGTTTCGCAACACTTTCTCTTTTCTGTCTAATATCCGAATTGGTCTCTCGACATACGACATATCCTCCTTGAGCTCCAACGGCTCATAGCTAATTACATGTGTTAGATCCGGGTAGTACTTTCGAAGCATAGAAACATGGAAGACATTGTGGACTTCTGCTAGCTCAGGTGGTAAGGCTAGCTTATATGCTCCATCTCCCACTCTATCCAAGATCTCGAAAGGACCAATGTAACGAGGACTTAGTTTTCCTTTCTTCTCGAACCTCGTTATTCCCTTAGAAGGAGATACTCTAAAAAATATGGACTCACCCACATCAAACTCAAGTGGTCTTCGTCTCTTGTCAGCATAGCTCTTTTTTTGATTTTGAGCTGTTCATAGCCTCTCACATATTATTCGAACATCCTCGGAGGCTTGTTTAACCTAATCGGGAGCGAGCAACTTTTTATCACCAACTTCTTCCCATCCAATGGACGATCGACATCTACGATCATATAATGCCTCATAAGGGGCCATACCAATACTTGAGTGATGACTGTTATTGTAGGCGAACTCAATCAATGGCAAGTGATCGTGCCATGAGCCTCTAAAATCCAACACACACGCTCTCAACATATCTTCTAGGGTCTGTATAGTCTTCTCTGACTGACCATCTGTCTGAGGATGAAAAGCGGTGCTAAAGCTCAACTGGATCCCCATCGCTTCCGAAAAATGTCCCCAAAAGTGGGAAGTGAAGTGGGCATCCCGATCAAAAATAACATTCACTAAGACTCCATGCAATTTCACTATTTCCCACACATACAAGTTTGCCAGTGCACTCAATGTATCTATAGATCTCATGGCTAAAAAGTGTGTCAATTTCGTTAACTGATCTATTATCACCCATATAGCATCATGGTTCTTACGGGTTCTCGGTAACCCCATCACAAAGTCCATGGTGATGTGCTCCCACTTCCATGTTGGTATCGGTAGAGGTTGCAAGAATCCTCTTAGTTTCTGATGCTCAACCTTTACCTGCTGACAAGTGAGACATCTAGCAACATACTCAGCTATGTCTCTCTTCATTCCAGACCACCAATAAACCTTTCAGAGATTCTTATGCATTTTACTACTCCTCAGGTGTACTGTATATCTCGATGAGTGTGCCTCTGACAAGATCAACTTTCTCATCTCTGAATCCTCAAGAACACATATTCTATCTCCGAACCTTAGTACTCCATCTGAACTCAATACAAAATCTGTACCCTTCCCCTTCTGAATTTGGCTAATCATATTAATACACCATTGATCAATTTGCTAAGCTTGTCGGATTCTCTCAATCAACTCCGGTTCTAATCTCAAGCTAGCAATAATCCCATAGCTGCCAATCTCAGGTAGGGTCATATCCAGACTAAGGTTTGTGAATTGTTCAAACATCTCGTGCTCTCTAACCATCATATGTGATACCAACCCGAGACTCTTTATAGTCAATGCATCGGTAACCACATTTACCTTCCCCGGGTGGTGCAAGATCTCATAATCATAGTCCTTGAGGAGTTCTAACCACCTTCTCTGTCTCATATTTAACTCATTTTGTGAGAATAGATACTTCAAACTCTTGTGATCCATAAAGATTTGAAATCTCTCACCATACAAGTAGTGGCGCCATATCTTCAATGAGAATACTATGGCTGCCAACTCCAAATCCTGAGTGGGGTAGTTGTTCTCATGATCTTTTAGCTATCTATATCCATAAGCTACTACCCTTCCGTTCGGCATCAAAACACATCCTAATCCTTGATGTAAAGCATCAGTATATACAGAGTAGTTTCTTGAACTGTTAGGGATGATAAGAACTAGCGCAGTGATTAATCTGCGCTTAAGTTCCTGAAAACTTCTCTCACAAGCTTCATCCCATGTAAACTCCACACTCTTCCTCGTAAGACGTGTCAATAGAGTAACCAATCTAGAGAAACCCTCTATAAATCTCCTGTACTAACCAGCTAAACCCAGAAAGTTTCTGATCTCTATAACTGTCCTAGGTTATTCCCATTGAACAACGACCTCGATCTTGGATGGATCTATTGACACCCCATCCTTCAATACAACATGGCCTAAAAAAGAAATCTACTCTAGCCAGAAGTCACATTTACTAAGCTTGGCATATAACCTTCTCTCTCAGAGGGTCTGCAAAACAATCCTCAAGTGCTGCTCATGCTCTTCTCTGGACCTTGAATACACCAATATATCATCAATGAAAACAATCACAAACTGGTCCAGGTATGGCTTGAATACTTCATTTATTAGACCATAAAAGCTGCTAGCACATTAGTCAACCTGAAAGGCATCATCGGGAATTCGTAATGGCCATAGTAGGTGCGAAAAATTATCTTGGGCCCATCCTCTTTCTGAATCTTCAATTGATGATACCCAGACCACAGATCTATCTTGGAAAAGATCTGTGCTCCCCGAAGCTGATCCAATAAATTGTCAATGCGTGGCAAGGGGTACTTATTCTTGATGGTAGCCTTATTCAACATTCGATAGTCAATACATAACCTGAGGCTCCCTTCTCCCTTCTTCACAAACAATATCGGAGCTCCCCATGGTGAGATGCTCAGTCTTATAAACCCCTTATCTAGTATATCTTGCAACTATTTCCTTAATTCCTCTAGCTCAACTAGAGCCATTCTATATGGTGACTTTGGCTCGGTTTCAGGCGTCAAATCTATACCAAATTCCATCTCTCTATCCGGTGGTAATCTTGGTAGGTAATCTAGAAAGACATTAGGGAATTCTCTAACCACTGGAATGTCATCCATATCTGTGTGTGCTTTGTTCAAATCCACCACATAAGCAATAAAACCTTCATAACAACGTTTATGTCATTTTTATACTAATACACCTTACTTGCTACAAAATTCAAAAACTTTATTACTTCTTCCAAAATTTTACAACACATTCTTCGGGTAAAGAAAATGAAATAGACTTAGAATGGCAGTCTATGATAGCATCATTGATAGTTAACCAATCCATTCCCAAGATTACATCAATGTCATACATATTCAACAAAATCAGATTGGCTATCATGCACTTATCCCCTACCCTCACTTTATAATCTTTACACACTCGCTCAACTAATTGACTAACTCTCATAGGGGTACTTATTAATAAAGTCCTACTCAAGTATATGGGTTCTACAAAACCTTTTAACTTTGATGCACATGCAGGTGATATAAAGGAATGCGTAGCACTAGAATCAAACAAAGCTATAACCTCCAAATTGAAAATCAATATTGTACCTTTTATCACTTCAGTAGAGGTATCAGCTTATGCCTGGTCTATCGCATACACCCTGCCTTGACCCACAACTTGTTTCCCCTTTTTTCAGTCGAGGCTTTCTTTCTTGTAGGAGGTGTAACTGTAGGAACTCTCTCTATCTCCGGGCACTCTTTGGCATAATGTCCAAATTTAGCACATCTAAAGCATCGGGTACCCTGAAGATGACATAGCCTACCACCATGGTATCGACCACATAGTTTACATTGATCAATAGTCGACCGAGGTCCACCAATCACTATACCCCTGGCTGGTGTCTGAGTCTGAGGCACAAAAGGTCTAGCAGCCTTCTTCTGTGACTCTTTGATCTCTCTCCGACGCTTACTAGTGCCTCTTTGTCCAAACCTAGCACTCTTGCCAAGTCCCAGCTTCCTCAGAACCTTGTCCTTACCCCAACTAAACTCAAAAATCTGTAAGTCATAATCTTACTCACATAGTTGGGCCTGTTGCAAAGCATCTCTATAGGTAGCAACATCAAATGGGGTAAACTTCGCTAGGATGGAAGGCCTGAACCCATCTACAAATCTACAGACTCTAATAACCTCACTCCTGATCGAGTTCGGATCATATCTGCCTAGTGAAGTGAATCATGACTCGTACTCATCCACAGTTTGGTTCTTTTGAGTCAAATTCAAAAACTCCATATATAACCTACGTCAAGCGGTATTTGGGATGTACTGTTCTCTGAAAACACCCAAGAACATATCCCAAGTTATAGCCATACCCTGAGCTCTCAACATATGCCTGGTGGACTTCCACCAATGCTCTGTTTCACCTCTCAATACAAAGGTCACAAGCGCTACTCTCTCCGTAGCTGAACACCTACAAAAATCAAACAGTTTCTCCATTTGGCTAATCTAATCCTCAGCCACTGCCGGATCCTTTGCCCCGCTAAAAGAAGGAGGCTTAAAGTACATAAAATACCTTAACCTCTCCATATCACAGTCGTATCCATACCCCAAATCATCATCATCAGACTACTGTAGGGCTACTGGAGGAGGTACTGGTCGAATATGGGGATCTCGAGGCCTAACCGGTTTAAGTTATGCAGGTGCAACATTCTCAGGTTCAAGTGCAAGTGCTGGGGCATTCGGTGCAGCCTATCCCGTTGTACTAGTTTTACCCTCAAACCTAGCTATAATCTAACCAATCATGGTCATCATCGTGCGCATGTCTTCCTCTAATCGAGCTATCCGAGGATCGAAAACCTCTATCTGTTCTTGGGGTTCATGACTAGAGGACGATCTATAGTGCCTTTCAATCCTGTCATTCCGTCATTGAGCTCTCGAGCTCTCTCCCCTCTTATGGTGTCTCTCAGGCATATCTCAAAAGCCTGATAACGTTTCTGCATTTATAACAAACTTTAATTCACTACCAGCTCTGTATACACATTCGTATCTAAATATCACACAGTAACTTGGGGATGTATGTTTTCTTAGTCCTAAACATCAACTCACATCAGACCAACCAAGCTTTGATACCAAATCTGTCACACCCCACTTTCGGGTGCCATTTATCCATACTTACGCTACTACGGTTGGGCTGTGAGGCGATGCAATTACTAAATTCCATATAGATTTACAGCGAAAATAATTAAAACTTTAATTCACACTCCCAGGAGTGTGTAAATATGCAAAATTACTTGTATAATAATATATTTACATAACATCCCCCATGCCTTAAATATACATTTTACCCCTTATGGTAAATCTCACAATTATTCCAATATCAGCACATCCAATTCATACCCACAACACAATCATCCTCTTAAGCTAACTCATTCATCATTAATACTTCTACATTCCACTTTCTCACACTAGACCATTTCTAGGTTATGGTGGATTCTTTACTTTTTAGGTAGTTTCTATCATTTCTATGCATACTAATCATTTCCCACATCAATATCCAAACAAATATATTTGGGTATTTGCATTAGAAACTCACCTAGCTTGATTTCCTCCTTCCTCCAATAGAAATACACCTTGTTGCTTAAATCCAACAAATAACGTAAATGCATCCCAACTATGTTGTTCTTCTCTTTGATGTGAACAACTTTTTCTCTAATAGCTTTCCCTCAAATCTTCTGAAAATGGCTGGATTTAGGAGTAAGAAAGCTAGGTTTTTGAGTTAAAATGGAAAGGGTGAAGTGTTTTTTCAAAATCTACAGATTCACTGCACCTATTTATAGAATTGGCTTGATGAGATCTATCTACTCTAGGAGAAGATCAATCTGGTCCCCTTTAAATCCTGCTTTTTCACGACATTTTAAGCATGAGATCGATCTGTCGAAGCTTGAGATCGATCTTCTCTAAACAGAGAGCTAAGGAGATCGATCTATTCTTTTACGGATCGATCTGCATTTTACAAAATGTTTTGGAGATCAATCTTGCTCCCTTGGAGATCGATCTGCCCTATACCATTGCCTAAATTAGAGCATTCTGGCTCTTCCAGATCGATCTCTCATCCTATGAGATCGATCTGACCTTCATATTTCCAGATTTTTTGTAGTTTTTCTGCAACAACACATACCAAACAATCCATTAATTTACTGTCTTAGTCATTTTTCCAACTGATCACCTTTGAGACTTGAAATGGCATCCATTAATACTTCATACTCATTAAAACTCGTGTGAAATCTTTGTATACCCAAAGGTGCTTAATATTAACCAAATGGAAGTGTACAACGTATGCAAATCTTCCTTCCATTTTACCACACTACACATATTCCATTTCACTCACATTCTTCCCATGTTTAAGTCAATTTCTTCATATTCATATATAATGTAACTTGTACGTACAATCACAACTCCTATTACATGTGTATACCTTAAACTTATGGACTTACATTACATATAATTCACATTACAAGTATATCACCATACTTATGAATTCATTTACATCAAAAACTTTACACGATCTAAACGTATTGTCTGCAAGTGCACGGGTTGTACAAGTAATAATGGGATTTGAGTCCCAAGTTATTGTCCCACAAAGAAGTTGAATTGCCTAATTTACTACCAATTAATCTTACCCTAAGTATATTCTAGCAAATTATGAAATTTTCAGTGGGTGATCTACATGGCTGAAATTAAAAGTACTGAAAATAATAAAAGCTATAAAATAAAGAAAATTAAACAGAGCTAAAATTACTTACAAAGCTTCAAGCAACTAAAAGCAACAACCTACAAAAGATAATTAAGACAGTTAAAATGAATTAACGCAACTAAAATAAAATGCAAATAAGAAAATAAAGAAATAAAATTAAACTAAAATTTAAACAAACTTAAAATAAAAGATGCATGTAATTAAACTAATAAAAATTACAAATTAAACTAACCTAAAATCTAATAAAAATGAACACTAAATTAGAAATGCATGAAACACATTTGGTCTAAATTATTTCTACATACAACTCATAAAATACTAAACTAAAATTAAGTCTTAAAACATATAATATAAAATTAACTACTAACTAAATTAAAACTACAATTAAATTAACAAACAAACACTATAACTAACCTATTTAACAATCAACCTACTTAACAACTAATGCAAGGAATGTAAATACTAATAAAAATGCATTAAACTATAAAATGGCTAAATTGAATTATGGCCAAACATGGCCTTAGAACAAGCTAGCCTAGTGGTCCCAGTTGCACCACTGTACACGTCTTCAACGTTTTCATTTTCATTTTGCTTTCGGTCTGCCCAGGCATGTCCATCTTCTACTATGCTGCTTCCACCAACTTTGCCTCAGATCCGTGCTCAGCTCCAACTGCTTCAAGTTTCACTCATCAGCAACCAAGCTCCAGTACGCCACGTTTCCAACTGCTTCAGCTATTGTCAATGCAGAGACGATGTTTCCAACCCTAATACACCAAACCGAGAAGAGCTAATGGAAATGATGTTGATTGCTATCAATAGAAAATATCAAAGTAGATGAAGAGCATAAACATGGAATGAAATGGAAGCTAACGGAAGACTAAAGAAAATAAGAAAGTAAATCTTGAAAATGTAATCTCTAAACTAAACTACTCTAAGCTACCTTACATTACACTACTCCTACTCCTAAAATTACATCCTCTTTCAATTGCCATCCTTTCCTATTTATAAACACACTAGGGGTAAAATGGTAATTTCCACATCCTCGATGAGTTGGCATTATTTTGGCCACTTGTCTTCACACCATTGGCTCCTTGGAAAGATATTTCCATGTCATCGGTCTTCTTATCCAATTGGATGTGCTAGCTGGCATGACTCGTGTTGTTCGCGTGGCTTAATCTCGATTTTAGCCTAATTTTGGTCCATTTTCTACCGAAATATAAAAATTCATCCGAATTTAATTTATCTGTAAACATGAGAATTTTAATTAAATAAAGGGGATAATTAACAAAATAAATTGGGGATTTAAATAATTAATTAGGAAATTAAGCACAAATAATTCTAAAAATATAGAATTATCTCACCCCCAAACTTGAGCTTTTGCTTGTCCTCAAGCAAAACAAAATGATTGTAGGAATGACAAGTACAAAACACAATAATTTCCCCAATATCATTCTCAAAGAAAAAGTACAGACTATGAAATCAAAGACTCACAATTACAAGTCCAACACTTAGAATTATTCAATCATAAGTCCTAACCCAAATTGGACTCCTCGTGAGTGTGTGAAAAATGTCAAAGTCACTTCTCAGTACATTATCAGGATCAGATTATGCAACACAGTGAATACAAAGTCAATGACATGTGATCATTCCCATAAGTTTGCTTTTCACATCTCTCTCCACTAATGTAGTCACACTTAACTAAAGATTAATAGGATTTCATTAAGCTTGTAATGTAAGGCTGGGGCTAAGGTATGATAAAGTCGATTCAGGTTTAATTGCCCCTTAACATGCATTATTTCTAGGATCTTTATGTAAGAGCTCAAATCATTTCCCCCAAACTTATTTCTTTTGCTAAACATTTTTTTTGAATTTTTCTTCTTTCTTTTTTTTGTCTCAAATTTTTTTTTTTTACATACTCTTTCACTATCACTGAATACCCATATAGCTCACAATATATCCAAAGACTTTCCATACTTTCGGGGTAAGGGATAGGAAAAAAGTATTTAAGCTAAGTAAAATAACTCAGATATATTTACAGAGAAAAGCTTATTTGGCCCAGATGGGTGACTAGGGGTAGAATATGTACAAGGAAAGCTAGAAAGGCTCAAACGATCCAAAGATGGCCTAAATCATCTTCCTAATCATGTGTGATCTAATATTTCACCTCAAGATCAGATAAAACAAATTCTAGAATATGATGCACAAAATCAACTGAACAAATGCAGTCCTATGTACACATAAGCTTTCTCTAAATAAATATACCAATTCATGACATGACATGTGCATAAGATGAGGAAATCACAATCAGAATCAAGATAAATTCAAGAACTCAACTTCATGCTTTTCCTATAATCATGCTTCTCATTCAATCAAAGTCAGACTAAATCATGGGGTCATATCATCGAAATATGGGAAAACTACATGCTAAGCACTAAATGGTCCCAAAATCAAGCAATTTAAGCTCATATTATCGAAAAATTTTGAAACTTCTTTCTCAGATTTTTGAAATTTTTTTAAAAATTTGTCCAATTTTTCTCAAAATAGCTTAAGTAATATCCCCTCCCCCAAACTTAAAGTGCACAATGTCCTCAGTGTGCAGATAATATAAGAATTTAAGCTCAAGACAGAGTACTCCCCTTTCTAATAATGATGAACAACTGAAGCTTGATTGAAAACGTAATGCTAGAAAAGAAACCTGCAAAATAAACAAAGAAAGAAACAACAGAAAAGAAAAAGAACTATATACAAAGCAAGAAGGAAAACACAGCCACTTCAAATGCAGCTGAAGAAAACAACACTCAGTAGCAGGGCGAAGAGTAGGAGGATTAGCCAAAATGGTGACAGAATGTTAACAGTTAAATCCTCTTGAGCCCTATCTACTTCCTTCTTTCTCTCAGATATTATTTGCTTAAGCCTTATATTCTCCTCAATTTCCATCTTAAAACACTCTTGAGAGTCATCAGGGAGCTTCAAAGGTTTGAAAACATTAAACTTTACTTCCTGATCTTGGATTCTCATCGTTAACTCCCCCTTTTGTACATCAATTACTATTCTAATAGTAGCTAGGAAAGGTCTACCTAATATAATGGGGACTTCCCTGTCTTCCTCCATGTCCAAAACAATAAAATCTACAGGGAAAATAAACTTGTCCACCTTTACTAAGACATCCTCAATGACCCCCTTCAGATATTTAATTGATCGATCAGCCAACTGAAGGGTCACTGTGGTGGGCTTGGCATCCCCTATTCCTAACTTCTGATAGATAGACAATGGCATTAAATTTATACTAGCTCCTAAATCACACAGGGCTCTACCAAAGAATAAATTTCCAATAGTGCATGGTATGGTAAAACTCCGGGATCTTTGAGCTTGGGGGTAATTTCCTCCGAATAATTACACTACTTTCCTCAATCAAAGCCGTCGTCTCATATTCTTCCAATCTTCTCTTCCTTGAGAGGATATCCTTTAAAAACTTCACATAACTTGGCATTTGCTTTAAGGCATATACGAAAGGAATGTTGATGTGAAGTTTCTTAAAAACCTCAAGAAATTTGGCAAATTGTTGGTTAAGCTTTTGGTTTTGAAACCTTTGAGGTAAAGGTACTGGTGGTCTAATCGGAGGGGATGTAGTGGAAACATGTATAACATCAGAGGGCGAGGAAGGCTGTGAAATAGAAGAAGGTATAGATGAAGAAGTGCCTAGCTTGGATTCTTTTGCAGCCTGATCCTGATGTTCCTGCTCTTTCTGAGCTGCTTCGTTAGAACTTATGGATTCTTCAACTATGTGTTGTTCAGGTTGGGACTTGACTTGTGGCTCATCTAACTCTCTACCACTCCTAAGGGTGATAGATCTAACAAGTTCCTTACCCTCCCTTTGCTTCATAGGGTTAACTTCAGTGTTACTAGGAAGGGTCCCTTGAGGACGTTGGCTAAGAGCATTTGCTATTTGTCCCACCTGAAAGTCTAAGTTCTTAATTGAAGCAGCTTGATTTTTTAGGATCGTTGAGAACATCTCCTCTAATGTAGGCTTCTTCTCAGCTGCTGGTGCATGGTAGAGTTGGGGCTGCATAAGTGGTGGTGGTAGTGGTTGATGAAAGTGAGATGGATGATGCTAGAATTATGGTGGGGATGGTTGATGAGGCGGATGAAATGGAAATTGCAACTATGGTGGTACCTGAACCGATGGAGCTTGAAAACTAGGGGGTTCTACAGATCTAGAGCTAGAAGTTTGCCCTTGGTTTTGGCTCCAGGAGAAGTTATGATGGTTCCTCTACCCTGGGTTGTAGGTGTTTGACAAGGGGTTGTTCTGTTGCTTCTGAAGTGGAGTAACATACTGAATCGATTCTAAGTTAAGCGGACACCTATCTACAGAGTGGGTACCACTACACAGCTCGCAGGAAAGAAAAGGACTTTGGACAGAATAAATCAGATTAGGACTGGTGGGAGGATTATGTTGGGTACTAAGTGACTCTAACTTCTTCGTAAGATTAGCAATTTAAGAGGTCAAGGTAGCAGTGTGTCGAGCTCATAAATACCCAATGGCTTTTTTGGCATTTGCCTCTCCGAGGACCATAGATAGTTATTAGCCGCCATCTTGCCTAAAAGCTCGTAAGCTTCCTCCTCTGTTTTGCACATTAGAGCTCCACCCGTAGCAGCATCAATAATAGTCCTATTTTGGCTTGTAAGTCCGTTGAAGAAGGTCTGGACTTGCAGCCACAAAGGTAGACCATGATGAGGGCACTTCCTAAGAAGTTCCTTATATCGTTCCCATGCTTCGTAAAGAGATTCAGAGTCGTACTGAGCAAAGAAAGATATATTATTACGGAGTTGGGCCATTTTAGAGGGAGGGAAAAACTTAGATAGATATTGATGGGCTAACTCGTCCCATGTAGAAATGGATCATGGAGGCAGGGAGGTTAACCAGTGTCTCACCCTATCCCTAAGTGAGAAGGGGAATAATCTAAGCCTAAGCGAATCATCAGATAATCCATTATGCTTGAAGGTGTTGCACAAGTCCAGGAATTGCCCAAGGTGAGCATATGGGTCATCGTGTGGAAGCCCACTGAACTGCAATGAAGTCTGGATCATCTGGAGGATGGAAGGCTTAATTTCAAAATTGTTTACATGGACAGCTGGTGGCCTAATGCCGGTATAATAACCTCCAATAGTCGGCATTGCATAATCTCCAACGGTCTTAATTTCCCTATTTTCTGTTATGATGCTTTGCAGCGGAGCTATAAATTTTCTAGAATCCTTTCGATATTTTCTAAGAGTGCGTTCGATTTTAGGATCTAGAGGAAAGCAATCAAAACTTCTGGCTCTACGCATGCAATCATCGAAAAGTCCTAATAAAATTTTTTTTTCAATTTTTAAATTTTTTAATTTTTTATTTTAATTTTTCAATTAACTAATCTAGATTGAACTTCTAAATATTTACAAGCTAGAATTACACCTAAGCATAATTTCACCGATATTAACTAATGGCTAATTAAGACTTCCCCGGCAACGGCGCCAAAAACTTGACATGCCCAAAAGATATATGTCCGTAAGTGCACGGGTCGTACAAGTAATAATGAGATTTGAGTCCCGAGTTATCATCCCACAGAGAAGTTGACTAGCCTAATTAACTACCTGTTAATCTTACCCTAAGTATATCCTAGCAAATTATGAAATTAAACGGAGTGATCTACATAGCTAGAAATAAAAATACTGAAAGCAATAAAATAATAAAAGCTATAAAATAAAGAAATTAAAACCGAGCAAAATTACTTAGAATGCTCCACGGAATTAAAATAAAAAACCTACAAAAGAAATTAAAACAGTTAAAATTGATTAACGTAAGTAAAATAAAATGCAATTATGAAAATAACAAAGCAAGATTAATTAAACTAAAATTAACCTAACCTAAAATGCAATTAAACTACTTAATCAAAATGCAATTTAAACTAAACTAAAGCTTAATGAAAATAAAATCCTAGGAAATTAAGAAAATAACTATAAAACTATATATCTAAAATATTAACTCTAAACTAATCCTAACTATATCTACTTACTAATTTAAAAATAAAATTTAACTAATGCATCTAACAAGTTTAATCTAACTTAACTAATGCATGATAAAAATAAAAATAAGCTAAGGACATAATTAAATCTACTTCATGAACTAATCAAGAAAAATTGATTATTGTGCATAAGGTAATTGCCAAACAAGCCACCTTAAGCATTTTTAAACCATATAATTATCCCTCCAAACACTATTCATCCTTCATTTCTTCATTTTCTAGTTTCCAGGTGGTCTTGATTTTGTCCTCTGGTCTAGGCTTTTGCCTGCTATTCGGCCAGCTATTCTCTGCTGCATTCTGCATGTTTGCCTGGTACAGACTGCACCCTGCTAGCTCTCAGTTCAGGGCTACTCTCGGTCTACTACTCTAAGCTCTATTCCAGCTTGCTACTCGGGTTGAGTCTGGACGTTTCCACCTACTGCAAGCTGCGTTTTCTGCATCTGCCTGGCGTGTCCAGCTTATTGTTTTCGGGTCTGCCTTCTCACCAACCCTGCCTCGGTTTCATGCAATTCTTCATTTCCTGCACTCAACACAGTACGTTCCATTCATCAGCAAACCAAGCTCCACATGCCAGCCTCGTTTGTCAACCAGCATGCCCTCTGCTCCAGCATTGTTCGGCTCTGATTCTGTCTAACTGCTGCTACTCATGCTCATTGGATAGACAACCCAGCAGTGCCCACGGTACCAGCTTGCTGTCGATTTTTTGCTTCACTTCAAGTATTGTCCTCGGCATGCCCACCTCCAGCACATACTCCTCGCTGCTCCTGGTCTATTCGCTTTTGATGCTATCTTACACCCTGTTTTGCTTCAGGACAATGCACGATTTTGCTCTTCATTCTCGGCTCTGGTAAACTGTGGGCTATTCAGCTGCAGATCATCACGCCAGCTGAGAAATAAAAATAAGAGAAAGATGAACAATAAAAGGCTCCTAAAATAGGGGAGAACAGAGAGTGATTGTGTCTCTCGGGTGCTTGCTTTCGGGTTGCTGCTGTAGCCACCATTCACACTGAGTTCATCACTAGCACCGAGGTATGTTATCCTCCTGCACTACCACACTATAAGCAAACCCGACAGCTATAAAACAAAGGATGAAAATTTTTCCAATAAACACACAAGCAGTAATTTATGGAAACCGGGAGCTCACTAGGAGAAATGGAAATTTATCAACTAAAACTTAAGCAATTCATTTGCAAAATCGAGAGTTACACTTAGGACAATATGCTATGAAAAAAAAATCAAACTTGAAGAATAAAAGAGCTTGAAATACACCAAACTGAGAAGAGCAAATGGAAATGATGTTGATTGCTATCAATAGAAAATATCCAAGTAGATGAAAAGCATAAACATGGAATGAAATGGAAGCTAACGAAAGACTAAAGAAAATAAGAAAGTAAATCTTGAAAATGTAATCTCTAAACTAAGCTACTCTAAGCTACCTTACATTACACTACTCCTACTCCTAAAATTACATCCTCTTTCAATTGCCATCCTTTCCTATTTATAAACACACTTGGGATAAAATGGTAATTTCCACATCCTTGATGTGTTGGCATTTTTTTGGCCACTTGTCTTCACACCATTGGCTCATTGGAAAGATATTTCCATGTCATCGGTCTTCTTGTCCAATTGGATGTGCTAGGTGTCATGACTCGTGTTGTCCGCGTGGCTTAATCTCGATTTTAGCCCAATTCCGGTCTATTTTCTACCGAAATATTCAAAATTCATCCGGATTTAATTTATCTGCAAACAAGAGAATTTTAATTAAATAAAGGGGATAATTATCAAAATAAATTGGGGATTTAAATAGTTAATTAGGAAATTAAGCTCAAATAATTCTAAAAATATAGAATTATCACAAGTTGATTAAAACTAACCATGCCATAATCATGTCTACATGCATATCAACCTATACATGTCTTAAAATCACATGGGTATTCATCAAAACTCACATACCAACTTTCGACCATCACATGTTTATGGTGTTTTCATGTGTTTCAATCCATAAAACATATACCAATCAACTCAATATAACTCATACATTAACATATATGAAGTTGGAAGCTTGAAATTATACCTAGTATTTGTGTTCACACTTGGCTGAAACTTTGAAGCCTCATAGTTTGCACACTATGGCTCCTTGATAGCCAATTCCAACATATGTCACTCTCCTCTCAATTTGGAACAACTTTCATGAAGATTGCTAGTTCCAAATATGTCTAATTCCTAGTGATTTCTAGTGAGAGAAAGCTTAGAAAACTTTTCGATTATGGTTTCTTCACTTTACCGAAAATGAAAGGATGAAGATGATTATGTGTTGGCTGGTATATATAAGTCCATTACTTAGCCATTAAGCTAAAATCCAGCCAACTTAATGGACTTCCAAAAAGTTTAGGTAATGGTTATCATTTTGGACTTTGCTACCTTTCATTAATGGCTTTTAACTTATACTAATGGGCTTTTTAATTGGGTTTCCTGGTTTAGGCTTTCTTAATGGGCTTTTGGGCTGGAAATTTTTATACCAATTGGGCCTTCAATTGTCTCAATATTGGGCCCACAAATTGGTCCAACAATTCAGCCCATTGGGCTTTCCAATTCACCCCACACTTATGATACCTTAATGGGCTTTAAAATTTCCAACTGTGGCCCATTGCGTTTTTAACCATTAAATTAAATCCGAAATTCATCCAAATAAATTTTTCTTAATTCAGGGGATGAATATCTTGTATTCTAGCTAAAATTATTTTTTCCTAAATTTTCCTCCATACTTAGGTTAATTCTAACCATGGTTAGTCAACTATGGTAAAAGTCCACTTTTCTTAACTATAGTTGACTTTTTTCCTTAATCATTGATCGAGTTGACTTTTTCTCAAAATTTCGAAAGTGTCATATCTTATGTTCTACACTCTCTTCTTTATGTTTTGGCCATTTTCGGGAAGTGAATATACCTAAAACACCTCGAACAGCTTAAAAGATCTGTTTTGCCCTTTTTGGCATTTACTCTACCTCTATGTGTTCAAGACCAAATCAAATTGACTTTCCTCCATGAACTCTTTATATTTTCACATCATAAGTTCTTCTCTTCAGTCAGAATGATTTAGATCCATTCAATTTAACCTGTAGCTCTTATAGCCCTTAATCGGCCTTTATGTAGCTTATGTGTGTTTTACCACTTTACTTACAATTTCCTTCTAGTAAATACTCTTCTCATGATTCAACCAACATAATAAAATGTTTGTACATTTAGGAATCATAAGGAATAAGCTACATAAAAAATCTGGGTCTTACATTCAACCATCCCTCGGGTTAACCCAATTTCATAAAAACATGTGACAATTCAAACAAGAAATATCATGTGAGATTGGTGACTACTTGTATGGTTTCGAGGATTATTGTCATATCTCATTTTTGATGATCCCAGGCTACACGGATCCCGATGTACATGGCATCACTGCTATAACGGGAGGTGGGTCAAATCCTCAATCGTCAGCTAGCAACTCTATCACTCCATAACAACATGTACACACGGTACAATGTACTCCGTGTGCTGTACACAATACAAAGTACTCTATGGACCTAATAACAATTTCGATAGCCATTTGCCAAATATCAAAATACACATGCGAGCATATCAATCGATGCGGCACACAGTCTGCATAAGGCTCCATCACAGCTGTTTCATGCTATCTCTTTCAAAACTGGTATGTTTGAGTAAACTCCAGCACGACCTCATGCACAATTCATAAAGATCTAGTGTGAGCAATGCTCCAACATTATGTCATGTGAAATCATGTAAAATTGAGTACGAGCAATGCTCTAGTACTTTATCATGCATAAATCATATAAAATCAAGTACGAGTGACGCTCTAAAATTTTTTTATGTAGAATACATTAAAATCCAGTGCGAGCAGTTCTCCAGCACGATTTGTTTTCAAACAACTCCATAGATGGGTTATTTAAAAGAGTCTCACTCAATTAAATCAAATCGGCACTATATTGGGCTGTTTTCGCATTTAACATGAAAACATCAGTTAATCTATCTATGCATCTGCTACACAGCATTAAAAACAATTAAAAACATGCTTTCCAAGCTTTCTAGGATGTTTCCTAAATGTTGACTTTTTACCCTTAATAGAGGTAAAATCGTAAATTACCCTTTTCAGGTCGCTATAATTTTTATTCGCTTTCTCTGCCCTCAAACTTTTTAAGTGAATGTAAAAGAAGACGAAAGTACGTACAGATATCTCTAACTACTTGTAAAATCCCCTTACCTGGAATCATATCGAGAAATTTAACTTTCTCAATACTCCCTGATCTCGCAGTCCGATTCGCTCCCACTATAATCTTTGGAGCTGCATATAACCATTTATTTGGTTAATTATACTTTCTCATTTGTATTTCACTTTAAATACAATATATTTCACTTAATGGGCCCGTTTACTCTTATTGAGCTTTAATAAATCTTAATGAGCCTAACACTGTCTCAAGCCCATTTCACTTTACTATTCATTTTAGTTGGGCCTATTGGGCTTATGGGGCCCACCAACTCCTATTGGGCTTGGTCCGAAGCCCATGGTCACTTATTGGGTCGAGACCACATCTGTCACGACCCTCAACTTACCAAACTACGTACAAATTTTTCGCATTTTCATGCATTATTTATTATTCTTCCTTCTTTGATCGTGAACAACTACTCTCCTCAACAGTTGGGCTGTGTGTCAATGTTTATCTCATTCCACCATACAAATTCAATTGCATTTTTAAAATAAGGCAAACATTTGTATAATTAATCAGAGTGTCGTTTACATGTGTTTACATGTTTTACATCCCCAATAGTTACATACAAAATGCTACTGTGCTATAGAAAGTTTAGATACAAAATCTCATTAGTGTGTATACCTTACGTGACGGGATGCAGCGAATACCAAAAGGGAACCCCTTCAGTCGCTCTCAAACTATACTCAAATCTCTGTAGAGAGGGGGAAAATAAGGGGGTGAGCGAACCACACGCTCAGTAAGGCAATCATGCGAACAGGTAGATACTGCACTATCTACGTGATCGTGATGCCTTGCTAAAAAACCACACAATTCTCATTCACATCTCAAAAACATTATTTCGTGCTTGTATTAATGGCATGTAAAGCAAATCATGTTGTTTAGTTCAGTGCACAAATCAAAATTAAAGCATGGCATAAATCATCATGCATATTTCACAAATAAAGCATGACATTAATCATCATGCATATTTCACAAATAAAGCATGGTATTAATCATCATGCATCAGTGCACTATAAAACCATTCACATACTTTCTCATCTCAATAAAATCACCACTGGCCAGGATTCATCCCCTTCCCCTCAGACTTTCTTGACCCAGAAAGCATTTCAAAAACATGGATTTATTAATAAAACAAGACATGTGAGATAGGTAATATGATAAGGGAAATCTCCTCCTGAACTATGGCAATATCTTGTGATCCCAGGCTACACTGATCAGGTGTGCGGGGTATCACCACTATCGGCTTCCACACGGGAGGTGGGTCAAGTCCAACCGTCGGTCCATAGCAGATCTCATCCGAAGATGGTATAACACAATCTCAACACGGTACAATGTACTCCATGCTACATGCATGGTACAACGTACTCCATGGACCCATATCAACACATCATATCACGCCACATCTCTAAAATGCACGTGTGAGCCTATTTAATCGATACGATGTCTTGTCTACCCGAAGCTCCTAACACGGCTATCAACATGTCAAAATCTCAAAAATGCACGTGCGAGCCTATTTAATCTGTGCGACACCCAGTCTACCCGAAGCTCCTAGCATGACATCAAGTATGGTGGGCATCTAATGCGAGCTATGCTCTAGCACCATGCCAAAAGCGGTATAAAGTTTGTGCAAGTTCCACTCTCGCACAACATCATAAAAATCCATGCACTCATGTGTATAAAACACGTCAAATCTCGTGCAAGTCATGCTCTAACACGCTTTCATTCTCACGAAGTCCATATAGGTGGCTCAATTCTTTGCAAAGCATAGTTATCAACCAAATCAAATCATTTCTTTTTGCAAATCATTTCAAATGTTAGCCAACCTACCAATCATTTCCTAAAGAGCAACAAAACAAGGTTTTCAAAGCATCATGCTTTTGCTTTCAGGCACTTTTCTTAAACACCCAACTTTTGCCCTTCAATCACCCAATTTCATTTCCTAATATCTCATACATTCTAGCAAAGCATTTAAGCGCCCAAATTGCACACAGATATCTCTAAGAGTCCACACAATTCTCTTACCTCGATTTTCTCAGGGTACGACTGTCACGACCCGAATTACCTAAAAATCAGAGTAAATTTTTCGTTTTTTTTTTTTTTTTCATTTATTATTTAATTCTTAACTTTCTCTCGTCGTGACCATCCTACAACACAGTTGGGCTATGATTCGGTGTTAGTCACCTCACACTATTTAACATTTCATTCCCATAATCATATATCAGAGTCTACTATCCTTTTGACTTTAAATAAATACATACCCAATGGTATTTACATGACTCTACATCCCCGACATCATATCCATTTACAGTACTGTGCATTACATATTTAGATACAAAACCATACAAATGTGTATACCTGTCTCTCGATGGGAAGCAGCAAATATCAACCATGCAAGTCCTCAGCCGCTCAATATCTATTGCAAGTGCTCTGAAAAGATGGAAAAATAAGGGGGGTGAGCAAACCACACGCTCAGTAAGGCAATTATGCAAGTAAGTAGATAGCTCCACTATCTACATGCTCATAATGCCATGCCCTTAAATCCATTTCTTTTCATTTAAAATTTACACGCACAAAGTCATGCATATTCAATGCCATAGTTTATCCAAAACTATTTGTGCATATATAAATCATGTAACTCATGCATTCAAAGCATTTTATGTGACATCATTAAATCATATTAAGCATGAATTTAATCAAGATCATGCAATCTTTCATGCCATGTAAGACAAAACATGGATTTCAAATGAAAGCATGGAAAAACACATCATGCCACTGCATTTAAATCAATTCATTTAAAACGCAGTATAAAATAACCCCTCTGGGTCAATCATCTCAAAACTCATAAAACAATTCGTTATACTTCATTATAAAACTTGAGTTATAAAACCACCCTTCTTTCAGGGTCACAATTTCATAAAATCATAAAATCGTCAAATCGGGGGCCTGACCCCTCCTTCGGGTCTACCCTGGTCTAACAGACCACAAGTTATATCATGTGAGACAATAAGGTAATTATCAGTAACATCGAGGACTATGGCCATATCCTAGTGATCCCTGGCAACACGGTACCTAGTGTGCGGGGTATCACACCTGAAACGGGAGGTGGGTCGTCCTACCCGCCAGAACAGCATAACACCAGGATTGCGAGGGCAAGGCTTGCTGCCTCGTGGCTAATGCCACTCCACTCCAACAATCCCCACGGTACAGCGTACTCCGCGTGACATACACGGTACAAAGTACTCCGTGAACCCAAGCTCAGTCAGGGGTGCCTGTAATAGGTCTTATCCACCCATATCATCTGTCTCAGAATGCACGTGTGAGCATAT
This sequence comes from Firmiana major, assembly GCA_033439115.1. Taxonomy (NCBI): domain Eukaryota; kingdom Viridiplantae; phylum Streptophyta; class Magnoliopsida; order Malvales; family Malvaceae; genus Firmiana; species Firmiana major. The sequence goes on from CM065902.1 coordinate 38,174,689, forward strand.
CATCTCACTGTGACACACAGTCTACAGGAGGCTCCAACACGGCTATATGCATGTAATATAAATCCCTGTGCGAGCGAAGCTCAAGCACGGCTCCATGCATATTCATGATATCTGAAAATCTCGTGCGAGCGAAGCTCTAGCACGGTTTCATAAAAATCAGTGAAATCTGCGTACGAGCAGCGCTCCAGTACGACTTAAACTGATTATAATTTCATGTAAGTTCCACGTACGAGCAACGCTCTAGTACGGATATGTATATAAATTCAGTGAAAACCTCGTACGAGAAAAACTCCAGTACGGCATTCAAATGAATTATGAAAACCATATAAAACTTTGTGCGAGCAACGCTCCAGCACAAATGAATGCTCAAGTAAATCAAATCTCGTGCGAGTTATACTCCAGCACGGCTTTATGCATAACTAAATCAAATCTCGTGCGAGTTACACTCCAGCACGGCTTTATGCAATATTAAATCAAAACAGGATGCGAGCTAAGCTCCAGCATCTCTCATGCATGTCAAATCATTAAAAGTAGTGCGAGTAATCGCTCCAGCACTATTTTATGCATACCACGTCAAAACAAATCAAAACATGTCAAAACATGTCAAAACAGAGTGCGAGCTAGGCTCCAGCAGCTCTCATTTCACAATATTAAAAATCAGTGCGAGCACCATGCTCTAGCACATTTCATGCATATGATGTCACAAGTCGGTGCGAGCAACTGCTCAAGCACATTTATGCACATTCACAAACGCAGATATAGTGCGAACTACGTGTCGGCACTATCTGTTTCCATATAAACTGATAGTTGGCCGTTTTCCAAAGAAATTTCTATTTAAATATTAATAACACCTACGTAGTGTTATTTTGTGAAATTCATCCATTTACTGGCCAATCTATCGCTTTACTTTGATTAAAATCAAGAAAATTCCTTAATCATAAAAATCCTTAAATCATGCATTCCATGCATGTCATGCTTTCACCATCCTTAGGTGAACTTCCCTCAATAGGGGTAAAATAGTCTTTTCACCTATTTCGATCCTCAAAATTATTTAAACCACTTTTAGGATCATTATACAATAACAGTGTATACATACATAATCAGGGTATACAAAATCTATTAAAATATGCGTAGCTACCTCTAGCTACTCACACAATTCCCTTACCTCATTTTCTGTACAGTCTGACCTTTTCCACTGATGTCTCGTCACGCAGTCCGATTTGCTCTGAATCCAATTCAAATCTCCGGCACTGCGGATACATATTCATCAGGTCAATTACAATACAATTAATTGTATTCACAATTTTCTGGGCTTAATTTAAATCATTGGGCCTGTTTTCCCATATTGGGCCCGATGCACCATAATGGGCCTTAATCGGCCTTAAGCCCGTTTACCACACTTTATCGAGGCCTATTGGGCTCTCTGGGCCCATCAGTAATTTATTTAGCCTCGTTCTAAATTCTCTGATATCTCAATTTAATATTTACGACAATTTATCTAATTTTCCAGAATTTAATTCATTTATGCGGAAATTAAATCCGTAATTTATGCGTTAAATATCAATCACGCATAACGATATAAAATTGTCGTAAATAAGGGTCACTTACCCGTTATTCCCTGATCGTATACAAATCGAGGCTGTCTCGAGCTCTCAGTGGATGCCAATTGTCGAGCTACACAATTAAATATATTTTCGGGTAAACTTTCAGTCGATTATTTATCAAATTAAATATTCTAAAAATTAAATCGGTCAATTTGACCGCTTACCGACTTACCCGAAGCTCGATTGCATCACAGGAATTTTTCCCAATTTTTTCTCTTTTTCTTTTTCCCTTTTTCTTCCTTTTTTCCCTCTCTTTTTGGCTGAACCGGTCCGGTCCGGTTCAACCCGGTTCGGACCGCCGGTTCGGTCTGGTCCGGTTCGGCCGGTTCTGTCCGGTTCGGCCGGTCCAGGCTCCCTTTGGTCGTGCCGGCGCCGTCCGGCCGGTTCTCTGGGCGATTCCGCCACCAATCGATGCGCCACGGCCTGGGCTTCTCAAATCGGGCCTCGGTTTGCCTCGAATCGCCGCCGATGGCCGCCGATCGGCGTTTCTTCCCCCGCGGTTTCTCCTCCGTTTTCGGTGGTTTCCGGCCACCTCGCCGCGCGTCGCTGCCGCCTGTGGGCTCGCCTGAGGTCAGTCGACCTTCGCCGACCCTCGCCTGGGGTCCTATGCCGCCGGTGACCGTCGGACGGAGGGATCTCCCTCGGGTTCGCTTTTCGACTTCCGTTTCTTCTCTGCTTCTGTTTCAGACTTTCAATTCGCGTTTTTTTTTTTTTTTTTTTTTTTTCATTTTCATTTTATTTATTTATAATTTATTTTTAATATTATTTTAATCAATAAAATAATATTAAAATACACAAATATCTTTTAAAAATTATATTTTATTCATCTAATCTGTAAATAATTTTCTCAGTCCGATTTTACCTTTCCGGTATATTTTTCGATTATTTTCGGGATTATTTTTCGATGCGAAAATCTCGGTTCATTTCAATAAATTCATATCTTGATCAATTTAACCCGAAATTTAATTATTTCTTCATCATTGATCAAGATTTCTCATTTTCATATTTTTAATTATATTTTCTTGTCCCGATTAATACCGAATTTTGGTCTTTTGACCATTTTGCCCTTGCACGTATTCGAGAATGCCATTTAAGTCCTTTTGCATTTTTAAATGCACTCGAAAATATCGGGTCTTACAATCTCCCCCACTTAAGAAATTTGGTCCTCCAAATTAGAACCAAGTAATATGAGTCCATAACAACTCCGGGTATGTCTATCGCATCATATACTGTCATCTTCAAGTGACTTTCTCCGGAGTGTAATACTATCATCATACTTAACTAGGGAGATCATTTCAAACCTCAACACTTTGTCCTTAAGTTTAATGCCCGAATCGATTCCTCCAATCATACGTTATATTTGCATTGAGCTAAATTGTTGGAGCTCATATCTGATCACATATACTGGGTCCGGATAGTATTTCTTAAGCATCAAAAGATAAGACACATAGTGGATGCCTGCTTATTCAAGTGGTAACGCCAACCTACAGGTCTTACCTCCCACTTTGTCCAATATCTCTATCCGAATCTTGTTACGTCCTTAAGACAAGTAACTGCCAACATAATGATTCACCCTCGGTGAATTCCAATGATTTCCTGTCTCTTGTCAGCATAGGCTTTTCTATCTGCTCTGAGGTGTTCTTAATCTCTCTCAAATCAACTGAACATACTCAGAGGTTTGTCTTACTAATTCGGGAACAATTTTCTATCTGTCACCCACTTCTCTTATCAAAGTCAGGGAACAACTCCCTACGGCCATACTGCCTCATATAAAGTCATCCCGATACTCAAGTGACAACTGTCATCATTGGGAATTTGATTAGTAGCAACTGATCATCCCAGGAGCTCATAAAATCAATTGCACACGCTCTCATCACATCCTCCAGAACCTGTACAGTCCTCTCTGACTGACCATCTGTCTGAGGACGGAGCTGTGCTAACACACAATCGGGTTCCCATAGCTTCCTGAAATAATATTCCCAACAGTGGGAAGTGAAGCGGGAATCCCTATATGATATCATGCTCACTGGATCGCTACATCATGTATCACAATTTTCCCTTCACATAAATCCGCCTACACACTCAGAGTATCTGGGGATTTCATAACCAGAAGGTGGGTAGACTAAATCAATCTATCGACTATCACCCAGATAGCCTCGTGATTCTTCCGGGTCCTCTATAACCCATCACAACTTCATGGTCACTTGTTCCCATTTCCATGTCAATATAGGTAGAGGCTGCAATAACTCTGCAGACTTCTAGTACTCTACCTTACTCTGCTGACATACGAGACACTTTTTCGCAATTCTCTACAATATCTCTTTTCATATCTGACCACCAATACCCTTTTCAGAGGTTCTGATATATTTATTACTTCTCGGATGCACTGTATATCCCGAAGAGTGAGCTTCTGTCAATAACATTATCTCATCAACTGTGGTCCTGGAGAGCACTTATACTATCTCTGAACCTCTGTCAGTCATCATCACTCACTGTGAACTCTGTCACTATACCCTTCTGAATCTGACCCATACCATCGACACCTTGTCGATCATCACGCTAAGCCTGGCAAATCCGGTCACACAAATCCGGTTCTAACCTCAGGCTAGCTGTCATAAAATCACCGTCATCATCAAGAAGGGATCACATCACTACTGAGGTTCACAACTGCTCTAGCAGCTCTCGCTCCCTGACCATCTTATGTGATACCATCCCGAGGCTCTTTCTGCTCAAGGCATCAACCATTACATTAGCCTTTCCTGGGTGGTACAATATTCACAATCATAATTCTTAGAAGCTCTAACCCTCATGGTTATCTCATTTTCTACTCTTTCTGTGAAAACAGATATTCGGGGCTTTTACGATCAGTGCATACCCGAAATTTCTTACCATATAAGTGGTGAAGCCATACTTTCAGTGTAATCGCTACGGCTGCCAACTCTAAATCATGGGTCAGATAGTTTCTCTCACGTTCCTTGAATTGTCTGGATCCATAAACGACTATCTTCCCATTTTACATCAATACATAGCTCAATCCTTATTTGGAGGTATCCATACACACTGAAACCTCTTGAGCTGTTAGTTATGGTGAGAATACTTACGGTGGTCAGTTCATTACTCCAATATACCAAAACTTTACCGAAGCTACTTTCATATATATCATAACACTCGTATGAAATCTTTTTCCAAACGAGACGTGTCAACTGAGCAGCCCATTTCAAGAAACTCATAAAACCTTGTCTGTAAGGCAGTTTCCTGTTGCTACTCATACTCTTCCCTGGACTTCGAATACATCATAATATCATCATTAAAAACGATAACCCTATCGGTCCAGGTAAGGTTCAAATACCTTAACGTAGTTGAGTTCTACTCAATATTTCAATTTTTCATATACTTGACCTATGTACGCATAAACGTACAATGTCATTTCGAAATAGCTTTCGTTCAAGATACTAGCTCACGTCATTTCCTTTTTTCTTATATTAACGGCTTTTATAAAATTTTAAATTTTAAACCTTCTTGATTAATCAAATTCTATATTTCTTTATCGTACCAGCAAAGGTACCCAAATTTTAATGTATATATTATGACCGTCGAATTCAATCTATAGATTATGCGTGCGCTTCCAGACGCTGTCAAATCTTCAGGCAGGGAAGTATTTTAAAATACCTTTATTATCCCTCAGACTTGACTACATACCGCTTAATCCAATTTACTTTGCATATCAAGGATATCCTTACCTTGCATACGTCTCTTATTCCAATATATCTCCTTTTATATATCACTTGTGACAAACTCTTTCCTTACTTGTCAAGTTACAATACACTTTTCAGTGATATTTTCTCCCCTATTTTCAACTTACAATCCCTATACCCATATTCAGTTAGTGAAAATCAACTAACTATCATCCTCTTCATACTTAAAGGTATAGGCTTCACATTTTTTTCACTAACTTATAAGCAACTGAAGGCGGTATGAATAAATGCGTGGCACCAGGATCAATTAAAATAATTATTTCATTATTCACAACCAGTGTGGTATCTTCCACCACATCCAATGAAACATCAGTAGTGTCCTGGTCCAAGGCATACACTCGCCCTCGTCCAACATCTTTTTTTCGTGGTAACTACCACATATCCTACACTGTTCACACTGCTACTCTGTTATACTATTACGTAGCAGGTCGGGGTCCTTAAATCACAATACCCCTCGTAAGTATTGAAATTAGATATACTGGGGTTTATCAATCAACTTACCCCGTGATTTATCAGCTCTAAGCTTTTACCAAACTACATTTTTCCTATTATGACATCTCTGTCATTCTCTATTCTCCTTTGTCTCAATTTCGGCCCTCACTACCTTTCTCAATCTCAGAGGCGTGCAACTCATGATCTTATTCACACAACTGTTGTCTGCGCACTGCCTCATCATAGGTAGTGATATCTAACAGGCTAATCGGACTCTAATTGACAATCTGAGTCCTTCCATGAACTTTCAAACATCTCGACTCTCACTGTTCATCGTGTCCGAGTCACATCTGCCCAGGAATATAATCTGAGTTTCATACTCATTAATTAACCAATTCCTCTGGGTCAGAGTAAAGAATGTCATCTGTAATTTCCTTTAAAACAATATCCGGGATATTCTGTCACCGGAATACATTTCGAATTATTTTTCATGTCCATTCGGGACGTCTAACTCTTCAAATGGGTCGAGCGAACTTCAATTAATGCTCTAACTCGCCCTCATATATCATATATACCCTGAGCAATTAGCTCGCAAAATATTCTCCACACTCCGCTCCAACCTCGCGAAGCGTATCTCAATACTGTCTGATCTCTCTGTCAGACTCTGTCCGATCTCTCTGTCAGACTCTGTGGGGCAGGCTCAACCAGCCTCCACGTCAATCTCATCTCAAGTCTCATGTGGCGACTCAGTACAACTCCCGGGCCTACCTCAACGGCCTCAAGCTCGTGTACTCGCCTCTCAACCATAGCGGCTATCATTTAATGAGTCTATTCTTGCATTTAAAACCAAATTCTTAGCTGCACTTCCATCTCGATATACACAATTGTATCTAAATAATGCACAGTACATGGGGATGTAAACTTCCTTAACCACTAACACCGACTCATATCAGGCCAACTCAAGCTCTGATACCATTAAACCTGTCACGACCCGAATTACCTAAAAATCAGAGTAAATTTTTCGTTTTTTTTTTTTTTTTTCATTTATTATTTAATTCTTAACTTTCTCTCGTCGTGACCATCCTACAACACAGTTGGGCTATGATTCGGTGTTAGTCACCTCACACTATTTAACATTTCATTCCCATAATCATATATCAGAGTCTACTATCCTTTTGACTTTAAATAAATACATACCCAATGGTATTTACATGACTCTACATCCCCGACATCATATCCATTTACAGTACTGTGCATTACATATTTAGATACAAAACCATACAAATGTGTATACCTGTCTCTCGATGGGAAGCAGCAAATATCAACCATGCAAGTCCTCAGCCGCTCAATATCTATTGCAAGTGCTCTGAAAAGATGGAAAAATAAGGGGGGTGAGCAAACCACACGCTCAGTAAGGCAATTATGCAAGTAAGTAGATAGCTCCACTATCTACATGCTCATAATGCCATGCCCTTAAATCCATTTCTTTTCATTTAAAATTTACACGCACAAAGTCATGCATATTCAATGCCATAGTTTATCCAAAACTATTTGTGCATATATAAATCATGTAACTCATGCATTCAAAGCATTTTATGTGACATCATTAAATCATATTAAGCATGAATTTAATCAAGATCATGCAATCTTTCATGCCATGTAAGACAAAACATGGATTTCAAATGAAAGCATGGAAAAACACATCATGCCACTGCATTTAAATCAATTCATTTAAAACGCAGTATAAAATAACCCCTCTGGGTCAATCATCTCAAAACTCATAAAACAATTCGTTATACTTCATTATAAAACTTGAGTTATAAAACCACCCTTCTTTCAGGGTCACAATTTCATAAAATCATAAAATCGTCAAATCGGGGGCCTGACCCCTCCTTCGGGTCTACCCTGGTCTAACAGACCACAAGTTATATCATGTGAGACAATAAGGTAATTATCAGTAACATCGAGGACTATGGCCATATCCTAGTGATCCCTGGCAACACGGTACCTAGTGTGCGGGGTATCACACCTGAAACGGGAGGTGGGTCGTCCTACCCGCCAGAACAGCATAACACCAGGATTGCGAGGGCAAGGCTTGCTGCCTCGTGGCTAATGCCACTCCACTCCAACAATCCCCACGGTACAGCGTACTCCGCGTGACATACACGGTACAAAGTACTCCGTGAACCCAAGCTCAGTCAGGGGTGCCTGTAATAGGTCTTATCCACCCATATCATCTGTCTCAGAATGCACGTGTGAGCATATCATCTCACTGTGACACACAGTCTACAGGAGGCTCCAACACGGCTATATGCATGTAATATAAATCCCTGTGCGAGCGAAGCTCAAGCACGGCTCCATGCATATTCATGATATCTGAAAATCTCGTGCGAGCGAAGCTCTAGCACGGTTTCATAAAAATCAGTGAAATCTGCGTACGAGCAGCGCTCCAGTACGACTTAAACTGATTATAATTTCATGTAAGTTCCACGTACGAGCAACGCTCTAGTACGGATATGTATATAAATTCAGTGAAAACCTCGTACGAGAAAAACTCCAGTACGGCATTCAAATGAATTATGAAAACCATATAAAACTTTGTGCGAGCAACGCTCCAGCACAAATGAATGCTCAAGTAAATCAAATCTCGTGCGAGTTATACTCCAGCACGGCTTTATGCATAACTAAATCAAATCTCGTGCGAGTTACACTCCAGCACGGCTTTATGCAATATTAAATCAAAACAGGATGCGAGCTAAGCTCCAGCATCTCTCATGCATGTCAAATCATTAAAAGTAGTGCGAGTAATCGCTCCAGCACTATTTTATGCATACCACGTCAAAACAAATCAAAACATGTCAAAACATGTCAAAACAGAGTGCGAGCTAGGCTCCAGCAGCTCTCATTTCACAATATTAAAAATCAGTGCGAGCACCATGCTCTAGCACATTTCATGCATATGATGTCACAAGTCGGTGCGAGCAACTGCTCAAGCACATTTATGCACATTCACAAACGCAGATATAGTGCGAACTACGTGTCGGCACTATCTGTTTCCATATAAACTGATAGTTGGCCGTTTTCCAAAGAAATTTCTATTTAAATATTAATAACACCTACGTAGTGTTATTTTGTGAAATTCATCCATTTACTGGCCAATCTATCGCTTTACTTTGATTAAAATCAAGAAAATTCCTTAATCATAAAAATCCTTAAATCATGCATTCCATGCATGTCATGCTTTCACCATCCTTAGGTGAACTTCCCTCAATAGGGGTAAAATAGTCTTTTCACCTATTTCGATCCTCAAAATTATTTAAACCACTTTTAGGATCATTATACAATAACAGTGTATACATACATAATCAGGGTATACAAAATCTATTAAAATATGCGTAGCTACCTCTAGCTACTCACACAATTCCCTTACCTCATTTTCTGTACAGTCTGACCTTTTCCACTGATGTCTCGTCACGCAGTCCGATTTGCTCTGAATCCAATTCAAATCTCCGGCACTGCGGATACATATTCATCAGGTCAATTACAATACAATTAATTGTATTCACAATTTTCTGGGCTTAATTTAAATCATTGGGCCTGTTTTCCCATATTGGGCCCGATGCACCATAATGGGCCTTAATCGGCCTTAAGCCCGTTTACCACACTTTATCGAGGCCTATTGGGCTCTCTGGGCCCATCAGTAATTTATTTAGCCTCGTTCTAAATTCTCTGATATCTCAATTTAATATTTACGACAATTTATCTAATTTTCCAGAATTTAATTCATTTATGCGGAAATTAAATCCGTAATTTATGCGTTAAATATCAATCACGCATAACGATATAAAATTGTCGTAAATAAGGGTCACTTACCCGTTATTCCCTGATCGTATACAAATCGAGGCTGTCTCGAGCTCTCAGTGGATGCCAATTGTCGAGCTACACAATTAAATATATTTTCGGGTAAACTTTCAGTCGATTATTTATCAAATTAAATATTCTAAAAATTAAATCGGTCAATTTGACCGCTTACCGACTTACCCGAAGCTCGATTGCATCACAGGAATTTTTCCCAATTTTTTCTCTTTTTCTTTTTCCCTTTTTCTTCCTTTTTTCCCTCTCTTTTTGGCTGAACCGGTCCGGTCCGGTTCAACCCGGTTCGGACCGCCGGTTCGGTCTGGTCCGGTTCGGCCGGTTCTGTCCGGTTCGGCCGGTCCAGGCTCCCTTTGGTCGTGCCGGCGCCGTCCGGCCGGTTCTCTGGGCGATTCCGCCACCAATCGATGCGCCACGGCCTGGGCTTCTCAAATCGGGCCTCGGTTTGCCTCGAATCGCCGCCGATGGCCGCCGATCGGCGTTTCTTCCCCCGCGGTTTCTCCTCCGTTTTCGGTGGTTTCCGGCCACCTCGCCGCGCGTCGCTGCCGCCTGTGGGCTCGCCTGAGGTCAGTCGACCTTCGCCGACCCTCGCCTGGGGTCCTATGCCGCCGGTGACCGTCGGACGGAGGGATCTCCCTCGGGTTCGCTTTTCGACTTCCGTTTCTTCTCTGCTTCTGTTTCAGACTTTCAATTTGTTTTTTTTTTTTTTTTTTTTTTTTTTCATTTTATTTATTTATAATTTATTTTTAATATTATTTTAATCAATAAAATAATATTAAAATACACAAATATCTTTTAAAAATTATATTTTATTCATCTAATCTGTAAATAATTTTCTCAGTCCGATTTTACCTTTCCGGTATATTTTTCGATTATTTTCGGGATTATTTTTCGATGCGAAAATCTCGGTTCATTTCAATAAATTCATATCTTGATCAATTTAACCCGAAATTTAATTATTTCTTCATCATTGATCAAGATTTCTCATTTTCATATTTTTAATTATATTTTCTTGTCCCGATTAATACCGAATTTTGGTCTTTTGACCATTTTGCCCTTGCACGTATTCGAGAATGCCATTTAAGTCCTTTTGCATTTTTAAATGCACTCGAAAATATCGGGTCTTACAACGACTCTCCTCCTCTTAGCTTCTCAAGTCTTAAGCTCTACTTGTTTCGATGTATCCTCAAAAGCTACGTTTCATTATCTAAACACTTGAGTTAACGTTCTTAACTCTCTTTCAACTATATCTTTTTACCCAGTGCCTTAAATACTGATTTTACTCTTTCTGGGTAAGCCTCTTTATTCATTCCATAACACTATCTTAAACTCATACCCATAACACTATTATTACCAGAAGATATCCCATTCATCATCTAATCCCCTACATTTCACTTTCTCACACTAACCCATTTCTAGGTTATACTTATTCCATTGCATTCTAGATAGTTCTACCAATAATGTGCACCCCAAATAAACTTCATAATCAATAACTAAACAAATGTACTTGGATTGGTGCACAAGAAACTCACCACTTTGGATTTCCTTATTGCTCCAAATAGAAATGCCCTTTGTTCCTTAAACCCCATAAATGGGGAAAATGCCTCCAAGCTATGTTGTTCTTCTCATTGATGTGAACAACTTTGCGTTAATAGCCTTCCCTCAAATCTTCTTGAAAATGGTCGGATTTAGAGAGAGAAAACTAGGTTTTGGGTTACAAAAGGTAGAGTAAGAGTGTTTTCCCGAAATCTGCAAATTAACTACTCTTATTTATAGATTTAGCTTGATGAGATCGATCTTCCTTGGTGGAGATCGATCTGGTCCTCTTAAAATCCCTCTTTTTCACAACATTTAAAGGTAGGAGATCGATCTATCGAAACCTTGAGATCAATCTGTCTCAGGCAGAAAGTTGAGGAGATCAATTTGGTCTTAGGGGAGATCGATCTGCTCCAACCCGAGAGCTAAGGAAATCGATCTGTATTTTATAGAATGTTTAGGAGATCGATCTGGCACCATTGGGGATCGATCTGCACTATTTAATTGCTCGAATAAGAGAATTTTTTGTTCTTCCAGATCGATCTCTCATCCTATGAGATTGATTTGGCCTTCATATTTCCAGATTTTAATGTAGTTTTCTGCAGCAACTTCACACGAATCATCCTTAATTTACGGCTATAGTCATTTTCCCATCCAATCACCTTTGAGACTTGAAAATGGCATCCATTCACACTTTATACTCATTAAACCTTGTGTGACATCTTTGTATAACCAAAGGTATACCATCCAAAACCAACTGGAACATAAAGATTTGCATCATTTATGCAACTTCATTCCATTTTACCACATTACTCATTTTCCATTTTACTCACATTCATCACATACCAAAGTCCATTTCTTCATATTTATACATAATGAAACTTATACGTACATCACAACTCTTATTACAAGTGTGTACATTGAACTTATGGACTTTACATCACATATGCTTCACATTACAAGTACATCACCATACTTATGAATTCATTTGCATGCATACAAGGTTAAACCTATATGGGGTCTCACATTCTCCCCCACTTTGGAAATTTGGTCCTCCAAATTGGAACCAAATCATTTCATGAATAGCTCGCAGTGCCTTTCCCGCATCAAACTCTCCAATTCTCATGTGGCCTCTTCCACTGAGTGATGTTGCTAAAGAACCTTCACCAAAGGAATTATCTTTATCCTCAATAATTTCTCTTTTCTCTCCAATATCCAAATTGGTCTCTCAATGTACGTCATACCTTCATTGAGCTACAAGGGTTCATACCTTATTACATACACCGGGTTTGGATTATACTTCCTTAATATGGATACATGGAAGACGTTATGTACGCTCGCTAGCTCAGGTGGTAATGCCAGTCAGTATGCCTTATCTCCCACTTTATCAGGTATCTCAAATGGCCCTATATATCAAGGGCTCAACTTTCCCTTCTTCCCGAATCTCATAATCCCCTCCGAAGGAGAGACCTTCAAAAACACTGACTCACCCATATCAAACTCTAGTGGTCTCCATCTCCTGTCAGCATAGCTCTTTTGTCTGCTCTGAGCTGTCTGTAACCTCTCACAAATTAACTAGACATCCTCATAGGCTTATCTAACCAAGTCCGAAGAAAAGATCTATCTGTCACCGACCTCTTCCCATCCAATAGGGGAATGACATCTACGCCCATACAATGCCTCATATGGTGTCATCCTGATTTGCATGAAAACTGTTATTATAACCGAACTCTACTAGTGGCAAATGGCCATCCCAAGAACCTTCAAAATCTAATGCACACGCTCTCAACATATCCTCCAGGGTCTGTATAGTCCTCTCTGACTAACCATCGGTCTGAGGATGAAATGCAGTGCTAATACTCAACTGGGTCCCTATCACTTCCTGAAAGTGTGACTAGAAATGGGAAGTGAAGCGGGCATCCCTATCAGAAACAATGTTCACTGAAATTCCATAGAGCCTTACTATCTATTGCAGATACAAGTTCGCTAACTAGCTCAGAGTATCGGTAGCTCTCACAGCTAGAAAATGGGCTGATTTCGTCAACTGATCCATCACCCATATGGCATCATGACCTCTGTGGGTCCTCGGTAATCCTATCACAAAAATCCATGGTGACATGTTCCTACTTTCAAGTCGGTATCGATAGAGGCTACAATAACCCTACAGGTTTCTGATGTTCTACCTCCACCTACTGACAAACAAGACACTTAGCGATATATACAACAATGTCTTTCTTCATCTCATACCACCAATAAACTTTTCGCAGGTTTTGATTCATTTTGTACTCTTTGGATGTATCGTATACCTCGATGAATGAGCATTTGTCAAGATGAACTTCCTGACCTCTAGATCATTGGGAACACATATCCTACCTCAGAACCTCAACAAGCCATCTGAACTCAATTCAAAGTTCGTCTCTGTACCCCTCTGTATCTTCCCGACAATATCACTGCACTATTGATCAATCCGTTGAGCCTGCCGGATTCAATCTACCAGATCTGGTTCCAACTGCAGGCTAGCTATCATAAATCCATTATCAACGTCAAGCAGAGTCATATCTAAATTGAGGTTCGTGAACTGTTCCAATAGTTTGTGCTCCCTGACAATCATGACTTACACCAACCCGAGATGTTTTCTACTCAATGCATCAGCAACCACATTCACTTTACCCAGGTGGTATAAGATCTCACAATCATAATCCTTTAAAAGCTTGAGCCATCTCCTCTGTCTCATGTTTAACTCTTTCTGCGAGAACAGGTACTTAAGGCTCTTATGATCTGTGTAAACCTAAAATCTCTCACCATAAAGATAGTGGCACCATATTTTCAATGCAAATACTATGGCCGCCAACTCTAAATCGTGGGTTGGGTAGTTTCTCTCATGATCCTTCAACTGTCTTAATCCATAGGTCACTACCTTCTCATCCTACATCAACACACAACCCAGTCCTTGGTGTGAAGCATCCGCACACACCGAGAAACCTCCTGAGCTAGTAGGAATGGTGAGTATCGAAGCTATAGTTAACCTCCTCTTCAACTCCTCAAAATTTTCCTCACACTTATCGTCCCACACAAATTCAACATTCTTTCTCGTGAGACGTGTCAAAGGACCAGCTAATCTTTAGAATCCCTCCACAAACCTTCGATAATATCCAGCTAAACCAAGGAAACTTCTGATCTCTATCACTATCTGGGGTCTCTGCCACTGAACTACGGCTTCAATCATAAATGGATCCACTTATACTCCATCTTTTGATACTATATGACCGAGAAAAGAGATTTGTTTCAACTAAAAGTCGCACTTACTGAGTTTAGCATACAACTTCTTCTCTTGGAGGGTTTGCATCACTATCCTTAGGTGTTGTTCATGCTCCTCTCTAGACCTTGAGTACACCAGTATATCATCAATAAACATGATTACAAATCGATCCAAATACTGGTAGAATACCTCATTCATCAATGACATAAAAGCTGCGGGAGCATTTGTCAACCTGAATGGCATAACCATAAATTCATAATGTCCATACCGGGTGCGAAAAGCTATATTGGGTACATCTCCACTCCGTATCTTCAACTGATGGTACCCAAATCTCAGATCTATCTTGAAAAAGAACTATGCTCCCCTAAGCTAATCCAACAAGTCATCGATGCGTGGAAGGGGATACTTATTGGCCTTATTCAACAACCGGTAATCTATACACAGTCGAAGGCTTCCATCCATCTTCCTTACAAACAGAACTGGTGCTCCCTATGGTGAGACGCTCGGCCTGATGAACCCCTTCTCTAGCAACTCTTGCAACTGCTTCCTTAATTCTTCCAACTCAACTTGAGCCATTCTGTACGATGGCTTGGATATTGGCTCTGTACCAGGTGCCAAATCTATACCAAATTCCATCTCCATGTCTGGAGGTAACCCTGGTAATTCCTCTGAAAAGACATATGGATATTCCCTGACCATTGAGATGTCTATCAACTCCAAACGTGCCTTATTTGTCTCAACCACATAAGTAATGTATCCTTCACATTATCCTTTCCATCGTTAGTAACACAAATCATCACATACACATATGTAATTGATAAACAAATTCATCTCTTGAATATCATGTATTTAAATCATACTTTTCTCATTTATAAAGATCATGTTATTTCATTTCTTTTCATCAAAATTTACAATAAGATTGTCTAATCCTGAAAAAAATCAAGGTTCTAGCACGACAATCCATAATAACATGGTTCACAGCTAGCCAATCCATACCTAGGATTACATCAAAATCACTCATATTTAATAAGATTAAATCAGCTGCCATTTCTTTACCTCTTATCCTCATCTTACAATTTCTATACACATGCCCAGTCAACTGACTATCATTCATAGGGGTAGATATCATCAACATCTTATCTAGTAGTGTGAGTTTCACATGCTTCAACAATTTACATGCAAAGGATGGCGATATAAAGGAATGCGTGGCATCAGGATCAAACAATACAAATGCTTCTAAATCAAAAATTTGGATCGTACCTCTAATCACATCCGAAGACTGATCCGTAGTGTCCTGGTCCAGTGCGTGCACTCGTCTTCTGCTCACACCCACTGCCTGCTTCCCATTTTCCTCAGCTATAGCCCTCCTCCTCGGAGCAGTTGTCCTAACTAGAGCTCTCTTTGGCTCCCTGCCCTTCTGTAGGGCTCTCTCTGTTATCTCTGGGTAATCTTGGATTATGTACCCTGGTTTCCCACATCTAAAGCATACTATAGGAGATCCATAACATGGTCGAGTACCATGGTACCTGCCACACTTGCTGCACTGTTCAGTAGTAGGCCGTGGCCCTCCAATCATAATTCCCTTAGCAGGAGCTATGGCCGGATACATGGGAGGATTAACTGTCCTCTCTCGGATCTCCTCAATCCTCGACCTCTATCCAAAAAATTTCTTACTTCCCTTATAACTGAAGCCTTTATACAACACTAGTCTTTTCTTTTCCTTATCCCTCACTTTATCGACTTTCCCAAATTCTGAGGCTATCCTATCAATGTCTTGTTCACATAATTATGCCCTGCGCACTGCCTCCTCGTAGGTCGATATATCCAAGGGAACCAATCTAGACCTGATGGTTGGTCTCAGTCCATCCAAAAACTTTTGGATCTTCTCGACCTCATTACCCATTGTGTTGGGATCATATCTGCCCAAAGAGATAAAATTCGTCTCATACTCATCCATAGTTCTACTCCCTTAGGTTAATCCCAAAAATGCCATCTTCATCTTTCTTTGTGCAGTATCTGGAACATTCTATCTCCGAAAAGCCTCCAAAAATACCTCTCAGCTAATCTCTATATGACGGGATCTCAAAATAGGCCTGGTGGACTTCCACCAATGTTTTGCTGATCCCTTCAGCATAAATGCAATAAACGCTACCATCTCGGCAGTAGTCCACTCAAAGAACCTATATAACTTCTCAATTTCGTTTATCCAATCCTTCATAGCTACTGGGTCATTAACTCCACTGAAAGACGATGATCCAAACTTCTAGAACTGCCGCAGCCTATCCAAATCACAACTGTAATCCTAGCCTCTACTGGCCTGTGGTGTAGCAATAGAGGTAGGCATATCCTGTACAAGTGGGGGTGTAGGTGTATCTGTCGTCTGAGGTCTTTGGGCTAGCCATGCCAGTGCCTCGGGAGCTGCCGCCTGCTCGACATCACCCTCTGTAGTGGGACTCTATACCCCCAACTTCAGGCAAAGATTAAGTGACCAACTCCAAGATCATCTCAATGCTCCACTCAATCCTCGTGCAACGTGCCTCAATATTTTTGGGTCTCTCTTCTGGACCCTGTGGAGTATGCTCAACCTAAGCCTCCACCTCAGTCTCTTCCAGAGCCTCATGTGTTTCTGGCTCAACACTACTCCTAGGCTTACGTCTACGATCTCGAACTTGCAGTCTCATCCTTCTACCGCGACTGGTGTTAGGCATAATATTTCACTTCCCTACATACACATCAATTTCTTAGTCAATCCATCGACACACACACAATTGTATCGAAACAAGTATAGTAACATGGGGATGTAATTTTCCAACTTATTAAGTATTTTAGACATGACACACGTTAGACCAACTCAACTCTGATACAAAGTTCTGTCACGACCCTCAACTTATCAAAATACGCATAATTTTTTTACATTATTTATTATTCGTCCTTCCTCAATTGTGAATAACTACTCTCCTCAACAGTTGGGCTGTGTGTCAATGTCTATCTCATTCCACCATACCAGTTCAATTGCATTTTTAAAATAAGGTAAACACTTGTATAATTAAATCAGAGTGTTGTTTACATGTGTTTACATTACTTTACATCCCCAATAGTTACATACAAAATGCTACTGTGCTATAGAAAGTTTAGATACAAAATCTCATCAGTGTGTATACCTTACGAGACGGGATGCAGCGGATAACAAAAGGGATCGTCTCTAGTCACTCTCAAACTATACTCAAATCTCTGTAGAGAGGAGGAAAATAAGGGGGTTGAGCAAACCACACCTCAGTAAGGCAATCATGCGAACAAGTAGATATTGCACTATCTATGTGATCGTGATGCCATCCTAAAAAACCATACAATTCTCATTCACATCTCAAAAACGTTATTTCGTGCTTGTGTTAATGGCATGTAAAAGCAAATCATGTTGTTTAGTTCAGTGCACAAATCAAATTTAAAGCACGGCATAAGTCATCATGCATATTTCACAAATAAAGCATGGCAATAATCATCATGCAAATTTTATAAATAAAGCATGGCATTAATCATCATGCATCAGTGCACTATAAAACCATTAACATACTTTCTCATCTCAATAAAATCACCACTGGTCAGGATTCATCCCCTTCCCCTCAGATTGTCCTGACCCACAAAGCGTTTCAAAAACATGGATTTATTAATTAAATAAGACATGTGAGATAGGCAATATAATAAGGGAAATCTCCTCTAAGACTATGGTCATATACTGTGATCCCAGGCTACACGGATTAGGTGTGCGGGGTATCACCACTATCTGCTTCCACATGGAAGGTGGGTCAAGTCCAACCCATCGATCTATAGCAGATCTCGTTCAAAGAGGAAATAACACAATCTCAACACGGTACAACGTACTCCATGCTACATGCACGGTACAATGTACTCCATGGACCCATATCAACACATCATATCACTCCACATCTATAAAATGCACGTGTGAGCCTATTTAATCGGTACGACGTCTTGTCTACTCGAAGCTCCTAACATGACTATCAACATGTCAAAATCTCAAAAATGCACATGCCAACCTATTTAATCGGTGCGACACCCAGTTTACCTGAAGCTCCTATCACGACATCAAGTATGTTGGGCATCTAATGAGAGCTATTCTCTAGCACCATGCCTAAACTAGTATAAAGTTTGTGCAAGTTCCACTCTCGCATAACATCATAAAAATCCATGCACTCATGCTTATAAAACACGTCAACTCTCGTGCGAGTCATGCTCTAAGATGCTTTCATTCTCACGAAGTCCATGTAGGTGGCTCAATTCTTTGCAAAACATGGTTATCAACCAAATCAAATAATTTCTTTTTGTAGATCATTTCAAATGTTAGCCAACCTACCAATCATTTGCTAAAGAGCAATAAAACAAGGTTTTCAAAGCATCATGCTTTTGTTTTCAAGCACTTTTCTCAAACACCCAACTTTTACCCTTCAATCATCCCATTTCATTTCCTAATATCTCAAGCATTCTAGCAAAGCATTTAAGTGCCCAAATTGCGCACAGATAACTCTAAGGGTCCACACAATTCCCTTACCTCAATTTTCTCGATGTACGACTCTCCTCCTCTTAGCTTCTCAAGTCTTAAGCTCCACTTGTTCCAGCATATCCTCGGAAGCTGCAATTCATTATCCAAACACTTGAGTTAACGTTCTTAACTCTCATTCAACTATACCTTTTTACCTAATGCCTTAAATACTGATTTTACTCTTTTTGGGTAAGCCTCTTTCTTCATTCCATAACACTATCTTAAACTCATACCCATAACACTATTATTACCTTAAGATATCCCATTCATCATCTACTCCTCTACATTTCACTTTCTCACACTAACCCATTTCTAGGTTATACTTATTCCATTGGATTCTTGATAGTTCTACCAATAATGTGCACCCCAAATCAACTTCATAATCAACAACTAAACAAATGTACTTGGATTGGTGCACTAGAAACTCACCTCTTTGAATTTCCTCCTTACTCCAAATAAAAGTGCCCATTGTTCCTTAAATCTAACAAATAGGGAAAATGCCTCTAAGCTATGTTGTTCTTCTCCTTGATGTGAACAACTTTACGTCTAATAACCTTCCCTCCAATCTTCTTAAAAATTACCAGATTTAGAGAGAGACAACTAGGTTTTGGGTTACAAAGGTAGAGTAAGAGTGTTTTCTCAAAATCTGTAGATTCAACTACTTTTATTTATAGATTTAGCTTGATGAGATCGATCTGCCTTAGGTGGAGATCGATCTGGTCCTCTTAAAATCCCTTTTTTTATGAAATTTAAAGGCAGGAGATCGATTTGTCGAAACCTTGAGATTGATCTGTCTTAAGCAGAAAGTTTAGGAGATCGATCTGGTCTTAGGGGAGATCGATCTGCTCCAACCCGAGAGCTAAGGAAATCGATCTGTTTTATTCAAGATCGATCTGTATTTTACAGAATGTTTAGGAGATCGATCTGGCACCATTGGAGATCGATCTGCATTATTTCATTACTCGAATAAGAGCATTTTTTGCTCTTCTAGATCGATCTCTCATCCTATGAGATCGATCTGGCCTTCATATTTCCAGATTTTACTGCAGTTTTCTACAACAACTTCGCACGAATCATCCTTAATTTGTAGCCATGGTCATTTTCTCATCCAATCACCTTTGAGACTTGAAAATGGCATTCATTCACTCTTTATACTCATTAAAACTTCTGTGACACCTTTGTATAACCAAAGGTATGCCATACAAAACCAAATGGAACATAAAGATTTGCACCACTTATACAACTTTATTCCATTTTACCACACTACTCATTTTCCGTTTCACTCACATTCATTACATACCAAAGTCCATTTCTTCATATTCATACATAATGAATCTTGTATGTACATCACAACTCTTATTACAAGTGTGTACATTGAACTTATGGACTTTACATCACATATGCTTCACATTACAAGTACATCACCATACTTATGAATTCATTTACATGCATACAAGGTTAAACTTATACGGGGTCTCAAAACATCGACAAGGCTTATTGGCCTCTCAGCCATGGCATGTGGCCGAGAGCCACCATGCTGAGCCCCACGCCACCCATGGCATTTGGCTAGCCTTTAACATAGGCATTTCATCAAACACCTTGTGTGCATGCCTTAGCCTTCGTTTATGTTCACTTAAGCATTTTATCAAACACCTTGTGTGCCATTTCCAATTCACTAACCAATTCATCAAATTGATTAAAATTAACTATGCCATAATCATGCACACATACATACCAACCTATACATGTCTAAAAATCAAGTAGGTATTCATCAATTCACAAATACCCATTTTCAGCCATCGCCAGTTCATGGTGTTTTGTGTGTTTTGATCCATAAAACTTATACCAATCAACTTGAATTAATCCATAGATAAACATATATGAGATTGGGAGCTTGAAATTATACCTAGCTTGGTGTTTCCCTCTGTGATCGAGACTTAGAATAAATTTGCCTCTCTCAATATGGCTCCTTGATAGCCAATTCCAAGATATTTTAATCATCTCTCAATTTGAAACAACTTTCATGAAGATTGTAAATTCCAATTATGTCTCTAGCTTTGTGATTTATAGTGAGATAAAGCTTGAAATTAGGTTTTGCTATGGTTTACTCTTGTTGCCGAGAATGAAAGGATGAAGATGATGGTGTGTTGGCTGATTTCTAAGTTAGAACACTTAGTCATTAAGTCATAAATTCAGCCATTAAATTAGGGTTGAAATGGTTTGGGCCATAGTTTACCAAATTGGGCTTGATTTCATTTACTAATGGGCTTAAATTTGGCTAATGAGCTTTTTAATTTGGGCTTTTCTTTAGGCTTTCAGGCTGAAACTTTTCTACCAATTGGGCCTTAAATTAACTTTATATTGGGTCCACCTATTGGCCCAACCACTCAGTCCAATGGACCTAAGAAATTGGACCCCTACTTGGTATATCTAAATGGGCTTTAAAAATTTCAACTTTAGCCCATTGCGTTTTACCCATTTAATTTAATTCCAGATTTTGATTAAATTAATTTTTCATACTTCAGAGCATGAATATCAAGTGTCTTACCCAAAAATATTTCTTCCCCACTTTTTAACCTTACTTAGGTTCAATTTTAACCATGGTTAGTCAATAATGGTCAAAGTCCACTTTTCTTAACTACCATTGACTTTTGTTGACCATTGACCACGTTTGACCTTTTCTCAAAAATATGAAAGTGTCGTATCGTATGGTTTACACTCTCGTCATTACGCTTTGGCCATTTCTGGGAGGCGAATATACCAAATACACCTCAAACGGACCATTTCGGACTCGTTTAGCCCCTTTTTAGCATGTGCTCTACTTCAATGTTTTTGGGACCAAATCAAACTGGATTTCCTTCTTGAGCTCTCTATATTTTCACATTTTAAGTTCTTCTCTTCAGTTAGAATGATTTAGATACACTTAGTTTAGCTCATGGCTCTTATAGCCCTTATTTGACCTTTATATAACTTTTATGTGTTTAATCACTTTACTTACACTTTCATTCAGGTAAATGCTCTTCTTATGATTCAACTAACATAATATAATGTTTTTACATATATGAATCATAAGGAATAAGTAACATAAAAAATATGGGTCTTACAATATCCATTTTATGCAGAAAGTTGAGGTTACATTTGACTATTAAGCCTACCAATATCACATAGTCCAATGTATATAATACTTACACAAAGCTATGAAATTGGTGGGTTTTACACATTTGATCAATAAATGGAAGATGAAAATGATTTTTTCTTATTGCAACATTTAATTTATTATAATTAATAACCATCCATTTTGTATTTAAGTGGGATCAACTCATTCTTTTCATTCTTTACCATAGTGATATCGAAGTTCTTGGGAACTACTTGTATTGGACTAACCCGCTTACTATAAAAAAATAGGGTATATCATGCCAACATAAAGTAGTTTGAAGATCTCCTTATTCACTTCATCTACCATGAAAGGGTTCAATCTATTTTGAGCTTATCTAGATTGTTTTAAGCCTTCGTCAAGCAAGATCCGTTGCATACATATAGATGGACTTATTATTTTTATGTCAGTTATGGTCCAACCTATTGCAGTCTTATGATCTTTTATCACTTACACTAATTTTTTTTCTTGTAAAGATGTTAAATCACTTGCAATTATTATCGGTAGTGTTTCTTTCTCTCATAAGAACACATACTTAAGATGATCTGATAATGGCTTCAGTTCAACTTCAAGAGCCTGCATAATAGAAGGAAGAAGAGTTGTGTTAGATTATGGTAAATTAACTTTACAAGCTTCACATACTTCAAGCAAAGAGTTCTAGGTCGCCACTTATTCCCATAATTCACTTCCAATGTTGACATCTTCATAATATAATGGAGAAAAGTTGACATTCTTATTAATATTAAATAAGGTGTCGACTTTAATATTATATAAATTTCGGCAGCATAACCTCTTATAATTTAAGCTACCTTTCTGCAATCAATGCGATCACAATTTATAATTGCAAGCAGTTGTTTTTATCTTCTTAAACTTATCATTTACCCATTCGACCTACTCCACAACTAAATTTGTCATATCCATACTCAACACGACTAGCATATTTCATTTGATTCCCAAAACCACTTATTTACAACTCCGTAAACTTATATTACATCCCTAAAGGTATTTCACACCAATATCTGTACAATATAAGTGTTTGAAAATAAACATCAGATGGTATGCCTAAGTGTGTACTAAAGATAGTTTGGGAGGCTCAAAATCCACCAGTCTACTCAACTACTCCGCAAATAGCTAAGCAATCTCACTGTACGTAATTTGAAACAAGGAAAAAGGGGAATGAGCTTCTAAAAAGCTCCATAAGGAAAACATTTAAAATAATCCTGACAACCCCAAAGGTTTATAGAAATTCAGGGTTTACATGTTTTCCAAAAGCTTTCGTACTTACTTTAATCACATTACGTAACCTTACTTACTTATTGTAACAAAACATTATTTATTTACTTACTTTGAGAAAAAACACACATATATACATGCTCATGTAGTTAAATTCCACATACTTTCTTACTTACATAAAGCTTACTTACTTTCTTCAATAACTCAAAAAATGTGAGATCCACATTTTTTTTATGATATTCCTTATGATTTCCATATTGTACGACATTATTATATGTTAATGGCTTCATAAGATGGTTGATTCGGATCTGATAAATGTGGATGAAATGAAATAAGGTACGTAAAAATCGAATAAGGATAAATTGGGAAAGTAGGGACCTAACAAGTTCGTTTAAAGAATTTAATCGAGTTGACTAAAATAAGGAATTTAAAATAGGAAAACGATTATGAGTTTATGAAAGAAAGTCGATTCAATTTGGTCCCGAACACGTGCAAGGGTAAAATGGTCAAAAGACCAAAATACGAAATACATTCGACAAGTAATTTTCATTAAAAATATGGAATTTACGAAATCTGAATCAATAACGAGGAAAATAGTTAATTTCGAGTCCATTTGATCAAGATATAAATTTATTAGAATTAATCGGAATTACTCAAAATTTTTAATTCGAAAAATTATCCCGAAAATAAACGAAAAATATACCAGAAAGACGAAAATAGACCGATAAATTCATTTATTGATTAAATGAATTAAATAATATTTTTCAGATATTTTAGGGATATTTTAATTATTTTAATTGAATTAATTGATTATAATAATAATAAATAAATTTTTAAAAAAAGAAATCAAAAAATTTGAAAGAAATCGGGGAGATAGAAACCCGAAAATGAACCCAAAAAACCCGAGGCAACCCGAGGACCCCCGACGAGTCACTGACGGTCGACGGACCCAGCCAACAGTCAGAGAAGGTAGAGGAGAGTCCGACGAGTCCATTGTTATGGGTAACGCACGTCGACGGCACCTATTTTCGGCGAATCGGCGGACGACAAGCTTAGGGAGAAAACACGTCGGTTTAGGCGAACCACGGCGTCCCAGCTTCGATTCGACCCAGCCGAACGATCACCTGGCCGAAGCGATTCTTTTGAATCCAGTGGCGACTGACGAAACGGCCGGGATCACCGGCGATGGTGAATAGGCAAAAACGGCACCGTAGCCAGGAAATGGAGAAAAAGAAAGAAAAGAAAAGAAAAAAACGAAAAAGAAAAAAAGAAAAGGAAAAAAGGAAAAAGAAAAGGGAAAAAGGAAAGAAAATTATTCAGGGACGCCTTGAGATTCGGGTAAGTGACAGAGGGTCGAGATTGACCTGCGGATAAATCCTAGGAATTCAATTTAATATTTTATTGATGGAAAATAACCCGAATTTGCCTAATTGTGCAGTGTTACGACAGAGCCGAACAAGAGCCGATTGAGCTCCAATTTTAATACCTCGCATAGCATTGGGTAAGTACATTTTAATTACGACAATTTCAGTCCTTAAATGTAGAGTTAAGATTATTTTACGGATTTTACGGATTAATTCTGCATAAAAAGGAAGTTTATTCAAAATTTTAAAATAATTACCGTAAATAGTATACGGGCTATCCAATGAGTTTGGCACGAAGCCCGATGATTATTGGTAAGCCAAAAGAGCCCAGTAAACTCGAAGAAGGGATTTAAAAAGTGGAAACAGGCTGAAAAAGGGGTCGAGGCCCATTAAAGTGCAATCAGACCCAATAAAGTAAAACGAGCCCAGCACTTTAGATTTGATCAGTAAGAGTGAAATACTGATGGGTATATTTGAACTAAACCAATATGTGGTTATATGCAGCCCGTAGATGGGCGAATTGAACTGGGAAGCCTGGTACGATTGAGACGGGATAAGCTCGTGCATGATTCCAGGTAAGGGAATTTTATGAGCACTTGAGGTTGTTGTACGTAGTTTCGAGGGTATTTACATTATGTTAAATTCATTAGGCTACCCGAAAATAGAATAATAATTTTTACAAAAAAATATGGAAATAGTGACAAATTACTATTTTGCCCCCAGTTAGGAAAATTTCAAAAAGGGTAGTAAGGCTATGAAATTACATGAAATTCATGATTTTAATGTTTTTATATGATATTGCTTTAATTCAAGAAATTTAGGGATAGGTTGGCTATTATTTTCATGTTCTAAGTTAAAAAGGCACAAGTTAGGTGCCAAATGATATTTATATAACATGTTTTGACGAAATTGAGCCACCTATCAGTGTTATATGAGTTTTAATCGTGCTGGAGCACTTCTCGCACTGGATTTTATATTTTAACTCATACATAGAGTGCTGGAGCCTTGCTCGTACTATTTTCCAAACTTATTTCATATGACTATCGTACTGGAGTTTTTTCTTGTATGAGGTTTTCACTGAGTTTTTATACATATCCGTACCAGAGCATTTCTCGTACATGGATTATGATTGAATTTATAATTATTTTAAGTCTACTAGAGCGTTGCTCGTATGTAGATTTCATTGATTTCCATGAAACCGTGCAGAAGCTTCGCTCGAACGAAGTTTTTGATATCATGAATATGTATGGAGCCATGTTGGAGTTTTCTCCTGTAGACTGTGTATCATAGTGAGATGATATGCTCACACATGCATACTGAGACATAATTGACATGGGTGGATAAGGCCTATTGTAGGCACCCTCTGACTGAGCTTGCGTTCATGGAGTACGTTATACCAAGTATATCACATGGAGTACGTTGTACCATGGGGATTGTTGGAGTGGAGTGGCATTAGCCATGAGATATAAAGTCTTGCCCTCGCAATCCTGATGTTATGTTGTTCTGGCCGGTAGGACCGACCCACCTCCCATTTTAGGTGTGATACCCCGCACACTAGGATCCTTGTAGCCAGGGATCACGAGGTTATGGCCATAGTCCTAAATGTTACCGATATAGTCACTTACATGTCTCGCATGATAAACTCACCTCATAAGTCCTTTGGTTTTGATAGACCAGGGTAGACCTGAAGGAGGGGTTAGGCCCCGATTTTCCTATGATTTCAATTGAGTTTTGATTGTTCCCATGGAGGGATTTTATGAAACTTTCATGTCTTGTAACATTGTGAGAAGGGTGAATTTTATAACGAAAATTTTAAAATAAATTATTTTGTTGAAATGGATTTGATTCTTTGAGTGTATCACATTTTAACCCAGATTGGGTGTTTTAAAACGTATTCATTCATTTGAGCATGAGATGTTTTCACATGAGAATTATTCCATGTTTTAATATGTCAATATCATGGTACCAGACCTTATCCAGTGCCTACAGTTATAGTAGTATGTTATCGTTGTGGCAGGGCATGTGGTGAGAGATTACCAAGAGAGATCGGACACTACCCTACAGAAGGGCAAGGAGCCGAAGAGAGCTATAGTGCAGGTTCCTGCTCAGAGGAGGGGAGCTACTGTCGAGGAGAAAGGGAAGCAAGTGCTGGGTACAGGGCGAGTTCATGCCTTGGACTAGGATACATCAGATCAGTCGTCGGATATGGTGAAAGGTACCATCCTGATCTTTGATTTAGAATCATATGTTTTGATTGATCCTGGTGCCATGCATTCATTCGTATCACCTTTATTTGCATATAAATTGTCTAAGTATGTAACGCATACCCCTAAGAGTAGTAAATTGTTAATACTTACCCCCATAAACACTAGTTAGCTAGTAGAGTATGTAGTTAGGGACTGTCAATTGAAAGTCAGGAAAAAAGAAATGTCAGCCGACCTTATTTTGATGTATATGAGGGACTTCGATATCGTACTAGGAATAGATTGCTTGGCTGCCAATCGTGTTGTGTTAGATTGCTTTTCTAAGACGTTAACGTTTAATACCCTCGAAAGATGTGTTGTAAAATTTCCCTGAAAAGTAATAAAATCAGTGGTTGTTCTAAATGGAGCAATGACTCGTTACTGATTTTATGATTTTTATTTTGAAGGATTCATCGCATATGTGGTTGATACGGACCAGATACGATCGGATTTGAGAGACATTCCAGTGGTTAGGGAATTTCCTAATGTCTTTTCAGACGATTTACTAGGATTACCACCAGCCAGAGAGATGGAGTTTGGGATAGATTTAGTACCTGTTACAAAATCGATTTCGAGACCACCGTATAGGATGGCTCCGATTTAGTTGGAGGAGCTGAGGAAGCAGTTACAAGATCTGCTTGAGAAGGGGTTTGTTAGACCGAGCGTATCACCTAGGGGACCTCTGATCTTGTTTGTGAGAAAGAAAGATGGTAGCCTTCAATTGTGTATGGATTACAAATTGTTGAATAAGGCTACCATTAAGAATAAGTATCCCCTTCCACACATTGATGATTTGTTGGATCAGCTTTGGGGAATACAGGTATTTTCTAAGATTGATCTAAGGTTTGGGTATCATCAGTTGAGGATACAGAAGGAAGATGTGCCCAAGACAGCATTTAGGACCCGTTATGGTCATTATGAGTTTTTGGTTATGCCATTCGGGTTGACTAATGCCCCCACAGTATTCATGGCTTTGATGAATGATGTGTTCAAGCCATACTTGGACCGATTTGTGATTGTGTTTATCGATGATATTTTGGTATACTCCAGATCCCGGGAGGACCACGAGTAGCACTTGAGGATAGCTCTACAGACCCTCAGAGAGAGATAGTTGTATGCCAAACTCGATAAGTGTGACTTCTGGTTGGAACAGATTTCTTTTCTGGGACATGTGGTACAAGGGATGGGGTGTCAGTGGACCCATCCAAGATAGAGGCAGTTGTTCAATGGGAGCGGCCTAGGATAGTCATAAAAATTCAGAGTTTTTTAGGTTTGGTAGGATACTACAGGAGATTTGTTGAGGGTTTCTCCAGATTAGCTACTCTGTTGACATGTCTCACACGAAAAGGATGTTGAGTTTGTGTGGGATGATGCCCGTGAGAGGAGTTTTCAGGAGCTGAAGCATTGGTTGACCACCACTTTGGTTCTCACTATTCCCACCAGCTCAGGAGGTTTCTTGGTATATACAGATGCATCGCATTAGGGACTGGGCTGTGTATTGATGCTGGATGGGAGGGTAGTTACCTATGGATCTAGACAGCTGAAAGACCACGAGAGTAACTATTTAACCCATGATTTTGAGTTGGCGGCCATAGTGTTTGCATTGAAGACATGGCGCCATTACTTATATGGTGAGCAGTTTCAGATTTTTACAGATCACAAAAGTCTGAAGTATTTATTCTCGCAGAAGGAGATGAACATGAGACAGAGGAGATGGCTCGAGCTACTAAAGGATTATGATTGCGAGATATTATACCACCTGGGTAAGGCTAATGCAGTAGCTGATGCTTTGAGCATGAAGAGCTACGGTTGGTATCATTTATGATGTACGAGAATATAACCTGTTAAAGCAGTTCGCGAGCCTCAGTTTGGACATAGCACCACCTGAGATTGACAGAGTTTAGATCATTGTGAGCCTGAGGTTGGAGCCAGAGTTGATTGATCATATCCAACAGGCTCAGCAGAGTGATCAAAGATGTATTCAGTTGATGAGTCAAGTACAGGCAGGTGCAGATGTCGATTTTGCATTGAGTACTGATGGATTACTGAGGTTCCGAGGTAGGATATGTGTTCCAAAGGATCCTAGATCAGGAGGATGATTTTATCAGAGGCTCACTCAGCGAGGTATATAGTACATCCAGGGAGTACAAAGATGTATTAGAATCTCCGGAGAGTTTATTGGTGGTCTGGGATGAAGAGAGACATAGCATAGTATGTCGCGAGATGTCTCGTCTGTCAGCAGGTAAAGGTAGAGCATCAGAAGCCTGCAGGGTTATTGCAGCCTCTACCAATACCGATATGGAAGTGGGAGCATGTCACTATGGATTTTGTGATGGGATTATCGAGGACCCGCAGAGGTCACGATGCCATCTGGGTGATTGTGGATAGATTGACGAAATCTGCCCATTTCTTAGCTATGAGAGCTACAAACAGATGCTCTGAGTACATTGGCGAAATTATATGTTCGAGAGATTGTTAGGCTACATGGCGTTCTAGTGAGCATTGTTTCTGATAGGGATGCTCGCTTCACTTCCCATTTTTGGGAACACTTTCAGGAAGCGTTGGGGACCCAGTTGAGATTTAGCACCGCTTTCCATCCTCAGACAAATGGTCAGTCAGAGCGGATTATACAGCCTCTAAAGGATTTGTTGAGGCGTGTGTGCTAGATTTTAGAGGCTTCTGGGATGATCATTTGCCATTAGCCAAGTTCACCTACAGTAACAGTTATCACTCGAGTATCGGGATGGCACCGTATTAGTCACTGTATGGTTGCAGATGTCATTCCCCTATTGGATGGGAAGAGATTGGTGACAGACAGTTATTTGCTCCTGACTTGGTTCAGCAGGCTACTAAGGATGTCATATTGATATGCGATAGATTGTGGATAGCTCAGAGCCAATAGAAGAGTTATGCTTATAGGAGACGTAGACCACTAGAGTTTACAGAGGGTGAGTCGGTGTTTTTGAGAGTTTATCCTTCCAAGGGTATCACGAGGTTCGATAAGAAAGGTAAACTAAGCCCTCGTTTTATTGGACCCTTTGAGATTCTGGAGCGAGTGGGAGATAAGGCCTATAGATTGGCATTGCCACCAGAGTTGGCAGGTGTACACAGTGTCTTCCACGTTTCTATACTTCGAAAGTACCATCTGAATTCGTCACATGTGATTTACTATAAGCCATTAGACCTCAGTGATAGTATGACATATGTTGAGAGACCGGTTCAGATTTTGGATAGTAAGGAAAAGGTATTGCGATCCAAGACGATCTCCATGGTGAAGGTTCAATGGCAGTATCACACTCCGGAGGAAGCTACCTGGGAGCTAGAGAGCATGATGCAGAAGAAGTACCCGGAGTTGTTTACCGACTGATTTGGTTCTAATTTGGAGGACCAAATTCTTTTAGTGGGGAGATTATGAGTTTCGCATTTTTTTTTATGATATTCCTTAGGATTTCCATATTGTACGACATTATTATATGTTAATGGATTCATAAGATGGTTGATTTGGATCTGATAAATGTGGATGAAATGAAATAAGGTACGTAAAAATCGAATAAGGATAAATCGGGAAAGCAGGGACCAACCAAGTTCGCTTAAGGAATTTAATCAAGTTGACTGAAAATAAGGAATTTAAAATAGGAAAAAGATTGTGAGTTTATGAAAGAAAGTCGATTCAATTTGGTCTCGAACATGTGCAAGGGTAAAACGGTCAAAAGACCAAAATTCGGAATACATTCGACAAGTAATTTTCATAAAAAATATGGAATTTGTGAAATTTGGATCAATAACAAGGAAAATAGTTAATTTCGAGTCTAATTGATCTAGATATAAATTTATTAGAATTAATCGAAATTAATCAAAAATTTTAATTCGAAAAATTATCCCGAAAATAATCGAAAAATATACCGAAAAGATGAAAATAGACCGATAAATTCATTTATTGATTAAATGAATTAAATAATATTTTTTAAGATATTTTAGGGATATTTTGATTATTTTAAATGGAATTAATTGATTAAAATAATAATAAATAAATTAAAAAAAGGTTAGAAAATCTGAAAGAAATTAGGAGAGAAAACCCGAAAACGAACCCAGAAAACCCAAGGCAACCCGAGGACCCCCGACGAGTCACCGGTGGCCAATGGAACCAACCAACGGTCGGAGAAGATAGAGGAGAGTCTGACGAGTCCATTGGAATCGATAACGCACGCCGACGGCACCTATTTCCTGCGAATCGGTGGACGAAAAGCTGAGGGAGAAAACACGTCGATTTCGACGAACCACGGAGTCCCAGCTCCGATTCGGCCCAGTTGAACGATCACCTGGTGGAGGCGGTTCTTTTGAGCCCTGTGGCGGCCGATGAAATGGTCGGGATCGCCGGCGATGGTGAATAGGCCAAAACGTCACCGTAGCAAGGAAAAGGAAAAAAAAAGAAAAGAAAAGAAAAAAAGATGGAAAAAAGAAAAAGAAAATGGAAAAAGGAAAGAAAATTATCTGAGGACGACTTGAGACTCGGGTAACTAACCGAGGGTCGAGATTGACCTTTGGATAAATCATGGGAATTCAATTTAATATTTTATTGATGGAAAATGACCCGTATTTACCTAATTGTGCAGTGTTACGGCAGAGCGGAACGTGAGCCGATTAAGCTCCAATTTTCGTACCCTACATAGCATTGGGTAAGTACATTTTAATTACGACAATTTGAGTCCTTAAATGCAGAGTTAAGATTATTTTACAAATTTTACGGATTAATTCTGCATAAAAAGGAAGTTTATTCAAAATTTTAATATAATTACCGTAAATAGTATACGGGCTACCCAATGAGTTTGGAACGAAGCCCAATGATTATTGGTAAGCCAAATGAGCCCAGTAAACCCGAAGAAGGGATTTAAAAAGTGAAAACAGACTGAAAAATGGGTCGAGGCTCATTCAAGTGTAATCGGGCCCAATAAAGTAAAACGGGCCAAGCGCTTTAGATTCGATTAGTAAGAGTGAAATACTGATGAGTATATTTGAACTGAACCAATATGTGGTTATATGCAGCTCTGTAGATGAGCGAATTGGACTGAGAAACCTGGTACGATCGAGGCGGGATAAGCTCACGTGTGATTCCAGGTAAGAGAATTTTATGAGCACTTAGAGGTAGCTGTACGTAGTTTCGAGGGGATTTACAATACGTTAAATTCATTAAGCTACCTGAAAATAGAATAATAATTTTTGCAGAAAAATATGGAAATAGTGAAAATTACTATTTTACCCCCAGTTATGAAAATTTCAGAAAGGGTAGTAAGGCTATGAAATTACATGAAATTCATGAATTTAATGTTTTTATGATGATATTGCTTTAATTCAAGCAATTTAGGGATAGGTTGGCTATTATTTTCATGTTTTAAGTTAAAATGGCACAGGTTAGGTGCCAAATGATATTTACATAACATGTTTTGATGAAATTGAGCCACCAATCAATGTTATATGAGTTTTAATCGTGTTGGAACACTGCTCGCACTGGATTTTATATTTTAACTCATACACAGAGTGCTGGAGCCTTGCTCGCACTATTTTCCAGACTTATTTCACATGACTACCACACTGGAGTTTTTCTCGTATGCGGTTTTCACTGAATTTTTTTACATATCCGTACTAGAGCATTTCTCGTACGTGGATTATGATTGAATTTATCATTATTTTAAGTCGTACTGGAGCACTGCTCGTACGCAGATTTCATTGATTTCCATGAAACCGTACAGGAGCTTCGCTCGCGCGAAGTTTTTGATATCATGAATATGTATGGAGCCGTGTTGGAGTTTTCTCCTGTAGACTGTGTGTCACAATGAGATGATATGCTCACACGTGTATACTAAGACATAATTGACATGGGTGGATAAGACCTATTGCAGGCACCCCCTAACTGAGCTTGGGTTCATGGAGTACGTTGTACTATGTATATCACATGGAGTACGCTGTACCGTGGGGATTGTTGGAGTGGAGTGGCATTAGCCACGAGACAGCAAGTCTTGCCATCGCAATCCTGATGTTATGTTGTTCTGGCGGGTAGGACCGACCCACCTCCCGTTTCAGGTGTGATACCCCGCACACTAGGATCCGTGTAGCCAGGGATCACAAGGTTATGGCCATAGTTTAAATGTTACCGATATAGTCACTTACATGTCTCGCATGATAAACTCACATGATAAGTCCTTTGGTTTCGATAAACCAGGGTAGACCTGAATGAAGGGTCAGGCCTCGATTTTCTTATGATTTCAATTGAGTTTTGATTGTTCCTATGGAGGGATTTTATGAAACTTTCATGACTTGTAACCTTGTGAGAAAGGTGAATTTTTCAACAAAAATTTTAAAATAAATTATTTTGTTGAAATGGATTTGATTCTTTGAGTGTATCACATTTTAACCCAGATTGAGTGTTTTGAAACGTATTGATTCATTTGAGCATGAGATGTTTGCACATGAGAATTATTCCATGTTTTAATCTGTCGATTTCCTATTTTAGAACAGATGATACTTATATATATGGCATATCATTGTTTTTACCTCATGCTCACATATATCCTGATTTCCTATTAGCATGTAGATAGTATAGCTATCTGCCCGTTTGTATTATTGCCTTACTGAGCATGTGGAGCTCACCCTTTCATTTTCCACCCACTTTCAGAGTTTCCATCATAGAGATAGTGGGTGTAGAGAGTAGACGGCATAGCTGATTATCTATGATTTGCCATCGACCGTCAGGTATACACCATGTATAGAATTTTGTATGAGTATGCTTACAGCACTGTATTGTATATGAAGGAATATTTGGGGATGTAAATATAAAATTATGTGATGTAGAAAACATACCGACCACTCTATTATATGATAAATGATATCAGTTTGTATGTTTATGTGTGATATTTCTTAATGGTTAGAATGGTATATCGATATTGATTCATAAGCCGACCTGTTTAGAGGGATTTGTCATGAGGAGGTAAGAAGGATTTTCCAAAAGTGAAAAATTTGTACTGATTTTGGTAGTATTGGGTCGTGACAAAACAACGTTAAAACATAAAGACAAGGCTAAATCTGTATAGTTATCATGCAGACAGAAATATCATCCTCTGTAGAGGGAATAAAATACCTATGGCCACGGTAGGGGCTGTAGACTGGATCAAGGTGGTACAACAAAACAGACATAGTATCTGAATAAACTAGCACATAGCTAAGGCACGAGCACTAGTGGCATTCATCGTGCGGGTACAAGATGCTACAAAACAGACACCACATGTAGTGAAAACAGACACCACAAAGGCGAAGAATGAACACTACATAGGCAAAACAAAATATACACTACAAGTGACAGAGCCGGGCACCACTGGTAGCTGGCATGACATGCAATATAGCATACACTATTGGGGTAGGCTCTAGTTTAGAAAATTTACTTTCTTACTTATTTTCATACTTATTCAAAATCACATAGGAGACTTAAGATCATTAAATCATATAATTTCCATTATAAAGTATTAATGAATCAAAGACTTATAAATCATAAGTAAAAATGTTTGGCTTCAAGATTAAACCAAGTGTTATTCCTTTCAAAAACTTATATCGAAAGCTTTAGGGTTTCCATGTAAGTTCTACATGCATACATCAAATTGTTTTAAGCAATACAAATAGGTAACGAAAACCATTACTAATTTAAATTGCATCCCCTAACTAAACGAGGCTAGGGCAGCACTAAATCATCGAGTATCGAATTTACCTCATTTTACGTGCTAATACCTTGAGCTGCCCAAAATAATTTCAATACCATCAAATGATGCTCAAAACCATCTTAACATACTTAAATATGCATCAGCTTACTTAAACTTCATTAAATTTGACCATTTCTGACAACTTCATTATTAGCTCTATTTTTTCGATAAATGTGTCGGTTTAAACTATTTCAATAGTTTCTCTTCATCTAATATTTAGTCTTACAACCTAATAGATTACACACTTATTCAAGTCCTTAGTTAACATACAACCATTCACCAAATCATCAATTTCGACACTTTTACAGTTTTCTACTAAACCGAGCTTTTTGGTATTATACAAGCATTATACAACATTCAATTCAACCAAATCACACCTCTACCATGTCACTTCAAGGATGGCCAAACCTATACATGCCTCTAGAAATTATTTCTTCAATTTTTACTTTAGCAAAAATCATTTAAATTCATCAAACAATAACATATCTAACTATTATCATCTTCTATCAACTTCTCACATACTTTGACAAACTTTGACCACTCCTTCTTGCTCCATAAATGATTCCCAGCTATAGATATACATGTATACGACTTAGAAACATCAAAAACAAGCTTATAACCTAACCAAGAAATTGAAAATTCAAAGTTTCTCTTACCCCAGAACAGGGTAGATTCTACCCCTGTTCTCATCTCTAGTTTTGCACCTAGCAAATGAGCTTATTTAAGACTAGTTTTGTTATATGCTGTAGAGTGATTAGGAAGAAATATTTTATCCTTCTTTACAAAACTCTAAAAGTGGCTGGAAGGTGACCAAACAATTTACACAATGAACCCTTAGGAATGACGCCTGAGGTAAAAAGAAGGGAAGAGAGCTCTCATGTTTTAGGTCAGTTTAGGATGGCTTTTACCTTTCCATAAAGAGCAGAAGTCTATTTTTATTCTGAAGAATCTTAGGTTCGAAGGCCTTATGTAAAGGCTTCAAATTAGGCCTTTTTGTTAGGCCTACAGATTACTGGGCCTGGCCTGCTAGCAGCCCTATTTTTGTAAAATCCATAAAAATTATTTCCATCCCATTTTCCTCCAAATTTCCACTTTCCATATGTTATAATAAGCCTTTAATATGTTCCGTAAAAATTTGGGGTCCACTTGTTTAAGAAAAGTTTCCTGTTTAAGCCCATTTTGCAAGATTTGATCATTACCGATTAAAATTCCTTAAGGTTTTAAGTTTACTTTAAAAATTCATTTGATCACTGAAACCTTAATATTTCCACTCAATTTTGATTCTCCAAGTCAAATATACCTTATGTTAATTTTCGAAGGTCTCAAAATAATTTTTACGAATTTATAGGATTTATTCCAAATTTATTTCACTTGCTAGGCCTAATTGCTCATTTTAGTGTTAACTCGAGTTTTTACTAACTTTTCACTTCCAACAACTTAGTTTCACCTTCTAACCACCAAAGCATACTTATACATGGAATCTTTATGAAATACTTGAATTTGAAACCTTACCTCAATTTTCATGCCCTGAGCTTCATGCCTCTAACCCGAGTGCTTCGGTTATTTCGGGCCTACATAATATTATTATGAGTATCTTAATTGATTTCTTGTTTCCAAATAAATAATGAAACTAAAATTTTTGGGTTTCACAATTTTTCCATTAATATTATGAGGCCTGCCAAAATTTGCATAATTTCCAAAGGGTATTGCGACTTCTTTAATATTATGGCAAATTGGCACCTCAAGCTTTTCTTTTATTCTTAACTCAAAAATTATTGTGTTAGATCATCAAAATTATCAATACCAAAAATAGCATGAACATCAACAGGATATCTCATGGCTTCAAAAATATTAAATTTGACAACTTCACTATTAAATTCCATGGTTAATGTTCCATTATGCACATTAATTTTAGCCACAGATGTCTTTAGAAATGGTCTTCCTAAAAGTATGGATGTAGCATTAGGTGAATTATCATGTTCCATATTTAACACATAAAAATCATTAGGAAAGAATAACTCCTTAACTTGCACTAAGACATCTTTAATAACCCTTTCAAGATAAGCATTGGATTTATCAGCTAGCTGAATTATTACACCAGTCTCATTTAAAGGTCCTAAATTCAAAGTTTTAAAAATTGAGAGATGTATAACATTAATAGAAGCACCTAGATCTATCATGGCTTTTTTAAATCTAACATCTCTAATTTTACAAGGTATAATGCAAGTTCCATGGTCCTTACTATTTTGAGCGAGCTTTCCTTGAATGACAACAGGCACATTCTTCCTTATACTTACCTTTTTGTTACCTTGTAATTTTCTTTTGTTAGTGCACAATTAAAAAAACAAAATCTAGCATATCGAGACACTTGCTTGATTGCATCTGTCACACCCCACTTCCAGGTGCCCTTTTATCCCTACATACACTACTAGGTTGGGCTGTGAGTCAATGTATTTACTAAATTCCATTCATTTATAGCAAAAAATTTTAAAACTTTAATTCACACTCCCAGGTGTGTGAGTAGATATATAAAATAAATTGTATAGTATAATATCTTTACATAACATCCTCATACAACTATTTACAACTTCAATTCATAATTGTGCGAAACATTATAATAGATACAAAATACTCATGTGTATACAAATCTTTATACCTTTGCAACTGGTAGGAGCTGTCTAATAACAAAAAGGGATCCCAAGACCACCGCACTGTCCTTCTTCTCAGTATCTGGAGAGGAAAAAGTAGAGGGATGAGCAAACTACAGCTCAGTAAGGAAAAAGATTCTAATAGGTAGATATTGTACTATCTACATAGCCTATGCATGCATAAACAAAACCATGTTTCAATGTAAATGGAAATAATACTAGAAAATGCATTTAATCGTTTCTTCTAACATAAGCATTTTCATGAAAACAAGTATACGATATTCCCATTTGAAAACATGTCATAAACAGTGCTATCATAGCACGAGCATTCAAATCGAGAGATTTATCAAACCATTTCTTTTCGTCAAATTTCTTTCTTTTATGAGTTTCTCAATTTCTATTATCTCTGAGACAGGCATGGAATTCTCGGCAATCTAATATCCACGACATATGACCATAGTCAGTGATTCTAGGCCTCACTGATCAGGTGCGCACAGGGCATCACTTCGTCTATGGGGGATGGGTCAGTCTTACCCTCCGGCTCGTCTCAATCAACCTCATCTCCTTATATCACATATATTTACAGTACAAGGTGCACCATGCGTCATCTACGCGATACTGATACTCACGTGCACCCAGCACGATACATAGTATACCAATGGACAACTGCACAATTCAACGTACGATCGTGGACCCAGTCCATCTACCAACTCCAAGGGACTCATCATCCTGAACCATGTCTCATATACCAGGCGAGCAATCAGTGTGACACACATTTATCGTAAGGCTCCAGCGTGATATTTCTCAGTGCGAGCAACAACTTCCAGCACTGTATCATCTCAAACTCAGCAAAACTAGTGCGAGCAATGCTCCAATACTTTTCTCAAATCCATCATGCAAGATGAACTCCAGCGCGGCATATCAAAACATAGAAACATATGCGAGCTAAAACTGCAGCACATTATCATTATAAAACCATGTGCGAGTTACGCTCCAGCACAGTTTATCAAACATGTAGACATATACGAGTCAAACTCTAGCATAGTCAAAAGCATTAAAAACAGGTGCGAGCTAGAGCTCCAACACCAATTCACATCTTAAATCTGATAGATGGTTATTTTCTCTTTTAAAAACTAAAAACATGTTTGTTTACATTGCATGTTATCCCATGCTAAACATGTAAAACTAGCCAACCTATCCATCATCATTTCTCAATCACAAAACAACATATAGTTGTAAAAACATTAAAAACATGCATATCATACTGTTTTCTTCCCACATCCCATTTTCACAATATGTATATATCATACTACATTTCCATTCACATATGGTTCAATAGCTAAGCATAATATTTCTAGCGTCATACTACCAAAATTGCAGTAAAAATACATACGAATATCTCTATCGCTAACATATAGTCCCTTACCTTGAATCGTACTCGTATTTCCTTCGTCTCTTTTGCTCCGTTCGCGATCCGGGTTAGCCGTGTTCCACGTATTTCAATCTACACGTGTAAATCATTAAGGTATTTTCTTTTCCCTCTAATAAACATACACATTGTCTTTTACTTGTCTATTCCTACTCCTCAAACCCTTAAATCACATTTCACTCTTCCACTAATATCATTTTATCATTTCTTAAGCTTTCCATCACTTTTCCATGAATTTCCCTTCATAAATTCCTCTTAATATTACTCACTCATCATTACATTCATCATTCTTAGCAATATTTCACATACCATTCAACCCATTAAGTGCCTAGAAATCCATATTGAAAGCTTAAAGGTTGAAGAGCTTACCACTTTACTTAGCCAAACTTGTGGTAGCCAAAACTCCTTCTCTTGGTCACACCAATGTGTGATTTTTGGGTATGTTGCTCTCCTTGCTTCAAGAAACAATTTTTCCTTCTTGAGCTTCTTCCAAAATTTGCTGGAATGTAGTGATTTTTAAAGTGAGAAAGCTTAGGTCTTTGAGAAAAAATGGCAGGTGCAGTTTGGTGGGAGGGAAATATGATTTTCAATCCAAATGGCATGCCCTTTTTATAGACGCAAAGGCATGAGATCAATCTGGTCCTTGTAGAGATCGATCTTTGCAAGGTTTGGTAGTCCTTTTTACCAAACGCAACTGCTACCAGATTGATCTTCTTCCATGATGAGATCGATCTATTTGCAAGCAAATTCCTTCTTAGAGATCGATCTGCCTTTTATAGGAGATCGATCTTCTTTTTACAAAACCTTAATGAGAACGATCTGTCATGGGCTTGAGATCAATCTGTCTCAGGAAGAGAGTGAGGGAGATCGATATGTCTTCCCTTGAGATCGATCTACCTAGTCCCATTCAACAATTTTTAGGCATTTCGTGAGGGTGATCGATCTCTCCTTCATATGAGATCAATCTCTCATCCCCTGCACCCCCATTTTTTGTAGTTTTCTGTAGATTTGTTTTATCTATACACTCATCCAAATTTGCTACATACCTCAATTTGTATTTCGTGCACACTTTACACAGAATGGCATCCATTCAACATAGTTCATAGTTAATGAAACTTGTGCACACAACTTAAACTCATGGATGTTTCATTAAATTTCCAAAATCCTTACATCCTTTTACCACTTATACACTTGTAACAAAAGTACATGAACATTATATCTTCATAAAAAAAAATACATGGAAATTTACGGGTATTACATTTCTCCCCTCCTTAGGAAATTTGGTCCTCTAAATTGAACCAAGTCTATTCCTCAAAAAGTTGGCTATATTTCTCCTTCATTAGATCCTCTAACTCCCATGTGGCTTCCTCTGATGTATGATGCTGCCACAGGACTTTAATCAATGAAATCGACTTGTTTCGCAACACCTCATCTTTTCTGTCTAATATCTGGATCGATTTCTCCACATACGACATATACTCCTTGAGCTCCAACGCCTCATAGCTAATTACATGTGTTAGATCCAGGTAGTACTTTCGACACATAAAAACATGAAAGACATTATAGGCCTTTGCTAGCTCAAGTGGTAAGGCTAGCCTATATGCTCTATCTCCCACTCTATCCAAAATCTCGAAGAGACCAATGTAACGAGGACTTACTTTTCCTTTCTTGTCGAACCTTGCTAATCCCTTAGAAGGAGATACTCTAAAAAATACAGACTCACCCACATCAAACTCAAGTGGTCTCTGTCTCTTGTCAGCATAGCTCTTTTCTCAACTTTGAGCCATTCGCAGTCTCTCATATATGATCTGAACATCCTCGGTGGCTTATCTAACTAAACCGAGAGTGAGCAACTGTCTGTCACCAAATTCTTCCCAACCAATGGGTGATCGATATCTACAACCATATAGTGCCTCATAAGGAGCCATTCCAATACTTGAGTGATAACTGTTATTATAGGTGAACTCAATCAATGGTAAGTGATCATCCCATAAGCCTCTAAAATCCAGCACACATGTTCTCAATATATCCTCCAAGGTCTGTATAGTCCTCTCTGACTGACCATCTGTTTGAGGATGAAAAGCGGTGCTAAAGCTCAATTGGGTCCCCATCGCTTCCTGAAAACGTCCCCAAAAGTGGGAAGTGAAGCGGGCATCTTGATCAGAAACAACACTCACTGGGACTCATGCAATCTCACTATTTCTCGTACTTACAGGTTCACCAATGCACTCAAAGTATCTGTAGATCTCATGGCTAAAAAAGTGTGTTGAATTCATTAACTGATCTACTATAACCCATATAGCATCATGGTTCTTATGGGTTCTCGGTAACCCCATCACAAAGTCCATGGTGACGTGCTCCCACTTCCATGTTGGTATCGGTAGAGGTTGCAATAATCCTCCAGGTTTCTGATGTTCAACCTTTACTTGCGGACACATGAGACATCTAGCGACATATGAGACATCGAGCGACATACTCCACTATAGCTCTCTTCATTCCAGACCACTAATATACCTTCAAGAGATTTTGATACATTTTACTACTCCCTGAGTGTACTGTATATCTCGATGAGTGAGCCTTTGATAAAATCAACTTTCAGAGCTCTGACTCCTTAGGAACACATATTCTATTCCCCAAAATTAGTACTCCATCTAAACTCAATACAAAATCTGTACCCTTATCTTTCTGAATTTGGCTAATTACATCAATACACTATCGATCAATTTACTGAGCTTGTCGGATTCTCTCAATCAACTCCGGTTCTAATCTCAAGCTAGCAATAATCTCATAGTTTCCAATCTCAGGTGGAGTCATATCCAAACTAAGGTTCGTGAATTGTTCCAACAGCCCATGCTCTCTAACCATCATATATGATACCAACCCGAGACTATTTCTACTCAATGCATCCGCAACCACATTTGCCTTCCCCAGGTGGTACAAAATCTCATAATCATAGTCCTTGAGGAGTTCTGACCACCTTCTCTGTTTCATATTTAACTCCTTCTGTGAGAATAGATACTTTAGACTCTTGCGATTTGTAAAAATCTGAAATCTCTCACCATACAAGTAATGGCGCCATATTTTCAACGTAAATACTACGACCGCCAACTCTAAATCGTGAGTGGGATTGTTCTTCTCATGATCTTTTAGTTGTCTAGATCCATAAGCTACTACCCTTCTGTTCTACATTAAGACACAGCTTAGTTCTTCATGTGAAGCATCTGTATATATAGAGTAGTTCCCTGAGCTATTAGGGATGATAAGAACCGATGCGCTGGTTAATCTGCTTTTAAGTTCTTGAAAACTCCTCTCATAAGCTTCATCCCATGTAAACTCCACATTCTTTCTCGTAAGACGTGTCAACGAAGCAGCCAATCTAGAAAAACTCTCTATAAATCTCCTATAGTAACCAGCCAAACCCAAAAAGCTTATGATCTCTGTGACTGTC
The DNA here is from genome assembly GCA_033439115.1 of Firmiana major. Taxonomy (NCBI): domain Eukaryota; kingdom Viridiplantae; phylum Streptophyta; class Magnoliopsida; order Malvales; family Malvaceae; genus Firmiana; species Firmiana major. Next base: position 38,216,967 of record CM065902.1, read on the forward strand.
CTGGGCTGTTCCCACTGAACAATAGCCTTAATCTTGGATGGATCTACTGACACCCCATCCTTCGATACAATATGGCCCATAAAAGAAATTTGCTCTGGCCAAAAGTCATATTTACTAAGTTTTCCATACAACTTTCTATCCCGGAGGGTTTGCAAAACAATCCTTAAGTGCTGCTCATGATCTTCCCTGGACCTTGAATACACCAATATATCATTAATGAAAATGATCACGAACTAGTCTAGGTATGGCTTGAATATCTCATTCATTAGAGCAATAAAAGTTGCTAGCGCATTCGTGAACCCGAAAGGCATCACCAGGAATTCATAATGGCCATAGCGGGTGCGAAAAGCTGTCTTAGGCACATCCTCCTTCCGAATCTTCAATTGATGCTACCTAGACCTCAGATCTATCTTAGAGAAGATCTGCGCTCCCTGTAGCTGATCCAATAGATCATCGATACGCGACAAGGGGTATTTGTTCTTGATGGTACCCTTGTTCAACATTCGATAGTCAATACATAACCTAAGGCTCCCATCTCTCTTCTTCACAAACAATACCAGAGCTCCCCATGGTGAGACGCTCGGTATTAAAAACCCCTTATCTAGCATATCTTGCAACGGCTTCCTTAGTTCCTCTAGCTCAACTGGAGCCATCCTATATGGTGACTTGGATATCAACTCCATTCCAGGTATCAAATCTATACCAAACTCCATTTCTCTATCCGGTGGTAATCCCGGTAGGTCATCTGGAAAGACATAAGGGAATTCTCTAACCACTGGAATGTCCTCTATATCCGAATGTGTTTTGTTCAAATCCACCACATAAGTAATAAAACCTTCAAAACAACATTCATGTCATTTTATACCAATGCACTTTATTTTTCACAAATTCGAGATTTCATTACTTCTCTTAGAATCTTACAACACATTCTTCGGGTAGAGAAAATGTAATGGACTTAGAATGACAGTCTAAGACAACATGATTGGTAGCTAACCAATCCATTCCCAAGATTACATCAATGTCATACATATTTAACAAGATCAAGTTAGATGTCGCACACTTATCTCTTACCCTCACCTTACAATCCTTATACACTTGTTCAGCTAATTGACTAACTCTCATTGGAGTACTTATCAATAAAGTCCCATTTAAGTATATGGGTTCTACAAAATCAGTTAACCTTGATGCACTTACAGGTGATATGAAAGAATGTGTAGCACTAGAATCAAACAAACTTATAGCTTCCAAATTAAAGATCAAAATTGTACCTTTTATCACCTCAGAAGAGGTATCTACTGATGCCAGGTATATCGCATACACCCCCATAACTTGCTTCCCCTTTTCTTCAGCTGTAGCCCTCTTCCTTGTAGGAGGTGTGACTGTAGGAACTTTCTCTGGCTCCTTACCCCTCTGTGGGACTACCTCAACTACTTTCGGGCAATCTCTTGCATAGTGCCCACACCTACCACATCTGAAGCATCGTATACCCTAAAAATAATAGGGCCTACCACCATGATATCGACCGCATACTCTACACTGATCAATAGTCGGTCAAGGTCCACCAATCACTATACCTCCAGCTGGTGTCTGAGTCGAAGGGATAAAAGGTCTAGCAGCTTTCTTCTGTGACTCATCTGCCTCTCTCCGACGGTTACTCATGGTTTTTTGTCCAAATTTGGCACTCTTGCCATCTCCCAGTTTCATCGGACCCTTGTCCATACCCCAACTGAACAATGAAATTTGCAGGTTATAGTCCTGCTCACACAACTGGGCCCGTCGTAAAACCTCTCTATATGTAGCGACATCAAACGGGGCCAATTTAGCTCGAATCGAAGGTCTCAATTCATCCACAAATCTGTGGACACTAATAGCTTCACTCCATATAGAGTCCAGATCATATCATCCTAATGAGGTGATGTCAGGACCCCAGTTTCAATCCTCGACTTTATCCAAAAATCACTATAAATTTTTCGCATTTTAACTTACCTTTTCTCTCTTCACTGGTTGGGCTGTGATTCGATGTCAAAGTCTTCACTTACCATAATATTCATTCTCATACATACATGTCAATATATTAATTCTGACTGTAGTTGCTTTTATTATACATCTAATACAAATACATTCCCCAAACTATATAATGTATACATCACTGTGCTGTTTCTATGTTTAGATACACAACTGTACATAATAAGTATACCTGATAAATCGATAGGAACTAGTAGTGGACTCTGGGACACTCTCCCGTGATAACTCTCGATCTACTGACGCTCTGTAGAGAGATGTAAATAAAAGGGGGTGAGCATAATGCGCTCAGTAAGGAATTCAGGCAAGCAAGTAGATATCCACACTATCTACTCAAAATAGTGCTATGCCTTGAAAACTTTTATTTCCTTACTTACTTTAAAAGCATGTCTTGAAATATAATATATATGTACTTGTACAGAATAAATCTCATGTACAGAAATCATGCTTTATTTCTCAAAAGTAGGCATGTAGTGCAACACAATGCATTTATATATAAATCATGCCTTTATGTAAATTATGCCATGTATATTTAAATCACATATAAATATGGCATCAAATGATTCACAACACAAATCGGAGTCCGACCCATCCCTCAGGTCTGTCCGCAGTTTAAATCAGTAAATCAATCAATGTGATATATCATGTAAGACTCTGTGGTACATGTAAATAGTATCCTGGATTATGATCATATCCGAAAAGAAAGTGATCCCAAGCCACATAGATCTAGATGTGCGGGGCCTCACTGCTGTAACGGGAGGATGGTCAGTCCAATGTCAACCGCCAGCTACGTAACACACGGTACAGCGTACCTCGTGCCACTCAGACACGATACAAAGTACCCCCGTGGACCCGTTCTCACGGCCAGAGTGCCTACCATAGGACTTAGTTCTCACTCCCGTGGAACTCATCAACATCACAGTCAGGGTGCCTAACATAGGTCTTAGCCCTCGTGCCTGTGGAAATATCATACCACGTCTATACCAACCTCATGCGGATATCCTCTCTAGCTATGACACACAGTCACGCAAGGTCTCAAGCATGGGTTTCAACATGTATTACATATCACATACAGTGTGCGTCTTGAGTGCGACTCACAGTCGTTACTCCGCTCAACACTGTTTCACATCATAAAACTCGACTCTAGTGCGAGCACTCTCTAGCAACTAGGTCAATGCATAGTTTATGTATTAAATCAAGTACGAGCAATAGCTCCCACTACTATGCTATGCACAATATCAAAATCAAGTACGAGCAATAGCTCCCAGTACTATGTCATGTATAAACCATGAAAAATCGAGTACGAGCAACGCTCTAGCACTCTGTCATGCATATATTATTCAAAGCTGAGTACGAGTAAAACTCCAGTACTCTATCATGCATGTCATGAAAATCTAGTGCGTATCAAATCCAGCACTAATATTATGTGGAAAAACACATGAATCCCAGTGCGAGCTGTGCTCTAGCACGATTCATTCTCACATAATATGATAGATGGCTATTTAAAAAGGGATTGTTTACAAAATAGTAAAATCAGCACTAAAAGTGTGCTTAAGTCATACCAACCTTAAAATCATTAGCCCATCTATTTATTTTCATGCTAATAGCAATTAAACACTCACAATAGTATTTTCCATGCTTTTTGCAACTTCTCACAAAAGTTGACTTTTTGACTAACTAGGGGCAAAATCGTAATTTGCCACTATCGGGTCGCAATAATTATTATTCACTTTCTCTGACCCTCAGAGTTTTTAAGTGAATGCAAAAGCAGTTGAAAATACGTGCAGGTATCTCTAACTACTTGCAAAAGTCCCTTACCTCGGATCACGTCAAGTGACCTCACTTCCTCGGTGCTGCTCAATCCCGCAGTCCGATCAGCTCTCGATGTAAACTCCGGAGCTGTAAATAACCATTCCTCAGGTTAATTATCATTTTTCTACTGTATTACACATTAATACAGTTTAATTTTCCCTTAATGGGCCTTAAAAATCCTTAATGGGCCGTAACTGTATTAAGCCCGTTTTCCATTTATTATTTCCCTTCATCAGGGTCTATCGACTCATTGGGCCTATCAATACCCATTGGGCTTTATTCCAAGCTCTTTGGATAGCCCGTATATCATTTACGACATTTAATTCAAAATTCCAATTATAATTCACTAAATACGGAATTTAATCCGAAATGCGTAAATTAAATCTTAAATACGCATAAATCACATAAATTGTCATAAATGAACTTTACTTACCCGAGAATATGCGATGGTACGCAAATCGAAGTTCGATCGGGCTTCCGTTCGAAATTTATCGTCGAACTGCACCATTTATTATATTTAACTCCGGGTCAATTTCTGATTAAATATAATTTAAATAAATTCATCGAAAATCAAATCGGTCACTTTTGACCTCGTATCGACTTACTCGAAGTCCGGTGAAATCCCAAAAATTTTCCTTTTCCTTTTTCTTTCTTTTTCCTCTTTTTCCCCTTTTCTCCTTGCCGGTCCGGTCCGGTTCAGCACAGAACCTTCTCCCCTGAACCGCCGATCGGTTCAGGCATCCTTTGGCCGTGCCGGCCTATTCCGACCGGTTCCCGATGCATCACCACCGCAGTTCGGCGCGCCTAAGCCTGGGCAACACTCGGCTGGGCTCGATAGGGACCAATCACCGTCGGTGGCCGCCGGATTCCTTCTTTTCCTCCGCGGCTTCACCTCTTCGATTCGCCGGCGTCCGGCGTCGGTGGATGGCGTGACCGGTGCCGATGGGTGCGCACGGTCCTGCTCTTCCTTTCCGGCCACTTGGCTGGCCGTGGGGTGGCCTGTGCTCGCCGTCCGGTGGCCTTCTCCCTCGGTCGGCTTCCACGCATTTTCTCTGTTCTCTCTCCCCGATTTTCAATCTGTTTCTCTTTCTTTTTTTTTTATAATATATTTTTATTATTATTTTATTATAAAATAATAATAAAAATCCCAAAAATATCCCATAAATATCTAAAAATATCTTAAAAAATTATATTAAATTTATTTAATCCGTAAATGAATTTATCAGTCCGATTTTACCTTTTCGGTATTTTTTTCCACTATTTTTGGGCTCATTTTTCGAGGTAAAAATTCTGATAAATTCTAATAAATTCATATCTTGATCAATTGGGCTCGAAATTAAATATTTTCCTCGATTTTGATCAAGATTCCTTAATTTCATATTTTTAATGAAATTCCCTTATCGAAATTATACCGAATGTCAGTCATTTGACCGTTTTACCCCTGCACTCATTCGGGAATTAACTTAACCCTTATATCGCTGTTATGTAGCTTACATGCATTTTTAAATTTCTCAAATTGTCGATTGCATGTTAGTAAATACTCTTCTTATGATTCAACTATGTAATAAAGTGTTCATACACATAGGAATCATAAGGAACAAGCTACATAAATCCGGGTCTGACAGGTGAATCCTAACTCGTACTCATCAATTGTTCGATTCCCTTGAGTCAGATTTAGGAATTCCATTTGTAACCTACATCAAGCGGTATCTGGGATGTATTACTCTCTGAAAGCACCAAGAACATATCCCATGCGATAGTTATACCCTGAGCTCTCAACATAGGCCAAGTGGACTTCCACCAGTGCTCTGTTTCACCTCCCAAAATAAAGGTCGCAAGCGCTACTCTCTCTATAGTCGAGCATCTACAAAAGTCAAAAGACTTCTCCATTTAGCTTATCCAGTCCTCAGCCGCTGCTGGATCCTTTACCCCACTATATGAATGAGGCTTGAAATCCATGAAATGCCTCAACCTCTCCATATCACTGCCATATCCATACTCCAAATCATCATCATCATCATCATCATCATACTGTTGTGGGGCTACTAGAGGAGGTACTGGTCGAATATGGGGATGCCGTGGCCTAACTTGTTCAGGTTGTGCAGATGCAACTTCTCAGGTTCAGGTGTAGCTGTTGGGGGATTCAGTGCAGTTTGTCCCGCTATACTAGGTACACCCTCAAACCTAGCATAATCTGACCCATCATAGTCATCATCATGTGTATGTCTTCCTCGAATCAGGCTATCAGATGATCGAAAGCCTTTATCTGTTCCTGGGGCTCATAACTAGAGGATGATCTATTGTGCCTCTCAGTCTTGTCATTTCGCCCATGAACTCTCGAACTCTCTCCCCTCTTGCGGTGTCACTCAGGCATATCTCAAAAGCCTGATAACTTCCTGCATTTATAACAAAATTTTAATTTACTACCTGCTCTGTATACACATTTGTATCTAAATATCGCACAGTAACTTGGAGATGTATGTTTTCTTAGTCCTAAACATCGACTCACATTAGACCAACCAAGCTCTGATACCAAATCTATCACACCCCACTTTTGGGTGCCCTTTTATCCATACATACAGTACTATGGTTGGGCCGTGAGTCAATGTATTTACTAAATTCCATTAATTTATAGCAAAAAATTTTAAAGCTTTAATTCACACTCACTGGTGTGTGAGTAGATATACAAAATCAATTGTATGGTATAATGTCTTTACGTAACATCCCTATACAATTGTTTACAACTTCAATTCATAAATGTGCGATACATTATAATAGATACAAAATACTCATGTGTATACAAATCTTTATACCTTCGCAACTGGAGGGAGCTGTCTAATACCAAAAACGGATCTAGAGACCACTGCACTGTCCTACTTCTCAGTATCTAGAGGGGAAAAGTAGTGGGACGAGCAAACCACAGCTCAGAAAGGAAAAGGATGCTAACAGGTAGATATTGTACTATCTACATAGAAAATGCATGCATAAACAAAACCATGTTTCAATATAAATGGAAATAATACTAGAAAATGCATTTAAACATTTCTTCTCACATAAGCATTTTCATGAAAATAAGTATACGATATTCCCATTTGAAAACATGTTATAAATAGTGCTATAATAGCATGAGCATTCAAATCGAGAGATTTATCAAATCTCTTTCTTTTCTCAGTTTCTCAATTTTGTCTTATCTCTGAGATATGCATGGAATTCTCGACAATCTAATATCCATGACATATGACCATAGTCAGTGATCCGAGGCCTCACTGATCAGGTGTGCACAGTGCATTAGTTCGCCTGAAGGGGGATGGGTCAGTCCTACCTTTTGGCTCATCTCAATCAACCTCATCTCCTCATATCACATATACTCAGGTACAATGTACGCCATGTGTCATCTACGTAATACTTGTACTCAGATGCACCCAACACTGTACATAGTATACCAATGGACAACTACACAGTTCAACATACGACCGTGGACCCAGTCCATTTACCAACTCCAATAGACTCGATTGGTTGCCAGCCAATCTATTCCCAAAATTACATCAAACCCATGTATATTTAACATCATTAGATCTGCTAGCATTACTCTATCTCCCACCTTTATTTCACATCTTCTACATATCTTCTCCATTCTCTAGGACTCACGCATAGGGGTATCTACATGTAGGATATACTCTAGAGGTTCAAACTTAAAATTTAAACTACATGCAAAATGCTCAGAAATAAACGAATGCGTTAATCCAGATCAATCAACACATAAGCCTTATGATTACAGACATAGAGTGTACCTCTTATAGTTTCTGCAGAAGCGTCTGTTGTTTACTCATCTAGGGCAAACAGACATCCCACTGTGATGGGCTTCTTTCCTTTGTCTGCAGCAGTGGCCTGTCTCGGGGGATTCACTCTCTAAGGTTACTCTCTGGTAGGCTCCAGAGCATGTGGTCTCTGAGGTTGAGGACAGTCTTTTACTCTATGACCCATGTCTCCACATCTAAAACATTCATGGAGAAGCTTTGGGTCTCTCCAATCTACCCTTTTGTACCTTAATCTTTCCTCTTCTAAAGGGACCTCTCCGAACATCGGTTTGGAAAATCGCTGGTCTCTTACCCTTATCTCTAGTCACTGCTCTGAACTCATTATGGGATTATACCATTTCGATTCCCCTCTCAATCTCTTGTGCTCATCTCAAAGCATCTCCAAACTCAGTAATACACAGCCCTATCAATCGATCTATGATGATGGGCTTTAATCCATATACAAATCTCTCAGTGCGGAGCTCTTCATCTTTAAAGGTCTCTGGATCATATTTCAACAGAGTGGTAAATCAACTCTCATAATCAGTCACAGACATATCGCCCTATACCAGACTCGAAAACTCGGCCTGCATCCCTCTCTGGGAAGCTCGTGGTACATATTGGGCTCTAAAGACTTTTTAAAACTCTTCCCAGCTAATCACATCTTACCGAAACATCAGAATACCCTGGGTAGCATCCCACCAATCTCGAGCTCTCCCTTTCAACATATAAGCACCCATATTGACCCTCTCAGCATCAGTGCATCCCAAATAGTGAAATATGACTCTCAACTCAGTCAGCCACTCCTCAGCCTCTATGGGATCCTTTCTCCCCTTAAATGCAGGTGGATTCATTTTCAAAAAGTCCCTCAGTCGGACTATATTTCTATCATCGGGCTGAGTGGCGGGAGGTACCGGGTCCATCTGTACTAGGGGTGCAGGAGGGCCTTGTCGTGGTGTAGGAGTAGTACCCAAGATATTAACTCCAAAATGGTGCAGGAATAGTCCAGCCATCTGCTCAAAACCCTGTCGTACATCTGTCTTAATCTGGTTAAATCGAGAGTTAGGACTTTACGGTTGTGGGGCAGGTGGCGGAGGTGGCTCTGCTTGCCTCCTCGAACGACCTCGTTGTCCACTCATTTTTAATCTCAATTCGTTTCCTGCGCATACACATTAAACTGGATTGAAATCTCAATCCTCAATTTCAGTTCATGACCAAACATATACAGACACTTGGGATGTATTCTATTCCACTTATCCGACACTAACAGTACTAAACAACCTAGGCTCTGATACCAAGAAAACTTTGTGACGTCCCGAAAGCGCAAAAAACATGGCAAATTTAAAACTTATTTTCATTAATACACAATTCTAGGTGCATTCATGTGCAGTGTCATACATCATAATGTATATATTATAAAACTTTCACCTCAGGATCTCATCATTTAATATTCATATATTATACCATATACATTCCTCAATTTCAACTTAATTAATCCTAATACATCCCATACATCATTGTACATCAAGTGTCTATAAATACAACTTTAGTCTAGGTACATGAAATGTTAAAGAAATACCTCAATACAATATATGGCCTGGAGTTCAAGTCCTCCACTAGCCATAACTCAGTACATCGCAGGAAAAACTCTCTTCACTTGAAGAAATATGTGGGGATGTAAAAATAGGGTGAGCTTCTAAATCGCTCAGTAAGGGGGGTAAGGGACTCGTTAATAAAATAATGATTTGCATAACACAATCATTTTGTTTTGCAAGTGAAACTCAATAACATTAGTAGAAAACGTAGCATGAAATCATTAAAACATCATCATCATTTCACTCCTCTAAGGTCATGCAAAAAATAAGAGTAATGGTTCGATATAAAAACTATAGTTACAAGCATGAGGAAATCAAGCTGCGATAATTGCTTTTCTTGTTAAAAAACGAAATAAAAATCACCTCAGTAATGATGCACGTGGCGCAGCCACCAAAACACAATCTCATGTGTAAAACCAAGACTAGGCAAATAAACTCTGATAAAACATTCGTCATGGAACATCAATATAATCTCCTATAGGTGCGCATCCCAGGCATCCTCAAAGAGGGAACGTCGACAATATGGTCGTATGCATGGTGTATTGGTCTTACATTTTACCAGAATAAGGCCCAGACTTACATGCTACCAGAGCAAGGCCTCTCATCATGCACACTATCAGTTTTACAAGCTACCAAAGCGAGGCCCGAACTTAAATGCCACCAAAGTAAGGCCACCAAGCGCTACCAAAGCGGGGGTAATCTCACGTTACTAGAACGAAGACATCTCTTGTTACCAAAACTGAGGAATATCAGACTTACATGCTAACAGAGTAAAGCTCAGACTTACATGCTACCAGACCAAGGCCCAATGAGTATTCACATGACACGCCTAAGTCTCAATATCAGCTACTATCATATAAAACTGTTTTTCCTTCACGTAAAGCTCATAATGGTTTTTTTCTCATAAAACTCATCTAGGACTCATTTTGTACTCACTTACAAGACTTGTCAAAATTGAGCTCAAACTGACAAAACCACGCACACATTTCTCAAATCTCAGTACGTCTTAACGTAGAACTCAAATCCTGTTTCACATTTTAAACTCAAACGGTTTTTAAAACAATTTCACACTTTAGTTACAACTCATAAAAATTGGGCCCCAACCGGCTAGAAAACCATGTGCAATAACTCAATCACAACTCATAAAACATGCTTGTTTTCTCAAAACGTTTCATGCTACAATTATAATCACAAATCACATACACAAATGAGTTTAAGTTTTCCCTTATCTCGTTGTACCTCGTATAGTGCAATGATTCCCCCAAACGTCTGACTAGCCTCGTATTCCATTTTTGAGCTCCCGAGCTATCCCAATAATGTAAAAACATCATCAATACATCATCACATTGCCTCAAATCCCAACATCGAGCATAATTGCTCACATTCTCATTTAACATCTCAAAATCCTCACCAAACCAATTTCTCAATATTTCTATCAACCCTAATCATTTTTAGCCCATTTATCACAACATCTACAACTACAATCATATAAATCTACTTCCAAATCAAAGATTAAAACGTAGAAATTTACCCAAAACTTGTGGAGTGCTCAAATCACGCCTCAGCTTAAATCGTCCTTCGATTTTCAAGTATGTTGTTCTCTTATTGATGAGAAATAACTTTCCTTCTTGCCACAACCTTTGATTCAAACTGGAATGGGTGTTTTAGAGGAGAGAGAAAGTTAGGGATTTCAATTTTTTGGAGAGAGAAAGGATGAATTCCAAAAAAACATAAGGGTCTTTATATAGGCGGAGGGCATAAGATCGATCTGCTCTTATAGGAGAACGATCTGTATTTTAATTTGGGAACGTTCTGGGCACTTTTTATGCCGACTAGATCGATCTGTCATGGGGGTAAGATCGATCTCATAATCTTGAGGAGATCGGTTTGCTCCTTATCAGGAGATCGATCTACTGTTTACATAAACATTTTGAGATTGATCTGCTCCTATAGGAGATCGATTTACTCTTTACAAAAACATTTGGAGATCAATTTGTTTGCTTATGAGATCGATCTGCCTATCTGTTCTTGCGCATTTCCTGCATTCTGGAGCCATGAGATCGATCTCTCATCCTTGGAGATCGATCTGGCCTTCACAAATTGCACTATTGCTGCATTAATTTGTAGAAAACTAAATGTAAAACTTCCCACAATCTACCCCATAGTCCATATTTCAACCCATACACATTCAAGACTTAAAAACCTCATCTTCTTATAGTTCATCCTATTTAAAACTTGCGGTACATCAACATATCATAATTACATACATCAAATTACAATTCTCATAATTGGGGGTACATAATATTCACAGTTCTCACACAACATGTTGATCAAAAGTGTATTGATGTGACTAGTGAGATACAAACAGGCACATTTATCGAGTATCAGTTGAGTTCTGATAGACTGCTGAGGTTCAGAGGCAGGGTATGTGTTCCCAATGACTTAGAGCTCAGGCAATTGATTTTATCAGAAGCTCATTCTTTTAGGAACACGTTACATCCGAGGAGTAACAAGATGTATCAAAACCTCCAAAAAGTGTATTAGTGGTCAGGGATGAGGAAGGATGTGGCAGAGTTTGTGGCGAGATATCTCATTTGTCAATCGGTGAAGGTGGAGCATCGAAGCCTACAAAGTTATTGCAACTTTTACCTATATCGACATGGAAATGAGAGTATATCTCCATGAATTACGTGATGGATTTACCGAGGACTTGAAGGAATCGCAATGCGATATGGGTGATCGTAGACAGACTGACGAAGTCAGCCCATTTCCTAGCTATGAGAGCTACTGATACTTTGAGTTCATTGGTAGAGTTGTATGTACGCGAGGTAGTGAGGCTACACGGTGTTCCAGTGAGCATTGTTTTTAACAGGGATTCCCTCTTCGCTTCATACTTTTAGGAATATTTTCAAGAAACCATGGGAACCCAGTTAAGTTTGAGAATCGCTTTCCATCCTCAGACAGATGGTTAGTCGAAGAGCACTATACAGACTCTGGAGAACATGTTTACATCATATGTACTGGATTTTAGAGGCTCCTCGGATGATCATTTGCCACTAGTCGAATTCACCTACAACAACAGTTGTTATTCGAGTATCAGGATGACACAACACGAGGCTTTGTATGCTCTTAGATGTCGTTCTCCTATTGGATGGGTAGAAGTGGGTCACCGAAAGATTTTTGCTTCCGATTTGCTCACGAAAGCCTCTGAGGATGTTCGGTTGATATGTGATAGATTGCAAGCAGCTCAGAGCAGACAAAAGAGGTATGTTGATAAGAGACGGAGGCTACTAGAGTTTACAATTGGCGAGTCAGTGTTTCTGATGGTTTCTCCTTCCAAGGGTACAACAAGATTTGGGAAGAGAGGTAAGCTGAGTCCTCGCTACATTAAACCCTTTGATATAATGGATCGAGTGGAAGTTAAGGCTAATAGGTTGGCACTGCCACCGGACTTATCAGGCCTCCATGATGTCTTCCACATTTTGATGCTTCGAAAGTATCACTCAGATCTATCACATGTGATTCAGTATGAGCCTTTGGAGCTCAGAGAGGACATGTCATATGTCGAGAAGCCGATTCAAATATTAGACATGAAGGAGAAAGTGCTGAGATACTATTGGGTCAGTAAAGGTTCTTTGGCAGCATCACACATCAGAGGAGGCTACATGGGAGTTAGAGAGCCAGATGCGCATGTCACGACCCTCAACATACCAAAATACGTGCAAATGTTTCGCATTTTCATACATCATTTATTGTTCATCCTTACCTTAATCGTGAACATCAACTCTCCTTAATAGTTGGGCTGTGTATCGACGTCTAACTCACTCCACCATACCAATTCAATTTATATTTTATTTATAAGTAAACACTTGTATAAATGTATATATCAGAGTTGTAACATGTGTTTACATTGTTTTACATCCCCAATAGTTACAAACAAAATGCTACTGTGCTATCCTAAGTTTAGATACAAAAATTACAACAGTGTGTATACCTTACACGATGGGATGCAGCGGATTACCAAAAGGGAACGCCTCCAGTCACGCTCACTCTATACTCAAATCTCTGTAGAGAGGGGGAAAATAAGGAGGGTGAGCAAACCACATGATCAGTAAGGCAATCATGCGAACATGTATATACTGCATTATCTACGTGATCGTGATGCCATGCTCAAAAGCATTTAGTTTATCATTTTATCTCAAAACATGAGTATATGATTGTGTTAATGGTATGTAAAGCATTCATGCTATTAAAATCCAGTGCATAATTCAATTCAAAGAATGGTATAAATCATCATGCATAATTCACAATAAAGCATGGCATTGCCCATCATGCATTTTCTCAAATAAGCATGGTTAACCATCATGCATTTTTCACAATAAAGCATGGCATTAATCATCATGCTTTGGTGCACTTTAAACCATTAACAATCGATATCTCAAAATAATTCAACACTTGTCAGGTCTCAGTCCCTTCCTCAGACAATCCTTACCCACAAATCATTTCAAACATGGATTTATTCACAAAGCCTTAGACATGTGAGATAGGCAATTCAATAAAAGGTAATAACCTCTAGGTCTATGGTCATAACCTGTGATACCGGCTACACAGATCAGGGGTGTGGGATATCACCACTATCTGCTTCCACACAGGATGTGGGTCAAATCCTGGTTGTCGATCCATAGAAGATCTCATCCGAAGATGGCATATCATAATCACAACACGGTATAATGTACTCCATGCTACATGCAAGGTACAACGTACTCTGTGGACCCTGAAGCTTATTTAATCGGTATGACCCCTTGTCTACCCGAAGCTCCTAACACGGCTATCAACAAGTCAAAATATCACAAATGCATGTGCGAGCCTATTTAATCGGTGCGACACCCAATCTGCCCGAAGCTCCAAGCACAACAACAAATAAGGTGGGCATCTAGTGCGAGCTAAGCTCCAAGCACCATGCCAAAACAGTATGAAATCCATGTGGAAACTAGTGCGAGCTAAGCTCTATGACTCATGTGTATTAAACACGTTAAATCTCGTGTGAGTCATACTCTAGCACGCTTTCATGAAAACAATGTAGATGACTCATTTCTTTGTAAAGTGTGGTTAACAAACCAAAACAACTCATTTCTTTTGCAATTCATTTCAAATACTAGCCAACCTACCAATCCTTTGCTAAGAAGCAATAAAACATGATTTTCAACGCATTATGCTTTTGTTTTAGTGCACATTTCTCAAACATCCAACTTTTTCCCTTCAATCACCCAATTTCATTTCCTAACATCACATGCATTCTAGCAAAGCATTTAAGCGCCTAAATTGTGTAAAGATATCTCTAACAATACACACAATTCCCTTACCTCGATTTACTTGAGTGCAACTCTCTTTTCCTCTAGCTTCTTCCGCTCTTGGCTCGCCTTGTTCCGGTGTATCCTCAAAAGATGTGATTCAAATCATCCAAACCACTTGAGTTAAAGTTGTTAACTCACATTTGACCTCATTAGTCAATATAACCTATCTTTTCATTTACCAATGCCTTAATCTACATTTTACCCTCTTTTGGTAAATCTCACAAGTTATTCACTAACAACACCTTAAAATCATACCCCAACACTATTGTTAACTTCAATATATCCCATTCATCATTAATCTCAACACATTTCACTTTCTCACACTAGGCCATTTCTAGGTCATGGTGGATTCATTACCTCCTAGGTAGTTTCTATCCTTTCTATGCATACCAAACAACTCCAAAATCAATATCTACATAATGTACTTGAGTTATATCATTTAGAAACTCACCTAGCTTGATTTCCTCTTCGCTCCAATGGAAATGCACCTTTGATCCTTTAATCCAACAACTGGGGAAATGCCTCCAAACTATGTTGTTCTTTTCTTTGATGTGAACAACTTTGTCTCTAACAGCTTTCTCTCAAATCTTACTGAAAATGTGTGGATTTAGGAGTGAGAAAGCTAGGTTTTAGGTTGGAAATGAGGAAGATTGGTTTTTGTCTCGAAAATACAGATTCAACTGCTCCATATTTATAGATTCAGCTTGATGAGATAGATCTGGTCCTCTTAAAATCACTATTTTCCAAGACATTTTGGAAGGCATAAGATCGATTTGTCGACTAGGGGAGATCGATCTGCTTCCAACCCAAGAGCTAAGTAGATCAATCTGGTTCCCTTGGAGATTGATCTATCCTGTTCCATAACTCAAAATAAGAGCATTTTGGCTCTTTCAGATCGATCTCTCATCCTATGAGATCGATCTGGCCTTCATATTTCAAGATCTTTATGCAGTTTTCTGTAGAAAACTTGTACCATAACATCCTTAATTTGCTGCCATAGTCATTTTCTCATTCGATTACCTTTAAGACTTGAAAATGACATCCCATAATACTTTATACACATTAAAACTTATGTAGAATCTTTGTATATCCAAAGGTACATGATATAAACCAAATGGAAGTGCACAACTTATGCAAATCTTCCTTCCATTTTACCATAGTACACATATTCCATTCTACTCATATTCATCACATATCAAAGTCCATTCCTTCACATTCATACATAATGTAACTTGTATGTACAATCACAACTCTTATTACATGTGTGTACATTTAATTTATGGACTTTACATCATTTATACTTCACATTACAAGTACATCGCTATTTATATATATATATACAAGGCCGTGCTTATACATATATGGGGTCTCACATTCTCCCTCACTTAGAAAATTTGATCCTCCGAATTAGAACCAATTCAATCTATGAATAACTCGGGATACTTCTTCCGGATCAAAATTTCTAATTCCCATGTGGCTTCTTCTACAGTGTGATGTTGCCAAAGAACTTTCACTAAGGGAATTGTCTTTGTCCTCAACACTTTCTCTTTTCTTTCCAGTATCCAAAATGGCTTCTCAACGTATGTCATACCCTCATTGAGCTCCAAATGGCTCATATTTTATCACATGCGTCGGGTCTGGGTGATACTTCCTTAGCATGGATACGTGGAAAACATTATGCACACTTGCCAACTCTGGTAGCAATGCTAACCTATAAGCCTTATGTCTTACTCTCTCCAAAATCTCAAAGGGTCCGATATATCTGGGGCTCAGCTTACCCTTCTTACCAAACCTCATAATACCCTTCGAAGGAGAAACTTTCAAGAAACCGACTCACCCACATCAAACTCTAGTGGTCTCTGTCTCTTGTCAGTATAACTCTTTTGCCTGCTTTGAGCTGTCCGTAACCTCTCACATATCAATTGGACATCCTCAGAGGCCTGTCTAACCAAATCGAGAGCAAAGATCTTTCTGTCACTAACCTCTTCCCATCCAATAGAGGAACGACATCTATGCCCATACAATGCCTTATATGGTGCCATCCCGATACTCACATGAAAACTGTTATTATAGGCGATCTCTACGAGTGGTAAATGGTCATCCCAGGAGCCTCCAACATCCAATACACACGCTCTCAACATATCCTTCAAGGTCTGTATAGTCCTCTCTGACTGACCATTTGTCTGAGGATGAAACGCTGTGCTAAAACTTAACTGGGTCCCTATCGCTTCCTAAAAATGTTCCCGAAAGTGGGAAGTAAACCGAGCATCCCTACCAGAAACAATGCTCACTAGAATTCCTTGTAGCCTTACTATCTCCCGCACATACAAGTTAGGTAATTGGCTCAGAGTATCTGTAGCTCTCATAGCTAGAAAATGGATGAATTTTGTCAATCGATTCACAATCACCGATATGGAATCCTGACCTCTATAGGTCCTCGACAATCCCATCACAAAATCCATGGTGATGTGCTCCCACTTCTAAGTTGGTATCGGTAGAGGCTGCAATAACACTGCAGGCTTCTGATGCTCTACCTTCACCTGCTGACAAATGAGACACTTCGTAACATATTCAGCAATGTGCTTTTTCATCCCAGACCACCAATAAACCTTTCGAAGGTTTTGATACATTTTGGTACTTCCTAGATGTATCGTATACCTCAATGAGTGAGCTTCTGTCAGGATTAACCTTCTGATCTCTGCATCATTAGGAACACATATCCTACCTCTGAACCTCAACAATCCACCTAAACTCAACTTAAAGTCCATCTTTGTACCCTTCTGTATCTGCCCGACAATATCAATGCACTACTGATCAATTTGCTGAGCCTATCAAATCCGATCTACCAGATCCGGTTCCAACTACAGGCTAGCTACCATAACACCACCATCAACACTGGGTGGGGTCACATCCAAACTAAGGTTCGTGAACTGTTCTAACAGCTCGTTTTCCCTTGTCATCATAAATGATACCATCCCGAGATGCTTCCTACTCAATGCATCAGCATCCATATTTACTTTACTCGGGTGGTACAGGATCTCACAATCATAATCCTTTAAGAGTTCGAGCCTTATCCCCTGTCTCATGTTCAACTCTTTTCGCGAGAACAGGTACTTAAGGCTCTTATGATATGTAAACACTTGGAATTTCTCTCCATAAAGGTAGTGGCGCCATATTTTCAATGCAAACACTACGACTGCTAACTCTAAATTATGGGTCGAGAGTTCCTCTCATGATCCTTTAACTGCCTTGATGCATAGGCTACTACCTTCCCATCCTGCATCAATACATAGCCCAGTCCTTGGTATGAAGCATCTGCATACACGAGAAACCTCCTAAGCTGGTAGGAATGGTGAGTATCAGAGTTGTAGTTAACCTCATCTTCAACTCCTCAAAGCTTTCCTCACACTTATCATCCCACCTATAATCAACATTCTTTCTCATGAGACGTGTCAAAAGAGCAGCTAACCTCGAAAATCCCTCTACAAACCTTCGATAATAACCAGCTAAACACAGAAAACTTCTGATCTCTGTCACTGTCTGGGGTCTCTGCAACTGTACCACTGCCTCAATCTTTGATGGATTCACTGACACTCCATCCTTTAATACTATGTGACCCAGAAAAAAGATCTGTTCCAACCAAAAGTTGCACTAAGTATAGCGTATAACTTCTTCCCTCAGAGGGTGTGTAGCACTATCCTTAAATACCTTTCATGCTCCTCTCTAGACCTTGAGTACACCAATATATCATCAATAAACATGATCACAAATCAATCCAAATACTGGTGAAATACTTCATTCATCAACGGCATAAAAGCTGTAGGAGCATTCGTCAACCCGAGTGGCATACCCATAAAATCATAATGTCCATACCGAGTGTAAAAAGCTGTCTTGGGTACATCTCCACTCCTTATCTTCAACTGATGGTACCTAGATCTCAGATCTATCATAAAAAAGACCCGCGCTCCTTTAAGCTGATCAAACAAGTCATCGATGCGTGAAAAGGGATACTTATTCTTGATGGTGGCCTTATTCAACAACCGGTAATCTATGCACAGTCGGAGGCTTCCATCCTTCTTCTTCACAAACAGAACTGATATTCGCCAAGGTGAGACGCTCAGCCTAATGAACCCCGTCTCTAGCAACTCCTGTAACTATTTCCTTAGTTACTCAAACTCAACTTGAGTCATTTTGTAAGGTGGCTTTGATATCGGCTCTGTACCAAGTGCCAACTCTATACCAAACTCCATCTACCTATCTGGAGGTAACCCTGGTAATTCATCCAAGAAGACATCTGGAAATTCCCTAACCACTGGTATGTCTCCCAATTCTGGATGTGCCTTATCCGTCTCAATCACATAAGTGATGAACCCTTTGCAATATTCTTCCCACCAATAGTAACATAATCATCTCATACTCAAAAATAATTTATAAAAAAGATCAATCTCTTAAATATTATGCATTAAAATCATGCTCTTCTCATTTATAAAGATCATGCCATTTCATTTCTTCTCATCAAAATTTACAATAAGATTGTCTACTCCTGAAAACGTCAAGGTTCTAGAACGACAATCCATAATAACATGATTTGCAGCCAGCCAATCCATCCCTAGGATTACATCAAAATCACCCATATTTACTAAAATTAAATCGGCTGCCATTTCTTTACCTCCTATCCTCAATTTACAACTCCTATACACATGCTCACTCAATTAACTATCATTCATAAGGGTAGATATCATCAACATTTTATCTAACAGTGTGGGTTTTACATACTTCAACAATTTACATCCAAAAGGATGGCGATATAAAGGAATGTGTGGCACCAGGATCAAACAATACATATGCTTTTAAATCAAAGATTTGGATGGTACCTTTAACCACATCCGAAGATTGATCCATAGTGTCCTGGTCCAGCGCGTGCACTCGCCCTATGCTTGCTTCCCCTTTTTCCTCAGCTGTAGCCCTCTTTCTCGGAGCAGCTGTACCAACTGGAGCTCTCTCTGGCTTCTTGCCCTTCTGTGGGGCTCTCTCTGTCATCTCTAGTCAATCTCTGATTATGTGCCCTGGTTTCCCACATCTAAAGCACACTACATGAGGTCCATCGTAAGGTCGAGTACCATGGTACTTGCCACACTTATCGCACTACTCTGTCATAGGTCGTGGCCCTCCAATCATAATTCCTTTAGCAGGAGCAATGGCCGGATACATGGTTGTATTAACTGTCCTCTCTCGGACCTCTTTGATCCTTGGCCTCTTTCGAAAAAATCTCTTGCTTCCTTTATAACTGAAGCCTCTATCCATCATTGGTCTCTTCTTCTCTCTGTCCCTCATCCTACCAACCTTCCCAAACTCTGAGGCGATTCTATCAACATCTTGTTCACATAATTGTGCCCTGCGCACTGTCTCCTCATAGGTCGGTATATCCAGAGGAACCAATCTGGACCTGATGGTCGGTCTCAATCCATCCACAAATTTCTAGATCTTCTCAACCTCATTACTCATTGTGTTGGGATCATATCTGCCCAGGGAGATAAAAGTTGTCACATACTCATCCACTGTCCTACTCCCTTAGGTCAGTCCCAAAAATTCCATTTTCATCTTTCACTACGTCGTATCTAGAACATACTGTCTCCGAAAGGCCTCCAAAAATATATCCTAGCTGATCTCAGTATGTTAGGCTCTCAAAATAGGCATGGTAGACTTCCACCAATGTTTTGCTGATCCCTTTAGCATAAAAGCTACAAACGCTACCATCTCGGTAGTAGTGCACTCAATGAACCCATACAGCTTCTCAATCTCATTGATCCAATCCTCTGCATCTACTGGGTCTTTAACTCCACTAAATGATGGCAACTTCAACTTCTGGAATTGTCGTAATCTATCCAAATCGCATCTATATCCCTAACCTATACTGCCTAGCGTAGCAACCGGCATAGGCACATCCTGTGTGGGGTATGTGTTGTCTAAGGTCTCTGGCTTGCCTTGCACGTTCCTCGGGAGCTGTCTCCTGCTCGGCATCACCCTAAGTAGCGGGACTCTATCTACCACCAAATCTAGGTAAAGATTGAATGACTAACTCCAAGATCATCTCAAAGCTCTGCTCTATCCTCGCGAAGCGAGCTTCTAATCTCTCGGATCTCTCCTCTTAACCTTGTGGAGCATGCTCAACCTCAGCCTCCACCTCGACATCATCCCGAGCCTCGTGTGTTTCTGGCTCAACATTTCCCCAAGCTTACCTCTACGGCCTCTAACTTATGCCCCGCCCCTCTACCGCGACTGGTATTAGGCATAATGTTTCACTTCCCTACATACACATTAATTACTTAGTTAACCCATCGACACATACACAATTGTATCTAAATAAGCACAATAACATGGGGATGTAATTTTCCAACTTATTAAGTATTTTAGACACGATACACGTCAAACCAAGTCGGGCTCTGATACCAACTTCTGTCATGACCCTCAACATACCAAAATACGTGCAAATTTTTTACATTTTCATGAATCATTTATTGTTCGTCCTTACCTCAATCGTGAACAACAACTCTCCTCAATAGTTAGGTTGTGTCTCGACGTCTAACTCACTCCACCATACCAATTCAATTTGTATATTATTTATGAGTAAACACTTGTATAAATGTATATATCAGAGTTGTTACGTGTATTTACATTATTTTACATCCTCAATAGATACATACAAAATGCTACTGTGCTATCGTAAGTTTAGATACAAAATTACAATAGTGTGTATACCTTACGTGATGGGATGCAGCGGAATACCAAAAGGGAACGCCTCCTGTCACGCTCACTCTATACTTAAATCTCTGTAGAGAGGGAGAAAATAAGGGGGGTGAGCAAATCACACGCTCAGTAAGGTAATCATGCGAACAGGTAGATACTGCACTATCACGTGATCGTGATACCTTGCTCAAAAGCATTTAGTTCATCATTTTATCTCGAAACATGCGTGTATGAATATGTTAATGGTATGTAAAGCATTCATGCTATTAAAATTCATTGCACAATTTAATTCAAAGCATGGTATAAATCATCATGCATAATTCACAATAAAGCATGGCATTAATCATCATGCTTCGGTGCACTTTAAAACATTAACAATCGATATCTCAAAATAATTCAACACCTGTCAGGTCTCAGTCCTTCCCTCGGACTGTCTTGACCTACAAATCATTTCAAACATGGATTTATTCACAAAGCCTTAGACTTGTGAGATAGGCAATTCAATAAAAGGTAATAACCTCTAGGTCTATGGCCATAACCTGTGATACCGGCAACACGGATCAGGTGTGCGGGATATCACCACTATCTGCCTCCATATGAGAGGTGGGTCAAATCCTGCCCGCTTGTCCGTAGCAGATCTCGTCCGAAGATGACATATCACAATCACAACACGGTACAACGTACTCCATGCTACATGCACGGTACAACATACACCGTGGATCCAATCAACACATCATATCACGCCACATCTTGAAACCCACGTGTGAGCCTATTTAATCAGTACGACCTCTTGTCTACCGGAAGCTCCTAACACGGCTATCAACATGTCAAAATATCACAAATGCACGTGCGAGCCTATTTAATCGGTGTGACACCCAGTCTTCTCGAAGCTCCAAGCAGGCAAAAAATAAGGTGGGCATCTAGTGCTAGCTAAGCTCCAAGTACCAAACCAAAACCAGTATGAAATCCATGTTAAAACTAGTGCGAGCTAAGCTCTAGAACTCATGCGTATAAAACACGTCAAATCTCGTGCGAGTCATACTATAGCACGCTTTCATTCTCATGAAAACAATGTAGATGGCTCATTTCGTTGCAAAGTGTGGTTAACAAACCAAAACAACTCATTTCTTTTGCAATTCATTTCAAATACTAGCCAACCTACCAATCCTTTGCTAAAAAGTAATAAAACATGATTTTCAAGGCATTATGCTTTTGTTTTCGTGCACATTTCTCAAACATCAAACTTTTACCCTTCAATCACCTAATTTCATTTCCTAACATCTCATGCATTCTAGCAAAGCATTTAAGAGCCCAAATTGTGTACAGATATCTCTAATAGTCCACATAATTCCCTTACCTCGATTTACTTGAGTGCGACTCTCTTTTCCTCTAGCTTTTTGCGCTCTCAGCTCATCTTGTTCCGATGTATCCATAAAAGCTGCGATTCAAATCATCCAAACCACTTGAGTTAAAGTTGTTAACTCACATTTGACCTCATTAGTCAATATAACCCATCTTTGCATTTACCAATGCCTTAATCTACATTTTACCCCTTTTTGGTAAATCTCACAATTTATTCACTAACAACACCTTAAAATCATGCCCCAACACTATTATTAGCTTCAATATATCTCATTCATCATTAATCTCAACACATTTCACTTTCTCACACTAGACCATTTTTAGGTCATGGTGGATTCATTACCTCCTAGGTAGTTTCTATCCTTTCTATGCATACCAAACAACTCCAAAATCAATATCTACACAATGTACTTGAGTTATATCATTTAGAAACTCACCTAGCTTGATTTCCTCTTTGCTCCAATGGAAATGCACCTTTGATCCTTCAATCCAACAACTGGGGAAATGCCTCCAAACTATGTTGTTCTTCTATTTGATGTGAACAACTTTGTCTCTAATAGCTTTCCCTCAAATCTTACTGAAAAAAGTGTGGATTTAGGAGTGAGAAAGCTAGGTTTTAGGTTGGAAATTGGAAAGATTGGTTTTTATCTCGAAAATACAGATCTAACTACTCCATATTTATAGATTCAGCTTGATGAGATAGATCTGGTCCTCTTAAAATCACTATTTTTTAAGACATTTTGAAGGCAAGAGATCGATCTCTCGAGTGTGGGAGATCGATCTGCTTCAAACGGAAGGTTAAGGAGATCACTCTAGTCTTAGGGGAGATCGATTTGCTTCCAACCCGAGAGCTAAGGAGATCGATCTTGTTCCCTTGGAGATCGATCTGTCATGTTCCATAGCTCAAAATAAGACCATTTTGGCTCTTCTAGATAGATCTCTCATCCTATGAGATCGCTCTGGCCTTCATATTTCCATATCTTTCTGCAGTTTTCTATAGAAAACTTGTACCATAACATCCTTAATTTGCTTCCATAGTCATTTTCTCGTTCGATTACCTTTAAGACTTGAAAATGACATCCTATAATACTTCATACACATTAAAACTTGTGTAGAATCTTTGTATATCCAAAGGTACATGATATAAACCAAATGGAAGTGCACAACTTATGCAAATATTCCTTCCATTTTACCATAGTACACATATTCCATTCTACTCATATTCATCACATATCAAAGTCCATTCCTTCACATTCATACATAATGTAACTTGTATGTACAATCACAACTCTTATTACATGTGTGTACATTTAATTTATGGATTTTACATTATTATACTTCACATTACAAGCACATCACTATGTACATATATATACAAGGTCATGCTTATACATATATCGGGTCTCACATTCTCCCCCACTTAGAAAATTTGGTCCTCCAAATTAGAACCAATTCAATCCGTGAATAACTCGGGATACTTCTCTCGGATCAAACTTACCAATTCCTATGTGGCTTCTTCCATAGTGTGATGTTACCAAAGAACTTTCACTAAGGGAATTGTCTTTGTCCTCAACACTTTCTCTTTTCTTTCCAATATCGGAACTGGCTTCTCAACGTATGTCATACCCTCATTGAGCTCCAAATGGCTCATATCTTATCACATGCACTGGGTCTGGGTGATACTTCGTTAGCATGGATACGTGGAAAATGTTATGCACACTTGCCAACTCTAGTGGCAATGCTAACCTATAAGCCTTGTGTCCCACTCTCTCCAAAATCTCGAAGGGTCTGATATATCTGGGGCTCAGCTTGCCCTTCT
Organism: Firmiana major; assembly: GCA_033439115.1. NCBI lineage: Eukaryota > Viridiplantae > Streptophyta > Magnoliopsida > Malvales > Malvaceae > Firmiana > Firmiana major. The sequence goes on from CM065902.1 coordinate 38,241,475, forward strand.
TACCAAACCTCATAATACCTTTCGAAAGTGAAACTTTCAAGAACATTGACTCACCCATATCAAACTCTAGTGGTCTCTGTCTCTTATCAACATAACTCTTTTACTTGCTCTGAGCTGTCTGTAACCTCTCACATATCAATTAGACATCCTCAGAGGCTTGTGTAACCAAGTCGAGAGCAAAGATCTGTCTGTCACCAACCTCTACCCGTCCAATAGGGGAACGGCATCTATGCCCATGCAATGCCTGATATGGTGCCATCCCGATACTTGCATGAAAACAGTTATTATAGGTGAACTCTGCGAGTGGCAAATGGTCATCCATGGAGCCTCCAAAATGTAATGCACACGCTCTCAACATATCCTCCAAGGTCTGTATAGTCTTATTTGACTGACCATCTGTCTGAGGATGAAACGCAATGCTAAAACTCAATTGGGTCCCTATCACTTCCAAAAAATAGTCCCAGAAATTAGAAGTGAAGCGGGCAGCCCTATCAGAAACGACGCTCACTGGAATTCCATGTAGCCTTACTATCTCCCACACATACAAGTTAGCTAACTGGCTCAGAGTATCTATAGCTCTCATAGCTAGAAAATTGGCTGATTTTGTCAACCGATCCACAATCACCCATATGGCATCCTGACCTCTGCGGGTCCTCGATAATCCTATCACAAAATCCATGGTGATGTGCTCCCACTTCCAAGTCGATATCGGTATAGGATGCAATAACCTTGCAGGCTTTTGATGCTCCACCTTCACCTGCTGACAAACGAGACACTTTGGAACATATTTAGCAATGTGTTTTTTCATCCCAGACCACCAATAAACCTTTCGAAGGTTTTGATATATTTTGGTACTTCCTGGATGTATCGTATACCTCGATGAGTGAGCTTCTGTCAAGATCAACCTTCTGATCTCTACATCATCAGGAACACATATCGTACCTTTGAACCTCAATAATCCATCTGAACTCAACTCAAAGTCCATCTCTGTACCCCTCTGTATCTACCCGATAATATCACTACACTGCTGATTAATTCGTTGAGCCTGTCGGATCCGATCTACCAGATCTGGTTCCAACTGCAGGCTAGCTACCATAACACCACCATCAGCACTGGGCGGGGTCACATCCAAATTGAGGTTCATGAACTGTTCTAATAGCTCGTGTTCCCTGATCATCATAAATGATACTATCCCGAGATGTTTCCTACTCAATGCATCAGCAACCGCATTTACTTTACACGGGTGGTACAAGATCTCACAATCATAATCCTTTAACAGCTCGAGCCATCTCTTCTGTCTCATGTTCAACTATTTTTATGAGAACAGGTACCTAAGGCTCTTATGATCTGTAAACACTTGGAATTTCTCTTCGTAAAGCTAGTGGCACCATATTTTCAATGCAAACACTACGGCCACCAACTCTAAATCATGGGTTGGGTAGTTCCTCTCATGATCCTTTAACTGCCTCGATCCATAGGCTACTAGCTTCCCATCCTGCATTAATACACAACCCAGTCCTTGGTGTAAAGCATCTACATACGCTGAGAAACCTCCTGAGCTGGTAGGAATGGTGAGTATCGGAGCTGTAGTTAACCTCCTCTTCAACTTCTCAAAGCTTTCCTCATACTTATCATCCCACCCATAATCAACATTCTTTCTAGTGAGATGTGTCAAAGAAGCAGCTAACCTCAAAAATCCCTGTACAAACCTTCGATAATAACCAGCTAAACACAGGAAACTTCTGATCTCTGACACTATCTGGGGTCCCTACCACTGTACCACTACCTCAATCTTTGATAGATCCACTGACACTCCATCCTTCGATACTATGTGACCAAAAAAAGAGATCTGTTCCAACAAAAAGTCACACTTACTGAGTTTAGCATACAACTTCTTCCCTCGGAGGGTGTGCAGCACTATCCTTAAATACCTTTCATGATTCTCTCTAGACCTTGAGTACACCAGTATATCATCAATAAACACGATCAAAAATTGATCCAAATATTGGTGAAATACTCTATTCATCAATGACATAAAAGCTGCGGGAGCATTCGTCAACCCGAATGGCTTAACCATAAACTCATAATGTCCATGCCGGGTGCGAAAAGCTGTATTGGGTGCATCTGCACTCCTTATCTTCAACTGATAGTATCCAGATCTCAGATCTATCTTAGAAAAGACCTGCGCTCCCTTAAGCTGATCCAACAAATCATCGATGCGTGGAAGGGGATACTTATTCTTGATGGTGGCCTTATTCAACAACCGGTAATCTATACATAGTCGGAGGCTTCCATCCTTCTTCCTCACAAACAGAACTGATGTTCCCCAAGGTGAGACGCTCGGCCTGATGATCCCCTTCTCTAGCAACTCCTGTAACTATTTCCTTAGTTCCTCCACTCAACTTGAGCCATTATATATGGTGGATTTGATATCGGCTCTATACCAGATGCCAACTCTATAACAAACTCCATCTCCCTATTTGGAGGTAACCCTGGTAATTCATATGGAAAGACATCTGAAAATTCCCTAGCCATTGGTATGTCTCCCAATTCTGGACGTGCCTTATCCGTCTCAATCAAATAAGTGATGAACCCTTCATAATATTCTTCCCACCATTAGTAACATAATCATCGCATACTCACATATAATTTATAAACAAGATCAATCTCTCAAATATTATGTATTAAAATCATGCTCTACTCATTTATAAAGATCATGTCATTTCATTTCTTCTCATCAAAATTTACAATAAGATTGTCTACACCTGAAAACGTCAAGGTTCTAGCACGATAATCCATAATAACAAGATTTGCAGCCAGCCAATCCATCCCTAGGATTACATCAAAATAACCCATATTTAGTAAAATTAAATTGGCTGCCATTTCTTTACCTCTTATCTTCAATTTACAACTCCTATGCACATGCTCAGTCAATTCACTATCATTCATAGGGGTAGATATCATCAGCATTTTATCTAATAGTGTGGGTTTTACATACTTCAACAATTTACATCCAAAAGGATGGCGATATAAATGAATGTGTGGCACCAGGATCAAATAATACATATGCTTTTAAATCAAAGATTTGGATGGTACCTTTAACCACATCCGAAGATTAATCTGCAGTGTCCTGGTCCAGCGCGTGCACTCGCCCTCTGGTGCACTCGCCCTCTGGCTCTTTGCCCTTCTGTGGGGCTCTCTTCTGTCATCTCTAGACATTCTCTGATTATACACCCTGGCTTCCCACATCTAAAGCACACTACCTAAGGTCTATAGCATGGTCGAGTACCATGGTACCTGCGACACTTATCGCACTGCTCTGTCGTAGGCCGTAGCCCTCCAATAACAATTCCCTTAGTTGGAGAAATGGCCGGATACATGGGAGTATTAACTGTCATCTCCCGGACCTCTTCGATCCACGACCTTTTTCCAAAAAATCTCTTGCTTCCTTTATAACTGAAGCCTCTATCCAACATTGGTCTCTTTTTTCTCTCTGTCCTTATCCTACCAACCTTTCCAAACTCTGAGGTGATTCTATTAACATCTTGTTAACATAATTGCGCCCTGCGCACTGCCTCTTCATAGGTCGGTATATCTAGAGGAACTAATCTGGACCTAATGTGTGAGACCCACTTTTTATTTATTATTGATACATTTCCTTATGATTCATGTGATGTACACTTCCACATATTAATTGAATCATAAGAAAATCTTTTACTGAATTAAATTTGCAAATAGAATAAAATGAAATATCGGTGAATATATGTAGTAGCCAAATACGGGCCGAGATGGCCATAGGTCAAACGAAAGAGATCAAAATTAAGTTGACAAAAAATACGAATTTAAAATAAGAAAAGATAGTGGATGTATAAAGGAAAATCGGGTTAAATTGGTTCCGAAATAAGTGGAGGGGTAAAACGATCAAAAGATCAAATTTCGGTATAAATTCGATATGAGAATTTTAATTAAAAATAAGGATTTAGGATATCTGGATCAATAATGAGGAAATTATACAATTTTGAATCCAATTGATCAAGATCCAAAATTTTTAGAAATAACGAGAAGCCACTCGGGACAATATCCCAAAAATACGAAGAAATTATACTAAAAAAATGGTTAAACAATATCATAAATAAATTAAATTAAATTAATTAATTTAGAATAAAATAATAAATTAGTTGATATTTTTAGAATATTTTTTACTATTTTAATGAAAATAATAATAAACTAATTTATAAATAATAATAATAATTTTAAAAAAAGAAAGAAGACTGAAACTCAAAATTTGAAAAACCCAAAAAATAAAACCGAAAATGACCTGCGAGAAATCGAGACCCACGGCCAGCCATCGACGATCGTCAACCCTCGACGAAGAATCGAGGAGCAAGATGAGAGGTCGACAAACCTCTTGATACCGGAGACGCGCCATCAGGAGGCCAGAAACTGCCGATCGGAGGAGAGGAAAAATCAAGGAGAAACGGGCCGATACCTGGTGAACCACGGCTGCTGGGCGTGAACGGAGGCCACCGAAGAGTTCAGGACGAAGAGGTAGTCCTTTTGAGACCAGTATCGACCGAAAAAATCATTGAAAACGCCGACGACAGCAAAAAGAAGAAAACGACACTGTTTGGCTGGAAGGAAAAGGAAGGAAAACGAAGGAAAAAGGGAAGCAAAGGAAAAGAAAATAAAAGAAAAGAAAAAAGGGAAAAAGAAAAAAGGAAAGAAAAATTACTAGGGACGACTCGAGATTCGGGTAAGTTGAACGAGGGTCGAGATTCACCAACGGGTAAATTCTGAAAATTTAATTAATCTTATATTTAATGAAAAATAACCCGGATTTACCTAACTATAAAGTTTTTCAACAAAGCCAGAACGAGAGCCGATTGAGCTTCGATTTTTGTACCCCGCATCATATTTGGTAAGTATATTTTAATTATGATAATATGAATCCTTTAATACAGAGTTTCGATTATTTTACGAAATTTACGGATTAATTCTGTATAAAAAGGAATATTATTCAAAATTTCAACGTAATTATCGTAAATAGTATACGTGCTATCCAATGTGTTTGGAACAAAGCTTGATGATTATTGGTAAGCTGAATGAGCCCAATGAACCCAAAGAAGGGATTTAATAAGTAAAACAGGCTGAAAATGGGTCGAGGCCCATTAAGGTGCAATTGGGCCTAATAAAGTAAAACGGGACCAATACTTTAGATTGATTAGTGAATGTGACATACTGATAAAGATAAGTGAATTGACCTAAATATGTGGTTATATGCAGTTCCGTAGACTTGGTTGGTGCGCATTTGGACTAAGAGATCGGGTATTATCGAGACGGGATAAGTTTACACGTGATTCCATGTAAGGGAATTTTGTAGGTGCATAGAGATACCTATATGTATTTTTTAGGGGATTTACAAGGCCTAGAATTTGTTAAAGTATCTAGAAACAAAATAATAATTTTTACGAAAATCAAGGCATGGGAGAATAAAGAAAAATATGATATTGCACCTAGGAGTAAAATTTACAAAAAGGGTAGTAAGTCAAATAAATTTCATGATTATCATGTTTTAATGTTTTATATGAATGTATTGCTTTGATTTAAGCAAATATGCACATAGGTTGGCTGTTGATTTCATAAATTATTAGAAAGGGTACCAGTTACGATTTTAAAAGATGTTTTATCAAGATTGAGCCACCTATCTTACTTACACGAGTAAAAAGAGTGCTAGAGTCTTACTCACACTAAATTTTACTGATTTATTACTCATAAAAAAGTCGTATTGGAGCATTGCTCGTACGAGAAATTTGTGTGTGTACAAAAAATCATGCTGGAGCTTTGCTCGCACGAGATTTTAGATATCATGATATGCATAGTGTCGTGTTGACATTCACATAGTCATGCAGAAGCCTCATGTAGACTGTGTGTCACAGAGAGTTAATATGCTCGTACGTATACTTTGAGACATGGGTTGGTTAACGACATAGTATTGGGGTGGATAAGACCTACGACAGGCACCCCAAGACTATAATATGGGTCCACGGAGTACGTTGTACCGTGTATGTCACACGAAGTACACTGTACCATGCAGTCATGATGACTCGATGATGTTACTTGATATTCTGGCAGGTAGGATTTGACCCCACCTCTCGTTACAGTTGTGATGCCCCGTACACCGGGATCCGTGTAGCTTGGGATCACAGGGACATAATATGGCCATAGTCCTCGATTTTCATACAGTAACCTACATGCCTCACATGATATCATATGGTCTGAATAGACCAGGATAAACCCGAAGGAGGGGTAATGTCCCGATTTATCTTTTTAAATGAGATGCGATTTAATGAATCAAGGTATTCCTGAGGAAAGGGTTTAGCCTTGATGTGGTGGTTTTATGATGAAACAAATAAGTTTTAACATGATGAGTTTATGATGAAACAAATAAGTTTTAACGTGATGAGCATGAGATGTCATACATGATGATTTTTCCATATTTGTTTTATATGTCGATTTCATGACTTCTCGTAGATGATATATATATACATGTGGCATCGTTTTAGTCTTACCTCATGCTCCAAATGTAAACGATTTTATATCATGACATTATCAACACGTAGATAGTATAGCTATCTACCTGCTTACATTATTACCTTATTGAGCTAGTTATGCTCACCCTTTCATTTTCCACCCTCCACAGAGCATCTACAGTAGTTGAGAGCGGGTAGAGACTGCATTCGTGGTTGTTCGCTGCTCCCATCGCGAATCAGGTATACACATCGTACAGTTTTGTATCTAAACAAATAATAGCACAGTTTTGTAACGAATATAATTATGGGGGATGTAAATATATGAAAATATGTACATAGAGTTGTATAATGTATGTACATATTATTACACTGTCTGAAATTATAACATTATTACCATGGTAAGAATGATATGGTTAAATGGGATAAGAGTTGGGATTATTACTGACTCATAGCGCAACTCGTTAAAAATGAAATTTGTCACGAGGAGGTGAAAAGTATAGAAAAAGTAAAAAATTTGTAGTGATTTTGTTAGAATGGGTCGTGACAAAAGGTGGTATCAGAGCTAGAGTTGGTCGGATATGAGTCAGTAATAGTAGTTAAGAAATTAAATCCCCATAGTACTATGCTTTGTTTAGATATAATTGTGTATAGCAATATGGGACTAGACTAATAAATGGTCATGGATGTAGGAACTTAGGCATTATGCCTGTCACTCACCATGGTAGAGGGCAAGTTCCCGTGTTAGAGGCCGTATATGTAGGCCCACGAGCCGTGCAGAGCCACAGACTAGTCATGCTCCGTCGGACCCCTTTGAGAGATCACGGGATACTGAGGCACGCTTCGCTAGGATTGAGCAGAGTATAGAAAGTCTTGTTGAGATAATTGCACAGACGTTAGGGGCTGGTGATAAATAAGGCCAAGTTGGATAGCCTACTACTACTGGACAGACTACAGAGACTGTTACACCACCACCAGCTCAGGATACAGCTTCTCCTGTCGCTCCACAGCTGAGCAGTAGTGATCTGGGTTATGATTATGAGCTAAACAAATTACGGTAATTCCAAGAATTTAGACCTCTAATTTTCAGAGGGGTGAAGGACCTAGTTATTGTAGAGGATTGGATTTTTGAGATGGAGAAATTGTATGGGTTCTTCAGATGTACATCGACTAAGAGGGTTGCCTTTATCGTATTTATGCTGAAAGGCGAGGCAGAGCATTAGTGGAGGTCTACTATGTCTATCCTGAGAGCCCGACACCTAGTGATTACTTGGGAGATATTTTTGGAGGCCTTTAGAAGGTAGTATATTTCGGCCATTACACAGTGGAGATTATGGATGGAGTTTATGAGTTTGGTTTAGGGGAACCGCTCCGTTTATGAGTATGAGTCGAGGTTCATATCCTTGGGGAGGTATGACCCGGATACATTGAGCAAAGAGAGTAAGAAGGTTTGGAAGTTCATAGATGGATTGAGACCAGCTATCAGATCTAAATTAGCTCCGTTTGATGTCTCTACTTTTGAGGAGGCAGTGCACAGGGCTCAGTTTTGTGAGCAAGATTTTGAGCGGAGTGCCTCAGAGTTTGGGAAGGTCAGTAGAGCTAGAGATAGAGACCAAAAGAGATCCAGAGGGGATAGTGTGATCAAGAGAGGAGGACAGAGGTTTGCTAATAAAAGACCTCAGATTGAAGAGGTACAAGAGAGGACGGGTAAGCCTCCTTTATATCCGGCTTTACCATCACCGAGGGGTATAATTATTAGAGGGACACGGCCGACTACTGAGCAGTGTAGGAGATATGGTAGATTTGATGGTTTCAGGCCTTGTCCGACGACTACTAGGGTAAGTTTGCATTGTGGGAAATCGGGGCATGTCATAAGAAACTGTCCCGAGATGATTGCGACTACCCCACAGAAGGGCAAAGAGCCAGAGAGAGCTCCTATTGAGACTCCTGCTCCTAGGAGAAGAGCCATTACTGAGGAGAAGGGGAAGCAGGTTATGGGCAGAGGGTGAGTGCTTGCATTGGACCAGGACACCACAGATGCTTCAGCGGATGTGATTAAAGGTACCATATTAATTTTTGATTTAGAAGCATTTGTGTTATTTGATTATAGTACTACACATTCCTTCATATAGCCTTCATTTGCACATAAGTTGTTGAAGTATGTACAGCCTACATTGTTGATAGAATGTTATTAATCTCTACACCTATGAATGACAGTCAATTGACTAAGTATGTATATAGAGATTGTAGGCTGAAAATATGGGGAAAGGATATGTCAGTCAACCTTGTTTTACTGAATATGAGGGATTTGGATGTAATTTTAGGAATGGATTAGTTGACTGCAAAACATACTGTTTTAGGTTGCTATGCTAAAACAGTAATGTTTTCAGGGACAGATAGTCTTACTGTAAGTTTTGCTAAAAAGAAATAAAAGGAATATAATTATTGCATTTGGAAAAGTATAGTTGTAATTCATCATATTTGCGAGGTAAATTTATTTATTAATAATGGATACTTATATGATGAATTATGTTACTAATGGTGGAAATGGTATTTTGAAGGGTTCATTGCATATGTGGTTGACATAGATAAGGCACGTCTGAAATTGGGAGACATTCCAGCTGTGACAGAATTTCCAGATGTCTTTTCGGATGAGTTATCAGGGCTACCACCAGTGCGTGAGACAGAGTTCATTATTGATTTGACACTTGGTACAAAGTCGATATCTAGACCACCATACAGGATGGCTCCGGTTGAGTTGGAGGAGATGAGGAAACAGTTACAGGAATTATTAGAGAAGGGGTTCATCAGACCAAGTGTGTCGCCATGGGGAGCACTAGTTCTGTTTGTAAGGAAGAAGGATGGGAGCCTTTGATTGTATATCGACTACAGATTTTTGAATAAGGCTACCATCAAGAACAAGTATCCCTTTCCGAGGATTGATGATTTACTAGATCAGCTACGGGGAGCACAAGTCTTTTCTAAGATTAATCTGAGATCTGGGTACCATCAGTTGAGAGTTCGGGATGGACATGTACCCAAGATAGCTTTTCACACCCGTTATGGTCACTTTGAGTTTATGGTTATGCCATTCGAGTTAACGAACGCTCCCACAGCTTTTATGTCATTGATGAATGAAGTGTTTCGACCTTATTTGGATCGATTTGTGATAGTGTTCATCGATGACATCCTGGTTTATTCGAGATCCAGAGAGGAGCATGAACAGCACCTGAGGATTGTATTGCAAACACTCTGTGAGAAGCAGTTGCATGCTAAACTCAATAAGTGTGACTTTTGGCTTGAGCAGATCTCCGTTTTTGGGACATATTGTGTCGAGGGATGGTCTATCAGTGGACCCATCCAAAATTGAGGCAGTAGTTCAATGGTAGAGGCCTCAGACAGTTACGGAGATCATGAGCTTTCTGGGTTTAGCTAGATATTATAGACGGTTTGTGGAGGGGTTTTTGAGGTTGGCTACTCCATTGACATGTCTCACTCGGAATAATGTTACATTTGAGTGGGACGACAAATGTGAGGATAGTTTTTAGGAGCTAAAGCGTCGATTGACCACTGCTCCGGAGGTTTTTTTGTTTACACAGATGATTCTTACCAAGGACTGGGCTGTGTGTTGATGCAGGACGGGAAGGTAGTCACTTATGGATCCAGGCAACTAAAGGATCATGAGAGGAACTACCCGACCTATGATTTAGAGGTGGCGACCATGACGTTTGCTTTGAAGATATGGCGCCACTATCTCTATGGTTAGAAATTCCAGGTATTTACCAATCACAACAGCCTCAAGTATCTGTTCTCATAGAAGGAATTGAAGATGAGACAGAGAAGGTGGCTTGAGCTTATGAAAGATTACGATTATGAGATCCTATACCACCTGGGTAAGGTGAATGTAGTGGCTGATGCATTGAGTAGGAGGCACCTCGGGTTGGTTTCGTATATAATGGTACGGGAACACGAGTTGTTAGAACAGTTTAAGAACCTCAGTTTGGATGTGACCCCGCCTGATGTTGAGAGTGGTTATATGATTGCTAGCCTGCAGTTAGAGCTAAATTTGATGGATCGGATCAGACAGGCTCAGCGTGATGATCAGTAGTGTATTAAGATAGTCAGGCAGATGCAGAGGGGTATTGAGACTGAGTTTGAGTTGAGTTCAAATGGATTACTAAGGTTCCAAGACAGGATATGTGTTCCCGAGGATCCTGAGATTAGGAGGTTGATCTTGATAGAGGCTCATTCGTCGAGGTATACCATGCATCTGGTTAGTACAAAGATGTATCAAAATATCCGAGAGGTATACTGGTTGTCGGGGATGAAAAGAGACATAGTAGAGTTTGTTGCAAGATGTCTCGTCTGTCAGCAGGTTAAGGTAGAGCATCAGAAGCCTGCAGGGTTATTGCAGCCTCTACCTATATCGACTTGGAAATGGGAGCATGTCACCATAGACTTTGTGATAGGATTTTCGAGGACTCGTAGAAGGAATGATGTCATATGGGTGATAGTTGACAGATTGACGAAGTCGGCACATTTCCTAGCTATGAGAGTCACCGATACTCTGAGTAAATTGGCACAGCTATAAGTACGCGAGATTGTGAGACTGCATGAGGTCCCAGTGAGTATTGTGTCGGACAGGGATTCCCGCTTCACTTCCCATTTATGGAACACTTTCAGGAAGCTATGGGGATCCAGTTGAGATTTAGTACAGCTTTCCATCATCAGACAGATGGGCAGTCAGAGAGGAGTATACAGACCCTCGAGGATATGTTGAGAGCTTATGTACTTAATTTTGGAGGCTCCTGGGATCATCACCTACCACTCGCGAAGTTCGCCTATAATAACAGTTATCATTTGAGTATTGGGATGGCATCATATGAGGCCTTGTATTGCCATAGATGTCGTTCTCCTGTAGGATGGGAGGAGGTTAGTGACAGGCAGATATTCACTCCCGATTTGATACGTCAGGCCTTTGAGGATGTCCAGTTGATTTGTGAGAGGTTGAGGACAACTCAAAGTCGACAGAAGAGTTATGCTGACAAGAGACGTAGACCGTTGGAGTTTACAGCAGGGGAGTCAGTATTCTTGAAAGTTTCTGCTTCCAAAGGTATTACTGATTCGAAAAGAGAGTGAAGCTGAGCCCTCGCTTCATATGACCTTTTGAGATACTCGAGAGAGTGGGAGATCGAGCTTATAGGCTAGCATTGCCACCAGAGCTAGTAAATGTCCATAACGTCTACCACATCTCCATGCTTCGGAAGTATCAGCCGGATCCGTCGCATGTGATCAGATACGAGCCACTGGAGCTCAGTGAGAGTATGTCTTATGTTGAGAGACCAATCCAGATTGTGGATAGGAAGGAGAAGGTATTGAGATCGAAGATGATTCCCCTAGTGAAAGTATTGTGGCAACATCACACTCCGGAGGAAGCGACTTGGGAGTTAGAGAGTTTGATGAAAGAGAAGTATCCGGAGTTGTTCAGAGACAGATTTAGTTCCAATTTGGAAGATCAAATTCTTTTAGTGGGGGAGATTATGTAAGACCCACTTTTTATTTATTGTTGATACATTTCCTTCTGATTCATGTGATGTACACTTCCACATATTAATTGAATCATAAGAAGAGCTTTGACTGAATTAAATTTGCAAATAGAATAAAACGAAATATCAGTGAATGTATGCAGTAGCCAAATACGGGCCGAGATGGTCATAGGTCAAACGAAAGAGATCGAAATTAAGTTATCGAAAAATACGAATTTAAAATAAAAAAAGATAGTGGATGTATGAAGGAAAATCAGGTTAAATTGGTTTCGAAACAAATGCAGGGGTAAAACAGTTAAAAGATTGAAATTCGGTATAAAATCGATAAGAGAATTTTAATTAAAAATAAAGATTTAGGATATCTTGATCAATAATGAGGAAATTATACAATTTCGAATCCAATTGATCAAGATCTAGAATTTTTAGAAAAATCGAGAAGTCACTCGTGACAATATCCCGAAAATACAGAGAAATTATACCAAAAAAATGGTTAAAAAATATAATAAATAAATTCAATAAAATTAAATATATTAATTTGGAATAAAATAATAAATTAGTAAATTTTTTTAGAATATTTTTGACTATTTTAATGAATATAATAATAATAAACTAATTTATAATTAATAATAATAATAATAATAATAAAAGAAGACTTCACTCGAAATCGGGAAAAACCAAAAAACAAAACTGAAAATGACCCGAGAGAAACCGAGACCCACGGCTAGCCACCGGTGATCGTCAACCACCAACGAAGAACCGAGGAGGAAGAGGAGAGGCCAGCGTACCTCTTAGTACCGGAGACACGCCGTCAGGAGGCCAAAAATCACCGAAGCGAGAGGAAAAATCGAGGAGAAACAGGCCGATTCCCGATGAACCACGGCTGTTTGGCGTGAACGGAGGCCACCGAAGAGTTCAGAAGGAAGAGGCGGTCCTTTTGAGACCGGTACCGACCAGCAAAACCGCCGAAAACGCCGGCGATGAGAAAAAGCAGAAAACGGCACCGTTTGGCTGGAAGGAAACGGAAGGAAAAAAAGGAATGAAAGGAAAAGAAAAGAAAATAAAGAAAAAAGGGAAAAAGGAAAGAAAAATTATCGGGGATGACTCGAGATTCGGGTAAGTTGATCGAGGGTCGAGATTGACCTACGGGTAAATTCTGAAAATTTAATTAATATTATATTTAATGGAAAATAACCTGGATTTACCTAATTGTGCAGTTTTTCGACAAAGCCCGAACGAGAGCCGATTGAGCTCCGATTTTTGTACCCCACATCATATTGGGTAAGTATGTTTTAATTACAATAATATGAATCCTTTAATACATAGTTTCGATTATTTTACGAAATTTACGGATTAATTCTATATAAAAAGGAATATTATTCAGAATTTCAACATAATTACCGTAAATAGTAGACGGGCTATCCAATGAGTTTGGAACAAAGCCCGATGATTATTGGTAAGCTGAATGAGCCCAATAAACTCGAAAAAGGGATTCAATAAGTATAAATGGGTTGAAAATGGGTCGAGGCCCTTTAAGGTGCAATTAGGCCCAATAAAGTAAAACGGGCCCAGTACTTTAGATTGATTAGTGAATGTGACATACTGATAAAGATAAGTGAATTGACCCAAATATGTGGTTATATGCAGTTTCGTAGACTTGGTTGGTGCGCATTTGGACTGAGAGATCAAGTATTATCGAGACGGGATTCGTTTGCGCGTGATTCCAGGTAAGGGAATTTTGTAGGTGCATAGAGATACCTATACATATTTTTGAGGGGATTTACAGGGCCTACAATTTCTTAAAGTATCTAGAAACGAAATAATAATTTTTATGAAAATCGAGGCATGGGTAAATAAAAAAAAGATGATATTGCCCCTGTGAGTAAAATTTACAAAAAGGGTAGTAAGGCAAATAAATTGCATGATTATCATGTTTTAATGTTTTATATGAATGTATTGCTTTGATTTAAGCAAATATGCACATAGGTTGGCTGTTGATTTCATGAATTATACGAAAGGGTACCGGTTTGTACCGGTTATGATTTTAAAAGATGTTTTATCAAGATTGAGCCACCTATCGTATTTACACGAGTAAAAAGAGTGCTAGAGTCTTACTTGCACTAAATTTTGCTGATTTATTACTCATAAAAAGCCGTACTGGAGCATTGCTCGTACGAGAAATTTATGTGTGTACAAAAAATCGTGTTGGAGCTTTGCTCGCACGAGATTTTAGATATCATGATATGCATAGGGTCATACTGGAGCTTCGCTCGTACTAGACGTGAGTTGACATGCATATAGTTGTGCGGAAGCCTCCTGTAGACTGTGTGTCATAGAGAGTTCATATGCTCGTACGTATACTTTGAGACATGGGTTGGTTATCGACATAGTATTGGGGTGGATAAGACCTACGGCAGGCACCCCCAAACTATGATATGGATCCACGGAGTACGTTGTACCACGTATGTCACACGGAGTATGCTGTACCGTGCAGTCATGATGACTCGATGATGTTACTTGATATTCTGGCAGGTAGGATTTGACCCAACCACCCGTTACAGTTGTGATGCCCTGCACACTGGGATCCGTGTAGCCTGGGATCATAGTGACATAATATGGCCATAGTCCTCAATTTTCATACAGTAACCTACTTGTCTCACATGATATCATACGGTCTGAATAGACCAGGACAAACTCGAAGGAGGGGTAATATCCCGATTTATGTTTTTAAATGAGATGCGATTTAATGAATCAAGGTATTCTCGAAGAATGGGTTTAGCCATGATTTGGTTGTTTTATGATGAAACAAATAAGTTTTAACGTGATGAGTTTATGATGAAACAAATAAGTTTTAACGTGATGAGCATGAGATGTCATACATGATGATTTTTCCATGTTTGTTTTATATGTCGATTTCATGATTTCTCGTATATGATATATATATATATATACATGTGGCATCATTTTAGTCTTACCTCATGCTCCAAATGTAAACGATTTTATATTATGACATTATCAGCACGTAGATAGTATAGTTATCTACCTGCTTACATTATTGCCTTACTGAGCTAGTTATGCTCACCCTTTCATTTTCCACCCTCCACAGAGCATCTACAGTAGTTGAGAGCGGGTAGAGACTGCATTCCCGGTTGTCCGCTGCTCCCATCGTGAATCAGGTTTACACATCGTATAGTTTTGTATCTAAACAAATAATAGCACAGTTTTGTAACGAATATAATTATGGGGGATATAAATATATGAAAACATATGTACATACAGTTGTATAATATATGTACTTATTATTACACTGTCTAAAATTCTAACATTATTACCATGGTAAGAATGATATGGTTAAATGGGATAAGAGTTGGGATTATTACTGACTCATAGCCCAACTCGTTAAAATTGGAATTTGTCATGATGAGGTGAGAAGAATAGAAAAAGTGAAAAATTTATAGTGATTTTGTTAGAATGGGTCGTGACATGATGGTCGGTCTCAATCCATCCACAAATTTCTAGATCTTCTCAACCTTGTTACTCATTGTGTTGGGATCATATCTGCCCCGGGAGATAAAAGTTGTCTCTTACTCATGCACTGTCCTACTCCCTTGGGTCAGTCCCAAAAATGCCATTTTCATCTTTCTCTGCGCCGTATCTGGAACATACTGTCTCTGGAAGGCCTCCAAAAATATATCCTAGCTGATCTTAGTATGTCGGGCTCTCAAAATAGGCATGGTGGACTTCCACCAATGTTATGCTGAAGGGATCAGCATAAAAGTTGCAAACGCTACCATCTCGGTAGTAGTGCACTCAAATAACCCATACAGCTTCTCAATCTTATTGATCCAATCCTCTGCAACTACTGGGTCCTTAACTCCAATAAAAGACGGTGGTCCAAACTTCTGGAATTGTCGCAATCTGTCTAAATCGCATCCATATCCCTAACCTCTACTGCCTGGAGTAGCAATCGACGTAGGCACATCTTGTGTGGGTAGGGTATTTGTTGTCTGAGGTCTCTGGGATTGCCTTGCCCATGCCTCGGGAGTTGTCGCCTGCTCGGCATAACCCTGAGTAGCGGGACTCTGTCTACCTCCAACTCTAGGTAAATATTAAGTGACCAACTCCAAGATCATCACAATGCTCCGCTCTATCCTCCCGAAGTAAGCCTTTATACTCTCGGATCCTGTGTGCGGGGTCTCACCACTATCGAGAACCACCTCGGGAGGTGGGTCAATCCATCCCGTCGATCATGTCCGATATCTCGCATCCAAAGATGCCACATAATACATCCTAGCATGGTACAGGGTACTCCATGCTATTTGCATAGTACAATGTACTCTGTGGATCCACATCTCATATCAATAATCATACCTGTCTAAAAATATACGTGCGAGCATATTTAATCGACGTGACACACTGTCTACCCGACTCTCCTAGCATGGCTCATTGCATGTCTCATAAAATCAGTGCGAGCGATGCTCCAGTACTCTCATATAATCAAGGAAAATCTCATGTGAGCAAAGCTCTAGTACGCGTTTCATAAAAATCTCATAAGATCTTGTGCGAGCTAATCTCCAACACTCTGTCAAAATCATGTAAAACTAGTAAGCTAGGCTCCAGCACTGTGTCATAAAAATCAAGTGAAAATCTGGTGCGAGTTAGACTCCAGTACCTTGTCACGAAAATCATATGAAAATCCAGCACTTATGCATGTAAAACTGTAGTGCGAGCCCTTGCTCCAGCACTAATGCATGCATCACACAAATCAAAACTCGTGCAAGCTAAGCTCTAGCACTTCTCATGCATCTCAAATCATTAAAACTAGTGCAAACAATCGATCCAGCACCTTTTTATGCATATCATGTCACACAAATTGATGCGAGCAACCGCTCAAGCACCATTATGCACACTCACAAACTTAAATATAGTGCGACCAAGGCTCCAACACCATATGTTTCCATATAAACTTGATAGTTGGCCCTTTTTCCAAATAAATTTCATTTAAAACTAAATAACACTTACGTAGCGTTATCTTATGAAATTTATGCAAATACTAGCCAATCTACCAATTTTCTTTGCTAAAAAGTCACGAACATTCCTTAAAACATGCATTTCATGCATGTCATGCTTTCACAATCCTTAAGTGAATTTCCCTCAGTAGGGGAAAAATAGTCTTTTACCTATTCTGAGTCCTTAAAATTTTTAATCCATTTCTAGGACCTTTATACTTTTTCAGTGTATATAAAAAGCTATTAAAAATACGCATAGCTACATCTATCTATTCACAAAATTCCTTTACCTCATTTTTCTATACAGTATGACCTTTTCATAGATGTCTAGTCACGCAGTCCGATTTTCTCCCAATCAAATCTCCGGAGCTGTGTATAATTATTTATCGGGTCATAAATCATTTAATTTAACTGTATTTCATAGTTTCTGAGCTTAATTCAAAGTATTGGGCCCGTTTACAATCTTGGGCCCGATTGTATCTTAATGGCCTTAATCGGCCTTAAGCTCATTTCTACTTATTATTCACATTATCTAGGCCTATTGGGCTTATTGGGCCCATCAGTATTTATTGTGCCTCATTCTAAACTCTTAGATAGCTCAATTAATTTTTTACGACGATTTATCTCAAATTTTTGAATTTAATTCATTTTATACGGAATTAATCCATAATTTATGCGGTAATTTTCTAACACGCATAACTATGCAAATTATCGTAAATAAGGGTTACTTAGTACACAAATCGAGGTTGACTCGAGCTCTCGTTTGGCGTCAGTTGTCGAGCTATACAATTACATATTTTTCGGGGTCAATTTTCAGTCGAATATTAATCATATTAAATATTCGTAAATTTAAATCGGTCAATATCGACCGCTTACCGGCTTACCCGTAGCTCGATTGCATCACTGGAATTTTCTCCAATTTTTCCTCTTTTTCTTTTTCCTTTTTTCTCTTTCTTTTTCTTCTTTTCTGGCTGAACCAATTCGGTCCGGTTCAGCCTAGTTCAAACCAGTCTGATTCAGCCCAGTTCAATCTGGTCTGATTTTCTTCATCGTCGTTCGAAGCTTCACCAACCGGTTCTTCACCAGTTTTCATCTCCAGTAGGTCCGTGACACTGTCCGATGCACAGATCTGCCTCGGTTTCGCTAGGACAGGCCGAAAAGTGGCCGGTCGAGCCTCTTCTCTCCTCGGCGTCGGTGCCATCTTTCTCCCACGTCGTTCGGTGCCGTTTCTCACCGATCCGCACCTGGTTTGGTGCCGCTGTCACCCCCTCTGACTGATGGCGAGGCACTCCATCTTCCTTTGGCCTCCGATCGTCTCTCTCTCCTCCATTTCTCTCCTCTCTTCTTGGTTTCTCACTTTCTTACTCTTTTTCTCTCACCCGTCGCCGTTCCTTCTCCGTTTTCCAGCACCGGCGAGGCTCCGCTACCCTTCCCATCTAGCTCACCCTCTGGTGGCGTTCGGTGGAGGTAGAAGGGAGCTAGGTCTCCCTCGTTATCTTCTTTCTGTTTCTTTCTTCCTTTGGCAGAATCGCGATTTCGCGATTCTTTTTTTATATATATAATTTATTTTATTATTATTTTATTCATTAAAATATTAAAAAAATCCAAAATATCATTAAAATTTTATATTTTATTCATTTAATCCATAAATAAATTTATCTGTCTTATTTCATCTTTTCGGTATATTTTTCTAATATTTTTGGGATAATTTTTCGATGTGAAAATTTCGATTAATTCCAATAAATTCATATCTTAATCAATTGGACTCGAAATTCAATATTTTTCTCATTATTGATCAAGATTTCTCAATTCCATATTTTCAATGAAATTTTTTCTTATCGAATTTATACCGAATTTCGATCTTTTGACTGTTTTACCCTTTAACGTGTTATGGACCAAACCAACAAAACTTCGCTTCACGAACCCTTTCTCATTTCGTGTTTTAAATCTTTATCTCCAATCTGAATGGTCAGAATCCCATTCATTTAATCTATGGCCATTTCAATCCTTCACTTGATCTTTAAATGCATTTGGGAATTTTTATTCATTTCTGTTGCATTTTTCACTCACGTAAAACTCTTCTTATGATTTAATTTGCATAAAACCATGTTTACATCACGTGAATCATAAGGAAATAAGATAAAAATTGGGTCTCACATAATCTTCCCCACTTAAGAAATTTGGTCCTCCAAATTAAAACCAAGTCAAATGGGTCCATAAACAACTCCGGGTATGTCTATCGCATCATACTCTTTAATTCTCATGTGACTTTTTTCGGAGTGTAATACTACCAAAGGACTTTGACTAGGGAGATCGTTTTAAACCTCGACACTTTCTCGACACTTTCTCCTCCCTATTTAATGCCCGAATCGATTTTTTTCATCATACGACCTACTCTCTTTGAGCTTCAACAGTCTCCATCTCTTGTCAGCATAACTTTTCTGTCTGCTCTGAGGTATTCTCCATCACTCACAATCAACTCAACACCTTCAGAGACTTATTATACCAATTCGGGAGCAATTCTCTATTTGTCACTCAGTTCTTCCTATCCAAGTAGGGGAAACAACTCCTACGGCCATACAATACCTCATATAATGTTATCCTGATACTCAGGTGATAACTGTTGCTATTGGCGAATTCAATTAGTAGCAATTGATCATCCCAAGAGCTTATAAAATCAAGGGCACACGCTTTCATCATATCCTCCAGAACCTGTACAGTCCTCTATGACTGACCATCTGTCTGAGGACGAAAAGCTGCGCTAACACTCAATCGAGTTCCCAAAGCTTCTTGAAAAACGTTCCCAGAAGTGGGAAGTGAAGCGAAAATCCCTATTTGATATCATGCTCCCTGGGACGCTACATAATGTTTCACAATTTTTTGTACACATAAATCCACCTACACACTCAGAGTATCTGGGGATTTCATAACCAGAAGGTGGGTAGACTTAGTCAATCTATTGACTATCACCCAGATAGCCTTGTGATTCCTGCGGTCCTCTATAACCCATTACAATATCCATGGTAACTTGCTCCCATTTTCTTGTCGATATAGGTAGAGACTACAATAACCCTGCAAACTTCTATTGCTCTACCTTAATCTGCTGACCTAGGAGATACTTCTACACAATCTCTACAATGTCTTTTTTTTCATATCTGACCACCAATACCCTTTTCAGAGATTCCAATATATTTATTACTTCCCGAATGCACTGTATATCCCAAAGAGTGAGCTTCTGACAATAATACTATCTCATCAACTGTGGTCTTAGGGAGCACTTATACTATCTCTGAACCTCAGTAAGCCATCATCACTCACTGTGAACTCTGTCACTGTACCCTTCTTAATCTAACCCACACTATTGAAACCTTGTCGATCATCACGCTAAGCCTGTCAAATCCAGTCACTCAAATTCGATTCTAATCTCAGGCTAGCTATCACACAATCACTGTCATCATCAGAAGGGACCACATCACTACTGAGGCTCACAACTGCTCTAGCAGCACACGCTCCTTGACCCTCATCTGTGATACGATCCCGAGGCTCTTTCTGCTCAAGGCATCAGCCATTACATTAGCCTTTCTTGGGTGGTACAATTTCCACAATCATAATCCTTTAAAAGCTCTAACCATCTATGTTATCTCATATTCTACTTTTTTTGTGAAATTATATTCTCAAGCTTTTATGATCAGTGCATACTCGAACTTTCTCACTGTGTACATAGTAGTGCCATTTACTCAGTACAAACACTACCGTTGCCAACTTTAAATCATGGGTCGGATAATTTCATTTATGATCCTTAAGTTGTCTGGACCCATAATCAACTATCTTCCCATTTTGCATCAATACACAGCCCAATCCTTATTTTAAGGTATCCATACACACTGAAACCTTTGGAACTATTGGGTATAGTGAAAATAATTACGGTGGTCAGTTCATACTTCAATACACCAAAACTCACCGAAGCTACTTTCATACTTATCATCCCACTCGTATGCAATCTTTTTTCGAACGAGATGTGTCAACTGAGCAGCCCTTTTCCAAAAACTCTCAACAATTCAACTGTAAAATAGTTTCAGTTGCTGCTCATGCTCTTCCCTGGACTTCGAATATAGCAAAATATCATCACTAAGGATGACCACAATTTAGTCTAGGTAAAGTTTAAATACCTTATTCATCAATGCCCTAACGGTTACGAAAATCATTTTGGGCACATTCACATTCCAAATTCTTAACGGATGTTACCCAGAACTTTTATCCAATCACTCCGACAATTGCTTCTTTAGTCATTCCGGTTCCACTAATACCTTTTTATACCATGGTTAGGATACCGGCTCCGTACCAGGTACCAAATCAATACAAAACTCAATTCCTTTAATTGGTGGCAACCCTGGTAGATTATCCGGGAAGATATCAGGAAACTCACTGACCATAAGGATATCTGTTAACTTCGGATGTGCCTTATCCATACCAACCACACAAACGAGAAAACATTCCCATCATTACTCATTCTGTGAGTACAATAATTTACTCCTTTAATTTCAATCGCTACACCCATTTCATTACTTATCAAAACTTGCCGTATACTTTTCAGGGGTAACCATATCACTATCTTAGGATAGAAATCTGAACAACAAAGTTTGCAGTAGATCAATTTATTCTCGAGTATTACTTTAAAATTATTCATATTCCATCGAATAAAATCGACTAACTTATACTTCTTCCCCACATTTTTGACTTATAATTTATTCACAATTATTCCGTTAATTAACCCTCCTTCATTGGGGTGCTAACTATCAGCATTGTGCCTAATGGTGTATGCATTCACATCTTTCTCTAATTTATATGCAAATGAGGGCGGTATGAATAAATGTATGGCACCAGGATCAATTAAGATAGTTGCTTCATTATTCACAATCAAGGTGGTACCCTCCACCACATTAAATGAAACATCAGTAGTGTCCTGGTCCAAGGCTTACACTCGCCCTCGTTCAACATCTTATTTCCGTGGTAACTACCACATATCCAACCCTACTCGGTAAAAGGTCGGGGTCCTCCAATCACAATACCCCTCAAAAGTGCTGCAATTGGATACACTGAGGCCTTACCAATCATCTTACCCCGTGACTCGTCAACTCTAATCTCTTACTAAGCTATCTTTTTCCCATTCTGACATCTTTGTCATCCTCTATTCTCTTTCTGTCTCTATTTCGGCCCTTACTACCTTTCCCAATATCAAAGGCATGCAACTCATGATTTTATTCACACAACTGTAGTCTACGCACTGCCTCAGCATAGGTAGTGATATCTAACAGGGCCAATCAGACTCTAATTGACAATCTGAGCCCTTCTATAAACTTTCAGACATCTTGACTCCCACTGTTCATAGTGTCGGGGTCATACCTGCCCAGGAATATAAACTGAATTTCATACTCTTCAATCAATTATTTCCTCTGGGTCAGAGTAAAGAACTTTATCTGTAAGTTCCTATAAGCAGTGTCCGGGATATTCTGTCATCGTAATACATCTAGAATTATTTCTCATGTCAACTCTGGATGTCTAACTCTTAAAATGGGTCAAGCGGACTTCCAACAATGCTCCGACTCACCTCGTATCCAATGCATACTTTGAGCAAATAGCTCCCAAAATATTCTCCACACTTCGCTCCAACCTCGCGAAGCGTGTCTCAAGACTGTCCAATCTCTCTGTCAGACTCTATACGGCATACTCAATACCAGCCTCCACTTCAATCTCATCTTGAGTCTCGAGCACATGTACTCTCGCCCCTTTACCATAGCGGCTATCAATTATAATAAATAGATTCTTGCATTCAAAATCAAATTCTTAGCAGCAATTTCATCTCGATATACACAATTGTATCTAAGCAAAGCACAGTACATAGGGATGTAAACTTCCTTAACCGCTAACACCGACTCATATCAAGCCAACTCAGCTTTGATACCACCGATTGTCACGACCCAAAAATCAGAGTAAATTTTTCGTTTTGCTTTCATATTGAATTCTTACCTTCCTCTCATCATGACCATCCAACCAATAGTTGGGCTATGATTCGATTTTAGTCCCCTCACACAACTTACTATTTCATTTCCATGTTACATTCATAATTTCATTTACATAACCTTACATCCCCGATATCATATACGTTTACAGTACTGTGCATTTACATATTTAGATACAAAACTATACAAAATGTGTATATCTGACCCTCGATGGGATGCAGCAGATACTAAGAATGCAAGTCCTCAGTTGCTTACAAACTACTGTGAGTGCTCTGAAAAAGAGGGATAATAAAAGGTGTGAGCAACCGCATGCTCAGTAAGGCAATTATGTAAGTAAGTAGATAGCTCCACTATCTACATGCTCATAATGCCATGCCCTTAATTCCATTTCTTTTCGTTTAAAGCTCATTCACGATATCATGCACACATCAATGCCATAGTTTATCAAAGCTATTCGTGCTTATGGAAATCATGTAGCACATGCCTCAATGGCATCTCATGTAAAATCATACAACACATGAATTAAATCAAAATCATGCATTTACAATTAAAGCATGGATAACCTCCTCATGCTAAAACCTTTCATTTCATGAATTATAAACAAGAATGGAAAATACATCATGCTGTGTTTCTACAAAACTGTAGAAAACATTTTAATTCATTTCATGAATACACATCCATCACACTCATCAAGACTGAACCCCTCTCTCGGGTGATCCTGATCCACATAAAATCATTTATTTCAAAGCATTTTCGAAAACATTGAAAATTACATTTATTCACAACAAAACCAATATCATCAGTCAGGATCCAACTCCTCCCTCGAGTGGTCCAAACTCACATAAAATCCACGCATTCTCAAACTTTCAAAACATCAAATAGTAACATGTGAGACTAGGCAATATATATCAATATCACAGGAAAATAACCAGGAGTATGGCCATATACGCGTGATCCCACTGCTACACGGATCCTATATGCGGGGTCTCACCACTATCGAGAACCACCTCGGGAGGTGGGTCAGTCCATCTCAAATGTTCTGTCTGATATCTCGCATCCGAAGATGCCACTTACATTCGAAGATGCCACATAATCAATCCCATCACGGTACAACGTACTTCATGCTACTTGCATGGTACAACATACTCTGTGGACCCATATCTCATATCAATAATCGTGTCTGTCTCAAAATGCACGTGCGAGCATATTTAATCGACGTGACACACAGTCTACTTGACGCTCCAAGCATGGCTCATCGCATGTCTCATAAAATCAGTGCGAGCGATGCTCCAGGACTCTCATAAAATCAAGGAAAATCTCGTGCGAGCAAAGCTCCAGCAAGTGTTTTATAAAAATCTCATAAGATCTAGTGCGAGCTAAGCTCCAGCACTCTGTCAAAATCATATAAAACTAGTGCGAGCTAGGCTCCAGCACTGTGTCATAAAAATCAAGTGAAAATTTAGTGCGAGTTAGACACCAGTACCCTGTCACGAAAATCTTATGAAAATTTGGTACGAGTTAGACTCCAGCACCTATGCATGTAAAACTCTAGTGCGAACCCTTGCTCCAACACTAATGGATGCATCGCACAAATCAAAACTCGTGCGAGCTAAGCTCTAGCACTTCTTATGCATGTCAAATCAGTAAAACTAGTGCGAACAATCGCTCCAGCACTTTTTTCTGCTTATCATGTCACACAAATCGATGCGAGCAACCACTCCTGCACCATTATGCATACTCACAAACTCAGATATAGTGTGAGCAAGGCTCCAACACCATCTGTTTCCATATAAACTCGATAGTTGGCCCTTTTTCCTTATAAATTTCATTTAAATCTAAATAACACTTACGTAGTATTATCTTGTGAAATTTATGCAAATACTGGCCAATCTACCAATTTGTTTTGCTAAAAAATCACGAAAATTCTTCAAATCATGCATGTCATGTTTTCACCATCCTTAGGTGAATTTCCCTTAATAGGGGTAAAATAGTCTTTTACCTATTCTGAGTCCTTAAAATTTTTAATCCATTTCTAGGACCTTTATACATTTTCAGTGTATATAAAAAGCAATTAAGAATATGCGTAGCTACCTGTAGCTACTCACAAAATTCCCTTACCTTATTTTTCTACATAATCTGACCTTTTCACAGATGTCTCGTCACACAGTCCGATTTGCTCCAAATCAAATCTCCGAAGCTGCGTATAATTATTTTTTGGGTCAGAAATTATTCAATTTAACTATATTTCATAATTTCTGAGCTTAATTCAAAGTATTAGGCCCGTTTATAATCTTTGGCCCGATTGCATCTTAATGGCCTTAAACCCATTTTCCATTTACTATTCACATTATCGAGGCCTATTCGACTCATTGGGCTCATCAATATTTATTGTGCCTCGTTCTAAGCTCTCGTATAACTCAATTAATTATTTACGACAATTTATCTCAAATTTGAGAATTTAATTCATTTTATACGGAATTAATCCGTAATTTGTGCGATAATTTTCAAACACGCATAACTATACAAATTGTCTTAAATGAGGGTTACTTACCCGAGATTCCATGATAGTACACAAATTGAGGTTGACTCGAGCTCTTGTTTGACGTCAATTGTCGAGCTACACAATTACAAATTTTTTTGGGTCAATTTTCAGTCAAATATTAATCATATTAAATATTATAAAATTTAAATCGGTTAATTTCAACCGCTTACCGGCTTACCCGTAGCTCCATTGCATCAGTGAAATTTTTCCCAATTTTTTCTCTTTTTTTTCCCTTTTTCTCTTTCTTTTTCTTCTTTCTGGCTGAACCGATTCAGTCCGGTTCAGGCCGGTTCAGACCGGTCTGATTCAGCCTGGTTCAGATCTGTCCGATTCAGCCCGATTTAGTCCCGTCCGATTCTTCGTCGGCTTCCGTCTCCAGTAGGTCCGCGACACTGTTCGATGCATAGATCTATCCTTGGTTTCGCCAAGACTAGCCGAAAAGTGGCCTGTCCAGCCTATTCTCTCCTCGGTGTCGATGCCATCTTTCTCTCGTGTCGTTCGACGCCGTTTCTCGTCGATCCATGATAATTCTATTTTTAATAGAATTATTTGTGCTTAGTTTCCTAATTATTTATTTAATCTCCATATTATTTTATTAATAATCCCCTTAATTTAATTTAAATTCTTTAATGTGCAGATAAATTAAATCTTGATGAAATTCAATCGTTTCAGTAAAAATCGGGCTGAAAACGAGCTAAAGGAGACTGGACTACTTCTAATTTACAGATCGAGTCATCAGTCGTCTGGACATGCATGATGCTAGGTGTCCGTATTTTATTTGCTCCGAAATGATAAGATCGAAGGACACTGTGCCAACCTTCTGGAAGGCATACGCCGGGCAACATCGCACAGCCAATTGGATAAAAAGACTGATGACGTGGAAATATCTACTCTACAGTAAATAAAATGAAGACAAGTGGCCAAACAATGCCAACTCATCTAGGATGAAAAAATTACCATTGCACCCCTAAGTGTGTGTATAAATAGAACATGATGGCTATTGAAAAAATCAAGTAGGTAGCCTAGGGTAAAATTTAGGGTAGGAGTAGTGTAGAGTAATTTAGGAGTAGTTTTAGTTTTAATTTTTCTTTTAAGCTTTTCCGATCACTTTCTTTTCCCACCAATTGTTATTTTATTCTTGTTTAGCTACTGTTCATTTTAATTTCCAATTGCTTTATTTTATGAATAGTTTCGTGGTTTCAATTTTCTTAGTTTTAGCATTAATTTTTATTTACCATGTTTTGTATTCTCGGTTTCACAAGTTTGTTTTTGTCCAAGTTTAAGATTTAATAATTTTTTTTTTTTACAAAGTTCATCTTCACAATTAGGTTACATTTCCATTTTTCCTTCTCAAGCTCTCGAGTTTGCATGTTATGGGTAGAATCGAGAGACCTTTTTTTTTACAAGAATCATCATTTCATTAATACTTTCTAATTCTTATGCTTTCTTACATTCGGTCTTTCTTGTTACTCTTTAAGTGGTGTATTGCATGATGATTGGCCTAAAGCAAATGGGATTGGTTAAGGCTGAACTGAGAAGAATGCTTGATAGTGGCCACTGGATTTTTCATTTTCTTCTTTACTGCCCTTTTCACTATAATTTAGTTTAAGATTAAGCAGCTAGTTTAAGACCGTTTGTGCATTGATTTTTCTGTTCTCTTTCATTTTGCAGAGGTTGAGTGACAGGAGGAAGTTGCTGGTTAGTGATAAACTGTACTAAACATAAGATGGACTGCACCATAGCAGTGGACCAAACCAGCAATCCATACCTCTGTTATCCCCTGTTTTAGAATGCTTTTACTGTTCATCTTCTTTCTTTTGTTTAGTTTTTAGTTTCAATCATTTTAAGTTTTTTTTGTTCTTCACTTATTGTGGTAAACTTACATTTTAATAATGTTTGCTGGTCTAGTTTGCTGAGCATAGCAGGAAATACGTTGCTATAACTGAGCTATTGTGGAGGTTGTAGGAGCAACACAGCTACAGTTGGGCATTGCTGGGTGTCCACTGGTGGACTCAGGGTGCTGGCATGGTTGATGCTAATGCAGGATCGCAGCCTGGAGTAGCACTTAGGGTAGACGACAACAACACCTACAGCAGTATATGACAGAACATAGAGCAGCAGCTGGAGCATGTTGTGATCAACACAGTCTATCGAGGACCCGTGTATCAGAAAATCGTGCAACAACAACTAGATGTAGGGAGGCAGCCTGGATGCAACACGGACAGTAGCTGGAGCACCTGTGCATTAGCTGGGCAAAGGTCGTGGACATGTAGCAGTTAGCTGGGCAGACCGAGGACAAGTAGCGAACATCAGAAGTGAACCTTACCTGGAGGAGTACCTGGGAATGTAGAAGAGACATGAACAGTACATGCATGGTTGGGACCACTTGGATGGCTTCCTTGTTAAGGCCACGTTTGGCTAATCATTCCCTTTGCAAATGTTATATTTCATATTTTAATTAGTCTAATTGTTTTAATCTTTTATTAGTTGTTAGTTTTTATTAAATGTTAGGTTATGTAACGACCCTTGAGCCTTGAAAATCGGGGGATTTTTTTTTTAACTTCGACTTACAACTTAATCCTATATTCACTGGCTGTATTCCTGTTCAGTGTCAATCCTTAAAAATATTCCATTTCATTTATTCTTATACAAGTTTCATCCCAACACATTACTTTCAATAGATGTCTGTGCATACAAATGGTCTGGTAAAGAGATAAGAATGTATACCTCACGCATGTACAAAGGTAGTCTGGGAAAGCTCATATCCACCAGCCTACGTCGTCTACTGTAATTCACTACAAAGATCTGAGAGGTAGAGGGGTGATTTTTTGGGAAAAAGCCCAGTAAGAAGATGTATTTAAAAACGGTCCTAGTAATTCAAATATATAGAAAACATAATAATACGTAAAATGATTACTTTCTGAAATTAATATAAAGGACATTCAAGGATTAAGGAAAAATCGAAAACAACGAGATTCAAAACATAATTCTCTAAGTACGTGAACTTATCAGATATTACGTAAACTTTTCGTATAATCAGAATTTCAAATCAAGAATATATGTCAAATCACATAATATAAAATCATATTCTGAAAATAAAGTTTAATTTTAAAATAGAGACTACATCGGCCCATATAATTATCATGCGGCAAATAACCAAGTCATCCTCCGTAGAGGGAATTCAGAACCTATGGCCATGGTAAGGCTGTAGACGGAATCAAGGTCGTACAGCATTCAGACACCCGAAGGTGAAGTTCAGGCCCCACGAGGGTGAAGTACAGGCATCACGAGGGCAAAGTTCAAGCGCTACGAGGGCGAAATACAGGAGCCACAAGGGCGAGATACAGGCACCACGAAGGTGAAATACAGGAGCCACGAGGGCGAGATACAAGCGCCACGAAGGTGAAATATAGGTGCCACACAGGCGAGTTTCAGATGCCACACAGGCTAAGTTGACATGCGTAAGCATACAACATAAATGGCCCTTAGTCTCAAAACATACAACAGTTTTCATACGCGAAAACATCGAAATAAAATTATCTTATTTGAAAGATCATTTCAGAAGACATGCTCTTATTTAGAAGTCAAATTCAGAAATATGCAATTATTCAAAAACATAAATACAGAGAGCATATTCTTGATCAGAAATATAAATTTAGAAACATGCATGAAAATCATACTTCATGTCTATGTAAGCCTTCCCTAATCATGGTTCAGAAAGTAACTATTACCGTTTTAAATTATATCCCCTTACCTCGATCTATCAAAAATCTCAAATTCGAGTGTTGATGCCTCCTAGTATCTCCCTTAAATCCTTCTACGATTCTCCTCGGTGTCTGTCCGTAATCCTTGATTACTTCGACTTAGCGAGTCGACGGGTCCAGCCCTCCGATTTTTCTTCTTCTGTTCATTTCTTCCACAACAAATACTCTTCATCCTCACCTCCGCTTCCTCTGATTTCCAACATCACCAGCATCACTCCCATGCCTCGGCCATCTTCCTTCATCGCTACTGACTCCTTCTCGTCTTCCATCGCCACTGCTTCAACTCATCTTGTCGACCCTGCTCCCATGTGCTTCAGTCATTTCTATCAACGTCATCATCATCGTTGTCGCCTCCCGTAAGCTTCTGTTCCTCATTTTCCTCACTTCCCTCGGCCACTTCAGCCATCACCTCCTCCACCATCATCATCTCCACCATTCTGTTCTAGTACTACCCTCATCATCATCACCTCTCACAGCCTCTGCTCTCCTTTGTTTGCTTCCCTCTCACTGTTAACTCTTAGCCCATCCTTTTGCCTCTCGGTTTGCAAGAACTTCAGGGCCAAGCTCTCTTTGTTTCCAGTCCCGCATCGACCCCTGTTCTCCTCCCTCCTTTCTGTTTTCAAGCTATCATTCTTAGTAGCCTGAGGAGGAAACTTCCACTGATCCAGTCTCTCCTTCTCAGTCTCCCGTTCGTGGCTGTTTTCAG
Organism: Firmiana major; assembly: GCA_033439115.1. Lineage (NCBI taxonomy): Eukaryota > Viridiplantae > Streptophyta > Magnoliopsida > Malvales > Malvaceae > Firmiana > Firmiana major. Next base: position 38,271,586 of record CM065902.1, read on the forward strand.
CCTTTCGTCTCTGCTCGAAATCGATCTTCTACCTTTTTGCTTTACTTTTTCATTTCCTTCTATGTTTTATTTCCTTTCTCAGGTTCCCTACTTTCCTTTTCCTAACCCACTGAAAACCATCTCATCACCACCTCATGCACACGTTTTTTGCTTCAGGTTTTCCTACTGTCCTTCCACGCTTTCTTTCTTTTCTTTCTTTTCAGTTCAGACTATATTTTATTTCCTCTACAGTGGCTATCCATCCTACATATATAAATATATATCACGTATACACTTATGTATATTTAAATATATATTTATATATTTAGGTATACATATACGTATATATCTATATATCTAAATTAAATTGGGAAATACTTATAGCAGCACATGTAATTATTTATATATATACATACATGTGTGTGTCCATGTACTTAAATAAATTATTTATTTATTTATTTAGTTGTTTATTTATTTACTCATTTAATTTATTTTATTAATAAATTTTAAGTAGTTATTTTATACTGCACCATGTATTACGTTCAAAGCGTAATCAGCCTATTATTAGTACTTATCTAGTACGAAGGAATGTACACATATTAAATCTAGCTCAAAAATTTTATTTTTACACCCCATAACTATTTATTCCTTAAATCAAAATATTTTAGTAATTTAGCCTCATCCAAGTTTCTCATATTATAATTCAAATTAATTATCCACCAGTAAGCGCATTCTCCATTATTATTTAAACCGGATACATGAAAATACGTGGGGTTTACATTCTCCCCACCTTCGGAAATTTGGTCCCCAAATTTAATATTACTTTAGCCTTTAAACAATTACGGGTATTTCTCTCATATTAAACTTTCTAATTCCCGCGTAGTCTCTTCCAAAGCATGGTACTGCCACAAAACTTTGACCAGAGGAATCGTCTTAAAATAAAATATCTTCTCTTCCCTATCCAGTATCCGAACCGATTTCCCATATGTGTCCTATCCTCTTTCAACTCCAGTGGTTCATACTTTACCACAAGAATTAGACCTGGATGATACTTGCAAAGCATTAAAGCGTGGAAAACGTTATGGGTACTCAATAATTCTAGTTGTAACTTCCATCTATTAGCTCATCTACTACTCGGTTTAAGACCTTGAAAGGTCCGATGTATTGAGAACTCAGTTTACCTTTCTTCCAACTCTTGCTATACCCTATCTTTAAGCTGCTGTCATATGAGGCTTTTAGTCACACTTCCAATTATATCTCATAGTGTCCCTTTCAATTATATCTCTTATTGTCCCTGATTGCCAATATATCTTCAGAAGATTTGATAAATTCTATTATTCTCCGAATGTAGGGTATGTAGGTAAATGAGTCTCTGACGACATCAATTTCCTTTAATTGTAGATCATTTGATATACAATTCTGTTTTTAAATCTCAACAAATTATCAGTACCAATACTCAAGCTAGTTACAACACTCATCTGGGTCTGATTAGCTACATCAATAAAGTGTTTATCATTGCACTGAGCCTACCCGATTCATTCAAATCAAGTCCAGTTTTTTTTCAACTCTCAGGCTCGCTAATACGATATAAGTGTCAATATCAGAAGGGAACCACATCCAATTGAGGTTCACTAAATATTTTAATAACTCTTGTCCTTGACCAATATACAAAACATCATCTCAAAATCACTTCTGCTTAAAGCATTAACTCGAGTCATTTCCCACTGATCTATAATCTTTATTTTTGGAGGATCTTATTAACTCCCATTTTTTATACAAAGGGACCCAGAAAGCTCTGGATCTTCTTAACAATTAATGCTTGTGCACTCCAAAGTGGATCACCTGGTCTGATAATCTCTTTTTCATGTAATCCTTATAATTGCTTCTTCAACATTTCTAATTTAATCAAAGCCACTGAGTACAGTGGTCTGAATAATTAATTCGATGCCAGGTGCTAAATCAATTTCAAAACTTCACCTTTCAATTTAGTGGCAATTCTGATAGATCATCCGAATACGTGTCGAAAATCCCTCTGTCTACTAGGGTGTCTTTTTAATCCGTACACGCCCTAACTTTATCAATCCTGTAAGCAGTGTGACCTTCACTTATACCTTTAGTTCTGTAATTCATCCTTTCAGTTACGGTGATTTTATTGTTTCATCCTCGCTGCTTCATTAGTACATCTATTTTCTGTCACTCTCTTAACCATTTTATTTTCTTAGTAACCTCGAAATATGCATTCCATATCATCACAGTTGCGTCTTGCGCTCTGCTTCCTTAAAATAACATCCAATGGAGCTCACTTAGCTCAGTTAAAGATCTTAGTGCCTCCTACGAGTTTCCTGAACTTCTTCTGTGTCACATCTCTACTTATCCGAATTATACTCCTTCCAATTCTATTTACTTTCGTATTCCCTTGCAGACTTGTTTCCTTATGTCTGATTCACTCATTTCATCTATAATTGCCACTTTGTTTCATTTAGAATGTGTTGTCATCTAAGGGCCTTCAGAATATATCTAATGTAATTTTCTAATGTCGACTCTCGGATTAAATCGGGGAACTTTCCTCCGAGTTTGACTTTCAATTTAGATACTGATGCTACAAAGGCTACTTTCTTAATAGTAGCACACTCTAAAAATCTATGTAGCTTCTCCAATTCTTTAACACCAAAGTTGTAACAGCAACTTCCTCGGTAGAGTTACTTCTAAAATCATCAAACTTTTCTATCTCATTCATTCAACACTCTGAATCACTGAATTCTTAACCTTGTTGAAAAATGGAGGCTTAAACTCTTGAAACTGCCCCCAGTCTATTAAGCTCATAGTCATACTCTAAGAATCCATCCAAGTTTTTCGATTTAATTTTTCAGTTTTCTATTACCATTGGATTCTTGATTTCAGTATGTAATAGCATACTATCATCCGAAATAAGCTTGGTCTCTATCCGTTAGTGAACTTATAGACATTCTTGCCTACACTACCCATAACATTAAGTCATACATTTTCAAGGATATAAATCATAATTCATACTTATTGACAGATCGATTTCCTTGTGCTAGACCCATAAATTCCATTCATAGTTTCCTTAATCTCATTCATTCAGTTGTCTATAACTACTAGGTCCTTTATCCCATTTATTAATGGCAGTCTGCAGTTCTGGAACTATCTCTTCTAGTGTAGCTCCTACATCCTAACCCAAGTCATCATCACTCTATCGTGTAGCTACTGGAGCAAACATATTTTTAGTTCTGAAACATCTCTATAGGCTGTGCAGGCGTATCGGGAGTAATCTGTCTGTCTATTCTTTCGTCTACCTCATCACCTAACATAGCCTGTATCCTAATTTTTTTTTCATAATATGTTTAATACTCCGCTCGGTCTTAGCAAAATGTATCCCAGTATCATCTGTCCTTTCCACAGGACCTGATGAAGCACGCTCAACATCAGTTTCAATCTCAAAATCATTTATGAGTCTCTTATGACAACTCTGCAAGATTCTCAGGCCTACCTCTACGACCTCTAGCCCGTGATCTAATTCCTCACGTAAAATAAACATTAAGTCTTAACTTAATTAGGTATACTTAGTCTACAACCAGACAAGCACAGACATTTGGGATGTAATCTTATCCTTATTATTGACACTGACAGTACTAGACAGCCTTTGCTATGATACCACTTAAACTGTAACGACCCTTGACCCTTGAAAATCAGGGGATTTTTTTTTTCAAACTTCGACTTGCAACTTGATCCAATATTCACTTAGGCTGTATTCCTGTTCAATGTCAATCCTTAAAAATATTCCATTTCATTTATTCTTAGACAAGTTTCATCCCAGCACATTACTTTCAATAGATGTCTGTGCATACAAATAGTCTGGTAAAGAGATAAGAATGTATACCTAACGCATGTACAAAGGTAGTCTGGGGAAGCTCATATCCACCAGCCTACGTCGTCTACTGTAATTCACTGCAAAGATCTGAAAGGTAGAGGGGCGAGCTTTTGGGAAAAAGCCTAGTAAGAAGATGTATTTAAAAACGGTCCTAGTAATTCAAATATGTAGAAAACATAATAGTACGTAAAATGATTACTTTCTGAAATTAATATAAAGGACATTCAAGGATTAAGGAAAAATCGAAAACATCGAGATTCAAAACGTAATTCTCTAAGTATGTGAACTTAACAGATATTACGTAAACTTTTCATATAATAAAAATTCCAAAACAGGAATATATGTCAAATCATATAATATAAAATCATATTCTGAAAACAGAGTTTAATTTTCAAATAGAGACTACATCGGCCCATATAATTATCATGCGGCAAATAACCAAGTCATCCTCCGTAGAGGGAATTCATAACCTATGGCCATGGTAAGGCTGTAGACAGAATCAAGGTCGTACAGCATTCAGACACCCGAAGGTGAAGTTCAGGCGCCATGAAGGCGAAGTACAGGCGCCACGAGGGCGAAATACAAGCGCCACGAGGGCGAAATACAGGCGCCACGAAGGCAAAATACAGGTGCCACAAGGGCGAGATACAGGCACCACGAAGGCGAGATACAAGCGCCACGAGGGCGGGATACAAGCGCCACGAGGGTGAAATACAGGCTCCACGAAGGTGAAATACAGCGCCACAAGGGCGAGATACAGGCGCCACAAAGGCGAAATACAAGCGCCACGAGGGCAAGATATAGGCGCCACAAGGGCAAAATACAGGCGCCACACAGGTGAGTTTCAGACGCCACACAGGCGAAGTTGACATGCGTAAGCATACAACATAAACGGCCCTTAGGCTCAAAACATACAATAGTTTTCATATGCGAAAACATCGAAATAAAAAAATCTTATTCGAAAGATCATTTCAGAAGACATGCTCTTATTTAGAAGTCAAATTCAGAAATATGCAATTATTCAAAAACACAAATACAAAGAGCATATTCTTGGTCAGAAATATAAATTTAGAAACATGCATGAAAATCATACTTCATGTCTTTGTAAGCTTTCCCTAATAATGGTTCAGAAAGTAACTATTACCTTAAATTATATCCCCTTACCTCGATATATCGAAAATCTTGAATTCGAGTGTTGACGCCCCCTAGTATCTCCCTTAAATCCTTATACGATTCTCCTCAGTGTCTGTCGTAATCCTTGATTACTTCGACTTAGCGAGTCGACGGGTCCAATCCTCTCGGTAAATTTCCCGGGGCTCTTCCCCGAATTTTCAAAATTTAGTACACTTATTTTCTTTCCTCTATTTTTCCACTATTTTTAATAATATATATATATATATTTAATAAATATATTTATATTACTTTCTTCTTCTCCCCTTTTTTATTACTATTCATCCTTTTCTTTTATCTTTTCTTCTTTTTTTTCTTTTTTTCCTTTCCTTTGAATTTTCCTACCACTTTCCTTCCTTCTTCATTTCTATTTTGTTGGTTACTATTCATCATCTTTCTCCTGACCATCAGAGCTGCCACTCCTCTACAGTTGACAGTTCCTTCCGGCGCTGATGGTCTCTCCGGTCACGTCCTTTTCGGCCACCCGTTTCCAGCTCTAACATGTTGGCCCAGAGCCTTTTGTTTTTTCTTCTTCTGTTCATTTCTTCCTCGACAAATACTCTTCATCCTCGCCTCCGCTTCCTCTGATTTCCAACATCACCAGCATCACTCCTATGCCTCGGCCATCTTCCTTCATCGCTACTGACTCCTCCTCGTCTTCTATCGCCACTGCTTTAGCTCAGCTTGTCGACCCTGCTCCCATGTGCTTCAGTCATTTCTATCAACATCATCATCATCGTTGTCCCCTCCCGCAAGCTTTGGTTCCCTATTTTCCTCACTTGTCTCGGCCACTTCAGCCATCACCTCCACCACCATCATCATCTCCACCATTCTGTTCCAGTACTACCCTCATCATCATCACCTCTCGCTGCCTCTGCTCTCTCCTGTTTTGCTTCCCTCTCACTGTTCACTCTCAGCCCATCCTTTTGCCTCTCGGTTTGCAAGAACTTCAGGGCCAAGCTCTCTTTGTTTCCAGTCCCGCATCGGCCCCTGTTCTCCTCATTCCTTTTTGTTTTCAAGCTATCCTTCTCGGTAGCTTGAGGAGGAAACTTCCACTAATCCAGTCTCTCCTTCTCAGTCTCCCGTTCGTCGCTGTTTTCAGCCTTTCGTCTATGCTCGAAATCGATCTTCTACCTTTCTACTTTACTGCTTCATTTCCTTCCATGTTTTATTTCCTTTCTTAGGTTCGCTACTTTCCTTTTCCTAACCCACTGAAAACCATCTCATCACCACCTCTTGCACACGTTTTTTGCTTCAGGTTTTCCTACTATCCTTCCACACTTTCTTTCTTTTCTTTCTTTTCAGTTCAGACTATATTTTATTTCCTCTACAGTGGCTATCCATCCTACATAAATAAATATATATCATGTATACACTTATGTATATTTAAATATATATCTGTATATTTAGGTATACATATACGTACATATCTATATATCTAAATTAAATTGGGAAATAGTTATAGCAGCACATGTAATTATTTATATATATATACATACATGTGTACACCTATGTACTTAAATAAATTATTTATTTATTTATTTAGTTGTTTATTTATTTACTCATTTAATTTATTTTATTAATAAATTTTAAGTAGTTATTTTATACTTCACCATGTATTACGTTCAAAGCATAATCAGCCTATTATTAGTGCTTATCTAGTACGAAAGAATGTACACATATTAAATCTAGCTCAAAAATTTTATTTTTACACCTCATAATTATTTATTCCTCAAATCAAAATATTTTAGTAATTTAGCCTCATCCAAGTTTCTCATATTATAATTCAAATTAATTATCCACCAATAAGCGCATTCTCCATTATTATTTAAACAGGATACATGAAAGTTCGTGGGGTTTACAAGTTAGTTTTAATATATTTGCATGTTAATTTAATTTTTAGTGTTAATTTTTAGTTAATGGTTAATTTTATATTATATGTTTTAGGATTTAATTTTATTTCATTAAATTTTAGATTAGCTTAATTTGCATTTTTATTAAGTAGTTTAATTACATGCATGTTTTAATTCTAGGATAGTTTAATTTTAGTTTAATTAATTTTGTTTCTTTATTTTTATATTTGTATTTTTAATTGTATTAATGAATTTTAACTGTTTTAATTATTTTTGTAGGTATTTTCTTTTAATTGCTTGGAGCACTGTAAGTAATTTTGAGCTCGATTTTATTTTCTTTAGTTTATAATTGTTATTATTTTAAGTACTTTTAATTTTCAGACTTAGTAGACCACCCACATTAAACTTCATAATTTGCTAGGATATACTTAGGATAAGATTAACTGGAAGTTAATTAGGCTAATCAACTTCTCTGTGGGACAATAATCTGGGACTCAAATCCCATTATTACTTGTATGACCCGTGCACTTGCGGATAATACGTTTAGATTCTACCAATCAGTGCCTGGATCGACACCGTTGTCACCCCCTCTGGCCGGTGGCAAGGCGTTCCCCCTTCCTCCGGCCTCCGATTATCTCTCTCCTCCATTTCTCTCCTCTCCTCTCGGTTTCTCACTTTCTCTCTCTTTTTCTCTCGTCGGTCACCGTTCCTTCTCCGTCTTCCAGGGCCGGAAAGGCTCGACTACCCCTCTTGTCTTGCTTCTCATCCAGCTCGCCCTCCGGTGGCGTTCGGTGGAGGCAGAAGGGAGCTGGGTTTCCCTCGTTGTCTTCTTTCTATTTCTTTCTTCCTTTGGCAGAATCGCGATTTTGTTTTTTTTTTTTATAATTTATTTTATTATTATTTTATTCATTAAAATATTAAAAAAAATCCCAAAATATCATTAAAAATTTATATTTTATTCATTTAATCCATAAATGAATTTATCTATCTTATTTCGTCTTTTCGGTATATTTTTTCAATATTTTCGGGATAATTTTTCGATGTGAAAATTTCGATTAATTCCAATAAATTCATATCTTGATCAATTGGACTTGAAATTCAATATTTTTCTCGTTATTGATCAAGATTTCTCAATTCCATATTTTTAATGAAATATTTTCTTATCGAACTTATACCGGATTTCGACCGTTTTACTCTTTAACATGTTCTGGACCAAACCAATACAACTTCCCTTCACGAACCCTTTCTCATTCCGTGTTTTAAATCCTTATCTCCAATCCGAATGGTCCGAATCCCATTCATTTAATCTGTGGCCATTTCAATCCTTCACTTGATCTTTAAATGCATTCGGGAATTTTTATTCATTCTTTTTGCATTTTTCATTCACGTAAAACTCTTCTTATGATTTAATTTGCATAAAACCATGTTTACATCACGTGAATCATAAGGAAATACGATAAAAATTGGGTCTTACACTACACCCACTCTAAGTGAACTAGACATTCTATCTACAAGTGCACGGGTCGTACAAGTAATAATGAGATTTGAATCTCGGATTATCGTCCCACAGAGAAGTTGAATTGCCTAATTAAGTACCGATTAATCTTATCCTAAGTATATTCTAGCAAATTATGAATTGTTGATAAGTGATCTACAAGGCTAATAGTACTGAAATTAATAAAAGCTATAAAATAAAGAACATTAAATATAGCTAAAACTACTTACAGAGCTCGAAGAATTTAGAAGCAAATACCTACAAAAGATAATTAAAACAGTTAAAATTAATTAACGCAAATAAACTAAAATGTAAAATATGAAAATAAAGAAACAAAATTAATTAGACTAAAATTAAACAAACTTCAAATAAAATATGCATGTAATTAAACTACTTAATAAAAATGCAAATTAAACTAGCCTAAAATCTAATAAAATAAAACTTCTATTAACTTAAAGAAATTCTTAAATCCAACTAAGAAATTAACTACCTATAAAATGATCCTAAATTAAATCTAACTCTTACTAATAAAACAAAATCTAAATAATGCATGAGAACTAAAATATTTTTGGATTTTAAATTTTTCAATTAAAAACTATATTACGAACTAATTCTATCTCTAACTTAATTCTAAATGCAACACATGAGTTTCTAAAAAAAATAAAATTACCATCCTAATGCAATAAAAAATTAACCATTATCCTAAATAAAACTAAACACTAATTTAACCAACAATGAAAATCTATTTTTCCTAACTTAACAAATAATGTAAATGGCATAAAAAATTTCCCAAACATGTTTAAACTAATTGCAACAGTAGGATGAAATGGCCAAACGTGGCCTTAAACACATTTTCAGCTAGCCTGTGGTCCCGATTTGTGCATTGGTACTGTGCACATTGTTCTCCAGGCGTTGTCCTCCTCTATGCTGCACGTCCTCGGCCTACCCATACAGCTGCACACACGCCAACCCAACCATCATCTCGCCACGTCCTGCTTCAGCCATGCTGACTATGTTACGCGTCCACTACACCAGCAAGCATTAACATAGCCTGCAATGCCAACTTCTGCTTCAGTACTGTCCTCTCGTCCAGCAGCTGAGCATGTCATCTTATTCCTCATCAGCTGTAGACCCGAGCAACATCATGCAATAATGCTGTCTCCTCTCTTGTTCCAGCTATGTGAGAAATGACCCTGCTGAATCTAATAAAAAACATAAGGTTAATGACAAGCTTAAATGATTAAAATTGTAATAGAAGAATTAACCGAAAACTGCATCATTCTGAATCAAAGAGGAGTCTAAAAACAATTGTACAATCGATAATGAAAGAAAACTGCAGTAAACAAGTTGGCATGAGCAGTGGAGCTATTGGAACCGGTCCTCGTTGCCTCATGCAGCTGGATCCTGCTTAGTTTTCCAACCAGTATCCATTCTACACAACCTGTGCCTTACAAAATGCAGCAACAAAGAACAAATCAATAGACACAAAAGTGAACAGTAAATAAGTTATGAAACATAGGAGAACAGAGAGGCAACATCATTTTCTGCCCTTGCACCTATGAGGTTCGGATGCCCCGAATGGAACTGCTCATCAACATTAATCACTGGCCAACAAAAAACAGAAACCAATACAGCTTGAAAATGCGAAAAAGAACAAATACAAAGCTAGGGAAAAACACAACTTGAATGCTGAAATGAAAGATGAAAACTAACACTCTAAATGCAAAAAATAAAATTGAATCCATGTAGTGCAGAAAAATGAAAATGAAAATGAAAAAAGAAACGCAATGCAATCACACATTTTAAGATTGAAACTGAAATAAAATAAAGAAAATGAATCAATTGGAAATTAACACAAAACTGTTAACACCCGTAGGCACATTAACATGGCTGTCTAGCATCCTTGGTTATTTTCAATTTTCGCTCCTCTTGCCGTGATTCCACATTGCCATTGATGTGGAATAATGCTCGGCATCACACCACATCAAAGCACCAGAACTGAAAGATAGAAATGGAAGAAGAGTAATCACCCAAATGATCAAATGACTCAAAGCAGAGAAACCATTGAAACCGAGAGCTTTAAACCATAAAAACACAAAAGCATTTCTTAACAAACCGAGCATGAAAATAATGAAAATGAACCTTAACAAAATCGAGCATAAAAAAATTGGAAGCGGTTACTATTAGCTAATGTGAAAATACCAAGAACTAGAAATGAAAAACAAACTTTTCATAAAATTGAATGAACAGTAAAATAAAGATGGTGGCTAAAAAAACTATTCGGGAAAGCTTCTAAAAACAAGGAAAAAATAAAAATAAAACTATTCTACCCTAACTACTTTTTTCAATTGCTACAATCTTCTATTTATACACACACTTAGGGGTACAATGGTAATTTTTCATCCTAGATGAGTTGACATTGTTTGGCCACTTGTCTTCATTTTATTTGTTGCAGAGTAGATATTTCCACATCATCCGTCTTCTAGTACACTTAGCTATGTGATGTGGTTCGACGTGTGTCTTCCAAAAGGTTGGCACGACGTCCGTCGATCTTATCGTTACGGAGTGAATAAAATACTAACACCGACATCCCACGTGTCCAGACGACTGATGACTCGGTTTGCAAATTGGAAGTGGTCCAGTCTCCTTTAGTCCATTTTCAACCCATTTTTTACTAAAACGACTGAGTTTCATTTGGATTTAATTTACCTGCACATTAAAGAATTTTAATTAAATAAATGAGATAATTAATAAAATAAATTGGAGATTTAAATAATTAATTAGAAAATTAAACACAAATAATTCTATTTTCATAGGTGTTTGAAAGACACACGGTAATATGGATGGTTCCTCCACCTGAATTGTAGGTGTTTGAAAAGGGGTTGTTCTATTACTTCTAAAGTGGTGCAACATACTGAACGGATTCTACGCTAAGCGAGCACCTATCTACAGAGTGTGTACCACTACATAGATCACAGGAAAGAAAATGACTTTGTACAAAATAAACAGGGTTAGGACTGGTGGAAGGATTATGCTGGGTACTGAGCGACTCTACCTTTTTTGTAAGGTTAGCTATTTGAGAGGTTAAGGTAGACAGTGTATCGAGCTCATAGATACCCACCAACTTCTTGGGCAGTTGCCTCTCGCGAGGACCATAGATAATTGTTAGCTCCCATCTTATCTAACAACTTGTAAGCTTCCTCCTCTGTTTTGGACATTAGAGCTCCACCCGCAGCAGCGTCAACGGTGGTCCTATTTTGGCTTGTAAGTCCGTTGTAGAAAGTCTAGACTTACAGCCATAAAGGTATGCCATGATGAGGGCACTTCCTAAGAAGCTCCTTATATCGTTTCCATGCTTCGTAAAGTGATTCAGAATGAAATTGGGCAAAGGAAGATATGTCACTACGGAGTTTGGCAATTTTAGAGGGAGGGAAAAACTTAGCTTAAAATTGATGGGCTAACTCGTCCCAAGTAGAAATAGATCCTAGAGGCAAGGAGGTTAACCAGTGTCGCGCCCTATCCCTAAGTGAGAAGGGGAATAATCTAAGCTTAAGCGCATCAGCAGATAATCCATTGTGCTTGAAGGTGTTACACATATCCAGGAATTGCCCGAGGTGAGCATGTGGGTCGTCATGCGAAAGCCCACTGAACTGTAGCGAGGTTTGGATCATCTGAAGGATTGCAGGCTTAATTTCAAAATTGTTCGCGGGGATAGTTGGTGGCCTAATGCCGGTATAATATCCTCCAATCGTGGTACTGTGTAATCCCCAACGGTCCTAATTTCTCTATTTTCTGCCATGATGTTTTGTAGTGGAGCTATTAATTTCCTAGGATCCTTTCAATTTTTTCTAAGAATTCGTTCAATTTCAGGATCTAGAGGAAAGCAATCAAAACTCTTGGCTCTATGCAAGCAAACATCAAAAAGTACTTAGACACTTTTTTTAAGTTTTTAATTTTTCAATTTTTTTGATAGAAAATTAACTAATCTAGATTAAAGCTCTAAATATTTACAACCTAAATATTTACAAGCCATAATTACACCTAAGCATAATTTCACCTATATTAATTAATCGCTAATTATCTTCCCTGGCAACGGCGCCAAAAACTTGGTACGAGACTACGCCCATTCTATGTGACCTAGACGTTCTATCCGTAAGTGCATGGGTCGTACAAGTAATAATGGGATTTGAGTCCCAGATTATCGTCCCACAGAGAAGTTGAAGTGCCTAATTAAGTACTGATTAATCTTACCCTAAGTATATTTTAGCAAATTATGAATTGTTGATGGGTGATCTACAAGGCTAATAGTACTGAAATTAATAAAAACTATAAAATAAAGAAAATTAAACAGAGCTAAAATTACTTATTGAGCTCGAAGAATTTAAAAGCAAATATCTACAAAAGATAACTAAAACAGTGAAAATTAATTAACGCAAATAAACTAAAATGCAAAATATGAAAATAAAGAAACAAAATTAATGTCACGACCCAATACTACCAAAATCAGTACAAATTTTTCACTTTTGGAAAATCTTTCTTACCTCTTCGTGACATATTCCTCTAAACAGGTCGGGCTGTGAATCAATATCAATATACCATTCAAACCATTAAGAAATATCACACGTAAACACACATACTGATATCATTAATTATATAATAGAGTGGTCGATATGTTTACACTTCACATGATTCTATATTTACATCTCCAAATATTCTTTCATATACAATACTGTGCTGTAAGTATACTAATACAAAATTCTGTACGTGGTGTATACCTGACAGTCGATGGGAAAAAAACTTATCAGCTATGCCGTCTACTATCTACACCCGCTATCTCTATGCTGGAAACACTGAAAGTGGGTGAAAAATGAAAGGGTGAGCTCCACATGCTCAGTAAGGCAATAATACAAACGAGTAGATAGCTATACTATCTACATGCTGATAAAAAAATCAGGATATATGTGAGCATGAGGTAAAAATAATGATATGCCATATATATATATATATATATATATATATATATATATCATCTGTTCTAAAACAGGAAATCGGCATATTAAAAACATGGAATAAGTCTCATGTGAAAACATCTCATGCTCAATGAAACAACACGTTTTAAAATACCGCATCTGGGTCAAAATATGATACACTCACAAACCAAATCCGTTTCAACAAAATTCTTTATTTTCAAATCTCCGTTATAAAACCACCTTTCTCACAAGGTTACAAATCAATGAAAGTCTCATAAAATCCCTCCATGGGAATAATAAAATCTCAATTGAAATCATAAGAAAATCGGGGTCTGACCCCTCCCTCGGGTCTACCCTGGTCTATCAAGACCAATAGTTATATCATGTGAGACATGTCAACGACTATATCGGTAATATCCAGGACTATGACCATAACCTCGTGATCCCTGGCACACGGATCCTAATGTGCGGGGTATCACACCTGAAACGGGAGGTGGGTCATCCTACCCGCCAGAACAGCATAATATCAGGATTGCGAGGGCAAGACTTGCTGTCTCGTGGCTAATGCCACTCCACTCCAACAATCCCCACGGTACAGCGTACTCCGCGTGATATACACGGTACATCGTACTCCGTGAACCCAAGCTCAATCAGGGGTGCCTGTAATAGGTCTTATCCACCCATTTCTAGTATGTCTCAATCTGCACGTGTGAGCATATCATCTCACTGTGACACACAGTCAACAGGAGGCTCCAACACGGCTATATGCATGTCATATAAATTCCTGTACGAGCGAAGCTCCAGCACGGCTCCATGCATATTCATGATATCTGAAAACCTCGTGCGAGCGAAGCTCTAGCACGGTTTCATAGAAATCAATAAAAATCTGCATACGAGTAGCGCTCTAGTACGACTTAAACTGATTATAAATTCAATTCAAATCCACGTACGAGCATTGCTCCAGTACGGATAGGTATTAAAACTCAGTGAAAACCTCGTACGAGAAAAACTCTAGTACGGTAGTCATATAAAACAAATCTGTAAAATAGTGCGAGCAAGGCTCCAGCACTCTGAGTATGAGTTAAAATATAAAATCCAGTGCGAGCAGTGCTCAAGCACGGTTACAACTCATATAACACTGATAGGTGGCTCAATTTATCAAAACATGTTAAATAAATATCAATTGGCACCAAACTTGTGCCCTTTTCACTTAAAACATGTAAATAATAGCCAACCTATCCATAAATTGCTTGAATTAAAGCAATATCATCATGAAAACATTAAAATCATGAAATTCATGCAATTTCATAGCCTTACTACCCTTTTTTGAAATTTTCCTAACTGGGGGCAAAATAGTCATTTTCCACTATTTCCATATTTTTCCGCAAAAATTATTATTCTGTTTTCAGGTAGCCTATTGAATTTAACGTAATGTAAATCCCCTCAAAATTACGTACAGCTACCTCTAAGTGTTCATAAAATTCCCTTACCTGGAATCACGCGCGAGCTTATCTCGACTCGATCGTACCAGGTTTCTCAGTCCAATTCGCTCGTCTACGGAGCTGCATATAACCACATATGGGTTCAGTTCAATATACAGATCAGTATTTCACTCTTACTGATGAAATCTAAAGCTCTGGGCTCGTTTTACTCTATTGGGCCCGATTGCACTTTAATGAGCCTCGAACCCCTTTTCAGCCTGTTTCCACTTTTAAATCCCTTCTTCGGGTTTACTGGGCTCATTTGATTTATCAATAATCATCGGGCTTTATTCCAAACTCAGTGGATAGCCCGGATACTATTTACGATAATTACTTTGAAATTTCAAATAAATTTCCTTTTTATGCAGAATTAATCCGTAAATCCGTAAAATAATCGAAACTCTGCATTAAAGGACTCATATTATCGTAATTAAAATGTACTTACCCAATATGGTGCGGGGTACGAAAATCGAAGCTAAATAGGCTCTCATTCGGGCTCTGTAGTGACACTGCACAATTATTTAAATTCGGGTCATTTTTCATCAATAAAATATTAAATTGAATTCCCGGGATTTATCCGCAGGTCAATCTCGACCCTCAGTCACTTACCCTAATTTTCGAGTCGTCCTCGGGTACACTTTCTTCCTTTTTTTCCCTCTTTTTTCCTTTTTCTTTCTTTTTCTTTTTCTTTTCTCCCTTTCCTTCCTTCTCGGCTACGGTGCCGTTTTGGCCCGTTTGCCATCGTCGGCGTTTTCGACCGTCTCGCCGGCAGCCAGTGGGTTCAACAGAACCATCTCGACCAGGGGAAGGCTCGGCTGGGCTGAATCGACGCTAGAATGCCGTCGTTCACCGGGACCGACGCGTTTTCTCCCCGAGACTTTCGGCCTTCGATTCGCCGGAAGTAGCGGTCGTCGGCGCGCGTTGCTGGTACCGTTGGAACCGCTGGGCTTCGGTCTACCTTTTTCGACCAGTAGCTGAGCTGGTCGGACGCCGGTGACTGGTCTGGGGTGTCGGGTTTCACGGGTTCCGTTTGGGTTTCGGTTTTCGCGGGTCTTCTCTCTCCCCGATTTTAGATTTTCGATTTTTTGTTTTTTTATTTATTATTATTTTAATACATTAAAATTTATTAAAATAATCCAAATATCCCAAAAAAATCTTGAAAAAATATTATTAAATTCATTTAATCAATAAATGAATTTATTAGTGTATTTTCGTCTTCTCGGTATATTTTTTTATTCTTTTCGGGATAATTTTTTTTGAATTAAAAATCCTGATTAATTCCAAATTAATTCCCGTAAATTTCAATAAATTAATATCTAGATCAATCGGCCTCGAATTTAAATATTTTCCTCGGTATTGATCCAGATTTCGCAAATTCCATAATTTATCGAAAATTACTTATCGAATTTATACCGAATTTTGGTCTTTTGACCATTTTACCCTTACACGGGTTCGGGACCAAATTGAATCGACTTTCTTTCATCAATCCACAATCTTTTCCCTATTTTCAGTCAACTCGATTTAATTCCTTAGACAACTTGTTGCTTCTTTATTTTTCCAATTTATCCATATTCGATTTTACATACATTATTTCGTTTGATCCACATTTTATCAAATCCGAATCAACCATCTTATGAATCCATTAACATATACTAATGTCATACAATATGGAAATCATAAGGAATATCATACAACAATTGCGGATCTCACAATCTCCCCCACTAAAAGAATTTGGTCCTCCAAATTAGAACCAAATCAATCAGTAAACAACTCCGGGTACTTCTCCTGTATCATGCTCTCTAGCTCCCAGGTAGCTTCCTCCGGAGTGTGATATTGCCACTGAACCTTCACCAGGGAGATCGTCTTGGATCGCAATACCTTCTCCTTCCTATCCAAAATCTGAACTGGTCTCTCAACATATGTTATACTGTCACTGAGCTCTAACGGCTCGTAGTGAATCACGTGTGACGGATCTGGATGGTACTTTCGAAGCATAGAAACGTGGAAGACACTGTGTACACCTGCCAACTCTGGTGGCAATGCCAATCTATAGGCCTTATCTCCCACTCGCTCCAGAATCTCAAAGGGTCCAATAAAACAAGGGCTCAGTTTACCTTTCTTACCGAACCTCATGATACCTTTGGAAGGAGAAACTCTTAAAAACATCGACTCACCCTCTGCAAACTCTAGTGGTCTGCGTCTCCTGTCAGCATAACTCTTCTGTCGGCTCTGAGCTGTCAGCAATCTATCGCATATCAACTTGACATCCTCAGTAGCCTGCTGTACCAAGTCAGGAGCAAATAACAGTCTGTCACTAATCTCTTCCCATCCAATAGGGGAACGGCATCTGCGACCATACAGTGCCTCATACGGTGCCATCCCGATACTCGAGTGATAACTATTATTGTAGGCGAACTCGGCTAATGGCAAATGATCATCCCAGGAGCCTCCAAAATCCAGCACACACGCTCTCAATATATCCTCCAGAGTCTGTATAGTCCTCTCTGACTGACCATCTGTCTGAGGATAGAAAGCGGTGCTAAATCTCAACTGGGTCCCCAACGCTTCCTGAAAGTGTTCCCAAAAATGGGAAGTGAAGCGGGCATCCCTATCAAAAACAACGCTCACTGGAACGCCATGTAGCCTGACAATCTCTCAAACATATAAGTTCGCCAACATACTCAGAGCATCTGTAGCTCTCATAGCTAAGAAATGGGCGGACTTCGTCAGTCTATCCACAATCACCCAGATGGCATCGTGACCTCTACGGGTCTTCGGTAATCCCATCACAAAATCCATGGTGACATGCTCCCACTTCCATGTCGGTATCGATAGAGGCTGCAATAATCTTGCAGGCTTCTGATGCTCTACCTTTACCTGCTGACAGACGAGACATCTCGCAACATACTCTGCTATGTCTCTCTTCATCCCAGACCACCAATAAACTCTTCGGAGAATCTGATACATCTTCGTACTCCCCAGATGTACTGTATACCTCGCTGAGTGAGCCTCTGATAAAATCATCCTCCTGATCTCAGGATCCTCGGGAACACATATCCTACCGCGGAACCTCAGTAAACCATCAGTACTCAATGCAAAATCAGTATCTGCACCTGTCTGTACCGCCTCATCAGCTGAATACATCCCTAATCACTCTGCTGAGCCTGCCGGATACGATCAATCAACTCCGGCTCCAATCTCAGGCTCGCAATGATCTCAACTCTGTCAATCTCAGGGGGTGCTATGTCCAAACTGAGGCTCGCGAACTGCACTAACAAGTCATGTTCCCGAACCATCATAAATGATACCAACCCTAGGCTCTTCCTGCTTAAAGCATCAGCCACTACATTAGCCTTACCCGGGTGGTATAATATCTCGCAATCATAATCCTTCAGGAGCTCGAGCCATCTCCTCTGTCTCATGTTCAGCTCCTTCTGCGAGAATAAATACTTCAGACTCTTATGGTCTGTAAAAATCTGAAACTGCTCACCATATACGTAATGGCGCCATATCTTCAGTGCAAACACTATGGCCGCCAACTCCAAATCGTGGGTCGGATAATTTCTCTCGTGATCTTTCAGCTGTCTAGATCCATAAGCAACTACCCTCCCATCCTGCATCAGTACACAACCAAGTCCCTGATGCGATGCATCTGTATATAGCAAGAAACCTCCTGAGCTGGTAGGTATGGTGAGAACTGGAGCAGTAGTCAATCGACGCTTCAGCTCCAGAAAACTCCTCTCACAGGCATCATCCCACACAAACTCAACATCCTTCCATGTGAGACGTGTCAACGGAGCAGCTAATCTGGAGAAACCCTCTACAAATCTCCTGTAGTATCCTGCCAAACCCAAAAAACTCCGAATCTCTGTGACTGTCCTGGGCCGCTCCCACTGAACAACTGCCTCTATCTTGGATGGGTCCACTGACACTCCATCCCTCGATACTACATGGCCCAGAAAAGAAATTTACTCCAACCAGAAGTCACACTTACTGAGTTTGGCATACAACCGTCTCTCTCTGAGGGTCTGTAACACTATCCTCAAGTGCTGCTCGTGGTCCTCCCTGGATCTGGAGTATACCAAAATATCATCGATAAATACAATCACAAACCGATCCAGGTATGGCTTGAACACATCGTTCATCAACGCCATGAATGCTGCGGGGCATTAGTCAACCCGAATGGCATAACCAAAAACTCATAATGACCATAACGGGTCCTAAATGCTGTCTTGGGTACATCCTCCCTCCGTATCCTCAGCTGATGATACCCAGACCTCAGATCAATCTTAAAAAAAGACCTGTGCTCCCCAAAGCTGATCCAAAAAATTGTCAATGCGTGGAAGGGGATACTTATTCTTAATGGTAACCTTATTCAACAATCTGTAATCCATACACAATCGGAGGCTGCCATCCTTCTTCCTCACAAACAAGACCGGAGCTCTCCAAGGTGATACGCTGGGTCTCACAAACCCCTTCTCAAGCAAATCCTGTAACTGCTTTCTCAGCTCTTCCAACTCAATCGGAGCCATCCTATACGGTGGTCTTGAAATCGATTCTGTACCAGGTACTAAATCTATTCCAAACTCTATCTCTCTGGCTGGAGGTAATCTTGGTAAATCGTCTGGAAACACGTCAGGAAACTCCTTAACCACTGGAATATCTCTCAAATCCGATCGTACCTGATCCGTATCAACCACATATGCGATGAATCCTTCAAAACATAAATCATAAAATTAGCAAAATTTATTGCTCCATTTAGAATAACACTGATTTCATTATTTTCAGGGAAATTTTACAATACATCTTTCGGGGATATTAAACGTTAACGTCTTAGAAAAATAATCTAACACAACACGATTGGCAGCCAACTAATCCATTCCTAATATGACATCGAAGTCCCTCATATACATCACAATAAGGTCGGCTGACATTTCTTTTTCCACTACTTTCAACTTACAGTCCTTGACTACATACTCTACTAGTTGACTAGTGTTTATGGGGGTAAGTATTAACAATTTACTACTCAGAGGAATAGACTCTACATACTTAGATAATTTACATGCAAATGAAGGCGATACGAATAAATGCGTGGCACCAGGATCAATCAAAACATATGCTTCTAAATCAAAGATCAGGATGGTACCTTTCACCACATCAGACGACTGATCTGCCGTATCCTGGTCCAAAGCATGAACTCGCCCTGTACCCATCACTTGCTTCCCTTTCACTTCGGCAGTAGCTCTCCTCCTCTGAGCAGGAATCTGAACTGGAGCTCTCTCCGGCTCCTTGCCCTTCTGTGGGGCAGTGTCCTATCTCTCTGGACAATCTCTCATCACATGCCCTGGCCTCCCACATCGATAACATACTACAGTAGTAGCTATAGGCACTGGACAAGGTCTGGTACATGATATCTGCCACATCGCCTACATCGATTAGTAGTAGGGCGTGGTCCTCCAATGACAATGCCTCTAGCTGGTGGTAAAGCCGGATGAACAGGGGGTCTATCTGTCCTCTCCTGAACCTCCTCAATCTTCGGCCTCTTATCAGAGAGCCGTACACCTCTCCTGAAAAATCTATCTCTCTCGGGTCTCTTCCGGTCTCTGTCTCGACTCCTACTGAACTTTCCTATCTCGGAGACGTTTCGCTCAAAATCCTGCTCACACAGCTGAGCTCTATGTACTGCCTCCTCATAAGTCGAAACATCAAAGGGAGCCAACCGAGATCTGATGGCTGGTCTCAGTCCATCTATAAACTTCTAGACCTTCCGATCCTCACTGCCCATCGTCTCCAAATCATATCTCCCCAAAGAGATGAATCGAGTCTCATACTCATCAATAGACTGGTTCCCCTGAACCAAACTCAAAAACTCCATCCTCAACTTTCGCTGTGCAGTAGCGGGAACATACTGCCTCCTAAAGGCATCCAAAAATATCTCCCATGTGACCTCAGCATGTCGAGCTCTCAATATCGGCTCGGTAGATCTCCACCAATGCTTTACCGCTCCCTGAAACACAAATACGGCAAAAGCAACCCTCTCAGTAGTAGTGCACCTGAAAAGCCTATATAGCTTCTCCATCTGATACACCCAATCCTTAGCTACTACTGGGTCCTTCCTCCCATGGAAGACTGGAGGTCTAAACTTCTAAAAATATCTAAATCTATCCAGGTCACACTCATATCCAACATTCTGTGCTGGCTGGGGTCTCGCTACCTCCGTAGCCTGAGCCTGAACCTCGGGTAACTCTGCGGCCTGTGCCGACATCTCGGGATCAGGTGCTGCCTGTCCCACCGGATCTCACCTATCTCTAACCCTGAGCGCTGCCTGCTGCGCTACAATCTCAGCCAGGCTCTCAATACTTCACTCAAGTCTAGCGAAGCGTGCCTCAGTCTCATCTGGTCTCACAGCAGTACCCTCGGGTACCAGACCAGTCTGTATACCATCACCACGGCCTCTAGGCCTGCCCCTACGGCCTCTAGCATGTGTACTAGCCCCACTACCACTGCGGGTGACCAGCATAATGTAAATCCTGTATTCCAAATTCATTTGTTAATTTAATTCTCATCTAGTATACACTTTGACATCTCATACAGCACAGTACTAAGGGGGATGTAATTTTCCTTAACGACCACTATTGACTCTTATCCGACCAACTCTAACTCATAATTGCTTACTTATCGATACTGATTCACGTCTGGCCAACCTCTGCTCTGATACCACTTTATCTGCCACGACCCAGTACTACCAAAATCAGTATAAATTTTTCACTTTTGGAAAATCTTTCTTACCTCTTCGTGACATATTCCTCTAAACAGGTCGGGCTGTGAATCAATATCGATATACCATTCAAACCATTAAGAAATATCACACGTAAACACACATACTGATATCATTAATTATATAATAGAGTGGTCGATATGTTTATACTTCACATGATTCTATATTTACATCCCCAAATATTCTTTCATATACAATACTGTGCTGTAAGCATACTAATACAAAATTTTGTACGTGGTGTATACCTGACAGTCGATGGGAAACAAAGATATCAGCTATGCCATCTACTATCTACACCCGCTATCTCTATGGTGGAAACACTGAAAGTGGGTGAAAAATGAAAGGGTGAGCTCCACATGCTCAGTAAGGCAATAATACAAACGAGTAGATAGCTATACTATCTACATGCTGAGAAGAAAATCAGGATATATGTGAGCATGAGGTAAAAACAATGATATGCCATATATATATCATCTGTTCTAAAATAGGAAATCGGCATATTAAAAACATGGAATAAGTCTCATGTGAAAACATCTCATGCTCAATGAAACAACACGTTTTAAAATACCCGATCTGGGTCAAAATATGATACACTCACAAACCAAATCCGTTTCAACAAAATTCTTTATTTTCAAATCTCCGTTATAAAACCACCCTTCTCACAGGGTTACAAATCAATGAAAGTCTCATAAAATCCCTCCATGGGAATAATCAAATCTCAATTGAAATCATAAGAAAATCGGGGTCTGACCCCTCCCTCGGGTCGACCCTGGTCTATCAAGACCAATAGTTATATCATGTGAGACATGTCAACGACTATATCGGTAATATCCAGGACTATGGCCATAATCTCGTGATCCCTAGCACATGGATCCTAGTGTGCGGGGTATCACACCTGAAACGGGAGGTGGGTCATCCTACCCGCCAGAACAGCATAATGTCAGGATTGCGAGGGCAAGACTTGCTGTCTCGTGGCTAATGCCACTCCACTCCAACAATCCCCACGGTACAGCGTACTCCGCGTGATATACACGGTACATCGTACTCCGTGAACCCAAGCTCAATCAGGGGTGCCTGTAATAGGTCTTATCCACCCATGTCTAGTATGTCTGAATCTGTACGTGTGAGCATATCATCTCACTGTGACACACAGTCAACAGGAGGCTCCAACACGGCTATATGCATGTCATATAAATTCCTGTGCGAGCGAAGCTCCAGCACGGCTCCATGCATATTCATGATATCTGAAAACCTCGTGCGAGCGAAGCTCTAGCACGGTTTCATAGAAATCAATAAAAATCTGCGTACGAGTAGCGCTCCAGTACGACTTAAACTGATTATAAATTCAATTCAAATCCACGTACGAGCATTGCTCCAGTACGGATAGGTATTAAAACTCAGTGAAAACCTCGTATGAGAAAAACTCCAGTACGGTAGTCATATGAAACAAATCTGTAAAATTGTGCGAGCAAGGCTCCAGCACTCTGAGTATGAGTTAAAATATAAAATCCAGTGCGAGCAGTGCTCAAGCACGGTTACAACTCATATAACACTAATAGGTGGCTCAATTTATCAAAACATGTTAAATAAATATCAATTGGCACCAAACATGTGCCCTTTTCACTTAAAACATGTAAATAATAGCCAACCTATCCATAAATTGCTTGAATTAAAGCAATATCATCATGAAAACATTAAAATCATGAAATTCATGCAATTTCATAGCCTTACTACCCTTTTTTGAAATTTTTCTAACTGGGGGCAAAATAGTCATTTTCCACTATTTCCATATTTTTTCGCAAAAATTATTATTCTGTTTTCAGGTAGCCTATTGAATTTAACGTAATGTAAATCCCCTAAAAATTACGTACAGCTACCTCTAAGTGTTCATAAAATTCCCTTACCTGGAATCACGCGCGAGCTTATCCCGACTCGGTCGTACCAGGTTTCTCAGTCCAATTCGCTCGTCTACGGAGCTGCATATAACCACATATGGGTTCAGTTCAATATACAGATCAGTATTTCACTCTTACTGATCAAATCTAAAGCTCTGGGCTTGTTTTACTCTATTGGGCCCGATTGCACTTTAATGGACCTCGAACCCCTTTTTCAGCCCGTTTCCACTTTTAAATCCCTTTTTCGGGTTTACTGGGCTCATTTGATTTATCAATAATCATCGGGCTTTGTTCCAAACTCAGCGGATAGCCCGGATACTATTTACGATAATTACTTTGAAATTTCAAATAAATTTCCTTTTTATGTAGAATTAATCCGTAAATCCGTAAAATAATCGAAACTCTGCATTAAAGGACTCATATTATCGTAATTAAAATGTACTTACCCAATATGATGCGGGGTACAAAAATCGGAGCTAAATCGGCTCTCGTTCGGGCTCTGTAGTGACACTGCACAATTATTTAAATTCGGGTCATTTTTCATCAATAAAATATTAAATTGAATTCCCGGGATTTATTCGCAGGTCAATCTCGACCCTCAGTCACTTACCCTAATTTTTGAGTCGTCCCCGGGTACACTTTCTTCCTTTTTTTTCCTCTTTTTTCCTTTTTCTTTCTTTTTCTTTTTCTTTTTCTTTTCTTTTCTCCCTTTCCTTCCTTCTCGGCTACGGTGCCGTTTTGGCCCGTTTGCCTTCGCCGGCGTTTCCGACCGTCTCGTCGGTAGCCAGTGGGTTCAACAGAACCATCTCGACCAGGGGAAGGCTCGGCTGGGCTGAATCGGTGCTAGAATGCCGTCGTTCACCGGGACCGACGCGTTTTCTCCCCGAGACTTTCGGCCTTCGATTCGCCGGAAGAAGCGGTCGTCGGCGCGCGTTGCTGGTACCGTTGGAACCGCTGGGCTTCGGTCTACGTTTTTCGATCGGTAGCTGAGCTCGTCGGACGTCGGTGACTGGTCTGGGGTGTCAGGTTTCACGGGTTCCGTTTGGGTTTTGGTTTTCGTGGGTCTTCTCTCTCCCCGATTTCAGATTTCTGATTTTTTGTTTTTTTTTGTTTTTTTGATTTATTATTATTTTAATACGTTAAAATTTATTAAAATAATCCAAATATCCCCAAAAAATCTTGAAAAAATATTATTAAATTCATTTAATCAATAAATGAATTTATCAGTGTATTTTCGTCTTTCTCGGTATATTTTTTGATTCTTTTCGGGATAATTTTTTTTGAATTAAAAATCTCGATTAATTCCAAATTAATTCCCGTAAATTTCAATAAATTAATATCTAGATCAATCGGCCTCGAATTTAAATATTTTCATCGGTATTGATCCAGATTTCGCAAATTCCATAATTTATCGAAAATTACTTATCGAATTTATACCAAATTTTGGTCTTTTTACCATTTTACCTTTGCACGGGTTCGGGACCAAATTGAATCAACTTTCTTTCATCAATCCACAATCTTTTCCCTATTTTCAGTCAACTCGATTTAATTCCTTAGACAACTTGTTGCTTCTTTATTTTCCCAATTTATCCATATTCGATTTTACATACATTATTTCGTTTGATCCACATTTTATCAAATCCGAATCAACCATCTTATGAATCCATTAACATATACTAATGTCATACAATATGGAAATCATAAGGAATATCATACAACAATTGCGGATCTCACAATTAATTAGACTAAAATTAAACAAACTTAAAATAAAATATGCATGTAATTAAACTACTTAATAAAAATGCAAATTAAGCTAGCCTAAAGTCTAATAAAATAAAACTTCTATTAACCTTAAGAAATTCTAAAATCCAACTAAGAAATTAACTACCTATAAAATGATCCTAAATTAAATCTAACTCTAACTAATAAAACAAAATCTAAATAATGCATGAGAACTAAAATATTTTTGGATTTTAAATTTTTTCAATTAAAAACTATATTATGAACTAATTCTATCTCTAACTTAATTCTAAATGCAACACATGAGTTTCTAAAAAAATAAAATTACCATCCTAATGTAATAAAAAATTAACTATTATCCTAATTAAAACTAATCACTAATTTAACCAACAATGAAAATATATTTTTCTTAACTTAACAAATAATGTAAATGGCATAAAAAAAATCCCAAACATGGTTAAACTAATTGCAACAATAGGATGAAATGGTCAAACCTGGCCTTAAACACATTTTTCGGCTAGCCTGTGGTCCCGATTTGTGCACTGGTACTATGCACGTTCTTCTCCAAGCGTTGTCCTGCTCTCTAGTGCACAGCTCCTCCTCCATTCCCTGCAACACAACACCCCATACTGCTGCATGTCCTCGGCCTGCCCATACCGTTGCACACACGCCAGCCCTGCCATCATCTCGCCACGTCCTACTTCAGCCATGCTAACTTTGTTGCGCGTCCACTACACCAGCAAGCATTAACATAGCCTACGATGCCAACTTCTGCTTCAGTACTGTCCTTTTGTCCAGCAGCTGAGCATCTCATCTTGTTCCTCATCTGCAGTACGTCCATTCTGCAGTTCTACCTTGCAAACAGCTGTAGACCCGAGCAACATCATGCACTAATGTTGTCTCCTCTCTTGTTCCAGCTATGTGAGAAATGGCCCTGCTGAATCTAATAAAAAACATAAGGTTAATGACAAGCTTAAATGATTAAAATCGCAATAGAAGAATTAACCGACAGCTGTATCATTCTAAATCAAAGAGTAGTCTAAAAAAATTGTAAATTCGGTAATGAAAGAAAACTACAGTAAACAAGTTGGCATGAGCAGTGGAGCTATTGGAACCGGTCTTCGTTGCCTCATGCAGCTGGCTCCTGCTTAGTTTTCCAACCAGCATCCATTCTACATAACCCGTGCCTTACAAAATGCAGCAACAAACAACAAATCAATAGACACAAAGTGAATAGTAAATAAGTTATGAAACAGAGAAGAACAAAGAGGCAATATGATTTTTTGTCCTTACACCCATGAGGTTCTGATGCCTTGAATGGCAACTGCTCATCAACATTAATCACTGGCCAAAAAAAAAAACAGAAACCAATACAGCTGGAAAATGCCGAAAAGAACAAATACAAATCTAAGGAAAAACACAACTTGAATGCTGAAATGAAAGATGAAAACTAACACTTTAAATGCAGAAAATAAAGATGAATCCATGTAGTGCAAAAAAATGAAAATGAAAAAAGAAACACAATGCAATCATACATTTTAAGATTGAAACCGAAATAAAATAAAGAAAATCAGTCATCTGGAAATTAACACAAAGTTGTCAACACCCGTTGGCACATTAACATAGTTGTCTAGCATCCTCGGTTATTTTCAATTTTTGCTCCTCTTGTCGTGATTACACATTGCCATTGATGTGGAATAATGCTGGGCATCACACCACATCAAAGCACCAAAATCGAAAGGCAGAAATAGAAGAAGAGTAATCACCCAAATGATCAAATGACTCAAAGCAGTGAAACCATTGAAACTGAGAGCTTCAAATGATAAAAACACATAAGCATTTCTTAACAAATCGAGTATGAAAATATTGAAAATGAACCTTAACAAAACCGAGCATAAAAAAAATTGGAAGTGGCTACTATTAGATAATGTGAAAATACCAAGAACTAGAAATGAAAAACAAACTTTTCATAAAATTGAATGAACAGTAAAATAAAGATGTTGGCTAACAACAAACTATTCGGGAAAGCTTCTAAAAACAAAGAAAAAAATAAAACTAAAACTATTCTACCCTAACTACTTTTTTTAATTGCTATCATATTCTATTTATACACAAACTTAGGGGTACAATGGTAATTTTTCATCCTAGATGAGTTGGCATTGTTTGACCACTTGTCTTCATTTTATTTGCTGCAAAGTAGATATTTCCACGTCATCCGTCTTCTAGTACACTTAGCTATGCGATGTAGCCCGACGTGTGTCTTCCAGAAGGTTGGCACGGTGTCCGTCGATCTTATCATTTCGGAGCAAATAAAATACTAACACCCGACATCCCATGTGTCCAAACGACTGGTGACTCGGTCTACAAATTGGAAGTGGTCCAATCTCCTTTAGCCCATTTTCAGCCCATTTTTGATTGAAACGACTGAGTTTCATCTGGGTTTAATTTACCTGCACATTAAAGAATTTTAATTAAATAAAGGGGATAATTAATAAAATAATTTAGGGATTTAAATAATTAATTAGGCAATTAAGCACAAATAATTCTATTTTCATAGAATTATCAGTTAGCAGGAGTAAGGATAGGAAGAGGTCGGCGTGTCACGACCCTTTATACCAGTCCATGACCCTTACCTTACTACTTATAGTTAGGCTGTGAGTCAACATCCAATCCATCTCTCATACATTTTAGTTTAATCATTTCGATTTAATAAAGTAAAATAGAAATTGGAACTTGTATATATGAATACAGAAGCGTTTACATCAGTTTCTATTATATACATCCCCAAAAATAGAAAGTACAACTTTACTGTGCATTAATTTACAAGATACAAAATTTTTCTCATCTTAATAATGTATACCTCTCTGTACTGCTAGATGACTGGAGAAAACACAATAGCAGGGACGACTGCAGTATACTCTCTACAGCGTAGTATCTGTGGAGGAGGAAATAAGGGGGTGAGTATAACACGCTTAGTAAGGAAAATATGAAAACAGGTAGATAACTACACTATCTACATGCTAAAATACATATATATTCATTTTCCTTATAAACCAATATGCATGTTCTTTAAAACAACTTCCATTAATGCGAAAACATTAATTCGCTAGATGGGCTTATGAATATTCACACAGTAGCACACAGTTTCACATAGCATAATCTATTCACACAGTTCATTTGTAGAAAATGCTTTATCTTTAGTAAATCCATATATATTGAGACATAAATCATAGGTTATTACATCCCCAAACACACAGTAAGGGAAGACATCTGTCACTTCACACAGTACTGACAATGTCGTATCACTCAGATACATATAAGACTTATGACCATAGTCAGATTTCAGGCTACACTGATCAGGTGTACGGGAACCCTACGCTTGGGGAGGCGAATCAACTATCCCTTCAGTTCATACTAAAATCACGATACAACGTACCCCATGGCTAATGCTCACGGTACATCATGCTCCCGTGGATCCTTATCCCCCATTTTCGTTGTCTCAAAATCTCGTGCGAGAAGTTCAGTATCAGACACATAGCAGCACATGATGGCTCAAGCACAGTTTATTACTCAT
This sequence comes from Firmiana major, assembly GCA_033439115.1. Lineage (NCBI taxonomy): Eukaryota > Viridiplantae > Streptophyta > Magnoliopsida > Malvales > Malvaceae > Firmiana > Firmiana major. The sequence continues at coordinate 38,300,410 of CM065902.1, forward strand.
TCCATCACATTTCACAAACCTCGTGTGAGCAGGTCAATCTAAGACACACAGCAATACATGACGATTCTAACACAGTTTTACTTAACACATAACGCAAACATGAAAACCTCGTGCGAGCAACTCAGCGTAAGACACATACCATACCTAAGGCATCGAGCATGGTATTACTAGGAATTCATATGAGATCATAGTCAGAGAAAGACACACAGCAGTACTTAAAGGCTCTAGCATGATTCCTAAAATCTAGTACGAGCATCTTGAGTGGAACACACAGCATCACCCAAGGCATCGAGTACTCTTTTGCTTTATTCAAAATCCTTTTAAAATAATGTACGAGTGAGGTTGGTCAATTCACTGTTGCCACTTAGGCTCTAGCACAATTTCACACAGAAAAGAAATAGAAGGGACTCCATGTATAGTCATGAGTAAGAGGGCAAATCTCCTTCCAATCACTCGTTAGAAGCATTTCATGCAATGGTTAAACCGGGAGCCAATTTACTATTATTCTTTCTCTAAATGTTTGCAAAACCTCTTTTCACAACAATAACATAGAAGTCATGCAACTCATATTTATAAACTTATTCTCACAAGTAGTTTTCACCTAGATATACCAATATCTATGTATTTATCGCATACATTTGCACACAACAGGTAAGAAAACATATGTATAGCTATTTCTAATAGCTCACGTAAGTCCCTTAACTCGAATCACGCTTTGATTACTTTCCTTCGATTTTCACTTCTCGTGATCTGTCTTATCGATTCCCATGATAACCTCTTGAGCTGAAATCGTATATTACCCAAATCAGTATATTGTCATATATTTTATTTCACTTGCATGATGTTCAAATCAATGCATTTTGCCATTTATATCTCACTTGGCCTCTTTATAGCATTATTAGACTTTATCCTTTCACAAGTCCATTTCGAGTATTTAACTCATTTTCAAGAATCTTTCAGACTCCTCGAGTCTATCGATTCGTATTAAATCGATATTTAGCTTATAATACCTCATGTTCATGATTTGTTTTACTTCATTCTGGTATTTTATCAAACACCACAAATACTCACTTTAGGTCATTTTTGTTTCTAACATCGAAACTTCACCAAACTGTTACACTAGCATATATACATATTCAATAACACCTTTACATGCTCAGATCCCCATTAAACCATGCCTACTCGATTTTCTATCATTAAATCGATTATAGGTCTTATCTTATTTAAGCATGTTTATCACATTTCAATCATTAATCTATATACCAATCAACTCATACATGTATATAGATCAACATATTTAAGATTGATACATTAAAAGCTTACCAATCTCAGCTTCTCCTTTTTCACAACTTTGATGAAATAAACTTTTCTCTAATCTCAAGGGAAGGTGTTGATAGTATAGAGAGGGAAGTTATGTCACTTTACTTTCAAAAATGGAAAGGTTTGAGGTTCTCACAAAATCTGTAGTTCAGCAGCTCTGTTTATATAGAAATTGCCTTAATGAGATCGATCTCCATTAGTAAGGGATCGATCTGCTGCTACTTTTTGCCTTCCAGAATTGAGTTTTCAAGCTTAGGAGATCGATCTATCGAAGAACACGAGATCAATCTCTCCCAGACCGAGATCTTCTCAGATCGATTTGCTTTAGTCTGAGGCTTAATGGGATCGATTTGCTTGGACCAAGGATTGATTTCCTTCTCCAAAAATGCCTCTAAGATTGATCTCCCTTACTGATATTTCTATTTTTAATAGAATTATTTGTGCTTAATTTCTTAATTAATTATTTAAATCCCCAATGCATTTTATTAATTATCCTTTTTATTTAATTAAAATTCTTTAATGTGCAGGTAAATTAAATCTAGATGAAACTCAGTCGTTTTAGTAAAAAATGGTGTGAAAACGGGCTAAAGGAGACTGGACCACTTCCAATTTGCAAATCAAGTCACCAGTCATCTGGACACATGGGATGCCGGGTGTTAAGTATTTTATTCGCTCCGAAATGATAAGATCGACAGACACGGTACCAACCTTCTGGAAGACACATGACAAGTCACATCGTACAGTCAAGTGTACTAGAAGACGGGTGACGTGAAAATATCTACTTATAGCAAATAAAATGAAGACAAGTGGCCAAACAATGCCAACTCATCTAGGATGAAAAATTACTATTGTACCCCTAAGTTTGTGTATAAATAGAACATGATAGCAATTGAAAAGGAGAGAGTATAGGTAGAATAGTTTGAGTTTTATTTTCTTTGTTTTTAGAAACTTTCATGTTAGTTATTCTCTTAGCCACCATTGTTCTTATTCTCATTTTTTACTATTCATGGCAAATATTGTTTTAACAATTTCCATTTTTCTATGCTTATCAAAAACTTCTTCATTTCTAGTTTTTGGTAATTTCATGTATAGCCACCATTTCCATTTTCATTCTCAGTTTGGCCAAGTTTCAATTTGCTCATTGTTTAATGTTTTTGTTTTAAGGAAAAACCTTCATTTTTCTTATTATTAAGCTCTCGGGTTTGCATTTTCTGGGTAGTGCCGCAGAGGTTGATTAGCTACTGGTGTGACATGGTTATGCAGGAGGCTAGTAGAGTGCATAAAAGAATCTAGCTCATTCTTGCTCATTACTGCTTGTTTTATTCTTCCTTTTGCTTTCGATTTTGAGTTCACATTCACGAATCATGTGCAGAGTTCATACGTGCTTGCTGTTGTTTGAAAGAATGACTGGAGTTGGCTTGAATGCATAATCGATTCTGGCTATGTAATGGAGATGGTGCACGATGCAGAGAGGGGCCAAGCCGAATGTTGGACATGCGAAGCAGAGTAGTAGGACGCGGGATAGGGAGCCATCCGTGTAGTAGAGGAATGCTACCAGGAGTTTGAGCAGGACGTTGTGCTGAGCTTAATCGGAAGAAGGCAGTAGATGCAAATTGCTGAGAAGTAAGGTGAATCAAGGGTGTTGGCGCAGGGATCGAGTAACCCGAGAGCAAAGCAGTAGCAGTAGAAGAAGCTTTCCTCTGTTCTACCCTGTTTCATTATTCTCTTTACTGTTCATTTTCTTTATTGTTTCTAATTCTCAGCTTTAGTTAATTTACAGTTTCTGTTGTTTAGTTATTGCTTTAAATTACAAAGGCTAACTTCTGCTTATGTTTTCTTTATGTGTTTGCACTATTTTAGGCTAGTTGAAGGAGAGCAGAACCGAGACACGGCTATCGCGGAATTTCATGTTGTTGCCGCTGCTTCCTTTGGTTGGACAGATCTCGGTGTACTTGGCACTGAGGGATGTGTAGAGTGTGGCAGCATTCAGCTAGGGGCATTACTTGGACTGCTAGTGCAAAGATGATTGCAGAGACAATAGCAGTGCATGGGTGCTGCATTACTGGAATATGCCGAGCAAGGTCACTGTGCTGGGAGCTAGATACAACAAGAACAAGGGATGGTGGTGTATAATAGTGCAGAGCTGTATTCCTCAGTTTCTAGTAGTTTATAAATGCGTTTTCAGTGTTTGTTTTTTGCTTTTAGAAAGCCTTAGTTTATACAAGCACATGCTTTGATTTATTGTTATTTCAATCTGTTTTCTTTCGTTTACTATGTTGATTAGCCGGCTAGTTCATTTTCACTACAGAATATGGTGGTTTTTGTGCTGATGATAGAAGCAAGGCAGTTGGTGATGTGCTGCGGATTCTGGTAGCAAGTGAACAGCAAGCTAGTACCGAAAGTAAGAGATGGAAGTTGTAGAGGTCAGCAGGAACGGGTGCTGCTGTGCACACCGATTGTAGGGAATGGAGCAGGAGCAGTCGGATAGTACAACAGCACTGGGCATGTCGAGAGTAGACATGGTTGCAGTGCCAAAATGAAATGTGCACAGTACATGCACGGGATCGAGGCCAGCTGGGAAATTGGATTAAGGCCTTGTTTAGCTGCAGTTCATTTTTACAATTTAATGTTTATTGCACTTTTATTATTTTGATTGTTTTCATTCCTTTTATTAGTTGTTAATTTAGGTTAGTTGTTAAATGATAATTGTAGGTTAGTTCTAGTGTTTTAGTTCGTTAACTTAATTTTCAGTTTTAATATTTAGTTAATAGTTAAATTTATATCATAGGTTTTAGGACTTAATTTTAGTATAGTATTTTATGAGTTGCATTTAGAATTAATTTAGATTAAATTTGTTTCATGCATTTTTAATTTAGTCTCCATTTTAAATTTAATCCAAAAATATTAGTTCTCATGCATTATTTAGATTTTGTTTTAGTGATTAGTTAGAGTTAGATTTAATTTTCGGATCATTTTGTAGGTAATTAATTTCTTACTTAGATTTAAGAATTTTCTTTAAGTTAATAGGATTTTATTTAATTAGACTTTAGGTTAGCATAATTTTCAATAATTAGTTTAATTACATGCATATTTTATTTTAGGTATGTTTAATTTTAGTTGAATTAATTTTTTTTTGCATTTTCATATTTGCATTTTTAATTGCGTTAATTATTTTTAACTGTTTTAATTATCTTTTGTAGGTTATCGTTTTTTATTGCTTGGAGTTTTGTAAGTAATTTTAGCTCCATTTTATTTATTTTTAGTTGTTTTTATTGTTTTTCAGTAATTTAAATTTTAGACTTTGTAGATCACCCACTGAATTTTCATAATTTGCTAGGATATACTTAGGATAAGATTAACTGGTAGTTAATTAGGCTATTCAGCTTCTCTATGGGACAGTGCCTGAGTGAGCCCAGTACAATGTGTCCCTAAGAAGGGAGGGATGAGAGTGATTGAAAATGAGAATAACGAGCTCATCCCCAATTGGACTGTCACTAGTTGGCGAGTATGCATGGACTATAGGAAACTCAACAAAGCCACCAGAAAAGACCACTTCCCTTTACCCTTTATTGACCAAATGTTAGATCGATTAGCTAGTCACGAATTTTATTACTTGCTGGACGGATATTCTGGGTACAATCAAATAGCTATAGCCCCAGAAGACCAAGAAAAGACTACCTTCACCTATCCCAATGGGACATTTGCTTTTAGGAGAATGCCTTTTGGCCTATGCAATGCACCCACTACCTTCCAGAATTGCATGATAGCCATATTTCATGATATGGTAGAGGATTTTCTTGAGGTTTTCATGGATTATTTTTCTGTATTTGGGGACAGCTTTGATTTGTGTTTGCATAATTTGGCATTAGTATTGAGCAGGTGTGAAGAAACGAATTTAATGCTTAATTTATGGTGAAAGAAGGTATAGTGCTTGGGCACAAAATTTCTGCTAGGGGGATAGAAGTGGACAAAGCTAAGGTGGAAATTATTGGGAAGGTACCTCCCCCTACCTCTGTTAAAGGAATTAGAAGTTTCTTGGGCCATGCAGGATTTTACAGAAGGTTCATTAAGGATTTTTGTCAGATATCTAAGCCTTTATGTAATCTCTTGGAAAAGGACACTACATTTTTCTTTGATAAACGATGCTTAGGAGCATTTAAGACTTTGAGGGAAAAATTAGTTACAGCCCTTGTAATCATAGCTCCAGATTGGAGTTTACCCTTTGAGCTTATATGTGATGTAAGTGATTATGCTGTTGGGGCTGTACTATGACAAAGAAAAGGAAGAGTCTTTTATGCTATCTACTATGCAAGCAAAACACTGAATGAGGCCCAGTTGAATTATGCTACTACTGAGAAGGAGGTGTTAGCTGTAGTATTTTCTTTTGATAAGTTTCGCTCCTATCTCATTAGTACTAAGGTAATAGTTTATACTGATCATGCTGCCATTAAGTACTTAGTCTCCAAGAAGGATGCAAAGCCTCAACCGATTAGATGTATCCTCCTACTATAGGAGTTTGACTTGGAGATTAGGGACAGGAAAGGAACGAAGAATCAGATTGCTGAACATCTATCTAGATTGGAGAGTGGACTTAAAGAAGATGGTACAACTATTAATGAATCCTTTCCTGATGAGCAGTTATTTACATTCGGGCATTCCAAATTGCCCTGGCACGTTGATTTTGGGAATTACCTGGTGAGCAATGTGATGCCACCTGATTTGACTGCCCAGTAAAAGAAAAAGTTTTTGAGTGATGTTAAGTATTATGTTTGGGATGAACCCTTCTTGTACAAACAATGTAAAGACCAGATTTTAAGGAGGTGAGTCCCCATGGAAGAAGTAGAAGATATACCTAGACATTGCCATTCTTCTGATTATGGAGGGCACTTTGGAGGAGAAAGGAAAACTGCCAAGGCTTTACATTCTGGATATTATTGGCCCACGTTGTTTAAGGATGCCCACTACTTTGTATTGAAATGTGATAGATGTTAGAGGGTAGGTAATATTTCCAAAAGAGTAGGTAATATTTCCAAAAGAAATGAGATACCTCTGACTAATATTTTAGAAGTAGAGCTCTTTGATGTGTGGGGAATTGACTTCATGGGACCTTTTGTTCCTTCATATGGCAATCTCTATATTCTAGTGGCTGTAGACTATGTGTCAAAATGGGTTGAAGCAAAGGCTTTCCCGACTAATGATGTCAAGATGGTGATAAGGTTTTTGAAGAAGAATATTTTTACAAGATTTGGCACACCTAGGGCTATCAATAGTGATGGAGGATCCCAATTTTGCAATCAGAGTTTTGATGGGCTTTTAAAGAAATATGGGGTCAAACAGCAGGTAGCCACTACTTATCACCCACAGACGAGTGGCCAAGTAGAGTTGTCTTATAGGGAAATTAAAGGGATATTGGAGAAAACAGTGAACCCAAGTAGGGAGGACTGGTCCATTAGGTTAGATTATGCACTTTGGGCCTATAGGACAGCCATCAAAACACCTTTAGGAATGTCCCCTTATCAGCTTGTTTATGGTAAGGCCTGTCGTTTACCAGTGGAGCTTGAGCACAAGGCCTATTAGGCCCTTAAAAACCTGAATTTCAATTTAGATACAACAGGAGAGAAGAGGCTGCTACAGCTCAATCAGTTAGATGAGTTCAGGTTGCAGGCTTATGAGATTGCCAAGCTCTACAAGGAAAAGACTAAGTGATGGCATGATATGAAAATCAAGGAGAGACACTTCGAGCCAGGCCAACAAGTTCTGTTATTTAATTCACGCTTGAAGATGTTTCCAGGAAAGCTTAAGTCTAGATGGTCAGGACCCTTTACCATTACACAAGTATTCCATCATGGAGCCATTGAAATTATGGGTGAGACTCTGAAGCAACCCTTTAAGGTTAAAAGGGGCAGACTAAAACATTATTTCTGGGGAGGATTTGATCGACATCATTCTGTGACCACTTTAGCTGACCCTCCTACTTTCGATCCTGCTACTTAGCTTTATTTTTCTTTGCACTTTTTGTACAGTTCTTTTCTCTTTTCTGCTGTTTCTTCTTTATTTATTTTACAGATTGCTTTTATAGCATTACGTTTTCAATCAAACTTCAATTGTTCATCATCATCAGAAAGGTGAGTACTCTGTTCTTGAGCTTAAATTCTTATATTATCTGCACACCGAGGACACTGTGCACATTAAGTTTGGGGGAAGGGATATCACTTGAGAATTTTTGAAAATTTTGGCAAAATTGGAATACTTTTCAAACGTTTATCGAAAATCTGAGCTCACATTATTGGATTTTAGGATAATTTAGTGCTTAACATGTAGTTTTCCCAAATTTCGATTATATGACCCCATGATTTTGTCTGACTTTGATTGAATAAGAAGCATGATTATAGTATAAGCAAGAAGCAGAATTCTTGAATTTGTCTTGATTCTGATTGTGATTTCCTTATTTTTATGCACATGTCACGTCATGAATCGGTATATTTGTTTAGAGAAAGCTTATGTGGACATAGGATTGTGTTTGTTCAGTTGATTTTGTGCATCATATTCTAGAATTTGTTTGATCTGATCTCGAGGTGAAATATTAGATCACACTTAATTGGGGAGATGATTTAGGCCATCTTTGGATCGTTTGAGCCTTTCTAGCCATCCTTGTACATATCTTACCCCTAGTCACCGATCTGGGCCAAATAAGCTTTTCTCTGTAAATACTCCTGCAAAAGTTTTCCGTAGCTTAAATACTCTGTTCCTATCCCTTACCCCGAAAGTATGAAAAGTCATTGGGATATATTGTGAGCTATGTACATATGGGTATTAAGTGATAGTGAAGGAGTATATATTGAAAAAAAAATGAAAATAGAGGAAAAAGAAAACGAAAAGAAGAAAGAAGAAAAATACAAAAATAGAATAAAAAGTTTAGTGAAATAAATAAGTTTGGGGGAAATAAATTTGAGCTTTTACATTGGAGATCCTAGAAGTAATGCATGGTAAGGGGTAATTAAACTTAAATCGACTTTATCATACCATAGCCCAAGCCTTACAATACAAGCTTAATGAAGTCTTATTGATCTTTGGTTAAGTTTGACTACATTAGTGGAGAGAGAAGTGAAAAGTAAACTTATGGGAATGATCACTTGTCATTGACTTTGCATTCACTGTGTTTGTATAATCTGATCAGGGTAATGTACTGTGTAGTGGCTTTGACATTTTCACACACACACGAGGAGTCCAATTTGGGTTAGGACTTATGATTGAATGATTCTGAATGTTGGACTTGTAATTGTGAATCTTTGAGATCATAGTCTGTACTTTTTCTTTGAGGATAATATTAAAGAAATTTTATATTGGTACTCGTCATTCCTGCATAAATTTTGTTTTGCTTGAGGACAAGCAAAAGCTTAAGTTTGGGGGTGTGATAATTCTATTTTTAATAGAATTATTTGTGCTTAATTTCCTAATTAATTATTTAAATCCCCAATTTATTTGATTAATTATCCCCATTATTTAATTAAAATTCTTTAATGTTTAGGTAAATTAAATCCAGATAAAACTCAATCGTTTCAATGAAAAATGGGCTGAAAATGGGCTAAAGGAGACTGGACCACTTCCAATTTGCAGACCAAGTCACCAGTCATCTGGACACGTGGGATGCCAAGTGTTAAGTATTTTATTCCCTCCAAAATGATAAGATCGACAAACACCGTGCCAACCATCTAGAAGACACATGCCAGACCACATCACACAGTCAAGTGTACTAGAAGACGGGTGATGTGGAAATATCTACTCTGCAGCAAATAAAATGAAGACAATTGGCCAAACAATGCCAACTCATCTAGGATGAAAAATTACCATTGTACCCCTAAGTTTGTGTATAAATAGAACATGATAGCAATTGAAAAGAGGAGAGGATAGGTAGAATAGTTTGAGTTTTATTTTCCTTGTTTTTAGAAACTTTCGCGTTAGTTATTCTCTTAGCCACCATTGTTCTTATTCTCATTTTTTTACTGTTCATGGCAGATATTGTTTTAACAATTTCCATTTTTATATGCTTATGAAAAACTTCTTCATTTCTATTTTTTGGCAATTTCATGAATAACCACTATTTCCATTTTTCATTCTCGATTTGGCCAAGTTTCAATTTGCTCATTATTTAAAGTTTATTTTTAATGAAAAACCTTCATTTTTTCTTATTGTTATGCTCTCGGGTTTGCATTTTCTAGGTAGTGCCGAAAGGTTGGCTAGCTGCTGGTGTGACATGGTTATGCAGGAGGCTAGTAGAGTGCATAAAAGAATCTAGCTCATTCTTGCTCGTTACTGCTTGTTTTATTCTTCCTTTGGCTTTCGATTTTAAGTGCACATTCACGAATCCTGTGCAGAGTTCATACGTGCTTACTGGTGTTTGGAAGAATGACTGGAGTTGGCTTAAAGGCATAATCGGTGCTGGTTGTGTACTGGAGATGGTGCACGATACAGAGAAGGGCTAAGCCGAATGCTAGACATGCGAAGCAGAGCAGTAGGACGCGGGACAAGGAGCCATCCGTGTAGTCGAGGAATGGTACCAGGAGTTGAGGAAGACGTTGTTCTGAGCCTAATCGGAAGAAGGCAGTGGATGGAAACTGCTGAGCAGTAAGGTGAAGCAAGGGTGTTGGCGTAGGGATAGAACAACCCGAGAGCAAAGCAGCAATAGTAGCAGGAGCTCTCCTCTGTTCTCCCCTGTTTCATTATTCTCTTTACTATTCATTTTCTTTCGTATCTCTAATTCTCAGTTTTAGTTAATTTACAGTTTCTATTGTTTAGTTATTGCATTAAATTACAAAGGCTAACTTCTGTTTATGTTTTCTTTGTGTGTTCTGCACTATTTCAGGTTAGTTGAAGGTGAGCAGAACCGAGACATGGCTATTACAGTGATGTTGCCTATTTGACAGCAATAAGAATATATCTTTTTTTGTAGTCTGATTGCACTAACGACAAAAGCGTGACTTCGAAGGAATTTGTTCCACGTGTTCTTCGTATATCCTGTAAAAACAACAGGAATCAGAGGGGGCAGGGATTTGTCCCTGCACGCGCACTCTGATGATTAAGTAAGTAATCGGAGTTGTGAATGTATGAAGAAGAGAATGTATTGCTTAAATCAGAGAGTTTAAGGCTTTTCCCTTCTTTTTGGTTCTTTGGTCTCAGATCCCATTTTCAGAGAGCTCACCTGATATTTATAGGTTTCTTCAAGTCGGTTCGAGCTGAGGCCCAGGCGCGTGTCTGGGCCGCGACAGAGTCATATAGCACTCTGTCGCGCTTCAAGTAAAGCAGCTCGCGGGAGACCTCTACCGCAGGCTGTGCAGGAGACCTCTACCACAGTCTGTGCGGGAGACTATGCCGCAGGCTGTGCGGGGGACCTCTACCGCAGTCTGTGTGGGAGACTATGCCGCAGGATGTGCGGGAGACCTCTACCGCAGTCTGGGCGAGAGACTATGCCGCAGGCTGTGCGGGAGACCTCTATCGCGGGCTGTGCAGGAGACCTATGCCACAGGCTGTGTGGGAGACCTCTACCGCAGTATGTGCGGGAGACTATGCCGCAGGCTGTGCGGGAGACCTGTATCGCGGGCTGTGCGGGAGACCTATGCCGCAATAGAGGCGATGGAGCCTGTCGTGAACGCAGGCTGCCATGGGCCGTACCCAAAGCGGACAATACGGTTGAGTCTCTACCTGCTGGGCTAGACGACAACAAAACGCGCGTTTTGTTGTGACGTCTAGCCCAGCTGGTAGAGCCACTCAACCGTATTGTCCGCTTTGGGTATGACCCACTGGCAGCCTGCGTTCGCAGGGCCCGAACCAAGGGTTCCCTTCACGGTTTTCTTGCGCGTTTTGTTGTGACGTCTAGCCCAGCTGGTAGAGCCACTCAACCGTATTGTCCGCTTTGGGTACGACCCACTGGCAGCCTGCGTTCGCAGGGCCCAAACCAAGGGTTCCCCTCACGGTTTTCTTTCGCGTCCCCAGGGCTTCGAACTCAGGACCTAAGTCCTTTGTTCTACGCACCTTGGTACCATTGAGCTCTAGTTTAAATTTGTTTCATACATTTTTAATTTAGTCTCTAGTTTAAATTTAATCCAAAAAAATTAGTTCTCATGCATTATTTAGATTTTGTTTTAGTGATTAGTTAGAGTTAGATTTAATTTTAGGATCATTTTGTCGGTAATTAATTTCTTACTTAGATTTAAGAATTTTCTTTAAGTTAATAGGATTTTATTTAATTAGACTTTAGGTTATCATAATTTGCAATAATTAGTTGAATTACATGCATATTTTAATTTAGGTATGTTTAATTTTAGTTGAATTAATTTTGTTTTGCATTTTCATATTTGCATTTTTAATTGCATTAATTATTTTTAACTGTTTTAATTATCTTTTATAGGTTATCGTTTTTTATTGCTTGGAGTTTTGTAAGTAATTTTAGCTCCATTTTATTTATTTTTAGTTGTTTTTATTGTTTTTCAATAATTTAAATTTTAGACTTTGTAGATCACCCACTGAATTTTCATAATTTGCTAGGATATACTTAGGATAAGTTTAACCGGTATGTAATTAGGCAATTTACCTTCTCTGTGGGATGACAATCCGAGACTCAAATCTCATTATTACTTGTTCGACCCGTGCATTTGCGGATACATGTCTAGGTCACTTAGAGTCTGCGTCGTCGGGCGTATGACTTGCATTGGAGATCGATCTCCCCTTGTCCTACAGCAATACTTAGCCATTTTCACTCCAATTCTCAAAGTTAACTTCATTTTCATTTACCACAGTACTCATTTTGTATTCAATACACTTTTGTCACATCAAAAGGTCCATTTCTTATTATTCATACTTAATGAAAGTTACGTGTACATCCCGAATCCATATAACAAGTGTGTACATTGAATTCACGGACCTTACATCATTTATGATTCACATTACATAAATGAATGCATACTCAGGAATTCATAAGAGTTACATACAAAAATACAGGTCTTACATTCTTCCCCTCCTTTAAGAAATTTGGTCCTTCAAATTATAACCTAGTTACTCTTCAAAAAGTTGGGGGTACTTCTCCCGTATAGAGTTCTCCAACTCCCAAGTATCTTCCTCTGAATTATGGTGCTGCCAAAGAACCTGAACAAACAGAATCGTCTTGTTCCGTAACACCTTTTCCTTCTTATCCAGTATCCGAATCGGTTTCTCTAATTAAGACAAATTATTCTTGAACTCCAACGGCTCATATTGAATCACATGAGTTAGATCTGGATGGTACTTCTGAAGCATCAAAACATGGAAGACATTATGTATGCCTGCTAGCTCTGGTGGTAATGCTAGCCTGTAGGCCTTATCTCCCACACGCTTCAGTATTTCAAATGGTCCGATTTACCAAGGGCTCAACTTACCCTTCTTACCGAACCTCATAATCCCTCTCGATAGAGAGATTTTCAAAAATATCGAGTCACCCACAGTGAACTCTAGTGGCCTCTGTCTTATGTCATCGTAGCTTTTCTATCTTCTCTAAGCTATTCTCAATCTCTCACATATCAACTGAACAACCTCAGAGGCTTGCTGTACCAAATCAGGAGCAAAACATTTCCTGTCACCCACTTCTTCCCAACCAATAGGGGAACAACACCTTCTACCATACAGGGCCTCATATGGTGTCATCCCGATACTCGAGTGATAACTATTGTTGTATGCAAATTCGGCTAATGGTAGGTGATCATCCTAGGAGCCTTTAAAATCAATAACACCTGCTCCAAACATATCCTCTAACATTTGGATGGTTCTCTCTAATTGACCATTTGTCTGAGGAAGGAAAGCAGCACTGAAACTCAATCGAGTTCCCATAGCTTCCTGAAATTGTTCCCAAAAGCGAGAAGTGAAGCGAGAATTCCTATCCGATATGATGCTTACTGGAACACCATGTAGCCTCACTATCTCGCACACATACAACTCTGCTAAGCTACTCAAGGTATCTGTAGCTTTCATAGCTGGAAGTGGGCAGATTACGTTAGTCTGTCAACCACTACCCATATAGCATCATGGTTCCTCTTAGTTCTCGGTAATCCCATGATGAAATCCATGGTGACATTCTCCTATTTCCAAGTCGGTACTAGTAGAGGCTACAATAACCCTGCAGGCTTCTGATTCTCTACCTTCACTTGCAGACATATAAGACATCTTGCCACAAATTCTGTGATATCTCTTTTCATTCCTGATCACCAACACGCTTTTCGAAGCTTCTAGTACATTTTGTTACCTATAAGATGCAATGTGTATCTCAATGAATGAGCTTTTACTAAAAGTAATCTCTTTAACTCTGGGTCATCAGGAATGCAAATTCTACCTCTAAACCTCAGTTGGCCATCATCACTCACACAGAAGTCGGCCACATCATCCCTCTAAATCTGAATCGCATGATCCTCACACAGTAGATCGGCATGCTGAACCTAGTATATCTGGTCAATCAAATCCGGTTCCACTCACAAGCTAGCTATCACATAGTCTCTGTCAATATCAAGAGGGTCTATATCTAACCTGCGGTGAGCAAACTGCTCGAGCAGCTCATATTCCCTGACCATCATGTGCGATACCATTCTGAGGATCTTTCTACTCAGGGCATCTGCCACAACATTAGCCTTTCCTGGATGGTACATCTTACACTCATAATCTTTTAGAAGCTCTATCCATCGTCATTGCTTCATATTTAACTCTTTCTAAGAAAACAGATATCTAAGGCTCTTATGATCTATATACACCTAGAATTTTTCACCGTATAAGTAGTAGCGCCATATTTTTAATGCAAATACCATGGCTGCCAACTCTAAATCATGGGTCAAGTAGTTCTTCTCATGTTCTTTAAGTTATTTGGATCCATAGGCTACTACCTTCCCGTCATGCATCAACACACAGCCTAGTCCCTGTCCTGAGGCATCTGTATACACTGTATAATCTCTTGAGCTGGTGTGTATAGTAAGAATAGGTGCGGTTGTCAGTCTATGCTTTAACTCACAGAAACTACTTTCACATTTATCATCCCACTCGAATGCCACATTCTTTCGAGTGAGACATGTCAATGGATCCACTGTATCACTGCCTCTATCTTAGACGGATCCACTGATATGCCGTCTCTCAAGACTACATGACCTAAAAACGATATCTCACTCAACCATAAATCACACTTGTTGAGTTTAGCATACAACTCTTGATCTCGGGAGGTCTATAACACTGTTCTCAAGTGTTGTTCATGCTCTTCCCTGGAATTTGAGTACACCAATATGTCATCTATAACGACAATCATGAATCTATCTAAGTATGGCTTAAACATATCATTCATTAAAGCCAAAAACGCTGCAGGAGCATTCATCAACCCAAATGGCATAACTAAGAACTCATAATGGCCATAACGGTCCGAAACACTGTCTTAGGTACATCTTCACTCCGAATTCTCAACTAATGCTACACAGACCTCAGATCAATCTTTGAAAAGACTGTGCTCCTTGCAACTGATCCAATAGATCATCTATCCATGGAAGGGGATACTTATTCTTGATGGTAGCCTTATTCAACAACCGATAGTCTAAACACTGTCGGAGACTCCTATCTTTCTTCTTTACAAACAAAATCGTGCTCCCCACGGAGATACACTCGGTCTGATGAACCCCTTGTCCAACAATTCTTGCAATTTCTTCTTTAACTCTTCCAATTCAATTGGAGTCATTTTATGGTGGCTTGGATATCGGTTCAGTTTTAGGCACCAAATCAATACAGAATTCCATTTCTCTGTCTGGTGGCAACCCTGGTAATTCTTCTAGAAAGACATCGAGAAATTCTCTAACCACTGGGATGTCAACCATATCTGGTACACCATATCCGGGTACACTATATCCAAGTCAACCACATAGGCGATGAAACCTTCAACACATTATCATTTCATTTGATTAGCAAAATCATTCCATCTTTAGAGATAACTTACTACTTCTTTCATTACTTTTTAAATCTTACAACATACTTTTCAAGGATGGAAAACATTATTGTCTTAGCATAACAGTCTAAAACAGCATAGTTTGCAGCTAACCAATCCATTCCCAGTATTACATCAAAATCCTTCATAGCTAATAGGATAAGATCGGCCGACATGTTCCTTTCCCCTACTTTTAACGTACAACTCCTACATACATACTTCGTCATTACATTATCTCTCACAAGAGTGCTTATAAGCAATATTCTACCGAGAGGTACAGGTTTCACATGTTCACACAGTTTACATGCAAATGAAAGCGATATGAATGAATGCATGGCACCAGGATCAATCAATGCTAATGTTTCAAAATCAAAGACAAGGATGGTACCTTTAATCACATTCGAAGAAGTCTTTGCAGATGTCTGGTCGAGAGCAAACAGTCGCCATCAACCAATAGCTTGTTTCCCTTTCTCTTCAGCTGTGGCTTTCCTCTTAGGTATAAGTGTCTCAACCATAGTGATCTTTGGCTCTTTACCCTTCTGTGGGCCTGTATCAATCAACTTTGGGCATTCTCGAGCTATATGCCCTGACTTACCACACCTATAGCATGATCTCATCGATAATGGGCATGGTTTACCCCTATGATATCTACCACATGGCCTCCACTGCTCTATGGTAGGTCAAGGTCCACAAATAATTATGCCCCTCGAAGCTGGATGAATTGGAGGATTCGCAGGCCTCTCTCATGTCTCCTCAATCTTAGGCCCCTTACCGACTAACCTTCGGCCCTTTCGGAATCCTCTGTCATCAATTGACCTCTTTTGATCTCTATCTCCGCCCTTACCACTCCTGCTAAACCCTGAGGCATGCAACTCATAATCTTGCTCACATAACTGAGCTCTGTGTATTGCCTCATCATAAGTGGTAATGTCCAGTGGATCTAGTCGAGCTCTGATAGAAGGTCTCAGTCCTTCTAGGAATTTTTGAACCTTTCTTTCCTCAATACCCATTGTGACTGTATCATATCTACCGAGGGATGTAAATCCAGACTCATACTTATCCACTGTCCGGTTCTCTTGAGATAATGTCATAAATTCTAGCTGCATCTTTCTCTGAGCAGTAGCTGGAATGTATTGCCTCCTGAAAGCATCTAAGAATATATCTCGGGTCACAACCGGGTGTCGTGCACTCAAGATCGGCTGTGTGGCCATCCACCAATGCTCGACCTCATCCTCTAATACAGAAGCTGCAAAGGTGACCTTCTTTGTGTCAGAGCAATGGAAGAAACGGTAGAGCTTCTCCATACCAATGCTTAGTTGATACTGGGTTCTTCACCCCATTAAATGAAGGTGGTTCGAACTTCTTAAATTCTCTCAGTCTGCCTAGATCACAATCATAAACTCCCTCACCACCAACCTGTTGTGGAGCTACAAAATCCTGAACTGGTGAGGGAATGTCCTGCACTAGAGGGGGTATAGGTATCTCTTCCTCTACATCTCGAGGTCACAACGCAGGCTGTAGTGGCTCTTGCCTCTCAAGTGCAGCAACTTGACCAGCTGGGGTCTCTTGTCTACCCTGAAGTCTGGCTATAGCCTGTGTAAACATCTCCATAACTGTGTCTACACTATACTGTAACTGCGCTATACGTTTCGCAGTGGCCTCACTAAGATCGGGTGGATCTCTACTATAACTAGACCCACTGCGTCTCTCGAGCTCATTTCTATGCCCTTGAGAGCGTGAACTCTCTCCTCTACGAGTACATCGTCTATCAGACATCTTGCATACTCAAAATAAGTGTCTCAGTCACAATTTACAGCTTGGTATACACATTTGTATCCTAATAATGCATAGTACTTTAGGGATGTATAATTTCCTATATATGAATACTGACTCACATCAGACCAACTCAGCTCTGATACCATTAATTCCTATCACGACCCTTTATACCAGTCTGTGACCCTTACCTTACTACTTATAATTGGGCTATGAATCAACATCCGATCCATTTCTCATACATTTTAGTTTAATCATTTCAATTTAATAAAGTAAAATAGTAATTCGAACTTGTATATATGAGTACGGACGCGTTTACATTAGTTTCTATTATATACATCCCCCAAAATATAAAGTACAACTTTACTGTACATTAATTTATAGGATACAAAATTTTTCTATTCTTAATAGTGTATACCTCTCTATACTCCTGGATGACTGGAGAAAACACAATAGCAGGGACGACTGCAGTATACTCACTACTGCGTAGTATCTGTGGAAGAGGAAATAAGAGGGTGAGCATAACACGCTCAGTAAGGAAAATATGAAAGCACATAGATAACTACACTATCTACATGCTAAAATACATATATATTCATTTTCCTTATAAACCAATATGCATGTTCTTTAAAACATATTCCATTAATGCGAAAACATTAATTCGCTAGAGGGGCTTATGCATATTCACACAGTAGTACACAGTTTCACATAGCAAAATCTATTCACATAGTTCATTTGCAGAAAATGCTTTATTTTTAGTAAATCCATATATATATTGAGACATAAATCATGGGTTATTACATCCCTTGACACACAACAAGGGAAGACATCTGTCACCTCACACAGTAGTGATAATGTTGTATCACTCAGATACACATAAGACTCATGGCCATAGTCAGATTCTCGGCTACAATGACCAGGTGTACGAGAACCCTACACTTAGGGAGGCGGATCAACCATCCCTTTAGCTCACACTCAAACCACGGCACAATGTACCCTATGGCTAATGCTCACGGTATATTGTGCTCCCGTGGATCCTTATCCCCAATTTTCGTTGCCTCAAAATCTTGTACGAGCAGGTCAATGTCAGATACATAGCAGCACACGACGGCTCAAGCACTGTTTATTACTCATTACATCACAATTCACAAACCTCGTGTGAGCATGTCAATGCAAGACACACATAAATATGACGGCTCTAACACGATTTTACTTTACACAGAGCACTAACATGAAAACCTCGTGCGAGCAACTTAGCGTAAGACACACAACATACCTGAGCATCGAGCACCGTATTACTAGGAATTCACATGCGAGCATAGTTAA
The DNA here is from genome assembly GCA_033439115.1 of Firmiana major. NCBI lineage: Eukaryota > Viridiplantae > Streptophyta > Magnoliopsida > Malvales > Malvaceae > Firmiana > Firmiana major. The sequence continues at coordinate 38,318,801 of CM065902.1, forward strand.
AGCAAGACACACAGCAGTTTTCGAAGGCTCTAGCATGATTCCCAAAATCTAGTGTAAGCATCTCGAGTGGAACACACAGCATCACCCGAGGCATCGAGCACTCTTTTGTTTTATTCAAAATCATTTTAAGATAATGTACGAGTGGGGCTGGTCAATTCACCGTTGCCACTTAGGCTTTAGCATAATTTCACACAGAAAAGAAATAGAAGGGCCTCCATGTATAGTCATGAGTGAGATTGCAAATCTCCCTTTAATAACTCGTTAAAAGCATTTCATGGAATGGTTAAACCCAGTCCATCTATTATTATTCTTTCTCAAAACATTTACAAAACCTCTTTTCACATCAATAACATAGAAGTCATGCAACTCATACTTATAGACTTATTCTCACACGTAGTTTTCACCTAGATATACCAATATCTATTTATTTATCATATACATTTGCACACAACAGGTAAGAAAACATATGTATAGCTATCTCTAATAGCTCGCATAAGTCCTTTACCTTGAATCACGCTTGGATCGCTTTCCTTTGATTTCCAGTTCTCGTGATCTATCTTATCGATTCCCACGATATCCTCTTAAGCTGAAATAGTGTATTACACAAATCAGTATATTTTCATATATTTTATTTCACTTGTATGATGTTCAAATCAATGCATTTTGCCATTTATATATCATTTGGCCTCTTTATAGCATTATTAGACTTTATCATTTCACAAGTCCATTTCGAGTATTTAACTCATTTTCAAGAATCTTTCAGACTCCTCGAGTCTATTAATTTGTATTAAACCTGTATTTAGCTTATAATGCCTCAAGTTCATGATTTTTTTTTTACTTCATTGTGGCATTTTATCGAACACCACAAATACTCACTTTAGGTCATTTTCGTTTCTAACACCAGAACTTCACCAAACTGTTACACCAGCATATATACATATTTAATAACGCCTTTACTTGTTCAAATCTCCATTAAACCATGCCTACTCGATTTTCTATCATTAAATTGATTCTAGGTCTTATCTTGTTTAAGCATGTTTATCACATTTTAATCATTAATCTATATACCAATCAACTCATACAAGTATATAGATCAACATATTTTAGATTGATGCATTGAAATCTTACCAATCTCAACTTTTCTCTTTTTTCACAACTTTGAGGAAAAACTTCTTTTCTCATTCGGTTCAGCGATTCAACCTCTCGTTCCTAACTATGTTATTCTTCTCCACTCTATGAATAACTTTGATGAAGTAAACTTTTCTCCTATCTCAAGGGAAGGTGTTTATAATCTAGACAGAGAAGTTAGGTCACTTTACTTTCAAAAATGGAAAGGTTTGAGGTTCTCCTAAAATCTACAGTTCAGAAGCTCTGTTTATATAGAAATTACCTTGATGAGATTGATCTCCATTAGTAAGGGATTGATCTGCTGCTACTTTTAGCCTTCCAGAATTGAGTTTTCAAGTTTAGGAAATCGATTTGTCGAAAAACACGAGATCGATCTCTCCCAGGCCAAGAGCTTCTCAGATCGATCTGGTAGGGTAATGAGATCGATCCACTTCAGGTCGAGGCTTAAAAGGATTGATTTTCTTGGACTGAGGATCGATTTCTTTCTCCAAAAATGCCTTTAAGATTGATCTCCCTTGCATTGGAGATCAATCTCCCCTTGTCCTGCAGTCATACTTAGCCATTTTCACTCCAATTCTCAAAGTTAACTTCATTTCCATTTACCACACTACTCATTTTGCATTCAATACACTTTTGTCACTTCAAAAGGTCTATTTCTTATTATTCATACTTAATGAAACTTGCGTGTACATCTCGAATCCATATAACAAGTGTGTACATCAAATTCATAGACCTTACATCATTTATGATTCACATTACATAAATGAATGCATACTCAGGAATTCATAAGAGTTATATACAAAAATACGGGTCTTACACAGTGAGCGATAGAGATTTTAATTATCGAGGAGGGAGGATACTCTTTAGTAAGAGACCACATATTGAGAAGGTACGAGAGAAGACTGTTAGACCTCCTATCTATTCAGCCATAGCTCCAGCTAGAAGCATTGTTATTGGAGGACAAAGGCCTACTAGCGAGCAGTGTGGTAGATGTGGTAGATACCATGGTGATAGATCTTGTTCAATGACAATCAGAATGTGCTTTCGATGTGGGAAACTAGGGCATATAGCGAGAGCTTACCCAAAGTGGATTGAGCCTGCCCCATAGAAGGGCAATGAGCCAGAGAGAGCTCCAGTTGATACTTCTACTCCGAGAAGGAGAGCGACAGCTGAGGAGAACGAAAAACGGGTGATTGGTCGAGAGCGAGTACATGCTTTGGATTAGGGCACGACTGATGCTTCATCGGATGTGATTAAAGGTACCATCTTGATTTTGATCTTGAAGCATATAGTTTATTTGATCCTGGTGCCACGCATTCATTTGTATCGCCTTCATTTGCATGCAAGTTATCAAACTATGTGGAGTATACGTTGTTAAGTAGAATGATGTTGATTAGTATGCCTATGAATAACAGTCGACTTGTTGAGTATGTGTATAGAGACTGCAAGCTAAGAGTAGGGGAAAAGGATATGTTAGCCAATCTAATCTTGTTTAGTATGAGTGATTTTGATGTAATTTTAGGAATTGATTGGTTAGCTACAAATTGTTCTGTTTTAGATTGTTACTCTAAGACAGTTATGTTTCCTGCCCCACCAAAGTATATTATAAAGTTTATTGAAAAGAAATGAAAGAAATAGTTGTAGTATTTAGTAAGATAATTCATTATGCTGACTAAGAAATCAATATGTTGAAGGTTTCATTGCGTACGTGGTTGATACGGATAAGGCGTATCTGGAGTTGGCAGATATTCTTATGGTTAGGGAGTTCCCAAATGTCTTTTCGAATGAATTACCAGGGTTACCACCAAATAGAGAGATGGAGTTCTGTATAGATTTGGTATATGGTATCAAGCCTATTTTGAAACTACCATACTGCATGGCCTTAGTTTAGTTAAAGGAGCTCAATAAGTAGTTATAGGAACTGTTGGATAAGGGGTTCATCAAACCGAGTATTTCACCTTGAGGAGCACTGATTTTGTTTATGAAGAAGAAGGATAGAAGCATCCGATTGTGTATTGATTACAAATTGTTAAATAAGGCTACCATCAAGAATAAGTATCCCCTTCCGTGTATAGATGACTTGTTAGATTAACTTCATAGAGTATAAGTATTCTCTAAGATTGATCTAAGGTTTGGGTACCATCAGTTGAGAGTTTGGAGTGGAGATATACCCAAGACAACATTTCAGACCCGATATGGCCATTATGAGTTCTTGGTTATGCCATTTGGATTGATGAATGCTCCTACAGCTTTTATGGCTTTGATGAATGATGTGTTCAAGCCATGCTTGGATCAATTTGTTATCATTTTTATCAATGACATCTTAGTGTATTCAAAGTTTCGAGAAGAGCATGAGCAACATTTGAAGATTGTTTTACAGACCCTCCGAGAGAAGGAGTTGTATACTAAACTCGGTAAGTGTGATGGCTAGAATATATTTCATTTTGGGCCATGTTGTGTCGAAGGATGGAATGTCAGTAGATCCATCCAGGATAGAGGCTGCAGTTCAGTGGGAATAGCCGAGGACAGTCATCGAGATTAGGAGTTTTTTGGGTTTAGCTAGGTATTATCCGAGGTTTGTCGAGGAATTTTTGAAGTTAGCTACTCCATTGAACTGTCTCACTCAGAAGAATGTTGCATTCGTGTGGGATGATGATTGTGAGAGGAGTTTTTAGGAGTTGAAACGTCGATTGACCATCGCTTTGATTCTCACTATTCCTACCAGCTCAGGAGGTTTTTTAGCATATATCGATTTATCACATCAGGGACAGGGCTGTGTATTGATACAAGAAGGAAAGGTAGTTGCTTATGGATCCATATAGCTAAAAGACCATGAGAAGAACTATCCTATCTATGATTTGGATTTAGCAGCAGCACTATTTGTGTTGAAGATATGGCGGTACTACTTAGACGGTGAGAAGTCCCAGATTTTTACTGATAAAAGAGCCTCAAGTATCTGTTCTCGCAAAATGAGCTGAACATAAGATAAAGAAGATGTCTAAAGCTTCTGAAGGACTACGATTGTGAAATACTTTATCATCTGGGTAATACTAATGTTGTAGCTGATGCTTTGAACAGGAAGAGCCTCGGGATGGTATCGTATATGATGGTTAGGGAATACGAGTTGCTAGAGCAGTTTGTTAGCCTCAATTTGGGTGTTGTGCCTTTTGATACAGATACAGACTGTGTGATAGCAAGCCTAAGGTTGGAACGAGATCTGTTGGACAGAATCAAACAGGCTTAACAAAGTGATCCATATTGCATTGATATGACTAGTCAAATGTAGACGAGCACAATGATCGAGCATGAGTTGAGTTCTGGTAGACTACTCAGGTTCAGAGGTAGGGTGTGTGTTCCTGATGATCCAGAGCTCAGGAGATTGATTTTGTTGGAAGCTCATTCTTTGAGGTACACGTTACATTCGGGGAGTAACAATATGTATCAATATCTCTTAAAGGTGTATTGGTGGTCAGGTATGAAGAAGGATGCGGTAGAGTATGTGACGAGATGTGTCGTCTGTCAATAGGTGAAGTTAGAGCATCAGAAGCTTGCAGGATTATTGAAGCCTCTACCTATACCAACATAGAAATGAGAGCATATCACTATGGATTTCGTGATGGGTTTACGGAGGACTCGCAAGAATCACGATACTATATGGGTAATCATTGATAGACTGACGAAGTCAGACCACTTCCTCGCTGTGAGAGCTACCGATACTCTGAGTTCATTCGCAGAGTTGTATCTATGCGAGGTAGTGAGGTTACATGGTGTTCTAGTGAGCATTGTTTCGGATAGGGATTCAGGCTTCACTTTCCACTTTTGGGAACATTTTCAAGAAGCCATGAGAACCCAGTTGAGTTTGAGTACAGCTTTCCATCCTCAGAAAGATGGTCAGTCAAAGAGGACTATACAGACTCTGGATGATATGTTGAGAGCATGTGTGCCAAATTTTAGAGGCATCCGCGATGATCATTTGCCACTAGTTGAATTCACTTACAATAATAGTTATCATTCGAGTATCGAGATGGTATTATATGAGGCTTTGTATGGTCGTAGATGTCGTTCCCCTATTGGATGGGAAGAAGTGGGTGACTGAAAGATATTTGCTCCAGATTTGGTAACGAAAGCCTTTGAGGATGATCGATTGATATGTGAGAGATTGAGAACCGCTCAGAGAAGACAAAAGAGTTATGCTGACAGGAGACAGAGAACACTAGAGTTCACATTAGGTGAGTCAGTATTTCTAAACGTTTCTCCTTTCGGGGGTATATCAAGATTCGGGAAGAGAGGTAAGCTGAGTCCTCACTACATTGGACCCTCTGAGATACTGGATCGAGTGGGAGATAAGGCCTATAGGTTAGCGTTGCCACCTGACTTATCAGGTGTCCATAACGTCTTCCACATTTTGATGCTTCGAAAGTATCACCCGGATCGTACACATGTGATTCAGTATGAACCATTGGAGCTTAGAGAGGATATGTCATATGTGGAGAAGCTGATTCAGATACTGGATAGGAAAGAGAAGGTATTGAGGTAAAAAAAAATCTGGTTGGTTAAGATTCTTTGGCTGCACCACTCTTCGGAGGAAGCTACATGGGAGATATAGAGTCTGATGTGCCAGAAGCACCCCCAACTATTTGATGACTGACTTGGTTCTAATTTTGAGGACCACTTATTTTAAGTTGGGGAGGATTGTAAGACCCGTAATTTTTGTAGCTTATTCCTAGTAACTTCTACATGTAAAACATTTTATTATGTTAGTTGAATCATAAGAAGAGTACTTACTAAAATGAAAATGCAAAGGAAGTAAGAAAATGCATATAAGTCAAACAAAGGCCAAATAAGGGCTATAAGAGCCACAAGCTAAACCGAATGGATTTAAATCATTCTGACTAGAGATAAGAACTTTAAAATGTGAAAATATAGAGGGTTCATAAAGGAAAGTCTGTTTGATTTGGTCCCGTAATCATTGAAGTATAGGAAACACCCAGAAAGGGCTAAGCGAAATCGAAATGGTCCGTTTGAGGTGTTTTTCACATATTCACCTCCTGGAAATGGCCAAAACACAAAGATGAGAGTGTAAACAATGGAAATTGACATTTTTGGATTTTTAAGAAAAAGTCAAATGTGGTCAATGGTCAAGAAAAGTCAAGGCTAGTTAAGAAATGTTAATTTTGACCATAAAGAACTAACCATGGTAAAATTTTAACCCAAGTAAGGTTAAAATGTGGGGAAGAAATACTTTTGGTTAAAACACTCAATCTTTATCTCATTAAATAAGGAAAAATTTTTCAGTTAAAATCCAGATTAAATTTAAGGGGTAAAACTCGATAGGCCAACGATGGAAAATTGAAAGCCCATATAGGTGCAACAAGTTTGGGCCGAATTTCTTAGGCCCATTGGGCCAAATTGTTGGACCACTTGGTGGGCCCAATGTGAATTCAATTGAAGGCCCAAAGTGTGAAAAAAGTTTCAGCCCAAAATCCCAACGAAAAAGGCCAAACCGAGAAACCCAAAACCTTGGCCCATTAGTTAATTTTTAAGCCGATTAGTAAATGGTTAAGGCCCAAAACTTATAATTCAAGCCCAAAACCCCTAGCCCATATTAAGGGCTGAAATTTGAGACTAAATAGATTATTTACTTAAGCCAAAAATCAGCCAACATCATTTATCATCTTTCTTAAGCTCTCAGTACCAACAAAACACCATGGAAACCTATGTGTTCAAGCTTTATCTCACTAGAAATCATAAACCTAGAGGCATATTTGGATCAAGCAATCTTCATGAAAGTTGCTCCAAATTGAGAGAGGATTAACATACCTTGGAATTGGCTGTCATGGAGCCATATTGAGAAAGAGGAATTTCTTCAAAGTTTTGGCCAAGTGAAGAAAGACAAGCTAGGTGAGTTTTCAAGCTTTCGACTTCTAATATGTTAATCTATGGATTATTCTAGGTTGATTGGTGTATGTTTTATGGATTAAAACACATAAAATCACTAGGATCCTAAGTTAGATGAAAATGGGTGCTTGTGTTTTGATGAATACCCACATGATTTTAAGACATGTATAGGTTGGTATGTATGTGAACATGATTATGGCATAGTTAGTTTTATTCAATTTGATCAATTGGTTGATAAATTGAAGATGGCATATAAGGTGTTTGATAAAATGCCTAAATGAACATAAACTAAAGACTTAAGGCATACATAGGTAGTGTTTGATGAATGCCTAAGTGAATGGCTAGTAAAATGGCCAAGGGTGGCTAGGTGTGGTGTGACCGTCGGCTATGGAAGACATGATGGCTCTTAGCCACATGCCATGGTTGCGAGCTCAAATGGGCCAAGCCGAAGTGGTCTCGGCCTAATAAAGATTCATACACCTCTAACCAAGCCCAATAAGAGTTAGTGGACCCCACAAGCCCAATAGGCCCAGATGAAATGAATAGTAAAGTGAAATGGGCTTAAGACAGTATTAGTCTCATTAAGGCCCAATAAGAGAAAAAAGGCCCATTAAGTGAAATAGGCTGTATTTTAGGTGTAATACAGATGAAAAAGTGTAACTAACCAAATAGATGGTTATATGCAGCTTTGGAGATTATTGTAGGAGCAAATCGGACTGCAAGATCGAGTAGCTTTGAGAAAGTGTAATTACTCGACGCGATCCCAGGAAAAGGAGTTTTGTGAGTAGTTAGATATATTTACGCATATTTTCATTTGCTTTTACATTCACTTAAAAATTCTGAGTGTTAGAGAAAGTGAATAAAATTTATAGAGACTTGATAGGAAAATTACGATTTTACCCCTATTAAGGGTAAAACTAAGAAAGTTAGGAAAAGTTATAAAAAGCATGGAAAACATGTTTTTGAATGTTTTTAATGCAGGTTAGTAGATGCATTGATAGATTGGCCGATGTTTTCATAATATATGTGAAAACAACACAATATACTGTCGATTTGATTTAATTAAGTTAATCTCTTTTAAATGAGCCATCTATCGAGTTACGTGAAAACAAATCATGCTGGAGCACTACTCACACTAGATTTTATATGTTTTCCACAAAAATTAGTGTTGGAGTATTACTCGCACTAGATTTTTAAGATTTATGCATGATAGGGTATTGGAGTATTACTCGTACTCAGTTTTACATGATTGTGCATGATATAGTGCTGGAGCATTGCTTGTATTAGATTTTATATGATTTGTGCATGAGGTCGTGCTTGCGTTTACTTGCACGTACTAGTTTTGAAAGAGATGACATGAAACAACTGTGCTGGAGGCCCTTGTAGACTATGTGTCACACATATAAGATACTCGCACATGCATTTTGAGATATGGCATAGGACTATCAAAACTGAAATTAGGTCCATAGAGTACGTTGTACCGTGTATGTGACATGGAGTACGCTGTACCGTGAGTACATGGAGCTGTGGAGTTGTGGAGTTGTTAGCTGGCGGGTAGGATTTGACCCACCTCCCATTACAGTAGTGATGCCCCACACATTGGGTACCATGTAGCCTGGGATCACCGAAATTGGGATATGATCATAATCCATGAAATTATACAAGTAGTCACCAATCTCACCTAATTTTTCTTACTTGATATGTCACATGATTTTATACAAATTAGGTGGACCTGAGGGATGGGTTGAGCCTCAACATGTGACTTTGTGTTTTCATATAACTGTAAATGTTTATAAATCAGGTTAAATCTAAGGAATGGATTGAGCCCCGATTTCCATGTTTTGATATGATGAAATGCCATATTTTCTTATGATTTAATCAAAATGGCATGATATGATATGATTTATAAGCTTTACATGAGAATGCAACATTTTTGCATTAATTACTTGTGTTTATAAACAAGCATGATTTCAGTACACACAGATGAGTGCATATATAATTTGCATAAGTTTTACAGGGAAAGATACATGCTTTAGATATGAAATGAAAAGGAATATTTTAAGGCATAACATTATATTCATGTAGATAGTGTGGTTATCTACTTGCTTGCCTGATTTCCTTACTGAGCTAGTGAGCTCACCCCTTTCGTTTTCACTCTCTACAGAGCATACGTCGTAGATAGACTACAGTCGAGGACTTGCATTCCTTTTGTCAGCTGCATTCCCATCGAGTGAAATGTATACACACACACATACGATTTTGTATCTGAATGTATAGTCGTACACTGATGTAAACGAATTTAATATTGGGGATGTATTTGTATATAAATCTATGTGAGCTCACCTATGACATAAAAGTATTTACAGTCAATAGATATTTTATATTGACATGTATTCATTGTATAAAATGGATGATATAGTAAGTAAATGAGATGTTACTAATACCGAATCACAGCCCAACAGATGTTTGAAATTGTCACAGAAGGAAAGGTAAGAAAAAACGAAAACTTTGTAGTGATTTTAGGTAAATTAGGTCATGACATCTAAAGTTGAGGATCACTTTTTAGGAAGAAAAACGTGGTCAACCTTTGTAAAACCTAAGGTAAAATTGTTGGAAGATGATGACCTTGAGATATGTTGATGTTTGATGTTGTTGGATGATTTTTAGTAAAGTAGAAAGTTGTGAAATAATTTCTATGGTTTCATGTAGGTTTGGTCAGCATTTGTAGGTTAAGGAAATGATGGAATTTGGTTGTATTAGATGTTGTTAACTGTTTAATTTATACAGAAAAAGTTCAGTTTATAGTCCAGCTCAGTAGAATATCGAAAAATGAAGAATTGGAAAATTTGGTATGTTGACAAGTGTGAATTAAAGACCTGAATAAGTGTTTCAGGTGTTGAGATAATCAATATGAAGTTTGAAGTACAAAAATTAGCTCAATTAGCTTAAACTAGCACCTTAATCGGTAAAACCAAAAAAGTAAGGAAAGTTAACAAAATAGTCAAATTTGAGGAAATTTATGAGGATAGATGCATAGTTAAGTATAATGATATGAAATTAAACATCATTTGATGATTTGGTATTGTTTTGGGCAACTCGAGATACCGACATGCAGATCGAGGTAAACTCGAGACCTGACGAATCAGTACCGAACTTGGAAGACCCAGATTTTTATGTAGCTTATTCCTTATGAGTCTGATATTTACAAACATTATATTATATTAGTTGAGTTATAAAAAGAGTATTTGTAAGTAAAGCGATTAATCAAACGTAAGCTACATAAAGGAAAAATAAGGGCTATAAGAGCCATAGGCTAAACTAAGTGGATCTAAATCATTCTGACTGAAGATAAGAAGATATAATATGAAAATATGGAGAGCTTCTAAAGGAAAGCCGGTTTGATTTGGTCTCGAACACATTGAAGTAGAGTACATACCAAAATGGGGATAAATGAGTCCGAAATGGTCCGTTTGAGGTGTATTTGATATATTCACCTCCCGAAAATGGCCAAAACATAAAGACAAGAGTGTAAACCATAAGATCAACACTTTCAAATTTTTGAGAAAAGTCAAACGTGGTCAATGGTCAAGAAAAGTCAATGGTAGTTAATAAAAGTGGACTTTGACCATAGTTCACTAATCATAGTTAAAAGTTAACCTAAGTAAGGTTAAAAAGTGGGGAAGAAATGTTTTTGATTAAAACACTCTATATTGATCCCCTGAAGTATGGAAAATTTATTTAATCAAAATCCGGATTAAATTAAACGAGTAACACGTAATGGGCCAAAGTTGGAATTTTTAAAGCTCATTTAGGTATACTAAGTGTGGTCCGAATTTCTTAGGCCCATTAGGCTGAGTTGTTGGACCAATTAGTGGGCCCAATATTAAGTAAATTCAAGGCCCAATTGGTAGAAAATTTTTTAGCCTGGAAGCCCAAATTAAAAGCCCAAATTGAGAAGCCAAAACCGAAAAGCCCATTAGCTGAATTCAAGCCTATTAGAAAATCAACTAAAAGCCCAATTGGTAAACCATGGCCCAAACCATTTCAAGCCCAATTTAATGGCTAAATTTGTAACTTAATGACTATGTGTTCAAGCTTAAAAATCAACCAACAGCTAGTCATCTTCATCCTTTCATTTTAGACAAACAAGGAAAGCCATTACCAATCATAGTTTTAAGCTTTATCTCGCTAGAAATCACTATGCTAGAGACGTAATTGGAACTTGCAATCTCATGGAAGTTGTTCCAAATTGAGAGAGGATAAACATATCTTTGAATTGGCTATCAAAGAACCATATTGAGAGAGGCAAATTTCTTCAAAGACTCATCCACAAAGGGAAATACCAAGCTAGGTATAATTTCAAGCTTCCAATCTCATATATGTGTATCTAAGAACTAATTTAAGTTGATTATTATATGTTTTATGGATCAAAACAAACAAAAACACCATGAACAAGTGATGGCCAAAAATGGGTATTTGTATTTTGATGAATACCCACTTGATTTTATGACATGTATAGGTTGGCATGTATAGGTTGGCATAGTTAATTTTAATCAATTTGATCAATTGGTTACTGAAGTAAGGATGACACACAAGGTGTTTGATGAAATGCCTAAGTGAAAGGCTAGTCAAATGCCATGGGTGGCATAGTGCTCGACATGATGGCTCTCGGCCTCATGCCATGGCTGAGAGGCCAATGGGCCTTACTGATGTGGTCTCAACCCAATAAGTGATCTTAGGCCTCGAACCAAGCCTAATAAGAGTTGGTGGGCCCTACAAGCCCAATAGGCCCAACTGAAATGAATAGTAAAGTGAAATGGGATTAAGATAGAGTTAGGCCCATTAAGTGTCATTAAGGCCCAATAAGAGTAAACGGGCCCATTAAGTGATATAGACTATATTAAACGTGGAATACAGTAGGAAAAGCGTAATTAACCTGATAAATAGTTATATGTAGCTCCAGAGTTTATATTAGGAGTAAACCAGACTGTGCGATTGAGCAGCGTTTAGAAAGAAATTTCAGTCCGAGTGATTTCAGGTAAGGAGATTTTACAGGTAGTTAGAGATATCTGCACATATTTCGTTTGCTTTTACATTTACTTAAAAAGTCTGAGCGTCAAAGAAAGTAAATAATTTTTATCGAGACCCGATATGGATTAATTATGTATTATCCCTACTAAGGGTAAAAAGTCAACGTTTTGGAAAAGTTCCAAAAAGCATGGAAATGACGTTTTTGAATGTTTTTACTATTGTTTAGCAAAAGAATAGATAGATTGGCCAATGATTTTGTGAAATGCACAAAATAGCCCAATTATGGTGCTAATTTTATAGTTTTGAAATATCCATGTTTAAAGGAGCCATCTATCGAGTTATGTGAAAATAAATCGTGCTGGAGCACTGCTCGTACTTGATTTTATATGTTTTCTGCATGAAAAGTGTTGGAGTGATTACTCACACTTGATTTCCCATGACATAAATGGCATAGTATTGGAGCGTTGCTCATACTTGTTTTAAATGAGTTTTGTGCATGACCTAGTACTGGAGTGTTACTCGCACTAGTGTTCGAGTTTGTGATATGTGTGAAACATTGATTTGAACGACGTGTCGTGTAAGACCCAAATTTTTATGTAGCTTCTTCCGTATCATTCCTATATCTACAAACATTATATTATGTTAGATGAATCATAAGAAGAGTATTTACTTGAATGAAAGTGTAAGTAAAGTGATTAAGCACACATAAGTTATATAAAGGCCAAATAAGGGCTATAAGAGCGACAAGCTAAACTGAGTGGATCTAAATCATTTTGACTGAAGAGAATAACTTAAAATGTGAAAATATAAAGAGCTCTGAAGGAAAGCCGATTTGATTTGGTCCCGAACATATTGAAGTAGAGTAAACACCGAGAAAGGGCTAAACGAGTCTAAAATAGTTCGTTTTAGGTGTAATTGATATTTTCGCCTCCTAGAAATGACCAAAACATAAAGACGATAGTGTAAACCATAGAATATGACACTTTTGAAATTTTGAGAAAATGTCAAATGTGGTCAATGGTCAAGAAAAGTTAATGGTAGTTAAGAAAAGTGGACTTTGACCATGGTTAAAATTTAACCAAAATAAGGTTAAAATTTAACCTAAGTAAGGTTAAAAAGCGGGGAAGAAATATTTTTGTTAAGCCACTCTATATTCATCCCCCGAAGTATGGAAAATTTGTTTAATTGAAATCCGAAAAAAATTAAATGGGTAAAACGCAATGGGCCAAAGTTGGAAGTTTTAAAGCCCATTAAGGTATAACAAGTGTGGGTCAAATTTCTTAGGCCCATTAGGGCAAGTTGTTGAGCCAATTGGTGGGCCTAATATGTAAGACCCGTAAATTTCTAAGTTATGTTTATGATTACAGACTACACAGATAAGTTACATTACATATGAATTACAAGAAATGGATGTTTTAAGTTCTAAGTGTGAATAAATTGCAAAAATGAGTGTTGAAGCAATTTAATGGGAGTTTAACTTTGAAGATTTGGGAAAGATTCAGTTGAAATGCTACAGGGACAGGATAGATCGATCTCATTGCAAGGAGAGTCGATCTCATGGCCTGAAAAAAATACAATGTTGAGACATTCTGCAAGAGGGAGATCGATCCCTCACTCAAGCAGATCGATCCCATTTTACCTCGGCCTGGACAAGATCGCTCTCCTCCCATAAGGTAGATTGATCTCTATTTATCTCTTGATAGGCCAGCTCGATCTCTAAAGCTTTGTATCTGAAATAGATCGATCTCATTCAATTGAGCAGATCGATCGCATGCAAATGGACAAATCAATCTCCATGCCTGCATTGTCGAAATTCTGGGGGAGTTTAAGCAAGGCCAGATCAATCTCCCACCTATGGAGATCAATCTTTTAATGCATTTTCTATATAAACTGCGCAGCTGAATCTGCATTTCACGAGAAACAACTCATTTCCTCCATTTTTAACAAGTGACCTAGCTTTTTTAGTCTAAAATCACCTATTTTCAATCAGTTTTGAAAGAAGCTCCTTTAAGCTAAGTTGTTTCTAGTGGGGAAGAGGACAACATAGTCAAAGATTGGAAGCTCAAACCTTGGATTAAAGGAGAAAAGAGGTTTTCCCCAAATTTGGAAAAAAGAGGAAAAAGGTCAAGCTAGGTAAGATTTCAATACACCATTTTCTAGTATGTTAATCTAGACATTTGGATGAGTTGATTGGTGTATATAATGTTGGATGAAATGTTCATTTACATACTTAAACAACCATAACCTAAAATGGGCTTAGTGAGAGAAAGTTAAAATGGCATGGGGTTGATGATGATTTAAGCATGTAGGAATGTTAGTAAGCATGTATAAATGATCTTAAGATAGTTTTGTGAAAACCATTAGTTGGATTAGATGAGGATTGAAAATGGGTATAATAAGTGGCTGATGAAATGCCATAGAGAAAGAAAATGATGTACTTGAGGCATTGTGGGAGTAATGTCAGTTTAATATGAATCAATAGACTCGAGGAGTCTAATGGATTCTCGAGAGAACAAATAGAATGACCGAAATGGACTTAAGAGAGATTAGAGTCCAATAAGTTGTAATGAGACCATATTGATGTAACGGGCTAATGCATCAATTTGAAAGCCATGTAAATGTGAATTAAGCATATTAAAATAATACTAATGCGAGTAGTAAATGCTTGCAGCTCTTAGAGATAAAGTTGGAGCTGATAAGATCGGATCATGAGCATTGGAAGCCAAGGAAAGCGATTCGAGCGTGATTCGAGGTAAGGGATTTATGTGAGCTATTAGATATAGCTATACATATATTTTTTTACCTGCTCTGTGCAAATATATTTGATAAGTATATAGATATTACTATATCTACGTAAAAGCTAAGTGATAAGAAGTAGTTTATTTGCATGACTCTAGTGTCTTGTTGTGAAAAGATGTTTTGCAAGTGTTTTGAGATAGAGTAATAATAAATTGGCTCCCGATTTAGTAAATTGCATGAAAATCTTTTAACGAGTGATTGAAGGGAGATTGCTCGTGAATAGAGTCATCTATTTTTTTCTTGTGTGAACTTGTGCTAGAGCTAAAGTGGTAATGGTAGATTTATTAGCCTTACTCGTTCAACCTTTTAAAAAGGATTTTTGAGAGAAATAAAACTGTGCTCGATGCCTCAGGTGATGTTGTGTGTTCCACTCGAGAGCTCGCACTAGATTTTGGGAATCATGTTGGAGACAAAGAGTACTGCTTAGTGAGTTTACTCTGATTGTGCTCGCATGTGACCCCCTAAATTTGAAGTGATGGGATAAAATCGTGCTCGATACCTTAGGTATGCTGTGTGTTCTTACTCTAGTTGCTCGCACATGGTACGATAAGCTTTTTGTGTGATAAGAAAAACTGTGCTCGATGCCTCGAGTATTGTTGTGTGATCTTACTCCGAGTTACTCGCACAGGAGATTGTGAGTTTACTGTGTGATGAGCAAAACTATGCTGGTGCCGTCGTTTATTGCTTAGTGATCTTGCACAGACCTGCTCGTACATGATTTTGAGACAATGAAAATTGGTGATAAGGATCCACGGGAGCACGATCTATCATGAGCGATTGCCATGGAGTACGATGTGCTATAATATCTTAGTGATTCTGTGTGGGCTGAAGGGATGGTTGATCCACCTCCCTAAGCATAGGGTTCCCGCGCACCTGATCAGTATTGCCTGGAATCCGGACTATGGCCATAAGTCTTTTATCTGTGTGATATGACATTATGTTACTACTATGTGAGGTGACAAATGTCTCCCCTGCTGTGTAATACAGGGTGATATGATACCCCATTATATGTCATATCTAAATTGATTTCTATGTGATTTCGTAAATATAAAGCAATTTCTCTATCACGACCCAAATTACCTAAAATCATTACCAATTTTTTTGCTTTTTTCGTTTATTATTTAATTCTTACCTTTCTCTCATCGTGACCATCCTACTAACAATTGGCCTATGATTCAGTGTTAGTCACCTCTACCCTATTTATCATTCCATTTCCATAATCACTTTCACATATCAGGATTACTATCCTTTAACTTTAACTAAGTACATTCACAATGATATTAACTTAACCTTACATCCTCGTCATCATGTACGTTTACAGTACTGTGCATTACATATTTAGATACAAAACTATACAAATGTGTATACATGTCTGTCAATGGGAATCAGCGGATACCAAGATGCAAGTTCTTAGCCGCTCACTAACTACTGCGAGTGCTCTGAAAAGATGGGAAAATAAGGGGGGTGAGCAAACAACACGCTCAGTAAGATAATTATGCAATTAAGTAGATAGCTCCACTATCTACATGCTCATAATGCCATGCTCTTAAATCCATTTCTTTTCGTTTAAATCTCACACACAAAATCATGCATACATTAATGTCATAGTTTATAAAAACTATTCGTGCATATAGAAATCATGCAACTCATGCATCAATGACATTTTATATAAAATCATAATTCGCATAAAGTAAATCAAGATAAAGCATTATTCATGCCATATAAAACAAATCATAAATTTGTTATTTGAGCATGGAAAAATCCTCATGCTACTACATTTAAATCACTTCATTAAAGCTCAGTATAAAATAACCCCTCCGGGTTAATCATCTAATAAATAAATCTCAAACTCATAAAATAATTCATTATAAAATTCTGTTATAAAATCACCCTTCTTTTATGGTCACATTTCATAAAATCCTTTGAAGAATCTATCATCATAGTAGAAAATCACATCTCAGTGAAAATCACAAAATCGTGGGCCTGACCCCTCCCTCGGGTCTACCTTGGTCTATCGAGACCAAAAGTTATATCATGTGAGACATGTAGGTGACTATATCAGTAACATCGAGGACTATGGCCATAACCCAGTGATCTTTGGCTACATGGTACCTAGTGTGCGGGGTATCACACCTGAAACGGGAGGTGGGTAGATCCAACCCGCCAGAACAGCATAACATCAGGATTGCGAGGGCAAGGCTTGCTGCCTCGTGGCTAATGCCACTTCACTCCAACAATCCCCACGGTACAGCGTACTCCATGTGATATACACGGTACATCATACTCTATGAACCCAATCTCAATCAGGGGGTGCCTATAATAGGTCTTATCCACCCATACCATCTCTGTCTCAGTATACTCGTGTGGCATATCATCTCACTGTGACACACAGTCTGCAGGAGGCTCCAACATGGCTATATGCATGTCATATAAATCCCTCTGCGAGTAAAGCTCTAGCATGACTCGATGCATATTCATGATATCTGAAAATCTTGTGCGAGCGAAGCTCTAGCACGGTTTCATAAAAAAAAAGTAGTAAAATCTGCGTACGAGTAGCATTCCAGTATGACTTTAAAATGAGTTATAAATCCATATAAAACTTCATACGAGCAACGCTCCAGCACGAATAAATGCTCAAGTAAATCAAATCTCGTGTGAGTTACACTCCAGCACGACTTTATACAATTAAATCGATTAAATCACATAGGAGTAAGGCTCCAGTACAGCTTTAAAATGAAATTATCATATCAAAATAGGATGCGAGCTAAGCTCCAGCACCTTTCATGCATGTCAAATCGTAAAAACTAGTGCAAGCAATCGCTCTAGCACCTTTTTATGCATGTCAAGTCAAAACAAGTCAAAACAGAGTGCGAGCTAGGCTCTAGCAAGATTAAAACTCATATAACACTAATAAGTGGCTCAATTTCATTAAAATATGTTAAATAAATATCATTTGGCACCTAACCTGTGTCTTTTCACTTAAAACATGAAAATAATAGCCAACCTATTCATAAATTGCTTGAATTAAAGCAATATCATCATAAAAATATTAAAATCATGAATTTCATATAATTTCATAGCCTTACTACCTTTTTTTTTTAAATTTTCCTAACTGGGGGTAAAATAGTAATTTGCCACTATTTCCATATTTTTTCGTAAAAATTATTATTCCGTTTTCGGGTAGCCTAATGAATTTAACGTAATGTAAATCCCCTCCAAACTACATACAACTACCTCTAAGTGCATATAAAATTCTCTTACTTGGAATTACGCGTAAGCTTTTTCCTATTTTAAATTCTAAATTTTCAGTTAACTCGATTAAATTCCTTTAACTGAATATTTGGGTCCCTATTTTCCCAATTTATCCTTATGCAATTTTACGTACGTTATTTCGTTTCATTCACATTTATCAAATCCGAATCAACCATCTTATGAATCCATTAACATATAATAATGTCATACAATATGGAAATCATATGGAATGTCATAAAAAGATGCGAATCTCACATTCTCAGTGTGTGCTGTGTGGAATGATGAGCAAGCTGTGTGATTTTTAAAGAGTACACTACGTGATTTGAGAATGAAATATGCATATACCCATCTAGCGAATTAATGATTTTGCAATTGATGGAAGCTATTTTCAAAGAATTCATATGTTTTATAAGGAAAATAAATGTTTATATTTTAAGCATGTAGATAGTGTAGTTATCTACCTGCTTTCATATCTTCCTTACTGAGCGTGTTAGCTCACCACCTTATTTCCTCCTCTACAGATACTACGCATTAGTGAGTTACTGCAGTGGTCCCTGCTTGGTGTTCTCCAATTCTCCAACAGTATAGAGGTATACATTTATGAGAAAAAATTTTGTATCCTGTAATTTAATGCAGAAAATAGTTATCTTTTATACAAAATGTATGTATATGATAGAAACTAATGTAAACGTTTTTGCAGATTTAAAAAAAAAAAACAGTTTCTATTTCATTAAATGAATTATGAATTATGAATGGATGAGATATGGATATGGATGTTGACTCACAACGCAACAGTAAATAGTAAGTTAGGTCACAGGAAGAGGGTCGTGATAGAGATTTGTATCAAAGCTTGAGGTGGTCTGATGTGAGTCAGTACCATAGATAGGAAAATATACATTCCTTAAATACTATGCATTATTTGATACAAATGTGTATACTAAGCTGGAAATGTGACTGAGACACTTGTTATTGACTATGCAGGATGTCTGATAGACGATGTACCCGTAGAGGAGAGAGTTCGTACTCTCATGGGCATAGAGGTGAGCCTGAGAGGCGCAGTGAGTCCAGTTCTAGTAGAGATCCACCTAGTCTTAGAGCTGGCGCTGAGGCACTTATAACGCAATTACATCACAGTGTAGACACTGTTATGGAGATGTTTACATAGGCGATGGACAGATTTGAGGGTAGACAAAAGAACCCTACTGGTCAGGCTACTGCACCTAAGAGACATGAGCCTGTACAGCCTACACTGAGACCTCGAGCTGCAGAGGTAGAGATTCCTGCACCCCCTCCTATTCAGGATATTCCCCCACCAGTTCAAGATCCTATAGTTCCACAACAGGTTAGTGGTGAAGTAGTTATGATTGTGATCTGGGTAGATTGAGAGAGTTCAGAAAGTTTGGACCACCTAAATTTAGTGGGGTGAAAACCCGAGTGTTAGTGAAGCATTAGATTCGTAGTATGGAGAAGCTCTACAGATTTTTCCATTGCTCTACTATAGAGAAAGTCACCTTTGCGACTTTTGTATTAGAGGGTGAGGCTTGTTGGTGGATGACCACATAGCCGATTTTGAGTGCACGACACCCGGTGGTGACTTGGGACATATTTCTAGATGCCTTTAGGAGGTAATACATTCAGCCACTGTTCAGAGGAAGATGCAGATAAAATTTCTGTCCTTGACTCAAGGGAACCGTACAGTCGATGAGTATGAGTCTGGATTCGCATCCCTGGGTAGATATGACACAGTGACCATGGGCTGTCAGGACAAGAAGGTCCAAAAATTCCTTGAGGGGTTGAGACCTTCGATCAGAGCTCGATTGGCACCATTTGATATTACCACCTATGATGAGGTAGTACGCAGAGCTCAACTATGTGAGCAGGATTATGAGTTGCATTCCTCGGAGTTGAACAAGAGTGGTAAGGGCAGAGATAGACACCGAAAGAAGTCAGTGGATGATAAAGGATTCAGAAAAGGCTGAAGATTATTTAGTAAAAGGCCAAAGATTGAGGAGGTATGAGAGAGGCCTGTGAAGCCTCCTGCTTAATTACTTGCGCAGTTTAATCTCCAGCTTTGAGGGGCATAGTTATTGGCGAACCCCAACCTACCACCGAACAGTGAAAGACATGTCGTAGATATCATGGGAGTAGACCATGCCCTTTTATGAGATCATGTTATAGATGTGGCAAACCAGGACACGTAGTTCGTGAATGCCTAGAGTTGATTGATAAAGCCCCACAGAAGGGCAAAGAGCCAGAGAAGGCTACGGTTGTGACACCTACACCTAAGAGGAAAGCCACAGCTGAAGAGAAAGGGAAACAAGCTATTGGTCGAGGGCGAGTGTTTGCACTAGACCATGCATCTGCAGAGATTTCTTCGGATGTGATTAAAGGTATCATCCTTGTCTTTGATTTTGAAGCATTAGCATTGATTGATCCTAGTGCCACATATTCATTTATATCGCCTACATTTGCATGCAAATTTCTTGAACATGTGAAAGTTGTACCTCTAGGTAGGATATTGCTTATAAGTACTCCAGTGAGAGATAATGTAGTAACTGAGTATGTATGTAATGGTTGTAAGCTAAAAGTAGGGGAAAAGGATATGTTGGCTAATCTTATTTTGTTAAACATGAAGGACTTTGATGTAATACTAGGAATGGATTGTTTGGTTGCAAACCATTCTATTTTTGACTATTATGCTAAGAAAGTAATGGTTACCACCCCTGAAAAGTATGTTGTAAGATTTGTTAAGTAATGAAAGAAGTAGTAAATTATTTCCAAGGATGGATGAGTTTACTAACGAATGTGGTCATAATATGTTGAAGGTTTTATAGCATATGTGGTTGATTTGGATAAGGCACACCCAAAATTAGTTGTCATCCCAGTGGTTAGAGAATTCCCCGATGTCTTTCCAGAAGAATTACTAGAGTTGCCACCAGATAGAGAGATGGAATTCTGTATTGATTTTATTCCTGGGACAGAACCAATATCCAAACCACCGTATAGAATGGCTCCAGTAGAATCAGAGGAACTAAAGAAATAGTTACAAGAGTTGTTAGACAAGGGGTTATCAAACCGAGTGTATCACCTTGGGGAGCACCGATTTTATTTGTAAAGAAGAAAGATAGGAGTCTTTGACTGTGTATAGATTATCGGTTGTTGAAAAAGGCTACCATCAAGAACAAATATCCCCTTCCACGGATAGATAATCTATTAGATCAGTTGCAAGGAGTACATATCTTTTCGAAGATTGATCTAAGGTCTGGGTATCATCAGTTGATGATTCGGAGTGGAGAGGTGCCCAAGACAATGTTTCAGACCCGTTATGGCCATTATGAGTTTTTGGTTATGCCATTTGGGTTGACAAATGCTCCTACAGTATTTATGGTATTACTGAATGATGTGGTTATGTAAGACCCGATATTTTCGAGTGCATTTAAAAAAATGCAAAAGGACTTAAATGGTATTCCCGAAAATTTGCAAGGGCAAAATGGTCGAAAGACTAATATTCGGTATTAATCGGGACAAGAAAATTTAATTAAAAATAAGAGAATGAGAAATCTTGATCAATGACGAAGAAATAATTAAATTTCGGATTAAATTGATCAAGATATGAATTTATTGGAATAAACCGGGATTTTCGTATCGAAAAATAATCCCGAAAATAATCGAAAAATATACCGAAAAGGTAAAATCGGACTGAGAAAATTATTTACAGATTAAATGAATAAAATATAAATTTTTTTAAGGATATTTATGCATTTTAATATTATTTTATTGAATAAAATAATATTAAAAGTTAATTATAAATAAATAAATAAAATAAAAAAAAAAAAAGAAAAAAAGAAAAATGAAAAGTCTGAAACAGAAGAGAAAAGAAACAGAGGCGAAACGAAGCAAAAGACGCGAAGGCCGAACCCGAGGGGGAGGTTCGTCACCGGCGAACCACCGGCGACGCTGAGAGGCCAGCGAGGACCGGCGAACGTAGCCCAGAATCGGGCGAACCTCCAGCAGCCCAGACGCGCGGCGAGGTGGCCGGAAAACGTCGGAAACGGAGGAGAAGACCGCGGGGGAGAGAACCCCGATTCGCCGGCGATGGCTGCGATTCGACCCCAGCCGAGGCCCGATTTAGGGAGCCCAGACGATTGCGCGCCGATTGGCACCGAAATCATGCCGGGAACCGGCCGGACGGCGCCGGCACGACCAAAGGGAGATTGGACCGGCCGAACCGGACAGAACCGGCCGAACCGGACCAGACCGAACCGGACTGAACCGACCAAGTTGAACCGAACCGGACCCGAGCTGAACCGGCGGTCCGAACCGGGTTGAACCGGACCGGACCGGTTCAGCCAAAAAGAGAGGGAAAAAAGGAAGAAAAAGGGAAAAAGAAAAAGAGAAAAAATTGGGGAAAATTCCAGTGATGCAATCGAGCTTCGGGTAAGTCGGTAAGCGGTCAAATTGACCGATTTAATTTTTAGAATATTAATTTGATAAATAATCGACTGAAAGTTTACCCGAAAATATATTTAATTGTGTAGCTCGACAATTGGCATCCATTGAGAGCTCGAGACAGCCTCGATTTGTGTATGATCATGAAATAATGGGTAAGTGACCCTTATTTACGACAATTTTATATCGTTATGCGTGATTGACATTTAACGCATGAATTACGGATTTAATTTCCGCATAAATGAATTAAATTCTAGAAATTGGGATAAATTGTCGTAAATAATTCATAAGCTATCTGAGAATTTAGAACGAGGCTAAATAAATATTGATGGGTCCAATGAGCCCAATAGGCCTCGATAAAGTGTGGTAAACGGGCTTAAGGCCGATTAAGGCCCATTATGGTGCATCGGGCCCAATATGGGTAAACGGGCCCAATGATTTAAATTAAGCCCAGAAAATTATGAAATACATTAAATTGTATTGTATTTGACCTGATGAATGTGTATCCGCAGTTCCGGAGATTGGATTTGGAGCAAATCGGACTGCGTGACGAGACATCGATGTAAAGGTCAGACTGTACAGATAAATGAGGTAAGGGAATTGTGTGAGTAGCTAGAGGTAGCTACGCGTATTTTAATAGTGTTCTGTACACTGAATATGTATGTATGCCTTGATGATGTATAAAGATCCTAAAAGTGGTTTAAATAATTTTGAGGATCGAAATAGGTGAAAAGACTATTTTACCCCTATTGAGGGAAGTTCACCTAAGGATGGTGAAAGCATGACATGCATGAAATGCATGATTTAAGGAATTTTCCGAATTAAAGATTTGATTGGTTTTAATCAAAGTAAATCGATAGATTGGCCAATAATTGCATAAGTTTCCCAAATTAACACTACGTAGGTGTTATTAATATTTAAATGAAATTTCTTTGGAAAAGAGGCCAACTATCAAGTTTATATGGAAACAGGTAGTGCCGACACGTAGTTCGCACTATATCTGCGTTTGTGAATGTGCATAAATGTGCTTGAGCAGTTGCTCGCACCGACTTGTGTGACATCATATGCATGAAATGTGCTAGAGCATGGTGCTCGCACTGATTTTTATTATTGTGAAATGAGAGCTGCTGGAGCCTAGCTCGCACTCTGTTTTGACATGTTTTGATTTGTTTTAACGTGGTATGCATAAAATAGTGCTGGAGCGATTACTCGCACTACTTTTAATGATTTGACATGCATGAGAGATGCTGGAGCTTAGCTCGCATCCTGTTTTGATTTGATATTGCATAAAGCCGTGCTGGAGTGAATCTCGCACGAGATTTGATTTAATTATGCATAAAGCCGTGCTGGAGTGTAACTCGCACGAGATTTGATTTACTTGAGCATTCATTTGTGCTGGAGCATTGCTCGCACAAAGTTTTACATGGTTTTCATAATTCATTTGAATGTCGTACTGGAGTTTTTCTCGTACGAGGTTTTCACTGAATTTATATACATATCCGTACTAGAGCGTTGCTCGTACGTGGAATTTACATGAAATTATAATCAGTTTAAGTCGTACTGGAGCGCTGCTCGTACGCAGATTTCACTGATTTTTATGAAACCGTGCTAGAGCTTCGCTCGCACGAGATTTTCAGATATCATGAATATGCATGGAGCCGTGCTTGAGCTTCGCTCGCACAGGGATTTATATTACATGCATATAGCCGTGTTGGAGCCTCCTGTAGACTGTGTGTCACAGTGAGATGATATGCTCACACGTGCATTCTGAGACAGAGATGATATGGGTGGATAAGACCTATTACAGGCACCCCTGACTGAGCTTGGGTTCACGGAGTACTTTGTACCGTGTATGTCACGCGGAGTACGCTGTACCGTGGGGATTGTTGGAGTGGAGTGGCATGAGCCACGAGGCAGCAAGCCTTGCCCTCGCAATCCTGGTGTTATGCTGTTCTGGCGGGTAGGACGACCCACCTCCCGTTTCAGGTGTGATACCCCGCACACTAGGTACCGTGTTGCCAGGGATCACTAGGATATGGCCATAGTCCTCGATGTTACTGTTAATTACCTTATTGTCTCACATGATATAACTTGTGGTCTGTTAGACCAGGGTAGACCCGAAGGAGGGGTCAGGCCCCCGATTTGATGAATTTATGATTTCATATGATTTTATGATATGTGACCCTGAAAGAAGGGTGGTTTTATAACCGAAGTTTTATAATGAATTTTATTGAATTGTTTTATGAGATGGACCCGGAAAGGGGTTTTAACTGCAGTTTTAATGTTTTGATTTAAATGCAGTAGCATGTGAAGTTTTCCATGCTTTCATTTGAAATCCATGTTTTGTCTTACATGGCATAAAAGACTGCATGATCTTGATCTAATTCATGCTTAATATGATTTAATGATGTCACATAAAATGCTTTGAATGCATGAGTTACATGATTTATATATGCACAAATAGTTTTGGATAAACTATGGCATTGAATATGCATAACTTTGTGCGTGTAAATTTTAAATGAAAAGAAATGGATTTAAGGGCATGGCATTATGAGCATGTAGATAGTGGAGCTATCTACTTACTTGCATAATTGCCTTACTGAGCGTGTGGTTTGCTCACCCCCCTTATTTTTCCATCTTTTCAGAGCACTTATAATAATTATTGAGCGGCTGAGGACTTGCATGCTTAATATCCGCTGCTTGCTGCTTCCCATCGAGAGACAGGTATACACATTTGTATGGTTTTGTATCTAAATATGTAATGCACAGTACTGTAAACGGATATTATGTCGGGGATGTAGAGTCATGTAAATACCATTGGGTATGTGTTTATTTAAAGTCAAAAGGATAGTAGACTCTGATATATGATTATGGGAATGAAATGTTAAATAGTGTGAGGTGACTAACACCGAATCATAGCCCAACTGTGTTGTAGGATGGTCACGACGAGAGAAAGGTAAGAATTAAATAATAAATGAAAAAGCAAAAAAATTTACTCTGATTTTTAAGGTAATTCGGGTCGTGACAGTTTTTGGTATCAGAGCTTGAGTTGGCCTGATATGAGTCGGTGTTAGTGGTTAAGGAAGTTTACATCCCCATGTACTGTGCATTATTTAGATACAATTGTGTATATCGAGATGGAAGTGCAGCTAAGAATTTAGTTTTGAATGCAAGAATAGACTCATTGACTGATAGCCGCTATGGTTGAGAGGCGAGTACACGAGCTCAAGGCCGTTGAGGTAGGCCCATGAGTTGTACTGAGTCGCCACATGAGACTTGAGATGAGATTGACGTGGAGGCTGGTTGATCATGCCCCACAGAGTCCGATAGAGAGATCGGATAGAGTCTGACAGAGAGATCAGACAGTATTGAGATACGCTTCGCGAGGTTGGAGCGGAGTGTAGGGAATATTTTACGAGCTAATTGCTCAGGGTATGTATGGTATTTGAGGGCGAGTCGGAACATTGATGAAAGTTCGCTCAACCCATTTGAAGAGTTAGACATCCAGATTGGACATGAAAAATAATTCGAAATGTATTCCGGTGACAAAATATCCCGGACACTGTTTAAAGGAAATTACAGATGATATTATTTACTCTGACCCAGAGGAATTGGTTAATTAATGAGTATGAAACTCAGATTATATTCCTGGGCAGATGTGACTCAGACACGATAAACAGTGAGATTCGGAATGTATGAAAGTTCATGGAAGGGCTCAGATTGTCAATTAGAGTCCGATTAGCCCGTTTGATATCACTACCTATACCGAGGCAGTGCGCAGACTATAGTTGTATGAATAAGATCACGAGTTGCATGCCTCTGAGATTGAGAAAGGTAGTGAGGGCCGAAATTGAGACAAAAAGAGAAAAGAGAATGACAAAGATGTCAGAACAAGAAAAGATAGTTTGGTAAAGGCTTAGAGTTGATAAATCACGGGGTAAGATGATTGGAGGCCCCAGTGTATTTAATTTCAACACTTTTAAGGGGTATTGTGATTTGAGGACCCCGACCTGCTACGTAACAGTATAACAGAGTAGCAATGTGAACAGTGTAAGATGTGTGGTAGTTATCACGAAAATCAGATGTTGGATGAGGGCGAGTGTATGCCTTGGACCAGGACACTACTGATGTTCCATAGGATGTGGTGGAAGATACCACACTGGTTAAGAATAATGAAATAATTATGTTAATGGATCCTGGTGCCACACATTTATTCATACCGCCTTCAATTGCTTATAAGCGAGTGAAAGATGTGAAGCCTATACCTTTAAGCATGAAGAGGATGATAGTTAGTTGATTTTCACTAACTGAATATGGGTATAGGGATTGTAAGTTGAAAATAGGGGTGAAAATATCACTGAAAAGTGTATTGTAACTTGACAAGTAAGGAAAGAGTATGCCATAAGTGATATATTAAAGGAGATATATTGGAATAAGATATGTATGCAAGGTAAGGATATCTTCGATATGCAAAGTAAATTGGATTAAGCGATAAGTAGTGAATATGAATTGCGACCAAGGATAAGGGGTGGATAAATTTACACCCAGTATGTGGTCAAATCTTAGGGTTAATAAAGGTATTTTAAAATACTTCCCTGCCTGAAGATTTGACAGCGTCGGGAAGCGCACGCATAATCTATATATTAAAATCGACAGTCATGAAATATATACATTAAAATTTGGGTACTTTTGCTGGTATGATAAAGAAATATAGAACTTGATTAATCATGAAAGTTTAAAAATTAAAATTTTATAAAAGCCGTCAATATAAGAGGAAAGAAATGACGTGAGCTAGTATCTTGAACGAAAGCTATTTCGAAATGACATTGTACGTTTATGCGTACATAGGTCAAGTATATGAAAAATTGAAATATTGAGTGGAACTCAACTACGTTAAGGTATTTAAACCTTACCTGGACCGATTGGTTGTCATCTTTAGTGATGATATTATGATGTATTCGAAGTCCAGGGAAGAGAATGAGTAGCAACAGGAAACTGTCTTACAGACAAGGTGTTATGAGTTTCTTGAAATGAGTTGCTCAGTTGACACGTCTCATTCGGGAAAAGATTTCATACGAGTGTTATGATAAGTATGAAAATAGCTTCAATGAGTTTTGGTATATTGGAGTAATGAACTGACCACCATAAGTATTCTCACTATAACCAACAGCTCAAGAGGTTTCAGTGTGTATGGATACCTCCAAATAAGGATTGGGCTGTGTATTGATGTAAAATGGGAAGATAGTCATTTATAGATCCAAATAGTTCAAGGATCATGAGAGAAACTATCTGACCCATGATTTAGAGTTGGCAGCCGTAGTGATTACACTGGAAGTATGGCGCCACCACTTATATGGTAAGAAATTTCGGGTATGCACTGATCGTAAAAACCCCGAGTATCTGTTTTCACAGAAAGAGTAGAATATGAGATAACCAAGAGGGTTAGAGCTTCTAAGGATTATGATTGTGAACTTTGTACCACCCAGGAAAGGCTAATGTAATGGTTGATGCCTTGAGCAGAAAGAGCCTCGGGATGGTATCACATAAGATGGTCAGGGAGCGAGAGCTGCTAGAGCAGTTGTGAACCTCAGTAGTGATGTGATCCCTTCTTGATGATGACGGTGATTTTATGACAGCTAGCCTGAGGTTAGAACCGGATTTGTGTGACCGGATTTGCCAGGCTTAGCGTGATGATCGACAAGGTGTCGATGGTATGGGTCAGATTCAGAAGGGTATAGTGACAGAGTTCACAGAGAGTGATGATGACTGACAGAGGTTCAGAGATAGTATAAGTGCTCCCCAGGACCACAGTTGATGATACAGTATTATTGTCAGAAGCTCACTTTTCGGGATATACAGTGCATCCGAGAAATAATAAATATATCGAGATATTTGAAAATGGTATTGGTGGTCAGGTATGAAAAGTGATATTGTAGAGATTGTGGAGAAGTGTCTCGTATGTCAGCAGAGTAAGGTAGAGCAATAGATGTATGCAGAGTCATTACAGTCTCTACCTATATTGACACGGAAATGGGAACAAGTTACCATGGATTTCGTATGGGTTACAGAGGACCCGAATGAATCTCGAGGCTATCTAGGTGATAGTTGATAGATTGATTCAGTTACCCACCTTCTGGTTATGAAATCCCCAGATACTCTGAGTGTGTAGGCGGATTTATGTGAATGAAAAATTGTGAAATAATATGTAGCGTTCCAGGGAGCATGATATCAGATAGGGATTCCCGCTTCACTTCCCACTTCTGGGAATATGTTTTTGGAAGCTATGGGACCCTGATTGTGTGTTAGCACAGCTTCCACCCTCAGACAGATAGTCAGTCAGAGAGGACTGTACAGGTTCTGGAGGATGTGATGAGAGCGTGTGCCATTGATTTTATGAGCTCCTGGGATGATCAGTTGCTACTAATCAAATTCGCCAGTGATGACAGTTGTCACTTGAGTATCAGGATGAGATTATATGAGGCATTTTATGGCCATAGGGATTGTTTCCCTGACTTGGATAAGGGAAGTGGGTGACAGATAGAAAATTGTTCCCGAATTGGTAAGACAAACCTCTGAGGATGTTCAGTTGATTTGTGAGAGATTAAGAACACCTCAGAGCAGACAGAAAATTCATGCTGACAAGAGACAGGAAATCATTGGAATTCACCGAGGGTGAATCATTATAGTTGACAGTTATTTGTCATAAAGACGTAACGAGATTCGGATAGAGAGATATTGGACAAGTGGAAGTAAGACCTGTAGGTTGGCATTACCACTTGAATAAACAGGCATCCACTATGTGTCCTATCTTATGATGCTTCAGAAATATATCCGGACCCAGTATATGTGCAGATATGAGCTTCAACGGGTTAGCTCAATGAAAGTATAACGTATGATTGGAGAACTGATTCGGGTATTAGACGAAAGGAAAAAGTGTTGAGGTTTGAGATGATCTCCCTAGTTAAGTATGATGATAGTATTACACTCCGGAGAAAGTCACTTGAGGATGACTGTATATGATATGATAGATGTAACCGGAGTTATTTCTGGACTCATATTACTTGGTTCTAATTTGGAGGACCAAATTTTTTTAAGTGGGGGAGATTGTAAGACCCGATATTTTCGAGTGCATTTAAAAAAATGCAAAAGGACTTAAATGGTATTCCCGAAAATTTGCAAGGGCAAAATGGTCGAAAGACTAATATTCGGTATTAATCGGGACAAGAAAATTTAATTAAAAATAAGAGAATGAGAAATCTTGATCAATGACGAAGAAATAATTAAATTTCGGATTAAATTGATCAAGATATGAATTTATTGGAATAAACCGGGATTTTCGTATCGAAAAATAATCCCGAAAATAATCGAAAAATATACCGAAAAGGTAAAATCGGACTGAGAAAATTATTTACAGATTAAATGAATAAAATATAAATTTTTTTAAGGATATTTATGCATTTTAATATTATTTTATTGAATAAAATAATATTAAAAGTTAATTATAAATAAATAAATAAAATAAAAAAAAAAAAAAGAAAAAAAGAAAAATGAAAAGTCTGAAACAGAAGAGAAAAGAAACAGAGGCGAAACGAAGCAAAAGACGCGAAGGCCGAACCCGAGGGGGAGGTTCGTCACCGGCGAACCACCGGCGACGCTGAGAGGCCAGCGAGGACCGGCGAACGTAGCCCAGCATCGGGCGAACCTCCAGCAGCCCAGACGCGCGGCGAGGTGGCCGGAAAACGTCGGAAACGGAGGAGAAGACCGCGGGGGAGAGAACCCCGATTCGCCGGCGATGGCTGCGATTCGACCCCAGCCGAGGCCCGATTTAGGGAGCCCAGACGATTGCGCGCCGATTGGCACCGAAATCATGCCGGGAACCGGCCGGACGGCGCCGGCACGACCAAAGGGAGATTGGACCGGCCGAACCGGACAGAACCGGCCGAACCGGACCAGACCGAACCGGACTGAACCGACCAAGTTGAACCGAACCGGACCCGAGCTGAACCGGCGGTCCGAACCGGGTTGAACCGGACCGGACCGGTTCAGCCAAAAAGAGAGGGAAAAAAGGAAGAAAAAGGGAAAAAGAAAAAGAGAAAAAATTGGGGAAAATTCCAGTGATGCAATCGAGCTTCGGGTAAGTCGGTAAGCGGTCAAATTGACCGATTTAATTTTTAGAATATTAATTTGATAAATAATCGACTGAAAGTTTACCCGAAAATATATTTAATTGTGTAGCTCGACAATTGGCATCCATTGAGAGCTCGAGACAGCCTCGATTTGTGTATGATCATGAAATAACGGGTAAGTGACCCTTATTTACGACAATTTTATATCGTTATGCGTGATTGACATTTAACGCATGAATTACGGATTTAATTTCCGCATAAATGAATTAAATTCTAGAAATTGGGATAAATTGTCGTAAATAATTCATAAGCTATCTGAGAATTTAGAACGAGGCTAAATAAATATTGATGGGTCCAATGAGCCCAATAGGCCTCGATAAAGTGTGGTAAACGGGCTTAAGGCCGATTAAGGCCCATTATGGTGCATCGGGCCCAATATGGGTAAACGGGCCCAATGATTTAAATTAAGCCCAGAAAATTATGAAATACATTAAATTGTATTGTATTTGACCTGATGAATGTGTATCCGCAGTTCCGGAGATTGGATTTGGAGCAAATCGGACTGCGTGACGAGACATCGATGTAAAGGTCAGACTGTACAGATAAATGAGGTAAGGGAATTGTGTGAGTAGCTAGAGGTAGCTACGCGTATTTTAATAGTGTTCTGTACACTGAATATGTATGTATGCCTTGATGATGTATAAAGATCCTAAAAGTGGTTTAAATAATTTTGAGGATCGAAATAGGTGAAAAGACTATTTTACCCCTATTGAGGGAAGTTCACCTAAGGATGGTGAAAGCATGACATGCATGAAATGCATGATTTAAGGAATTTTCCGAATTAAAGATTTGATTGGTTTTAATCAAAGTAAATCGATAGATTGGCCAATAATTGCATAAGTTTCCCAAATTAACACTACGTAGGTGTTATTAATATTTAAATGAAATTTCTTTGGAAAAGAGGCCAACTATCAAGTTTATATGGAAACAGGTAGTGCCGACACGTAGTTCGCACTATATCTGCGTTTGTGAATGTGCATAAATGTGCTTGAGCAGTTGCTCGCACCGACTTGTGTGACATCATATGCATGAAATGTGCTAGAGCATGGTGCTCGCACTGATTTTTATTATTGTGAAATGAGAGCTGCTGGAGCCTAGCTCGCACTCTGTTTTGACATGTTTTGATTTGTTTTAACGTGGTATGCATAAAATAGTGCTGGAGCGATTACTCGCACTACTTTTAATGATTTGACATGCATGAGAGATGCTGGAGCTTAGCTCGCATCCTGTTTTGATTTGATATTGCATAAAGCCGTGCTGGAGTGAATCTCGCACGAGATTTGATTTAATTATGCATAAAGCCGTGCTGGAGTGTAACTCGCACGAGATTTGATTTACTTGAGCATTCATTTGTGCTGGAGCATTGCTCGCACAAAGTTTTACATGGTTTTCATAATTCATTTGAATGTCGTACTGGAGTTTTTCTCGTACGAGGTTTTCACTGAATTTATATACATATCCGTACTAGAGCGTTGCTCGTACGTGGAATTTACATGAAATTATAATCAGTTTAAGTCGTACTGGAGCGCTGCTCGTACGCAGATTTCACTGATTTTTATGAAACCGTGCTAGAGCTTCGCTCGCACGAGATTTTCAGATATCATGAATATGCATGGAGCCGTGCTTGAGCTTCGCTCGCACAGGGATTTATATTACATGCATATAGCCGTGTTGGAGCCTCCTGTAGACTGTGTGTCACAGTGAGATGATATGCTCACACGTGCATTCTGAGACAGAGATGATATGGGTGGATAAGACCTATTACAGGCACCCCTGACTGAGCTTGGGTTCACGGAGTACTTTGTACCGTGTATGTCACGCGGAGTACGCTGTACCGTGGGGATTGTTGGAGTGGAGTGGCATGAGCCACGAGGCAGCAAGCCTTGCCCTCGCAATCCTGGTGTTATGCTGTTCTGGCGGGTAGGACGACCCACCTCCCGTTTCAGGTGTGATACCCCGCACACTAGGTACCGTGTTGCCAGGGATCACTAGGATATGGCCATAGTCCTCGATGTTACTGTTAATTACCTTATTGTCTCACATGATATAACTTGTGGTCTGTTAGACCAGGGTAGACCCGAAGGAGGGGTCAGGCCCCCGATTTGATGAATTTATGATTTCATATGATTTTATGATATGTGACCCTGAAAGAAGGGTGGTTTTATAACCGAAGTTTTATAATGAATTTTATTGAATTGTTTTATGAGATGGACCCGGAAAGGGGTTTTAACTGCAGTTTTAATGTTTTGATTTAAATGCAGTAGCATGTGAAGTTTTCCATGCTTTCATTTGAAATCCATGTTTTGTCTTACATGGCATAAAAGACTGCATGATCTTGATCTAATTCATGCTTAATATGATTTAATGATGTCACATAAAATGCTTTGAATGCATGAGTTACATGATTTATATATGCACAAATAGTTTTGGATAAACTATGGCATTGAATATGCATAACTTTGTGCGTGTAAATTTTAAATGAAAAGAAATGGATTTAAGGGCATGGCATTATGAGCATGTAGATAGTGGAGCTATCTACTTACTTGCATAATTGCCTTACTGAGCGTGTGGTTTGCTCACCCCCCTTATTTTTCCATCTTTTCAGAGCACTTATAATAATTATTGAGCGGCTGAGGACTTGCATGCTTAATATCCGCTGCTTGCTGCTTCCCATCGAGAGACAGGTATACACATTTGTATGGTTTTGTATCTAAATATGTAATGCACAGTACTGTAAACGGATATTATGTCGGGGATGTAGAGTCATGTAAATACCATTGGGTATGTGTTTATTTAAAGTCAAAAGGATAGTAGACTCTGATATATGATTATGGGAATGAAATGTTAAATAGTGTGAGGTGACTAACACCGAATCATAGCCCAACTGTGTTGTAGGATGGTCACGACGAGAGAAAGGTAAGAATTAAATAATAAATGAAAAAGCAAAAAAATTTACTCTGATTTTTAAGGTAATTCGGGTCGTGACAGTTTTTGGTATCAGAGCTTGAGTTGGCCTGATATGAGTCGGTGTTAGTGGTTAAGGAAGTTTACATCCCCATGTACTGTGCATTATTTAGATACAATTGTGTATATCGAGATGGAAGTGCAGCTAAGAATTTAGTTTTGAATGCAAGAATAGACTCATTGACTGATAGCCGCTATGGTTGAGAGGCGAGTACACGAGCTCAAGGCCGTTGAGGTAGGCCCATGAGTTGTACTGAGTCGCCACATGAGACTTGAGATGAGATTGACGTGGAGGCTGGTTGATCATGCCCCACAGAGTCCGATAGAGAGATCGGATAGAGTCTGACAGAGAGATCAGACAGTATTGAGATACGCTTCGCGAGGTTGGAGCGGAGTGTAGGGAATATTTTACGAGCTAATTGCTCAGGGTATGTATGGTATTTGAGGGCGAGTCGGAACATTGATGAAAGTTCGCTCAACCCATTTGAAGAGTTAGACATCCAGATTGGACATGAAAAATAATTCGAAATGTATTCCGGTGACAAAATATCCCGGACACTGTTTAAAGGAAATTACAGATGATATTATTTACTCTGACCCAGAGGAATTGGTTAATTAATGAGTATGAAACTCAGATTATATTCCTGGGCAGATGTGACTCAGACACGATAAACAGTGAGATTCGGAATGTATGAAAGTTCATGGAAGGGCTCAGATTGTCAATTAGAGTCCGATTAGCCCGTTTGATATCACTACCTATACCGAGGCAGTGCGCAGACTATAGTTGTATGAATAAGATCACGAGTTGCATGCCTCTGAGATTGAGAAAGGTAGTGAGGGCCGAAATTGAGACAAAAAGAGAAAAGAGAATGACAAAGATGTCAGAACAAGAAAAGATAGTTTGGTAAAGGCTTAGAGTTGATAAATCACGGGGTAAGATGATTGGAGGCCCCAGTGTATTTAATTTCAACACTTTTAAGGGGTATTGTGATTTGAGGACCCCGACCTGCTACGTAACAGTATAACAGAGTAGCAATGTGAACAGTGTAAGATGTGTGGTAGTTATCACGAAAATCAGATGTTGGATGAGGGCGAGTGTATGCCTTGGACCAGGACACTACTGATGTTCCATAGGATGTGGTGGAAGATACCACACTGGTTAAGAATAATGAAATAATTATGTTAATGGATCCTGGTGCCACACATTTATTCATACCGCCTTCAATTGCTTATAAGCGAGTGAAAGATGTGAAGCCTATACCTTTAAGCATGAAGAGGATGATAGTTAGTTGATTTTCACTAACTGAATATGGGTATAGGGATTGTAAGTTGAAAATAGGGGTGAAAATATCACTGAAAAGTGTATTGTAACTTGACAAGTAAGGAAAGAGTATGCCATAAGTGATATATTAAAGGAGATATATTGGAATAAGATATGTATGCAAGGTAAGGATATCTTCGATATGCAAAGTAAATTGGATTAAGCGATAAGTAGTGAATATGAATTGCGACCAAGGATAAGGGGTGGATAAATTTACACCCAGTATGTGGTCAAATCTTAGGGTTAATAAAGGTATTTTAAAATACTTCCCTGCCTGAAGATTTGACAGCGTCGGGAAGCGCACGCATAATCTATATATTAAAATCGACAGTCATGAAATATATACATTAAAATTTGGGTACTTTTGCTGGTATGATAAAGAAATATAGAACTTGATTAATCATGAAAGTTTAAAAATTAAAATTTTATAAAAGCCGTCAATATAAGAGGAAAGAAATGACGTGAGCTAGTATCTTGAACGAAAGCTATTTCGAAATGACATTGTACGTTTATGCGTACATAGGTCAAGTATATGAAAAATTGAAATATTGAGTGGAACTCAACTACGTTAAGGTATTTAAACCTTACCTGGACCGATTGGTTGTCATCTTTAGTGATGATATTATGATGTATTCGAAGTCCAGGGAAGAGAATGAGTAGCAACAGGAAACTGTCTTACAGACAAGGTGTTATGAGTTTCTTGAAATGAGTTGCTCAGTTGACACGTCTCATTCGGGAAAAGATTTCATACGAGTGTTATGATAAGTATGAAAATAGCTTCAATGAGTTTTGGTATATTGGAGTAATGAACTGACCACCATAAGTATTCTCACTATAACCAACAGCTCAAGAGGTTTCAGTGTGTATGGATACCTCCAAATAAGGATTGGGCTGTGTATTGATGTAAAATGGGAAGATAGTCATTTATAGATCCAAATAGTTCAAGGATCATGAGAGAAACTATCTGACCCATGATTTAGAGTTGGCAGCCGTAGTGATTACACTGGAAGTATGGCGCCACCACTTATATGGTAAGAAATTTCGGGTATGCACTGATCGTAAAAACCCCGAGTATCTGTTTTCACAGAAAGAGTAGAATATGAGATAACCAAGAGGGTTAGAGCTTCTAAGGATTATGATTGTGAACTTTGTACCACCCAGGAAAGGCTA
Organism: Firmiana major; assembly: GCA_033439115.1. NCBI lineage: Eukaryota > Viridiplantae > Streptophyta > Magnoliopsida > Malvales > Malvaceae > Firmiana > Firmiana major. The sequence goes on from CM065902.1 coordinate 38,354,999, forward strand.
ATGTAATGGTTGATGCCTTGAGCAGAAAGAGCCTCGGGATGGTATCACATAAGATGGTCAGGGAGCGAGAGCTGCTAGAGCAGTTGTGAACCTCAGTAGTGATGTGATCCCTTCTTGATGATGACGGTGATTTTATGACAGCTAGCCTGAGGTTAGAACCGGATTTGTGTGACCGGATTTGCCAGGCTTAGCGTGATGATCGACAAGGTGTCGATGGTATGGGTCAGATTCAGAAGGGTATAGTGACAGAGTTCACAGAGAGTGATGATGACTGACAGAGGTTCAGAGATAGTATAAGTGCTCCCCAGGACCACAGTTGATGATACAGTATTATTGTCAGAAGCTCACTTTTCGGGATATACAGTGCATCCGAGAAATAATAAATATATCGAGATATTTGAAAATGGTATTGGTGGTCAGGTATGAAAAGTGATATTGTAGAGATTGTGGAGAAGTGTCTCGTATGTCAGCAGAGTAAGGTAGAGCAATAGATGTATGCAGAGTCATTACAGTCTCTACCTATATTGACACGGAAATGGGAACAAGTTACCATGGATTTCGTATGGGTTACAGAGGACCCGAATGAATCTCGAGGCTATCTAGGTGATAGTTGATAGATTGATTCAGTTACCCACCTTCTGGTTATGAAATCCCCAGATACTCTGAGTGTGTAGGCGGATTTATGTGAATGAAAAATTGTGAAATAATATGTAGCGTTCCAGGGAGCATGATATCAGATAGGGATTCCCGCTTCACTTCCCACTTCTGGGAATATGTTTTTGGAAGCTATGGGACCCTGATTGTGTGTTAGCACAGCTTCCACCCTCAGACAGATAGTCAGTCAGAGAGGACTGTACAGGTTCTGGAGGATGTGATGAGAGCGTGTGCCATTGATTTTATGAGCTCCTGGGATGATCAGTTGCTACTAATCAAATTCGCCAGTGATGACAGTTGTCACTTGAGTATCAGGATGAGATTATATGAGGCATTTTATGGCCATAGGGATTGTTTCCCTGACTTGGATAAGGGAAGTGGGTGACAGATAGAAAATTGTTCCCGAATTGGTAAGACAAACCTCTGAGGATGTTCAGTTGATTTGTGAGAGATTAAGAACACCTCAGAGCAGACAGAAAATTCATGCTGACAAGAGACAGGAAATCATTGGAATTCACCGAGGGTGAATCATTATAGTTGACAGTTATTTGTCATAAAGACGTAACGAGATTCGGATAGAGAGATATTGGACAAGTGGAAGTAAGACCTGTAGGTTGGCATTACCACTTGAATAAACAGGCATCCACTATGTGTCCTATCTTATGATGCTTCAGAAATATATCCGGACCCAGTATATGTGCAGATATGAGCTTCAACGGGTTAGCTCAATGAAAGTATAACGTATGATTGGAGAACTGATTCGGGTATTAGACGAAAGGAAAAAGTGTTGAGGTTTGAGATGATCTCCCTAGTTAAGTATGATGATAGTATTACACTCCGGAGAAAGTCACTTGAGGATGACTGTATATGATATGATAGATGTAACCGGAGTTATTTCTGGACTCATATTACTTGGTTCTAATTTGGAGGACCAAATTTTTTTAAGTGGGGGAGATTGTAAGACCCGATATTTTCGAGTGCATTTAAAAAAATGCAAAAGGACTTAAATGGTATTCCCGAAAATTTGCAAGGGCAAAATGGTCGAAAGACTAATATTCGGTATTAATCGGGACAAGAAAATTTAATTAAAAATAAGAGAATGAGAAATCTTGATCAATGACGAAGAAATAATTAAATTTCGGATTAAATTGATCAAGATATGAATTTATTGGAATAAACCGGGATTTTCGTATCGAAAAATAATCCCGAAAATAATCGAAAAATATACCGAAAAGGTAAAATCGGACTGAGAAAATTATTTACAGATTAAATGAATAAAATATAAATTTTTTTAAGGATATTTATGCATTTTAATATTATTTTATTGAATAAAATAATATTAAAAGTTAATTATAAATAAATAAATAAAATAAAAAAAAAAAAAAGAAAAAAAGAAAAATGAAAAGTCTGAAACAGAAGAGAAAAGAAACAGAGGCGAAACGAAGCAAAAGACGCGAAGGCCGAACCCGAGGGGGAGGTTCGTCACCGGCGAACCACCGGCGACGCTGAGAGGCCAGCGAGGACCGGCGAACGTAGCCCAGCATCGGGCGAACCTCCAGCAGCCCAGACGCGCGGCGAGGTGGCCGGAAAACGTCGGAAACGGAGGAGAAGACCGCGGGGGAGAGAACCCCGATTCGCCGGCGATGGCTGCGATTCGACCCCAGCCGAGGCCCGATTTAGGGAGCCCAGACGATTGCGCGCCGATTGGCACCGAAATCATGCCGGGAACCGGCCGGACGGCGCCGGCACGACCAAAGGGAGATTGGACCGGCCGAACCGGACAGAACCGGCCGAACCGGACCAGACCGAACCGGACTGAACCGACCAAGTTGAACCGAACCGGACCCGAGCTGAACCGGCGGTCCGAACCGGGTTGAACCGGACCGGACCGGTTCAGCCAAAAAGAGAGGGAAAAAAGGAAGAAAAAGGGAAAAAGAAAAAGAGAAAAAATTGGGGAAAATTCCAGTGATGCAATCGAGCTTCGGGTAAGTCGGTAAGCGGTCAAATTGACCGATTTAATTTTTAGAATATTAATTTGATAAATAATCGACTGAAAGTTTACCCGAAAATATATTTAATTGTGTAGCTCGACAATTGGCATCCATTGAGAGCTCGAGACAGCCTCGATTTGTGTATGATCATGAAATAACGGGTAAGTGACCCTTATTTACGACAATTTTATATCGTTATGCGTGATTGACATTTAACGCATGAATTACGGATTTAATTTCCGCATAAATGAATTAAATTCTAGAAATTGGGATAAATTGTCGTAAATAATTCATAAGCTATCTGAGAATTTAGAACGAGGCTAAATAAATATTGATGGGTCCAATGAGCCCAATAGGCCTCGATAAAGTGTGGTAAACGGGCTTAAGGCCGATTATGGCCCATTATGGTGCATCGGGCCCAATATGGGTAAACGGGCCCAATGATTTAAATTAAGCCCAGAAAATTATGAAATACATTAAATTGTATTGTATTTGACCTGATGAATGTGTATCCGCAGTTCCGGAGATTGGATTTGGAGCAAATCGGACTGCGTGACGAGACATCGATGTAAAGGTCAGACTGTACAGATAAATGAGGTAAGGGAATTGTGTGAGTAGCTAGAGGTAGCTACGCGTATTTTAATAGTGTTCTGTACACTGAATATGTATGTATGCCTTGATGATGTATAAAGATCCTAAAAGTGGTTTAAATAATTTTGAGGATCGAAATAGGTGAAAAGACTATTTTACCCCTATTGAGGGAAGTTCACCTAAGGATGGTGAAAGCATGACATGCATGAAATGCATGATTTAAGGAATTTTCCGAATTAAAGATTTGATTGGTTTTAATCAAAGTAAATCGATAGATTGGCCAATAATTGCATAAGTTTCCCAAATTAACACTACGTAGGTGTTATTAATATTTAAATGAAATTTCTTTGGAAAAGAGGCCAACTATCAAGTTTATATGGAAACAGGTAGTGCCGACACGTAGTTCGCACTATATCTGCGTTTGTGAATGTGCATAAATGTGCTTGAGCAGTTGCTCGCACCGACTTGTGTGACATCATATGCATGAAATGTGCTAGAGCATGGTGCTCGCACTGATTTTTATTATTGTGAAATGAGAGCTGCTGGAGCCTAGCTCGCACTCTGTTTTGACATGTTTTGATTTGTTTTAACGTGGTATGCATAAAATAGTGCTGGAGCGATTACTCGCACTACTTTTAATGATTTGACATGCATGAGAGATGCTGGAGCTTAGCTCGCATCCTGTTTTGATTTGATATTGCATAAAGCCGTGCTGGAGTGAATCTCGCACGAGATTTGATTTAATTATGCATAAAGCCGTGCTGGAGTGTAACTCGCACGAGATTTGATTTACTTGAGCATTCATTTGTGCTGGAGCATTGCTCGCACAAAGTTTTACATGGTTTTCATAATTCATTTGAATGTCGTACTGGAGTTTTTCTCGTACGAGGTTTTCACTGAATTTATATACATATCCGTACTAGAGCGTTGCTCGTACGTGGAATTTACATGAAATTATAATCAGTTTAAGTCGTACTGGAGCGCTGCTCGTACGCAGATTTCACTGATTTTTATGAAACCGTGCTAGAGCTTCGCTCGCACGAGATTTTCAGATATCATGAATATGCATGGAGCCGTGCTTGAGCTTCGCTCGCACAGGGATTTATATTACATGCATATAGCCGTGTTGGAGCCTCCTGTAGACTGTGTGTCACAGTGAGATGATATGCTCACACGTGCATTCTGAGACAGAGATGATATGGGTGGATAAGACCTATTACAGGCACCCCTGACTGAGCTTGGGTTCACGGAGTACTTTGTACCGTGTATGTCACGCGGAGTACGCTGTACCGTGGGGATTGTTGGAGTGGAGTGGCATGAGCCACGAGGCAGCAAGCCTTGCCCTCGCAATCCTGGTGTTATGCTGTTCTGGCGGGTAGGACGACCCACCTCCCGTTTCAGGTGTGATACCCCGCACACTAGGTACCGTGTTGCCAGGGATCACTAGGATATGGCCATAGTCCTCGATGTTACTGTTAATTACCTTATTGTCTCACATGATATAACTTGTGGTCTGTTAGACCAGGGTAGACCCGAAGGAGGGGTCAGGCCCCCGATTTGATGAATTTATGATTTCATATGATTTTATGATATGTGACCCTGAAAGAAGGGTGGTTTTATAACCGAAGTTTTATAATGAATTTTATTGAATTGTTTTATGAGATGGACCCGGAAAGGGGTTTTAACTGCAGTTTTAATGTTTTGATTTAAATGCAGTAGCATGTGAAGTTTTCCATGCTTTCATTTGAAATCCATGTTTTGTCTTACATGGCATAAAAGACTGCATGATCTTGATCTAATTCATGCTTAATATGATTTAATGATGTCACATAAAATGCTTTGAATGCATGAGTTACATGATTTATATATGCACAAATAGTTTTGGATAAACTATGGCATTGAATATGCATAACTTTGTGCGTGTAAATTTTAAATGAAAAGAAATGGATTTAAGGGCATGGCATTATGAGCATGTAGATAGTGGAGCTATCTACTTACTTGCATAATTGCCTTACTGAGCGTGTGGTTTGCTCACCCCCCTTATTTTTCCATCTTTTCAGAGCACTTATAATAATTATTGAGCGGCTGAGGACTTGCATGCTTAATATCCGCTGCTTGCTGCTTCCCATCGAGAGACAGGTATACACATTTGTATGGTTTTGTATCTAAATATGTAATGCACAGTACTGTAAACGGATATTATGTCGGGGATGTAGAGTCATGTAAATACCATTGGGTATGTGTTTATTTAAAGTCAAAAGGATAGTAGACTCTGATATATGATTATGGGAATGAAATGTTAAATAGTGTGAGGTGACTAACACCGAATCATAGCCCAACTGTGTTGTAGGATGGTCACGACGAGAGAAAGGTAAGAATTAAATAATAAATGAAAAAGCAAAAAAATTTACTCTGATTTTTAAGGTAATTCGGGTCGTGACAGGTTAAGCCATACCTGGACAGCTTCGTGATTATGTTTATAGATGACATATTAGTATACTAAAAGTCCAGGGAAGAGCACGAGCAGCAGTTGAGGACAGTGTTACAGACCCTCAAAGATTAAAAGTTGTATGTTGAACTCAACAAGTGTGATTTCTAGCTAAGTGAGATATCGTTTTTGGGTCATGTAGTCTCGAGAGACGTGGCATCAGTGGATCTGTCCAAGATAGAGGCTGTGATATAGTAGGAAAAACCCAAGACGGTTACAAAGATCCGTAGTTTTTTGGGTTTATTTGGTTAATACTAATGGCTTGTCGAGGGATTCTCTAAGCTGGCTGCTCTGTTGACATGTCTCACTCCAAAGAATGTGGCATTTGAGTGGGATGATAAATGTGAAAGTAGTTTTTACAAGTTAAAACACAGACTGACCACTGCACCTATTCTCACCATCCCTACCAGCTCCAGAGGTTACTCAGTGTATACAGATGCCTCGGGACAGGGACTGGGATGTGTGTTGATGTAGGATGAGAAGGTAGTAGCCTATGGATCCAGACGGCTTAAGGACCATGAGATGAACTACCCAACCCATGATTTAGAGTTTGTAGTCGTGGTTTTTGCATTAAAGATTTGGTGCCACTACTTATACGGTGAGAAATTCTAGGTGTTCACAGATCATAAGAGCCTTAGAAATCCATTTTCACAGAAAGAGTTAAATATGAGGCAGAGACAATGGATAGAGCTTCTAAAGGATTATGATTGAGAGATACCATCTAGGGAAGGCTAATGTTGTGGCAGATGCCCTGAGTAGAAAGAGCCTCGAAATGGTCTCGTATAGGATGGTCAGGGAACATGAGTTGCTCGAGCCGTTTACTCAACTCAGGTTGGATATAGACCCTCTTGATGTTGACAGTGACTGTGTGATAGCTAGCCTGTGAGTGGAATTGGATTTGATTGATCGGATACTACAGGCTCAGCATGCCGATCTACTGTGTGAGGATCATGAAAGTTTGATTCAGAGGGGTGACGTAGCCGATTTCTTAGTGAGTGATGATGACCTACTGAGGTTTCGAGGTAGGATTTGCATTCCCGATGACCTAGAGCTAAAGATATTGATTTTGATAGAAGCTCATTCATCGAGATATACATTGCATCAGGGGAGTAACAAGATGTACCAAAACTTTCAGAAAGTGTATTGGTGGCCAAGGATGAAAAATGGGTAGTGGTAGATAGATTGATGAAATCCGTCCACTTTCTAGGTATGAAATCCACAGATACTCTAAGTACTTTGGCAGAGTTGTATGTACGGGAGATAGTGAGGCTACATGGTGTTCCAGTGAGCATCATATTGGATAGGGATTCTCGCTTCACTTCCCACTTCTGGAAACATTTTTAGGAAGCTATGGGAACCCAGTTATGTTTCAGTAGCGCTTTCCACCCTCAAACCGATTGTCAGTCAGAGAGAACCATCCAAACGTTAGAGGATATGCTGAGAACGACTGTTATGGATTTTAGAGGTCCTAGGATGATCACCTACCATTGGCCGAATTTGCATACAATAACAGTTATCACTTGAGTATCGAGATGGCACCATATGAAGCGTTGTATTGTAAAAGGTGTCGTTCCCTTATTGGTTGGGAAGAAGTGGGTGATAGAAAGACTTTTCTCCCTATTTGGCACAACAAGCCTTTGAGGTTGTTCAGTTGATATGTGAGAGATTGAAAACTGCTCAGAGCAGGCAGAAAAGTTACGCTGACATGAGACAGAGGCCACTAGAGTTCACTGTAGGTGACTCAGTGTTTTTGAAAGTTTCTCCCTCGAAAGGGATTATAAGGTTTGGTAAGAATGGTAAGTTAAGCCCTGGTATATCAGACCATTTGAGATATTGGAGCTTGTGGGAGATAAGGTCTACAAGCTAGCGTTGCCACCAGAGCTAGCAAGCATTCATAATGTCTTCCACGTATCGATGCTCCGGAAGTAGCATCCAGATCTGACTCATGTGATTCGATATGAGCAATTAGGGCTCAAGGACGATCTGACATATATTGAGAGACCGATTCGGATACTGGATAGGAAAGACAAAGTATTAAGGAATAAGACAATTCCACTTGTCAAGGTTCTCTAGCAGCACCACAATTCATAGAAAGCTACTTCGAAGTTAGAGAACCTGATACGGGAAAAATACCCTTAACTTTTTGACGAATGACTTGGTTCTAATTTGGAGGACTAAATTTCTTGAAGGAGGGGAGGATTGTAAGACCCGTAAATTTCTATGTAATTATCACGATCGTGACTTCTACCAAAAACCACTACAAATTTTTTGCTTTTTATTTACCTTTTTCTTCACCAATAGTTGGGTTGTGATTTGGCAATAATATCGTCACCCTTACTTACCATATCATCCATTCAATACGATGCACATATGTTTATATCAGCTATCTATTGACTGTAATTTCTTGTACACCATAAGTGTGCTCACATATAATTAAATATAAATACATCCCTATATTACATACGTTTACATCATTGTGTTGTTCTATTGCTCAAAAACAAAATCATACGTGTGTATGTATAACTTTCACTCGATGGGAGTGCAACAAACACAAGGAATGAAAATCCTCAGTTGTACTCTATCTACTGTGTAGGCTCTGTAGAGAGGGGGAAAAAAGAGGTGAGCTCACAACTCAGTAAGGAAATCAGGTAAACAAGTAGATATCCACACTATCTACTGAAAATAATGCTCTGCCTTAAAAATATTATTTCCTTAACTCACTTTAAAAGCATAAATTTTTTTTAAATATATATATATTTGTACAGATTAAATCTCATGTACAAAATCATGATGAGTTCTTAAAACATAGGCATTTCATGCAAAAGAATGTATTTATATAAATTTGTAATGCCTTTAGATAAATCATGCCATTTATATTCAAATCACAGTAAATATGGCATTTCAATATTCACAACTCATCAATCTGGGTTTTGACCTATCCCTTATGTCTACCCGTAGCATAAAATCATTTAAAATCATGTGATATATCATGTGAGACTTGGTGGCTATATGCAATAATATCTTGGACTATGGCCATATTCTATAATGCTGATCCCAGGCTACAGAGTACTTAATGTGTAGGGAAATCACTGTTGTAATAGGAGGGGGTCAGTCCATCATAACCATCATCTATCAACTCCTCAACTCCATAACTCCACATACAACACACGGTACGATGTACTCCATGCCACATGCAGGGTACAACGTACACCCGTGGACCCTATCTCATGGTTGGGGTGCCTACTATAGGTCTTAGCCCTCATACCATGAAAAATCAATGCCACATCTATAAATCCATGTGCGAACATATCAACAGTGTGACACTCAGTCTACACGAGGAAATCGTCATCGTTTTTCTAACATGTCTTATATATCACAATAAAACTACAGTGCACACCTTTGAGTGTGACTCACAGTCAACACTTCGCTAAAACACTGTTTATATATATCATCAGTGAACGCCTTTGAGTGTGACTCACAGTCGACACTCTGCTCAAACACTGTTTAACACATCACAAACTTGAACTCTAGTGAGAGTAACACTCCAACACTAGGTCATGCATAGTTTATGTTTGAAAACAAGTACGAGCAATCGCTCTAGTACCATGCTATGTACAAAACATATAAAACTGAGTACGAGCAACGCTCTAGCACCCTATCATGTATGTCATGGAAATCTAGTGCGAGTCATACTCCAGCACTAATTTATGTGGAAAACATATAAAATCAAGTGTAAGCTGTGCTCCAGCATGATTTATTTTCACATAATTCGATGAATGACTCTTTAAAAAGGATGATTTTCAAAACATAAAAAATAGCACTATAAATTGTGCTATTTCTTATTAACCTGAAAACATTAGCCCATTTATCCAATCTTTTGCTAAACAGCAGTAAAAACACTCAAAATTATGATTTTCATGAGTTATAGGACTTTCCTAAAAGTTAACTTTTTTCCTAACTAACAAGGGGTAAAATCATAATTTACCTTTATTAGGTCACTATAAATATTATTCACATTCTCTGACCCTCAGAATTTTTAAGTGAATGTAAATGCAGACAAAAATACGTGCAGGTATCTCTAACTACTCGCAAAAGTCCCTTACCTCAGATCACATCACGTGACCTCACTTCCTTAGTGCTGCTCAATCTTACAGTTCGATTCGCCCCTATGATAATCTCTAGAGCTGCATATAACTATTTATTTGGTTAATCACAGTCTTTCTACTGTATTTCACTCAATGGGCCCGTTTACACTTATTGGGCCTTAACAACTCTTAATGGGCCTATTGGGCTTATAAGGCCCACCAACTCTTATTGGGCTTGTCCAAGGCCCATGGCACCTTATTGGGCTGAAACTAAATGGCTTAGCCCATTGGCCTTCTCGGCCATGCCATGTGGCTGAGAGCCATCATGCTGCCGATCATGCCACACCACCCCGCTCATGGTCATTTAATAGCCAATAAACTTAGGCATTTTGTCATACACTTGGTTGACCTGTCTTAAGCCTTTCCTATAGTTCATGTTGGCATTTTATCAAACACCTTATATGCCAACATCATACAACCATCCATATGAACAAATTGATTAAAACTAACCATGCCATAATCATGTATACATGCATATCAACCTATATATGTCTTAAAATCACATGGGTATTCATCAAAACTCACTTATTTATGGTGCTTTCATGTGTTTCAATCCATAAAACATATACCAATCAACTCCATATAACTCATAGATCAACATATATGAAGTTGGGAGCTTGAAAACTCACCTAGCTTATACTTCCCGCTTTGGTCGAAACTTCCTTAATTTTTGGGTTGCTCAATATGGCTCCTTGATAGCCAATTCCAACACATGTTACTCCTCTCTATATTTGGAACAACTTTCATGAAGATTGCAAGTTCCAAATATGCCTTTATCCTAGTGATTTCTAGTGAGAGAAAGCTTGGAAACTATTTCGTTATGGTTTTTCTTCACTTTAGAGAAAATGAAGGGATGAAGATGATTATGTGTTGGTTGATATTTATAACCTAAAGACTTAGCCATTAAGTCACCAATTTCACGCACCTTAATTGACTTTTAAAAAGTTTAAGAGATGGTTACGAAATTTGATTTTGCTACCTTTGTTTAGATGATGGTTACCGAATTGGATTTTGCTACCTTTTATTAATGGGTTTTAACTTATACTAATGGGCTTTCGATTTGGGCTTTTCTTTTTGGCTAAAAATGTTTCTACCAATTGGGCCTTCAATTGTCTTTATATGGGGTCCACCAAATGGGCCACCAATTCGGCTCATTGGGCTTTCTAAATTCGATCCACACTTGTTATAACTTAATAGGCTTTAAAATTCCAACTTTGGCCCATTGCATTTTACTCATTAAATTAAATCGATAATTCATCCAAATAAATTTTTCTTACTTCGGGGGATGATTATCTTGTATTTTAACCAAAAATATTTCTTCCCCAATTTTTAAACATACTTAGGTTAAATTCTAACCATGGTTTGTCAACTTTGGTCAAACTGCACTTTTCTTAACCATTGACCATGTTTGACATTTTCTCAAAATCCAAAAGTGTCTCTTTCCATGGTTCACACTATCATCTTTATGTTTTGCCCATTTCTAGGAGGTGAATATATCAAATACCCCTTAAACGGACCATTTCGGACTCGTTTAGCCTAGTTTTGGTGTTTCCTTTATTTCAATATGTTCGGGACCAAATCAAATCGAGTTTCCCTCATGAACCCTCCATATTTTCAAATCATAAGTTCTTCTCTTCAGTCAAAATGATTTAGATCCATTCGGTTTAGCCTGTGGCTCTTATAGCCCTTATTCGGCCTTTACATAGCTTATATGTGTTTAGTCACTTTACTTACAATTTCGTTGTAGTAAATACTCTTCTTATGATTCAACCAATAGAATAAATGTTCGTACTTATATGAATCATAAGGGATAAGCTACATTAAAATCTGGGTCTTACAGTAATGTTTATGATTACAGAATGTACAAACAAGTTACATTACATATGAATTACAAGAAATGGATGTTTTAAGTTCTAAGTGTGAATAAATTGCAAAATGAGTGATGAAGCAATTTAATGGGATTTTAACTTTGAAAATTTGGGAAAGATTGCAGTTGAAATGCTGCAACGATAGGGCAGATCGATCTCATGGCTTGGAAAATACAATGCCGAGACATTCTGCAAGAGGGAGATTGATCCCTCACTCAAGCAGATCGATCTCATTTTACCTCGGCCTGGATAAGATCGATCTCTTCCTATAAGGCAGATCTATCTCTGTTTATCTCTGGATAGGCCAGATCTATCTGCATTGAAGGCCAGATCGATCTCTAAAGCCTTCTGCCTAAAACAGATAGATCTCATTCCCTTGAGCAGATCGATCTCCATGCTTGCATTGTCGACATTCTGAGAGAGTTTAAGCATGGTCAGATCGATCTCCCACCCGTGGAGATTGATCTCTTAATGGGTTTTCTATACAATCTGGGTAGCTGGATCTGCATTTCACGAGAAACAACTCATTTCCTCCATTTTAACAAGTGACCTAGGTTTCTTACTCTAAAATCACCACTTTCCAATCAGTTTTGAGAGAAGCTCCTTTAAGCAAAGTTGTTCCTAGTGAGGAAGAGGACAACATAGTCAAAGATTGGAAGCTTAAACCTTGGATTGAAGGAGAAAATATGTCTTCCCCCCCAATTTGGCAAAAAGAGGAAAAAGGTCAAGCTAAGTAAGATTTCAATGCACCATTTTCTAGTATGTTAATCTAAACATTTTGATGAGTTGATTGGTGTATATAATGTTGGCTGAAATGTTCATTTACATGCTTAAACAACCATGACCTAGAATGGGCTTTGTGAGAGAAAGTTGAAATAGCATGGGGTTGATGATGATTTAAGCATGTAGAAATGTTAGTAAGCATGTATAAATGATTTTAAGATAGTTTTGTGAAACCATTAGTTGGATTAGATGAGGATTGAAAATGGGCATAATAAGTGGTTGATGAAATGCCATAGAGAAAAAATTTTGATGGACTTGAGGCATTGTGGGAGTAATGTCGGTTCAATATGAATCAATAGACTCGGGGAGTGTAATGGATTCTCGAGAGAACGAATAGAACAAACGAAATGGACTTAAGAGAGATTAGACTCCAATAAGTTGTAATGAGGCCATATTGATGTAACAGGCCAACGCATCGATTTGAAAGTCATGTAAACGAGAATCGAGCATATTAAAATAATACTGATGCGAGTAGAAAATGCTTATAGCTCGTGGAGATAAAGTTGGAGTCGATAAGACTGGATCATGAGCATTGGAAGCCAAGGAAAGCGATTCGAGCGTGATTCGAGGTAAGGGATTTTTGCAAGCTATTAGATATAGCTATACATATGTTTTCTTACCTGCTGTGTTCAAATATATGCAAGAAGTATATAGATATTGATATATCTACGTAAAAGGTGATAAGAGGTAGTTTATTTGCATGACTCCAATCTCTTGTAGTGAAAAGATGTTTTGCAATTGTTTTGAGAAAGAGTAATAATAGATTGGCTCCCAGTTTAGTAAATTGCATGAAAAGCTTTTAACGAGTGAGTGAAGGGAGATTGCCCTCTCACTCATACCCAGTGAATGGAGCCATCTAGTTCTTTTCTATATGAACTTGTGCTAGAGCTGAAGTGGCACTGGTAGATTTTCCAGCCTTGCTCGTACAACCTTTTAAAAAGGATTTTTGAGAAAAACAAAACTGTGCTCGATGCCTCAGGTGATGTTATGTGTTCCACTCGAGAGTTCTCACTAAATTTTGGGAATTATGCTGGAGCCAAAGGGTAATACTTAGTGATCTTGCTCTAATTATGCTCGCATGTGACCCCCTCATTTTGAAGTGATGGGATAAAACTGTGCTCGATGCCTCATGTATGTTGTACGTTCTTATGTTGAGTTGCTCGCACGTTGTACGATAAGCTTTTTGTGTGATAAGCAAAATCATGCTCGATGCCTCGGGTATTGCTGGGTGATCTTACGCCGAGTTACTCACACGAGAATTTATGAGTTTGCTGTGTGATGAGCAAAACTGTGCTGGAGCCGTCGTGTATTGCTTAGTGATCTTACACAGTCCTGCTTGCATGTGATTTTGAGACAACAAAAATGGGTGATAAGGATCCACAGGAGCACGATGTACCATGAGCGATTCCCATGGAGTATAATGTGCCATGATATCTTAGTGATTATGTGTGTGCTGAAGGGATGGTTGATCTGCCTCCCCAAGCATAGTGTTCCCGTATTCCTGATCAATGTTGCCTGGAATCCGGACTAAGGCCATAAGTCTTTTATCAGTGTGATATGACATTATGTTACTACTATGTGAGGTGACAAATGTCTCCCCTGCTATGTGATACAGGGTGATATGATACCCCATTATATGTCTCATGTAAATTGATTTCTAAGTGATTTGCTAAATATAAAGCAAATTTCTCAGTGTATGCTATGTGGAATGATGAGCAAGTTCTGTGATTTTTAAAGAGTATACTATATGATTTGAGAATGAAATATGCATATACCCATATAGCGAATTAATGATTTTGCAATTGATGTAAGCTATTTTCAAAGAATGCATATGCTTTATAAGGAAAATAAATGTTTATATTTTAAGCATGTAGATAGTGTAGTTATCTACCTGCTTTCATATTTTCCTTACTGAGCGTGTTAGCTCACCCCTCTTATTTTCTCCTCCGCAGATACTACGCAGTAGTGAGTTTCTGGTTATCGTGTAATTTAATGCACAATATAGTCATCTTTTGTACCAAAGGGATGTATATGATAGAAACTGATGTAAACGTTTCCGCATATTTATAAAAAAACAGTTTCTATTTCATTAAATGAATTATGAATTATGAATGGATGAGTTGTGGATATAGATGTTAATTCATAGCCCAACTGTAAATAGTAAGTTAAGTCACGGGAAGAGGGCCGTGACCAATATTAAGTAAATTTAAGGCCCATTTGGTAGAAAAATTTTCAGCCCAAAAGAAAAGCCCAAACCGAAAAGCCCATTAGAAAATGGTTAAAAGCCCAATTTGGTAACTATGGCCCAAACCATTTCAAGCCCAATTTAATGGCCAAATTTTTGACTTAATGACTAAGTGTTCTAACAAAAAAATCAGCCAACACACCATCATCTTCATACTTTCATTCTCGGCAACAAGAGGAAACCATAGCCAAACCTAGTTTTAAGTTTTATCTCACTAGAAATCACTAAGCTAGAGACATATTTGGAACTTGCAATCTTCATGAAAGTTGTTCCAAATTGATAGAGGATTAACATATCTTGGAATTAGCTATCAAGGAGCCATATTGAGAGAGGAAGATTTCTTCAAAGTCTCGGCCACAAAGTGAAACACCAAGCTAGGTACAATTTTAATTTTCCAATCTCATATATATTTATCTATGAATTAATTCAAGTTGATTAGTGTATGTTTTATGGATCAAAACACACAAAATCACTAAGATCTTAAGTTGGCCGAAAATGGGTAATTGTGAATCGATGAATACCCACTTAATTTTAAGACATGTATAGGTTGGTATGTATGTGTGCATGATTATGTCATAGTTAATTTCAATCAATTTGATCAATTGGTTAGTGAATTGGAAATGGCATAGAAGGTGTTTGATAAAATGCCTAAGTGAACATAAACTAAGGCTAAGGCATGCACACAAGGCGTTTGATGAAATGCCTAAGTGAAAGGCTAGGTAAATGCCATGGGTGGCATGGTGCTCAACATGATGGTTGTTGAGCACATGCCATGGTCGAGAGGCCAATGGGCCTTGTTGATGTGGTCTCGACGCAATAAGTGATCATGGGCTTCAGACGAAGCCAAATAAGAGTTGGTGGGCCCCACAAGCTTAATAGGCCCAACTGAAATGAATAGTAAAGTGAAATGGGCTTAAGATAATGTTAGGCCCATTAACATTTATTAAGGCCCAATAAGATTAAATGGGCCTATTAAGTGAAATAGATTGTATTTAATGTGAAATATAGATGAGAAAGTATAATTAACCAAATAAATGGATACATGCAGCTCCAGAGATATAATAGGAATGAATCGGACTGTGAGTCAGGCACCTGTGAGAAAGTGAAATTTCTCAAAGTGATTCCAGGTAAGGGGATGTCACGACCCTCTTCCCGTGACTTACCTTACTACTAAGAGTTGGGCTGTGAGTCAACATCCATATCCACATCTCATCCATTTTATAATTTAAGTTCATTTAATGAAAAAGAAACTGTACTTTTATATATATGCGGAAGCGTTTACATTAGTTTCTATTATATACATCCCTTTTGTACAAAAGATACCTTTATTGTGCATTATTTTACAGGATACAAAATTTCTCATAAGTGTATACCTCTGCACTGCTGGAGAACTGGAGAACACGATAGCAAGAGCAACTGTAGTAAACTCACTACTGCATAGAATCTGTAGAGGAGGAAATAAAGGGGTAAGCTAACACGCTCAGTAAGGAAAATATAAAAGCAGATAGATAACCACACTATCTACAATACTTAAATTACGTACATTTATTTTCCTTATAAAACATATGCATTCCATTAAAACATCTTCCATCTATGCAAAACCTTTAATCTGCTAGGTGGTATATTCATATTCTTTTCAAACCACACAGAATCACAAAACATACTCTTAGAAAATGCTTTACACTTAGAAAATCACTTAGAAAATCAATAGACATGAGACTAGGATGGGATATCATATCACCCAGTATCACATAGCATAGGACATATGTCATATCACACAGTAGGGATAAAATGTCATATCACACAGAAAAAAGGACTTATGGCCATAGTCTGGATTCCAAGCAATCACTGATCAGGTGTGTCAGAATCCCATGCTTGGGGAGGTAGATCAACCATCCCTTCAGCTTAATAAGAATCACTAAGATATCATGGTACATCGTACTCTGTGGCTAGCGCTCACAGTACAACGTGGTCTCGTGGATCCTCTATCACCCATTTCCATTGTCTCAAAATCACGTGTGAGTAGGTCTGTACAAGATCACCTAGCAATACACGACGACTCCAGAACGGTTTTACTCATCACACAGTAAAAATCATAAAACCCCATGCGAACAACTCAGCGTAAGATCACCCAGCAATACCTGAGGCTTCTAGAACGGTTTTGTCTCATCACACAGTAAAGCTCATAAAACAATGTGCGAGTAACTCATTGTAAGATCACATAGCAATACATGAGGCCTCTAGCACGGTTTTACTCTTCACACAGCAAAAATCATAAAACCTTGTGCGACCATCTCAGCTTAAGATCACATAGAAATACCTGAGGCCTCTAGCACGGTTTCACTTAAATCACTTCAAGCCTAGGAAATTACATGCGAGCATAGTCAGAGTAAGAACACTTAGCAGTACTCGATGACTCTAGCATGATTTCTAAAATCTAATGCGAGCTTTTTAATGTATCACACGGTTTACACTCAGCTCTAGCACCGTTTACTTTCACAAATCCCTTTTTAAAACGATGTGCAAGCAAAGCTGGTAAATCTTCGGTTACCACGTTGGCTCCAGCACAGGTTCATAAAAAAATTTAATAGATGGCTCCATCCAGATGAAAAAGGTATCCCTGATCGAATTTGTGTCGATAAATCACAAAGTATGAGTGAGAGGGCAATTTCCCTTCAATCACTCGTTACACGCTTTTAACTTAATAAAACATGCAGTTTTATGGTAATCGTTAAATCGGGAGCTAGTCTATTATTACTCTTTCTCAAAACACTTACAAAACATCTTTTCACAATAAAGACATTGAAGACATGCAATTTATGCATATAAGCTTCTTCTTATTGTATGGTTTTCACATAGATATTTCAATATCTAAATACTCTATAGTATTTAATTGCACACAGAATGTAAGAAATATACGTATAGCTATCTATAATAGCTCGCATAAATCCCTTACCTCGAATCACATAGGAGTCCTTTCTTATGATTTCCACTGCTCGTAATCCGATCTAAATGGGCTCCAATTATATCTTCAGGAGTTGCAATTGTTTACAATTGACATCAGTATCATTTCAAACACTTTATTCTCACTTGCATGACATTCAAATCAATGCATTGGGCCCCTTTTACACCAATTTGGCCTAATTACATCTTATTGGACTTTACTCTCACTTAAGTCCATTTCGATTATACAATTCATTTCTCGAGAATCTACTAGACTCATCAAGTCTACTGATTCATATTGAGCTGGTATTAAGCTCACAATGCCTTAAGTTCTTCATTTTCCTTTCACTATGGCATTTCCTCATACACCTCTTATGCCTATTTTCAATCATCGTCTATTCCAGCATTATTGATTTCACAACACTATCTTAGAATCATGTATACATACTTAATAATATCATTACATGTTTAAATCATCATTAAATCCATGCGAAGTCAACTTTCTCTCACTTTCTCACATTAAGCCCTTTTTAGGTCATGGATGATTAAGCATGTTCAAGGGTGTTTCAGCTAACACTACATATACCAATCAACTCATAAGAACGTTTAGATTAAAATACTTGAAGTTGGTGTATTGAGAACTCGCCTAGCTTGACTTTTGTTTTCTCTTTTTGGCTGAAATTAGGGAAAACCTCTTTACTCCATCAATTCAGCAACTCAACCTCTAGTTTTTGACTATGTTTTTCTTCTCATCACTAGGAACAACTTTGCTAAAAGTAATCTTTCTCAAATCTGATTGGAAGGTGATGATTTTATAGTGAGAAAGTTAGGTTACTTTGTTACAATGGAGGAATATCAACTATTTTGTGGAAAGAAGACTCATCTGTCTGGTTTTTATAGAATTTGGCCTTATAAGATCGATCTCCAAGGGTGAGAGATCGATCTCCCCTTTGTTTGTACTCCTTCAAAATTTGATATGTAGGCTGCGGGATCGATCTGCCTCTTGGGGAAGGAATCGATCTTTTCTAAGCAGAAGACTTTAGAGATCGATCTGGCTTTGGGAAGAAATCGATCTTTACAAACCAGAATCAACTAGAGATCGATCGTGTCCAGGCATAAGCAACTTGAGATTGATTTGCTTTGAATGAGGGATCGATCTCTCTTTACATAATGCTTTGGCACTTTCATTTTGGGACAATGAGATCGATCTCCCCTTGAACTAAGATCGATCTGGCATTCATCTGCAGCATTCCATGTCACGACCCTCAACTTACCAAAAATCATCACAAATGTTTCACTTTTCATACATTATTTCTCTTTTGTTCTTGCCTTACCTCGATCGTGATCAGTTACACTCTCAACAGTTGGGTTGTGTGTCAATGTCTAACTCATCCAACCATAACAATTTAATTTGCATTATAATTCAAAAGTAAACACTTGTATAAATAATCAGAGTTGCTGTTTACATGTATTTACTTTGCTTTATATCCCCAATGGTTACATTCAAAATGATACTGTGCTATAGAAAGTTTAGATTCAAAATTACACCAGTGTGTATATCTTACTCGATGGGATGCAGCAGATACCAAAAAGGAAAGCCACTAGTCGCTCTCAATCTATACTCAAAGCTTTGTAGAGAGGAGAAAAATAAGGGGGTGAGCAAACAACACGCTCAGTAAGGCAACCATGCGAACAGGTAGATACTGCACTATCTACGTGATCGTGATGCCGTGGTCAAAACCATACAGTTTCTCATTCACACCTCTAAAGCATTAGTTCATGCTTGTGTTAATGGCATGTAAAGCAAATCATGCTATTTAAATCAATGTACAAGTTAAATTCAAAGCATGGAATAACCATCATGCATATTTCATAAGTAAAGCATAGAAAACCATCATGCGTAAGTGCACTTTAAAGCCATTATCATACTTTCTCAAGCAAATCATGCTATTTCATCTCAAAAAAATCAATGCTTGTCAGGACTTAGCCCTAATACATTTTCAAAATATGGATTCATTCATAAATAAAAGACATGAGAGATAGGTAATATAATAAGGGAAATCACCTCTAGGACTATGGACATATCCTGTGATCCCAGGCTACACTGATCAGATGTGCGGGGTATCAGCACTATCTGCTTCCACACGGGAGGTGGGTCACGTCTAACCCATCGGTCCATAGTAGATCTAAACTTTGCCCCAAGACGGTATATCATAATCTCAACACGGTACAACGTACTCCATGCTACCTTCCCGGTACAGCATACTTCGTGGACCTATATCAACACATCATAACATGCCACATATCAAAATGCACGTGTGAGCTTATTTAATCGATGCAACACCCAGTCTACCTGAAGCTCATAGCACGACTATCAATATGTCAAAAACCACGTGCGAGTAATCTCAAGCATGCCAACAAATATAGTGGACATCTAATGCAAACTATGCTTTAGCACCAAGTCAAAACCAGTATAAAATATGTGCGAGCTAAGCTCCAGCACAACATCATAGAAATCCATGTGAAAACTAGTAAGAGCTACGCTTCAGCACTCATGCGTGTAAAAACACTTCAAATCTCGTGTGAGCCATACTCTAACATGCTTCCATTCTCACGAAATCCATGTAGGTGGCCCATTTCTTTACAAAGCATGGTTTTAAACTAAATCAAATCTTTTCAAATGTTAGCCAACCTACCCATCACTTGCTAAAAAGCAATAAAACAAGATTTTCAAAGCATCATGCATTTATTTTCATGCTCATTTCTTAAAAACCCAACTCTTGCCCTTTAATCACCCATTTCATTTCCTATTACCACATGCATTCTAGAAAAATGCTAAGCACCCAAATTACGGACAAATATCTTTTAGAGTGCACATAATTCCCTTACCTCGATTTACTCGGGGTGCGACTCTCTTCCTCTTAGTTTCGCATGTTTTTGGCTCAACTTGCTCCGGTGTATCCTTGAGAGCTGCAAGTCATTCATCAAACGCTTGAGTTAATGTTGCTACCTCTCAGTCAACTATGCATTTTACCCAATGCCTTAAATACTCAGTTTACCCTTTTTGGGTAAGTCTCACAATTCATTCCATAACACCATCTTAAATTCATACCCATAACACCATTACCACCTTAAGGTATCCTATTCATTATTAATTCCAACACATTTCACTTTCTCACACTAACCAATTTCTAGGTTATAATAGTTCCATTGCATTCTAGGTAGTTTCTACCATTAATAAGCACACCAATCAACTCTAAAATCAATAACTAAGCAAATGTACTTGAGTTGGTGCTTTAGAAACTCACCTCTTTGGATTTCCTTCTTGCTCCAAATGGAAATGCCCCTTGTTCCTTAAATCCAACAAATGGGAAAATACCTCCAAGTTATGTTATCCTTCTCCTTGATGTAAACAACTTTATATCTAATAGCCTTCCCTTAAATCTTTATGAAAATGGGCGGATTTAAGAGTGAGAAAGCTAGGTTTTTGGGTTGAAAATGGAAAGGAAATGGTTTTTTCTGTGAAATGCAGATTTTAACTGCTCATTTTTATTGAATTGCTTGATGAGATCGATTTGTCGAGGGTTTGAGATCGATCTTATCCTCTTAAAATTCCTCATTTTCACGACATTTGAAGGCATGAGATCGATCTGTTAAAAGCTTGAGATCAATTTCTCTCAGGTAGAGAGTTAAGGAGATCGATTTGGCTAGGGAGGAGATCGATCTGTTCCAACCCGAGAGCTAAGGAAATCGATCTGCTTGCCTTAAGAATCGATCTTTTCATTACAGAATGTTGGATAGATCAATCTGGCCCCATTTGAGATCGATCTGTCCTATTCCATTGCTTAAATAAGAGTATATTTGGCTCTTTCAGATCGATCTCTCATCCTATGAGATTGATTTGGCCTTCATATTTCTAGATTTTTGTTGCAATTTTCTGTAGTAACTCCCACAAAACATCCTTAATTTGTTGCCATAGTCATTTTCTCATCCAACCACCTTTAAGACTTAAAAATGACATCCATTCGTACTTCATACACATTAAAACTTGTGTGCATTCATTATATAACCAAAGGTATACATTACATAGCTAAATGAAAGCACAAAGATTATACCACTTATGTAACTTCATTCTATTTCACCACACTAATCATATTCCATTCCACTCACAGTCATCACATATAAAAGTCTATTTCTTCATATTCATACATAATGAAACTTGTACGTAAATCTCAAACTCTTATTACAAGTGTGTACATTGAACTTATGGACTCTACATCACTTATGCTTCACATTACAAGTACATTACCATTCTTATGAATTCATAATCACTTGATCCAAAATCATCCATATTATAATTCCATTTACATATATACAAGGTTAAACATATATGGGGTCTCACATTCTCCTTCACTTAGGAAATTTGATCCTCCAAATTGTAACCAAATCAATCCGTGAATAACTCGGGATACCTCTCCTGCATTAAACTCTCCAATTCCCATGTGGCCTCTTCCACCTTGTGATGTTACCAAAGAACTTTCACCAAGGGAATTGTCTTTGTCCTCAACACTTTCTCTTTCTATCCAATATCCGAACTGGCTTCTCAACGTACGTCATGCTTTCATCGAGTTCTAAAGGCTCGTATTTTATCACATGCGTTGGGTTCCGGTGATACTTTCCTAACATAGATATGTGGAAGACATTATGTACATTTGCTAGCTCAGGTGGTAATGCTAGCCTGTGTGCCTTATCTCCCACTTTATCAAGTATCTCAAATGGCCCTATATATCGAGGGCTTAACTTCCCTTTCTTCCCGGATCTCATGATCCCCTTCGAGGGAGAAACCTTAAAAAATACTGACTCACCCACATTAAACTCTAGTGGTCTTCGTCTCCTGTTAGCCTAATTCTTTTATCTTCTTTAAACTGTTCATAACCTCTCACAAATCAATTGGACATCCTTAGAGGCTTGTCTAACCAAGTCAGGAGTAAAGATCTGTCTGTCACCAACTTCTTCCCTTCCAATAGGGGAACGACATTTACGCCTATTTAATGCCTCATATGGTGCCATCCCGATACTCATATGGAAACTGTTATTATAGGCGAACTCTACGAGTGGCAAATGGTTATCCCATGAGCCTACAAAATCCAATGTACAGCTCTCAACATATCCTCGAGGGTCTACATAGTTTTCTCTGACTTACCATCTGTTTGAGGATGAAACGCGGCGCTAAAACTCAACTGGGTCCCCATCACTTCCTGAAAATGTTCCTAGAAATAAGAAGTGAAGCGGGCATCCCTATCAGAAACAATGCTCACGAGAATTCCATGTAGTCCACTATCTCACGCACATACAAGTTCACTAATTGGCTCAGAGTATCAGTAGCTCTTATAACTAGAAAATAGGCTGATTTCGTTAATCGATCCACAATCACCCATATGGCATTATAGCCTCTGCGGGTCCTCGGTAATCCAATCATAAAATCCATGGTGACATGCTCCCACTTCCATGTTGGTATCGGTAGAGGCTGCAATAACCCTATAGGCTTCTGATGCTCTACCTTCACCTGCTGAGAAACGAGACACTTAGTGACATATTCAGTAATGTCTTTCTTCATTCCAGACCACCAATAAACTTTTTGAAGGTTTTGATTCATCTTAGTACTCCTTGGATGTATTATATACCTCGATGAGTGAGCCTCTATCAAGATCAACTTTTTGATCTCTGGTTCATTAGGAACACATATCTTACCTCTGAACCTCAACAATTCATCAAAACTCAACTCGAAATCAATCTCTGTGCCCCTCTGTATCTGCCTGACAATATCACTGCACTGTTATCAGCACCAGGCGAGGTCACATCCAAACTAAGGTTCATGAATTATTTTAACTGCTCGTGTTCCTTGATCATCATGAATGAGGCCAATCCATTCGCTTTACCCGGGTGGTACATGATCTCACAATCACAATCCATTAAAAGTTTGAGCCATCTCCTATGTCTCATGTTTAGCTCTTTCTGCGAGAACATGTACTTAAGCCTCTTATGATCAGTGTAAATCTAAAATCTCTCACCATGGAGGTAGTGGCGCCATATTTTCAATGTAAACACTACGGTCGCCAACTCTAAATCACAGGTCAGGTAGTTCCTCCCATGATCCTTCAATTGACTCGATCCATAGGCTACTTCCTTCCCATCCTGCATCAATACAAAGCCCAGTCCTTAGTGTGAAGCATCCGTATACATCGAGAAACCTCCTGAGCTGGTAGAAAGGGTGAGAATCGGAGCTGTGGTTAATATCCTTTTCAACTCATGGAAGCTTTCCTCACACTTATCGTCCCACACAAATTCAACACTCTTTCTCGTGAGACGTGTCAAAAGAGTAGCTAACCTCGAGAATCCCTCCATAAACCGTCAATAATATCCATCTAAACCCAAAAAACTTATGATCTATGTTACTGTACAGGGTCTCTGCCACTATATTACCACCTCAATCTTTAATGGATCCACTGACACACCATCCTTCGATACTATGTGACCCAGAAAAGATATCTGTTCCAACCAAAAGTCGCACTTACTGAGTTTAGTATACAACTTCTTCTCTCGGAGGGTCTGTAACACTATCCTTAGATGTTGTTCATACTCCTTTCTAGAGCTTGAGTACACCAGTATGTCATCAATAAACACTATAACAAATTGATCCAAATACAAGTGAAACACCTCATTCATTACCGACATAAAAGCTATGGGAGCATTTGCCAACTTGAATGGCATAACCATAAACTCATAATATCCATATCGGGTGCGAAAAGCTGTCTTGGGTACATCTTCATCTCGAATTTTCAACTGATGGTACCCAGATCTCAGATCTATCCTGGAAAAAACCTGCCCTCCCCTGAGCTGATCTAACAAATTATCGATGCGTGGAAGGGGATACTTATTCTTGATGGTGGCCTTATTCAACAATCGATAATCTATACACAGTCTGAGGCCTCCATCTTTCTTCCTTACGAACAGAATCAGTGCTCCCCAAGGTGAGATGCTTGGCCTGAAGAACCCCTTCTCCAGCAACTCTTGTAACTACTTCCTTAATTCTTCTAACTCAAGTTGAGCCATTCTGTATGGTGGCTTGGATATCGACTCTGTATAAGGTGCCAAGTTTATACAAAACTCTATCTCTCTATCTAGAGGTAACCCTGGTAATTCATCTAGAAAGACATCTAGAAATTCCCTGACCACTGGGACATCTATCAACTACGGACGTGCCTTATCCATCTCAATCACATAAGCAATAAACCCTTCACATTATTCTTTCCACCGTTAGTAACATAAACCATCACACCACAAACACATTTGATAAACAGATTCATCTCTCAAGTATTATAAATTTAAATAATACTTTTTTATTTATAGTAAACATGTGCTTTCACTTTATTTCCCAAAGTTTACAATAAGTTTTTCTATCTTAGGAAACATTAATGATTTAGCACTACAATCCATAACAACATGGTTCGCAACTAGCCAATCCATTCCTAGGATTACATCAAAATCACTCATATTTAATAAAATTAAATTGGCTGCCATTTGCCAACCTCCTACCCTCAGCTTACAATTTCTATATACATGCTAAGTCAATTGACTATCATTCATAGGGGTAGATATCATCAACTTCTAATCTAGTAGTGTGGGTTTTACATCCTTCAACAATTTATGTGCAAAGGATGGCTATATAAAGGAATGCGTGGCACTAGGATCAAACAATACAAATGCTTATAAATCAAACATTTGGATGGTTCCTTTAACCACATCTGAAGACTGATCCACAGTGTCCTGGTCTAGTGCATGCAGTCGTCCTCTGCTCACACCCACTGCCTGCTTTCTATTTTCCTCAGCTATAGCCCTTCTCCTCGGAGCAGCTGTACTAACTGGAGCTCTCTTGGACTCCTTGCCCTTTTGTGAAACTTTCTCTGTCATCTCTGGATAATCCCGGATTATGTGCCTTGGTTTCCCACATCTAAAGCATATTGTAAGAGGTCCACAGCATGGCCGAGTACCATGGTACCTACCACATTTGCCACATTGTTCTGTAGTAGGCCGTGGCCCTCCAATCATAATTCCTTTAGCTGGAGCTATGGCCGGATAAATGGGAGGATTAACTGTCTTCTCTCGGATCTCCTCAATCCTCAGCCTCTTCCAAGAAAACCTCTTGCTTCCCTTATAGCTGAAGCCCCTGTCCAGTACTGGTCTCTTCCTATCTCTATCCCTCACTTTACCAACCTTCCCGAACTCTGAGGTGATCCTATTAATGTCTTACTCACACAGTTACGTCCTGTGCACTGTCTCCTCATAGGTCGGCATATCCAAGGGAACCAATCTTAACCTGATGGTTGGTCTTAGTCCATCCACAAACTTCTGGATCTTCTCGACCTCATTACCCATCGTATTAGGATCGTACCTGCTCAAAGAGATAAAGGTCATCTTATACTTATCCATCGTCCTACTCCCTTGGGTCAGTCCCAAAAATGTCATCTTAATCTTTCGCTGTGCAGTATCCAAAACATACTGTCTCCAGAAAGCCTCTAAACATACATCCCAGCTAATCTCTGTATGCTCGGCTCTCAAAATAATCCTGGTGGATTTCCACCAATATTTCGCTAATCCCTTTAGTATGAAGGCGGCAAATGCTACCATCTTAGTTGTAGTGCACTCAAAGAATCCATATAGCTTCTCAATTTCATTTATCCAATCCTCTGCAGCTACTGGGTCCTTAACTCTACTGAAAGACGGCGGTCCAATCTTCTGGAACTACCGCAGTCTATCCAAATCACATTAGTAACCCCAGCCTCTACTGCCTTGTGGTATAGCAATAGGTGTAGGCATATCCTGTGCGAGTGGGGGGTGTAGGTGTATCTGTCGTCTAAGCTCTCTGGGCTGGCCGTGCCCGTGTCTCAAGAGCTGTCGCCTACTCAGTATCACCCTATGTAGCGGGACACTGTCTGCCCCTAACTCTAGGTAATGATTGAGTGACCAACACCAAAATCATCTCTATGCTCTGCTCAATCCTTGCGAAGTGCGCCTCAGTACC
The DNA here is from genome assembly GCA_033439115.1 of Firmiana major. Lineage (NCBI taxonomy): Eukaryota > Viridiplantae > Streptophyta > Magnoliopsida > Malvales > Malvaceae > Firmiana > Firmiana major. Next base: position 38,381,789 of record CM065902.1, read on the forward strand.
ATCAAGTCTCTCCTCTGGACCCTGTGGAGCATGCTCAACCTCAACCTCCACCTCAATCTCATCTTGAGTCTCGTGTGTTTCCAGCTCAACACTACCTTAAGGCTTACCTCTACGGCCTCTAACTTGTGCTCTCGCCCCTTTACCGCGACTGGTGTTAGGCATAATGTTTCAATTCCCAACATACACATCAATTTCTTAGTCAACCCATCGACACACACACAATTTGTATGTAAACAAGCACAGTAACATAGAGATGTAATTTTCAAACTTATTAAATATTTTAGACACCAACACATGTCAGACCAACTCAGCTCTGATACCAACTTCTGTCATGACCCTCAACTTATCAAAAATCGTCACAAATTTTTCGCTTTTCATACATTATTTCTTTTTCGTTCTTGCCTTACCTCGATTGTGATCAGCTACACTCTCAACAGCTGGGCTGTGTATCAATGTCTAACTCATCCAACCATAACAATTTAATTTGAATTATAATTCAGAAGTAAACACTTGTATAAATAATCAGTGTTGCTGTTTACATGTATTTACTTTGCTTTACATCACCAATGGTTACATCAAAATGCTACTGTGCTATAGAAAGTTTAGATACAAAAATTACATCAGTGTATATATCTTACGTGATGGGATACAACGAAAACAAAAGGGAAAAGCCTCTAGTCACTCCCAGTCTATACTCAAAGCTCTGTAGAGAGGGGAAAATAAGGGGGGTGAGCAAACAACACACTCAGTAAGGCAACCATGCGAACATGTAGATACTGCACTATCTACGTGATCATGATGCCATGCTCAAAACCATACAATTTCTCATTCAAACCTCTAAAGCATTAGTTCATGCTTGTGTTAATGGCAGGTAAAGCAAATCATGCTATTTAAATCAGTGCACAAGTTAAATTCAAAGCATGGAATAACCATCGTGCATATTTCATAAGTAAAGCATGGAAAACCATCATGCGTAAGTGCACTTTAAAGCCATTATCATACTTTCTCAAGCAAATCAAGCTATTTTATCTCAAAGAAATCAATGCTTGTCAGGACTCAGCCCCTCCCTCGTACTATCCTGACTCATAATACATTTTCAGAACATGGATTCATTCATAAATAAAAGACAAGTGAGATAGGCATTATAATAAGGGAAATCACCTCTAGGACTATGGCCATATCCTGTGATCCTAGGCTACGTTGATCAGGTGTGCGGGGTATCACCACTATCTCCTTACACACGGGAGGTGGGTCACGTCCAACCCGACGATCCATAACAGATGTAAACATCGTCTGAAGACAGTATATCATAATCTCAACATGATATAACGTACTCCATGCTACCTGCACGGTACAACGTACTCCGTGGACCCATATCAACACATCATATCGCACCATATCTCAAAATGCACGTGTGAGCATATTTAATCGGTGCAACACCCAGTGTACCCAAAACTTATAGCACAGCTATCAACATGTCAAAAACCACGTGCGAGTAATCTCAAGCACGACAACAAATATAGTGGACATCTAATGCAAGCTATGCTCCAGCACCATGTCAAAACCAGTATAAAATATGTGCGAGCTAAGCTCCAACACAACATCATAGAAATCTATGTGAAAACTAGTGCGAGCTAAGCTCCAACACTCAGCGTGTAAAAACACTTCAAATCTCGTGCGAGTTATTCTCTAACACGCTTCTATTCTCATGAAATCCATGTAGGTGGCCCATTTCTTTGCAAAGCATGGTTTTAAACCAAATCAAATCATTTCTTTCGTAAATCTTTTTAAATGTTAACCAACCTACTAATCAAATCATCTCTTGCCCTTCAATCACCCATTTCATTTCGTATTACCACATTTACTCTAGAAAAATGTTAAGCGCCCAAATTAGGGATAGATATCTCTAAGAGTCCACACAATTCCCTTACCTCGATTTACTCGGGGTGCGACTCGCTTCCTCTTAGTTTCTCACATTTTTCGCTCAACTTGCTCTGGTGTATCCTCGGGAGCTGTAATTCATTCATCGAACGCTTGAGTTAATGTTGCTAACTCTCATTGAACTATGCATTTAACCATTGCCTTAAATACTCATTTTACCCTTTTTGGGTATGTCTCACAATTCATTCCATACCACCATCTTAAATTCATACCCACAACACCATTATCACTTTAAGTTCCAACACATTTCACTTTCTCACACTAACCCATTTCTAGGTTATAATAGTTCCATTGCATTCTAGATAGTTTCTACCATTAATGAGCACACCAATCAACTACAAAATCAATAACTAAACAAATGTACTTGAGTTAGTGCTTTAGAAACTCACCTTTTTGGATTTCCTTCTTGCTTCAAATGGAAATGCCCATTGTTCCTTAAATCCAACAAATAGGAAAGTGCCTCTAAGTTATGTTGTCCTTCTCCTTGATGTTAACAACTTTGTATCTAATAGCCTTCCCTTAAATCTTTATGAAAATGGGCAAATTTAAGAGTGAGAAAGTTCAGTTTTTGGGTTGAAAATGGAAAGGAAATGGTTTTATCTGTGAAATGCATATTTTAACTGCTCCTCTTTATAGAATTGCTTGATGAGATCGATCTGTCGAGACATTGAGATCGATCTTGTCCTTTTAAAATTCCTCATTTTCACGACATTTGAAGGCATGAGGTCGATCTATCGAAAGCTTGAGATTGATCTGTCTCAGGCAGAGAGTTAAGGAGATCGATCTGGCTAGGGAGGAGATCGATCTGCTCCAACCCGAGAGCTAAGGAAATCGATCTGCTTGCCTTAAGAATCGATCTTTTCATTACGGAATGTCAGCAGATCGATCGGCCCCATTGGAGATCGATCTGTCCTATTCCATTGCTTAAATAAGAGCATCTATGGCTCTTCCAGATCGATCTTTCATCCTATGAGATCGATTTGGCCTTCATATTTCTAGATTTTTACTGCCGTTTTCTGTAGTAACACCCACAAAACATCCTTAATTTGCTGCCATAGTCATTTTCTCATCCAATCACCTTTAAGACTTGAAAATGATATCCATTCGTACTTCATACACATTAAAACTTGTGTACATTCATTATATAACCAAAGGTATACATTACATAGCTAAATGGAAGCACAAAGATTATACCACTTATGCAACTTCATTCTATTTCACCACACTACTCATATTCCATTACACTCACATTCATCACATACAAAAGTCCATTTCTTCATATTCATACATAATGAAACTTGTACGTACATCACAAACTCTTATTACAAGTGTGTACATTGAACTTATGCACTCTACATCACTTATGCTTCACATTTCAAGTACATCACCATTCTTATGAATTCATAATCATTTGAACTAAAATCATCCATATGATAATTCCATTTACATATATTCAAGGTTAAACATATATGGGGTCTCACATTCCAGCTGCAATTTTCCCAAATTTTCAAAGGAGAGTTCACATTCAATTGCTTCACTACTCATTTTTGCTTTCTAATCACACTTAGAAAATAAAAATGTTCATTTCTTATGATTCATATATAATGTAACTTATGTGTAGATTCTTGGAATCATAAATCATACATATAAAAGTACGGGCCTTACATTCCCTCCCTCATTCAAGAAATTTGGTCCTCTAAATTAGAACTAAATCATTTCTCAAAAAGTCGAGGGTACTTTTCCCGTATCAGGCTCTTCAACTCCTAGGTGGCCTCCTCTGAACTGTGATATTGCTAGAAAACCTTAACAAACAGAATCATCCTACTCCGTAACACCTTTTACTTCCTATCTAGTATCTAGATTGGTCTCTCTACATATGACTGATCATCCTTAAGCTCCAATGGCTCATACTGAATTACATGGGCTGGATCTGGATGGTCCTTCCGAAGCATCGATAATTGGAAGACGTTATGAATGCATATTAGCTCTGATGGCAACGCGAGCGTGTAGGCCTTATCTTCCACTCTCTCTAATATCTCAAATGGCTCGATATCATGAGGGCTCAACTTACCCTTCTTACTGAACCTCATAATCCCTTTCGAGGGATAAACTCTCAAGAACACTGAGTCACCTACAGTGAACTCTAATGGTCTCTATTTCGTGTCAGCATAACTCTTCTGCATGCTTTGAGGTGTTCTCAATCTCTCACATATCAGCTGAACAACCTCAGAGGCTTGTTGCCTGGTCATTTTCTCATCCAACCACCTTTAAGACTTGAAACTGGCATTCATTCATACTTTATACACATTAGAACTTGTATGTATCCATGGCATAGCGAAAGGTATACCATACCAAGCTAAATCGAAGTACAACTTCATTCCATTTTACCACACTACTCATTTTGAGTTCCAATCACATTCATCACTTATAAAAGTCCATTTCTCCATATTCATATAAAATGAAACTTGTGTGTATATTACAAACCCATTTACAAGTATGTACAGTAAATCCATGGACTTACACCACTTATGCTTACATTGTAAATACATCACTATACTCCTGATTCATAAAGTTTACATCCAAAAATATGGGTCTTACATTCATCCCCTCCTTCAAGGAATTTGGTTTTCCATATTAGAACCAAGTCACTCTTCAAAAAGTTGGGCGTACTTCTCTAGCATTAAGTTCTCCAATTCCCATGTGGCCTTTTCCACCGTGTGATGTTGCCAAAGAACTTTCACCAAGGGAATTGTCTTTGTCCTCAACACCTTTTCCTTTCTGTCCAATATCTGAACTGGCTTCTCCACATATGCCATACTCTCATTGAGCTCCAATAGCTCATATCTTATCACATGTGCCGGGTCCGACTGATACTTCTAAAGCATAAAGACATGGAAGACATTATGAAAATTTTCCAAGTCCGATGGTAATGCCAACCTATACGCCCTATCTCCCACTCTCTCCAAAATCTCGAAGGGTCCGATATATCTAGGGCTCTGCTTGCCCTTCTTACCCAATCTCATAATACCCTTCGAAGGTGAAACGCTCAAAAATACTGACTCGACCACATCAAACTCTAGCGGTCTCTGTCTCTTGTCAGTATAACTATTTTACCGACTTTGAGTTATTCGTAGTCTCTTACATATCAATTGGATGTCCTTAGATACCCGCTGTACTAAATCCGACCAAAATTCTATCTGTCACCAACCTCTTCCAATCCAATAGGGGATCGACATCTACGTCCATATAGTGCCTCATAGGGTACATCCCGATACTCGCATGATAGCTATTATTATAAGCGAACTCGGCTAATTGTAGGTGATCGTCCTAGGAGCCTCCAAAATCCAGCACACACGCTCTCAACATATCTTCCAAGGTCTGTATAGTCTTCTCTTACTCCCCATCTGTCTGAGGATGAAAAGCGTTGCTAAAGCTCAAGTGGGTCCCCATCACTTCCTGAAAATGTTCCCAGAAATGGGAAGTAAAGCAGGCATCCTTATCAGAAATAACGCCAACTAGTACACCATGTAGCCGCACTATCTCTCGAACATACAGATTCGCAAACTAACTCAGATTATCGGTAGCTCTCATAGCTAAGAAATGGGTTGACTTAGTTAATCGATCCATAATAACCCATATGGCAACATGACCTCTGCGGGTCCTCGACAATCCCATCACAAAATCCATGGTGACATGCTCCCACTTCCATGTCGGTATCGGTAGAGGCTTCAATAATCCTGCAGGCTTCTGATGTTGTACCTTCACCTGCTAACAAACGAGACACATAGCGACATATTTAGCAATGTCTCTTTTCATTCCAGACTACCAATAAACCTTCCGAAGGTTTTGATATATCTTGGTACTCCTCGGATGTATCGTGTACTTCGATGAGTGAGCCTCTAATAAATTTAGTCTCCTCATCTTAAGATCATCGGGAACACATACTCTCCCTCTAAACCTCAATAAGCCATCTCTACTCAGCTTAAAATTAATACACACACTTGCCTGTATCTGACTCAACTAATCGATACACCATCGATCGTTCTGCTAAGCCTGCTGAATATGGTCAATCAACTCTGGTTCCAATCTCAAACAAGCCATGATCTCAAGTCTCTCTGAACTAGGTGGCGTTACGTCAAAACTGGGGTTCGTAAATTGTTTCAACAACTTATGTTCCCATACCATCAAATAAGACACCAACCAAGTTTCTTCCTGCTTAAAGCATCGGCAACTACATTTGCCTTACCCAAGTGGTACATGATTTCACAATCATAATCTTTCAAAAGTTCAAGCTATCTCTTCTGTCTCATATTTAACTCTTTCTATGAGAATAGGTACTTAAGGCTCTGATCTGGGAAAACTTGAAATTTCTCTCCATAGATATAGTGGCACCATATTTAGAAAGCAAACACCACGACCGCCAACTCTAAATCATGTGTAGGGTAGTTCCTCTCATGATCTTTCAACTGTCTAGATCCATAGGCAACTACCTTCCCATCCTGCATAAGCACATAGCCCAGTCCCTAGTGTGATGCATCCGTATACACTGAGAAACCTCTTCAGCTGGTGGGAATGGTTAGAACCGGATCAGTTGTCAATCGACGCTTAAGATCCTCAAAACACTTCTCACATGTCTCATCCCATACAAACTTGACATCTTTTCACGTGAGGTGTGTCAACAGAGCAGCTAGTCTAGAGAAACCCTCAACAAATCTTCGATAATACCCTGCCAATCCTAGAAAACTTCTGATCTCAATAACTATCTTGGGTTGTTCCTACTGTACAACTGCCTCTATCTTGGATGGATCCATTGATACCCCATCTTTCGACACAACATGGCCTAGAAATGAGATCTGCTCTAACCAAAATTTACACTTACTGAGTTTGGCATATAAATCTTTCTCTCGGAGGGTCTGCAGAACTAACCTCAAGTGTTTCTCATGCTCTTCCCTGGACTTGGAATATACCAAAATGTCTTCAATGAAAACAATTACAAACTTGTCCAAGTATGGCTTAAATACATCATTCTTCAATGCCATAACTATTGTGGGAGCATTCGTCAATCTAAATTGCATCACCAAGAACTCGTAGGGGCCATAACATGTACGAAATGCTATCTTGGGTACATCTCCACTCCTAATCCTCAATTGATGGTACCCTGACCGTAGATCTATCTTTAAAAATACTTGGGCTCCTCAGAGCTGATCTAATAAGTCATCTATGCGTGGAAGGGGGTACTTATTCTTAATGGTGGCCTTATTCAATAATCGATAATCTATACACAGTTAGAGGCTTCCATCCTTCTTCCTCATAAACAGAACTGGTGCTCTCCATAGTAGACACTTGGTCTAATAAACCCCTTCTCTAACAACTCTTACAGCTGCTTCTTTAGCTCTTCCAACTCTATCGGAGCCATTCTATATGGTGGTTTCGATATCAGTTCTGTACTAGGCACTAACTCTATGCCAAACTCCATTTCCCTTTCAGGTGGTAGTCCTGGTAATTCGTCCAGAAAGACATCAGGAAATTTTACAATCACTGGAATGTCTCTCAATTCCAGGTGTGCCTTATCTATATCGACCACGTAGGCAGTGAACCCTTCACATCATTCTTTCTACCGTTAGTGTCACAGGTCATCACATCAATATTTAACAGAAGCATATAAATTCATCTCTCAAGTAGATTTAATAAAATCATACTATTTTCATTTATCATAATTATGTTCTTTCAATTCATTTCACAAATCTTGCAACATGATTTTCTATCTATGGAAACATCAAAGTCATAGCATGACAGTCCATAACAACGTGATTGGTAGCCAACCAATCCATTCCTAAAATTACATCAAAATCATTCATATTCAATAAAATTAAATTGGCTATCATTTCCTTTCCCTCTATCTTTAACTTACAATCTCTACATACATGCTAAGTCAAGTGACTATCATTCATAGGTGTGGAAATCATCAACATTTTATCCAACAAGGTTGGTTTTACATGCTTCAATAATTTATGTATAAAAGAAGGCGATATGAATGAAGGTGTGGCACCAGGATCAAATAATAGCAATGCTTCTAAATCAAAGACTAGGACGGTACCTTTAATCACATCCGTCGATGCATCCGCGGTGTCCTGGTCCAATGCGTGCACTCTTCCTCTGCTCACACCCATTATCTGCTTCCCTTTTTCCTCAGCTGTAGCCCTCCTCCTCGGGGCAACTGTCTCAACTAGAGCTCTCTCCGGCTCCTTGCCCTTCTGTAGGGCAGTCTCAATCATCTCTGTATAATATATCGAAATATGTCTAGGCTTCCCACACCTAAAACACAACTTAGTGGGCACCTGACATGGTCTAGTCCCATGGTATTAGCCACATCTCCTACACTGATTAGTGGTAGGTCGTGGTCCTCCAATAGCCATGCCCCTCGGTGCAGTCAAAGCTAGGTATACGGGAGGTCTAGCAGCTCTCTCTTGCACCTCCTTGATCTTAGGTCTCTTCTTAAAAAACCTCTGGCCTCATCTTTTGGCCACTCTATCCATCCCGGATCTCTTTCTGTCTCTGTCTCTTCTAAGATTAATCTTCCCCAGCTCGGAGGCATTCCGCTCTAAATCTTGCTCGCATAACTGAGCCTTATGCACAGCCTCCTCATAAGTCTGAATATCGAATGGGGCTAGCTTAGTCCAGATGGCCAATCTCAATCCATTAACAAACTTCTAAATCTTCTGGGTTTCACTACCCATCGTGTTTGGGTCATATCTCCCCAAAGACATGAACTTGGACTCATACTCATCAACAGTATGGTTCCCCTGAACCAAATTTATAAATTCCATCTGTAATTTCCTCTATGCGGTGGTCGAAATGTACTGCCTCCTGAAGGCCTCCAAAAATATCTCCCATGAAATCTTAGAGTGTCTAGCCCTCAAAATAGCTTCGGTAGACCTCTAACAGTGCTCTGCCTCGCCTATTAACATAAACACAACAAATGCTACCTTCTCAGCTGATGTGCATCGAAAGAATCGATACAGTTTCTCTATCTCATACACCCAATCCTCAGTAATTGTTGGGTCCTTTACCCCCTTGAACACTGGAGGTTTCAACCCTTGGAATTCTTATAATCTGCTCAACTTGCAGTCATAACCTAAACCATTGTCGCTCGGCTGTAGAGAGATGGGAGAAGTCGTATCTTGTACTAGGGGTGTCACAGTCTCCGCCTCTGTAGCTACCTATCTAGTAGTAAGCTGTGCTGCGAGACCTCATCTATCATCGGCACCCAGTGCGTGTGTGACAATCTCCACTATGCTCTCTATACTCCATTCTATCCTAGCGAAGTGAGCCTCAGTATCCCTTGATCTCTCAGTAGGGTCCTGTGGAGCCGGATCAGTTTGTGGCTCCGCACGGCTCTCAGGCCTACATCTACGGCCTCTGGTGCGTGCTCCTGCCCCTCTACCTCAACACATAATAGGCATAATGCCTAACTTCCTATATTTACAATCACTTATTAGACTCAATCCATCACGGTATACACAGTTATATCTAAACAAAAGCACAGTAATATGGGGATCTACTTTTCCTACGTTTTATTACTGACTCATGTTAGGCCAACTCAGCTCTGATACCAATCTCTGTCACGACCCATTTTATCCTTTTTAACCAAAAATTGCCACAAATTTTTTGCATTTTCCATTTCCTTACCCGGTCGTGAACAAACTTACCACTACATAGTTGGGCTGTGAGTTAATAATAAATATCATTCCACATTCTTTTTCAATTAAATCAAAAGAAATGTCATTTATTACAAGTTAAATTATACATGACACGTTTATAACTTTTTCATCCCCCACATTACGATACGAAATGACTACTATGCTTTTACAATTATTTAGATACAAAAGAATCTTCATGTTTATACCTCTTAGCGATGGATGGGAGTGGATGTCCAAAATACCACGCCTCAGTCCTCACTGGGCTACTATGTACGCTCTATAGAGGGGGAAAATAGAGAGGGATGAGCAACCACATGCTCAGTAAGGCAATAATGTAAGCATGGTAGATAACTACTCTATCTACATGCTGATAATGTCATGCATAAATCATTTATAGTAGGAGCATGAGGAAAATAAAACTATGCCATGCGAGTATAAATATATCATGTATCGAATAAAACATGGTAAAATTATTATGTACAAATCATCTCATGCTCATCATTATCAAATCTCGTAATAAAAGGGAAATTCAATTTGAAACATCCTTTCAATTTTATCTTATTCTCAATTTCATCAAAGCCCCATCACAAACATTTCATAATCACAACATCATTATCATTTCCCAATCAAAATCCCACAAGGCATGACCCCTCCCTCGGGTCTACCCTGGACAGTCACAATCACACTTATATATCAAAACCATGTGGTACTATGTAAATCAAGTGAGATAGGTCACTATACATCAAAGACTATGTTGGCCAACTATGTCACAAGTCATCCCAGACCACATGGATCCCAGTGTGCGGGGTATCATGCTGGAACAAAGGTGAGTTATTCCTCCGCCTGACTTTCTCATAAGTATTTCAACCACGCAGTATAATGTACTCTATGTGATATACACGATATAACATATTTCGCGGACCCATATCATTGTTGAGGGTGCCAGCCATAGGTCTTATCTACCCCGTGCCGAGTATAACCTCTATAGTATCAAGTGTACGTGGGAGTGTTTTCTTTCGATGTCAGGTCCTAGCTCCTCATAGCCTTGCTCGCCCCTTTTAGGTTCCCTGATTCAGGTCCTAGCCTCTCATGGCCTTACGCGGCCCTGTTGGGTTCCCTAAATGGATTCATGCCAGGTCCTAGCCCCTCACCCTCAGCCTCACCCCACTCAAGAGGTCTGTTAGGCTTGTTGGGTTTCTTGAACACAAATTCGTATTACCCTCATCACGGCATCATACATACCACAGTGTGAAAACCTGTGTGAGCTACACTCTAGGGCAAATTCATGCATCATCAGCAAATCATCTCGCATGATCAACGCTCTAGTACGACATTTATGCATAAAACATAAAGAAAACCACGTATGAGCATAGCTCCAGTATGGTTATATGTATAAGAAATCCACTTGAAATCCACGTATGAGCAAAAGCTCCAATACGGTTTATAAAATATTATCATGGATCAAACCAAGGTGTGAGCTAAGCTCCAGCACATTTCATACAAGTAAAAGCATCAAAATCCAGTACGAGCTAGGCTCCAGCACGATTTAATTCACATAACTCGATAGGCAGCTCCTATACATTCAAAAAAATCTCAAAACATGATTAGCACCTCACATGTGCTATTTCACCACATCAATAAATCACAAGCCAGCCTATCCTTTTATTTTTCCAAAATAAAGTATTGTGTTTTGTGTAAACATTCAAAACACGTGATTTATGCAATTATTAGCCTTATTATCCCTTTTTATAATATCCACATAAAAGCCAAATCATACACATACTTATAGTTATTCACGCATACCAATAATCATTTTCTCAAACAGACGTATATTTCACAAACACCCTATATTCACCCACGAGTTCAAAGTACGAGCAGCTATCTCTATATACTTATAAATTTCTCTTACCTGGAATCGCGACGCGTGATTCCACATCCTTATGCTGCTTACTCATACGGTTCGATTTGTCTCCAACGAGGTCTCCGAAACTGCACATAAACATATTTCAGAACATTGTAGCCCATTATAATCCAACTCTTGCGTTTACTATAGTTGATTCGACCTATAGTCTCTATTAACGATTATAAGGCCTCGTTTCATTACTCTACCCATAAGTCGAGTCTATGGATCTTTTTAGGCCTATTAACTCATTCCAAATCGATATTAGATCGATACTAAGCTCATAGTGTTCATATTTCATTGGTTTCTTCACTATGGCATTTATCAAGCATTTACATACTCATTTTCCATAATTTTTCCCAAACTCACAATGCAACTCCATTTAACTATCTCAAATCATCCACATTACTCCAATAACAACTTAACATAATCCTTAAATCATTCTCACACCGAAATCATACTTTCTCACACTAGACTCATTCCATATTTTTAGGTCACATAAATGCCATCACATTCCTAGATAATTTATCCATCAATACACATCCAACTCAACTCCAAAATCAGCAAATAGACAAATGTACTTGGGCTAAAGTGTTAGAAACATACCACATCTAGCTTCTCCTCTTGCTCCGAATGACAATGCCCTTAGCTCCTTCAATTCAACAAGTGAGGTTTTTATTTCCAACTATGTTGTTCTCTTCTGTAAGATGAACAACTTTGTATCTAATAGCTCCCCTTGAATTTTTACTGGAAATGGTTGATTTTAGAGAGATAAAATATAGGTTTTGGGTGAAAAATGGAAAGGAAAGGTTCTATCTCTGAAAAATGAAGATTTCATTGCTCATTTTTATAGACATCACTTGATGAGATCGATCTATCGAATCATACGATCGATCTGGTCCTCTTAAATCCCTCATTTTCACTTCAATTTGAATGCATGAGATCGATCTATCGATTGCTTGAGATCAATATGTTCTCAGGCAGTAGCTTAAAGAGATCGATCTGCATCCAGGGGAGATCGATCTGCTCTAACCAGAGAGCTAAGAAAATCGATCTGTTTCCCTTAAGAATCAATCCTCATTTTACAGAATGTTAAGCAGATCGATCTGGCTCCATTGGAGATCGATCCATCTTGTTTTATAGTTTAAATAAGAGCATTTTTTGCCCTTCCAGATCGATCTCTCATCCTATGAGATCGATCTGGCCTTCATATTTTCTAGATTTTCTATAATTTTTCTACAATAACTCTTACCCAAACTTCCTTAATTTTTTGCTATGCTCATTTTCTCATCCAACCACCTTTAAGACTTGAAAATGGCATCCATTCATACTTTATACACATTAGAACTTGTGTGTATCCATGGTATAGCCAAAAGTATACCATACCATGCTAAATGGAAGTACAACTTCATTCCATTTTACCACAGGACTTATTTTTAGTTCCAATCACATTCATCACTTATAAAAGTCCGTCTCTCAATATTCATATAAAATGAAACTTGTGTGTACATTACAAACCCATTTACAAGTATGTACATTGAATCTGTGGACTTGCACCACTTATACTTACATTGTAAATACATCACTATACTCCTGATTCATAAAGCTTACATCCAAAAATACGGGTCTTACACTCGTTCCTAACTATGTTGTTCTTCTCTACTTTATAAACAACTTTGATGTAATAAACTTTTCTCCAATCTCAATGGAAGGTGTTGATACTTTAGAGAGGGAACTAGGTCACTTTGCCTAAAAAATTGCAGGGTTTTAAGCTATTTCTCCTGAAATGCAATCAGCTACCCAGTTTTTATAGAAATTGCTTGATGAGGTCCATCTCCATAAGTGAGGGATCAATCTTCTTCTACTTTTAGTCTCTTGGCATTCAGTTTTCAAGCATGAAGGATCGATCTGTCGAAGAGCATAAGATCGATCTTAGCCAGGCATAGAGCGTCAGAGATTGATCTTCCAGATGAATGAGATCGATTTGCTTTTGACCGAGATATAAGGGGATCGGTCTGCTTGAGGATGAGATGGATCTAGCTTGAAGGAGAGATCGATCTCCCCTTGCTCTGCAGCATACTTAGTTGAATTTCATCATAAGTTTCCAAGGCTAACTTCATTTCAATTTACTCCACTACTCATTTTGCATTTAATCCACATTTATCACTTAAAAAGGTTCATTCCTTATAGTTTATACTTAATGAAACTTGCGTGTACATCACGAACTCACATAACAAGTGTGTACATCAAATTTATAGACCTTACAATTCTTATGATTAATATTACATGAACAACTATATATTTAGGGAATCATAAGGGTTACATATGAAAATACGGGCCTTACATTCCTCCCCTCCTTTAAGAAATTGGGTCCTCCAAATTAGAACCAAGTTACTCTTAAAAAAGTCGAGGGTACTTTTCCCATACAGAGTTCTCCAACTCCTAAGTAGCTTCCTCTAAAGTATGGTGCTGCCAGAGAATGTTAATAAGTTGAATCGTCTTGTTCCGTAACACCTTTTCTTTCCTATCTAGTATTTGGATCGATTTCTCTACGTATACCAAATCATTCTTGAGCTGCAATGGCTCACACCGAGTCACATGGGTTGGATTTGGATAGTACATCCGAAGCATAAACACATGGAAGACATTATGTATGCCTGCTAGCTCTGGTGGCAATGCTAGCCTATAGGCCTTATCTCCCACACGCTTCAGTATCTCAAAAGGTCCAATATACCGAGGGCTCAACTTACCCTTGTTACAGAACCTCATAATCTCTTTTGAGGGAGAGACTTTTAAGAAAACTGAGTCATCCAGAGTGAACTCTAATGGCCTCCATCTCATGTTAGCGTAACTTTTCTGTCTACTCTAAGTTGTTCTCAATATCTCACATATCAACTGAACAACCTCAGAGGCTTGTTGTACCAAATCAGGAGTAAAAATTTTCCTTTCACCCACTTCTTCCCAACCAATTGGGGAACAACACCTTCTACCATACAAAGCTTCATATGGTGCTATCCCGATACTCGAGTGATAACTATTATTGTATGTAAATTCGGCTAATGGCAGGTGATCATCCCAAGAGCCCTTAAAATCCATAACACTTGCTCTCAACATGTCCTCTAACGTTTGGATGGTTATCTCCAACTGACCATCGGTCTAAGGATGGAAAGCAATACTGAAACTCAATCAGGTTCCTATAGCTTCCTGAAATTGTTCCTAAAACTGAGAAGTGAAGCAAGAATCCCTATCTGATACGATGCTCATGGTACATTATGTAGCCTCACTATCTTCCGTACATACAACTCTACTAAACTGCTCAAAGTATTCGTAGATTTCATAGCTAGAAAGTAGGCGTATTTCATCAGTCTGTCCACCACAACTCAAATAGCATCATGGTTCCTTCTAGTCCTCGACAATCCCATGATGAAATCTATGGTGACATTCTCCCATTTCTAATTTGGTACAGGTAAGGGCAGCAATAATCCTGTAGGCTTTCAATGATCTACTTTTACTTGCTGACATACTAGACATCTTACCACAAATTCTGCGATATCCTTTTTCATATTGGATCAGCAATACACTTTTCGAAGGTTCTGGTACATTTTGTTACTCCCCGGATGCAATGTGTATCTAGATGAATAAGCTTCTGCCAAAATCAATCTCTTTAACTCTTGGTAATTAGGAACGCAAATCCTGCCTCTAAACCTTAATAGGCCATCATCACTCATTAAGAAATCAACCACATCACCCCTCTAAATTAGACTCGCACGATCCTCACACAGTAGATCGGCATGCTGAGCCTGGCGTATCCTATCAATCAAATCTGGTTCAACTCGTAGGCTCGCTATCACATAGTCTTTGTTAACATCAAGAAGGTCTGTATCAAATTTAAGATGAGCAAATTGCTCGAGTAGCTTATTTTCCCTGACCATCATGTGTGATACCATCAGCCAGAACATTAGCCTTTCCTGGATAGTACAGTATCTCGCACTCATAATCCTTTAGAACGTCTATCCATCATCTCTTCCTCATATTCAACTCTTTCTATGAAAACATATATTTGAGGCTCTTATGGTCAATGTACACCTGAAATTTCTCACCGTTTAAGTAGTGGCACCATATTTTCAATACAAATACCACGGTTGCCAACTCTAAATCATGGGTCGGGTAGTTCCTCTCATGGTCCTTAAGTTGTTTGGATCCATAGGCTACTACATTTCAGTCTTGCATTAACACACAACCCAATCCCTGTCCTGAGGCATCTGTATACACTGAATAACTTACTAAGCTGGTAGGTATGGTGAGAATAGCTGCGGTGGTCAGTCTATGCTTTAACTTATAGAAACATCTTTCACATTTATCATCTCACTCGAATTCCAGATTCTTTTGAGTGAGACATATCAACGGAGCAGCCAGCTTAGAGAATCCCTCGACAAATCGTCGATAATAACCTATTAAACCTAAGAAACTACGGATCTCTATAACCGTCTTGGGTCTTTCCCACTGTATCACAGCCTCTATCTTAGACAGATCCACTTATACAACGTCTCTCGAGACTACATGACCCAAAAATGATATCTCACTCAGTCAGAAATCACACTTAATGAGTTTAGCATACAGCTCCTAATCTTGGAGGGTCTGTAACACTGTTCTCAAGTGCTACTCATGCTCTTCCCTGGACTTCAAGTACGCCAGTATGTCATCTATGAAGACAATCATGAATCTGTCCAAGTATGGCTTAAATACATCATTCATTAAAGCCATAAATGTTGTAGGAGCATTCGTCAACCCAAATGGCATAACCAAAAACTCATAATGGCCATAACAGGTCTGAAACGCTGTCTTGGGTACGTCTTCACTCTGAATCCTCAGCTGATGATACCCAGACCTTATATTAATCTTCGAATAAACCTGTGCTCCCTGCTACTGATCCAATAGATCATCTATCAAGGGAAGGGGATATTTATTCCTGATGGTAGCCTTATTCAATAACCGATAATCTATAATTAGTCGGAGACTCCCATCTTTCTTCTTTACAAATAGAACCGATGCTTCCCATGGTAATACACTCGATCTGATAAACCCCTTTGTCTAACAACTCTTGCAATTGCTTCTTTAGCTCCTCAAATTCAATCGAAGCCATTTTATACAATGGCTTAATATTGGTTCAGTCCCAGGCACCAAACCAATATAGAATTCCATTTCTCGGTCTGGTGGCAACACTAGTAATTCTCTCAGAAAGACATCGCGAAATTCTCTAACCACTGGGATGTTAGCCATATTCAGGTACACCTTATCTAACTCAACTAGATAGGCGATGAAACCTTTAACACATCATCATGACATTCGTTAGCAAAATCATCCATCCTTAAAAATAATCTACTACTTCTTTAATTACTTTTCAAATCTTACAACATACTTATCGAGGGTGGAAAACATTACTATCTTAGCATAGCAGTCTAAAATAGTATGGTTTGTAGCAAACCAATCTATTCCTAGTATTACATTGAAATCCATCATAGCTAATAGGATGAGATCGGTCGACATGTCCTTTTCCCCTACTTTTAACTTACAACCCTTACATACATATTCTATCATTACATTGTCTCTCACTAGAGTGCTTATAAGTAAAATTCTACCTAAAGGTACAGGTTTCACATGTTCACATAGTTTACATGCAAATGAAGGCGATATGAATGAATGCGTGGCACCAGGATCAATCAATGTTAATGCATCAAAATCAAAAACAAGGATGGTACCTTTAATCACATCTGATGAAGCCTCTATAGATGCCTGGTCTAATGCAAACACTCACCCTCGACCAACAGCTTGCTTCCCTTTCTCTTCAGTTGTGGCCTTCCTCTTAGGTGTAGGTGTCTCAACCGTAGCCTTCTTTGGCTCTTTGCCCTTCGGTAGGTCTGTATCAATCAACTCTGGGCATTCATGAGCTATATACCCTGGTTTATGACACCTGTAACATGATCTCATTGATAACAAGCATGGTTTACCCTCATGATATCTACCACATAACTTGCACTGCTCTGTGGTAGGTCAAGCTCTGCCAATAACTATGCCCCTCGATGCTGGAGAAAAAGTTGGATGAATTAGAGGTTTTGTAGGCCTCTCTCGTATCTCATCAATCTTAGGCCCCTTGCCAAATAACCTTTGACCCTTTCTGAACCCTCTATCATCAATTGACCTCTTCCGATCTCTATCTCTACCTTTACCACTCCTGCTCAATTCTGAGGCATGCAACTCAAAATCTTACTCATATAGTTAAGCTCTGCGTACTACCTCATTGCAGGTGGTAATGTCCAATGGAGCTAGTGGAGCTCTGATGGAAGGTCTTAGTCCCTCAAGAACTTTCTGAACCTTTTTATCCTCAAGGCTCATAGTGACTATATTATATCTGCCCAAGGATATGAATCCAGACTTATACTCATCCACTGTTCGGTTCCCCTGACTCAATGTCATAAATTCCATCTATATCTTTCTCTTAGCAGTGGATTGAATGTATTGCCTCCTGAAGGCATCCAAGAACACGTATCCAATGCTCAGCTAACACTGGGTTCTTTACCCCATTAAATGAAGGTGGTCTGAACTTTCAAAACTCTCTCAGTCTACCCAAATCACAATCATACACTCCTTCACCACTAACCTATCATGGAGTTACAAGATCCTAAACCGGTGGGGGAATGTCCTTAACTAGAGGGGGGTACAGGTATCTCAGCCTCTGTAGCCCGAGGTCTCAGTGCAGGCGGTACTACCTCTTGGCTCTCTGGTGCAGCAGCCTGACCAGCAGGGTTCTCCTATCTACCCTCAAGTCTGGCCATTGCCTGTGCAAACATCTTCATGACCATGTCTACACTGCCCTATAATTACGCTATACGCTCCTTAGTGGTCTCACTAAGATCGGGTGGATCTCTACTAGAACTAGTCCTATTGCGTCTCTTTGGCTCATCCTTACACCCTTGAGAGCACGAACTCCCCTCTCTATGAGT
Source organism: Firmiana major (assembly GCA_033439115.1). Taxonomy (NCBI): domain Eukaryota; kingdom Viridiplantae; phylum Streptophyta; class Magnoliopsida; order Malvales; family Malvaceae; genus Firmiana; species Firmiana major. Next base: position 38,400,331 of record CM065902.1, read on the forward strand.
ACGTCGTCAATTAGACATCCTGCATACTAAAAATAAGTGTCTTAGTCGTATTTTCCAGCTTGGTATACATATTTGTATCCTAATAATGCACAGCACTTTGGGGATGTATAATTTCCTAGATATGGATACTAACTCACATCAGACCAACTCTTCTCTCATACCATTAATTCTGGCACGACCCTCTCCCCCTGTCTATGACCTTTACCTTACCACTTACAGTTAGGCTATGAGTCAACATCCAATCCACATTTCATCCATTTTAGTTTAATAAATTCATATAAATGAAGTAGAATAGGAACTAGACTTTTATATATAAGTGCGAAAGCATTTACATCAGTTTCTATTATATACATCCCCAAAAATACAAATACAAACTTTATTGTGCATTAATTTACAGGATACAAAATTTTTTCATCTTAACTGTATACCTCTCTATACTGTTGGATGATCGAAGAAACATGATAGCAAGGATGACTACAGTGTATTAACTATTGCGTAGAATCTGTGGAGGAGAAATAAGTGGGTGAGCTAACACGCTCAGTAAGAAAAATATGAAAGCAGGTAGATAACTACACTATCTACATGCTAAAAATATATACTCATTTTCCTTATAAACATATGCATTCTTTTTAAAACAACTTCCATCAATGCGAAACCGTTAAGTCGCTAGATGGGTATATGCATATTCACACAGAATCACACAGTATACTCCAATTCACACAGTTCATCTTAAAATGCTTTGAGTACACATTTAGAAATCACTTGCACACAACAAATCAATATACATGAGACATAATTATGGGTTATCACATCCCCAGACACACAGCAGGGGAGACATATGTCATCTCACACAATAGTGACAATGTCATATCACATAGATATATAAGACTCATGGCTATAGTCGGATTCCAGGCAACACTAATTATGTGTTCGGGAACACTACGCTTGGAGAGGCGGATCAACCATCCCTTCAGCTCATACTCAACTCACAGCACATCGTACTCCATGGCTAATGCTCACAGTACATCGTGCTCCCATGGATCCTTATGACCCATTTTCATTGTCTCAAAATCTCGTACGAACAGGTTAGTGCAAGAGACATAGCAATACTCGAGACCCTAGCACGATTTTGTACACATTACATCACATTCATAAACCACGTGTGAGCATGTCAATGCAAGACACATAACAATACATGATGACTCTAACCCGATTTTACTCAACACACAGCATAATCAAGAAAACCTTGTGCGGGCAACTCAGCGTAAGACACACAACATACCTGAGGCATCAAGCACGGCATTACTAGGAAATTACACGCGACTATAGTCAGAGCAAGAAACATAACAATACTCGAAGGCTCTAGCATGATTCTTAAAAATCTAGTGCGAGCATCTTGAGTGGAACACATAGCATCACCCAAGGCATTGAGCACTTTTTTTATTGCTTTTCTGAAAATCCCTTTTAAAATTAATGTGCGAGCGGGGTTGATAATTACTGTTGCCACTCAGGCTCTAGCACAATTTCACACAGAAAAGAAATAGAAGGGGCTCCACGTACCGTCATGAACGAGAGGGCAAATCTCCCTTCAATGACTCATTAGAAGTATTTTATGCAAATGGTTAAACCGGGAGCCTGTTTATTACTATTCTTTCTCAAAATGTTTGCAAAACCTCTTTTCACAACAATAATAAAGAAGTCATGCAACTTATACTTACAGAATTATTCTCATACATAGTTTTCTAGCTAGATATACCAATATCTATTTACTCATCGCATACATTCGCACACAGCAAGAAAGAAAACATACGTATATCTATCTCTAATAGTTGGCATAAGTCCATTACCTCGAATCACGCTTGAATCACTTTCCTTCGATTCACAACGCTTGTGATCCGGTCCTATCGACTCCAGTTATATCTTCTGGAGCTGAAATTGTGTATTACAGACATCAGTGTACATTCATATTGTCAAACCCTGTATAAGTTAAACCTTGTTTTTATATGTAAATGAAATCATAAGTATGGTGATATACTTGTAATGTGAAGTATATGTGAAGTAAGTCCATATGTTTAATGTACAGGCTTGTAATAAGAGTTGTGATTGAATGTACAAGTTACATTATATATGAATATGAAGAAATTAACTTAAACATGTGAAGAATGTGAGTGGAATGGAATAGGAGTAGTATGGTAAAATGGAAGTAAGATTGCATAAGTTGTGCACTTCCATTTGGTTTATATCATGTACTTTTGGTTGTACATAGATTTCACACAAGTTTTAATAGGTATAAAGTATGAATGGATACCATTTTCAAGTCTCAAAGATGATTGAATAAGAAAATGACTATGGCAGCAAATTAAAGATGTCTTAGGTGAAGTTACTGCAGAAAAATCGCAGTAAAATCTGAAAAATATTAAGGCCAGATCGATCTCATAAGATGAAAGATCGATTTGAAAGAGCCAAATTGCTCTTATTCAAGCAATAGGAATAGTGCAGATCGATCTCTAATGGAGCTAGATCGATCTTCTAAATATTTTGTAAAATGAGGATCAATTTTTAAGGCAAACAGATCGATTTCCTTAGCTCTCAGGTTCAAGTAAGATTGAACTCCTCCCAAGCCAGATTGATCTCCTGGAGCTATTGCTGAGACAAATCGATCTCCAGTATTCAACAGATCGATCTCCTGCCTTCAAAAGTCATCAAAAAAGAGGGATTTTATGAGGACCAGATCAATCTTCACCCAAGGAGATCGATCTCATCAAGCTGAATCTATAAATAGGAGCAGTTGGATCTGTAGATTTCAGGAACAATAACTTCTTTCATCTTCCAATCCAAAAACCTAGATTTTACCCTCTAAATCCAGCCATTTTCAAGAAGATTTGAGGGAAGGCTATTACACCCAAAGTTGTTCACATCGAAGAGAAGAACAACTTAGCTTGGACGCATTTTCCCTATTTGTTGGATTTAAGGTACAAGGTGCATTTCCATTTGGAGCAAGGAGGAAATCTAAAAAGGTGAGTTTCTAAAGCACTAACTCAAGTACATTGTTAAGCTATTGATGTTCGGGGTTGATTGGGGTGCTTAGTAATGTTAGGAACTATCAAAAATGCAATGGAATGATTTTAATCTAGAAATGGGGTAGTGTGAGAAAGTGAAATGTAGAGGATTAGATGATGAATGGGATATCTTAAGGTAATAATAGAATTGTGGGTATTAGTTTAAGATAGTGTTATGGAATGAATAAAGAGTCTTACCCAGAAAGAGTAACATGAGTATTTAAGGAATTGGGTAAGAAGGTATAGTTGAATGACAGTTAAGAATGTTAACTCAAGTGTTTGGATAAATGAATTGCAGCTTCCGAGGATACGCTAGAACAAGTGGAGCTTAAGACTTGAGAAGCTAAGAGGAGGAGAGTCGCACCTTGGAAAATTGAGGTAAGGGAATTCTGTAGAGTCTTAGAGATATCTATGCGCAATTTGGGCTCTTAAATGCTTTGCTAGAATGCATGAGACATTAGGAAATAAAATTGGGTGATTAAAGGGCAAAAGTTGGGTGTTTGAGAAAAGTGCATGAAAATAAAAGCATGATGCTTTGAAAACCTTGTTTTGTTGCTTTTTAGCAAATGATTGGTAGATTGGCTAGCATTTGAAATGATTTACAAAAGAAATGATCTGATTTGGTTGATAACCATGTTTTGCAAAGAACTGAGCCACCTATATGGACTTCCTGAGAATGAAAGCATGTTATAGCATGACTCGCACGAGATTTGACGTGTTTTATACGCATGAGTGCATGGATTTTTATGATGTTGTGCGAAAGTGGAACCTGCACAAACTCTATACCAGTTTTGGCATAGTACTAGAGCATAGCTCATATTAGATGCCCACCATACTTGATGCTGTGCTAGGAGCTTCGAGTAGACTGGGTGTCGTACTGATTAAATAGGCTCGCACGTGCATTTTGATATTTTGACATGTTGATAGCCGTGTTAGGAGTTTTGGGTAGACAAGATGTCGTATCGATTAAATAGGCTCACACGTGCATTTAAGAGATGTGGCGTGATATGATGTGTTGATATGGGTCCATGGAGTATGTTGTATCGTGCATGTAGCATGGAGTACATTGTACCGTGTTGAGATTGTGTTATGTCATCTTCGGACGAGATCTGCTATGGACCGGTGGGTTAGACCTGACCCACCTCCCTTACGGAAGCAGATAGTGGTGATACCCCGCACACCTGATCCGTGTAGCCTGGGGTCACAGGATATGGCCATAGTCCTAGAGAAGATTTTCCTTATTATATTGCCTATCACACATGTCTTGTTTTATGAGTAATTCGATTTTTTTGAAATGCTTGTGGGTCTGGACAGTCCGAGGGAAAGGGGATGAATCCTGGCCAATGGTGATTTTATTGAGATGAGAAAATATGTTAATGGTTTTATAATGCACTGATGCATGATGATTAATGCCATGCTTTACTTGTGAAATATGCATGATGATTAATGCCATTCTTTATTTGTGAAATATGCATGATAACTTATGCCATGGTTTAAATTTGAATTGTGCACTGAACTAAACAACATGATTTGCTTTACATGCCATTAACATAAGCACGAAATATTGCTTTTGAGATGTGAATGAGAATTATGTGGTTTTGAGCATGGCATCACAATCACGTAGATAGTGCGGTATCTACCTGTTCGCATGATTACCTTACTGAGCGTGTGGTTTGCTCACCCCCTTATTTTTCCCCTTTCTACAGAGAGTTGAGTATAGATTGGGAGCGACTGGAGGTGTTCCCTTTTGGTATTTGCTGCATCCCGTCACGTAAGGTATACACACTGATGAGATTTTGCATCTAAACTTTCTATAGCACAGTAGCATTTTGTATGAAACTATTGGGGATGTAAAGCAATGTATGCACATGTAAACAGCACTCTGATTTAATTATACAAGTGTTTACCTTATTTTAAAAAAGCAATTATATTGGTATGGTGGAATGAGATAGACATTAACACACAGCCCAACTGTTGAGAAGAGTAGTTGTTCACGATCGAGAAAGGACGAATAACAAATAATGCATGAAAATGCAAAAAATTTATACGTATTTTTGTAAGTTGAGGGTCATGACAGAAGTTGGTATCAGAGTCGAGTTGGTTTGACGTGTGTCGATGTCTATAATACTTCATAAGTTGAAAAATTACATCCCCATATTACTGTGCTTGTTTAGATACAAATTGTGTGTTGATGGGTTGACTAAGAAATTGATGTGAATGTAGGGAATTGAGCGTTATGCCTAATACCAGTCACGGTAGAGGGGTGAGAGCGCAAGCTAGAGGCCATAAAGGTAGGCCTGGGGGTAGTGTTGAGCTGGAAACACACGAGACTCAAGAAGAGGTTGAAGTGGAGGCTAAGGTTGAGCGTGTTTCACAGGGTCCATAGGAAGGACCTGAGAGTACTGAGGCACGTTTCTCAAGGATTGAACGAAGCATTGAGATAATCTTAGAGTTGGTTACTCAATCATTACCTGGAGTTGGGGGCAGACAGAGTCCTGCTACAAAAGGTGATGCCAAGCAGGCGACAGCTCCTGAGGCACGAGCACGGTCGGCCCAAAGACCTCAGATGACAGATACACCTACACCCCCACCTGCACAGGATACGCCTACGCCTATTCCTACACCACATGCGAGTAGAGGCTGGGGATACGATTGTCACTTGGATATACTGCGACAGTTCCACAAGTTTAGACCATCGTCTTTTAGTGGAGTTAAAGACCAGTAGCTGCTGAGGATTGGATAAATGAAATCGAGAAGTTATATGGGTTCTTCGAGTACACTACTACCGAGATGGTAACTTTTGTTGCATTCATGCTGAAGGGATCAGTAGAACATTGGTGAAAATCCACCTGATCGATTTTGAGAGCCCGACATATAGAGATTGGCTGGGATGTGTTTTTAGAGGCTTTCCAGAGCCAGTATATTTTGGATACTACACAAAGAAAGATGAAGATGATGTTTTTGGGACTTACGGGACTGGCCCAAGGGAGTAGGATGGTGGACGAGTATGACACGATCTTTATATCCCTCAGCAGATATGATCCCAACACGTTAAGTAATGAGGTCGAAAAGATTTAGAAGTTTATGGATGGATTGAGACCGACCATCAGGTCTAGATTGGTTCCCTTGTATATACTGACCTATGAGGAGGCTGTGTGCAGGGCGCAATTATGCAAACAAGACATTGATAGAATTGCCTCAGAGTTCAGGAAAGTTGGTAAAGTGTGGGATAAAGATAAGAAGAGATCAGTGATAGATAGAGGCTTCAGTTATAAAGGAAGAAAGAGGTTTGCTGGGAAGAGACCGCGGATCGAGGAGATCCGGGAGAAGACAGTTAATCCTCCCATGTATCTAAACATAGCTTTTGCTAAGGAATTATGATTGGAGTGCCACGGTCTACTACTGAGTAGTGCAGTAAGTGTGGCAGGTACCACGATACTTGACCATGTTATAGATCTCTTGTAGTATGCTTTAGATGTGGGAAACATGGGCACATAATTCGAGATTACCCAGAGATGACAGAGAGAGCCCCACAGAAGGGCAGGGAGCCAGAGAGAGCTCCAGTTGGGACATCTACTCTGAGGAGGAGGGCTACAATTGAGGAAAAGGGGAAGCAGGCAGTGGGTGTGAGCAGAAGACAAGTGCACGCACTGGACCAAGATACTGAGGATCAATTTTCGAATGTGGTTAAACGTACCATCAAAATCTTTGATTTAGAAGCATTTGTATTGTTTGATCATGGTGCCACTCACTCTATTATATTGCTGTCCTTTGCACATAAATTGTTGAAGCATATAAAATCGACACTGCTAGATAAGATGTTGATGATATCTACCCCTATGATTGATAGTCAATTGACTGAGCATGTATATAGAAGTTGTAGGATCAGGATTAGAGGTAAAGAAATGGCAGCTGATTTAATTTTATTAAACATGAGTGATTTTAATGTAATACTAGGTATGGATTGGATGGCTACAAACCATATTGTTATGGATTGTCGTGCTAGAACCTTGATGTTTTAAGGATTAGACAATCTTATTGTAAACATTAATGAAAAGAAATGAAATGACGTAATCTTTATAAATGAGAAGAGTATGATTTAAATTCATATTGCTTGAGAGATAAATTTGTTTATCAATTATGTATGTGATGTGATGATTTGAGTTACAAACGATGGAAATGATAATGTGAAGGGTTCATTGCTTATGTGATTGAGACAGATAAGGCACGTTCAGAGTTGATAGACATCTAAGTGGTCAGGGAATTCCCAGATATCCTTCCGAAGGAATTACCAGGGTTACCTCCAAATAGGGAGATGGAATTTGGGATAGATTTAGCACCTGGTACAAAGCCGATATCCAAGCCACCGTACAGAATAGCTCAAGTTGAGTTGGGAGAATTAAGGAAATAGTTGCAAGAGTTGCTGGAGAAGGGGTTCATCAGGTCGAACGTCTCACCTTAGAGAGCACCGATTCTATTTGTAGGGAAGAAGGATGGAAGCCTCCGACTATGTATAAATTATCGGTTGTTGAATAAGGCCACTATCAAGAGTAAGTATCCCCCTTCCACATATCGATGACTTGTTGGATCAGCTTAGTGGAGCACAGGTCTTTTCCAAGATAGATCTGAGATCTGGGAACCATCAGTTAAAGATATGGAGTGGAGATGTACCTAATATAGCTTTTGGCACTGATATGGACACTATGAATTTATGGTTATGCCATTCGGGCTGACGAATTCTCTCGCAGCTTTTATGTCGTTGAAGAATGAGGTATTCCACCAGTTTAGATCAATTTGTAATCATGTTTATTGATGATATACTGGTGCACTCAAGGTCTAGAGAGGAGCATGAACAGCACCTAAGGATAATGCTGGAAACCCTCTAAGAGAAGAAGATGTATGCTAAACTCAGTAAGTGCGACTTTTGGTTGGAACATATCTCTTTTCTAGGTTATATAGTATCAAAAGATGGAGTGTCAGTGGATCCATCAAAGATTGAGGTAGTGATACAGTGGCAGAGACCCCAGACAGTGACAGAGATCAGAAGTTTCCTGGGTTTAGCTGGTTATTATTAAAGGTTTGTGGAGGGATTCTCAAGATTAGCTGCTCCTTTGACTCGTCTCATGAGAAAGAATGTGAAATTTGTGTGGGACGATAAGTTTAAGGAAAATGTTGAGGAGTTGAAGAGGAGGTTAAGTACAGCTCCGATACTTACCATTCTTACCAGCTCAGGAGGTTTCTCGGTGTATGCGGATGGTTCATACCAAGGACTGGGCTATGTGTTGATACATGATGGGAATGTAGTGGCCTACGGATCAAGGCAGTTGAAGGATCATGAAAGAACTACCTAACCCACGATTTAGAGTTGGCGATCGTAGTGTTTGCATTGAAAATATGGCGCTACTATCTTTATGGTGAGAGATTTCAGGTTTACACAGATCATAAGAGCCTTAAGTACCCATTCTCGCAGAAAGAGTTAAACATGAGACATAGGAGATGACTCGAACTTTTAAAGGATTATGATTGTGAGATATTATACCACCCGGGTAAAGCAAATGTGGTTGCTGATGCATTGAGTAAAAAGCATCTCAGGTTGGTGTCATTCATGATGGTCAGGGAGCACAAACTGTCGGAACAGTTCACGAACCTCAGATTGGATATTACCCCGCCTGACGCTGATAGTGGATTTATGATAGCTAGCCTGCAGTTGGAACAGGATCTGGTAGATCAAATCTGATAGGCTCAACTGATTGATCAATAGTGTAGTGATATTTTCGGTTAGATACGGAGGGGTACAGAGACAGACTTTGAATTGAGTTCAGATAGCTTGTTGAGGTTTTGAGGTAGGATATGTGTTCCCAATGATCCAGAGGTCAGGAAGTTCATCTTAATAGAGGCTCACTCATCGAGGTATACGATACATTAAAGGAGTACAAAGATGTATCAAAACCTGCAAAAAGTTTATTGGTGGTCTGGGATGAAGAAAGACATTGCTGTATATGTTGCTTAAGTGTCTCATTTGTCGGCAGGTGAAGGTAGAGCATTAGAAGCCTACAGGATTATTGTATCCTCTACCGATACCGACTTGGAAGTGGGAGCATGTCACCATGGATTTTATGATGGGATTGCTGAGGACCCGCAGAGGTCATGATGCCATATGGGTGATTGTGGATCCGTTGACGAAATTAGCCCATTTTCTAGCTATAAGAGCTACCGATACTCTGAGCCAGTTAGCGAACTTGTATGTGCGCAAGATAGTGAGGTTACATGGAATTCCAGTGAGCGTTGCTTCTGAAATGGATGCTGTGATGCCCCGGAAGCGTGGAAAACAGGGCAAATTTAAAATTTCTTTACATCATTTCACAATTCTAGGTGTATTCCTGTGCAGTGTCATGCATCATCATATATATATATGTGTGTTATAAAACTTTAACCTCAAGATCTCATCATTCAACATCTATATATTACATGATATACATTCCTCATATTCGAATTAATAAATCCTAATACATCCCATACATCACTGTTCATCAAGTGTCTGTAAATATAACTTAAGTCTGGGTACATGAAATATTAAAATATACCTCAAGCACAATATGTGGCCTGGAGCTCAAGTCCTCCACTAGCCACTACTCCATACGTCGTAGGGAAACTCTCTTCACTTGAAGAAATCTGGGGGGGGGGGAGATAAAACAGGGTGAGTTTCTAAATCGCACAATAAGGGGTTAAGGGACTCATTTATAAAATAATGATTTGCACAGCACAATCATTTTGTTTTGTGTGTGGAAACCCAATAAACTCCGTAGAAAAGTGTAGCATGAATAATCAAAACATCATCTCAACTCATTTCTCAAAGCTCATGTAGAAACGTGATAATAAATGGCTCAAACTATGGTTACATGCATGTATAAAACAGGATACGATAATGGTTTTCTCATAAAACATTATGAAAATCACCGCAATAGTAATGCACGTGGCGTAGCCACCAAACACAATCTCATGTGTAAAACAAGACTAGGCAAATAAAAATCATATACAAACTCGTCATGGCACATCAAAATGATTGAAATCGTCCCCTAGGTGGACATACCCAATCGAGGGATTTCATCGACAATAATACACCTATGCCTATGGTTCACTGTAGACTTGATCAAAGTCGTACAGCCATCGGTCTTACATGCTATCAAAGCACAACCTAGTCTTACATGCTATCAAAGCAATGCCACCCAATGCTGCTGCGGAGCGGGGTCATCTCACGTTACCAGATAGAGGAATATCGAACTTACATGCTACCAGAGCAAGGCCCGGACTTGCATGCTACCAGAGCAAAGCCCAATGTGTATTCAACATGACACGCCTAAGTCTCAGTAATAGCCATTATCATATAAAAATCGTTTTGCCTTCATGTAGCGCTCATAATGGCTTTCTCATAAAACTTATCTCAAAAATCATTTTGTTCTCAATAGAAAACATGTTAAAACCGAGCTCAAACCGGCAAAACAATGCACACATTTCTCAAATCTCAATACGCCTTAACGTAAAGCCCAAATCACATTTTCACTTTTAAACTCAAAATGGTTGTAAAACAATTTCACATTTAGTTTACAACTCATAAAAATTGGGCTCCAACCAGCTATAAAATCGTGTGCAACAACTCATTCACAACTCATAAAAACATGCTTGTTTTCTCAAATCACATTTCATGCAACAACATCACCACAAAACATATACAAAAATGGGTTTTAAGTTTTCCCTTACCTCGTTGCACCTCGTATAGTGCAATCGTTCCCCCAAACAATGGACTAGTTTTGCATTCCTCTCTGGAACTCCCGAGCTTTCCAAACGATGTTAAGACATCAATAATTTATCTCAATTATATCACCGAGTACATATTTGCTCATATTCTCATTAAGTACTACAAATCTCGTTTTTCCCATATTCCTATCCTAATCCACACTCTCATCCACTACATTTCAAATCCTACATTTTTCATACACAATATCCATGCCAAAGTCACCTCATTGCCTCAATTCCAATTTATAGTCAAAATCACAAAATTACCACAAATTGCATAATATCATCATTACTGCAACAAAATCACAATTTCATCAACTCTAATCATTTCCTAGTTACTTTATCACAACATCTATAGTCACAATCATTAAAATCACCTAAATATCGAAGATTTAAGCTTAGAGATTTACCACAAATTTATAGAGAGCTCTATTCGCACCTCGATTCAATTCGTCGTTCGATTTCTAAGTATGCTGCTCTTCTTTGGATGAGGAACAACCCTTGATTAGAATGAAAATGGGTGATTTAGAGGAGAGAGAAAGCTAGGGTCTAGGTTGAAATGGGGTTTTTGGAGAGAGAAAATTTGAGATGCAAGAAAAAAGCATGGGTCCTTTTATAGACGGAGGGTAGGAGATCGATCTGGTCCTTAATGAGATCGATCTCTTTTTAAAATTGGGAACGTTTTGGGGTAATTTTATGCCTAGAAGATCGATCTATCGTGGGGTGAGATCGATCTCTTAATTGCTTCATGAGATCGATCTGCTCCAATTATGAGATCGATCTTCTGTTTACAGAACGCTTCATGAGATCAATCTTCTTACCTATGGGATCAATCTGCCTATCACTTCTTGCACATTTCCTGTATTCTAGAGCCATGAGATCGATCTCTTATCCTTGGAGATCAATCTGGCATTCACAGATTATACTGCTGCTGCATTAATTTGCATAAAACTCAATGTCAAACTTCCCAAAATCAACCCATAGTCCATAATTCAATCCATACACATTGAAGACTTAAAAATCTCAACTTTTTATACTTCATCATATTCAAAACTTGTTTCTACATTAACATATCATAATTACATACACCAAATTACAATTATCATAACTGGGGTATACAGAATTCTCAGTTCTCACATCTTCTCCACCTTTAAGGAATTTGGTCCATAAAATTCAACTCGACTCATCAGACAGATGGGGGTACTTCTCTTTCATGAGGCTTTCCAATTCCCAGGTTTCTTCTTCCATTGAGTGATGTTTCCATAAAACTTTCACTAATTGGATACTTTTGGTTCTAAGTACCTTCTCTTTCCTATCAAGGATCCGGACGGGTTACTCAGTGCAGCTTATGTCCTCTTGTATGTCCATCTCTTCATACTCTATGACATGAGAAGGGTCCAAGTGGTACTTCCTCAACATAGATACATGAAAGACGTTGTGTATTCTGGACATCTGTGGGGGTAATGCCAACCTGTAGGCTACCTCTCCTACTCTCTCAAGTTCTCCTACTCTGTCAAGAATCTTGAATGGTTCGATATATCGAGGACTCAATTTTCCTTTCTTTCCAAATCTCATGATACCATTACTCGGTGATATTTTTAGAAATACTACATCACCAACATCAAACTCGAGTGGCTGTCTACGCACATCTGCGTAGCTTTTTTATCTACTCTGTGCAGCCTGTAATCTCTCATAAATGAGTTTCACACTCTGTATAGCCTGTTCAACAAGTTTGAGAGCATTTATCTTTCTATCACCCACTTCTTCCCACGCTATAGGGGATCTACACCTCCTACCATATAAAGCCTAAAAAAGTGCCATTCCAATACTTGCATGATAGCTATTAGTGTACACAAACTCTGCTAGGGGTAGGTGATCATCCCATGATCCCTTAAAATCCATCGTACACACCCTCAGTACATCCTCAAAGGTCTGAATAGTCCTCTCTGACTGACCATCTGTCTGAGGATGATAAGCGGTACTAAATCTCAATTTAGATCCCATGGACTCCTGAAATTGAGTCCAAAATTTGGAAGTAAATCGAGAATCTCTGTCAGAAGTAATGCTCACTAGAGCCCCATGTAATCTAGCTATCTCGCTGACATACAACTTTGCTAAGGCATCCACAATATCTATGCTCTTGATGGCAAAGAAGTGGGCATTTTTCGTCAGTCTATCCACTATAACCCATATCGCATCACGACCCCTTCGGGTCCACGGTAAACCTATAATAAAGTCCATAGTGACGTGCTCCCATTTCAATGTAGGTACAAGTAAAGGCTGCAATAATCCTTTGGGCTTTCGATGCTTAGCTTTCACTCGCTGGCACACTAAACATCTAGCCACAAAATCTGCCACGTCTCGCTTCATACCACTCCACCAATACACCTTTCTCAAGTATCGGTACATTTTAGTACTCCCTAGGTGCATGGTGTATCGCGAGCAGTGGGATTCTCTCAATATCTTTCCATTCAGGGTATCATCGTCTGGTACACAAATTCATCCTCTGAATCTCAACAATCCATCCTCGCAGACTATGAGATCCGACTGTGAAGTTTTCTCAGCTTGGCTAACCATATCAATCAACTTCTGATCATCGTACTGCCCAGTTCTAATCCGATCCATGATCCTGGGCTCTATTCACAGGCTAGCCAGAAATCAAGTCTCTTCCTCTTTAACTTTGATCCGAAGTTCAGCGAACTGCTCCAACAAATCCCATTCCCTAATTATCATAGCAGATATCATACTCTTCCTGCTCAGGGCATCAGCAACTATGTTCGCCTTTCCCGGATGGTTTAAAATCTCGCAGTCATAATCCTTAAGGAGTTCCATCCATCTCATTTGTCTCATGTTTAACTCTTTCTGATCAAACAGATACCTTAAGCTCTTGTGGTCAGTGAAGATCTGAAATCTTTCCCCATATAAGTATTGCCGCCAAATCTTCAAGGCAAACACCACAAAAACTAACTCCAAATCATACGTGGGGTAATTCTGCACATGATCTTTCAACTGTCGCGACCCATAGGTGACCACTCTCCCATGATGCATAAGCACACACCCCAATCCTTAATGGGAAGCATCACTATACACTGAAAATCCTCCTGATCCCTTAAGGATAGTCAATACGGTGCCGCTGTTAATCTCCTCTTTAATTTCTAAAAATTGAGCTCACATTGATCAATCAATATGAACGTGGTCTCCTTACACGTGAGCTTGGTTAAAGGAGCGGTAATCTTGGAAAATCCCTCTACAAACCTTCTTAATACCTTGCCAAACCAAGGAAGCTTCGTACCTCAGTAACTGTCTTTGGTCTCTCCCAATTAAGCACAGCCTCTACTTTAATTGGATCAACTGATACTACCTCCCTGAAGCTATATGACCAAGGAAAGCTATCTGATCCAGCCAAAACTCACACTTACCAAGCTTCCATATAATTGCTTATCTCAGAGTATCTGAAGTACTAACCACAAGTGTTGTACGTGCTCCTCATAGGACCGAGAGTACACCAGGATATCATCAATAAAGACTATCACAAACTTATCTAGATAGTCTCAGAACACTTCGTTCATTATCCTCATAAAGGCTGCAGGGGCGTTCGACAATCCAAAAGGCATCACTAGAAATTCATAAGGGCCATACCTTGTCTTGAAGGCCATCTTCGAAATATCTTCCTCCTTAATCCTCAATTGGTGATAGCCTGATCTCAAATCAATCTTAGAGAAGATTGAAGCCCCTCTCAGCTGATCAAGTAGGTCATCAAACATGGGCAATGGGTATTTATTCTTCACCATGGCTTTATTCAATAGTCGGTAGTCTATTCATAATTTGAGACTACCATCCTTTTTCCTCACGAATAACACTGGTGCTCCCCACGGTGAGACACTAGGTCTAATAAATCCTTGATCTAACTCCTGTAGTTGTTTCTTCAATTCCTCAAGTTCCACTAATAACATCCTATACAGAGGTCTAGAGATAGGCTAAGTATCTGGTACCAAATCAATGGTAAACTCCATTTCTCTCTCTGGTGGTAAATCTGGAAACTCATCTGGGAAGACATTCGAAAATTCACACACCATAGGTATATCCTCAATCCTCAGATGTTCCCGCTTATCATCTGAGATGAGTGTTTCATAACCTTCATATGAACAATCATATTTAGTACTCTCAAAAGCAATATCAAAATTTTAATTTGTTTACATAATTTTGCACATTTATTTCCTCAATATTTCAAACGTACACTGTAAGATTCAGGTAGGGAGAAAGTTACAATCTTAGTGTAGCAGTCTAAACTCACTTGATTGGTTGCCAGCCAATCCATTCCCAAAATTACATCAAATCCATGTATAATTAACATCATTAGATCTGCTAATATCACTCTATCTCCTACCTTCATTTCACACCCTCTACAGATTAAATTAGTTCTCTGGGACTCACACATAGGGGTACTTACATGTGGTACATACTCTAGAGGTTCAAACTTCAAATTTAATCTACATGTAAGATGCTCAGAAATAAATGAATGCGTGGACCTTGGATCAATCAACACATGAGTCTTATGATTACAGACAGAGAGTGTACCTATTATAATTTCTACTGATGTGTCTGTTGTTTCATTGTCCAGAGCAAACACACATCCCATTGTAACGGGCTTCTTTCCTTTCTCTGCAACAGTGACCCGTCTCAGGGGATTGTCTAGTAGGCTCTGGAGCATGTGGTCTCTAAGGTTGAGGACAGTCTTTTACTCTGTGACCCATGTCACCACATCTAAAACGTCCATGGATCAACCCAGTACAACTTCCCTCATACGATTGGCCACAATTTCTGCAAACTCTTATCTTAGGCCTGACATCTCGAGGGGTCTCCCTGATGATAAGATAAGCTCTGGGTCTCTCCAATCTGCCCTTCTATACCTCAATCCTTCCTCTTCAAAAGGAACCTCTCTAAACATCTACATGAGAAATCGTTGGCCTCTTACCCTTATCCCAAGTCACTACACTGAACTGATTATGGGATAGTACAATTTCAATTCCCCTCACAATCTCTTGTGCTCGTCTCAGAGCATCTCCAAACTCAGTAATACACAGCCCTATCAATCGATCTCTGATGATGGGCCTCAATCCATACACAAATCTCTCTATGCGGAGCTCTTCATTTTTGAAGTTCTTTGGATCATACCTCAATAGAGCGATAAATCAGCTCTCGTAATCGTCCAGAGATATATCGCCCTGTTCCAAATTTAAAAACTCTGCCTACTTCCTTCTTTGAGTAGTTCGTGGTACATATTGGGCTCTAAATGCCGTCTGAAACTCTTTCCAGCCAATCACATCCAGGTTGGATATCAAAATACCCTAGGTAGTACCCTACCAATCTCGAGCTCTCCCTTTCAACATATAAGCACCCATACTGACCCTCTCAGCATCGGTGCATCCCAAATTGTCAAATATGACTCTCAACTCGGTCAGCAACTCCTCAGCCTCTACGGGATCCTTTTTCCCTTTGAATACGGACAGATTTATTTTCAAAAAGTCCTTCAGTCGAACCATACTTCTGTCATCAGGCTGAGTGACGGGAGGCACCGGGTCCATCTGTACTGGGGGCAAGGGAGGTCCTTGTGGTGGTGTAGGAGTAGTACCTGAGGCATTAACTCCAAAATGTTGAGCGAATAGCGCTGCCATTTGCTCAAAACCTTATCGTACATCATGATCAATCCGGTTAAATTGAGAGTTAGGACGCTCCGATTGTGGGGCAGGTGCCGGAGATGGCTCTGCCTGCCTCCTCGAACGGCCTCGCAGTCCACTTATTCTCAATCTCAATACGTTTCCTATGCGTACACAACAAATTAGACTGAAATCTCAATCCTCAATTTCAATTGATGACCAGACATATACAGACACTTAGGATGTATTCTATTTCACTTAACCAACACTGACAATACTAAACACCCTAAGCTTTGATACCAAAAAAACTTTGTGACGCCTCGGAGGCACGAAAAATAGGGTAAATTTAAAATTTCTTTACATCATTTCACAATTCTAGATGCATTCATGTGCAGTGTCATGCATCATCATATATATATATATGTGTTATATAACTTTAACCTCAGGATCTCATCATTCAACATCTATATATTGCATCATATACATTCCTCAAATTCGAATTAATAAATCCTAATACATCCCATACATCACTGTTCATCAAGTGTCTATAAATACAACTTAAGTCTGGGTACATGAAATATTAAAATATACCTTAAGCACAATATGTGGGAGCTCACGTCCTCCACTAGCCATTACTCCGTACGTCGCAGGGAAACTCTCTTCACTTGAAGAAATCTGGGGGGGGGGGGAGATAAAACAGGGTGAGCTTCTAAATCTCCCAGTAAGGGCTTAAGGGACTCATTTATAAAATAATGATTTGCATAGCACAATCATTTTGTTTTTTGGGTGGAAACCCAATAAACTCAGTAGAAAAGTGTAGCATGAATAATCAAAACATCATCTCAACTCATTTCTCAAAGCTCAGGTAGAAACATGATAATAAATGGCTCAAACCATGATTACACGCATGTATAAAATAGGATACGATAATGGCTTTCACGTAAAACGTGAAGAAAATCACCGTAATAGTAATGCACGTGGCGCAGCCACCAAACACAATCTCATGTGTAAATCGAGACTAGGCAAATAAAAATCATATAAAAACTCGTCATGGCACATCAAAATGATTGAACTCGTCCTCTAGGCGGACATCCCCAATCGAGGGATTTCATCGACAATAATACACCCATGGCCATGGTTCGCTGTAGACTTGATCAGAGTCCTACAATCGTCGATCCTACATGCTATCAAAACACATCCTAGTCTTACATGTGATCAAAACAATGCCACCTAACGCTGTCGTGGAGCAGGTTTATCTCATATTACCAGAACAGAGGAATATCAGACTTACATGCTACCAGAGCAAGGCCCGATGTGTATTCAACATGACATGCCTAAGTCTCAGTAATAGCCATAATCATATAAAAATCGTTTTGCCTTTACGTAGTGCTCATAATGGTTTTCTCATAAAACTCATCTCAAAAATCGTTTTGTGCACAACACAAAACATGTCAAAACCGAGCTCAAACCGATAAAACAACGCACACATTTCTCAAATCTCAATACGCCTTAACGTAGAGCCCAAATCACATTTTCACTTTTAAAATCAAAACAGTTGTAAAACACTTTCACATTTTGTTTACAACTCATAAAAATTGGGCCCCAACCAGTTATAAAATCATGTGCAACAACTCATGCACAACTCATAAAAACATGCTTGTTTTCTCAAATCACATTTCATGCTACAACATCATCACAAAGCACATACACAAATGGGTTTTTAGTTTTCCCTTACCTCGTTGCACCTCGTATAGTGCAATCGTTCCCCCAAATGATGGACTAGCCTCGTATTCCTCTCTGGAACTCTTGAGTTGTCCAAACGTTGTTAAGACATCAATAATTTATCTCAATTACATCATCAAGCACATATTTGCTCATATTCTCATTATGTACTACAAACCTCATTTTTCCCATTTTCCTATCCTAATCCATACTCTCATCCACTACATTTCAAATCCTACATTTTTCATGCATAATATTTATGTCAAAGTCACCTCACTACCTCAATTCCAATTTATAGTCTAAATCTCAAAATTACCACAAATTGCATAATATCATCATTATTGCAACAAAATCATAATTTCATCAACTCTAATCATTTCCTAGCTATTTTATCACAACACCCATAGTCACAATCACCAAAATCACCTCAATATCAAAGATTTAAGCTTAGAGATTTACCTAAAATTTATGGAGAGCTCTATTCGCCCCTCGATTTGATTCTTCTTTCAATTTCTAAGTATGTCGCTCTCCTTTGGATGAGGAAAAACTATCCTTCTTGCTAAAACCCTTGATTCGAACAAAAATGGGCGATTTGGAGGAAAGAGAAAGCTAGGGTCTTGATTGAAATGGGGTTTTTGGAGAGAGAAAATTTGAGATGTAGGAAAAACACAGTGGTCCTTTTATAGATAGAGGGTAGGAGATCGATCTGGTCCTTGATGAGATCAATATCTTTTTGAATTTGGGAACGATTTGGGGTAATTTTATGCATAGGAGATCGATCTGTCGTGGGGTGAGATTGATCTCTTAATTGCTTCATAAGATCGATCTGCTCCAATTTTGAGATCGAACTTCTATTTATAAAACCCTTCATGAGATCTATCTTCTTACCTATAGGATCGATCTGCCTATCAGTTCTTACACATTTGCTTCATTCTAGAGCCATGAGATCGATTTCTCATCCTTGGAGATCGATCTGGCCTTCACAGATTGTACTGCTGTTGCATCAATTTACAAAAAACTCAATGTAAAACTTCTTAAAATCTACCCCAGAATTCATAATTCAATCCATACACACTGAAGACTTAAAAACCTCATCTTCTTAGACTTCATCATATTTAAAACTTGTGTGTACATTAACATATCATAATTACATACACCAAATTACAATTCTCATAACTGGGGTATACAAAATTCTCAGTTCTCACAAATGCCCACTGCACTTCCCATTTTTTGGAACACTTTCAGGAAGCGATGGGGACCCAGTTGAGGTTTAGGATCGCGTTTCATCCTCAGACAGATGGTCAGTCGGAGAGGACTATACAGACCCTGAAGGTTATGTTGAAAACGTGTGTAGTAGATTTTGGAGGCTCTTGGGATAACCATTTGCCACTCGCAGAGTTCGCCTATAATAATAGTTTTCATGCAAGTATCTGGATGGCATCATATGAGGCATTATATGAGTGTAGATGTCGTTCCCCTATTGGATGGGAAGAGGTTGGTGACAGACAGATCTTTGCTCTGGAGTTGGTTAGACAAGCCTCTAAGGATGTCCAGTTGATTTGTGAGAGGTTACAGATAGCTCAGAGCAGACAAAAGAGTTATGTTGACTTGAGACGGAGACCACTAGAGTTTGATGTGGGTGAGTCAATGTTTTTGAAGGTCTCTCCTTCGAAGGGGATTTTGAGATTCGGGAAGAAGGGAAATTTGAGGCCTCGATATGTAGGGCCATTTGAGATACTTGATAAGGTGGGAGATAAGGCATACCGGTTGGCATTACCACCTGAGCTAGTGAGCGTACATAACATCTTCCACGTATCCATGTTGAGGAAATATCTTTCTGACCCGACGCAAGTAATAAGGTATGAACCTTTGGAGCCCAATGCAGGCGTGACGTACGTTGAGAGGCCAGTTTGGATATTAGACAGAAAAGAGAAAGTGTTAAGGATAAAGATAATTCCTTTAGATAAGGTTCTTTGGCAACATCACACGGTGCAAGAGGCCACATGGGAATTGGAGAGATTGATGTGGGAGAAGTATCCTGATTTATTCATAGAATGATTGGTTCCAATTTGGAGGACCAAATTTTCTAAATGGGGGAGAATGTGAGACCTCGTATAGGTTAAACGTTGTTTATATATGCAAATGAAATCATAAGTATGGTGATATACTTATAATGTGAAGTATATGTGATGTAAGTCCATAAGTTTAATATACACGCTTGTAATAAGAGTTGTGATTGTACGTACAAGTTACATTATATATATGAATATAAATAAATGCACTTAAACATGTGAAGAATGTGAGTGGAATGGAATAGGAGTGGTATGGTAAAATGGAAGGAAGATTGCACAAGTTGTGCACTTCCATTTGGTTTATATCATGTACCTTTGGTTACACATAGATTTCACACAAGTTTTAATAGGTATAAAGTATGAATGGATGCCATTTTCAAGTCTCAAAGATAATTGAATAAGAAAATGACTATGGCAGTGAATTAAAGACGTTTTGGGTGAAGTTGCTACAGAAAAACTGCAGTAAAATATGGAAAATATTAAGGCTAGATCGATCTCATAGGATGAGAGATCGATCTGAAAGAGCCAAATTTCTCTTATTCGAGCAATAGGAATAGTGCAAATCGATCTCCAATGGAGCCAGATCAATCTTTTAAACATTATGTAAAATGAGGATTGATTCTTAAGGCAAACAGATCGATTTCCTTAGCTCTCGGATTAAAAAAAGATCGATCTCCTCCTAAGCCAGATCGATCTCCTGGAGCTACTGCCTGAGATAGATCGATCTCCAGTATTTGATAGATCGATCTCGTGCCTTCAAATATCATGAAAAAAGAGGGATTTTATGAGGACTAGATCGATCTCCACCCAAGGTAGATTAGATGGGATTTCAAATATCATGAAATAAGAGCAGTTGGATCTACAGATTTCGAGAACAATCAACTTCTTTCATCTTCCAATCCAAAAACCTAGATTTTACCCTCTCAATCCGACCATTTTCAAGAAGATTTGAGGCAAGGCTATTAGACACAAAGTTGTTCACATCGAAGAGAAGAACAACTTAGCTTGGAGGTATTTTCCTCATTTGTTGGATTTAAGGAACAAAGGGCTTTTCCATTTGGAGCAAGGAGGAAATCCAAATAGGTGAGTTTCTAAAGCACAAACTCAAGTACATTGTTCAGCTATTGATGTTTGGGGTTAATTGGGGTGCTTAGTATAAAAAATGGAATGGAAAGATTTTAATCTAGAAATTGGGTAGTGTGAGAAAGTGAAATGTAGAGGATTAGATGATGAATGGGATATCTTAATGTAATAATAGAATTGTGGGTATGAGTTTAAGATAGTGTTATGGAATGAATAAAGAGGCTTACCCAGAAAGAGTAAAATGAGTATTTAAGGCATTGGGTAAAAAGGTATAGTTGAATGAGAGTTAAGAACGTTAACTCAAGTGCCTGGATAAATGAATTGCAGCTTCCAAGGATACGCCAGAACGAGTGGAGCTTAAGACTTGAGAAGCTAAGAGGAGGAGAGTCGCACCCCGAGAAAATTGAGGTAAGGGAATTGTGTGGACTCTTAGAGATATCTATGAGCAATTTGGGCGCTTAAATGCTTTGCTAGAATGCATGAGACTTTAGGAAATGAAATTAGGTGATTTAAGGGCAAAAGTTGGGTGTTTGAGAAAAGTGTATGAAAACAAAAGCATGATGCTTTGAAAACCATGTTTTGTTGCTTTTTAGCAAATGATTGGTAGGTTGGCTAACATTTGAAATGATTTGCAAAAGAAATTATCTGATTTGGTTGATAACCATGTTTTGCAAAGAATTTAGCCACCTATATGGACTTCGTGAGAATAAAAGCATGTTAGAGCATGACTCGCACAAGATTTGACATGTTTTATACGCATGAGTGCATGGATTTTATGATGTTATGCGAGAGTGGAACTTGCACAAACTCTATACCGATTTTTGCATGATGCTAGAGTATAACTCGCATTAGATGCCCACAATACTTGATGTCGTGCGAGGAGCTTCACGCAGACTGGGTGTCGCACCGATTAAATAGACTCGCACATGCATATTGAGATTTTGACATGTTGATATCCGTGTTAGGAGCTTCGAGTAGACAAGATGTCGTACTGATTAAATAGGCTCACACGTGCATTTTAGAGATGTGGCGTGATATGATGTGTTGATATGGGTCTATGGAGTACGTTGTATCGTGCATGTAGCATGGAGTACGTTGTACCATGTTGAGATTGTGTTATACCATCTTCGGACGAAATCTGCTATGGACCGACGGGTTGGACTTAACCCACCTCCCGTGTGGAAGCAGATAGTGGTGATACCCCACACACCTGATCTGTGTAGCCTGGGATCACAGGATATGGCTATAGTCATAGAGGAGATTTCCCTTATTATATTGCCTATCTCACATGTCTTGTTTTATGAATAAATCCATGTTTTTGAAATGCTTGTGGGTGTAGACAGTCTGAGGGGAAGGGGATGAATCCTGGCCAGTGTTGATTTTATTGAGATAAGAAAATATATTAATGGTTTTATAGTGCACTGATGCATGATAATTAATGCCATGCTTTATTTGTGAAATATGCATGATGATTAATGCCATGCTTTATTTGTGAAATATGCATGATGACGTACGCCACGCTTTAAATTTGAATTGTGCACTGAACTAAACAGTATGATTTGCTTTACATGCCATTAACATAAGCACGAAATAATGCTTTTGAGATGTGCATGAGAATTGTGTGGTTTTAAGCATGGCATCATGATCACGTAGATAGTGTAGTATCTACCTGTTCCCATGATTGCCTTACTGAGCGAATGGTTTACTAACCCCCTTATTTTCGCCCTCTACAGAGATTTGAGTATAGATTGAGAGCAACTGGAGGCGTTCCCTTTTGGTATCTGCCGCATCCCGTCGCGTAACATATACACACTGATGAGATTTTGTATCTAAACTTTCTATAGCACAGTAGCATTTTGTATGTAACTATTGGGGATGTAAAGCAATGTAAACACATGTAAACAACACTCTAATTTAATTATACAAGTGTTTGCCTTATTTTAAAAATGCAATTAAATTGGTATGGTGGAATGAGATAGACATTGACACACAGCTCAATCGTTGAGGAGAGTACATGTTCACGATCGGGGAAGGACGAATAACAAATAATGCATGAAAATGCGAAAAATTTGTACGTATTTTGGTAAGTTGAGGGTCGTGACACATATACTTCATTTCACTTGCATGATATTCAAATCAATATATTGGGCCATTTATATCTCATTTGGCCTCGTTAAATCATTATTAGACCTTACTCTTTCATAAGTCCATTTTAAGTATAAACTTTCTTTTGAGAATCTTTTAGACTCCTCGAATCTATTGATTCATATTAAACCGGTATTAAGCTTACAATACCTCAAGTTCATTATTTCATTTCATTATGGCATTTCATCGAATATCTCATATACTTACTTTAAACCATTATTGTTTCTAGCACATGGATTTCACCAAACTATTATACAACCATATATACATGCTCAATAACATCAATGCATACTTAATTCATCATTAAATCCTTGCCTACTAATCCTTCTCTCATTTTAACACATCAAACCATTTATAGGTCTTGGAAGATTAGGCATGAACTAGGATGTTTCAACCATAAATCTTTACACCAATAAACTCATACCAATGTATAGATCAACATATATGACATTGATGCATTGAAATCTTACCTATCTCAGCTTTTCTCCGTTTTCACAACTTTGAGGAAAAACTCCTTTTCTCCTTCGATTCAGCGATTCTACCTCTCGTTCCCAACTATGTTATTCTTCTCCACTTTATGATCTTTGATGTAATAAACTTTTCTCCAATATTAGTGGAAGGTGTTGATACTTTAGAGAGGGAACTAGGTCACTTTGCCTTAGAAATGGAAAGGTTTTAAGTTGTTTCTCGTGAAATACAGTCAGCTGTCCAGTTTTTATAGAAATTGCTTAATGAGATCGATCTCCATAAATAAGGGATCTATCTTCTTCTACTTTAGTCTCTTGACATTCAATTTTCAAGCATAAGGGAATGATCTGTCGAAGAGCATGAGATCGATCTTAGCTAGGCAGAAAGCTTCAGAGATCGATCTGCCAGGGGAATGTGATCGATCTGCTTCTGGTCGAGACATAAGGAGATCGGTCTACTTGAGGATGAGATCGATCCTTGCTTGGCAAAAGCTTACCGAGATGGATCTGGCTTGAAGGAGAGATCAATCTCCCCTTGCTCTGCAACATACTTAGCTGAATTTCATCACAATTTTCCAAGGCTAACTTCATTTCAATATACTCCACTACTCATTTTGTATTCAATCCACATTTATCACTTCAAAAGGTTTGTTCCTTATTGTTCATACTAAATGAAACTTGCGTGTACATCACGAACTCACATAACAAGTGTGTACATCAAATTTACAGACCTAACAATTCTTATGATTCATATTACATGAACAAATGTATATTTAGGGAAACATAAGGGTTACATATGTAAATACGAGCCTTACACTCTCAATCTATAAAAACCCGATGACGAAATTCATTCTTCAGCAAATCAACCATTTCCCCTCCATTTTTACCCAAATACCAAACTTTCTCTCTCTATAATACCACCCGTTCCATAAAGATTTGAGAAAAAGCTATAGGGTGCTATCCTGATACTCGCATGATAGCTATTAGGGTACCATTCATTCTTCCTCAGATGCCTGCTGCACTAAATCCAGAGCAAAAATCTATTTGTCACTAACCTCTTCCCATCCAATAGGGGAATGGCATCTACGCCCGTACAATGCCTCATATGGTGCCATCCCGATACTCACATGATAGCTATTATTATAGGTGAACTCGGCTAGCTGCAGGTGGTCATCCCAGGAGCCTCTAAAATCCAGCACACACACTCTCAACATATCCTAAAGGGTCTGTACAGTCCTCTCTGACTGCACATCTGTCTGAGGATGAAAAGCAATGCTAAAACTCAATTGGGTCCCCAGCGCTTCCTGAAAATGTTCCCAGAAATGGGAAGTGAAGCGGGCATCCCAATCAGAAACAACGCTCACTGGTACACCATGTAGTCGTACTATCTCTCGAATATACAGGTTCACCAACTGACTCAGTGTATCGGTAGCTCTCATAGCCAAGAAATCGGCGGACTTAGTCAACCAGTCCACAATAACCTATATGGCATCATGACCTCTACGGGTCCTCGGTAACCCCATCATAAAATCCATTGTGACATGCTCCCACTTCCATGTCGGTATCGGTAGAGGCTGCAATAATCCTGCAGGTTTCTGATGCTCTACCTTCACTTGCAGACAAACGAGACACTTAGCGACATATTCAATAATGTCTCTTTTCATTCCAGACCACCAATAATCCTTTCGAAGGTTTTGATACATCTTGGTACTTCCCGAATGTATCGTATACTTCGATGAGTGAGACTCCGATAAAATAATTCTCCTAATCTCAGGATCCTTGGGAACGCATACTCTGCCTTTGAACCTCAATAAGCCATCTGTACTCAGCTCAAAATCACTACCCACACCTATCTGTATCTGCCTCAGCCAATCAATGCATCGTCGATCGCTCTGCTGGGCTTACCGAATATGTCAAATCAACTCTGGCTCTAGTCTCAAACTAGCCATGATCTCAAGTCTCTCCGAACCAGGTGGGGTTACATCCAAACTGAGGTTCGTAAAGTGTTCTAACAATTCATGTTCTCGTACCATCATATATGACACCAACCTAAGGTTCTTTCTACTCAAAGGATCGACAACTACATTTGCCTTACCCGGGTGGTACATGATTTCACAATCATAGTCCTTCAGGAGTTCGAGCCATCTCCTCTGTCTCATATTCAGCTCTTTCTACGAGAACAGGTACTTAAGGCTCTTATGATCTGTGAACACCTGAAATTTCTCACCATAAAGATAGTGGCACCATATTTTCAGAGCAAATATGGCCGCCAACTCCAAATCATGTGTTGGGTAGTCATCTCGTGATCTTTCAACTGTCTAGATCCATAGGCAACTACCTTCCCATCCTGCATAAGCACAAAACACAGTCCTTGTTGTGATGCATCCATATACACTGAGAATCCTCCTGAGATGGTATGAATGGTGAGAACTAGAGCAGTGGTCAATCGACGCTTAAGCTCCTGAAAACTCCTCTCGCATGCCTCATCCCATACAAACTTAACATCCTTACGCGTGAGACGTGTCAACGAAGCAGCTAGTCTGAAGAAACCCTCTACAAATCTTCAATAATATCCTGCCAATCCCAGAAAACTTCTGATCTCAGTAACTGTCTTGGGTTATTCCCACTGTACGATTGCCTCTATCTTGGATGGATCCACCGATACCCCATCCTTCGACACAACATGACCCTGAATGAGATCTGCTCCAACCAAAAGTTACACTTACTGAGTTTGGCATATAATTCTCTTTCTCAAAGGGTCTGCAGAACTATCCTCAAGTGCTCCTCATGATCCTCCCTTGACTTAGAATAAACCAAAATGTCATTAATGAACAAAATTACAAACTTGTCCAGGTATGGCTTGAATATATCATTCATCAGTGCCATAAATACTACGGGAGCATTCATCAATTTGAATGGCATCACCAAAAACTCGTAGTGGCCATAATGGGTACAAAATGCTGTCTTGGGTACATCTCCACTCCTGATCCTCAATTGATGGTACCCTGACCGCAGGTCTATCTTAGAAAACACTTCGGCTCCTTGGAGCTGATCCAACAAATCGTCGATCCTTGGAAGGGGATACTTGTTCTTAATGGTGGCCTTATTCAACAACCTGTAATCTATACACAGTCAAAGGCTTCCATCCTTCTTCCTTACAAATAGAACCGGTGCTCCCCAAGGTGAGACACTCGGTCTAATGAACCCCTTCTCCAGCAACTCTTGCAATTACTTCTTTAGCTCTTCTAACTCTATTGGAGCCATTTTGTAAGGTGGTTTCGATATCGACTCTGTACCAAGCACTAACTCTATACAAAATTCCATTTCTCTTTCGAGTGGTAGTCTTGGTAATTCATCTGGAAAGACATCAGAATAATCTGCAATCACGGGGATGTCCCTCAATACCGGGTGTGCCTCATCTATATCAACCACGTATGTAATGAACCCTTCACATTATCCTCTCCATCATTAGTAACATAAACCACCACTCCACATTCAACTTTTATCATAAACAATAAATTTATCTCTGAAGCAATATGCATTTAAAATCATACCCCTTTATTTACAACAAACATGCTATTTTCATATCATTTCTTTTCATCAAAGTTTACAATAAGATTGTCTAATCCTAAAAACATCAATGTCTTGGCGTGACAATCCATAATAACACGATTGGTAGCCAACCAATCCATTCCCAATATTACATCAAAATCATTCATATTCAACAAAATTAAATTGGCTATCATTTCCTTTCGCTCTATCTTTAACTTACAATCTCTACATGCATGTTCAGTCAATTGACTATCATTCATGGGTGTGGAAATCATCAACATTTTATCCAACAATGTTGGTTTCACATGCTTCAATAATTTATGTGCAAAGGAAGGTGATATGAAGGAATGCGTGGCACCAGGATCAAATAATACCAATGCTTCTAAATCAAAGATTCGGATGGTACCTTTAATCACATCCGTCGAAGCATCTGCGGTGTCCTGATCCAATGCATGTACTCTTCCTCTGCTCACACCCGCTGCCTGCTTCCCTCTCTCCTCAGCTGTAGCCCTCTTCCTCGAGGTAACTACCTCAACTGGAGCTCTCTCTGGCTCCTTGCCCTTCTGTGGGGCAATCTCCTTCTTCTCGGGACAATACTTAGCTATATGTCCTGGTCTCTCGTATCTAAAACACACCATAAGGGTCATCAGATAGGGCCTAGTCCCATGAAATCTCCCACATCTCCTACACTGATCAGTAGTAGGCTGTGGTCCTCCAATAGTCATACCCCTCGGCGCAGTTAAGGCTGGATTTACGAGAGGACTAGCAGCTCTCTCCTGCACCTCCTCAATCTTAGGCCTCTTCTCGAAAAACCTTTGGCCTCCTCTCTTGGCCACTCTATCAAACCCGGATCTCTTCCAATCTCTGTCCTTCCTGACACTAATCCTCCCAAGCTCGGAGGCATTTTGCTCAAAGTCTTGCTCACACAGCTGAGCCTTATGTACTGCTTCCTCATAAGTTTGAATATCAAATGGGGCTAGCTTAGTTTAGATGGTCAATCTTAGTCCATCCATGAACTTCTGTATCTTCCGGGTCTCACTACCCATCGTGTCGGGGTCGTATCTCCCCAAGGACATAAACTTGGACTCATACTCATCCACAGTTCAGTTCCCTTGAACCAGATTCATAAATTCCATCCGTAATTTCCTCTTTGCGGTGGTTGAGATATACTGTCTCCTGAAAGCTTCTAGAAATATCTCCCATTAGATCTTAGAGTGTCTGGCCCTCAAAATAACTTCCAAGGACCTCCACCAATGCTCGGCCTCGCCTTTCAACATAAACACAGTAAAGGCTACCATCTCAGCTGAAGTGCATCGAAAAAACCTACACAATTTCTCCATCTCATACACCCAATCCTCCGTGACAACCGGGTCCTTCACCCCTCTGAACATTTAGGGTTTCAGCGCTTGAAACTCTAGCAACCTACTTATGTCGCAGTCATAACCCGAATCACTACTGTTCTACTGTGGAGCGATAGGAAAAGCTATATCCTGGACTGGAGGTGGTTTAGCAGTAGCAGTCTTTGCAGTCTAAGGTCTCTCCGCCTCTACAGCTGCATATTTAGTAGTAGGCTGTGCCGCGGGACCTCATCTATCGCCGGCACCCAATGCCTACGTGACTATCTCCACCAAATTCTCAATACTCCGCTCTATCCTAGCGAAGCGAGCCTCTGTATCTTCTGCTCTCCCAGTAGGGTTCTGTGGAGCCTGATCAGTCTGTGGCTCCGTACGGCTCTCAGGCCTATCTCTACGGGCTCTAGCAGGTGCCCTCGCCGCTCTACCTTGGCGTGTAATTGGCATAATGCCTAATTCCCTGTATTTAAAATCATTTATCAAGCTCAATCCATTATGGTATACACAGTTATATCTAAACAAAAGCACAGTACTATTGGGATGTAACTTTTCCTATGTTTTATTAATGACTCACATCAGGCCAACACGGCTCTAATACCAATCTCTGTCATGACCCATTTTCATTCCCTTTAACCAAAAATCATTATAAATTTTTCACATTTTACTATTACCTTTCCTGGTCGTGAACAAACTCACCATTCACAATTGGGCTGTGAGTCAATAATAATCATCACTTACCATTCATTCACAATTTAATGAAACGATGTCATACATTCGTAGTTACTCATGTGCTTATACAAAAACATGTTTTACTGACATCTACATCCCCCATAATTACAACTCAAAAGACTACTGTGCTTTTACATTGTTTAGATACAAAAAAGAATCTTGTGTATATACCTTTCGGCGATGGAAGCAGCTGATGTCCAAAACACAATGCCTTAGTGCTCACTAGGCTACTATACAGGCTCTGTAGGAGGGGGAAAATATTGAGGGATGAGCAACCACACGCTCAGTAAGGCAATAATGTAGATAACTACTCTATCTACATGTTGATAGTGTTATGCATAAATCATTTATAATAGGAGCATGAGGAATAAAACTATGCCATATAAGTATACATATATATCATGTATCAACATCATGTAAAATTGGCATAAAAACAAGGAATATCAACATGTGAAAACATCTCATGCTCATCTCCTTAAACTCATAAAAATGGCAATTCATTAAGAAACCTCCTTTTTAAACCTACATCATAAAACTCTTTCTCAAACACATACAATCCCATCACAAACCATTTTCTCAATCACACACATCAATACCAATTCACAAATCAAATCCCACAAGGCTCGACCCCTCCCTCTGGTCTACCTTGGACAATCGCAACCACACATATGTAATAAAAACCAGGTTACTATATCAAAAGTGCCTATGTGGACCAACAACATCATAAATCATCCCAGACCACAAGCATCCAGGTGTGCGGGGTATCATGTTAGCACGGAGATGGATTATCCCTCGCCAGACTTTCTCATCACATAACCATCACGCGGTACATCGTACTCCATGTGATATACATGGTACAACGTACTCCGCAGACTCATATCGTGATTGGGGGTGCCATTCCTAGGTCTTACCTACCCCATACCAAGAGTTTTCCATATCCATGTAGGAGAGCCTCCCTACCGGGCAGAGCCTCCCCACCCCTCTAGGGCTTAAGGATGTTGGCTTAAGGATCCCACTGTAAGAGAGCCTCCCCACCTAACAGAGCCTCCCCGCCTCCTCGGGCTTAAGGATGTTGGCTTAAGGATGTAGGGCTTAAGGATCTTGCCGTAAGAGAGCCTCCTCACCAAATAGAGCCTCCCCGCCTAACAGAGCCTCCCCACCTCCTCAGGCTTAAGGAATCTAGCTTAAGGATGTAGGGCTTAAGGATCTTACCGTAAGAGAGCCTCCCCACCTAACAGAACCTCCCTGCCTCCTTGGGCTTAAAGATGTTGGCTTAAGGATGTAGGGTTTGAGGATCTTACCAACTTTCACGGCCTCATACGTATCCCAATGTGCAAACTTGTGCGAGCAAAGCTGTAGCATGACTCATGCATCCTATCATAAAGAAACCACGTATGAGCATAGCTCTAGTACGGTTATACGCATAAGATGAACCACTCAAAAGCCACGTACGAGCAGAAGCTCCAGTACGGTTTATAAACATCATGATAGTTTCCAAATTAAGGTGCGAGCTAAGCTCCAGCACGTTTCATACAGATGAAAACATCAATACCCGGTGCGAGCTAGGCTCCACCATGGTTTAATTCACATAAACATGATAGGCGGCTCATAAGCTTGCAAAACCAGTCTCAAAACATATTTGGCACTTCACATGTGCTATCACACAACATTAAACCACAATAGCCAACCTATTTATCAATTCATTCAAAACAAAACACATGTTTTGTGAAAGCATTCAAAACACTTGATTTATGCAATTATTAGCCTTACTATCCCATTTCTTCACAATACCATTCCAAACAACCAAATCTCATACAAAAACTTGTAGTAGTTTCCATACATTGTCAAACACATTTCTATAAATGCATGCGCATTTCCAAAGCCCTATATACCCACAAAATACGAGCAGCTACCTGCGTTATTCCATTTTCCTTAGCGCTGCTCACTCATGTGGTCCAATTTGTCTTCAACGAACTCTTCGGGACTGCACACAATCATATTTCACATTATATTCGATCGATATAACAGGACATCGTGCGTTCACTAAAGTCGATTCGACCTATAGTTTCTATTAACTCATAAGGCCTCGTTTCATTTCTCTTGTCTATGGATCCCTTTTAGGTCTATCAACTCATTCCAAATTGATATTAAATTAATACTAAGTCCATAGTGTTCATATTTCATTGACTTCTTCACTATGGCATTTATCAAGCATCTACATACTCATTTTCATAATTTCACTTAAACCCACAATGTAATTCCATTTAACCATCTAAAATCATACACATTACCTCAATAACAACTTTAGCATGCCCATAAATCATAAACTCATTCAACCCATATCTTCTCACATTATACCCATTCTAGGTTTTCTAGGTCACACCAATTCCACCACATCCCTAGATAATTTATCCATCAATACATATCCAACTCAACTCCAAAATTAATTAAATAAACAATGTACTTGGATTGGAGTATTAGAATCTTACCAAATCTGTTTTTTCTTCTTACCCCAAATGTCAATGCCCTTAGCTCCTTCAATACCAACAATGGGATTTTGGGTTCCAACTATGTTGTTCTCTTCCTCAAGATGAAAAACTTAGTGTCTAATGGCCTCCTCAAATCTTACTAGAAATGGCTGATTTTAGAGAGAGAAAGTTAGGTTTTTGGGTTAAAAATGGAAGGTTGGTGTTTTTCTCAAAATTTTTAGATTTTTAACACTCCTTTTATAAAAATAGCTTGAGGAGATTGATCTGCACCAAGAGGAGATCGATCTGGTTCCCTTAAATCCCTCTTTTTCATGACATTTTAAGCATGAGATCGATCTATCGAAGCATGAGATCGTTCTGCTCCCAAACAGAGAGCTAAAGAGATCGATCTGTATGCTTGAGGATCGATCTTTACATTACAGAATGCTTAGGAGATTGATCTAGCCCCATTGGAGATCGATCTGCTCTATTCCATTGGCCAAATAAGAACATTCTGGCTCTTCCAGATCGATCTCTCATCCTATGAGATCGATCTGGCCTTCATACTTTCTACAGTTTTCCTGCTGCAACACACACCCAAATGTCCTTAATTTGCTACCATAGCCAATTTCTCATCCATCCACCTTTAGGACTTGAAAATGGCATCCATTCATACCTTATACACATTGAAACTTGTGTGCATTCATTGTATATCCAAAGGTATACTATATAAAACCAAATAGAAGGATTTATATTCATACAACTTTCTTCCATTTACCACACTACTCATTTTGAGTTCCAATCACATTCATCACTTGTAAGAACTCATTTCTTCATATTCATACACAGTGAAGCTTGTATGTACATTACAAATAATATTACACATACGTATATTGAATCCATGGACTTACACCACTTATGCTTTACATTACAAGTCCATTCACATTAATTGATCCAATTACACACGTTACAAATATGAATATACGGGGTCTCACACATTCTCCTTAGGCTTGCCCATTGCATTGGGTTTGTTCGTACCATTATAAGGTCTATTATTAATTTCATGGATATGACATTTGATTCCTAAAATGCTCCTTTTTTTTTATTTCACTTCCTCTCCATTTCTTGATAGAGAGCTTTCAATGTCAAAATGAAATTTCAATCTAGATCCATGTAGAAATCGATTAAGACAACGATCTAGCCTTGTTTTTGATTCATGAAGCTCGATGCTTCTTGCTCCCGAATCTATTTCGACGAGCTCCCAAGATATTTTTTTCGTTTCTCTTAATGTTTTTCCTTTTTCTCTTGCTTGATTTGCTTCAGTTTGTTTGTAATAATAAAATAAAATAAAATAAAGATCCTGCCTTTTATTATGAATTTTTCTTAAAAGCCTAAAGCCAATTCTAATCAATTATTTTAAGTGTAAATCTTTGTCGTAAATTTGATATTCGAGATTGACTTTCAAAACTGCTCTCACTTTACTATTATTATTATTATTATTATTATTATTATTATTATTATTATTATTATTAAATGCTTAATTTGATATATTAATATTGCCTAATAATATTCTTTTAACTTTCTTATTGTGTTTAAAAGAGCTATGTAATGCTTTTTTTATGTTATAGGCATTGAAAATATGTTTATAAGAGAAAATGGAGCTAAAAGGGCATTTTTTGCAAACTCTGACCAGTAGGGTAGTACGTTGTCAAGCTACCAAAAATAAATTCTCTAAAATCACTAACAAGTAGTTAGAGAAGTAAAGGTTGAATCTACAGTGATTAAAGTAATTGAATCAAAGCAATTAAGGTTGGAAAAAAAAAAGAAAAATGGGTTTTTAAAGAGGGTATAGAATTTATATTTAATAATTACTAAAAATAGTAAGTGTAAGACCCGATTTTAATTAAAATACGAAATGAAAAATGCAAAAGGATTGAAATGGGATTACCGAACACGTGAAGGGCAAAACTGTCACGACCCAATTCCATTCTCTTTAACCGAAAATCACTGAAAATTTTTCGCGTTTTACTGTTACCTTACCCGGTCGTGAACTAAACTCACCACACACTGTTGGGCTGTGAGCCAATAATAATCACCATATCTCATTCATTCTCAATTATTTAAAACGATGTCATACATGTGCATTTAATCGTGTATTTATACGAATACATGTTTTACTGACATCTACATCCCCCATAAGTACAACTCAACAGAATACTGTGCTTTTACATTGTTTAGATACAAAAAGAATCACTGTGTATATACCTCTTAGCGATGGAGATGCAGCGGAGTCCAAAATACCACGCCTCAGTCCTTACTGGGCTATTATGCACGCTCTGTAGGGGGGAAATAGAGTGGGATGAGCAACCACACGCTCAGTAAGGCAATAATGCAAGCATGGTAGATAACTACTCTATCTACATGCTGATAGTGTTATGCATAAATCCTTTATAGTAGGAGCATGAGGAATAAAACTATGCCATATGAGTATACATATATATCATGTATCAAAGTCATGTAAAATTGGCATATAAAACATGGTAAAACATCATGTATAAATCATCTCATGCTCGATCTCATTTCAATTCATAAAAAGGGCAATTCATTAAGAAACCTCCTTTTTAAAACCCACGTCATAAAACTCTTTCTCATCACATACAATCACATCACATCAATTCACAATCACAACCTCATTTTCATTTCACAATTCAAATCCACGAGGCTCGACCCCTCCTTCGGGTCTACCTTAAACAATCACAATCACACTTAGAGATTTAAAATCATGTGGTAGTAAGTAAATCAAGCAAGGAGACAGGTTACTATATCTCAAGTGACTACATTGGCCAGTCGTCACATATCATCCCAGACCACACGGATTTCGATGTGCGGGGTATCATGCTGGCACGAAGGTGGGTTAGTTCTCCGCCAGACTTTCTCAAATCAAGTAACCACCACGCGGTACATCGTACTCCATGTGATATACACGGTACATCGTACTGCGCGGACCCATAACATGGTTGGGGGTGCCTGCCATAGGTCTTATCTACCCCGTACCAAGTGTAACCTTTATAGTCTCAAGAGCATGTGGGAGTAACCTCAATACCAGGTCCTAGCCCCTCATGGCCTTGCTCGTCCCTGTTGGGTTCCCTGATCCAGGTCCTAGCCCCTCACCCTCACCCCACCTAAGAGGTCTGTCAGGCCTGTTGGGTTCCCTGGATGGATTATGTCAGGTCCTAGCCCCTCACCCTCACCCCATCGAAGAGGTCTGTCAGGCCTGTTGGGTTCTCTGAGTTAATCCGTATCTCTCGCCACGGCCTCATACATACCACAGTGTGAAAACCAGCGCGAGCTACGCTCTAGCGCGAATTCATGCATCAAACCAATCACTTCATACGAGCAACGCTCTGGTACGGCATTTATGCATAAAATATGAAGAAACCATGTACGAGCATAGCTCCAGTACAGTTATATGCATAAGAAAAACCACTCAAATCCACGTACGAGCGTAAGCTCCAGTACGGTTTATAAACATCATCACAATTCAAATTCAAAGTGCGAGCTAAGCTCAAGCACATTTTACACAAGTTAAAACATAGAAATCCAGCGCGAGCGAGGCTCTAACGCGATTTATGTCATACAAATGTGATAGGCGGCTCATATACAATTTATCAATCCCGGCAATTCGGGTTTAGCACTCACAAATGCTTTTCCACAACAACAATACAATACTAGCCGACCTATCTACAAGCTTGCTTAAAACCAAGCAATTCGTTTTGAAAAGCATCAAAACATTAGATTTATGCAATTATTAGCCTTACTATCCTATTTCATAGAATCCACTTCAAATCCAAAACCATGCATATACTCATCATCGTTCACGAATACCATCAACATTTATTTGAGAAATCATGCATTTCATAAAAACACCCGATATTCAACTACAAGTTCAAAGTACGAGCAGCTACCTCTATATACTCACAAAATTCCCTTACCTGAAATCGCGATGCGTGATTCCACTTCCTTAAGCTGCTTACTCGTACGGTTCGGTTCGCCTTCAACGAACTCTTCGAGACTGCACAAAATCGTATCTCGCATTATATTCGATCCATATATTGCAACCCTTGTGCTTGCTATAGTCAATTTAATCTATATCCTCTATTAAAGCTTATTTGGCCTCGTTTCATTACTTTATCCATAATTCGAGTCTATGGATCTTCTTAGGCCTATTAACTTATTCAAAATCGATATCAAATCGACATAAAGCTCATAGAGTTCATATTTCATGAATTCCCTCACTATGGCATTTATCAAGCATATTCATACTCATTTCCACAATTCCTCCAAACTCACAATGTAGTCCCATTTAACCATTTAAAATCATAAATATTACCCCAATAACAACTTTAGCATGCCTTAAATCATAGGCTCATTCAATCCCACATATCCTCACATTATGCCCATTTTAGATTTCTAGGTCACACCAATTCCACTACATTCCTAGGTAGTTTATCCATCAATACTCATATCAATCAACTCCAAAATCAATTAAATAGCTAATGCATTTGGATTGGAGTGTTAGAATCTTACCAATATGACTTCTCTTCTTGCTCCAAATGGTAATGCCCTCAACTCCTTCAATTCCAAAGATAGGAAGATGCCCTCTCACTATGTTGTTCTTCTCTTTGATAGGAACAACTTTGCCTCTAATGATCTCTCTCCAAATCTCACTGAAAATGGCTGATTTTAGAGAGGGAAAGTTAGGTTTTTGGGTTGAGATTGTAAGGTTAAATGTTTTTCCGAGATTTCCAGATTTTTCAGCTCTCCTTATATAGAAATAGCTTGGGGAGATCGATCTGGTCCAAGAGGAGATCAATCTGGTCCCTTAAAATCCCTCTTTTTCACGGTATTTTTAAGCCTGAGATCGATCTATCGAAGCAATGAGATCGATCTGTTGAAGCATGAGATCGATCTGTCGAAGCATGAGATCGATCTGGTCCCAAACAGAGAGCTAAGGAGATCGATCTGGGTGCTTGAGGATCGATCTTTTCACTACAGAATGCTTGGCAGATCGATCTGGCTCCATTGGAGATCGATCTGCTCTATTCTTTCGCCCAAATAAGAGCATTCTGGCTCTTCCAGATCGATCTCTCATCCTATGAGATCGATCTGGACCTCATGTTTCCCAGATTTCATGCAGTTTCTTTGCTGCAACTCATACCAACACATCCTTAATCTATTGCCATGGCCATTTTCTCATCCATCCACCTTTATAACTTGAAAATGGCATCCATTCATACCTTATGCACATTGAAACTTGTGTGCATTCATTGTATGTTCAAAGGCATGCTACATAAAACCAAATGGAAGCATAACTCCATTCCATTTTACCACACTACTTATCTTGAGTCTCAATCACATCCATCACTTGCTAGAACTCATTTCTTCATATTCATACTCAATGAAACTTGTATGTACGTTAGAATTTATATTACACATACATACATTGAATCCATGGACTTACATCAATCATACTTTACATTACAAGTCCATTCATATTATTTGATCCAATTACACACATTACCCTTATACATATACGGGGTCTTACATTCTCCCCTCCTTCAAGGAATTTGGTCCTCCAAATTAGAACCAAGTCACTCTTCAAACAGTTGGGGGTACTTCTCCCATATCAAGTTCTCCAATTCCCACGTGGCCTCTTCCGTCGTGTGGTGTTGCCAAAGCACTTTCACCAAGGGAATTGTCTTATTCCGCAACACTTTCTCTTTCCTGTCCAATATCCGAACC
This sequence comes from Firmiana major, assembly GCA_033439115.1. Classification (NCBI taxonomy): domain Eukaryota; kingdom Viridiplantae; phylum Streptophyta; class Magnoliopsida; order Malvales; family Malvaceae; genus Firmiana; species Firmiana major. The sequence continues at coordinate 38,438,233 of CM065902.1, forward strand.
GGCTTCTCAACATACGTCATACTCTCATGGAGCTCCAACGGCTCATATCTTATCACATGTGCCGGGTCCGGGTGATACTTCCGAAGCATCGAGACGTGGAAGACGTTGTGGACATTTGCCAAGTCCGGTGGCAATGCCAATCTATACGCCTTATCTCCCACTCTCTCCAAAATCTCGAAGGGTCCGATATATCTAGGGCTCAGCTTGCCCTTCTTACCAAATCTCATAATACCCTTCGATGGTGATACCCTCAGAAACACCGACTCACCCTCATCAAACTCCAGTGGTCTTCGTCTCTTGTCAGCATAACTCTTTTACCGACTCTGAGCTGTCCGTAATCTCTCACATATCGACTGGACATTCTCAGATGCCTGCTGCACTAAGTTCGGAGCGAAAATCTGTCTGTCACCAACCTCTTCCCATCCAATAGGGGAACGGCATCTACGCCCGTATAATGCCTCATAGGGTGCCATCCCGATACTAGCATGATAGCTATTATTATAAGCAAACTCGGCTAACTGCAGGTGGTCATCCCAAGAGCCTCTAAAATCCAGCACACACGCTCTCAACATATCCTCGAGGGTCTGTATAGTCCTCTCTGACTGCGCATCTGTCTGAGGATGAAAAGCGGTGCTAAAACTCAGTCGGGTCCCCAGCGCTTCCTGAAAATGTTCCCAGAAATGGGAAGTGAAGCGGGCATCCCTATCAGAAACAACGCTCACTGGTACACCATGTAGCCGTACTATCTCTCGAATATACAGGTTCGCCAACTGACTCAACGTATCGGTAGCTCTCATAGCCAAGAAATGGGCGGACTTGGTCAGCCGGTCCACAATAACCCATATGGCATCATGACCTCTATGGGTCCTCGACAACCCCATCACAAAATCCATGGTGACATGTTCCCACTTCCATGTCGGTATCGGTAGAGGCTGCAATAATCCTGCAGGCTTCTGATGCTCTACCTTCACTTGCTGACAAACGAGACACTTAGCGACATATTTAGCAATGTCTCTCTTCATTCCAGACCACCAATAAACCTTCCGAAGGTTTTGATACATCTTGGTGCTTCCTGGATGTATCGTATACTTCGATGAGTGAGCCTCTGATAAAATCGTTCTCCTAATCTCAGGATCCCTGGGAACGCATACTCTGCCTCTGAACCTCAATAAGCCATCAGCACGCTGCTCAAAATCAATACCCACACCTGTCTGTATCTGCCTCAGCCAATCGATACACTGTCGATCGCTCTGCTGGGCTTGTCGAATGCGGCCAATCAACTCTGGCTCTAGTCTCAAACTAGCCATGATCTCAAGTCTCTCAGATCCAGGTGGGGTTTCGTCCAAACTGAGGTTCGCAAAGTGTTCTAACAATTCATGTTCCCGTACCATCATATAAGACACCAACCCGAGGTTCTTTCTACTCAAAGCATCGACAACTACATTTGCCTTACCCGGGTGGTACATGATTTCACAATCATAGTCTTTCAGGAGTTCGAGCCATCTCCTCTGTCTCATATTCAGTTCTTTCTGCGAGAACAGGTACTTAAGGCTCTTATGATCTGTGAACACCTGAAATTTCTCACCATAGATATAGTGGCGCCATATTTTCAAAGCAAATACTACAGCCGCCAACTCCAAATCATGTGTCGGGTAGTTCCTCTCATGATCTTTCAACTGTCTAGATCCATAGGCAACTACCTTCCCATCCTGCATAAGCACACAGCCCAGTCCCTAGTGTGATGCATCCGTATACACCGAGAATCCTCCTGAGCTGGTAGGAATGGTGAGAACTGGAGCAGTCGTCAATCGACGTTTAAGCTCCTCAAAACTCCTCTCACATGCCTCATCCCATGTAAACTTAACATCCTTACGTGTGAGGAGTGTCAACGGAGCAGCTAGTCTGGAGAAACCCTCTACAAATCTCCGATAATATCCTGCCAATCCCAGAAAACTCTTAATCTCAGTTACTGTCTTGGGCTGTTCCCACTGCACAACTGCCTCTATCTTGGATGGATCCACTGATACCCCATCCTTTGACACGACATGCCCCAGAAATGAGATCTGGTCCAACCAAAAGTTACACTTGTTGAGTTTGGCATACAATTCTCTCTCTCGGAGGGTCTGCAGAACTATCCTCAAGTGCTCCTCATGATCTTCCCTGGACTTGGAATACACCAAAATATCATCTATGAAAACAATCTCAAACTTGTCCAGGTATGGCTTGAATATATCATTCATCAATGCCATAAATGCTGCGGGAGCATTCGTCAATCCGAATGGCATCACCAAAAACTCGTAGTGGCCATAACGGGTACGAAATGCTGTCTTCGGTATATCTCCACTCCTGATCCTCAATTGATGATACCCTGACCGCAAATCTATCTTAAAAAATACTTCGGCTCCCTGGAGCTGATCCAACAAATCATCGATTCTTGGAAGGGGGTACTTGTTCTTAATGGTGGCCTTATTCAACAACCGGTAATCTATACACAGTCGGAGGCTTCCATCCTTCTTCCTTACAAATAGAATCGGTGCTCCCCAAGATGAGACACTCGGTCTAATAAACCCCTTCTCCAACAACTCTTGCAGCTGTTTCTTCAGCTCTTCCAATTCTATCGGAGCAATTCTATAGGGTGGTTTCGATATCGGCTCTGTACCAGGCACTAACTCAATGCAAAATTCCATTTCCCTTTCAGGTGGTAGTCCTGGTAATTCATCCGAAAAGACATCAGGGTAATCCGTAATTACGGGTATGTCCTTCCATTCCGGGTGTGCCTCATCTATATCGACCACATAGGCAATGAACCCTTCACAATATCCTCTCCATCGTTAGTAATATAAACCATCACTCCACATTCAACATTTATCAAAAACGAATAATTTATCTCTCAGCAACATGCATTTAAAATCATACTCTTTTATTTACCACAATTATACAAGTCTCATATCATTTCTTTTCATCAGAATTTACAATAAGATTGTCTAATCCTGAAAACATCAATGTTTTGGCATGACAATCCATCACAACACGATTGGTAGCCAACCAATCCATTACCAAAATTACATCAAAATCATTCATATTCAATAAAATCAGATTGGCTATCATTTCCTTCCCCTCTATCTTTAACTTACAATCCCTACATACATGCTCAGTCAATTGACTATCATTCATGGGTGTGGAAATCATCAACATTTTATCCAACAATGTTGGTTTCACATATTTCAACAATTTATGTGCAAAGGAAGGTGATATGAAAGAATGCGTGGCACCAGGATCAAATAATACCAATGCTTCTAAATCAAAGATTCGGATGGTACCTTTAATCACATCTGTCGAAGCATCCGCGATGTCCTGATCCAGTGCATGTACTCTTCCTCTGCTCACACCCGCAGCTTGTTTCCCTTTTTCCTCAGCTGTAGCCCTCCTCCTCGGGGCCGCTGTCTCAACTGGAGCTCCCTCAGGCTCCTTGCCCTTTTGTGGGGCAACCTCAATCATCTCAGTGCAGAACCTCGATATATGTCCTGGCCTCCTACACCTAAAACACGAAACAGGGGGCACCTGACATGGCCTAGTCCCATGGTATCTCCCACATCTCCTACACTGATCTGTGGTAGGTCGTGGTCCTCCAATAGTTATACCCCTCGGTGCAGTCAAAGCTGGGTATACGGGAGGTCTAGCAGCTCTCTCCTGCACCTCCTCGATCTTAGGCCTCTTCTCGAAAAACCTTTCGCCACCTCTCTTGGCCACTCTTCCAAACCCGGATCTCTTCCGATCTCTGTCCTTTCTAACACTGACTCTCCCAAGCTCGGAGGCATTCGCTCAAAGTCTTGCTCACACAACTAAGCCTTATGTACAGCCTCCTCATAAGTCACAATGTCAAAGGGAGCTAGCTTAGTCCGGATGGCCAATCTCAATCCATCCATGAACTTCTGAATCTTTCGGGTCTCAATACGCATCGTGTCAGGGTCATATCTCCCCAATGACATGAACTTGGACTCATACTCGTCCACAGTCCGGTTCCCCTAAACCAAATTCATAAATTTCATCCGCAGTTTCCTCTGTGCGGTAGCTGGGATGTACTGTCTCCTGAAGGCCTCTAGAAATATCTCCCACGAGATCTCAAAGTGTCTGGCCCTCAAAATAGCCTCGGTGGACCTCCACCAGTGCTCTGCCTCGCCTTTCAACATAAATACGGCAAAGGCTACCTTCTTAACTGAAGTGCATCGGAAAAACCTATATAGTTTCTCCATCTCATACACCCAATCCTCCGTAATCACTGGGTCCTTCACCCCTCTAAACACTGGGGGTTTCAGCGCTTGAAACTCTCGCAACCTGCTCAAGTCGCAGTCATAACCCACATCACTACCGCTCTGCTGTGGAGCGATAGGAGAAGCTATATCCTGGGCTGGAGGTGGTGTGACTGTAGCTGTCTCAGCAGCATGAGGTCTCTCCGCCTCTGCAGCTGCCTGTTCAGTAGTAGGCTGTGCTGAGGGACCTCGTCTATCACCGGCACCCAATGCCTGCGTGACTATCTCCACCAAACTCTCAATACTCTGCTCTAACCTAGCGAAGCGAGCCTCAGTATCACCTGCTCTCTCAGCAGGGTTCTGTGGAGCCTGCTCAGTCTGTGGCTCCGCACGGCTCTCAGGCCTACCTCTACGACCTCTAGCACGTGCTCTCGCCCCTCTACCTTGGCGTGTAACTGGCATAGTGCCTAACTTCCTGTATTATAATAATTTATTAAGCTCAATCCATCACAGTATACACAGTTATATCTAAACAAAAGCACAGTACTATGGGGATGTATTTTCCTACATTTTATTAATGACTCACATCAGGCCAACACAGCTCTGATACCAATCTCTGTCACGACCCAATTCCATTCTCTTAACCGAAAATCACTGAAAATTTTTTGCGTTTTACTGTTACCTTACCCGGTCGTGAACTAAACTCACCACACACTGTTGGGCTGTGAGCCAATAATAATCACCACATCTCATTCATTCTCAATTATTTAAAACGATGTCATACATGTGCATTTAATCGTGTATTTATACGAATACATGTTTTACTGACATCTACATCCCCCATAAGTACAACTCAAAAGAATACTGTGCTTTTACATTGTTTAGATACAAAAAGAATCACTATGTATAGACCTCTTAGCGATGGAGATGCAGCGGAGTCCAAAATACCACGCCTCAGTCCTTACTGGGCTACTATGCACGCTCTGTAGGGGAAAATAGAGTGGGATGAGCAACCACACGCTCAGTAAGGCAATAATGCAAGCATGGTAGATAACTACTCTATCTACATGCTGATAGTGTTATGCATAAATCCTTTATAGTAGGAGCATGAGGAATAAAACTATGCCATATGAGTATACATATATATCATGTATCAAAGTCATGTAAAATTGGCATATAAAACATGGTAAAACATCATGTATAAATCATCTCATGCTCGATCTCATTTGAATTCATAAAAAGGGCAATTCATTAAGAAACCTCCTTTTTAAAACCCACGTCATAAAACTCTTTCTCATCACATACAATCACATCACATCAATTCACAATCACAACCTCATTTTCATTTCACAATTCAAATCCACGAGGCTCGACCCCTCCTTCGGGTCTACCTTAAACAATCACAATCACACTTAGAGATTTAAAATCATGTGGTAGTAAGTAAATCAAGCAAGGAGACAGGTTACTATATCTCAAGTGACTACGTTGGCCAGTCGTCACATATCATCCCAGACCACACGGATTCCGGTGTGCGGGGTATCATGCTGGCATGAAGGTGGGTTAGTTCTCCGCCAGACTTTCTCAAATCAAGTAACCACCACGCGGTACATCGTACTCCATGTGATATACACGGTACATCGTACTCCGTGGACCCATAACATGGTTGGGGGTGCCTGCCATAGGTCTTATCTACCCCATACCAAGTGTAACCTTTATAGTCTCAAGAGCACGTGGGAGTAACCTCAATACCAGGTCCTAGCCCCTCATAGCCTTGCTCGCCCCTGTTGGGTTCTCTGATCCAGGTCCTAGCCCCTCACCCTCACCCCACCTAAGAGGTCTGTCAGGCCTGTTGGGTTCCCTGGATGGATTATGTCAGGTCCTAGCCCCTCACCCTCACCCCACCTAAGAGGTCTGTCAGGCCTGTTGGGTTCCTTGAGTTAATCCGTATCTCTCGCCACGGCCTCATACATACCACAGTGTGAAAACCAGCGCGAGCTACGCTCTAGCGAGAATTCATGCATCAAACCAATCACTTCGTACGAGCAACACTCTGGTACGGCATTTATGCATAAAATATGAAGAAACCATGTACGAGCATAGCTCCAGTACAGTTATATGCATAAGAAAAACCACTCAAATCCACGTACGAGCGTAAGCTCCAGTACGGTTTATAAACATCATCACAATTCAAATTCAAAGTGCGAGCTGAGCTCAAGCACGTTTCACACAAGTGAAAACATAGAAATCCAGCGCGAGCGAGGCTCTAACGCGATTTATGTCATACAAATGTGATAGGCGGCTCATATACAATTTATCAATCTCGGCAATTCGGGTTTAGCACTCACAAATGCTTTTCCACAACAACAATACAATACTAGCCGACCTATCTACAAGCTTGCTTAAAACCAAGGAATTCGTTTTGAAAAGCATCAAAACATTAGATTTATGCAATTATTAGCCTTACTATCCCATTTCATAGAATCCACTTCAAATCCAAAACCACGCATATACTCATCATCATTCACGAATACCATCAACATTTATTTGAGAAATCATGCATTTCATAAAAACACCCGATATTCACCCACAAGTTCAAAGTACGAGCAGCTACCTCTATATACTCACAAAATTGCCTTACCTGGAATCGCAATGCGTGATTCCACTTCCTTAAGCTGCTTACTCGTACGATTCGGTTCGCCTTCAACGAACTCTTCGGGACTGCACAAAATCGTATCCCGCATTATATTCGATCCATATATTGCAACCCTTGTGCTTGCTATAGTTAATTTAATCTATAGCCGCTATTAAAGCTTATTTGGTCTCGTTTCATTACTTTATCCATAATTCGAGTCTATGGATCTTCTTAGGCCTATTAACTTATTCAAAATCGATATCAAATCGACATAAAGCTCATAGCGTTCATATTTCATGAATTCCCTCACTATGGCATTTATCAAGCATATTCATACTCATTTCCACAATTCCTCCAAACTCACAATGTAGTCTCATTTAACCATTTAAAATCATAAATATTACCCCAATAACAACTTTAGCATGCCTTAAATCATAGGCTCATTCAATCCCACATATCCTCACATTATGCCCATTTTAGATTTCTAGGTCACACCAATTCCACTACATTCCTAGGTAGTTTATCCATCAATACTCATATCAATCAACTCCAAAATCAATTAAATAGCTAATGCATTTGGATTGGAGTGTTAGAATCTTACCAATATGACTTCTCTTCTTGCTCCAAATGGTAATGTCCTCAACTCCTTCAATTCCAAAGATAGGAAGATGCCCTCTCACTATGTTGTTCTTCTCTTTGATAGGAACAACTTTGCCTCTAATGATCTCTCTCCAAATCTCACTGAAAATGGCTGATTTTAGAGAGGGAAAGTTAGGCTTTTGGGTTGAGATTGTAAGGTTAAATGTTTTTTCGAGATTTCCAGATTTTTCAGCTCTTCTTATATAGAAATAGCTTGGGGAGATGATCTGGTCCAAGAGGAGATCGATCTGGTCCCTTAAAATCCCTCTTTTTCACGGCATTTTTAAGCCTGAGATCGATCTGTCGAAGCAATGAGATCGATCTGTTGAAGCATGAGATCGATCTGTCGAAGCATGAGATCGATCTGGTCCCAAACAGAGAGCTAAGGAGATCGATCTGGGTGCTTGAGGATCGATCTTTTCACTACAGAATGCTTGGCAGATCGATCTGGCTCCATTGGAGATCGATCTGCTTTATTCTTTCACCCAAATAAGAGCATTCTGGCTCTTCCAGATCGATCTCTCATCCTATGAGATCGATCTGAACCTCATGTTTCCCAGATTTCTTGCAGTTTCTTTGCTGCAACTCATACCAACACATCCTTAATCTATTGCCATGGCCATTTTCTCATCCATCCACCTTTATAACTTGAAAATGGCATCCATTCATACCTTATGCACATTGAAACTTGTGTGCATTCATTGTATGTTCAAAGGCATTCTACATAAAACCAAATGGAAGCATAACTCCATTCCATTTTACCACACTACTCATCTTGAGTCTCAATCACATCCATCACTTGCTAGAACTCATTTCTTCGTATTCATACTCAATGAAACTTGTATGTACGTTAGAATTTATATTACACATACATACATTGAATCCATGGACTTACATCAATCATACTTTACATTACAAGTCCATTCATATTATTTGATCCAATTACACACATTACCCTTATACATATACGGGGTCTTACAAAAACGATTAAAAGACCAATATTCAATATTTATCGTGATAAGAAAATTTAATTAAAAATAATGGATTTGAGAATCTTGATCAATAATGAAGAAATAATTAAATTTTAGGTTAAATTGATCTAGATATGAATTTATTAGAATTAATCAAAATTTTCACATCAGGAAATAATCTCGAAAATAATTGAAAAATATACCGAAAAGATAAAATAAGGCTGATAAATTCATTTATAGATTAAATGAATTAAATATGAATTTTTGAGATATTTTTTAGATTTTTATTATTATTTTAATGAATAAAATAATAATAAAAATATATTATAAATAAAATAAGTAAATGAAAAAAAAGAATAGAAATATGGAATTTACGCGAAAATAGAAATGAAGAAATAGGCGAAAATGGAAGACGCGAACCGAGGGAACAAAATCCCTTCAGTTGACGGCCACCGGCGAGGGAGAAGCCCAAGTGAGGGTCGACGAAGGTAGCCTAACATCGAGCGACCCACCAGTGGCCGCGACACGTTGTGAATCGTCGTCGGTGAGGAGATCTGTGAGAGGGAAGCTGTAGGAGAGAAGGATCGATTCGACGAAATCCAACGCCGGTCAATCCCAGATGAGGCCAAAAGAATCCTCTAGAGGCGAGGCCGCACCCTTTGACGGTGGAATCGATCGGAGAACCGACCGGACGACGCTGGAACGACGAAATGATGCTTGAACCAATCGAACCGAACTGAACCGTTAGATTGAATCGGACTGAACCGCTGGACTGAACCGATCTGAACCAGGTTGAACCGGACCGAATCGGTTCAGCCAAAAAGAAAAGGAAATAAAGAGAATAAGGAAAAAGGAAAAAGAGAATAAATTGGGGAAAATTTCAGTTATACAATTGAGCTATGGTAAGTCGGTAAGCAGTCAGATTGACCGATTTAAATTTCAAAATATATAATTTCATTAATATTCGACTAAAAGTTTACCCGAAAAAATTATTTAATTGTGTAGCTCGACAATTGACATCAAACGAGAGCTCGAGACAGTCTCGATTTGCGTACTATCATGAAATCTTGGGTAATAAACCCTTATTTACGACAATTTTGCATCGTTATGCATGTTAAAATTTACCGCATAAATTACGAATTTAAATTCTGTATTAAATGAATTATATCTTGGAAATTTAGATAAATTGTCGTAAATAATTCATTGAGATATTCAAGAGTTTAGAATGAGGCTAAATAAATACTGATGGGCCCAATGAGCCCAATAGGCCTCGATAATGTGAATAGTCAATGGAAAATGGGCTTAAGGCCGATTAAGGCCCATTATGGTGCAATCGGGCCCAATATGAGTAAACAAGCCCAATGATTTAAATTAAGCCCAGAAAATATGAATATTTATCCGCAGTTTCAGAGATTGGATTCAGAGCAAATCGGACTGCATGACGAGTCATCAGTGGAAATGTCAAACTGAATAGAAGAATGAGGTAAGGGAATTGTGTGAGTAGCTAGAGGTAGCTACGCGTACTTTAAATAGCTTTTACATACACTGAATATGTATGTATACATTGATATTGTACAAGGTCCTAAAAATGGTTTAAAGATTTTAAGGACTCGAAATAGGTAAAGACTATTTTACCCCTATTGAGGGAAGTTCACTTAAGGATGGTGAAAGCATATCATTCATGAAATGCATGATTTAAGGAATTTTCTGATTTAAGGAATTTTCTTGGTTTTTAAGCAAAGTAAATCAATAGATTGGCCAACAATTGCCTAAATTTCATAATATAACACTCCGTAAGTGTTATTTAGATTTAAATGAAATTTCTTTGGAAAATAGGCCAACTATCAAGTTTATATGGAAATAGATAGTGCTGTCACATAGCTCGCACTATATTTACGTTTGTGAGTGTGCATAAAACGTGCTTGAGCGGTTGCTCGCACTGACTTGTGTGACATCATATGCATGAAATGTGCTAGAGCAGTTGCTCGCACTAATTTATATTCTTGTGAAAAGCATGAAAAGTGCTGGAGTCTAGCTCGCACTCTGTTTTAACTGTTTTGACGGTTTTGACTGAATATGCATAAAAAGGTGCTGAAGCGATTGCTCGCACTAGTTTTAATGATTTGACATGCATGAGAGGTGCTGGAGTTTAGCTCGCATCCTGTTTTGATATGATATTGCATAAAAGCCATGCTGGAGTGTAACTCACACGAGATTTGATTTATTTATGCATAAGCCATACTGGAGCGTTGCTCGTACGAAGTTTTGATTTACTTGAGTATTCATTCGTGCTGGAGCATTACTCGCACATGATTTTATATGGTTTTATAACTCATTTTAAAGTCTTACTAGAGTTTTTCTCGTACGAGGTTTTCACTGAGTTTTTATACATATCCATACTAGAGCATTTCTCTTATGTGGATTTTACTTAAATTTATTATTATTTTAAGTCATACTGGAGCACTACTCGTATGCAGATTTCATTGATTTCTATGAAACCGTGCTAGAGCTTCGCTCGCACGAGATTTTTAGATATCATGAATATGCATGGAGCTATGCTAGAGCTTCGCTCGGACAGGGATTTATATGACATGCATATAGCCGTGTTGGAGCCTCCTGTAGACTGTGTGTCACAGTGAGATGATATGCTCACACGTACATACTGAGGCAGAGATGATATGGGTGGATAAGACCTATTGCAGGCACCTCTGACTGAGTTTGGGTTCACGGAGTACGTTGTATCGTGTATGTCACACGGAGTACGTTGTACCGTGGAGATTGTTGGAGTGGAGTGGCATTAGCCACGAGGCAGCATGCTTTGCCCTCGCAATCCTGATGTTATACTGTTCTGGCGGGTAGGACCGACCCACTCCCGTTTCAGGTGTGATACCCCGCACACTAGGTACCGTGTTGCCAAAGATCATGGGGTTATGGCCATAGTCCTTGTTGTTACTGATATAGTCATCTACATGTCTCACATAATATAAATATTGGTCGATAGACCAGGGTAGACCCGAGGGAGGGGTCAAGCCCCCCGATTTTATGATTTTCTACTATGTTAATATATGTTTTAGTGGATTTTATAATATGTGACCCTGAAAGAAGGGTGGTTTTATAACCGAAGTTTTATAATGAATTTTAATGAATTGTTTTATGAGATGATTAACCCGGAAGGGTTAGTTTATACTATAGTTTTAATGAAATGATTTGAATGCAGTAGCATGATGATGTTTTCCATGCTTTCATTTCAAATTCAGGATTTGTCTTACATGACATGAAAGAATGCATGATCTTGATTTAATTCATGCTAAGTATGATTTAATGATGTCACATAAAATGCTATTGATGCATAAGTAGTATGATTTATATAAGCACGAACAGTTTTATAAACTAAGTCATGATGAAATACATGATTTTGTGCTTGACATTTTAATGGAAAGAAATGGATTTTAAGGGCATGGCATTATGAGCATGTAGATAGTGGAGCTATCTACTTACTTGCATAATTGCCTTACTGAGCGTGTGGTTTGCTCACCCCCCTTATTTTCCCATCTTTTCAGAGCACTCACAGTAATTAGTAAGCGGATGAGGACTTGCATGCTTGGTATCTGCCGCTTCCCATCGAGAGACAGGTATACACATTTGTATAGTTTTGTATCTAAATATGTAATGCACAGTACTGTAAACAGATGTGATGTCGGGGATGTAGAGTTATAAATACCAATGTGTATGTATTTAGTCAACGTCAAAATATAGTAAACTCTGATATGTGAATGTGAATATGGAAATGGAATGGTAAATAGGTGAGAGGTGACTAACACTGAATCATAGCCCAACTATTTGTAGGATGGTCACGATGAGAGAAATGTAAGAATTAATTAATAAATGAAAAAAACAAAAAATTTACTCTGATTTTTAGGTAATTTGGGTTGTGACAGTAAGTTTTAAAATATAAAAATTTAAATGAGAACAATAAAATAAAACTGAGTTTTGACAAATTAAATAAAAAGTTTCAACTAACATGCATCTTAATTATCTTGGATTTAATTTATTGATCACTGAATTCTAAAGATATCATTAAATTAAGCATTCAATCGTAGTGTAATAGTAAACTCTGTCGCACCATCTTCCTTTACTTCTTAGTTAATCATAACAAGCTATGTAATTAATCCCTAACTACTTAAACTATCTAGAATAAGCTCTCTAGATATATTCATGTAACAACATTAGAATATATGAAAAATGTGAGTTGAAATTAATCAACAAACACATAAGCTCGGTTCATTTAGCCTAAATTTATATTTTCCGCTAACTCTAATTGATTTTAAGTATTAAGCAATTATAGACTTAAGTTCTTAACTAGCACTATTAAATTTAGTCAAATAGTTCGCGACTTATTAAATTAAACTAACAATCATGATAAGATGCTATGGAAAATCTTATAATTTAACTAATGATATATTATTAGTTCATGTTTCTCACAACAAATAATCATCCAATATTAATCAAAGATACATAATAACCGAATTAAACAACTACACACTAGACATAATTAAAGAAAGAAACAATACTATAGAATATAAAGAAATCGAAATCACAACATTAAAACCAACAAATAATGGTAAGGAAAAATAAAATAAAATAAACAATCAACCAAAATAAATTTTTATATGAAAGGAAACTTTATAAAATAAAAGAAGAGTTTTATAACTGTATAAAATATAAACTAGAGCAATTGATTGCATTATTAGCCATCCTAAGGTCCATTTATATAGTGAGGGAATAATCCTAATCCTATTTGAAGTAAAAGTCTAGTTACAATAGGAATAAGATTCTTAAATACTAATATTTATCCAATAATACTTCTTCATAATTATCTTACGTTGGTGACTTGGTTGCTAACTCAACTTTGCCAACTCATCAAAGTTTTTTTTTTCTTTTTTTTTTCCCTAGCAAATATCTTCCAAAAAGGCTTTAATTAATTTCTTTAATTATCCTTGTAGTAATCCCCCTTTGACTAGGACTATGACTTTTTCTAATTTAATGCTAACTTTGGAATGACTTTCAACCCATCAAATGAACTTTGATTTTGATAATGTTGGAGATTCTGGATAGCTTTTAATGTCCCCTACAACTTTAAAGGCCACTTTTGTCACGACCCTTTTTATATTTTTTAACCGAAAATCACTATAAATTTTTTTTCGCATTTTTCCTTTCCTTACCCGGTTGTGAACAAACTCACCACTACACAGTTGGGCTATGAGGCAGTAATAATCATTCTTTACCATTCGTTTTCCAAATAATTCAAAAGTATTGTTATATCTCCAAATATTAAGTGGTATGTTCATACATACTAAATGTTATGACATTTACCTCCCCCATATTACAAATTCAAATGATCATTGTGCTTTTACAATTGTTTAGATATAAAAAGAATCTCTGTGTATATACCTCTGGGTGATGGAGATGCAGCGGATGTCTCAACAAAATGCCCCAGTCCTCACTGGGCCACTTTGTACGCTCTGTAGAGGGGGAAAGTAGAGAGGAATGAGCAACCACATGCTCAGTAAGGCTATAATGTAAGCATGGTAGATAACTACTCTATCTACATGCTAATAGTGCTATGCATAAATCATTTATAATTAAAGCATGAGGAAAATAAAACTATGCCATATGCATATACATATATCATATATTTAAATCATGGAAATTGACATATAAAACATTGTAAAATAATCATGTCCAAATCATCTCATGCTCATCACTCGTCAAATCTCATAGAAAATGGCAATTCATTTAAGAAACATCCTTTTGAAATCACATCTCTTTCTCAAATATACACAATCCCATCACAATTCATTTTCTCAATCACAGACATCATTACCATTTCACAAATCAAATCCCACAAGGCTCGACCCCTCTCTAGGGTCTACCCTAGATAGTCAAAATCACACTCAAGTATCAAGACCATGTGGTATTAGGTAATAAGCAATGAGACAGGTCACTATATCTCGACTGACTATGTTGGCCAACTATATCGTAAATCATCCTAGGCCACATGGATCCCGGTGTTTGAGGTATCATGCTGGAACAAAGGTGGGTTAGTTCTTCGCCAGACTTTTCTCATAGTATCTCAACCACGCGGTACATCGTACTCCATATGATATACTCAGTACATCGTACTTCGTGGACCCATAACATGATTGGGGATGCCTGCAGTAGGTCTTATCTACCACATACCGAGTGAAACCTCTGGTCTCAAGTGCACATGGGAGTACTCTTAATACTAGGTCTTAGCCCCTCATGGCCTTGCTCACCCTTGTTGGTTTTCTTGATTCAGGTCCTAGCCCCTCACCCCACTTAAGAGGTCTATTAGGCCTATTGGGTTCCCTGAATGGATTAGTGTCAGGTCCTAGTCCCTCACCCTCACCCCACTCAAGAGGTCTGTTGTGAAACCCGGATTTTTCCCACTATGTTCATTATTTGGGACCATAAATTAAATTAAAGGGATTTAAATCGTTGGACGAAAGATACGAAATTTAAATGAGAAAAGATAGTGAGTCCGAGAAGGAAAATCGGTCTAAATTATTCCCGAACGTGTAGAAGGGTAAAATGGTTAAAAGATCCTAATTTCGGTGTAAATTCGATGAAGAAATTTCATTAAAAATATGGATTTAGGAAATCTTGATCGATAAAGAAGAAATTTTGAAATTTCGAGTCCAATTGGTCAAGATACGAAGATATTACGAATTTTCGTAATTTTCGCTCGAGACATTATCCCAAAAATATGCGAAAAATACACCGAAATGATTAAAATAAATTTAATTAATTAAATAAATTAATTAATAAAATATAATATGTGATATTTTGTACAATTTATTATATTTTATTTCATTAAAATAAAATATAATAAATATAATATAATAAAATAATAATAAGTTTAAAAAAAAACGAAAACGAAACTCTGTCGCGCGAAACAGAGTCGGCGACAGAGAGGAAACCAGGAGCAGAGGCAGCAAGGGTGTCACGACCCAAACTACCCAAAAATCAGAGTTAATTTTTCGTGTTTTTGTTTATTTATTTTCTTATATTATATTCTTACCTATCCTCGAATCGTGACCAACACTCCAAAATAATTGGGCTGTTCGTCAATGCCAGTCCCACCATACACCTACCCTAATACTTATTTCTTCTCCAGTCATTTATAATTGTTTATACTATTTATACATCCCCTAAAGTTACTTACTAACATGTTACTGTGCTATGCTTATGTAGATACAGTATGTACAAGTGTATATATACCTTATGTTGATGGGCAGCAGCGGATATCCAGAATGCAGTTCTGAGTCGTCGCAACTTCAACTGGAGATTATCTGTGGGAGAAAATGAAAGGGGTGAGCACATCAAGCTCAGTAAGGCAATCCTACGAACAAGTAGGTAACCATACTACCTACATGAACGTAGTGCCATGCATAAACCACCCTTTCTCCACACATTTTAAAACAATGCTATGCATTATGATGAAATGTAAAACACATTTGCACGAAAAATCAACATGCAATTATTATAAATCATTTCTTTCTCAATAAAGATTTTCACAATTAAGTCAGGACTCGACCCCTCATGCGGGTGATCCTGACTCAAACAAAACCATGAAAACGGTTTACATTCACGCATGGGTTTGAAAAGCATGGAAATACCGTCATGCATATTTAATTTAAAACCCAGTTTAAATCATCATAAAAGTCATCAACATGCGAGACTAGGCAACGTCTGTATATAGGTAAATAGCTAGGACTATGGCCATATCTGTCCTCGGGAGTTCCTCAGCTACACGGATCCTAGTGTGCGGGTTCTCACCATGATCGGGAACCGCCCGGGGGTAGGTCAATCCATCCCGTCAGTCTTATCCGATTTCATGCATTCGAAGATGCTAATGTATAATATCGTGATGGCCAACCCCTGCCCGGCCAACCCCTGCCATCGGCCATGGCCACCCCTCTTGGGCCCACGCACAACGATGGTGGTCTAACAACGGGTGGTCCAACAACGTCAACAAGTCCAACGTATCACGAAGATACCACATGGTACATCGTACTCCATGCTACTTGCACGGTACATCGTACTCCGTGGACCAATATAATATCTCTATACTCGTGCCATGTCTCAAAACGCTCGTGCGGGCCAATTTAATCGGTGACACACAGTCTACCCGATGCTCCAAGCACGGCTCATCGCATGTTCTCATAAAAATCAGTGCGAGTGATTTTATTGTGACGGCCAACCCCTGCCCGGCCAACCCTTACCCGGCCAACCCCTGCCAACGGCCATGGCAACCCTTCTTAGGCCCATCGACAACGTTGGTGGTCAACAACGGGTGGTCCAACAACGGGTGGTGCAACAACGTCAATAAATCCAGTAAAACTAGTGCGAGCTAGGCTCAGCACTCTGTATATAAATCGTATGAAAATCTTATAAAATCTGGTGCGAGTTAAACTCCCGCACCCTGTCATGAAAATCATGTAAAATCTGGTGCGAGTTAGACTCTAGCACCGTGTCACGCAAAAGCATGTGAAATCTGGTGCGAGTTATACTCTAGCACCTATGCTTGTAAAACTCTAGTGCGAGCTCTCGCTCCAGCACTAATGCATGCATCACGCAAATCAAACATCGTGCGAGCTGAGCTCTAGCACGTCACATGTAAATAAAAACATGTAGGCGACTCGGTTATTTCCAAATAGTTTTCATAGAAATCACATCAATTAAGATATGCAATGATATGCATTTTTCTTTAAAAGTGAGCCAGCCTACTCATGCATGTGTTGAAATACCTCCAGAATGAGCAGGAACATTTTGTTCTTGCTCCTCCCAATTTTTCATAAATTTTTAGAATTTTACCCTTAGCAAGGGTATTTTAGTAATTTGCCCATTCGGGGCACTAAAATTATTAATTGACCTCTAGACCCTTCAGAATACTTTAAAGGACTGCATATGAATTTAAAATTACGTAAAGTTACCTCTAGCAGTCCGCAAAATTCCCTTACCTCGATTCTCGTCGAGTCTGACCTTTTCCATTGATGTCACGTCGCGCAGTCCGTTATGCTCCCAATCAAATGCCCGGAACTGCGTATTAATTTTCCTCAGGTCAGATATTATGCAATTTAATCATATTTAATACTTTCTGGGCTTAATTTAAATCTTTGGGCCCATTTACTCTTATTGGGCCCGATTGCACTTTAATGGGCCTTAATCGGCCTTAAGCCCGTTTTCCACTTAATTTTTACTTTATCGAGGCCTATTGGGCTCATTGGGCCCACTAATAATTTATTGGGCCTCGTTCTAGCTCTCGAATTGCTAAATTTATTATTTACGATAATTTATCTAATTTTTCATATTTTAATTCAATTTATGCGGAATTTAAATTTATATCACGCATAACGATGTAAATTGTCATAAATAATGGTCACTCACCCGAGATTCCATGCTAGTACGCAAATCGAGGCTATCTCGAGCCCTCGGTGGATGCCAATCGTCGAGCTACACAATTAATTACATTTTCGGGTAAACTTTTCGGTCGAAAATTAATTAAATAAAATATTTCAAAATTTAAATCGGTCAATTCGACCGTTTACCGACTTACCCGAAGCTCGATTGCATCACGGGATTTTTCCCCGATTTTCCTCTTTTTCTTTTTCCCTTTTTCTCCCTTTTTTCCTCTCTTTTTGGCTGAACCGGTTCGGACCGGTTCAGACCGCCGGTTCAGCTCGGTCCGGTTCGGTTCACTTTTGGCCGGTTCAGGTCGGTTCAACCGGTTCAACCCCAAATTGCTCATTTCGACGCCGTCCGGCCGGTTCCCGGCGCGATTCAGGTGTCGATCGACGCGTAATCACGTGGGCTTCAATTATCGGGCCTCGGGGCTGGTCGAATCGGCGCCGATGGCCGCCGATCGCAGCTTCTCCCCCGCGGCCTCTCCTCCTTCGATCCGACGAATTCCGACGGTTTCGCCGGCCGGTACTGGTCTCAAAAGGACCGGCTCTTCTCCCCGGTCACGTCGGTACCCGCCGATCGCCCCCAGCTGCCGTGGATCGCCGGCACCGACTCCGTTTTTCCCCGTGGCTTCTCTTCCTCCGTTCGCCGTTTTTCGGTCTCCTTTAGGCGCGTCGCCGGCGCCGATGGATTCGCCGGCCTCTCCTCTAGCTGATCGGCCCCTCGTCGGAGGCCGTCGGTGCCCGATGGCCGTGGGTCGGTCGGCCACGCGCGGCAGCTTCTTCTTCTCTGTTTTTCTGCTTCATTTTCTCTCTCCCCGATGGTTTTCCAATTTCTCTCTTTTTTTTTTTGTTTTATCATTTTTATTATTATTATTTTTATTTATTTTAATTATTTTACTATTCATTAAAATACATTAAAATACCCAAAATATCACTTAAAATTATTATTTTATTCTAATTTAATTAATTTAATTTTATTTAATTTATTTATTATATTTTAACCTCTTTTTCGGGTATAATTTCTCCGTATTTTCGGGATGTTGTCCCGGGTAACTTTTCGGTATATTTTTCGATTATTTTCGGGATTATTTTTTCGAACTAAAAATTCTGATTAATCCCGATTAATTCCAATAAATTAATATCTTGATCAATTTAACCCAAAATAAATTTATTTCACTTTATTGACCAAAATTTCTTAAATCCATATTTTTAATTAAATTTCCTTATCAAAATTATACCGGCTTTCGGTCTTTACCATTTTGCCCTTTATACGTGTTCGGGATTAATTTAACCCGACCTTCCTTCATACTTCCCCCCATCTTTTCTTATTTAATTTCCGTATTTTAATTAAATTCGGGTCTTACAAAGGGAGTCGAGCTCCCATCTGTTCACCGAAGGAGCCCGACGAATGGACCAGAGGGGTGACCAAGCCTCGCCGGCGTCGAAAGAGGGAGAAGAAACGGTGACCGGCGAGAGAAAGAGAGAGAAAGGGAGAAACCGAGAGAAAAGAGAGGAGAGAGAGATCGACGACCGAGGAGGGGAGGAACGAACCACCACCGGCCAGAGGGGACCTCTGCGACGCTGATCCAGACGCAGATCGGCCTGAAACATCGCCGAATGGCGCGAGAAAAATTTGGTGCCACCGCCGGAGGAGAGAAGAGGCTGGACCGGCCACTTTCCGGCGAGCTTTGGCGAAGCCGACCACAGATCCATGCATCGGACTACCCAGTGAACAAGCTGGAGGCAAAAGCCGACAGAGAATCGGTCGGAAAAGCCCCGAACGACGAGGGAGAAGTTGAACCGGAACTGAACCGGACTGAACCGGACCGGTCTGAACCGGTCTGAACCGGACCGAACCGGTTCAGCCAAGAAAGAGAGGGAAAAAGGAGAAAAAGGGAAGAAAAAGAGAAAAAGGAAAAAGGAAAAATTTTCGAGGATACACCGGACTTCGGGTAAGTCGGTAAGAGGTCAAAAGTGACCGATTTAATTTTCGAGAAATGTATTTAAATTATATTTGATCAAACATTTACCCGGAATTAAATATATAAATTGTGCAGTTCGATGATAAATCGCGTACGTGAGCCGATCGAACTTCGATTTGCACACTATCGTAAAATCTCGGGTAAGTAAAGCTCATTTACGACACCATCTATGTAATTATTGCGCATTAAAAGTTTATTTTACGAGTTACGGATTAAATTACGCATTTAGTGGATTAAATCAAGATTTTTAATTAAATTGTCGTAAATGATATACGGCCATTCAAAGAGTTTAGAAAAAGGCCCAATAAGTTTTGATGAGCCCAGTGAGCCCAATAGGCCTTGATGAAAGAATTAATAAGTGGAAACGGGCTTAAAACGAATTAAGGCCCATTAAGGTGCAATCGGGCCCAATAAGAGAGAAATTTGCCCAATTAGAGAAACCGACAATAGTAAAGATGAGAAAATATTTATTGAGTTAAATACGATTAAATCGAGGTTTCTACCGATAAAACCGAGCAAAAAGAGTAAAATCGATCAAAAGTCAACTTTTGGTCAAAGATTCGATAAAATCATATATTTGGATATGTTGAAATGAATTTAAGCCATATGTGATAAATTGAACTTGTTTTGCAGCAGCTCGGTCTATCGACACATTTTACGAGGTAAATTCAAGCATCGAGGAAAGTGTTCTACATCAGTCGCTAAGAGGTAAGGGATATAATTTAGAGTAGCGTTAGTGCTCCACCTACCTTACCAATGACTTGATGTATGTTAGTTGAATGGGATTTTATGAAATATGCTGCAATGCCTTAGAAACTGAAACTAAACTGTTTCCCGAGTTTTACAACGTGTTTGCTACATGCATGAGATACATTTTACTTCACATGTTTATGAAAATGTGATTTTTCAATATGAAAAAGAAAACATGGTTTCGTTTCATGAAATGACGGGGAAGAGCCCTGAGAATGCTTTACCAAAGCAATGTTTTCACAATACGGGTTAAAATCCCGAAACAGCTTTTAAGCTATATTTTCACAGTACGAGTATGAGTCCCAAGAATTGACTTTGATAACTATGCTTTCCATATTTACACGGGCTAGAGTCCCGCAATGATTTATGAAAACTATGTTTTCTATGAAAAACGGGCTAGAGTCCCGTAATGATTTATGAAAAATGGGTTAGAGTCCCGTAACGATTTTAATACACGGGTATGAGGCCCGAAATGATTTTGATAAATTGGGTAAGAGGCCCAAAATGATTTTTGTGGGGTAAAAAGGCATGATATGACGATAGTCAGAGGATCTGGGGTCGATCTCGTATGGAGACGATCGAGGATCTACCTAGCCGACGGCCAGAGAACGAGCAGGCTCTGACTTGATATGAGAAACGTGCGTATAGACCACACTTGGTGATGCACGTGAGTTCATGCATATAGTCCCCATTTTGTGGTGCACGAGAGATAGGGCAGCGTACGACCCTGATCCAGTCCTACGGCTCCCCTGTACTATGACCATGAGTACCCATGATTTTGTCCTACGGGACCAGATGTATGATGTCCTTCGGGACTAGTATATGACACGATTGCCTGACCCTACACGATGAATTGACGGAATGATATATATATGTTTTCGTACATTTCATGCTACCTGTTTTATGATTTTATTGAGCACATATTTTTATGATGAGATTTTAAAGGTAGCTATGAGTATGTTTTATGAGATGTGCATATGACAATACGATTTCATTTCCAAAGTGATAAGCATGTTATGGTATGCATGATTTAGTTTTGAGATGCTTTTTACATGTTTACACGACGTGATATGCATACTATATATGAGTTTTACTAAAAGGATGCATGATGTGTAAACTTATGATTTAAGCATGTTTTTACTGCTTTTATGAAATGTAAGCATCTCTACTCCAGTACATGTTTATGCTGATTTGTAAAACCATGCGTTTTACCATGTTTTGAGTATTTAAAGCTATTTTAAATGTATCTCTTACTGAGTCTGAAAAACTCACCCCCCTCCTCTCCATCTCCCAGATTATCTATAGCGAGTCTACTGCACATATGAGACTGTGGTCGTTGACAAGGTAGTCCGACCTTTCATCGGATAGTTTGTAACCTTGAGGTACAGTCTTACTTATATTCCAGACATGTGATACATAATAGACACTATTGTATATAATAGTCGGGATGTAATAGTTGTAAATGATTTTATATATACAGAATGTATGTAATGTAACGAGATCCTGAAAAATGAAAAAGATTTTAAATTTAGACATGGACAGGAAAACAACATAGTTAATGGATAAAAAGTTTAAATTAGCCCCATTTTTCCGTGCTTCCGGGGCGTGACATCTGTTAGGCATGTTGGTTTCCCTGAACACCAATCTGTATTACCTTCACCACGGCATCATATAAACCACAGTGTGAAAACCTGTGTGAGCTATGCTCTAGCGCGAATTCATTCATCATAAACAAATCACCTCGTACGAGCAATGCTCTAGTATGACATTTATACATAAAACAAGGAGAAAACCACGTACGAGTATAACTCCAATACGGTTATATGCATAAGAAATCCATTCAAAACCCACGTACGAGCAAAAGCTCTAGTACGACTTATAAAACATCACCACAATTCAAATCAAAGTGCGAGCTAAGTTCCAGTACGTTTCATACATGTGAAAACATCAATATTTAGTGCAAGCTAGGCTCCAGCACGGTTGAATTCACATAAACAGGATAGGTGGGTCATAAAACAACCAAAACATTCACAACCCATGCTTAACACCTCACATGTGCTATCTCACAAAACGTTCAAACATTTGCCAGCCTATCAGTCATTTTGCTTAAAAACAAAGCAATGTGTTTTGTGAAAACATTCAAAACACGTGATTTCCCACTTCTTTACAATACCATTTCAAACAACCAAATCTCATACGAATACTCGAAACAATTTCCACACATTGTCAAACATATTTCTATATACTCGTGCACATTTCCAAAGCCCTATATGTCATGACCCAAATAACCTAAAATCACTACAAATTTTTTATTTTTCGATTATTATTTAATTCTTACCTTTCTCTCATCGTGACCATCTTACCAAACAGTTGGGCTATGATTTGGTCTTAGTCGCCTCTTACCTATTTACCATTCCATTTCCATAATCACATTCACATATCAGAGTTTACTATCTTTTGACTTTAACTAAATACATACACAATGGTATTTACATAACCTTACATCCCCGACATCATATACGTTTACAGTACTGTGCATTTACATATTTAAATACAAAACCATACAAATGTGTATACCTGTTTCTCAATAGGAAGTAGCAGATACCACGAATGCAAGTCATCAGCCGCTCGCTAACTACTACAAGTGCTCTGAAAAAATGGGAAAATAAGGGGGGGTGAGAAAACCACGCGCTCAGTAAGGCAATTATGCAAGTAAGTAGATAGCTCCACTATCTACATGCTCATAATGCCATACCTTTAAAATCAATATCTTTTCATTAAAATCTCAAGCACAAAATCATATATGTCATCAATGGCTTAGTTTATAAAATTGTTCGTGCATATATAAATCATACAATTTATGCATCAATGGCATTTTATGTGACATCATTAAATCATACATAACATGAGGTAAATCAAGATCATGCAATGTAAAACAAATTATGAGAAACAATTCTTTTCATGAATTTAG
The DNA here is from genome assembly GCA_033439115.1 of Firmiana major. NCBI lineage: Eukaryota > Viridiplantae > Streptophyta > Magnoliopsida > Malvales > Malvaceae > Firmiana > Firmiana major. Next base: position 38,461,916 of record CM065902.1, read on the forward strand.
GATTAACGCACGGAAAACTCTTCATGCTACTGCATTTAAATCGCTTCATTAAAGCTGCAGTTTAAAATAACCCCAGGGGTTAAGCATCTCATAAAAATTAATTAAAACATTTTGTTATAAAATTCTGTTAAAAAATCACGTCTCAGTATAAATCACAAAATCGAGGGCCTGACCCCTCCCTCTGGTCTACCCTGGTCTATCGAGACCACAAGTTATATCATGTGAGACATGTAGGTGACTATATCGTAACATCAAGGACTATGGCAATAACCTAGTGATCCCTGGCTACAGGTACCTAGTGTTCGGGGTATCACACCTGAAACAGAGGTGGGTCAATCCTACCGCCAGAAAAACATAACATCAAGATTGCGAGGGCAAGGTTTGCTGCTTCATGGCTAATGTCACTCCACTCCAACAATCCCCACGGTACAGCGTACCCCATGTGATATACACAGTACAATGTACTCTGTGAACCCAATCTCAATCAGGGGGTGCCTGCAAAAGGTCTTATCCACCCATACCAAATATGTCTCAATATGCACGTGTGGCATATCATCTCTCTGTGACACACAGTGTACAGGAGTTTGCAACACGGCTATATGCATGTCATATAAATCCCTGTGTGAACGAAGCTCTAGCACATCTCCATGCATATTCATGATATCTAAAAATCTTGTACGAGCGATGCTCTAGCACGGTTTCATAAAAATTAGTAAAATCTATGTACGAGTAACACTCCAGTACGACTTTAAAATGAGTTATAAATCGATATAAAACTTCGTGCTAGCAAGCTCCAGCACGGTGTTATGCATCAATAAATCAAATCTCATGCGAGTTACACTCCAGCACGGTTTATGCATAAATAAATCAAATCTCGTGCGAGTTACACTCCAACACGGCTTTTATGCAATTACCATATCAAAACAGGATGCGAGCTAAACTCCAGCACCTCTCATGCATGTCACAATAATAAAAATCTGTGCGAGCAACCGCTTTAGCACATTTTATGCACACTCACAAACGCAGATATAGTGCGAGCTATGCGCCAGCACTATCTGTTTCCATATAAACTTGATAGTTTGCCCATTTTCAAAATAATTTTAATTTAAATCTTAAGAACACTTACGTAGTGTTATATTGTGAAATTTATGCAACTACTGGCCGATCTATCGATTTGCTTTGCTTAAAAACCAAGAAAATTCCTTAAATCAGATATTACTTAAATCATGCATTTCATGCATGTCATGTTTTCACCATCCTTAGGTGAATTTCCCTCAATAGGGGTAAAATAGCCTTTTCCTATTTCGAGTCCTTAAAATCTTTAAATTTATTTCTAGGACCTTTATACATATTCAGTGTATACATACATATTCAGTGTATACAAAAGCTATTAAAATATGGGCAGCTACCTCTAGCTACTCACATAATTCCCTTACCTCATTTTTTCTGTACAGTCTGACCTTTTACTAATGTCTCGTCATGCAGTCCGATTTGCTTCGAATCCAATCTCTGAAACCGTGGATAAATATTCATCAAGTCAAATACAATACAATTAATTGTATTTCATATTTTCTGGGCTTAATTTAAATCATTGGGCTCGTTTACCCATATTGGGCCTGATTGCACCATAATGGTCTTAATCGGCCTTAAGCCCGTTTTCCATTCACAATTCACATCATCGAGGCCTATTTGGCTCGTTGGGCCCACCAGTATTTATTGAGCCTCATTCTAAATTCCCGGATAGCTTAATGAATTATTTACGACAATATAACTCTAATTTCAGGATATAATTCATTTGATGCGAAATTTAAATCCGTAATTTATGTGATAATTTCTAACATGCATAACGATGCAAAATTATCGTAAATAAGGGTTACTTACTCGAGATTCCAGGATAGTACGCAAATCGAGGCTAACTCGAGTCCTCGTTTGACGTCAATTGTCGAGCTACACAATTAAATATTTTTTCGGGTAAACTTCCAGTCGAATATTAAACAAATTAAATATTCCAAAAATTTAAATCGATCAATTTCGACCGCTTACCGACTTACCCGTAGCTCGATTGCATCATTGGGCTTTTTCCCCAATTGTTCCTCTTTTTCTTTTTCCCTTTTTCATTTTCTTTTCTTTTCTTTCTTTTCTTTTTGGCTGAACCGATCCAGTCCGGTTAAGCCCAGTTCAGACTGGTTTGGTTCAGTCGGTTCAGTCCGATTCGGCATGTTCAGGGCTTCGTCGGCCAGTTCTCCACCCGTTTTCACTGCCTGCAGCTTTGCGGGATCATCCGATGCACGGATCTGGGGTCGGTTTGGTCCGAGGTGGCCGAAAAGTGGTCGGTCTGGCTCTTCTCTCCACGACGTCGGTGCCTTTTGTCTTTCTTGCTGTTTTCGGTGCTAGCTGTCGTCCCACCGGCCGATTCAGTCGCTGATCGATCGGTCTTCGCGTGGGCTTCCTTCGGTTGGTGGTGGTCGGGCCTGAATCAGCGCCGGTCGCTGAGAAATTCTCTTCTCTTCTCATTTCTCTCTCTTCATCTGACGTTTCTCTCGTCGTCCGTGCTACCTTCATCCTCTACCATCGCCGACGAGGCTTGACAGGGCTTCCTCGGTGGCCTCCTGGTCGTCGGTGGTCTCCGTCCGTCGGTGGAGGCAGAGGGCTCCCTCGTTTTGTTTCGTTTTCTACAAAATCGCAATTTTCGCGATTCTGTGTAAAAAAAATTTATTTTATTTTTTTATTTTATTTAGAATTTATTTTTATTATTATTTTAATCATTATAATATTATTAAAAATCCAAAATATCTAAAAAATATATTATTTTATTCATTTAATCAATAAATGAATTTATCAGTATTATTTCGTATTTTCGGTATAATTTTTCAATATTTTCAGGATTATTTTTCGATGTAAAAATTTTGGTTTATTCCAATAAATTCATATCCTGATCAATTTAACCCGAAATTTAACTATTTCTTTGTTATTCATTAAGATTTCTCAATCCCATATTCTTAATGAAATTTTCTTGTCACGATAAATACCGAATTTCGATCTTTTGACCGTTTTACCGTTGCACGTGTTCGGGACTACCATTTCAATCCTTCAGTTGATCTTTTCTCATTTCGTGTTTAAAATAAAATCGGGTCTTACAATCCCCCCTACTTCAGAAATTTGATCCTCCAAATTAGAACCAAGTCAAATGGGTCCATAAACTACTCTAAGTACGTCTATCGCATCATACTCTTTAATTCTCATGTGACTTTTTCGGGAGTGTAATACTATCAACGGACTTGACTAGGGAGATCATCTTAAACCTCAACACTTTCTCCTTCCGTCTAATAACCGAATTGATTTTGCAACATACATTATACTTTCATTGAGCTAAGCTGTCGGAGCTCATATCCAATCACATATGCTGGGTCCGGATAAGTTTTTCGAAACATCATAAGATGGGACACATTGTGGATGCCTACTTATTCAAGTGGTAACGCCAACTGTCACGACCCAAATTACCTAAAATCAGAGTAAATTTTCCGCTTTCATTTTATTATTTAAGTCTTACCTTTCTCTCATCATGACCATCCTACAAACAGTTGGGCTATGATTTGGTGTTAGTCACCTCTCACCTATTTACCATTCCATTTCCATAATCATATTCATATATCAGATTTTCCTATCTTTTGACTTTAACTAAATACATACACAATGGTATTTATAACTCTACATCCCCGACATCATATTCGTCTATAGTACTGTGCATTACATATTTAGATACAAATCTATACAAATGTGTATACCTGTCTCTCGATGGGAAGCAGCAGATACCCAGAATGCAAGTCCTCAGTTGCTTACTAATTACAGTGAGTGCTCTGAAAAGATGAGAAAGTAAGGGGGTGAGCAAACCACAGGCTCAATAAGGCAATTATGCAAGTAAGTAGATAGCTCCACTATCTACATGCTCATAATGCCACGCCCTTAAATCCATTTCTTTTCATTTAAAATTTCATGTACAAATCATTCATATTTCAATGCCATAGTTTATCAAAACTATTTGTGCATATAGAAATCATATAATTCATGCATCAAAGGCATTTTATGTGACATCATTAAATCATAATGAGCATGAAGTAAATCCAGATCATGCATTCTTTCATGTCATGTAAGACAAATCATAAATTGAAATGAAAGCATAGAAAACATCGTCATGCTGCTGCATTCAAATCATTTCATTAAAACTAGGAATAAAATAACCACATCTGGGTCAATTATCTCATAAGTAAATCTCAATTTCATAAAATAATTCATTAAACTTCTTTATAAAACTTCGGTTATAAAACCATCCTTCCTTCAGGGTCACATATCATAAAATCATAAAATCGGGGGCCTGGCCCCTCCCTCGGGTCTACCCTGGTCTATCGACCAATAGTTATATCATGTGTCACGACCCGAATTACCTAAAAATCAGAGTAAATTTTTCGTTTTTTTCATTTATTATTTAATTCTTAACTTTCTCTCGTCGTGACCATCCTACAACACAGTTGGGCTATGATTCGGTGTTAGTCACCTCACACTATTTAACATTTCATTCCCATAATCATATATCAGAGTCTACTATCCTTTTGACTTTAAATAAACACATACCCAATGGTATTTGCATGACTCTACATCCCCGACATCATATCCATTTACAGTACTGTGCATTACATATTTAGATACAAAACCATACAAATGTGTATACCTGTCTCTCGATGGGAAGCAGCAAGCAGCGGATATTAAGCATGCAAGTCCTCAGCCGCTCAATAATTATTACAAGTACTCTGAAAAGATGGGAAAATAAGGGGGGTGAGCAAACCACACGCTCAGTAAGGCAATTATGCAAGTAAGTAGATAGCTCCACTATCTACATGCTCATAATGCCATGCCCTTAAATCCATTTCTTTTCATTTCAAAATTACACGCACAAAGTCATGCATATTCAATGCCATAGTTTATCCAAAACTATTTGTGCATATATAAATCATGTAACTCATGCATTCAAAGCATTTTATGTGACATCATTAAATCAATATTCAGCATGAATTAAATCAAAATCATGCATTACTTCATGCGATATAAAACAAATCGCGGGATATAATCATTTCATGAATTTATCATTTAAGCATGGAAAAGCACATCATGCTACTGCATTTAAATCATTTCATTAAAATTGCAGTAAAAACTAACCCTTCCGGGTCAATCATCTCATAAAACAATTCATTAAAATTCATTATAAAACTCGGTTATAAAACCACCCTTCTTTCAGGGTCACATTTCATAAAATCATCTGAAATCATCAAATCATCAAATCGGGGGCCTGACCCCTCCTTCGGGTCTACCCTGGTCTAACAGACCACAAGTTATATCATGTGAGACAAGGTAATTATCAGTAACATCGAGGACTATGGCCATATCCTAGTGATCCCTGGCAACACGGTACCTAGTGTGCGGGGTATCACACCTGAAACGGGAGGTGGGTCGTCCTACCCGCCAGAACAGCATAACACCAGGATTGCGAGGGCAAGGCTTGCTGCCTCGTGGCTAATGCCACTCCACTCCAACAATCCCCACGGTACAGCGTACTCCGCGTGACATACACGGTACAACGTACTCCGTGAACCCAAGCTCAATCAGGGGTGCCTGTAATAGGTCTTATCCACCCATATCATATCTGTCTCAGAGTGCACGTGTGAGCATATCATCTCACTGTGACACACAGTCTACAGGAGGCTCCAACACGGCTATATGCATGCAATATAAATCCCTGTGCGAGCGAAGCTCAAGCACGGCTCCATGCATATTCATGATATCTGAAAATCTCGTGCGAGCGAAGCTCTAGCACGGTTTCATAAAAATCAGTGAAATCTGCGTACGAGCAGCGCTCAAGTACGACTTAAACTGATTATAATTTCATGTAAATTCCACGTACGAGCAGCGCTCAAGTACGACTTAAACTGATTATAATTTCATGTAAATTCCACGTACGAGCAACGCTCTAGTACGGATATGTATATAAATTCAGTGAAAACCTCGTACGAGAAAAACTCCAGTACGACATTCAAATGAATTATGAAAACCATATAAAACTTTGTGCGAGCAACGCTCCAGCACAAATGAATGCTCAAGTAAATCAAATCTCGTGCGAGTTATACTCCAGCACGGCTTTATGCAATATTAAATCAAAACAGGATGCGAGCTAAGCTCCAGCATCTCTCATGCCTGTCAAATCATTAAAAGTAGTGCGAGTAATCGCTCCAGCACTATTTTATGCATACCACGTCAAAACAAATCAAAACATGTCAAAACATGTCAAAACAGAGTGCGAGCTAGGCTCCAGCAGCTCTCATTTCACAATATTAAAAATCAGTGCGAGCACCATGCTCTAGCACATTTCATGCATATGATGTCACAAGTCGGTGCGAGCAATTGCTCAAGCACATTTATGCACATTCACAAAAGCAGATATAGTGCGAACTACGTGTCGGCACTATCTGTTTCCATATAAACTTGATAGTTGGCCGTTTTCCAAAGAAATTTCCATTTAATTATTAATAACACCTACGTAGTGTTAATTTGGGAAACTTATGCAATTATTGGCCAATCTATCGATTTACTTTGATTAAAACCAATCAAATCTTTAATTCGGAAAATTCCTTAAATCATGCATTTCATGCATGTCATGCTTTCACCATCCTTAGGTGAACTTCCCTCAATAGGGGTAAAATAGTCTTTTCACCTATTTCGATCCTCAAAATTATTTAAACCACTTTTAGGATCTTTATACATCATCAAGGCATACATACATATTCAGTGTACAGAACACTATTAAAATACGCGTAGTTACCTCTAGCTACTCACACAATTCCCTTACCTCATTTTTCTGTACAGTCTGACCTTTCCCACTGATGTCTTGTCACGCAGTCCGATTTGCTCCGAATCCAAATCAAATCTCCGGAACTGCGGATACACATTCATCAGGTCAAATACAATACAATTTAATGTATTTCATAATTTTCTGGGCTTAATTTTAAATCATTGGGCCCGTTTCTCATATTGGGCCCGATTGCACCTTAATGGGCCTTAATCGGCCTTAAGCCTGTTTACCAAAATTTATCGAGGCCTATTGGGCTCATTGGGCCATCAGTATTTATTTAGCCTCATTCTAAATTCTCAGATATCTCAATTTAATATTTACGACAATTTATCCAATTTTCCAGAATTTAATTCATTTATGCGGAAATTAAATCCATAATTTATGCGTTAAATATCAATCACGCATAATGATGAAAAATTGTCGTAAATAAGGGTTACTTACCCGAGATTCCATGATAGTATGTGAATCGAGGCTGTCTCGAGCTCTCGATTGATGCCAATTGTCGAGCTACACAATTTAATATATTTTTCCGGGTAAATTTCCAGTCGGAATTAATTAAATTAATTATTCAGAAAATTAAATCGGTCAATTTGACCGCTTACCGACTTACCCGAAGCTCGATTGCATCACTGGAATTTTCCCCAATTTTTTCTCTTTTTCTTTTTCCCTTTTTCTTCCTTTTTTCCCTCTCTTTTTGGCTGAACCGGTCCGGTCCGGTTCAACCCGGTTCGGACCGCCGGTTCGGTCTGGTCCGGTTTGGCTGGTTCTGTCCGGTTCGGCCGGTCCAGGCTCCCTTTGGTCGTGCCGGCGCCGTCCGGCCGGTTCCCGGTGTGATTCCGGTGCCGTTCGGCCCGCCATGGCGTGGGCTCGATAAATCGGGCCTCGGCTGGGGTCGAATCGGCGCCATCGTCGGCGAAACCAGTTTTCTCTCCCGCGGCCTCACTCCATTGATCTGGCGTTTTCCGGCCGCCTGGCCGCGCGTCGATGCCACCGGTGGGTTCTCCTGAGGTCGGTCGACCTTCGCCGACCCTCGCCTGGGGCCCTTGGCCGCCGGTGACCGTCGGACGGAGGGATCTCCCTCGGTTCGCTTTTCGGCTTCCATTTCTTCTCTGTTTCAATTCGCGTTTTTTTTTATTTATTTATTTATTTATTTAATTTTATTATTATTTTAATCAATAAAATAATAGTATTTTGTCAAAAATATCTTCAAAAATTAATATTTAATTCAGTTAATCAATAAATGAATTTCTCGGTATTATTTCGACTTTCCGGTATATTTTTCGATTATTTTCGAGATTATTTTTCGATACGAAAATCTCGGTTTATTCCAATAAATTCATATCTTGATCAATTTAACCCGGAATTTAATTATTTCTTCGTCATTGATCAAGATTTCTCATTTTCATATTTTTAATTAAATTTTCTTATCCCGATTAATACCGAATTTTGGTCTTTTGACCATTTTGCCCTTGCACGTATTCGGGAATACCATTTAAGTCCTTTTGCATTTTTAAATGCACTCGAAAATATCGGGTCTTACAATCTCCCCCACTTAAGAAATTTGGTCCTCCAAATTAGAACCAAGTAATATGAGTCCATAACAACTCCGGGTATGTCTATCGCATCATATACTGTCATCCTCAAGTGACCTTCTCCGGAGTGTAATACTACCATCATACTTAACTAGGGAGATCATCTTAACCCTCAACACTTTCTCTTTCCATTTTTAATAACCAACTCGATTTCATACATTACTCTTTCATTGAGCTAAACTGTTGGAGCTCATATCCGATCACATATATCGGATCCGGATATTATTTCTGAAGCATCATAAGATAGGACACATAGTGGATGCCTGTTTATTCAAGTGGTAATGCCAACCTACAGGTCTTACTTCCACTTGTCCAATATCTCTCTATCCGAATCTCGTTACGTCTTTATGACAAATAACTGTCAACTATAATGATTCACCCTCGGTGAATTCTAATGATTTCCTGTCTCTTGTCAGCATAGCTTTTTCTATCTGCTCTGAGGTGTTCTTAATCTCTCTCAAATCAACTGAACATACTCAGAGGTTTGTCTTACTAATTCGGGAACAATTTTCTATCTGTCACCCACTTCTCTTATCAAAGTCAGGGAACAACTCCCTACGGCCATACTAAGCCTCATATAATCTCATCCCGATACTCAAGTAACAACTATCATCACTGGCGAATTTGATTAGTAGCAACTGATCATCCCAGGAGCTCATAAAATCAATGGCACACGCTCTCATCACATCCTCCAGAACCTGTACAGTCCTCTCTGACTGACCATCTGTCTGAGGGTGGAAGCTGTGCTAACACACAATCAGGGTCCCATAGCTTCAAAAAACATATTCCCAGAAGTGGAAAGTGAAGCGGGAATCCCTATCTGATACCATGCTCACTGGAACGCTACACAATGTTTCACAATATTCCACACACATAAATCCGCCTATACACTTAGAGTATCTAGGGATTTTCATAACCAGAAGGTGGGTAACTAAATCAATCTATCAACTATCACCTAGATAGCCTCGTGATTCTTCCGGGTCCTCTATAACCCATCACAACTTCATGGTCACTTGTTCCCATTTCCATGTCAATATAGGTAGAGGCTGCAATAACTCTGCAGACTTCTAGTACTCTACCTTACTCTGCTGACATACGAGACACTTGCTATACAATCTCTACAATATCACTTTTCAAACCTGACCACCAATACCATTTTCAGAGATCTCGATATATTTATTATTTCTCGGATACACTGTATATCTCGAAGAGTGAGCTTCTGACAATAACACTATATCATCAACTGTGGTCCTGGGGAGCACTTATACTGTCTCTGAACCTCTGCAAGTTATCATCACTCACTGTGACCTCTGTCACTATCCCCTTCTGAATCTGACCCATACTATCGACACCAAGCCGATCATCACGCTAAGCCTGGCAAATCCGGTCACACAAATCCGGTTCTAACCTCAGGCTAGCTGTCACAAAACCACCGTCATCATCAGAAGGATCACATCACTACTGAGGTTCACAACTGTTCTTGCAGCTCACGCTCCCTGACCATCATATGTGATACCATCTCGAGGCTCTTTCTGTTCAAGGTATTAGCCATAATATTAGCCTTTCCTGGGTGGTACAATGTTCACAATCATAATCCTTAGAAGCTCTAACCCTCATGGTTATCTCATCCGACTCTTTCTGTGAAAACAGATACTCGGGGGTTTTTACGATTAGTGCATACCCAAAATTTCTTACCGTATAAGTGGTAGCGCCATACTTTCAGTGTAATCGCTACGGCTGCCAACTCTAAATAATGGGTCAGATAGTTTCTCTCACGTTCCTTGAATTGTCTGGATCCATAAACGACTATCTTCCCATTTTACATCAATACATAGCTCAATCCTTATTTGGAGGTATCCATACACACTGAAACCTCTTGAGCTGTTAGTTATGGTGAGAATACTTACGGTGGTCAGTTCATTACTCCAATATACCAAAACTTTACCGAAGCTACTTTCATATATATCATAACACTCGTATGAAATCTTTTTCCAAACGAGACGTGTCAACTGAGCAGCCCATTTCAAGAAACTCATAAAACCTTGTCTGTAAGGCAGTTTCCTGTTGCTACTCATACTCTTCCCTGGACTTCGAATACATCATAATATCATCATTAAAAACGATAACCCTATCGGTCCAGGTAAGGTTCAAATACCTTAACGTAGTTGAGTTCTACTCAATATTTCAATTTTTCATATACTTGACCTATGTACGCATAAACGTACAATGTCATTTCGAAATAGCTTTCGTTCAAGATACTAGCTCACGTCATTTCTTTCCTCTTATATTGACGGCTTTTTTTTTTTTTATAAAATTTTAATTTTTTTAAACTTTCATGATTAATCAAGTTCTATATTTCTTTATCGTACCAGCAAAGGTACCCAAATTTTAATGTATATATTATGACCGTCGAATTCAATCTATAGATTATGCGTGCGCTTCTAGACGCTGTCAAATCTTCAGGCAGGGAGATATTTTAAAATACCTTTATTAACCCTTTTGACTTGACCACATCAACTGGGTTTAGATATATCTACCCCTTATCTTGGTCGCAATCCATATACACTACCTATTAAAGATCTCCAGATTACTTTGCATATCAAGGACATCCTTACCTTGCATACATATCTTATTCCAATATATCTCCTTTAATATATCACTTATAACTAACTCTTTCATTACGTGTGAAAACTTACAATCCTTATACCCATATTCAGTTAGTGAAAATCAACTAACTATCATCATCATGCCTAAGGGTACAGGCTTCACATTTTTCACTAACTTATAAGCAACTGAAGGCGGTATAATTAAATGCGTGGCACCAGGATCAATTAAAATAATTATTTCATTATTCTTAACCAGTGTGGTATCTTCCACCACATCCTATGAAACATCAATAGTGTCCTGGTCCAAGGCATACACTCGCCCTCGTCCAACATCTTATTTTCGTGGTAACTACCACACATCTTACACTGTTCACACTGCTACTCTGTCATACTGTTACGTAGCAGGTCGGGGTCCTCAAATCACAATACCCCTCAAAAGTATTGAAATTGGATACACTGGGGTTTATCAATCAACTTACCCCATGATTTATCAGCTCAAAGCCTTTACCAAACTACCTTTTTCCCGTTCTGACATTCTTGTCATCCTCTATTCTCTTTTGTCTCAATTTCGGCCCTCACTACCTTTCTCAATCTCAGAGGCGTGCTACTCATGATCTTATTCACACAACTGTAGTCTGCGCACTGCCTCGGCATAGGTAGTGATATCTAACGGGCTAATCGGACTCTAATTGTTAATCTGAGTCCTTCCATGAACTTTCAAACATCTCGACTCTCACTGTTCATCGTGTCCGAGTCACATCTGCCCAGGAATATCAACTGAGTATCATACTCGTCAATCAACATGTTCCTCTGGGTCAGAGTAAATAATATCATCTGTAATTTTCCTTTAAAACAATATCCGGGATATTCTGTCACCGAAATTCATATAGAATTTTTTTTTCCATGTCCATTCTGGACGTCTAACTCTTCAAATGGGTCGAGCAAACTTCAATTAATGCTCCAACTCGCCCTCAAATCTCATACATATTCTGAGCAATTAGCTCGTAAAATATTCTCCACACTCCGCTCCAACTTCGCGAAGCGTGCCTCAATACTGTTTGATCTCTCTATCAGACTCTGTGGGGCATGCTCAACATCAGCCTCCACGTCAATCTCATCACGAGTTTCATGTGGCGACTCAATACAACTCTTGGGCCTACCTCTACGTCCTCGAGTTCGTGTACTCGCCTCTCAACCATAGCGGCTAACAGTCAATGAGTCTATTCTTGCATTTAAAAACCAAATTCTTAGCTGCACTTCCATCTCGATATACACAATTGTATCTAAATAATGCACAGTACATGGGGATGTAAACTTCCTTAACCACTAACACCGACTCATATCAGGCCAACTCAAGCTCTGATACCATTAAACCTGTCACGACCCGAATTACCTAAAAATCAGAGTAAATTTTTCGTTTTTTTCATTTATTATTTAATTCTTAACTTTCTCTCGTCGTGACCATCCTACAACACAGTTGGGCTATGATTCGGTGTTAGTCACCTCACACTATTTAACATTTCATTCCCATAATCATATATCAGAGTCTACTATCCTTTTGACTTTAAATAAACACATACCCAATGGTATTTGCATGACTCTACATCCCCGACATCATATCCATTTACAGTACTGTGCATTACATATTTAGATACAAAACCATACAAATGTGTATACCTGTCTCTCGATGGGAAGTAGCAAGCAGCGGATATTAAGCATGCAAGTCCTCAGCCGCTCAATAATTATTACAAGTACTCTGAAAAGATGGGAAAATAAGGGGGGTGAGCAAACCACACGCTCAGTAAGGCAATTATGCAAGTAAGTAGATAGCTCCACTATCTACATGCTCATAATGCCATGCCCTTAAATCCATTTCTTTTCATTTAAAATTACACGCACAAAGTCATGCATATTCAACGCCATAGTTTATCCAAAACTATTTGTGCATATATAAATCATGTAACTCATGCATTCAAAGCATTTTATGTGACATCATTAAATCAATATTCAGCATGAATTAAATCAAAATCATGCATTACTTCATGCGATATAAAACAAATCGCGGGATATAATCATTTCATGAATTTATCATTTAAGCATGGAAAAGCACATCATGCTACTGCATTTAAATCATTTCATTAAAATTGCAGTAAAAACTAACCCTTCCGGGTCAATCATCTCATAAAACAATTCATTAAAATTCATTATAAAACTCGGTTATAAAACCACCCTTCTTTCAGGGTCACATTTCATAAAATCATCTGAAATCATCAAATCATCAAATCGGGGGCCTGACCCCTCCTTCGGGTCTACCCTGGTCTAACAGACCACAAGTTATATCATGTGAGACAAGGTAATTATCAGTAACATCGAGGACTATGGCCATATCCTAGTGATCCCTGGCAACACGGTACCTAGTGTGCGGGGTATCACACCTGAAACGGGAGGTGGGTCGTCCTACCCGCCAGAATAGCATAACACCAGGATTGCGAGGGCAAGGCTTGCTGCCTCGTGGCTAATGCCACTCCACTCCAACAATCCCCACGGTACAGCGTACTCCGCGTGACATACACGGTACAACGTACTCCGTGAACCCAAGCTCAATCAGGGGTGCCTGTAATAGGTCTTATCCACCCATATCATATCTGTCTCAGAGTGCACGTGTGAGCATATCATCTCACTGTGACACACAGTCTACAGGAGGCTCCAACACGGCTATATGCATGCAATATAAATCCCTGTGCGAGCGAAGCTCAAGCACGGCTCCATGCATATTCATGATATCTGAAAATCTCGTGCGAGCGAAGCTCTAGCACGGTTTCATAAAAATCAGTGAAATCTGCGTACGAGCAGCGCTCAAGTACGACTTAAACTGATTATAATTTCATGTAAATTCCACGTACGAGCAGCGCTCAAGTACGACTTAAACTGATTATAATTTCATGTAAATTCCACGTACGAGCAACGCTCTAGTACGGATATGTATATAAATTCAGTGAAAACCTCGTACGAGAAAAACTCCAGTACGACATTCAAATGAATTATGAAAACCATATAAAACTTTGTGCGAGCAACGCTCCAGCACAAATGAATGCTCAAGTAAATCAAATCTCGTGCGAGTTATACTCCAGCACGGCTTTATGCAATATTAAATCAAAACAGGATGCGAGCTAAGCTCCAGCATCTCTCATGCCTGTCAAATCATTAAAAGTAGTGCGAGTAATCGCTCCAGCACTATTTTATGCATACCACGTCAAAACAAATCAAAACATGTCAAAACATGTCAAAACAGAGTGCGAGCTAGGCTCCAGCAGCTCTCATTTCACAATATTAAAAATCAGTGCGAGCACCATGCTCTAGCACATTTCATGCATATGATGTCACAAGTCGGTGCGAGCAATTGCTCAAGCACATTTATGCACATTCACAAACGCAGATATAGTGCGAACTACGTGTCGGCACTATCTGTTTCCATATAAACTTGATAGTTGGCCGTTTTCCAAAGAAATTTCCATTTAATTATTAATAACACCTACGTAGTGTTAATTTGGGAAACTTATGCAATTATTGGCCAATCTATCGATTTACTTTGATTAAAACCAATCAAATCTTTAATTCGGAAAATTCCTTAAATCATGCATTTCATGCATGTCATGCTTTCACCATCCTTAGGTGAACTTCCCTCAATAGGGGTAAAATAGTCTTTTCACCTATTTCGATCCTCAAAATTATTTAAACCACTTTTAGGATCTTTATACATCATCAAGGCATACATACATATTCAGTGTACAGAACACTATTAAAATACGCGTAGCTACCTCTAGCTACTCACACAATTCCCTTACCTCATTTTTCTGTACAGTCTGACCTTTCCCACTGATGTCTTGTCACGCAGTCCGATTTGCTCCGAATCCAAATCAAATCTCCGGAACTGCGGATACACATTCATCAGGTCAAATACAATACAATTTAATGTATTTCATAATTTTCTGGGCTTAATTTTAAATCATTGGGCCCGTTTCTCATATTGGGCCCGATTGCACCTTAATGGGCCTTAATCGGCCTTAAGCCTGTTTACCAAAATTTATCGAGGCCTATTGGGCTCATTGGGCCATCAGTATTTATTTAGCCTCATTCTAAATTCTCAGATATCTCAATTTAATATTTACGACAATTTATCCAATTTTCCAGAATTTAATTCATTTATGCGGAAATTAAATCCATAATTTATGCGTTAAATATCAATCACGCATAATGATGAAAAATTGTCGTAAATAAGGGTTACTTACCCGAGATTCCATGATAGTATGTGAATCGAGGCTGTCTCGAGCTCTCGATTGATGCCAATTGTCGAGCTACACAATTAAATATATTTTTTCGGGTAAATTTCCAGTCGGAATTAATTAAATTAATTATTCAGAAAATTAAATCGGTCAATTTGACCGCTTACCGACTTACCCGAAGCTCGATTGCATCACTGGAATTTTCCCCAATTTTTTCTCTTTTTCTTTTTCCCTTTTTCTTCCTTTTTTCCCTCTCTTTTTGGCTGAACCGGTCCGGTCCGGTTCAACCCGGTTCGGACCGCCGGTTCGGTCTGGTCCGGTTTGGCTGGTTCTGTCCGGTTCGGCCGGTCCAGGCTCCCTTTGGTCGTGCCGGCGCCGTCCGGCCGGTTCCCGGTGTGATTCCGGTGCCGTTCGGCGCGCCATGGCGTGGGCTCGATAAATCGGGCCTCGGCTGGGGTCGAATCGGCGCCATCGTCGGCGAAACCAGTTTTCTCTCCCGCGGCCTCACTCCATTGATCTGGCGTTTTCCGGCCGCCTGGCCGCGCGTCGATGCCACCGGTGGGTTCGCCTGAGGTCGGTCGACCTTCGCCGACCCTCGCCTGGGGCCCTTGGCCGCCGGTGACCGTCGGACGGAGGGATCTCCCTCGGTTCGCTTTTCGGCTTCCATTTCTTCTCTGTTTCAATTCGCGTTTTTTTTTTTTTATTTATTTATTTATTTAATTTTATTATTATTTTAATCAATAAAATAATAGTATTTTGTCAAAAATATCTTCAAAAATTAATATTTAATTCAGTTAATCAATAAATGAATTTCTCGGTATTATTTCGACTTTCCGGTATATTTTTCGATTATTTTCGAGATTATTTTTCGATACGAAAATCTCGGTTTATTCCAATAAATTCATATCTTGATCAATTTAACCCGGAATTTAATTATTTCTTCGTCATTGATCAAGATTTCTCATTTTCATATTTTTAATTAAATTTTCTTATCCCGATTAATACCGAATTTTGGTCTTTTGACCATTTTGCCCTTGCACGTATTCGGGAATACCATTTAAGTCCTTTTGCATTTTTAAATGCACTCGAAAATATCGGGTCTTACATCATGTGAGACATGTAATTGATTATATCAGTAACATCGAGGACTATGGCCATATCCTAGTGATCCCTGGCAACACGGTACCTAGTATGTGGGGTATCACACCTGAAACGGGAGGTGGGTTGTCATACCCGCCAGAACAGCATAACACTAGGATTGCTAGGGCAAGGCTTGCTACCTCGTGGCTAATGCCACTCCACTCCAACAATCCCTATGATACAGGGTACTCCGCGTGACATACACGGTCCAACGTACTCCGTGAACCCAAGCTCAGTCAGGGGTGCCTGCAATAGGTCTTATCCACCCATATCATCTTTGTCTTAGTATGCACGTGTGAGCATATCATCTCACTATGACACACAGTCTACATGAGGCTCCAACATGGCTATATGCATGTAATATAAATCCCTGTATGAGCGAAACTCTAGCACGGCTCCATGCATATTCATGATATCAGAAAACCTCATGCGAGCGAAGCTCTACACAGTTTCATAGAAATCAATGAAATCTGCGTACGAGCAGCGCTCCAGTACGAATTAAACTGATTATAATTTCAAGTAAAATTCACGTACGAGCAATGCTCCAGTACGGATATGCATAAAAACTCAATGAAAATCTCGTACGAGAAAAACTCCAGTATGACATTCAAATGAATTATGAAACCATATAAAACTTTGTGCGAGCAACGCTCCAGCACAAATGAATGCTCAAGTAAATCAAATCTCGTGCGAGTTACACTCTAGCACAGCTTTATGCATAAATTAAATCAAATCTCGTGCAAGTTACACTCTAGCACGGCTTTATGCAATATCAAATCAAAGCAGGATGCGAGTGTAAGACCCGAATTTAAATAAAATACAGAAATTAAATAAGAAAAGATGGGGGAAGTATGAAGGAAGGTCAGGTTAGATTGATTTTCGAAACAAGAGCAGGGGTAAAATGGTAAAAATACCAAAACCCGGTGTTAAGACGATAAGAAAAATTTAATTACAAATATGGATTTGAGAAATCTTGATCAATAAAGGTGAAATAAATTTATTTTGGGTTAAACTGATCAAGATATTAATTTATTGGAATTAATCGGGATTAATTGAAATTTTTAGTTCGGAAAAATAATCCCGAAAATAATCAAAAAATATACCGAAAAGTCACCCGGGACAATATCCTGAAAAATACAGAGAAATTATACCCGAAAAAGAGGTTAAAATATAATAAATAAATTAAATAAAATTAAATTAATTAATTTGGAATAAAATAATAATTTTAAGGGATATTTGGGTATTTTTAAGGTGTTTGAATAATTAAAATAAATAAAAATAATAATAAAAAAAATCAAAAATCTGTAAAACGTCGGGGAGAGAGAAAGAAAAGGGAAACGGAGAGGGGAGACAGCGCGTGGCTCGTCCGACCGACGGCCACCGGGCACCGACGGCCTCCGACGAAGGGCCGAGCAGCAAGAGGAGAGGCCGGCGAAGCCAATGGCACCGGTGACGCGCCGTCAGCAGGCCGGAGATCGTCGAACGGAGGAGGAGAAGACCGCGGGGAAAATGGAGTCGGTGCCGGCGATCCACGGCAGTTGGGGGCGAACGGCGGGTACCGGTGTGATCGGGAAGAGGAGCCGGTTCTTTTGAGACGGGTGTTGGCCGGTGAAACCGTCGAAATCTGCCGGATCGAGAGGTGGCAGCAGCGGGGGAGAAGAGATGATTCGCCGGCGATGGCTGCGTTTCAACCCCAGCCGAGGCCCGATTCTGAATGCCCAGGTGTAGCCGAGCCGAACGGCACCGAAATCGCGCCGGGAACCGGTCGGATGGCACCGGAATGAGCAAATAGGGATTGAACCGGTCGAACCGGCCTGAACCGGCCAAAACTGAACCGAACCGGACCGAGCTGAACCGGCGGTCTGAACCGGTCCGAACCGGACTGAACCGGTTCAGCCAAAAAGAGAGGAAAAAAGGAGAAAAAAGGGAAAAAGAAAAAGAGGAAAAAATTGGGGAAAATTTTTGTGGTGCAATCGAGCTTCGGGTAAGTCGATAAGCGGTCAAATTGACACGATTTAAATTTGGAATATTTTATTTAATTAATTATCGACTGAAAGTTTACCCGAAAAATATATTTAATTGTGTAGCTCGACGATTGGCATCCACCGAGGGCTCGAGACAGCCTCGATTTACGGACTAGCATGGAATCTCGGGTAAGTGACCCCTATTTACGATAATTACCTCGTTATGCGTGATATTGATTTAATTTCCGCATAAATTGAATTAAATTATGAAAAATTAGTTAAATTGTCGTAAATATTAAATTTAGCTATTCGAGAATTAGAACGAGGCCCAATAAATTATTGGTGGGCCCAATGAGCCCAATAGGCCTCGATAAAGTGAAAATTAAGTGGAAAACGGGCTTAAGGCCGATTTAGGCCCATTAAGGTGCAATCAGGCCCAATAGGGGTAAATGGGCCCAATGATTTAAATTAAGCCCAGAAAGTATTAAATTCAATTAAATTGTATATTATCTGACCTGAGGAATATTA
Organism: Firmiana major; assembly: GCA_033439115.1. Classification (NCBI taxonomy): domain Eukaryota; kingdom Viridiplantae; phylum Streptophyta; class Magnoliopsida; order Malvales; family Malvaceae; genus Firmiana; species Firmiana major. The sequence continues at coordinate 38,480,927 of CM065902.1, forward strand.
ATACGCAGTTCCGGGCATTTGATTGGGAGCATATCGGACTGCGCGACGAGATAACATTGGAAAAAGAAAAAGGTCAGACTCGACAGGAAAATAAGGTAAGGGAATTCTACGGACTGCTAGAGGTAAACTTTACACAATTTTAAATTCATATGCAGTCCTTAAAAATGTTCTGGAGGGTCTAGAGGTCGAAGAATAATTTTAATGTCCCGTATGGGTAAAATTATCGAAATACCCTTGTTAAGGGTAAATGTTTCCAACTTTAGGAAAAATTGGGAGGAACAAGAACAAGAACAAGAGGTTCTTGCTCATTCTGGAGGTGTTTTGATGCATGCATTAGTAGGCCGGCTAACCTTGAAAGAAAATGCATAGCATTGCATACTTTCAACGTGAAATTGTTTTGAAAACTGTTTTGAGGAAAACAGAGCCGCCTACGTGTTTTATTGATATATGACGTGCTAGAGCTCAGCTCGCACGATATTTTCGATTTGTGTGATGCACGCATTAGTGCTGGAGCGAGAGCTCGCACTAGAGTTTTACATGCATAGGTGCCAGAGTCCAACTCGCACCAGATTTGTATACATATATATATATGATTTTCGTGACAGGGTGCTAGAGTCTAACTCGCACCATATTTTTATGTGATTTTTGAGACAGGGTGTTGGAGCTTCGCTCGCACCAGCTTTTCATATAGTTTGCATACAGAGTGCTAGAGCTTAGCTCGTACTAGTTTTATTTGATTTACTGACAGTGTTAGAGCACCGCTCGCACTACTTTTCAGAGATCATACGATAAGCCGTGCTTGGAGCATCAGGTAGACTGTGTGTCACCGATTAAATAGGCTCGCACGTGCGTTTTGAGACATGGCATGTTAAAACAACCTGATGAGCCCGAACGAGGGATAAGGGTTAGAGATCCACCTGATGAGCTCGAACGAGGGATAAGGGTTAGAGATCCAGCTGATGAGCCCGAACGAGGGATAAGGTTGTGGGTCCATGGAGTACGATGTACCGTGCAAGTAGCATGGAGTACGATGTACCGTGTGGTATCTTTGTGATACGGGGTATCTTTGTGATACGGTATCTTTGTGATACGGGGTATCTTCGGATACGGCATCTTCGGATGCGTGAGATCGGATAAGACTGACGGGTTGGATTGACCCACCTCCCGGGCGGTTCCCGATCAGGGTGAGACCTCGCACACTGGGATCCGTGAAGCTAGAGGGACTCACGAGGACACATTGGCCAGTCCTGGTTATTACCGTTATACAAATATTGCCTCGTCTTCGATGATTTAAACTGGGATTTAAATTAAATATGCATGATGGTTATATTCCATGCTTTTAAAACCCATATGTGATGTTAACGATTTTCATGATTTTGAGTGAGTCAGGATCACCCGAAGGAGGGGTCGAGTCCTGACTTTACTGTGAAATTTTAAGCGAGAAAGATATGATTTTGAATATACTTGCATGTTGGATTTTCCATGCAATGTGTTTTACATAACATCATAATTCATAGCATCTATTTTAAAATGTGTGGAGAAAGGGTGGTTTATGCATGGCACCACGTTCATGTAGGTAGTATGGTTACCTACTTGTTCGTAGGATTGCCTTACTGAGCTTGATGTGCTCACCCCTTTCATTTTCTCCCACAGATAATCTCCAGTTGAAGTTGCGACGACTCAGTACTGCATTCCGGATGTCCGCTGCTGCCCATCAACATAAGGTATATACACTTGTACATATTTTATCTACATAAGCATAGCACAGTAACATGTTTGTAAGTAACTTTAGGGGATGTATAAATATTGTAAACAAATATAAATGACTGGAGAATAAATAAGTTAAATGGTAATGGTCTGGTGGGACTGGCATTGACGCACAGCCCAATTATTAGTGGAGTGTTGGTCACGATTCGAGGACAGGTAAGAATTTAAGTAAATAATAAAACGCGAAAAATTAACTCTGATTTTTGGGTAGTTTGGGTCGTGACAGCGAGCTAGGCTCCAGCATCTCTCATGCTTGTCAAATCATTAAAACTAGTGCGAGCAATCGCTTCAGCACCATTTTATGCATACCACGTCAAAACAAATCAAAACATGTCAAAACAGAGTACGAGCTAGGCTCTAGCACTTCTCATGCATTTCACAAGAATAAAAATCAGTGCAAGCAACCTCTCTAGCACATTTCATGCATATGATGTCACACAATTCAGTGCGAGCAACTGCTCAAGCACATTTATGCACATTCACAAAGGCAGATATAATGCGAACTATGTGTCGGCACTATCAGTTTTCATATAAACTTGATAGTTGGCCCGTTTTCCAAAGAATTTCATTTAAATAGAAATAACACCTACGTAGTGCTATCTTGTGAAATTATATAATTTCTGGCCAATCTACCGATTTGCTTTGATTAAAACAAATAAAATTCCTTAATTCAGAAAATTCCTTAAATCATGTATTTCATGCATGTCATGCTTTCACCATCCTTAGGTGAATTTCCCTTAATAGGGGTAAAATAGTCTTTTCACCTATTTCGATCCTTAAAATCATTTAAACCACTTTTAGGATCATTATACATAGTTAAGGTATACATACATATTCAGTGTACAAAAAAGCTATTAAAATACGCGTAGCTACCTCTAGCTACTCACACAATTCCCTTACCTTATTTTCTGTACAGTCTGACCTTTCCACTGATGACTCGTCATGCAGTCCGATTTGCTCTGAATCCAATTTTCGAAACTGCGGATACTAAATTCATCAGGTCAAATACAATACGATTTAATTGTATTTCATAATTTTCTGGGCTTAATTTTAAATCATTGGGCCCGTGTTACCCATATTGGGCCCAATTGCACCATAATGGGCCTTAATCGGCCTTAAGCCCGTTTTCCCACTTACTATTCACATTATTGAGGCCTATTGGGCTCATTGGGCCTATCAGTATTTATTTAGCCTCATTCTAAATTCTCGGATATCTCAATTTAGTATTTACGACAATTAATCCAATTTTTCAAAATTTAATTTATTTATGTGAAAATTAAATTCGAAATTCATCAACACGCATAACGATGTAAATTGTCGTAAATAAGGGTTACTTACCCGAGATTCCATGATCGTACACAAATTGAGGCTGTCTCGAGCTCTCGGTTGATGCCAATTGTCGAGCTACACAATTACATAATTTTTCGGGTAAATTTCCAGTCAATTAATAATCAAATTAAATATTCCAAAATTTAAATAGGTCAATTTAATCGCTTACTGACTTACCCAGAGCTCAATTGCATCACTGAAATTTTTTCCAATTTTTTCCCTTTTTTTTCCTTCTCTTTTTGGCTGAACCGGTTCGGTCCGGTTCAACCCAGTTCAGACCGTCGGTTCGGTCCGATTCGATTCGATCGGTTCAGTCCTTTTTTTTCCTTCTCTTTTTGGCTGAACCGGTTCGGTCCGGTTCAACCCAGTTCAGACCGTCAGTTCGGTCCGATTCGATTCGATCGGTTCAGTCCAGTTCGATCGGTTCAGTCACCATTTCCTCGTTCGACACCGTCCGGTCGGTTCCCGGCGTGATTCCACTACCGTTCGGCTCCGCTGCACCTGGGCTTCCTAAATCGGGCCTCGTTGTCGTTCAAATTGGCGTCGATGGCCGCCGATCGAGTCTTCTCTTTCATGGGTTCCTCCTCCATTTTTGACGTTTTTCGGTGACTTCCACAACGCGTCTTTGCCGGTGATGGTTTACCCGAGGTCGGGCTACCTTTGCCGACCCTCGTCAGCCCCTCGGTCCCGTCGGTGGTTGCTCGTCCGACGATCTCTTCCTCAGCGGCTTCATTTCGCATTTTTGGGTTCTGCCGATTTCTCTCTCCCCGCGTTTTTCAATCCAATTTCAGTTTTTTTTATTTTTTTAACTTTATTTATTTATTTATAATTAAATTTTATTATTATTTTATTCATTAAAATAATAATAAAATTTCCAAAAACGTCTAAAAAAATTCTATTAAATTCATTTAATCCGTAAATAAATTTATCAGTCCGATTTTACCTTTTTGGTTTATTTTTCAATTATTTTCGAGATCGTTTTCGGAGGCGAAAATTTTGAAAATATTAAATAAAATTATATCTTCATCAATTTAGCCTGAAATTTAATTATTTCTTCATTATTGATCAAGATTTCTCAAGCCATTATTTTTAATTAAATTTTCTTATAACGATAAATATCGAATTTTGATCTTTTGACCATTTTGCCCTTGCATGTGTTCAGGAATACCATTTCAATCCTTTTGCATTTTTAAATGCACTCAAACATTTCTATTCATTCCCTTTTGCTCTTACTATAAAACCGGGCCTTACAACAACCTACAGACCTTATCTCCCACTTGTCCAATCTCAAAGGATTCATTCTGACGAACTCAATTTGCCTTCATTTTGACTCTCGTTATGTCCTTATGCCCTTAGGACAAGTAACTATTGATAATTCTATATTTTTAGAATTATTTATGCTGAATTTCTTAATTACTTATTTAAATCCCCGATTTATTTTGTTAATTATCCCCTTTATTTAATTAAAATTCTCATGTTTGCAGATAAATTAAATCCGGATGAATTTTGAATATTTCGATAGAAAATTAACCGGAATTGAGCTAAAATCGATATTGGACCATGCGGACAGCATGAGCCTAGCACATCCAATTGGACAAAAAGACAGATGACATGAAAATATTATTTTTGAAGGAGCCAATGGTGTGAAGACAAGTGGCCAAACAATGCCAACTCATCTAGGATGGAAAAATTACAATTGTACCCCTAAATGTGTATATAAATAGAAAATGATGACAATTGTAAAGGGGGTGGAAAAATGGGTAGAATAGTTTTTTTTTAGGTTAACTTTAAAAAGTCTTACTTTCTTTGTTTTTCATTATTCTGCCGATTAGTTTTTTTCTACTAGCTTCCATATTTTAGTTACTGTTCTATTGAATTGATTATGAAAATCTCTTCTTTTTAAATTCATATATCTCGATTGCTTAGAATTATTCTTTACCAATCCAGTTTTCTTTACACGTTCAGATCATGTTTTTGTTATATGTTTTAATCCATTCTCGCGTGTAGTCTAAAGCATTTGCAAAGCTTTAATCATCAATGCCGATCATGATGTTCTGATTCATTATTGTCGATCTAATATGTTGGATTAATCTGTGTATTGACTGACAATATTCAAATGGTGGAACAATATTGATTTGATTGAGAAATAAAGGAAACCGTAGCTACCAGAAATGTCTCGGTTTCACGTATAGCTTAGTTTTTAGCATCTCTATTTTCTTTTTCTTATTTGAAGATATTATGTTCAACACCGAGTAATCTTCTTTTAATTTATTTTTATTTTATGTTCTAGGGTGATCCACTGTTGTGAATGAAAAAAATTCCTCAATTGATAAAAAGTTCATGCTCTTTTTCATCATCTCTTACTGTTAACGTTTTTTTTTATTTGTTTCTTCAGTTTGGATCAGCTGTTCTATGGTTTAAATTTTTTATTTTCTTCACTTATTAAGTAGCCTCTCTTCTAAGTTGTTTTACCAGCAAGTTGGCTTTGCTTTATGTTCAGTTTGGTGTCTCTTAAACCGTGGATGTTGCAGTGAATGGTTGCTTGTTTTTTCTCTGTTCTCTTCTGTTTTAAGTGTGATTTACTATTACTTTCCTTTTCCTATTCTAGCTTTTCATTTCAGTCATATTAAGTTTGCCATAGTTTATTCACTGCCTTGAACTTACATACTAGAATTTAATGCTTGTGTTTTATCTATTTCCAGATTTGCATTGATGAGAATTGCAGAAATGTTAATACCGAATGCTGTGATATGCAACACTCACGATACCGAGAGTGTACAAGGTGCATATGAAGATAGCAGTAAAAAGAAACAGATCAGCAACACTGGTAGCAATATAGGATAAAACCGGGAGCTGGATTAGCAACAGCAGAAGCAGGACCTGGCAGCAAGAGTAGAGACTGAACTTATATCGCGAGACAAGCTAGCAGTATCTGAACTTATTTCCTGGAGCAGCGAGGAGTAGTGCAGTGAGCTGGGCAAAGCCGAGAGGTGTGGACAGACCGAATGCAGCAGACAGCAGGCTTGGACGTGCGCTTCAGTAAGCAGACAGAGAGCATGTATGAAGGACCTGAACAGAGGACATAACCAAGCATGCTAGAAATGCAAAAGTTGGAAAGACAATGAACAATACCAGCTTATCGGGATTACTTTGTTTTAATGTTGTCTAAGGCCAAGTTTGGCTACTGCTTCTTTGCAAATTGATGTCTATTGCATTTTTGGTTGTTTTTATTAATATTAGTTAGGATAGTGGTAATTGATAGGTAAATTTAATATTTTAAGTTGTTAATTTAATCTTTAGTTTTAAGTCTTAGTTAATAGTTAATTTTAGTTTATACATGTTAGGATTTAATTTTTAGTTTAGTATTTTATGAGTTATATTTAGAATTAATTTAGATTAAATTTATTTGCATGCATTAGTTAAATTTTGTTTTATTAGCATTTAGTTAGAGTTAAGTTTAAGAATTTGTTTAGGTAAGTAGATTTTTATCTTATTAGACTTTAAGTTAGTTTAAATTGCATTTTCTTAGTTAATTTAATTACATTCACATTTTACCTTAGGTTTGTTTAATTTTAGCTTAATTAATTTTGTTCTTTATTTTAGCATTTCATTTTGATTACGTAACTAATTGTTTTAATTTTCTTTTGTAGGTAGTTGCTTGAGTGGAGTATTATAAGTAATTTTTAGCTCAGTTTTATTGTTGCGTAGTTTTTAGTGTTATTATTTTCAGTACTTTTAATTTTTAGTCTTAGTTGATCACTCACTTTAATTTCATAATTTGCTAGAATATACTTAGGGTAAGATTAACTGGTACTTAATTAGGCTAGTCAACTTCTCTGTGGGACAATAATTTCGGGACTCAATTCCCGTGATTACTTGTACGACCTGTGCACTTGTGGACTATACCTTTAGGGCGTATCAAGTTTTTGGCGCCGTTACCGGGGAAATTTTAATTAGTCATTAATTGATATCGGTAAAATTATGCTTAGGTGTAATTCTAGCTTGTAAATATTTAGATCCTTAGTTTTGTTTAGTTAATTTTCTTATAATTAATTAAAATAAAAAAATTAAGGACTTTCTGATGTTTGCATGCGTAGAGCCAAGAGTTTTGATTGCTTTCCTCTAGATCCTGAAATTGAACGAACTCTTAGGAAAATTCGAAAGGACCCTAGGAAATTTATAGCTCCGCAGCAAAACACGATGGCAGAAAATAGGGAAAGTATGACCGTTGGAGATTATGCGATGCCAACGATTGAAGGATATTATACTGGCATTAGGCCACCAGCTGTCCCTACTAATAATTTCGAAATTAAGCCTTCCATCCTTTAGATGATCCAGACTTCTTTACAGTTCAGTGGGCTTCTACACAATGACCCACATGCTCACCTTGGGCAATTCCTGGACTTGTGCAATACGTTCAAACACAATGGATTATCTGATGATGCGTTTAGAGTCAGACTATTCCCCTTCTCACTTAGGGATAGGGTAAGACACTGGTTGACCTCCCTACCTCCAGGATCAATTTCTACATGGGACGAGCTAGCGCACCAATTTCTAGCCAAATTTTTCCCTCCCTCCAAAATGGCCAGACTTCGTAGCGATATATCCTCATTTGCCAAGTACGACTCTGAATCCCTTTACAAGGCATGGGAATGATATAAGGAGCTTCTTAGAAAGTGCCCTCACCACGGCCTACCTGTATGGCTGCAAGTCCAAACCTTCTATAATGGACTTACAAGCCAAAATAGGACCATAGTGGATGCTGCTTCGGGAGGAGCCTTGATGTGCAAAACAAAGGAGGAGGCTTATGAGTTGCTAGATAAGATGGCAGCTAACAACTATCAATGTTCCTCGAAAAGGCAATTGCCAAAGAAATCAGCGAGTATATATGAGCTCGACACTCTATCCACCTTAACCTCTCAAATCGCCAATCTTACAAAGAAGGTGGAGTCGTTCAGTACCCAATCTAATCCTTCCAACAATCTTAACCCTGTGTTTTCTGTTCAAAGTCCTTTTCTCTCTTGTGATCTGTGTAGTGGTACCCATGTTGTAGATAGGTGTCCACTTAACTTAGAATCGGTTCAATACGTTGCCCCCAAGCAACAGAACAATCATTTTTCAAACACCTATGATCCAGGGTGGAGGAACCATCCTAACTTTTCTTGGAGCCAAAACCAAGGGCATGCTTCTAATTTTAGACCAGTAGGATGTCCAGGTTTTCAAGCACCATCGATTCAGGTACCACCACAGCATCAATTTCCTCACTACCCACCACCACAGTATCCACATCATCCACCTAACCATTCCCATCCATCCCACGTCCATCAACCACCACCACAACCCCAGCACTTACCAGCAGCTGATAAGAAACCCTTGCTTGAGGAAATGTTCACAACAATCTTACAAAATCAAACAGCTTCAATTAAGAACCTAGAGGTCCAGGTGGGATAAATAGCAAACGCTCTTAATCAACGTCCTCGGGGGACCCTTCCTAGTAACACTAAAGCCAATCTTGTTAGGCAAAGGGAAGGGAAGGAGCATGTGAAAGCCATCACCCTTAGGAGTGGCAGAGAGCTAGTAACTCCCCCTGTTAAGTCCAGACCTGACCAGCCCATAGTTGAAAAACCCATAGGTTCTAGTGAAGCAGCTCAGAAAGAGCAAGAATCAAAAGATCAAGCTGCAAAAGAAATAAAGCCAGGCAATTCTTCACCTTTACATGTTTATTTGTCACAACCTTTTTTATCCTCTGATGCTACAAAAGTTTCCACTACATCTACTCATGTTAGACCACCAGTCCATTTTCCTCAGAGATTTCAAAATCAAAAACTGGACCAACAATTTACAAAATTCCTTGAGGTTTTTAAGAAACTTCACATCAACATTCCATTCGCAGATACCTTAGAGCAAATACCAAGCTATGTGAAGTTTATGAAGGACATCCTCTCTAGGAAAAGAAGATTGGAAGATTACGAGACGGTGGCTTTAACTGAGGAATGTAGTGCCATTATCCAGAGACGGTTACCCTCCAAGCTCAAAGATCCCGGGAGTTTTACCATACCATGCACTATTGGAAATTTATTCTTTGTTAGAGCCCTGTGCGATTTAGGAGCTAGTATAAATTTGATGCCATTGTCTATCTATCATAAGTTAGGAATAGGGGATGCCAAGCCTACCACAGTGACCCTCTAATTGGCCGATCGATCAATTAAATATCCGAAGGGGGTCATTGAGGATGTCTTAGCAAAAGTGGATAAGTTTATTTTCCCTACGGATTTTATCATGTTGGACATGGAGGAAGACAAGGAAGTCCCAATTATACTAGGCAGGCCATTCCTAGCGACTGGTAGAACTTTAATAGATGTATGAAGGGGGAGTTAACAATGAGAATTCAAGATCAGGAAGTCAAGTTTAATGTGTTCAAATCTCTAAGGTTCCCTGACGACTCTCATGATTGTTTTAGGATGGATTTAGTGGATAAGGACATCACTGAGGAGTTTTCCAAGACATATCCTTTAAACCCTTTAGAAGCCTCCTTAGTGAAATCTGTTAATCTTAGAGAGTATAATGAAGATGATGATGAGGTCTATGAGACTTTACAGTTATTAGAGGTCACTCTTTTTTAGGAAATTGCCCAATTTGAGACACTAGACTCTTCATCTATTCCAGTTTCAAATATCTTTCCATCCACCAGTGATCCTCCAGCATTAGAACTCAAACCTTTACCTTTACACCTTAGGTATGCTTACTTAGGTGAATCCTCTACACGACCGGTAATAGTATCTGCTACTCTCTCCAGTGATCAAGAAGCAAAATTACTACAAGTGTTAAGAGAGCATCAAAAGGCTATAGGCTAGTCTATCTCTAACCTTAAGGGTATTAGTCCCTCTATTTGTATGCATAAGATACTATTGGAGGAGGGCTATAGGTCATCCATAGAGCACCGACGTCGATTGAACCCTGTAATGAAAGAAGTTGTCAAGAAGGAGATCATTAAGTGGTTAGATGCAGGGATTATCTATCCTATTTCTGACAATACCTTGGTGAGCCCAGTACAATGTGTCCTTAAAAAGGGAGGGATGACAGTGATCGAGAATTAAAATAATGAGCTTATCCCCACTAGGACTGTCACTGGTTGGCGAGTATGTATGGATTATAGGAAACTCAACAAGGCTACCAGGAAAGACCACTTCCCTTTGCCTTTCATTGACCAAATGTTAGATCGATTAGCTGTTCATGAATTCCACTGTTTGCTGGATGGATACTCTGGGTACAATCAGATAGCTATAGCCCCGGAGGACCAAGAAAAGACTACCTTCACCTGTCCCTATGGGACCTTTACTTTTAGAAGAATGCCTTTTGGCCTATGCAATGCACCTCCTACATTCCAGCGTTGCATGATGGCCATATTCCATGATATGGTGGAGGATTTTCTTGATGTTTTCATGGACGATTTCTCAGTATTTGGGGATAGCTTTGATTTATGTTTGCAGAATTTAGCATTAGTGCTGAGGAGGTGTGAAGAAATAAACTTAGTGCTTAATTGGGAGAAATGCCACTTTATGGTGAAAGAAGGCATAGTGCTAGGGCACAAAATCTCTGTTAGGGGGATAGAAGTGGATAAGGCTAAGGTGGAAATTATTGAGAAGTTACCTCCCCCTACCACTGTAAAAGGAATTCGAAGTTTCCTGGGCCATTCGGGATTTTACAGAAGGTTCATTAAGGATTTTTCTCAGATATCTAAGCCTTTATGTAATCTCCTTGATAAAGACACTGTGTTTTGCTTTGATGAGAAATGCTTAGAAGCATTTAAGACTTTAAAGGAAAAATTAGTTATCGCCCCTGTAATCATAGCTCCAGATTGGAGTTTACCTTTTGAGCTTATGTGTGATGCAAGTGATTATGCTGTCGGGGCTGTACTAGGACAAAGAAAAGGAAGAGTCTTTTATGCTATTTACTACGTAAGCAAAACACTTAATGAGGCCTAGATGAACTATGCTACTACCGAGAAGGAGCTGTTAGCTGTGGTATTTTCCTTTTATAAGTTTCACTCCTATCTCATTGGTATTAGGGTAGTAGTATATACTGACCATGCTGGCATTAAGTATTTAGTCTCCAAGAAGGATGCAAAGTCGAGGCTGATTCAATAGATCCTCCTACTACAGGAGTTTGACTTGGAGATTAGGGATAGGAAAGGTACGGAGAATCAAGTTGCTGACCATTTATCTAGATCAGAGAGTGGACATAAAGAAGATGGTACAACTATTAATGAATCCTTTCCTGATGAGTAACTATTTACTTTCGGGCACTCCAGATTGCCTTGGTACGTTGATTTTATAAATTATTAGGTGAGCAATGTGATGCCACCTGATTTGACTACCCAGCAAAGTAAAACGTTTTTGAATGATGTCAAGTATTATGTTTAGGATGAACCCTTCCTATACAAGCAACGTAAAGATTAGATTTTGAGAAGGTGTGTTCCCATGGAAGAAGTAGAGGATATACTTAGACATTGCCATTCTTCTGATTATGGAGGGCATTTTGGAGGAGAGAGGACAGCAGCCAAGGTTTTCCAATCTGGATATTACTGGCCCACGTTATTTAAGGATGCCCACTACTTTGTGCTGAAATGTGATAGATGTCAGAGGGTAGGAAATATTTCAAAAAGAAATGAGATACCTCTGACTAATATTTTAGAAGTAGAACTCTTTGATGTTTAGGGCATTGATTTCATGGGACCATTTGTTCCTTTATATGGCAATCTCTATATTCTAGTGGTTGTGGACTATGTATCGAAATGGGTTGAAGCGATGGCTTTACCGACTAATGATGCCAAGGTAGTAGTGAGGTTTTTAAAGAAGAATATTTTCACACGATTTGGCACACCTAGGGCTATTATTAGTGATGGAGGATCCCACTTTTGCAATCGAAGTTTTGATGGGCTGTTAAAGAAATACGGGGTCAAACATAAGGTAGCCACTGCTTATCACCCACAGACAAGTGGCTAAGTAGAGTTGTCCAATAGGGAAATTAAGGGGATATTGGAGAAAACAGTGAACCCAAGTAGGAAGTACTGGTCCATTAGGTTAGAAAATTCACTTTGGGCCTATAGGACAGCCTTCAAAACACCTTTAGGAATATCCCCTTACCAGCTTGTTTATGGTAAAGCCTATCATCTACCAGTAGAGCTAGAACATAAGGCCTATTGGGCCCTTAAGAACCTGAATTTCAATTTAGAGGCAACAGGAGAGAAGAGGCTCCTACAGCTTAATCAGTTGGATGAGTTCAGGTTACAGGCATATGAGAATGCCAAGCTCTACAAGGAAAAGACTAAGCGATGGCATGATAAGAAAATTAAGGAGAGACACTTCGAGCCAGGCCAGTAGGTTCTGTTGTTTAATTCACGCTTGAAGCTGTTTCCAGGAAAGCTTAAGTTTAGGTGGTCAGGTCCTTTTACCATTACGCAGGTATTCCCTCATGGAGCCATTGAAATTATGGATGAGACCCTGAATCAACCCTTTAAGGTTAATGAGGGCAGACTGAAACACTATTTTGAGGGAGGGTTTGATCGTCAGCATTCTGTGACCACTTTAGCTAACCCTCCTACTTCTGATCTTGCTACTTAGCTTCATTTTTCTTTTTCACTTTTTGTACAGTTCTTTTCTTTTCTGTTGTTTCTTTCTTTGTTTATTTTGCAGATGCCTTTTCTAGAATTATCTTTTAAACCAAGCTTCAATTGTTCATCATCATCAGAAAGGGGAGTACTCTGTTTATGAACTTCAATTCTTATATTATCTGCACAGTCAGGACACTGTGCACTTTAAGTTTAGGGGAGGGGATATCACTTGAGCATTTTTCAAAAATTTGGGTAAAATTGAAATTTTTTTCAAAATTTTTTGAAAATCTGAGCTTAAACTGTTTGATTTTGGGATAATTTAGTACTTAGCATGTAGTTTTCCCATATTCTGATGATATGACCCCATGATTAAGTCTGATTTTGATTGACTAAGAAGCATGATTATAGGAAAAGCATGAAGTTGAATTCTTGAGTTTGTTTTGATTCTGATTATGATTTCCTCATCTTATGCACATGTCATGTCATGAATCTGTATATTTATTTAGAGAAAGCTTATGTGGACATAGGATTGCATTTGTTCAGTTGATTTTGTGTATCATATTCTAGAATTTGTTTGATCTAATCTCGAGGTGAAATATTAGATCACACTTAATTAGGAAAATGATTTAGGCCATCTTTGGATCGTTTGAGCCTTTCGAGCCATCCCTGTACATACTTTATCCCTAGTCACCCATCTGGGCCAAATAAGCCTTTCTCTGTAAATACACCTGCTTATACTTTTCCTTTGCTTAAATACTTTGTTCCTATCCCTTACCCCGAAAGCATGAAAGTCATTGGGATATATTTTGAGCTTTGTACATATGGGTATCTGGTGAGCGTGAATGCTTAGAAATAAAAAAGAGAAAAAGAAAAAGAAAAGAAGAAAGATGAAAAATACAAAAATAGAATAAAATGTTTAGCAAAAGAAATAAGTTTGGGGGAAATAATTTGAGCTCTTACATTAAAGATCCTAGAAGTAATGCATGTTAAGGAGTAATTAAACCTAAATCGATTTTATCATACCTTAACCCCAGCCTTACATTACGAGCTTAATGAAGTCTTATTGATCTTTAGTTAAGTGTAACTACATTAGTGGAGAGAGAAGTGAAAAGCAAACTTATGGGAATGATCACATGTCATTGACTTTGCATTCACTGTGTTTGTATAATCTAATCCAGATAATGTACTTTGAAGTGACTTTGACATTTTTCACACACTCACGAGGAGTCCAATTTGGGTTAGGACTTATGATTGAATGATTCTGAGTGTTGGACTTATAATTGTGATTCTTTGATTTCATAGTTTGTACTTTTTCTTTGAGGATAATATTGGGGAAATTATTGTGTTTAGCACTTATCATTCTTACAATTATTTTGTTTTGCTTGAGGACAAGCAAGAGCTCATGTTTGGGGGTGTGATAATTCTATATTTTTAGAATTATTTGTGCTTAATTTCCTAATTAATTATTTAAACTCCTCATTTATTTTGTTAATTATCCCTTTTATTTAATTAAAATTATCATGTTTGCAGATAAATTAAATCCAGATGAATTTTGAATATTTCGGTAGAAAATGAACCGAAATTGAGCTAAAATCGAGATTGGACCACGCGGATAGCATAAGCCTAGCACATCTAATTGGACGAAAAGACAGATGACATGGAAATATTATTTTTCAAGGAGCCAATGGTGTGAAGACAAGTGGCCAAACAATGCCAACTCATCTAGGATGAAAAAATTACAATTGTACCCCTAAATGTGTATATAAATAGAAAATAATGACAATTGTAAAGGGGGTGGAAAAATAGTGTAGAATAGTATTTTTTTTTTAGGTTAACTTTAAAAAGTCTTACTTTCTTTGTTTTTCATTATTCTGCCGATTAGTTTTTTTCTACTAGCTTCCATATTTTAGCTACTGTTCTATTGAATTGATTATGAAAATCTCTTCCTTTTAAATTCATATATCTCGGTTGCTTAGAATTATTCTTTACCAATCCAGTTTTCTTTACACGTTCAGATCATGTTTTTGCTATATGTTTTAATCCATTCTCTGGTGTAGTCTAAAGCATTTTCAAAGCTTTAATCATCAATCCCAATCATGATGTTTGATTCATTATTGTCGATCTAATATGTTGGATTAATCTATGTATTGACTGACAATATTTAAATGGTGGAACAATATTGATTTGATTGAGAAATAAAGGAAACCGTAGCTACCAGAAATGTCTCGGTTTCATGTATAGCTTAGTTTTTAGCATCTCTATTTTCTTTTTCTTATTTGAATATATTATGTTCAACACCGAGTAATCTTCTTTTAATTTATTTTTATTTTATGTTCTAGGGTGATCCGCTGTTGTGAATGAAAAAATTCCTCAATTGATAAAAAGTTCATGCACTTTTTCATCATCTCTTACTATTAACGTTTTTTTTTATTTGTTTCTTCAGTTTGGATCGGCTGTTCTATGGGTTAAATTTTTTATTTTCTTCACTTATTAAGTAGCCTCTCTTCTAAGTTGTTTTACCAGCAAGTTGGCTTTGCTTCATGTTCAGTTTGGTGTCTCTTAAATCGTGGATGTTGCAGTGAATGGTTGCTTGTTTTTTCTCTATTCTCCTCTGTTTTAAGTGGGATTTACTGTTACTTTCCTTTTCCTATTCTAGCTTTTCATTTCAGTCATATTAAGTTTGCCATAGTTTATTCACTACCTTGAACTTACATAATACAATTTAATACTTGTGTTTTAACTATTTCCAGATTTGCATTGCTAAGAATTACAGAAATGTTGATGCTGAATGCTGTGATATGCAACACTCACGGTACCGAGAGTGTGCAGGGTGCATCTGAAGACAGCAGTAAAAAGAAACAGATCAGCAATATTGGTAGCAATATAGGATAAAACCGGGAGCTGGATTAGCAACAGCAGAAGCAGGACCTGGTAGCAAGAGCAGAGACTGAACTTATATTGCGAGACAAGCTAACAGTATGTGAACTTATCTCCTGGAGCAGCGAGGAGTATGTGCAGTGCACTGGGCAAATCTGAGAGGTGTGGACAGACCGAATGCAGCAGACAGCAGGCTTTGACATGCACTTCAGCAAGTAGACCGAGAGCATGTATGAAGGACCTGAATAGAGGACATAACCGAGCATGCTGGAAATGCAAAAGTTGGAAAGACAATGAACAATACCAGCTTATCGGGATTACTTTGTTTTAATGTTGTCTAAGGCCACGTTTTGCTACTGCTTCTTTGCAAATTGATGTCTATTGCATTTTTTGTTGTTTTTATTAATATTAGTTAGGATAGTGGTAATTGATAGGTAAATTTAATATTTTAAGTTGGTAATTTAATCTTTAGTTTTAAGTCTTAGTTAATAGTTAATTTTAGTTTATACATGTTAGGATTTAATTTTTAGTTTAGTATTTTATGAGTTATATTTAGAATTAATTTAGATTAAATTTATTTGCATGCATTAGTTAAATTTTGTTTTATTAGCATTTAGTTAGAGTTAAGTTTAAGAATTTCTTTGGGTAAGTAGATTTTTATCTTATTAGACTTTAAGTTAGTTTAAATTGCATTTTCTCAGTTAATTTAATTACATTCACATTTTACCTTAGGTTTGTTTAATTTTAGCTTAATTAATTTTGTTCTTTATTTTAGCATTTCATTTTGATTACATAACTAATTGTTTTAATTTTCTTTTATAGGTAGTTGCTTGAGTGGGCTATTGTAAGTAATTTTTAGCTCAGTTTTATTGTTGCGTAGTTTTTAGTGTTATTATTTTCAGTATTTTTAATTTTAAGTCTTAGTTGATCACCCACTTTAATTTCATAATTTTCTAGAATATTCTTAGGGTAAGATTAACTGGTACTTAATTAGGCTAGTTAACTTCTCTGTGGGACGATAATTTCGGGACTCAAATCCCATTATTACATGTACTCCCATGCACTTGCGGACTATACCTTCAGGGCGTATCAATTGTCAACAATACTGATTCACCCTTGTTGAATTCCAATGGTTTTCTATCTCTTGTCAGTATAGCTTTTCTATCTGCTCTGAGGTGTTCTTAATCTGATTCACCCTCGGTGAATTCCAATGGTTTTCGGTTCGGTTCAGCCCAGTTCAGACCGGTTTGGTCCAGTCGATTCAGTCCGGTTCGGCTAATTCAGGGCTTCGCCGATCTGTTCTCCACCGGTTTTCGCCGCTAGCAGCTCGGGATCATCCGATGCATGGATCTGGGGTCGATTCGGTCCGAGGTGACCCGAAAAGTGGCCGGTCCGGCTCTTCTCTCCTGGTCGTCGATGCCTTTTCTCCTTCTTGCCATTTTTCAGAGTTAGCCGCCGTCCCACCAGTTGATTCAGCCGCTGATTGGTCGGTCTTCACGTGGGTTTCCTTCGGTTGGCGGTGGCCGGGCCTGAATCAGCGTCGCTCGTCGAGAAATTCTCTTCCCCTCTCAGTTCTCTCTCTTTCGTCGGCGTTTCTCTCGCTGTTCGTGCTACCTTCGGCCTCTTCCATCGCTGGCGAGGCTCAGCTAGGCTTCCTCGGTGGCCTCCAGGTCGTCGGTGGTCTCCGTCCGTCGGTGGAGGCAAAGGGCTCCGTTGTTTTGTTTCGGTTTCTGCAGAATCGCGATTTTTGCTATTCTGTGTAAAATTTTTTTATTTATTATTTTATTATTTTATTTTATTTATAATTTATTTTTATTATTATTTTAATCATTATAATATTATTAAAAATCCAAAATATCTTAAAAATATATTATTTTATTCATTTAATTAATAAATGAATTTATTAGTATTATTTCGTATTTTTGGTATAATTTTTCAATATTTTCGGGATTATTTTTCAGAGTAAAAATTTCGGTTTATACTAATAAATTCATATCTTTATCAATTTAACCCAAAATTTAACTATTTCTTCGTTATTGATCAAGATTTCTTAATCCCATATTTTTAATGAAAATTTCTTGTCACGATAAATACTGAATTTCGAACTTTTGATCGTTTTACCCTTGCATGTGTTCGGGACTACCATTTTAATCCTTCATTTGATCTTTTCTCATTTCGTGTTTTAAATAAAATTGGGTCTTACACTATATACCCACAAGTTCAAAATATGAGCAGCTACCTCTATATACTTACAAAATTCCTGTGAGAGCCCCTAGCCTCCACAGGCGCAAGCCCACTGGCCCCCTAGGCCGACTAGGCCACTTTACATATCCACATATTGTCCTCTCTAGGCCCACTGGCCCTCAAGGTTTTGCTCACATAGGACGCGTCCCCAGAGGCTCGAACTTGGGACTAACACCCTTGTTCTTGCACTCCTGGTACCATCGAGCTCAATAGTACCAGAAGTGCAAGAACAAGGGTGTTAGTCCCAAGTTCGAGCCTCTGGGGACGCGTCCTGTGTGAGCAAAACCTTGAGGGCCAGTAGGCCTAGAGAGGACAATATGTGGATATGTAGAGTGGCCTAGTCGGCTCAGGGGGTCAGTGGGCTTGCGCCTGTGGAGGCTAGGGGCTCTCACAATTCCATTACCTGGAATAGCGATGCATGATTCCACTTCCTTAAAGCTGCGTACTCGTGTGGTCCAATTCGTCTCCAACGATCTCTCTGGAATTGCACATGAACGTATTTCATAACATTTTAGGCCATTATAATCCAACACTTGCATTTACTATAGTCGATTCGACCTATAGTCTCTATTAATTCTTATGAGGCCTTGTTTCATTACTTTACCCATAACTCAAGTCTATGGATCCTTTTAGGCCTATTAACTCATTCCAAGTCGATATTAAATCGATAATAAGCTCTTAGTGTTCATATTTCATTGATTTCTTCACTATGGCATTTATCAAGCATTTACATACTCATTTTCCATAATTTTCCCTAAACTCACAATGCAACTCAATTTAACTATCTCAAATCATCCACATTAGTCCAATAACAACTTTACATAATCCATAAATCATCAACACAACCAGATCACACTTTCTTACACTAGACTCATTCCATTTTCTAGGTTACATTAGTTCCATTTCATCCTAGGTAGATTCAACCATCAATATACATACCAATCAACTCCAAAATCAAGAAATAGACAAATGTACTTGGGCTGCAGTATTAGAAACTTACCAATCTAGTTTCTGTTCTTGCTCCAAAAGGAAATGTTCCTTTCTCCTTCAATACCAATAATGAGGTTTTGATTCCCAACTATGTTGTTCTCTTCTTTGAGATGAACAACTTTGTATCTAATAGCTCCCCTTCAATTCTTATTAGAAATGGTTGATTTTAGAGAGAAAAAATATAGGTTTTGGGTGGAAAATGGAAAGGAAATGTTCTATCTAAAAAAAAATGCAGATTTCACTGCTCCTTTTTATAGAAATCACTTGATGAGATCAATCTGTCGAAGCATGAGATCTGGTCCTCTTAAATCCCTCATTTTCACGCCAATTTGAATGCATGAGATTGATCTATCATAAGCTTAAGATCGATATGTCTTAGGCAGAAGCTGAAGGAGATCGATTTGCTTCCTAGGGAGATCGATCTGCTCCAACCCGAGAGCTAAGGAAATCGATCTGTTTGCCTTAAGAATCGATCCTCATTTTACATAATGTTTAGTAGATCGATCTGTCTCCATTGGAGATCGATCTGTACTATTCTTATTGCTCGAATATCAGCATTTTGGCTCTTATAGATCGATCTCTCATCCTATGAGATCGACCTGGCCTTCATACTTTCCAGATTTTCTGCAGTTTTTCTACAGCAATTCACACCCAAACATCCTTAATTTGTTGCCATGGTCATTTTCTCATCCATTTACATTTAAGACTTGAAATGGCATCCATTCATACCTTATACATATTAGAACTTGTGTGTATTCATTGTATAGTCAAAGGTATTACAACTTCATTCCATTTTACCACACTACTCATTTTGAGTTCCAATCACATTCATCACTTATAAAATTCCATTTCTCCATATTCATATAAATGAAACTTATGTGTACATTACAAATTCATGTTACAAGTATGTACATCAAATCCATGGACTTACATCATTTATGATTTACATTGTAAATACATCACCATTCTCGTGATTTCATACAGTTTACATTCAAAAATACAGGTCTTACAACTTTTATTTTTTAGAAAAATTCAGACAAAGGCAAAGCTATCAAAATACCATGCTTGCAAGAAATGCAAAATGTACCTTTTAGCTCTATTTTCTTCTATAAACCTTTTTTCAATACCAATAACATCAAAAGAAAATTTTATAGCACTTTTAAGCACAATATAAAGCTAAACGAATATTATCTGACAATATTAGTATAATAAATTAAGCACCTATCACAGTGTTATTTGGTAATTTCGCCTGTCTATTTTTTTTCGTGGAAAAGTGACTTTCTTCAATGTTGTAGAGGACTTCTTAGAGTTTTCAAAATGTCTAAGATCATCCAAATCGGAGTTCATTTGATTGGTTAAAAGTCCTTGAAAAGTCAAGACTAAACATTAGGAAAGTTAAACTCCTAGTCAGAGTAGAATTGCTTCAAGGATACTTAAAAAAAAATTAATTAAAGCCTTTTGGAAGATAATTACAAAGAAAAAGAAGATCCTTGGTGAGTTGGCAACCAAGTCAACTACTCAAGATATATATGAAGAGTTATTATCAGATAAATATTAATAATTGTAATTAGACTCTTACTTCAAGTAGAATTAGACTTTAACTCTAAGTAAGATTTGATTGTTCGCTCACTATATAGAGGGACCCTAGGGGCCTAATTTACATATCAATTAGCCTAGTTTTATTTTAAAACTTTATTTTAGTTTTTATTTTGTTTTTATAAATTTTGTTTTTATAAAAAACTCATAGTGGCCGATTGGTATTGCTTTATATTCTTGATTTCTTCTTTTTCTTGTTTTCTTTTCTATTCTTCTTCTTTTCTCCTATTGTCGATTGCTTTATTCTTCTTTATATCATATAACTGCATGACTTTCTTCTTGTTTTGCATGTTATCGAATTAAATACACAATGTAAAGTAGTTGTCAATTTGTTTGGATTAGTTTTATAAGTTCTTGATTTGTTATTTTTACATGTTTTTCATCTTGTTTTCTTTTTAATTCGCTTTCTTTGTTAGGATTATTCATCTTACGCATCTAGATTTTTTGTTTTACATGATTAAATGCTCTTTTGCATGTTTCTAAGTGAAAATTGATTGCTTGCATATAAAATTGAGATTTTTGTTTTCGTGCATCTTGTGCAGTTTAATTAGTTAATCTTTTTGTGTTTTACAATTATGTCAGTGATCTACCATTTTCTTATCTTGTCGGCTTCATTAGCATAATATATAACATATTGCATATTCTTAGGTAATTGCGTTAGCTTTATAAATTGTTTCTTTGTGTTTTCTTTCATTTTTTTCATGATCTATTTATTTGTTTTAAACATGATCAATAGTGAATAGTTTTCTTATTCAATTGGCATGTGTCTTTAATTAATATTGGTTGAAGTATGTTGTGAGGAAGTATGAGATTAATAATATATCATTGATTAAGTGTCCAAGATTCTTTGACCATATTACCATGATTGTTAATTTGAATATATAGGTCGCAAAATATCTAATTAAATTTAATAATCTATCGCTTGATTAAGAACTTGAGTTCGTAATTGCTTAATGTTTGAAATCACTAGAGATCTAGGAGAGTTAAGATTTAAGTAGATTAACTGAGCTTGTGTGTTAGTGGCTCAATTCAACTCATACATTCCACAGATGTGAATGTTGCTGCATGAACATATTTAGAAAGCTTATTCTAAGTAGTTCAAGTGGTTAGAGATTAGTTAAAGAGCTTGTTTTAATTAACAACAATGTAAGGAAAGATGATTTAATAGAGCTTGTTTTATACTAAGGTTGAATATTTAATTGATGAAATTTGCTAGGGAATTCTATGATCAACATCTAAACTAAGTTAATTGAGATGCATGAGGGCTGAAGCTTTCTTAATTTTGTGAAAGAACCGATTTCCTTAAATTCTTTTTTGCTTTATTTTTGATTTCTTAGTTTTAATATTTAATTGATCTTTAGTTTAATAGTTAGATAAAAATGATTTCTCTATTATAAACCCCCCAACATTTTCTTCTTTTTTTTCCTATTTGTTGGTCTGTGATTTGCTTTTATTCAATTACTACAATCTCTGTGGGTTCGACCTTGACTTCCCTAACTACAAATGTGTCAGACCCATGTTTTCGATTTATGTATGTAGCTTGTTCCTTATTATTGCTATGTGTATGAACACTTTATTTTCATAGTTGAATCATAAGAAGAGTATTTATTATCATGCAATTGACAATTAAAGAATAAAAAGGCATGTAAGCTACATTAAAGCCAAATAAGGGCCGAGATGGCCATAGGCAAGCTAAAAAGGGATCAAAATCAAGTTCACTGAAAATAAGAAGTTAAAATAAGAAAAGATAGTGGGCTTATTGTAAGACCCGAATTTAATTAAAATACAAAAATTAAATAAGAAAAGATGGGGGATGTATGAAGGAAGGTCAGGTAAAATTGATTCTGAAACAAGAACAAGGGTAAAATGGTAAAAATACCAATTGATCAATAATAAGGAAATTTTAATTTAAAATAAGGATGTAAGATATCTTGATCGATAATAAGGAAATTATAAATTTTGGGTCAATTGATCAAGATTCAAAAATTTTAAAAATACCGAAAAATTTACCGGAACGATATCTCGAAAAGCGTGAAGGAATAATATCGAAAATTTGAAGAAAAATATATTTAATAAGTTAAATTTAAACTAAATAAATTAAATAAAAATAAAAATAATATAAATGTAGATATTTTGGATTTTATGGAGTATTTTAATGAATAGTGTAATAATTAAATAAAATAAATAATAATAAATAATAATAAAAGAAAAAAAAAAGTCAGAAAACGCGAAATCGCGCGAAACGGAAAACGAAAAACGAAACCCGATGAACACGAGGAGTCTGACGAGCCACCGGTGACCGTTGAGCCCAGACGAAGGTCGAAAAACGTAGAGCGACGCTCGGCGAGCAAGATGGCACCGGTGACGCGCGCCAAGGACGCCGAAATCCGGCGGAAAATGGAGGAGAAGGCCGCGGGAAAGAAAGGGTCACCGGCGGCGAACGACGACCATTCGGGCGGAACCGAGGCCCGTTTCCGAAAGCCCAGGCGACGACGGTCCTTTCTGCACCGGTATCAGCCGACGAAACGGCGGGAAACGCTGGCGACGGCCAAGAGGAAGAAAATGGGTCCGACGGCCGAGGGAGAAGAGCCGGACCGGCTGCGTTCTGGCGACCTCGACCGAAGCTGAGGCCAGATTCGAGGTGCGGACAACCCAACGGAGCTGCTGGCGGTGGAAGCCGGCAGAGAACCGGCCGGCAAGGCAGTGAACCGGCGGTGAACCGGCCAAACCGGAGAGAACAGGCGGTCTGAACCGGTCCGAACCGGACTGAACCGGTTCAGCCAAAAAGAGAGGAAAAAAGGAAGAAAAAAGGGAAAAAGAAAAAGAGGAAAAATTAGGGAAAATTCCAGTGATGCAATCGAGCTTCGGGTAAGTCGATAAGGGTCAAATTGACCGATTTAAATTTTGGAATATTTTATTTAATTAATTTTCGACTGGAAATTTACCCGAAAAATTATGAAATTGTGTAGCTCGACGATTGGCATCCAAAGAGAGCTCGAGACAGCCTCGATTTGCGGACTAGCATGGAATCTCGGGTAAGTGACCCTTATTTACGACAATTTATGTCGTTATGCGTGATATGAATTTAAATTCTGCATAAATTGAATTAAATTATGAAAATTTAGATAAATTATCGTAAATAATAAATTCAGCAATTCGAGAGCTAGAACGAGGCCCAATAAATTGTTGGAGGGCCCAATGAGCCCAATAGGCCTCGATAAAGTGAAAATTAAGTGGAAAACGGGCTTAAGGCCGATTAAGGCCCACTAAGGTGCAATCGGGCCCAATAGGGGTAAACGGGCCCAATGATTTAAATTAAACCCAGAAAATAGGAAATACAATTAAATTGTATAATATCTGACCTGAGGAATATTGATACGCAGTTCCGGGCATTTGATTGGGAGCATAACGGACTGCGCGATGTGACATCAATGGAAAGGTCAGATTCGACAGGAAAATAAGGTAAGGGAATTCTACGGACTGCTAGAGGTAAACTTTACGCAATTTTAAATTCATATGCAGTCCTTAAAAATGTTCTGGAGGGTCTAGAGGTCGAAGAATAATTTTAATGCCCCGTATGGGTAAAATTACCGAAATACCCTTGTTAAGGGTAAATGTTTCCAACTTTAGGAAAAATTGGAAGGAGCAAGGACAAGATGTTCCTGCTCATTCTAGAGGTGTTTTGATGCATGCATTAGTAGGCTGGCTAACCTTGAAAGAAAATGCACAGCATTGCATACTTTCAACGTGAAATTGTTTTGAAAACTGTTTTGAGGAAACAGAGCCGCCTACGTGTTTTATTGACATGTGACGTGCTAGAGCTCAGCTCGCACGATATCTTCGATTTGTGTGATGCACGCATTAGTGCTGGAGCGAGAGCTCGCACTAGAGTTTTACATGCATAGGTGCTAGAGTATAACTCGCACCAGATTTCACATGCTTTTTCGTGACACGGTGCTAGAGTCTAACTCGCACAAGATTTTATAAGATTTTCATATGACTTATATACAAAGTGTTGAGCTTAGCTCGCACTAGATTTACTGGATTTGTGGAGTAGCGCTGTCTGCCCTTGGAGTCAGCCAAAAGGCCCAATAGGCTCAAAAGACCTCTTAGGTGGGGTGAGAGTGAGGGATGAGGTTGGCGGCCTTGTGGGGATGTAAAGCGGGCTCTGCCAGTTTTACTTGATTGATGAGAGTGCTGAGCATCGCTCGCACTGATTTTATGAGAACATACGATGAGCCGTGCTTGGAGCATCGGGTAGACTGTGTGTCACCGATTAAATAGGCCCGCACGTGCGTTTTGAGACATGGTATGAGTATAGAGATATTATATGGGTTCACGGAGTACGATGTACCATGCAAGTAGCATGGAGTACGATGTACCGTGTGGTATCTTCGGATGCGACATCTCCGGATGCAGCATCTTCGGATGCCTGGGTTCGGATAAGACTGACGCGATGGATTGACCCACCTCCTGGGCGGTTCCCGATCATGGTGAGAACCCGCACACTAGGATCCGTGTAGCTGAGGAACTCCCGAGGACACATATGGCCATAGTCCTGGTTATTGTCGATATACAGACATTGCCTAGTCTCGCATGTTGATGATCTTGACGATGTTTGAAACTGGGTTTTAAACTAAATTTGCATGATGGTATTCCCATGCTTTTCAAAACCCATGTGTGAATGTAAACCGATTTTCATGGTTTTGTGTGAGTCAGGATCACCCGAAGGAGGGGTCAAGTCTTGACTTTATTGTGAAATTTTTAAATGAGAAAGATATGATTTTGAATATAATTGCATGTTGAATTTTCCGTGCAAATGTGTTTTACATAACATCATAACTCATATCATTTGTTTTAAAATGTGTGGAGAAAGGGTGGTTTATGCATGGCACTACGTTCATGTAGGTAGTATGGTTACCTACTTGTTCGTAGGGTTGCCTTACTGAGCTTGATGTGCTCACCCCTTTCATTTTCTCCCACAGATAATCTCCAATTGAAGTTGAGGCGACTCAGTACTGCATTCTGGATATCCGTTGCTTCCCATCAACATAAGGTATATACATTTGTACATATTGTATCTACATAAGCATAGCACAGTAACATGTTTGTAAGTGACTCTAGGGGATGTATAAATATTGTAAACATTTATAAATGACTGGAGAAGAAATAAGTACTATGGTAAATGTATGGTGGGACTGGCATTGACGCACAGCCCAATTTGTTAGTGGAGTGTGGTCACGATCAGAGGACAGGTAAGCAATGAAAGAAAGTAATAAAACGCGAAAAATTAACTCTGATTTTTGGGTAGTTTGGGTCGTGACATATAAAGGAGGTATCAGAGCAACAATTGGTCTGATGTGTGTCAGTGTCAGTAATTAGGAAATTACATCCCCGTGTTACTGTGCTTAGTTAGATACAATAGTGTATATCGAGATGGGTTTTGACTAAGAAATAGTTGAGAATGCAGGAATGCTTAATATGAGCGCGTTAGATGAGATAGTGCATGAGGCAAAGGTCGTAGAGGTAGACCTGAGTCTGCTAAGTCGTGCTGAGTTGACCTATGAGAATCAGAATGAAATTGGAATAGAGGCGAATGTTGAGAATGCCTCACAGAGTCCGACAGAGAGATCGGACAGTATTGAGACACGTTTCACGAGATTGGAGCAGAGTGTGGAGATTATTTTGAGGAGCAAATTGCTCAGAGTATACATAAGATCAGAGGGCGCAGCGGAGCATTGGTGGAAACCCGCTCGACCCATCTTAAGTGTTAAACATCCAGAGCTAAGATGAGAAATGTTTATGGATGTATTCCGGTGACAGAATATCCCGAACACTATTTAAAAGGAATTGATTTATTGATGAGTATGATTTATGAGTATGGAGACTCAGTTATATTCTTGGACAGATATTACCTCAACACTATAAACAGTGATAGTCGAGATGTCTAAAAGTCCACGAAATGGCTCGACTTTTCAGTTAGAGTCTGATTAGCCCGTGAGATATTACCTATACCGAGGCAGTGTGCAGATTTACAGTTGGGTAAATAAGAACATGAATTGCACGCCTTTGAGATTTGGAAAGGTAGTGAGGGCTGAAATAGAAACAGAAAAGAGAATCAAGAAATGACAAAGATGTTAAAATGGGAAAATAGTAATTGGTAAAAGATTTAATTTTGACGAGTCATGGAGTAAGATAATTGGTAAGGCCCCAGTGCATCCAATTTTGGCACTCTTGAGGGGTATTGTGATTGGAGGACCCTGACCTGCTACGAAGCAGTGTAGCAGTGTAAACAGTGTGAGATGTGTGGTGGATACCACGAAAGGAGGGTCTATACCTACACTGTATTGATGAAAATGGCCGCTAAGTGTGGTAAGACGGACCATTGATTTTGATTACACAAGTTGGGTGAGATCGCCCCACAGAAAAGTAAAGAGACAGAGAAAAACTTTGTTGGTATAGCTGTAACGAAAAGGGAGGCCATAACCGAAAAGAGAAAAAATGAAGTAGGCTGTTGGACGAAGGCGAGAGGATGTCTTAGACCAGGACACTACTGATGTTTCATGGGTGTGGTGTAAGATACCACACTTGTTATGGAATATGAAGTACATATGTTCATTGATCCTGGTGCCACACATTTATTCATACCGCCTTCATTCGCATATAAGTGAGTAAAAGGCATGAATGCCTACATCATTGGGCACAATACTGATAAATGAGTACCCAATAGAGGAGGATTAATTAACGAAATATGGATATAGAGATTTTAAGTTAATAAAAAGGGGTGTAACAGTTGAAATTAAAGGAGTAAAGGATTGTACTCACGGAATGAATAATGACAAGAGTTTTGTCATGATTGATATACGAAAGAGATGTGTTTTGATCCCAAATACAAGATGTATTGGAGTAAAAGATATATGCTAGGTAAGGAATACCCTTAGTATACGAAGTAATTAGGATTGAAGTAATTAGGATTAAAGCAATTAGTAGCGAATATAAATTGTGACCACATGGATTGACATATAAAGTAATTGTGGTTAAGTCTGAAGGTTAATAAAGGTATTTCAAAATACCTCCCCGCCTGAAGACTTGACAGCGTCTAAAAGTATATATGTATAACCTATAACGTGAAATCGATCGTCGTAATAGATAACTTTAGCGTTAGGATACCTTTACTAAGACGATAAGAATATTAAAATTCGACGAATCATAAAGGTTAACATAGTAAAATTTAATAAGAGCCGTTAAGATAAGAAAAGGAAATGACGCAGGTTAGTACCTGAAAACGTAAGCGATTTTGAAGGATCTTATACGCTTATGCGTGGATAAGTCAAGGATTAGACCGATTTGTAATCATCATTATCGATGATATGTTGGGTGTAGTTAAAGTCTAGGGCAGATTATAAGCAATAATTGAAAAATGGTTTTTACAAATGGGTTGTTGCGAGTTCTCAATATGGTCTACTTGGTTGACACGTTTAACTAAGAAAACGTGGTCTTTGAATGAGATGATAAGTGAGATAATAGATGTGACGTGAATTTCGGTGTAGTGAAGTATGAACTGACCACCGTGATTAATTTCACCATACCCAACAGCTCAAGAGGTTCTCAGTGAGTATGGATACCTCAAAATAGTGAGGGAGCTGTGTATTGATGTAAATGGGAAGATAGTCAATTTTGGAGTATGGATACCTCAAAATAGTGAGGGAGCTGTGTATTGATGTATAATGGGAAGATAGTCAATTTTGGAGTCAGACAACTCCTTGCTCACGAAATAAACTATCTGACCCATGATTTAAAGTTGACAACAGTATTTGTACCGAGGATATGGTACTATTATGTACATGGTGAGAAATTTTCGGTATGCACTGATTATAAAACCCCAAGTATCTGTCTTCATAGAAAGAGACGAATATGAGAATACATAGTGGGTTAGAGCTTCTGAGAGATTTTGATTGTGAAAAATTGTACCACCCAGGAAAGGCTAATGTGATGGCTGATGCCTCGAGCAAAAAGAGCTTCGGGATGGTACCGCATATGATGGTCAGGGAGCGTGAGCTGCTAGACCAATTATGAGCCTCAATATTGATGTGATCCCTTCTGATGATGACAGTGATTGTGTGACAGCTAGCCTGAGACTAGAACCGGATGAGAGTGCCCAGATTTGACAGGCTTAGCGTGATGATCGGGATGATGTCGATGGTTTAGGTCAGATTCAGAAGGTACAGTGATAGAGTTCACAGAGTATGATAATGATTTACAGAGAGGTTCAGAGACGGTATGAGTGCTCCCCAGGACCACAGTTGATGGGATAGTAATATTGACAGAAGCTCACTCTTCGTGATATACAGTGCATACGGAAGGTAATAAAAATATATTGAAATCTCGAAAAGGGTATTGGTGGTCAGATGTGAAAAGAGATATGGTAGAGATTGTGGAAAAGTGCCTAGTATGTCAGCAGAATAAGGTAGAGTATTAAAAGTCTGCAGAGTTATTGCAGCACCTACCTATACCGACACGGCACGAAAAATGAGAATAAGTTTCCATAAATTTCGTTATGGGTTACAGAGGACCCAGGTGAAATACGAGGCTATTTGGATGATAGTCGATAGAGTGACTAAGTCTACCCACCTTCTGGTTATGAACTCCCTAGATACTCAGAGTATGTATGAGAATTTATGTATAAGGAAGATTGTGGAACATGATGTAGCGTTCCAGTGAGCATGGTATCATATAGGGATTCTCGCTTCACCTCTTACTTCAGGGTATATTTTTCAGGAAGCTATGGGAACCCGACTGAGTATTAGCACAGCTTTTCATCCTCAGACAGATGGTCAGTCAGAGAGGACTGTACAGGTTCTAGAGGATCTGATGAAAGCATGTGCCGTTAATTTTATAAGCTCCTGGAATGATCAGTTGATTTCTAATTGAAGTTGCCAATAACGACAGTTGGGAGTTGAGTATCGGGATAACAAGATATGAGGCAGTGTATGGCTGTAGGGGTTGTTCCCCAAATTGGATAAGAAAAAGTGGGTGACAGATAGAATTATTTTTTGACTTTGGATAATAAGTCTCTGAGGATGTTTAGTTAAGAGAGAGATTAAGAACACCTCAGAGCAGATGGACAAGTATTGGAATTCACCCTTGGTGAATTAGTATGGTTGAAATATTTCTTGTCCTAAGAGAATAAGGACATAGCGAGCTTTTGGAAGAAGGTAAATTGAGTTGTGCTGGATGAAATATTTTGAGAGATTGGACAAGTGGGAGATAAGACTTGTAGGTTGGTGTTATCACCTGAATTAACAGGCACCCACAATGTATTCCATCTTTTGATACTTCGGGAATACTATCCAGATCCAGCATAGGTGATAGGATATGAGATCCAACAGTTCAGCTTAATGCAAATATAAGTATATTGATAAGTTGATTCGGGCATTAAACAGGAAAGAGGAAGTATTGAGGTTTAAGATGATCTCCCTAATTAAAGTCCTTTGGTAGTAATACACTCCGGAGAATGTCACATAAGAATTAAAGAAGTATGATACGATTAATGTACCCGGAGTAGTCTATGGACTCATATGAATTGGTTCTAATTTGGAGGACCAAATTCCTTAAGTGGGGGAGAGTTGTAAGACCCGAATTTAATTAAAATACAAAAATTAAATAAGAAAAGATGGGGGATGTATGAAGGAAGGTCAGGTAAAATTGATTCCGAAACAAGAGCAAGGGTAAAATGGTAAAAATACCAAAACCCGGTATTAGGGCGATAAGAAAATTTTAATTTAAAATAAGGATGTAAGATATCTTGATCGATAATAAGGAAATTATAAATTTTGGGTTAATTGATCAAGATTCGAAAATTTTAACAATACCGAAAAATTTATCGGAACGATATCTCGAAAAGCGTGAAGGAATAATATCAAAAATTTGAAAAAAAATATATTTAATAAGTTAAATTTAAACTAACTAAATTAAATTAAAATAAAAATAATATAAATGTAGATATTTTGGATTTTATGGAGTATTTTAATGAATAGTATAATAATTAAATAAAATAAATAATAATAAAAGAAAAAAACAGTCAGAAAACGCGAAATCGCGCGAAACGGAAAACAAAAAATGGAACCCGATGAACCCGAGGAGTCCGACGAGCCACCGACGACCGTTGAGCCCAGGCGAAGGTCGAAAAACGTAGAGCAACGCCCGGCGAGCAAGATGGCACCAGTGACGCACGCCAAGGACGCCGGAATCCGGCGAAAAACGGAGGAGAAGGCCGCGGGAAAGAAAGGGTCACCGGCGGCGAACGGCGACCATTCGGGAGGAACCGAGGCCCGATTCCGAAAGCCCAGGCGACGGCGGTCCTTTCTGCACCGGTATCAGCTGATGAAACGGCGGGAAACGCCGGCGACGGCCAAGAGGAAGAAAATGGGTCCGACGGCCGAGGGAAAAGAGTCGGACAAGCGGCGTTCCGACGACCTCGACCGAAGCTGAGGCCAGATTTGAGGTGCGGACAACCCAGCAGAGCTGCTGGCGATGGAAGCCAACAGAGAACCTGCCGGCAAGACAGTGAACCGGCCGAACCGGAGAGAACTGGCGGTCTGAACCGGTCCGAACCGGACTGAACCGGTTCAGCCAAAAAGAGAGGAAAAAAGGAAGAAAAAAGGGAAAAAGAAAAAGAGGAAAAATTGGAGAAAATTCCAGTGATGCAATCGAGCTTCGGGTAAGTCGATAAGCGGTCAAATTGACCGATTTAAATTTTGGAATATTTTATTTAATTAATTTTCGATTGGAAATTTACCCGAAAAATTATGAAATTGTGTAGCTCGACGATTGGCATCCAAAGAGAGCTCGAGACAGCCTCGATTTGCAGAATAGCATGGAATCTCAGGTAAGTGACCCTTATTTACGACAATTTTTGTCGTTATGCGTGATATGAATTTAAATTCCGCATAAATTGAATTAAATTATGAAAAATTAGATAAATTGTCGTAAATAATAAATTCAGCAATTCGAGAGCTAGAACGAGGCCCAATAAATTGTTGGAGGGCCCAATGAGCCCAATAGGCCTCGATAAAGTGAAAATTAAGTGGAAAACGGGCTTAAGGTCGATTAAGGCCCACTAAGGTGCAATCGGGCCCAATAGGGGTAAACGGGCCCAATGATTTAAATTAAGCCCAGAAAATAGGAAATACAATTAAATTGTATAATATCTGACCTGAGGAATATTGATACGCAGTTCCGGGCATTTGATTGGGAGCATAACGGACTGCGCGACGTGACATCAGTGGAAAGGTCAGACTCGACAGGAAAATAAGGTAAGGGAATTCTACGGACTGCTAGAGGTAAACTTTACGCAATTTTAAATTCATATGCAGTCCTTAAAAATGTTCTGGAGGGTCTAGAGGTCGAAGAATAATTTTAATGCCCCGTATGGGCAAAATTATCGAAATACCCTTGTTAAGGGTAAATGTTTCCAACTTTAGGAAAAATTGGGAGGAGCAAGGACAAGAGGTTCCTGCTCATTCTAGAGGTGTTTTGATGCATACATTAGTAGGCTGGCTAACCTTGAAAGAAAATGCACACCATTGCATACTTTCAACGTGAAATTGTTTTGAAAACTGTTTTGAGGAAACAGAGCCGCTTATGTGTTTTATTGACATGTGACGTGCTAGAGCTCAGCTCGCACGATATCTTCGATTTGTGTGATGCACGCATTAGTGCTGGAGCGAGAGCTCGCACTAGAGTTTTACATGCATAGGTGCTAGAGTATAACTCGCACCAGATTTCACATGCTTTTCGTGACACAGTGCTAGAGTCTAACTCGCACCAGATTTTATAAGATTTTCATGTGATTTATATACAAAGTGTTGAGCTTAGCTCGCACTAGATTTACTGGATTTGTGGAGTAACGCTGTCTGCCCTTAGAGTCAGCCAAAAGGCCCAACAGGCTCAAAAGACCTCTTAGGTGGGGTGAGAGTGAGGGATGAGGTTGGCGGCCTTGTGGGTATGTAAAGCGGGCTCTGCCAGTTTTACTTGATTGATGAGAGTGCTGAGCATCGCTCGCATTGATTTTATGAGAACATGCATGAGCCGTGCTTGGAGCATCGGGTAGACTGTGTGTCACCGATTAAATAGGCCCGCACGTGCGTTTTGAGACATGGTATGAGTATAGAGATATTATATGGGTTCACGGAGTACGATGTACCGTGCAAGTAGCATGGAGTACGATGTACCGTGTGGTATCTTCGGATACGGCATCTCCGGATGCAGCATCTTCGGATGCCTGGGATCTGATAAGACTGACGGGATGGATTGACCCACCTTCTGGACGGTTCCCGATCATGGTGAGAACCCGCACACTAGGATCCGTGTAGCTGAGGAACTCCCGAGGACACATATGGCCATAGTCCTGGTTATTGCCGATATACAGACGTTGCCTATTCTCGCATGTTGATGATCTTGACGATGTTTGAAACTGGGTTTTAAACTAAATTTGCATGATGGTATTCCCATGCTTTTCAAAACCCATGTGTGAATGTAAACCGATTTTCATGGTTTTGTGTGAGTCAGGATCACCCGAAGGAGGGGTCGAGTCTTGACTTTATTGTGAAATTTTTAAATGAGAAAGATATGATTTTGAATATAATTGCATGTTGAATTTTCCGTGCAAATGTGTTTTACATAACATCATAACTCATATCATTTGTTTTAAAATGTGTGGAGAAAGGGTGGTTTATGCATGGCACTACGTTCATGTAGGTAGTATGGTTACCTACTTGTTCGTAGGGTTGCCTTACTGAGCTTGATGTGCTCACCCCTTTCATTTTCTCCCACAGATAATCTCCAGTTGAAGTTGAGGCGACTCAGTACTGCATTCTGGATATCCGCTGCTGCCCACAACATAAGGTATATACACTTGTACATATTGTATCTACATAAGCATAGCACAGTAACATGTTTGTAAGTGACTCTAGGGGATGTATAAATATTGTAAACATTTATAAATGACTGGAGAAGAAATAAGTACTATGGTAAATGTATGGTGGGACTGGCATTGACGCAGAGTCCAATTTGTTAGTGGAGTGTGGTCACGATCAGAGGACAGGTAAGCAATGAAAGAAAGTAATAAAACGCAAAAAATTAACTCTGATTTTTGGGTAGTTTGGGTCGTGACACTTATGAAGGAAGGTCGGGTTAAATTGGTTCTGAATAAGTGCAGGGGTAAAACGGTCAAAAGACCAAATTCGATATAAATTCGATAAGAAACTTTCATTTAAAAATATGGCTTTGAGAAATCTTGATCAATAACGAGGAAAATATTGAAATTCGAGTCCAATTGATCAAGATATGAATTTATTGGAATTAATCAGAATTTTCGCCATGAAAAACTATCCCGAAAATATCGAAAAGATAAAATAAGATAGATAAAACATTTATTGATTAAATGAATAAAATATGAATTTTTAGAGATATTTTGAGATTTTTATTATATTTTATTTGATTAAAATAAAATATAATAAATCTATAAAAAAAATGAAACAGAATCTAGAAACACGAAGAGAGAGAAACCGACAGAAAATGATAGCTGAAGAGCCGAACAGCCGACAACCACCGGCAATCGACGAGGCCATACGAGGGCCAGAGAAGGAAGAGGATGACTGCCCGAACCCATCCGCACTGACGATGTGCCGTATCGATGCTGGATTTCGGCGAACCAAGTGAGTAAAAATCGAGAGGAAATTGGACTCGATTCCGGCAATCCACGGTAGCTGGGTGTGATTGAAGGGCACTGGTGTGATCGAGAGGACAAGTCGGTTCTGTTGGTACCGGTAGTGGTCGACGAAACAGCTGGGAATGCCGGCGGCAGTGAGGGCCCTGAAACAGCATCTTAGCCAGAAGGGGAAGGAAAAAGAAAAAAAAAGAAAAAAAGAAAAAGAAACGAAAAAAAAGAAAAAGGAAAAAAAAGGGAAAAAATGAGAGGAAAAACCCAGGAATACCTCAGATTACGGGTAAGTCGACACGCGGTTCAATTGGCTGAATTGATTTCCAAAAAAGTTAATTTAAATTGTATTTGATCGAAAATTTACCCGAAATTTAATATACAAATTGTACAGTTCGACGATAAATTCCGAACGTGAGCCGATTGAACTTCAATTTGCATACCATCGCATAATTTTGGGTAAGTAAAGCTCATTTATAATAATAGTATGATTATTGCGCAATTTGAATTTAGTTTGCGGATTTCGGATTAATTTCAACATAAAATAAATTACATCTGGATTTTTGAATTAATTGTCACAAATGATATACGGGCTATCCAAAGAGTTTGGAACAAACCCCAATGGGTATTGATAGGCCTAATGAGCCAATAGACCCTGATGAAGGGAATTAATAAGTGGAAAACGGGCTTAAGACAGAGCTAGGCCCAATTAAAGTGTTTAAGGCCCAATAAGAGTAAACAGGCCCATTTAAGTGAAATAGACTGTATTAAACGTGTAATACAATAGGAAAAGTATAATTAACCCAGTGAATGGTTAAATGCAGCTCCAGAGTCATATTAAGAGTTGACTGGACTGCGAGATTTAAGCAACACAGAGGAAGTGAGGTCACACGATGTGATCCGAGGTAAGGGACTTTTGCAAGTAGTTAGAGATATCTGTACGTATTTTCGTCTACTTTTACATTCACTGAAATTTTCTGAAGGGTCAGAGAAAATCAATAATATTTATAGGGACCCGCTATGGGTAAATTATGATTTTACCCCTAGTTAGGCAAAAAGTCAACTTTTGGAAAAAGTTGTAAAAAGCATTGAAACAATATTTTTGAGTGTTTTTACTGTTGTGTAGTAGAAAAGTACATAGATGAGCTAATGTTTTAAGGTTGATGTAGACTAAGCACACTTTATAATGCTAATTTTCATGTTTTGAAGCATCCCTATTTTTAAAGAGCCATCTACCGAACTATGTGAAAACAATCACACTGGAGCACAGCTCGCACTTGATTTCGGATGTTTTTCACATACATTAGTGCTAGAGTGAGACTCGTACTATATTTATTTTACATGCATGATAGAGTATTGGAGTATTGCTCGTACTCAGTTTTATGTGATTTATGCATGATAGAGTGCTGGAGCGATTATGTCGTACTCGAGTTTTACATCAGATGCATGACAGAGTGCTGGAGCGTTGCTCGTACTTGGTTCTTCATGATTTATATATGACATAGTACTTGAGCGATTTGCTCGTACTTGATTTAAATGAGAACTATGCATGACCTAGTGCTGGAGGTTTACTCGCACTAGTGTTTGATGTTTTGACATGCATAAACAGTGTTTAGAGGCGGATCGTTGACTGTGAGTCACACTCAAGATGCGCACTGTAGTTTTTACGTGATATATGGACATGTTAGAAAAACCATGACGATTTCTTCATGTTGACTGAGTGTCACACTGGAGATGATCGCACGTGGATTTAGAGACGTGGCATTGATTATTCCGTTGTATGAGGGCTAAGACCTATGGCAGGTACCCCGACCATGAGGCAGGGTCCACGGGTGTATGTTGTAACATGCATGTGGCATGGAGTACACTATACCGTGTGTTGTTGTGGAGTTGTGGAGGAGAGTTGTTGATAGCTGGCGGTTATGATGGACTGACGCCCCTCCCGTTAAACCAGTGATAACCCGCATACCGAGTACTGTGTTGCCTGGGATTTCACACGTTAGGATATGGCCGTAGTCTAGGAGATATTGCATTTAGCCACTGAGTCTCACATGATATATCACATGTATTTATGATACAGGTAGACCTGAGGGATTGGTCGGAACCCGGTTATTGTGTTATGTTGTGAAATGTCATATTTACTGTGTTTTGAATGTAAATGGCATATTTTATATAAAGGCATTCCGAATTGATAAATATGCATGAATGCCTATGATTTATAACTCAGCATGTATTTAGTACATGGGATTTTAAATCTGTACTATTATTATATATATTTTGAAACATGCTTTTGAATTGAGAGAAGGAAAGGCAAAGCAATATTTTCAGTAGATAGTATGGATGTCTACTTGCTTGCCTGATTTCCTTACTGAGCCAGATAGCTCACCCCTTTCATTTTCCCCCTCTCTACAGATCATCGTCAATAGATTGAGTCGGTTGAGGTATAGCATTCCTTTTGACTGCTGCCATTCCCCATCTAGCGAAAGGTATACATGATGCATAATCTTTTGTATCTGAACAATGTATAAACACAGTGATGTACACATTTTTAATATTGAGGATGTAATTACATTTAAGTATATGAATTTACTTATAAGAAAAGTGTACGTACAGTCAATAAATATTTATAATGACATGTATGTGTGATACGAAAAAGAAGGGTAAGGTATGTATGGATGAGGGGACTAATGCCTAATCACAACCCAACTGTCGAGTAGAGAAAGGTAAGTAAAAAGCGAAAAATTTATTGTGGTTTTTGGTAAGTCACGTGTGAGAGGAGGGCGTGACAAAATCTGTGGAATTAGAATATTTATACTTTTGGTACACTTGACAAGTATCAATGTTACAAAAAGCTTATGCACAACTTGAAGGTCGCGATGGATCACTTTACTCTTGAGGATACTGCAAGAATGCAAGCTAATTTTTCACTTTTTCTTTATGTTTGTCTAAGTGTCATTTAGTGCTAGTGTATAATTGTTAACTACCTACCCTATTTTGAGCACCTTGCTTAAGGCCCGATTCTATACCTCTATAGAATTTGAATAATTTATAGGATCTGTAACACCCTCGGAAGCCTTGAATTTCAAGTTAAAATTTTCCTTTTACTTAATTGATTTGTCACTCTATAGCAAAGATTCTAATTGTCAAGTATGATTTTACTTGATTTACTTTAAGGCTATTAACCTAAGGTCCCAAACTACATACCTCGTGATATGTGACATTACCAATTCAGGATTATGATTTCTTAATTTATTCAACATTTCTCAACCACATTTGGCAAAATATATTAACCGTATAAATATGTATACATATCATCAAGTAATATTTGAATTACATTTCTGGCTTACATCTTGTAAGATCCACAATTTTGTAATGTAACTTTTATGACTCGTGATGTATGAGCAAGTCACATTTAATGTAAATTCTGAGGAATGTGTATGTGGAGTTTGTAAATGTGTATGGAATGAATATATGCAAGTTTTAAAGTGTATATCAAGTGTAAAAGGTATATTTACATGAGTGGAATGGGAATATCTTGAGTTTTGAGTACTTAAGTAAAATGGAATGAGTTTTATACTTTCATTTGGGTTTATATTGTATACCTTTGGCTATACAAGGAATGCACACAAGTTTTAATGTATATGAAGTATGAATGGATGTCATTTTCAAGCCTTAAATGTGGTTGGATGAGAAAATGACTATAGAAGCAGAATTAAGAGTGTTTGAGATATGTTACTATAGAAAACAGCAGTAAAATTTGGAAAATATGAATGAGAGGTAGATCTCATGGGATGAGAGATCGATCTGGAAAAGCCAAAAATGCTCTTATTTGAGTGATGGAATAGGTCAAATCGATCTCCAATGGGGCCAGATCGATCTATTGATCTACTAGGGTAGCAGATCGATCTCATCAAGACAATTCTATAAATACTGGGCTTCTGCACTTCATTTTCCCGAGATTTACTATTTCATTCAAGAACCAAAGTGTAACCTAGCCAAGAAACCCTAGGAAACTTCAGTTTGTGATCAAATTTGAGTGAGATATCAGTGAGAAAAGTTGTCAGACCCGTATTTTTATGTAGCTTGTTCCTTATGATTTATACATGTACAGACATGTATTGAGTTATTTAAATCTTAAGAAGAGTATTTACTAGATTTAAGTGTTAGTGAAATGCTTTAACACTTAAAAGCTACATGAAGGCCTAATGTGAGCTATGAGGGCTACAAGTTAAACCGAATGGATCTAAATCATTCTGACTGAAGAGAAGAACTTATGATGTGAAAATATAGAAAGTTCATGAAGGAAAGTCAATTTGATTTGGTCTCGAACACATAAAGGTAGAGTAAATGACAAAAAAAGGGCAAAAGAGACCTTTTAAGCCATTCGAGGTGTTTTAGGCATATTCACTTCTCGAAAACGACTAAAACGTAAAGACGAGAGTGTAAGACATAAGATATGACACTTTCGAAATTTTGAAAAAAAGTCAACTTAGTCAATGATCAAGGAAAAAGTCAACTATAGTTAAGAAAAGTGAACTTTTACCATAGTTGACTAACCATGGTTAACAATTTACCTAAGTATGGAGAAAAAATTTGGGAAAAAATATTTTTGGTCAGAATACAAGATAATCATCTCTAAAAATAAGGATAATTTATTCGGAAGGATTCTGGATTAAATTAATAGATAAAAACGTAATGGGCCGAAATGAAGATCTTAAAGCCCATTAAGGTATACTGAACGTTGATCGAAATTCTTAGGTTCGTTAGACCAAATTGTTGGACCGATTGATAGGCCAAATATTTAGACAATTAAAGGCCCGAGGTATAATAAAAATTTCAGCCCGAAAGCCCATTAAGAAAGCCTAAACAGAGAGGCCCAATTGTAAAGCCCATTAGGATTGAATATCTAACCATAGTTAAAGCTAACTATGACTCATTACATGACTCATTAGGTGACTCATAACTAAACCTTAGGAAGTCAATTTTAATGGCTGAAAAGTAAAGCTTAATGGCTAAGTAAATGGCTTATAAAATCAGCCACACCATTGTCATCTTCACCATACCATTCTCGGCTACACATAGGAAACCATTTAAATACATTTATCTAAGCTTTCTCTCACTAAAAGTCACTAGGATTTAGGCATATTTGGAACTTGCATTCTGCATGAAAGTTGTTCCAAATTGAGAGGAGAGTAACATATGTTGGAATTAGCTATCAAGAAGCTATAGTGTACAAACTGTGAGGCTCCAAAGTTTCGGCCAAGTGTGAACACAAATACTAGGTATATTTTCAAGCTTTCAAATTCATATATGTTAATGTATGAATGATTTTAAGTATATTGGTATATGTTTTAAGCATTGAAACATATGAAATCATTATGATCATGGTTAGGCTCAGAGTAAGTAGTGAAATATTGATGAATGCCTATATGATATTAAGGCATAAATGAGTTGATATACATGTGTTAATGATTATGGTATAGTTAGAATTAATCAATTTGATTAATTAATACATGTATTAAGTTGGCAATCAAGGTGTTTGATAAGATGCCTAAATGAACTATGTGATGCTTAAGAACATTTCCAACCAAGTGTTTGTGAAAATGCCTAAGTGAATTGGCTAAAGAAATGGATATGGACGGCATGCCCTGGTATGACCGATGACATGGGGTGCTCTCAGTCATGGCATGTGGCTGAGAGGTCCAATGGGCCAAGCCCAATTATTTTAGGCCCAATGAGATGTAATGGGTCTAGGATAAGCCCAATAAGAGTTGGCGGGCCCTACAAGCCCAAAAGGCCCAACGAATAGGTAAGGGACATTTGTGAGTAGTTAGCGATACTTGCATGTATTTTCATCTGCTTTTACATTCACTTAAAAACTATGAGGGTCAAAAAAAGTGAACAATAATTATTGTGACCCGATAGTGGCAAATTACGATTTTACCCTTAGTTAAGAAAAAAGCAAACTTTTGAGATAAGTTGTAAAAAGCATGGAAACCACCAATTTGAGTGTGAAACCACCAATTTGAGTGTTTTACTGCTGTTTAGCAGAAGAGTAAATAGATGGGCTAATGTTTTAAGGTTGATGTGAATTAAGCACACTTTATAGTGCTGGTTTTGATGTTTTGAAAATCATCCCTTTTTAAAGAGCCATTTATTGAATTATGTGAGAATAAATCGTGCTAGAGCTTAGCTCTCACAGGTTTTCACACTGTGGTACGTATGATGCAGTGGATGCTGGTAAGATCCTCAAGCCAAACATCCTCAAGCCCAAGGAGGGTGGGGAGGCTCTGTTCGGTGCGGAGGCTCTCTTATGGTAAGATCCTTAAGCCCAACATCTTCAAGCCATAGTGGACGGCGAGGCTCTGTTCGGCAGGGAGGCTCTCTTAGATGGATATGGAAAGCTTCACATGCATTTAAGGCACCATTTTGCCTTGGATTTCACCATTATAGGATATTGCCATAGTCTAGGATATTATTGCATTTCACCACAGAGTCTCACAAGATTTATCACCTGACTGACTGATTTATTTATGATACGGATAGACCTGAGGGATGGGTCAAAATTCGATTATTGTGTTGTGAATGATTAAATGCCATATTTACTTTGATTTGAATATCAATGGCATGGTTTATCTAAAGGCATTGTGATATTATAAAGATGCATTATTTTGCACTACATGCCTATATTTGAGAAAGCAAGCATGATTTCTGTACATGGGATTTAATCTGTACAAGTATATATTATATTTAAAGACACGCTTTTAAAGTGGGTTAAGGAAATGATATTTTTGAGGCATAACATTATTTTGAGTAGATATTGTAGATGTCTACTTGCTTGCCTGATTTTCTTACTGAGCGCGTTGTATGCTCACCCCCTTTCTTTTACATCTCTCTACAGAGCATCAGCAGTAGAGTGAGTGTGCTTAAGGGATAGTATTCTTGTTGTTCGCTGCTATTTCCTATCGATCGACAGGTATACATATTTTATACGATTTTGTATCTAAACATAGAAACAGCACAGTGATGTATACGATATATATTATGGGGAATGTATTTGTATTAGTTTTTATATGATCTCACATGTATTATAAAAAGTTACAGTCAGTAACAATATATTGACATCGAATCACAGCCCAACCATTGATGAGTGGAAAGGTAAGTTAAAATGCAAAAAAATTATAGTAGTTTTGGTTAAGTCAGGAAGGGTTTTGACAGAGTGGTATCAGAGCAGAGATTAGTCTAATGTGAGTCGGTGTTAGAAAATAGGAAAGTGTACATCCTCATAGTATTGTGCTGTGTTTAGATAGAACTGTGTATACCAGATGGGAGACAAACTAATTCATGATTGTGAATGCAGGAACTTTACCTATATGGCAAATACTCGTAGTGGTAGAGGGACGAGAGGTAGGGCTCGAGGCCGTGAAGATAAGCCTAAGAGACGAGCTGCTGTCGAACCATTACCTACCCATGAGACTCCAGGTTCTACTAAGGCACCAGAGTGTGCTGAGATGAGCTTTACGAGATTACAGCATAGTTTAGAGATGATAGTAGAGATATTGGCACAAATCATGCCAGATAGGCAGGGACATGAGGTAGGAGCTACGACAGGAGAGGTAGTTGCCCCTGATACACCTACACAGCCAGCTCATGCATTGAGGACTGTAGATACTCCTACACCCCCAACAGTTTTGGGTAGTAGTGGATTAGGGTACGGATGTGATCTGAATCAGTTGCAACAGTTCCAGAGGTTTAGACTTCCATCTTTTAGTGGGCTCAAGGACCCTGTAGCTGCTGAGGAGTGGGTTGCAGAGATAGAGAAGCTTTACGGATTCTTCGAGTGTACGATATTAGAGATGGTCACATTTGTTGCGTTCTTACTGAAGAGAGCTACAGAGCATTGGTGGAAGTCCACCAGACCCATATTAAGAGCCCGACATACATATATTAGTTGGGAGACATTTCAAGATGCCTTTAGGAGGCAGTTTGTTCCAGATACCGCAGAGCAAAAACTGTAAGCTGAGTTTTTGGGACTGAACCAGGGGAGTTTATCCGTGGATGAGTATGAGACTTGATTCCTTTCCCTATAGAGATATGACCTAGATACCCTGTATAGTGAGGCTAGGAAGGTCCATAGGTTCATCGATGGATTGAGATCGGTTCTGCGGTCCAGGTTGGTTCCATTAGATATAACCACCTATGAGGAAGCAGCACGTAGGGTGCAACTATGTGAGTAAGATTATGAGAGAAATGCTTTCGAGTTTGGGAAGTTTAATCGAAGTCAAGATATACAAAGGAAGAGGTCGACTAGAGATAGAGGTTTCAGTTATCAAGGAGGGAGGAAACTCTTCGGTAAGAGACCACGGGTTCAAGAGGCACGAGAGAGACCTACTAGACCTCCTACTTATCCGACCATAGCTCCAGCAAAGGGTATTGTCATAGGAGGACAAAGACCTACTATCGATCAGTGCAAAAGATATGGTAGACAACATGGAAGTAGACCGTGTCTACTGACTCCTATAGTGTGTTTTCGATGCGAGAAACATGGGCATATTGCTAGAGCTTGCCCAGAGATGGTTGAGACTGCTCCACTGAAGGGCAGGGAGCCAGAGAGAACTCCAATTGATCTTTCTGCTTCGAGAAGGAGAGCGACAGCAGAAGAAAAGGGGAAGCAAGTGATTAGTCGAAGGCACGTACATGCTTTTAACCAGGGTATAGCTGATGCTTCATCGGATGTGATAGTGGTAACATCCTGATTTATGATATTGAAGCATATGTTTTAGTTGATCCTGGTGCCACGCATTCTTTTGTATCAATTTCATTTGCATGTAAATTAGCATGAGATGTAGAGCGTACACCGTTATGTATGATGATGTTGATTTGTACGCCTATGAATAGTAGTCAAGTTGTAGTGTATGTATTTAATGATTACAAGTTGAGAGTAGGGAACAAGGAGATGACAGCTAATCTAATATTGCTAAGTATAAGCGACTTTGATATAATCTTAGGAATGGATTGGTTATCTGCAAACCATGCTGTTTTAGATTGTTATGCTAAGACAGTTATGTTTCCTAACCCTACTAGATATGTTGTAAAGTTTAATAAAAATAAATGAAAGAAGTAGTTATGTTTATAATAGATATACTGACTTAGAAAACATTCAACATATCAAGGTTTCATTGTGTACGTGGTAGATATGGATAAGACACATCTAGAGTTGCTAGATATTACTGTGGTTAGTGAGTACCCAGATATTTTTTTCGGATGAGTTGCCAGGGTTACCACTAGATAGAGAGACGGGGTTCTGTATAGATTTGGTGCCTGGTACCGAGCCTATTTTGAGACCACCATATCGCATGGCCTTAGTTGAACTGGAAGAGCTCAAGTGGAAGTTGCAGGAGCTGTTGGATAGGGGTTTTGTTAGACCAAGGGTTTCACCTTGGGGAGCACTGATTTTTATTCGTGAGGAAGAAGGATGGGAGCCTCCGATTGTGTATAGATCACTGATTGTTGAATAAGGCCACCATCAAGAATAGGTATCCCTTTCCATGCATTGACGACTTGTTAGATCAGCTTCGTGGAGCACTGGTCTTTTCCAAGATTGATCTGAGGTCTGGGTATCATCAGCTGAGAGTTCGGAGTGGAGATGTACCCAAGACAGCGTTTCGTACCCGATATGGCCATTATGAGTTCTTGGTTATGCTATTCGGATTGAAGAATGCTCCAGCTGTTTTCAAGGCTTTGATGA
The DNA here is from genome assembly GCA_033439115.1 of Firmiana major. Lineage (NCBI taxonomy): Eukaryota > Viridiplantae > Streptophyta > Magnoliopsida > Malvales > Malvaceae > Firmiana > Firmiana major. Next base: position 38,524,811 of record CM065902.1, read on the forward strand.
ATGATGTGTTCAAGCCATATTTGGACCAGTTTGTTATCGTCTTCATCGATGACATATTGGTATACTCAAGATCCATAGAGGAGCATAAGGAGCACCTTAAGATTGTATTGCAGACTCTATAAGAGCAGAAGTTGTATGCTAATCCCGTAAGTGTGACTTTTGGTTGTCACAGATCTCGTTTTTGGGACCTGTTGTATCGAGAAATGGTGTATCAGTAGATCCATCTAAGATAGAGGCTGTAGTTCAGTGGGAATAGCTGAGGACAGTCACCGAGATCAGGAGTGTTTTGGGTTTAGCTGGATATTATCCGAGATTTGTTGAGGTATTTTCGATATTGGCTACTCCGTTGACACGTCTTACTCGAAAGAGTGCACTGTTCATATGGAACGAGGATTGTGAGAAGAGTTTTCAGAAGTTGAAGCGTTGATTGACCACCGCTTCAATTCTCACTAACCCTACCAGCTCAGGAGGATTTGCAGTGTATAACGATGCTCCATTTTAGGGACTGGGCTGTGTATTGATGCAGGATGGGAGGGTAGTTGCTTATGGATCCAGACAACTAAAGGATCATGAGAAGAACTATCCAGCCCATGACTTGGAGTTAGCAGCAGTAGTGTTTGCGTTGAAGGTATGGCTCCAGTACTTGTATAGTGAGAAGTTCCAGATATTTACTGACCACAAGAGCCTGAAGTATCTGTTCTCACTGAAAGAGCTAAACATGAGATAGAGAAGATGGCTAAAGCTTCTAAAGGATTATGATTGTGAGATACTTTATCATCCGGGTAAGGCTAATGTTGTAGCGGATGCTTTGAGTAGGAAGAGCCTAGGGATGGTATCGTATATGATGGTTAGGGAACATGAGTTGCTAGAGCAGTTTGCTAGCCTCAGTCTGGGAGTTATGCCTTCTGACATGGAAACAGGCTATGTGATAGCTAGTCTATGCTTGGAGCCGGATCTGTTGGACAGGATCAGGGTTACTCAGCAGACTAATCCGTTTTGTATTAATGTGAGTGGTCAGATACAGAGAAGCACATCGACTGATTTTGAGTTTAGTTCTGATGGACTACTGAGGTTCAAAGGTAGATTGTGTGTTCCCGAGGATTCAGGACTCAGGAGATTGATATTGTCGGAAGCTTATTCATCGAGGTATACGTTACATCCGAGGAGTAACAAGATGTATCAAAACCTCTGAAAGGTATACTGGTGGTCGAGTGTGAAGAGAGATGTAGCAGATTTTGTGGTAAAGTGTCTCGTATGTTAGTAGGTGAAGGTAGAGCATCGGATGCCTACAGGTTATTGCAGCCTCTACCTATACCGACATGAAAATGGGAGCATATCACTATAGATTTCATGATGGGTTTACCGAGGACCCATAGTAATCATGATGCTATATGGGTAATCGTCGACAGATTGACAAAGTCAGCCCACTTCCTAGCTATGAGAGCTACTGATACTCTGAGTTCATTGGCAGAGTATACACTGCATAGTCTCTGATAGGGATTCCTGCTTCACTTCTCACTTTTGGGAACATTTTCAGGAAGCCATGGGAACCCTATTGAGTTTGAGTATTGCTTTCTATCCTCAGACAAATGGTCAGTCAGAGAGGACTATATAGACTTTGGAGGATATGTTGAGAGCTTGTGTGCTAGATTTTAGAGGCTCTTGGGATGACCACTTGCCACTGGCCGAGTTCGACTACAACAACAGTTATCATTCGAGTATCGGGATGGCACCGTATGAGGCTTTATATGGTCGTAGATGTCGTTCCCCTATTGGATGGGAAGAAGTGGGTGACCGTAAGATTTTTGCTCCTGACATGGTTACATAAGCATCTGAGGACGTCCACTTGATTATAGAGAGATTGAGGACAACTCAGAGTAGACAGAAGAGTTACACTGACAAGAGACGAAGGCCACTAGAGTTTGCAGTTGGTGAATCAGTGTTTCTGAAAGTTTCTCATTCCAAGGGCATAGCGAGATTTGAGAAGAGAGGAATGCTAAATCCTCGTTATATTGGACCCTTTGAGATACTTGATCGAGTGGGAGATAAGGCTTATAGGTTGGAATTACCACCAGACTTATCAGGTTTCTCTAACGTCTTCCACATATCGATGATTTGGAAGTATCACCCGAATCCGGCACATATAATTAGTTATGAGCCATTAGAGCTCCAGGAGGACATGTCATATATTGAGAGATCCATTTGGATACTGGATAGGAAGGAGAAGGTATTGAGATTGAAGACTATCGGATTAGTGAAGGTTCTCTGGCAGCATCATACTTCAGAGGAGGCTACTTGGGAGCTGAAGAGTCTGATGCGAGAGAAGCACCCCCATCTATTTGATGATTGACTTAGTTCTAATTTGGAGGACCAAATTTTCTTAGTTGGGGAGGATTGTCAGACCCGTATTTTTATGTAGCTTGTTCATTATAATTTATACTTGTACTGGCATGTATTGAGTTATTTAAATCATAAGAAGAGTATTTACTAGATTTAAGCGTTAGTGAAATGCTTTAACACTTAAAAGCTACATAAAGGCCTAATGTGAGCTATGAGAGCTATAGGTTAAACCGAATGGATCTAAATCATTCTAATTGAAGAGAAGAACTTATGATGTGAAAATATAGAAAGTTTATGAAGGAAAGTCAGTTTGATTTGGTCCCGAACACATAAAGGTAGAGTAAATGACAAAAAAAGGGCAAAACAGACCTTTTAAGCCATTCGAGGTGTTTTAGGTATATTCACTTCCCGAAAATGGCTAAAACGTAAAGACAAGAGTGTAAGACATAAGATATGACACTTTCAAAATTTTGAGAGAAAGTCAACTTAGTCAATGATCAAGGAAAAAGTTAACTATAGTTAAGAAAATTGGACTTTTACCATAGTTGACTAACCATGGTTAACAATTTACCTAAGTATGGAGAAAAAATTTGGCGAAAAATATTTTTAGTCAGAATATAAGATAATCATCTCCAAAAATAAGGATAATTTATTCGGAATGATTCTGGATTAAATTAATGGATAAAAACGTAATGGGCCGAAATGAAGATTTTAAAGCCTATTAAGGTATACTAAACATAGATCGAAATTCTTAGGTCCCTTAGACCGAATTGTTGGACCGATTGATAGGTCAAATATTTAGACAATTAAAGACCCGAGGTATAGTAAAAGGTTCAGCCCAAAAGCCCATTAAGAAAGCCCAAATCGAGAGGCCCGATTGTAAAGCCCGTGAGGATTAAATATCTAACCATAGTTAAAGCAAACTATAACTCATTAGATGACTCATTAGGTGACTCATAACTAACCCTTAGGAAGTCAATTTTAATGGGTGAAAAGTAAGGCTTAATGGCTAAGTAAATGGCTTATAAAATCAGCCACACCATTGTCGTCTTCACCATACCATTCTCGGCTACAAAAGGAAACCATTGAAATACATTTATCCAATCTTTCTCTCACTAGAAGTCACTAGGATTTAGGCATATTTGGAACTTGCATTCTTCATGAAAGTTGTTCCAAATTGACAGGAGAGTAACATATGTTGGAATTGGCTATCAAGAAGCCATAGTGTGCAAACTGTGAGGCTCCAAAGTTTCGGCCAAGTGTGAACACAAATACTAGGTATATTTTCAAGCTTTTAAATTCATATATGTTAATGTATGAATGATTTTAAGTATATTGGTATATGTTTTAAGCATTGAAACATATGAAATCACTATGATCATGGTTAGGCCGAGAGTGAGTAGTGAAATATTGATGAATGCCCATATGATATTAAGGCATAAATGAGTTGACATACATGTGTTAATGATTTGGTATAGTTAGAATTAATCACTTTGATTAATTAATACATGTATTAAGTTGGTAATCAAGGTGTTTGATAAAAAGCCTAAATGAACTATATGATGCTTAAGAACATTCCTAACCAAGTGTTTGTGAAAATGCCTAAGTGAATTGGCTAAGGAAATGGACATGGACGGCATGCCATGGTGTGACCGATGGCATGGGGTGCTCTCGGCCATAGGATGTGGCCGAGAGGTTGTCACGACCCTCCATGACTTAACCAAAAACCACTACAAATTCTTCACATTTTTAACTTACCATTCCTCTCTTCAATGGTTGGGCTGTGATTCGATGTTAGCTTCCTTGTATATCATATCATCCATTATCATACATACATGTCAAAATACTGTTACTGACTGTAACTTCTTGTTATAATACATGTGAGATCATATAAAAGCTAATACAAATACATTCCCCATAATATATATCGTATACATCACTGTGCTATTTCTATGTTTAGATACATAACCGTACAAAATATGTATACCTGTTGATCGATAGGAAATAGCAGAGGACAACAGGAATACTTTCCCTCAAATGCTCTCACTCTACTGCTGATGCTCTGAAGAGAGATGTAAAAGAAAGGGTGTGAGCATACAACGTGTTCAGTAAGGAAATCAGGCAAGCAAGTAGATATCTACGTTATCTACTCAAAATAATGCTATGCCTTTAAAACATCATTTCCTTAACTCACTTTAAAAGCATGTCTTTAAATATATATATACTTGTACAGATTAAATGCCATGTACAGAAATCATGCTTGCTTTCTCAAATGTAGGCATGTAGTGCAAAATAATGCATCTTTATAATATCACAATGCCTTTATATAAATCATGCCATGTATATTTAAATCACAGTAAATATGGCATTTAAATCATTCACATCACAACAATCGGATTCCAACCCATCCCTCAGGTCTATCCGTAAATAAATCAGTCAATCAGGTGATATATCATGTGAGACTCTATAGTGAAATGCAATAGTATCCTGGACTATGGCCATATCCGATAATGGTGATCCCAGGCAACACAGATCTCGGTGTGCGGGGCATCACTGCTGCAACGAGAGGGGGGGTCAGTCCATCACAACCGCCCGCTATATCCTCCTCAACTCTACAACACTACACGATACAGCGTACTTCATGCCACTTGCACGGTACAACGTATTCCGTGGACCCTGCATCATGGTCGGGGTGCCTGTCATAGGTCTTAGCCCTTAAACCATGGAATATCATACCACGTCTCTAAATCCACATGCGAACCTCTCATAGTGTCACACTCAGTCTACACGAGGAAATCAAACATGGTTTTCAACATGTATTATATATCACATAAATTACAGTGTGCGCCTTTGAGCGTGACTCACAGTGGACACTCCGCTCAAGCACTGTTTCACATCACAAACTCAACTCTAGTGCGAGTAAACCTCCAGCAACTAGGTCAATGCATAGTTCTTGTTTCAAATCAAGTACGAGCAATAGCTCCAGTAACATGCTATGCAGAAAATGCCTCAAATCAAGTACGAGCAATAGCTCAAGTACTATGTCATGTATAAATCATGAAGAATCGAGTACGAGCAACGCTCTAGCACTCTGTCATGCATAAATCACATAAAACTGAATACAAGAAATAACTCCAGCACTCTATCATGCATGTCATGGAAATCTAGTACGAATCACAATCCAGCACTAATATATGTGGAAAATATATGAAATCAAGTGCGAGCTGTGCTCTAGCACGATTTATTCTCACATAATTCGATAGATGGCTTTTTAAAAAGGGATGATTTTTAAGACATAAAAATCAGCACTATAAAGTATGCTTAATTCATATCAACCTTAAAATTATTAGCTCATATATTTATTCTTCTGCTAAACAGTAGTAAAACACTCAAAATGGTGGTTTCCATGCTTTTTACAACTTTTCAAAAAAGTTGACCTTTTAACTAACTAGGGGTAAAATCTTAATTTGCCACTATTTTGTCACAATAATTATTATTCACTTTCTCTGACCCTCAGAGTTCTTAAGTGAATGTAAATGCAGATAAAAATACATGCAGGTATCTCTAAATACTCACAAAAGTCCCTTACCTGCGATCACTCAAGAAATTATGCTTTCTCAACGCTGCTCGATCCAGCATTTCGATTTGCTCCTCCAATAATCTCTGGAGCTGCATATAACCATTTATCAGGTTAATTATACTTTTCCTACTGTATTTCATATTAAATACAGTCTATTTCCCTTAATGGGCTTTAATAAACCTTAATGGGCCTAACTGTGCCTTAAGCCCATTTCTATTTTACTATTCATTTTCGTTGGGCCTATTAGGCTTGTGGGGTCTACCAACTCTTATTGGGCTTGTCCTAGACCCATTACATCACATTGGGCCTAAAATAATTGGGCTTGGCCCATTGGACATCTCGGCCACATGTCATGGTCGAGAGCACTCCATGCCGTCGGTCACACCATGGCATGCCGCCCATGTCCATTTCCTTAACCAATTCACTTAGGCATTTTCACAAACACTAGGTTGGCAATGTTCTTAAGCATCGCATAGTTCATTTAGGCACTTTATCAAACACCTCGATTGCCAACTTAATACATGTATTAATTAATCAAATTGAAAAATTCTAACTATACCATAATCATTAACACATGTACATTAACTCACTTATGCCTTAATATCATATGGGCATTCATCAATATTTCACTACTCACTCTCGACCTAACCATGATCATAGCGATTTTCTATGTTTCAATGCTTAAAACATATACCAATATACTTAAAATCATTCATACATTAACATATATGAATTTGAAAGCTTGAAAATATACCTAGTATTTGTGTTCACACTTGGCTGAAACTTTGGAGCCTCACAGTTTGCACACTATGGCTTCGTGATAGCCAATTCCATCATATGTCACTCTCCTCACAATTTAGAACAACTTTCATGAAGAATGCAAGTTCCAAATATGCCTAATTCCTAGTGATTTATAGTGAGAGAAAGCTTGGATAATGTATTTCAATGGTTTCTTTCTTCTAGCCGAGAATGGTATGGTGAAGATGATAATGGTCTGGCTGATTTTATAAGTCATTTACTTAGCCATTAAGCCTTACTTTTCAGCCATTAATATTTACTTCCTAAGGTTTAGTTATGAGTCACCTAATGAGTCCTCTAATTAGTCATGTTAGCTTTAACTATGGTTAGATATTTAATCCTCATGGGCTTTACAATTTGGGCCTCTCGGTTTGGGCTTTCTTAATGGGCTTTCGGGCTAATAGTTTTACTATACCTCGGGCCTTTTATTGTCTCAATATTTGGCCTCTCAATTGGTCCAACAATTTGGTCTAAGGGACCTAAGAATTTCGATCTACGTTTAGTATACCTTAATGGGATTTAAAATCTTCACTTTAGGCCCATTACGTTTTTAACCATTAAATTAAATCTGGAATCCTTCTGCATAAATTTTTCTTACTTTTGAGGATTATCATCTTGTATTCTGACCAAGAATATTTTTCCCCAATTTTTTCTCCATACTTAGGTTAATTTTTAACCATGGTTAGTCAACTATGGTAAAAGTCCAATTTTCTTAACTATGGTTAATTTTTTCCTTAATCATTGATCAAGTTGACTTTTTCTCAAAATTTTGAAAGTATCATATCTTATGTCTTACACTCTCATCTTTACGTTTTAGCCATTTTCAGTAGGTAAACACACCTGAAATACCTTAACTCGCTAAAAAGGTCCATTTTACCCTTTTTAGCTTTTACTCTCGTTCTCTGTGTTCGGAACTAAATCAACTGGCTTTCCTTCATAACCTCTCTATATTTTCTCATTTTATGTTCTTATTTTCAGTCAGAATGATTTAGATCCACTCGGTTTAGCCTGTGACTCTTATAGCTCACATTAGGCTTTTATGTAGCTTATGCGTGATAAATCATTTCACATACTCTTTAAATCTAGTAAATACTCTTCTTATGATTCAACTATAATAATAGAGTGTTCATACACATAGGAATCATAAGGAACAGGCTACATAAAATACGAGTCTGACAATCCTCCCCTACTCAAAAAATTTGGTCCTCCAAATTAGATCCAAGTCAGCCATCAAATAGATGAGGGTGCTTCTCTCGCATTAGACTCTCTAGCTCCCAAGTAGCCTCCTCTGAAGTATGATGCTGCCAGAAAACCTTCACTAATCCGATAGTCTTTGATCTCAATACCTTCTCCTTCCTATCCAATTTTGAATCAGTCCCTCAACATATGACATGTCCTCTCGGACCTCCAAAGGCTCATAACTAATCATATGTGCTGGATCCGAGTGATATTTCTGAAGCATCGATATATGGAAGATGTTATGGACACTTGATAAGTCCGTTGGCAATGCCAACCTATAAGCCTTATCTCCCACTTGATCAAGTATCTCAAAGGGTCCAATATAGCGAGGATTTAGCTTTCCTCTCTTCCCAAACCTCACTATGCCCTTAGAAGGAGAAACTTTCAGAAACATGGATTCACCAACTGTAAACTCTAGTGGTATTCGTCTCCTGTCAGCGTAACTCTTCTGTCTACTCTGAGTTGTCCTCAGTCTCTCTACAATCAAGTGGACGTCTTCAGATGCTTGTCTAACCATATCGAGAGTGAAAATCTTATGGTCACCCACTTCTTCCCATCCAATAGGGGGATGACATCTACAGCCATATAAAGCGTCATACGATGCCATCTTGATACTCGAATGATAACTGTTGTTGTAGGAGAACTCGACAAATGGCAAGTGGTATTCCCAGGAGCCTCTAAAATCTAGCACAGATGCTCTCAACCTCCAGAGTCTGTATAGTCCTCTCTGACTGACCATCTATCTAAGGATGGAAAGCGGTGCTCAAACTCAACTGGGTTCCCATGGCTTCCTGAAAATGTTCCCAAAAGTGAGAAGTGAAGCGAGAATCCCTATTAGAGACTATGCTCACTGGTATACCATGTAACCTCACTACCTCGCGTACGTACAACTCTACCAATGAACTCAAAGTATCGATAGCTCTCATAGCTAGGAAGTGGGCTGACTTCATTAGTCTGTCGACAATCACCCATATAGCATCGTGCTTCCCATGGGTCCTCGGTAAACCCATCATGAAATTCATGGTGATATGCTCCCATTTCCATGTCGGTATAGGTAGAGGCTGCAATAACCCTGCAGGTTTCTGATGCTCTACCTTCACCTGCTGACATACGAGACACTTTGCCACAAAATCTGCTACATCTCTCTTCATACTCGACCACCAGTATACCTTCCGGAGGTTCTGATATATCTTGTTACTCCTCGGATGTAATGTATACCTCGATGAGTGAGCTTCCTCCAATGTCAATCTCCTGAGTCCTGGATCCTCGAGAAGACACAATCTGCCGCTGAACCTCAGTAGCCCATCAAAACTCAACTCAAAATCAGTCACTGTGCCCTTCTGCATCTGACCACTCACATCTATACAAAACGGATCAGTCTGCTGAGCCACTCTGATCCTGTCCAACAGATCCGGCTCCAAGCATAGACTAGCTATCACATAGCCTGTATCCATGTCAGAAGGCACAACTCTCGGACTGAGGCTATTAAACTGCTCCAGCAACTCATGTTCCCTATCCATCATATACGATACCATCCCTAGGCTCCTCCTACTTAAAGCATCAGCTACAACGTTAGCCTTTCCCGGATGATAAAGTATCTCACAATTGTAGTCCTTCAGAAGCTCTAACCATCTTCTCTGTCTCATGTTCAATTCTTTCTGTGAGAACAGATACTTGAGGCTCTTGTGGTCGGTAAATATTTGAAACTTCTCACCATACAAGTAGTGGTGCCACACCTTCAACGCAAACACTACTGCAGCTAACTCCGAATCATGGGTCGGATAGGTCTTCTCATGATCCTTCAACTATCTAAATCCATAAGCAACTACCCTTCCATCCTGCATCAATACACAGCCCAGTCCCTGATGCAAAGCATCGGTAGACACTGTAAATCCTCCTGAGCTGGTAGGGATAGTGAGAATCGGAGCGATGGTCAATCGACACTTCAACTCCTAAAAACTCTTCTCATAATCCTCGTTCCATACAAACTGTATACTCTTTCGAGTAAGACGTGTCAATGGAGCAGCCAACTTCAAAAATCCCTCAACGAATCTCCGATAATATCAAGCTAAACCCAGAAAACTCTTGATCTCGGTAACTGTTCTCGGCTGTTCCCACTAAACTGCAGTCTCTAGCTTGGATGGATCAACTGATACACCATCCCTTGATACAACATGTCTCAAAAATGAGATCTGTGACAACCAAAAGTCACATTTACTGAGCTTAGCATATAACTTCTGCTCTCGTAGAGTCTGTACTACAATCCTAAGGTGCTCCTCATGCTCCTCCTTGGATCTCGAGTACACCAATATGTCATCGATAAAGACGATAACAAACTAGTCTAATTATGGCTTGAACACATCATTCATCAAAGCCATGAAAGCAGCTGGAGCATTTGTCAATCCGAATGGCATGACCAAGAACTCGTAATGGCCATATAGAGTACAAAATGTTGTCTTGGGTACATCTCTACTTTGAACGCTCAGTTGATGATACCCAGGCCTCAGATCAATCTTGGAAAAGACCTGTGCTCCCTGAAACTGATCTAACAAGTCATCAATGCGTGGAAGGGGATACCTATTCTTGATGGTGGCCTTATTCAACAATCAGTAATCTATACACAATCGGAGGCTCCCATCCTTCTTTCTTACGAATAAAACTAGTGCACCCCAAGGTGAAACACTCGATCGAACAAAAACCCTATCCAACAGCTCCCGCAACTGCCTCTTGAGCTCCTCCAGCTTAACTAAGGCCATGCAATATGGTGGTCTCGAAATAGGCTTCGTACCAGGCACCTAGTCTATACAGAACTCCATCTCTCTGTCTGGTGGTAACCTTAGCAACTCATCAGGAAAAACATCTGGGTACTCACTGACAACAGCAATATCTAACAACTTCGGATGTGCCTTATCCATATCTACCACATACGCAATGAAACCTTAATATGTTGAAGGTTTTCTATGTCGGTAAATCATATATAATCATAACTACTTCTTTCATTTATTCTTATTAAACTTTACAATATATCTAGTAGGGTTAGGAAACATAACTATCTTAACATAACATTATAAAACAATATGGTTTTCAGATAACCAATCCATTCCTTAGATTATATCAAAGTCACTCATACTTAGCAATATTAGATTGGTTGTCATCTCCTTATCCCCTACTCTCAACTTGCAATCATTAAATACATACTCTACAACTTGACTACTATTCACAGGCGTACTAATCAACATCATCATACATAATGGTGTACGCTCTACATGTCTTGCTAATTTACATGCAAATGAAGTCAATACAAAGAATGTTTGGCACCAGGATCAATTAAAACATATGCTTCAATATCATAAATCAGGATGTTACCTCGTATCACATCTGATGAAGCATCAGTTGTCCCCTGGTCCAAAGCATGTACGCACCCTCGACCAATCACTTGCTTCCCCTTTTCTTTCGCTGTCGCTCTCCTCCTCGAAGTAGAGGGATCAACTGGAGCTCTCTTTAGCTCCCTGCCCTTCAGTGGAGCAGTATTAATCATCTCTGGGCAAGCTCTAGCAATATGCCCATGTTTCCCACATCGAAAACACACTATAGGATTCAGTAGACATGGTTTACCTCCATGTTACCTACTGCATCTTCTGCACTGATCGGTAGTAGGTCTCTGTCCTCCTATGACAATACCCGTTGCTGGAGCTATGGTCGAATAAGCAAGAGATCTAACAAGTCTCTCTCGTGCCTCCTCAACCCGTGGCCTCTTAACGAAGAGTTTCCTCCCTCCTCAATAATTGAAACCTCTATCTCTAGTCGGCCTCTTCCTCTGTATATCTCAGCTCCGACTAAACTTCCCAAACTTGGAAGCATTCCTCTCATAATCTTGTTCATACAGTTATGCCCCGTGCATTGCTTCTTCATAGGTGGTTATATCTAATGGGACCAACTTGGATAGTAGAATTGGTCTCAATCCATCGATGAACCTGTGGACCTTCTTAGCCTCACTATACATGGTATCTGGGTCATATCTCCCCAGGGATAGGAATCGAGTCTCATACTCGTCCACAGACAAACTCTCCAATTTTAGTCCCAAAAACTCAGCCTGTAGTTTTTGTTGTACGATGTCTGGGATAAATTACCTTCTAAAGGCATCCTGAAATGTCTCCCAACTAATATATGTTTGTCGGGCTCTTAATATGTGTCTGGTGGACTTCCACCCATGCTCTGCAGCTCCCTTCAGTAGGAACGCAGCAAATGCGACCATCTCCGATGTAGTACACTCGAAGAATCCATAAAGCTTCTCCATCTTAGCAACCCACTCCTCAACAGCTACAGGGTCCTTAACCCTACTAAAAGATGGAGGTCTAAACTTCTGGAACTCACAATCAATGCAGATCACATCCGTACTCGAATCCAGTACTACCTAAAACTGGTTAGGGTGTAGGAGTATCTACAGTCCTCGGTGCATGAGCTGGCTGTGTAGGAGTATCAGGGGCAACTGCCTTCCTGTCACAGCTTCTGCCTCCTATCCCTACCTACCTGGCATCGTCTGTGCCAATATCTCTACTATCGTCTCTAGACTACGCTCTAATCTCGTAAAGCACATCTCAGCACACTCGGGTGCCTTAGTAGCACCTGGAGTCTTATGGGTAGGTAATGGTTCGGCAGTAGCTCATCTCTCAGGCCTATCTCCACGGCCTCGAGCCCTACCTCTCGTACCTCTGCCACTACGATTATTTGCCATTTAGGCAAAGTTCCTACATTCACAATCATGAATTAGTCTGTCTCCCATCTGGTATACATAGTTGTATCTAAACACAGTACAGTACTATGGCGATGTACAATTTCCCATTTTCTAACACCGACTCATATTAGACCAACTTGGCTTTGATACCATTCTATTACGACCCTCCATGACTTAACTAAAAACCACTACAAATTTTTCACATTTTTAACTTACCTTTCCTCTCTTCAATGGTTGGGCTGTGATTCGATGTTAGCTTCCTCGCATACCATATCATCCGTTATCATACATACATGTCAAAATACTGTTACTGACGTAACTTCTTTTTATAATACATGTGAGATCATATAAAAGCTAATACAAATACAATCCCCATAATATATATCATATACATCACTGTGTTGTTTCTATGTTTCGATACATAACCGTACAAAATATGTATACCTGTCGATCGATAGGAAATAGTAGCAGACAATAAGAATACTATCCCTTAAATGCTCTCACTCTATTGCTGATGCTCTGTAGAGAGATGTAAAAGAAAGGGGGCTGAGCATACAACGCGCTCAGTAAGGAAATCAGGCAAGCAAGTAGATATCTACACTAACTACTCAAAATAATGCTATGCCTCGAAAACATCATTTCCTTAACTCACTTTAAAAGCATGCCTTTAAACATATATATACTTGTACAGATTAAATCCCATGTACAGAAATCATGCTTGCTTTCTCAAATGTAGGCATGTAGTGTAAAATAATGCATCTTTATAATATCACAATGCCTTTATATAAATCATGATATGTATATTTAAATCACAGTAAATATGGCATTTAAATCATTCACATCACAACAACCGAATTTTGACCCATCCCTCAGGTGTATCCGTAAATAAATCAGTCAATTAGGTGATATATCATGTGAGACTCTGTGGTGAAATGCAATAGTATCTTAGACTATGGCCATATCCGATAAAGGTGATCCCAGGCAACACAGATCTCGGTGTGTAGGGCATCACTATTGCAACGAGAGGGGGGTCAGTCCATCACAACTGCCAGCTATATCCTCCTCAACTCCACAACAACACAAAGTACAGTGTACTCCATGCCACTCGCCCGGTACAATGTACTCCGTGGACCCTACATCATGGTCGGGGTGCCTGCCATAGGTCTTAGCCCTCAAACCATGGAATATTAAACCACATCTCTAAATCCACATGTAAACCTCTCATAGTGTGACACTCAGTCTGCACAAGGAAATCAAGCATGGTTTTCAACATGTATTATATATCACATAAATTACAGTGCGCGCCTTTGAGCGTGACTCACAGTGGACACTCCGCTCAAGCACTGTTTCACATCACAAACTCAACTCTAGTGCGAGTAAACCTCCAGCAACTAGGTGAATGCATAGTTCATATTTCAAATCAAGTACGAGCAATAGCTCCAGTAACATGCTATGCACAAAACTCCTCAAATCAAGTACGAGCAATAGCTCAAGTACTATGTCATGTATAAATCATGAAGAATCGAGTACGAACAACGCTCTAGCACTCTATCATGCATAAATCACATAAAACTGAGTACGAGAAATAACTTCAGCACTCTATCATGCATGTCATGGAAATCTAGTGTGAATCACAATCCAGCACTAATATTAGTGGAAAATATATGAAATCAAGTGCGACTTGTGCTCTAGCACGATTTATTCTCACATAATTCGATAGATGGCTCTTTAAAAAGGGATGATTTTCAAAACATTAAAATCAACACTATAAAGTGTGCTTAATTCACATCAACCTTAAAATCATTAGCCCATTTATTTATTCTTCTGCTAAATAGCAGTAAAACACTCAAAATGGTGGTTTCCATGCTTTTTACAACTTTTCAGAAAAGTTAACTTTTTGTCTAACTTTAAGTAAAATCGTAATTTGCCACTATCAGGTAACAATAATTATTATTCACTTTCTTTGGCCCTAAGAGTTTTTAACTGAATGTAAAAGCAGATAAAAATACGTGCAGGTATCTCTAACTACACACAAAAGTCCCTTACCTGCAATCACTCGAGAAATATTACTTTCTCAATGCTGCTCGATCCAGCAGTCCGATTTGTTCCACCAATAATCTTAGGAGCTGTATATAACCATTTATCAGGTCAATTATACTTTTCCTACTGTATTTCACATTAAATACAATCTATTTCTCTTAATGGGCTTTAATAAACCTTAATGGACCTAACTATGTCTTAAGCCCATTTCTATTTTACTATTCATTTTCGTTGGGCCTATTGTGCTCGTGGGGCCCACCAACTCTCATTGGGCTTGTCCTAGACCCATTACATCACATTGGGCCTAAAACAATTGGGCTTGGCCCATTGGACCTCTCGACCACATGACATGGTCGAGAGCACTCCATGTCGTCGGTCACACCATGGCATGCCGTCCATGTCCATTTCCTTAGCCAATTCACTTAGGCATTTTCACAAACACTTGGTTTGCAATGTTCTTAAGCATCGCATAGTTCATTTAGGCATTTTATCAAACACCTTGATTGCCAAATTAATACATGTATTAATTAATCAAATTGATTAATTCTAACTATGCCATAATCATTAACACATGTACATTAACTCATTTCTGCCTTAATATCATATGGGCATTCATCAATATTTCACTACTCACTCTCGGCCTAATCGTGATCATAGTGATTTCCTATGTTTCAATGCTTGAAACATATACCAATATACTTAAAATCATTCATACATTAACATAAATGAATTTGAAAGCTAGAAAATATACCTAGTATTGTGTTCACACTTGGCCGAAACTTTGGAGCCTCACGGTTTGCACACTATGGCTTCTTGATAGCCAATTCCAACATATGTCACTCTCCTCTCAATTTGGAACAACTTTCATGAAGAATGCAAGTTCCAAATATGCCTAATTCCTAGTGATTTCTAGTGAGAGAAAGCTTGGATATTGTATTTCAATGGTTTCCTTCTTCTAGCCGAGAATGGTATGGTGAAGATGACGATGGTGTGGCTGATTTTATAAGCCATTTACTTAGCCATTAAGCCTTACTTTTCAGCCATTAAAATTGACTTCCTAAGGTTTAGTTATGAGTCACCTAATGAGTCATCTAATGAGTCATAGTTAGCTTTAACTATGGTTAGATATTTAATCCTCATGGGCTTTACAATTTGGGCCTCTCGATTTGGGCTTTCGGCTGAAATTTTTATTATTCCTCGAGCATTTTATTTTCTCAATATTTGGCCTCTCAATCGGTCTAACAATTCGGTCTAAGGGACGTAAGAATTTCGATCTACGTTTAGTATACCTTAATGGGGTTTAAAATCTTCACTTTAGGCCCATTATGTTTTTAACCATTAAATTAAATCCGGAATCCTTCCGCATAAATTTTTCGTACTTCCGGGGATGATTATCTTGTATTCTGACCAAGAATATTTTTTCCCAATTTTTTGTCCATACTTAGGTTAATTTTTAACCATGATTAGTCAACTATGGTAAAAGTCCACTTTTCTTAACTATAGTTGACTTTTTCCTTAATCATTGACCATGTTGAATTTTTCTCAAAATTTTGAAAGTGTCATATCTTATGTCTTACACTCTCGTCTTTACGTTTTAGCCGTTTTCAGTAGGTAAACACACCCGAAATACCTTAACTCGCTAAAAAGGTCCATTTTACCCTTTTTAGCTTTTACTCTCGTTCTTTGTGTTCAAAACTAAATCAACTGACTTTCCTTCATAAGCTCTCTATATTTTCTCATTTTAAGTTCCTATTTTTAGTCAGAATGATTCAGATCCACTCGGTTTAGCCTGTGACTCTTATAGCTCACATTAGGCTTTTATGTAGCTTATGCATGATAAATCATTTCACATACTCTTTAAATCAAGTAAATACTCTTCTTATGATTCAACTATAATAATAGAGTGTTCATACACATAGGAATCATAAGGAACAAGCTACATAAAATACGGGCCTGATAGAGGTTTAATAGGTGAAGCCCAATTATTTTAGGCCCAATGAGATGTAATGGATCTAGGATAGGGCCAATAAGAGTTGACGAGCCCCACAAGCCCAAAAGGCCCAACAAAAATGAATAGTAAAAATGGAAATGGGCTTAAGGTATAGTTAGGCCCATTAAAGTTTATTAAAGCCCATTAAGTGGAATAGATTCTATTTAATGTGAAATACAATATGAAAAGTGTAATTAACCTGATAAATGGTTATATGCAGCTCTAGAGATTATTGGAGGAGCAAATCGGACTATTGGATCGAGCAGTGTTGAGAAAGTAAAATTTCTCGAGTAATTGCAGGTAAGGGACTTTTGCGAGTTGTTAGATATACCTGCACGTTTTTTTATCTGCTTTTACATTCACTTAAAAACTCTGAGGGTCAGAGAAAGTGAATTATAATTATTGTGACCCAATAGTGGCAAATTACGATTTTACCCTTAGTTAGGAAAAAAGTTAACTTTTGAGAAAAGTTGTAAAAAGCATGGAAACCACCAATTTTGAGTGTTTTACTGCTGTTTAGCAGAAGAGCAAATAGATGGGCTAATATTTTAAGGTTGATGTGAATTAAGCACACTTTATAGTGCTGATTTTGATGTTTTAAAAATCATCCCTTTTTAAAGAGCCATATATCGAATTATGTGAGAATAAATCGTGCTAGAGCTTAGCTCGCACAGGTTTTCACATTGTGGTACATATGATACCGTGGAAGCTGGTAAGATCCTTAAGCCCAACATCCTTAAGCCCAATGAGGGTGGGGAGGCTTTGTTCGGTGGGAAAGCTCTCTTACGGTAAGATCCTTAAGCCCAACATCCTCAAGCCAGAGTCAGCGGGGAGGCTCTATTCGGTAGGGAGGCTCTCTTACATGGATATGGAAAGCTTCACGTGCATTTAAGGTACCGTTTTACCTGGGATTTCACCATTATAGGATATGGTCATAGTCTAGGATATTATTGCATTTCACCACAGAGTCTCACATGATATGTCACCTGACTGACTGATTTATTTATGATACGGATAGACTTGAGGGATGGGTCAAAATTCGATTATTGTGTTGTGAATGATTAAATGCCATATTTACTTTTATTTGAATATCAAGGGCATGATTTATCTAAAAGCATTGTATTATTATAAAGATGCATTATTTTACACTACGTGCCTACATTTGAGAAAGCAAGCATGATTTCTGTACATGGGATTTAATCTGTACAAGTATATATATATATTTAAAACATGCTTTTAAAGTGAGTTAAGGAAATGATATTTTTGAGGCATATCATTATTTTGAGTAGATAGTGTAGATCTCTACTTGCTTGCCTGATTTCCTTATTAAGCGTATTGTATGCTCACCCCCCTTTCTTTTACATCTCTCTACAGAGCATCAGCAGTAGAGTGAGTGTACTTGAGGGATAGTATTCTTGTTGTCTGCTGCTATTTCCTATCGATCGATAGGTATACATATTTTGTACGGTTATGTATCTAAACATAGAAACAACACAATGATGTATATGAAATATATTATGGGGAATGTATTTGTATTAGTTTTTTTACGATCTCACATGTATTATAAAAAGTTATAGTCAGTAACAGTATATTGACATGTATGTATGATAATGGATGATATGGTATGCGAGAAAGATAACATCAAATCACAGCCCAACCATTGATGAAAGGAAAGGTAAGTTAAAATGTAAAATATTTGTAGTAGTTTTGGTTAAGTCAGGAAGGGTCTTGACAAAAGTTGTTCTTAGCAAAGAGGAGAACAACATACTTGAAAACAAGAGATTGAAATCAAGAGTTGAAGGAGCGAGAAGGATTTTACCATTTTGGTGAAAAATGAAGGAAGTTCAACTAGGTAAGATTCAATACACCACTTTGATATATGTTAAACTAGGTGTATTGATGAGTTTATTGATAAATGTTTGAAATGTTGGAAATGAAAGGAGAATGAAAAATCACCATGACCTATATATTGGTGAGAAAATGAGAAAGTGATGAGGAAATGGTATTAACATTTATTTAATGATGAAATATGCATGTATGGAAGATTGTGAGGTAATCTTATGAAATGCATAAATTGGAAATAAGGAGGAATAAAGATAGTTATGTGAAAATGTGGATTTATACCATATTTAGAGAAAGTGATGAAAAACTATGTATTAAATTGAGATTTGGAAAAGGAAATGGGTATATAGTGATATACTAATCCCAATAATTATAATAGCTTCAAAAATTTACCTTGAAAGCTGATCGGACTGCAAGAGTGAGCAGAACCAAGGAAGTGAGGTCACTTGACATGATCCGAGGTAAGGGAATTTTGTGAGTAGCTAGAGATGGCTACACGTATTTTGAGTAGTATTTCAATACTATATCTTATATGAATGACCATGAATAGGCTTAATGTGTGTGATAGAGATTCATGAGATAAAGTGTAATTTTATCCAAAAATAGGATAAAAAGCTTGAGAAGCATGTTGTAACCCTTCATTCATGAGCTACATGATAGGATGACTAATGTTTTCCTACATATACGAAAATAACAAATTTGAGTGCTTATTTGATCTACTTGTGTGAAATGTGATTTGAATAAGCCTTCTATCTGGTTTTGTATGAAAATCATAAGTGCTAGAGAGTACTCGCACTATATTTTGAGATATGCATCACATAGTATTGCAGGATATACTTGTACTATATTTTAAGGTGATTTACGCATGTGAGAGTACTGGGAGCATTGCTAGTACTCAATTTGTGATTGATGCATATAGAGTATTGAGAGCTTTGCTCATACTCAATTTTACATGATAGAGTACTAGGAGCATTGCTCGTACTCGATTCTTCAGGATTTATACATGATATAGTACTAGAGCGATAGCTCTTATATGATTTGAAAGGAGAATTATGCATTAACCTAGTGCTAGAGGTTACTCGCACTAGTGTTTGATATTTTGAAATACATACACAGTATTTAAGAGGTGGAGTGTTGATTGTGAGTCACACTCAAGACGCCCACTGTTGTTTTTACGTGATATATAAGACACGTTCGCAAAACTGTGACGATTTCCTTTGTGTAGACTGAGTGTCTCACTGTTGAGATGTTCGCAAGTGGCTTTAGAGACGTGGCATTTATTCCATAGTGTGAGTGCTAAGACTTATGGTAAGCACCCCGACTATGATGTAATTCCATTGTGTGAGGACTAAGACTTATGGTAGGCATCCCAACCATGAGGAAAAGGTCCACAGGTGTACGTTGTAGTGTGCGAGTGGCATGGAGTACATTATACCACGTGTTGTGTGGAGTTATGGAGTTGAGGAGTTTATAGCTGGCGATTGTGATGGACTGACCCCCCCTCCTATTACAGCAGTGATTACCCGCACACCGAGATCTGTGTTGCTTGAGATTTAACATTATAGGATATGGCCATAGTCCAGGAGAGTATTGCATTTAGCCATTAAGTCTCGCATGATATATCACTTGTTTTCATGATATAGTTGACCTGAGAGAGATGGGTTGGAAACCGGTTTGTGTTGTAAACTGCCATATTTACTGTGATTTATGTGTAAATGGTAATGATTTCTATAAAGGTGTTCTAAAATTATAAATATGCACTGTTTTGCATGAATTCCTATATTTGATAACTTAGCATGATTTTAAGTACATGAAATTTATTCTGTACAATTATTATATCACTTTAATACATGCTTTGAGATGAGAGAAGGAAAGGCAAAGCCTTATTTTCAGTAGATAGTGTTGTTGTCTACTTGCTTGCCTAATTTCCTTATTGAGCGCATTGTTTGCTCATCCCCCTTTATTTTCCCCTCTCTATAGATCATCCGCAGTAGATTGAGTTTGGCTGAGGTATAGTATTCATCATATCCGCTGCCTATCCATCTTACGAGAGGTATACACACTCGAACATTTTGTACTGAACAATAAGTACAGTTACGTAAACTATTATACGGTCGGGATGTATATGTACAAATAATGTACAACAGTTTATGTTATCGAAAAGAATATTAAATTCTGTGTATATTATGAATGAATGTGAGTGGGTGACTAATATCGAATCATGACCCAACTGTCGAGGAGAGAAAGTTAAGTAAAGTAAAAAGTAAAAAAATTTGTAGTAGTTTTTGGTAAGTCATAGAATGTAGTCTTGACAGAATGGTATCAGAACATAGTTGGTCTGATGTGAATCGATATTAGTAATTAGGAAAGTCTACATCCCCATATTATTGTGCTTGTTCGGTTACAATTGTGCATACGAGATGGGAGTCGGACTAATATATGATTATGAATGCAACAATTAAGTCTATATGGTTAATATCAGCCGTGGTAGAGGGGTGAGAGGTAGGGCTCGAGGCCATAAAGGGAGGCCAGAGACCCGAAATGAGACTACAAGTACTAATGAAGTACTAGAGACTGCAGAGGTACGCTTCACGAGGATTGAGCATAGCCTAGAGATGATAGTGGAGGAGTTGCTGGCATAAACTAGGCCAGGTAGATAGGGACAGGATGCAAAGACTGCGACAGGAGACGCAGTTGCACCTGATACACATGCACAGCCTGCACCTGAGATGCCACAGGCTGCATATACCCCTATATTCCTACCAGTTCAGGAGAGTAGTGGATTAGGATATGGGTGCGATTTAGATAGATTACGACAATTCCAGAAGCCTGGACCTCCATCTTTTAGAGGGGTCAAGGACCTAGTTACCGCTGAAGAGTGGATTAGAGAGATGGAGAAGTTGTACGGATTCTTTGAGTGTACGACTTTAGAGAGGGTCGCATTTGCTGCGTTCTTACTGAAAAGAATGGCAGAGCATTAGTGCAGGTCTACCAGGCCTATATTGAGAGCCCGACATGTTGAGATTAGTTGGGAGCTATTTCTGGATTCCTTCAGGAGGCAGTTTGTTCTAGATATGACATAGCGGAGGCTACAGGCCGAGTTCTTAGGGTTGAACCAGGGGAGTCTTTCAACGGATGAGTATGAGAAGAGATTTTTAGCCCTGGGAACGTATGACCCCGATACCATGTAGAGCGAGACTAGGAAGGTCCGCAGGTTTATCGATGGATTGAGGCCAGTGTTGCGGTCTAAACTGGTTCCATTCGACATTTCTACCTACGATGAGGTTGTGCGTAAGGCGCAACTCTGTGAACAAGATTATGAGAGAAATGCCTCAGAGTTCAGAGTAGTGTGAAAAGGTAGAGATAAAGATAGAAAAAGGTCGGTGAGTGATAATGCTCGAGGTTTGGGTTATCAAGGAGGGATGAGACTCTTCGGTAAGAGATCACGGAGAGAGGAGGTGCGAGAGATATCAGTTAGACCTCCTACATACCCGGCTATAGCTTTGGGAAAAGGGTATTATGATTGGAGGATCGAGGCCTACTACTGATCAGTGCAGTAGATGTGGTAGATACCATGGTGGTAGACCTTGTCCAATGAGTCCTATTATGCATTTTCGATGTGGGAAACCAGGACATATTGTTAGAGTTTGCCCAAATATGGTTGAGACTACCCCACAAAAGGGCGAGGAGCCAGAGAGAGCTCCAGTTGATACGTCTGCTCAGAGAAGGAGAGCGACGGTGAAAGAGAAGAGGAAGCAAGTGATGGGACGAGGACGAGTACATGCCTTAGACCAGAGACAGTTGATGCTTCATCGGATGTGATTAGAGGTAACATCCTGATTTATGATTTAGAAGCACAGGTATTGATTGAACCTGGTGCCACGTATTCATTTGTATGTAAGTTAGCAAAGCATGTAGAGCGTACTTCTTTAAATAAGATAATGTTGATTAGTACGCCTATGGATAATAGTCAGCTAGTGGAGTATGTGTTGAATTATTGTAAGTTGAAAGTAGGGGAAAAGGACATGATAGCCAATCTAATATTGTTAAGTATGAGCGACTTTGATGTAGTCCTAGGAATGGATTGGTTATCGTCAAACCATACTATTTTATATTGTTATGCTAAGAAAGTTATGTTTCCTAACCCTGGAAAATATGTTGTAAAGTGTGATGAAAAGAAATGAAAAAAGTAGTTATGATTGTAATTGATAATGCACTATGCTGACTGAGAGATGAATATGTTGAAGGTTTTATTACAAACGTGGTTGATACGAATAAGGTACATCCAGAGTTGAAAGATATTCCTGTGGTTAGTGAATTCCCAAATGTCTTTCTAGATGAATTACCAGGGTTGCCACCAGACAGAGAAACGAAATTCTTTATAGACTTGGTGCCTGGTATTGAACCTATATCGAAACCACCATATCGCATGGACTTAGTTGAGCTAGAGAAGCTTAAGAAACAGTTACAGGAGCTGTTAGACAAGGGTTTTATCCGACTGAGTGTTTCACCATGGGGAGCACCAATTTTGTTTCGTAAGGAAGAAGGATGGAAGCCTCTGATTATGTGTAGATTATAGATTGTTGAATAAGGCAACCATCAAGAATAGATATCCCCTTCCATGGATTGATGATTTCTTAGATTAGCTCCAGGGAGCGCAGGTTTTTTCTAAAATTGATCTGAGGTTTGGGTACCATCAGCTGAGAGTTCGAAGAGAGGATGTGCCCAAGACAGCATTTAAGACCTGATATGGCCATTATGAGTTCTTGGTTATGCCACTCGGATTGACGAATGCTCTCACAACTTTTATGGCTTTGATTGTGAGACCCCGTATATGCAAAGTTGTAATGTGTAATGAATGTGAATGGACTTGTAATGTAAAGTATGATCGATATAAGTCCATGGATTCAATGTATGTATGTGTAATATGATTTGTAACGTACATACAAGTTCCATTGAGTATGAATATGAAGAGATGAGTTCTTATGAGTGATGGATGTGATTAAAACTCAAAATGAGTAGTGTGGTAAATGGATGGAAGCTGCATGAATATAAATGCTTCCATTTGGTTATATATAGTATACCTTTGGACATACAATGAATGCACACAAGTTTCAATGTGCATAAGGTATGAATGGATGCCATTTTCAAGTTATAAAGGTGGATAGATGAGAAAATGGCCATGGCAGCAGATTAAGGATGTGTTGGTGTGAGTTGCAGCAAGAAAACTACAGAAAATCTGAAAAGTATGAAGGCCAGATCGATAGATCGATCTGGAAGAGCCAGAATGCTCTTATTTGGGCAATGGAATAGAGCAGATTGATCTCCAATGGGGCCAGATCGATCTCCTAAGCATTCTGTAATGAAAAGATCGATCCTCAAGCACCCAGATTGATCTCCTTAGCTCTCTGTTTGGGACCAGATCGATCTCATGCTTTGACAGATCGATCTCATGCTTAAAATTTCATGAAAATGAGAGATTTAAGGGGACCAGATCGATCTCCTCTTGGATCGAATCGATCTCCTCAAGCTATTACTATAAAAGGAGGGCTGAAAATTTACAAATTTTGGGAAAAACACCAATCTTCCATTTCTAACCCAAAAACCTAACTTTCTCTCTCTAAAATCAGCCATTTCCAGCAAGAATTGAGGGGAGACCATTAGACATTAAGTTGTTCATCTTAAGGAAGAGAACAACAAAGTTGGAACCCAAAATCCCATCATGGGTATTGAAGGAGATAAGGGCATTGACATTTGGAGCAAGAAGAAAAATCATATTTGGTAAGATTCTAACACTCCAATCCAAGTACATTGTTTATTTAATTGATTTTGGAGTTGTTCGGCATGAGTATGTATGGATGGAATCACCTAGGTTGTGTTAGAAAACTAATGTAACCAAAAAAAAGGAATGCCTCTAGTGTGAGAAAGTATAATGTGGGTGATTTGGAATGGTTATGTGGAGTTATAATATGGGTTTAAGTGAAATTGTGAAAATGAGTATGTATATGCTTGATAAAATGCCATAGTGAGGGAATTCATGAAATATGAACACTATGAGCTTAATGTTGATTTAATATCGATTCGAAATAAGTTAATAGGCCTAAGAAGATCCATAGACTCGAGTTATGGGTAAAGTAATGCAACGAGGCCATATATGCGTTAATGGAGGCTATAAATTAAATTGACTATAGCAAGCACAAGGGTTGCATTATATGGATCGAATATAATGTGAAATATGATTGTGTGCAGTCCCGAAGAGTTGTTGAAGACGAATCAAACCGTACGAGTAAGCAGCTTAAGGAAGTGGAATCACGCATCGCGATTCCAGGTAAGGGAATTCTATAAGTATATAGAGGTAGCTGCTCGTAATTTGTGGGATTATAGGGTGTTTATGAAATGCATGAACGTTTGAGAAATTGGTTGCTTGGTATGTGAAAATAGTTGTGAATATTGGATGATTTGGTTTTACATGGATGTATAAAAAGGGATAGTAAGGCTAATAATTGCATAAATCAAGTGTTTTGAATGCTTTCACAAATCATGTATTTGGTTTTAAACGAATTGATAGATAGGATGGCTATTGTGGTTTGATGTTTGTGATAGCACATGTGAAGTGCCAAATATGTTTTGAGATAGCTTTAAAAGCTTATGAGCCGCCTATCATGTTTATGTGAATTAAACCGTGCTAGAGCCTAGCTCGCACCGGGTATTGATGTTTTCATTTGTATGAAACGTGCTGGAGCTTAGCTCGCACCTTGATTTCGAAACTATGATGATGTTTATAAACCGTACTGGAGCTTCTGCTCGTACATGGCTTTTGAGTGGTTTGTCTTATGAGTATAACCGTACTAGAGTTATACTCGTACACGTCTCTTTATGATAGGATGCATGAGTCGTGCTAGAGCTTTGCTCGCACAAGTTTGCACATTGTGATACATATAAGGTTGTGAAAGTTAGTAAGATCCTTAAGCCCTACATCCTTAAGCTAACATCCTTAAGCCCAAAGAGGCGGGGAGGCTCTGTTAGGCGGGGAGGCTCTGTTCGGTGGGGAGGCTCTCTTACGGTAGGATCCTTAAGCCAACATCCTTAAGCCTTGGAGGGGCGGGGAGGCTCTGTTAGGCAGGGAGGCTCTCCTACATGGGTACGGTAAGATCCTTAAGCCCTACATCCTTAAGCCCAAGGAGGCGGGGAGGCTCTGTTAGGCAGGGAGGCTCTGTTCGGTGGGGAGGCTCTCTTACAGAAGGATCCTTAAGCCCTACATCCTTAAGCTAACATCCTTAAGCCCGAGGAGGCAGGGAGGCTCTGTTAGGCGGGGAGGCTCTGTTCGGTAGGGAGGCTCTCCTTCACGGATATGGAAAACTCTTGGTATGGGGTAGGTAAGACCTAGGAATGGCACCCCCAATCACGATATGAGTCTGCGGAGTATGTTGTACCGTGTATATCACATGGAGTACGATGTACCGCGTGATGGTTATGTGATGAGAAAGTCTGGCGAGGGATAATCCATCTTCGTGCCAGCATGATACCCCGCACACCTGGATGCGTATGGTCTGGGATGATTTATGATGTAGTTGGTCCACATAGGCACTTTTGATATAGTGACCTAGTTTTTATACACATGTGTGAATTGTGACATGAAAATGTGGTTGTGATTGTGAATTGATTTGGTGGTATTTATGTGTTGAGAAAGAGGTTTATGATGTTGGTTTAAAAAGGAGGTTTCTTAATAAATTACCCTTTTTATGAATTTAAATGAGATCGAGCATGAGATGATTTATACATGATGTTCTTTTTACCATGTTTGATGTGCCAATGTACATGATTTTGACACATGATATATATGTATACTCATATGGCATAGTTTTATTCCTCATGCTCCTACCATAAATGATTTATGCATAACACTATCAGCATGTAGATAGAGTAGTTATCTACCATGCTTGCATTATTACCTTACTGAGCGTGTGGTTGCTCATCCCTCTCTATTTTCCCCCTCCTACAGAGCGTGCATAGTAGCCTAGTGAGGACTGAGGTGTGGTATTTTGAATTTCGCTGCATCTCCATCACTTAGAGGTATATACACAATGATTTCTTTTGTATCTAAACAATGTAAAAGCACAGTAGTCATTTGAAATGTAATTATGGGGGATGTAGATGTCAATAATCATATTTTGTATAAGTAAACGATTAACTTCGAATGTATGACATCGTTTTATTAAATTGTGAATGAATGGTAAGTGATATTTATTATTGACTCACAGCCCAACAGTGTGTAGTGAGTTAGTCACGATCGGGTAAGGTAACAATAAAACGTGAAAATTTTTCAGTGATTTTCGGTTAAAGGGAATGAAAATGGGTCGTGACATTGATAAATGATGTGTTAAGCCATATTTGGATTAGTTTGTTATCGTCTTCATTGATGACATATTAGTATACTCGAGATCCGAGGAGGAGCATGAGAGGCACCTCAGGATTGTATTGCAGACCTTATGAGAGTAGAAGCTATATGCTAAACTCACTAAGTCTGACTTTTGGTTGTCACAGATCTCATTTTTGGGATATGTTATGTTGAAGGATGGTGTATCAGTGGATCCATCCAAGATTGAAACTGTAGTTCAGTGGGAACAGCCAAGGACAGTTATCGAGATCAGAAGTTTCTTGGGTTTAGCAGGATATTATCAAAGATTCGTAGAAGAATTTTTAAACTTAGTTGCTCCGTTGACACATCTCACTAGGAAGGGTGTAGCATTTGTGTGGAACAAGGATTGTGAGAAGAGTTTTCAGGAGTTGAAGAGTAGATTGACCACTGCTCTGATTCTCACTATCCCTACCAGCTCAGGAGGATTTTCAGTGTATACCAATGCTTCGCATCAGAGATTGGGCTGTGTATTAATGCAGGATGGGAGGGTAGTTTCTTATGGATCTAAACAGCTGAAGGACCATGAGAAAAACTATTCGACCCATGATCTGGAGTTAGCAGCAATAGTGTTTGCGTTGAAGGTATGGTGCCACTACTTGTATGGAGAGAAATTCCAGATATTTACTGACCACAATAGCCTCAAGTACCTATTCTCACAGAAAGAGCTGAATATGAGATAGAGAAGATGGCTAGAGCTTCTAAAAGATTACGATTGTGAGATACTTTATCATCCGGGTAAGGCTAATGTTGTAGCTAATGCTTTGAGCAGGAAAAGCCCTGGGATGGTATCGTACATGATGGTCAAGGAACATGAGTTGCTAGAGCAGTTTGCTAGCCTCAATTTAGGAGTTGTGCCTTCTGACATGGATACGAACTGTGTGATTGCTAGTCTATACTTGGAGCCAGATTTGTTGTAAGGATCAGATAGGTTCAGTAGACTGATCCGTATTGTATTGACATGAGAGATCAGATACAGAAGGGCATAGTGACTGACTTTGAGGTAAGTTTAGATGGACTCCTGAGGTTCAAAGGCAGATTGTGTATTCCCGAGGACCCAGAGCTCAGGAGATTGATATTGGTGGAAGCTCATTCGTCGAGGTACACGTTACATCCGGGGAGCAATAAGATGTACCAAAATCTTCAGAAGGTGTACTGGTGGTCAGGTATGAAGAATGATGTTATGGATTTTGTGGCAAAATGTCTTGTATGTCGCAAGTGAAGGTAGAGCATCAGAAACCTGCAGGGTTATTACAGCCTCAACCTATACCGATATGGAAATGGGAGCACATCACCAAGGATTTCGTGATGGGTTTACCGAGGACCCGAAGGAATCACGATGCTATATGGGTGATTATTGATAGATTGACGAGGTCAGCCCACTTTCTAGCTATGAGAACTACTGATACTCTGAGTACATTGACAGAACTGTATGTATGTGAGGTAGTGAGGTTACATGGTATTCCAGTGAGCATTGTTTCAGATAGAGATTCCAGCTTCACTTCCCACTTTTGGAAATATTTTTAGTAAACCATGGGAACCCAGTTGAGTTTAAGCACAGCTTATCATCCTCAGACAGATGGTCAGTAAGAGAGGAGTATATAGACTTTAGAGGATATGTTGAGAGCAAGTGTGCTGGATTTTGGAGGCTCCTGGGATGATCATTTTCCACTAGCCAAGTTTGCCTACAACAACAGTTATCATGCGATATCGGGATGGCACCATACGAGCTTTATATAGTCGTAGATGTCGTTCCCCTATCGGATGGGAAGAAGTGGGTGATCGTAAGAATTTTTCTCCTGATTTGGCTACATAAGCCTCCGAGGATGTCTGGTTAATTGGTGAGAGATTGAAGACAGCTCAGAGTAGACAAAAGAGCTATGCTTACAAGAGACGAAGACCACTTGAATTCGTAGTTAGTGAGTCAATATTTATGAAGTTTTCTCCTTCGAATGGTATAGCGAGATTTCAAAAGAGAGGTAAGTTGAGTCCTCGCTACATTAGACCCTTTGAGATACTGGACAGAGTGGGAGATAAGGCATATAGATTGGCTTTGCCACTTGATTTATCAGGAGTGCATAATGTCTTTCACATTTTGATGTTGAGGAAGTATCATCCAAATCCAGATCATGTGATTCGGTATGAGCCAATGGAGCTCAAGTATGATTTGACATATATAGAATGATCGATTCGGATACTGGATAGAAAGGAGAAAGTCTTAAGGAAGAAGACTATCGGGTTAGTGAAGATTCTCTGGCAGCATCACACTTCAGAGGAAGCTAATTGGGAGCTAGAGAGTTTGATGCGAGAGAAATACCCTCATTTGTTTGTATAGTAACTTGGTTCTAATTTGGATGACCAAATTTCTTAAGGTAGGGAGGATTGTAAGATCCATAATTTTGTAATGTAACTTTTATGACTTGTGATGTATGAGCAAGTCACATTTAATGTCAATTATGAGGAATGTATATGTGAAGTTTGTAAATGTGTATAAAATGAATACATGCAAGTTTTAGAGTGTATAGTAAGTGTAAGAGGTATATTTCAATGAGTGGAATGGGAATATCTTGAGTTTTGAGTACTTAAGTAAAATGGAATGAGTTTTATACTTCCATTTGGGTTTATATTGTATACCTTTGGCTATACAAGGAATGCACACAAGTTTCAATGTATATGAAGAATGAATGGATGTCATTTTCAAGCCTTAAATGTGGTTGGATGAGAAAATGATCATAGCAGCAGAATTAAGAGTGTTTGAGATAAGTTACTGCAGAAAACTACAATAAAATCTAGAAAATATGAATGAGAGATCGATCTCATGGGATAAGAGATTGATCTGGAAGAGCAAAAAATGCTCTTATTTGAGCGATGGAATAGGTCAGATCAATCTCCAATGGGGTCAGATCGATCTGTTAAACAATCTGTGGTGAAGGAATCAATCTCTAAAGGGTCAGATTGATTTTCCTAAGCTATTGACTTGCAATAGATCGATCTCATGCAAGAGCAGATCGATCTCCTTAAGGTTTTGTGTTGTGCAGATCGATCTCATTAAGTATGGAAGGTCGGTTTCAAGAGGAAAAATGCAAAGCAGATTGATCTCCTAGGGTAACAGATCGATCTCATCAAGATAATTCTATAAATACTGGGCTTCTGCAGTTCATTTTCCTGAGATTTACTGTTTCATTCAAGAACCAAAGTGTAACCTAGCCAAGAAACCCTAGGAAACTTCAGTTTGTGATCAAATTTGAGTGAGATATAAGTGAGCAAAGTTGTTCTTAGCAAAGAGGAGAACAACGTACTTGAAAAAAAGAGATTGAAATCAAGAGTTGAAGGAGCAAGAAGGATTTTACCATTTTGGTGAAAAATAAAGGAAGTTCAACTAGGTAAGATTCAATACACCACTTTGATATATGTTAAACTAGGTGTATTTATGAATTTATTGATATATGTTTGAAATGTTGGAAATGGAAGGAGAATGAAAAATCACCATGACCTAGATATTGGTGAGAAAATGAGAAAGTGATGAGGAAATGGTATTAACATTGATTTAATGATGAAATATGTATGTATGGAAGATTATGAGGTAATCTTATGAAATGCATAAATTGGAAATAAGGAGGAATAAAGATAGTTATGTGAAAATGTGGATTTATACCATATTTGGAGAAAGTGATGAAAAACTATGTATTAAATTGAGATTTGGCAAATGAAATGGGTATATAGTGATATACTAATGCCAATAATTATAACAGCTTCGAAACTTTACCTTGGAAGTTGATCGAACTGCAAGAGTGAGCAGAACCGAGGAAGTAAGGTCACTTGACATGATCCGAGGTAAGGGAATTTCATAAGTAGCTAGAGATGGCTACACATATTTTGAGTAGTATTTCGATAGTATATCTTATATAAATGACCATTAATAGGCTTAATGTGTGTGATAGAGATTAATGAGATAAAGTGTAATTTTATGCAAAAATCGGGCAAAAAGCCTGAGAAGCATATTGTAACCCTTCATTCATGAGCTACATGATAGAATGGCTAATGTTTTCCTACTTATGCAAAAATAGCACATTTGAGTGCTTTCTTGATCTACTTGTTTGAAATGTGATTTGAATATGCCTTCTATTAGGTTTTGTGTGAAAACCATAAGTGCTAGAGAATACTCACACTATGTTTTGAGATATGCATCACATAGTACTAGAGGATATACTTGTACTATATTTTAATGCGATTTATGCATGTGAGAGTACTAGGAGAATTGCTCGTACTCAGTTTGTGATTGATGCATATAGAGTATTGGGAGCTTTGCTCATACTCAGTTTTACATGATAGAGTACTGGAAGCATTGCTCGTACTCGAGTCTTCATGATTTATACATGATATAGTACTAGAGCAATAGCTCGTACTTGATTTGAAAGGAGAATTATGCATTAATCTAGTGCTAGAGGTTACTCGCACTAGTGTTTGATATTTTGAAATGCATACACAGTGTTTAAGAGGCAGAGTATTGATTGTGAGTCACACTCAAGACGCGCACTATTGTTTTTACGTGATATATAAGACATGTTAGCAAAACCTTGACGATTTCCTCCGTGTAGACTAGGTGTCACACCGTTGAGATGTTTGCACGTGGATTTATAGGCGTGGCATTTATTCCATAGTGTGAGGGCTAAGACTTATGGCAAGCACCCCGACTATGATGTATTTCCATGGTTTGAGGACTAAGACCTATAGCAGGCATCCCGACCATGAGGAGAGGGTCCATGGGTGTACGTTGTACCGTGCGAGTGGCATGGAGTGTAAAACCCAATTTTTATCGAAATTCCTTATGATTCATATGATGTAAACATGATTATATGTAAATTGAGTCATAAGAAGAGTTGTTCGTGAATGAAAAATGCAAAGGGATGAATAGAAAAATTCCAAAATGCATTTAAAGATCAAATGAAGGATTGAAATGGTCACAAATTAAACGAATGAGAATCGGATTGGAGATAAAGATTTAAAACACGAAATGAGTGAGTGTTCGTGAAGAGAAGTTGGATTGGTTTCGTCCCGAACACGTGTAAGGGTAAAACGATCAAAAGACTGAAATTTAGTATAAATTTGATAAGAAATTTCATTAAAAATATGGAATTGAGAAATCTTAATCAATAACGGAGAAATAATTAAATTTCGAGTCCAATTGATCAAGATATGAATTTATTGGAATAAATCGAAATTTTCACTTCGGAAAATTATCTCGAAAATATTGAAAAAATATTCCGGAAAGACGAAATAAGACAAATAAATTCATTTATGGATTAAATGAATTAAATATGATTTTTTGAAAATATTTTGGATTTTTTATAATATTTTAATTAATAAAATAATAATAAAAATAAATTATAAATAATAAAATAAAAATAAAAAACGTAGAAATCGCGAAATGCGATTTCTGGAAAGCGAAGGAAGATGAAAACCGAGGAATCAGTTTCCCCTGCTACGACAGCCACCGACGAGAGAGGAGGCCAGGAGAGGGTCGACGAAGGAGACCTGACACCCGTGCGACCCACCGGCAGCCGCGAGCGCGGTGAGGTCATCGAAAAAAGGAGATCAACGGAAGGATTGCCACGGGAGAGAAGAAGAAATCGAAGGCCATCGATGCCGATTTGATCCAAACCGAGGCCCGAGGAAGAACGCCCAGACGATGGCGCGTCGATTGGTGCTAGAATTGAGCCAGGAACCGACCGGATGACACTGAAATGGCGAAGTGAGGCCTGAACAGGTACAGACCGGTTCAATGCAATGCTGATATGCTAAACTAGACCGGACTCGTTCAGCCAAAAAAAAAAAGAAAGAAAAGAAAAAAAAGAAAAAGGGAAAAAGAAAAAGAGGAAAAATTAGAGAAAAATCCTAGTGATGCAATTGAGCTACGGGTAAGTCAGTAAGCGGTCGAAATTGACTGATTTAAATTTTAAAATATTTAATTTGATTAATATTCGACTGAAAATTTACTCAAAAATTATGTAATTGTGTAGCTCGATAATTGACGTCAAACGAGAGCTCGAGTCACTATCATGGAATCTTGGGTAAGTAACCCTTATTTACAACAATTTACATCGTTATGCTTGTTAGAAATTTATCGCATTAATTATGGATTTAATTTCTGCATAAAATGAATTATATTCTAGAATTAGAGATAAATTATCGTAAATAATTAATTGAGCTATTCGAGAGTTTAGAACGAGGCCCAATAAATACTGGTGGGCCCAATGAGCCCAATAGGCCTCAATAATGTGAATAGTGAGTGGAAAACGAGCTTAAGGCCGATTAAGACCCATTATGGTACAATCAGGCCCAATATGGGTAAACGGGCCTAATGATTTAAATTAAGCCTAGAAAAATATGAAATACAATTAATTATATTGTATTTGGCCTGATGAATATTTATACTCAGTTCCGAAGATTGGATTAAGAGCAAATCGGACTGTGTGACGAGTGATCAGTGGAAAGATCAGACTGTATGGAAAAATGAGGCAAGGGAATTGTGTGAGTAGCTAGAGGTAGCTACGCATATTTTAATAGCTTTTGTATACACTAAATATGTATAAAGGTCCTAGAAATGGTTTAAAGATTTTAAGGACTCGAAAATAGGAAAAGACTATTTTACCCCTATTAAGGGAATTCACCTAATGATGGTGAAAGCATGACATGCATGAAATGCATGATTTAAGGAATTTTTGATCTAAGGAATTTTCGTGGTTTTTAAGCAAAGCAAATCGATAGATTGGCCAGTAATTGCATAAATTTCACAATATAATACTACGTAAGTGTTATTAAGATTTAAATGAAATTTATTTGGAAAATTGGCCCACTATCAAGTTTATATGAAAACAGATAGTGCTGGCGCATAGCTTGCACTATATCTGTGTTTGTGAGTGTGCATAAAATGTGCTAGAACGGTTGCTCGCACTGATTTTTATTATTGTGAAATGCATGAGAGGTGCTGGAGCTTAACTCGCACTCTGTTTTGACTGTTTTGACTTGTTTTGACTTGTTTTGACTTGATGTACATAAAAGGTGCTAGAGTGATTGCTTGCACTTGTTTTAATGATTTGACATGCATGAGAGGTGCTGGAGCTTAGCGCGCATCCTGTTTTGATATGATAATTGCATAAAATCCGTACTGGAGCCTTGCTTGTACGTGATTTAATCGATTTAATTTCATAAGCCGTGCTGGAGTGTAACTCATACAAGTTTTGATTTACTTAAGCATTCATTCGTGTTGGAGCATTGCTCGCACGAGGCTTTGATGGATTTTATGCATAAAAACATGTTGGAGCTTACTCGCACATGATTTTATATGGATTTATAACTCATTTTAAAGTCGTACTGGAGTGCTACTCGTGTACAGATTTTACTGATTTTTATGAAATCGTGTTAGAGCTTCGCTCGCACGAGATTTTCAGATATCATGAATATGCATGGAGTCGTGCTAGAGCTTCGCTTGCACAGATATTTATATGACATGCATATAACCGTGTTGGAGCCTCTTGTAGACTGTGTGTCACAGTCAGATGATATGCCCACACGTGCATATTGAGCCAGATATGGTATGGATGGATAAGACATATTGTAGGCACCCCCTAACTGTGATTGGGTTCACGGAGTACGTTGTACCGTGGATGTCACGCGGAGTACACTGTACCGTGGGGATTGTTGGAGTGGAGTGGCATTAGCCACAAGGTAGCAAGCCTTGCCCTCACAATCCTGATGTTATATTGTTCTGGCGGCAAGATTGACCCACCTTCCGTTTCAGGTGTGATACCCCACAGACTAGGTACCGTGTAGCCAGGGATCACTAGGTTATGGCCGTAGTCCTCGATGTTACTGATATAGTCACCTACATGTCTCACATGATATAACTCGTGGTCTCGATAGACCAGGGTAGACCCGAGGGAGGGGTCAAGCCCCGATTTTATGATTTTCACTGAGATGTGATTTCTACTATAATGATAGATTTTCAGATGATTTTATGATATGTGACCCTAAAAGAAGGGTGCTTTTATAACAGAATTTTATAACGAATTGATTTTTGAGATGATTGACCGAGAGAGGTTATTTTATACAGCAGCTTTAATGAAGTGATTTAAATGCAGTAGCATGAGGACTTTTCCAAGATCTAATTACAAATTCATGAAAAGAATTGTCTCTCATGATTTGTTTTATATGGCATGAAATAATGCATGATCTTGATTTACTTCATGCGAATTATGATTTTACATAAAATGCCACTGATGCATGAGTTGCATGATTTCTATATGCACGAATAGTTTTTATAAACTATGTCATTGATGTATGCATGATTTTGTACATGAGATTTAAATAAAAAGAAATAAATTTAAGGGCATGGCATTATGAGCATGTAGATAGTGGAGCTATCTACTTACTTGCATAATTGCCTTATTGAGCGTGCGGTTTGCTCACCCCCTTATTATCCCCTTTTTTTTTCAGAGCACTCGCAGTAGTTAGTGAGCGGCTGAGGACTTGCATCTTTGGTATTCGCTGCGTCCCATCGAGAGTCAGGTATACACATTCGTATAGTTTTGTATCTGAACATGTAAATGCATAGTACTGTAAACGTATATGATGTCGGGGATGTAAGGTTAAGTAAATACCAATTATGAATGTATTAGTTAAAGTCAAAGGATAGAAAAATCCTAATGTGTAAAAGTAACATGGAAATGGAATTGTAAGTAGTGTGAGGGGACTAACACCGAATCATAGCCCAATTGTTGGTAGGATAGTCACGATGAGAGGAAGGTAAGAATTAAATATAAATAACAAATGAAAAATTTGTAGTGATTTTTAGGTAATTAGGGTTGTGACAGTTTTTGGTATCAGAGCTAAGTTGGCTTGATATGAGTTGGTATTAGTAGTTAAGGAAGTTTACATCCTCATGTATTGTGCATTGTTTAGATACAATTGTGTATATCGAGATGAAATTGCAGCTAAGAATTTGGTTTTAAATGCAAGAATATAAACTCATTAATTGATAGTCGCTATGGTAGAGGGGCAAGTACACGAGCTCAAGGCCGTAGAAGTAGGCCTGAGAGTCGCACTGAGTCACCACAAGAGATTCAAGATGAGATTGAAGTGGAGGCTGATGTTAAGCATGCCCCACAAAGTCCGATAAAGAGATCGAACAGAGTCCGACAGAGAGATCGGACAGTATTGAGACACGCTTTGCGAGGTTAGAGCGTAGTGTGAAGAATATTTTGGGAGCTAATTGCTCAGACTATGCATGGGATTTGAGGGCAAGGCGGACATTGGTGGAAGTTCGCTCGACCCATCTTAAGAGTTAGACATCCAGAGCTGATATGAGAAATATTTCTAGATGTATTTCGGTGACAGAATATCCTGGACACTGCTTAAAGGAAATTACAGATAAAATTCTTTACTCTGACCCAGAGGAACTGGTTGATTGATGAGTATGAAACTCAGTTTATATATCTGGGCTGGTATGACCCCAACACTATGAACAATGAGAGTCAGAATGTCTGAAAGTTCATGGAAGGGCTCAGATTGTCAATTAGAATCTGATTGGCCTTGTTAGATATCACTACCTATGCCAAGGCAGTGGGCAGACAACAGTTGTGTGAATAAGATCATGAGTTGCACACATTTGAGATTGGGAAAGGTAGTAAAGGCCAAAATAGAGACAGAAGAGAATAGAGAATGACAGACATGTCAGAACTAGAAAAAGGTAGTTTAGTAAAAGATTAGAGTTGATGAGTCATAGGGTAAGATCATTGGTAAGGCCGCAGTGTATCTAATTTCAGTACTTTTGAGGGGTATTGTGATTGGAGGACCCCGACCTGCTCCGTAGCAAGTGTAAGCAGTGTAGGATGTGTGGTAAGACAAGCCATTTATTTAATGATTGCTCAAAGTTGGGTGAGACTGCACCACAGAAGGGTAAAAAGACAGAGAAAACCCTGTTGATATCTCTGCATAGAAAAGGGAGGCCACAATCGAAGAGAAAAGGAAAGTAGGCTATTCGACGTGGGCGAGTGTATGCCTGGGACTAGGACACTACTGATATTTCATCTGATGTGGTGGAAGTTCCCTCACAGGTTGTGAATAATGAAGTAGTTATGTTCATTGATCCTAGTGCCACGCATTTATTCATATGCCTTTAGTTGCTTATAAGCTAGTAAAAGATGTGAAGCCTGTACTTTTAGGCAAGATGATGCTAGTTAGCAAATTATCACTAACTGATTATAGGTATAGGGATTGTAAGTTGAAAACGGGGGAAAAAGGATACGTCAGCCAATTTTATTCAATAGAATATGAATAATTTTGAAGTAATATTTGAGAATAGATTGATTCGGCTGTAAACTATGCTGTTTAGATTGCTATCCTAAGATAGTGACGTTTTCACCCCTGAAAAACATACTACAAGTTTTGACAAGTAATGAAAAGGGAGTAGCGATTGAAATTAAAGATGTGAATGATGGTATGGACGAAATGAGTAATGATGGGAATGTTTTCTCTCTTGTGTTATTGGTATGGATAAGGCACATCCAGAGTTAACAGATATCCTTATGGTCAGGGAGTTTCCTGATATCTCCCCGGATAATCTATCAGGGTTGCCACCCATTAAAGGAATAGAATTTTGTATTGATTTGGTACCTGGTACTGAGTCGATATCCAAACCACTGTATAAAATGGTATTAGTGGAACTGGAAGGACTAAAGAAATAATTACAGGAGTTATTAGATAAGCGTTCCTCAGACCGACTGTGTAACTTGAGAAGTACTTGTTCTGTTTATGAAAAGAGAATGGAAGCCTCCGACCATGTATCAAAATTTTGATTGTCGAACGAGACTAACATCAAGAATAAGTGTTTCCTCCCACTATAGATGATTTCTTGGATTTGTTGTGATAAGCGAGATCTTTTTAGAGATTGATTTGAAGTCTGGGTAACATCTGATAAGAAATCGAAATGTGAATGTGCCCAAAATGATTTTCGTAACCGTTAGGCCATTGATGAACAAGGTATTTAAAACTTACCTGGACCGATTGGTTGTCATCTTTAGTGATGATATTTTGATGTATTCAAAGTCCAGGGAAGAGCATGAGTAGCAACTAGAAACTGTCTTACAGACGAGGTGTTGTGATTTTCTTAAAATGGGCTGCTCAGTTGACACATCTCGTTCGAAAAAAGATTGCATGTTAGTGGGATGATAAGTATGAAAATGGCTTTCGTGAGTTTTGGTATATAGAAGTAATAAATTGACCACCGTAATTATTCTCACCATACCTAATAGCTTAAGAGGTTTCTCAGTGTCTATGCATACCTTAAAATAATTAGTGAGCTGTGTATTGATGCAAAATGGGAAGATAACTGCTTATGGATCCAAACAACTCACGGATCATGATAGAAACTATACGACCCTTGAAATAAAGTTAGTCATGGTAGTGTTTGTACTGAGTATATGGCACTACTATGTACACGGTGAGAAATTTTGGTTATGCACTTATCATAAAAACAAAAGCCCCAAGTATTTGTTTTCACATAAAGAGTTGGATAAGAGATAATAAAGAGGGTTAGAGCTTCTAAAGGATTATGATCCTGAAAATTATACCACCCAAGAAAGGTTAATGTAATGGCTGATGCCTTGAGTAGAAAGAGCCTCTGGATGGTATTACATATGACGGTCAGGGAGCATGAGCATGGGATTTGAGGGCGAGGCAAAGCATTGGTGGAAGTCTACTCGACCTATCTTAAGAGTTAGATATCCAGAGCTAACATAAGAAATATTTCTAGATGTATTCCGGTGACAGAATGTCACGGACAATGCTTAAAAGAAATTATAGATGAAATTTTTTACTCTAACCTAGAGGAACTGGTTGATTGAAGAGTATGAAACTCAGTTTATATATCTGGGTAGGTATGACCCCGGCACTATGAACAATGAGAGTTGGAATGTCTGAAAGTTCATGGAAGGGCTCAGAATGTCAATTAGAGTCTGATTGGCCCCGTTAGATATCACTACCTATGCCAAGGCAGTGCGCAGACTACAGTTGTGTGAATAAGATCCTGAGTTGCGCGCCTCTGAGATTGGGAAAGGTAGCAAAGGCCAAAATAGAGACAGAAGAGAATAGAGAATGACAGAGATGTCAGAAAGGAAAAAGGTAGTTTGGTAAAAGATTAGAGTTAATGAGTCACGGGGTATGATGATTGGTAAGGCCCAAGTGTATCTAATTTTAGCACTTTTGAGGGGTATTGTGATTAGAAGACCCCGACCTGCTCCGTAGCAAGTGTAAGCAGTGTAGGGTGTGTGGTAAGACAAGACATTTATTTAATGATTGCTCAGAGTTGGGTGAGACTGCCCCACAGAAGGGCAAAGATATAGAGAAAACCCTGTTGATATCTCTGCACCGAAAAGGGAAGCCACAGTCGAAGAGAAAGGGAAAGTAGGCTATTTATGCCTTGGACCAGGACACTACTGTTGTTTCATCTGATGTGGTGGAAGATACCACACTGGTTGTGAATAATGAAGTAGTTATGTTCATTGATCCTGGTGCCACGCATTTATTCATACCGCCTTCAGTTGCTTATAAGCTAGTGAAAGATGTGAAGCCTGTACTCTTAGGCAAGATGATGCTAGTTAGCAAATTATCACTAACTGATTATGGGTATAGGGATTTTAAGTTGAAAACAGGGGAAAAAGGATAAGTCAGCCGATTTTATTCAATAGAATTTGAATAATTTTGAAGTAATATTTGAGAATAGATTGATTTGGCTATAAGCTATGCTGTTTAGATTGCTATCCTAAGATAGTGATGTTTTCACCCCTGAAAAATATACTGTAAGTTTTGACAAATAATGAAAAGGGAGTAGCGATTGAAATTAAAGAAGTGAATGATGGTATGGACGAAATGAGTAATGATGGGAATGTTTTCTCTCTTGTGTTATTGGTATGGATAAGGCACATCCAGAGTTAACATATATCCTTATGGTCAGGGAGTTTCCTGATATCTTCCCGGATAATCTACCAGGGTTGCCACCCATTAAAGGAATAGAATTTTGTATTGATTTGGTACCTGGTACTGAGTCGATATCCAAACCACTGTATAAAATGGTATTAGTGGAACTGGAAGGACTAAAGAAATATTTACAGGAGTTATTGGATAAACGTTCCTCAGACCGACTGTGTAACTTGAGAAGTACTTGTTCTGTTTGTGAAAAGAGAATGGAAGCCTCCGACTATGTATTAAATTTTGATTGTCGAACGAGACTAACATCAAGAATAAGTGTTTCCTCCCACTATAGATGATTTATTGGATTTGTTGTGATAAGCGAGATCTCTTTAGAGATTGATTTGAAGTCTGGGTAACATCCGATAAGAAATCAGAATGTGAATGTGCCCAAAATGATTTTCGTAACCGTTAGGCCATTGATGAACAAGGTATTTAAACCTTACCTGGACCGATTGGTTGTCATCTTTAGTGATGATATTTTGATGTATTCGAAGTCCAGGGAAGAGCATGAGTAGCAACTAGAAACTGTCTTACAGACGAGGTGTTGTGAGTTTCTTGAAATGGGCTACTCAGTTGACACATCTCGTTCGAAAATAGATTGCATGTTAGTGGGATGATAAGTATGAAAATGGCTTTCGTGAGTTTTGGTATATAGAAGTAATAAATTGACCACCGTAATTATTCTCACCATACCCAATAGCTTAAGAGGTTTCTCAGTGTCTATGCATACCTTAAAATAATTAGTGAGTTGTGTATTTATGCAAAATGAGAAGATAATCGCTTATGGATCCAAACAACTCAATGATCATGACAGAAACTATACGACCCATGAATTAAAGTTGGTCGCGGTAGTGTTTGTACTGAGTATATGGCACTACTATGTACACGGTGAGAAATTTCGGTTATGCACTGATCATAAAAAATAAAAGGCCCAAGTATCTGTTTTCACAGAAAGAGTCGGATAAGAGATAATAAAGAGGGTTAGATCTTCTGATGGATTATGATCGTAAAAATTGTACCACCCAAGAAAGGTTAATGTAATGGCTGATGCCTTGAGCTGAAAGAGCCTCGGGATGGTATTACATATGATGGTCAGGGAGCGTGAGCATGCGATTTGAGGGCGAGGCAGGGCATTGGTGGAAGTCCGCTCAACCCATCTTAAGAGTTAGACATCCAGAGCTAACATAAGAAATATTTCTAGATGTATTCCGGTGACAGAATATCACAGACAATGCTTAAAAGAAATTACAGATAAAATTCTTTACTCTGACCCAGAGGAATTGGTTGATTGACGAGTATAAAACTTAGTTTATATATCTGGGCAGGTATGACCCTGACACTATGAACAATGAGAGTTGGAATGTCTGAAAGTTTATGGAAGGGCTCAGATTGACAATTAGAGTCTGATTGGCCCCGTTAGATATCACTACCTATGCCAAGGCAGTGCGCAGGCTACAGTTGTGTGAATAAGATCATGAGTTGCACGCCTCTGAGATTGGGAAAGGTAGCAAAGGCCAAAATAGAGATAGAAGAGAATAGAGAATGATAGAGATGTCTGAACAGGAAAAAGTTAGTTTGGTAAAAGATTAGAGCTGATGAGTCACGAGGTAAGATGATTGGTAAGGCCCAAGTGTATCTAATTTCAG
The DNA here is from genome assembly GCA_033439115.1 of Firmiana major. Classification (NCBI taxonomy): domain Eukaryota; kingdom Viridiplantae; phylum Streptophyta; class Magnoliopsida; order Malvales; family Malvaceae; genus Firmiana; species Firmiana major. The sequence continues at coordinate 38,566,466 of CM065902.1, forward strand.
CACTTTTGAGGAGTATTGTGATTGGAGGACCCCGACCTACTCTGTAGCAAGTGTAAGCAGTGTAGGGTGTGTGGTAAGACAAGCCATTTATTTAATGATCGCTCAAAGTTGGGTGAGACTGCCCTACAAAAGGGCAAAGAGACAGAGAAAACCCTGTTGATATCTCTACACCGAAAAGAGAGGCCATAGCCAAAGAGAAAGGGAAAGTAGGCTGTTTGACGAGGGCTAGTGTATGCCTTGGACCAAGACACTACGATGTTTCATCTGATGTGGTGGAAGATACTACACTGGTTGTGAATAATGAAGTAGTTATGTTCATTGATCCTGGTGCCACACATTTATTCATACCGCCTTCAGTTGCTTATAAGCTAGTGAAAGATGTGAAGCCTGTACTCTTAGGCAATATGATGCTAGTTAGCAAATTATCACTAACTGATTATGGGTATAGGGATTGTAAGTTGAAAACAGGGGAAAAAGGATAAGTCAGTTGATTTTATTCAATAGAATATGAATAATTTTGAAGTAATATTTGAGAATTGATTGATTTGGTTGTAAACTATGCTGTTTAGATTGCTATCCTCAGATAGTGATGTTTTCAGCCCTGAAAAGTATACTGTAAGTTTTGACAAGAAATGAAAAGGGAGTAGAGATTGTAATTAAAGAAGTGAATGATGGTACGGATAAAATGAGTAATGATAGGAATGTTTTCTCGCTTGTGTGATTAGTATGGATAAGGGACATCCGAAGTTAACAGATATCCTTATGGTCAGGGAGTTTCCTGATATCTTCTCAGATAATCTACAAGGGTTGCCACCCAATAAAAGAATAGAATTTTGTATTGATTTGGTACCTGGTATTGAGTCGATATCCAAACCACTGTATAAAATGGTATTAGTGGAACTGGAAGGACTAAAGAAATAATTACAGGAGTTATTAGATAAGCGTTCCTCAGACCGACTGTGTAACTTGAGAAGTACTTGTTCTGTTTATGAAAAGAGAATGGAAGCCTCCGCCCATGTATTAAATTTTGATTGTCGAACAAGACTAACATCAAGAATAAGTGTTTCTTCCCACTATAGATGATTTATTAGATTTGTTGTGATAAGCGAGATCTTTTTAGAGATTGATTTGAAGTCTGGGTAACATCTGATAAGAAATCGAAATGTGAATGTGCCCAAAATGATTTTCGTAACCGTTAGGCCATTGATGAACAAGGTATTTAAAACTTACCTGGACCGATTGGTTATCATCTTTAGTGATGATATTTTGATGTATTCAAAGTCCAGGGAAGAGCATGAGTAGCAACTAGAAACTGTCTTACAGACGAGGTGTTGTGAGTTTCTTAAAATGGGCTGCTCAGTTGACACATCTCGTTCGAAAAAAGATTGCATGTTAGTGGGATGATAAGTATGAAAATGGCTTTCGTGAGTTTTGGTATATAGAAGTAATAAATTGACCACCGTAATTATTCTCACCATACCCAATAGCTTAAGAGGTTTCCCAGTGTCTATGCATACCTTAAAATAATTAGTGAGCTGTTTATTGATGCAAAATGGGAAGATAACTGCTTATGGATCCAAACAACTCAAGGATCATGACAGAAACTATACGACCCTTGAATTAAAGTTAGTTGTGGTAGTGTTTGTACTGAGTATATGGCACTACTATGTACACGGTGAGAAATTTTGGTTATGCACTTATCATAAAAAACAAAAGCCCCAAGTATTTGTTTTCACAGAAAGAGTTGGATAAGAGATAATAAAGAGGGTTAGAGCTTCTAAAGGATTATGATCGTGAAAATTATACCACCCAGGAAAGGTTAATGTAATGGCTGATGCCTTGAGTAGAAAGAGCCTCTTGATGGTATTACATATGACGGTCAGGGAGCATGAGCATGGGATTTGAGGGCGAGGCAAAGCATTGGTGGAAGTCTGCTCGACCTATCTTAAGAGTTAGATATCCAGAGCTAACATAAGAAATATTTCTAGATGTATTCCGGTGACAGAATGTCACGGACAATGCTTAAAAGAAATTATAGATAAAATTTTTTACTCTAACCTAGAGGAACTGGTTGATTGAAGAGTATGAAACTCAGTTTATATATCTGGGTAGGTATGACCCCGACACTATGAACAATGAGAGTTGGAATGTCTGAAAGTTCATGGAAGGGCTCAGAATGTCAATTAGAGTCTGATTGGCCCCGTTAGATATCACTACCTATGCCAAGGCAGTGCGCAGACTACAGTTGTGTGAATAATATCATGAGTTGCATGCCTCTGAGATTGGGAAAGGTAACAAAGGCCAAAATAGAGACAGAAGAGAATAGAGAATGACAGAGATGTCAGAAAGGAAAAAGGTAGTTTGGTAAAAGATTAGAGTTAATGAGTCACGGGGTATGATGATTGGTAAGGCCCAAGTGTATTTAATTTTAGCACTTTTGAGGGGTATTATGATTGGAAGACCCCGACCTGCTCTGTAGCAAGTGTAAGCAGTGTAGGGTGTGTGGTAAGACAAGACATTTATTTAATGATTGCTCAGAGTTGGGTGACACTGCCCACAGAAGGGCAAAGAGACAGAGAAAATCCTGTTGATATCGCTGCACCGAAAAGGGAAGCCACAGTCGAAGAGAAAGGGAAAGTAGGCTATTTATGCCTTGGACCAGGACACTACTGATGTTTCATCTGATGTGGTGGAAGATACCACACTGGTTGTGAATAATGAAGTAGTTATGTTCATTGATCCTGGTGCCACGCATTTATTCATACCGCCTTCAGTTGCTTATAAGCTAGTGAAAGATGTGAAGCCTGTACTCTTAGGTAAGATGATGCTAGTTAGCAAATTATCACTAACTGATTATGGGTATAGGGATTGTAAGTTGAAAACAGGGGAAAAAGGATAAGTCAGCCGATTTTATTCAATAGAATCTGAATAATTTTGAAGTAATATTTGAGAATAGATTGATTTGGCTATAAACTATGCTGTTTAGATTGCTATCCTAAGATAGTGATGTTTTCACCCCTGAAAAATATACTGTAAGTTTTGACAAGTAATGAAAAGGGAGTAGCGATTGAAATTAAAGAAGTGAATGATGGTATGGACGAAATGAGTAATGATGGGAATGTTTTCTCTCTTGTGTTATTGGTATGGATAAGGCACATCCAGAGTTAACATATATCCTTATGGTCAGGGAGTTTCCTGATATCTTCCCGGATAATCTACCAGGGTTGCCACCCATTAAAGGAATAGAATTTTGTATTTATTTGGTACCTGGTACTGAGTCGATATCCAAACCACTGTATAAAATGGTATTAGTGGAATTGGAAGGACTAAAGAAATAATTACAGGAGTTATTGGATAAGCGTTCCTCAGACCGACTGTGTAACTTGAGAAGTACTTGTTATGTTTGTGAAAAGAGAATGGAAGCCTCCAACTATGTATTAAATTTTGATTGTCGAACGAGACTAACATCAAGAATAAGTGTTTCCTCCCACTATAGATGATTTATTGGATTTGCTGTGATAAGCGCAGATCCTATTAGAGATTGATTTGAATTCTAGGTAACATCCGATAAGAATTCAGAATGTGAATGTGCCCAAAATGATTTTTGTAACCGTTAGGCCATTGATGAACAAGGTATTTAAACCATACCTGGACCGATTGGTTGTCATCTTTAGTGATGATATTTTGATGTATTCGAAGTCCAGGGATGAGCATGAGTAGCAACTAGAAACTATCTTAAAGACGAGGTGTTTTGAGTTTCTCCAAATGGGCTGCTTAGTTGACACATCTCGTTCGAAAAAAGATTGCTTGTCAGTGGGATGATATGTCTGAAAATTGCTTTCATGAGTTTTGGTATATAGAAGTAATAAATTGACCACCGTAATTATTCTCACCATACCCAATAGCTTAAGAGGTTTCTCAGTGTATATGGATACCTCAAAATAATTAGTGAGCTGTGTATTGATGCAAAATGGGAAGATAATCGCTTATGGATCCAAACAACTCAAGGATCATAACAGAAACTATACGACCCATGAATTAAAGTTGGTCGCGGTAGTGTTTGTACTGAGTATATGGCATTACTATGTACACAGTGAGAAATTTCGATTATACACTGATCATAAAAAACAAAAGCCCCAAGTATCTGTTTTCACAGAAAGAGTCTGATAAGAGATAATAAAGAGGGTTAGAGCTTCTGAAGGATTATGATAATGAAAATTGTACAACCCAGGAAAGGTTAATGTAATGGTTGATGCCTTGAGCAGAAAGAGCCTCAGGATGGTATTACATATGATGGTTAGGGAGCGTGAGCATGGGATTTGAGGGCGAGGGGGATCATTGGTGGAAGTCTGCTCATCCCATCTTAAGAGTTAGACATCCAGAGCTGACATAAGAAATATTTCTAAGTGTATTCCGGTGACAAAATATCAAGGACAATGCTTAAAAGAAATTTTAGATAAAATTCTTTACTCTGACCCAGAGGAACTGGTTGATTGATGAGTATGAAACTCAGTTTATATATCTGGGCAGGTATGACCCCGACACTATGAACAATGAGAGTTTGAATGTCTGAAAGTTCATGGAAGGGCTCAGATTGTCAATTAGAGTCTGATTGGCCTCGTTAGATATCACTACCTATGCCAAGGTAGTGCGCAGACTACAGTTGTGTGAATAAGATCATGAGTTGCATGCCTCTAAGATTGGAAAGGGTAGCAAAGGCCAAAATAGAGACAAAAGAGAATAGAGAATGACAGAGATGTCAGAACAGGAAAAAAGTAGTTTGGTAAAAGATTAGAGCTGATGAGTCACGGGGTAGGATGATTGGTAAGGCCGAAGTATATCTAACTTCATCACTTTTGAGGGTATTCTGATTCAAGGACCCCGACCTACTCCGCAGCAAGTGTAAGCAGTGTAGGGTGTGTGGTAAAACAAGCCATTTATTTAATGATTGCTCAGAGTTGGGTGAGACTGCCCCACAGAAGGGAGAGAAAACCCTGTTGATATCTCTACACCGAAAAGGGAGGCCATAGTCGAAGAGAAAGGGAAAGTAGGCTATTTGACGAGGGCGAGTGTATGCCTTGGACCAAGATACTATTGATGTTTCATCTGATGTGGTGGAAGATACCACACTGTTATGAATAATGAAGTAGTTATGTTCATTAATCCTGGTTCCACGCATTTATTCATACCGCCTTCAGTTGCTTATAAGCTAGTGAAAGATGTGAAGCCTGTACTCTTAGGTAAGATGATGCTAGTTAGCAAATTATCACTAATTGATTATGGGTATAGGGTTTGTAAATTGAAAACAGGGGAAAAGGATAAGTCAGCCGATTTTATTCAATGGAATATGAATAATTTTGAAGTAATATTTCAGAATAGATTGATTTGGCTGTAAACTATGCTGTTTAGATTGTTATCCTAAGATAGTGATGTTTCCACCCCTGAAATGTATACTGTAAGTTTTGACAAGTAATGTAAAGGGAGTAGCGATTACAATTAAAGAAGTGAATGATGGTACGGACAAAATGAGTAATGATGGGAATGTTTTCTCGCTTGTGTGATTAGTATGGATAAGGCACATCCGAAGTTAACAGATATCCTTATGGTCAGGGAGTTTCCTGATATGTTCCTGGATAATCTACCAGGGTTGCCACCTATTAAAGGAATAGAATTTTGTTTTGATTTGGTACCTGGTACTGAGTCGATATCCAAACCACTGTATAAAATGGTATTAGTGGAACTGAAAGGACTAAAGAAATAATTATAAGAGTTATTGGATAAGTATTCCTCAGACCGACTGTGTAACATGAGAAGTACTTGTTCTGTTCGTGAAAAGAGAATGGAAGCCTCCGACTATGTATTAAATTTTGATTGTTGAACGAGACTAACATCAAGAATAAGTGTTTCCTCCCACTATAGATGATTTATTGGATCAGCTGTGATAAGCGCAGATCTTTTTAGAGATTAGTTTGAAGTCTGGGTAACATCCGATTAGAATTTGGAATGTGAATGTGCCCAAAATGATTTTCGTAATCGTTAGGCCATTGATGAACAAGGTATTTAAACCTTACCTCGACCGATTGGTTGTCATCTTTAGTGATGATATTTTAATGTATTCGATGTCCAGGGAAGAGCATGAGTAGCAACTAGAAACTGTCTTACAGACAAGGTGTTGTGAGTTTCTCGAAATGGGCTGCTCAGTTGACACATCTCGTTCAAAAAAAGATTGCATGCCAGTGGGATGATAAGTATGAAAATGGCTTCCGTGAGTTTTGGTATATAGAAGTAATAAATTGACCACCATAATTATTCTCACCATACCCAATAGCTCAAGAGGTTTCTCAGTGTATATGGACACCTCAAAATAATTAGTGAGCTGTGTATTGATGCCAAATGGGAAGATAATCGCTTATGGATCGAAACAATTTAAGGATCATGACAGAAACTATACGACCCATGAAATAAAGTTAGTAGCGGTAGTGTTTGTACTGAGTATATGGCACTATGATGTACACGATGAGAAACTTCGGTTATGCATTGATGATAAAAAAACAAAAGCCCCAAGTATCTGTTTTCACTAAAAGAGTCGGATAACAGATAATAAAGAGTGTTAGAGCTTCTGAAGGATTATGATCGTGAAAATTGTACCACCCAAGAAAGGTTAATGTAATGGCTGATGCCTTGAGCAGAAAGAGCCTCGAGATGGTATTACATATGATGGTCAGGGAGCGTGAGCTGCTAGGAATGTTGTGAGCCTCAGTAGTGATGTGATCCCTTCTGATAATGATCGTGATTGTGTGGCAGCTAGCCTGAGTTAGCATCGGATTTGAGTGACTGAATTTGACAGGCTTAGCGTGATGATCAACATGATGTCAATAGTGTGGGTCAGATTCAGATGGGTACAGTGACAGAGTTCACAGTGAGTGATGATGACTTACAGAGGATCAGAGATAGTATAAGTGCTCCCCAGGACCACAGTTGATGAAATAGTGTTATTGATAGAAGCTCACTCTTTGGGATATACAGTGTATTCGAGAATTAATAAATATATCGAAATCTTTGAAATGGGTATTGGTGGTCAAGTATGAAATGAGACAATGTAAAGTTGTAACAAAGTGTCTCGAATGTCAGCTGAGTAAGGTAGAGTACTAAAAGTCTGCAGGATTATTGCAGCCTCTGCCTATATTGACACGAAGAAGAGAACAAGTTACCATGAATTTTATGATGGGTTATAGAGGTCCCGAATGAATCACGAGGCTATCTGAGTGATAGTCGATAGATTGATTAAGTCTACCCACCTTCTAGCTAAGGAAAGCCCCAGATACTCTGAGTGCCTAGGCGAAGTTATATGTAAGGAAAATTGTGGAACATTATGTCGCGTTCCTGTGAGCATGGTATCAGATAGGGATTCCCGCTTCACTTCCCACTTTTGGGAATATTCTTTTTGGAAGCTATAGGAACCCGACTGAGTGTTAGCATAGCTTTTCGTCCTCAAACAGATGGTCAGTCAGAGGGGACTATACAGGTTTTGGAGGATATGATAAGAGCATGTACCCTTGATTTTATGAGCTCTTGGGATGATCAATCGTTAGTATTCGAATTCGCCAATAATGATAATTATCACTTGAGTATCAGGATAACATTATGAGGCATTGTATGGTCATAGGGTTTGTTTCTCGACTTGGATAGTAAGAAGTGGGTGACAGCTAGAGAATTGCTCCCGAATTTGTAAGACAAACCTCGAGGATGTTTAGTTGATTTTTGAGAGACTAAGAACACCTCAGAGTAGACAGAAAAGCTATACTGATAAGAGACAGAAACCATTGGAAGTCACCGATGGTGAATTAGTTGTTGGAAGTTATTTGCCCTTAGGACATAACAAGGTTCAGAAAGAAGGTAAATTGAGTTTCGTTAGATTGAATCCTTTGGGATATTGGACAAAGTGGGAGATAAGGCCTGTAGGTTGGCGTTACCACCTGAATTAGCAGGCATCCATAATGTGTTCCATCTTTTGATACTTCGAAAATGCTATTTGGACCCAGCATACGTGATCGGATATGAGCTGTAGGAGCTCAATGAAAGTATAAGGTATGTTGAAAAAAATCGATTCGGGTATTAGATGGAAGGAGAAAGTGTTGAGGTTTAAGACGAACTCCTTACTCAAAGTCTTTTGGTAGTATTACACTCCGGAAAAGTCATATGAGAATTAAAGAGTATGATGCGATAGACGTACTCAGAGTTGTTTATGGACCCATTTTGACTTGGTTCTAATTTGGAGGACCAAATTTCTTAAATGGGTGAGATTATGTAAGACCCGATTTTTATCGAAATTCCTTATGATTCATATGATGTAAACATGATTATATGTAAATTCAATGATAAGAAGAGTTGTTCGTGAATGAAAAATGCAAATGGGATGAATAAAAAATTTTCGAATGCATTTAAAAATCAAATGAATGATTGAAATGGTCACAAATTAAACGAATGAGATTTGGATTGCAGATAAGGATTTAAAACACGAAATGAGTGAGTGTTCATGAAGGGAAGTTGGATTTGTTTGGTCTCAAACACGTGCAAGGGTAAAATGGCCAAAAGATCGAAATTCGATATAAATTCGATACGAAAATTTCATTAAAAATATGGAATTGAGAAATCTTGATAAATAACGAAGAAATAATTTAATTTCGAGTCTAAATAATCAAGATATGAATTTATTAGAATAAACCAAAATTTTCACTTCGAAAAATTATCCCAAAAATGTTGAAAAAATATACTGGAAAGACGAAATAAGACAGATAAATTCATTTATGGATTAAATGAATTAAATAAGATTTTTTTGAAGATATTTTGGATTTTTTTACAATATTTTAATGAATAAAATAATAATAAAAATAAATTATAAATAATAAAATAAAATAAAAATAAAATAAAAAACATAAAAATCACGAAATGCGATTTCTGGAAAACGAAGGAAGTTGAAAACCAAGGAATCGGTTTCCCCTGCTCCGACGGCCACTGGCGAGGGTCGACGAAGGAGGACCGACACCCGCGCGACCCACCGGCATTCGTGACGCGCGATGAGGTCGTCGAAAAAAGGAGATCGACGAAGGGATTGCCGCAGCAGAGAAGAAGAAATCCGTGGCCATCGGCGTCGATTTGATCCGAACCGAGGCCCGAGGAAGAACGCCCAGACGATGGCTCGTCGATTGGTGCCAAAATCGAGCTAAGAACAGGTTGGACGATGCCGGAATGGCGAAGTGAGGCCTGAACCTGTACGGACCGGTTCAGTGCAGTGCTGATATGCTGAACCGGACCGAACCGGTTCAGCTAAAAAGAAAAGAAAGAAAAGAAAAAAAAAGGAAAAATAAAAAGAGGGAAAATTGGGGAAAAATATCAGTGATGCAATCGAGCTACGGGTAAGTCGATAAGCGATCGAAATTGACCGATTTAAATTTCAAAATATTTAATTTGATTAATATTCGACTGAAAATTTACCTGAAAATTATGTAATTGTGTAGCTCGACAATTGACGTCAAACAAGAGCTCGAGTCAACTTCGATTTGCGTACTATCAGGGAATCTTGGGTAAGTAGCCCTTATTTACGACAATTTACATCGTTATGCATGTTTGAAATTTATCGCATCAATTACGGATTTAATTTCTGCATAAAATGAATTATATTCTGGAACTAGATATAAATTGTCGTAAATAATTAATTGAGCTATTCAAGAGTTTAGAACAAGGCCCAATAAATATTGATGGGCCCAATGAGCCCAATAGGCCTCGATAATGTGAATAGTAAGTGAAAAATGGGCTTAAGGTCGATTAAGGCCCATTATGGTACAATTCGGCCTAATATGGGTAAATGGGCCAAATGATTTAAATTAAGACCAGAAAAATATGAAATACAATTAATTATATTGTATTTGGCCTGATGAATATTTATACGCAGTTTCAGAAATTGGATTGGGAGCAAATCGGACTGCATGACGAGTGATCAATGGAAATGTCAAACTGTACAGAAAAATGAGGTAAGGGAATTGTGTGAGTAGCTAGAGGTAGCTATGCGTATTTTAATAGCTTTGTATACACTGAATATGTATAAAGGTCCTAGAAATGGTTTAAAGATTTGAAGGACTCAAAAATAGGAAAAGACTATTTTACCCCTATTGAGGGAATTCACCTAAGGATGGTGAAAGCATGACATGCATGAAATGCATGATTTAAGGAATTTTCTGATTTAAGGAATTTTCATGGTTTTTAAGCAAAGCAAATCGATAGATTGGCTAGTAATTGCATAAATTTCACAATATAATACTACGTAAGTGTTATGAAGATTTAAATGAAATTTCTTTGGAAAATGGGCCAACTATCAAGTTTATATGAAAACAGATAGTGCTGGCGCATAGCTCGCACTATATCTACGTTTGTGAGTGTGCATAAAATGTGCTTTAGCGGTTGCTCGCACCGACTTGTATGACATCATATGCATGTAATGTACTAGAGCGGTTGCTCGCACTGATTTTTATTATTGTGAAATGCATGAGAAGTGTTGGAGCTTAGCTCGCACTCTGTTTTGACGTTTTGACTTGTTTTGACTTGATGTACATAAAAAGGTGCTAGAACGATTGCTTGCACTAGTTTTAATGATTTGACATGCATGAGAGGTGCTGTAGCTTAGCTCGCATCCTGTATTAATATGATAATTGCATAAAAGTCGTACTGGAGCCTTGCTCGTATGTGATTTAATCAATTTAATTTCATAAGCCCTAACTGAGATTGGGTTCACGGAGTACATTGTACCGTGTATGTCACGCGGAGTATGCTGTACCGTGGGGATTATTGGAGTGGAGTGGCATTAGCCACGAGGCAGCAAACCTTGCCCATGCAATCCTGATGTTATGTTGTTCTGGCGACAGGATTATCCCACCTCCCATTTCAGGTGTGATACCCTGCACACTAGGTACCGTGTAGCAAGGGATCCCTAGGTTATGGCTATAGTCTCGATATTACTGATATAGTCACCTACATGTCTCACATGATATAACTTGTGGTCTCGATAGACCAGGGTAGACCCGAGGGAGGGGTTAGGCCCCCGATTTTATGATTTTCACTGAGATGTGATTTTCTACTATAATGATAGATTTTCAGAGGATTTTATGATATGTGACCCTAAAAGAAGGGTGATTTTATAACATAATTTTATAATGAATTGATTTATGAGATGATTGACCCAAAGAGGTTATTTTATACTGCAGTTTTAATGAAATGATTTAAATGCAGTAGCATGAGGAGTTTTCCATGCTCTAATTACAAATTAATGAAAGGAGTTGTCTCTCATGATTTGTTTTATATAGCATGAAATAATGCATGATCTTGATTTACTTCATGCGAATTATGATTTTACATAAAATGCCATTGATGCATGAGTTGCATGATTTCTATATGTACGAATAGTTTTTATAAACTATGGCATTGATGTATGCATGATTTTGTGCGTGAGATTTAAACGAAAAGAAATGGATTTAAGGACATGGCATTATGAGCATGTAGATAGTGGAGCTATCTACTTACTTGCATAATTGCCTTACTGAGCATGTGGTTTGCTCACCCCCTTATTATCCCCTTTTTTTCAGAGCACTCGCAGTAGTTGCATCTTTGGTATTCGTTGCGTCCCATCGAGAGTTAGGTATACACATTTGTATAGTTTTATATTTGAACATGTAAATGCACAGTACTTTAAACGTATATGATGTCAGGGATGTAAGGTTAAGTAAATACCAATTGTGAATGTATTAGTTAAAGTCAAAGGATAGAAAAATCCTAATGTGTAAATGTAACATGGAAATGGAATGCTAAGTAGTGTGAGGGGACTAACACCGAATCATAGCCCAACTGTTGGTAGGATGGTCAGGATGAGAGCAAGGTAAGAATTAAATATAAATAACAAATGAAAACTTTGTAGTGATTTTTAGGTAATTTGGGTCGTGACATGGAGTACACTGTACCGTGTGTTGTGTGGAGTTGTGTAGTTAAGGAGTTTATAGCTGTCGATTGTGATGGACTGACCTCCCTCCCGTTACAGCAGTGATTACCTGCACACCGAGATCTGTGTTAACTGGGATTTCACATTATAGGATATGACCATAGTCCAGGAGAGTATTGCATTTAGCCACTGAGTCTCGCATGATATATCACTTGTTTTCATGATACGGTTAGACCTGAGAGAGATGGGTCAAAAATCGATTTGTGTTGTGTTGTAAACTGCCATATTTACTGTGATTTATGTTTGAATGGCAATGATTTCTATAAAGGCATTCCAAAATTTTATAAATATGCACTGTTTTGCATGAATGCCTATATTTGATAACTTAACATGATTAAGTACATGAAATTTATTATGTAATATTATTATATCACTTTAATACATGCTTTGGGATGAGAGAAGGAAAGGCAAAGCCTTATTTTCAGTAGATAGTGCGGTTGTCTACTTGCTTGCCTGATTTCCTTGCTGAGCACGTTGTTTGCTCATCCCCCTTTATTTTCCCCTCTCTACAAATCATCCGCAGTAGATTGAGTTCGGCTAAGGTATAGCATTCATTGTATCTGCTGCCTATCCATCTTACGAGAGGTATACACACTCGAACATTTTGTACTGAACAATGTATAAGAACAGTTACGTAAACTATTGAACGATCGGGATGTATATGTACAAATATTGTACAACAGTTTATGTTATCGAAAAGAATATTAAATTCTGTGTATATTGTGAATGAATGTGAGTGGGTGACTAATATCGAATCACAGCCCAACTGTCGAGAAGAGAAAGGTAAGTAAAGTAAAAAGCAAAACAATTTGTAGTGGTTTTTAGGAAGTCACGGAATGAGGTCGTGAAACATCTCAACTTGCATTATTGTAAATATTTAGTCTATAAATATAAACAAACATCGATAAAAAGGGTATACCAAATACTCAAACTGGCTTCTAAGGATGTATCAACTCCAATCAGCCTTGAATCTAAATACGAAACTATCCAAGATAATCTATAAGAAACTAACAGAGGGGTGAGTTGACGTCTAGTAAACAACATACATACATGCTAGTTTGGTTTACAATATACTTATGCACATATGTATAATGCATGAAAATTCAATTTACTTAAAATAACAATGCACTATGATTCTTGTCATGCCTCCTTAGTTCTTCATTGATTATCGAAATCGAAACGTACTTAGTCATCCTTAACATTCCATAAAACACATAACCTGGGGGTTTCCTTAAGTTACTTTCCTATTCAAAATTAGTACTATAGAGAGTTAAAGTTTATGAGGTATTATTCTAAAATATGCTTTTAAGCTCCTCATTTTCCCTAAACCTAACATTTACATGTCGAGATCCACAATATTCTCACATATAGCACAGCTTTGGATGCCTAGATGTATATGACATGCATAAAACTAAGTATATAAATCTGATCTAAAATCCCAGTTTCAAAAATCGAAATGTGAACACTATGCATAAAACATTATGTAGTAGTGTAAATTGAAGAACAAATCATCATGCATAATCTTTCACATTCAAAGTCTTTACTCTTAAACTGCTTATCTATATGAGATCGCTCACTTATAAATATTTGTACAAAAGCTTATCATTATAAATATTTTTACTCAATCATTCATTCAATACACTGATACAATTTATTTACTTTGAAGACTAGGCATCCATGGTAGCTTTCCATGATCTATCTCCACTGGAACCCCTTGATCACACAGCTAGAGTCTGTGTCGTATACATATGCTAAACAGTGAAATAAATATATATTGGTACTCTATGATCACATAGTCAGAGTCTATGACATATATAATACACTTAATGCTAGGCAAACATTCCATAAAGTGCCAATAGTGTATACTCCACGAATTTTTGTTCAATCGGTTTCAACTATGAATATCAAACTAATCAATTGAGATTAAAAATATGTTCCTTAGTGGATGATTAAATTAAATTATATTTTGGTATGAGAGATTTAGATAATGTCCAAGCAAATAAATAATTACTTTGAAATGAATATAAAATCATACATAACACTAAATGGAATATAATATGAAAATTATATACTCACACTATCTAAATTCTATAGTGTTATAATTGATAAGCCATCTAAATAATATAAGCAAATAAGGATTGGCTTCATTTGAAGCCAACCTGATTTGCTCAAGTCACTGGACTTAAGGTGTCATGTGAGATCTGAAAATTTTAGATATATTTGAATTATGTAATATGAACTTGAAGTGTAATTTATTGAGCTAAGTGAATTGGGGAATGATAATTGCAGATTTATATGTTAAGTGTTTAAAATAAGTATGAAGTTATGAGGACAGATCGATCTAGGAGAAGGAGAGATCGATCTGGTGAGTTAAAAATGACAAGGAAGGAGGAATTTAAGGAGCAGATCGATCTCCAATGGAAGAGGATCGATCTCCTTATGATTCTGTTTGAGAGAAGATCGATCTCATGAGGAAGAGATCGATCTCCAAATGATTCTGTTTGGGAGAAGATCGCTCTTCTCAAGGAGCAGATCGATCTCATAAAGCCATAAAGAGATCGATCTCACCCCTTGACAGATCGATCTCCTAGGCATAAATTGCCCCAAATCGTCCCCAAAATTCAAATGCAGATCGATCTTATCAAGAGCCAGATCGATCTCCTACCCTCAGCCTATATAAAAAACTCTTGTTTTTCTCCTGCAATCTCACTTTCTCTCTCTTTTAACCCCCATTTTCACCGAAACCTAGCTTTCTCACTCATCCAAAGCACCCATTTTCGGCCAAATCAGAAGTTGTGGCAAGAAGGAAAGTTGTTCCTCATCAAAGGGAGAACAACATACTTGGAAATCGTAAGATGGATCGAATCGAGGCAAGAGATAAGCTCTCCACAAGTTTTGGGTAATTTCTAAACTTCGATCCTTATATCTGAGATGATTTTGATGTTAATGGCTGTTGGCATTGTGCTGAAATAGCTGAAAAATGATTAGGGATTGATGAAATTGCAATGTGGTTGGAGTGATAATGATATTTAGCAATTTTAGGAATTTGAGCTATAAATAGAAATTTAGACAATGTGGTGAATTAGCATAGATAATTGGCATGAGAAATGTAGAACATTGAGATGTTGTGAATGAGAGTGTAGTTTGGGGTAGAGTTACGAGAATCAAGAGATTTGAGGTGTTATGAGCAATTATGCTCGATTTTGAGAATTGAGGTTGATGAGATAATTGAGTATTGATGTTTTAACATCGTTTGGACAACTCGGGAGTTCCAGAGTGGAATGCGAGGCTAGTCCGTGATACGGGGGAAACGATTGCACTATACGAGGTGCAAAGAGGTAAGGGAAACTAAACCATTTGTGTATGTGATTTGCGAACTATTATAGCATGAATTGTGATTTATAAAACAAGCATGTTAAGTGTTGTGTTGTGATAAAATTGCACTCGATTTTTATAGCCGGTTAGAGCCCAATGTTTTTATGAGTTTATAACTGGGCTCTACGTTAAGGCAATATTGAGATTTGAGAAATGTGTGCGTGTTTTGCCGGTTGGGACTCGGTTTCAATATGTTTTGTGTTGAGTACAAAACGGTTTTCAAATGAGTTTTATGAGAGAAAAACCACTATGAGTTCTACGTGAAGGCGAACTAGTCTTATGTGATTAAGACTTAGGTGTGTAATTTTAAGTACACACCGGGCATTGCTCTGGTAGCATGTAAGCCCGATTCTTCTCCGTTCTGGTAACGTGAGAATAACCCATTCTATGGCTATGCCACGTATACTTGGTGGCCGTTGCCATGTGAGAAACCCTATTTGGTGACCGTTGCCACGTGAGAAACCCTATTTGGTGGCCGTTGCCACGTGAGAAACCCCATTTGGTGGCCGTTGCCACGTGAGAAACCCTATTTGGTGGCCGTTGCCACGTGAGAAACCCTATTTGGTGGCCGTTGCCACGTGAGAACCCTAATTGGTAGCCGTTGCCACATGAAACCCTATCCTGTGGCTGTGCCACGTGTAAATGTAACTCAGTGGCTATGCCACGTGTGTCTAGTGGCTGTGCCACGTGTGAATTTAAATAAGTGGCTATGCCACATGTGTTTAGTGGCTGCGCCACGTGCATTACTATTTCAGTGATTTTATCACGTTCATTGAGAAAGCGATTATCGCATTATTTTCACATGCTTTGTTATTACTCTAGACTGAGCCTTTTTACTTAATGTTTTCACGTGATTTGAGACATGAGAATGTCGTTTTGAGTACTTTCATGCTATGGTTTTCAAATGAGATTAATGAGTTTCACATACAAATAAATATTTTGTGATGTGCATTTTGGTTTATGAAATGAGTCCCTTACCCCCTTTACTGAGCGATTTAGAAGCTCGCCCTGTTTTCTTTCCCCCCAGATTTCTTCAAGTGAAAAGGGTTTTCCTGCGACGTACGGAGTAGTGGCTAGTGGAGGACTTGAGCTCCAGGCCATATATTGTATTTTGAGGTATCTTTTATCTTTTCATGTACCCAGACAATTATTGTAATTGCAAACACTTGATGTATAACATTGTATGGGATGTATTAGGATTAATTAACTTGAGATCAAGTAATGTATATGATATATAATTTCTAGTGATGAGATCCTGAGGTACTATAAATATGATAATGTATGACACTGCACAGGAATGCACTCTTAATTGAGAATTGATGAGTAAAAAGTTTTAAAATTGCCCTATTTTTCGTATTTCCGGGGTGTGATAGAGTTTTCTTGGTATCAGAGCCTAGGGTGTCTAGTACTATCAGTGTCGGTTAAGTGAAATAGAATACATCCCAAGTGTCTATAATAGTCTGGTCATGAGCTGAAATTAAGGATTGAGATTTCAATCGATTCTGATATGTACGCGCAGGAGACAAGTCAAGATAGAGAATGAGTGGACGACGAGGTCATTCGAGGAGGCAGGCAGAGTCCCCTCCGCCACCTGTCCCACAACCAAAGAGTCTTAACTCTCAATTTAATCGGATTGAGACCGATGTGAGGCAAGGTTTTGAGCAGATGGCATCGTTATTCGTGCAACACTTTGGAGTTAATGCCTCGGGTACTACCCCTATACCAGCACAAGGACCTCCCATACCCCAGTACAGATGGACCCAGCGCCTCCCGTCACTCAGCCGGATGATAGAAGTATGGTCCGACTGAAGGATTTTCTAAAGATGAATCCACCCGCATTTAAGGGAAAGAAGGATCCTACAGAGGCTGAGGAGTGGCTGACGGAGTTGAGAATTATATTTGATTATCTGGGGTACACCGATGCTGAGAGGGTCAGTATGAGTATCTATATGTTGAAGGGGAGAGCTCGAGATTGGTGGGGTACTACCCAGGGTATTCTGATGTCCCGCCAGGATGTGATTGGTTGGGAAGAGTTTCAGACAGCCTTTAGGACCCAATATGTACAACGAGCCGTCCAGAGAAAGAAACAAGCTGAGTTTTTGAGTTTGGTATAGGGTGACATGTCTGTGGATGACTATGAGAGCAATTCACAACACTATTGAGATATGACCCAGAGACCTTTAAGAATGAAGAGCTCCGCACAGAGAAATTTATGTATGGATTTAAGCCCATCATCAGAGATAGATTGATAGGGCTATGTATTACTGAGTTTGAAGATGCTCTAAGACGAGCACAAGAGATTGAAAGAGGAATTGAAATGGTACAATCCCAGAATGATCTCAGAGTGGTGAATATAGATAAGGGCAAGAGGCCAGCAATTTTCCAAACAGAGGCTCAGAGAGGTTCCTTCAGAAGAGGACGGATTGAGGTACAGAAGGGCAGATTAGAGAGACCCAGAGGGTACCCTAACATTAGAGAGACCCCTCGAGATGTCAGGCCAGAGATAAGGTTTTGCAGAAATTGTAGCCGAATGTATGAGGGAATTTGTACTGGGTCGATCCATGGATGTTTTAGATGTGGAGACATGGGTCACATGGTGAAGGATTGCCCTCAACCTCAGAAACCACATGTCTTGGAGCCCACTAGACAACAGCCTCAGAGAGTGAATCCCCAGGGACGGGCCACTACTGCAGAGAAAGGAAAGAGACCTGTTACCCAGGGACGTGTGTTTGCCCTAGATAAGGAAACCGCTGACACTTCTGCAGAAACTATAAGAGGTACACTCTGTGTCTGTAATCATAAGGCTCATGTGTTGATTGATTTAGGATCCACGCATTCGTTTATTTATGAGCATTTTGCATGTAGATTAAACTTGAAGTTTGAACCTCTAGAATATATACTACATGTAAATACCCCTATGCGTGAATCCCAGAGAACTGAGTTAATCTGTAGAGGATGTGAGATAAAGGTGGGAGATAGAGGGATGTTAGCAGATCTAATCATGTTGAATATACATGGATTTGATGTAATTTTGGGAATGGATTGGTTGGCAGCCAATCGAGTGAGCTTAGATTGCTACACTAAGATTGTAACTTTCTCCCTACCTGAACCTTACAGTGTACGATTGAGATATTGAGGAAATGAATATGTGGAATTCTAGTAAGTAATTTGAGAATTTTAATATTATTTTGGAGCATATTAAATATGATTGTTCATGTAAAGGTTATGAGACACTCATCTCAGACGATGAGCGGGAACATCCGAGGATTGAGGATATACCTGTGGTGTGTGAATTTCTGGATGTTTTCCCAGATGAATTGCCAGGATTACCACCAGAGAGAGAGCTAGAGTTTACCATTGATTTGGTACCAGATACTCAGCCGATCTCTAAACCTCCCTACAGGATGGCATTAGTGGAACTTGAGGAATTGAAGAAACAACTACAGGAGTTATTGGATCAAGGGTTTATTAGGCCCAGTGTTTCACCGTGGGGAGCACCGGTTTTATTTGTCAAGAAGAAGGATGGTAGTCTCAGATTATGCGTAGACTATTGGATGTTGAATAAAGCCACGGTGAAGAATAAATACCCATTGCCTAGGATTGATGATCTGCTTGATCAGCTGAGAGGGGCATCAGTCTTTTCTAAGATTGATTTGAGATCGGGCTATCACCAATTGAGGATCAAGGAAGAAGATATTCCAAAGACGGCCTTCAGGACGAGGTATGGCCATTATGAATTTCTGGTGATGTCCTTTGGATTGACGAACGCCCCTGCAACATTTATGAGATTGATGAACGAAGTGTTCAGAGACTATCTAGATAAATTTGTGATAGTCTTTATTGATGATATCCTGGTATACTCTCGGTCGTATGAGGAGCATGCACAGCATCTGTGGTTAGTACTTCAGATACTCCGAGATAAGTAATTATATGGAAAGCTTAGTAAGTGTGAGTTTTGGCTGGATCGGATAGCTTTCCTTGGTCATATAGTCTCAGAGGAAGGAGTATCAGTGGACCCAAGCAAGGTGGAGGCTGTGCTTAATTGGGAGAGACCGAGGACAGTTACTGAGGTACGAAGCTTCCTTGGTTTAGCAGGGTATTACAGAAGATTTGTGAAAGGATTTTCCCGGATTGCCGCCCCTTTGACTAAGCTCACGCGCAAAGAGACTCCATTTATATGGACTGATCAATGTGAGCTCAGTTTTCAAGAATTAAAGAGGAGGTTGACAGCGGCACCTGTGTTAACTATTCCTGGGGGATCAGGAGAATTTTCAGTGTATAGTGATGCATCTCATCAAGGATTGGGGTGTGTGCTTTTATGCAGCACGGAAGAGTGGTCGCATATGGATCGCGACAGCTGAAAGACCATGAGCGGAATTACCCCACGCATGATTTGGAGTTAGCCACTGTGGTATTTGCTTTGAAGATTTGGCGACACTACTTATATGGGGAAAGATTCCAGATCTTCATTGATCACAAGAGTTTGAGATATCTCTTTGATCAGAAAGAGTTAAACATGAGACAGAGGAGATGGATGGAACTCCTTAAGGATTATGACTACGAGATTCTATATCATCCGAGCAAGGTGAATGTGGTTGCTGATGCCCTGAGCAGGAAGAGTATGATATCTGCTATGATGATCAGGGAATGGGATTTACTGGAGCAGTTTGCCGAACTTCGGATCAGAGTTAAAGAGATAGAGACTGGATTTGTGGCTAGCTTGCGAATAGAGCCCAGGATCATGGATCAGATTAGAACCGGGCAGCGCAGTGATCAGAGATTGATAGATATGATTAGCCAAGCTGAACAGAGTTCGCAGTCGGATCTCACAGTCAGTGAGGATGGATTGTTGAGATTCAGATGACGGATTTGTGTACCGGACGATGATACCCTGAAGAGACAGATACTGAGAGAATCCCACTGCTCGCGATACACCATGCACCCAGGGAGTACTAAGATGTACCGAGACTTGAGAAAGGTGTATTGGTGGAGTGGTATGAAGCGAGACATGGCAGAGTATGTGGCCAGGTGTTTAGTATGCCAGTAAGTGAAAGCTGAGCATCGGAAGCCCGGAGGATTACTACAGCCTTTACCTATACCTACATGGAAATGGAAGCATGTCACTATGGACTTTATTATGGGTTTATCGAGAACCCGAAGAGGTCGTGACGCTATATGGGTTATAGTGGATAGACTGACCAAGAGTGCCCACTTCCTTACCATCAAGAGCACAGATACTGTGGATGCCTTAGCTGAGCTGTATGTCAGCGAGATAGCTAGATTACATGGGGCTCCAGTGAGTATTACTTTTGATAGAGATTCTCGATTTACTTCTAGATTTTGGACCCAGTTTCAGGAGTCCATGGGATCTCATTGAATTTCAGTACCGCCTATCATCCTCAGACAGATGGTCAATCAGAGAGGACTATTCAGACCCTGGAGGATATGTTGAGGGCGTGTACGATGGATTTTAAGGGATCATGGGATGATCACCTGCCCCTAGCAGAGTTTGCATACAATAATAGCTATCATGCAAGTATTGGAATGGCACCTTTTGAGGCTCTATATGGTAGGAGGTGTAGATCCCCTGTAGCTTGGGAAGAAGTCGGTGACAGAAAGATAAATGCTCTCGAGCTTGTTGAGCAAGCCGTACAGAGTGTGAAACTCATATGTGAGAGGTTACGGGCTGCACAAAGTAGACAGAAAAGCTACGCGGATGTGCGTAGATGGCCACTCGAGTTTGAGGTTGGCGATGCAATATTTCTGAAAATATCATCGAGTAAGGGTATCATGCGATTTGGGAAGAAAGGGAAATTGAGTCCTCGATACATAGGACCATTTGAGATTCTTGAGAGAGTGGGAGAGGTAGCTTACAGATTAGCATTACCCCCACAGATGTCCGGAATACACAATGTTTTTCATGTGTCTATGTTGAGGAAGTACCACCCGGACCCTTCTCATGTCATAGAGTATGACGAGATGGACATTCAAGAGGATATGAGCTACACTGAGGAACCCGTCCAGATTCTCGATAGAAGAGAGAAGATACTGAGAACTAAGAGCATCCCATTAGTGAAAGTTTTGTGGAAACATCACTCAATGGAAGAGGCAACGTGGGAACTAGAGAACCTCATGAAGGAGAAATACCCCCATCTCTTTAACTAGTTGAGTTGAATTTTGAGGACCAAATTCTTTTAAGGTGGGGAGGATGTGAGATCTGAGAATTTTAGATATATTTGAATTATGTAATATGAGCTTGAAGTGTAATTTATTGAGCTAAGTGAATTGGGGAATGATAATTGGAGATTTATATGTTAAGTGTTTAAAATAAGTATGAAGTTATGAGGACAGATCGATCTGGGAGAAGGAGAGATCGATCTGGTGAGTTAAAAATGACAAGGAATGAGGAATTTAAGGAGCAGATCGATCTCCAATGGAAGAGGATCGATCTCCTTATGATTCTGTTTGAGAGAAGATCGATCTCATGAGGAAGAGATCGATCTCCAAATGATTCTGTTTGGGAGAAGATCGATCTCCTCAAGGAGCAGATCGATCTCATAAAGCCATAAAGAGATCGATCTCACCCCTCGACAGATCGATCTCCTAGGCATAAATTACCCTAAATCATCCCCAAAATTCAAATGCAGATCGATCTCATCAAGAGCCAGATCGATCTTCTACCCTCAGCCTATATAAGAAACTCCTGTTTTTCTCCTGCAATCTAACTTTCTCTCTCTTCCAACCCCCATTTTCATCGAAACCTAGCTTTCTCACTCATCCAAAGCACCCATTTCATGCCAAATCAGAAGTTGTGGCAAGAAGGAAAGTTGTTCCTCATCAAAGGGAGAACAACATACTTGAAAATCGTAAGACAGATCGAATCGAGACAAGAGATAAGCTCTCCACAAGTTTTGGGTAATTTCTAAACTTCGATCCTTATATCTGAGATGATTTTGATGTTAATGGTTGTTGGCATTGTGTTGAAATAGCTGAAAATGATTAGGGATTGATGAAACTGCAATGTGGTTGGAGTGATAATGATATTTAGCAATTTTGGGAATTTGAGCTATAAATAGAAATTTAGACAATGTGGTGAATTAGCATATATAATTGGCATGAGAAATGTAGAACGTTGAGATGTTGTGAATGAGAGTGTAGTTTGGGGTAGAGTTACGAGAATCAAGAGATTTGAGGTGTTATGAGCAATTATGCTCGATTTTGAGAATTGAGGTTGATAAGATAATTGAGTATTGATATTTTAACATCGTTTGGACAGCTCGGGAGTTCCAGAGTGGAATGCGAGGCTAGTCCGTGATACGGGGGAAACGATTGCACTATACGAGGTGCAAAGAGGTAAGGGAAACTAAACCATTTGTGTATGTGATTTGCGAACTATTATAGCATGAATTGTGATTTATAAAACAAGCATGTTGAGTGTTGTGTTGTGATACAATTGCACACGATTTTTATAGCCGGTTAGAGCCCAATGTTTTTATGAGTTTATAACTGGGCTCTACGTTAAGGCAATATTGAGATTTGAGAAATGTGTGCGTGTTTTGCCGGTTGGGACTCGGTTTCAATATGTTTTGTGTTGAGTACAAAACGATTTTCAAATGAGTTTTATGAGAGAAAAACCACTATGAGTTCTACGTGAAGGCGAACTAGTCTTATGTGATTAAGACTTAGGTGTGTAATTCTGAGTACACACCGGGCATTGCTCTGGTAGCATGTAAGCCCGATTCTTCTCTGTTCTGGTAACATGAGAATAACCCATTCTGTGGCTATGCCACGTATTCTTGGTGGCCGTTGCCACGTGAGAAACCCTATTTGGTGGCCGTTGCCACGTGAGAAACCCTATTTGGTGGCTGTTGCCACGTGAGAAACCCTATCTGGTGGCCGTTGCCACGTGAGAAACCCTATTTGGTGGCCGTTGCCACGTGAGAATCCTAATTGGTGGCCGTTGCCATGTGAAACCCTATCCTATGGCTGTGCCACATGTAAATGTAACTCAGTGGCTATGCCATGTGTGTCTAGTGGCTGTGCCACGTGTGAATTGAAATCAGTGGCTATGCCACGTGTGTTTAGTGGCTACGTCACGTGCATTACTATTTCAGTGATTTTATCACGTTCATTGAGAAAGCGATTATCGCATTATTTTCACATGCTTTGTTATTGCTCTAGACTGAGCCTTTTTACTTCATGTTTTCACGTGATTTGAGGCATGAGAATGTCGTTTTGAGTACTTTCATGCTATGGTTTTCAAATGAGATTAATGAGTTTCACATACAAATAAATATTTTGTGATGTGCATTTTGGTTTATGAAATGAGTCTCTTACCCCCTTTTCTGAGTGATTTAGAAGTTCACCCTGTTTTCTTTCCCCCCAGATTTCTTCAAGTGAAAAGGGTTTTCCTGCGACGTACGGAGTAGTGGCTAGTGGAGGACTTGAGCTCCAGGCCATATATTGTATTTTGAGGTATCTTTTATCTTTTCATGTACCCAGACAATTACTGTAATTGCAGACACTTGATGTATAACATTGTATGGGATGTATTAGGATTAATTAACTTGAGATCAAGTAATGTATATGATATATAATTTCTAGTGATGAGTACCTGAGGTACGATAAATATGATAATGTATGACACTGCACAGAAATGCACTCTTAATTGAGAATTGATGAGTAAAAAGTTTTAAAATTGCCCTATTTTCTGCATTTCCGGGACGTGACATGTCACGACCCAAATTACCTAAAAATCAGAGTAAATTTTTCGCTTTTCGATTATTATTTAATTCTTACCTTTCTCTCATTGTGACCATCATACCAAACAATTGGGCTATGATTCGGTGTTAGTCACCTCTCACCTATTTACCATTTCATTTCCATAATCACATTCATATATCAAGATTTACTATCCTTTGAAATTAACTAAATACATATACAATGGTATTACATCACCTTACATCCCTGATATCATATCCATTTATATTACTATGTATTTACATATTTAGATACAAAACCATACAAATGTGTATACCTATTTCTCAAAAGGAAGCAGCAGATACCAAGAATGCAAGTCCTTAACTGCTCACTAACTATTGCGAGTGCTCTGAAAAGATGGAAAAATAAGGGGGTGAACAACCACACGCTCAGTAAGGCAATTATGCAAGCAAGTAGATAGCTCTACTATCTACATGCTCATAATGCCATGCCCCTAAAAATCCATTCCTTTTCATTAAAATCTCAAGCACAAAATTAGGTATGTCCTCAATGACTTAGTTTATAAAACTGTTCGTGCATATATAAATCATATTACTTATGCATCAATGGCATTTTATGTGACATCATTAAATCATACTTACCATGAGGTAAATCAAGATCATGCCATGAAAAACAAATTATGAGAAACAATTCTTTTCATGAATTTATGATTAACGCATGGAAAACTCATCATGCTACTGCATTTAAATCATTTCATTAAAACTGCAGTATAACCTAAACCTTCCGGGTCAATCATCTCATAAAACAATTCATTAAAATTCATTATAAAACTTCGGTTATAAAACCACCCTTCTTTCAGGGTCACATATCATAAAATCCTCTAAAACATATATTAGCATAGTAGAAAATCATAAAATCGGGGGCCTAACCCTTCCCTCGGGTCTACCCCAGTCTATCGAGACCACAAGTTATATCATGTGAGACATGTAGGTGACTATATCAGCAACATCGAGGACTATAACCATAACTTAGTGATCCCTGGTAACACGATACCTAGTGTGCGGGGTATCACACCTGGAACGGGAGGTGGGTCGGTCCTACCCGCCAAAACAGCATAACATTAGGATTGCGAGGGTAAGAGTTGCTGTCTCGTGGCTAATGCCACTCCACTCCAACAATCCCCACGGTACATCGTACTTCACATGACATACACGGTACAACGTACTCCGTGAACCCAAGCTCAGTCCGGGGTGCCTGCAATAGGTCTTATCCACCCATATCATCTCTGTCTCAGTATGCACGTGTGGGCATATCATCTCACTATGACACACAGTCTACATGAGGCTCCAACACGGCTATATGCATGTCATATAAATCCTTGTGCGAGCGATGCTCTAGCACGGCTCCATGCATATTCATGATATCAGAAAATCTTGTGCGAGCGAAGCTCTAACACGGTTTCATAAAAATCAGTAAAATCTGCGTACGAGTAGTTCTCCAATATGTCTTTAAAATGAGCTATAAATCCATATAAAAATTCGTGCGAGCAAGCTCCAACATGGTGTTATGCATCAATAAATCAAATCTCGTGCGAGTTACACTCTAGCACGGCTTTATGCATAAATAAATCAAATCTCGTGCGAGTTACACTCCTGTACGGCTTTTATTCAATTATCATATCAAAACAGGATGTGAGCTAAGCTCCAGCACCTCTCATGCATGTCAAATCATTAAAACTAGTGCGAGCAATCGCTCCAGCACCTTTTTATGCATATCAAGTCAAAACAAATCAAAACATTCAAAACTAAGTGCGAGCTAGGCTCCAGCACCTCTCATGCATTTCACAATAATAAAAATCAGTGAGAACAATCGCTCTAGGACATTTCATGCATATGATGTCACACAAGTCAGTGCGAGCAACCGCTCAAGCACATTTTATGCACACTCACAAATGTAGATATAGTACGAGCTATGCGCCAGTACTATCTGTTTCCATATAAACTTGATAGTTGGCCCATTTTCCAAATAATTTTCATTTAAATCTTAAAAACACTTACGTAGTGTTATATTGTGAAATTTATGCAATTACTAGCCAATCTACCGATTTACTTTGCTTAAAAACCCAGAAAATTCCTTAAATTCAAAAATTCCTTAAATCATACATTTCATGCATGTCATGCTTTCACCATCCTTAAGTGAACTTCCCTCAATAGGGGTAAAGTAGTCTTTACCTATTTCGAGTCCTTAAAATCATTAATTTATTTCTAGGACCTTTATACATATTTAGTGTATACAAAAACTATTAAAATAGGCGTAGCTACCTCTAGCTACTCACACAATTCTCTTACCTAATTTTTTTGTATAGTCTGACCTTTCCACTGATGTCTCGTCATACAGTCCGATTTGCTCTCAATCAAATCTTCGGAACTGCGTATAAATATACATCTGGTCAAATTCAATACAATTAATTGTATTTCATATTTTTTGGGCTTAATTTAAATCATTGGGTATGTTTACCCATATTGGGCCCGATTGTACCATAATGAGCCTAAATCGACCTTAAGCCAGTTTTCCACTTACTATTCACATCGTCGAGGCCTATTGGGCTCATTAGGCCCGTCAGTATTTATTGAGCCTCATTCTAAATTTTCGGATAGCTCAATTAATTATTTACGACAATTTATCTCTATTTCCAAAATATAATTCATTTTATACGAAAATTAAATCCATAATTTATGCGGTAAATTTTTAACACGCATAACGATGTAAATTGTTGTAAATAAGGATTTCTTACTCGAGATTTCATGATAGTACATAAATCGAGGCTGACTCGAGTCCTCGTTTGACATCAATTGTCGAGCTACACAATTAAATATTTTTTCGAGTAAACTTTTAGTCAAATATTTATCAAATTAAATATTCTGAAATTTAAATCGGTCAATTTCGACCGCTTACCGACTTACCCGTAGCTCGATTGTATGATTGGAATTTTTCCTAATTTTTCCTCTTTTTTTCTTTTTTCCTTTTTCTCTTTCTTTTCCTTCTTTTCTGGCTGAACCGGTTCGGTCCGATTCAACCCGGTTCAGATTTATTCGGTCCAGTCGATTCAGTCCGGTTTGATCAGTTCAAGGCTTCGTCGACTGATTCTCTGCCGGCTTTCGCTGCCAGCAGCTCCGCGAGATCATCCGATGCACGGATCTGGGGTCGGTTTCGTCCGAGGTGGCCGAAAAGTGGTCGGTCTGACTCTTCTCCTTTCCGGCGTCAATGCTTTCCTCTTTCCTCGTCGTTTGCGGGTTTTTCGGTGGCTGGGGGCCCGTGTTCCGGTGGCTGGGGGTTCTCACAGGGTCGGGCTTCCCTCGGCTGTAGGTGGCCTGGCCTAGATCGGCGCCAGTCACCGGATTCTTTTCTCCCTCTCTCGGT
This sequence comes from Firmiana major, assembly GCA_033439115.1. Taxonomy (NCBI): domain Eukaryota; kingdom Viridiplantae; phylum Streptophyta; class Magnoliopsida; order Malvales; family Malvaceae; genus Firmiana; species Firmiana major. Next base: position 38,594,028 of record CM065902.1, read on the forward strand.
TCTCTTTCTCTTCTCTTTCACCGCCACTCGCCGCTTCCCTCTTCCGCCTACTAATGCCAGCGAGGCTTGGCTGGGCTGCCTCTCCTGGTGCGTGCGCTGCCGGCCGCTCCGTCCCGGTGAGGCAGAGGGCTCGGCTCCCTCGTTCGTTTTTTTTGTTTCTCCTTCAGAAAATCGGGTTTCGCGATTTTTGATTTTTTTATTTTATTTATTTATTTATAATTTATTTTTAATATTATTTTAATTGATTAAAATATTAGTAAAAATTCCAAAAATATCTAAAAAATTATATTTTATTCATTTAATTACTAAATGAATTTATCGGTCTTATTTCGGCTTTTCGATTATTTTCAGGATTATTTTTCAAAGTGAAAATTTTGGTTTTATTCCAATAAATTTATATCTTGATCAATTTAACCCGAAATTTAATTATTTCTTTGTTAGTGATCAAGATTCTCAAATATATTATTTTTAATTAAATTTTCTTTTCACGATTAATTCTGAATTTTGATCTTTTAACCGTTTTACCCTTACACTTGTTCGGAAATACCATTTTAATACTTCATTTGATCTTTTTCTCATTTCGTGTTTTAAATAAAATCGGGTCTTATATAAGGTGATGTCCTCGGTTGATAGCAAAGAATGGTGATGATGGGATCAGACCAGCATGTAATGGAAGGGAGAAAAGAAGAGAAACTGAATACTGAAAACAACCGCCGAGGGAATTTGATAACAAAGGAGCTGCATGCACATGGTTTGGCTTCCATTGAAGCCAAACTCAAGGCAACCACGCCTGCTGCAGAAGAAATAGGGAAAAAGGCACTCTCTAGCAGAAAACAGAATGAGATTATAGAATGGTGATGATGGTTTTCGGTGAGGAAAAGAAAAGAAATGGTAAAACACTAACTTCAGCAGCCTAGTAATATGGAATGACAGAAATTGTTGTCCTGTCATCTGCACAATTCAATGATTAAGTATATACATAACAGGGAAAAGTTAGAGTTAGTGGGGAGATGGTACTTGGTAAGAGAAAGCACAAAGAAAATGCATATATATAATAATAAGAATGATGGCTACTGTAGGAAAGAAAAGAAATCAAAAATCGAAGAGGAAGTCAGTAGAGAGAAGAGCATGAGAGTAGACCGAGAAAGGGAAGGAAAGTTAAGGTGAATCAGGCCAAGGAATAGGAGTTGCCAACCTAAGAACATTAGGTGGAAAATGAAAACACAGGGAAGGTAATGCCTGCTGGAAACTACCATGGTTCAGTTCAAGAGAAAATGATGATGAGAGTAGTTTAAAAAATGTTGGAAACACATTAAAAAGGAAACAGAGGAACCGTATATAGACAGGAACAAATCGAAACAAACTGAAGCAAAAGTGCAGGCTTGATTTAAATAAAAAAAATAAGGAAAACCAAAAAATAAGGAGGAAAGAAAGAGAGCTAGTGGTGAATGGTATGCTGCTGAAAATAAAAAGAAACAGATCGAGAGAGAGTGACTGGAAGCAGAAATGAGAGAAGGAAAGAAATATATAGGCGGAAACAAGAAAGGGAAGACAGCAAACTGAAGACCAAAAAACGAGAAACGGAAGACATGAAACTGCTGTTCTGAAGGAGAAGACTGACGAAGTGAAGAGAAGGAAAAGCTTGGGTCGATTTTATCTTCTTCGAAGGTCTCGATGAGAAAAAGATAGAGATGAAGTTAGAGGAGAGCTAGAAGACTGAAACAAAAAATAGTTCAAAGAACATGAATGAGGTTATGTTGGCGGAAAAAAACGAGATGATGGGCAAGCTCGTCTACAACCTTGTCATTTTGGGGCTATAGGAAAACGCGAATAGCAAAAGACATTTTAGCTGAAACTAGGAGACTCTCTCAGTCCAGGAAATAAGGTAGTTAAGCATGGCAGTGGCTGGAATCACTACCAGCTGTGTAGGAAGTTGAGAACCGAGAGAAAGGATGAGAGGAGCTGAGAAAGAAAGAAAAATAGGATAGGAAACCTTAAGGAAGAAAACAGTCCTAATTTGCTAAAAACGTGAACAAGGGTGTTCGAGACGGAAAAACGAGGCCATTTTTTTTTGCCTGTTTAGACATGAAACAATGGTGAGGAAATCAGTAATGTTTTTCTTTAGTGTAGAACTGAGAGTCTCTCAGAAATCTTAAGGCTGAAAAGAAACTTGTGTGAGGTTAATAAAAATGTAAGAAATATGCAATAATAAATTTAGAGTAATGCCTAGCCTATTTCATAGTGAAATGGTCTAAATAGATAAATTGAGTTCAAAACTTAAAAATGTGGTATAATAAAGTAGTTTTGAGCTTGCAATGACTAATTAACACAACTGATAAATTATTGCAGCTCCGGAGCAAGCGAACGAATAAGAACGGACTGACTAACTCACGGTACTGGGGCATGAAGAAACTACTATCAGCCACTGGGGTAAGGAAATTTTTTATGAGCTGTTAGAGATAATTACATGTATTTGTTTACTGTTGAACTGTAGATATAAATTCTAGGCCGATTTTATAGCTATGAAAATTATAGAATTTTAGCCTTAGTTAAATGGTCTAACCTTACCAGATAAAATTTAATTTATTTACATGGATACTGTTACAACCTAATTTATTGTTTCAAATTTAAAACTCTAGTTTTAATTGCTACGTACTGCACACTGAGGTTTTTGACCGAAAAATGATGAGCTAACTCCTCTTTAAATTTTTTTATGTACTATATTTAGAACTGTTTTAATGAAAATGAGCTACTTATAAAACTGTACCGGATAAAATGTGCTGGAGCCGCATGCTGACTATGTGTTACAGTGCCTGGTTCGCACTTACTATAGACAATGGACTTGGTTAAATCATGGTACACTGTTACTATTATTGTATATTGTATTGTTATTGTTACTGTGATCCATGGAGTACGATGCACCGAACAATATGCATGAGAGTATGTTGTACCATGTTTTCTGTCTTCGAACCTACTGTACTATGAGCCGTTTGGGTAACTGACCACTCCCACGGTGATTGACATCCCAACACACTTGATGTGAGGCTTGTATTTTGTATGACATTCCTTATGATTTACACATTGTATGACATTATTATATGTAATAGGTTAAAAGACTCGAAATTCGGTATCAAATCGGTAAGAAATTGTCATTTTAAAACATGGATTTAGGAAATCTTAATCAATAAAGAAGAAATCATTGAATTTCGAGTCCAATTGATCAAAATACGAATTTATTACGATAACCCGAAATTTTCACCGTGGGAAATTTCTCGAAAATGTGGAAATAAAACTTTGAAAAAAAATAAATAATAAAATAACATAAATATATATTTAATTAATTAAATATATAAATATATTGGTGTAGAAAATATTTTTGGTTAAAATAATAGATTTTATTCTATTAAAATAATAATATAATGTACTATATATATAAATAATAATAATAAATACAAAAACAATTGAAAAAAAAAAAAAAACAAAACAGAAACATAATTCGTGAAACGCAAAAAGGGAAAGAAAGAAGGAAGACTCGAGGGAGACGCCCTGCTCCGACGAGCCACTGGCGAGAGAGACCGCAAGCGATGATCGACCAGAGAAGCCCGACCACATGAGAACCACAAGGCGCCAGTACATGCGCCGACGACGCCGAAAAGAGGAGACCGATGAGGGAGATTATCGAGGAGAGAAGGGAGAAATCCGACAACTGCAGGGCCGATCGGTCCGATCCAAGGCCAGCCAAACGTTCCCCAGCCAAAGACGAGTCGAACGGTGGTAGGAGGAAGTCGAGAACCGGTCGAAAATGTCGCGAACGACGAAGGGACAACTGAACCGGTATAGGCTGATTCAATGAAGTGAAACTATGCTGAATCAGACCGAGCCAGTTCAGCTAAGGAAGAAAGAAAAAAAGAGAAGAAAAAAAGAAAAGGAAAAATGGGAAAAAAATCTGGGGATGCAATCAAGCTATGGGTAAGCCGGTAAGCGGTTGAAATTGACCGATGTAATTTTTTAAATATTTATTTTAAATTATATTTGACCGAAATTGACACGATAAATATATAAACATGTAGCGCAACAATTGGCGACAAATGAGAGTTTGAGTTAGCCTAAATTTGTGTGCTATCACAGAATCTCGGGTAAGTGAATCTTGATTTCTATAAATTGGATAGTTATACGAGTTAGAAATTAATCGCGTAAGTTGCGATTTGTTCAGTATAAAATTTTGTAATACTTGGAATTGAAAATAGATTGTCGTAAATGATTTTAAACGATCGAAAAAGACTAGAAATTGGATAAGATAATGTAACAACGATGTTAGGCGAAGAATTCGGCCAAATGTTCGTAATGGGCCAAGCTTGAGTAGCAATCCACCCAATTTAGATTATGGGCCCCACGTGTCACGACCCAAACTACCCAAAAATCAGAGTTAATTTTTCGCGTTTTATTATTTTCTTTATTAATTTCTTATCTGTCCTCGAATCGTGACCAACACTCCACTAATAATTGGGCTGTGCGTCAATGCCAGTCCCACCATTCAATTACCATCTAACTTATTTCTTCTCCAGTCATTTATAATTGTTTACATTATTTATACATCCCCTAAAGTTGCATACAAACATGTTACTGTGCTATGCTTATGTAGATACAATATGTACAAGTGTATATACCTTATGTTGATAGGCAGCAGCGGATATCCGGAATGCAGTACTGAGTCGTCGCAACTTCAACTGAAGATTATCTGTGGGAGAAAATGAAAGGGGTGAGCACATCAAGCTCAGTAAGGCAATCCTACGAACAAGTAGGTAACCATACTACCTATATGAACGTGGTGCCATGAATAAACCACCCTTTCTCCACACATTTTAAAACAATGATATGCGTTATGATGTTATGTAAAACATATTTACACGGAAAATCAACATGCAATTATTACAAATCATTTCTTTCTCAATTAAAATTTTCACAATAAAGTCAGGACTCGACCCCTCCTGCGGGTGATCCTGACTCACACAAAACCATGAAAACGGTTTACATCACACGTGGGTTTGAAAAGCATGGAAATACCATCATGCAAATTTAGTTTAAAAACCCAGTTAAAATCATCGAAATCGTCGACATGCGAGACGAGGCAATATCTGTATAACGGCAATAACTAGGACTATGGCCATATCTGTCCTCGGGAGTTCCTCAGCTACACGGATCCTAGTGTGCGGGTTCTCACCATGATCGGGAACCGCCCGGGAGGTGGGTCAGTCCATCCCGTCAGTCTTATCCGGTCCCCGACATCCGAAGATGCTGCATCCGAAGATACAACACGGTACATCGTACTCCATGCTACTTGCACGGTACATCGTACTCCGTGAACCCATATAATATCTCTAGGTACTCCAGCCCAATTGGCCTGCTTCCCACAGAGGTTTTGTTTCTCAATACTCATCCCATGTCTCAAAACGCACGTGCGAGCCTATTAAATCGGTGACACACAGTCTACCCGATGCTCCAAGCACGGCTCATCGCATGTTCTCATAAAATCAGTGCGAGCGATGCTCAGCACTCTCATCAACTCAAATAAAACTGGCAGAGCCCGCTTTACATCCCCACAAGGCCGCCAACCTCATCCCTCACTCTCACCCCACCTAAGAGGTCTCTTGAGCCTGTTGGGCCTTTTGGCTGACTCCAAGGGCAGACAGCGCTACTCCATAAATCCGGTAAAACTAGTGCGAGCTACGCTCAGCACTCTGTATATAAATTACATGAAAATCTTATAAAAATATGGTACGAGTTAGACTCTAGCACCCTGTCACGAAAAAGCAAATGAAATCTGGTGCGAGTTATACTCTAGCACCTATGCATGTAAAACTCTAGTGCGAGCTCTCGCTCCAACACTAATGCATGCATCACACAAATCAAATATCGTGCAAGCTGGGCTCTAGCACGTCATATGTCAATAAAACACGTAGGCGGCTCTGTTTCCTCAAAACAGTTTTCAAAATAATTATATTGTTGAAAGTATGCAATGCTGTGCATTTTCTTTCCAAGTGAGCCAGCCTACTCATGCATGTGTTAAAATACCTCCAGAATGAGCAGGAACCTTTTGTTCTTGCTCCTCCCAAATTTTCCTAAATTTATGGATTTTACCCTTAACAAGGGTATTTTAGTAATTTGCCCATTCGGGGCACTAAAATTATTAATTGACCTCTAGACCCTCCAGGTAATTTTTAAAGACTGCAAATGAACTTAAAATTGCGTAAAGTTACCTTTAGCAGTCCGCAGAATTCCCTTACCTTATTTTCCTGTCGAGTCTGACCTTTTCTTTTCCTCTGTTGTCTCGTCGCGCAGTCCGATATGCTCCCAATCAAATACCCAGAACTGCGTATTAATATTCCTCAGGTCAGATATTATACAATTTAATTGTATTTAATATTTTCTGGGCTTAATTTAAATCATTGGGCCCATTTACCCCTATTGGGCCCGATTGTACCTTAATGGGCCTTAATCGGGCATTAAGCCCGTCTACCACTTAATTTTCACTTTATCGAGGCCTATTGGGCTCATTGGGCCCACCAATAATTTATTGGGCCTCGTTCTAATTCTCGAATAGCTAAGTCAGTTATTTATGACAATTTATCTAGATTTTCATAATTTAATTCAATTTATGCGGAATTTAAATCAATATCATGCATAACGAGGTAATTGTCGTAAATAGGGGTCACTTACCCGAGATTCCATGCTAGTCCGTAAATCGAGGCTATCTCGAGCTCTCGTTGGATGCCAATTGTCGAGCTACATAATTTCACAATTTTCTGGGTAAGTTTCCAGTCAAAAATTAATTAAATAAAATATTCCAAATTTAAATCGGGTCAATTTGACCGCTTGTCGACTTACCCAAAGCTCGATTGCATCACAGAAATTTTTCCCAATTTTTTCTCTTTTTCCTTTTTCCCTTTTTTCTCCTTTTTTTCCCTCTTTTTGGCTGAACCGGTTCGGACCGCCGGTTCACTCCGGTTCGGCCGGTTCACCACCTTGCCGGCCGATTCTTCGTCGGCTTCCACCGCCATCAGCTCCGCTGGGTCGTCCGCATCACGAATCTAGCCTCGGTTTGGGTCAAGCTCGCCGGAACGCCGCCGGTTCGGCTCTTCTCCCTCGGCCGTCAGACCCATTTTCTTTCCTCAGCCGTTTCCGACGTTTGCTGGCAGTTTCGTCGGTTGGGGCTGCCACCAATCGGCTCATCGGTGCCTGAGGAAGCTTCGGCTGGGGTCGATCGGGCCTGAATCGTCGCCGGCCGTCGGGATCGGCTTCTCTCCTCTCGATTTTTGGTTTCCTCGGTTTCGTCGCCGTTTTGCCGTCGTTCGTGCCTCTGTTAGGCCGGTGGTGGTCAGGCGCTCGTCGGGCTCCCTCCTCGGCCTCGCCTGGTCTCCACCGATCGCCAGGAGGGGCTCGGCCCGACTCCGTTTTTCGTTTCCTCTTTTCTTTCGCGTTTTCGTGATTTCTCTCCTTTTTTTTTCATTTCTTTTATTAATTATTTTTATTATTATTATTTATTTTAATTATTACACTATTCCTTAAAATACTCTATAAAAATCCAAAATATCCCTTAAAATTATTATTTTATTCCAAATTAATTAATTAAATTTTATTTAATTTATTTATTATATTTTAACCCTTTTTCGGGTATAATTTCTCTGTATTTTCGAGATATTGTCCCGAATGACTTTTTGGTATATTTTTCGATTATTTTTGGGATTATTCTTTCGAACAAAAAATCCCGATTAATCCCGATTAATTCCAATAAATTAATATCTTGATCAATTTAACCCAAAATAAATTTATTTCACTTTTATTGACCAAGATTTCTTAAATCCATATTTTAATTAAATTTTTCTTATCGAAATTATACCGACCTTTGGTCTTTTAACCATTTTGCCCTTACACGTGTTCGGGATTAATTTAACCCGACTTCCCTTCACAAATACTCCTTTATTTCATATTTTTAATTAAATTCGGGTCTTACAACTCTCCCCCCTTAAGGAATTTGGTCCTCCAAATTAGAACCAAGTCATATGAGTCCATATACAACTCCGGGTACATCGATCGTATCATACTCTTAAATTCTTATGTAACCTTCTCCGGAGTGTATTACTACCAAAGGACTTTAATTAGGGAGATTATCTTAAACCTCAATACTTTCTCTTTCCTGTTTAATGCCCGAATCAACTTATCGATATACTTATATTTTCATTATGCTGAACTGTTGGATCTCATATCCTATCACCTATGCTGGATTCTGAATAGTATTCCCGAAGCATCAAAAGCTGAGACACATTGTGGGTGCCTGTTAATTCAGGTGATAACACTAACCTACAGGTCTTATCTCCCACTTGTCCAATTTCTCAAAATATTCCATCCAGCGTAACTTATTTTACCTTCTTCTAAAAGTTCGCTATGTCCTTATTCTCTTAGGACAAGTAACTTTCAACCATACTAATTCACCAAGGATGAATTCCAATACTTGTCTATCTGCTCTGAGGTGTTCTTAATCTCTCATCTTAATTAAACATCCTCAGAGACTTATTATCCAAAGTCAAAATTGATTCAGTTCTGTCACCCACTTTTCTTATCCAATTTGGGGAACAACCCCTACGACCATACACTGCCTCATATCTTGTCATCCCGATACTCAAGTGACAATTGTCACTATTGGCGAATTCAATTAGAAATCAACTGATCATTCCAGGAGCTCATAAAATCGATGGCACACGCTTTCATCGGATCCTCCAGAACCTGTACAGTCCTCTCTGACTGATCATCTGTCTGAGGATGGAAAGCTGTGCTTAATACTCAGTCGGGTTCCCATAGCTTCCTAAAAATATTCCCTGAAGTAGAAAGTGAAGCGGGAATCCCTATATGATACCATGCTCACTGGAACGCTACATAATGTTCCACAATCTTCCTTATACCTGAATCCTCATACACACTTTGAGTATTTAGGGAGTTCATAACCAGAAGGTGGGTAGACTTAGTCACTCTATCGACTATCATCCAAATAGCCTCGTAATTCACCTGGGTTCTCTGTAACCTATCATAAAATTCATGGAGATTTGTTCTCATTTTTCGTGCCGTGTCGATATAGGTAGGTGCTGCAATAACTCTGCAGACTTTTAATACTCTACCTTACTCTGCTGACACACTAGGCACTTTTCTATAATTTCTACCATGTCTTTTTTCACATCTGACCACCAATACCCCTTTTTAAAGATTTTAATATATTCTTTACTTTCTGTATGCACCGTATATCCCGAAGAGTGAGCTTCTGACAATATTACTATCTCATCAACTATGGTCCTGGGGAGCACTTATATTGTCTCTGAATCCTCAGTAACTCATCATCATACTCCGTGAACTCTATCACTGTACCCTTCTGAATCTGACCCAAACTATCGACATCTTGCCGATCATCACGCTAAGCCTGTCAAATCCGGGCACTCTCATCCGGTTCTAATCATCAGGCTAGCTGTCACACAATCACTATCATCATCAGAAGGGATCACATCTATACTGAGGCTCACAACTGCATCTAGCAGCTCACGCTCCCTGACCATCATATGTAATACCATCCCGAGGCTCTTTCTACTCAAGGCATCAGTCATCACATTAGCCTTTCCTGGGTGGTACAATTTTCACAAATCAAAATCTCTCAGAAGCTCTAACCCACTATGCATTCTCATATTCGTCTCTTTCTGTGAAAACAGATACTCGGGCTTTATGATCAGTGCATATCCATAATTTCTCACCATGTACATAATAGTACCATATCCTCGGTACAAATACTGTTGCTACAAACTTTAAATCATCGGTATCTTCCCATTATACATCAATACACAGCTCCATCATAACTTTAAGGTATCCATGCTCACTGAGAACCTCTTGAGCTGTTGGGTATAGTGAAATTAATCTCGGTGGTCAGTTCATACTTCACTACACTGAAATTCATGTCACATCTATCATTTTATTTATTATCTTATTCAAAGACCACGTTTTCTTAATTAAACGTGTCATCAAGGTATATCCTTTTAGAACTCGCAGCAACCCATTTGTAAATACCATTTTTCAATTATTGCTTATAATCTACCCTAGACTTTAACTCCACCCAACATATCATTGATAATGATGATTACAATTCGGTCCAATCCTTGACTTATTTACGCATAAGCGTATAAGATCCTTCAAAATCGCTTACGTTTTCAGGTACTAACCTGTGCCATTTCCTTTTCTTATATTGACGGCTCCTATTAAATTTTTCTATGTTAACCTTTATGATTTGTCAAATTTTAATATTCTTATCGTTTTAGTAAAGGTATCCTAATGCTAAAGGTAATTATTACGACGATCGATTTCACGTTATAGGTTATATATATATATATATACTTTTAGACGCTGTCAAGTCTTCAGGCGGGGAGGTATTTTGAAATACCTTTATTAACCTTTAGACTTAACCACAACTACGTTATATCTCAGTCTATGTGGTTACAATTTATATTCGTTACTAATTGCTTTAATCCTAATGACTCCATATCGTAAGGATGTTCTTACCTAGCATATATCTCTTACTCCAATACATCTTGTATTTGGGATCAAAACACATCTCCTTCGTATACCAATCATGACAAAACTCTTGTCATTATTCATTCCGTGAGTACAATCCTTTACTCCTTTAATTTCAACTGTTACACCCCTTTTTATTAACTTAAAATCTCTATATCCATATTCTGTTAATTAATCCTCCTCTATTGGGGTACTCATTTAATAGTATTGCCCAATGATGTAGGCATTCATGCCTTTTACTCACTTATATGCGAATGAAGGCGGTATGAATAAATATGTGGCACCAGGATCAATGAACATATGTACTTCATTATTCATAACAAGTGTGGTATCTTACACCACATCCATGAAACATCAATAGTATCCTGGTCCAAAACATCCTCTCGCCTTCGTCCAACAGCCTACTTTCTTCTTTTTCTTTTCGGCTATTGCCTCCCTTTTCGTTGCAGCTATACCAACGAAGTTTTTCTCTGTCTCTTTACTTTTCTGTGGGGCGATCTCGCCCAACTCTGTGTAATCATAATAAATTGTCCGTCTTCCCACACTTAACGGCCATTTTCATCAATACAGTGTAGGTATAGACCCTCCTTCCGTGGTATCCACCACACATCCCACACTGCTTACAGTGATCACACTGCTACTCTGCTTCGTAGCAGGTCGAGGTCCACCAATCACAATGCCCCCCAAGAGTGCTAAAATTGGATGCACTGGGCCTTACCAATTATCTTACTTCATAACTCATCAAATCTAATCTTTAACCAATTACCATCTTCCCATTTTTAACATCTCTGTCATTTCTCGATTCTCTTTTCTGTCTCTATTTCAGCCCTCACTACCTTTTCCAATCTCAGAGGCATGCAATTCATATTCTTATTTATCCAACTGTAAATCTGCGCACTACCTCGGTATAGGTAATATCTCGCGGGGCCAATCGAACTCAGGTTGAAAAGTTGAGCCATCTCATGAACTTTTAGACATCTCGACTGTCACTTGTTCATAGTGTCGAGGTAATATCTGTCCAAGAATATAACTAAGTTTTTCCATACTCGTCAATAAATCAATTCTTTTTAAACAGTGTCTGGGATATTCTGTCACCGGAATATATCCAAGATATTTCTCATCTCAACTCTTAAGATGGGTCGAGTGGGTTTCCACCAATGCTCCGCTGCGCCCTCTGATCTCATACGTAATCTGAGCAATTAGCTCCTCACAATAATCTCCACACTCCGCTCCAAGCATTGCGAAGCGTGTCTCAATAATGTCCGAGCACTCTGTCGGACTCAATGGGGCATGCTCAACATTAGCCTCCATTTCAATTTCATACTGATTCTCATAGGTTAACTCAGCACGACTTAGCAGACTCAGGTCTAGCTCTACGACCTCTGCCTCGTGCACGGAAAACCAAGCACAGTAACACGGGGATGTAATTTCTTAATTACTGACACTGACACACATCAGACCAATTGTGCTCTGATACCACCTTTATATGTCACGACCCAAACTACCCAAAAATCAGAGTTAATTTTTCGCGTTTTATTATTTTCTTTATTAATTTCTTATCTGTCCTCGAATCGTGACCAACACTCCACTAATAATTGGGCTGTGCGTCAATGCCAGTCCCACCATTCAATTACCATCTAACTTATTTCTTCTCCAGTCATTTATAATTGTTTACATTATTTATACATCCCCTAAAGTTGCTTACAAACATGTTACTATGCTATGCTTATGTAGATACAATATGTACAAGTGTATATACCTTATGTTGATGGGCAGCAGCGGATATCCGGAATGCAGTACTGAGTCGTCGCAACTTCAACTGGAGATTATCTGTGGGAGAAAATGAAAGGGGTGAGCACATCAAGCTCAGTAAGGCAATCCTACGAACAAGTAGGTCACCATACTACCTACATGAACGTGGTGCCATGAATAAACCACCCTTTCTCCACATATTTTAAAACAATGATATGCGTTATGATGTTATGTAAAACATATTTACACGAAAAATCAACATGCAATTATTACAAATCATTTCTTTCTCAATTAAAATTTTCACAATAAAGTCAGGACTCGACCCCTCCTGCGGGTGATCCTGACTCACACAAAACCATGAAAACGGTTTACATCACACGTGGGTTTGAAAAGTATGGAAATACCATCATGCAAATTTAGTTTAAAAACCCAGTTTAAATCATCGAAATCGTCGACATGCGAGACGACGCAATATCTGTATAACGGCAATAACTAGGACTATGGCCATATCTGTCCTCGAGAGTTCCTCAGCTACACGGATCCTAGTGTGCGGGTTCTCACCATGATCGGGAACCACCCGGGAGGTGGGTCAGTCCATCCCGTCAGTCTTATCCGATCCCCGGCATCCGAAGATACTGCATCCTGAGATGCCGTATCCAAAGATACAACACGGTACATCGTACTCCATGTTACTTGCACGGTACATCGTACTCCATGAACCCATATAATATCTCTAGGTACTCCAGCCCAATTGGCCTGCTTCCCACAGAGGTTTTGTTTCTCAATACTCATGCCATGTCTCAAAACGCACGTGCGAGCCTATTAAATCGGTGACACACAGTCTACCCGATGCTCCAAGCACAGCTCATCGCATGTTCTCATAAAATCAGTGCGAGCGATGCTCAGCACTCTCATCAACTCAAATAAAACTGGCAGAGCCCGCTTTACATCCCCACAAGGTCGCCAACCTCATCCCTCACTCTCACCCCACCTAAGAGGTCTCTTGAGCCTGTTGGGCCTTTTGGCTGACTCCAAGGGCAGACAGCGCTACTCCACAAATCTGGTAAAACTAGTGCGAGCTACGCTCAGCACTCTGTATATAAATTACATGAAAATCTTATAAAAATATGGTGCGAGTTAGACTCTAGCACCCTGTCACGAAAAAGCATATGAAATCTGGTGCGAGTTATACTCTAGCACCTATGCATGTAAAACTCTAGTGCGAGCTCTCGCTCCAGCACTAATGCATGCATCACACAAATCAAATATCGTGCGAGCTGGGCTCTAGCACGTCATATGTCAATAAAACACGTAGGCGGCTCTGTTTCCTCAAAACAGTTTTCAAAATAATTATATTGTTGAAAGTATGCAATGCTGTGCATTTTCTTTCCAAGTGAGCCAGCCTACTCATGCATGTGTTAAAATACCTCCAGAATGAGCAGGAACCTTTTGTTCTTGCTCCTCCCAAATTTTTCTAAATTTATGGATTTTACCCTTAATAAGGGTATTTTAGTAATTTGCCCATTCGGGGCACTAAAATTATTAATTGACCTCTAGACCCTCCAGGTAATTTTTAAAGACTGCAAATGAACTTAAAATTGCGTAAAGTTACCTCTAGCAGTCCGCAGAATTCCCTTACCTTATTTTCCTGTCGAGTCTGACCTTTTCTTTTCCTCTGTTGTCTCGTCGCGCAGTCCGATATGCTCCCAATCAAATACCCAAAACTGCGTATTAATATTCCTCAGGTCAGATATTATACAATTTAATTGTATTTAATATTTTCTGGGCTTAATTTAAATCATTGGGCCCATTTACCCCTATTGGGCCCGATTGCACCTTAATGGGCCTTAATCGGCATTAAGCCCGTTTGCCACTTAATTTTCACTTTATCGAGGCCTATTGGGCTCATTGGGCCCACCAATAATTTATTGGGCCTCGTTCTAATTCTCGAATAGCTAAGTCTGTTATTTACGACAATTTATCTAGATTTCCATAATTTAATTTAATTTATGCGGAATTTAAATCAATATCACGCATAACGAGGTAATTGTCGTAAATAGGGGTCACTTACCCGAGATTCCATGCTAGTCCGTAAATCGAGGCTATCTCGAGCTCTCGTTGGATGCCAATTGTCGAGCTACATAATTTCACAATTTTCTAGGTAAGTTTCCAGTCGAAAATTAATTAAATAAAATATTCCAAATTTAAATCGGGTCAATTTGACTGCTTGTCGACTTACCCAAAGCTCGATTGCATCACAAAAATTTTTCCTAATTTTTTCTCTTTTTCCTTTTTCCCTTTTTTCTCCTTTTTTCTCCTTTTTTTCCCTCTTTTTGGCTGAACCGGTTCAGTCCGGTTCGGACTGCCGGTTCACTCCGGTTCGGCCGGTTCACCGCCGGTTCACCACCTTGCCGGCCGGTTCTCCTTCGGCTTCCACCGCCATCAGCTCCGCTGGGTCGTCCGCATCACGAATCTGGCCTCGATTTGGGTCAAGCTCGCCGGAACGCCGTCGGTTCGGCTCTTCTCCCTCGGCCGTCGGACCCATTTTCTTTCCTCCGCCGTTTCTGGCATTTGTTGGCAGTTTCGCCGGTCGGGGCTGCCACCAATCGGCTCACCGGTGCCTGAGGAAGCTTCGGCTGGGGTCGATCGGGCCTGAATCGTCGCCGGCCTTCGGGATCGGCTTCTCTCCTCTCGATTTTTGGTTTCCTCGGTTTCGCCGTCGTTTTGCCACCGTTCGTGCCTCTGTTAGGCCGGTGGTGGTCAGGCGCTCGTCGGGCTCCCTCCTCGGCCTCGCCTGGTCTCCACCGATCGCCGGCAGGGGCTCGGCCCGACTCCGTTTTTCGTTTCCTCTTTTCTTTCGCGTTTTCGCGATTTCTCTCTTTTTTTTTTCATTTTTTTTATTAATTATTTTTATTATTATTATTTATTTTAATTATTACACTATTCCTTAAAATACTCTATAAAAATCGAAAATATCCCTTAAAATTATTATTTTATTCCAAATTAATTAATTTAATTTTATTTAATTTATTTATTATATTTTAACCCTTTTTCGGGTATAATTTCTCTGTATTTTCGAGATATTGTCCCGAATGACTTTTTGGTATATTTTTCGAATATTTTCGGGATTATTCTTCCGAACTAAAAATCCCGATTAATCTCGATTAATTTCAATAAATTAATATCTTGATCAATTTAACCCAAAATAAATTTATTTCACTTTTATTGACCAAGATTTCTTAAATCCATATTTTAATTAAATTTTTCTTATCGAAATTATACCGACCTTTGGTCTTTTGACCATTTTGCCCTTACACGTGTTCGGGATTAATTTAACCCGACTTCCCTTCACAAATACTCCTTTATTTCATATTTTTAATTAAATTCGGGTCTTACAACACGGAAAGCCCAATAAAAGTAAATGAGCCTAATAAGTTAAATCGACTGTAGTAAATGAAGGAAATGAATTTATTTGGTTAAATTGATATGATAAATAATTTTCTGCAGCTCCAGAGATTGGATTAGGAGTAGATCGGACTCGACAAGCTTCCAGTAGTAAAAATTTACCACACTCAACTTGATACGAGGTAAGAAAATTTTGTAAGTATTTAGAGGTAGCTGCACGTATTTTGAGGGTATTTACATGGCATTAAATTTGCTTGGCTACCTATAAAAGAAATAATAATTTTTACAAAAAAAATTTGGATATAGGTGAAGAAAAAGACGATTTTGCCCCTAGGAGAAATTTTTTTTAAAAAATGTAGTAAGGCTAATAAATTGCATGAATATCATATTTTTTTTATATATTTATGAAATATATTGGTTCGATTTAAGAAATTTATGGATAGGCTGACTATTGATCTTCATGATTTGCATGAAAGGGGCACGTGTGAGATGCCAATTATGATTTTGAAAGTGTTTTATCGAAATAAAACAGCCTATCGGATTTATATGAGTATAAATTGTGCTAGAGCCTTGTTCACACTGGATTTTGATTTTTGACTTACATACAAAGTGTTGGAGCCTCGCTCGCACTGAGTTTTACTAATTTATATGCATGAAAATCATATTGGAGCATTGCTCGTATGTAATTTTACATTGATTTATTGTGTATAAAACCATACTTGAGCTTTGCTCGTACATGATTTACACTGATTTATTACGCATGAAAGCTGTACTAGAGCATTGTTCGTACGAGGATTTTTGTAAGTGCATAAAGCTGTGCTGGAGCTTCGCTCGTATGAGATTTTAGATATCATGATATGCATGGCGTCGTGTTCGAGCTTCGCTCATACTAGACGTTATATGACATGCATACAGCCGTGCTGGAGCCTTCTGTAGACTGTGTGTCGTAGTGAGATGATATGCACGCACATGTATGTTGAGACATGGGTTGGTTATCGACATGGTATGGGGTGGATAAGACCTATGGCAGGCCCCCCCAGACTGTGATATGGGTCATAGAGTATGTTGTACCATGTATGTCACACGGAGTACGCTGTACTATGTAGTAATGACTATGAGATTGGTGATTTGATATTCTAGAGGGTAGGATTGATCCACCTTCCGTTGCAGCCACGATGCCCCGCACACCGAGATCCGTGTAGCCTGAGATCACAAAGACACAGTCCTCAATTTTTCCTATACAGTAACTTACATGCCTCACGTGATATCATATGGTCTAGATGGACCAGGGCAGACCCGAAAGAGGGGTTATGCCTCGATTTGTGACTTTAAAAAGAAATTATGCTTTTAATAATGTGTTGATGAGTTTTACTAAGTTTTGATAATGTGTTAACCCTTGAGGGGCTATTTTATGATAAGTTTTCAATGTGTTGAGCATGAGATGTTGACATGATGATTTTCCATGTTTACATGCCTATTTTCATGTTTTCAATACGTGATATATTATATACATGTGGCATAGTTTTAATTATACCTTATGCTCTGGATATAAATGATTTTTATATCATGACATTATAAGTATGTAGATAGTGTAGTTATCTACCTGCTTACATTATTGCCTTATTGAGCAAGTTGTACTTGCCCTTTCACTTTCCACCCCTATAGACCATCCATAGTAGTTGAGAGTAGGTAGAGACCGCGTTCCTTGGTATCAGCTACTTCCCATCACGAATTAGGTATACACATTGTACAATTTTGTATCTGAACATTTAAAAGCACGATAATGTACATAGATGGAATATCGGGGATGTAAACCTATGTAATTATGAATGTAATTAGTTAAAGTCAAAGGACAGTAGATCCTAAGATGTAAATGTGATATGGAAATGGATGTTAAGGTAAGTCACATGATAGGAGGGACTAATGTCGACTCATAGCCCAACTGTTAGTAGTGAAACTGTTCACGAGGGTAAAGAAATGAAAAAGTGAAAATTTTGTAGTGATTTTTAGGAAAACGAGGTCGTGACAGAGGTGGTATCAGAGCTGAGTTTGCCTAATATGAGTCGGTGTTAGTGGTTAAGGAAGTTTACATTCCCATGTACTATGCATTGCTTAGATACAATTGTGTATTCTAAGATGGGATTAGACGAAGAAAGGGTTGTGAATGCAGGAATATAGTTACCCTGATTGATAGCTCTCACGACCCAAATTACCTAAAAATCACTACAAATTTTTCGTTTGTTATTTAATTCTTACTTTTCTCTGATCGTGACCATCCTACCAACAGTTGGGCTATGATTCGATGTTAGTCCCCTCTCACCTATTTACTAGTCCATTTTCCATATTCACATTCATACATCAGGATTTACTATCATTTGACTTTAACTAAATACATTCGTAATGGTATTTACATAACCTTACATCCCCAACATCATATCCGTTTATAGTACTTTGCATTTACATGTTCAGATACAAAACTATACAAATGTGTATAGTTGTCTCTCGATGGAACGTAGCGGATATCAAAGATGCAAGTACTCAGCCGGGCTCAAACTACTGAAAGTACTCTATTGATGAGGAAAATAAGGGAGGTGAGCAACCACACACTCAGTAAGGCAATTATGCAAGTAAGTAGATAGATCCACTATCTACATGCTCATAATGCCATGCCCTTAAATCTATTTCTTTTCGTTTAAATCTCACGCACGAAATCATGTATACTTCAGTGCCATAGTTTATAAAAACTATTCGTGCTTATAGAAATCATGCAACTCATGCATCAATGGCATTTTATGTAAAATCATAATTTGCATGAAGTAAATCAAGATCATGCATTATTTCATGTCATGTAAAACAAATCATGAGAGACTATTCTTTTCATGAATTTGTAATTAAAACCTGGAAAACTCTTCATGCTACTGCATTTAAATCACTTCATTAAAACTCAGTATAAAATAACCCTTACGGGTCAATCATCTCATAAATCAATCTCAAACTAATTAAAAATTCATTATAAAAAAATTTTGTTATAAAATCACCCTTCTTTTAGGGTCACATGTTATAAAATCCTCTGAAAATTCTAGCATCATAGTAGAAAATCACATCTCAGTGGAAATCAAAAAATCGGGGGCCTGACCCCTCCCTCAGGTCTACCCTAGTCTATCAAGACCAAAATTTATATCATGTGAGACATGTAGGTGACTATATCAATAACTTCGAGGACTATGGCCATATCCTAATGATCCCTGGCTACACGGTACCTAGTGTACGGGGTATCAGACTTGAAACGGGAGGTGGGTCAGTCCTGTCGCCAGAATAACAGAAATACTAGGATTGTGAGGGCAAGGCTTACAGCCTCGTGGCTAATGGCACTCCACTCCAACAATCCCCATGATGCAGCATACGCCGCGTGACATAGACGGTAAAAAGTACTTCGTGAACCCAAATCATAGTCAGGGGGTGCCTGCCGTAGGTCTTATCCACCCAACCTATGTCTCAGTATGCACGTGTGGGCATATTATCTCACTGTGACACATAGTCTATAAGAGGCTTCAACATGGCTATATGCATGTCATATAAATCCCTATGCGAGCAAAGCTCCAGCACGGCTCCATGCATATTCATGATATCTGAAAACCTCGTGCGAGAGAAGCTCTAGCACAGTTTTATAAAAATCAATAAAATCTGTGTACGAGTAGCACTCTAGTACGACTTTAAAAGAGTTATAAATCCAAATAAAATCACGTGCGAGCAAGCTCCAGCACGATTTTATGCATAAAATCCATCAAAGCCTCGTGCGAGCAACGCTCCACGAATGAATGCTCAAGTAAATAAAAACTTCGTGTGAGAAATGTTCCAGCACGAATGAATGCTCAAGTAAATCAAAACTTCATGCGAGCAACGCTCCAGCACGATTTCATACATAAATAAATCAAATCTCGTGCGAGTTACACTCCCGCACGGCTTTTATGCAATTAAATCGATTAAATCACGTATGAGCAAGGCTCTAGGACGGCTTTTATGCAATTATCATATCAAAACAGGATGTGAGCTAAGCTTCAGCACCTCTCATGCATGTTAAATCATTAAAACTATTGCGAGTAATCACTCTAGTACCTTTTTATGCATATTAAGTCAAAACAGGGTGTGAGCTAGGCTCTATCACCTCTCATGCATTTCACAATAGTAAAGATCAGTGCGAGCAATCACTCTAGCAATTTTATGCACATGATGTCACACAAATCGGTGCGAGCAACCGCTCCAGCACCTTTTATGCACACTCACAAACTCAGATATAGTACGAGCAATGCTCCAGCACTATCTGTTTCAATATAAACTTGATAGTTGGCCCATTTTCCAAAGAAATTTCATTTAAATCTAAATAACACTTAAGTAGTGTTATCTTGTGAAATTTATGCAATTATTGGCCAATCTACGAATTTGCTTTGCTAAAAATTTCACGAAAATCTTTCAAATCATGCATTTCATGCATGTCATGCTTTCACGATCCTTAGGTGAATTTTTCCTCAGTAGGGGTAAAATAGTGTATTACCCATCCCGGGTCCTTAAAATTTTTAATTCATTTCTAGGATCTTTATACAGTTTCAGTGTATGTAAAAGCTATTAAAAGTATGCGTAGCTACCTCTAGCTACTCATAAAATTCCCTTACCTCAATTTACTCTGTACAGTCTGACTTTTCCCAACGCTACCGATCACCCGATCCGTTTAGCTCCCAATATGTTCTCCACAGCTGTAAATAATCATTTATCGGGTTAAATCCAAACATGTTTATCCATATTTCACTTTTACTGGGCTTAATTGAAATCATTGGGCCCGTTTACCCCTATTGGGCCCGGTTGCACTTTAATGGGCCTTAATCGACCTTAAGCCCGTTTTCCACTTACTATTCACACTATCGAGGCCTATTGGGCTCATTGGGCCCATCAGTATTTATTGGGCCTCGTTCTAAAATATTGGATAGCTCATTTAATTATTTACGACAATTTATCTCAAATTCCATAATTTAATTCATTTTATACATAATTAATCCATAATTTATGCGGTAAATTTCTAACATGCATAATTATGCAAATTGTCGTAAATATGGGTTACTTACTTGAGATTCCATGATGGTACATAAACCAAAGCTAACTAGAGCTCTCGTTTTACGTCAACTATCGAGCTACACAATTACATATTTTTTCGGGTCAATTTTCAGTCGAATATTAATCAACTTAAATATTTCTAAATTTAAGTTGGTCAATTTCGACCGCTTACTAGTTTACTCGTAGCTCGATTGCATCGCTGGAAGTTTTCTCCCATTTTTCTTCTTTTTTATTTTCTTTCTCTTTTTTTTTCATTTTTTCCTTTCTTTCTTGGCTGAACCGATCAGGTTTGATTCAGCACAGTCCCCTATTCACTAAACCGGTCGTATCGATTTAGTACTCACTTCGCCGTTCACGGCATTTTTGACCCATTCTCGAGCCGTTTTTAGCACCAATCGGTGCGCCTGGAGGAGTGGAACGTTCAGCTAGGGTCGGCTGGGGTCAATTGTCAGTGGAACCATTAGAATCTTCTTCTCTCCCTCGCGACTTCCTCTTTTTGATCCGTTTGAATCTGACGTCGGTACGGTGCGTTCTGGTGGCAAGAGGGTCGCGCGGTGCCGAGCAATGTTTTTCGGTGGTCGTCGGGCCTCGTCTGGCGTCGGTGAATCGTCGGAGCTGAGGTCTCCCTCAATCATCTTCCTTCTTCCCTTTTTTCTTTCTATTTCGCGATTTCAACTTTGTTTTTTTTTTCTTTTCAATTTCCTATTTCTTTTATTTATTTATTATTATTTTAATTGAATAAAATATAATTTTTTTCCAAAATATCCCAAAAATATTATATTTTACTAATTTAATCAATTAATGTATTTATTTGTCTGATTTTAACTTTTCGGTATATTTTTTCAATATTTTCAGGATAATTTCTTGAGGTGAAAATTTTGGTTTATTTCAATAAATTCATATATTGATCAATTTAACCTGAAATTTAATTATTTCTCCTTTATTGATCAAGAATCTCTGAATCCATGTTTACAGTGTCAATTTCTTATCGAATTGACATCAAATTTTGGGTCTTTTAATCGTTTTACCCTTCAACGTGTTTGAGACCAAATCAACATAACTTCCCTTCATGAACCTTTTCTCATTTCGTGTTTTAAATTCTTATCTCCAATTCGAATAGTCCGAATCTCATTCATTTAATATGTGACCATTTCAATCTCCATTTGATCTTTAAATGCATTCGGGAATTTTATTCATTCAATTTGCATATTTCATTCACGTAAAACTCTTCTTATGATTCAATTTACATAAAACCAGGTTTACATCATTTGAATAATAAGGAATTTCGATAAAAATCGGGTCTTACATAATCTCCCACACTTAAGAAATTTGATTCACCAAATTAGAACTAAGTCAAATGGGTCCATAAACAACTCTGACTACATTTATCGCATCATACTCTTTAATACTCATGTGACTTTTTTCAGAGTGTAATACTACCAAAGAACTTTGACTAGGGAGATCGTCTTAAACCTCAACACCTTCTCCTTTCGTCTAATACCCGAATCTATTTTTCAACATACGTTATACTTTCATTGAGCTCCAATAGCTTGTAAGCCTCGATTTTATTCAAAACACGAAACGAAAATAAAATCAAATGAAGGAAAAAAAAGGAAGAAAAAGGAAAAAGAAAAGAAAGGAAAAAAATCCCAGTGATACAATCGAGCTACGGGTAAGTCGGTAAGCGATCAAAATTGACCGATTTAAATTTTGAAATATTTAATTTGATTAATATCTAACTCAAAGTTGACCCAAAAATATATATATAATTGTGTAGCTCGACAATTGACGTCAAACGAGAGCTCGAGTCAGCCTCGATTTACGTACTATCATGGAATCTCAGTAAGTAATCATTATTTACAATAATATTACATTGTTATGCGTGTTGGAATTTATCGCTTAAATTACGAATTTAAATTCTGCATGAAATGAATTATATCATGGAATTAGAGTTAAATTATCGTAAATAATTAATTGAGCTATCCGAGAGTTTAGAACGAGGCTCAATAAATACTTGTGTGCCCAATGAGCCCAATAGGCCTCGATGATGTGAATAGTTGGTGGAAAACGGGCTTAAGGCCGATTAAGGCCCATTATGATACAATCGGGCCCAATATGGGTAAACAGGCCCAATGATTTAAATTAAGCATAGAAAATATGAAATACAATTAATTATATTGTATATGGCCTGATGAATATTTATACACAGTTCCGAAGATTGAATTGGGAGCAAATCGGACTACGTGATGAGTCATCAGTGGAAAGGTCAGACTATATAGAAAAATGAGGTAAGGGAATTGTGTGAGTAGCTAGAGGTAGCTACGCGTATTTTAATAGCTTTTATATACACTGAATATGTATGTATACACTGAATATGTATAAAGGTCCTAAAAATAGATTAAAGATTTTGAGGACTCAAAATAGGCAAAGACTATTTACCCCTATTGAGGGAATTCACCTAATGATGGTGAAAGCATGACATGCATGAAATGCATGATTTAAGGAATTTTCAGATTTAAGGAATTTTCTTGGTTTTTAAGCAAAGCAAATCGATAGATTGGCTAGTAATTGCATAAATTTCACAATATAACACTACGTAAGTGTTATTAAGATTTAAATGAAAATTATTTGGAAAACGGGCCAACTATCAAGTTTATATGCAAACAGATAGTGCTGGCGCATAGCTCACACTATATCTGAGTTTGTGAGTGTGCATAAAATGAGCTTGAGTGGTTGGTCGCACCGACTTGTGTGACATCATATGCATGAAATGTGTTAGAGCGGTTGCCCGCACTGATTTTTATTATTGTGAAATACATGAGAGGTGCTAGAGCTTAGCTCGCACTCTGTTTTGTCTGTTTTGACTTGATATGCATAAAAAGGTGCTAGAGCGATTGCTCGCACTAGTTTTAATCATTTGACATGCATGAGAGGTGCTGGAGCTTAGCTCGCATCCTGTTTTGATATGATAATTACATAAAAGTCGTGCTTGAGTGTAACTCGCATGAGATTTGATTTATTGATGCATAACACCGTGCGATAAGACCTATTGCAAGCACCCCCTGACTGAGATTTAGTTCACAGAGTACGTTGTACCATGTATATCACATGGAGTACGCTGTACCGTGGGGATTATTGGAGTGGAGTGGCATTACCCATGAGACAACAAGCCTTTCCCTCGCAATCCTGATGTTATGCTGTTATGGCGGGTAGGACCGACCCACCTCCCGTTTCAGGTGTGATACCCCGCACACTAGGCACCATGTAGCCAGGGATCACTAGGTTATAGCCATAGTCCTCGTTGTTACTGATATAGTCACCTACTTGTCTCACATGATATAACTTGTGGTCTCGATAGACCAGGGTAGACCCGAAGGAGGGGTCTGGCCCCTAATTTTATGATTTTCTACTGTGATGCTAAATTTCAAATGATTTTATGACATGTGACCCTAAAAGAAGGGTGATTTTATGATAGAATTTTATAACGAGTTGTTTTATGAGTTTTGAGATGTATTTATGAGATGATTAACCCAGAGGGGTTATTTTATACTGCAATTTTAATGAAATGATTTAATTGTAGTAGCATGATGAGTTTTCCATGCTTTAATGATAAGATTCATGAAAAGAATTTGTAAGACCTTATTTTTATCAAAATTTATTATGATTCAAATGATATAAATTGAATCATAAAAAGAGTTGTACGTGAATGAAAAATGCAAATGAAATGAATAAAAAATTCCCAAATGCATTTAAAGGTTAAATGAAGGATTGAAATGGAATTCTCGAACACGTGTAAAGGTAAAAAGGTCAAAAGATAAAAATTCGGTATTAATCGTGACAAGAAATTTTCATTAAAAATAATGGATTTGAGAATCTTGATCAATAACGAAGAAATAATTGAATTTCAAGTTAAATTAATCAAGATATTAATTTATAGGAATTAATCAGAATTTTTAGATAGGGAAATTATCCCAAAAATAATTGAAAAATATACTGGAAAGACGAAATAAGACCAATAAATTCATTTATAGATTAAATGAATTAAATAAGAATTTTTTTGGGATATTTTGATTTTTAATATGTTTTAATGGATTACAATAATATTAAAAATAAATTATAAATAAATAAATAAAATAGAAAAAAGAAAGAAATCGCGCGTTGTGATTTCGGAAGAAGATCGATATCTTCTGCGGCACTGAATGGGGCCACCGACGACTGAGAGCCATTGAGGGAACCCAGTCGAGAGGCAGTCGACCCCGTGCGAACCACCGACACCAACAAAAATCGACGAACGGCGTCCAGCAAAAGGAGAAAGAGAAAGTCGAGATGAGAAAGGGAGAAATCAGGGGACAAGCGCCGATTCGACCATGGCTACCGCCAGTCGAGCGTTGCCCAAGTGCAGGCAGCGTGATTGGTGGCAGCATCGACCGGTAGAATGACGGCCAACACCGAAAACAGCGGCCAAACAGAAAAGGCACCAACGGCGAGGAGAGAAAAGTCAGACCGACCACTTTCTGGCCAACTCGGACCACTCCGACCCCAGATCCGAGCTTCCGACGATCCCGCGAAGCTGCTGGTGATGGAAGCTGACGGAGAACCAGACAGTGAAGCCTTGAACTGGTCGAACCGGACTGAACCAACTGAATCGAACTGGTCTGAATCGGGTTGAATCGGACCGAACCGATTCAGCCAGAAAAAAGGAAAAGAAAGAGAAAAAGGGAAAAAGAAAAAAAGGAAAATTTGGGAAAAAATCCTGGTGATGCAATCAAGCTACGTGTAAGTCGGTAAGCAGTCAAAATTGATCGATTTAAATTTCAAAATATTTAATTTGATTAATATCCGACTGAAAATTGACCCCAAAAAATATATAATTGTGTAGCTCGACAATTGACGTCAAACGAGAGCTTGAGTTAGCCTCGATTTGCTTACTATCATGGAATCTCGGGTAAGTAACCCTTATTTACGATAATATTGAATTGTTATGAATGTTAGAAATTTACTGCTTAAATTACGGTTTTAAATTCCGCATGAAATGAATTATATCCTGGAATTAGAGATATATTGTCGTAAATAATTCATTAAGCTATCCGAGAATTTAGAATGAGGCTCAATAAATACTGATGGGTCCAATGAGCCTAATAGGCCTCGATAATGTGAATAGTAAGTGGAAAACGGGCTTAAGGCTGATTAAGACCCATTATGGTGCAATCGGGCCTAATATGGGTAAACGGGCCAAATGATTTAAATTAAACCCAGAAGATATGAAATACAATTAAATATATTGTATTTGACCTTATGGATATTTATCCGCAGTTTTAGAGATTGGATTGGGAGCAAATCGGACTGCGTAACGAGACATCAGTGGAAAAGGTCAGACTGTACAGAAAAATGAGGTAAGGGAAATGTGTAAGTGGCTAGAGGTAGCTACGCGTATTTTAATAGTTTTTTTATACACTGAATATGTATGTATACATTAAATATGTATAAAGGTCCTAGAAAGAAAATAATAATTTTAAGGACTCGAAATAGGAAAAGGCTATTTTACCCCTATTGAGGGAAATTCAACCAAGGATGGTGAAAGCATGACATGCATGAAATGCATGATTTAAGGAATTTTTTTGGTTTTTAAGCAAAGCAAATCGATAGATTGGCCAGCAATTGCATAAATTTCACAGTATAACACTACGTAAGTGTTATTAAGATTTAAATGAAAATTATTTGAAAAACGGGCCAACTATCAAGTTTATATGGAAACAGATAGTGCTGGCGCATAGCTCGTACTATATCTGCGATTGTGAGTGTGTATAAAATGTGTAGAGCGGTTGGTCACACCGACTTGTGTCACATCATATGCATGAAATGTTCTAGAGTGGTTGCTCGCACTGATTTTTATTATTGTGAAATGCATGAGAGGTGCTGGAGCTTAGCTTGCACTTTGTTTTGACTGTTTTGACTTGATATGCATAAAAAGGTGCTAGAGCGGATACTCGCACTAGTTTTAATGATTTGACATGCATGAGAGGTGCTGGAGCTTAGTTCGCATCCTATTTTGATATGGTATTTGCATAAAAGTTGTACTGGAGCCTTGCTCGTATGTGATTTAATCGATTAAATTGCATAAAAACCATGTTGGAGTGTAACTCGCATGAGATTTGATTTCTTTATGCTTCAAACCATGCGGAGCGTTGCTGACATGAAGTTTTGATTTACTTAAGTATTTATTCATGCTAGAGCATTGCTCGCACGAAGTTTTAAATGATTTATGTTATATATGGATTTATAACTCTTTTTAAAGTCGTACTGGAGTGCTACTCATACGCAAATTTTATTGATTTTTTATGAAATTGTGCTAGAGCTTCGCTCGCACAGGGATTTATATGACATGCATATAGCCATGTTGGAGCCTCCTGTAGACTGTGCGTCTGAGTGAGATGATATGCCCACATGTGCATATTGAGACATAATTAGCATGGGTGGATAAGACCTATTACAGGCACCCCCTGACTGAGTTGGGTTCATGAAGTATGTTGTACCGTATATATCACATGGGGTACGCTGTACCATGAGGATTGTTGGAGTGGAGTGGCATTACCCACCTCCGTTTTAGGTGTGATACCCCGCACAGTAGGTACCATGTAGCTAGGGATCACTAGGTTATGGCTATAGTCCTTGATGTTACTAACATAGTCACCTACATGTCTCACATGATATAACTTGAGGTCTCAATAGAATTGGGTAGACCCGATGGAGGGGTCAGGCCCCCGATTTATGATTTTCTATTATGATGATAGGTTTTTCATAGGATTTTATGAAATGTGTCCCTAAAAGAAAGGTGACTTTTATAACAAAATTTTATAATGAATTGTTAATGAGATTGATTTTATGAGATGCTAAAACCCTTCAGGTTATTTTATACTGCAGTTTTAATGAAGTGATTTAAATGTAGCAGCATGATGAGTTTTCCATGCGTTAATGATAAATTCATGAAAAGAATTGTTTCTCATGATTTGGTTTACATGGCATGAACTAATTTATGATCCTAATTTAATTCATGCTTATTATGATTTTATGATGTTACATAGAATGCCATTGATGCATAAGCTGCATGATTTTTATAGGTACGGATACTTTTTAGAACTATGGCATTGAAATATGCATGATTTTGTGTGTAAGCTTTTAATGAAAAGAAATGGATTTTAAGGGCCTGGCATTATGAGCATGTAGATAGTAGAGCTATCTACTTACTTGCATAATTGCCTTACTGAGCGTATGGATTGGTCACCCCCTTATTTTCCCATCTTTTCAGAGCACTTGCAGTAGTTAGTGAGCGGCTAAGGACTTGCAATCTCGGTATTCGCTGCTTCCCATTGAGAGTCAGGTATACACATTTGTATAGCTTTGTATCTGAACATGTAATGCACAGTACTGTAAACGTATATGATGTCGAAGATGTAAGGTTATGTAAATATCATTGTGTATGTATTTAGTTAAAGTCAAAAGATAGTAAACTCTAATAGGTGAATGTGATTATGGAAATGGAATGGTAAATAGGTGAGAGGTGACTAACACCGAATGATAGCCCAATTGTTTGGTAAGATGGTCACAATAAGAGAATGGTAAGAATTAAATAATAATCGAAAAGCAAAAAATTTGTAGTGATTTTAGGTAATTTGGGTCGTGACAGTTTTTGGTATCAGAGCTAAGTCGGCCTGATATGAATTGGTGTTAGTAGTTAAGGAAGTTTACATCCCCATGTACTGTGTATTGTTTAGATATAATTGTGTATATTGAGATAGAAGTGCAGCAAAGAATTTGGTTTCAAATGCAAGAATATAGTCATTAACTGATAGACGCTATGGTAGAGGGGCGAGTACACGAGCTCGAGGCTGTAGAGGTAGGCCTGAGAGTCATACCGAGTCGCCACATGAGACTCAAAATGAGATTGAAGTGGAGACTAATGTTGAGTATGCCCCACAGAGTCCGACAGAGAGACTGGACAATATTGAGACACGCTTCGCTAGGTTGGAGTGGAGTACGGAGAATATTTTGAGAGCTACTTGCTCAAAGTATGCATGGTATTTGAGGGCGAGTCGAAGCATTGATGGAAGTCCGCTTGACCCATCTTAAGAGTTAGACATCCAGAGCTGACATGGAAAATAATTCTAGATGTATTCCGGTGATAGAATTTCTTGGACACTGCTTAAAGGAAATTACTGATAAAATTCTTTATTTTGACCCAGAGGAACTGGTTGATTAACGAGTATGAATCTCAGTTTATATACCTGCTAGATATGACTCCGACAATATGAACAATGAGAGTCAGAATGTTTGAAAGTTCATGGAAGGGCTCAGATTGTCAATTAGAGTCCGATTGGCCCTGTTAGATATCACTACCTATGCTGAGGCAGTGTGCAGACTACAGTTGTGTGAATAAGATCATGAGTTGCACGCCTCTGAGATTGGAAAAGGTAGTAAGGGCCATAATAGAGATAGAAAGAGAATGAAGGATGACAGAGATGTCAGAATGGGAAAAATGTAGTTTGGTAAAAGATTAGAGTTGATAAGTCACGGGGTAAGATGATTGGTAAGGCCCCAGTGTATCCAATTTCAACATTTACGAGGGGTATGATGATTGGAGGACCCGACCTGCTCCGTAGCAAGTGTAAGCAATGTAGGATGTGTAGTAGATACCACGAAAGTAGGGCCTACACCTACACTTTATTGACTAAAATATGCGTTAAGTGTGGTAAGACGGGCCATGTAATTAATGATTGCTCAGAGTTAGATGAGACCGCCCCATTGAAGGGTAAAGAGACAGAGAAAGCTTTGTTAATATCTCTGCACCAAAAAGGGAGGCCACAACCGAAGAGAAAGGGAAAGTAGGCTGTTGGATAAGGGCGCGCGTATGCCTTGGACCAGGACACTACTGATGTTTCATCTGATGTGGTGGAAGATACCACATAGATTGTGAATAATGAAGTAATTATTTTAATTGATCCTGGTTCCACGCATTTATACATACCGCCTTCAGTTACTTATAAGCTAGTGAAAGATGTGATGCCTGTACCCTTAGGCAAGATGATGATAGTTAGCTTATTTTCACTAACTGAATATGGGTATAGGGATTGTAAATTGAAAACGGGGAGAAAAAAGATATGTCAGTCAATTTTATTCAATGGAATATGAAAAATTTGGAAGTAATATTTGAGAATAGATTGATTCGGCTACAAACTATGATGTTTAGATTGCTATCCTAAGATAGTGATGTTTTCACGCCTGAAAAGTATACTATAAGTTTTGACAAGTAATGAAAGAGTTCGTTATAAGTGATATATGAAAGGAGATAAGCTTTGAGATGTGATAGATCCTGAATACGAGACATATTGAAATAAGAGGCGTATGCAAGGTAAGGATATCTTTGATATGTAAAGTAATTTACATTAAGCGATATGTAGTGAATATGAATTGCGACCAAGGATAAGGGGAGGATATATCCACACACAGTCCATGTGGTCAAGTCTGAGGGTTAATAAAGGTATTTCAAAATACCTCCCCGCCTGAAGACTTGACAGCGTCTAGAAGTACACATAACCTATAAATTGAAATCGACAATCGTATATATACATTTAAAATTTGGGTACCTTTACTGGTAGAATTCGATTAATCATTAAAGTCTAAAAATTAAAATTTTATAAAAACCGTTAATATAAGAAAAAGGAAATGACGCGGGTTAGTATCATGAACGGAAGCGATTTCAAAATGACATTATACGTTTATGCGTACATAGGTCAATAATATGGGTGATTGAAATATTTAGTGGAACTCAACTACAATGAGGTATTTAAACCTTACTTGAACCAATTGGTTGTCATCATTAGCGATGATATTATAATGCATTTGAAGTCCAGGGAAGAGCATGAGTAGCAACTGGAAACTGTCTTACAGATGAGGTGTTGTGAGTTTCTCGAAATAGGCTGCTCAGTTGACACATCTCATTCGAAAAAAGATTGCATACGAGTGGGATGATAAGTATGAAAGTAGCTTCAGAGAGTTTTGGTATATTGAAGTAATAAGCTGACCACCGTAATTATTCTCACCATAACTAATAGATCAAGAGGTTTTTCAGTGTGTATGGATACCTCAAAATAAGGATTGGGCTGTGTATTGATGCAAAATGGGAAGATAGTCGTTTATGGATCCATATAGTTCAAGGATCATGACAGAAACTATCTGACCCGTGAATTAAAGTTGACAACAGTAGTGTTTGTACTGAGTATATGGCACTACTAAGTATACAGTGAGAAATTTCGGATATGCACTGATCATAAAAGCCCCGATCATAAAAGCCCCGAGTATCTCTTTTCACAAAAAGAGTCGAATATGATAACAAAAAGGGTTAGAGCTTCTGAAGGATTATGATTGTGGAAATTGTACCACTAAGGAAAGGCTAATTTAATGGTTGATGCCTTGAGCAGAAAGAGCCTCGGGATGGTATCACATATGATGGTCAAGGAGCGTGAGCTGCTAGAGCAGTTGTGAGCCTCAGTAGTGATGTGATCCTTTCTGATGATGACAGTGAGTTTGTGACAACTAGCCTGAGATTAGAACTGAATTTGAGTGACTGGATTTGCCAGGCTTAGCGTGATGATCGGCATGTGTCGGTAGTGTGGGTCAGATTCAGATGGCTACAGTGACAGAATTCACAGTAAGTGATGATGACTTACTGAGGTTTAGAGACAATATAAGTGCTCCCCAATACCACATTTGATGAGATAGTGTTATTGTCAGAAGCTCACTCTTCGAGATATACAGTGCATCCAGTAAGTAATAAATATATTGGAATCTCTGAAAAGGGTATTGGTGGTCAGATATGAAAAGAGACATTGTAGATATTGTAGCAAACTGTCTCGTATGTCAGCAGAGTAAGGTAGAGTACGAGAAGTCTACAGGATTATTGCAGCCTCTACCTATATCGACACAAAAATGGGAGCAAGTTACCATGAATTTTGTGATGGGTTACAGAGGACCCCGGATGGATCACGAGGCTATCTGGATGATAGTCAATAGATTTATTAAGTCTACCCACCTTCTGGTTATAAAATCCCTAGATACTTTAAGTGCATAGGCGGAACTATGTGTATGGAAAATTGTGGAACATTATGTAGCATTCCAGTGAGCATGGTATCAGATAGGGATTTCCGCTTCACTTCCCATTTCTGGGAATATTTTTTAGGAAGCTATGGGAACCCGATTGAGTGTTAGCACAGTTTTTCGTCTTCAGACAGATGGTCAATCAGAGAGGACTGTACAGGTTCTTGAGGATATGATGAGAGCGTGTGCCATTGATTTTGTAAGCTCCTGGGATGATCAATTGTTACTAATCGAATTCGCTAATAATGACGGTTGTCACTTGAGTATCGGGATAACATTTTATATGAGGTATTGTATGGCCGTAGGCAGTTGTTTCTTGACTTAGATAAGAAGAAGTGGGTGACAGATAGAGAATTACTTCTGAATTGGTAAGACAAACCTCTGAGGATGTTCAGTTAAATTGTGAAAGATTAAGAACACCTCAGAGCAGATAGAAAGACTATGCTGACAAGAGACAGAAACCATTGGAATTCACCGAGGGTGAATCAGTATTGTGGCAGTTACATGTCCTAAGAACATAACGAGTTTTGAAAAAAGGCAAATTGAATTTCGTTAGATTGAATCCTCTGATAGATTGGACAAAGTGGGAGATAAGGCCTATAGGTTGACATTACCACCTGAATTAGCAGGCATTCACAATGTGTCCCATCTTTTGATGCTTCGAAAATACTATATGGACCCAGCATATGTGATCGGATATGAGCTCCAACAGCTTAGCTCAATGAAATTATAACGTATGTTGAAAAAGAAATCGATTTGGGTATTAGACGGAATGAGAAGGTGTTGAGCTTTAAGACGATCTCCCTAGTCAAAGTGTCACGACCCTCAACTTATCAAGATACATACAAAGTTTTCGCATTTTCATGCGTCATTTATAAATCATCCTTCCTCGATCGTGAACAACCACACTCTCAATAGTTGGGCTGTGTGTCGACATCTAACTCACTCCACCATACCAATTCAATTTGTATATCATTTATGAGTAAACACTTGTATAAATGTATGTATATCAGAGTTTTTACATGAGTTTACATTGTTTTAGATCTCCAATAGTTACATACAAAATGCTACTGTGCTATTGTAAGTTTAGATACAAAATTACAATAGTGTGTTATACCTTACACAATGGGATGCAGCGGATTACCAAAAGGGAAATGCCTCCAGTCACGTTCACTCTATACTCAACACTCTGTAGAGAGGGGGAAAATAAGAGGGGTGAGCAAACCACACGCTCAGTAAGGCAATGATGCGAATAGGTAGATACTGCACTATCTACGTGATCGTGATGCCATGCTCAAAAGCATTTAGTTCATCATTTAAACTCAAAACATGAGCGTATGATTGTGTTAATGGTATGTAAAGCATTCATGCTATTAAAATCCAGTGCACAACTATATTCAAAGCATGGTATAAATCATCATGCATAATTCACAATAAAGCATGGCATTACCCATCATGCGTTTTCTCAAATAAGCATGGCATTAACCATCATGCATTTTCTCAAATAAGCATGTCATTAACCATCATGCATTTTTCACTATAAAGAATGGCATTAAACATCATCCATTCGTGCACTTTAAAAAAACCATTAACATCGATATCTCAAAAAAAGTCCACACTTGTCAGGTTTCAGCCCATCCCTCGGACTCTCTTGACCCACAAATCATTTCGAACATGGATTTATTCTCAAAACAATAGACATGTGAGATAGGTAATTCAATAATAGGTAATAACCTTAAGGTCTATGGCCATAACCTGTGATACGGACTACACGGATTAGGTGTGCGGGATATCACTACTATCTGCTTCCACATGGGAGGTGGATCAAATCTAGCCCATCGATCCATAGTAGATCTCGTCCGAAGACGGCACATCACAATCTCAACACGGTACAACGTACTCCATGCACCCAATCAACACATCATATCACGCCACATCTCAAAACGCACGTGTGAGCCTATTTAATCGGTATGACCTCTTTTCTACCTGAAGCTCCTAACACGGCTAATCAATCATGTCAAAATAATGCACGTGCGAGCCTATTTAATCGAGGTGACACTGAGTCTACCCGAAGCTCCAAGCACGTCAACAAGCAAGGTGGGCATCCAGTGCGGGCTAAGCTCCACACATAATGCCAAAACTAGTATGAAATCCATGTGAAAACTAGTGCGAGCTAAGCTCCAACACTCATTTGTATAAAACACATCAAATCTCGTGCCAGTAACACTCTAACACGCTTTCATTCTCCCGAAAACCATGTAGGTGACTCAATTCTTTGCAAAGTATCGTTAACAAACCAAAACAACTCAACTCTTTTGTAAATCATTTCAAATATTAGCCAACCTACTAAATCATTTGCTAAAAAGCAATAAAACTTGATTTTCAAAAGAAATATGCTTTTGTTTTCATGCACATTTCTTGAAGACCCAACTTTTTCCCTTCAATCACCAAATTTCAATTCTTAACATCTCATGCAATCTAGCAAAGAATTTAAGTGCCCAAATTGCGCACAGATATCTCTAAGAGTCCACACAATTCCCTTACCTCGATTTACTTGGTGTGACTCTTTTCCTCTTAGCTTCTCACGCTCTTGGCTCAACTCGCTTCGTCGTATCCTCGGAAGCTGCAATTTATTCATCATACGTTCGAGTTAGTATTGCTAACTCTCATTCAACTATATATTCCACCCAATGCCTTAAACGCTCATTTTACCCTTTTTGGGTAAGCCTTTCTATTCATTCCATATTATTATCTTAAAATCATACCACAACACTATTATTAACTTCTACATATCTCATTCATCATTAATCTCCATACATTCCACTTTCTCACACTAGACCATTTCTAGGTCATAATCATTCCCATTTATTTCAGATAGTCTCTACCCACAATGTGCACACCCAAATCAACTTCATAATCATTAACTAGACAAATGTACTTGGATTTGTGCACTAGAAACTTACCTCTTTGGATTTCCTCTTTGCTCCAATTAGAAATGTCCATTGTTTCTTCAATCCAACAAATGGGTAAATGCCTCCAAACTATATTGTTCTCTTCCTCAAGATGAACAACTTTACTTTTAATGGTCTCTCTTCAAATCTTACTGGAAATGACTGATTTTAGAGAGAGAAAGTTAGGTTTTTGGGTTGAAAATGGAATGGTGATGTTTTTTCTAAAATTTTTAGATCTTTAACACTCTTTTTATAAAAATAGCTTGAGGAGATCGATCTGCACTTGAGGAGATCAATCTGGTCCCCTTAAATCCCTCTTTTTCACGGCATTTTAAGCATGAGATCGATTTGTCGAAGCTTGAGATCGATCTGCTCGAAACAGAGAGCTAAGGAGATCGATCTGTAGGCTTGAGGATCGATCTTTTATTATAGAATGTTTAGGAGATCGATCTTGCCCCATTGGAGATCGATCTGCCCTATTCCTTTGCTCAAATACAAGCATTTTGGCTCACACAGATCGATCTCTCATCCTATGAGATCGATCTGTCATTCATATTTTCAGATTTTCGATAGTTTTTCTACAGTAAACTTATACCAAAACATCATTAATTTGGTGCCATAGTCTTTTTCTCATCCAATCATCTTTGAGACATGAAAATGACATCAATTCATACTTTATATCTATTCACACTTATGTGAAATCTTTGTATATCCAAAGGTACTTAATATAAACCAAATAGAAGTGCACAACTTATGCAATTCTCCTTCCATTTTACCACACTACTCATAATCCATTCTACTCACATTCTCCACATGTTTAAGTCCATTTCTTCATACTCATTCATAATGTAACTTGTACGTACAATCACAACTCTTATTACAAGTGTGTACATAATCTTATAGACTTACATCATTTATACTTCACATTACAAGCACATCACTATTTACATATATGGGGTCTCACATTCTCCCCCACTTAGAAAATTTGGTCCTCCAAATTAAAACCAATTCAATCCACGAATATCTCGGGATACTTCTCCCACATCAAACTCTCTAATTCCCATGTGGCTTCTTCCACAATGTGATGTTGCCAAAGGACCTTCACCAAAGGAATTTTCTTTGTCCTCAACATTTTATCTTTTCTATCCAATATCCAAATCGGCTTCTCAACGTAGGTCATACCTTCATTGAGGTCCAAAGGCTCATATCTCATCACATGTGTCGGGTCCGGGTGATACTTCCTCAACATGGATACGTGGAAGACGTTATGCACACTTGCCAACTTTGGTGGCAATGCCAATCTATACGCCTTATCTCCCACTCTATCAGATATGTCAAATGGCCCTATATATCGAGGCCTCAACTTTCCCTTCTTCCCGAATCTCATAATTCCTTTCGAAGGAGAAACTTTCAAGAACACCGACTCACCTACATCAAACTCTAGTGGTCTTCGTCTCTTATCAGTATAACTCTTTTGCCTGCTCTGAGCTGTCTGTAACCTCTCACATATCAATTAGACATCCTCAAAGGCTTGTCTAACCAAGTCGGGAGCACAGATCTGTCTGTCACTAACCTCTTCCTATCCAATAGGGGAACGACATCTACGCCCATACAATACCTCATATGGTGCCATCCCGATACTCGCATGAAAACTGTTATTATAGGAGAACTCTGCGAGTGGCAAATGGTCATCCTAGGAACCTCCAAAATCCAATGCAAATGCTCTCTACATATCATTCAGGGTCTGTATAGTCCTCTCTGACTGACCATCTGTCTGAGGTTGAAACGCGGTACTAAAACTCAATTGGGTCCCCATCACTTCCTGAAAATATTCCCAGAAGTGGGAAGTGAAGCAGGCATCCAATTCAGAAACAACGCTCACTGAAATTCCATGTAGCCTCACTATCTCGCGCACATATAAGTTTGCTAACTGGCTCAGAGTATCAATAGCTATCATAGCTAGAAAATGGGCTGATTTCGTCAATCGGTCCACAATCACCCATATGGCATCATGACCTCTGCGGGTCCTCGATAATCCCATCACAAAATCCATGGTGACATGCTCCCACTTTCAAGTCGGTATTGGTACAGGCTGCAATAACCTTGTAGGTTTCTGATGCTCTACCTTCACCTGCGGACAAACGAGACACTTAGCAACATATTCAGTAATGTGCTTTTTCATCCCAGACCACCAATAAACCTTTCGAAGGTTTTTATACATCTTGGTACTCCCTGGATGTATCGTATACTTCGATGAGTGAGCCTCTGTCAAGATCAATCTTCTGATCTTTGCATTATCAGGAACACATATCCTACCTCTAAATCTCAACAATCCATCCGAACTCAACCCAAAGGTCGTGTCTGTACCCCTCTGTATCTGCCTGACAATATCACTGCACTGCTGATCAAATCACTGAGCTTGTCGGATTCAATCTACCAGATTCAGTTCCAATTGCAGGCTAGATATCATAAATCCACTATCAACACTGGGCGGGGTCACATCCAAATTGAGGTTCATGAATTGTTCTAACAGCTCGTGTTCCCTGACCATCATGAATGATACCATCCCGAGATTCTTCCTACTCAATGCATCAACAACCACATTTGCTTTACCCGGGTGGTACAAGATCTCACAATCATAATCTTTTAACAGCTGGAGCCATCTCCTCTGTCTCATGTTCAACTCTTTTTATGAGAACAGGTACTTAAGGCTCTTGTGATCTGTGTAAACCTGAAATCTCTCACCATAAAGGCAGTGGCGCCATATCTTCAGCACAAACACCACCGCTGCCAACTCCAAGTCATGGGTCAGGTAGTTCCTCTCATGATCCTTTAATTGTCTTGATCCATAAGCTACTACCTTCCCATCTTGCATCAATACATAGCCCAGTCCTAGGTTTGAAGCATCCACATACACCGAGAAACCTCCTGAGCTGGTAGGAATGGTGAGTATCAGAGCTGTAGTCAACCTCCTCTTCAACTCCTCAAAACTTTCCTCACACTTATCGCCCCACACATAATCAACATTCTTTCTCGTGAGACGTGTCAAAGGAGCAGCTAACCTCAAAAATCCCTTTACAAACTATCAATAATACCCAGCTAAACCCAGGAAACTTTTGATCTCTGTCACTGTTTGGGGTCTCTACCACTGAACTACGGCCTCAATCTTAGATGGATCCACTGATACTCCATCCTTCGATACTATGTGACCCAGAAAAGAGATCTGTTCCAACCAAAAGTTACACTTATTGAGTTTAGCGTATAACTTCTTCTCTCTGAGGGTTTGTAGCACTATCCTTAAATGCCTCTCATGCTCCTCTCTAGATCTTGAGTACACCGGTATATCATCAATAAACGTAATAACAAACTGATGCAAATACTGGTGGAATACCTCGTTCATCAATGACATAAAAGCTGTGGAGCATTCGTCAACCCGAATGGCATAACCATGAACTCATAATATCCATACCAAGTGTGAAAAGCTGGCTTGGGTACATCTCTACCTCGTATCTTCAACTGATGCTACCCTGATCTCAGATCTATCTTGAAAAGACCTGCGATCCCTTAAGCTGATCCAACAAGTCATCGATGCGTGGAAGGGGATACTTATTCTTGATGGTGGCCTTATTTAACAACCGATAATCTATACACAGTCGGAGGCTTCCATCCTTCTTCCTTACAAACAAAACCGGTGCTCCCTAAGGTGAGACGCTTGGCCTGATAAATCCCTTCTCTAGCAACTCTTCTAATTGTTTCCTTAGTTCTTCAAACTCAACTTGAGCCATTCTGTATGGTGGCTTGGATATCGGCTCTGTACCAGGTGCCAAGTCTATACCAAACTTCATCTCCCTATCTGGAGGTAACCCTGGTAACTCATCTGGAAAGACATATGGAAACTCCTTAACCACTGGTATGTCTCCCAATTCCGGATGTGCCTTATCCGTCTCAATCACATAAGCGATGAACCCTTCACATTATTCTTTCCATTATTAGTAATCATAAATCATCATATTCACACATAAGATTGATAAATAGATTTATCTTTCATACATCATGTATCAAGATTGTACTCATCACACTTATAATAATCATGTTCTTTAATTTCATTTCACAAAATTTACTACAAGGATGTCTATCTTTGGAAACATCAAAGTTTTTGCATGACAAACCATAACAACATGATTTGCATCCAGCCAATCCATCCCTAGGATTACATCAAAATCACCCATATTTAGTAAAATTAAATCGACTGCCATTTCTTTACCTCCTATCCTCATCTTACAATCTCTATATACATGCTCAATCAACTAATTATCATTCATAGGGGTAGATATCAACAACATCTTATCAAGCAGTGTGGGTTTCACATGCTTCAACAATTTACATGCAAAGGATGGCGAAATTAAGGAATACGTGGCACTAGGATCAAACAGTACAAATGCTTATAAATCAAAGATTTAGATGGTACCTTTTACCATATCCGATAACTGATCCACAATGTCCTACTCCAGCGCGTGCACTCGTCCTCTGCTTACACCCATTGCTTGCTTCCCCTTTTCCTCAGCTGTAGCCCTCCTCCTTGGAGCAGTTGTACCAACTGGAGCTCCATCTGGCTCTTTGCCCTTTTGTGGGGCTCTCTCTGTCATCTCTTGGCAATCCCTGATTATGTGCCCTGGTTTCCCACATCTAAAGTATACTACCTAAGGTCCATAGCATGGTCGACTACCATGGTACCTACTACACTTGTCGCACTGCTCTGTCGCCGTGGCCCTCCAATCACAATTCCTTTCGCTGTAGCAATGGCCGGATACATGGGAGTATTAACTATCCTCTCCCGGATCTCATCAATCCTCAGCCTCTTTCCAGCAAACTTCTTGCTTCCTTTATAACTGAAGCCTCTATCCATCATTAGTCTCTTCTTATCTCTGTCCCTCATCTCACTAACCTTTCCAAACTCTGAGGCGATTCTATCAACATCTTGTTCACACAATTGTGCCCTGCGCATTGCCTCCTCATAGGTCGGTATATCCAGGGGAACCAATTTGGACCTGATAGTCTATCTCAATCCATCCACAAACTTCTGGATTTTCTCATCCTCATTACTCATAGTGTTGGGATCATATCTACCCAAGGAGATAAAAGTCGTCTCATACTCATCCACAGTTCTGCTCACTTACGTCAGTCCCAAAAATGCCATTTCCATCTTTCTCTACGTCGTATCCGAAACATACTGTCTCTGAAAGGCCTCCAAAAATATATCCCAGCTGATCTCAGTATGCTGGGCCCTCAAAATAGGCTTGGTGGACTTCCACTAATGTTCTGCTGATCCCTTCAGCATAAAAGCAGCAAATGCTACCATCTTGGTAGTAGTGCACTCAAAGAACCCATACAGCTTCTCGATCTCATTTATCCAATCCTCAGCAGCTACGGGGTCCTTAACTCTACTGAAAGACTGTGGTCTAAACTTTTGGAATTGCCACAATCTGTCCAAATCGCATCCATATCCCCAACCTCTACTGACTGGTGTAGCAACCGGCATAGGCACATCATGTGTGGGTGGGGTATCTGTCGTCTATGGCCTCTGGGCTTCCCTTGCCTGTGCTTCAGGAGCTGCCGCCTGCTCGGCATCACCCTGTGTAGCGGGACTCTGTCTACCACCAACTCTAGGCAAGGATTAGGTGACCAACTCCAATATCATCTCAATGCTCCGCTTAATCCTCGCGAAGCGAGCCTCAGTACTCTCGGGCCTCTCCTCTGGACCCTGTGGAGCATGCTAAACCTCAGCCTCTACCTCAATATCATCCTGAACCTCGTGTGTTTTTGGCTCAACATTACCCCCAGGCCTACCTCTACGGCCTCTAACTTGCGCCATCACCCCTCTACCGCGACTGGAATTAGGCACAATTACTCAATTCCATACATTCATATAAATTTCTTTGTCAACCCATCGACACACACACAATTCTATCTAAACAAGCACAGTAACATGTGGATGTAATTTTCCAACTTATTAAGTTTTTTAGACACGACACACATCATACCAACTCAAGCTCTGATATCAACTTCTGTCACGACCCTCAACTTATCAAGATACGTATAAATTTTTCTCATTTTCATGCGTCATTTATATATCATCCTTCCTCGATCGTGAACAACCACACTCTCAACAGTTAGGCGGTGTGTCGATGTCTAACTCACTCCACCATGCCAATTCAATTTGTATATCATTTATGAGTAAACACTTGTATAAATGTATGTATATCAGAGTTGTTACATATGTTTACATTGTTTTACATCCCCAATAGTTACATACAAAATGCTACTGTGCTATCATAAGTTTAGATACAAAATTACAACAGTGTGTTATACCTTACGTGATGGGATGCAGCGGATTACCAAAAGGGAAACACCTCCAGTCACGCTCACTCTATACTCAACACTCTATAGAGAGGGGGAAAATAAGGGAGTGAGCAACCCACCCGCTCAGTAAGGCAATGATGCGAACAGGTAGATACTGCACTATCTACGTGATCGTGATACCATGCTTAAAAGCATTTAGTTCATCATTTAAACTTAAAACATGAGTGTATGATTGTGTTAATGGTATGTAAAGCATTCATGCTATTAAAATCCAGTGCACAACTCAATTCAAAGCATGGTATAAATCATCATGCATAATTCACAATAAAGCATAAAATTACCCATCAAGCGTTTTCTCAAATAAGCATGGCATTAACCATCATGTATTTTCTCAAATAAGCATGGCATTAACCATCATGCATTTTTCACTATAAAGCATGGCATTAAACATCATGCATTCATGCACTTTGAAGAAAACCATTAACATCAATGTCTCAAAACAAGTCCACACTTATCAGGTCTCAGCCCATCCCTCGGACTCTCCTGACCCACAAATCATTTCAAACATGGATTTATTCTCAAAACAACATGTGAGATAGGCAATTCAGTAATAGGTAATAACCTCAAGGTCTATGGCCATAACCTGTGATATCGGCTACACAGATCAAGTGTGCGGGATATCACCACTATCTGCATCCACAAAGAGGTGGGTCAAATCTAGCCTGTCGATCCATAGCAGATCTTGTCCAAAGATGGCACATCACAATCTCAACATGGTACAACATACTCCATGCTACTTGCATGGTACAACATACTCCATAGACCCAATTAATACATTATATCACGCAACATCTCAAAATGCATGTGTGAGCCTATTTAATCGGTACGACCTCTTGTCTACCCGAAGCTCTAAACACGGCTAATCAATCATGTCAAAATAATGCATGTGCGAGCCTATTTAATCGAGGTGACACCCAATCTACCCGAAGCTCCAAGCATGACAACAAGCAAGGTGGGCATCTGTGCGAGCTAAGCTCCATGCACCATGCCAAAACCAATATGAAATCCATGTGAAAACTAGTGTGAGCTAAACTCCAACACTCATTTGTATAAAACACGTCAAATCTCGTACGAGTAACACTCTAACACGCTTTCATTCTCACAAAAACCATGTAGGTGGCTCAATTCTTTGCAAAGTATGGTTAACAAACCAAAACAACTCAATTCTTTTGCAAATCATTTCAAATATTAGCCAACCTACCAAATCATTTGCTAAAAAGCAATAAAACATGATTTTCAAAGCAATATGCTTTTGTTTTCATGCACATTTCTCAAACACCCAACTTTTACCCTTCAATCACCAAATTTCATTTCCTAACATCTCATGTAATCTAGCACAACATTTAAGCGCCCAAATTACGCACAGATATCTCTAAGAGTCCACACAATTCCCTTACCTCGATTTACTTAGTGTGACTCTTTTCCTCTTAGCTTCTCACGCTCTTGGCTCAATTCGCTCCGACGTATCCTCGAAGCTGTAATTTATTCATCATACTTTCGAATTAGTATTGCTAATTCTCATTCAACTATATATTCCACCCAATGCCTTAAAACGCTCATTTTACCCTTTTTGGGTAAGCCTCTCTATTCATTCCATATTATTATTTTAAAATCATACCGCAACACTATTATTAACTTCTACATATCTCATTCATCATTAATCTCCATACATTCTACTTTCTCACACTAGACCATTTCTAGGTCATAATCATTCCTATGCATTTTAGATAGTTTCTACCCATAATGTCCACACCCAAATCAACTTCATAATCATCAACTAGGCAAATGTACTTGGATTTGTGCACTAGAAACTTACCTCTTTGGATTTCCTCTTTGCTCCAATTAGAAATGCCCCTTGTTCCTTCAATCCAACAAATGGGTAAATACCTCCAAACTATGTTGTTCTCTCCTTAAGATGAGCAACTTTACTTCTAATGGTCTCTCTTTAAATCTTACTGGAAATGGTTGATTTTAGAGAGAGAAAGTAAGGTTTTTAGGTTGAAAATGGTAGGGTGATGTTTTTCTGAAATTTTAACATTTTCAACACACCTTTTATAGAAATAGCTTGAGGAGATCGATCTGCACTAGGAGGAGATTGGTCTGGTCCCCTTAAATCCCTATTTTTCACGACATTTTAAGCATGAGATCGATCTGTCGAAGCTTGAGATTGATCTACTTAAAACAGAGAGCTAAGGAGATCAATATGTAAGCTTAAGGATCGATCTTTTCATTATAGAATGTTTAGGAGATCGATCTTGCCCCATTGGAGATTGATCTGCCTTATTCCTTTGCTCAAATACAAGTATTTTGGCTCACCATCTCCCATCCTATAAGATCGATCTGTCATTCATATTTTCAGATTTTCTACAGTTTTTCTGCAGTAAACTTATACCAAAACATCCTTAATTTGGTGCCATAGTCATTTTCTCATTCAATCATCTTTGAGACATGAAAATGACATCAATTTATACTTTATATCTATTCACACTTGTGTGAAATCTTTGCATATCCAAAGGTACTTAATATAAACCAAATAGAAGTGCACAACTTATGCAATTCTCCTTCCATTTTACCACACTACTCATAATCCATTCTACTCACATTCTCCACATGTTTAAGTCCATTTCTTCATACTCATTCATAACGTAACTTATACGTACAATCACAACTCTTATTACAAGTGTGTACATAATCTTATGGACTTACATCATTTATACTTCACATTACAAGCACATCACTATTTACATATATGGGGTCTCACACAAAGTCCTTT
The DNA here is from genome assembly GCA_033439115.1 of Firmiana major. NCBI lineage: Eukaryota > Viridiplantae > Streptophyta > Magnoliopsida > Malvales > Malvaceae > Firmiana > Firmiana major. The sequence goes on from CM065902.1 coordinate 38,638,188, forward strand.
GGTAGTATTACACTCCAAAAAAAGTCATATGTGAATTAAAGAGTATGATGTGATAGAGGTACTCGGAGTTGTTCTAATTTGGAGGACCAAATTTCTTAAGTGGGGGAGATTATGTAAGACTCGATTTTTATCGAAATTTATTATGATTCAAATGATATAAATTGAGTCATAAGAAGAGTTATATGTGGATGAAAAATGCAAATGGAATGAATAAAAAATTCTCTAATGCATTTAAAGGTCAAATGAAGGATTGAAATGGAATTCCCGAACACATGCAAGGGTAAAACAATCAAATGGCAAAAATTCGATATTAATCCTGATAAGAAAATTTCATTAAAATTAATGGATTTGAGAATCTTGATCAATAGTGAAGAAATAATTGAATTTCGGATTAAATTGATCAAGATATGAATTTATAGGAATTAATCAGAATTTTTTGATCAGGAAATTATCCTGAAAATAATCAAAAAATATACCGAAAAGACAAAACAAGATCGATAAATTCATTTATAGATTAAATGAATTAAATAAAAATTTTTTTGGGATATTTTGATTTTTAATATATTTTAATGGATTAAAATAATATTAAAAATAAATGATAAATAAATAAAAAAGAAAGAAATCGCGCGTTGCAATTTTGGAAGAAGGTCGATGCCTTCTGCTGCATCGGATGGGGCCACCGACGATTGGGAGCCACCGAGGGAGCCCAACCGAGAGGCAACTGACCCCGTGCGAACCACCGGCACCAACAAAAACCGATGAACTACAGCTGGCGAAAGGAAAAAGAGAAAGCCAAGAAGAGAAAGGGAGAAATCCGGTGACCAACGCCTATTCGCCCATGGCCACCAGCAGCCGAGCGTTGCCCAGGCGCAGGCGACACGATTGGTGGTAGCATCGTTGGTAGAACGGCGGCCAAACAGAAAAGGCACCGACGGCGAGGAGAGAAGAGCCGGACCGGCCACTTTTCGGCCACCTCGGACCACAACGACCCTAGATCCATGCTTCAGACGATCCCGCTGAACTGCTGGTGATGGAAGTCGATGGAGAGCCGACCTGCGAAGCCCTGAATCGACTGAACCAAATTAGTCTGAACCTTGTTGAACCGGACCGAACCGGTTGAGCTAGAAAAGAAGGAAAAGAAAGAGAAAAAGGGAAAAAGAAAAAGAGAAAAAATTAGAGAAAAATCCCAGTGATGCAATCGAGCTACGGGTAAGTCGGTAAGCGATTGAAATTGATCGATTTAAATTTTGAAATATTTAATTTGATTAATATCTGACTGAAAGTTGATCAAAAAAATATATAATTGTGTAGCTCGACAATTGACGTCAAACGAGAGCTCGAGTTAGCCTCGATTTATGTACTATCATGGAATCTTGGATAAGTAACCCTTATTTATAACAATATTGCATCGTTATGTGTGTTAAAAATTTACCGCATAAATTACGGATTTAAATTCCACATAAAATGAATTATATCCTAGAATTAGAGATATTTTGTCGTAAATAATTCATTGAGCTATAAGGGAATTTAGAATGAGGCTCAATAAATACTGATGGGCCCAATGAGCCCAATAGACCTCAATAATGTGAATAGTAAGTGGAAAAAAGGCTTAAAGCTGATTAAGGCCCATTATGGTGCAATCGGGCCCAATATGGGTAAACGGGCCCAATGATTTAAATTAAGCCCAGAAAATATGAAATACAATTAAATATATTGTATTTAACCTGATGAATATTTATCCGCAGTTTCGGAGATTAGATTGGGGGCAAATCGGACTACGTGACAAGACATCAGTGGAAAAGGTCAGACTGTACAGAAAAATGAGGTAAGGGAATTATGTGAGCAGCTAGAGGTAGCTATGCATATTTTAATAGTTTTTGTATACACTGAATATGTATAAAGGTCCTAGAAATAAATTAATGATTTTAAGGACTTGAAATAGGAAAATGCTATTTTACCCCTATTGAGAGAAATTCACCTAAGGATGGTGAAAGCATGACATGCATGAAATGCATGATTTAAGAATTTTTTAGATTTAAGGAATTTTCTTAGTTTTTAAGTAAAGCAAATCGATAGATTGGCCAGTAATTGCATAAATTTCACAATATAACACTACGTAAGTGTTATTAAGATTTAAATGAAATTTCTTTGGAAAATGGGCAAACTATCAAGTTTATATGAAAACAGATAGTGCTGGCACATAGCTTGCACTATATCCGCGTTTGTAAGTGTGCATAAAATGTGCTAGAGCGGTTGTTTGTACAGACTTGTGTGACATCATATGCATGAAATGTGCTAAAGCGATTGCTTGCACTGATTTTTAATATTGTGAAATGCATGAGAGGTGCTGGAGCTTAGCTCGCACTATGTTTTCACTCTTTTGACTTTATATACATAAAAAGGTGCTAGAGCGGATGCTCGCACTAGTTTTAATGATTTGACATGCATAAGAGGTACTGGAGCTTAGCTTGCATCCTGTTTTGAGATGGTAATTGCATAAAAGCTGTTCTGGAGCCTTGCTCGTACAAGATTTAATTGATTAAATTACATAAAAAACGTGCGGGAGTGTAACTCGCATGAGATTTGATTTCTTTATGCATGAAATCTTGCTGGAGCGTTGCTCACACAAAGTTTTGATTTACTTGAGTATTTATTCGTGCTAGAGCATTGCTAGCATGAAATTTTGAATGATTTATGTTATATATGGATTTAAAACTGTTTTAAAGTCGTACTAAAGTGCTACTCGTATGCAGATTTTATTGATTTTTACGAAACTGTGCTAGAGCTTCGCTCACACGAGATTTTTAAATATCATGAATATGCATGGAGCCGTACTAGAGCTTCGCTCGCACAGGGATTTATATGACATGCATATAGCCGTGTTGGAGCCTCCTGTAGACTATGTGTCACAGTGAGATGATATGCCCACACGTGCATACTGAGACATAATTGGTATGGGTGGATAAGACCTATTACAGGCACCCCCTGACTGAGATTGGATTCACGGAGTACGTTGTACCGTGTATATCACATGGGGTACGATGTATCGTCGAGATTGTTAGAGTGGAGTGGTATTAGCCACGAGGCGGCAAGCCTTGCCCTCACAATTCTGATGTTATGTTGTTCTAGTGGCAGGATTGACCCACCTCCATTTCAGGTGTGATACCCCACACACTAGGTACCGTGTAGCCAGGGATCACTAGGTTATGGGCATAGTCCATGATGTTACTGATATAGTCACCTACATGTCTCACATGATATAACTTGTGGACTCAATAAACCAGGGTAGACCCGAGGGAGGGATTAAGGTCCCAATTTTATGATTTTCTATTATGATGATAGGTTTTTCAGTGGATTTTATGAAATGTGTCCATGAAAGAAGGGTGACTTTTATAACAGAATTTTATAATGAATTTTTAATGAGATTGATTTATGAGATGCTAAAACCCTTCGGGTTATTTTATTCTGCAGTTTTAATGAAGTGATTTAAATGCAGTAGCATGATGAGTTTTCCATGCGTTAATGATAAATTCATGAAAAGAATTGTTTCTCATGATTTGATTTACATGGTATGAACTAGTTTATGATCCTGATTAAATTCATGCTAGTTATGATTTTACGATGTTACATAGAATGCCATTGATGCATAAGCTACACGATTTTTATATGTACGAATAGTTTTTATAACTATGGCATTGAAATATGCATGATTTTGTGTGTAAGCTTTTAACGAAAAGAAATGGATTTTAAGGGCATGGCATTATAAGCATGTAGATAGTGGAGCTATCTACTTACTTGCATAATTACCTTACTGAGCATGTGGATTGCTCACCCCCTTATTTTACTATCTTTTCAGAGCACTCGCAGTAGTTAGTGAGCGACTAAGGACTTGCAATCTTGGTATTCGCTGCTTCCCATCAAGAGTCAAGTATACTTATTTGTATAGCTTCGTATCTAAACATGTAATGCACAGTACTGTAAACATATATGATGTCGGGGATGTAAGGTTATGTAAATACCATTGTGTATGTATTTAGTTAAAGTCAAAAGATAGTAAACTCTTATAGGTGAATGTGATTATGGAAATGGAATGGTAAATAGGTGAGAGGTGACTAACACCGAATCATAGCCCAACTGTTTGGTAAGATGGTCACGATGAGAGAAAGATAAGAATTAAATAATAATCAAAAAGCGAAAATTTTATAGTGATTTTTGGTAATTTGGGTCGTGACAGAATTGTTTCTCATGATTTGTTTTACATGGCATGAAATGATGCATGATCTTGATTTACCTCATGGTAAGTATGATTTAATGATGTCACATGAAATGCCTTTGATGCATGAATTACATGATTTCTAAATGCACAAATAGTTTTGATAAACTATGTCATTGATGTATGCATGGTTTTATGCTTGAGAATTTAATGAAAAGAAATGGATTTTAAGGGCATGGCATTATGAGCATGTAGATAGTGGAGCTATCTACTTGCATAATTGCCTTACTGAGCATGTAGTTTGGTCACCGCCCTTATTTTCCCATCTTTTCAGAGTACTCGCAGTAGTTAGTCAGCGGTTGAGAACTTGCATCTTGGTATCCGCTGCTTCTCATCAAGAGACTGGTATACACATTTGTATAGTTTTGTATCTAAGTATGTAATGCACAGTACTGTAAATGGATATGATATCGGGGATGTAAGGTGATGTAATACTATTGTATATGTATTTAGTTAAAGTTAAAGGATATTAAATCTTGATATATGAATCTGATTATGGAAATGGAATGGTAAATAGGTGAGAGGTGACTAACACCGAATCATAACCCAACTGTTTGTAGAATGGTCACGAAGCTAAGAATTAAATAATAAATGAAAAAGCAAAAAATTTACTCTGATTTTTATTTAATTTGGGTCGTGACAGTTTTTTGTATCAGAGCAAAGTTGGCCTGATATGAGTCGGCGTTAGTGGTTAAGAAAGTTTACATCCCTATGTACTGTGCATTGTTTAGATATAATTATGTATATCGAGATGGAATTGTAGCTAAGAATTTGATTTCAAATTCAAGAATATAGACTCATTAACTGATAGCCTCTATGGTAGAGGGGCGAGTACACGAGCTCGAGGCCGTAGAGGTAGGACTGAGCGTCGTACTGAGTCGCCACATGAGACTTAAAATGAGATTGAAGTGGAGGCTAATGCTGACCATGCCCCACAGAGTCCGACAGAGAGATCGGACAGTATTGAGACACGCTTCATAAAGTTGGAGCGAAGTGTGGAGAATATTATGGAACTAATTGCTCATAGTATGCATGTGATTTGAGGGCGAGGCAGAGCATTAGTGGAAGTCCTCTCAACCCATCTTCAGAGTTAGGCATCCAAAATGGACGTGGAAAATAATTATAGATGTATTCCGGTGACAGACTATCCCGAACATTACTTAAAGGAAATTATAGATAAAATTCTTTACTCTGACCCAGAGGAACATGTTGATTGATAAGTATGACTCTCAATTTATATACTTGCCCAGATATGACCTGACACTATGAACAGTGAGAGTCAGAATATCTGAAAGTTCATGGAAGGGCTCAGATTTTTCAATTAGAGTCCGATTGGGCCTTTAGATATCACTACCTATGCCGAGGCAGTGCGCACACTACAGTTGTATGAATAAGATCATGAGTTACACGCCTCTGAGATTGGGAAAGGTAGTGAGGGTCGAAAATAGAGACAGAAAGAGAATAAAGAATGACATAGATGTCAGAACAGGAAAAAGGTAGTTTGGTAAAAGATTAGAGTTGATGAGTCACGAGGTAAGATGATTGGTAAGGCCCTAGTGTATCCAATTTTAGCACTTTTGAGGGGTATTGTGATTGGAGGACCCCGACCTGCTCCGTAGCAGTATAGGATATGTGGTAGATACCACGGAAGTAGGCCCTACACCTTATTGATGATAATAGGTGTTAAGTGTGGTAAGATGGGCCATTTATTTAATGATTACTCAGAGTTGGGTGAGACTGCCCCACAGAAGGGAAAAGAGACAAAGAAAACCCTATTGATATCTCTGCATCGAAGAGGGAGGCCACTGCCGAAGAGAAAGGGAAAGTAGGCTGTTGGACAAGGGCGAGTGTATGCCTTAGACCAAGACACTACTGATGTTTCATCTGATGTGGTGGAAGATACCACACTGGTTGTGAATAATGAAGTATTATTTTAATTGATCCTGGTGCCACGCATTTATTCATACCGCCTTCAGTTGCTTATAAGCTAGTGAAAGATGTAAAGCCTGTACCCTTAGGCAAGATGATGATGGTTAGATTATTATCACTAACTGATTATGGGTATAAGAATTATAAGTTGAAAATGGGGGAAAAAGGATACGTCAACTGATTTTATTCAATGGAATATGAATAATTTTGAAGTAATATTTGAGAATAGATTGATTCGGCTGCAAACTATGCTGTTCAGATTTCTATCCTCAGATAGTGATATGGTTACCCCTGAAACAAAAAGTATACTGTAAGTTTTAACAAGTAATGAAAGAGTTTGTTATAAGTGATATATGAAAGGAGATAAGTTTTGAGATGTGATAGATCCTGAATACGAGATATATTGGAATAAGAGGCGTATGCAAGGTAAGAATATCCTTGATATGTAAAGTAATTTGGATTAAGCGATATGTAGTGAATATGAATTGCGGCCAAGGAAAAGAGGAGGATATATCCATAACCAGTCTATATGGTCAAGTCTGAGGGTTAATAAAGGTATTTCAAAATATCTTCCCGCCTGAAGACTTGACAGCATCTAGAAGCACACACATAACCTATAAATTGAAATCGATAGTCGTAATATATACATTTAAAATTTGGGTACCTTTACTAGTACGATAAAGAAATATAGAATTCGATTAATCATAAAGGTTTAAAAAAATTAAAATTTTATAAAAGCTGTTAATATAAGAAAAAGGAAATGACATGGGTTAGTATCTTGAACGGAAGCGATTTCGAAATGACATTATACGTTTATGCGTACATAGGTCAAGGATATGGGTGATTGAAATATTTAGTGGAACTCAACTACGATGAGGTATTTAAGCCTTACCTGGACCGATTGGTTGTCATCTTTAGCGATGATATTTTGATGTATTCGAAGTCCAGGGAAGAGTATGAGTAGGAACAGAAAACTGTCTTACAGATGAGTTGTTGAGAGTTTCTCGAAATGGGCTGCTCAGTTGACACATCTTGTTCGAAAAAGATTGCATGTCAGTAGGATGATAAGTATGAAAATGGCTTCAGTGAGTTTTGGTATATGGAAGTAATAAACTAACTACCCTAATTATTCTTACCATAACCAACAACTCAAGAGGTTTTTCAGTGTGTATGGATACCTCAAAATAAGGATTGGGCTGTGTATTAATGCAAAATGGGAAGATAGTCATTTATGGATCCAATTAGTTCAAGGACCATGAGAGAAACTATCCGACCCATGATTTAGAGTTGGCAGTCATAGCGTTTACACTAAAAGTATGGCACCACCACTTAAATGGTAAGAAATTTCTGGTATGCACTGATTGTAAAAGCCCCGAGTATCTGTTTTCACAGAAAGAGTAGAATATGAGATAACCAAGAGGGTTAGAGCTTCTAAGGATTATGATTGTGAACATTGTACCACCCAGGAAAGGCTAATGTAATGGCTGATGCCTTGAACAGAAAGAGCCTCGGGATGGTATCACATATGATGGTGAGGGAGCGTGAGCTGCTAGAGCAGTTGTGAGCCTCAGTAGTGATGTGATCCCTTCTGATGATGACGGTGATTTTGTGACAGCTAGCCTGAGGTTAGAACCGGATTTGAGTGATCGGATTTGCCAGGCTTAGCGTGATGATCGGCATGGTGTCGATAGTGTGGGTCAGATTTAGAAGGGTATAGTGACAGAGTTCATAGTGAGTGATGATGACTTACTGAGGTTTAGAGAAAGTATAAGTGCTCCCCAGGACCATAGTTGCTAAGATAGTGTTATTGTCAGAAGCTCACTCTTCGGGATATACAGTGCATCCAAAAAGTAATAAATATATCAAAATCTCTGAATAGGCTATTAGTGGTCAGATATAAAAAAAAGACATTATAGAGATTGTGGAAAAGTGTCTCGTATGTCAACAGATTAAGGAAGAGCAAAAGATGTTGCAGGGTTATTGCAGCCTCTACCTATATCGACACAGGAATGAGAACAAGTTACCATGAATTTTGTGATGGGTTATAGAGGACCCGGATGAATCACAAGACTATCTGGGTGATAGTCGATAGAGTGACTAAGTCTACCCACCTTCTGACTATGGAAATCCCTAGATACTCTGAGTGCGTAGGTGAAGTTATATGTAAGGAAAATTGTGAAATAGTATGTAGCGTTCCAGTGAGCATGGTATCAAATAGGGATTCCCGCTTCACATCCTTAGATAGATGGTTAGTCAGAGGAGACTATACAGGTTCTCGAGGATGTGATGAGAGTTTGTGTCATTGATTTTATAAGCTCCTGGGATGATCAGTTGTTACTAATCGAATTCGCCAATAATGACGTTGTCACTCGAGTATCGGGATGACTTATATGAGGCATAGTATGGTCGTAGGGGTTGTTCCCCCACTTAGATAAGAAGAAGTGGGTGATAGATAGAGAATTATTCCTGAATTGGTAAGACAAACCTCTGAAGATGTTCAATTGATTTGTGAGAGATTAAGAACACCTCAGAGTAGACAGAAAAGCTATGCTGACAAGAGATAAAAACCATTGGAATTCACCGAAGGTGAATCAGTATTGTCAAAAGTTACTTGTCCTAAGGGCATAAGGACATAACGAGATTAAGAAAGAAGGCAAATTGAGCTTCGTTAGATTGAGTCCTTTTAGAGATTGGAAAAAGTAGAAGATAAAGCTTGTCGGTTGGTGTTAACACTTGAATAAGTAGGCATCCACAATGTGTCCCATCTTTTGATGCTTCGAAAATCCTATCCGGACCCAGCATATGTGATCGGATATGAGCTCCAACAGCTTAACTCAATGAAAGTATAACGTATGTTGGAAAATCGATTTGGGTATTAGACGGAAGGATCAGGTGTTGAGGTTTAAGACGATCTCCCTAGTCAAAGTCCTTTGGTAGTATTACACTCTGAAAAAAGTCACATGAGAATTAAAGAGTATGATGCGATAGACGTAATCGAAGTTATTTATGGACCCATTTGACTTAGTACTAATTTGGAGTACCAAATTTCTTAAGTGGGGGGATTATGTAAGACCCGATTTTATTCAAAACACAAAATGAGAAAAAAAATCAAATGAAGGAAAAAAAGGAAGAAAAAGGAAAAAGAAAAAAAGAAAAAATTGGAAAAAATCCCAGTGATGCAATCGAGCTATAAGTAAGTCGGTAAGCTGTCAAAATTGACCGATTTAAATTTTGAAATATATAATTTGATTAATATCCGATTGAAAGTTGACCCGAAAAAATATATAATTGTGTAGCTCGACAATTTACGTCAAACCAGAGCTCGAGTCAGCTTGGATTTGTGTACTATCATGGAATCTCGGGTAAGTAACCCTTATTTACGACAATATTACATCGTTATGCATGTTAGAAATTTACCGCATAAATTACGGATTTAAATTTTGCATGAAATGAATTATATCCTAGAATTAGAGATAAACTATTATAAATAATTAATTGAGCTATCCGAGAGTTTAGAATGAGGCTCAATAAATATTGGTGGGCCCAATGAGCCCAATAGGCCTCGATAATGTGAATAGTAAGTGAAAAACGAGCTTAAGGCCGATTAAGGCCCATTATGGTACAATCAGCCCCAATATGGGTAAACGGCAATGATTTAAATTAAGCCCAGAAAATATGAAATACAATTAATTATAATGTATTTGGCCTTATGAATATTAATACGCAGTTCCGGAGATTAGATTAGGAGGAAATCGGATTGCGTGATGAGTCACCAGTGGAAAGGTCAGCCTGTACAGAAAAATGAGGTAAGTGAATTGTGTGAGTAGCTAGAGGTAGCTACGTGTATTTTAATAGCTTTTGTATACACTGAATATGTATGTATACACTAAATATGTATAAAGGTCCTAAAAATAGATTAAAGATTTTAAGGACTCGAAATAGGTAAAGACTATTTACCCCTATTGAGAGAATTCACCTAAGGATGGTGAAAGCATGACATGCATGAAATTCATGATTTAAGGAATTTTAAAATTTAAGGAATTTTCTTGGTTTTTAAGCAAAGAAAAGTGATAGATTGGCCAGTAATTGCATAAATTTTACAATATAACACTGCGTAAGTGTTATTAAGATTTAAATGAAAATTATTTGGAAAACGGGCCAACTATCAAGTTTATATGAAAACAGATAGTGCTGGCGCATAGCTCGCACTATATCTGAGTTTGTAAGTGTGCATAAAATGTGCTTGAGCGGTTACTTGCACCAACTTGTGTGACATCATAAGCATGAAATGTGCTAGAGTGGTTGCTTACACTGATTTTTATTATTGTGAAATGCATGAGAGGTGTTTGAGCTTAGCTCATACTCTGTTTTGTCTATTTTGACTATTTTGACTTGATATGCATAAAAATGTGCTAGAGCGATTGCTCGCACTAGTTTTAATGAGTTGACATGCATGAGAGGTGCTGGAGCTTCGCTCGCATCCTGTTTTGATATGATAATTACATAAAAGCCATGCTTGAGTGTAACTCGCACGAGATTTGATTTATTTATGCGTAAAAATGTGTTGGAGCTTGCTCGCACGTGATTTTATGTGGATTTATAACTCATTTTAAGTCATACTGGAGTGCTACTCTTACGCAGATTTTAATGAAATCGTGCTAGAGCTTCACTCGCACGAGATTTTTAGATATCATGAATATGCATTGAGCTGTACTAGAGCTTCTCTCGCACAAGGATTTCTTTGACATGCATATACCCGTGTTGAAGCCTCCTATAGACTGTGTGTCATAGTGACATGATATGCCCACACGTGCATACTGAGACATAATTGGTATGGGTGGATAAGACCTATTGCAGGCACCTCCTAACTGAGATTGGGTTCACGGAGTATGTTGTACCATGTATATCACATGGTGTACGCTGTACCGTGGGGATTGTTAGAGTGGAGTGGCATTAGCCACGAGGCAGCAAGCCTTGCCCTCGCAATCCTGATGTTATGTTGTTCTGGCGTGTAGGATCGACCCACCTCCAGTTTCTGGTGTGATACCCCGCACACTAGGTACCGTGTAGCCAGGGATCACTAGGTTATGGCCATAGTCCTCGTTGTTACTGATATAGTCACCTACTTGTCTCACATGATATAACTTGTGATCTCGGTAGACCAGGGTAGACCCGAGGGAGGGGTCGGCCTCCAATTTTATGATTTTCTGCTGTGATGCTAGATTTCATATGATTTTATGACATGTGACCCTAAAAGAAGGGTGATTTTATGGCAGAATTTTATAACGAGTTATTTTATGAGTTTTGAGATGTATTTATGAGATGATTAACCCATAAGGGTTATTTTATACTGCAGTTTTAATGAAATGATTTAATTGCAGTAGCATGATGAGTTTTCCATGCTTTAATGATAAGATTCATGAAAAGAATTGTTTCTCATGATTTGTTTTACATGGCATGAAATGATGCATGATCTTGATTTACCTCATGTTAAGTATGATTTAATGATGTCACATAAAATGCCTTTGATGCATAAATTACATGATTTCTATATGCACAAATAGTTTTGATAAACTATGTCATTGATGTATGCATGGTTTTGTTCTTGAGAATTTAATGAAAAGAAATGGATTTTAAGGGCATGGAATTATGAGCATGTAGATAGTGGAGCTATCTACTTACTTGCATAATTGCCTTACTGAGCGTGTGGTTTGGTCACCCCCTTATTTTCCCATCTTTTCAAAGTACTCATAGTAGTTAGTGAACGGTTGAGAACTTGCATCTTGGTATCCGCTGCTTCCCATCGAGAGACAGGTATACACATTTGTATAGTTTTGTATCTAAATATGTAATGCACAATACTATAAATGGATATGATGTCGGGGATGTAAGGTGATGTAATACTATTGTATATGTATTTAGTTAAAGTCAAAGGATAGTAAAGCCTGATATATGAATGTGATTATGGAAATGGAATAGTAAATAGGTGAGAGGTGCCTAACACCGAATCATAGCCTAATTATTTATAGGATGGTCACGATGATAGAAAGATAAGAATTAAATAATAAATGAAAAAGTAAAAAATTTACTCTGATTTTTAGGTAATTTGGGTCATGACACAGCTCATATTCAATCACATATACTGGATCCGAATAGCATTTCCGAAGCATCAAAAGATGGAAAACATTGTGGATGCCTGCTAATTCAAGTGGTAATGCCAACCTAAAGGCCTTATCTCCCACTTTGTCCAATGTCTCAAAGGATTCAATCAACGAAACTCTATTTGCCTTCTATCCGAATCTCGTTATGCCCTTAGGACAAGTAACTTCCAACAATACTAATTCACCCTCGGTGAATTCCAATGGTTTTCTGTCTCTTGTCAGCATAGCTTTTCAGTCTGCTCTGAGATGTTCTTAATCTCTCACAATCAACAAAACACGCTCAGAGGCTTATTATACCGAATCGAGAGAAATGTTCTGTCTGTCACCCACTTCTTCCTATCCAAGTCGGGAAACAACCCCTAAATCCATACCATGTCTCACAAAATGTTATCCCGATACTCAAGTGACAATTGACATTATTGATGAATTTGAATAGTAACAACTGATCATCCTAGGAGCTTATAAAATCAATTGCACATGCTCTTATCATATCCTCCAGCATCTGTACAGTCCCACTATGATTGACCATCTCTCTGAGGATGGAACGTTGTGCTAACACTCAATCGGGTTCCCATAGCTTCCTGAAAAACGTTCCCAGAAGTGGAAAGTGAAGCGGGAATCCCTATTTGATATCATGCTCCCTGGGACGCTACATAATGTTTCACAATTTTTCGTACACATAAATCTGCCTACACACTCAGAGTATCTCGGAATTTCATAACCAGAAGGTGGGTAGACTTAGTCAATCTAGCGACTATCACCCAGATAGCCTTGTGATTCCTGCGGTCCTCTATAACCCATCACCATATCCATGGTAACTTGCTCTCATTTCCGTGTCGATATAGGTAAAGGGTGCAATAACCCTGCAACGTCTATTGCTCTACCTTAATCTGCTGACATACGAGACACTTCTCCAAATCTCTACAATGTCTCTTTTCATATCTGACCACCAATACCCTTTTAAGAGATTTCAATATATTTATTACTTCTCGGATGCACTACATATCCCGAAGAGTGAGCTTCTAAAAATAACACTATCATCAACTGTGGTTCTTAGGAGCCCTTATTCTACTTCTAAACCTCGGTAAGCCATCACTCTCTGTGAACTCTATCACTGTACCCATTTGAATCTGACCCACACTATCGACACCCTGTCGATCATCACGTTAAGCCTCTCGAATCCGATCACTCAAATCCAATTCTAATCTCAGGCTAGCTATCACAAAATCACTGTCAGCATCAGAAGGGATCACATCACTACTGAGGCTCATAACTGCTCTAGCAGCTTATGCTCCCTATCCATCATATGTAATATCATCCCGAGGGTCTTTCTGCTCAAGGCATCAGCCTTTACATTAGCCTTTCTTGGGTGGTATAATTTTCACGATCATAATCCTTCAGAAGCTCTAACCCTCTGTGTTATCTCTTATTCTACTCTTTCTGTGAAAACAGATACTCAGGGCTTTTATGATCAGTGCATACCTGACATTTCTCATTGTTTACATAGTAGTGCCATATACTCAATACAAACACTACCGCTTCCAACTTTAATTCATGGGTCGGATAGTTTCTCTCATGGTCCTTGAACTATCTGGATCCATAAACGACTATCTTCCAATTTTACATCAATACACAACATAATCTTTATTTTGAGGTATCCATACACGCCGAAACCTCTTGAGTTTTTTGTCATAGTGAGAATAATTAAGGTGGTCAGTTTATTACTTCTATATACCAAAACTCATGGAAGCCATTTTCATACTTATCATCCCACTGGCATGCAATCTTTTTTCGAACGAGATGTGTCAACTAAGCAGCCCATTTCGACAAACTCACAACACCTCATCTATAAGACAGTTTCCAGTTGCTACTCATGCTTTTCCCTGGACTTTGAATACAAAAGATTATCGCTAAAGACGACAACTAATGGGTCAAAGTAAGGTTTAAATACCTTGTTAATCAATGGCCTAACGGTTACAAAAATCATTTTGGGCACATTCACATTTCGAATTCTTAACGGATGTTACCCAGACTTCAAATCGATCTCTAAAAAGATATGCATTTTTCACAGCTAATCCAATAAATCATCTATAGTGGGAAGAAACACTTATTCTTGATGTTAGCCTCGTTCGACAATCAAAATTCAATACATGGTCAGAGGCTTCCATTCTCTTTTCACAAACAAAACAAGTGCTCCTCAAGTTACACATTCGGTATGAGGAACGCTTATCCAATAACTCCTGTAATTGTTTCTTTAGTCCTTCCTATTCCATTAATACCATTTTATACTGTGGTTAGGATATCGACTCCGCACCAGGTACCAGCTCAATACAAAATTCTATCTCTTTGTCTGATGGTAGCCCTAGTAGATTATCTGAGAAGATATCAGGAAACTCCCTGACCACTAGGATATTTGTTAATTTCAAATGTGCCTTATCCATACCAACCACACAAGCGATTAAACATTCCCATCATTACTCATCTCGTCCGTACAATCATTCACTCCTTCAATTACAATCGCTACACCTCTTTCATTATGTGCCAAACTTACAGTATACTTTTCAGGGGTGAAAACATCACTATCTTAGGATAGCAATCTAAACAGCATAGTTTGTAGCCAAATCAATCTATTCTCAAATATTACTTCAAAATTATTTATATTCCATTGAATAAAATCGGTTGACATATCCTTTTTCCTCTGTTTTCAACTTACAATCCCTATATCCATATTCAGTTATTGATAATCAGCTAACTATCATCATCTTGCCTAAGGGTACATGTTTCACATCTTTCACTAACTTATAAGCAACTGAAGGTGGTATGAATAAATGCATGGCACCACGATCAATTAAAATAGTTACACCATTATTCACAACTAGTGTGGTATTTTCGACCACATCAGATGAAACATCAGTAGTGTCTTGGTCCAAGGCATACACTCGCCCTCGTCCAACAGCCTACTTTCCCTTTCTCTTTGGTTGTGGCCTCCCTTTTTGGTGCAGAGATATCAACAGGATTTTTTTTGTCTCTTTGCCTTCTGTGGGGTAGTCTCACCCAACTCTGAGCAATCATTACATAAATGGCCCGACATACCACACTTAACGCCTATTTTAGTCAATAAGGTGTAGGGCCTACTTCCGTGGTATCTACCACACATCCTACACTACTCTATAGCAGGTCGGGGTCCTCTAATCATAATACCCCTCAAAAGTACTGCAATTGGATATATTAGGGCCTTACCAATCATCTTATCCTGTGACTCATCAACTCTAATCTCTTACCTAACTACCTTTTTCCCATTCTAACTTCTCTATCATCCTCTATTCTCTTTCTATCTCTATTTCGGCCCTTACTACCTTTCCCAATCTCAGAGGCATGCAACACATGATCTTATTCACACAACTGTAGTCTGTGCACTGCCTCGGCATAGGTAGTGATATCTAATGGGTCCAATCGGACTCTAATTGACAATCTGATCCCTTCCATGAACTTTCAGACATCCTGACTCTCACAGTTCATAGTGTTGAGGTCATACCTGCCCAGGAATATAAACTGAGTTTCATACTAGTCAATCAACAAGTTCCTCTAGGTCAGAGTAAAGAATTTTATCTGTAATTTCTTTGAACAATGTCCGAAATAGTCTCTCTATAGAATACATCCAGAATTATTTCCTAGGTCCATTATGGATGTCTAACTCTTAAGACGGGTCGATCGAACTTCCACTAATGCTTTGACTCGCCCTCAAATCTCATGCATACTTTGAGCAATTAGCTCCCAAAATATTCTCCACACTCCACTCCAACCTCGCGAAGTGTGTCTCAATACTGTCTGCTCTCTCTGTCGGACTCTGTCTGATCTCTTTGTTAAGCTCTGTGGGGCATGCTCAATATCAGCCTCCTCTTCAACCTTATTATGAGTCTCATGTGGTGACTCAGTACGACTCTCAGGCCTACCTCTACGGCATCGGGCTCGTCTACTCGCCCCTCTTCCATAGCGGCTATCAGTTAATGAGACTATATTCATGCATTTGAAACTAAATTCTTAGCTGCAATTTCATCTCGATATACACAATTGGATCTAAACAATGCACAGTACATGAGGATGTAAACTTCCTTAACCACTAACACCAACTCATACCAGGCCAACTTAGCTCTGATACCAAAAACTGTCACGACCCAAATTACCTAAAAATCACTACAAATTTTTCGTTTGTTATTTAATTCTTACCTTTCTCTGATCCTGACCATCCTACCAACAGTTGGGCTACGATTCAGTGTTAGTCCCATCTCACCTATTTACCATTCCATTTTCCATATTAACATTCACACTTTAGGATTTACTATCATTTGACTTTAACTAAATACATTCGCAATGGTATTTACATAACCTTACATCCCCAACATCATATCCGTTTATAGTACTATGCATTTTAGATGTTCAAATACAAAACTATACAAATGTGTATACCTGTCTCTTGATGGAACGCAGCGAATATCAAAGATACAAGTACTCAGCCACGTTCAAACTACTGAAAGTACTCTATAGAGGAGGAAAATAAGGGGGTGAGCAACCACACGCTCAGTAAGGCAATTATACAAGTAAGTAGATAGCTCCACTATCTACATGCTCATAATGCCATGCCCTTGAATACATTTCTTTTTGTTTCATGGATACTTCAATGTCATAGTTTATAAAAACTATTCGTGCATATAGAAATCATGCAACTCATGCATCAATGACATTTTATGTAAAATCATAATTCACATGAAGTAAACCAAGATCATGCATTATTTCATGTCATGTAAAACAAATCATGAGTGACAATTCTTTTCATGAATTTGTAATTAAAACATGGAAAACTGCTCATGCTACTTCATTTAAATCACTTCATTAAAGCTCAGTATAAAATAACCCTTCCTGGTCAATCATCTCATAAATCAATCTCAAACTCATTAAAAATTCTATTATAAAATCACCCTTCTTTTAGGGTCATATGTCATAGAATCCTCTGAAAAATCTAGCATCATAGTAAAAAATCACATCTCAGTGAAAATCACAAAATCGGTGGCCTGACCCCTCCCTTAGGTCTACCCTGGTCTATCGAGACCAAAAGTTATATCATGTGAGACATGTAGGTGACTATATTACTACCATCGAGAACTATGGCCATATCCTAGTGATCCCTAGCTACACGATACCTAGTGTGCGGGGTATCACACCTGAAACGGGATGTGGGTCAGTCCTGCCGCCAAAACAACATAAATACCAGGATTGTGAGGGCAAGACTTACAGCATCGTAGCTAATGCCACTGCACTCCAACAATCCCCACAGTATAACGTACTCCGTATGACATACATGGTACAACATACTCTGTGAATCCAAATCATAGTCAGGGGGTACCTGCCGTAGGTCTTATCCACCCAACCTATGTCTCAGCATGCACGTGTGGGCATATCATCTCACTGTGACACGCAGTCTACATAAGGCTCCAACACGACTATATGGATGTCATATAAATCCCTATGCGAGCAAAGCTCCAGTACGGCTCCATGCATATTCATGATATCTGAAAACCTCATACGAGCGAAGCTCTATCACAGTTTTATAAAAATCAATAAAATCTGCGTACTAGCAGCACTCCAGTATGACTTTAAAAGAGTTATAAATCCATATAAAATCACGTGCGAGCAAGTTTCAGCACGGTTTTATGCATAAAATCCATCAAAGCCTCGTGCGAGCAATGCTCCAGCACGGCATCATGCATAAATGATTCAAAACTTCAAGCAAGAAATGTTTCAGCATGACTGAATTCTCAAGTAAATCAAAACTTTATGCGAGTAATGCTCCAACACGGTTTTATACATAAATAAATCAAATCTCATGCGAGTTACACTCCCGCACGACTTTTATTCAATTAAATAAATTAAATCGCGTACGAGCAAGGCTCTAGTATGACTTTTATGCAATTATCATATCAAAACAGGATGCGAGCTAAGCTCCAGCACCTCTCATGCATGTCAAATCATTAAAACTAGTGCGAGTAGTCCCTCTAGCACCCTTTTATTCATATTGAGTCAAAACATGGTGCGAGCTAGGCTCGAGCACCTCTCATGCATTTCACAATAGTAAAAATCAGTGCGAGCAACTGCTCTAACACATTTAATGCACATGATGTCACACAAATCAGTGCCAGCAACCGCTCCAGCACCTTTTATACACACTCACAAACTCAGATATAGTACGGGCAATGTTCCAGCACTATCTGTTTCCATATAAACTTGATAGTTGGCCCATTTTCCAAAGAAATTTCATTTAAATCTAAATAACACTTAAGTAGTGTTATCTTGTGAAATTTATGCAATTACTGGCCAATCTAGCAATTTGCTTTGCTAAAAATTTCACGAAAATCTTTCAAATCATGCATGTCATGCTTTCACCATCCTTAGGTGAATTTTCTCTCAATAGGGGTAAAATAGTCTTTTACCCATCCTGGGTCCTTAAAAATTTTAATCAATTTCTAAGATCTTTATACAGTTTCAGTGTATCTAAAAGCTATTAAAAATACATGTAGCTACCTCTAACAACTTACAAATTCCCTTACCTCAATTTACTCTATACAGTCTGACTTTTTCCAACGCTACCGATCACTAGATCCGTTTAGCTCCTAATATGTTCTCCGGAGCTGCAAATAATCATTTATCGGGTTAAATCCAAACATGTTTATCCATATTTCACTTTTACTGGGCTTAATTTAAATTATTGGGCCCGTTTATCCCTATTAGGCCCAGTTGCACTTTAATGGACCTTAATCAGCCTTAAACCTGTTTTCCACTTACTATTCACATTATTGAGGCCTATTGGGCTCATTGGGCCCATCAGTATTCATTGGGCCTCGTTCTAAACTCTTGGATAGCTCAAACGACAATTTATCACAAATTCTAGAATTTAATTAATTTTATACGGGATTAATCCGTAATTTATGCAGTAAATTTCTAACACGCATAACTATGCAAATTGTCATAAATAAGGGGTACTTACCCGAGATTCCATAATAGTACACAAACCGAAGCTGACTCGAGCTCTCGTTTGAAGTCAATTGTCGAGCTACACAATTACATATTTTTTCAGGTCAATTTTCAGTCGAGTATTAATCAACTTAAATATTTCAAAATTTAACTCGGTCAATTTTGACCGCTTACCGGTTTATCCTTAGCTCAATTGCATCATTGAAATTTTTCTCCCAATTTTTTTCTTTTTCTTTTCCTTCACTTTTTTTTTCCTTTCTTTCTTGGCTAAACCAGTCTGGTCCGGTTTAACATAATCCCCTCTTCACAGAACCGACCGTACCGGTTCAGTACTCACTTCGTCGTTCACGATGTTTCTGGTCTGTTCCCGGGCCGCTTCTGGGGCCAATCGATGCGCCTGGAGCAGGGGAACGTTCGGCTAGGGTCGGCTGGGGTCAATCACCGATGGAACCACCAGAATCTTCTTCTCTCCCTCGCTGCTTCCTCACATCAATCCGTCTGAAGCCGACGTCGGTGTGAAGCGTTCCAGTGGCAGGAGGGTCGCGTAATGCCGAGCAATGTTTTTCGATGGTCATCGGGCCTAGTCTAGCGCCAATGGATCGTCAGAGCTGAGGTCTCCCTCGGTCGTCTTCCTTCTTCCCCTTTTCTTTTCTGTTTCGCGTTTCGCGATTTTAGTTTTTTTTCCCTTTTTAATTTCCTATTTCTTTTATTTATTTATTTATTTATTTATTATTATTATTTTAATTGAATAAAATATAATATTTTTGCCAAAATATACCAAAAATATTATATTTTATTCATTTAATCAATTAATGTATTTATTTGTCTGATTTTATCTTTCTGGTATATTTTTCCAATATTTTCAGGATAATTTCCCGAGGTGAAAATTTTTGTTTATTCCAATAAATTCATGTATTGATCAATTTAACCTAAAATTTAATTATTTCTCCTTTATTGATCAAGATTCTCTAAATCTATGTTTACAGTGTCAATTTCTTATCAAATTGACATCGAATTTCGGGTCTTTTGACAATTTTACCCTTCAACGTGTTTGGGACCAAATCAACACAACTTCCCTTCACGAACCATTTCTCATTTCATGTTTTAAATTCTTATCTCCAATCCGAATGGTCCGAATCCCATTTGTTTAATATGTGGCCATTTTAATCTCCATTTGATCTTTAAATGCATTCGAGAATTTTTATTCATTCCATTTGCATTTTTCATTCACGTAAAACTCTTCTTATGATTCAGTTTACATAAAACCATGTTTACATCATTTGAATCATAAGGAATTTCGATAAAAATCGGGTTTTACAATAGCTGTCATGGTAAAGGAGCAAGTACACGCGCTTAAGGCCGTAGGGGTACGCCTGAGAGCCGAGACAAGTTTTTGTTTGATCATACCCCATAAGATCCCATAGAGAGACCAGAAAGTACTGAGGCACGCTTCGCGAGACTTATGTGGAGCTTAGAGAATATTATGGAGCTATTTGCTCAGATAATGTATAAGATTTGTGGTCTAGACGGAGTATTAGTGGAAGTTCGCCCAACTCATCGAGAGAATTAGACATCTAGAACTAACATGGAAAATATTTCTAGATGCATTTTGGAAACAGTATGTCCCACACATTACTCAGAGAAAGTTACAAGTGGAATTTATAAGTTTGGTTCCCCTGAACCTATTGATGAGTATGAATTGAGGTTCATATCCCTGGGTAGGTATGACCCCAATACTATGAGCAATGAGAGTTAGAAGGTTTAAAAGTTCATGAAAGGGCTCAGACCATCTATCAAAGCCCGATTAGCCTATGAGATATCACTACCATGACGAGGCAGTGCACGAACCATAGTTGTGCGAATAAGATTACGAGTTATACGCCTCTGAGTTTGAGAAAGGTAATAGGCCTTGTCATATGGCTATTGGAGAATGTTACAGATGTGGTAGGATAGGACTTTTAATGAAGAATTACCCAGAGCTAGGTGAAACTGCCCAATAGAAGGGTAAAGAACCAGAGAAGGCCACAGCCGAAGAGAAAAGGAAACAGGCTATTGGTCAAGGGCGAGTATATGCCTTGGACCAGGACACTATTGACGCTTCATTCATTGTGGTGGAATGTATCATCTTGATTTTGATCTTGAAGCATTTGATTTAATTGATCCTGGTGCCACACATTTATTTATATTGCCTTTATTTGCATCTAAATTGCTAAAGTATGTACAGCCTACACCATTAGGCAAAATGTTACTGATTTTTACCCCAATGAATGATAGTCAAGCAACTGAATATGTGTATAGAGATTATAAGTTGAAAGTGGGGGTAAAAGGATAGGCCAGCCAATCTCATTCAATTGAATATGAATGATTGTGAAGTAATATAGGGATGGATTAGTTGATCATGAACCATGATATTTTAACAGCTACACTAAGACAGAGATGTTTTTAACCCTTGAAAAGTGTACTGTGAGTTTTGACAGGTGATGGAAATGTGTAGTGGCTGTAATTAAAGGAGTAAATGATTGTACTAACAGAATGAATAATGATGAGAAGATTTCATCGCATATGTGGTTGATATGGATAAGGCATATCTAGAGTTGACAGATATTCCAGTGGTTAGGAAGTTACCTGATGTCTTTCCAGATGATCTACCAGGGTTGCCACCAGTTAGAGGAATGGAGTTTATATTGATTTTGTACCCGGTACTGAGCCGATATCCAAACCACTGTATAAAATGGCTTCAGTGGAACTAAAGGGACTAAAGAAGCAATTACATGAGTTATTGGATAAGGGTTTGTCAGACCAAGTGTTTCGCCTTGAAGAGCACTAGTTCTGCTTGTAAAAAAGAAAGATGGAAGCCTCTGACTATGTAATGATTTTTGGCTGGTGAATAAGGCTACCATCAAGATTAAGTATTCCCTTTAATGCATTGATGAGCTATTGGATTAACTTCGGAGAGCACAGATCCTTTTCGAGATTGATTTGAGGTCTGGGTATCATCAATGAAGGATTCACAATGTGGATGTGCCCAAGATAGCTTTCCGTAACTGCTATGTTGTTGATGAACGAGGTATTTAAAACTTACCTGCACCGATTTATTACTGTCTTAATTGATGATACTTGGGTGTATTCAAAGTCTAGGGAAAAACATGAGCAGCACTTAAAAAAAATTGTTTTGTAAACCCTCCGAAAGAAACAGTTGTATGCTAAACTAAGTAAGTGTGACTTATGGTTAGAATAGATATCATTCTAGGTCATATGATATCGAAAGACATGGTGTTTGTGGATCTGTCCAAGATAGAAGCAATGGTTCAGCGAGAACGGCCCAAAACAGTCACAGAGATTAAAACGTTTTCTGAGTTTGGCTAGTTATTACAGACAGTTGTTGAGGGTTTCTTGAAATTAGCTACTCCGTTGACACGTCACATTTGAAAGAAGGTTGCGTTTAAGAGGGGTAACAAAACGTGAAAGGAGTTTTGGTGAATTGAAACATAGACTGACCACTGCAACCTATTCTCACTATACTGAATAGCTCAAGAGGTTTCTCAGTATATACAGATGCCTCAAAATAAGGACTGGGTTGGGTATTAATGTAAATGGGAAGATAGTCATTTATGGATCCAGACGACTCAAGGTGTCACAACCCAAATTTCCTAAAAATCACTACAAATTATTTTTTCGTTTGTTATTTAATTCTTACCTTTCTCTTATCGTGACCATCCTACCAACAATTGGGCTATAATTTGGTGTTAGTCCCCTCTCACCTATTTATCATTCCATTTCCATATTCACATTCACACATCCGGAGTTACTATCATTTGACTTTAACTAAATACATTCACAATGGTTATTACATAATCTTACATCCCCAACATCATATCCGTTTATAGTACTGTGCATTTACATGTTTAGATACAAAACTATACAAATGTGTATACCTGTCTCTCGATGGAACACAGCGGATACCAAAGATACAAGTCCTCAACCGCGCTCAAACTAGTGAAAGTACTCTGTAGAGGAGGAAAATAGGGGGGTGAGCAACCACATGCTCAGTAAGGCAATTATGCAACTAAGTAGATAGCTCTACTATCTACATGCTTATAATGCCATGCCCTTAAATCCATTTCTTTTAATTTAAATCTCACACACAAAGTCATCCATATATCAATGCCGTAGTTTATAAAAACTATTCGTGCATATAGAAATCATGCAACTCATGCATCAATGGCATTTTATGTAAAATCATTATTCACATGAAGTAAATCAGGATCATGCATTATTTCATGCCATGTAAAACAAATCATGAGAGGCAATTCTTTTCATGAATTTGTAATTAAAGCATGGAAAACTCCTCATGCTACTGCATTTTAAATCACTTCATTAAAGCTCAGTATAAAATAACCCCTCCGGATCAATCATCTCATAAATCAATCTCAACCTTATAAAAATTTTCATTATAAAATTTTGTTATAAAATCACCCTTCTTTTACGGTCATATGTCATAAAATCCTCTAAAAAATCTAGCATCATAGTAGAAAATCACATATCAGTGAAAATCACAAAATCGGGGGCCTGACCCCTCCCTCTGGTCTACCTTGGTCTATCGAGACCAAAAGTTATATCATGTGAGACATGTAGGTGACTATATCAGTAACATCGAGGACTATGGCCATATCCTAGCGATCCCTAGCTACACGGTACCTAATATGCGGGGTATCACACCTAAAATGGGAGGTGGGTCAGTCCTGCCACCAGAACAACATATATACCAAGATTGTGAGGGCAAGGCTTACAGCCTAGTGGCTAATGCCACTCCACTCCAACAATCCCCATAGTACAGCGTACTCCGCGTGACATACATGGTACAACGTACTCCGTCAACCCAAATCATAGTCAAGGGGTGCCTGTCATAGCTCTTATCCACCCAACCTATGTCTCAGTATGTACGTGTGGGCATATCATCTCACTGTGACACACAGTCTATAGGAGGCTCCAACACGACTATATGCATGTCATATAAATTCCTGTGCAAGCAAAGCTCCAGCATGACTCCATGCATATTCATGATATCTGAAAACCTCGTGCGAACAAAGCTCTATCACAGTTTTATAAAAATCAGTAAAATCTGCATACAAGCAGCATTCCAGTACGACTTTAAAAGAGTTATAAATCCATATAAAATCATGTGGGAGCAAGCTCCGGCACAGTTTATACATAAAATCCATCAAAGCCTCGTGCGAGCAATGCTCCAGCATGGTATCATGCATAAATCATTCAAAACTTTGTGTGAGAAATGCTCCAGTACGAATGAGTGCTCAAGTAAATCAAAACTTCATGCGAGTAACACTCCAGCACGGTTTCATGCATAAAGAAATCAAATCTCATGCGAGTTACACTCCAGCACGGCTTTTATGCAATTCAATAGATTAAATCACATATGAGCAAGGCTCTAGTATAGCATTTATGCAATTATCATATCAAAACAGGATGCGAGCTAAGCTCCAGCACCTCTCATGTATGTCAAATCATTAAAACTAGTGCGAGCAATTGCTCTAGCACCTTTTATGCACATGATGTCACACAAATCGGTGCGAGCAACCGCTCCAGCACCTTTTATGCACACTCACAAACTCAGATATAGTGCAAGGAAATTCTCCAACACCATCTGTTTCCATATAAACTTGATAGTTGGCCTATTTTCCAAAGATATTTCATTTAAATCTAAATAACACTTACGTAGTGTTATCTTGTGAAATTTATGCAAAGACTGGCCAATCTACCAGTTTGCTTTGCTAAAAAGTCACGAAAATTCCTCAAATCATGCATTTCATGCATGTCATACTTTCACCATCCTTAGGTGAATTTCCTTTAATAGGGGTAAAATAGTCTTTTACCTATCCCAAGTCTTTAAAATTTTTAATCCATTTCTAAGACCTTTATACATTTTCAGTGTATACAAAAGCTATTAAATATACGCATACCTACCTCTAGCTACTCACAAAATTCCCTTACCTCATTTTTTTGTACAGTCTGACATTTCCACTAATGTCTCATCACGCAGTCTGATTTGCTCCCAATCCAATCTCTGAAACCGCGTATAAATATTCATCAAGTAAAATACAATATAATTAATTATATTTCATATTTTTTGGGCTTAATTTAAATCATTGACCTCGTTTACCCATATTGGGTCCAATTGTATCGTAATAAGCCTTAACCGGCTTTAAGCTCGTTTTTCACTTACTATTCACATTATCGAGGCGTATTGGGCTCATTAGGCCCATCAGTATTTATTGGGCCTCGTTCTAAACTCTCGGATAGCTCAATTAATTATTTAGGACAATTTATATCAACTTCCAGAATTTAATTCATTGTATACAGAATTAATCCGTAATTTATGCAGTAAAATTCTAACATGCATAACTATGCAAATTATCGTAAAATAAGGGTTACTTACCCGAGATTTCATGATAGTACACAAATCGAGGTTGACTCGACCTCTCGTTTGACGCCAATTGTCGAGCTACACAATTACATATTTTTTTGGGTAAATTTTCAGTCAACTATTAATCAAATTAAATATTTTGAAATTTAAATCGGTCAATTTCGACCGCTTACCGACTTACCTGTAGCTCGATCGTATCACTGAAAATTTTCTCCCATTTTTCTTCTTTTTTCTTTTCCTTTTTTCTTTTTCTTTCTTTTTCTTTCTTTTTCTTCTTTTTTGGCTGAACCGGTTCGGTCCGATTTAGCCCGATTCAGACAGGTTTAGTTCAGCCGATTCAGTCCGGTTTAGTTTTCTCCTTCGCTGTTAGGAACATCGTCGGTCAGTTCTTTGTCGACTTCCATCTCCAGTAGATCTGCAGGGTCGTCAGGTGCATGGATCTGGTGTCGGTTTCACCAAAACTAGCCGAAAAGTGGTCAGTCCGGCCTCTTCTCCCTTCAGCGTTGGTGTCGTTTCCTTTCTGTCCTTGTTGACGGCTTTGCCGGCCATTCCACTGGCCGAGTCAACTACCGATTGGTCGATCTTCTTTTCAGGATCCTTCGACTGGTGGTGGTCGGGGCTAATCGGTGCTGGTGACTGTCGAATCTCCTTTTCCTCTCTCGATTTCTCTCTTTCTCTCTCTCGATCGTCGATCGCTGCTTCCTTCGGCCTTTACCAACGCCCATGATGGCTCGATTGTCTCTCCCTTCAGCCACTCGCCTGGATCTCCTCGTCGGTGGCCTTCGTCGGTGATGCAGAAGGGAGCGGCTGGGTCTCCCTCGGTCTTCTGTTTCCTTTGTTTCTTTGCAGAATCGTGATTTCGCGATTCTGCTCCTTTTTTTCTTTTTTTATTTATTATTTTATTTAATTTAAAATACATTAAAAATCCAAAAATATCTTCTAAAAATATCATTTTATTCATTTAATCAATAAATGAATTTATCTGTCTTATTTTATCTGTTCGGTATATTTTTCAAATATTTTCGGGATAATTTCTCGACGTGAAAATTTTGATTAATTCTGATAAATTCATATCTTGATCAATTTAACCTGAAATTTAATTATTGCTCCCTTATTGATCAAGATTCCCTGAATCCATGTTTACAATGTCAATTTCTTATCGAATTGACACCGAATTTTAGGTCTTTTGACTGTTTTACCCTTCAACGTGTGCAAGACCAAACCAATCCAACTTCCCTTCATGAACCCTTTCTCATTTCATGTTTTAAATCCTTATCTTCAATCTGAATGGTCTGAATCCCATTCGTTTAAAATGGGGTCAGTTCAATACTTCATTTAATCTTTAAATGCATTTAGGAATTTTTACTCATTCCATTTGCATTTTTCATTCACGTAAAACTCTTCTTATGAGTCAATTTGCATAAAACCATGTTTACATCATATGAATCATAAGGAAATACGATAAAAATCAGGTCTTACATAATCTTCCCCATTTAAGAAATTTGGTCCTCCAAATTAGAACCAAGTCAAATCGATCCGTAATCAACTTCGGGTACATCTATCACATCATACTCTTTAATTCTAATGTAATTTTTTTTTCCGAAGTGTAATACCACCAACGGACTTGACTAGGGAGATCATCTTAAACCTTAACACCTTCTCCTTCCATCTAATACCCGAATCGATTTTTCAACATATGTTATACTTTCATTGAGCTCCAACAGCTCATATCCGATCACATATGCTGGGTCCGGATGGTATTTTTGAAGCATCAAAAGATGGGACACATTGTGGATGCTTGCTAATTTAGGTGGTAACACCAACCTACATGCCTTATCCCCCACTTAGTCCAATATCTCAAAGGATTCAATCAATGAAACTCAATTTTCCTTCTTTCCAAATCTCGTTATGCCCTTAGGACAAGTAACTTCCAATAATATTAATTCACCCTCGGTGAATTCCAATGGTTTTTTGTCTCTTGTCAGCATAGTTTTTCTGTCTGCTCTGAGGTGTTCTTAATCTCTCATAATCAACAAAACACCCTCAAAGACTTATTATACCGAATCAGGAGCAATTTTCTATCTGTCACCCACTTCTTCCTATCCAAGTTAGGGAACAACCCCTAAAGCCATACCATATCTCATAAAATGTTATCCCACTACTCAAGTAACAATTGTCATTATTGGCAAATTTGATTAAATGGAAGCAAGAAATTTTTTGGGAAGAGATCGAGGATTGAGGAGATCCGGGAGAGGACAGTTAATCCTCCATGTATCCGGCCATAGCTTCAGGTAAGGGAATTATGATTGGATAGCCACGACCTACTACAGAGTAGTGCAGCAAGTGTGGTAGGTACCATGGTACTCGACCATGCTATGGAGCTCCTGCAGTATGCTTCAGATGTGGGAAACTAGGGCACATAATTCAGGATTGCCTAGAGATGACAGAGAGAGTCCCACATAAGGGCAAGGAGCCAGAGAGAGCTCCAGTTAGCACAACTGCTCTGAGGAGGAGGGCTACAGTTGAGGAAAAGGGCAAGCAAGCACTGGGTGTGAGCAGAGACGAGTGCATGCACTGGATCAGGACACTGCGGATCAGTCTTTAGATGTGGTTAAAGGTACCATCCAAATATTTTATTTAGAAGCATTTGTATTGTTTGATCCTGGTGCCACGCATTCCTTTATATCTCCATCTTTTGCATCTAAATTGTTGAAGCATGTAAAACCCACACTACTAGATAAGATGTTGATGATATCTACCCCTATAAATGATAGGCAGTTAACTGAGCATGTATATAAAAATTGTAAGATGATGATAGGAGGTAAAGAAATGACAGCCGATTTAATTTTATTAAATATGAGTGATTTTGATGTAATCCAAGGGATGAATTGGTTGGCTGTAAACCATGTTGTTATGGATTGTCGTCCTAGAACACTGATTTTTTTAGAGATGGATAACCTTGTTGTAAGTTTTGTGAAATGAAATGAAAGACATGTTTACTATGAATAAGAAGAGTATGATCTTAATACATGATATTCGAGAGATGAATTTGTTTATCAATTATGTAAGTTATTGTGATGATTTGTGTTACTAATGTTGAAAGGATAATGTGAAGAGTTCATTGCTTATGTGAATGAGACAGATAAGGCACGTTCGAAGTTGATAGACATCCTAGTGGTCAGGGAATTTCTAGATGTCTTTCCAAATGAATTACCAGGGTTACCTCCAGATAGAGAAATGGAATTTGGTATAGATTTGGCACCTGGTACAGAGTCGTTATCCAAGCCACCATACAGAATGGCTCAAGTTGAGTTGGAAGAATTAAGGAAACAGTTGCAAGATTTACTGGAGAAGAGGTTTATTAGGCCGAGTGTCTCACCTTAGGGAGCACCGGTTCTGTTTGTAAGGAAAAAGAATGGAAACCTCCGACTATGTATAGATTATCGATTGTTGAATAAGGCCACCATCAAGAATAAGTACCCCTTCCACGCATCGATGACTTATTGGATCAGCTTAAGGGAGCATAGGTCTTCTCTAAGATAGATCTGAGATCTGGGTACCATCAGTTGAAGATACGGAGTGGAGATGTACCTAAGACAGCTTTTCGCACCCGGTATGGACATTATGAGTTTATGGTTATGCCATTCTGGTTGACAAATGCTCTCGCAGCTTTTATGTCGTTGATGAATGAGGTGTTTCACTAGTATTTAGATCGATTTGTTATTATGTTTATTAATGATATACTGGTGTACTCGAGATCTATAGAGGAGCATGAACAGCATTTAAGGATAGTTCTACAAACCCACCGAGAGAAGAAGTTGTACGCTAAACTCAGTAAGTGCAACTTTTGGTTGGAACAGAGCTCTTTTTTGGGTCACATAGAATCGAAGGATGGGGTGTCAATGGATCCATCAAAGATTAAGGCAGTGATATAGTGGCAAAGACCCCAGACAGTGATAGAGATCAGAGGTTTCCTAGGTTTAGCTGGGCATTATTGACGGTTTATGGAGGGATTCTCGAGACTAGCTGCTCCGTTGACGCGTTTCATGAGGAAGAATATGGAGTTTATGTGGGACGAGAGATGTGAGGAAAGTTTTTAGGAGTTGAAGCGTCATTTGGCTACAGCTCCAACTCACCATTCCTACCAACTCAGGAGGTTTCTCGGTGTATACGGATGCATCACACCAAGGACTGGGCTGTGTATTGATGCAGGATGTGAAAGTAGTGGCCTATGGATCAAGACAGTTGAAGGATCATGAGAGGAATTACCCGACCCATGATTTAGAGTTGACAACCATAGTGTTTACATTGAAAATATGGCGCCACTATCTCTATGGTGAGAGATTTCAGGTTTACACTGATCATAAGAGCCTTAAGTACCTGCTCTCCCGAAAAGAGTTAAACATGAGATAGAGGAGATGGCTCGAGCTTTTAAAGGATTGTGATTGTGAGATCCTATACTACTCGTATAAAGCGAATATAGTGGCTGATGCATTGAGTAGAAAGCATCTCGGGTTAGTGTCATTTATGATGATTAAGGAACACAAGTTGTTGGAACTGTTCATGAACCTCAGTTTGGATATGACCCTGCTTGATGCTGATAGTGGCCTTATAATAGCTAGCCTGCAGTTGGAATCGGATCTGGTAGATCAAATCTGGTAGGCTCAATGGATTAATCAGTCGTGCAGTGATATAGTCAGGCAGATATAGACGGGTACATAGACTGATTTTGAATTAAGTTCATGTGGATTGTTGAGGTTCAGAAGCATGATATGTGTTCTCGATGATCCAAAGATCAGGAAGTTCATCTTGACAGAGGCTCATTGATCGGGGTGTACAATACATCCAGGGAGTACTAAGATGTATCAAAACCTTCGAAAAGTTTATTGGTGGTCTGGGATAAAGAAAGACATTGATGAATATGTCGCTAAGTGTCTTGTTTGTCAGCAGGTGAAGGAAGACATCAGAAACCTGCAGGATTATTGCAGGCTCTACCAATACCAACATGGAAGTGGGAGCATGTCACCATGGATTTTGTGATGGGATTACCGAGGACCCGCAGAGGTCATGATGCCATATGGGTGATGTGGATCATTGATAAAATCAGCCTATTTTCTAGCTATGAGAGGTACTGATACTCTAAGCCATTTAGCGAATCTGTATGTGCGCGAGATAGTGAGGCTATATGGAATTCCAGTGAACGTTATTTCTGATAGGGATGCCCACTTCACTTCCTATTTTTAGGAACGTTTTTAGGAAGCGATGGGGACCCAATTGAGTTTTAGCACCGCATTTCATCCTCAGACAGATGGTTAGTCAGAAAGGACTATACAGACCCTGGAGGATATGTTAAGAGCATGTGCATTGGATTTTGGAGGATCCTGGGATGATCATTTGCCACTCGCAGAGTTCGCCTATAATAACAGTTTCCATGCGAGTATCGGGATAGCACCATTTGAGGCATTGTATGGGCGTAGATGCTATTCCACTATTAGATGGGAAAAGGTTGGTGACAGACAAATCTTTGCTCCTGACTTAGTTAGACAAGCCTCTGATGATGTCTAGTTGATTTGTGAGAGGCTACGGATAGCTCAAAGCAGACAAAAGAGTTATGCTGACAGGAGACGGAGACCACTAGAGTTTAATGTGGGTGAGCCAGTGTTTTTAAAGGTTTCTCCCTCGAAGGGGATTATAAGATTCAGGAAGAAAGGAAAGTTGAGCTCTCGATATATAGGGCAATTTGAGATACTTGATAAAAAGGGAGATAAGGCATACAGGCTAGCCTTACCATTTGAGCTAGCGAATGTACATAACGTCTTCCACGTATCTATGTTCAGGAAATATCACCTGGACCTGGCGCATGTGATAAGGTACGAGCCTTTGGAACTCGATGAAAGCATGACGTACATTGAGAAATCGGTTTGGATATTGGATAGAAAAGAGAAAGTGTTGAGGACAAAGATAATTCCCTTAGTGAAAGTTCTTTGGCAACATCACATGGTGGAAGAGGCCACATGGGAATTGGAGAGTTTGATGTGGGAGAGGTATCTTGAGTTATTCATAGAATGATTGGTTTCAATTTGGAGGACCAAATTTTCTAAGTGGGGTAGAATATGAGACCCCATATATGTATAACCTTGTATATATGCAAATGGGATTATAATATGGATGATTTTGGATCATGTAATTATGAATTCATAAGTATGGTGATGTACTTGTAATAAGAATTTGTTATGTATGTACAAGTTGCGTTGTGTATGAATATGATGAAATGGACTTTTGTATGCAATAAATGTGAGTGGAATGGAATATGAGTAGTGTGGTAAAATGGACTGAAGTTGCATAAGTGGTATAATCTTTGTGCTTCTATTTAGTTATGTAATGTATACCTTTGGTTATACAATGAAAGTCACATAAGTTTTAATAAGTATAAAGTATGAAGGAATGTCATTTTCATGTCTTAAATGTGAATTGATGAGAAAATGACTACTGCAGCAAATTAAGGATGTTTGAGTGTGAGTTCTGCAAAAAAAGTGCATCAAAATCTAGAAAACATGAATGCCAGATCAATCTCATAGGATGAGAGATCGATTTGGAAGAACCAAAATACTCTTATTTGAGCAATAGAAACAGGGCAGATCGATCTCTAATGGGGCCAGATCGATCTGTCAAACATTCTATACTGAATGGATTGATTTTTAGTGCAAGCAGACTGATTTCCTTAGCTCTCAGGTTGGAGCAGATCGATCCCCTCCCTAGCCAGATCGATCTCTGTAACTCTCTGCTTGAGACAGATCGATCTTAAGCTTTTGACAGATTGATCTCATGCCTTCAAATGTCGAGAAAATAAGGAATTTAAGAGGACCAGATCGATCTCAAGCCCTTGATAGATCGATCTCATCAAGCAATTCGATAAATATGAGCAATGAAATCTGCAAATCACGGGAACCACCATTTTCTTCCATCTTTCAATCCAAAAACCTAGTTTTCTCTCTCTAAATTAGCCCATTTTCATAAAGATTTGAGGGAACGCTATTAGACACAAAGTTGTTCACATCAAGGAGAAGAACAACATAGCTTGGAGGCATTTCTCCATTTGTAGGATTTAAGGAACAAGGGGCATTTCCATTTGGAGCAAGGAAGAAATCCAAAGAGGTGAGATCTGGAGCACCAATCCAAGTACATTTGTTTAGTTATTGATTATGAAATTGATTTGGTGTGCATATTAATGATAGAACTACCTTGAATGTCATGAAACAATTATAACCTAGAAATGGGTTAGTGTGAGAAAGTGAAATGTAGAGGTATTAATGATGAAAGGGATATTTTAAGGTGATAATGGTGTTGTGGGTATGAATTTAAGATGGTGTTATGGAATGAATTGTGAGGCTTACCAAAAAAGAGTAAAATGAGTATTAAGGCAATGGGTAAAATGCATAAATGAATGAGAGAGTAAGGGTAGAGCATTTCACATCAAGTCCTAAACAAGTAACTGAGTTACTAGATAAGTTAGGTTAGAAAGGCTTAATGATGGCCAAATGTAAAAATGGGCCAAACATTAATGAAATAGACTCAATGAAATATATTAACTAGTGATAGTAAAAATGTGAGTTAGCAACATTAACTCAAGTGATTAGTGAATGATTACAGCTTCCGAGGATACACTCGGAGCAAGTTGAGCTGAAGCGCGAGAAGCTAAGAGGAAGAGAGTCACACCCCGAGTAAATCGAAGTAAGGGAATTGTGTGGACTTTTAGAGATATCTATACGTAATTTGGACGCTTAATGTTTTCTAGAGTGCGTGTAGTAATAGGAAATGAATTAGGTGTTTGAAGGGCAAGAGCTAGGTTTTGATGAAATGCACATGAAAATAAAAGCATGATGCTTTGAAAACCTTGTTTTATTGCTTTTTAGCTAGTGTTTGGTAGGTCGGCTAACATTTGAAATGATTCACATAAGAAATAACTTGATTTAGTTTTATAACCATGGTTTGCAAACAATTGAGCCACCTCCATGGTTTTCGTGAGAATGAAAGCTTGCTAGAGTATGACTCGCAGGAGATTGATGTGTTCTTACACGCATGAGTGCTGGAGCTTAGCTCGTACTAGTTTTCACATGGATTTCTATGATGTTGTGCTAGAGTTGAGCTCGCATAAACTTTATACTGGTTTTGGCATGGTGCTGGAGCATAGCTCGTATTAGATGCCCATCATACTTGTTGTCGTACTTGAGATTACTTGCACTTGATATTATGACATGATTGATCGATGTGCTAGGAGCTTCGGGTAGACTAGGTGTCGCACCGATTAAATAGGCTCGCACATGCATTTTGAGATGTGGCATGATATGATGTGTTGATATGGGTCCACAGAGTATGTTGTACCGTGCAGGTAGCATGGAGTACGTTGTTTTGAGTTGAGATTGTGATATGCCGTCTTCGGACGATGTTTAGATCTGCTATGGACCGACAGGTTGGACGTGACCCACCTCCCATGTGGAAGCAGATAGTGGTGATACCCAACACACCTGATCAGTGTATCCTGGGATCATAAGATATGGCCATAGTCCTAGAGGAGATTTCCCTTATTATATTACCTATCTCGCATGTCTTTATTTTATGAATAAATCCATGTTTGAAATGTTTTGTGGATCAGGACAGTCCAAGAGAGGGGCTGATGTCCTGACAAGTGTTGATTTTGTTGAGATGAGAAAGTTGATAATGGCTTTTAAAGTGCACGTATGCATGATGAGATTTCCATGCCTTACTATGAGATATGCATGATGAGTTTTCCATGCCTTGAATTTAAATTGTGCACTGAATTAAATAGCACGATTTGCTTTACATGCCATTAACATAAGCACATGAACTAATGCTTTTGAGGTGTGAATAAGATCTTGTATGGTTTTTAAGCATGGCATCATGATCACATAGATAGTGCAGTATCTACCTGTTCGCATGACTGCCTTACTGAGCGTGTTGTTTGCTCACCCCCTTTATTTTTCCCTCTCTATAAAGCATTAAGTATAAACTGAGGGTGATTGGAGGTTTCCCTTTTGATATCTGTTGTATCCCATTGCGTAAGGTATACACAACGATGTAATTTTGTATCTAAACTTTCTATAGCATATTAGCATTTTGTATGTAACCACTAGGGATGTAAAGCAATGTAAACACATGTAAACAACAACTTTGATTTATTTATACAAGTGTTTACTTCTAAATTATAATGCAAATTAAATTGTTATGGTTGGATAAGGTAGACATTGACACACAACCCAACTATTGAGAGGGTAGCTGATCACGATAAAGGTAAGGTAAGGACGAAAAATAAATAATGTATGAAAAACGAAAAAAATTTGATGATTTTTGGTAAGTTAAGGGTCGTGACAAATTCAGCCCACACTTGGTATACCTAAATGGGTTTTAAAATTTTCAATTTTGGCCCATTAGGTTTTACCCATTTAATTTAATTTGGATTTCAATTAAATAAATTTTATGGGGTGAATATCGAGTGTTTTAACCAAAAATATTTTTTCCCCACTTTTTAACCTTACTTAGGTTAAATTTTAACCATGGTTAGTCAACTATGGTCAAAGCCCAATTTTCTTAACTATCATTGACCACATTTGTCTTTTTCTCAAAATTTCAAAAGTGTCGTATTCTATGGTTTACACTCTCGTCTTTACGTTTTGGCCATTTTCGGGAGGCAAATATATCAAATACAACTCAAATGGACCATTTCAGACTCGTTTAGCCCCTTTTTGGTGTTTACTCTACTTCAATGTGTTCGAGACCAAATCAAACCGGCTTCCCTTTATAAGCTCTCTATATTTTCACATTATATGTTCTTATATTCAGTCAGAATGATTTAGATCCACTCAGTTTAGCCTGTGGCTCTTATAGCCCTTATTTGACCTTTACGTAGCTTATGTGTGTTTAAACATTTTACTTACACTTTCATTCAAGTAAATACTCTTCTTATGATTCAACTAACATAATGTAATGTTTGTACATATATGAATCATAAGGAATAAGCTACATAAAAATCTAGGTCATATAATCCTCCCCAACTTAAAGAATTTGGTCCTCCAAATTAGAACCAAGTCAGTCATCAAATAGCTGGGGGTGCTTCTCACGCATCAGGCTCTCTAACTCCCAAGTAGCCTCCACTAAAGTGTGATGCTGCCAGAGAACCTTCACTAAAATGATAGTCTTCAATCTCAACACTTTCTCCTTCCTATCCAGTATCTGAGTTGACTTCTCTACATATGACATGTCCTCTCGGAGCTCTAAAGGCTCATACTGAATTACATGTATCGGATCCGAATGATACTTCTGAAGCATCGAAATGTAAAAGACGTTATGGATGCCTGATAAGTCTAGTGGCAAAGGCAACCTATAAGCCTTATCTCTCACTCAATCCAGTATCTCAAAAGGTCCAATGTAGCGAAGACTCAGCTTACCTCTCTTCCCAAATCTCGTTGTACCCTTGGAAGGAGAAACCTTCAGGAACACTGACTCGCCAACAGTAAACTCTAGTGACCTCCGTCTCTGGTCAGCATAACTCGTTTGTCTGCTATGAGCTATTAACAATCTATCACGTATCAACCGAACATCCTCAAAGGCTTTCATGACTAAATCAGGAGCAAAAATCTTTCGGTCACCCACTTCTTCCCATCCAATAGGGGAAAGACATCTACGGCCATGCAAAGCCTCCTACAGTGCCAACTCAATACTCGAATGATAACTGTTGTTGTAGGTGAATTCGGCTAGTGGCAAATTATCATCCTATGAGCCTTTAAAATCCAGCATACACGCTCTTAACATGTCCTTCAGAGTCTATATAGTCCTCTCTGACTGACCATCTGTCTGAGGATGGAAAGCGGTGCTCAAACTCAACTGGGTTCCCATAACTTCCTGAAAATGTTTCAAAAAATGGGAAGTGATGCAGGAATCCCTGTCTAAAACAATGCTCACTGGAACACAATGTAACATCACTACCTCGGGTACATACAACTCTGCTAATGAACTTAGAGTATCAGTAGCTCTCATAGCTAGGAAGTGGGCTGACTTCATCAGTCTGTTTTCGATCACTTATATCGCATCCTCAGTCCTTCGGGTCCTCGGTAAACCTATCACAAAATCCATGGTGATATGCTCCCATTTCCACGTCGGTATAGGTAGAGGCTGTAATGACCCTGCAGGCTTTTGATGCTCTACCTTCACCTGCTGACAAACGAGACATCTTACCACAAACTCTGCCATATCCTTCTTCATCCTTGACTACTAATACACTTTTCAGAGGATTTGATACATCTTGTTACTACTCGATGTAACGTGTACCTCGAAGAATGAGCTTCTGACAAAATCAGTCTCTTGAGCTCTGGGTCCTTGAGAACACACACCCTGTTTTGACACATCGCGTCCTAGTTACCTAGACGTGTAAACCGCAAGTGCATGAGTCATGCAAGTAATAACGGGAATGGAGTCCCAGATTATCGTCCCACAGAGAATACAGTTAGCCTAACTAAGTACCAGTTAATTTTACCCTAAGTATATCCTAGCAATTTATGAATAGTAAGATGGTGATCTACAAGGTTTAAATTGAAAATACTATAAAACAATAAAAATATTGAAAATTATAAATAAATAAATAAAATAGAGCAAAAATTACTGACAGAGTTCCAAGCAAGTGAAAGCGATAATCTGCAAAAGAAAAAAATTGAAACTAGAAATAATTAAGATAAATGGATTAAAGTTACAAATAAGAAATTAAGGAAATTAAAACATAGAAAATCCTAATATGAAAATTAAATTTGCATGTGTTTAATCAAATTAATTAACAAAAATAAAAATGCAAAGTAAACTAATCCTAAGGTTTAAAAAATAAAAATAAAAATTCTAAAAATTTCTAAATCTAACTTTTAAACCTAAATGCTTAAATTGGTAACCGAAATTATATCAAGCTATGATTAATTACTAACTTAATAAAATGCTTAAAATAAAAATAAAATCTACTCTAATTAATGCATTAAATCCTAAATATATACATGAAAAAAATCTACTCTAAGTAATGCTTGAGAAATAATTTAAATCCTAAATATATGCAAGAAAATAATTAAAATTAATTACTAAATCTGATGGTCTTAAATATATGTAATTTAATTAGACTATATTATCTAAACTAAGTAAAGACTGCACTAAATTAAAATAAAACTAACTACTAACAATAATAAAGTTTTAATCTATTGCTAACAATACTTCAAAATAAAATATAAACATAAAAAAACAACACCATGCAATACTATTGGCTCCACACATCTGCTCTACCAAGCACCAAATTGCAACTACTTTCTCTGCTGTACCGTCTCTTGCTTCAGTCACGCCACCATGCCATCCAGCACCTGTCCTTGCTGTTGCTAGCATCCATTCAACCTGCAGCAGCCTCCTACTTCTCACTAGCAGCAGCCAATACGTATAGCAGGCTGCTACCATACTCTGCAGTACATAACATACCAGAGAATGTCACTTAAGGGTAGCAATAGCAATTCAGCAATTCCAACTGCTGCCTCAGTCACCACGTTCTGCGGCTGCTCAACACAGATCAACCCTTCAGCATTGCAATCGTGGGTTGCAAGCTACACCAAGAACAAAGGCATTCCACGCTTCTGGTCCAGCAAATGCAGTCACAACAATGAACCTAAAGACAGAGATAAACCAAACTAGAAATGGAAAAACACGTTTGAACAAGAAAACATTGCAGACGTAAAAAACAAAAATGCATAAACCTTGCTAAATGAAAAGAAACGAAATTTACAGAGATATTTGATGTTGCCTACCTGACAGCAACAAGAATATACCTTTCACGTAGTCTGATTGCACTAACGACAAAAGGGTGACGTCGATGGAATTTGTTCCACGGGTTCTTCGTATATCCTGCAAAAACAACAGGAATCAGAGGGGGCAGGGATTTGTCCCTGCACGCGCACTCCGATGATTAAGTAAGTAATCGGAGTTGTGAATGTATGAAGAAGAGAATGTATTGCTTAAATCAGAGAGTTTAAGGCTTTTCCCTTCTTTTTGGTTCTTTTGTTTCGGATCCCTTTTTCAGAGAGCTCACCAGTGTATTTATAGGTTTCTTCAAGTCGGTTCGAGCTGAGGCCCAGCCGCGTGTCTGGGCCGTGACAGAGTCATATAGCACTCTGTCGCGCTTCAAGTAAAGCAGCTTGCGGGAGACCTCTACCGCGGGCAGTGTAGGAGAACTATGTCGCAGGCTGTGCGAGAGACCTTTACCACAGTCTGTGCGGGAGACCTCTACCGCAGTCTGTGCGAGAGACTATGCCGCAGGCTGTGCAGGAGACCTCTATCGCGGGCTATGCAGGAGACCTAGGTCGCAGGCTGTGCGAGAGGCCTCTACCGCGGGCTGTACGGGTGACCTATGACGGGGTGCAATGCGGGAGACCAATGTCGAGATATGGGCGATAGAGGTCTGTCGCGCCTGCTGTGCGGCACATCACAAGGCGACAGACTCCTATCGCATCGAACACTCTGTCGCACTGTTAGGAACTGTGCCAGTGGCCGCTCTGTCGCCAAATCTGCCACGTGGCTCGTTCTTGGTTTGACACGTGGTAGGGGAATAGTTGCACACGTGGATTCTAGTGACACGACCACCATCAATTGCTCCCCACTCTTTGGTAGGAATCTTTCCTGCGAAAGAGTATCTGGGTCTGGACTTTTCTCGGGTCGGGTCGGATCTTCGCGCGTGTGTCGACGCAGGCGAGCCGCTATATATACTGGGCCCCTGCTGTCCTTGTCGCTATTGAGTTCTCCCCAAAAAGACACTCAGCCGCGATTTTCTCTGGACACTCTCTCGTAACTCTGCCGCAACTCCACCGTACTCTGCCGCAACTCTGTCGTGTACACATCACTGTGTCGCAACACTACCGCAGCTTCTTCATACTCTGTTGCCAGTTCCTCCTTTTCTTCATTTTAGGTAATTTCATAGTCCGTAGTCCCACTCTTTTGATTTACGGACTCCTAAAATGGTTGGCCATGGTGTAGAAAAACAAATTGATCTAGGCGTTAAGTCGACTTTAAAGGAAGTCGACGTCCAAGACCTAGAATCCCGATTTCCTTTACCCGAGGGATACTTTTATAGGCTTCCAACCCCTCAAGAGAGCGACATACGTCGTGTGTCCGACGGGGCTATCATTTTTAGGGCAGCTTTGGAGTTAGGACTCCGCTTCCCATTGTTCGACTTCGGGGCTTCCTTCCTTAGGACGCACAGGGTATCCCCGGGATAACTGCATCCTCATGCATGGATGCAATTGGTAGCATTCACCGTGCACTGCCATTTAAGGGGCGTCCCTCCATCCCTTCCTCTTTTAGAAGTATTCTTTAGGCTTCGAGGGAGCCCCGGCTTAGTGCCTTACTCGCTTCAGCGGGTGTACCAGCCCGGTTTTGAGAACAGGTTGTTCGAGAAACCTGCTAACAAGCTTCATGGTTTCGAGACAGAATGGCTGGTCGTGGAAGTGCCCAAGGGCCTATATTTCCCCACTCGTTGGGAGAATAGGCGTGAAATCCCCAAGGGTCCCCGAGTTGCCACACTTAGGGAGCAGTTGTCTTCTGACGTCAACAAACTGCTAGTCCCTCATCCCCTTAGCCTTGACACCCTTATATCAAATGAAAATTTGATATTAGCTGGCTGGGGTGTGGGTCCGGTCCCTGTTGCCAGACCCTCTGTTCCTTCGTCAGATCCTCTGCCTTCGGTTTCCCCCGAGTTAAATCCTGAAGCACCTAGGCCACAAGAGGATATAGGGAGCACCAACGTAGAATCAAGTTCTGGCAGCGAACCCTTAGCCGATCTGACTGGTTGGGAAGGGTTCGGCTCCACTTTCATGGTGCTCCCGGATGACGACGCGATAAATATCGAGTCCCTTCAGGAGCATTTAGACTCTCCTGAAGGTAACCTTTCATTGTTTCCCGTTGCTTATCGTTTCTGATCAATTTTTTACCATTAATGTATTTTCTTTCTTTTTTGCAGATATGAGTCATTTCCGACGATCGTTGGGTCGCCAGGTCTCTGAGGCTGGTCCTTCCAGCGCTCCTACCAGGAAGAGGCATCGTTTGGCCGACGATGTCCCAAGTGAGGCACCGGTCCCCTCTCAGCCACCTCGTGCTCGGACCCCTCCTGTTTCTAGGCAGGCGATGCCTCCCCCTCCTTCGGAGCAGAGGGATCTCTCTCTGGATAGGGGGAGAGTTGCCTCATCTTCACAGGGGGCTTCCGGGTCATCCGGGCTATCATGCTCCGAGGAGCATGCGGAATGCAATATCATTCTGTCGTAGCAGAAGAATCGAAAGCGCTTATACATCGAAGGTTCGATGGGAAGCAGGTCAATACTGCCGAGGATAGGCCCTGCTGACGAGAGGTCCTACCCCGTGGACGGGGGGTTTATTATGAGAGGGGCCGAATTTC
Organism: Firmiana major; assembly: GCA_033439115.1. Lineage (NCBI taxonomy): Eukaryota > Viridiplantae > Streptophyta > Magnoliopsida > Malvales > Malvaceae > Firmiana > Firmiana major. The sequence continues at coordinate 38,679,494 of CM065902.1, forward strand.
GAGTTTACCCCGGGGTCTACGACAACGATACTTTGGACATTCCCGGGGTGGCTTCCCGAATTAGTTGGTCTTCTATCCTTCCTCGGGACGAGGCGAGGATATTTCGGAATTACCCGGAGGGGGAGGACTTAGCCGACATGGAGGCATTGAGGGTAATTTCATACTCCTCTTCATTTGACTCCTTTTTGCCACATTCTTTGAATCTAACTTTTTGCATTTCTTTGCAGCTGGCTCAACGAACTGTGGCCAACAATGCCCAGCACTGGGCTTATCGGGAGCGTGTCGATAGGGAAATCCGGGAGTTAAAGGACCAAGTTATGGAGTTACAGAACACCGTCAACAACTTGTCCAAAATTGCAGATTTAATTCGAAGCTTGGAGGAGCAGCTCACAAAGGTTCATCAGGACCTGAATCATGCAAAGGGGGATCTCACTGTGGAGACGGCCTAGTCTAGCAAATTTCAAGAGGATCTGCAGGAGGCCCGTTCTGAGCTAGACCGTATACAATCCAACTACGGGTCTCTGCTTACTCGGAATCAGGAGCTCGAGCAGCGCGTTGCCGAGTTGGAAAGTCAGGCAGCTCCTACGCTGACCCAAGTGGAGATCAATAGCATACGGGCCGAGGCTGTGAAGGAGTACCGCCTTTCCAAGGATTGCTTGAGGCGGAAGGAGGATTTCTCAAACCCCTATGTGAAGTACGGGTTCTATATGGCCCGGTCATGGTTAGAAGCGCATAGGGAAGGAGAGGAATTCCCTGAGCTCCAGTACACCAACGAGGCGATGCTATTTGAGGCCCCCGACTGGACTAAATATGAGCCTGAAGTCGAACCTGCAGACGAGTTATTCAAGAGGACCGCCCAAGATGACCTCGCCAACCTCACTGGTCCTTGGGAGCCCATGGATTTGGACGGTGCTCCCGAGCCTATCGAGGCTCTTATTGATTTAGACGGCAAGGAGGGTCAGCAGTCCTTAGGAAGTGATGGTCCGTCTGCAGCTGATCCCCAGTTTCCTCCCGAAGAGTAGATAGCTATTTTTGTTTTTTGTATTTCTTTTCAAGTACTTCGTTGTTTTTTATTTTAACTTTGTACTTTTGTTGAATGTAATCGTAAAGATCTGTTAAAGATCTGTTTGTAATGACTTTTGAATGAAATGAAATTGAGATTTTTGTTCATGCTTTGTATTGTACTACTTCTCTATTTATCATTTATCATTCTTTGTTTGTTTGTTTATTTTGCTTGAATGTATTCATTTGAATGTATTCGCGTTTGCTTGAATGTATTCGTTTGAATGTATTCGTGCATGCTCCCCAATTCTTGATAGAAAGGTATACTTTCAGAAAGAATTTTTTGTGTGAACGTATAATTGTTTAAGGCTTGATTACTGTGACGTGTATGCGTCTTTAGTTTTTATAGCCTTGATATTTTTATCGCCTGGCCACAGTGACGCATAGCGCCTCAGGCTCTTACGGCTTGGTTAATTGTACACACCTGGCCACAGTGACGCATAGCGCCTCAGGCTCTTACGGCTTGGTTGATTGTACACGCCTGGCCACAGTGACGCATAGCACCTCAGGCTCTTACGGCTCGTCTGAACTACGCCTGGCCACAGTGACGCATAGTGCCTCAGGCTCTTACGGCTCGGTTGAACTACGCCTGGCCACAGTGACGCATAGCGCCTCAGGCTCTTACGGCTCGTCTGAACTACGCCTGGCCACAGTGACGCATAGCACCTCAGGCTCTTACGGCTCGGTTGATTGTATACGCCTGGCCACAGTGACGCATAGCGCCTCAGGCTCTTACGGCTCATCTGAACTATGCCTGGCCACAGTGACGCATAGCGCCTCAGGCTCTTACGGCTCGGTTGAACTACGCCTGGCCACAGTGACGCATAGCGCCTCAGGCTCTTGTGGCTCGGTTGAACTACGCCTGGCCACAGTGACGCATAGCGCCTCAGGCTCTTACGGCTCGTCTGAACTATGCCTGGCCACAGTGACGCATAGCGCCTCAGGCTCTTACGGCTCGTCTGAACTACGCCTGGCCACAGTGACGCATAGCGCCTCAGGCTCTTACGGCTCGTCTGAACTACGCCTGGCCACAGTGACGCATAGCGCCTCAGGCTCTTACGGCTCTTTTGTATCCTATCACAAGATTTAGATATACAAAAGTCACAAATGTATGATAAAAGAACAATCTGCATAGTGTGTAAATAACAGTATCTTGTGATAGTACAAGTAAATGATAATAATGTTTGGGAAAGAAAATGTGGTGCTTAATTCAAATACAGCTTTAGGTGATTTGAATTCCACGTTTTCCCTATCTTCTTCCCTTGTAGAGTTTCCAGGACACAGGTGTTAGGTCCAATCTTGTATCTGATTCTATAGGGACCTTCCCAGTTGGCTCTGAACTTCCCATCCTCCTTTAGGGCATTCGTGATCTGCGACTTTCTAAGCACTAGATCTCCTTTAGACATTGGCCTATCTCTCACTCGACTATTATAGTAGTTGGCCACCCTTTGATGATAAGATGCCAATCGAATAGCCGCGGTTTCTCTATGTTCATCGAGTAGGTCCAAGCCTTCCCTTAGAGCTTGTGAGTTTTCTTCCTCTACTAAGGGTATCACTCTTAGCGATAACGCTCCAATTTCCACGGGGATCAATGCTTCTGCGCCGTATATAAGGCTGAATGGCGTTTCTTTAGTCGACACACGACTGGTGGTACGATATGCCCATAAAACACTAGGCAATTCATCCACCTATGCCCCTTTTGCTTTGTCTAGCCTGGTCTTCAGCCCATGAAGGATAGTTCGATTACTGACTTCGGCCTGTCCATTAGCTTGAGGATATGACACTGAGGAGATCCTTAGCTGAATGTTGAGGCTCTTACAAAATTCACGGAAGGCGTTGCAATCAAATTGCTTTCCATGGTCGGCATTTAAGATGCGGGGAATTCCGAATCGACAGATAATGTCTTTCCACACCATTGCCTCCACTTTCTTTTTCGTGATTGTGGCTAAAGGCTCTGCTTCAATCCACTTTGTAAAGTAATCGGTAGCCACTAATAGGAACTTTCTTTGACCCGTGGCCAATGGGAAAGGTCCAAGAATGTCCAATCCCCATTGTGCAAAAGGAATTGGCTGTACTGTGCCTTGAGAGGGAGTCACTGGGGCTGTTGTGATAGGCGCAAACCTCTGGCATTTGTCACACCTGCGGGTTTGGTCCATCGCATCTTTCTTCAACGTTAGCCAGTAGAATCCCGATCGCAGTACTTTAGCAGCAAGAGCTCTCGCTCCCAAGTGTTCACCGTAAATTCCTTTATGCACTTCGGCTAAAGCGTAGCTTGCTTGTTCTGGTCCTAGACATTTCAATAAGGGTGACGAATATCCCCTTTTATACAGTTCTCCATTGATGAGTTTGAACTTCGCCCTTTGTATTTTTAAGTGACGAGCCTCATCCTTATCTTGGGGGAGTGTTCCTTCGGTGAGATACTGTTTGTATGGGGATCTCCAGTCCTCTCCCACTTGAATGTCACACACTTCGACCTCTTCAATACTAGGTCGTTCGAGCCTCTCCACCTTCACTATCCTTCCTCGTGTTTCGGTGGAAGAGGCTAACTTAGACAATGCATCAGCATGTGTGTTTTCGGACCTGTTGATTTGTATCAGCTGAAAGCTTTTGAAAGTCTGGGCCAGAAGTTGGACTTTCTTCAAGTAAGGGACCAGCATCGGTTCTCGTACCTCGTACTTCTCGTACCTCGTACTCTCTGCTGAATTGGTTCACCACCAATTGAGAATCACTGTGTGCTATCAAGTGGTGAACCTGTAGCTTCTTCGCTAACATCATCCCTGCTATCAGAGCTTCGTACTCCGCTATGTTGTTCGAACTGGGGAATCCGAACCGTAGGGAGTACTCCAGGGATTTCCCTTCAGGTGATACCAGGACTATACCCGCTCCACTTCCGTTGGCACTTGATGCCCCGTCGACATGCAGTAACCATGGGTGAGCCTCCCCCTCACTGCTGTCGCTCGGGATAGTGCATTCCACTATAAAGTCTGCCAGAGCTTGACCCTTGATGGCCTGCCGAGGTTGAAATGTGATACCGTATCCCCCAAGCTCCACTGCCCATTTCACTAACCTTCCTGAGTGTTCAGGTTTCTGAAGGATTTGTCTCAACGGTTGATCTGTTAAGACGGTGATAGGGTGTGCTTGGAAATAAGGGCGCAACTTTCACGAGGCCATCACAAGGGCTAATGCTAGCTTTTCGGCTAGGGGGTAGTGGGTCTCTGGATCTAATAACACTTTACTCACGTAGTAGATGGGACGGTGCACCATTTCATCTTTCTTCAGTAGCACCGCACTGACGGTAAAATCACCGACTCCCAAATACATATAGAGTTGTTCTCCTTCTAGGGGCCTTGTTAATAAAGGCAACTGTTTCAAGTATTCTTTGAGGTCCTCGAAGGCCTTTTGACAGTCTTCCGTCCACTCGAAGTTCTTTCCCTCCCGTAGAGTTTTGAAGAACGGCAGGCTCCTTTCTGCTGATTTTGACAAGAAGCGATTCAGAGCTACTATTCTGCCTGTCAATCTCTGGACCTCTCTTACAGTAGTTGGGGGTTTCATGTCAATGACTGCCTGCACCTTTTCAGGATTTGCCTCAATGCCCCTGTTAGTGATCATGAAGCCTAAGAACTTCCCTGATATTACCCCGAATGAGCACTTTTCAGGGTTTAGCTTCATGTTGAATCTCCTCAATACTTCGAATACCCTGGACATTTGATCATTATGAGACTCTCCTACGCGGCTCTTGATTATCATATCGTCCACGTAGGCTTCCATGCTATTTCCCAGAAGATCTTTGAACACTTTGCTCACCATTCGTTGATAGGTGGCTCCCACGTTCTTTAGACCGAACGGCATTACCCGATAGCAATAGTTCTGTCGTCGGTTATAAAGGAAGTCTTTTCTTCGTCTTTTGGGTGAAGCATGATTTGGTGATACCCGAAGAATGCATCCAAGAAACTAAGGAATTCGCAGCCGAATGTTTCGTCTACTAGTCTGTCTATCCGAGGTAGGGGGTATGAATCTTTAGGGCAGGCTTTGTTCAGGTTGGTGAAATCAACACACATTCGCCACTTCTCGCTAGATTTCTTTACCATCACTACGTTGGCTAACCACTCAGGGTAGTAGACCTCTCAGATGAATCCGGCACCCAGGAGTTTATTCACTTCTTCAGTGATTGCTTTTTGTCGTTCCGGGGCGAAACTCCTCTTCTTCTGTTTGACGGGTCTGTGCCCGGGTATAATGTTAAGCTCATGGCAAATCACTTCAGGACTAATCCCAGGCATGTCTGCCGGGCTCCAGGCGAAGATATCCGAGTTTCTCCTCAAGCACTCGACTATGTCGTTCTTTAATTGTTCGTCGAGTTGAGTCCCAATGAATACCTTTTTTCCTCCATCCCCTTCTGTTAGTGTAACGACCCTTGACCCTTGAAAATCGGGGAAATTTTTTTTTTTTTGAATTTACTTTATCCACTTATTCCCTTATTCACTTAGGTTGTATTCCTGTGCAGTGTCAAAACACTTTTCCTAATACTTTACTCGTAATCACAATTAATTTCTATATTTTAACTTATGTGGCCGATAAAAATTTCGGCAGCACAACGGCTTATATATGAGCCTACCCACCTGCAAATCAGTTGTTTTTTTTTGCAATCCTAGATATCCACCACTACCAAACATACTTTCCAAATTCATCTTTACCACTCAACACATCCATTTCAATTTAATACTAGTCATCTCAAAACATTATACCAAAGTAGTAATGTTTACATCGTCCCTTACAAAATTACATCCCAAATGATATTTCCAATGTGTCTGTGCATACAATTATGTCTGGTACAGGAATGTAAATGTATACCTTTCTGCGTGTACAAAAAGTAGCCTAGGGAGCTCTCCCCACCAGCCTACGTCGTGTACGCGACAGGTAGCGTCTACGAATCACTGCAAGTAATCTGAGAGGTAGAGGGGTGAGCTTTCGGGAAAAAGCCCAATAAGAAGATGTATTTAAAACGATTCTAGCCATTTAAATATGTATAAAACATAATAATACGTATGATGATACTTTCTGAAACTGATAATAGAATTCAAAGATTAAGGAAAATTAGAAACATCGATATTCAAAACGTAAATCTCTAGGTATTTGAACTTAACAAATATTACGTAAAACTGATCGTACATTCAGAATTCCAAACATGAATACATATCAAATCACGTACTACAAATCCGGTTTTGAAAACAGAATTTAAATTTTCAATTTGAGACTACATCGGCCATATAATTATCATGTGACAATAACGAATTTATCACGCGGCAATAACCAATTTATCACGCTGCAAAATGACCCGATCATCCTCCGTAGAGGGAGTTCAGGACCCAAGGGTAATTTCAGACGCCACGAAGGCGAAATACAGGCGCCACAAAGGCGAAATACGGGTGCCACACAGGCGAAATACAGGCGCCACACAGGCGAAATACAGGCGACCTAGCCCCGGAGCACGCCAGACCCCTCTGGGCCCCGTTCCCACTGCTAGCCAGTCTTACAACTCCAAGCGCCACACAGGCGAAATACAGGCGCCACGAAGGCAAATTACAGGCACCACGAAGGTGAATTACAGGCGACCTGGCCCCGGAGCACGCCAGACCCCTCTGGGCCCCGCTCCCACTACTAACCAGTCCTACAACTCCATGCGCCACACAGGCGAAATACAAGCGCCACACAGGCGAGTTCAAATGCCACACAGACGAGTCAGACGCCACACAGGCGAAATACAAGTGCCACACAGGCGAGTTCAAACGCCACACAGGCGAGTCAGACGCCACACAGGCGAGTCAAACGCCACACAGGCGAAATACAAGCGCCACACAGGCGAGTCAGACGCCACACAGGCGAGTTCAAACGCCACACAGGCGTGTCAGACGCCACACAGGCGAAATACAAGCGCCACACAGGCGAGTTCAAACGCCACACAGGCGAGTCAGACGCCACACAGGCGAAGTTGACAAACGTAAACATGCAACATAAATGGCCCTTAGTCTCATAACAACTATAGTTTTCATATACTAAAATATCGAAATAAATTCATCTTATTCGAAAAATCATTTTAAAAGACATGCTCATATTCCGAAATCAAATTCAGTTATATACAATTATTCAAAAACATAAACACAGAAAGCATAGTCTTGATCAGAAATATAATTTAGAAACATGCATGAAAATCATACTTCATGTCTTTGCAAGCTTTCTTTATCAAGTTTCGGTAAGTAACTATTACCGTTTTAAATTATATCCCCTTACCTCGATCTATCGAAATCTCCGTGCTCGAGTGGTGACGTCTCTTAGTACCTTCCTTAAATCCTTTTACGATCACCTCTTTTCCTCCCTCAACTCTCGGTCAGCTTCAGTTCCATCCCCCGTTTAACACCCAAACATCACCCCAATCAGCCTTGTTTCTAGCACTGTTTTTGCCGCTGATCAGCCCTCTTTTCCAAACCCAACACCTCATTTTCAGCCCTCTAATGCCACATTCCAGCCTTGTTGTTTTTTTTTTTTTTTTTTACAACTAATGGAGACCCCAAAATCAGCCTTGAACTGCCCTTCCTAGAGTCCTCCGCACAAGCTGTTTCCAGCCTCCTAAACAGCCACGGTGCAACCAGCTACCACCCCTGTTTGTAGCTCCCCAATCTCCTCGGTTCCAGCCTTCACTCTCGTTTGCTTCTTCTTAAGTCTCAATTCTGCTCTACTTCTCGGTTTCTTGCTGATTCCCAACCCGCTCCTCTTCGGTTTCTCGATTTTCCAACTCTCGGCATGCTCCAAATTTCAGTCCTCTTCTTCCCGCGGTCTCCCCTACCTCTCGGCCTGCTCTTCCTGATCGGCTCCCTCTTCTTTCTTTTCCCCTTTTCTTTCTTCCTTTCTTCCTTTCCCGAGCAGCTCGCCTATTCCAGGTTTGCTTTTCCTGGTTCGGCTTCACTCTTCAGTCTCGGTTTCAATCTAATTGTAGTCCTCTTCCCCCTCAGTTTCGCCTCTCCTTCGCTCCTGTCTTCTTCTTCAATTTGCCCTTCTTCTCTTTTTTTTTTTCAGTTCTCCATCAGTCTCATCTTCTTTCGGTCCCCCTTCCTTCTTCAATTTCCTAGTTGCTACTACTTCAAGCTGCTCTGTTCAGCTCCTGTTCCCAACAGCTTCGGACCAGTCACTCACCCCTGTTCTGCTCCCAACAGCTTCGGTTTTCAGCTCCCATCCTCCTGGTTCGGTCCTGTAGCAACTCTTTCAGCCTTCTTCTTCCTCTTTTCCTTTCCTTCTTCTCTAGCCGAGCAATCTTCCTCTTCTCCTCTTCTTCTTCCTCTTCTTTCCTTTCCTCTTCTCGACTGGACAGCTTCTCTTTTCTTTCTCTTTTCTTCTTCCTCGCCGACCAGCTCTTCTTCTCCAGCCGATCACCCTTCCTCCCTTCTCTTCCTTTCTTCCCTCTTCTCTTTTCTCCCTTTGGTTTGTTTTCCCGCCCCTGCTAGCTCCTCTCTGTTTGATTTTGTTTCGTTCTTTTTTTTTTCAATTAGCAGAGACGGAATTGGCTTTCAAAGAAAGCCAATTCCGTACAACCTATTATATATATTATATTAATATATATATATATTATATTAACATATATATATATATGTTATATTAATAGGTAGATAGATATTTGTTTGTTTAGTTTATTTATTGTTATTATTACTATTCATTTCTTTATTTATTTTTTTTCCATTTCCTTTTATTTCATCTAATCATTTAATCATTTTTTTTGTTAATACTATTTATTAAATCTACACACTAAATAATATATATATGCCATATATATTATTTTTCTTTTATTAAAATATCTAGTATATGTGTGTATATATATATATATATACATATTCACCAATGTATATATCTACATATATACATTTTCTCATATAATTTGTCCAAAGACATAATATCATGCCTTCCATGAAACTTTCCTTATTCCGAAAATAAAATAGTATCGGGATTCCATCATTCTTCGTAAATTCTCGATAAAGTGTTTACATCCACAATTTTCCATTTAACAAATTAAAATTTCTCAATCCCTTCATACTTGCATTCGCTTTATCACTTCTTGTATCTTCAAGTTCTCGGTCCTTCACGTGCTTCTCGGCTCCTATATTCTCGAGCCCTACAACGAACATCCACACTTCCATTAAAATATAATATTTTCATTTTTATATAATCTAATTAAACGTAGAAAATTTGTGGGGTTTACAGTTAGCTCAATGGCCTCTGTTTCCTCTACAGGCTGAGGTTTGGGCGGATCATCGATACATAAGGTTTCTTTCCTCTATGCTACCTTGTTGGCAGTGGAAGCGAGATAACAAGTACGGGCACTCCTTTGGTTTCCTCGTATTTGCCCGACTCCGTTGGGAGTGGGAAACTTCATCAATAGATAGCAAGAGGATATCACCGCCCTCATGTCATTCAGCACAGGTCTGCCCAAAATCATGTTGTAGGCAGCGGAGGTTGACCTACCACCATGAACAACACTTGCCGGGTCACGTTCTTCGGGTGCTCTCCGTGAGTCACAGGTAACTCTATGGACCCGGTAACCTTCACTCGTTCGCCCGTGAATCCGTATAGTGGCGTCATAACGGGCTTTAGCCTATCTTCGGATATGCTCATTTTTTCGAAACAGTTCCAATAGATTAGGTTTACTGAGCTCCCGTTATTGACCAGAACCCCGCTCACCGGGTGTTTGGCCACTACAGTGGATATCACCATGGGGTCGTCATGGGGCATGACAATATCACCTTTGTCAGCCAGAGTGAACATGATGGGTTCTTCATCCGCCTGTTCTTCCATCACAACGTTAACCTGATACGCTTGCCTAGCGTAACTTTTACGGGAAGTAGAGGAGCTTCCCGTTATTGATTCCCCACCTGCAATAACATTTATTGCGGGGGCTGTAGGTTCGTTGTTTGGCGGATTGACTCGAGGGATGGGCCTGATTACTTCATTTCTGGGCCTATTCCTTCTGTTACCGTCGTTTGGCCCAGTCCGCGGGTGATCATTCCTTTGGTCACGCGGAGGATAACGGGGTCTCTCGCTTCTCCACAGGAAGCGATTGATCTTCCCCTCTCTGGCCAGTCTTTCCAACTGGTCCATTAAATCTCTGTACCTCTCTGTTGGGTGACCGTAAGCACAATGGAATTCACAGTAGGCTTCGGGGTTTCGTCCTACATCTCCAATTTTCTTCTTGGGGAATTCCAATAATCCTGCCCCTTCGATAGCTGCTAGTATTGCAGTATGAGGCTCGTTCAACCTGGTATAGCCTTCATACCTGAGCTTAGGGGCTTTGTCTACTCTCACGGGTCTTGGGGAGCTTCTCTCGGGTGCATCTCTCTCTCTCTTCTTTCCTTCCTTTACCTCCCTAGGCTGTATCATTTTCATCACTTCTTCTTGAGCTACATACTTGTTAGCCCTGGCAAAGAGGTCAGAAATTGTCATCGGTTGATCGAGAGAGAGGGATTCTTGTAGCTTTTTGGAGCTCGTCCCTTGCAGCATTGTAGCCAAGGCTACGCCTATCGGTAGATCTTCCACTTCCAAGGTTGCATCTCGGAAGCGGTCTACAAAGCTTTTCAAGGGTTCTTTATTCCCTTGTTTAAGCGTGAGTAGGTAGGTAGCATCTTTCTTCCTCTGGCTGTGGATCATGAAGACTTTGAGGAATTCATTTCTCAACTCATCAAAAGAGGAGATTGAACCTTCGCTCAACCCGTTGAACCACTTTAGAGCGTGCCCGGACAATGTGAGGGAAAAAGCCCTGCACATAATTTCGTCCTCCCACCCATGTAGCAGCATGAGGGACTCGTAACTCTGTATGTGGTCACAGGGGTCTGCTTTGCCAGTGTAAGTGGCCATGGAAGGCATTTTGAACTTCTTTGGCAAAGGTTTGTTCATGATCTCCAAGCTGAATGGGATCCTCCTCCTTTGGCCGTCATCTGGAGACACCAGTTTTTTCTTCTCGAGGATCCTTTGGATGACCTTCTCCACGTCCTCCGACCCTCGAGCTGAGCATGGCCTTGTCCCTTCGGGTCTAGAAGAGTCCGATTGATAAGCACCCCTTTCAGCACCGCCCACTCCAGGACTTGACATTTCGAGGCCTTCTCGTGGGTCAAAACCTCCCTGTCTCCGTTGCTCCCCAGCCCTATAGGCTCCTAGATCATGTTCCGACTCTACGGGAGATGAGCTACGGCAAGTGGGGGAACTCTGCCGCCTATGGGCTGCGGGGGAACTCTGCCGCCTAGCGGCCAGAGGAGAAGTCTGACGCACATCGGGTAGAGGTGAACTCTGCCGCCTATTAGCGGCGGGAGAGCACCGTCGCGTACGTGATGCGGGATACCTCTGCCGCATGTAGTCCCTGGGAGAGTTCTGTCGCCGTTGAGTCGTGGGGGGACTCTGCCGCACATTTGGCGAACTCTGTCGCCTATCGGACAGAGGGGGACTCTGCCGCCTAGCGGCCAGAGGGGAACTCTGCCACTGTTGAGCAGCGGGTGAGCTCTACCGCGCGTTAGCTGCTGGCAAACTCTGCCGCCTATATGCTGCGGGTGAGCTCTGCCGCGCGTTAGCTACTGGCGAACACTGTCGCCCGGGAGCTACGGGTGAGCTCTGCTGCGCGTTTGCTGCTGGCGAACTCTGTCGCCCGTGGTCTGCGGGGAAACTCCGTCTTGCTGGACTTGCAGTAGCATTATTTTGCGTTCCTGCCTCTTGTCCAGCGTTTACCGGAGTAGAGGGCTGACCTCTCTTGTAGGTCCGCCGAGGTGTGCTTTCCCCTACTAACTGCTGCACTTCATGGGGTAAGCTGAATTGGGGGAGAACGTCTCTGAAGAAGCTCACCATAGCTTTCAATGCAGTTATAGTCTCCTCATTTTTGCGCTTCAGGGTCTCAAATTCTTCTAGAGAAACCACGGCTTCTCTCTGACCCCTTTCACCATGTCTTTGTCTTTGTTTTGATCTGACAGGGGGACTCACAGAATTCTGCCCTCCTGTCAACTCTGCTGTAGAGCGTGTTCTCACCATTTTGATAGAGAACCTGACTTTTTGTCAGAATTCCCACAGACGGCGCCAATTGATGTTGCCTACCTGACAGCAACAAGAATATACCTTTCACGTAGTCTGATTGTACTAACGACAAAAAGGTGACGTCGATGGAATTTGTTCCACAGGTTTTTCGTATATCCTGCAAAAACAACAGGAATCAGAGGGGGCAGGGATTTGTCCCTGCATGCGCACTCCGATGATTAAGTAAGTAATCGGAGTTGTGAATGTATGAAGAAAAGAATGTATTGCTTAAATCAGAGAGTTTAAGGCTTTTCCCTTCTTTTTGGTTCTTTTGTTTCGGATCCCTTTTTTAGAGAGCTCACCTGTGTATTTATAGGTTTCTTCAAGTCGGTTCGAGCTGAGGCCCAGGCGCGTGTCTGGGCCGCGACAGAGTCATATAGCACTCTGTCGCGGTTCAAGTAAAGCAGCTTGCGGGAGACCTCTACCGCGGGCAGTGCAGGAGAACTATATCGCAGGCTGTGCGGGAGACCTTTACCGCAGTCTATGCGGGAGACCTCTACCGCAGTCTGTGCAGGAGACTATGCCGCAGGCTGTGCGGGAGACCTCTATAGCGGGCTGTGCAGGAGACCTAGGCCACAGGCTGTGCGGGAGACCTCTACCGCGGGCTGTGCAGGAGACCTATGACGGGGTGCAATGCGGGAGACCAATGTCGCGATATGGCCGATGGAGGTCTGCCGCGCCTGCTGTGCGGCACATCACAAGGCGACAGACTCCTGTTGCATCAAACACTCTGTCGCACTGCTAGGAACTGTGCCACGTGGCCGCTCTGTCTCCAAATCTGCCACGTGGCTCGTTCTTGGTTTGACACGTGGCAGGCAGATAGTTGCACACGTGGATTCTGGTGACACGACCACCATCAATATTAAAAGGGACTGTGAAAGCATAAAAGAAAGTCAAGAGTAGGAAAAGGAGTGGTCGTGCACCCAGCCATCAGCTACACCAGAGAAAGCAAAGTTGAAATCGTGTTAGCTCGTGTTGCTTCAATAGCTCCAGTGGACATGTTCCACTTTGTACCGTGACCTTGCCTTAGCCCGAGCCACACACCTACAACAGCAAACATAAGATTACTGCAGACTAAAAGCAAACACAAAGATAAACAGTAAAATAAATTTGAAACAGAGCAGAACAGAGAAAGGTATGTGATCCCTGTCCACTGCAACAACACATTTCAGCCTTGATTCAGCAACCGGAAACATTTGCTACAGCACCATGCGCTAGCCGTGTTCCTGCTTCCTGCCAGCTTCTGCAGCCACACACTGCCTATAGATCACACTCTGACAAGAATGAAGCAACCTGAGATAGCACCAGCAACCAGGACCTCTCTGCAGTCTCAACAGCAGGTGGAAACACAATCAGAAGGCAACCTGAAATGCCACTCAGCGGAGCAACGTCCTGTTGTGCTCAAACTAAACCAACATGAGCAAACCATATCGAAAACGTAGGAAAGTGAAATAGGGTAAAAGGAATGCTTACGGGAGAAATGAGTTTGTGCGTCTTCACCCCCTCTTAAACTTAAGCTAGATGGTGCAAAAAACTAAACATTCTTCGCACTCTTAAACTAGAAATAACCGTGAATAGAAGCTTAATGGCAGATGAATAAATAACAAATGAAAAATAAGCGGAACTAACGAATTAAAAGAAGGAATACATAAGCTTCATTAATCAAAGAAATGTCAGGAAGGTTTGGATGCAAAATGGCTCCTATCACTAGCCATTCTACACTACCTGAAAAAATGAATAGTAAATGAAAATAAAAGAAAACAGAATAGTAAATGGAAATAGTAAATGGAAATAGTAAAACGAGAATATAACTTTTCATTCGTAAGGCTTAAATGTGCCGAATTCAAGGGAAATAAAACTTGTAATCCTAGAACAATGGTGGCTGTCAACGTTAAATAGCTAAAACAACTAATGGAAAATAAACCTAAAGCCTAGCAACATAAAAGAAAACTTTTAACCTAAAAATTCTAAAATTACTGTAAAAACTACTTTCTAAAAACTACTTCTAAAAACTAATTGGTTTCCAATTGCGTCATCATGTTCTATTTATACACAAAATTTGGGGTACAAAGGTAATTTTCAATCTTAGATGAGTTGTCATTGTTTGGTCACTTGTTTTCACTCCATTCACTTTAGAGAAGATATTTCCATGTCATTTGTCTTCGTGTCCACTTGGATGTGCGATGTGTCATGTGGTGGCCAATGTGTCCTTTTAAGCTCATTTTCAGTCCATTTTCTACCAAAATGACTAAAGTTCATCCGGATTTAATTTATCTGTAAACATAAGAATTTTAATCAAAATGAGAGGATAATTAATAAAATAATATGGGGATTAAAATAATTAATTCATAAATTAAGTATAAATAATTCTATTTTAATAGAATAATCACACTCCCAAACTTGAGCTTTTGTTTTTCCTCAAGCAAAAGAAAATAAATGTAGGAATTGACAAGTACTAAACATATTGATTTTCTCAATATTATCCTCAAAGAAAAAGTACAAACTCTTATATCAAAGATTCACAATTATAAGTCCAACACACGGAATCATTCAATCATAAGTCCTAACCCAAATTGGACTCCTCGTGTGTGTGCGAAAATATCAAAACCACTTCACAGTACATTACCCGGATCAAATTATGCAAACATAGTAAATGTAAAGTCAATGACAAGTGATCATTCCCAAAAGTTTGCTTTTCACTTCTCTCTCCACTAATGTAGTCACACTTTCCAAAAATCAATAGGACTTCATTCAGCTTGTAATGTAAGGCTAGGGCTAAGGTATGATAAAGTCGATTTATGTTTAATTACCCATATAACCCATATGTACATATCTCAAAATATATCATAGTGAAATTACATACTTTCAGGATAAGGGATAGGAAAAGAGTGTTTAAGCTAAAGAAAATTATGTAGGTGTATTTACAGAGAAAAGGTTATTTGGCCAAATGAGTGACTAGGGGTAAAATTTGTATAAGGATGGCTAGAAAGGCCCAAACGATCCAAAGATAGCCTAAATCATTTCCCTAATTAAGTGTGATCTAATATTTCACCTTGAGATAAGATCAAACAAATTCTAGAATATGATGCACAAAATCAACTGAACAAATGCAATCCTATGTCCAAATAAGCTTTTTCTAAATAAATATACAGATTCATGAAATGACATGTGCATAAAATGAGGATATCACAATCAAAATCAAGATAAATTCAAGAATTCAACTTCATGCTTTTCCTACAATCATGCTTCTTATTCAATCAAAGTCAGACTAAATCATGGGGTTATATCATCGGAATATGGGAAAACTACATGCTAAGTACTAAATTATCCCAAAATGTAAGCTCATATTTTCAAAAAAATTTACAATTTTACCCAAAAATTTTAAAAAATGCCTAAGAAAATCTCCACCCCCAAACTTAAAGTGTACAATGTCCTCAGTGTGCAAATAATATAAGAATACTCCCCTATCTGATGATGAAAAACAATTGAAACTTGACAAGAACATGTTGTTGCAAAGGCTATCTGTAAAAGAAACAGAGAAAAGAAAAAGAAGTGTACAAAAAGTGAAAAGAAAAATAAAACAGCATCAAAAGAAATAAAGCTAAGTAGCAGGATCAGAAGTAAGAGGACAGCTAAAGTAGTAATAGAATGCTGAAGGTCAAATCCTCCCCCAAAATAATGCTTAAGTCCTAATGATTTTTTTCCTTTTTTTTATTTTAAAATTTTTTATTTTTTATTTTATAAAGAGAGAAAAATTAACTACTCTAAATTAATGCTCTAAATATTTACAACCTAGATATGTACAAAACTAGAATTATACCTAAGCATAATTTCACCGATATTAGTCAATGGCTAATCGTGATTCCTCGGCAACGACGCCAAAACTTGACATGTCGCATCCTAGTTACCTAGACGTGTAAACCGCGAATGCATGGGTCATGCAAGTAATAACGGGAATGGAGTCTCAGATTCTCGTCCCACAGAGAATACAATTAGCCTAACTAATTATTAGTTAATTTTACCCTAAGTATATCCTAGCAATTTATGAATATTAATAGAGTGATCTACAAGGTTTAAATTGAAAATACTGTAAAACAATAAAAATATTAAAATTTATAAATAAATAAAATAGAGCAAAAATTACTTACAGAGTTCCAAGCAAGTGAAAGCGATAATCTGCAAAAGAAAAAGGCTAAAACTAGAATTAATTAAGATAAATGGATTAAAGATGCAAATAAGAAATTAAGGAAATTAAAACATAGAAAATCCTAATATGAAAATACAATTTGCATGTGTTTAATCTAATTAATTAACAAAAATAAAAATAAAAAGTAAACTAATCCTAAGGTTTAAAAAATAAAAATAAAAATTCTAAAAATTCCTAAATCTAACTTTTATGTTGGCTCTACCGAGAGGGGGGTGAATCGGTTTTCTAACGTTAATAGGAAATTTTAACTTAATCCTATTTTAATTTGCAAATGAAAGTAAGCAGTATAATAAAATTAAACAATTTAATGCAAGATAGGGAAGAGAGAAACAAACACAATCGTTTATAGAGGTTCGGCCAAACTCTTGCCTACGTCCTCTCTCCTTGACCTTCTTGTCAAGTGCTTTCTTACTCTCCTTCAACAGAAGTTTACAATGTCCCTTTTACAGGTTAAGGAATAACCTCTCTACCCTTTACAATGTAAAAATGTATTCACCCTCTTACAATTCTCTCTCACTGAGGAACAATCCTCTTCTTTTTTAAGGCAAGGTTGAATACAAAATGAAGCTTTAAAGTGGGTAGGACAAATACAGCTTCTTCACTTAAGCTTACACAATAAATCTCAATAAATGAATGATGAAGACACAAGGAATGGAAGTATTCAAAGCTTGAGAATGTTAGGAATGTGCAGCAATAATGTCTCTATTCTCTTTGCCTTCAATGCTTGGTTAAATACTGAAGGATTGGTAGTTGAAGCATTAAATGCTGTTTTTTTCGTTGAGATTTTGCAGAACTAGCCGTTGGGTACCTCCAGTAGTATGCCAGATCGATCTGCCTTCTTGGCCAGATCGATCTCTTAGTTATAAATCCTGCAAGATCAAAGCACAAAAGCACAAGGAGATCAATCTCATAGGTTAGCAGATCGATCTATTAGTTTGAAAATAATAGGGGAGATCGATCTGTCGAATAGGCAGATCGATCTCATGATCTCTCTGTTTAAGGTAAGATCGATCTACAGATCGATCTGCCATGCAGTTTCATAGTGGGGAGATCGATCTCTCAATACCTCAGATCGATCTCCTTAGCTCTCTGACTTTGAGAAGATCGATCTCTTCCTTACAAGATCGATCTCATAAGTTCTCTGTTTGAGTGTGGATCGGTCTTTCAGAACGATCTACAGTCTTATGCTTTTAAGGGAGATCGATCTCTTCCTAGACCAGATCGATCTCTCAACTCTAGCTTTAGCCAGATCGATCTCTTAACCCTTGCAGATCGATCTCACTCTTCCTTAAAACCTTTGTAAGGGTTGAAGGCTTGGCAGATCGATCTCATTTCTTCATGAGATCGATCTCTCATCAAGTAAAAACCCAGGAGATCGATCTCTCATTAGCCAGATCGATCTCTCATCAACAGAACTCTAAGTTCTGGTACTGATAACCTCTAAACATGTCTTTATATCATTTTTTTATTATTGAATTTACTTGTATTGTCATTTCAAAATATATTAACTCAACATTTTAAACCTAAATGCTTAAATTGGTAACCGAAATTATATCAAGCTATGATTAATTACTAGCTTAATAAAATGCTTAAAATAAAAATAAAATCTACTCTAATCGATGCATTAAATCCTAAATATATGCATGAAAAGAAATCTACTCTAAATGATGCTTGAGAAATAATTAAATCCTAAATATATGCAAGAAAATAATTAAAATTAAAATTTCAATTGCATAAAAAGAAAGAAACTAAAATTTAATCTAGACTAAAATCTAAAACTACTAAATCTGATGGTCTTAAACATATGTAATTTAATTAGACTATATTATCTAAACTAAGTAAAGACTGCACTAAATTAAAATAAAACTAACTACTAACAATAATAAAGTTTTAATTTATTGCTAACAATACTTCAAAATAAAATATAAACATAAAAAAAAAACACACCATGCAATACTATTGGCTCCACGCATCTGCTCTACCATGCACCAAATTGCACTGACTTTCTCTGTTGTACCGTCTCTTGCTTCAGTCACACCACCATGCCATCCAGCATTTGTCCTTGCTGTTGCCAGTATCCATTCAATCTGCAGCAGCCTCCTACTTCTCGCCAGCAACAGCCAATACTTACAGCAGGCTGCTACTATGCTCTGCAGTACATACACAGCAGAGAATGTCACGTTAAGGGTAGTAGCAGCAATCCAGCAATACCAGTTGCTACCTTAGTCACCACTATCTATAGCTGCTTAACACGGACCAACCCTTCAGCATAGCAATCGTGGGTTCCCAGCCACACCGAGAACAAAGGCATTCCACGCTTCTGGTCCAGCTAATGCAGTCACAACAATGAACCTAAAGACAAAGATGAACCAAACTAGAAATGGCAGAACACGTTTGAACAAGAAAACATTGCAGGCGTAAAAAAAAAATGCATAAACCTTCCTAAATGAAAAGAAACGAAATTTACAGAGGTATTAAAAGGGACTTTGAAAGCATAAAAGAAAGTTAACAGTAGGAAAACGAGTGGCTGTGCACCCAGCCATCAGCTACACCAGAGAAAGAAAAGCTGAAATCGTGCCAGCCAGTGCTACTGCAACAGCTCCAGTAGACATGTTCCACTTTGCACTGTGGCCTTGCCTCAGCCCGAGCCACACACCTACAGCAGAAAACATAAGATTAGTGGAGACTAAAAGCAAACACAAAGATGAACAGTACAATAAAATTGAAACAGAGCAGAACAGAGGAAGGTATGTGATCCCTATCCACTACAACAACGCATTTCAGCCTTGATTCAGCTGCTGTGTTAGAAATAAGCATTGATATTAGTTGGTATAGAAGCAGTTAGAATAACAAACTTTGTATTTTTTGAATTTTCTGAGCTGGCAGTTAGTTATCTCTAGCTTGTATAAATATATGTAATAGCTCTCTCATATATCATCTTCCAGAATATACAGTAAACTCTCCTCTGGGGTCATTCTTCTTCTTCCCTTTTTTTCTTCTTTCTTTGTCAGCTAATATGGTACCAGAGCCAGCATTATCTTTCGCTGTTCTCTACTGATTTCATTCTTCCATGGCTCGTGGCAATCAAAATGCCAATCGTGTAGTTGTTGCTCCTTCCACTGCAGTTTCTATGGAAGATACTACAAGTTCTTATTATCTGCATAGTGCAGATCATCCTGGTTTGATTTTGGTAACACATTCTTTGAATGGTGTTAATTACAATTCTTGGAGTCGAGCTATGTTGATGGCTCTCACTGCCAAAAACAAAGTTGGTTTTGTTGATGGTTCCATCTCTCGGCCACATTCTGATGATTTACTCTATAGCTCCTGGACTCGTTGCAATAGCATGGTGGTTTCTTGGCTCCTCAACTCAGTTTCTCGAGAGATAGCGGATAGCTTGATCTATATTACATCTGCTTCAGAAATCTGGTTAGACTTGCGTGAGCGTTTCCATCACAGCAATGGACCTCGTATTTTCCAGATCATGAAGCATTTGTCCACATTTTTGCAAGGTTCTCTTGATGTTACTTCATATTACACACAACTGAAGATTTTGTGGGATGAGCTTAAAGACTATCAGGCTTTTCCCGATTGTTCTTGTGGAAGCTTGAAATCGTGGCAGTTTTTTCAACAACAAGAGTATGTCCTGCAGTTTCTCATGGGATTGAATGAGTCTTATACTCAGATCCGCGCTCAAATCTTAATGATGGAGCCTCTTCCTTCCATCATTAAAGTGTTTGCACTAGTTGTTCAAGAAGAACGTCAGAGGAGCATTGTTCATAATATTCTACCTTCAGCTGAAGGATTTTCTGTAAATTCTTCCAAATCTTCTACAATACAGTCTTCTTCCTCTGGATCTAAAGCTAAACGTGAGCGTCCCTTCTGCACTCACTGCAGTACACAGGGTCATACTAGAGATCGTTGCTATCAGCTTCATGGCTATCCACCTGGTTACAAGAATAAGCTTCGATCTCACACCTCTAAACCTCAAGCTCATCAAGCTACTGCTCAATTTTTCAATAATCCATAATCTTCTTCTACTGATTCTCTACTATCTGCTCTTTCACAAACTCAATGCTAACAGTTACTGGCCATGCTCAACACACATTTACAAGATAACTCCACCTCAGTTCCAGTCTCCGAGTCATCATTCAACACCTCTGTTGCCAGTTTTCATGGTAACCTTTCCCTGTCAACTTCTATTACTCATCCTGTTTTTCCATCTAATTCTTGGGTACTTGATACTGGTGCTACACATCATGTATGCTGTTTTCCTGAGAAAATTTTTAATCCTAGAACTGTGTTCAATTAGCATGTCACACTTCCTAATGGACAATCTGTGCCAATTGCTAGTATTGGATCTGTTAATTTGTTTTCTGGATGCACACTACACAATGTTCTGTTTGTACCGAGTTTCCATTTTAATTTGTTGTCTGTTAGTGCTCTTACTCAGCAGGCTAACTATTGTGTTATTTTTTTCCCCACGTACTGTGACATTCAGGATCTTTCTCAGGCCAAGAAGATTGGGATGGGTAGGAGAGTTGAAAACTTATATGTCTTGGATTTGAAAAATCTATTCCCACTTACTAGTAGCATATCACCTGTTTGTAATATTGCTAGTTCATTTTCTGATGTACTTTGGCACTATCGTTTGGGTCATCCCTCTTATAAAAAACTTCATCTGTTAAAGTCTGAGTTGAATATCAGTAAAGTTTCTGATTCACCTTGTATTATTTGTCCATTAGCCAAACAGCGTAGACTTCCTTTTCCATCTCTTAATAATCGTTCTAAATCTCTTTTTGACTTGTTGCATATAGATATTTGGGGGCCTTTTAATCCTGTTTCTGTTGAAGGTTATCGTTACTTCCTTACTCTTGTTGATGACAGTACACGTTATACTTGGGTCTACTTCTTAAAAAATAAATCTGATGTTCTAACAGTGTTTCCTGAATTCTATACATTTGTTCTTAATCAGTTTCATCAAAATATCAAAATTGTAAGGTCTGACAATGCACCTGAACTAGCCTTCACTGATTTTTTCCGTGCTAAAGGTATTGTTTCTCATCACTCTTGTGTTGATAGACCTCAGCAAAACTCAGTTGTGGAAAGAAAACACCAACATATTCTCAATGTTGCCAGAGTACTACACTTCCAGTCTAACGTTCCTCTAGTATATTGGCCAGATTGTGTGACAACCTCTGTCTACTTAATCAATCGTATCCCTTCTCTATTTTTATCCAACAAAACTCCTTTTGAGTTGTTATGGCATAAACGTCCCTCTTATTCTCATCTCAGATCCTTTGGTTGTTTATGTTATGTTTCCACATTACCCAAACATAGATCTAAATTCTCTCCTCATGCACTTCCAGCCATTTTCTTTGTTATCCATCGGGCTACAAAGCTTACAAGCTTTTAGACTTGTCCACTAATACTACCTATATCTCCCGAGATGTCATCTTTCATGAACACATCTTTCCTTTCAAATCACAACCTACACATGATACCTCCTCTATCTTTCCTCACACTGTTTTACCTTTTCAGTCCACTTCTGATAATTCTTTTTTTTCTTCTGATCAACCTACTTCCACCTTCACACCTTCATCCTCATCTTCTCGACCAATTAGACAAACCCGACCCCCAGCCTATCTTAAAGATTATCTCTGTTATTCAACCAATGCTAACTCCTCCACCTCTCATCCCTTATCAAATGTTCTTTCTTATAACAAACTTTCTCCTACTCACCATGCCTTTATTTGTTCCATTTCATCCCATCCTGAGCCCACTTCATATTCAGAGGTTGTTCTTATACCAGAGTGGAGATAAGCTATGCAGGCTGAGCTTCAAGCTCTAGAACATAATGGCACGTGGACTGTGGTTTCTTTACCAGAAGGGAAACACTCTATTGGTTGTAAATGGGTGTACAAACTTAAATTTCATGCTGATGGTACTTTAGAAAGACACAAGGCTCGCCTAGTAGCTAAGGGCTATACTCAATAGGAGGGTATTGATTTCTTAGACACTTTCTCTCCAGTGGCTAAGCTCACTACTGTGAAAACTATTCTTGCCTTAGCTACTATACATGGCTGGACACTCTATCAGCTTGATGTTAATAATGCATTTCTTCACGGTGATTTAATGGAGGAAGTGTACATGTCATTACCTTAGGGGTATCACCGTGAGGGGGAGTCACTGCCTATTAATCCTGTTTACAGGTTACATAAATCGCTGTATGGGCTGAAACAGGCTTCAAGACAATGGTTCTCTAAATTTTCTAATGCCCTAGCTGATCTTGGTTTCAAGCAGTCAACTGCTGATAGTTCATTATTCACCAGAATACATGGGAGTACATTTCTTGTGTTACTGCTATATGTGGATGATATTGTGATAGCATCTAATGATGAAACACAAGTAGCAGAACTTAAAGTTGTTCTGGATGCTCGTTTCAAGCTAAAAAGATCTTGGAGTCTTGTAGTATTTTTTAGGTCTGGAAATGGCTCGCAGTAGTAAAGGAATTTCTCTCTGCCAAAGGCATTATGCACTAGAAATACTCAAAGATGCTGGTTATCTAGGATGTAAAACAAGGAAGACTCCTATGGATCCTAATGTCAGATTATCTCAAGAAGAAGGGGATATACTGGATGATCCAACTAGATACAGAAAGCTAATTGGCAGGCTTCTCTATCTTACAATTACCAGACCTGATATATCATATTCTGTCAATAGATTGAGTCAGTTCTTAGCACAGCCAAGAGTGCCACATCTTCAAGCAGCCTATCGAATATTAGAATATGTCAAAAGTACAGTTGGACAAGGAATATTTTTCCTTCAGTATCAAAAATACAACTACAAGCCTTTGCAGACTCTGATTGGGCATCATGCCCTGACAGTAGGCGATCTATAAGTGGATATTATGTCTTTATTGGTGACTCCCTGGTATCCTGGAAATCAAAGAAACAACACACTGTCTCCAGATCTTCAGCAGAAGCTGAGTATAGAGCAATGGCCAATGCTACTTGTGAACTGATGTGGTTCTTTTCTCTTCTTCAAGATTTACATATAACACATCAAGGACCAGCATTACTATTTTGTGATAACCAAGCAGCTTTACATATTGCAGCTAATCCAGTATTTCATGAGGGCACTAAACATGTAGAAATAGACTGCCATCTAGTCCGGGAAAAGGTGATGAAAGGACTAGTAAAAACTCTACATATTTCTACACAGCATCAAGTTGCAGATATATTGACAAAGCCATTGTTGCCCTCACAATTTCATACACTTCTTAGCAAGATGGGAGTACACAACATATACTCACCATCTTGAGAGGGAGTGTTAGAAATAAGCATTGATATTAGTTGGTATAGAAGCAGTTAGAATAACAAACTTTGTACTTTTTGAATTTTCTGAGCTGGCAGTTAGTTATCTCTAGCTTGTATAAATATATGTAATAGCTCTCTCATATATCATCTTCCAGAATATACAGTAAACTCTCCTCTGGGGTCATTCTTCTTCTTCCCTTTTTTTTCTTCTTTCTTTGTCAGCTAATAGAAACATTTACTAGAGCACCATGAGCTAGCCACGTTCCTACTTCTTGCCAGCTTCTGTAGTCACGTACTGCCTATAGATCAAGCTCTAGCAAGAACGAAGCAACCCGAGATAGCACTAGCAACCACGACCCTCTACACGCTCAACAGCAGGTGGAAACATAATCAGCAGGCAACCTGAAATGCCACTCAGCGGAGCAACGTCCTGATGTGCTCAAACTGAACCAACATGAGCAAACCATATCGAAAATGCAGGAAAGTGAAACAGGGTAAAAGGAATGCTTGTGGGAAAAATGAGTTTGTGCATCTTCACCCCCTCTTAAACTTAAGCTAAATGGTACAAAAAACTAAACATTATTTGCACTCCTAAACTAGAAATACACCGTTAATGGAAGCTTAAAGGCAGATGAATAAATAGCAAATGAAAAATAAGTAGAACAGAGGAATTAAAAGAAGGAATACAAAAGCTTCATTAATCAAAGAAAATACCGTGAAGGTTTGGATGCAGAATGGCTACTGTCACCAGCCATTCTACACTACCAAAAAAAATGAACAGTAAATGAAAATAAAGAAAACAGAATAGTAAAACGGGAATATAATATTTCATTCGTAAAGCTTAAATGTGCCAAATTCAAGGGAAATAAAACTTGCAATCCTAGAACAATGATGTGAAATAGCTAAAACAACTAAAGGAAAATAAACCTAAATCCTAGAACCATTAAAAAAGAAACTTTTAACCCAAAAATTCTAAAATTACTCTAAAAACTATTTGGTGTCCAATTGCCTCATCATGTTCTGTTTATACACAAAATTGGGGGTACAAAGGTAATTTTCAATCGTAAATGAGTTGGCATTTGTTGGCAACTTGTCTTCACTCCATTCGCTTTAGAGAAGATATTTCCATGTCATTAGTCTTTTTGTCCACTTGGATGTGCAATGTGACATGTTGTGGCCAATGTGTCCTTTTAAGCTCATTTTCAGTCAATTTTCTACCGAAATGATTGAAGTTTATTCGAATTTAATTTATCTGCAAGCATGAGAATTTTAATTAAAATGAGGGGATAATTAATAAAATAATATGGGGATTAAAATAATTAATTCAAAAATTAAGTATAAATAATTCTATTTTAATAGAATTATCATGTCTCTAAACCTCAACAGTCCATCAGAACTCAACTTATACTCGGTCAATGTACCCGTCTGCATCTGACTAGTCACATCAATACACTACTGATCAACATGTTGAGCTTATCGGATTCGGTCTAGGAAATCTTGTTCCAATCTCAGGCTAGCTATCACATAGTATGTATCCATGTCAGAAGGCACAACTCCAAAACTGAGGCTAACAAACTACTCCAACAGCTCATGTTCCCAAACCATCATATACGATACCATCCCAAGGCTCTTCCACCTCAACACATTAGCTACAACGTTAGCCTTACCCGGATGATAAAGTATCTCACAGTCATAGTCCTTCAGAAGCTCTAGCCATCTTCTCTGTCTCATATTCAGCTTCTTCTCCGAGAACAGACACTTTAGACTATTATTGTAAGTATAAATCTGAAACTTCTCCCCGTATAAGTAGTAGCGCCATATCTTCAACGCAAACACTACTGTTGCCAACTCCAAATCATTGGTCAGATAGTTCTTCTTATGGTCCTTCAACTGTCTAGATCCATAAGCAACTACCTTCCTATCTTTCATCAATACACAACCCAGTCCCTGATCTGAAGCATCGGTATACATTAAAAAATCTCCTGAGCCGGTAGGAATAGTGAGAATCAAAACGATGGTCAATCGATGCTTCAGCTTCTGAAAAATCTTCTCACAATTATTGTCCTACGCAAATGCCACATTCTTCCGAGTGAGACGTGTCAATGGAGTAGCTAACTTCGAAAATGCCTCAACGAATCTTCGATAATACCCAACTAAACCCAAAAAACTCCTGATCTCGGTGATTGTCCTCGGTTGTTCCCATTGAACTACAATCTTAATCTTAGATGGATCCACTGACACTCCATCCTTTGACACAAAGTGTCCCAAAAACAAGATCTGTGCTAACCAGAAGTCACACTTACTGAGTTAGCATACAACTCCTTCTCTCAGAGAGTCTATAATACAATCCTCAAGGTGCTGCTCATACTCCTCCTGAAACTTCAAATACACCAAGATGTCATCGATAAAGATGATAACAAACTGATCCAAGTATGGCTTGAATATATCGTTCATCGAGGCCATAAAAGCTATGGGAGCATTCGTCAATCCGAATGGCATAACTAAGAACACATAGTGGCCATATCGAGTCCAAAACCCTGTCTTGGGTATATCTCCATCTAGAACTCTCAACTCATGATACCGAAACCTCATATTAATCTCAAAAAAGACCTGCGCTCCAGGAAGCTGATCCAACAAGTCATCAATATGCGGAAGGGGATACCTAATCTTGATGGTAGCCTTATTCAACAATCTGTAATCAATACACAATTGGAGGCTTCCATCCTTCTTCTTCACCAATAAAATTAGTGTTCTCCAAGGTGAAACACTCGATCTAATGTGTCACGACCCTCAACTTACCAAAATACGTACAAATTTTTTGCATTTTCATACATCAATTATTAATCATCCTTCCTTGATCGTGAACAACCACACTCTCAACAGCTGGGCTGTGTGTCGACGTCTAACTCACTCCACCATACCAATTCACTTTGAAACATTATTTATGAGTAAACACTTGTATAAATGTATATATATCAGAGTTGTTACATGTGTTTACATTGTTTTACATTGTTTTACATCCCCAGTAGTTACATATAAAATGCTATTGTGCTATGTCTAGTTTAGATACAAAATAATACAAATGTGTATACCTTTAGCGATGGGATGCATCGGATTACCAAAAAGGGAACGCCTCCGGTCACGCTCACTCTATACTCAAATCTCTGTAGAGAGGGGGAAAATAAGGGGGGTGAGCAAACCACATGCTCAGTAAGGCAATCATGCGAACAGGTAGATACTGCACTATCTACGTGATCGTGATGCCATGCTCAAAAGCATTTTATTCATTATTTATCTCAAAACATGAGTGTATGATTGTGTTAATAGTATGTAAAGCATTCATGCTATTAAAATTCAGTGCACATTTCAACTCAAAGCATGGTTTAAATCATCATGCATAATTCACAATAAAAGCATGGCATTACCCATCATGCATTTTCACAATAAAGCATGGCATTAAACATCATGTATCTGTGCACTTTAAAAACCATTAACAAATCAATTCAACATTGGTCAGGTCTCAGCCCATCCCTCGGGCCTTCCTGACCCACAAATCATTTCCAAACATGGATTTATTCTCAAATAGCAATAGACATGTGAGATAGGCAATTCTACAACAGGTAATAACCTCAAGGCCTATGTACATAACCTGTGATATTGGCTACACGGATCAGGTGTGCGGGATATCACCACTATCTACTTCCACATGGGAGGTGGGTCAAATCCTACCCGTCGATCCATAGCAGATCTCGTCCGAAGACGGCACATCACAACTCAACACGGTACAATGTACTTCATGCTACATGCACGGTACAATGTACTCCATGCTATATGCACGGTACAACGTACTCCATGCTACATGCACGGTACAATGTACTCCGTGGACCCAATCAACACATCATATCACGCCACATCTCAAACGCACGTGAGAGCCTATTTAATCGGTACGACCTCTTGTCTACCTGAAGCTCCTAACACGACTAATTAATCATGTCAAAACAATGCACGTGTGAGCCTATTTAATCGATGTGACACCCAATCTACTCGAAGCTCCAAACACGACAACATGCAAGGTGGGCATCCAGTGTGAGACAAACTCGAAGCACAATGCCAAAACAATTATGAAATCCATGTGAAAACTAGTGCCTCTTGCACTCATGTGTATAAAACACGTCAAATCTCATGCTAGTCATACTCTAGCACGCTTTCATACTCACGAAATCATGTAGGTGGCTCAAAACTTTGCAAAGTATGGTTAACAAAACCAAAACACACTCATTCCTTTTGCAAATCATTTCAATGTTAGCCAACCTACCAATCATTTGCTAAAAAGCAATAAAACATGATTTTCAAAGCAATATGCTTTTGTTTTTATGCACATTTCTCAAACTCCCAACTTTTACCCTTCAATCACCCAACAACATTTCTTAATCTCATGCATTCTAGCAATACATTTAAGCGCCCAAATTGTGCACAGATATCTCTAAGAGTCCACACAATTCCCTTACCTCGATTTACTTGGTGTGACTCCTTTCCTTTTAGCTTCTCACGCTCTTGGCTCAACTCGCCTCGGCGTATCCTCGGAAGTTGCGATTCATTCATTAAATCAATTGAGTTAATGTATTTAACCCATAATTGACCTCACTAGTCAATTTTATTCATTTATGCATTTTACAAATGCCTTAATCCACATTTTACCTCTTTTAGGTAAATCTCACAATTTATCCACTAACCACATCTTAAAATCATACTACAACACTATTAATAACTTCTACATATCTCATTCATCACTAATCTCCATACATTCCACTTTCTCACTCTAGACCATTTCTAGGTCATAATCATTCCAATGTATTTAGATAGTTTCTAACCATCCATACTCATTCTAAACAACTCCAAAATCAATTATATAAACAATTTACCATAGTTGGAGTGTTAGAATCTTACCCAATTGGATTTCTCTTCTTACTCCAAATGGCAATGCCCTTAACTCCTTCAATACCAACAATGGGAAAATGCTTTCCAACTATGTTGTTCTTCTCTTTGATAGGAACAACTTTGCCTCTAATGGTCTCTCTTCAAACCTCACTGAAAATGGCTGATTTTAGAGAGAGAAAGTTAGGTTTTTGGGTTGAAAGTGGAAGGCTTGTGTTTTTCCCAAAATTTTCTAATTTTCAGCACTCCTTATATAGAAATAGCTTGAGGAGATTGATCTGGTCCAAGAGGAGATCTATCTGGTCCCCTTAAATCCCTTTTTTTTCACGGCATTTTAAGCATGAAATCGATCTGTCGAAGCATGAGATCGATCTGCTCCCAAACAGAGAGCTAAGGAGATCGATCTAGGTGCTTGGGGATCGATCTTTGCACAACAGAATGCTTAGGAGATCGATCTGGCTCTATTGGAGATCGATCTGCTCTATTCCTTTGCCCAAATAAGAGCATTCTAGCTCTTCCAGATCGATCTCTCATCCCATGAGATCGATATGCCCTTCACAATTTCCAGATTTTCTGCAGTTCTTCTGCAGCAACACTTACCAAACATCCTTAATTTGCTACCATGATCCTTTTCTCATCCATTCATCTTTGAGACTTGAAAATGGCATCCATCCTCACTTCATACACATTAAAACTTGTGTAGAATCTTTGTATGACCAATGGTACTTAATATAAACCAAAATGGAAATGCACATCTTATGCAATTCTACTTCCATTTTACCAAACTACTCATAATCCATTCCACACACATTCTCCACATGTTTAAGTCCATTTCTTCACATTCATACTTAATGTAACTTGTATGTACAATTACCACTCTCATTACAAGTGTGTACAGTACTTATGGACTTACATCACATATACTTCACTCATGAATTCATAGTACAACTCTATTTACATTTCTATGTACATATATACCCTTATACATATACGGGGTCTCACATTCTCCCCCACTTAGAAAATTTGGTCCTCCAAATTAGAACCAATTATTCTGTGAACAACTCGGGATACCTCTCCCGCATCAAACTCTCCAATTCCCATGTGGCTTCTTCCACAGTGTGATGTTGCCAAAGTATTTTCACCAAGGGAATTGTCTTTATCCTCAGCACTTTCTCTTTTCTGTCCAATACCCGAACTGGCTTCTCATCATAGGTCATACCTTCATTGAGCTCTAAAGGCTCATATCTTATCACATGTGCCTGGTCCAGGAGATACTTCCTCAACATGGATACGTGGAAGACGTTGTGCACACTTGCCAACTCTGGTGGCAATGCCAACCTATAAGCCTTGTCTCCCACTCTCTCCAAAATCTCGAAGGGTCCGATGTATCTAGGGCTCAGCTTGCCCTTCTTACCAAACCTCATAATACCCTTTGAAGGGGAAACTTTCAAAAACACCGACTCACCCACCTCAAACTCTAGTGGTCTCCGTCTCCTGTCAGCATAACTCTTTTGCCTGCTCTGAGCTGTTCGTAACCTCTCACATATCAATTGGACGTCCTCAGAGGCTTGTCTAACCAAGTCGGGAGTAAAAATCTATCTGTCACCAACCTCTTCCCATCCAATAGGGGAACAGCATCTACGCCCATACAATGCCTCATACGGTGCCATCCCGATGCTCGCATGAAAACTGTTATTATATGCGAACTTTGCAAGTGGCAAATGGTCATCCCAGGAGCCCCCAAAATCCAATGCACACGCTCTCAACATATCCTCCAGGGTCTGTATAGTCCTCTCTGACTGACCATCTGTCTGAGGATGAAATGTGGTGCTAAAACTCAACTGGGTCCCCATCACTTCTTGAAAATGTTCCCAAAAGTAGGAAGTGAAGCGGGCATCCCTATCAGAAACAACGCTCACTGAAATTCCGTGTAGCCTCACTATCTCGCCCACATGTAGGTTCGCTAACTGGCTCAGAGTATCGGTAGCTCTCATAGCTAGAAAATGGGCTGATTTCGTCAACCGATCCACAATCACCCATATGGCATCATGACCTCTCTGGGTCCTCGGCAATCCCATCACAAAATCCATGGTGACATGCTCCCACTTCCATGTCGGTATTGGTAGGGGCTGCAATAACCCTACAGGCTTCTGATGCTCTACCTTCACCTGCTGACAAACGAGACACTTAGCAACATTTCAGCAATGTGCTTTTTCATTCCAGACCACCAATAAACTTTTCGAAGGTTTTGATACATCTTAGTACCCCCTGGATGTATCGTATACTTCGATGAGTGAGCCTCTGTCAGGATCAACCTTCTGATCTCTGCGTCATCAGGAACACATAACCTCTGAACCTCAACAATCCATCCAAACTCAACCCAAAGTTCGTCTCTATACCCCTCTGTATCTGCCCGACAATATCACTACACTACTGATCAACTTGCTGAGCCTGTCGGATTTGATCTACCAGATCCGGTTCCAACTGCAAGTTAGCTATCATAAATCCACTATCAGCGTCAGGCGGGGTCATATCCAAACTGAGGTTCATGAACTGTTCCAACAGCTCGTGTTCCCTGACCATCATAAATGATACCATCCTGAGATACTTCCTACTCAAAGCATCAGCAACCACATTTGCTTTACCCGGGTGGTATAGGATTTCACAATCATAATCCTTTAACAGCTCGAGCCATCTCCTCTGTCTCATGTTCAACTCTTTTTGTGAGAATAGGTACTTAAGGCTCTTATGATCTGTATAAATCTGAAATCTCTCACCATAGAGGTAGTGGCGCCATATCTTCAGCGTAAATACTACCGCTGCCAACTCCAAGTCATGGGTCGGGTAGTTCCTCTCATGATCCTTTAACTGCCTTGATCCATAGGCTACTACCTTCCTATCCTGCATCAATACACAGCCCAGTCCCAGATGTGAAGCATCTGTATACACCGAGAAACCTCCTGAGCTGGTAGGAATGGTGAGGATCTGAGCTGTGATTAATCTCCTTTTCAGCTCCTCAAAACTTTCTTCACACTTATCGTCCCACACAAACTCCACATTCTTTCTTGTGAGGCGTGTCAAAGGAGCAGCTAACCTCAAAAATCCCTCTACAAACCTTCGATAATATCTAGCTAAACCCAGAAAACTCCTGATCTCTGTCACTATTTGGGGTCTCTGCCACTGAACTACGACCTCAATCTTAGATGGATCCACTGATACTCCATCCTTTGATACTATATGACCCAGAAAAGAGATCTGTTCCAACCAAAAGTCACACTTACTGAGTTTAGCGTACAACTTCTTCTCTCGAAGAGTCTGTAGCACTATCCTTAGATGCCTCTCATGCTCCTCTCTAGACCTTGAATACACCAGTATATCATCAATAAACATGATCACAAACCGATACAAATACTGGTGAAATACCTCATTCATCAACGACATAAAAGCTGCGGGAGCATTCGTCAACCCGAATAGCATAACCATAAACTCATAATGTCCATACCGGGTGCGAAAAGCTGTCTTGGGTACATCTCCATCTCTTATCTTCAACTGATGGTACCTTGATCTCAGATCTATCTTGGAAAAGACCTGCGCTCCCTTAAGCTGATCCAACAAATCATCGATGCGTGGGAGGGGATACTTATTCTTGATGGTGGCCTTATTCAACAACCGGTAATCTATACACAGTCGGAGGCTTCCATCCTTCTTCCTTACAAACAGAACCGGTGCTCCCCAAGGTGAGACGCTCGGCCTGATGAACCCCTTCTCCAGCAACTCCTGTAACTGTTTTCTTAACTCCTCTAACTCAACTTGAGCCATTCTGTATGGTGGCTTGGACATCGGCTCTGTACCAGGTGCCAAGTCTATACCAAACTCCATCTCCCTATCTGGAGGTAACCTTGGTAACTCATCCGAAAAGACATCTGGAAATTCCCTAACCACTGGAATGTCTCCCAATTTCGGTCGTGCCTTATCCGTCTCAATCACAAAAGCGATGAATCCTTCACATTATTCTTTCCACCATTAGTAATCATAAATCATCACATCACATACATAAATGAAATCAAATTTATCTTTCATACATCATGTATCAAGATTGTACTCATCACACTTATAATAATCATGTTCTTTAATTTCATTTCACAAAATCAACTACAAGATTGTCTATCTCTGGAAACATCAAAGTTTTTGCATGACAATCCATAATAACATGATTGGCAGCCAACCAATCCATTCCTAGGATCACATCAAAATCACTCATATTTAATAAAATTAAATCGGCTGCCATCTCTTTACCTCCTATCTTCATTTTACAATCTCTATATACATGCTCAGTCAACTGACTATTATTCATAGGGGTAGTTATCAACAACATCTTATCAAGCAGCGTGGGTTTTACATGCTTCAACAATTTACATGCAAAGGATGGCGAAATAAAGGAATGCGTGGCACCAGGATCAAACAGTACATAAGCATCTAAATCAAAGATTTGGATGGTACCTTTTACCACATCTGATGACTGATCTGCAGTATCCTGATCCAGTGCGTGCACTCGTCCTCTGCTTACACCCACTGCTTGCTTCCCTTTTCCTCAGCTGTAGCCCTCCTTCTCGGAGCAACTGTACCAACTGGAGCTCTCTCTGGCTCCTTGCTCTTCTGTGGGGCTCTCTCTATCATCTCTGGGCAATCTCTGATTATGTGCCCTGGCTTCCCACATCTGAAGCATACTACAGGAGATCCATAGCATGGTCGAGTACCATGGTACCTACCACACTTTCCACACTGTTTCGTAGTAGGCCATGGTCCTCCAATCACGATTCCCTTAGCTGGAGCAATGGCCGAATACATGGGAGTATCAACTGTCCTCTCCCGGATCTCATCATTTCTCGGCCTCTTTCCAGAGAATCTCTTGCTTCCTTTATAGCTGAAGCCTCTATCCATCATAGGTCTCTTCTTATCTCTGTCCCTCATCTTACCAACCTGTCCAAACTCTGAGGCGATTCTATCAACATCTTGTTCACATAGTTGCGCCCTGCGCACTGCCTCCTCATAGGTCGGTATATCCAGAGGAACCAATCTAGACCTGATGGTCGGTCTCAATCCATCCACAAATTTCTGGATCTTCTCGACCTCATTACCCTTCGTGTTGGGATCATATCTGCCCAGGGATATAAAAGCAGTCTCATACTCATCCACAGTCCAGCTCCCTTAGGTCAATCCCAAAAATGCCATCTTTAGCTTCCGCTGTGCGGTATCCGGGACATACTGTCTTTGGAAGGCCTCTAGAAACACATCCCAGCTGATCTCAGTATGCCGAGCTCTCAAAATAGGCCTGGTGGACTTCCACCAATGTTCTGCTCATCCCTTCAGCATAAAAGCAGTAAATGCTACCATCTCGGTAGTAGTGCACTCAAAGAACCCATATAATTTCTCGATTTCATTGATCCAATCATCAGTCGCTACTGGGTCCTTTATTCCACTGAAAGACGGCGGTCCAAACTTCTGGAACTGCCGCAGTCTATTCAAATCACATCCATATCCCCAACCTCTACTACCTGGTGTAGCAACCGACGTAGGCACATCCTGTGTGGGTGGGGTATCTGTCGTCTGTGGCCTCTGGGTTTCCCTTGCCCGTGCCTTAGGAGCTACCGCCTGCTTGGCATCACCCTGTGTAGCGGGACTCTGTCTACCGCCAACTCCAGATAAAGATTGGGTGACCAACTCCACAATCATCTCAATGCTTCGCTCAATCCTTACGAAGCGAGCCTCAGTACTCTCGGGCCTTTCCTCTGGACCCTGTGGAGCGTGCTCAACATCGGCCTCCACCTCAACATCCTCCTGAGCCTCATGTGTTTCTAGCTCAACACAACCCCCAGGCCTACCTCTACGGCCTTGAGCCTGTGCTCTCATCCCTCTACCGCGACTGGTATTAGGCATACTTACTCAATTCCCTACATTCACAACCAATTACTTAGTCAACCCATTAACACACACAATTTGTATCTAAACAAGCACAGTAACTTGGGGATGTAACTTTTCAACTTATTAAGTATTTTAGACACGACACACGTCAAACCAACTCGAGCTCTGATACTAAATTCTGTCACGACCCTCAACTTACCAAAATACGTACAAATTTTTTGCATTTTCATACATCAATTATTAATCATCCTTCGTTGATCCTGAACAACCACACTCTCAACAGTTGGGCTGTGTGTCGACGTCTAACTCACTCCACCATACCAATTCACTTTGAAACATTATTTATGAGTAAACACTTGTATAAATGTATATATATCAGAGTTGTTACATGTGTTTAAATTGTTTTACATTGTTTTACATCCCCAGTAGTTACATACAAAATGCTACTGTGCTATGTCTAGTTTAGATACAAAATAATCCAAGTGTGTATACCTTTAGCGATGGGATGCAGCGGATTACCAAAAAGGGAACGCCTCCAGTCACGCTCACTCTATACTCAAATCTCTGTAGAGAGGGGGAAAATAAATGGGGTGAGCAAACCACACGCTCAGTAAGGCAATCATGCGAACAGGTAGATACTGCATTATCTACGTGATCGTGATGCCATGCTCAAAAGCATTTTATTCATTATTTATCTCAAAACATGAGTGTATGATTGTGTTAATGGTATGTAAAGCATTCATGCTATTAAAATTCAGTGCACATTTCAACTCAAAGCATGATATAAATCATCATGCATAATTCACAATAAAAGCATGGCATTACCCATCATGCATTTTCAGAATAAAGCATGGCATTAAACATCATGCATCCGTGCACTTTAAAAACCATTAACAAATCAATTCAACACTGGTCAGGTCTCAGCCCATCCCTCGGGCCTTCCTGACCCACAAATCATTTTCAAACATGGATTTATTCTCAAATAGCAGTAGACATGTGAGATAGGCAGTTCTACAACAGGTAATAACCTCAAGGCCTATGTACATAACCTGTGATACCGGCTACACGGATCAGGTGTGCGGGATATCACCACTATCTGCTTCCATACGGGAGGTGGGTCAAATCCTACCCGTTGGTCCATATCAGATCTCCTCCGAAGATGGCACATCACAACTCAACACGGTACAATGTACTCCATGCTACATGCACGGTACAACGTACTCCGTGGACCCAATCAACACATCATATCACGCCACATCTCAAACGCACGTGTGAGCCTATTTAATCGGTACGACCTCTTGTCTACCCGAAGCTCCTAACACGGCTAATTAATCATGTCAATACAATGCACGTGTGAGCCTATTTAATCGATGTGACACCCAGTCTACTCAAAGCTCCAAACACGACAACATGCAAGGTGGGCATCCAGTGCGAGACAAACTCGAAGCACAATGCCAAAACAAATATGAAATCCATGTGAAAACTAATGCCTCTTGCACTCATGTGTATAAAACACGTCAAATCTCATGCTAGTCATACTCTAGCACGCTTTCATACTCACGAAATCATGTAGGTGGCTCAAAACTTTGCAAAGTATGGTTAACAAAACCAAAACACACTCATTTCTTTTGCAAAGTATTTCAATGTTAGCCAACCTATCAATCATTTGCTAAAAAGTAATAAAACATGATTTTCAAAGCTATATGCTTTTGTTTTCATGCACATTTCTCAAACTCCCAACTTTTAGCCTTCAATCACCCAACAACATTTCCTAATCTCATGCATTCTAGCAATACATTTAAGTGCCCAAATTGCGCACAGATATCTCTAAGAGTCCACACAATTCCCTTACCTCGATTTACATGGTGTGACTCCTTTCCTTTTAGCTTCTCACGCTCTTGGCTCAACTCGCCTCGGCGTATCCTCGGAAGCAGTGATTCATTCATTAAATCAATTGAGTTAATGTATTTAACCCATAATTGACCTCACTAGTCAATATTATTCATTTATGCATTTTACAAATGCCTTAATCCACATTTTACCTCTTTTAGGTAAATCTCACAATTTATCCACTAAACACATCTTAAAATCATACCACAACACTATTAATAACTTCTACATATCTCTTTCATCATTAATCTCCATACATTCCACTTTCTCACTCTAGAACATTTCTAGGTCATAATCATTCAAATGTATTTAGATAGTTTCTAACCATCCATACTCATGCCAAACAACTCCAAAATCAATTATATAAACAATGCACCATAGTTGGAGTGTTAGAATCTTACCCAATTTGATTTCTCTTCTTGCTCCAAATGGCAATGCCCTTAACTCCTTCAATACCAACAATGGGAAAATGCTTTTCAACTATGTTGTTCTTCTCTTTGATAGGAACAACTTTGCCTCTAATTGTCTCTCTTCAAACCTCACTGAAAATGGTTGATTTTAGAGAGAGAAAGTTAGGTTTTTGGGTTGAAAGTGGAAGGTTTGTGTTTTTCCCAAAATTTTTTGATTTTCAGCACTCCTTATATAGAAATAGCTTGAGGAGATCGATCTGGTCCAAGAGGAGATCGATCTGGTCCCCTTAAATCCCTCTTTTTTCACGGCATTTTAAGCATGAGATCGATCTGCTCCCAAACAGAGAACTAAGGAGATCGATCTGGGTGCTTGGGGATCGATCTTTTCACTACAGAATGCTTAGGAGATCGATCTGGCTCCATTGGAGATCAATATGCGCTATTCTTTTGCCCAAATAAGAGCATTCTGGCTCTTCCAGATCGATCTCTCATCCCATGAGATCTATCTGCCCTTCACAATTTCCAGATTTTCTGCAGTTCTTCTGCAGCAACACTTACCAAACATCCTTAATTTGCTACCATGATCCTTTTCTCATCCATTCATCTTTGAGACTTGAAAATGGCATCCATCCTCACTTCATACACATTAAAACTTGTGCAGAATCTTTGTATGACCAATGGTACTTAATATAAACCAAAATGGAAGTGCACATCTTATGCAATTCTACTTCCATTTTACCAAACTACTCATAATCCATTCCACACACATTCTCCACATGTTTAAGTCCATTTCTTCACATTCATACTTAATGTAACTTGTATGTACAATTACCACTCTCATTACAAGTGTGTACATTACTTATGGACTTACATCACATATACTTCACTCATGAATTCATAGTACAACTCTATTTACATTTCTATGTACATATATACCCTTATACATATACGGGGTCTCACATAATGAGCCCCCTATCCAACAATTTTTGTAACTGCTTTTTGAGCTCTTCCAACTCAACTAAGGCCATGTGATACGGTGGTTTCAAAATAGGCTCGGTTCCAGGCACCAAATCTATACAAAACTCCATCTTTTTGTCTGGTGGTAACCTTGGCAATTCATCCGAGAAGACATCGAGAAACTTCAAAACAATAGGGGTATCTGCCAACTCCGGATGTG
Organism: Firmiana major; assembly: GCA_033439115.1. NCBI lineage: Eukaryota > Viridiplantae > Streptophyta > Magnoliopsida > Malvales > Malvaceae > Firmiana > Firmiana major. The sequence goes on from CM065902.1 coordinate 38,717,507, forward strand.
GCTTATCTGTATCAACCATGTACGTAATGAAACCTTAAACATTTTGATATCTTAGTCAGTATAATATATCATTTTACTAAATACTATGACTACTTTTTTCATTTCTTTTCAGTAAACTTTATAATATATTTTTCAGGGGTGGGAAACATAACCCTCTTAACATAACAATCGAAAACAGCATGGTTTGCAGCTAACCAATCCATTCCTAAGAGTACATCGAAAACACTCATACTTAACAAAATTAGATTAGCTATCATTTCCTTTTCCCCTACACTTAACTTACAGTCATTAAATACATACTCTACTAACTGACTGTTATCCATAGGCGTAATTATTAACATCATCATACTTAAAGGTGTACGCTCTACATACTTTAATAACTTACATGATAATGAAGGCTATACGAATGAATGCGTGGCACTAAGATCAATTAAAACATATGCTTCTAGATAAAAAATCAGGATATCACCTTTAATCACACCTAATGAAGCATCAGTTGTGTCGTAGTCCAAAACATGTACTCGCACTCAACCAACCACCGGCTTCCCCTTCTCTTCAGCTGTCGCTCTCCTCCTCGGAGCAGACGTATCAATTGGAGCTCTCTCTGGCTCCTTTCCCTTCTGTGGGGCAGGCTCAAACCACTCTGTCCAAGCTTTCGCCATGTGCCCTGGTTTCCCATATCAGAAATAAATTATAGGAGTCATCGGACAAGGTCTACTGCCATGATATCTGTCGCAGCTACTGCACTGCTCAATAGTATACCTCTGTCCTCCAATAACAATGCCCTTAGCTAGAGCTATGATCGAATACGTAGGAGGTCTAACAGTCTTCTCCCGCACTTCTTCGATCTGTGGTCTCTTACGAAAGAGTCTCATCCCTCCTCGATAACTGAAACCTCTGCTACTATCTCTCACTGACCTCTTCCAATCTCAATCTCCACTTCGGCTAACCATCCCGACCTTAGAGGCATTCCTCTTATAATCCTACTCATAGAGTTACGCCCTGCACACTACCTCATCGTAAGTAGTAATGTCCTGCGGAACCAATCTAGACCGTAGCCCCAGTCTAAGCCCATCAATAAATCTATGGACCTTCTTGGTCTCACTACACATAGTATCAGGGTCATATCTCCCTAGGAATATGAATCTCGATTCATACTCTTCCATCGACTAACTCCCCTAGCTTAACCTCAAAAAGTCCATCTACAGCTTTCGCTGTGCTATATTTGGCATGTACTACCTTCTCAAGGCATCTAGAAAATATGTGCCAACTAATCTCAATATGTCAAGCTCTCAATATCACTCTAGTTGACTTCCACCAATGCTTTGCCACTCCCTTCAGCATGAAGGTGAAAAGTCTTACGCTGAAGGAATCCGCACAACTTCTCGATCTCTCCAATCTACTCCTAAATGACCACTAGGTCTTTGACCCCACTAAATGATGGTAGTCTTAAACTTCTAGAACTGTCGTTGATGATCCAAATCACAACCGTACCCCAAGCCACTACTAACCTGTTACAGGTCAACAAGAGATGGCATATCCTAAACTGGTGGAGATGTAGGGGTTTATGTAAGCTGTGGTGTCTGTGCAGGCTGTGCAGGCGTATCTGAAGCAACTACCAATCCAGTAGTAGCCCCTACATTTGTGCCTTGCCTACCATGCATAGCCTATGTGAACATCTCCATTAAGGTCTCTAGGCTATGCTCTAACCTCGTGAAGCGCGTCTCGATACTCTCTAGTACTTCAGTGGGACTTGAAGTTATAAGGTCGGATGAAGACTCATCTTGGCTCTCAGGCATACCTCTACGATTTCTAGCCCTACCTCTAGCCCCTCTACCACGGCTAGTATTAGCCATAATAGCTCGATTCCAACATTCACAACCATTAGTTAGTTAATTCCCATATCGAAATACACATTTGTATCTAAACACAGTACAGTAATATAAGGATGTACATTTTCCTAACCACTAAAATCGACTCACATTAGACTAACTCTGCTCTGATACCATTTTGTCACGAATGACTTTTATCAAAAACCACTACAATTTTTTTATTTTTTCTTACCTTTCTTTCTATCATAATTCAACCACCAATAATTGGGTTGTGATTCGGTATTAGTATCATTGATTACCATATCATTCATTCATTATCATACATGCATGTCAATATAACCATTTACTGACTGTAAATACGTATGTACCAAAAGTGAGCTCTCATATATAAATATAAATACAAATACATCCCCCGTTATTACATTGTTTCCATCACTGTGTTGTTTATATGTTCAGATACAAAATCGTACGTGATGTGTATACCTTTCGCTCGAAGGGAAATGCAGCAGACAAAAGAAATGCTAGTCCTTAGTCGTGCCATATCTACTGCGGATGTTCTGTAAAGTGGTGGAAAATAAAAAGGGGTGAGCTCACTAGTTCATTAAGGAAATCAGGCAAGCAAGTAGATAACTGCACTATCTACTGAAATTAATGTTATGCCACAAATTATTCTTTCCTTAATTTCACATTTAAAGCATGCATTGGAAAATCGACATAGCATGTACATATAAATCACATGTACTGAAATCATGTTGAGTTCTTAAATATAGGCATTTCATGCAAAACATTGCATCTTTATAAATTCAGAATGCCTTCAATTAAATCATGGCATTTATATTCAAACATATTAAATATGGCATTTTCAGCAATTAAAACATATAAATCAGGTTCTGACCCATCCCTCATGGTCTACCTGAAATCATGCAAAATCATGTGATATAATCTTATACTGTGATCCCAAGCTACACGGATCCCAGTGTACGGGGCATCATTGCTGTAACGAGAGGTGGGTCAAATCCTCACAACCGTCAGTTATCAACTCAACAACTCACTCCAAACAACACATGGTACGATGTACTCCGTGACACATACACAGTACGACGTACACCCTTAGACCCTATCTCAATGGATAATCAATGCCACGTCTCTAAATCCACATGCGAACATCTCATCTGTGTGACACTCAATCCACACGAGGAAATCAACATGGTTTTAACATGTCATGTATACCACATCAGTTACAGTGCACGCCTTGAGTGTGACTCACAGTCGACACCCCGCTCAAACACTGTTTCACACATATCATAAACTTGAACACTAGTGCGAGTAACACTCCAGAACTAGGTCATGCATATTTTTCATTTCAAATTAGGTACGAACAATCGCTCTAATACCATGTCGTGCACAAAACTCATTAAAATCAAGTACAAGCAACACTCCAGTACTATGCCATGCTTGTCATGGGAAATCAAGTGTGAGTAATCACTCCAACACATTTCATGTAGAAAATATATAAAATCAAGTGCAAGCAGTGCTCTAGCACGATTTGTTTACACATAACTCAATCGATGGCTCCTTTAAATAGGGATAGTTTAAAAATGTAAAATCAGCATCACAATTGGGTAAAAACATTAAAAAATGTCTATTCCATACTTTTTGGAACTTTTCATAAATGTTAACTTTTTACCCTTGGTAAGGGTAAAATCGTAATTTACCTTTCCATGTCTTTAAAATTTTTATTCACTTTCTCTGACCCTTAGACTATTTAAGTGAATGTAAAAGCAGACAAAACTATGTGTAGATATCTCTAACTACCCACAAAATCCCCTTACCTGAAATCACTCGGAGTTAAATCATTTTCTCAACGCTGCTCGATCACACAGTCTGGTTTGCTCCCAATATAAGCTCTGGAGCTGCATATAACCATTTATCAGGTTAATTATGTTTTTCCTACTGTATTTCACGTTTAAGACAGTCTATATCACTTAATGGGCCCGATTACTCTTATGAGGCCTTAATGACTCTTAATGGGCCTAACACTGTCTTAAGCCCATTTCACTTTACTATTCATTTTAGTTGGGCCCATTGGGCCATAGGGCTCACCAACTTTTGTTGAGCTTGTTCTGAAGCCCATGATCACTTATTGGGCCGATAGCACACCGGTAAGGCCCATTAACCTCTCGATCATGACATGTGGCCAAGAACCATCATGCTGAGCACCACGCCACCCATGGCATTTGGCTAGCCTTTCATTTAAGCATTTCATCAAACACCTTGTGTGCATGCCTTAGCCTTAGTTTATGTTCACTTAGGCATTTTATCAAACACCTTGTTCACCATCCTTACTTAACTCATCAATCGATCAAATTGACTTAAATTAACTATGCCATAATCATGCACACATACATACCAACCTATACATGTCTTAAAATGTAAGACCCGAATTTAATTAGAACACGGAAATTAAATAAGAAAAGATGGGGGAAGTATGAAGGAAGTCGGGTTAAATTAATCCCGAACACGTGTAAGGGCAAAACGGTCAAAAGACTAAAGGCCGGTATAATTTCAATAAGGAAATTTAATTAAAAATATGGATTTAAGAAATCTTGGTCAATAAAGTGAAATAAATTTATTTTGGGTTAAATTGATCAAGATATTAATTTATTGGAATTAATCGGGATTAATCAAAATTTTTAGTTCGAAAAAATAATCCCGAAAATAATCGAAAAATATACCGAAAGGTCACCCGGGACAATATCCCGAAAATACGGGGAAATTATACCCGAAAAAGAGGTTAAATATAATAAATAAATTAAATAAAATTAAATTAATTAATTTAGAATAAAATAATAATTTTAAGGGATATTTGGGTATTTTTAGTGTATTTTAATGAATAAAATAAATTGTTAAATAATAATGATAAAAAAAAAAGAGAGGAAATCAGAAGTTATCGGGGAGAGAGAAGAACCAGAGAAACCGAGGGATGCTGCCGCGCGTGGCTCGACCGACAAGCCACCACCGGGCACCGACGGCCTCCGACGAAGGGCCGAGCAGCAAGAGGAGAGGCCGGTGAAGCCAATGGCACCGGTGACGCGCCGTCAGGAGGTCGGAGATCGTCGAACGGAGGAGGAGAAGATCGCGGGAAAAACGGAGTCGGTACCGGCGATCCACGGCAGCTGGGGGTGAACGGCGGGTACCAGCGTGATCAGGAGGAGGAGCCGATCCTTTTGAGACCGGTATTGGCCGACGAAACCGCCGAAATCCGTCGGATCGAGAGGTGGCAGCCGAGGGAAAAGAGATGGCCACCGGCGGCGAACGGCGGCGATCCAGGCGAAACCGAGGCCAGATTCCGAAAGCCCAGGCGACAGTGATCATTTCTGCACCGGTCTCATGCGACGAAACGGAGGGAATCATCGGCGATGGCCAAGAGGAGAAAACGGGTTCGACGACCGAGAGGGAGAAGAGCTGGACCGACGGCGTTCCGACGAGCTTGACCCAAACCGAGGGCAGATCTGAGACGCGGACAACCTCACGGAGCCACTGGCGGTGGAAGCGGCAGAGAACCGATCGGAAAAGGGGTGAACCGGTGGTGAACTGGCCAAATCGGGGTGAACCGGCGGTCTGAACCGGTCCGAACCGGACAGAACCGGTTCAGCCAAAAAGAGGAGAAAAAGGGAGAAAAAGGGAAAAGGAAAAAGAGAAAAAAATTGGGGAAAATTTCGATGATGCAATCGAGCTTCAGGTAAGTCGATAAGCGGTCAAATTGACCCGATTTAAATTTGGAATATTTTATTTAATTAAATTTCGACCGAAAAGTTTACCCGAAAATGTAATTAATTGTGTAGCTCGACGATTGGCATCCAACGAGGGCTCGAGACAGTCTCGAATTATGGACTAACATGGAATCTAGGGTAAGTGACCCCTATTTACGATAATTGCCTCGTTATGCGTGATATTGATTTAATTTACGCATAAATTGAATTAATTTATGGAAATTTAGACTAATTGTCGTAAATATTAAATTTAGCTATTCGAGAGCTAGAACGAGGCCCGATAAATTATTGGTGGGCCCAATGAGCCAATAGGCCTCGATAAAGTGAAAATTAAGTGGTAAACGGGCTTAAGGCCGATTAAGGCCCATTAAGGTACAATCGGGCCCAATAGGGGTAATTGGGCCCAACGATTTAAATTAAGCCCAGAAAGTATTAAATACAATTAAATTGTATAATATCTGACCTAAGAAATATTAATACGCAGTTTCGGTCATTTGATTGGGAGCTTATCGGACTGCGCGACGAGTCAACAGTGGAAAAGAAAAGGTCAGACTCGACAGGAAAAATAAGGTAAGGGAATTCTGCGGACTGCTAGAGGTAACTTTACGCAATTTTAAATTCATACGCAGTCCTTTAAAATTAACTGAAGGGTCTAGAGGTCGAAGAATAATTTTAGTGCCCCGAATGGGCAAAATTACTAAAATACCCTTGCTAAGGGTAGAATCTAAAAATTTAGGAAAAATTGGGAGGAGCAAGGACAAGAGGTTCCTGCTCGTTCTGGAGGTATTTCAACGCATGCATGAGTAGGCTGGCTCACTTTTAAAGAAAAATGCATAGCATTGCATATCTTAATTGTTGTGATTTCTGTGAAAACTATATGGAAATAACCGAGTCGCCTACATGTTTTTATTTACATGTGACGTGCTAGAGCTCAGCTCGCACGATGTTTGATTTGTGTGATGCATGCATTAGTGCTGGAGCGAGAGCTCGCACTAGAGTTTTACATGCATAGGTGCTAGAGTATAACTCGCACCAGATTTCACATGCTTTTGCGTGACACGGTGCTAGAGTCTAACTCGCACCAGATTTTATAAGATTTTCATACAATTTTATATGCAGAGTGCTGAGCATAGCTCGCACTAGTTTTACTGGATTTGTGGAGTAGCGCTGTCTGCCCTTGGAGTCAGCCAAAAGGCCCAACAGGCTCAAAAGACCTCTTAAGTAGGGTGAGAGTGAGGGATGAGGTTGGCGGCCTTGTGGAGATGTAAAGCGGGCTCTGCCAAGTTTACTTGATTTGATGAGAGTGCTGAGCATCGCTCGCACTGATTTTTATGAGAACATGCGATGAGCCGTGCTTGGAGCATCGGGTAGACTGTGTGTCACCGATTTAATAGGCTCGCACGTGCGTTTTGAGACATGGCAACGAGTATGGAGTTATGAAAACCTCTGTGGGAAGCAGGCCATTTGGGCTGGAGTACCTAGAGTGATATGGGTCCATGGAGTACGATGTACCGTGCAAGTAGCATGGAGTACGATGTACCGTGGGGTATCTTCGGATACGGTATCTTTGTGATACAGGGTATCTTCGGATACGGTATCTTTGTGATACGGTATCTTTGTGATACGGGGTATCTTCGGATACGGCATCTTCGGATGCGTGAGATCGGATAAGACTGACGGGTTGGATTGACCCACCTCTCGGGCAGTTCCCGATCAGGGTGAGACCTCGTACACTGGGATCCGTGAAGCTAGAGGGACTCACGAGGATATATTGGCCAGTCCTGGTTATTACCGATATACAGTATTGCCTAGTCTCGTATCTTGTATATATATATACGTATGTTTTCGATATCGATGCTTTTGAGAGACTCAATTTCCATGGTTTTATGTGAGTCAGGATCACCCGAAGGAGGGGTCGAGTCCTGACTTCATTGTGAAATTTTAAATGGGAAAGAAATGATTTAAAATGAATTGCATGTTGAATTTTCCGTGCAACTTGATTTACATAACGAAATGATTTAAAATGAATTGCATGTTGAATTTTCCGTGCAACTTGATTTACATAACATCATGACGCATATCATTTGTTTTAAAATGTGTGGAGAAAGGGTGGTTTATGCATGGCACCACGTTCATGTAGGTAGTATGGTTACCTACTTGTTCGTAGGATTGCCTTACTGAGCTTGATGTGCTCACCCCTTTCATTTTCTCCCACAGATAATCTCCAGTTGAAGTCGCGACAACTCAGTACTGCATTCCGGATATCCGCTGCTACCCATCGACATAAGGTATATATACACTTGTACATATTGTATCTACATAAGCATAGCACAGTAACATGTTTGTAAGTAACTTTAGGGGATGTATAAATAATATAAACAATTATAAATGACTGGAGAATAAATAAGTTAGATGGTAATTGAATGGTGGGACTGGCATTGACGCACAGCCCAATTTTTAGTGGAGTGTTGGTCACGATTCGAGAACAGGTAAGAATTTAAGTAAGAAAATAAATAAAACGCGAAAAATTCACTCTGATTTTTGGGTAGTTTGGGTCGTGACAATTATTTTGGTATCAGAGCACAATTGGTCTGATGTGTGTCAGTGTCAGTAATTAGGAAATTACATCCCCGTGTTACTGTGCTTAGTTAGATACAATAGTGTATATCGAGATGGGCTTGACTAAGAAATGGTTGAGAATGCAGGAATGCTTAATATGAGTCGCGTTAGATGAGATAGTGCACGAGGCAGAGGTCGTAGAGGTAGACCTGAATCTGCTAAGTCGTGCTGAGTTTGACTATGAGAATCATGATGAAATTGAAATGGAGGCTAATGTTGAGTATGCCCCACAGAGTCCGACAGAGTGATCGGACAGTATTGAGAGACGCTTCGCGAGATTGAAGCGGAGCATGAGTATTATTTTGAGGAGCTAATTGCTCAGATTATGTATGAGATCAGAGGGCGCAGCGGAGCATTGGTGGAAACCCGCTCGACCCATCTTAAGACTGATATGAGAAATATCTTGGATATATTCCGGTGATAAGATATCCCGGACATGATTTAAAGGAAATTTTAAGGAAAAATTTCTTACACTGCCTAGGAATACTAAATTGATTATGAGTATGAGACTCAGTTATATTCCTTGGACCGATATTACCTCGACACTATGAACAAGTGACTGTCGAGATGTCTAAAAGTTTATGAAAATGACTCAACTTTTCAATTAGAGTCCAATTGGTCCGTGAGATATTGCCTATACCGAGGCAGTGCACAGATTTACAGTTGGGTAAATAAGGATATGAATTGCACGCCTCTGAGATTGGGAAAGGTAATGAGGGCTGAAATAGAGACAGAAAGAGAATCGAGAAATGACAAAGATGTTAAAATGGGAAAAATGGTAATTGGTAAAAAGATCTGATTTGATGAGTTATGGAATAAGATAATTGGTAAGGCCCCAGTGCATCTAATTTTGGGCACTCTTGTGGGCATTGTGATTGGAGGACCCCGACCTGCTACGAAGCAGTGTAGCAGTGTGAGCACTGTAAGCAGTGTGAGATGTGTGGTGGATACCACGGAAGGAAGGTTTATACCTACACGGTATAGATGAAAATGGTCGTCAAGTGTGGTAAGACAGACCATTGATTTTGATTGCTCAGAGTTGAGCGAGATTTTCCCACAGGAAAGCAAAGAGACAGAGAAAAATTTCATTGGTATAGCTGCAATGAAAAGAGAGGCCCTAGCCGAAAAGAAAAAGGAAAGTAGGTTGTTGGACGAAGGCGAGAGGATGTCTTGGACCAGGACACTATTGATGTTTCATGGATGTGGTGTGAGATACCACACTTGTTATGAATAATAAAGTACATATGTTTATTGATCCTGGTGCCACATATTTATTCATACCGCCTTCATTCGCATATAAGTGAGTAAAAGGCATGAATGCCTACATCATTGGGCGCAATTCAGATAAATGAGTATCCCAATAGAGGAGGATTAATAAACGGAATAGGGATATTGAGACTTTAAGTTAAAAACAGGGGTGCAACAGTTGAATTTACAGGAGGAAGGGATTGTACTCACAGAATGAATAAAGACAAGAGTTTTATTATAATTGATACGCAAAGGAGAAAATCTTTAAGATAAGGTAGATTCTAAATACAAGACGTATTGGAGTAAGAGGCGTATGCTAGGTAAGAACATCCTTACGATATGAAGTAATTGGGATTAAGCAATTAGTAAGGAATATAAATTATAACCAAGGATAAAGATGGGTATAACCATAACCAGTAGTTGTGGTTAAGTCTGAGGGCTAATAAAGGTATTTCAAAATACCTCCCCGCCTGAAGACTTGACAGCGTCTAGATATATATAACCTATAACGGAAAATCGATCACTGTAAGAAATACCGTTAGCATTAGGATACCCTTACTAAGACGATAAGAATATTAAAATTTGACAAATCATAAAGATTATCATAGTAAAAATTTAATAAGAACCGTTGAGATAAGAAAAGGAAATGACGCAGGCTAGTACCTGAAAACGTAAGCGGTTGAGAAGGATCTTGTACGCTTATGCGTAAATAAGTCAAGGGTTAGATCGAGTTGTAATCATCATTATCGATGATATATTGGGCGTAGTTAAAGTCTAGGGCGATTTATAAGCAACAATTGGAAGATGGCTTTTACAGATGGATTATTGCGAGATTTAAAATGGTATACCTTGTTGACACGTTTAATTATGAAAACGTGGTCTCGGAATAAGATGAGAGATGTGACATAGACTTCGGTGTAATGAAGCATGAACTGACCCCCGTGAATAATTTCACCATACCCAACAGCTCAAGAGGATCTCAGTGAGTATGGATACCTCAAAATTATGATGGAGCTGTGTATTGATGTATAATGGGAAGATAGTCAAGTATGGAGTCAGACAACTCCTTGATCATAAAATAAACTATCTGACCCATAATTTAAAGTTGACAACCGTAGTTGTACCGATAATATAGTACTATTAAGTACATGGTGAGAAATTATGGATATGCACTGATCATAAAGCCCGAGTATCTGTTTTCACAGAAAGAGGTGTACATGAGAATACGTAGTGGGTTAGAGCTTCTGAGAGATTTTGGATTGGGAGAATTGTACCACCCAGGAAAGGCTAATGTGATGACTGATGCCTTGAGCAGAAAGAGCCTCGAGATGGTACCACATATGATGGTCAGGGAGCGTGAGCTGCTAGATGCAGTTGTGAGCCTCAGTATAGATGTGATCCCTTTTGATGATGACAGTGATTGTGTGATAGCTAGCCTGATGATTAGAACCGGATGAGAGTGCCCGAATTTGCCAGGCTTAGCGTGATGATCGACCGGATGTCGATAGTTTGGGTCTGATTCAGAAGGGTACAGTGACAGAGTTCACAGAGTATGATAATGAGTTACTGAAGATTCTGAGACAGTATGAGTGCTCCCCAGGACCATAGTTGATGAGATAGTAATGTTGTCAGAAGCTCACTCTTCAGGATATACAGTGCATACGGAAGGTAATAATAATATATTAAAATCTCAAAAAGGGTATGGGTGGTCAGATGTGGAAAGAGATATTTGTGGAGATTGTGGAAAAGTGCCTAGTGTGTCAGCAGAGTAAGGTAGAGTATTAAAAGGCTGCAGAGTTATTGCAGCACCTACCTATATCGACACGGCACAGAAAATGAGAACAAGTCTCCATGAATTTTATGAAGGGTTACAGAGAACCCAGGTGAATTACGAGGCTATTTGGATGATAGTCACCAAATTGACTAAGTCTACCCACCTTCTGGTTATGAAATCCCTAAATACTCAAAGTGTGTATGAGGATTCAGGTGTAAGGAAGATTGTGGAACGTTATGTAGCGTTCCAGTGAGCATTGTATTATATAGGGATTCCCGCTTCACTTCCCACGTCTGAGGATATTTTAGGAAGCTATGGGAACCCGACTGAGTATTAGCACAGCTTTCCATCCTCAGACAAATGGTCAGTCAGAGAGGACTGTACAAGTTCTGGAGGATCCGATGAAAGCGTGTGCCATTGATTTTATAAGCTCCTAGAATGATCAGTTGATTTCTAATTGAAGTCGCCAATAACGACAATTGGCAATTGAGTATCGGGATAACAAGATATGAGACAGTGTACGGCTGTAGGGGTTATTCCCCAAATTGGATAAGAAAAGTGGGTGACAGAACAGAATTAATTTCGACTTTGGATAATAAGTCTCTGAGGATGTTTAGTTAAGGATGAGAGATTAAGAACACCTCAGAGCAGATAGACAAGTATTGAAATTCACCCTTGGTGAATTAAGTATGATTGAAATATTTCTTGTCCTAAGGGAATAAGGACATAGCGAACTTCTGGAAGAAAGTAAATTGAGTTGCGCTGGATGGAATATTTTGAGAGATTAGACAAGTGGGAGATAAGACCTGTAGGTTGGTGTTATCATCTGAATTAACAGGCACCCACAATGTGTCTCAGCTTTTGATGCTTCGAAAATACTATCCAGATCCAGCGTAGGTGATAGGATATGAGATTCAAAAGTTCAGTTTAATGAAAATATGAGTATATTGAAGAAGTTGATTCGGGCATTAAATAGGAAAGAGAAAATATTGAGGTTGAAGATCTCCCTAATTAAAGTCCTTTGATAGTAATACACTCCGGAGAAGGTCACATAAGAATTTAAGAGTAAGATATGATCGATATACCCGGAGTTGTATATGGACTCATATGAATTGGTTCTGATTTGGAGGGCCAAATTCTTTAAGTGGGGGAGAGTTGTAAGACCCGAATTTAATTAGAACACGGAAATTAAATAAGAAAAGATGGGGGAAGTATGAAGGAAGTCGGGTTAAATTAATCTCGAACACGTGTAAGGGCAAAACGGTCAAAAGACTAAAGGCCGGTATAATTTCAATAAGGAAATTTAATTAAAAATATGGATTTAAGAAATCTTGGTCAATAAAGTGAAATAAATTTATTTTGGGTTAAATTGATCAAGATATTAATTTATTGGAATTAATCGGGATTAATCAAAATTTTTAGTTCGGAAAAATAATCTCGAAAATAATCGAAAAATATACCGAAAGGTCACCCGGGACAATATCCCGAAAATACGGGGAAATTATACCCAAAAAAGAGGTTAAAATATAATAAATTAATTAAATAAAATTAAATTAATTAATTTAGAATAAAATAATAATTTTAAGGGATATTTGGGTATTTTTAGTGTATTTTAATGAATAAAATAAATTGTTAAATAATAATGATAAAAAAAAAGAGAGGAAATCAGAAGTTATCGGGGAGAGAGAAGAACCAGAGAAACCGAGGGATGCTGCCGCCCGTGGCTCGACCGACAAGCCACCACCGGGCACCGACGGCCTCCGACGAAGGGCCGAGCAGCAAGAGGAGAGGCCGGCGAAGCCAATGGCACCGGTGACGCGCCGTCAGCAGGCCGGAGATCGCCGAACGGAGGAGGAGAAGATCGCGGGAAAAGCGGAGTCGGTACCGGCGATCCACGGCAGCTGGGGGCGAACGGCGGGTACCGACGTGATCAGGAGGAGGAGCCGATCCTTTTGAGATCGGTATTGGCTGACGAAACCGCCGCAATTCGTCGGATCGAGAGGTGGCAGCCGCGGGAAAAGAGATGGCCACCGGCGGCGAACGGCGGCGATCCAGGCGAAACCGAGGCCAGATTCCGAAAGCCCAGGCGACGGTGATCATTTCTACACCGGTCTCATGCGACGAAACGGCGAGAATCGTCGGCGACGGCCAAGAGGAGAAAACGGGTCCGACGACGGAGAGGGAGAAGAGCCGGACCGGCGACGTTCCGGCGAGCTTGACCCAAACCGAGGGCAGATCTGAGACGCGGACAACCTCACGGAGCCACTGGCGGTGGAAGCCGGTGGAGAACCGACCGAAAAAGGGGTGAACATGCGGTTAACACGCCAAACCGGGGTGAACCGGCGGTCTGAACCGGTCCGAACCGGACTGAACCGGTTCAGCCAAAAAGAGGAGAAAAAGGGAGAAAAAGGGAAAAGGAAAAAGAGAAAAAAATTGGGGAAAATTCCGGTGATGCAATCGAGCTTCGGGTAAGTCGATAAGCGGTCAAATTGACCCGATTTAAATTTAGAATATTTTATTTAATTAAATTTCGACCGAAAAGTTTACCCGAAAATGTAATTAATTGTGTAGCTCGACGATTGGCATCCACCGAGGGCTCGAGACAGTCTCGAATTACGGACTAACATGGAATCTCGGGTAAGTGACCCCTATTTATGATAATTGCCTCGTTATGCGTGATATTGATTTAATTTACGCATAAATTGAATTAATTTATGGAAATTTAGACTAATTGTCGTAAATATTAAATTTAGCTATTCGAGAGCTAGAACGAGGCCCGATAAATTATTGGTGGGCCCAATGAGCCCAATAGGCCTCGATAAAGTGAAAATTAAGTGGTAAACGGGCTTAAGGCCGATTAAGGCCCATTAAGGTACAATCGGGCCCAATAGGGGTAATTGGGCCCAACGATTTAAATTAAGCCCAGAAAGTATTAAATACAATTAAATTGTATAATATCTGACCTAAGAAATATTAATACGCAGTTCCGGGCATTTGATTGGGAGCTTATAGGACTGCGCGACGAGTCAACAGTGGAAAAGAAAAGGTCAGACTCGACAGGAAAAATAAGGTAAGGGAATTCTGCGGACTGCTAGAGGTAACTTTACGCAATTTTAAATTCATACGCAGTCCTTTAAAATTAACTGAAGGGTCTAGAGGTCGAAGAATAATTTTAGTGCCCCGAATGGGCAAAATTACTAAAATACCCTTGCTAAGGGTAGAATCTAAAAATTTAGGAAAAATTGGGAGGAGCAAGGACAAGAGGTTCCTGCTCGTTCTGGAGGTATTTCAACGCATGCATGAGTAGGCTGGCTCACTTTTAAAGAAAAATGCATAGCATTGCATATCTTAATTGTTGTGATTTCTGTGAAAACTATTTGGAAATAACCGAGCCGCCTACATGTTTTTATTTACATGTGACGTGCTAGAGCTCAGCTCGCACGATGTTTGATTTGTGTGATGCATGCATTAGTGCTGGAGCGAGAGGTCGCACTAGAGTTTTACATGCATAGGTGCTAGAGTATAACTCGCACCAGATTTCACATGCTTTTGCGTGACACGGTGCTAGAGTCTAACTCGCACCAGATTTTATAAGATTTTCATACAATTTTATATGCAGAGTGCTGAGCATAGCTCGCACTAGTTTTACTGGATTTGTGGAGTAGCGCTGTCTGCCCTTGGAGTCAGCCAAAAGGCCCAACAGGCTCAAAAGACCTCTTAAGTAGGGTGAGAGTGAGGGATGAGGTTGGCGGCCTTGTGGAGATGTAAAGCGGGCTCTGCCAAGTTTACTTGATTTGATGAGAGTGCTGAGCATCGCTCGCACTGATTTTTATGAGAACATACGATGAGCCGTGCTTGGAGCATCGGGTAGACTGTGTGTCACCGATTTAATAGGCTCGCACGTGCGTTTTGAGACATGGCAATGAGTATGGAGTTATGAAAACCTCTGTGGGAAGCAGGCCATTTGGGCTGGAGTACCTAGAGTGATATGGGTCCATGGAGTACGATGTACCGTGCAAGTAGCATGGAGTACGATGTACCGTGGGGTATCTTCGGATACGGTATCTTTGTGATACAGGGTATCTTCGGATACGGTATCTTTGTGATACGGGGTATATTTGTGATACGGTATCTTTGTGATACGGGGTATCTTTGGATACAGCATCTTCGGATGCGTGAGATCGGATAAGACTGACGGGTTGGATTGACCCACCTCCCGGGCAGTTCCCGATCAGGGTGAGACCTCGCACACTGGGATTCGTGAAGCTAGAGGGACTCACGAGGACATATTGGCCAGTCCTGGTTATTACCGATATACAGTATTACCTAGTCTCGTATCTTGTATATATATATACATATGTTTTCGATATCGATGCTTTTGAGAGACTCAATTTCCATGGTTTTGTGTGAGTCAGGATCACCCGAAGGAGGGGTCGAGTCCTGACTTCATTGTGAAATTTTAAATGGGAAAGAAATGATTTAAAATGAATTGCATGTTGAATTTTCCGTGCAACTTGATTTACATAACGAAATGATTTAAAATGAATTGCATGTTGAATTTTCCGTGCAACTTGATTTACATAACATCATGACGCATATCATTTGTTTTAAAATGTGTGGAGGAAGGGTGGTTTATGCATGGCACCACGTTCATGTAGGTAGCATGGTTACCTACTTGTTCGTAGGATTGCCTTACTGAGCTTGATGTGCTCACCCCTTTCATTTTCTCCCACAGATAATCTCCAGTTGAAGTCGCGATGACTCAGTACTGCATTCCGGATATCCGCTGCTACCCATCGACATAAGGTATATATACACTTGTACATATTGTATCTACATAAGCATAGCACAGTAACATGTTTGTAAGTAACTTTAGGGGATGTATAAATAATATAAACAATTATAAATGACTGGAGAATAAATAAGTTAGATGGTAATTGAATGGTGGGACTGGCATTGACGCACAGCCCAATTTTTAGTGGAGTGTTGGTCACGATTCGAGAACAGGTAAGAATTTAAGTAAGAAAATAAATAAAACGCGAAAAATTCACTCTGATTTTTGGGTAGTTTGGGTCGTGACATAAAATCAAGTGGGTATTCATCAATTCACAAATACCCATTTTTGGCCAACTTAAGATCTTAGTGATTTGTGTGTATTGAATCATAAAACATACACCAAGCAACTTGAATTAATCCATAGATAAACATATATGAGATTGAAAGCTTGAAATTATACCTAGCTTGGTGTTTCCCTTTATGGCTGAGACTTTGAAGAAATTTGCCTCTCTCAATATGGTTTCTTGATGGCCAATTCCAAGATATGTCAATCTTCTCTCAATTTGGAACAACGTCCATGAAGATTGCAAGTTCCAATTATGTCTGAGCTTAGTGATTGCTAGTGAGATAAAACTTGAAACTAGGTTTGGCTATGGTTTCCTCTTGTTGTCGAGAATGAAAGGAAGAAGATGACTAGGTGTTGGCTGATTTTTAAGCTTGAACACTTAGTCATTAAGTTACATATTCAGCCATTAAATTGGGCTTGAAAATGGTTTGGGCCATAGTTTACCAATTGGGTTTTTTGTTGACTTACTACTGGGCTTGAATTTAGCTAATGGGCTTTTCGGTTTGGACTTCTCGATTTGGGCTTTTAATTTGGGCTTTTAATTTGGGCTTTTGGGCTGAAAACTTTCCTACCAATTGGACCTAAAATTGACTTAATATTGGGCCCACCAATTGGCCCAATAGCTCAACCTAATGGGCCTAAGAAATTCGGCTCACACTTAGTATACCTAAATGGGCTTTAAAATTTCCAACTTTGGCCCATTACTTTTTACTCGTTTAATTTAATCCGGATTTATTTTCCATACTTCAGGGGATGAATATCGAGTGTTTTAACAAAAAAATATTTCTTCCCCACTTTTTAACCTTAGGTTAAATTTTAACCATGGTTAGTCATTTATTGTCAAACTCTACTTTTCTTAACTACCATTAACTTTTCTTTACCATTGACCATGTTTGAATTTTTCTTTACACTCTCGTCTTTACGTTTTGGCCATTTTCGAGAGGCAAATATATCAAATACACCTCAAACGAACCATTTCAGTCTCGTTTAGCCCCTTTTTGGCGTTTACTCTACTTCAATATGCTCCGGACCAAATTAAACTGGCTTTCCTTCATGAGCTCTCTATATTTTCACATTATATGTTCTTATCTTTAGTCAGAATGATTGAGATCAGCTCAGTTTAGCATGCGGCTCTTATAGCCCTTATTTGGCCTTTACGTAGCTTATGTGTGTTTAATCACTTTACTTACACTTTCATTCAAGTAAATACTCTTTTTATGATTCAACTAACATAATATAATGTTTTTACATAAAGGACTCATAAGGAATAAGCTACATAAAAATCTGGGTCTTATAGAAACTACCATGAAAACATAAGATTTTAAGCTTTCTCTCTCTAGAAATCACCTACTTAGAGACATATTTGGAACAAGTGATCTTCATGAAAGTCGTTCCATATTGAGATAGGAATAACATATCTTGGAATCAGCTATAAAGGAGCCATATTGAATAACAAAAAATCCTCTAAAGTTTCGGCTAAAGTGAGAACTATAAGCTAGGTAAGTTTTTAATCTTCCAACTTCATATATGTTTTTTTAGGGATTATATAGAGTTGATTGGTATATGTTTTATGGATCAAACACACAAAATCACCATGAACAAGTGATGGCCGAAAATAGGTATTTGTGTTTGATGAGTACCCATGTGATTTTAAGGTATGGATAGGTCGGTAAGCATGTATACATGATCATGGCATGCTTAGTTTTAATCAATTTGTTCATATGGATGTTTGTATGATGTTGGCAAGTAAGGTGTTTGATAAAATGCCAACATGAACTATGGGAAAGCTTAAGACATGCATGAAAGGTGTTTGATAAAATGCCTAAGTGAAATTGTCTAGCAAATGGCAAAGGTTGGCGTGATGATGGATGGTCTCGACCATGGGCCGCATGATGGCTCTCGCCACACACCACGGTCGAAAGGTCAAATGGGCCAAGCCAATGTGGTCTCGGGCCAATAAGCAATCATGGGCCTCAGACCAAGCCCAATAAGTGTTGGTGGGTCCCACAAGCCTAATAGGCCCAGATGAAATGAATAGTAAAGTAAAATGGGCTTAAGACAGTGTTAGGCCCATTAAGGCCCAATAAGAGAAAAAAGGGCCCATTAAGTTAAATAAACTATATTTAAGGTGAAATACAGATGAAAAAGTGTAATTAACTTGATAAATAGTTATATGCAGCTCCAAAGATTATAGTAGGAGCTAATCGGACTACGCAATCGAGCAGCTCTGAGGAAGTGGAATTACTTGACACGATTCTAGGTAAGAGAATTTTACGGGTAGTTAGAGATATCTGCACGTATTTTCATCTGTTGTTACATTCACTTAAAAATTTTGAGGGTCAGAGAAAGTGAATTAAAAATTATAGCAACTTGAAAAGGGTAAATTACGATTTTACCCCTTTTAAGGGTAAATTATGATTTTACCCCTTTTAAGGGTAAAATTAGGAAAGTTAGGAAAAGTTTTAAAAAGCATGTAAAGCATGTTTTTGAATGTTTTTACTGCTATTTATTAGATGCATTGATAGATTGGCCGATGTTTTCATGTTATGTACTAAAACAACACAATATATTGTCGATTTGGTTTAATTGAGTGAAGTCTTTTGAATAAACCATCTATCGAATTGTGTGAAAACAAATCGTGTTAGAGCACTACTCGCACTTGATTTTATATGTTTTGTGTAAAAAAGTGTTGAAGTATCACTCGCACTAGATTTTCATGATATGCATGATAGAGTACTGGAGCGTTGCTCGTACTCAATTTTATGTGATTTATGCATGAAAAAGTGCTGGAGTGATACTCGTACTCAGTTTTACATGATTTATGCATGGCATAGTATTGGAGTGTTGCTCATACTTGATTTGAAATTTGAACTATGCATGACATAGTGCTGGAGTGTTACTCACACTAGTGTTCAGTTTTGTGATATCCATAAAACATTGTTTGAGCAGGGCGTCGTGTCACGACCCAAATTACCTAAAAATAGAGTAAATTTTTTGCTTTTTCATTTATTATTTAATTCTTACCTTTCTCTCATCGTGACCATCCTACAACACAGTTTGGCTATGATTCGGTGTTAGTCACCTCACACTATTACCAAATCCATTTCCATAATCACATTTACATATCAGAGTTTACTATCCTTTGACTTTAACTAAGTACATACACAATGGTATTTATAACTCTACATCCCCGACATCATATTCGTTTACAGTACTGTGCATTACATATTTAGATACAAAACTATACAAATGTGTATACCTGTCTCTCGATGGGAAGCAGCGGATACCAAGATTTCAAGTCCTTAGCCGCTCACTAACTATTGCGAGTGCTCTGAAAAGATGGGAAAATAAGGGGGTGAGCAAACCACACGCTCAGTAAGGCAATTATGCAAGTAAGTAGATAGCTCCACTATCTACATGCTCATAATACCATGCCCTTAAAATCCATTTCTTTTCATTAAAATCTCAAGCACAAAATCGTTCATACATCCATGACATAGTTTATCAAAACTATTTGTGCATATAAAAATCATGTAATTCATGCATCAAAGGCATTTTATGTGACATCAGTAAATCATACTTAGCATGAATTTAATCAAAATCATGCATTCTTTCATGTCATGTAAGAAAATCATGAATTTGAAATGAAAGCATGGAAAACAACATCATGCTACTGCATTTAAATCATTTCATTAAAACTATAGTATAAACTAACCCTTCTGGGTCAATCGTCTCATAAAACAATTCATTATAAAACTTCGGTTATAAAACCACCCTTCTTTCAGGGTCACATATCATAAAATCATAAAATCGTAAAATCAGGGGCCTGACCCCTCCCTCGGGTCTACCCTGGTCTATCAGACCAATAGTTATATCATGTGAGACATGTAGGTGACTATCATAAACAACATAGGACTATGGTCATAACCTCGTGATCCCTGGCAACACGGTACCTAGTGTGCGGGGTATCACATTGAAACGGGAGGTGGGTTGTCCTACCTGCCAGAATAGTATAACACCAGGATTGCGAGGGCAAGGCTTGCTGCCTCGTGGCTAATGCCACTCCACTCCAACAATCCCCACGGTACATCGTACTCCACGTGACATACACGGTATAACGTACTCCGTGAACCCAAGCTCAGTCAGGGGTGCCTGTAATAGGTCTTATCCACCCATATCATCTCACTGTGACACACAGTCTACAGGAGGCTCCAACACGACTATATGCTTGTAATGCAAATCCCTGTGCGAGCGAAGCTCTAGCACGGCACCATGCATATTCATAATATCAAAAAACCTCGTGCGAGCGAAGCTCTAGCACATTTTCATAAAAATCAGTAAAATCTGCGTACGAGCAGCGCTCCAGTACGACTTAAACTGATTATAAATTCAAGTAAAATCCACGTACAAGTAATGCTCTACTACGGATACCTATAAAAACTCAGTGAAAACCTCGTACGAGAAAAACTCCAGTACAACTTTCAAATGAATTATAGAAACAATATAAAACTTTGTGCGAGCATCGCTCCAGCACAAATGAATGCTCAAGTAAATCAACTTTCGTGCGAGTTACACTCTAGCACGGCTTTATGCAAATTTCATATCAAAACAGGATACGAGCTAATCTCCAGCATCTCTCATGCATGTCAAATCATAAAAACTAGTGCAAGCAATCGCTCCAGCACCTTTTTATGCATATTCAGTCAAAACAGATCAAAACAATCAAAACATGTCAAAACATGTCAAAACAGAGTGCGAGCTAGGCTCCAGCAGCTCTCATGCATATCAAATCAAAAAATCAGTGCGAGCAACAGCTCTAGCACATTTCATGCATATGATGTCACACAAGTCACTGCGAGCAACCGCTCAAGCACATTTATGCACATTCACAAACATAGATATAGTGCGAACTATATGCCAGCACTATCTGTTTCCATATAAACTTGACAGTTGGCCTATTTTCCAAAGAAATTTCCATTTAAATATAAATAACACTTACGTAGTGTTATCATGTGAAATTCATGCAATTACTGGCCAGTCTATCGATTTACTTTGCTTAAAAACCAATAAAATCCTTAATTCAGAAATTTCCTTAAATCATGCATTTCAAGCATGTCATGCTTTCACCATCCTTAGGTGAACTTCTCTCAATAGGGGTAAAATAGTCTTTTTACCTATTTCGATCCTTAAAATCATTTAAACCATTTTTAGGATCATTATACAATATCAATGTATACATACATATTTAGCGTACAAAAAAGCTATTAAAATACGCGTAGCTACCTCTAGCTACTCACACAATTCCCTTACCTCATTTTTCTGTACAGTCTGACCTTTCCACTGATGACTCGTTCCGCAGTCCGATTTGCTTCCAATCCAATCCTCGAAACTACATATACATATTCATCAGGTCAAATAAAAAACAATTTAATTGTATTTCATATTTTTTTGGGCTTAAAATTAAATCATTTGGCCCGTTTACCCATATTGGGCCCGATTATACCATAATGGGCCTTAATCGGCCTTAAGCCCATTTACCACACTTTATCGAGGCCTATTGGGCTCATTGGGCCCATCAGTATTTATTTAGCCTCGTTCTAAATTCTCCAATATCTCAATTTATTATTTACGACAATTTATCCAATTTTCCAGAATTTAGTCCATTTAATGCGAAAATTAAATCTGTTATTCATGAATACGCATAACGATGCAAATTGTTCTAAATAAGGGTTACTTACCCGATATTCCATGATCGTACATAAATCGAGGCTGTCTCGAGCTCTCGATTGATGCCAATTGTCGAGCTATACAATGAAATATTTTTTTCGGGTAAATTTCAAGTCGGATATTAATCAAATTAAATATTTTGAAATTAAAATCGATCAATTCGACCGCTTACCAACTTACTCGAAACTTGATTGCATCACTGCAATTTTCTCCAATTTTTCCTTTTTTTTCTTTTTCCCTTTTTCTTCTTTTTTTCCTTTTCTTTTTGGCTGAACCGGTCCGGTTCAGTACACTCACTTTCTCACTGAACCGCCAATCGGTTCAGTCCCTTTTTGCCTTTTCGACGCCGCCTGACAGATTCTCGGGCCATTTTCGGTGCCGTTCGGCTCGGCTACGACTAGGCTTCCATCATCGGGCCTCAGGGATGGTCCAATCGTCACCGATGGCCGCCAATCTAGCATTCTCTCCCGTGGCATCTCCTCTTCTGATCTGTTGATTCCGACCACCTCACCGCCCGTCGCGGGTGCCGATGGGTTGCGAGGGTGCCGGGCCTCCTTCGCCGGTCCTTGCCTGGGGTTCCTGGCCGCCGGTGGTGTCTGATCGGAGGGAAACCGTTCCCTCGATTTTTCCTTCCCCATTTCATCTTTTGCTTTTCTGTTTCGTTTCTCTCTCCCCGATAATTCCTTTCCAGATTTCGTTTTTTTTTCATTTCATTTTTCATTTTTTTTCATTTAGTTATAATTTAATTTTTATTATTATTTTATTTGATTAAAATATTAAATTAAAATCCAAAATATCTAAAAAAATTTATATTTTATTCATTTATTCAATAAATGAATTTCTTAGTCTTATTTCGACTTTTTGGTATATTTTTCGATTATTTTTTCGATTATTTTTTGATACGAAAATTTCAATTTATTCCAATAAATTCATATCTTGATCAATTTAACCCGAAATTTAATTATTTCTTCGTTATTGAAATCCATTATTTTTAATTAAATTCCCACCTCAAATTTATACCGACTTTTGGCCTTTTGACCGTTTTACCCTTGCACGTGTTCGTGAATACCATTTTAATCCTTTTGCATTTTTAAATGCACTCGAAAATTTCTATTCATTCCCTTTTTGCTCTTACGATAAAATCAGGTCTTACAATCTCCCCCACTTAAGAAATTTGGTCCTCCAAATTAGAACCAAGGCAAATGAGTCTACAAATAACTCCGGGTACATCTATCGTATCATATACTGTCATCCTCAAGTGACTTTCTCCGGAGTGTAATACTACCATCATACTTAACTAGGGAGATCATCTTAAACCTCAACACTTTATCCTTCCTGTTTAATACCTGAATCGATTTTCCAATCATACTTTATACTTTCATTGAGCTAAACTGTTGGAGATCATATCCGATCACATATATCGGATCCGGATAATATTTCTTAAGCATCAAAAGATAGGACACATTGTGGATGCCTGTTAATTCAAGTGGTAACGCCAACCAACAGGTCTTATCTCCCACTTGTCTAATATCTTTATCTGAATCTCGTTACGTCCTTAAGACAAGTAACTGCCAACAATAATGATTCACCTTCAGTGAATTTCCAATGGTTTCTGTCTCTTGTCAGCATAGCTTTTCTATTTGCTCTAAGGTGTTCTTAATCTTTCATGAATCAACTGAACAACCTCAGAGGTTTATCTCACTAATTCGGAAATAATTCTCTATCTGTCACCCACTTCTTCTTATCCAAGTCGGGGAAACAACTCCCTACGGCCATGTAATGCCTCACATAATGTTATCCCGATACTCAAGTGACAACTGTCATTATTGGCGAATTCGATTAGTAACAACTGATCATCCCAGGAGCTTATAAAATCAATGGCACACGCTCTCATCACATCCTCTAGAGCATGTACAATCCTCTCTGACTGACCATCCGTCTGAAGACAGAAGCTGTGCTAACACTCAATCGGGTTCCCATAGCTTCCTGAAAAACGTTCCCAGAAGTGGGAAGTGAAGCGGGAATCCCTATATGATATCATGCTCACTGGAACGCTACATAATGTTTCACCATTTTCCATACACATAAATCCGCCTACACACTTAGAGTATCTGGGGATTTCCATAGTCAGAAGGTGGGTAAACTAAATCAATCTATCAACTATCACCCAGATAGCTTCGTGATTTATCCGGGTCCTCTGTAACCCATCATGAAATTCATGGTAACTTGTTCCTTTTTCCATGTCAATATATGTAGAGGCCGCAATAACTCTGCAGACTTCTAGTACTCTACCTTAATCTACCGACATATGAGACACTTCACCACAATCTTTACAATGTCTCTTTTCAGACCTGACCAGCAATACCTTTTTTCAGAGATTCCGATATATTTATTATTTCTCGGATGCACTATATATCCCGAAGAGTGAGCTTCTGACAATAATACTATCTCATCACTGTGGTCATGGGGAGCACTTATGCTATCTTTGAACCTCTGTAAGTCATCATCACTCACTGTGAACTTTGTCACTATACCCATCTGAATCTGATCCACACTATCGACACCCTTCCGATTATCACGCTAAGACTGGTAATCCGGTCACTCAAATCCGGTTTTAACCTCAGGCTAGCTGTCACACAATCACCGTCATCATCAGAAGGGATCACATCACTACTGAGGCTCACAACTGCTCTAGCAGCTCACCCTCCCTGACCATCATATGTAATACCATCCCGAGGCTCTTTCTGCTCAAGGCATCAGCCATTACATTAGCCTTTCCTGGGTGGTACTATGTTCACAATCATAATCCTTAGAAGCTCTAACCCTTTTGGTTATCTCATATTCGACTATTTCTGTTAAAACAGATACTCGAGGCTTTTACGATCAGTGCATATCCAAAATTTCTTACCATTTAAGTGGTAGCGCCATACTTTCAGTGTAAACGTTACGACTGCCAACTCTAAATCATGGGTCGGGTAGTTTCTCTTATGGTCCTTGAACTATCTGGATCCATAAACGACTATCTTCCATTTTACATCAATACACAACCCAATCCTTATTTTGAGGTATCCATACACTGAAACCTCTTGAGCTGCTGGTTATAGTGAGAATAATTACGGTGGTCAGTTTATTACTTCAATATACCATAACTCGCCGAACCTGCTTTCATACTTATAATCCCACTTGTATGAAATCTTTTTCCAAACGAGACGTGTCAACTGAGCAGCCCATTTCGAGAAACTCTCGACACCTTGTCTGTAAGACAATTTCCAGTTGCTACTCATGCTCTTCCCTAGACTTCGAATACATCAAAATATCATCACTAAAGATAACAACCAATCGGTCCAGGTAAGGTTTAAATGCCTCATCGTAGTTGAGTTCCACTAAATATTTCAATCATCCATATCCTTGACCTATGTACGCATAAATGTACAATGTCATTTCGAAATCTCTTCCGTTTCAAGATACTAACCCGCGTTATTTCCTTTTTTTTTAATCTTAATAGCTTTTATAAAATTTTAATTTTTAAAACTTCATGATTACTCAAATTCTATATGTCTTTATCGTACCAGTAAAGGTACCTAAATTTTAAATGTATATATATTATGACTGTCGATTTCAATTTATAGATTATGTGTGCGCTTCTAGATGCTGTCAAATCTTCAGGCAGGGAAGTATTTTGAAATACCTTTATTAACCCTCAGACTTGACCACATAGACTGGTTATGGATATATCCACCCCTTATATTTGGTCGCAATTCATAGTCACTACATATCGTTTAATCCAAATTACTTTACATATCAAAGATATCCTTACCTTGCATACGCCTCTTATTCCAAAATATCTCGTATTTAGGATCTATCACATCTCAAAGCTTATCAACTTTCATATATCACTTATAACAACTCTTTCATTACTTGTCAAACTTACAATATACTTTTTCAGTGATGTTTTCACCCCTATTTTCAACTTACAATCTCTATGCCCATATTCAGTTAGCGCTAATTAGCTAACTAGCATCATCTTGCTTAAGGGTACAGGCTTCACATCTTTCACTCGCTTATAAGCAACTGAAGGCGGTATTAATAAATGCGTGGCACCAAGATCAATTAAAATAATTAATTCATTATTAACAACCAATGTGGTATCTTCCACCACATCTAATGAAACATCAATAGTATCCTGGTCCAAGACATACACTCGTCATCGTCCAACATTTTATTTCTATGGTAACTACCACACATCCTACACTGTTTACACTGCTACACTGTTACACAGCTCTTACTGCTACACTGCTCTCACTGCTACACTGCTCACACTGTTACACTGCTCCGTAGCAGGTCGGGGTCCTCCAATCACAATACCCCTTAAAAGTATTGAAATTAAATACACTAGGGCTTTACCAATCATCGTACCCCATGACTCATCAGTTCTAATCTTTTACCAAACTACCTTTTTCTTGTTCTGACATCTTTGTCATTCTCTATTCTCTTTCTATTTCTATTTCGGCCCTTACTACCTTTCCCAATCTTAGAGGCGTGCAACTCATAATCTTATTCACACAATTGTAGTATTCACACAACTTCGTCATAGGTAGTGATATCTAACGGGCTAATCAAACTCTAATCGACAATCTAAGCCCTTCCATGAACTTTCAGACATTCTGACTCTCACTGTTCAGAGTGTCCGAGTCATATCTGCCCAGGAATATAAACTGAGTTTCATACCTATAAATTAACCAGTTCCTCTGGGTCAAAGTACTGAATGTTATCTGTAATTTTCTTTAAATGATATCCGGGATATTCTGTCACCGGAATACATCTAGAAATATTTCTCCATGTCCATTCTAGATGTCTAACTCTTAAGGTGGGTCGAGCGGACTTCCACCAATGCTCCGACTCGCCCTTAAATCTCATATATACTCTGAGCAATTAGCTCTCAAAATATTCTTCACACTCCGCTCCAACCTCGTGAAGCGTGCCTCAATACTGTCCGATCTCTCTGTCGGACTTTGTGGGGTACGCTCAACATCAGCCTCCACGTCAATCTCATCTCGAGTCTCATGTGGTGACTCAGTATGACTCTTGGGCCTACCTCTATGGCCTCGAGCTCGCGTACTCGCCTCTCAACCATAGCGACTATCAGTTAATGAGTCTATTCTTGCATTCAAAAACCAAATTCTTAGCTGTACTTCCATCTCGATATACACAATTGTATCTAAACAATGCACCGTACTTGGGGATGTAAACTTCCTTAGCCACTAATACCGACTCATATCAGGCTAACTCAGCTCTGATACCAAAACTGTCACGACCTAAATTACCTAAAAATCAGAGTAGATTTTTCATTTATTATTTAATTCTTACCTTTCTCTCATCGTGACCATCCTACAACATAGTTGGGCTATGATTCGGTGTTAGTCACCTCACACTATTACCAATTCCATTTCCATAATCACATTTACATATCAGAGTTTACTATCCTTTGACTTTAACTAAATACATACACAATGTATTTATAACTCTACATCCACGACATCATATTTGTTTACGGTACTGTGCATTACATATTTAGATACAAAACTATACAAATGTGTATACCTATCTCTCGATGGGAAGCAGCGGATACTAAGATTTCAAGTCTTTAGTCGCTCACTAACTATTGCGAGTGTTCTGAAAAGATCGGAAAATAAGGGGGGTGAGCAAACCACACGCTCAGTAAGGCAATTATGCAAGTAAGTAGATAGCTCCACTATCTACATGCTCATAATGCCATGCCTTTAAAATCCATTTCTTTTCATTAAAATCTCAAGCACAAAATCGTTCATACATCCATGACATAGTTTATCAAAGCTATTTATGCATATAAAAATCATGTAATTCATGCATCAAAGGCATTTTATGTGACATCAGTAAATCATACTTAGCATGAATTTAATCAAAATCATGATTCTTTCATGTCATGTAAGACAAATCATGAATTTGAAATGAAAGCATGGAAAATAACATCATGCTACTGCATTTAAATCATTTCATTAAAACTATAGTAAAAACTAATCCTTCCGGGTCAATCGTCTCATAAAACAATTCATTATAAAACTTCGGTTATAAAACCACCCTTCTTTTAGGGTCACATATCATAAAATCATAAAATCGTAAAATCGGGGGCCTGACCCCTCCCTCGGGTCTACCCTGGTCTATCAGACCAATAGTTATATCATGTGAGACATGTAGGTGACTATCAGAAACAACATAGGACTATGGTCATAACCTCGTGATCCCTAGCAGCACGGAACCTAGTGTGCGGGGTATCACACCTGAAACGGGAGGTGGGTCGTCCTACCCGCCAGAACAGTATAACACCAGGATTGCTAGGGCAAGGCTTGCTGCCTCGTGGCTAATGCCACTCCACTCCAACAATCCCCACAGTACAGCGTACTCCGCGTGACATACACGGTCCAACGTACTCCGTGAACCCAAGCTCAGTCAGGGGTGCCTGTAATAGGTCTTATCCACCCATATCATCTCTGTCTCAGAATGCACGTGT
This sequence comes from Firmiana major, assembly GCA_033439115.1. Lineage (NCBI taxonomy): Eukaryota > Viridiplantae > Streptophyta > Magnoliopsida > Malvales > Malvaceae > Firmiana > Firmiana major. Next base: position 38,746,149 of record CM065902.1, read on the forward strand.
CAGCATATCATCTCACTGTGACACACAGTCTACAGGAGGCTCCAACACGGCTATATGCTTGTAATGCAAATCCCTGTGCGAGCGAAGCTCTAGCACAGCTCCATGCATATTCGTGATATCAGAAAACCTCGTGCGAGCGAAGCTCTAGCACGTTTTTATAAAAATCAGTAAAATCTACGTACGAGCAGCGCTCCAGTATGACTTACACTGATTATAAATTCAAGTAAAATACACGTACGAGCAACGCTCTAGTACGGATATGTATAAAAGCTCAGTGAAAACCTCGTACGAGAAAAACTCCAGTACGGCTTTCAAATGAATTATAGAAACAATATAAAACTTTGTACGAGCATCGCTCCAACACAAATGACTGCTTAAGTAAATCAAATCTCGTGCGAGTTACACTCCAGCATGGCTTTATGAAAATTTCATATCAAAATAGGATGCGAGCTAATCTCCAGCATCTCTCATGCATGTCAAATCATAAAAACTAGTGCGAGCAATTACTCCAGCACCTTTTCATGCATATTCAGTCAAAACAGATCAGAACAATCAAAACATGTCAAAACATGTCAAAACAGAGTACGAGCTAGGCTTCAGTAGCTCTCATGCATATCAAATCATAAAATCAGTGCGAGCAACTGCTCTAGCACATTTCATGCATATGATGTCACACAAGTCGGTGCGAGCAACCACTCAAGCACATTTATGCACATTCACAAATGCAGATATAGTGCGAACTATATGCCAGCACTATCTGTTTCTATATAAACTTGATAGTTGGCCTATTTTCCAAAGAAATTTCCATTTAAATATAAATTACACTTACGTAGTATTATCATGTGAAATTCATGCAATTACTGGCCAATCTATCGATTTACTTTGCTTAAAAACCAATAAAATTCTTAATTCAAAAATTTCCTTAAATCATGCATTTCATGCATGTCATGCTTTCACCATCCTTAAGTGAACTTCCCTCAATAGGGGTAAAATAGTCTTTTCACCTATTTCGATCCTTAAAATCATTTAAACCATTTTTTAGGATCATTATACAATATCAATGTATACATACATATTTAGTGTACATAATAGCTATTAAAATACGTGTAGCTACCTCTAGCTACTCACACAATTCCCTTACCTCATTTTTCTGTAGAGTCTGACCTTTCCACTGATGACTCGTCGTGCAGTCCGATTTGCTTCCAATCCAATCCCCGAAATTGCAGATACATATTCATCAGGTCAAATACAATACAATTTAATTGTATTTCATATTTTTTTGGGCTTAAAATTAAATCATTGGGCCTGTTTACCCATATTGGGCCCGATTATATCATAATGGGCCTTAATCGTCCTTAAGCCCATTTACCACACTTTATCGAGGCCTATTGGGCTCATTGGGCCCATCAGTATTTATTTAGCCTCGTTCTAAATTCTCTGATATCTCAATTTATTATTTACGACAATTTATCCAATTTTTCAGAATTTAATCCATTTAATGCAAAAATTAAATCCGTAATTCATGAATACACATAACGATGTAAATTGTCGTAAATAAGGGTTACTTACCCGATATTCCGTGATCGTACACAAATCGAGGTTGTCTCGAGCTCTCGGTTGATGCCAGTTGTCGAGCTACACAATTAAATATTTTTTTCGGGTAAATTTCAAGTCTGATATTAATCAAATTAAATATTTCAAAATTTAAATCGGTCAATTCGACCGCTTACCGACTTACTCGAAACTTGATTGCATCACTGGAATTTTTCCTAATTTTTTCTCTTTTTCTTTTTCCATTTTTCTTCTTTTTTTCCTTTTCTTTTTGGCTGAACCGGTCTGGTCCGGTTTAGCACACTCACTTTCTCACTGAACCGCCAACCGATGCAATCCCTTTTTGCCTTTTCGATGCCTTCCGATTGGTTCTCGGGTCGTTTTCAGTGCCGTTCGGCTCGGCTACGACTGGGCTTCCATCATCAGGCCTCAAGGATGGTCCCATCGGCGTCGATGGCCGCCAATCGAGCATTCTCTCTTGCGGCATCTCCTCTTTCTATTTGTCGATTTTGGCCACCTCACCGCGCGTCGCGGCTGCCGGTGGGTTGCGCGAGTGCCGGGCCTCCTTCCCCAGTCATTGCCTGGGGTTCCTGGCCGCCGGTGGTGTCAGATCAGAGGTAAACTGTTCCCTCGATTTTTCCTTCCCCATTTCATCTTTTGCTTTTTTGTTTCTTTTCTCTCTCCCTGATAATTCCTTTCCAGATTTAATTTTTTTTTCATTTCATTTTTCATTTTTTTCATTTTTTCATAATTTAATTTTTATTATTATTTTATTTGATTAAAATATTCAATTAAAATCCAAAATATCTAAAAAAAATATATTTTATTCATTTATTCAATAAATGAATTTCTCAGTCTTATTTCGGCTTTACGGTATATTTTTTTGATTATTTTCATGATTATTTTTTGATACAAAAATTTTGATTTTTTTCAATAAATTCATATCTTGATCAATTTAACCCAAAATTTAATTATTTCTTCGTTATTGATCAAGATTCTCAAATCCATTATTTTTAATTAAATTCCCTTCTCAAATTTATATCGACTTTTGGTCTTTTGACCGTTTTACCTTTGCACATGTTCGGAAATACCATTTTAATCCTTTTGCATATTTAAATACACTCAAAAATTTCTATTCATTCCCTTTTTGCTCTTACAATAAAATCGGGTCTTACACGTCAATTGAGAGTTGCACTCAAGGCACAAACTGGATTTGATGTGATATACATGACATGAAACAGTCTTGTTGGACCTTTGTGCAGACTGTGTGTCACATCGATTTGATATGTTCGTACGTGCATTTTGAGATATGGTAGAGGACTAGCAAAACTATAATTGGGTCCATGGAGTACGTTGTGCTGTGTATAGGACATGGAGTATATTATACCATGTATGAGACATGGAGTACGTTGCACCATGCATGAGACATGGAGTACGCTATACTGAGAGTTGTGGAATTGTGGAGTTGTTAGTTGGCGTTTGTGTGGATTTGACCCACCTCCCTTTGCATCAGTGATTTTCCCGCACACCGGGTACCGTGTAGCCTGGGATCACCGAAAAAAAGGGAAATGGTCATAATCCTCGAAACCATACAAGTAGTCCTCAATCTCACCTGATATTTCTTGTTTGAATCGTCACAGGATTTTATGAAATTAGGTAGACCTGAGGGATAGGTTGGGTCTCGACATGTGACTTTGTGTTTTATAAAGGGTAAACCCGAGGGAAGGGTTAAGCCTCAATTTCCATGTTTTAACATGATGAAATGCAATATTTACTTTGATTTAATCAAAATGTCACGATATCATGTGAATTATATTAATTGCATGAGAATGCAATATTTTGCATGATTTGCGGATGTTTATAAACAAGCATGTTTTCAGTGTACACAAATGAGTTTGTAAGTATATATATATACTTGCATAAATGTTTCAAAGAAAGATACATGCTTTAGATGTGAAATGAAAAGGAATATTTGTAAGGCATAGCATTATATTCATGTAGACAGTGTGGCTATCTACTTGCTTGCCTGATTTCCTTACTGAGCTAGTGAGCTCACCCCTTTAATTTCCACCTCTCTATAGAGTATTCGCAGTAGATAGAATACGACTGAGGACTTGCATTCTTTCTGTCTGTTACATTCCCATCGAGTGAAAGGTGTACACATCATTTACGATTTTGTATCTGAACATATAACAGCACAGTGATGTAAACGAATGTAATATTGGGGGATGTATTTGTATATTAATATAGTGAGTTCACTTATGGTACAAAAGTTATTTATAGTCAATAGATAGTTTTTATTGACATGTATGCATCGATATGAATGGTTGATATGGTAAGTAAAGGTGAGGATACTAATACCGAATCATAGCCCAACTGTTGGTGGTTGAATTATGATAGAAAGAAAGGTAAGAAAAAAATGAAAAATTTGTAGTGATTTTAGGTAAAGTCAGTCGTGACAAAAAAAGATCTTTAAATATCTAGGGTGCATTGATTCCAAGTGGGTCCTTATGGCTACATATATGCTTACTGGATAAGTCGGTGTGTGGTGGAAAGCAGCCAAAACATATTTGATTTCTCGACATCCGGAGATTAGTTGGGGAATTTTCTTATCTGCTTTTAGAAGTCAGTGTGTCCTTTCAGCTGCTCAAAAGAAACTGTAAGCTAAATTTCTAGAATTGGTATAGGGGAGGATGAGGGTAGACGAATATGAGAACAAGTTTTCCATCCTGATGAGGTATGACCCTAAAACTGTCAGGGATGACCAGCGCCGTACAAAGAGGTTTCTATCCGAGTTAAGACTTGTCATTCTGGAAAGATTACTCGGGTTTCATATTTTAGAGTTAGGTGATGCTCTCGGGCATGCACAAGACATAGTGAGGGGTCTTGATATTATATAGGCTCAATATGGATTCCAAAGGAAGCTGAAGAATAAGAGTAAGAGGGTGGAGACCTTTAGAGCAAATGACTTATGTTACTACCCCTATGATTACCCGGAGCCACCAGATGACTTGAAGGAGTTGCAAAGACTATGGCAAGATGCACAGTGGGCCTTGTCATTGGTGAACAGGTACCTGTTTTAGATGTAGAGGCAGGGGAAATCTGTTTAAAAATTTTTCGCAACTTTAGACTCCACAGCCTCGGGATCAACCGCAACCATAGTCTGAAGGACAAGCACAGACTCCTCAGATGCAGACCCCCTAGAGACGGGCTACAGTAGGGGAAAAAGATAAAAAGCCTGTCACTCAAGGGCACATCTTTGCCATTGACCAGGAAACTACCGATGCCTCTTCAGATGTCATCAAAGGTAATCTTCTTGTCTATAACCATAAAGCTCATATTTTATTTGACCTCGGGTCTACATACTCATTCGTTCACCCCACTTTACAAAGTGTATGCATTTAGAATCTGAGCCCCTAGATCATATATTACATATTAGTACTCCCATGCATGAGACACAAATAATTGATAAAGTGTGGAAAAACTATGAAATTAAGGTAGGAGATAGAGTAATAATAGAAGATCTAGTCTTATTGAACATGTACGACTTTGATGTAATTTTGGGTATGGACTAGTTAGCCACAAATCGAGTAAGTTTATACTATTATACTAAGACTGAAACCTTCCCTTACCTGATAAATTCGAAGTATGTTTTGGAGTTATGAAATGAAATATATGATGTTTTAAATTGTGAAACTTGTGTAAACTTTCTAATGTTTTATTTTCGTAAAGGTTATATAGCTTATGTTTCCGGTACGAGACAGGAACATCCAAGCATTCAGGATATACTGATTGTTTGTGAATTCTTGGATATGTTTCTTGATGAATTATCGAGGTTACCACCGGAAAGAGAGCTAAAGTTTACTATAGATTTAGTGCCAGATACCCAGCCCATCTCTAAACCTCCCTATAGATTGGTACCAACTAAATTAGAAGAACTAAAGAAGCAGTTGAAAGAGTTACTTGACAAGGGTTTTATTAGGCCTAGTGTGTCACCTTGGGGATCTCCAGTTCTATTTGTTAGAAAGAATGATGGTAGCTTTCGGTTATGTATAGACTACAAATTATTGAACAAGGCCACAGTAAGGAGCAAGTACCCCCTGCCCAGAATAGATGACTTATTTGAGCAGTTGAGAGGGGCTTTAGTGTTTTCTAAAATAGATATGAGGTCTAGCTGTCATCAATTGAGAATTAGAAGGGAAGATGTGCCTAAGACAACCTTCAGGACTAGATACGACCATTATGAATTCTTAGTGATACCTTTTGGCTTGACCAATGCCTTTATTGCTTTTATGAGTTTGATGAATGAAGTATTCTAGGATTATCTGGATCGGTTTATGATTATTTTTATTGATGACATCTTGGTTTACTCTAAGTCTTGAGAGGAGCACGAGCAGCATTTGAGGATCGTACTCCAAATTCTTCCAGAGAAATAATTGTATGGGAAATTGAGTAATTGTGAATTCTGGCTAGAGCGGATAGCCTTCCTCGGTTATAATATATCCAAGGACAGGGTGTCAGTTACTCTATCTAAGGTTGAGGCAGTACTCAAGTGGAAGAGGTCGAGTATTGTGATAGAGATTCGGAGTTTCTTGGGTTTGGCAGGGTACTATAGGAGATTTATAAAAGGTTTCTCCAAAATAGTAGCTCCATTAACTAGGCTTCCACATAAAGGAGTTTCGTTTGTATGGTCAGAAGTATATGAGCAGAGTTTTTAGGAGCTCAAGTAGAGATTGACTTTAGCACCCATCCTGACTATTTCGAGTGGATCAGGGGGATTTGCGGTATAATGTGATGCCTCACATCAGGGTCTAGGATGTGTCCTTACGCAGAATGGCTGAGTGATAGCTTATGGTTCTAGACAACTTAAGGACTATGAGCGAAATTAGCCTACCCATGATTTGGAGTTAGCCGTAATGGTTTTAAATCTGAAGATTTAGCGACACTATCTGTATGGTGATAGATTTCAAATTTTCATTGACTATAAGAGTTTAAAGTATATATTTGATCAGAAGGAGATTAATATGAGACAGAGACGATGGATAGAGCTCCTTAAATATTATGACTACGAGATCCTGTATCATCCGAGTAAAGCGAAAGTAGTTGCGGATGCTCTTAGCAGGAAGGGTATGGTGTTTTATATGATGGTTCGGGAATGCGAGTTATTAGAATAGTTCACTGGACTCAAGATCAGTATTGAGGAAGCAATGTTAGATTTATGGCTAGCCTACATATTGAACCCAGTATTTTGGATCAGATCAGAGCCGGGGTAGGGAAATGATCAGAGATTATTGGATATGGTTAGCCAAGCGGAGCAAACTGATAATTCTATATTTTTAGAATTATTTGTGCTTAATTTCCTAATTACTTATTTAAATCCCCAATTTATTTTGTTAATTATCCCCTTTATTTAATTAAAATTCTCATGTTTGCAAATAAATTAAATCCAGATGAATTTTGAATATTTCGGTAGAAAATGGACCGAATTTGGACTAAAATCGAGATTAAGCCACGCGGACAGCACGAGCCATGCCACCTAGCACATCCAATTGGACAAGAAGACCGATGACATGGAAATATCTTTTCAAGGAGCCAATGGTGTGATGACAAGTGGCCAAAAAAATGCCAACTCATCTAGGATGAAAAATAACAATTTTACCCCTAGTGTGTTTATAAATAGAAAAAGATGGCAATTGAAGGGGGATGTAATTTTTAGGGTAGATTATCTTTTAGGTTATTTTCTAAGCTTCCTTTGTTAGGAATTTCCGAGTAGCTTTTTCTCAACAATCAATTTTACTGTTCATGACATTTTTTCTTAATGTTTTATGAAGTTTTTCATTTTTTTCTTTGCTTGGTTACTTGTAGTTCATTGTATCAAAAGTATTTCCTTTGCATTTGAGTCAATGAAAGTTAATGGAAAATGTTTGCCTCTCTTTTTCTCATTCTCGATTTTCTTCAACTATGATTGTTTTTGTTAAAGCAAGTTTTAGTTTTCTCATTCTCAGTTTATTATCTTCTTGAGTATTTGGGTGACAATTTTTAATTTTCTTTTTTTTTCATTCATTCTTCTCCATTTCGGTTCTGGTGCCTTGATGTGGATAGATGTTGAACATTGTTCCACATCAAGAGCAATGTGGAATCATGTTGGAAAAGAAATTGATGCAAACCGAGGGTGATGGATTCCCGATTCATGTGCATTTGGGTATTGTTAGCTTGGTTAATTTTTCAGTTGTCAATCTTCACTTAGTTCTTTTAGTTTTTGAACTTTTATCTAGTAATACATTGTTATTTGATTTTCTTTATGTCATTTGACTTTGTTTGCAATACACAGAAGCCATTATTTACTGCATATTCATGCTTGCTTCCGTTTCTATTTACTGCATTCTCCCTTCTTGATTTTGTGTTTGTGCATCACTACATTTCCTATTTTTTTTCCTTTAGTTAGTTATTTATTTACATCTTGCTTATGGTTACTTATTGTCCCCATGTATTACAGAGCAGGGATTGAGCACACCATGGCAGTGATCAGGAATTACAAATGCGCTATGTTATACTCTGTTTTGAGTTTTTAATACTGTTCACTTTCATTTTTAGGCCATTTATGTATTATATCATTGAGCCAATTTAGTTTTGCTATAGCCTTGGATCCCACGAACTGAAGCTGGTGCATAGCAGTAGCAAGACACTGAGGAACAGCAGCTGAACTGGTGTCAAGAGCAAAGGTTGCACAAACCAGCAGCAATTGAACCTGGAGCAGAAGCAGGCAGCAGGCATGCACTGATCTGGAGTAGAAGTTTGCAGGACAAGCAGCAACGGCAGAAGCAGACCTCACCTAGACAACACTTGATGAAGACAGCAGACCTAGAACCGAGAAGTAGAATGAGAGTAGCTGGAACCGAAACAGTTAGGTTGAAGCAAAGCAGAAGCTATCGACACAAACAACAGCCTGGAGCAGAACGAGATTAGCTAGAGGGCCTATGCAGTTAGATGGCTAACCTAGAACAGCTTGGAGCAAGTTGTAGTGTTAATATTGCATGACAGACTGAGAATAGAGGCCGAACAGCTGGCAAAAGTCTGGACCAGAGGGCAAAACTGAGGCTACCTTGAAACCAGAAAATGAAGAAATGAAGGATGATCAGTGAATGGAGGGATATGGATTATTTAAATTCGTTAAGGCCTTGTTTGGCCATCTAAGTTGTTATTTCATGCTTGTGGTTATTTTAATTTTTAATTAGTTGTTAGTAATTGGTAGGTTGGTTTTAATAACTTTGCATATTAAGTTAATTTGTAGTGTTAATCTTTAGTTAGTAGTTGATTTCATATTATATGTTTAGGATTATATTTTGGTTTAGTATTTTATTAGTGGTATTTAGAATTAATTTAGATTTAATGTATTTCATGCATTTTTAGTTTAGCCTTCATTTGTATTAGATTTCTAGTTTAGTTTAATTTGCATTTTTAGTAAATTAGCTTAATTACATGCATATTTTATTTTAGGTTAGTTTAATTGTAGTTTAATTAATTTTATTTCTTTATTTCCATATTTGCATTTTATTTTAATTGCATTAATTAGCTTTAACTATTTAATTTCTTTTGTAGGGTTTTTATTAATTGCGTGGAGCACTGTAAGTAATTTTGCTCGGTTTTATTTAGTTCTTTTTATTTTATTGCTTTCCAGTATTTTTAACTTTAGACTTAGTAGATCACCCACCTTAATCTCATAATTTGTTAGAATATACTTAGGATAAGATTAACTGGTACTTAATTAGGCTAACCAACTTCTTTGAGGGACGATAACTCAGGACTCAAATCCCATTATTACTTGTACAACCCGTGCACTTGCGGACAATACCCTTTGGACGTGTCAAGTTTTTGGCGCCATTGCCGGGGAAGTCTTAATTAGCCATTAGTTAATATCGGTGAAATTATACTTAGGTGTAATTCTAGCCTGTAAATATTTAGGTTGAAAATATTTAGATCCTTAGTTTAGTTTAGTTAATTTTTGCATAATTAATTAAAATCAAAAAAATTGAAAAATTAAAAAACTTAAAAATTTTTCTAAGGACTTTCTGATGTTTGCATGCGTAGAGTAAGGAGTTTTGATTGCTTTCCTCTAGATCTTGAAATCAAACGAACTCTTAGGAAAATTCAAAAGGATTCTAGAAAATTTACAGCTCCGCAGCAAAACACGATGGCAGAGAATAGGGAAAGTAGGACCGTTGGATATTATTCGGTGTCGACAGTCGAAGGATATTACTGGCATTAGGCCACCAGCTGTCCCTCCTAATAATTTTGAAATTAAGCCTTCAATCCTCCAGATGATCCAGACCTCTGTACAGTTCAGTGGGCTTCCGTACGATGACCCACATGCTCACCTTGGGCAATTCCTGGACTTGTGCAACACGTTTAAACACAATGGATTATTGGATGATGCGCTTAGACTTAGACTATTCCCCTTCTCACTTAGGGATAGGGTGAGACACTGGTTGACCTCCCTGCCTCCAGGATCCATTTCTACATGGGACGAGTTAGCCCACCAATTTCTAGCCAAGTTTTTCCCTTCCTCTAAAATGGCCAGACTCCATAGCGATATATCCTCCTTTGCCCAATACGACTCTAAATCCCTTTACGAGGCATGGGAACGATATAAGGAGCTTCTTAGGAAGTGCCCTCACCATGGCCTACCTCTATGGCTGCAAATCTAGATCTTCTACAATGGACTTACAAGCTAAAATAGGACCATAGTGGACGCTGCTTCAGGTGGAGCCTTGATGTGCAAAACAGAGGAGGAGGCTTATGAGCTGCTAGACAAGATGGCGGCAAACAACTATCAATGGTCCTCAGAAAGGCAATTGCCAAAGAAATCGACGGGTATATATGAGCTCGACATGTTGTCCTCCTTGACCTCTCAAATCGCCAATCTTACAAAGAAGATGGAGTCACTCAGTACCCAACCTAATCCTTCCAACAATCCTAACCCTGTGTTTTCTATCCAAAGTCCTTTTCTCTCGTGTGATCTATGTAGTGGCACCCACACTGTGGATAGGTCTCCACTTAACCTAGAATCGGTTTAGTACGTTGCCCCTAAGCAACAGAACAACCCTTTTTCAAACACCTATAATCCAGGGTGGAGGAACCATCCTAACTTTTCTTGGAGCCAAAACCAAGGGCAAGCTTCTAATTCTAGACCAGTAGGACCCCTAGGTTTTCAAGCTCCACAGGTTCATATACCACCACAACCCCAGCATTTACCAGCAGCTGATAAGAAACCCTCGCTTGAGGAAATGTTCACAACAATCTTGCAAAATCAAGCAGCTTCAATTAAGAACCTAGAGGTTCAGGTAGGACAAATAGAAAACACTCTTAGTCAACGTCCTCAGAGGACCCTTCCTAGTAACACTGAAGCCAATCCTGTTAGGTAAAGGGAGGTGAAGGAATATGAAAGCCATCACCCTTAGGAGTGGCAGAGAGCTAGTAACTCCACCAGTAAAGTCCAAACCTGACCAACCCCTAGTTGAAAAAACCCATAGGTTCTAATGAAGCAGCTCAGAAGGAGCAGGAATTAAAAGATCAAGCTGCAAAGGAAACAAAGCTAGACATTTCTTCACCTCTACCTGTTTCTTTGTCACAACTTCCTTTATCATCTAATGCTACAAAAGTTTCCACTACATCACCTTCTGTTAGATCACCAGTCCCTTTTCCCCAGAGATTTCAAAATCAAAAACTGGACCAACAATTTGCAAAATTCCTTGAGGTTTTTAAGAAACTTTATATCAACATTCCCTTTGCAGATGCCTTAGAGCAAATGCCAAGCTATGTGAAGTTTATGAAGGACATCCTCTCTAGGAAAAGAAGATTAGAAGATTACGAGACGGTGGCCTTAACGGGGGAATGTAGCGCTATCATCCAGAGGAGATTACCCCCTAAGCTCAAGGATCCCGGGAGTTTTACCATACCATGCACTATTGGTAATTTATTCTTTGGTAGAGCCTTGTATGATTTAGGAGGTAGTATAAATTTGATGCCATTATCTAATCATCAGAAGTTAGGAATAAGGGATGCCAAGCCCACTATAGTGACCCTCCAGTTGGCTGATCGATCAATTAAATATTCGAAGGGGGTCATTGAGGATATCTTAGTAAAAGTGGACAAGTTTATTTTCCCTGCAGATTTTATCGTGTTGGACATGGAGGAAGATAGGGAAGCCCCAATTATACTTGGCAGACCATTCCTAGCGATTGGTAGAACTTTAATAGATGTACAAAAGGGGGAGTTAACAATGAGAGTTCAAGATCAGGAAGTCAAGTTTAATGTGTTCAAATCTTTGAGGTTTCCTGATGACTCTCATGATTGCTTTAGGATGGATTTAGTGGATAAGGACATTACTGAGGAGTTTTCCAAGACACATCTTTTAAACATTTTAAAAGCCTCCTTAGTAAAATCTGTTGATCTTAGAGATTATAATGAAGATGATGATGAGGTCTACGAGACTTTACAATTATTACCTTTTGAGGAAATTACCCAATTTGAGATACTAGACCCTTCATCTATTCCAGCTTCAAATATCTGTCCATCCACTAGTGATCCTCCAGCATTAGAACTCAAACCTTTACCCTCACACCTTAGGTATGCTTACTTAGGTGAATCCTCCACTTGATCTGTCAAGACCCGAATTACCTTAAAAATCAGAGTAAATTTTTCGCTTTTTCATTTATTATTTAATTCTTACATTTCTCTCGTCGTGACCATCCTACAACACAGTTGGGCTATGATTCGGTGTTAGTCACCTCACACTATTTAACATTTCATTCCCATAATCATATATCAGAGTCTACTATCCTTTTGACTTTAAATAAATACATACCCAATGGTATTTACATGACTCTACATCCCCGACATCATATCCATTTACAGTACTGTCCATTACATATTTAGATACAAAACCATACAAATGTGTATACCTGTCTCTCGATGGGAAGCAGCAAGCAGCGGATATTAAGCATGCAAGTCCTCAGCCGCTCAATAATTATTACAAGTGCTCTGAAAAGATGGGAAAATAAGGGGGGTGAGCAAACCACACGCTCAGTAAGGCAATTATGCAAGTAAGTAGATAGCTCCACTATCTACATGCTCATAATGCCATGCCCTTAAATCCATTTCTTTTCATTTAAAATTACACGCACAAAGTCATGCATATTCAATGCCATAGTTTATCCAAAACTATTTGTGCATATATAAATCATGTAACTCATGCATTCAAAGCATTTTATGTGACATCATTAAATCATATTAAGCATGAATTTAATCAAGATCATGCAGTCTTTCATGTCATGTAAGACAATTCAAGGTTTTCAAATGAAAGCATGGAAAACACATCATGCCACTGCATTTAAATCAATTCATTTAAAACGCAGTATAAAATAACCCCTCTGGGTCAATCATCTCAAAACTCATAAAACAATTTGTTATATTTCATTATAAAACTTGAGTTATAAAACCACCCTTCTTTCAGGGTCACATATCATAAAATCATCTGAAATCATCAAATCATCAAATCGGGGGCCTGACCCCTCCTTCGGGTCTACCCTGGTCTAACAGACCACAAGTTATATCATGTGAGACAATCAGGTAATTAACAGTAACATCGAGGACTATGGCCATATCCTAGTGATCCCTGGCAACACGGTACCTAGTGTGCGGGGTATCACACCTGAAACGGGAGGTGGGTCGTCCTACCCGCCAGAACAGCATAACACCAGGATTGCGAGGGCAAGGCTTGCTGCCTCGTGGCTAATGCCACTCCACTCCAACAATCCCCACGGTACAGCGTACTCCGCGTGACATACACGGTACAACGTACTCCGTGGACCCAAGCTCAGTCAGGGGTGCCTGTAATAGGTCTTATCCACCCATATCATCTGTCTCAGAATGCACGTGTGAGCATATCATCTCACTGTGACACACAGTCTACAGGAGGCTCCAACACGGCTATATGCATGTAATATAAATCCCTGTGCGAGCGAAGCTCAAGCACGGCTCCATGCATATTCATGATATCTGAAAATCTCGTGCGAGCGAAGCTCTAGCACGGTTTCATAAAAATCAGTGAAATCTGCGTACGAGCAGCGCTCCAGTACGACTTAAACTGATTATAATTTCTTGTAAATTCCACGTACGAGCAACGCTCTAGTACGGATATGTATATAAATTCAGTGAAAACCTCGTACGAGAAAAACTCCAGTACGGCATTCAAATGAATTATGAAAACCATATAAAACTTTGTGCGAGCAACGCTCCAGCACAAATGAATGCTCAAGTAAATCAAATCTCGTGCGAGTTATACTCCAGCACGGCTTTATGCATAACTAAATCAAATCTCGTGCGAGTTACACTCCAGCACGGCTTTATGCATAACTAAATCAAATCTCGTGCGAGTTACACTCCAGCACGGCTTTATGCAATATTAAATCAAAACAGGATGCGAGCTAAGCTCCAGCATCTCTCATGCATGTCAAATCATTAAAAGTAGTGCGAGTAATCGCTCCAGCACTATTTTATGCATACCACGTCAAAACAAATCAAAACATGTCAAAACATGTCAAAACAGAGTGCGAGCTAGGCTCCAGCAGCTCTCATTTCACAATATTAAAAATCAGTGCGAGCACCATGCTCTAGCACATTTCATGCATATGATGTCACAAGTCGGTGCGAGCAATTGCTCAAGCACATTTATGCACATTCACAAACGCAGATATAGTGCGAACTACGTGTCGGCACTATCTGTTTCCATATAAACTTGATAGTTGACCTCTTTTCCAAAGAAATTTCATTTAAATATTAATAACACCTACGTAGTGTTATTTTGTGAAATTCATGCATTTACTGGCCAATCTATCGTTTTACTTTGATTAAAATCAAGAAAATTCCTTAATCATAAAAATCCTTAAATCATGCATTCCATGCATGTCATGCTTTCACCATCCTTAGGTGAACTTCCCTCAATAGGGGTAAAATAGACATTTCACCTATTTCGATCCTTAAAATCATTCAAACCATTTTTAGGATCATTATACAATATCCATGTATACATACATACTCAGTGTACAGAAAAACTATTAAAATATGCGTAGCTACCTCTAGCTACTCACACAATTCCCTTACCTCATTTTCTGTACAGTCTGACCTTTCCCACTGACGTCTCGTCACGCAGTCCGATTTGCTCCGAATCCAAATCAAATCTCCGGCACTGCGGATACACATTCATCAGGTCAAATACAATACAATTAATTGTATTTCATAATTTTCTGGGCTTAATTTAAATCATTGGGCCCGTTTACCCATATTGGGCCCGATTGCACCTTAATGGGCCTTAATCGACCTTAAGCCCTTTTACCACACTTTATCGAGGCCAATGGGGCTCATTGGGCCCATCAGTAATTTATTTAGCCTCGTTCTAAATTCTCAGACAGCTTATGAATTATTTACGACAATTTATCCAATTTTCAGAATTTAATTCATTTATGCAAAAATTAAATCCATAATTTATGCGTTAAATATCAATCACGCATAACGATGCAAAATTGTCGTAAATAAGGGTTACATACCCGTTATTCCATGATCGTACACAAATCGAGGCTGTCTCGAGCTCTCAGTGGATGCCAATTGTCGAGCTACACAATTAAATATATTTTCGGGTAAACTTTCAGTCGATTATTTATCAAATTAAATATTCTAAAAATTATATCGGTCAATTTGACCGCTTACCGACTTACCCGAAGCTCGATTGCATCACAGGAATTTTCTCCAATTTTTTCTCTTTTTCTTTTTCCCTTTTTCTTCCTTTTTTCCCTCTCTTTTTGGCTGAACCGGTCCGGTCCGGTTCAACCCGGTTCGGACCGCCGGTCCGGTCTGGTCCGGTTCGACCGGTTCTGTCCGGTTCGGCCGGTCCAATCTCCCTTTGGTCGTGCCGGCGCCGTCCGGCCGGTTCCCGGCGCGATTCCGGTACCGTTCGACGCGCCACGGCCTGGGCTTCTCAAATCGGGTCTCGGCTGGGGTCGAATCACGGCCATCTCCGGCGAATCGAGCTTTCTTCCCCGCGGCTCTCCTCCGTCGATCTGGCTTTTTCCGGCGACTTCAGGGCGCGTGGGTGTGCGGGTCGGCTTCCTCGGGTGCCGATCGACCTTCGCCAGTCGCCTCCTCGCGTCGTCCGCCGGTGGTTGCATCGAATCGGACGTTCTCCTCTTTCTCGGTCTCGGCTTCCTTTCTTCCCCATTCGGCCGCCGTTTGTCGCCGTTCGTCAGCCTGTTCGAGTTGCTGGTGGCTCGGCTGGCCTCGCCTCTGGTTTGGGCCTCCGCCGATCGCCGGTGATCGGTGAGGCAGAGGGGGCTCCCTCTGTTTCAGCTTCCGTTTCCTGTTTCTCTTCGCGTTTTCGCGAATTTTTTTTTTTTTTTTTCAGATTTTATTTATTTATTTATAATTAATTTTTTTTAATATTATTTTAATCAATAAAATAATATTAAAATACACAAATATCTTTTAAAAATTTATATTTTATTCATTTAATCTGTAAATAATTTTCTCAGTCCGATTTTACCTTTCCGGTATATTTTTCGATTATTTTCGGGATTATTTTTCGATGCGAAAATCCCGATTTATCCCAAGAAATTCATATCTTGATCAATTTAACCCGAAATTTAATTATTTCTTCATCATTGATCAAGATTTCTCATTCTCATATTTTTAATTAAATTTTCTTGTCCCGATAAATACCGAATTTTGGTCTTTTGACCATTTTGCCCCTGCACGTATTCGGGAATGCCATTTAAGTCCTTTTGCATTTTTTAAATGCACTCAAAAATATCGGGTCTTACATGATCGGTAATAGAGTCTGCTGCTCTCTCTAGTGATCAGGAAGAGAAGTTACAACAAGTTTTAAGAGAGCATCAGAAGGCTATAGGCTAGTCTATCTCTGATCTTAAGGGTATTAGTCCCTCAATCTGTATGCATAAGATACTATTAGAAGAAGGGTATAGGTCATCCATAGAGCACTAGCGTCGATTGAACCCTGTAATGAAAGAAGTTGTCAAGAAGGAGATCATTAAGTGGTTAGATGCAGGGATCATCTATCCCATTTCTGACAGTGCCTGGGTGAGCCCAGTACAAAGTGTCCCTAAGAAGGGAGGGATGACAGTGATTGAGAATGAAAATAATGAGATCATCCCCACTAGGACTGTCACTGGTTGGCGAGTATGCATGGATTATAGGAAACTAAACAAGGCTACTAGGAAAGACCACTTCCCTTTGCCCTTCATTGACCAAATGTTAGATCGATTAGCTGGTCATGAATTTTATTGTCTACTGGATGGATACTCTGGGTACAATCAAATAGCTATAGCCCTAGAAGACCAAGAAAAGGCTACCTTCACCTATCCCTATGGGACTTTTGCTTTTAGAAGAATGCCTTTTGGCCTATGCAATGCACCTTCTACATTCCAGCGTTGCATGATGGCCATATTTCATGATATAGTGGAGGATTTTCTTGAGATTTTTATGGACAATTTCTCAGTATTTGGGGATAGCTTTGATTTATGTCTGCATAATTTGGCATTACTAAGAAACGAATTTAGTGCTTAATTCGAAGAAATGCCACTTTATGGTGAAAGAAGGTATAGTGCTTGGGCACAAAATTTCTGTTGGGGGGATAGAAGTGGATAAAGCTAAGGTAGAAATCATTGAGAAGTTACCTCCCCCTACATCTGTTAAAGGAATCAGAAGTTTCCTGGGCCATGCAGGATTTTACAGAAGGTTCATTAAGGATTTTTCTCAGATATCTAAGCCTTTATGTAATCTCCTGGAAAAAGACACTACATTTTGCTTTGATGAACAATGCTTAGGAGGGTTTAATACTTTGAAGGAGAAATTAGTTACAGCCCTTGTAATCATAGCTCCAGATTGGAGTTTATCCTTTGAGCTTATGTGTGATGCAAGTGATTATGTTGTTGGGGCTGTACTAGGACAAATAAAAGGAAGAGTCTTTTATGCTATCTACTATGCAAGCAAAATCTGAATAAAGCCCAGTTAAACTATGCTACTACCGAGAAGGAGTTGTTGGCCGTAGTATTTTCTTTTGATAAGTTTCGCACCTATCTCATTGGTATTAAGGTAATAGTTTTTACTGATCATGTTGCCATTAAGTACTTAGTCTCCAAGAAGGATGCAAAGCCGAGGTTGATTAGATGGATTCTCGTACTACAGGAGTTTGATTTGGAGATTAGGGATAGGAAAGGTATGGAGAATCAGGTTGTTGACCATTTATCTAGATTAGAGAGTGGACTTAAAGAAGATGGTACAACTATTAATGAGTCCTTTCCTGATGAGTAGCTATTTACTTTCGGGCACTCCAGATTGCCTTGGTACACTGACTTTGTGAATTATCTGGTGAGCAACGTGATGCCACCTGATTTGACTGCCCAACAAAAGAAAAAGTTTTTGAGTGATGTCAAGTATTATGTTTGGGATGAACCCTTCCTGTACAAGCAATGTAAAGATCAAATTTTGAGAAGGTGTGTTCCTATGGAAGAAGTAGAGGATATACTTAGACATTGCTATTCTTCTGATTATGGAGGGCACTTTGGAGGAGAGAGGACAACGGCCAAGGTTTTGCAATCTGGATATTACTGGCCCATGTTACTTAAGGATGCCCACTACTTTATGCTGAAATGTGATAGATGTCAAAGGGTAGGTAATATTTCCAAGAGAAATGAGATGCCTTTGACTAATATTTTAGAAGTAGAACTCTTTGATGTCGGGGTATTGATTTCATGGGACCATTTGTTCCTTCATATGGCAATCTCTATATTTTAGTAGCTGTAGACTATGTGTCGAAATGGGTTGAAGCGATGGCTTTACCAACTAATGATGCCAAGGTAGTCGTAAGGTTCTTAAAGAAGAATATTTTCACACGATTTGGCACACCTAGGGCTATCATTAGTGATGGAGGATCCCACTTTTGCAATCGAAGTTTTGATGGGCTGTTAAAGAAATATGGGGTCAAACATAAGGTAGCCACTGCTTATCACCCGCAGACGAGTGGCCAAGTAGAGTTCTCCAATAGGGAAATTAAGGGGATATTGGAGAAAACAGTGAACCCAAGTAGGAAGGATTGGTCCATTAGGTTAGATGATGCACTTTGGGCCTATAGGACAACCTTCAAAACACCTTTAGGAATGTCCCCTTATCAGCTTGTTTATGGTAAAGCTTGTCATCTACCAGTAGAGCTTGACCACAAGGCCTACTGGGCCCTTAAGAATCTGAATTTCAACTTAGAGGCAGTAGGGGAGAAGGGGCTGCTACAGCTCAATCAGTTAGATGAGTTCAGGTTGTAGGCATATGAGAATGCCAAGCTCTACAAGGAAAAGACTAAGCGATGGCATGATAAGAAAATTAAGGAGAGACACTTCGAGCCAGGCCAGCAGGTTCTGTTGTTTAATTCACGCTTAAAGTTGTTTCCAGGAAAGCTTAAGTCTAGGTGGTCAGGTCCCTTTACCATTACACAAGTATTCCCCAATAGAGCTAATGAAATTATGGATGAGACCCTAAATCAACCCTTTAAGGTTAATGGGGGCAGACTGAAACACTATTTTGGGGGAGGGTTTGATCGTCAGAATTCTGTGACCACTTTAGCTCACCCTCCTACTTATGATCCTGCTACTTAGCTTCATTTTTCTTTTTGTACTGTTCTTTTCTTTTTTGTTGTTTCTTTCTTTATTTTGCAGATTGCTTTTGTAGACTTATTAACGACCCTTGACCCTTGAAAATCGGGGAATTTTTTTTTTTTGAATTTAATTTACCCACTTATTCCCTTAATCACTTAGGTTGCATTCTTGCTCAGTGTCAAATCGCTTTTCCTAATTCTTAATCCATAATTATATTTAAATTCCATATTTTGACCCATATGGTCGATAGAAATTTCGGCAGCATAACGACTTACATATGGGCCTACCCACCTGCAATTCAGTTGTTTTAACAATCCTAGATATCCACAACTATCAAGCATACTTTCCAATCAACATTTACAACTCAATACATTCATATCGATTAATACCAATCATTGTACAAACTAGTCCCAAGAATCATATTCCCTACATCGTTTCCTTACAAATTACATCCCAACAAAATATTCCCAATATATGTCTGTGCATACAAATGTGTCTGGTAAAGGAATGTAATAGTATACCTTGACTGCGTGTACAAAAAGTAGCCTAGGGTAACTCTTTCCCACCAACCTACGTCGTGTACGCGGCAAATAACGTCTATAGATCACTACAAATAATCTGAAAGGTAGAGGGGTGAGCTTTCGGGAAAAAGCCCAGTAAGAAACGCATTTAAAATGATCATGGTGGCTAAATCACATTAATTGCATGATAAAACCAAAAGATACGTTTCTTTACAAATATCACATAGCTTTCAAAGAGCATATATATAAAACATAATTGATAGAAATAAAATTTTGAAGAACAAATCTATTCAGTTACGTCACAATCTATCGAAACATACAAAACTCCAGAATATTTCAAAATCGATAGAACTTCAAAAGCATAACTGATGTAAAAACATATATCGGAAGATCAAAATCATTTAACATAGTTCATATCGATGGAGGTTTGGATAACTTATAGAGGGAAGTCATAAATATGCCCGAAGGCAGGATTCATATACATTCATATACGCCACAAAGACGCGCACGACAAAAATGCATTGACCGTATGGCACTTTGCATCTGTAGGACTCAAGAGGTGGCCCCCAACAGTCACACAGACTGTGTGGCACTTTGCTCCCACATATCTCAAGAGGTGGCCCTCACGATCGTATGTCATTGTGAACCGCGTGGCACTTTGCTCCCGTCGGACTCAAGAGGTAACCCCCATAGTAACATAGACTGCGTGGCACTTTGCTCCCACAGAACTCAAGAGGTGGTCCTCACGTTCGCATGTCTTTGTGAATCGCGTGGTACTTTGCTCCCACAGGACTCAAGAGGTAACCCCCACAGTAACATAGACTGTGTGGCACTTTGCTCCCGTCGGACTCAAGAGGTAACCCCCACGTTCATATGTCATTGTGGAAATTGCGTGGCACTTTGCTCCCACAGAACTCAAGAGGTAACCCCCACAGTAACATAGACTGTGTGGCACTTTGCTCCTGTCGGACTCAAGAGGTAACCCCTACGTTCACATGTCATTGTGAAAATTGCGTGGCACTTTGCTCCCACAGAACTAAAGAGGTAACCCCCACAGTAACCTAGAATGTGTGGCACTTCGCTCCTGTCGGACTCAAGAGGTAACTGCCACAATTCCACTATACAATGCCCTTTTTGTCTTAAAGCAGAGTTTTCAAAATCTTACTTGGGTTTTTATAGCTCATTAACTCATATCGAGTAATAAAATCAAATTTCTTGAAATCTGAAAACTCTTTCATAAAACAGAAAAAACGGTGTGGCACTTTGTTCCCGTAGGACTCAAGAGGTGGCCCCCACAATCGCCTTTCGAAAACAAATTTCATATCTCAAACATAAGTTCACATACCAACTTTCATTTCATTCAAAAACATGAAATCAATCATACATAAGTCAAAACCATGACATTTATTCAGAAAATCATGCTTGAAACTACACATTTAATTTCATATAGCATTTCTTTATCTCGAAAACATGATCAAATAAATCTTGGGCTCATTAGGTGTCAGGTTTTATTTTACAATCAAGGGTTGCACGAGAAGGCACGAAAACACATAAATAAATCGGGGTCTAAGGGTAGGGATACCATTACCATCTTAAATTACACCCCTTACCTCGATCTATCGAAATCTCCGTGCTCAATTGGTGACGCCTCTAGTAACTCCTTTAATTCCTTCTACGATTACCTACATCGAAGTTGTATACTTAACACTCTATTCATGCGAATTGGGTTAAAATCGTAATTTATCATTGCTACTGCTTGTGTACGTATTATTGTATATCCTTAGGCCGACACACACGTTTATATATTTCTTCACCATTTATATATTTACCCCTACAAGTATTAACATGTACCTTTATTATATACATCCTCATGTATACACGTATAAATATATATTTATATATATATATACACTCCTATATATATATATATATATATATATATACTTTTATTGTTTTCATGTTTTCCTATCTCACATATATACAATATACGTTCTTTGTATATACATATATATACTTTTATTTGTTTTTCATATTTCCCTATCTCATATACTACCACACATTCATCCTATGTACATCCATACGTATATGCACCTAAATAAATAAATATATATATATATATATTTATATATATCATTGTTTTTCATTTTTCCTTATCACATGTATCCATTCTTTGTATATACATATATTAAAACACACATTTATTTTATACTCATTTGTATGTACACCCAAGTATATAGACATTATCCATATACTCCTATATGTATATACACCTAAGTATATACACATATTTATTTTATCCTTGGCTTCCCTTATTCATTATCAAGCATATGTATATTTTTGCCTACCTCTCATCTTTCCATTTTTTTTGTCTAATTTAATCTATAACTAACATGCTATACACATACAATACATATATATACATGCCCATCAATATACATTATACATACATGTATTTTACCTTTTTTTTCTTCCTTTTCTTTTTTTTCTTTCCTTTTTTTCTTTTTCCTTTCTTCCCTCTCGGTTAGCCCAGCTGCTCACTATCCCGATTGCTCTTCTTCTTCCTCCCTTTCTCCCTCACAGTTTCTCCTGTTTGGTCTCGGTTACAGCCTCTATTTCCAGCCCCTGTTCTGCTATCCCTTCAATCCCAATTCTGTTTCCAGATTTCCTGCTCTTGGTGCTGCCTTTGGTCTCCCTTAATTCCCGATTCCCAGCTTCCTTTTCTCCTCTGTTATCATCACTTCCTGGCTGCTACTGCTTTAGCTACTCTGTTTAGCTCCTATTCCCAACAGCTTTGGACCTATTCACGCACCCCTATTCTGCTCCCAACAGCTTCGGTTTCTTCTTCTCGGTGCTGCTGTCCCCCTTTCCTTCCTCTCGGTTTCCCCCTTTTTTTTCCTTTCTCTTCTTCCTCGGCAGACTCAGCTTCCTTATCCTCTCCCTTCCCTTCTCTTCTTTCTCTCTTCTCCCCTTCTTCTCCAGCCGATCGAGCCTCTCTTCTTCCTTTCTCCTTTCTCCTTTCTCTTCCTTCCTTTCCTCTTCTCCCCAGCTGATCAGCCCCTCTTCTTCCTTTCCTTTCTCTTCTTTCCTTTCCTCTTCTCCCCAGCCGATCAGCCCCTCTTCTTCCCTTTCTCCTTTCTCTTCTCTTCTTCTACTCTTTCTCTCGCCCAGCTCCTCTGTTTAATTTTTTTTTCAATTGCAAACAGTGGCAGACAGAATTGGCTTTTCTAAGCCAATTCCGTACATGCCAATATATATGTATATATATATTATATTAGTATTTAGGTATTATTTGTTATGTATTTGTATTGTTATTATTATTACTATTATTGTATATATATATATATATTTGTTTCCATTTTATTTTAAATATCTTATACATTATACCTTACAATACATATATATATATATATTTGTCATATATATATATATATATTATACCTATGTATATATATATATACATATACCTTCCCTTTTATTTAAATGTCTAGTATGTATGTACATATATATATACACATATTCACCTATGTATATATCTACATATATACATTTTCTTATATAATTTATCCAAAAACATAATATCATGCCTTCCATGAAATTTTTTCTTATTCCGAAAATGAAATAGTACGGGACTCCATCATTCTTCATAAATTCTCAATACAAGTGTTTACATCAACAATTTTCAATTAATAAATTAAAATTTTTCCAATCCTTCCGTGCTTGCATTCGCTTTATCACTTCTTGTATCTTTGAGTTCCCGATCATTCACGGATTTATCGGTTCCTATAGTCCTCGAGTCCTACAACGAATATTCACACTTTCATTAATATATATTATTTCCATTTTTATATAATCTAGTTAAACGTAGAAAATTTGTGGGGTTTACATTCTCCCCACCTTAAAAGAATTCGGTCCTCCAAATTCATTCGGGTCCCTTTGTCTACGATCATCTAGATTGTCTCATGCCCCTTTTGGGTCCTTGGTAATCCCATTATGAAATCCATAGTAATGTACAATCATTTCCAAGTAGGCACTGGGAAAAAAATCTTAAGTAATCCCCTCTGGTCTTTGGTGCTCGATCTTAATCTGTTAGCAAATCAAATACTTGGCCACAACTCAACTACATTCTTTTCATACCGACCAACCAATATACCTTTCGTAAATCATGGTACACTTTAGTGCTTCCCGAGTGCATGGTGTACCGAGAATAATGAAACTTTTTTAAGATCCTTTGCCTTACGGCATCATCGTTTGAGACACCAAACTTACCGCAATTTCTCATTTATCCTAAATGAGAACTTATTCTTAATTTATATCCCTTGATCTGAATCATTTCACATACCAGAGATATTCGTACCTTACATACATTTCTCATTCCAATATGGCTCGTATATTCAAGATTTTTCATCAATAGACAAAATCATAGAAAATATGTTCCTTAACTGCAAGGCTTACATCAAACTTACTAGGTAAGGAGAAGATTACAGTCTTAGAGTAGCAATCTAAACTTACACGGTTGGTGGCTAGCCAATCCATACCCAAAATTATATCAAAGCCATATATGCTCAACCAAATTAGATCTGCTAATATGATCTTATCTCCTACCTTGATTTCACAATTCTTACACACCACATCAGTCATAGGCAAAGGTTCTTCCATGAGTGACAGGTTTCTTATCTTTCTCTGCTGCGGTAGAACGTCTCTGTGGGACTTGTCTCTAGGGAGCTTACCTATCAGGTTGTCGTGGTAGCACTGGGGACGATGGAACCTTCTTTAGTGGGCAATTTTTAATTAGGTGTCCCATCTGTCCACACCTAAAACAGCTCCCTGTGGCCCTGTAACAAATACCTTCATGGGGTTTACCGCACTCCCTACATATCATCCCATATTGCTGCGGCCCTCTGATAGTCTGTGGAGTAGGTACAGGAACGGTGGGCCAATCAACCCTAGTCTTAGATTCATCTGTCCTCTGCCTCTTGGGCTGGCCCCTCCGAAATTCTTGTCTCACCAACTCTGTCCGCATACTCTCATCTCTGTTCTTTCCTTTAAGGCCATACTCCGTCTGTGTAACATTCAAGCCCCTCTCAACCATCTGTGCTCTTCCTAGGGCATCCTGAAATTCAGTAATCCATAACCCCAAAAGACGATCCCGAATAGTTGGCCTCAACCCTGCTAGGAACCTCTCAGTCTGACGTTCTTCATTCTGGAACGTCTCCGGATCATACCTCATTAGCATAGTGAACTTACTTTCATACTTATCCACAGTCATACTACCCTGTACCAAATTCAAAAAATCCATCCTCAACTTCTGTTGGGCAGCAAATGGAACATACTGCTTCCTAAAAGCTGTAGAGAATGCATCCCAACTAATCACCGGATGCTGAGCAGTCAGAAGGACCTTGGTGGATCCCCACCAATACTCTGCTTGGCCCTGCAACATGTAAGTGGCCATAGAGACCTTCTCAACATCAGAACACCCCAAAAAGTCGAAGATCTTTTCAAGGCTCACCAGCCACTCTTCAGCTTCTATCGGATTCTTAATTCCCTTAAATGCTCGAGGCCTCATCTTCAAGAAATCTCTCATCCTACCGATATTCCTCTCCTCCCTCCGGACATGTACAGGAGGTTGAGGCACCATAGGTACTGGAGGAACTGGTGGAGGAGGAGGTGGCGGTGCTTGCAGAGGAGTTTGCACCGGAGTAGGAACTGGTGCTGTGCCAGCAGAATCAGAAACATTTGCCCCTAGATGTTGGGCAACCATGGCAGCTATCGACTCCAAACCTCGCTCGAGGCGCTGCTCCAATCGCTGCTCAAACTGAGCCATACGAGTACGAAGACTCTCTGGCTCGGGTGGAGGAGGTGGAGGTGGCTGGGCCTGCCTCCGAGTACGTCCGCATTTTTCACTCATCGTGCAGTGATCTAATACCTGCGGGTAATTCCAAAGATCAAACCTTAAAGTCATTAGGTATACATTACCTACAACCAGACATGCACAGACATTGGGATGTAATTTAATCTTTTTTTTTGACACCGACAGTACTAGACAACCATTGCTCTGATACCACTTATACTGTAACGACCCTTGACCCTTGAAAATCGAGGAATTTTTTTTTTGAATTTAATTTACCCACTTATTCCCTTAATCACTTAGGTTGCATTCTTGCTCAGTGTCAAATCGCTTTTCCTAATTCTTAATCCGTAATTATATTTAAATTCCATATTTTGACCCATATGGTCGATAGAAATTTCAACAGCATAACGACTTACATATGGGCCTACGCACCTGCAATTTAGTTGTTTTAACAATCCTAGATATCCACAACTACCAAGCATACTTTCCAATCAACATTTACAACTCAATACATTCATACCGATTAATACCAATCATTTTATAACCTAGTCCCAAGAATCATATTCCCTACATCGTTTCCTTACAAATTACATCCCAACAAAACATTCCCAATATATGTCTGTGCGTACAAATGTGTCTGGTAAAGGAATGTAATTGTATACCTTGACTGCGTGTACAAAAAGTAGCCTAGGGTAGCTCTTTCCCACCAACCTACGTCGTGTACGCGGCAAATAGCGTCTATAGATCACTGCAAATAATCTGAAAGGTAGAGGGGTGAGCTTTCGGGAAAAAGCCCAGTAAGAAACGCATTTAAAATGATCATGGTGGCTAAATCACATTAATTGCATGATAAAACCAAAAGATACGTTTCTTTACAAATATCACATAGCTTTCAAAGAGCGTATATATAAAACATAATTGATAGAAATAAAATTTTGAAGAACAAATCTATTCAGTTACGTCACAATCTATCGAAACATACAAAACTCCAGAATATTTCAAAACCGATAGAACTTCAAAAGCATAACTGATGTAAAAACATATATCGGAAGATCAAAATCATTTAACATAGTTCATATCGATGGAGATTTGGATAACTTATAAAGGGAAGTCATAAATATGCCCGAAGGCAGGATTTATATACATTCATATACGCCATAAAGATGCGCACGACAAAAATGCATTGACCGTATGGCACTTTGCATCTGTAGGACTCAAGAGGTGGCCCCCAACAGTCACACAGACTGTGTGGCACTTTGCTCCCACATATCTCAAGAGGTGGCCCTCACGATCGTATGTCTTTGTGAACCGCGTGGCACTTTGCTCCCGTCGGACTCAAGTGGTAACCCCCACAGTAACATAGACTGCGTGGCACTTTGCTCCCACAGAACTCAAGAGGTGGCCCCCACGTTCGCATGTCTTTGTGAATCGCGTGGTACTTTGCTCCCACAGGACTCAAGAGGTAACCCCCACAGTAACATAGACTATGTGGCACTTTGCTCCCGTCGAACTCAAGAGGTAACCCCCACGTTCACATGTCATTGTGGAAATTGCGTGGCACTTTGCTCCCACAGAACTCAAGAGGTAACCCCCACAGTAACATAGACTGTGTGGCACTTTGCTCCTGTCTGACTCAAGAGGTAACCCCCATGTTCACATGTCATTGTGGAAATTGTGTGGCACTTTGATCCCATAGAACTCAATAGGTAACCCCCACAGTAACCTAGACTGTGTGGCACTTTGCTCCTGTCGGACTCAAGAGGTAACCCCCACAATTCCACTATATAATGCCCTTTTTGTCTTAAAAGCAGAGTTTTCAAAATCTTACTTGGTTTTTTATAGCTCATTAACTCATATCGAGTAATAAAATCAAATTGCTTGAAATCTGAAAACTCTTTCATAAAACAGAAAAAACGGTGTGGCACTTTGTTCACGTAGGACTCAAGAGGTGGCCCCCACAATCACCTTTCGAAAACAAATTTCATTTCTCAAACATAAGTTCACATACCAACTTTCATTTCATTCAAAAACATGAAATCAATCATACATAAGTCAAAACCATGACATTTATTCAGAAAATCATGCTCGAAACTACACATTTAATTTCATATAGCATTTCTTTATCTCGAAAACATGATCAAATAAATCTTGGGCTCATTAGGTGTCAGGTTTTATTTTACAATCAAGGGTTGCACGAGAAGGCACGAAAACACATAAATAAATTAGGGTCTAAGGGTAGGGATACCATTACCATCTTAAATTACACCCCTTACCTCGATCTATCGAAATCTCCGTGCTCAATTGGTGACGCCTCTAGTAACTCCTTTAATTCCTTCTACGATTACCTACATCGAAGTTGTAGACTTAACACTCTATTCATGCGAATTGGGTTAAAATCATAATTTATCATTGCTACTGCGTGTGTACGTATTATTGTATATCCTTAGGCCGACACACACGTTTATATATTTCTTCACCATTTATATATTTGCCCCTACAAGTATTAACATGTACCTTTATTATATACATCCTCATGTATACACGCATAAATATATATTTATATATACACTCCTATATATATATATATATATATAAATACTTTTATTGTTTTCATGTTTTCCTATCTCACATATATACAATATACGTTCTCTGTATATACATATATATACTTTTATTTGTTTATCATATTTCCCTATCTCATATACTAGCACACATTCATCCTATGTACATCCATACGTATATGCACCTAAATAAATAAATATATATATATATATCATTGTTTTTCATTTTTCCTTATCACATGTATCCATTCTTTGTATATACATATATTAAAACACACATTTAGTTTATACTCATTTGTATGTACACCCAAGTATATAGACATTATCCATATACTCCTATATGTATATACACCTAAGTATATACACATATTTATTTTATCCTTGGCTTCCCTTATTCATTATCAAGCATATGTATATTTTTGCCGACCTCTCATCTTTCCATTTTTTTTCTCTAATTTAATCTATAACTAACATGCTATACACATACAATACATATATATACATGCCCATCAATATACATTATACATACATGTATTTTACCTTTTTTTTTCTTCCTTTTCTTTTTTTTTTCTTTCCTTTCTTTCTTTTTCCTTTCTTCCCTCTCGGTTAGCCCAGTTGCTCACTATCCCAATTGCTCTTCTTCTTCCTCCGTTTCTCCATCAGTTCCAGCCCTTTCTCCCTCACGGTTTCTCCTGTTTGGTCTCGATTACAGCCTCCATTTCCAGCCCCTGTTCTGCTATCCCTTCAATCCCAATTCTGTTTCCAGATTTCCTGCTCTCGGTGCTGCCTTCGATCTCCCTCAATTCCCGATTCCCAGCTTCCTTTTCTCCCCTGTTATCATCACTTCCTGGCTGCTACTGCTTCAGCTACTCTGTTCAGCTCCTATTCCCAATAGCTTTGGACCTATTCACGCACCCCTGTTCTGCTCCCAATAGCTTCGGTTTCTTCTTCTCGGTGCTGCTGTCCCCCTTTCCTTCCTCTCGGTTTCCCTTTTTTTTTCCTTTCTCTTCTTCCTCGGCAGACTCAGCTTCCTTCTCCTCTCCCTTCCCTTCTCTTCTTTCTCTCTTCTCCCCTTCTTCTCCAGCCGACCGAGCCTCTCTTCTTCCTTTCTCCTTTCTCCTTTCTCTTCCTTCCTTTCCTCTTCTCCCCAGCCGATCAGCCCCTCTTCTTCCTTTCCTTTCTCTTCTTTCCTTTCCTCTTCTCCCCAGCCGATCAGCCCCTCTTCTTCCCTTTCTCCTTTCTCTTCTCTTCTTCTGCTCTTTCTTCCGCCCAGCTCCTCTGTTTAATTTTTTTTTAATTACAAACAGTGGCACACGGAATTGGCTTTTCTAAGCCAATTCCGTACATGCCAATATATATGTATATATATATTATATTAGTATTTAGGTATTATTTGTTATGTATTTGTATTGTTATTATTATTACTATTATTGTATCTATATATATATATATATTTTTGTTTCCATTTTATTTTAAATATCTTATACATTATACCTTACAATACATATATATATTTGTCATATATATATATATATTATACCTATGTATATATATATACATATACCTTCCCTTTTATTTAAATGTCTAGTATGTATGTACATATATATATATATACACATATTCACCTTTGTATATATCTACATATATACATTTTCTTATATAATTTATCCAAAAACATAATATCATGCCTTCCATGAAATTTTTTCTTATTCCGAAAATGAAATAGTACGGGACTCCATCATTCTTCATAAATTCTCAATACAAGTGTTTACATCAACAATTTTCAATTAATAAATTAAAATTTTTCCAATCCTTCTGTGCTTGCATTCGCTTTATCACTTCTTGTATCTTCGAGTTCCCGATCATTCACGGATTTCTCGGTTCCTATAATCCTCGAGTCCTACAACGAATATTCACACTTTCATTAATATATATTATTTCCATTTTTATATAATCTAGTTAAACGTAGAAAATTTGTGGGGTTTACAACTTACCTTTTCAATCAAGCTTCAGTTGTTCATCATCATCAGAAAGGGGAGTACTCTGTTCTCGAGATTAAATTCTTATATTATCTGCACACTGAGGACATTGTGCACTTTAAGTTTAGGGGAGGGGATATCACTTGAGCTAATTTTTTTTGAAAAATTGGAAAAAATTTTAAATGTTTTAAAAAATTTGAGAAAGAATTTTCAAAATTGTTTTGATAATATGAGCTTAAATTGTTTGATTTTGGGATGATCTAGTGCTTAGCATGTAGTTTTCCCATATTCCGATGATATGTCCCCATGATTTAGTCTGACATTGATTGAATGAGAAGCATGATTATAGGAAAAGCATGAAGTGGAGTTCTTGAATTTGTCTTAATTCTGATTGTGATTTCCTCATTTTACGCACAAGTCATGTCATGAAAATGTATACTTATTTAGAGAAATCTTATGTGGACCTAGGATTGCATTTGTTCTGTTGATTTTGAGTATCATATTCTAGAATTTGTTTGATCTGATCTCGAGGTGAAATATTAGATCACACTTAATTAGGGAGATAATTTAGGCCATCTCTGGATCGTTTGAGCCTTTCTTGCCTTCCTTGCACATATTCTACCCTTAGTCACCCATCTGGACCAAATAAGCTTTTCTTGGTAAATACACCTGCATATTTTCCTTAGCTTAAATACTTTTTTCCTATCCCTTACCCCAAAAGCATGAAAAGTCATTGAGATATATTGTGAGCTATATGGGTATTAAGTGATAGTGAAGGAGTATGTACAAAAAAATGAATGAAAAAGAAAAAAAAAGAAAAAGAAAAGAAGAAAGAAGAAAATACAAAAATAGAATGAAGTAAATAAGTTTGGAGGAAATGATTTGAGCTCTTACATTGAGATCCTAGAAGTAATGCATGCTAAGGGGTAATTAAACTTAAATCGACTTTATCATACCTTAGCCCCAGCCTTACATTACAAGCCTAATGAAGTCCGAATGATCTTTAGTTAAGTGAGACTACATTAGTGGAGAGAGAAGTGATAAGCAAACTTATGGGAATGATCACATGTCATTGACTTTGCATTTATTGTGTTTGCATAATCTGATCTGGATAATGTACTGGGAAGTGACTTAGACATTTTTCACACACTCACGAGGAGTCCAATTTGGGTTAGGACTTATGATTGAATAATTCTAAGTGCTGGACTTGTAATTGTGAGCCTTTCATTTCATAGTCTGACTTTTTCTTTGAGGATGATATTGGAGAAATTATTGTGTTTTGTACTTGTCATTCTTACAATCATTTTGTTTTGCTTGAGGACAAGCAAAAGCTCAAGTTTGGGTGTGTGATAATTCTATATTTTTAGAATTATTTGTGCTTAATTTCCTAATTAATTATTTAAATCCCCAATTTATTTTGTTAATTATCCCTTTTATTTAATTAAAATTCTCATGTTTGCAAATAAATTAAATCTGAATGAATTTTAAATTTTTCGGTAGAAAATGGATCGAATTTAGACTAAAATCGAGATTGAGCCACACGAACAACACGAGCCATGCCACCTAGCACATCGAATTGGACAAGAAGACCGATGACATGGAAATATCTTTTCAAGGAGCCAATGGTGTGATGACAAGTGGCCAAAAAAATGCCAAATCATCTAGCATGGAAAATTACAATTTTACCCCTAGTGTGTTTATAAATAGAAAAAAGATAACAATTGAAGGGGGATGTAATTTTTAAGGTAGATTATCTTTTAGGTTATTTTCTAAGCTTCCTTTGTTAGGAATTTTCAAGTAGCTTTTTCTCAACAATCAATTTTACTGTTCATGACATTTTTTCTTAATGTTTTATGAAGTTTTTCATTTTTTTCTTAGCTTGGTTACTTATTATATCAAAAGTATTTCCTTTGCATTTGAGTCAATGAAAGTTAATGGAAAATGTTTGCCTCTCTTTTTCTCATTCTCGGTTTTCTTCAACTATGATTGTTTTTGTTAAAGTAAGTTTTATTTTTCTCATTCTCGGTTTATTATCTTCTTGAGTATTCGGGTGACAGTTTTTAATTTTCTTTTTTTTTCATTCATTCATTCTTCTCCATTTCGGTTTTGGTGCCTTGATGTGGATTGATGTTGAACATTGTTCCACATCAAGAGCAATGTGGAATCATGTTGGAAAAGAAATTGATGCAAACCGAGGGTGATGGATTCCCGGTTCATATGCATTCAGGTATTGTTAGCTTGGTTAATTTTTCAGTTGTCAATTTTCACTTAGTTCTTTTAGTTTTTGAACTTTTATCTAGTAATGCATTGTTATTTGATTTTCTTTGTCATTTGACTTTGTTTGCAATACACAGAAGCCATTATTTACTGCATATTCATGCTTGCTTCCGTTTCTATTTACTGTATTCTCCCTTCTCGGTTTTGTGTTTGTTCATCACTACATTTCCTATTTTTTTTTTCCTTTAGTTAGTTATTTATTTACATCTTGCTTATGGTTACTTATTGTCCCCAGGCATTACAGAGCAGGGAATGAGCACACCATGGCAGTGATCGAGAATTACAAATGCACTCTGTTATGCTCTGTTTTGAGTTTTTAATATTGTTCACTTTCACTTTTCTGGTCATTTATGTATTATATCATTGAGCCAATTCAGTTCTGCTATAGTGTAAGACCTGAAATTAAATCGTAAATTTTTATGAGGGATGAAAATGATAAAAAAATTTAACTGAATGGGATTCGGATTGGAAATAAGGAATTAAAATACGAAATGAATGAGTATTCGTGAAGGGAAGTTGGGGTAAATTAATCCCGAACACGTGCAAGGGCAAAACGGTCAAAAGATCAAAAGTCGGGATAAATTCGATAAGAAAATTTAATTAAAAAAATAAGGATTTAGAATATCTTGATCAATAATAAGAAAATTATATAATTTTGAGTCAAATTGATCAAGATCTGGAATTTTTAGAAATATCGAAAAGTCACTTGGGACAATATCCCAAAAATACGGAGAAATTATACCCGAAAAATGGTTAAAAATATAATAAATAAAATAAATTAAATTAAGTTAAATTATTTGGAATAAAATATTAATTTTGTAGATATTTTCAAATTTTTTTAGACTATTTTAATGAATATTTTAATAATAAAATAAATTGTTAAATAAAATAATAATTGTAAAAAAAAAAGAGAAAATCTGAAACATGTATCGGGGAGAGAGAAAATGATTGAAAACGAGGAAGGAGATCGCGCGTGGCCGACCGACCCATGGCCACCGGCGATCAGCGGCTCCGATGAACAGCCGAGCAGGAAGAGGAGAGGCCGGCGAAGCTGTTGGCACCGGCGACGCGCGCCAAAGAGGCAGGAGATCGCCGAACGGAGGAAGAGAAGCCCGCGGGGAAAACAGAGTTGGTTCCAGCGATCCACGGCAGCTGGGCTCGAAAGGCGGGTACCGATGTGATCGGGAGGAGGAGCTGGTTCTTTTGAGACCAGTATCGACCGGCGAAACCGCCGGATCGAGAGGTGACAGCCGCGGGGGCGATGGCTGCGTTTCGACTCCAGCCGAGGCCTGATCTTGGATGCCCAGGTGTAGACGCGTCGAACGGCGGTGGTGAGGCGTCGGGAATCGACCGGACGGTGCCAGAATGAGCAAATGGGGGCTGAACCGGATTGAATCGGCCAAACTGAACCGAACCGAACCGAGCTGAACCGGCGATCTGAACCGGTCCGAACTAGATTGAACCGATTCAGCCAAAAAGAGAGGAAAAAAGGAAGAAAAAGGGGAAAAAGAAAAAGAGAAAAAATTGGGAAAAATTCCAGTGATGCAATCGAGCTTCGGGTAAGTCGATAAGCGGTCAAAATTGATCGATTTGAATTTTAGAATATTTTATTTAATTATTATTCGACTGGAAATTTACCCAAAAATTATGAAATTGTGTAGCTCGACAATTGGCATCCACCGAGAGCTCGAGACAGCCTCAATTTACGTACTAGCATGGAATCTCGGGTAAGTGACCCTTATTTACGACAATTTACATCGTTATGCGTGATATGAATTTAAATTCCGCATAAATTGAATTAAATTATGGAAAATTAGATAAATTGTCGTAAATAATAAACTTAGCTATTCGAGGGTTAGAACGAGGCCCAATAAATTGTTGGTGGGCCCAATGAGCCCAATAGGCCTCGATAAAGTGAAAATTAAGTGGAAAACGGGCTTAAGGCCAATTAAGGCCCATTAAGGTGCAAACGGACCCAATAAGGGTAAATGGGCCCAATGATTTAAATTAAGCCCAGAAAATAGGAAATACAATTAAGTTGTATAATATCGGACCTGAGGAATATGTATACGCAGTTCTGGAGGTTTGATTGGGAGCATATCGGACTGCGCAACGAGACAACAGTGAAAAAAGGAAAGGTCAGACTCTACAGAAAAATAAGGTAAGGGAATTTTGTAGGTGCATAGAGATGCCTATACGTATTTTGAGGGTATTTACAGGGCTTAGAAATGTCTTACAGCATCTAGAAATGAAATAATAAATTTGTGAAAATCGAGGCATAGGTGAATAAAGGAAAAAGATGATTTTGCCCCTGGAAGTAAAATTTACAAAAAGGGTAGTAAGGCAGATAAATTACATGATTTTCATGTTTTGATATTTTATATGACTATCTTGCTTTGGTTTAAGCAAATTTACACATAGGTTGGCTGTTGACTTAATGAATTCTACGAAAGGGTATCGGTTTGTACCCGTTTCTATTTTAAAAGATATTTTATCAAGATTGAGCCACCTATCATGTTTACATGAATAAAAAGAGTGCTAGAGTCTTACTCGCACTCAAGTTTTACTGATTTATTCTCATGAAAAGCCGTACTGGAGCATTGCTCGTACGAGAAATTTGTGTGTGCACAAAATCGTGCTGGAGCTTCGCTCGCACGAGATTTTAGATATCATGATATGCATAGCGTGGTGCTGGAGCTTCGCTCGCACTAGACGTGAATTGACATGCATATAGTCGTGCGGAAGCCTCCTGTAGACTGTGTGTCACAGAGAGTTGAGATGCTTGCACGCATACTTTGAGACATGGGTTGGTTATCGACATAGTATTGGGGTGGATAAGTCCTACGGCAGGCACCCCCAGACTATGATATGGGTCCACGGAGTACGATGTACCGTGTATGTCACACGGAGTACGCTGTACCGTGCAGTCATGATGACTCTATGATGTTACTTGATATTCTGGCGGGTAGGACTTTACCCCACCTCCCGTTGCAGTTATGATACCCCGCACACCGGGATCCGTGTAGCCTGGGATCACAGGGACATAGTATGGCCATAGTCCTCGATTTTTCATACAGTAACCTACATGCCTCACATGATATCATACGGTCTGGATAGACCAGGACAAACCCGATGGAGGGGTAGTCCCGATTTGTGTTTTTACAAGAGATGTGATTTGATGAATCAAGGTATTCCCGAGAGATGGGTTTGACCTTGATGAAGTTGTTTTATAATGAAACAAATGAGTTTTAAATGTGATGAATTTATGATGAAACAAATAAGTTTCAAAGTGATGAGTTTTGTGATTAAACAAATGAGTTTTAAAGTGAATAGTTTATGATGAAATAAATGAGTTTCAATGTGACGAGCATGAGATGTCATACATGTTGATTTTCCATGTGTGCTTGATATGTCGATTTCATGATTTCTTGTATATGATATATACATACATGTGGCATTGTTTTAATCTTACCTCATGCTCCGAAAGTAAACGATTTTTACATCATGACATTATCAGCACGTAGATAGTATAGTTATCTACCTGCTTACATTATTGCCTTACTGAGAACGTTTCCCTCACCCTTTCATTTTCCACCCCACAGGTTATATTCAGTAGAAGAGAACGACAGTAGTCATTTCTGCTGCTTCTTATTAAGATCAGGTATACACATTTATATAATTTTTGTATCTGAACATATAGATGCACAGTACTGTATATGGATTTAATATTGGGGATGTATTTTGTTTAAATAAATTGATATGTGAATGTGAATATGAAAATGGAATGGTAAATAGGTGAGAGGTTACTAACACCGAATCATAGCCCAACTGTTTAGTAGTGTAACTGTTCACGACGGGTGAGGA
Organism: Firmiana major; assembly: GCA_033439115.1. NCBI lineage: Eukaryota > Viridiplantae > Streptophyta > Magnoliopsida > Malvales > Malvaceae > Firmiana > Firmiana major. Next base: position 38,782,464 of record CM065902.1, read on the forward strand.
AATGGAAAAAAAAGTGAAAAATTTGTAGGGATTTTTAGGTAATTTGGGTCGTGACAAATTTAATGGTATCAGAGCAGAGTTGGCCTGATATGAGTCGGTGTTAGTGGTTAAGTAAATTTACATCCCCATGTACTGTGCATCGTTTAGATACAATTGTGTATATCAAGATGGAATTGCAGCTAAGAATGTTGTTTCGAATGCAAGAATATAGTTTTTATAACTGATAGCCGCTATGGTAGAGTGGCGAGTACACATGCTCGAGACCGTAGAGATCGGTCTGAGAATCAAATGAGTCATGATATGAGACTCAAGATGAGATAGTGCACGAGGCAGAGGTCGTAGAGGTAGACCTGAGTCTACTAAGTCGTGCTGAGTTAACCCATGAGAATCGGGATGAGATTGAAATAGAGGTTAATGTTGAGCATACCTCTCAGAGTCCGACAGAGTGATCAGACAGTATTGAGACACGCTCCAAGTGGATGGAGTGGAGTGTAGAAAATATTTCAGACTTGTTTACTCAGTCTATTGCAAGTAGTTGAGGATAGGCAAGGTGAAGCCTAAACTGATGCCTCAGACTATAGAGATTTTCACATCCCTCCGATAAATAGCGAAGTAAAGAAACTTATAGTTGTTGAGGACTGGGTGTATGAGATAGCGAAGTGCTATGGATTTTTTGGTGTATGTCGACCGAGAAAGTGACTTTTAAATACGTTTATGTTAAAGAGTCGAGGCGAAATATTGGTGAAAGTCTGCTCGACCTATTTGAATAGTTAGACGTCCAGAGTCGACGTGAAGAATAATTATGGATATGTTCCGGTGATAGAATATCCCGGACACTATTTAAGAAAAATTACAAGTAAAATTTTTTTACACTGACCCAGAGGTATTGGTTGATTGATGAGTATGAATCTCAGATTATATCACTGGGCAAGTATGAACTCGATATTATGGGCAGTGAGATTCGGAAAGCCCAAAAGTTCATGGAATGCTCAAATTGTCGATTAGAGTCCGATTGGCTCACTACCTATGTCGAGGCAGTGCGTAAAATACAGTTGCGTGAATAAGATCGAGTGTTTCACGCCTCTGAGATTGGGAAAGGTAGTAAGGGCCGAAATAGAGACGGAAGAGAATAGAGAATGATAGAGATGTCAGAGCGGGAAAAAGATCAGTTGGCAAGAGATTAGAGTTGATGAGTCACGGGGTAAGATAATTGGTAAGGCCCCAAAATATCCAATTTAACACTTATAAGGGGTATTGTGATTTGAGAACCTCGACCTACTACGAAGCAATATAGCAGTGTGAGCACTGTAAGCAGTGTGGGATGTGGTGGATACCACGCAAGGAGGGTCTGTACCTATACTGTATTGATGAAAATGGCCGTTAAGTGTGGTAAGACGGACCATTGATTTTGATTGCACAAAGTTGGGCGAGATCGCCTTACAGAAAAGTAAAAAGAGAGAGAAAAACTTCGTTGGTATAGCTACAACGAAAAGGGAGGCCATAGCCGAAAAGAAAAAGGAAAGTAGGCTGTTGGACGAAGGCGAGAGGATGTCTTGGACCAGGACACTATTGATGTTTCATGGATGTGGTGTAAGGTACCACACTTGTTATGAATAATGAAGTACATATGTTCATTGATCTTGATGCCACACATTTATTAATACCGCCTTCATTCGTATATAAGTGATGTAAAAGGCATGAATGCCTACAGCATTGGGCACAGTACTGATAAATGAGTACCCCAATAGAGGAGGATTAATAAACGAAATATGGATATAGAGATTTTAAGTTGAAAACAATGGTGAAAACATCACTGAAAAATATATTGTAAGTGTTGACAAGTGATAAAAAGGGGTGCAACAGTTGAAATTAAAGGATTGTACTCTTGGAACGAATAATGACAAGAGTTTCGTTATAATTGATACACTAAGGAGATAATCTCTGAGAGATGCTTGATCCTAAATACAAGATGTATCGGAGTAAGAGGCGTATGCTAGGTAAGAACATCTTTACGATATGAAGTAATTAGGATTAAAGCAATTTGTAGCAAATATAAATTGTGACCACATGGACTGGTATATAAAGTAAATGTGGTTAAGTCTAAGGGTTAATAAAGGTATTTCAAAATACCTCCCCGCCTGAAGACTTGACAGCGTCTAAAAGTATATATATATAACCTATAACGTGAAATCGATCGTCGTAATAAATACTATGATACCTTTACTAAGACGATAAAAATATTAAAATTCGAAAAATCATAAAGGTTAACATAGTAAAAAAAAAAATTTAATAAAAGTCGTTAAGATAAGAAAAGGAAATGACGCAGGTTAGTACCTGAAAACGTAAGCGATTTTGAAGGATCTTATACGCTTATGCGTAAATAAGTCAAGGATTGGACCGATTTGTAATCACCATTATCGATGATATGTTGGGTGTAGTTAAAGTCTAGGGAAAATTGTAAGCAACAATTGAAAAAATTGCCCTTACAGATGGTTGCTGCGAGTTCTCAATATGGTCTACTTGGTTGACACGTTTAACTAAGAAAATGTGGTCTTTGAATGAAATGATAAGTGAGATGATAGATGTGACGTGAATTTTGGTGTAGTGAAGTATGAACTGACCACCGTGATTAATTTCACCATACCCAATAGCTCAAGAGGTTCTCAGTGAGTATGGATACCTCGAAATTATGAAGGAGCTGTGTATTGATATATAATGGGAAGATAGTCAATTATGAGAGTCAGACAACTCCTTGATCATGAAATAAACTATCTGACCCATGATTTAAAGTTGGCAACAGTATTTGTACCGAGGATATGGTACTATTATGTGCACGATGAGGAATTTTGGATATGCACTGATCATAAAGTCCCAAGTATCTGTTTTTCACAGAAAGAGGTGAATATGAGAATATACATAGTGGGTTAGAGCTTCTGAGGGATTTTGATTTGTGAAAATTGTACCACCCAGGAAAAGCTAATGTGATGACTGATGCCTTGAGCAGAAAGAGCCTCGGGATGATATTACATATGATGGTCAGGGAGCGTGAGCTGCTAGAGCAGCTGTGAGCCTCAGTATTGATGTGACCCCTTCTGATGATGACAGTGATTGTGTGATAGCTAGCCTGAGACTAGAACCGGATGAGAGTGCCAGGATTTGTCAGGCTTAGCGTGATGATCAGCATGATGTCGATAGTCTGGGGTCAGATTCAGAAGGGTACAGTGACAGAGTTCACAGAGTGTGTTGAGGGTTTACAGAGAGGTTTAGAGACAGTATAAGTGCCCCCCAGGACCACAGTTGATGAGATAGTAATATTGTCAGAAGCTCACTCTTCGGGATATACAGTGCATGCGAAAAGTAAAGAATATATGAAATCTTTGAAAAGGGTATTGGTGGTCAGATGTGAAAAGAGACATGGTAGAGGTTGTGGAAAAGTGCCTAATATGTCAGTAGAATAAGGTAGAGTATTAAACGTCTGCAGAGTTATTGCAGCACCTACCTATATCGACACGGCACGAAAAATGGGAGCAAGTCTCCATGAATGTCGTGATGGGTTACAGAGAACCCAGGTGAATTACGAGGCTATTTGGATGATAGTCGATAGGGTGACTAAGTCTACCCACCTTTTTGGTTATGAAATCCCCAAATACTCAGAGTGTATATGAGGATTTATGTATAAGGAAGATTGTGGAACATTATGTAGCGTTCCAGTGAGCATTGTATTATATAGGGATTCCTGCATCACTTTCTACTTCAGGGAATATTTTTCAGGAAGCTATGGGAACCCGACTGAGTATTAGCACAGCTTTCCGTCCTCAGACAGATGGTCAGTCAGAGAGGACTGTACAAGTTTTGGAGGATCCGATGAAGCGTGTGCCCTTAATTTTTATGCTCCTGGGATGATCAGTTATTACAAATCGAATTCGCCAATAGTGACAGTTGCCACTTGATGTATCGGGATAACAAATATGAGACAGTGTATGGTCGTAGGGGTTGTTTCCCCAAATTGGATAAAATAGGTGGGTGACAGATAGAATTATTTTCGACTTTGGATAATAAGTCTCTGAGGATGTTTAGTTAAGGATGAGAGATTAAGAACACCTCAGAGTAGATAGAAAAGTATTGGAATTCACCGAGTGTGAATTGGTATGGTTGAAAGTTACTTGTCCTAAGAGAATAAGGACATAGCGAACTTTTGGAAGAAGGTAAATTGAGTTTCGTTGGATTGAATATTTTGAGAGATTGGACAAGTGGAAAGATAAGACCTGTAGGTGGCATTTCCACTTGAATAAGCAGGCACCCACAATGTGTCCCATCTTTTGATACTTCAGAAATACTATCCAGATCCAGCATAGGTGATAGTGTAAGACCCGAATTTAATTAAAATACAGAAATTAAATAAGAAAAGATGGGGAAAGTATGAAGGAAGCCGAGTTAAATTAATCCCGAACACGTGTAAGGGCAAAACGGTCAAAAGACCGAAAGCCGGAGTAAATTCGATAAGGAAATTTAATTAAAAATAAGGATTTAAGAAATCTTGGTCAATAAAGATGAAATAAATTTATTTTGGGTTAAATTGATCAAGATATTAATTTATTGGAATTAATCGGGATTAATCGAGATTTTTAGTTCAGAAAAATAATCCCGAAAATAATCGAAAAATATACCGAAAAGTCACCCGGGACAATATCCCGAAAATACGGAGAAATTATACCCGAAAAGAGGTTAAAATATAATAAATAAATTAAATAAAAATTAAATTAATTGAATAAGAATAAAATAATAATTTTAAGAGATATTGTGGGTATTTATAGTATTTTAAGGAATAGTGTAATAATTAAAATAAATAATAATAATAAAAATAATTAATAAAAGAAATGAAAAAAAAAAAGAAACGAAACAGAAGACAGAAACGCGAAATCACGCGAAACCAAACGAAAAACGGAAGCAGCTGACCGAGGAGCCCGATGAGCCACCGGCGACCGATGGACCCAGCTGATGGTCGGAGAAGCTAGAGCGGAGCCCGGCGATTCCAATAGTACCGGCGAAGCTCTCCGACGGTCACGATTTCCGGCGAATCGACGGCCGAAAAGTCGAGAAAGAAATCGAGTCGGTCCCGACGATCCACGGCGACTGGACGTGAACGGAGGCCACCGGCGTGACCGTGAGGAGGAGGCGGTCCTTTTGAGACCGGTAGCAGCCGGCGAGACGGTCGGAATCGCCGGCGATGACCAAAATAGAAAATGGGTTTCCGACGCCGAGGAGAAGAGGCCGAACCGGCGGTGTTCCGGCGGACTTGGGTGAAACTGAGGGTAGATTCGGACTGCGGACGACCCAGCGGAGCGATTGGCGGTGGAAGCCGGTGGAGAATCGGCCGACAAGGTGGTGAACCGACGGTGAACCAGTCGAATCGGAGTGAACCGACGGTCTGAACCGGTCCGAACCGGACTGAACCGGTTCAGCCAAAAAGAGAGGAAAAAAGGAAGAAAAAAGGGAAAAAGAAAGAGAGAAAAAATTGGAGAAAATTTCGGTGATGCAATCGAGCTTCGGGTAAGTCGATAAGCGGTCAAATTGACCCGATTTAAATTTGGAATATTTTATTTAATTAAATTTCGACCGAAAAGTTTACCCGAAAATGTAATTAATTGTGTAGCTCGACGATTGGCATCCACCGAGGGCTCGAGACAGTCTCGATTTGCGAACTAGCATGGAATCTCGAGTAAGTGACCCCTATTTACGACAATTGTCTCGTTATGCGTGATATTGATTTAATTTACGCATAAATTGAATTAATTTATGGAAATTTAGACTAATTGTCGTAAATATTAAATTTAGCTATTCGAGAGCTAGAATGAGGCCCGATAAATTATTGGTGGGCCCAATGAGCCCAATAGGCCTCGATAAAGTGAGAATTAAGTGGAAAACGGGCTTAAGGCCGATTAAGGCCCATTAAGGTGCAATCGGGCCCAATAGGGGTAAACGGGCCCAATGATTTAAATTAAGCCCAGAAAGTATTAAATACAATTAAATTGTATGTTATCTGACCTGAGGAATATTAATACGCAGTTTCGGGCATTGGATTGGAAGCATATCGGACTGCGTGACGAGACAACATTGGAAAAGAAAAGGTCAGACTCGACGAGAATCGAGGTAAGGGAATTCTACGGACTGCTAGAGGTAAACTCTACAAAATTTTAAATTCATATGCAGTCTTTAAAATTTATCTGAAGGGTCTAGAGGTCGAATAATAATTTTAGTGCCCCGAATGGGCAAATTATTAAAATACCCTTGTTAAGGGTAAAATCAAAAAAATTTAGGAAAAATTGGGAGGAGCAAGGACAAGAGGTTCCTGCTCGTTCTGGAGGTATTTCAACACATGCATGAGTAGGCTGGCTCACTTTTAAAGAAAAATGCATAGCATTGCATATCTTAAACGATGTGATTTCTGTGAAAACTATTTTGAGATAACTGAGCCGCCTACGTGTTTTATTTACATGTGACGTGCTAGAGCTCAGCTCGCACGATGTTTGATTTGTGTGATGCATGCATTAGTGCTGGAGCGAGAGCTCGCACTAGAGTTTTACATGCATAGGTGCTGGAGTCCAACTCGCACCAGATTTGTATACATATATATATATATGATTTTCGTGACAGGGTGCTAGAGTCTAACTCGCACCATATTTTTATGTGATTTTGAGACAGGGTGTTGGAGCTTCGCTCGCACCAGCTTCTCATATGGTTTGCATACAGAGTGCTAGAGCTTAGCTCGCACTAGTTTTATTTGATTTACTGATAGTGTTAGAGCACCGCTCGCACTACTTTTCAGAGATCATACGATAAGCCGTGCTTGGAGCATCGGGTAGACTGTGTGTCACCGATTAAATAGGCTCGCACGTGCGTTTTGAGACATGGCAACGAGTATTGAGTTATGAAAACCTCTGTGGGAAGCAGGCCATTGGGGCTGGAGTACCTAGAGTGATATGGGTCCATGGAGTACGATGTACCGTGCAAGTAGCATGGAGTACGATGTACCGTGGGGTATCTTCGGATACGGTATCTTTGTGATACAGGGTATCTTCGGATACGGTATCTTTGTGATACAGGGTATCTTCGGATACGGTATCTTTGTGATACAGGGTATCTTCGGATACGGTATCTTTGTGATACGGTATCTTTGTGATACGGGGTATCTTCGGATACGGCATCTTCTGATGCGTGAGATCGGATAAGACTGACGGGTTGGATTGACCCACCTCCCGGGCAGTTCCCGATCAGGGTGAGACCTCGCACACTGGGATCCGTGAAGCTAGACGGACTCACGAGGACATATTGGCCAGTCCTGGTTATTACCGATATACAGTATTGCCTAGTCTCGTATCTTGTATATAAATATACGTATGTTTTCGATATCGATGCTTTTGAGAGACTCAATTTCCATGGTTTTGTGTGAGTCAGGATCACCCGAAGGAGGGGTCGAGTCCTAACTTCATTGTGAAATTTTAAATGGGAAAGAAATGATTTAAAATGAATTGCATGTTGAATTTTCCGTATAACTTGATTTACATAACATCATGACGCATATCATTTGTTTTAAAATGTGTGGAGAAAGGGTGGTTTATGCATGGCACCACGTTCATGTAGGTAGTATGGTTACCTACTTGTTCGTAGGATTGCCTTACTGAGCTTGATGTGCTCACCCCTTTCATTTTCTCCCACAGATAATCTCCAGTTGAAGTCGCGACGACTCAGTACTGCATTCCGGATATCCGCTGCTACCCATCGACATAAGGGATATATACACTTGAACATATTGTATCTACATAAGCATAGCACAGTAACATGTTTGTAAGTAACTTTAGGGGATGTATAAATAATATAAACAATTATAAATGACTGGAGAATAAATAAGTTAGATGGTAATTGAATGGTGGGACTGGCATTGACGCACAGCCCAATTTTTAGTGAAGTGTTGGTCACGATTCGAGAACAGGTAAGAATTTAAGTAAGGAAATAAATAAAACGCGAAAAATTCACTCTGATTTTTGGGTAGTTTGGGTCGTGACATATAAAGGTGGTATCAGAGCACAATTGGTCTTATGTGTGTCAGTGTCAGTAATTAAGAAATTACATCCCCGTGTTACTGTGCTTAGTTAGATACAATAGTGTATATCGAGATGGGCTTGACTAAGAAATGGTTGAGAATGCAGGAATGCTTAATATGAGTCGCGTTAGATGAGATAGTGCACGAGGCAGAGGTCGTAGTGGTAGACCTGAATCTGCTAAGTCGTGCTGAGTTTGACTATGAGAATCATGATGAAATTGAAATGGAGGCTAATGTTGAGTATGCCCCACAGAGTCCGACAGAGTGATCGGACAGTATTGAGAGACGCTTCGCTAGATTGAAGCGCAGCATGGGTATTATTTTGAGGAGCAAATTGCTCAAATTATGTATAAGATCAGAGGGCGCAGCGGAGCATTGGTGGAAACCCGCTCGACCCATCTTAAGTGTTAAACATTCAGAGCTAAGATGAGAATTGTTTATGGATGTATTCCGGTGACAGAACATCCCGGACATTATTTAAAGGAAATTTCGAATTAAAGTCCTTACTCTGACCCAGAGGATTTAATTTATTGACGAGTATGGAGACTCGGTTATATTCTGGGCAGATATTACCTCGACACTATGAAAAGTGACAGTCGAGATGTCTAAAAGTTTATGGAAGGGCTCAACTTTTCAATTTGAGTCTAATTGGCCCGCGAGATATTACCTATACCGAGGCAGTGCGCAGATTTACAGTTGGATAAATAAAAATATGAATTGCACGCCTCTGAGATTCGAAAAGGTAGTGAGGGCTGAAATAGAGACAGAAAAGAGAATCGAGAAATGACAAAGATGTTGAATGAGAAAATGGTAATTGGTTAAAGATTAGATTTGATGAGTTATGGGCTGAGATAATTGGTAAGGCCCTAGTGCATCCAATTTTGGCACTGTTGAGGGGCATTGTGATTGGCGGACCCCGACCTGCTACGAAGCAGTGTAGCAGTGTGAGCACTGTAAGCAGTGTGAGATGTGTGGTGGATACCACGGAAGGAAGGTTTATACCTACACGGTATAGATGAAAATGGCCGTTAAGTGTGATAAGACGGACCATTGATTTGATTGCACAGAATTGGGCGAGATCGTCCCACAGAAAAGTAAAGAGACAGAACAACTTCGTTGGTATAGCCGCAACGAAAAGAGAGGCCCTAGCCGAAAAGAAAAAGGAAAGTAGGTTGTTGGATGAAGGCGAGAGGATGTCTTGGACCAGGACACTATTGATGTTTCATGGATGTGGTGTGAGATGCCACACTTGTTATGAATAATAAAGTACATATGTTTATTGATCCTGGTGCCACATATTTATTCATACCGCCTTCATTCGCATATAAGTGAGTAAAAGGCATGAATGCCTACATCATTGGGCGCAATACAGATAAATGAGTATCCCAATAGAGGAGGATTAATAAACGGAATAGGGATATTGAGACTTTAAGTTAAAAACAGGGGTGCAACAGTTGAATTTATAGGAGGAAGGGATTGTACTCACAGAATGAATAAAGACAAGAGTTTTATTATAATTGATACGCAAAGGAGAAAATCTTTAAGATAAGGTAGATTCTAAATACAAGACGTATTGGAGCAAGAGACGTATGCTAGGTAAGAACATCCTTACGATATGGAGTCATTAGGATTAAAGCAATTAGTAGCGAATATAAATTGTGACCACATAGACTGAGATATAACTTAGTTGTGGTTAAGTCTGAAGGCTAATAAAGGTATTTCAAAATACCTCCCCGCCTGAAGACTTGACAGCGTCTAAAAGTATATATGTATAACCTATAACGTGAAATCGAGCGTCATAATAAATACCTTTAGCATTAGGATACCTTTACTAAGACGATAAGAAATATTAAAATTCGACAAATCATAAAGGTTAACCTAGTAAAATTTAATAAGAGCCGTTAAGATAAGAAAAGGAAATGACGTAGGTTAGTACCTGAAAACGTAAGCGGTTGAGAAGGATCTTAGACGCTTATGCGTAAATAAGTCAAGGATTGGAATTGTAATCAGCAGTATCGGTGATATGCCGGGTGTAGTTAAAGTCTAGGGCGATTTATAAGCAATAATGGGAAATTGCTTTTACAGATGGTTGCTGCGAGTTCAAAAAGGATATACTTGGTTGACACGTTTAATTAAGAAAACGTGATCTTGGAATGAGATGATAAATAAGATGATAGATGTGACGTGAATTTCGGTGTAGTAAAGTATGAACTGACCACCGTGATTAATTTCACTATACCCAACAGCTCAAGAGATTCCCAGTGAGTATAGATACCTCGAAATTATGATGGAGCTGTGTATTGATGTATAATGGGAAGATAGTCAAGTATGGAGTCAGACAACTCCTTGATCACGAAATAAACTATCTGACCCATGATTTAAAGTTGGTAACAGTAGTTGTACCGAGGATATGGTACTATTATGTACATGGTGAGAAATTGTGGATATGCACTGATCATAAAGCCCGAGTATCTGTTTTCACAGAAAGAGGTGTACATGAGAATACGTAGTGGGTTAGAGCTTCTGAGAGATTTTGATTGGGAAAATTGTACCACCCAAGGAAAGGCTGATGCTTTGAGCAGAAGAGCCTCGGAATGGTATTGCGTTATGATGGTCAGGGAGCGTGAGCTGCTAGATGCAGTTGTGAGCCTCAGTATTGATGTGATCCCTTCTGATGATGACAGTGATTGTGTGACAGCTAGCCTGATGATTAGAACCGGATGAGAGTTCCCGGATTTGCCAGGCTTAGCGTGATGATCGGCATGGTGTCGATAGCTTGGGTCAGATTCAGAAGGGTACAGTGACAGAGTTCACAGAGTATGATTTTGATTTACAGAGAGGTTCAGAGACAGTGTAAGTGCTCCCCAGGACCACAGTTGATGAGATAGTAATGTTGTCAGAAGCTCACTCTTCGGGATATACAGTGCATACGGAAAGTAATGATTATATATCAAAATCTCGATAAGGGTATTGGTGGTCAGATGTGGAAAGACACATGGTAGAGGTTGTGAAAAGTGCCTAGTATGTCAGCAGAATAAGGTAGAGTATTAAAAGTCTGCAGAGTTATTGCAGCACCTACCTATATCGACACGACACGAAAAATGAGAGCAAGTCTCCATGAATGTCGTGATGGGTTACAGAGAACCCAGGTGAATTACGAGGCTATTTGGATGATAGCCGACAGAATGACTAAGCCCACCCACCTTCTGGTTATGAAATCCCCAAATACTCAAAGTGTGTATGAGGATTCAGGTATAAGAAAGATTGTGGAACATTAAGTAGCGTTCCAGTGAGCATGGTATCATATAGGGATTCCCGCTCCACTTCCTACCTCTGTGGATATTTAAGGAAGCTATGGGAACTCGACTGAGTATTAGCACAGCTTTTCATCCTCAGACAGATGATCAGTCAGAGAGGACTGTACAAGCTCTGGAGGATCCGATGAAAGCGTGTGCCATTGATTTTATAAGCTCCTGGAATGATCAGTTAATTTCAAATTGAATTCGTAAATAGTGACAGTTGTCACTTGAGTATTGGGATAACAAGATATGAGACAGTGTATGGCTGTAGGGGTTGTTCCTCAAATTGGATAAGAAAAAGTGGGTGACAGATAGAATCATTTTCGACTTTGGATAATAAGTCTCTGAGGATGTTTAGTTAAGAGTGAGAGATTAAGAACACTTCAGAGCAGATAGACAAGTATTGAAATTCACCCTTGGTGAATTAGTATGGTTGAAATATTTATTGTCCTAAGAGAATAAGGACATAGTGAACTTTTGGAAGAAGGTAAATTGAATTTCGCTGGATTGAATCTTTTGAGAGATTGGACAAGTGGAAGATAAGACCTGTAGGTGGCATTTTCACTTGAATAAGCAGGCACCCACAATGTGTCTCCGCTTTTGATACTTCGGCAATACTATCCAGATCCAGCTGAGGTGATAGGATATGAACTCCAAAAGTTCAGTTTAATGAAAATACAAGTATATCGAAGAAGTTGATTCAGGCATTAGACAGGAAAGAGAAAGTATTGAGGTTTAAGATGATCTCCCTAATTAAAGTCCTTTGGTAGTAATACACTCCGGAGAAGGTCACGTAAGAATTTAAGAGTAGGATACAATCGATGTACCCGGAGTTGTATATGGACTCATATGAATTGGTTCTAATTTTGAGGACCAAATTCCTTAAGTGGGGGAGAGTTGTAAGACTTGAATTTAATTAAAATACGGAAATTAAATAAGAAAAGATGGGGAAAGTATGAAGGAAGCCGAGTTAAATTAATCCCAAACACGTGTAAGGGCAAAACGGTCAAAAGACCGAAAGCCGGAGTAAATTCGATAAGGAAATTTAATTAAAAATAAGGATTTAAGAAATCTTGGTCAATAAAGATGAAATAAATTTATTTTGGGTAAAATTGATCAAGATATTAATTTATTGGCTTTAATCGGGATTAATCGAGATTTTTAGTTTGGAAAAATAATCTCGAAAATAATCGAAAAATATACCGAAAAGTCACCCGGGACAATATCCCGAAAATACGGAGAAATTATACCCGAAAAGAGGTTAAAATATAATAAATAAATTAAATAAAAATTAAATTAATTGAATAAGAATAAAATAATAATTTTAAGAGATATTTTGGGTATTTATAGTATTTTAAGGAATAGTGTAATAATTAAAATAAATAATAATAATAAAAATAATTAATAAAAGAAATGAAAAAAAAAAGAAACGAAACAGAAGACAGAAACGCGAAATCGCGCGAAACCAAACGGAAAACGGAAGCAGCTGACCGAGGAGCCCGATGAGCCACCGACGGCCGATGGACCCAGCTGATGGTCGGAGAAGCTAGAGCGGAGCCCGGCGGTTCCAATAGTACCGGCGACGCTCTCCGACGGTCACGATTTCCGGCGAATCGACGGCCGAAAAGTCGAGAAAGAAATCGAGTCGGTCCCGGCGATCCACGGCGACTGGACGTGAACGGAGGCCACCGGCGTGACCGTGAGGAGGAGGCGGTCCTTTTAAGACCGGTAGCAGCCGGCGAGACGGTCGGAATCGCCGGCGATGACCAAAATAGAAAATGGGTTTCCGACGCCGAGGAGAAGAGGCCGAACCGGCGGTGTTCCTGCGGACTTGGGTGAAACTGAGGGTAGATTCGGACTGCGGACGACCCAGCGGAGCGATTGGCGGTGGAAGTCGGCGGAGAACCGGCCGGCAAGGTGGTGAACCAGAGGTGAACCGATCGAACCGGAGTGAACCGGCGGTCTGAACCGGTCCGAACCCGACTGAACCGGTTCAGCCAAAAAGAGAGGAAAAAAGGAAGAAAAAAGGGAAAAAGAAAGAGAGAAAAAATTGGAGAAAATTTCGGTGATGCAATCGAGCTTCGGGTAAGTCGATAAGCGGTCAAATTGACCCGATTTAAATTTGGAATATTTTATTTAATTAAATTTCGACCGAAAAGTTTACCTGAAAATGTAATTAATTGTGTAGCTCGACGATTGGCATCCACCGAGGGCTCGAGACAGTCTCGATTTGCGGACTAGCATGGAATCTCGGGTAAGTGACCCCTATTTCTGACAATTGCCTCGTTATGCGTGATATTGATTTAATTTACGCATAAATTGAATTAATTTATGGAAATTTAGACTAATTGTCGTAAATATTAAATTTAGCTATTCGAGAGCTAGAATGAGGCCCGATAAATTATTGGTGGGCCCAATGAGCCCAATAGGCCTCGATAAAGTGAGAATTAAGTGAAAAACGGGCTTAAGGCCGATTAAGGCCCATTAAGGTGCAATCGGGCCCAATAGGGGTAAACGGGCCCAATGATTTAAATTAAGCCCAGAAAGTATTAAATACAATTAAATTGTATGTTATCTGACCTGAGGAATATTAATACGCAGTTCCGGGCATTGGATTGGAAGCATATCGGACTGCGCGACGAGACAACATTGGAAAAGAAAAGGTCAGACTCGACGAGAATCGAGGTAAGGGAATTCTACGGACTGCTAGAGGTAAACTCTACGAAATTTTAAATTCATATGCAGTCTTTAAAATTTATCTGAAGGGTCTAGAGGTCGAATAATAATTTTAGTGCCCCGAATGGGCAAATTACTAAAATACCCTTGTTAAGGGTAAAATCAAAAAAATTTAGGAAAAATTGGGAGGAGCAAGGACAAGAGGTTCCTGCTCGTTCTGGAGGTATTTCAACACATGCATGAGTAGGCTGGCTCACTTTTAAAGAAAAATGCATAGCATTGCATATCTTAAACGATGTGATTTCTGTGAAAACTATTTTGAGATAACTGAGCCGCCTATGTGTTTTATTTACATGTGACGTGCTAGAGCTCAGCTCGCACGATGTTTGATTTGTGTGATGCATGCATTAGTGCTGGAGCGAGAGCTCGTACTAGAGTTTTACATGCATAGGTGCTGGAGTCCAACTCGCACCAGATTTGTATACATATATATATATGATTTTCGTGACAGGGTGCTAGAGTCTAACTCGCACCATATTTTTATGTGATTTTGAGACAGGGTGTTGGAGCTTTGCTCGCACCAGCTTCTCATATGGTTTGCATACAGAGTGCTAGAGCTTAGCTCGCACTAGTTTTATTTGATTTACTGACAGTGTTAGAGCACCGCTCGCACTACTTTTCAGAGATCATACGATAAGCCGTGCTTGGAGCATCGGGTAGACTGTGTGTCACCGATTAAATAGGCTCGCACGTGCGTTTTGAGACATGGCAACGAGTATTGAGTTATGAAAACCTCTGTGGGAAGCATGCCATTTGGGCTGGAGTACCTAGAGTGATATGGGTCCATGGAGTACGATGTACCGTGCAAGTAGCATGGAGTACGATGTACCGTGGGGTATCTTCGGATACGGTATCTTTGTGATACAGGGTATCTTCGGATACGGTATCTTTGTGATACAGGGTATCTTCGGATACGGTATCTTTGTGATACGGGGTATCTTTGTGATACGGTATCTTTGTGATACGGGGTATCTTCGGATACGGCATCTTCGGATGCGTGAGATCGGATAAGACTGATGGGTTGGATTGACCCATCTCCCGGGCAGTTCCCGATCAGGGTGAGACCTCGCACACTGGGATCCGTGAAGCTAGAGGGACTCACGAGGACATATTGGCCCGTCCTGGTTATTACCGATATACAGTATTGCCTAGTCTCGTATCTTGTATATAAATATACGTATGTTTTCGATATCGATGCTTTTGAGAGACTCAATTTTCATGGTTAAATATACGTATGTTTTCGATATCGATGCTTTTGAGAGACTCAATTTTCATGGTTTTGTGTGAGTCAGGATCACCCGAAGGAGGGGTCGAGTCCTGACTTCATTGTAAAATTTTAAATGGGAAAGAAATGATTTAAAATGAATTGCATGTTGAATTTTCCGTGCAACTTGATTTACATAACATCATGACGCATATCATTTGTTTTAAAATGTGTGGAGAAAGGGTGGTTTATGCAAGGCACCACGTTCATGTAGGTAGTATGGTTACCTACTTGTTCGTAGGATTGCCTTACTGAGCTTGATGTGCTCACCCCTTTCATTTTCTCCCACAGATAATCTCCAGTTGAAGTCGCGACGACTCAGTACTGCATTCCGGATATCCGCTGCTACCCATCGACATAAGGTATATATACACTTGAACATATTGTATCTACATAAGCATAGCACAGTAACATGTTTGTAAGTAACTTTAGGGGATGTATAAATAATATAAACAATTATAAATGACTGGAGAATAAATAAGTTAGGTGGTAATTGAATGGTGGGACTGGCATTGACGCACAGCCCAATTTTTAGTGGGGTGTTGGTCACGATTCGAGAACAGGTAAGAATTTAAGTAAGGAAATAAATAAAACGCGAAAAATTCACTCTGATTTTTGGGTAGTTTGGGTCGTGACAGATAGGATCTGAGATCCAACAGTTCAGCTTAATGCAAATATAAGTATATTGAAAGGTTGATTCGGGCATTAAACAGGAAAGATAAAGTATTGAGGTTTAAGAGGATCTCCCTAATTAAAGCCCTTTGGTAGTAATACACTCCTAAGAAGTCACTTGAGGATGACAGTGTATGATACGATCAATGTACCCGAAGTTGTATATGGACTCATATGACTTGGTTCTAATTTGGAGGACCAAATTTCTTAAGTGGGGGAGATTTGTAAGACCTGAAATTAAATCGTAAATTTTTATGAGGGATGAAAATGATAAAAAAATTTAACTGAATGGGATTCAGATTGGAAATAAGGAATTAAAATACGAAATGAATGAGTATTCGTGAAGGGAAGTTGGGGTAAATTAATCCCGAACATGTGCAAGGGTAAAACGGTCAAAAGATCAAAAGTCGGGATAAATTCGATAAGAAAATTTAATTAAAAAAATAAGGATTTAGAATATCTTGATCAATAATAAGGAAATTATATAATTTTGAGTCAAATTGATCAAGATCTGGAATTTTTAGAAATATCGAAAAGTCACTTGGGACAATATCCCGAAAATACGGAGAAATTATACCCGAAAAATGGTTAAAAATATAATAAATATAATAAATTAAATTAAGTTAAATTGTTTGGAATAAAATATTAATCTTGTTGATATTTTCAGATTTTTTTAGACTATTTTAATGAATATTTTAATAATAAAATAAATTGTTAAATAAAATAATAATTGTAAAAAAAAAAGAGAAAATCTGAAACATGTATCGGGGAGAGAGAAAATGATTGAAAACGAGGAAGGAGATCGCGCGTGGCCGACCGACCCACGGCCACCGGCGATCAGCGGCTCCGATGAACAGCCGAGCAGGAAGAGGAGAGGCCGACGAAGCTGTTGGCACCGGCGACGCGCGCTAAGGAGGCAGGAGATCGCCGAACGGAGGAAGAGAAGCCCGCGGGGAAAACGGAGTTGGTTCCGGCGATCCACGGCAGCTGGGCTCGAACGGCGGGTACCGGTGTGATCGGGAGGAGGAGCCGGTTCTTTTGAGACCAGTATCGACCGGCGAAACCGCCGGATCGAGAGGTGACAGCCACGTGGGAGAAGGAAAGATTCGACGGCGATGGCTGCGTTTCGACTCCAGCCGAGGCCTGATCTTGGATGCCCAGGTGTAGACGCGTCGAACGGCGGTGGTGAGGCGTCGGGAACCGATCGGACGGCGCCAGAATGAGCAAATGGGGACTGAACCGGCTAAACCGGACTGAACCGGCCAAACTGAACCGAACTGAACCGAGCTGAATCGGCGATCTGAATCGGTCCGAACCGGACTGAACCGGTTCAGCCAAAAAGAGAGGAAAAAAGGAAGAAAAAGGGGAAAAAGAAAAAGAGAAAAAATTGGGAAAAATTCCAGTGATGCAATCGAGCTTCGGGTAAGTCAATAAGCGGTCAAAATTGACCGATTTGAATTTTGGAATATTTTATTTAATTATTATTCGACTGGAAATTTACCCGAAAATTATGAAATTGTGTAGCTCGACAATTGGCATCCACCGAGAGCTCGAGGCAGCCTCAATTTACGTACTAGCATGGAATCTCGGGTAAGTGACCCTTATTTACGACAATTTACAGCGTTATGCGTGATATGAATTTAAATTCCGCATAAATTGAATTAAATTATGGAAAATTAGATAAATTGTCATAAATAATAAACTTAGCTATTCGAGGGTTAGAACGAGGCCCAATAAATTGTTGGTGGGCCCAATGAGCCCAATAGGCCTCGATAAAGTGAAAATGAAGTGGAAAACAGGCTTAAGGCCGATTAAGGCCCATTAAGGTGCAAACGGGCCCAATAAGGGTAAATGGGCCCAATGATTTAAATTAAGCCCAGAAAATAGGAAATACAATTAAATTGTATAATATCTGACCTGAGGAATATTTATACGCAGTTCTGGAGGTTTGATTGGGAGCATATCAGACTGCGCAACGAGACAACAGTGAAAAAAAGGAAAGGTCAGACTCTACAGAAAAATAAGGTAAGGGAATTTTGTAGGTGCATAGAGATGCCTATACGTATTTTGAGGGTATTTACAGGGCTTAGAAATGTCTTACAGCATCTAGAAATGAAATAATAAATTTGTGAAAATCGGGGCATAGGTGAATAAAGGAAAAAGACGATTTTGCCCCTGGAAGTAAAATTTACAAAAAGGGTAGTAAGGCAGATAAATTGCATGATTTTCATGTTTTGATATTTTATATGACTATCTTGCTTTGGTTTAAGCAAATTTACACATAGGTTGGCTGTTGACTTAATGAATTATACGAAAGGGTATCGGTTTGTACCCGTTTCTATTTTAAAAGATATTTTATCAAGATTGAGCCACCTATCGTGTTTACATGAATAAAAAGAGTGCTAGAGTCTTACTCGTGAAAAGTCGTACTGGAGCATTGCTCGTACGAGAAATTTGTGTGTGCACAAAATCATGCTAGAGCTTCGCTCGCACGAGATTTTAGATATCATGATATGCATAGCGTGGTGCTGGAGCTTCGCTCACACTAGACGTGAGTTGACATGCATATAGTCGTGCGGAAGCCTCCTGTAGACTGTGTGTCACAGAGAGTTGAGATGCTCGCACGCATTGAGACATGGGTTGGTTATCGACATAGTATTGGGGTGGATAAGACCTACGGCAGGCACCCCCAGACTATGATATGGGTCCACAGAGTACGATGTACCGTGTATGTCACACGGAGTACGCTGTACCGTGCAATCATGATGACTCTATGATGTTGCTTGATATTCTGGCGGGTAGGACTTGACCCCACCTCCCGTTGCAATTGTGATACCCCGCACACCGGGATCCGTGTAGCCTGGGATCACAGGGACATAGTATGGCCATAGTCCTCAATTTTTCATACAGTAACCTACATGCCTCACATGATATCATACGGTCTGGATAGACCAGGACAAACCCGATGGAGGGGTAGTCCCGATTTATGTTTTTAAAAGAGATGTGATTTAATAAATCAAGGTATTCTCTTAGAGATGGGTTTGACCATGATGAAGTTGTTTTATAATGAAACAAATGAGTTTTGAATGTGATGAATTTATGATGAAACAAATAAGTTTCAAAGTGATAAGTTTTGTGATTAAGCAAATGAGTTTTAAAGTGAAGAGTTTATGATGAAATAAATGAGTTTTAATGTGACGAGCATGAGATGTCATACATGTTGATTTTCCATGTGTGCTTGATATGTCGATTTCATGATTTCTTGTATATGATATATACATACATGTGGCATTGTTTTAATCTTACCTCATGCTCCGAAAGTAAACGATTTTTACATCATGACATTATCAGCACGTAGATAGTATAGTTATCTACCTGCTTACATTATTGCCTTACTAAGCACGTTTCGCTCACCCTTTCATTTTCCACCCCACAGGGTATATTCAGTAGAAGAGAACGACAGTAGTCATTTTCGCTGCTTCTTATTAAGATCAGGTATACACATTTATATAATTTTTGTATCTGAACATATAGATGCACAGTACTGTATATGGATTTAATATTGGGGATGTATTTTGTTTAAATAAATTGATATGTGAATGTGAATATGAAAATGGAATGGTAAATAGGTGAGAGGTTACTAACACCGAATCATAGCCCAACTGTTTAGTAATGTAACTGTTCACGACGGGTGAGGAAATGGAAAAAAAGTGAAAAATTTGTAGGGATTTTTAGGTAATTTGGGTCGTGACATATAGCCTTGGATCCCACAAACTGAAGCTGGTGCATAGTAGTAGCAAGACACCGAGGAACAGCAGCTGAACTGGTGTCAACAGCAGAGGTTGCATGAACCAGCAGTAGTTGAACCTGGAGCAGAAGCAGGCAGCAGGCGTGCACTGATCTGGAGCAGAAGTTTGCAGGACAAGCAGTAACGGCAGAAGCAAACCTCGCCTGGACAGCACTTGATGAAGACAGCAGACCTAGAACCGAGAAGCAGAATGAGAGTAGCTGGAACCGAAACAGCGGGTTTGAAGCAAAGCAGAAGCTATCGACACGAACAACAGGCTGGAGTAGAATGAGATCAGCTAGAGGGCCTATGCAGTTAGATGGCTAACCTAGAGCAGCCTGGAGCAAGTTGTAGTGTCAGTGTTGCATGACAGACTGAGAATGGAGGCCTAACAGCTGGCAAAAGTCTAGACCAGAGGGCAAAACCAAGACCACCTGGAAACTAGAAAATGAAAAAATGAAGGATGAACAGTGAATGGAGGGATATGGATTATTTAAATTCGTTAAGGCCTTGTTTGGCCATCTAAGTTGTTATTTCATGCTTGTAGTTATTTTAATTTTTAATTAGTTGTTAGTAATTGGTAGGTTGGTTTTAATAACTTTGCATATTAAGTTAATTTGTAGTGTTAATCTTTAGTTAGTAGTTGATTTCATATTATATGTTTAGGATTATATTTTGGTTTAGTATTTTATTAGTGGTATTTAGAATTAATTTAGATTTAATGTGTTTCATGCATTTTTAGTTTAGCCTTCATTTGTATTAGATTTCTAGTTTAGTTTAATTTGCATTTTTAGTAAATTAGCATAATTACATGCATATTTTATTTTAGGTTAGTTTAATTGTAGTTTAATTAATTTTATTTCTTTATTCCATATTTGCATTTTATTTTAATTGCGTTAATTAGCTTTAACTATTTAATTTCTTTTGTAGGTTTTTTATTTTAATTGCGTGGAGCACTGTAAGTAATTTTGCTCGGTTTTATTTAGTTCTTTTTATTTTATTGCTTTCCAGTATTTTTAACTTTAGACTTAGTAGATCACCCACCTTAATCTCAAAATTTGTTAGAATATACTTAGGCTAAGATTAACCGGTAGTTAATTAGGCTAACCAACTTATCTGAGGGACGATAACTCGGGACTCAAATCCCATTATTCCTTGTACGACCCGTGCACTTGCGGACAATACCCTTTGGGCGTGTCACAGACTTCGCAGTCAGACTTTTCGGTCAGTGATGATGGGTTTTTGAAGTTCAGAGGCCGCATTTTTGTCCTAAACGAGGATGCCCTGAAGCAGCAGATTTTGAGAGAGTCCATTGTTCCCGTTACACCATGCACTCAAGCAGTACCATGATGTACGATGATCTGCGTAATGTGTATTGGTGGACTGGTATGGAACGAGACGTAGCAGAATTTGTTGCCAGATGTTTGATCTGTCAGCAGGTTAAGATTGAGCATCAGAAGCAAGCTAGACTTCTAAAGTCACTACTTGTGCCTACATGGAAATGAGAGCATATTACGATGAATTTTATTATAGGCTTACTGAGGACTCAAAATGGTTATGATGCAATCTGGGTTATAGTTGACAGATTGAAGAAGAGTGCCCATTTTCTTGCCATCAAGAGCACTGATTCACTGGATAAGTTGGCAAACTTGTATGTCAGAGAGGTGGCACGGTTGCATGGGGCTCCCGTGAGTATTATTTCTTATAGAGATTCCCGATTCACTTCCAGGTTCTGGACACGTTTTTAAGAAGCCATGAGATCTCAGCTTAATTTGAACACTGCCTATCATCCTCAGACTGATAGTTAGTCCGAGAGGACCATTTAGACCTTAAAGGATATATTAAGGGCATGTGCATTAGATTTTAAGGGGTCATGGGTTGATCATTTGCCCCTTACAAAGTTTGCCTACAATAACAGTTACCATGCTAGCATCAGTATGACACCTTATGAGACTCTGTATGGCAGGAGATGTAGGTCCTCAGTTACTTTGGAAGAAGTGGGTGATCGAAACATCTTCGCTCTCGATCTTGTAGAGCAGGCAGCTCAGGGTGTATGTACTATATGTGATAGATTAAGAGCCACCTAGAATAGACAGAAAAGCTACGTTGATGTTCGTAGGCGACCACTGGAATTTCAGATTGGGGACTCAGTATTTATAAAGGTATCACCAATGAAGGGTGTCATGAGATTCAGGAAGAAATGGAAGCTCAGTCCTCACTTTATTGGTAAATTTGAAATATTAGAGAAAGTTGGAGATGTTGCCTATAGACTTGCCTTACCTCCACAGTTGTCTGGGGTACATGATGTCTTCTATTTTTTCTATGTCGAGGAAGTATTAGTCAGGCCCTTCTCATGTTATTGAGTATGGATCATTGGATATACAAGAAGATATGAGTTATGTTGAGCAACCAGTCCATATTCTCGACAAAAGAGAGAAGGTATTGTGGTCCAAAACAATCCCATTAGTAAAGGTTTTCTGGCAATACCAATCGATAGAAGAAGCTACTTTGGAGCTAGAGAGCCATATGAGAGATAAGTATCCTCAACTGTTCGATGGACCAACCTGAATTTAGAGGACCAAATTCCTAAAAGATGGGGAAAAATGTGAAGCCCAAAAGTTTTGTTTCATTATTTATTTGGAAACTAGAAAACAATTAAGATATTCAGAATAATAGTATGTAGGCCCGGAATGACCGAAGCACTCGGGTTAGTAGCAAGAAGTTAAAGGGGCACGAAAATTGAGGTAAGGTTTCAAATTCAAGTATTTTTTAAAGATTGCATGTATAAGTATGCTTTGGTGGTTAGAATGTGAAACTAAGGTATTAGAAGTGAAAAAATTAGTAAAAACTCAAGTTAACACTAAATCGATAAATTGAGGATAGTAAGTGAAATAAATTCAAAATAAATTCCATATATTCATAAATATTATTCTAAGGCCATATGAAATCAGTAAAAAGCATAATCGAGTTAGGGAATTAAAATTAAAAGGAAATCTTGAGGTTTCAGTTATCAAATTAATTTTTAAAGTAAATAAAAAAGCTTAAAGAAGTTGAATTAGTAAGGACTAAATCAGGAAAAATGGGCTCAAATGGGGAACTTTTCTTAAGCAAGTAGGCCGAAAAGTTTTATGGGACATACTAGGGACTTAGTATAACACATGAGAAGTGAAAATTTGGAAGAAATTGAGCTAAAAATATTTTTTTTTTCAAATTTATGAAAACAGGGCTACAAGCTGCCCTGGCCCAAAAATCTATTGGCCCAAAAAAATTGCTAAATTTGAAGACCTTCTAGAAGGCCTTTGTCACGATCGACTTTTACCAAAAACCACTACAAATTTTTTGCTCTTTCTTACCTTTCTTTCTGTCATAATTCAACGACCAACATTTGGACTGTGATTCGGTATTAGTATCGTCGCTTACTATATCATTCATTCATTATCATACATGCATGTCAATATAACCATTACTAACTGTAAATATTTTTGTACCATAAGTGAGCTCACATATATATATATATATATATATATATATCAATACAAATATATCCCCCACTATTACATTGTTTACATCACTGTGCTATTTATATGTTTAGATACAAAATCATACGTGATGTGTATACCTTTTGCTCCATGGGAAGTGCAGTGGACAAAAGGAATGCTAGTAATCAACCGTACTCTATCTACTGCGGATGCTTTATAGACAGGTGAAAAATAAAAGGGGGTGAGCTCACTAGCTCAGTAAGAAAATTAGGCAAGCAAGTAGATAACTACACTATCTACTGAAAATAATGTTATGCCATGAATTATTCTTTCCTTAATTTCATATTTAAAGCATGTATTGGAAAATCGACATAGTATATACATATAAATCACATGTATTGAAATCATCATGAGTTCTCAAATATAGGCATTTCATGCAAAACATTGCATCCTTATAAATTAAGAATGCCTTTAATTAAATCATGCCATTTATATCCAAACATAGTAAATATGGCATTTTCAGCAATTGAAACATATAAATCAGGTTCCGATGCATCCCTCATGGTCTACCCAAAATCATATAAAATCATGTGATATAATCATGTGAGACTTGGTGGCTAAATACAATAATATCCCAAACTATGGCCATATCGTATACTATGATCCCAGGCTACACAAATCTCGGTGTGTAGGGCATCACTGCTGTAACGGGAGGTGGGTCAAATCCTCACAACCGCTAGCTATGAACTCCTCAACTCCACAACTCACTCCAAACAACACATGGTACAACGTACTCCGTGACACATACGTGCTACAACGTACACATGTGGACCCTATCTCAATGGATAACCAATGCCACGTCCCTAAATCTACATATGTAAATCTCATTTATATGACACTCAGTCTACACGAGGAAATCAACGTGGTTTTAACATGTCATGTATATCACATCAGTTACAGTGCGCGCCTTGAGTGCGACTCACAGTCGACACATCGCTCAAAAACTATTTCACACATATCACAAACTTGAACACTAGTGCGAGTAACACTCCAGCACTAGGTCATGCATATTTCTCATTTCAAATCAGGTACGAGCAATTGCTCCAGTACCATGTCATGCACAAAACTTATTAAAATCAAGTACGAGCAACGCTCCAATACTATGCCATGTATGTCATGGGCAATCAAGTGTGAGTAATCACTCAAACCCTTTTCATGTAGAAAACATATAAAACCAAGTGCGAGCAGTGCTCCAGCATGATTTGTTTTCATAGAAGTCAATAGATGACTCCTTTAAACAAGGATAGTTTAAAACTGTAAAATCAACACCACAATTGGTCTATTTTGTGTATTTCACAAAAACATTGGCCAATCTATCTATTCTTCTACTAAACAGCAGTAAAAGCATTCAAAAATGTCCATTCCATGCTTTTTGGAACTTTTCCTAAATGTTGACTCTTTACCCTTAGTAGGGGTAAAATCGTAATTTATCCTTTCTAGGTCTCTAAAATTTTTATTCACTTTCTTTGACCCTCAGACTTTTTAAGTGAATGTAAAAGTAGACGAAACTATGTGCAGATATCTCTAACTACCCACTAAATCCCCTTACCTGAAATCACTCAAAGTGAAATCGTTTTCTCAACGTTGCTCGATCACACAGTCCGGTTTGCTCCCAATATAATCTATAGAGCTGCATATAACCATTTATCAGGTTAATTACATTTTTTCTATTGTATTCCATGAAAATACAGTCTATATCACTTAATGGGCCTGAGTACTCTTATTGGGCCTTAATGACTCTTAATGGGCCTAACACTATCTTAAGCCCATTTCACTTTACTATTCATTTTAGTTGGGCCTGTTGGGCTTATGGGGCCCACCAAATCTTATTGGTCTTGGTCTGAAGACCATGATTACTTATTGGGCTTAGAACACAATGGCAAGGCCCATTGGCCTCTCGGCCATGGCATGTGGCCGAGAGCCATCATACCGAGTACCACGTCACCCATGGCATTTGGCTAGCCTTTCACTTAGGCATTTCATCAAACACCTTGTGTGCATGCCTTAGCATTAGTTTATGTTCACTTAGGCATTTTATCAAACACCTTGTGTGCCGTCCTTAATTCACTCTCCAATTGATGAAATTGATTTAAATTAACTATGCCATAATCATGCACACATACATACCAACCTATACATGTCTTAAAATCAAGTGGGTATTCATCAATTCACAAATACCCATCTTTGGCCAACTTAAGATCTTAGTGATTTTGGATGTTTTGATCCATAAAACATACACCAATCACCTTAAATTAATCCATATATAAACATAAATGAGATTGGAAGCTTGAAATTATACCTAGCTTGGTGTTTCCTTTTGTAGCTAAGACTTTGAAGAAATTTGCCTCTCTCAATATGGCTCCTTGATAGCCAATTCCAAGATATGTTAATCCTCTCTCAATTTGGAATAACTTCCATGAAGATTGCAAGTTCCATTTATGTCTCTAGCTTAGTGATTTACCGAGACAAAAAGGATGAAGATGACTAGGTGTTGGCTAATTTTTAAGCTTGAACTCTTAGTCATTTAGTTACAAATTCTGCCATTAAATTGGGCTTGAAATGGTTTGGGCCATAGTTTACAAAATAGGCTTTTTGTTGATTTACTAATGGGCTTAAATTTAGCTAATGGGCTTTTCAGTTTGGGCTTCTCGATTTGGGCTTTTAATTTGGGCTTTCGGGTTGAAACATTTTCTACCAATTGGGCCTTTAATTGACTTATTATTAGGCCCAACAACTCGGCCCTATGGGCCTAAGAAATTTGGCCCACACTTGGTATACCTAAATGGGCTTTAAAATTTCCAAGTTTGGCCCATTGTGTTTTACCCATTTAATTTAATCCAGATTTCGATTAAATACATTTTTCATACTTCAGGGGATGAATATCGAGTGTTTTAACCAAAAATGTTTCTTCCCCACATTTTAACCTTACTTAGGTTAAATTTTAACAATGGTTAGTCAGCTATGGTCAAAGTCTACTTTTCTTAACGACCATTGACTTTTCTTGACCATTGATCACGTTTGACTTTGTATCAAAATTTTGAAAGTGTCGTATTCTTTGGTTTACACTCTCGTCTTCACGTTTTGGCCATTTCCAGGAAGCAAATATATCAAATACACCTCAAACGGACCATTTTGGACTCGTTTAGCCCCTTTTTGGCATTTACTCTATTTCAATGTGTTCGGGACCAAATCAAATCGGCTTTCCTTCATGAGCTCTCTATATTTTCACATTATATGCTCTTATCATCAGTCATAATGATTTAGATCCACTCGGTTTAGCCTGTGGCTCTTATATCCCTTATTTGGCCTTTACGTAGCTTATGTGTGTTTAATCACTTTACTAACACTTTCATTCAAGTAAATACTCTTCTTATGATTTAACTAACATAATATAATGTTTGTACATATAGGAATCATAAGAAATAAGCTACAAAAAAATTTGGGTCTTACAGCATTTGAGTTTGATTTTTTTTTCTAGAATTAAGGAGCATTTCATGTTCTATCCGGAACACTAAAGACCCTCCTGAAACAAGCTGAAAACAAAAAGTTCTCTTCCTTTCTATCTGTCATAGGCATCTTTCCTAGGGGTTCATTGTGCAATTTTTCCAATCACCTTCCAGCCACTTTTAAAGTTTGGTCAAGAAGGATAAAATCTTCTTTCCTAATCCTCTACAACATATAAAAAATTTAGCCTTAAACAAGCTCATTTACTATGTGAAAAGCTAGAGAGAAGAACAAAGGCAAAATCTGCCATGTTTCTAGGGTAAGAGAAAACTTAAATTTATGAGTTCTTGGCTGGTTGTTGAGCTTGTTTTTTATGATTCTATGTTGTATACATATTTATCTACAGCTGAGAATCTTTGCTGGAGCAAGAAATATTTGTCAAAGTAGGTAAGAAGTTGATGAAAGATGATGATAGTTGGATATGTTGTTGTTTGATGAATTTAAATGATTTTCACTTAAATAGAAATTGAAGAAAAAATTTCTAGAGGCACGTGTAGTTTTATCCAGCCATTGTTTGTTGTGTTAGAGATGAAATTTAGTTGTGTTGAATGTTGTAGAATGTTAGATTAATATCGAAAAGTTCGATTTATAGCTCGATTTAGTGGAAAATTGAAAAGCGTGAGAATTAACGAATTGGATAAGTTGTCATATGATAACTAGAGACTTGAATAAGTGTTTAGGTTATTAAGTTTATAAGTTTGAAGTTAGGAGAAAAGAAATTATCGAAAATAGCTTAAACCGACACTTTTATCAGTAAAACTGGGAAAGTAAGGAAAGTTAGCAAGATGGTCGAATCTAGTGGGGTTTATGTAAGTTGAGGAATGTTTAAATATGTTAAGATGGTTTTGAGCAACATTTGATGGTTTTGAAACTATTTTAGGCATTTCGAGGTATTTACACGTAAAATGAGGTAAACTTGATACCCGAGGATTTAATGCTGCCCCAGCTTCGTTTAGGTAAGGGGTGCAATTTAAAGTAGTAATGACTTCCTGTACCTGTTTACATTTTGAGAAATGATTGGATGAGTGCATAGGGAATTTATATGGGAAAACATGAGCTTTCCAATATTAGTCCCTGAAAGGAACGAAAACCCCGATTTAATCCTGAAACCAAACATTTTTATCTATGTTGTATAAGCTTTTAATAAACATGTAAACCATGATTTTCGTTATATTGTTAGGGTTATTAGGACAATTTTAAATGTCATCCTTACTAAGCTTTTTGAAAAGCTTATTCATTTTTTCTTCATTTCAGATTACCTGTAGTGAAACTGTTCGGCTACTTGTGAGGTAGTCGAGATTGACTGGTGGATTTTGAGCCTCCCAGACTATCTTTAGTACTTGCTCAGGTATATCATCTGATGTTTATTTTCAGACATTTATATTGTACAGATACTGGAGTGTAAATACTTTTGGGGATGTAATCTAATTTTTCGGAGTTGTAAGAAGTGGTTTTAGAAAAGAATGAAATGTATTAATTTTGTTCAGTACGGATATTACTGATTTCGTTGTGAAGTATATTGAATCAAAAAATGATAAGTTTAAGAAAATAAAAACAACTGCTTGCAATTTTAAATTGTGATCGTATTGATTGGAGAGAGGTAGGTTAAAATATAAGATGTTATGCTGCTAAAATTTAAGCGATTAAAAGATTTAGCAAAAGAAGAAACTAAGTAACCAACACTGTACAAGAATACAACCTAAGTAAGAAATTAAGTTTAAAAAAAAAAGTCAGCCCCAATTACCGCACATCTGGGGCGTTACAATTACTATAAGCAAAAGCAATAAATCGAGAAATCTTTTTTTCTTTTATTTTATTTTTTTATTTTATTTTTAGGTCATAACAATTTCTTCCTTAATGGTAACATTATTGATGAAAGCACCCAGTTACTCATATTTCAAGCCACCGTTTTATGTGAACGTCAACATTTGTGATGAAAACCCCCATTAACTAAGCAACTAAAAACATTAGAGTAAACTTATGAACTTTCAGCCTATTTTCTTTATATATATATATATATATTTATATTTCATATTCTCGTTTACTTGAACCCTATTTAGGACTAGCTTCAATGGATAAATAACACATGACTAATCACATCCAATTATAAATAAGAATAAAATCTTTAGACATCATGCACTTAACAACTATAACAATCAAAACACTCTCAACTCTCTACATAGAACCTTGTTAAATTTAAAATTAATCATCAAATAAGAATATGTGAGACCTCATATATGTATAACTTGGTGTATATGTAAATGGTGATGTACTTGTATTGTAAAGTATATGTAATGTAAGTCTGTAAGTTTAATGTACACACTTGTAATAAGAGTTGTGATTGTACAGACAAGTTACATTATGTATGAATATGAAGAAATTGACTTAAACATGTGAATAATATGAGTAGTGTGGTAAAATGGAAGGAAGATTTGCATAAGTTGTGCACTTCCATTTGATTTATATATGTACCTTTGGATATACACAGATTTCACATAAGTTTGAATAGGTATAAAGTATAAATTGATGCCATTTTCAAGTCTCAAAGATGATTGGATAAGGAAATGACCATGGCAACAAAATGTATGAAGTTTGGTATGTGTTGCTGCAGAAAAACTGCAAAAAATCTAGAAATATGAATGACAGATCGATCTCATAGGATGAGAGATCGATCTGGTGGAGCCAAAATGCTCTTATTTTGGGCTATGGAACAGGACAGATCGTTCTCCAAGGGAGCCAGATCGATCTCCTAAACATTCTGTAAAATCCAGATCGATCCTTAATGGAACAGATCTATCTCTTTAGCTCTCTGTTTGGAAGCAAATCGATCTCAAGCTTCAACAGATCGATCTCATGCTTGAAAATACCGTGAAAAAGAGGAAATTAAGGGGACCATATCGATCTTCACCTAAGGAAGATCGATCTTATCAAGCTGAATCTATAAATAGGAGCAGTTGAAATTTGTAAATCACAAAAATAACCATTCCCTCTCCATTCCAAACACAAAACCTAGATTTTTCTCTATAAATCCAGCCATTTTTAGTAAGATTTGAGGGAAAGCTATTAGAGATAAAGTTGTTCACATCGAAGAGAAGAACAACTTAGCTTGGAGGCATTTTCCCCATTTGTGGATTGAAGGACAAAAGGTGCATTTCCATTTGGAGCAAAGAGGAAACCAAGCTAGGTTTGTTTCTAAAGCACCAACTTAAGTACATTGTTAAGCTATTGATGTTTGGGATTGATTTGGGGTGCTTAGCATTGTTAGAAACTATCTAAAATGCATTGGAATGATTATGACCTAGAAATGGTCTAGTGTGAGAAAGTGGAATGTATTGAGATTAATGATGAATGGGGTATCATGAAGTGATAATAGTGTTATGAGTATGATTTTAAGATGTTGTTAGCAAATAAATAATGAGATTTACCAAAAAGGGGTAAAATGTGGATTAAGGCATTGGTAAATGCATAGATGAATTTTATTGACTAGTGAGATCAAAACGTGAGTTAACAATATTAACTCAAGTGATTTGGGTGAATGAATCGCAGCTCCCGAGGATACACCGGAGCAAGATGAGCCAAGAGCGTAAGAAACTAAGATGAAAAGAGTCGCACTCAAGTAAATTGAGGTAGGGGAATTGTTTGGACTCTTAGAGATATCTGTGCTCAATTTGGGCGCTTAAATGCTTTGCTAGAATGCATGAGATGTTGGGAAATGATTTTGGGTGATTGAAGGGTAAAAGTTGGGTGTTTGAGAAATGTACATGAAAATAAAAGCATAATGCTTTGGAAAATCATGCTTTATTGCTTTTTAGCAAATGATTTGGTAGGTTGGCTAACATTTGAAATGATTGGCAAAAGAAATAAGTTGTTTTGGTTTGTTAACCATACTTAACAAAAAATTGAGCCACCTACATGATTACGTGAGAATGAAAGCGTGCTAGAGTATGACTCGCATGAGATTTGATGTGTTTTATACGGATGAGTGCTGAAGCTTAGCTCGCACTAGTTTTCACATGGATTTCATACTGGTTTTGGCATGGTGCTTGGAGCTTAACTCGTATTAGATGCCCACCTTATTTGTGTCGTGCTTGGAGCTTTGGGCAGACTGGGTGTCGCACCGATTAAATAGGCTCGCACGTGCAATTATGATATTTTGACATGTTGATAGCCGTATTAGGAGCTTCGGGTAGACAAGAGGTCGTACCGATTAAATAGGCTCACACGTGCGTTTGAGATGTGGCATGATATGATATGTTGATGTGGGTCCACGGAGTACGTTGTACTATGCAGGTATCATGGAGTACGTTGTACCATGTTGAGATGTGATATGCCATCTTCGGACGAGATATGCTATGGATCGGCGGGTAGGATTTGACCCACCTCCCGTGTGGAAGCAGATAGTGGTGATATCCCGCACACTTGATCCGTGTAGCCAGTATCACAGGTTATGGCCATAGTCCTAGAGGTTATTACCCTTATTGAATTGCCTATCTCACATGTCTATTGCTTTACAAATAAATCCACGTTTGAAATGATTTGTGGGTCAGGACAGTTCGAGGGAGGGGCTGAGACCTGACAAGTGTTGAATTATTTTGAGATATCTATTGTTAATGGTTTTTAAAGTGCACAGATGCATGATGTTTAATGCCATGCTTTACTTATGAATTATGCATGATGATTAATGCCATGCTATAATTATAAAATACGCATGATGGTTAATGTCATGCTTTGAATTAAATTGTGTACTTGATTTTAATAGCATGAATGCTTTACATACCATTAACACCAGTATGAACTCATATTTTGAGAAAATGATGAAATGTATGCTTTGAGCATGGCATCATGATCACGTAGATAGTGCAGTATTTACCTGTTCACATGATTGCCTTACTGAGCATGTGGTTTGCTCACCCCCTTATTTCCCCCTCTCTACAGAGCTTTGAGTATAGATTGTGGGTGACTGGAGGCTTATCCCTTTTGGTATGCGCTGCATCCTATCGCTAAAGGTATACACACTTGAATTATTTTGTATCTAAACTAGACATAGCACAATAGCATTTTGTATGTAAACATTGGGGATGTAAAGCAATGTAAACACTTGTAAACAGGAACTCTGATGTATTTATAAAAGTGTTTATTTTTTAAATTAAATTGTTACGGATGGATGAGGTAGACATTGACACACAGCCCAACTGTTGAGTGTATAGCTGATCACGATCGAGGTAAGGATGATTAATAAACAAAGCATGAAAATGTAAAAAATTTGTACGTATTTTGATAAGTTGAGGGTCGTGACAGAAGTTGGTATCAGAGCTTGAGTTCATCTGACGTGTGTCGTGTCTAAAATACTTAATAAGTTGGAAAATTACATCCCTATGTTACTATGCTTGTTTAGATACAAATTGTGTGTGTCGATGGGTTGACTAAGAAATTGTTGTGAATATATGGAATTGAGTAATTATGCCTAATACCAGTCGTGGTAGAGGGGCAAGGGCACAAGTTAGAGACCGTAGAGGTAGGCTTGGGGGTTGTGTCACACCAGAGACACTCGAGGCTCAAGAAAAGATTGAGGTGGAGGTTGAGGTTGAGCATGCTCCACAGGATCCAGAGGAGAGACCCGAGAGTACTGAGGCTCGCTTCGCGAGGATTGAACGGAGCATAGAGATGATATTGGAGTTGGTCACCTAATCTTTACCTAGAGTTGACAGTAGATAGGGTCCCGCTACACAGGGTGATGACGAGCAGGCAGCAGTTCCTGAGGCACAGGCACGGCTAGCCTAGAGACCTGAGACGATTGATACCCTACCCACACAGGATGTGCCTACATCGGTTGCTACACCAGGCAGTAGAGGTTGGGGATATGGATGCGATTTGGACAGATTATGGCAGTTTCAGAGGTTTGGACAGCCATCTTTTAGTGGAGTTAAGGACCCAGTAGCGGCAGAGGATTGGATCAATAAGATCGAGAAGTTGTATGGGTTCTTTAAGTGCACTACTACTGAGATGGTAGCGTTTGCCACTTTTATGCTGAATGGATCAACAACACATTGGTGGAAATCTACCATGCCTATTTTGAGAGCCCGACATACTAAGATCAGTTGGAAAATATTTTTGGAGGCTTTTCAGAGACAGTATGTTCCGGATATCGCACAGCGGAAGATGAAAATTACATTTTTGGGACTGACCCAAGGGAGCAGGACTGTGGATGAGTATGAGAAGACCTTTATCTCCCTGGGCAGGTATGATCCCAATACAATGAGTAATGAGGCTGAGAAAATCCAAAAGTTTGTGGATGGATTGAGACTGACCATCAGGTCTAGACTGGTTCCTTTGGATATACCGACCTATGAGGAGGTAGTACGTACGGCGCAATTGTGTGAGCAAGTTGTTGACAGAATCGCCTCGGTTTCGCCAACGGTGGCTGAAAAGTGGTCGGTCTGGCTCTTCTCCCTTCTGGCGTCGGTACCCATTTTCCTTTCACGCCGTTGTCAGCATTGGCCGCCATTTCTTGGGCCATTTTCACCACCAATCAGCTTGACACCGCATGGGGAAGCTTCGGTTGGCGGTGGCTAGGGCCGAATCGGCGTCAGTGGCCATCGATTTCGCTTCTCCTCTCCGTGGCTTCTCACCCTCGATCCGTCGGATTCCAACGTCGCCGATACCAGGGATGTTGCACCGACGTCCTCTTCCTTTTTCAGCCCTTCGCCTGGCCGCTAGGTCACCGATAGTCGTCGGGTCATCTCCTCGGTTTTGGCTTTTTCGTTTCGCGTTTTCAGATTCAATTTCTCTCTTTTTTTATAATTTATTATATTATTATTATAATCATTAAAATAATATTAAATCCCAAAACATCAACCAAAATTTATATTTTATTTAAATTAATTAATTTAATTTATTTATTGTATTTTAATCCTTTTTTCGATATATTTTCTCTGTATTTTCTGGATATTGTCCCGAGTGAATTTTTAATAATTTTTTAGTAAACCTTAATAATTTCGGATCTTAATCAATTGGACTCAGAATTCGATAATTTCTCCTTCATTGATCAAAATGTCCTAAAACCCTTAATTTTAATTAAATTTTTCTTATACAATTTACACTGAATTTTGATCTTTTGATCGTTTTACCCTTTACAGTGTTCGGGAATACCATTTTAATTCTTCATTTGATCTTTAAATGCATTCAGGAACCACTTGCATTTTTCATCCACGTATAAATCATTTGAATCATACGACATTACGATAAAATTCGGGTCTTACACTGCATCCCATCGCTAAAGGTATATACACTTAAATTATTTTGTATCTAAACTAGACATAGCACAGTAGCATTTTATATGTAAACATTGGGGATATAAAGCAATGTAAACACTTGTAAACAGTAACTCTGATGTATTTATAAAAGTGTTTACTTTTGAAATTAAATTGTTATGGATGAATGAGGTAGACATTGACACGCAGCCCAACTATTGAGTGTGTAGCTGATCATGATTGAGGTAAGGATGATTAATAAACAACACATGAAAATGAAAAAAATTTGTACGTATTTGGGTAAGTTGAGGGTCGTGACAGAAGAATGCCATTCCCTTGATTCATTGAAAAAAAAAAGAAACTTTACCTCTCCTCTGCACTTAATTCTTATATTGTCCTCAATGTAAGGTTAATCATACAAAGAAAAGTAAAATAGGCATAAACATAAAGCATAAATAAAATGATCAAGAATAATACAAAAAGTAAAAGAAATTCTCCTTTGAATTTGTTGTAATCTTTACATCCTTGGGTTGCCTCCAAGCAGCGAATTTGTTTAATGTCGTTAACTCGACTACACCGCATATTACTTCACCAATCCCAAACCTCAAATCTTTCTTCAGTTTCTTAGGTTCTTCCTTCTCTAAATTCTTGCTCACGACTACATCTAACTCATCTTTACTAATGAGTTCAAAAACCTACTACATTAAAGGATTAATAACATTAATAGCGAAAACTAAATTCATATCACTAAGGTATACCATAGTTTCAAAAATATTAAATTGAACAATTTCATTATAAAAAAAATCTTTGCCTTTGATGTCTTTAAGAATGGTCTCCCTAACAAAATGACTGCTGCAATAAGAGAATAGTCAGATGAATATGTTTCTATTTCAATTGGTACATCTCCCTCTTTTAGAGTTTCTTTACTAGCAGCCAAGGAAGGTTCTTTATTTAGTGTCTTCACTTCTTTTGCTCTCCTCACAATTATGGCACTTGCATTTTCCTTTGGGTTCACCACTGTTTAAAAAGGCAATTTTCCCAAACCTTGTGCCTTAGTCTACTCATAAAAGTAGCCAATTAACTTACTTGTTTCTCTAAATTTTGAATGCTTATCCTTATTTCCTGTTGAAATTGTAAATTGTTAGTAGCAATGGACTTAACAATATCTTTAAAAGACATACCGGATTTTCGAGGGGCAACTTGTTGTCTACCTTAGAATGGTGCTTTATAAACTGCATGTTGATTCCCATAGCTAAAATTAGGATGATCCCTCCATCTTTGATTATATTTATTGTAATAGAGGTCATAATTACATTGTAGTAGCCCCGAGAATACTCCAACATCTTTAACTTGCTTTATGGTATCCTCTTAAAGTGTTGGACGCATATCAGTTTGATACCTTTGGTAGGAACAAATGCCATAAGCCTTGACTTATTGCATGTTATCTAGAGTAATTTGGTGCACAAGAAAGGTTAGATTAGTGATTTTTAGCTCAATGGAAGACATACTTACCGTATTCATGTTCTTGGGTGGTAGTGATGGGGGGAAGAAGCAAACCTAAAAGAAAACAAAAATTAAACCAATTAATACTAAAATCAAGTTAAACAAATCAATAAAACAACCCCTCACCAGCAACGGTGCCAAAATTTTGATGCATGCCGAATGCACTAAATTAAAAAAAATACTTTATTTAACTATTTTGTTGATAGGCAAGTAGAGATCGATTCCAAAAAAATTGAAAATAATTAATTTGTTATTGATTTAAATCCATGTAAAAAAAAGGCTTTTAAATAATATATATTATTCTAAAGAAAATAGGAATAAACTAAAATCACAAATATCAATCAAGAAAGCTTTTCGTTATTAACATATTTTCCAACCTTATAAGCTAAGTTCATTAAATTTATTCTTAGATTCTCCAAGGAAATGTACGAAACTTAACCATAATCATCAATTCATATTTACTACTTACTTTTAGAAACATTAAGAAATTACGAACTTAAGTTCTAGACTAGCATTAGATTATGAAGCTTAAATTTATAGTGCAACCCTATCGATCAAACAAACGAATCATTTTGGTAATCACAGAAGAATTTTAGATACTTAAGATATAAAATCAACATAAAATTAACTCAAATCAATCTCACAATATTCATCCAAGAGTTTCACATTCCTTTTAATTGAAAATTAAAAGAACTAGCAAGACATAATAGAAAACTCATTACAATATAAGAAAAAAGAAGAAGAATGTGTTCGATAATCTGTTCCAACCCCTAATGAGTCTATTTATAAGCCTAGAATAACAAGAATTAAACTTCAGGTAGGACTTTCTTGGTAGTTACAGGAATTATTCTTCAAGTAAAATTCCTTACTTGATATGATTCCCTTTTTCATTTTAACATATTCTTATTAGGAATCCTTCTTCTATTTCAACTCTTCTCTTTGTATTTTATCACCACTAAAAATCCTTTCCAAACTGATCTACACAGGTGGTCTTTAAATACTAATCTAGAAATCTTAATTTTGCTTTAACTAGTATTCCATATTTCTGTGTTGACTTTCAAGAAAGTTTTTACAGACCAAACTAAGTTAGATTTATGCGATCAAATACAATTTGGAAAACTCAAGATGGCCTCTTCAGTTCCCATGAAGACTTTATTTACATTTAGGAATTGGTAGGAGTTAAAATTTTGAAGACACCTTTGACTAGTCAAAAAAGTTCAAAACTGCCACTTTATAGCTCAAATTGCTCCAATAGTTCAATTTTGCTACCTAAAACATAAAATAAACATTAGCCATGTGAATGAAAAAAGTCATGTGGCATGGTCTATAAGACCTGTATTTCATGTGTAACTTTATGGATTCATAAGTATGGTAATGCACTTGTAATGTGAAGTATAATCGATGTAAAGTCAATAAATTCAATGTACACACTTGTAGTAAGAGTTATGATGTACATATAAGTTTCATTGTGTATGAATATGAAGAAATGAGATTTTATAAGTGATGAATGTGATTGAAACTCAAAATGAGTAGTGTGATGAAATGGAATGAAGTTATAATTCCATTTAGTTTGGTATAGGATTCCTTTGGCTATACAATGAATGCACGTAAGTTTTAATGTGCGTAAGGTATGGATGGATGCCATTTTCGAGTCCTGAAGATGGTTGGATGAGAAAATGACCATGGCAGCAAATTGAGGATATTAGGTGTGAGTTACTGCAAAAAACTACAGCAAAAATCTGGAGATATGAATACTAGATCGATCTCATAGGATGAGGGATCGATCTGGAAGGGCAAAAAATGCTCTTCTTCGAGCTATGGAATAGGCCAGATCAATCTCTAATGGAGCCAGATCGATCTGCTAAACATTATGTAGTGAGGGGATCGATTTTTTATGCAAACAGATCAATTTCTTAGCTCTCAGGCTGGAGCAGATCGATCTCCCCTGGAAAAAGATCGATCTCCTTAAGCTACTGCCAGGACAGATTGATCTCAAGCCCTCGACAGATCAATCTCATGCATTAAAATTGGTGTGAAAATGAAGGATTTTAGAGGACCAGATCGATCTTATCAAGCTATTTCTATAAAAGGAGCAGTTGAAATCTGCATATCACTAACTTTAACCTTTCCTTTCCATTTTCCACCCAAAATCTAGATTTATCTCTCTAAAATAAGCCCATTTCCAGTAAGAATTGAATGCAAGCTATTAGATATAAAGTTGTTCAAATCCAAGAGGAGAACAACATAGTTTGAAATCAAAACCTCATTTGGTTGGATTGAAGGAGCAAGGGGCATTTTCATTGGAGTAAAAGGAGAAACTGAATTGGTAAGTTCTTAATACTTCAGCCTAAATACATTTGTCTATTTATTGATTTTGGAGTAGATTGGTGTGAATATTTATGAAAAAAACCATCTAGAAAATAATGGAACACTTATAACCTAGATTATGTCTATTGTGAGAAAATGTGGTTTGGAGGAGTTGATGAATTATGCATTATACTAAGTTGTTGTTGAAGTAATGTGAATGATTTAAGATGATTAAATGAAGCCACATTGTAAGTTTAGAGAAATTATGAAAATGGGTATGTAAGGTGTTTGATAAGAGGCCATAGTGAAGAAATTGATGAAATAGGAACACTATGAGATTAATATCGATTGAGTATGAATCAATAGGCCTAAAAGAGTCATTGAACTTGAGATATTAATAGAATAATAAATTGAGGCCTTATGGGCGTTAATGGAGACTATAGGTTAAATCAACTATAGTAAACGCAAGAGTGCTGTTATGTGAATTAAATTGATGCGATATACGACCTTCTGCAGTTCCGGAGAGTTCGCACGAGCCAAAGCGGACCGCATGAGTAAGCGACTATAAAGAAGTGAAATCACGCGACACAATTCCAGGTAAGGGAATTTTGTAAGTATATAGAGATAGCTGCTCGTACTTTGAACTCGTGGGTAAATATAGGGTGTTTATGAAATGTATGACTATTTGAGAAAATGATTGATGATGTATGCGAATAGCTACGAGTATGTATACGATTTGGTTTATTAAACGATTCTTGAAAATGGGATAGTAAGGCTAATAAATGCATAAATCACATGTTTTGGCGTGCTAGAGTTTAGCTCACAGAAGATTTCATACTATGGTACATATGATGTAGTGGAAGTCGGTAAGACCCTCAAGCCCTACATCCTCAAGTCAGAGAGGGCAGGGAGGCTCTGTTCGGTGGAGAGGCTCTCTTACGATAAAATCCTCAAGCCCTACATCCTCAAGCCTGAGAGGGCGAGGAGGCTCTATTCGGTGGGGAGGCTCTCTTACGGTAAGACCCTCAAGCACAACATCCTCAAGCCAGAGAAGGCGGGGAGGCTCTGTTCTGCAGAGAGGTTCTCTTACATGAATATGGACAGCTCTTGGTATGAGGTAGATAAGACCTATGGCTGGTACCCCCGACCATGATATGGGTCCGTGGAGTACAATGTACCATGTATATCACATGAAGTATGATGTATCGCATGGTGATTTTGTGATGAAAAGTCTGGCAAAGGACTAACCCCCCCTCGTACCAACATGATACCCCGCACACTTGGATGTGTGTGGTCTGGGATAACTTATGACATAGTTGACCAACATAATCTTTGAAATATAGCAACCTGTCTCACTTGATATCACGTAGTACCACATGGTTTTGATATATGAGCATAATTTGATTGTCTAGGGTAGACACGAGGGAGGGGTCAAGCCTTGTGGGATTTTGATTGAGAAATGATAATGATGTTTGAGATTGAAAAATGATTGTGATGGGATTTTACTGTGTTTTGAGAGAGAGATGAACTTGAAAGGAGGTTTCTTAATGGATTCCCTTTTTTATTTGAGATTTGATAAAGATGAGCATGAGAGGTTTTACATGATGATGATTTCATGTTTTATATGCTTGTTTTCCATTTTTTTTGTACATGATATATGTATATTCATACGGCATAGATTTATTTTCTCATGCTCTGATTATAAACAATTTATGCATAACATTATTAGCATGTAGATAGAGTAGTTATCTTCCATGCTTGCATTATTGCCTTACTAAGCGTGTCGTTGCTCATCCCTGTCTATTTCCCCCTTTACTCAGCGTGCATAGTGGCCTAGTGAGGACTGAGGGGTTTTGTTGAGTCATCTGCTGCATCTCCATCACCCAGAGGTATATACACAGAGATTCTTTTTGTATCTAAACAATGAAAAAGCACATTGATCATTGAAATTGTAATATAGGGGATGTAAATGTTAGAAAGTGTGTCGTGTATGAACATGTGTCATAACTCTTAAATCTATGACATTTCTTTTGATTAATTTGAAAATGGATGGTTAAGAATGATTATTACTGCCTCACAGCCCAACTGTGTATTGGTAGGGATGTTCACGATCGGGTAAGGAAAAAGAAAAATGTGAAAAATTGGCAGTGATTTTTTAGACAAATTGGATTAATAGGGTTGTGACAGAGATTGGTATCAGAGCTGTGTTGGCCTAATGTGAGTCAGTAATAAAACGTAGGAAAAGTACATCCCCATATTATTGTGGTTTTGTTTGGATATAATTGTGTATATCATGATGGATTGAGTCTAATAATGATTTTAATACATGAAGTTATGCACTATGCCAGTTACGCGCTAAGGTAGAGGGGCGGGAGCACGTGTAAAAGGTCGTAGAGGTAGGCTTGTGTCACGACCCAAACTACCCAAAAATCAGAGTTAATTTTTCGCGTTTTGTTTATTTTCTTACTTAAATTCTTACCTGTCCTCGAATCGTGACCACACTCCACTAATAATTGGGCTGTGCGTCAATGCCAGTCCCACCATTCAATTACCATCTAACTTATTTCTTCTCCAGTCATTTATAATTGTTTACATTACTTATACATCCCCTAAAGTTACTTACAAACATGTTACTGTGCTATGCTTATGTAGATACAATATGTACAAGTGTATATACCTTATGTCAATAGGCAGCAGCGGATATCCAGAATGCAGTACTGAGTCGCCTCAACGTCTAATGGAGATTATCTGTGGGAGAAAATGAAAGGGGTGAGCACATCAAGCTCAGTAAGGCAATCCTACGAACAAGTAGGTAACCATACTACCTACATGAACGTAGTGCCATGTAAACCACACTTTCTCCACACGTTTTAAAACAAATGATATGAGTTATGATGTTATGTAAATCAAGTTTGCACGGAAAATTCAACATGCAATTATTACAAATCATTTATTTCTCAATTAAAATTTTCACAATAAAGTCAGGACTCGACCCCTCCTGCGGGTGATCCTGACTCACACAAAACCATGAAAATCGGTTTACATTCACACATGGGTTTGAAAAGCATGGAAATACCATCATGCAAATTTAGTTTAAAACCCAATTTGATTTCATCAAAATCGACGACATGCGAGACTAGGCAACGTCTGTATATCGGCAAATAACCAGGACTATGGCCATATGTGTCCTCGGGAGTTCCTCAGCTACACGAATCCTAGTGTGCGGGTTCTCCCCATGATCGGGAACCACCCGGGAGGTGGGTCAATCCATCTCGTCGGTCTTATCCGATCCCATGCATCCGAAGATGCCAACGTATCACAAAGATACCAACGTATCACAAAGATACCACACGGTACATCGTACTCTATGCTACTTGCACGGTACATCGTACTCCGTGGACCCCCAGCCTTATCCCTCGTTCGGGCTCATCAGCTGGTCCTCCAACCCTTATCCCTCGTTCGGGCTCATCAGGTGGATCTCCAACCCTTATCCCTCGTTCGGGCTCATCAGGTTGTTTCTCTAACCCTTATCCCTCGTTCGGGCTCATCAGGTTGTTTTAACATGCCATGTCTCAAAATGCACGTGCGGGCCTATTTAATCGGTGACACACAGTCTACCCGATGCTCCAAGCACGGCTCAACACATGTTCTCATAAAATCAGTGCGAGCGATGCTCAGCACTCTCATCAAATCAAGTAAATCTAGTGCGAGCTAAGCTCTAGCACTCTGTATGCAAACCGTATAGAAATCTGGTGCGAGCGAAGCTCTAACACCCTGTCCCAAAATCATATAAAAATATGGTGCGAGTTAGACTCTAGCACCCTGTCACGAAAATCATATATATATATATAAGAATTTGGTGCGAGTTGGACTCCAGCACCTATGCATGTAAAACTCTAGTGCGAGCTCTCGCTCCAGCACTAATGCGTGCATCACACAAATCGAAGATATCGTGCGAGCTGAGCTCTAGCACGTCACATGTCAATAAAACACGTAGGCTGCTCTGTTTCCTCAAAACAGTTTTCAAAATAATTTCACGTTGAAAGTATGCAATGCTGTGCATTTTCTTTCAAGGTTAGCCAGCCTACTAATGCATGCATCAAAACACCTCCAGAATGAGCAAGAACCTCTTGTTCTTGCTCCTCTAAACTTTTCCTAAATTTGTAAATTTTACCCTTAACAAGGGTATTTTGGTAATTTGCCCATTCGAGGCACTAAAATTATTAATTGACCTCCAGACCCTTCAGGTAACTTTTAAAGACTGCATATGAACTTGAAATTTCGTAAAGTTTATCTCTAGCAGTCCGTAGAATTCCCTTACCTTATTTTCCTGTCGAGTCTGACCCTTTTCTTTTCCATTGTTATCTCATCGCGCAGTCCGATATGCTCCGAATCAAATGTCCGGAACTGCGTATAATTATTCCTCAGGTCAGATAACATACAATTTAATTGTATTTAATATTTTCTGGGCTTAATTTAAATCATTGGGCCCGTTTACCCCTATTGGGCCCGATTGCACCTTAATGGGCCTTAATCGGCCTTAAGCCCGTTTTCCACTTAATTTTCACTTTATCGAGGCCTATTGGGCTCACTGGGCCCACCAACAATTTATTGGGCCTCGTTCTAACTCTCGAATTGCTAAATTTATTATTTACGACAATTTATCTAATTTTTCAGAATTTAATTCAATTTATGCGGAATTTAATTTTATATCACGCATAACGATGTAAATTATCATAAATAAGGGTTACTTACCCGAGATTCCATGCTAGTATGCAAATCGAGGCTGTCTCGAGCTCTTGGTGGATGCCAATTATCGAGCTACACAATTCTATAATTTTTCGGGTAAGTTTTCAGCCCAAAATTAATTAAATAAAATATTCCAAAATTTAAATCGGTCAATTTGACCGCTTATCGACTTACCCGAAGCTCGATTGCATCGCTGGAATTTTCCCCAATTTTTTTTCCCTTTCTTTTTCCCTTTTTTCTTCCTTTTTCCTTCTCTTTTTGGCTGAACCGGTTCAGTCCGGTTTGGACCGGTTCAGACCGCTGGTTCTCTCCGGTTCGACAGGTTCACCGCCTTGCCGGCTGGTTCTCTGCTGGCTTCCACCGCCAGCAGCTCCGTGAGGTTGTTCGCAGCTCGAATCTAGCCTCGGCTTCACCCAAGATCGCCGGAAGGTCGCCGGTCCGGCTGTTCTCCTTTCCGCCGTCGAAGCCCATTTCTTCCCCCGCTGTTTTCGACAT
Organism: Firmiana major; assembly: GCA_033439115.1. NCBI lineage: Eukaryota > Viridiplantae > Streptophyta > Magnoliopsida > Malvales > Malvaceae > Firmiana > Firmiana major. Next base: position 38,825,670 of record CM065902.1, read on the forward strand.
TTTTCGGCAGCTTCGCCGGTCGTGGCTGCCATCAACAAGCTCGCCTGTGCCTGGGGAAGCTTCGACTGGGGTCGGTCGGGCCTGAATCGCGTCGATCGCCGGCGATTCTCTCTCCCCCTCTCGGTTTCGATTTTCGCCGTTTTGCTCCACCGTTCGCTGCCGTTCGCGTCTCCGTTAGGCCGGTGGTGGTCGGCCGTCGTCGGGCTTCCTTCGCCTGGGCCGCCGGTGCCGTCCATCCGGCCGTCGGCTTCGTTTTGGCAGAATCGCGATTTTCGCGATTCTACGTTTCCGTTTTCGATTTTTTTCTCTCTTCTTTTTTTTTTCATTTATTTTATTAATTATTTTTATTATTATTTTAATCATTAAAATACATTAGAAATACCCAAATATCCCTTAAAATATCCTTAAAATTATTATTTAATTCTAAATTCATTTATTTAATTTTATTTAATTTATTTAATTTATTTAATTTATTTTAACCCTTTTTCGGGTATAATTTCTCCGTATTTTCGGGATATTATCCCGAATGACTTTTCGGTATATTTTTTAATTATTTTCAGGATTATTTTTTGGAACTAAAAATCTCGATTAATTCCCATAAATTAATATCTTGATCAATTTAACCCAAAATAAATTTATTTCACCTTTATTGACCAAGATTTCTCAAATCCATATTTTTAATTAAATTTCCTTATCGAAATTATACCGACCTTTGGTCTTTTGACCATTTTGTCCTTACACGTGTTCGGGATTAATTTAACCTGACTTCCCTTCACGAATACTCATTCATTTTATGATTTTAATTAAATTCGGGTCTTACAACTCTCCCCCACTTAAAGAATTTGGTCCTCCAAATTAGAACCAATTCATATGAGTCCATAGACTACTCCGGGTATATCAATCGTATCATACTCTTAAATTCTTATGTGACCTTCTCCGGAGTGTATTACTACCAAAGGACTTTAATTAGGGAGATCATCTTAAACCTCAATACTTTCTCTTTCCTGTTTAATGCCCAAATCAACTTCTTCAATATACTTATATTTGCATTAAGCTGGACTGTTGGATCTCATATCCTATCACCTATGCTGGATCTGGATAGTATTTCTGAAATATCAAAAGATGAGACACATTGTGGGCGCCTGCTTATTCAAGTGGAAATGCCACCTACAGGTCTTATCTTCCACTTGTCTAATCTCTCAAACTATTTCATCCAGCGCAACTCAATTTAACTTCTTCCAAAAGTTCGCTATGTCTTTATTCTCTTAGGACGAGTGACTTTCAACCATACCAATTCACCAAGGGTGAATTCCAATACTTGTCTATCTGTTCTGAGGTGTTCTTAATCTCTCATCCTTAACTAAACATCCTCAAAGACTTATTATCCAAGGTCGAATATAATTCTATCTGTCACCCACTTTTTCTTATCCAATTTGGGGAACAACCCCTACAACCATACACTGCCTCATATCTTGTTATCCCGATACTCAAGTGACAACTGTCACTATTGGCTAATTCGATTAGAAATCAACTGATCATTCCAGGAGCTTATAAGATCAATGGCACACGTTTTCATCGGATCCTCCAGAACTTGTACAGTCCTCTCTGACTGACTATCTGTTCGAGGATGAAAAGCTGTGCTAATACTCAGTCGGGTTCCCATAGCTTCCTAAAAATATTCCCTGAAGTAGAAAGTGAAGCGGGAATCCCTATATGATACCATGCTCACTGGAACGCTACTTAATGTTCCACAATCTTCCTTACACATAAATCCTCATATACACTCTGAGTATTTAGGGATTTCATAACCAAAAGGTGGGTAGACTTAGTCACTCTATTGACTATCATCTGAATAGCCTCGTAATTCACCTGGGTTCTCTGTAACCCATCACGACATTCATGGAGACTTGCTCTCATTTTTCGTGCCGTGTCGATATAGGTAGGTGCTGCAATAACTCTGCAAACTTTTAATACTCTACCTTATTCTGCTGACATACTAAGCACTTTTCCACAATCTCTACCATATCTCTTTTCACATCTGACCACCAATACCCTTTTCAGAGATTTCGATATATTTTCGTTACTTCCGTATACACTGTATATCCCGAAGAGTGAGCTTCTGACAATATTACTATCTCATCAACTGTGATCCTGGGGAGCACTTATACTGTCTCTGAACCTCTTTGTAAATTATTATCATACTCTGTGAACTCTGTCACTGTACCCTTTTGAATCTGACCCAAACCATCGACATCCTGCCGATCATCACGCTAAGCCTGTCAAATTCGGGCACTCTCATCCGGTTCTAATCTCAGGCTAGCTGTCACACAATCACTGTCATCATCAGAAGGGATCACATCAATACTGAGGCTCATAACTGCTCTAGCAGCTCACGCTTCCTGACCATCATATGTAGTACCATCCCGAGACTCTTTCTGCTCAAGGCATCAATCATCACATTAGCCTTTCCTGGGTGGTACAATTTTCACAAATCAAAACCTCTCAGAAGCTCTAACCCACTATGTATTCTCATATTCGCCTCTTTCTGTGAAAACAGTTACTCGGGCTTTATGATCAGTGCATATCCACAATTTCTCACCGTGTACATAATAGTACCATATCCTCGGTACAAATACTGTTGCCAACTTTAAATCATGGGTCAGATAGTTTATTTCATGATTAAGGATTTGTCTGACTCCATAATTGACTATCTTCCCATTATACATCAATACATAGCTCATCATGATTTGAGGTATCCATACTCATTGAAAACCTCTTGAGCTATTGGGTATGGTGAAATTAATCATGGTGGTCAGTTCATACTTCACTACACCGAAATTCACGTCACATCTATCATCTCACTCAAAGACCACGTTTTCATAGTTAAACGTGTCAAAGTATACCCTTTTTAGAAGTCGCAACAACCCATTTGTAAAAGCAATTTTCCAATTATTGCTTACAATTTGCCCTGGACTTTAACTACACCCAACATATCATCGATAATGATGATCACAAATCGGTCCAATCCTTGACTTATTTACGCATAAGCGTATAAGATCCTTTAAAATTGCTTACGTTTTCAGGTACTAACCTGCGTCATTTCCTTTTCTTATCTTAACGGCTCTTATTAAATTTTTACTATGTTAACTTTTATGATTTGTCGAATTTTAATATTCTTATCGTCTTAGTAAAGGTATCCTAACGCTAAAGGTATTTATTACGATGATCGATTTCACGTTATAGGTTATATATACATACTTTTAGACGCTGTCAAGTCTTCAGGCGGGGAGGTATTTTGAAATACCTTTATTAACCTTCAGACTTAACCACATATACTTTATATACCAGTCTATGTGGTTACAATTTGTATTCGCTACTAATTGCTTTAATCCTAATTACTTCATATCGTAAAGATGTTCTTTCCTAGCATATGTATCTTACTCCAATACATCTTGTATTCAGAATTAAGCATATCTCATCTTAAAGATTATCTCCTTAGTGTATCTATTATAACGAAACTCTTGTTATTATTCATTTCATGAGTACAATCCTTTACTCCTTTAATTTCAACTGTTGCACCCCTTTTTATCACTTAAAATCTCTATATCCATATTCCGTTAATTAATCCTCCTCTATTGGGGTACTCATTTATCAGTATTGTGCCCAATGATGTAGGCATTCATGCCTTTTACTCACTTATATGCGAATGAAGGCGGTATGAATAAATGTGTGGCACCAGGATCAATGAACATATGTACTTCATTATTCATAACAAGTGTGGTATCTTACACCATATCCATGAAACATCAATAGTGTCCTGGTCCAAGACATCCTCTCGCCTTCGTCCAACAGCCTACTTTCTTTTTCTTTTTGGCTATTGCCTCCCTTTTCGTTGTAGCTATACCAACGAAGTTTTCTCTGTCTCTTTACTTTTCTGTGGAGCGATCTCGCCCAACTTGTGTAATCAAAATCAATAGTCCGTCTTACCACACTTAACGGCCATTTTCATCAATAAAGTGTAGGTGTAAACCCTCCTTCCGTGGTATCTACCACACATCCTACACTGCTCACAGTGCTTACACTGCTACACTGCTTCGTAGCAGGTCGGGGTCCTCCAATCACAATGCCCCTCAAGAGTGTCAAAATTGGATGCACTGGGGTCTTACCAATTATCTTAGCCCATAACTCGTTACATCAGATCTTTTACCAATTACCATTTTTCCATTTTAACATCTTTGTCATTTCTCGATTCTCTTTTCTGTCTCTATTTCAGCCCTCACTACCTTTCTCGATCTCAGAGGCGTACAATTCATGTTCCTATTTACCCAACTGTAAATCTGCGCACTGCCTCGGTATAGGTAATATCTCACGGGCCAATCGGGCTCTAATTGAAAAGTTGAGCCATTTCATGAACTTTTAGACATCTCGACTGTCACTTTTTATATGTCGAGGTAATATCTGTCCAAGAATATAACTGAGTTTTCATACTCATAATCAATTTAGCATTCCTGGGCAGTGTAAGAAATTTTTCCTTTAAATCATGTCCGGGATATCCTGTCACCGGAATACATCCATAAACATTTCTCATCTTAGCTCTGGATGTTTAACACTTAAGATGGGTCGAGCGGGTTTCCACCAATGCTCCACTGTGCCCTCATATCTCATACATAATCAGAGCAATTAGCTCCTCACAATAATCTCCACACTCCGCTCCAATCTCGCGAAGCATGTCTCAATACTATCCGATCTCTCTATCGGACTCAGTGGGACATGCTTAACATTAGCCTCCATTTCAATTTCATACTGATTCTCATAGTCAAACTCAGCACGACTTAGTAGACTCAGGTCTACCTCTACGACCTCTGCCTCGTGCACTTTCTCATCTAACGCGACTCATATTAGGCATTCCTGCATTCTTGACCATTTCTTAGTCAAAACCCATCTCGATATACACTATTGTATCTAACCAAGCACAGTAACACGGGGATGTAATTTTCCTAATTACTGACACTGACACACATCAGACCAATTGCGCTCTGATACCACCTTTATATGTCACGACCCAAACTACCCAAAAATCAGAGTTAATTTTTCGCGTTTTGTTTATTTTCTTACTTAAATTCTTACTTGTCCTCGAATCGTGACCACACTCCACTAATAATTTGGCTGTGCGTCAATGCCAGTCCCACCATTCAATTACCATCTAACTTATTTCTTCTCCAGTCATTTATAATTGTTTACATTACTTATACATCCCCTAAAGTTACTTACAAACATGTTACTGTGCTATGCTTATGTAGATACAATATGTACAAGTGTATATACCTTATGTCGATGGGCAGCAGCGGATATCCAGAATGCAGTACTGAGCCGCCTCAACGTCTACTGGAGATTATCTGTGGGAGAAAATGAAAGGGGTAAGCACATCAAGCTCAGTAAGGCAATCCTACGAACATACTACCTACATGAACGTAGTGCCATGCATAAACCACCCTTTCTCCACACGTTTTAAAACAAATGATATGAGTTATGATGTTATGTAAATCAAGTTTGGACGAAAAATTCAACATGCAATTATTACAAATCATTTATTTCTCAATTAAAATTTTCACAATAAAGTCAGGACTCGACCCCTCCTGCGGGTGATCCTGACTCACACAAAACCATGAAAATCGGTTTACATTCACACATGGGTTTGAAAACCATGGAAATACCATCATGCAAATTTAGTTTAAAACCCAATTTGATTTCATCAAAATCGACGATATGCGAGACTAGGCAACGTCTGTATATCGGTAAATAACCAGGACTATGGCCATATGTGTCCTCGGGAGTTCCTCAGCTACACGGATCCTAGTGTGCGGGTTCTCCCCATGATCGGGAATCGCTCGGGAGGTGGGTCAATCCATCTCGTCGGTCTTATCCGATCCCATGCATCTGAAGTTGCCAACGTATCACAAAGATACCAATGTATCACAAAGATACCACACGGTACATCGTACTCCATGCTACTTGCACGGTACATCGTACTCCGTGGACCCCCAGCCTTATCCCTCGTTTGGGCTCATCAGCTGGTCCTCCAACCCTTATCCCTCGTTCGGGCTCATCAGGTGGATCTCCAACCCTTATCCCTCGTTCGGGCTCATCAGGTTATTTCTCTAACCCTTATCCGTCGTTCGGGCTCATCAGGTTGTTTTAACATGCCATGTCTCAAAACGCACGTGCGGGCCTATTTAATCGGTGACACACAGTCTACCCAATGCTTCAAGCACGGCTCATCACATGTTCTCATAAAATCAGTGCGAGCGATGCTCAGCACTCTTATCAAATCAAGTAAATCTAGTGCGAGCTAAGCTCTAGCACTCTGTATGCAAACCGTATAAAAATTTGGTGCAAGCGAAGCTCTAACACCCTGTCTCAAAATCATATAAAAATATGGTGCGAGTTAGACTCTAGCACCCTGTCACGAAAATCATATATATATAAGAATTTGGTGCGAGTTGGACTCCAGCACCTATGCATGTAAAACTCTAGTGCGAGCTCTCGCTCCAGCACTAATGCGTGCATCACGCAAATTGAAGATATCGTGCGAGCTGAGCTCTAGCACATCACATGTCAATAAAACACGTAGGCGGCTCTGTTTCCTCAAAACAGTTTTCAAAACAATTTCACGTTGAAAGTATGCAATGCTGTGCATTTTCTTTCAAGGTTAGCCAGCCTACTAATGCATGCATCAAAACACCTCCAGAATGAGCAAGAACCTCTTGTTCTTGCTCCTCCAAACTTTTCCTAAATTTGTAAATTTTACCCTTAGCAAGGATATTTTAGTAATTTGCTCATTCGAGGCACTAAAATTATTAATTGACCTCTAGACCCTTCAGGTAACTTTTAAAGACTGCATATGAACTTGAAATTTCGTAAGGTTTACCTCTAGCAGTCCGTAGAATTCCCTTACCTTATTTTCCTGTCGAGTCTGACCCTTTTCTTTTCCATTGTTATCTCGTCGCGCAGTCCGATATGCTCCCAATCAAATGTTCGGAACTGCGTATAATTATTCCTCAGGTCAGATAACATACAATTTAATTGTATTTAATATTTTCTGGGCTTAATTTAAATTATTGGGCCCGTTTACCCCTATTAGGCCCGATTGCACCTTAATGGGCCTTAATCAGCCTTAAGCCCGTTTTCCACTTAATTTTCACTTTATCGAGGCCATTGGGCTCACTGGGCCCACCAACAATTTATTGGGCCTCGTTCTAACTCTCGAATTGCTAAATTTATTATTTACGATAATTTATCTAATTTTCCAGAATTTAATTCAATTTATGCGAAATTTAAATTTATATCATGCATAACGATGTAAATTATCGTAAATAAGGGTTGCTTACCCGAGATTCCATGCTAGTACGCAAATCGAGGCTATCTTGAGCTCTTGGTGGATGCCAATTATCGAGCTACACAATTCCATAATTTTTCGGGTAAGTTTTCAGCCCAAAATTAATTAAATAAAATATTCCAAAATTTAAATCGGTCAATTTGACCGCTTATTGACTTACCCGAAGCTCGATTGCATCGCTGGAATTTTCCCCAATTTTTTTTCCCTTTCTTTTTCCCTTTTTTCTTCCTTTTTCCTTCTCTTTTTGGCTGAACCGGTTCAGTCCGGTTCGGACCGGTTCAGACCGCCGGTTCTCTCATGTTCACCGTCGGTTCGTCGCCTTGCCGACCGGTTCTCTGCCGGCTTCCACCGCCAGCAGCTCCGTTAGGTTGTCCGCAGCTCGAATCTGTCCTCGGCTTCACCCAAGACCGCCGGAAGGTCGTCGGTCCGGCTGTTCTCCTTTTCGCCGTTGAAACCCATTTCTTCCCCCGCTATTTTCGACCTTTTCCGATAGCTTCGCCGGTCGTGGCTGCCACCAACAAGCTCACCTGTGCCTGGGGAAGCTTCGGCTGGGGTCGGTCGGGCCTGAATCGCGTCGATCGCCGACGATTCTCTCTCCCCCTCTCGGTTTCGATTTTCATCATTTTGCTCCACCGTTCGCCGCCGTTCGCGTCTCCGTTAGGCCGGTGGTGGTCGGCCCTCGTCGGGCTTCCTTCGCCTGGGCTGCCGGTGCCGTCCATCGGACCGTCGGCTTCGTTTTGGAAGAATCGCGATTTTCGCGATTCTGCGTTTCCGTTTTCGATTTTTTTTCTCTCTTCTTTTTTTTCATTTATTTTATTAATTATTTTTATTATTATTTTAATCATTAAAATACATTAAAAATACCCAAATATCCCTTAAAATATCCTTAAAATTATTATTTAATTCTAAATTCATTTATTTAATTTTATTTAATTTATTTAATTTATTTTAACCCTTTTTCGGGTATAATTTCTCCGTATTTTTGGGATATTGTCCCGAATGACTTTTTGGTATATTTTTTGATTATTTTTGGGATTATTTTTCGAACTAAAAATCTTGATTAATTCCCATAAATTAATATCTTGATCAATTTAACCAAAAATAAATTTATTTCACCTTTATTGCCCAAGATTTCTCAAATCCATATTTTTAATTAAATTTCCTTATCGAAATTATACCGACCTTCGGTCTTTTGACCATTTTATCCTTACACGTGTTCGAGATTAATTTAACCTGACTTCCTTTCACGAATACTCATTCATTTTATGATTTTAATTAAATTCGGGTCTTACAGCTTGAGAGCTGTGCGAAGCCACAGACTGACCAGGCTCCACAAAACCCTTCTGAGAGATCATGGGATACAAAAGCTCGCTTCACTAGGATAGAGCGGAGTATAGAGAGCCTAGTTGAGATAGTCACACAGGCTTTGGGTGTCGGTGATAGGCAAGGCCTTACAGCGCAGCCTAACATTACTGGATAGGTAGCTGTAGAGATGGAGAGTGTAAAACCCGATTTTATTCAAAATATAAAATAAAAAAATGCAGAAGGATTGAAGTGAAATTTTTGAACACATACAAGGGTAAAATGGTCAAAAGACCAAAATTCGATAGTAATCGGGATAAGAAAATTTAATTAAAAATAAGGGATTGAGAAATCTTGGTAAATAACGAAGAAATAATTAAATTTCGGGTTAAATTGATCAAGATATGAATTTATTGGAATAAACTGAAATTTTCACCTCGGGAAATAATCTCGAAAATAATCGAAAATTATACTGGAAAGATGAAATAATATCGAGAAATTCATTTATTGATTAAATGAATTAAATTTGAATTTTTGGGATATTTTTAGGATTTTATTATTATTTTAATAAATAAAATAATAATAAAAACAAATTATAAATAAATAAATAAAAGAAAGAGAAAATGGGGAAAAAGAAAATAGGAAAAATTTGAGAAAAATCCTAGTGATGTAATCGAGCTACGTGTAAGTCAGTAAGCGATCGAATTAACCAATTTAAATTTTGGAATATTTAATTTGGTTAATATTCGACTAAAAGTTTACTCGAAAAAATATTTAATTGTGTAGCTCGACAATTGACATCAAACGAGTACTCGAGTCAGCCTCGATTTGCATATTATCATGGAATCTCAGGTAAGTAACCCTTATTTACGACAATTTGCATCGTTATGCATGTTAGATAAATTACGGATTTAATTTTCGCATTAAATGAATTAAATTCTGAAAATTTGGATAAATTGTCGTAAATACTAAATTAAGCTGTTCGAGAGTTTAGAATGAGGCTCAATATATATTGATGGGCCCAATGAGCCCAATAGGCCTCGATAATGTGAATAGTCAGTAGAAAACGGGCTTAAGGTCGATTAAGGCCCATTATGGTGCAATCGGGCCTAATATGGGTAAACGGGCCTAATGATTTAAATTAAGCCCAGAAAATATGAAATACAATTAATTGTATTGTATTTGACCTGATGTATATTTATACGCAGTTTCGGAGATTGGATTGTGAGCAAATCGGACTGCGTGACGAGACATCAGTGGAAAAGGTCAGACTGTACAGAAAAAAGAGGTAAGGGAATTGTGCGAGTAGCTAGAGGTAGCTACGCATATTTTAAATAGATTTTGTATACACTGAGTATGTATGTATACATTGATATTGTATACAGGTCCTAGAAATAAATTAAAGATTTTCAGGACTCGAAATAAGTAAAGACTATTTTACCCCTATTGAGGGAAGTTCACCTAAGAATGGTGAAAGCATGACATGCATAAAATGCATGATTTAAGGATTTTTTTATTTAAGGAATTTTATTGGTTTTTAAGTAAAGCAAATCGGTAGATTGGCCAGTAATTGCATAAATTTCACAATATAACACTACGTAAGCGTTATTATTATTTAAATGAAATTTCTTTGGATAATGGGTCAACTATCATGTTTATATGGAAACAGATAGTGCTGGCACATAGCTCGCACTATATCTGCGTTTGTGCGTGTGCATAAAACATGCTTGAGCAGTTACTCACATCGACTTGGGTGACATAATATGAACGAAATGTGCTAGAGCGGTTGCTTGCACTGATTTTTATTATTGTGAAAAGCATGAGAAGTGCTGGAGCCTAGCTCGCACTCTGTTTTGACATGTTTTTACATGTTTTGACCTGATATCCATAAAAAGGTGTTGGAGCAATTGCTCGCACTAGTTTTTATGATTGACATGCATGAGAGGTGCTGGAGCCTAGCTCACATCCTGTTTTGATATGAAATTTCATAAAGCCGTGTTGGATTGTAACTCGCACGAGATTTAATATATTTATGCATAAAGTCGTACTAGAGCGTTGCTCGTACGAAGTTTTGATTTACTTGAGCACTCATTCGTGCTGGAGCATTTCTCGCATGTGATTTTATATGGATTTATAACATATTTTAAAGTCGTACTAGAATATTACTCGTACGTAGATTTTACTAATTTTTATGAAATCGTGCTAGAGCTTCGCTCACATGAGGTTTTTAGATATCATGAATATGCATGGAGCCGTGCTAGAGCATCGCTCGCAGAGGGATTTATATGACATGCATATAGCCGTGTTGGAGCGTCCTGTAGACTGTGTGTCAGAGTGAGATGATATGCTCACACATGCATATTGAGACAGAGATGATATGGGTGGATAAGACCTATTGCAGGCACCCCTGACTGAGATTGGGTTCACGGAGTACGTTGTACCGTGTATGTCACGCGGAGTACGCTGTACCGTAGGGATTGTTGGAGTGGAGTGGCATTAGCCATGAGACAGCAAGTCTTGCCCTCACAATCCTGATATTATGCTATTCTGGCGGGTAGGACCGACCCACCTCCCATTTCAGGTGTGATACCTCGTACACTAGGTATCGTCTTGCCAGGGATCACGAGGTTATGGCCATAGTCCAATGTTGTTACTGATAGTCACCTACATGTCTCACATGATATAACTTGTGCTCTCGATAGACCAGGGTAGACCCGAGGGAGGGGTCAGGCCCCCAATTTTGTGATTTTCACTGTGATATGATTTTATAATATGATGATAGATCTTCAAAGGATTTTATAAGATATGACCTTAAAAGCAGGGTGATTTTATAACAGAATTTTATAACGACTCGTTTTATGAAATTAAGATTTATTTATGAGATAATTGACCCAGAAGGGGTTATTTTATTCCGCATTTTTATGAAATGATTTAAATGCAGTAGCATGATTTATTTTTCATGCTTTAATGATAAATTCATGAAATGATTGTATCTCATGATTTGTTTTATATCGCGTGAAATAATGCATTATTTTGATCTAATTCATGCTATGTATGATTTAATGATGTCACATAAAATGCCATTGATGCATAAGTAGTATGATTTATATATACACGAATAGTTTATAAACTAAGTCATTGATGACATACATGATTTTGTGCTTGAGATTTTAATGAAAAGAAATTGATTTTAAAGGCATGGCATTATGAGCATGTAGATAGTGGAGCTATCTACTTACTTACATAATTGCCTTACTGAGCGTGTGGTTTGCTCACCCCCCTTATTTTCTCATCTTTTCAGAGCACTCGCAATAGTTATTGAGCGGTTGATGACATGCATTCTTGGTATCTGTTGCTTCCCATCGAGAGACAGGTATACACATTTGTATAGTTTTGTATCTAAATATGTAATGCACAGTACTGTAAACGGATATGATGTCCAGGATGTAGAGTTATAAATACCAATAGTATGTATTTAGTTAAAGTCAAAGGATAGTAAACTCTGATATGTAAATGTGATTATGGAAATGGAATGTAAATAGGTGAGAGGTAACTAACACCGAATCATAGCCCAACTGTTTGTAGGATGGTCACGATGAGAGAAAGGTAAGAATTAAATAATAAATGAAAAAGCAAAAAATTTACTTCGATTTTTAGGTAATTTGGGTCGTGATAAGTTTAATGGTATCAGAGCTGAGTTAGCCTGATATGAGTCGGTGTTAGTGGTTAAGAAAGTTTACATCCCCATGTACTGTGTATTGTTTAGATACAATTGTGTATATCGAGATGGAAGTGCAGCTAAGAATTTGATTTTTGAATGAAAGAATATAGACTCATTAACTGATAGCCACTGTGGTAGAAGGGCGAGTACACGAGCTCGAGGCCGTAGAGGTAGGCCTAAGAGTCATACTGAGTCGCCACATGAGACTCAAGATGAGATTGAAGTGGAGGCTGATGTTGAGCATGCCCACCAAAGTCTGATAGAGAGACCGGACAATATTGAGACACGTTTTTCAAGGTTGGAACGGTGTGTGGAGAATATTTTGCGAGCTAATTGCTCGGAGTATGCATGAGATTTTTAAGGGCGAGTCGGAGCATTAGTGGAAGTCTGCTCAACCCATCTTAAGAGTTAGACATCCAGAATAGACGTGAAAAATAATTTTAGATGTATTCCGGTGACAGAATATCTCAAACACTGCTTAAAGAAAATTACAGATAAAATTATTTACTCTGACCTATAGGAACATGTTGATTGACGAGTATGAATCTCAGTTTATATACATGCCCAAATATGACCCGAAACTATGAACAGTGAGAGTTCTAATGTCTGAAAGTTCATGGAAGGGCTCAAATTGTCAATTTGAGTCTGATTTAGCCCCGTTAGATATCACTACCTATGCCGAGGTTGTGCGCAGAATACAGTTGTGTGAATAAGATCATGAGTTGCACGCCTCTGAGTTTGGGAAATGGTAGTAAGGGCCGAAATGTCGAAATAGAGACAGAAAGAGAATAGAGAATGACAAAGATGTCAGAACTAAAAAAAAAGTAATTTGGTAAAGGATTAGAGTTGATGAGTCACGGGGTAAGATGATTGGTAAGACCCCAGTGTATCTAATTTCATCACTTACGAGGGGTATTGTGATTGAAGGACCCCGACCTGCTACGTATCAGTGTAGCAGTGTAACAGTGTAAGCAGTGTAAGCAGTGTAACAATATGGATATGTGGTAGTTACCACAGAAATAAGATGTTGGATGAGGCCGAGAGTATGCCTTGGACCAGGACACTACTGATATTTCATCTGATGTGGTGGAAGATACCACACTGGTTGTAAATTATGAAATAATTATTTTAATTGATCATGGTGCCACGCATTTATTCATACGCCTTCAGTTGCTTATAAGCTAGTGAAAGATGTGAAGCCTGTACCCTTAGGTAAGATGATGATGGTTAGATGATTATCACTAACTGAATATGGGTATAGGGATTATAAGTTGAAAACGGGGGAAAAAGGATATGTCAGTCAATTTTATTCAATGGAATATGAATAATTTTGAAGTAATATTTGAGAATAGATTGATTCGGCTGCAAACGATGATGTTTAGATTGCTATCCTAAGTTAGTGATGTTTTCACCCCTGAAAAGCGTACTGTAAGTTTTAACAAGTAATGAAAGAGTTTGTTATAAGTGATATATGAAAGGAGATAAGCTTTGAGATGTGAAAAATCCAGAACACGAGATATATAGGAATAAGAGGCGTATGCAAGGTAAGGATATCTTTGATATGTAAAATAATTTGGATTAAGCAATATGTAGTGGATATGAATTGTGACCAAGGATAAGGGGAGGATATATATCCCTAACCAGTCTATGTGGTCAAGTCTGAGGGTTAATAAAGGTATTTCAAGATACTTCCCCGCCTGAAGATTTGACAGCGTCTAGAAGTGCACACATAACCTATAAATTGAAATCGATAGTCGTAGTATATTCATTTAAAATTTGGGTACCTTTACTGGTAGAATTCGATTAATCATGAAGGTTTAAAAATTAAAATTTTATAAAAGCCATTAATATAAGAAAAAAATAAGGAAATGATGCGGGTTAGTATCTTGAATGGAAGCGATTTCGAAATGACATTATACGTTTATACGTACATAGGTCAAAGATACGGGCGATTAAAATATTTAGTGGAACTCAACTACGATGAGGTATTTAAACCTTACCTAGACCGATTGGTTGTCATCTTTAGCGATGATATTTTGATGTATTCAAAGTTCAAAGAAGAGCATAAGTAACAACAAGAAACTGTCTTATAGACGAGTTGTTGAGAGTTTCTCAAAATGGGCTACTCAGTTGATACGTCTCACTTGGAAAAAGATTTCATACGAGTGGGATGATAAGTATGAAAATGGCTTCAATAAGTTTTGGTATATTGAAGTAATAAACTAACCACCGTAATTAATCTCACCATATCCAACAGCTCAAGAGGTTTTTCAGTGTGTATGGATACCTCAAATTAAGGATTGGGCTGCGCATTGATGTAAAATGGGAAGATATTCGTTTATGGATCTAGATAGTTCAAGGACCATGAGAGAAACTATCCCACCCATGATTTAGAGTTGCAGCCATAGCGTTTACACTAAAGGGATAGCGCCACCACTTAAATGGTATGAAACTTTGGGTATGCATTAATTATAAAAGCCCCGAGCATCTGTTTTCACAAAAAGAGTGGGATATGAGAACTACGAGGGTTAGAGCTTCTAAGGATTATGATTGTGAACATTTTATCACCCAGGAAAGGCTAATGTAATGGTTGATGCCTTGAATAGAAAGAGCCTCGGGATGGTATCACATATGATGGTCAGGGAGCGTGAGCTGCTAGAGCAGTTGTGAAACTCAGTAGTGATGTGAATCCCTTCTGATGATGACGGTGATTTTGTGATAGCTAGCCTGAGGTTAGAACCGGATTTGAGTAACCGAATTTGCTAGGCTTAGCGTGATGATCGGCATGATGTCGATAGTGTGGGTCAGATTCTGATGGGTATAGTGATAGAGTTCATAGAGAGTGATAATGACTTATAGAGGTTCATAGATAGTATAAGTGCTCCCCAGGACCACAGTTGATGAGATAATGTTATTGTCAGAAGCTCACTCTTCGAGATATACAGTGCATTCGAGAAGTAATAAATATATCGAAATCTCTGAAAAAGGTATTGGAGGTCAGATGTGAAAAGAAATATTGTACAGTTGTAGCAAAGTGTCTCGTATGTCAGCAGAGTAAGGTATAGTACTAGAAGTTTGCAGAGTTGTTGCAGCCTCTACCTATATTGACACGGAAATGGGAACAAGTTACCATGAATTTCGTGATGGGTTACACAGGACCCGGATAAATCATGAGACTATCTAAGTGATAATCGATAGATTAATTAAGTCTATACCCACCTTCTGGTTATGAAAATCCCCAGATACTCTGAGAGTGTAGGAGGATTTATATGTAAGGAAGATTGTGAAACATATGTAGCGTTCCAGTGAGCATGGTATCAGATAGGGATTCCCGCTTCGCTTTCCACTTTGGGGAATATTTTTCAGGAAGCTATGAGAACATGATTGAGTATTAACACAGCTTCCATCCTCAGATAGATAGTCAGTCAGAGAGGACTGTATCGGTTCTTGAGGATATGATGAGAACATGTGCCATTGATTTTATAAGCTCCTGGGATGATAGTTGTTACTAATCGAATTCGCCAATAATGACAGTTGTCATCGAGTATCGGGATAAGATTTTTATGAGGTATTGTATGGCCATAGGGAGTTGTTCCTAACTTGGATAAAAAGAAGTGGGTGACAGATAGAGAGTTGTTCTCGAATTGGTAAGACAAATCTTTGAGGATGTTCAGTTGATTATGAAAGATTAAGAACACCTCAGAGTAGACAGAAAGATTATGTTGATAAGAGACAGAAACCATTGGAATTCATCGAGGGTGAATTAGTATTGAGTTTCGTTAGATTGAATCCTTTGAGAGATTGGACAAAGTGGGAGATAAGGTCTATATGTTGGCATTACCACCTGAATTAGCAGGCATCCATAATGTGTCCTATCTTATGATGCTTCGGGAATACTATCCGGACCCAGCATACGTAATCGAATATGAGCTCCAACAGCTTAGCTCAATGAAAGTATAACGTATAAAATCGATTCGGGTATTAGACGGAAGGAGAAAGTGTTGAGGTTTAAGATGATCTCCCTAGTCAAAGTCCTTTCGTAGTATTACACTCCGAAAAAAGTTACATGAGAATTAAAGAGTATGATGCGATAGATGTACCCGGAGTTGTTTATGGATTAATTTGACTTGGTTCTAATTTAGAGGACCAAATTTTTTAAGTGGGCGAGATTGTAAGACCAGATTTTGTTCAAAATAAGAAATAAAAAAATGCAGAAGGATTGAAATGGAATTCTCGAACACGTGTAAGGGTAAAATTGTCAAAAGATCAAAATTCGGTAGTAATCGGGACAAGAAAATTTAATTAAAAATAAGGGATTGAGAAATCTTGATCAATAACGAAGAAAAAATTAAATTTCTGGTTAAATTGATCAAGATATGAATTTATTGAAATAAAACAAAATTTTAAAATCGAGAAATAATCTAAAAAATAATCAAAAATTATACCGAAAAGATGAAATAATACCGAGAAATTCATTTATTGATTAAATGAATTAAATTTGAATTTTTGGGATATTTTTAGGATTTTATTATTATTTTAATGAAAATAATAATAATAAAAACAAATTATAAATTAATTAATTAATTAATTAAAAAAAGAAAAGAAAGAGAAAAAGGGGAAAAAGAAAAGAGGAAAAATTGAAGAAAAATCCCAGTGATGTAATCGAGCTACGGGTAAGTCGGTAAGCGGTCGAATTGACCAATTTAAATTTTGAAATATTTAATTTGATTAATATTCGACTGAAAGTTTACCCGAAAAATATTTAATTGTGTAACTCGACAATTGACGTCAAACGAGGACTCGAGTCAGTCTCGATTTACGTATTATCATGGAATCTCGAGTAAGTAACCCTTATTTACGACAATTTACATTGTTATGCGTGTTAGATAAATTACGGATTTAATTTTCGCATTAAATGAATTAAAGTCTGGAAATTTGGATAAATTGTAGTAAATACTAAATTAAGTTGTTCGAGAGTTTAGAACAAGGCTCAATATATATTGATGGGTCTAATGAGCCCAATAGGCCTCGATAATGTGAATAGTCAGTGGAAAACGGGCTTAAGGCCGATTAAGGCCCATTATGGTGCAATCGGGCCCAATATGGGTAAACGGGTCCAATGATTTAAATTAAGCCCAAAAATATGAAATACAATTAATTGTATTGTATTTGACCTGATGTAAGACCCGATATTTTCGAGTGCATTTAAAAATGCAAAAGGACTTAAATGACATTCTCGAATACGTGCAAGGGCAAAATGGTCAAAAGACCAAAATTCGGTATTAATCGGGACAAGAAAATTTAATTAAAAATATGAGAATGAGAAATCTTGATCAATGATGAAGAAATAATTAAATTTCGGGTTAAATTGATCAAGATATGAATTTATTGGAATAAACCGGGATTTTCGTATCGAAAAATAATCCCGAAAATAATCGAAAAATATACCGAAAAGGTAAAATCGGACTGAGAAAATTATTTACAGATTAGATGAATAAAATATATTTTTTAAAAAGATATTTGTGTATTTTAATATTATTTTATTGATTAAAATAATATTAAAAATAAATTATAAATAAATAAAATGAAAAAAAAAAAAAAAAAAAAAAAAAAAAAAAAAAAAACAGAATCGAAAAGTCTGAAGAAACGCGAAACAGAGAAGCGAAATGAAGCAGAAAACAAGCCGAGACCGAGGAGGCTCACCGGCGAGCTACCGGCGGCCAGGGACCCCAGGCGAAGGCCGACGAAGGAGGCTCGAAACCCGTGCTACCCACCGGCGGCAGCGACGCGCGGCGAAGTGGTCGGAAATCGCCGGAAAACGGAGGGGATGCCGCGGGGAAGAAACGTCGATCGGCAGCCATCGACGCCGATTCGAGACAAACCGAGGCCAGATTTGAGAAGCCCAGGCCGTGGCGCGTCGATTGGTGGCGGAATCACGCCGGGAACCGGCCGGACGGCGCCGGCACGACCAATTGTTCCCTGAACCGGCCGAACCGGACTGAACCGGCCAAGTTGAACCGAACCGGACCCGAGCTGAACCGGCGGTCCGAACCGGGTTGAACCGGACCGGACCGGTTCAGCCAAAAAGAGAGGGAAAAAAAGGAAGAAAAAGGGAAAAAGAAAAAGAGAAAAAATTGGGGAAAATTCCAGTGATGCAATCGAGCTTCGGGTAAGTCGGTAAGCGGTCAAATTGACCGATTTAATTTTCTGAATATTTAATTTAATTAATTCCGACTGGAAATTTACCCGGAAAAATATATTTAATTGTGTAGCTCGACAATTGGCATCCACTGAGAGCTCGAGACAGCCTCGATTTGTATACGATCAGGGAATAACGGGTATGTAACCCTTATTTACGACAATTTTGCATCGTTATGCGTGATTGATATTTAACGCATAAATTATGGATTTAATTTTCGCATAAATGAATTAAATTCTGAAAATTGGATAAATTGTCGTAAATAATTCATAAGCTGTCTGAGAATTTAGAACGAGGCTAAATAAATTACTGATGGGCCCAATGAGCCCCATTGGCCTCGATAAAGTGTGGTAAAACGGGCTTAAGGCCGATTAAGGCCCATTAAGGTGCAATCGGGCCCAATATGGGAAAACAGGCCCAATGATTTAAATTAAGCCCAGAAAATTGTGAATACAATTAATTGTATTGTAATTGACCTGATGAATATGTATCCGCAGTGCCGGAGATTTGAATTGGATTCAGAGCAAATCGGACTGCGTGACGAGTCATCAGAGGAAAGGTCAGACTGTACAGATAAATGAGGTAAGGGAATTGTGTGAGTAGCTAGAGGTAGCTACGCGTATTTTAATAGTGTTCTGTACACTGAATATGTATGTATGCCTTGATGATGTATAAAGATCCTAAAAGTGGTTTAAATAATTTTGAGGATCGAAATAGGTGAAAAGACTATTTTACCCCTATTGAGGGAAGTTCACCTAAGGATGGTGAAAGCATGACATGCATGAAATGCATGATTTAAGGAATTTTCCGAATTAAAGATTTGATTGGTTTTAATCAAAGTAAATCGATAGATTGGCCAATAATTGCATAAGTTTTCCAAATTAACACTACGTAGGTGTTATTAATATTTAAATGAAATTTCTTTGGAAAAGAGGCCAACTATCAAGTTTATATGGAAACAGATAGTGCCGACACGTAGTTCGCACTATATCTGCGTTTGTGAATGTGCATAAATGTGCTTGAGCAATTGCTCGCACCGACTTGTGACATCATATGCATGAAATGTGCTAGAGCATGGTGCTCGCACTGATTTTTAATATTGTGAAATGAGAGCTGCTGGAGCCTAGCTCGCACTCTGTTTTGACATGTTTTGACATGTTTTGATTTGTTTTGACGTGGTATGCATAAAATAGTGCTGGAGCGATTACTCGCACTACTTTTAATGATTTGACATGCATGAGAGATGCTGGAGCTTAGCTCGCATCCTGTTTTGATTTAATTATGCATAAAAGCCGTGCTGGAGTGAAACTCGCACGAGATTTGATTTAGTTATGCATAAAGCCGTGCTGGAGTATAACTCGCACGAGATTTGATTTACTTGAGCATTCATTTGTGCTGGAGCATTGCTCGCACAAAGTTTTACATGGTTTTCATAATTCATTTGAATGTCGTACTGGAGTTTTTCTCGTACGAGGTTTTCACTGAATTTATATACATATCCGTACTAGAGCGTTGCTCGTACGTGGAATTTACATGAAATTATAATCAGTTTAAGTCGTACTGGAGCGCTGCTCGTACGCAGATTTCACTGATTTTTATGAAACCGTGCTAGAGCTTCTCTCGCACGAGATTTTCAGATATCATGAATATGCATGGAGCCGTGCTTGAGCTTCGCTCGCACAGGGATTTATATTACATGCATATAGCCGTGTTGGAGCCTCCTGTAGACTGTGTGTCACAGTGAGATGATATGCTCACACGTGCATTCTGAGACAGAGATGATATGGGTGGATAAGACCTATTACAGGCACCCCTGATTGAGCTTGGGTCCATGGAGTACGTTGTACCGTGTATGTCACGCGGAGTACGCTGTACCGTGGGGATTGTTGGAGTGGAGTGGCATGAGCCACGAGGCAGCAAGCCTTGCCCTCGCAATCCTGGTGTTATGCTATTCTGGCGGGTAGGACGACCCACCTCCCGTTTCAGGTGTGATACCCCGCACACTAGGTACCGTGTTGCCAGGGATCACTAGGATATGGCCATAGTCCTCGATGTTACTGTTAATTACCTTATTGTCTCACATGATATAACTTGTGGTCTGTTAGACCAGGGTAGACCCGAAGGAGGGGTCAGGCCCCCGATTTGATGATTTTATGATTTCATATGATTTTATGATATGTGACACTGAAAGAAGGGTGGTTTTATAACTCAAGTTTTATAATGAAATATAACAAATTGTTTTATGAGTTTTGAGATGATTGACCCAGAGGGGTTATTTTATACTGCGTTTTAAATGAATTGATTTAAATGCAGTGGCATGATGTGTTTTCCATGCTTTCATTTGAAAACCTTGAATTGTCTTACATGACATGAAAGAATGCATGATCTTGATTAAATTCATGCTTAATATGATTTAATGATGTCACATAAAATGCTTTGAATGCATGAGTTACATGATTTATATATGCACAAATAGTTTTGGATAAACTATGGCATTGAATATGCATAACTTTGTGCGTGTAAATTTTAAATGAAAAGAAATGGATTTAAGGGCATGGCATTATGAGCATGTAGATAGTGGAGCTATCTACTTACTTGCATAATTGCCTTACTGAGCGTGTGGTTTGCTCACCCCCCTTATTTTCCCATCTTTTCAGAGCACTTGTAATAATTATTGAGCGGCTGAGGACTTGCATGCTTAATATCCGCTGCTTGCTGCTACCCATCGAGAGACAGGTATACACATTTGTATGGTTTTGTATCTAAATATGTAATGTACAGTACTGTAAATGGATATGATGTCGGGGATGTAGAGTCATGCAAATACCATTGGGTATGTGTTTATTTAAAGTCAAAAGGATAGTAGACTCTGATATATGATTTTGGGAATGAAATGTTAAATGGTGTGAGGTGACTAACACCGAATCATAGCCCAACTGTGTTGTAGGATGGTCACGACGAGAGAAAGGTAAGAATTAAATAATAAATGAAAAAGCGAAAAATTTACTCTGATTTTTAGGAAATTCGGGTCGTGACACCTGATATATATTTATACGCAGTTTCAGAGATTGGATTGTGAGCAAATCGGACTGCGTGATGAGATATCAGTGGAAAAGGTCAGACTGTATAGAAAAAAGAGGTAAGGGAATTGTGTGAGTAGCTAGAGGTAGCTACGCATATTTTAAATAGATTTTGTATACACTGAAAATGTATGTATACATTGATATTGTATAAAGGTCCTAGAAATAAATTAAAGATTTTAAAGACTCGAAATAGGTAAAGACTATTTTACCCCTATTGAGGGAAGTTCACCTAAGGATGATGAAAGCATGACATGCATAAAATGCATGATTTAAGGATTTTCTGATTTAAGGAATTTTATTGGTTTTTAAGCAAAGCAAAATGGTATATTGGCCAGTAATTGCATAAATTTCACAATATAACACTACGTAAGTGTTATTACGATTTAAATGAAATTTCTTTGGAAAATAGGCCAACTATCAAGTATGGAAACAGATAGTGCTGGCACATAGCTCGCACTATATCTGCATTTGTAGTATGCATAAAACGTGCTTGAGTGGTTACTCGTACGAACTTGTGTGACATCATATGCATGAAATGTGCTAGAGCGGTTGCTCGCACTGATTTTTATAATTGTGAAATGCATGAGAAGTGCTGGACCCTAACTCGCACTCTGTTTTGACAGGTTTTGACATCTTTTGACCTGATATGCATAAAAAGGTGCTGGAGCGATTGCTCGCACTGGTTTTTATGATTGACATGCATGAGAGGTACTGGAGCCTAGCTCGCATCTTGTTTTGATATGAAATTTCGTAAAGCTGTGCTGGAGTGTAACTCGTACGAGATTTAATGTATTTATGCATAAAGCCATACTGGAGTGTTGCTCGTACGAAGTTTTGATTTACTTGAGCATTCATTCGTGCTGGAGCATTTCCTGCATGTGATTTTATATGGGTTTATAACTTATTTTAAAGTCGTATTGGAGTGTTACTCGTACGCAGATTTTACTGATTTTTATGAAACAGTGCTAGAGCTTCGCTCGCACGAGGTTTTCAGATATCATGAATATGTAAGGAGTCGTGCTAGAGCTTCACTCACACAGGGATTTATATAACATGCATATAGTCGTGTTGGAGCCTCCTGTAGACTGTGCGTCACAGTGAGATGATATGCTCACACGTGCATACTGAGACAGAGATGATATGGGTGGATAAGACCTAATGTAGGCACCCCTAACTGAGCTTGGGTTCACGGAGTACATTGTACCGTGTATGTCACGTGGAGTACGCTATACCGTGGGGATTATTGGAGTGGAGTGGCATTAGCCATGAGACAGCAAGTCTTACCCTCGCAATCCAGATGTTATGCTGTTCTGGAGGGTAAGACCAACCCACCTCCCATTTCAGGTGTGATACCTCGGACACTAGGTACTGTGTTGCCAGGGATCACGAGGTTATGGCCATAGTCCTATGTTGTTACTGATAGTCACTTACTTGTCTCACATGATATAACTTGTGGTCTCAATAGACCAGGGTATACCCGAGGGAGGGGTCAGGCCCCCGATTTTGTGATTTTCATTGTGATATGCTTTTATAATATGATGATAGATTTTTAAAGGATTTTATAAGATGTGACCCTAAAAGTAGGGTGATTTTATAACAGAATTTTATAACAAATCATTTTATGAAATTAAGATTTATTTATAAGATAATTGACCTGGAAGGGGTTATTTTATTCTGTATTTTGATGAAATGATTTAAATGTAGTAGGATGATTTGTTTTCCATGCTCTAATGATAAATTCATGAAATGATTGTATCTCATGATTTGTTTTATATCGCGTGAAATAATGCATTATTTTGATCTAATTCATTCTAAGTATGATTTAATGATGTCACATAAAATGCCATTGATGCATAAGTAGTATGATTTATATATGCACGAACAGTTTATAAACTAAGTCATTGATGACATACATGATTTTGTGCTTGAGATTTTAATGAAAAGAAATGGATTTTAAGGGCATGGCATTATGAGCATGTAGATAGTGGAGCTATCAACTTACTTGCAGAATTGCCGTACTGAGCGTGTGCTTTGCTCACCCCCTTATTTTCCCATCTTTTCATAGCACTTGCAATAGTTATTGAGCGACTGATGACTTGCATTCTTGGTATCCGCTGCTTCCCATCGAGAGGCAGGTATACACATTTGTATAGTTTTGTATCTAAATATGTAATGCACAGTACTGTAAATGGATATGATGTCGAGGATGTAGAGTTATAAATACTCATGAGCATGTATTTAGTTAAAGTCAAAGAATAGTAAACTCTTATATGTAAATGTGATTATGGAAATGGAATGGTAAATAGGTGAGAGGTAACTAACATTGAATCATAGCCCAACTGTTTGTAGGATGGTCACGATGAGAGAAAGGTAAGAATTAAATAATAAATGAAAAAGCAAAAAATTTACTCTGATTTTTAGGTAATTTAGGCCGTTTCAAGTTTAACGGTATCAAAGCTGAGTTGGCCTGATATGAGTCGGTGTTAGTGGTTAAGAAAGTTTACATCCCCGTGTACTATGCATTGTTTAGATACAATTGTGTATATCGAGATGGAAGTGTAGCTAAGAATTTAATTTTTGAATACAAGAATATAGACTCATTAACTGATAGCCGCTATGGTAGAATGGTGAGTACACGAGCTCGAGGCCATAGAGGTAGGCTTGAGAGTCATACTGAGTTGCCACATGAGAATCAATATAAGATTGAAGTGGAGGCTGATGTTGAGCATGCCCAACAGAATCCGACAGACAGACCGGATAGTATTAAGACACGCTTCGCGAGGTTGGAGCAGAGTGTGGAAAATATTTTGGGAGCTAATTGCTCAGAGTATGCATGAGATTTTAGGGCGAGTCGGAGCATTGTTGGAAGTCCGCTCGACCCATCTTAAGAGTTAGACATCCAGCATAGACGTGTTGATTATTTACAGATAAAATTATTTACTCTGACCTAGAGGAACATGTTGATTGACGACTATGAATCTCAGTTTATATACATGCCCAGACATGACTCGACACTATGAACAGTGAGAGTCGTAATGTCTGAAAGTTCATGGAAGGGTTCAGATTGTCAATTTGAGTCTGATTTAGCCCCGTTAGATATCACTACCTATGCCGAGGCAGTGCGCAGAATACAGTTGTGTGATTAAGATCATGAGTTGCACGCCTCTGAGTTTGGAAAAAGGTAGTAAGGGTCGAAATAGAGAATGACAGAGATATCATAATAGGAAAAAGGTAGTTTGATAAAAGATTAGAGTTGATGAGTCACGGGGTAAGATGATTGGTAAGACCCCAGTGTATCCAATTTCAGTACTTACGACGGGTATTATGATTGTAGGACCCCAACCTACTATGTATTAGTGTAGCAGTGTAACAGTGTAAGCAGTGTAACAGTATGGATATGTGGTAGTTACCACGGAAATAAGATGTTGGATGAGGGTGAGTGTATGCCTTAGACCAGGACACTACTGATGTTTCATCTGATGTGGTGGAAGATACCACACTGGTTGTAAATAATGAAATAATTATTTTATTTGATCCTGGTGCCACGCATTTATTCATACGCCTTCAGTTGCTTATAAGCTAGTGAAAGATGTGAAGCCTATACCCTTAGGCAAGATGATGATGGTTAGATGATTATCACTAACTGAATATGGGTATAGGGATTATAAGTTGAAAACGGGGGAAAAAGGATATGTATGCCGATTTTATTCAACGGAATATGAATAATTTTGCAGTAATATTTCAGAATAGATTGATTCGGCTGCAAACTATGATGTTTAGATTGCTATCCTAAGATAGTGATGTTTTCACCCCTGAAAAGCGTACTGTAAGTTTTAACATGTAATGAAAGAGTTTGTTATAAGTGATATATGAAAGGAGATAAGCTTTGAGATGCGAAAAATCCTGAATACGAGATATATTGGAATAAAAGGTGTATACAAGGTAAGGATATCTTTGATATGTAAAGTAATTTGGATTAAGCGATATGTAGTGAATATGAATTGTGACCAAGGATAAGGGGAGGAGATATATATCCCTAACCAGTCTATGTGGTCAAGTCTGAGGGTTAATAAAGGTATTTCAAAATACTTCCCTGCCTGAAGATTTGACAGTGTCTAGAAGCGCACACATAACCTATAAATTGAAATCGACAGTCGTAGTATATTCATTTAAAATTTGGGTACCTTTACTGGTAGAATTCGATTAATCATGAATGTTTAAAAATTTAAATTTTATTAAAGTCGTTAATATAAGAAAAAAATAAGGAAATGACGCGGGTTAGTATCTTGAACGGAAGCAATTTTGAAATGACATTATACGTTTATGCGTACATAAGTCAAGGATACGGGTGATTAAAATATTTAGTGGAACTGAACTACGATGAGGTATTGAGACCTTTCCTGGACCGATTGGTTGTCATCTTTAGCGATGATATTTTGATGTATTCGAAGTTCAGGGAAGAGCATGAGTAGCAACAAGAAACTGTCTTACAGACAAGTTGTTGAGAGTTTCTCGAAATAGGTTGCTCAGTTGATACGTCTCACTTGGAAAAAGATTGCATACGAGTGGGATGATAAGTATGAAAATGGCTTCAATAAGTTTTGGTATATTGAAGTAATAAACTAACCACCATAACTAATCTCAGCATAACCAACAGCTCAAGAGGTTTTTCAGTGTGTATGGATACCTCAAATTAAGGATTGGGCTGCGCATTGATGTAAAATGGGAAGATATTCGTTTATGGATCCAGATAGTTCAAGGACCATGAGAGAAACTATCCGACCCATGATTTAGAGTTGCAGCCGTAGCGTTTACACTAATGGTATAACGCCACCACTTAAATGGTAAGAAACTTCGGGTATGCACTAATCGTAAAAGCCCCGAGCATCTGTTTTCACAAAAAGAGTGGGATATGACAACTACGAGGGTTAGAGCTTCTAAGGATTATGATTGTGAACATTTTACCACCCAAGAAAGGCTAATGTAATGGTTGATACCTTGAACAAAAAGAGCCTCGGGATGGTATCATATATGATGGTCAGGGAGCGTGAGCTGCTAGAGCAGTTGTGAACCTCAGTAGTGATGTGAATCCCTTCTGATGATGACGGTGATTTTGTGATAGCTAGCCTGAGGTTAGAACCGAATTTGAGTGACCGAATTTGAGTGATCAGATTTGCCAAGCTTAGCGTGATGATCGGCATGATGTCGATAGCGTGGGTTAGATTCAGATGGGTATAGTGATAGAGTTCACAGAGAGTGATAATGACTTACAGAGGTTCAGAGTTAGTATAAGTGCTCCCCAGGACCACAGTTGATGAGATAGTGTTATTGTCAGAAGCTCACTCTTTGAGATATACAGTTGCATTCGAGAAGTAATAAATATATCGAAATCTCTGAAAATGGTATTGGTGGTCAGATGTGAAAAGAAATATTGTAGAGTTGTAGCAAAGTGTCTCATATGTCAGCAGAGTAAGGTAGAGTACTAGAAGTTTGCAGAGTTATTGCAGTCTCTACCTATATTGACACAAAAATAGGAACAAGTTATCATGAATTTTGTGATGGGTTACAGAGGACCCGGATAAATCACGAGACTATCTGAGTCATAATCGATAGATTAATTAAGTCTACCCACCTTCTGGCTTTGAAAATCCCCAAATACTCTGAGAGTGTAGGCAGATTTATATGTAAGGAAGATTGTGGAACATATGTAGCGTTCCAGTGAGCATGGTATCAGATAGGGATTCCCACTTCACTTCCCATTTTGGGGAATATTTTTCAGGAAGCTATGGGAACCCGATTGAGTGTTAACATAGCTTCCATCCTCAGACAGATGGTCAGTCAAAGAGGACTGTATCGGTTCTAGAGGATATGATAGAGCATGTGTCGTTGATTTTATAAGCTCCTGGGATGATCAGTTGTTACTAATCGAATTCGCCAATAATGACAGTTGTCATCGAGTATCGGGATGAGATTTTTATGAGGCATTGTATGGCCGTAGGGAGTTGTTCCCGACTTGGATAAGAAGAAGTGGGTGACAGATAAAGAATTGTTCTCAAATTGGTAAGACAAATCTCTGAGGATGTTCAGTTGATTGTGAAAGATTAAGAACACCTTAGAGCAGACAGAAAGACTATGTTGATAAGAGACAGAAACCATTGGAATTCACCGAAGGTGAATTAGTATTGAGTTTCGTTAGATTGAATCCTTTGAGAGATTGGACATAGTGGGAGATAAGGTCTATAGGTTGGCGTTACCACCTGAATTAGCAGGCATCCACAATGTGTCCGATCTTATGATGCTTCGGGAATACTATCCGGACCCAGCATACGTAATCGAATATGAGCTCCAATAGCTTAGCTCAATGAAAGTATAACGTATAAAATCGATCTAGGTATTAGACGGAAGGAGAAAGTGTTGAGGTTTAAGATGATCTCCCTAGTCAAAGTCCTTTGGTAGTATTACACTCCTTAAAAAGTTACATGAGAATTAAAGAGTATGATGCGATAGACGTACCCGGAGTTGTTTATGGATTAATTTGACTTGGTTCTAATTTGGAGGACCAAATTTCTTAAGTGGGGGAGATTGTAAGACCCGATTTTATTCAAAATACGAAATAAAAAAATTGCAGAAGGATTGAAATGGAATTCCCAAGCACGTGCAATGGTAAAATGGTCAAAAGATCGAAATTCGGTAGTAATCGAGACAAGAAAATTTAATTAAAAATAAGGGATTGAGAAATCTTGATCAATAACGAAGAAATAATTAAATTTCAGGTTAAATTGATCAAGATCTGAATTTATTAGAATAAACCGAAATTTTCACCTCGGGAAATAATCCCGAAAATAATTGAAAATTATACCAAAAAGATGAAATAATACCGAGAAATTCATTTATTGATTAAATGAATTAAATCTGAATTTTTGGGTTATTTTTAGGATTTTATTATTATTTTAATGAATAAAATAATAATAAAAACATATTTTTATAAATAAATAAATTAATTAATTAAAAAAAAGAAAAGAAAGAGAAAAAGGGGAAAAAGAAAAGAGGAAAAATTGTAAAAAAATTTCAGTGATGTAATCGAGCTACGGGTAAGTCGGTAAGCAGTCGAATTGACCAATTTAAATTTTGAAATATTTAATTTGATTAATATTCGACTGAAAGTTTACCCGAAAAAATATTTAATTATGTAGCTCGACAATTGACGTCAAACGAGGACTCGAGTCAGCCTCGATTTACGTATTATCATGAAATCTCAAGTAAGTAACCCTTTTTACAACAATTTACATTGTTATGCGTGTTAGATAAATTACGGATTTAATTTTCGCATTAAATGAAATAAATTTTGGAAATTTGGATAAATTGCCGTAAATACTAAAATAAGTTGTTCAAGAGTTTAGAACGAGGCTCAATATATATTGATGGGCCCAATGAGCCCAATAGGCCTCGATAATGTGAATAGTAAGTGGAAAATGGGCTTAAGGCCGATTAAGGCCCATTATGGTGCAATCGGGCCCAATATGGGTAAACAAACCCAATGATTTAAAATAAGCCCAGAAAATATGAAATACAATTAATTGTATTGTATTTGACCTGATGTATATTTATACGCAGTTTCGGAGATTGGGTTGTGAGCAAATCGGATTGCGTGACGAGACATCAGTGGAAAAGGTCAGACTGTACAGAAAAAAGAGGTAAGGGAATTGTGTGAGTAGCTAGAGGTAGCTACGCGTGTTTTAAATAGATTTTGTATACACTGAGTATGTATGTATATATTGATATTGTATAAAGGTCCTAAAAATAAATTAAATATTTTAAGGACTCGAAATAGGTAAAGACTTTTTTACCCCTATTGAGGGAAGTTCACCTAAGGAATGTGAAAGCATGACATGCATAAAATGCATGATTTAAGGATTTTATGATTTAAGGAATTTTATTGGTTTTTAAGCAAAGCAAATCGGTAGATTGGCCAGTAATTGCATAAATTTCACAATATAACACTACGTAAGTGTTATTACGATTTAAATGAAATTTCTTTGGAAAATGGGCCAACTATCAAGTTTATATGGAAACAGATAGTGCTGACACATAGCTCGCACTATATCTGCGTTTGTGAGTGTACATAAAACGTGCTTGAGCGGTTGCTCACACTGACTTGTGTGACATCATATGCATGAAATGTGCTAGAACAGTTACTTGCACTGATTTTTATTATTGTGAAATGCATGAGAAGTGCTGGAGCCTAGCTCGCACTCTATTTTGACATATTTTGACATATGTTGACATGTTTTGACATCTTTTGACTTGATATGCATAAAAAGGTGCTGGAGCGATTGCTCGCACTGGTTTTTATGATTGACATGCATGAGAGGTGTTGGAGCCTAGCTCGCATCCTGTTTTGATATGAAATTTCATAAAGCTGTGCTGGAGTGTAACTCGCATGAGATTTAATGTATAAAGCCGTACTGGAGCATTGCTCGTACGAAGATTTGATTTACTTGAGCATTCATTCGTGCTAGAGCATTTCTCGCACGTGATTTTATATGGATTTATAACTTATTTTAAAGTTATACTGGAGTGTTACTCGTAAGCAGATTTTACTGATTTTTATAAAACCGTGCTAGAGCTTCGCTCGCACGAGGTTCTCAGATATCTTGAATATGGATGGAGCCGTGCTAGAGCTTCGCTCGCACAGGGATTTATATGACATGCATATAGCCGTGTTAGAGCCTCCTGTAGACTGTGTGTCATAGTGAGATGATATGCTCACACTTGCATACTGAGACAGAGATGATATGGGTGGATAAGACCTATTACAGGCACCCCTGACTGAGCTTGGGTTCACGGAGTACGTTATACCATGTATGTCACGTGGAGTACGTTGTACTGGGGGGATTGTTGGAGTGGAGTGGCATTAGCCACGAGACAGCAAGACTTGCCCTCGCAATCCTGATGTTATGCTGTCCTCGTGGGTAGGACCAACCACCTCTCGTTTCAGGTGTGCTACCCCGCACACTAGTTACCATGTTGCCAGGGATCATGAGGTTATGGCCATTGTCCTATGTTGTTACTGATAGTCACCTACATGTCTCACATGATATAACTTGTGGTCTCGATGGACCAGGGTAGACCCAAGGGAGGGGTCAGGCCCCTGATTTTGTGATTTTCACTGTGATATGATTTTATAATATGATGATAGATTTTCATAGGATTTTATAAGATGTGACCCTAAAAGTAAGGTGATTTTATAACAGAATTTTATAACGAATCGTTTTATGAAATTGAGATTTATTTATGAGATAATTGCCCCGACAGGGGTTATTTTATTCTGCATTTTTAGGAAATGATTTAAATGCAGTAGCATAATTTGTTTTCCATGCTTTAATGATAAATTCATGAAATGATTGTATCTCATTATTTGTTTTATATCCAGTGAAATAATGCATTATTTTGTTCTAATTCATGCTAAGTATGATTTAATGATGTCACATAAAATGCCATTGATGCATAAGTAGTATGATTTATAGATGCACAAGCAGTTTATAAACTAAGTCATTGATGACATACATGATTTTGTGCTTGTGATTTTAATGAAAATAAATGGATTTTAAGGGCATGGCATTATGAGCATGTAGATAGTGGAGCTATCTACTTACTTGTATAATTGCCTTACTGAGCATGTGGCTTGCTCACCCCCTTATTTTCCCATCTTTTCATAGCACTCGCAATAGTTATTGAGCAACTAATGACTTGCATTCTTGGTATCCGTTGCTTCCCATTGAGAGACAGGTATACACATTTGTATAGTTTTGTATCTAAATATGTAATGCACAGTACTGTAAACGGATATGATGTCGGGGATGTAGAGTTATAAATACCAATGAGTATATATTTAGTTAAAGTCAAAGGATAGTAAACTCTGATATGTAGATGTGATTATGGAAATGGAATGGTAAATAGGTGAGAGGTAACTAACACCGAATCATAGCCCAACTGTTTATAGGATGGTCACGATTAGAGAAAGGTAAGAATTAAATAATAAATAAAAAATAAAAAATTTACTCTGATTTTTAGGTAATTTGGGTCGTGACAAAGAGACCTCAGACTGCAGAGACTGCTATTGTTACACCACCTCCAGTCCAGGATAGAGCCTTTCCTATCGCTCCACAGTAGAGCAATAGTGATTTAGGATATGACTGCCAGTTGAACAGATTATAAGAGTTCCAAGGGTTGAAACCTCTAGTATTCAGAGGGGTGAAAGACTCAGTTATTAAGGAGGATTGGGTGTATGAGATGGAGAAACTGTATCGATTCTTCAGATGCACATCAGCTGAGAAGGTAACATTTGTCATGTTCATGCTGAAAGGCGAGGCAGAGCACTGGTGGAGATCCACCGAAGCTATTTTGAGGGCTAGACACTCTGAGACCACCTAAGAGATATTCTCGGAGGCCTTTAGGAGGTAGTACATCCCAACCACGGCACAGAGGAAATTACAAATGGAATTTATGAATTTGGTTTAGGGGAACTGTACTATAAATGAATATAAGTCGAGATTCATGTTTTTGGGGAGATATGACCTAGATACGACGGGTAATGAGACTCAAAAGATCCAAAAGTTCGTTGATAAATTGGGATTGACCATCTGGACTAATCTAGCCCCATTTAACATTCAGACTTATGAGGAGGCGGTACACAAGGCTCAGTTATGCGAGCAAGACTTTGAGAAGAATGCCTCCGAGCTGGGGAAGATTAGTGTCAAAAGAGACAGAGACCGAAAGAGATCCAGGATGGATAGAGTGGCCAGGAGAGGGGGTCAGAGATATTTTGGGAAGAGAAGTAAGATTGAGGAGGTACAGGAGAGAGCTGCTAGACCTCCCGCATATCCAGCTTTGACTGCACCGAGGGGTATGGTTATTGGAGGACCATGACCTACTACTGAGAGGTGAAGGAGATGTGATAGGTTTCATGGGACTAGGCCTTATCCGATGACCCCTGTAGTGTGTTATTGATGCGAGAAACCAGGATATATAGCTAAGTATTAACCTGAGAGGATGGAGACTGCCCCACAGAAGGGCAAGGAACCGGAGAGAGCTCTAATTGAGATAGTTGTCCCGAGAAGGAGAGCCACAGCTGAGGAAAAGGGAAACAGGTAGCGGGTGTGAGCAGAGAAAGAGTACATGCACTGACCTGGACACCGCAGACACATCGACAAATGTGATTAAAGGTACCGTTCGAATCTTTGATTTATAAGCATTAGTATTATTTAATCCTGGTGCCACGCATTCCTTCATATCGTCTTCCTTTGTACATAAATTGTTGAAGCATGTGAAACCTACATTATTGGATAAAATGTTGATGATTTCCACTTCCATGAATGATAGTCAATTGACTGAGTATGTAAGTAAAGATTATAAATTGAAGATAGAGGGAAAGGAAATGATAGCCAATTTAATTTTACTGAATATGAATGATTTTGATGTAATATTGGGAATGGATTGGTTGGCTGCCAATCATGTTGTTATGGATTGTCATGCTAAGACCTTGATGTTTCCAGAGATAGAAAATCATATTGTAAGATTTGTGAAATGAATTGAAAGAACATAATTATGATAAATGAAAAGAGTATGATTTTATTTAATCTACTTGAGAGATAACTTTATATGCTTGCGTTGAATATTGATGTGATGACTTGTGACACTAACAGTAGAAAGAATGATGTGAAGGGTTCATTTCCTACATGGTCGATATAGATAAGGCACACCCGAAATTGAAAGACATTCTAGTGATTGCAAAATTTCCTGATGTCTTTCTCGATGAATTACCAAGGCTACCACCTGAAAGGGGAATGGAATTTTGCATAGAGTTAGTGCCTAGTACCGAACAGATATC
The DNA here is from genome assembly GCA_033439115.1 of Firmiana major. Classification (NCBI taxonomy): domain Eukaryota; kingdom Viridiplantae; phylum Streptophyta; class Magnoliopsida; order Malvales; family Malvaceae; genus Firmiana; species Firmiana major. The sequence continues at coordinate 38,859,261 of CM065902.1, forward strand.
TAAACCACCATATAGAATGGCTCCGACAGAGTTGGAAGAGCTAAAGAAACAACTACAAGAGTTGCTAGAGAAGAGTTTATTAGGTCGAGTGTCTCACCTTGGGGAGCGCTAGTCTTGTTTGTAAGGAAGAAAGATGGAAGCCTCCGACTGTGTACAGATTACCGGTTGTTGAATAAGGCCACCATTACAAACAAGTACCCCCTTCCACGCATAGATGACTTGTTGGATTAGCTCCAAGGAGCCCAAGTATTTTTAAAGATAGATTTGCAGTCAGGGTACCATCAGTTGAGGATCAGGAGTAGAGATGTACCCAAGATAGCATTTTGTACCCGTTATGGCCGCTATGAGTTTTTAGTGATGTCATTTGGATTGACGAATGCTCCCGCAGCATTTATGGCATTGATGAATGATGTATTCAAGCCATACATAGACAAGTTTGTGATTGTGTTTATTGATGACATTTTGGTTTACTCCAAGTCCAGGGAGGATCATAAGGAGCACTTGAGGATAGTTCTATAGACCCTATGAGAGAAGGATCTATATGCCAAACTCAGTAAGTGTAACTTTTGGTTAGAGAATATCTCGTTTCTGGGCCATGTTGTATCGAGAGATGGGATATTAGTGGATCCATCTAAGATAGAGGTAGTTGTACAGTGGGAACAGCCCATGACAGTTACTGAGATCAGAAGTTTTCTGGGATTGGCAAGGTATTATCGAAGATTTGTTGAGGGTTTCTCCAAACTAGCTGCTTTGTTGACACGCCTCACACGTAAGGATGTTAAGTTTGTATAGGATGAGGCATGTGAGAGGAGTTTTGAGGAGCTTAAGCATCGATTGACCACTGCTCCGGTTCTCACCATTCCTACCAGCTCAAGAGGATTGTGTGCTTATGCAGGATGGGAAGGTAATTGCCTATGGATCTAAACAATTGAAAGATCACGAGAAGAACTACTCAACACATGATTTGGAGATAGCGGTCGTGGTGTTTACTTTGAAAATATGGTGCCACTTCCTCTATGGAGAGAGATTTTAGGTTTTCACAGATCATAAGAGCCTTAAGTACCTATTCTCGTAGAAAGAGCTGAACATGAGACAGAGGAGATGGCTTAAACTTTTAAAGGATTATGATTGTGAAATCATGTACCACTCAGGTAAGGCAAATGTAGTTGTCGATGCTTTAAGCAGGAAGAGCCTAGGGTTGGTATCTTATATGATGGTATGGGAACCTGAGTTGTTGGCATAGATTGCGAACCTCCGTTTGGATGTATCCCCTCTGGATCAGAGAGAGTTGAGATCATGGCTAGTTTGAGACTGGAGCCAGAGTCGATTGACCTTATTCGGTAGGCTAAGCAATGTGATTGGTGGTGTATCAATTGGTTGAGTCAGATACAGGCAGGTGTGGGTATTGATTTTGAGCTAAGTACAGATGACTTATTAAGGTTCAGCGGTAGAGTATGTGTTCCTGAGGATCCTGAGATCAGGAGACTGATTTTGTCAAAGGCTTACTCATCGAAGTACACAATACATCCGGGGAATACCAAGATGTATAAAAACCTTCGGAAGGTCTATTGGTGGTTCGAAATGAAGAGAGACATTGCTAAATGTCTCATTTGTCAGCAGGTGAAGGTAGAGCATCAGAAGCCAGCAAGGTTATTACAGCCTCTACCGATACCGACATGGAAGTGGGAGCATGTCACCATAGATTTTATGATGGGATTGCCGAGGACTCGCAGAGGTCATGATGCCATATGGGTTATTATGGATCGGTTGACTAAGTCGGCCAAATTTCGAGCTATGAGAGCTACCGATACTCTGAGTCAGTTGGCGAACTTGTATGTTCAAGAGATAGTATGGCTACATGGTGTACCAATGAGTGTTGTTTCTAATAGGGATGCTCGCTTCACTTCCCATTTCTGGGGACATTTTAAGGAGGCAATATGGATCCACTTGAGTTTTAGCACCGCTTTTTATCCTCAGACAGATGGAAAGTCAAAGAGGACTATACAGACCCTGAAGGATATGTTGAGAGCGTGTGTGATGGATTTTGAAGGCTCTTAGGATGACCACCTGCACTTAGCCGAGTTCGCCTATAATAACAGCTATCATGCGAGTATCGAGATGGTACCCTATGAGGCATTGTATGGACACAGATGTCAATCCTCCATTAGATGGGAAGAGATTAGTGACAGACAGATTTTTGCTCCAGACTTAGTACATCAAGAATCTGAGGACATCTAATTGATATGTGAGAGATTACGGATAGCTTAGAGCCGGTAAAAGAGTTATACTGACACGAGACGGAGACCACTAGAGTTTGATGTGGGTGAGCCGGTATTTATGAGAGTTTCACCTTCGATGGGTATTATGAGATTCTGTAAGAAAGGCAAACTGAGCCCTAGATATATTGGACCCTTCGAGATTTTGGAGAGAGTGGGAGACAAGGCATATAGGTTGGTATTGCCACCGGACTTGGCGAATGTTCACAACGTCTTCCACATCTTTATGCTTCAAAAGTATCACCCGGACCCGGTACATGTGATAAGATATGAGACGTTAGAGCTCAATGAAGTATGACGTATGTTGAGAAGCCGGTTTGGATATTAGACAGAAAAGAGAAAGTGTTACGAAATAACACAATTCCCTTGGTGAAAGTTCTTTGGCAACATCACACGGTAGAAGAGGCCACATGGGAATTAGAGAATTTGATACGGGAAAAGTACCCCCAACTTTTTTAAGAGTAACTTGGTTCTAATTTAGAGGACCAAATTCCTTGAAGGAGGGCAGGATTGTAAGACCCGTATTTCATGTGTAACTTTATGGATTCATAAGTATGGTAATGTACTTGTAATGTGAAGTATAATCGATGTAAAGTCCATAAATTCAATATACACACTTGTAGTAAGAGTTGTGATGTACATATAAGTTTCATTGTGTATGAATATGAAGAAATGAGCTTTTATAAGTGATGATTGTGATTGGAACTCAAAATGAGTAGTGTGGTCAAATAGGATGAAGTTATACTTCCATTTAGTTTGGTATGGGATACCTTTGGCTATACAATGAATGCTCGCAAGTTTTAATGTGCATAAGGTATGGATGGATGCCATTTTCGAGCCTGAATATGGTTGGATGAGGAAATGACCATGACAGTAAATTGAGGATATTCGGTGTGAGTTACTACAAAAAACTGCAACAAAAATCTAGAGATATGAATACCAAATCGATCTTATAAGATTAGGGATCAATTTGGAATGGCCAAAAATGCTCTTCTTCGAGCTATGGAATAGGCCAGATCAATCTTCAATGGAGCCAGATCGATCTGCTAAACATTCTGTAATGAGAGGATCAATATTTGATGCAAACAAATTGATTTCCTTAGCTCTCGAACTGGAGCAGATCGATCTCCCTTGGAAAAAGATCAATATTGTTGAAGTATTGTGAATGATTTAAGATGATTAAATGAAGCCACATTGTAAGTTTAGAGAAATTATGAAAATGGGTTTGTAAGGTGTTTGATAAGAGGCCATAGTGAAGAAATTGATGAAATAGGAACACTATGAGCTTAATATCGATTTGATATCGATTGAGTATGAATTAATAGGCCTAAAAGAGTCATTGGACTCGAAATATGAATAGAACAATAAACCGAGGCCTTATGGGCTTTAATGGAGACTATATGTCGAATCTGTCACGACCCGAATTACCTAAAAATCAGAGTAAATTTTTCGCTTTTTCATTTATTATTTAATTCTTACCTTTCTCTCGTCGTGACCATCCTACAACACAGTTGGGCTATGATTCGGTGTTAGTCACCTCACACTATTTAACATTTCATTCCCATAATCATATATCAGAGTCTACTATCCTTTTGACTTTAAATAAACACATACCCAATGGTATTTACATGACTCTACATCCCCGACATAATATCCGTTTACAGTACTGTGCATTACATATTTAGATACAAAACCATACAAATGTGTATACCTGTCTCTCGATGGGAAGCAGCAAGCAGCGGATATTAAGCATGCAAGTCCTCAGCCGCTCAATAATTATTACAAGTGCTCTGAAAAGATGGGAAAATAAGGGGGGTGAGCAAACCACACGCTCAGTAAGGCAATTATGCAAGTAAGTAGATAGCTCCACTATCTACATGCTCATAATGCCATGCCCTTAAATCCATTTCTTTTCATTTAAAATTACACGCACAAAGTCATGCATATTCAATGCCATAGTTTATCCAAAACTATTTGTGCATATATAAATCATGTAACTCATGCATTCAAAGCATTTTATGTGACATCATTAAATCATATTAAGCATGAATTTAATCAAGATCATGCAGTCTTTCATGTCATGTAAGACAATTCAAGGTTTTCAAATGAAAGCATGGAAAACACATCATGCCACTGCATTTAAATCAATTCATTTAAAACGCAGTATAAAATAACCCCTCTGGGTCAATCATCTCAAAACTCATAAAACAATTTGTTATATTTTCATTATAAAACTTGAGTTATAAAACCACCCTTCTTTCAGGGTCGCATATCATAAAATCATCTGAAATCATCAAATCATCAAATCGGGGGCCTGACCCCTCCTTCGGGTCTACCCTGGTCTAACAGACCACAAGTTATATCATGTGAGACAATCAGGTAATTAACAGTAACATCGAGGACTATGGCCATATCCTAGTGATCCCTGGCAACACGGTACCTAGTGTGCGGGGTATCACACCTGAAACGGGAGGTGGGTCGTCCTACCCGCCAGAACAGCATAACACCAGGATTGCGAGGGCAAGGCTTGCTGCCTCGTGGCTAATGCCACTCCACTCCAACAATCCCCACGGTACAGCGTACTCCGCGTGACATACACGGTACAAAGTACTCCGTGAACCCAAGCTCAGTCAGGGGTGCCTGTAATAGGTCTTATCCACCCATATCATCTCTGTCTCAGAATGCACGTGTGAGCATATCATCTCACTGTGACACACAGTCTACAGGAGGCTCCAACACGGCTATATGCATGTAATATAAATCCCTGTGCGAGCGAAGCTCAAGCACGGCTCCATGCATATTCATGATATCTGAAAATCTCGTGCGAGCGAAGCTCTAGCACGATTTCATAAAAATCAGTGAAATCTGCGTACGAGCAGCGCTCCAGTACGACTTAAACTGATTATAATTTCATGTAAATTCCACGTACGAGCAACGCTCTAGTACGGATATGTATATAAATTCAGTGAAAACCTCGTACGAGAAAAACTCCAGTACGACATTCAAATGAATTATGAAAACCATGTAAAACTTTGTGCGAGCAATGCTCCAGCACAAATGAATGCTCAAGTAAATCAAATCTCGTGCGAGTTACACTCCAGCACGGCTTTATGCATAATTAAATCAAATCTCGTGCGAGATTCACTCCAGCACGGCTTTATGCAATATCAAATCAAAACAGGATGCGAGCTAAGCTCCAGCATCTCTCATGCATGTCAAATCATTAAAAGTAGTGCGAGTAATCGCTCCAGCACTATTTTATGCATACCACGTCAAAACAAATCAAAACATGTCAAAACATGTCAAAACAGAGTGCGAGCTAGGCTCCAGCAGCTCTCATTTCACAATATTAAAAATCAGTGCGAGCACCATGCTCTAGCACATTTCATGCATATGATGTCACAAGTCGGTGCGAGCAACTGCTCAAGCACATTTATGCACATTCACAAACGCAGATATAGTGCGAACTACGTGTCGGCACTATCTGTTTCCATATAAACTGATAGTTGGCCGTTTTCCAAAGAAATTTCTATTTAAATATTAATAACACCTACGTAGTGTTATTTTGTGAAATTCATCCATTTACTGGCCAATCTATCGCTTTACTTTGATTAAAATCAAGAAAATTCCTTAATCATAAAAATCCTTAAATCATGCATTCCATGCATGTCATGCTTTCACCATCCTTAGGTGAACTTCCCTCAATAGGGGTAAAATAGTCTTTTCACCTATTTCGATCCTCAAAATTATTTAAACCACTTTTAGGATCTTTATACATCATCAAGGCATACATACATATTCAGTGTACAGAACACTATTAAAATACGCGTAGCTACCTCTAGCTACTCACACAATTCCCTTACCTCATTTTTCTGTACAGTCTGACCTTTCCCACTGATGTCTCGTCACGCAGTCCGATTTGCTCCGAATCCAAATCAAATCTCCGGCACTGCGGATACACATTCATCAGGTCAAATACAATACAATTAATTGTATTTCATAATTTTTTGGGCTTAATTTTAAATCATTGGGCCCGTTTCTCATATTGGGCCCGATTGCACCTTAATGGGCCTTAATCGGCCTTAAGCCCATTTACCACACTTTATCGAGGCCTATTGGGCTCACTGGGCCCATCAGTAATTTATTTAGCCTCGTTCTAAATTCTCTGATATCTCAATTTAATATTTACGACAATTTATCTAATTTTCCAGAATTTAATTCATTTATGCGGAAATTAAATCCGTAATTTATGCGTTAAATATCAATCACGCATAACGATATAAAATTGTCGTAAATAAGGGTCACTTACCCGTTATTCCCTGATCGTATACAAATCGAGGCTGTCTCGAGCTCTCAGTGGATGCCAATTGTCGAGCTACACAATTAAATATATTTTTCCGGGTAAATTTCCAGTCGGAATTAATTAAATTAAATATTCAGAAAATTAAATAGGTCAATTTGACCGCTTTACGACTTACCCGAAGCTTGATTGCATCACTGGAATTTTCCCCATTTTTTTTCTCTTTTTCTTTTTCCCTTTTTCTTCCTTTTTTTTTTTTTTTTTTTTTCAAATTTTTTTTATTTATAATTTATTTTTAATATTATTTTAATCAATAAAATAATATTAAAATACACAAATATCTTTTAAAAATTATATTTTATTCATCTAATCTGTAAATAATTTTCTCAGTCCGATTTTACCTTTCCGGTATATTTTTCGATTATTTTCGGGATTATTTTTCGATACGAAAATCCCGATTTATTCCAATAAATTCATATCTTGATCAATTTAACCCGGAATTTAATTATTTCTTCGTCATTGATCAAGATTTCTCATTTTCATATTTTTAATTATATTTTCTTGTCCCGATTAATACCGAATTTTGGTCTTTTGACCATTTTGCCCTTGCACGTATTCGAGAATGCCATTTAAGTCCTTTTGCATTTTTAAATGCACTTGAAAATATCGGGTCTTACAATCTCCCCCACTTAAGAAATTTGGTCCTCCAAATTAGAACCAAGTAATATGAGTCCATAACAACTCCGGGTATGTCTATCGCATCATATACTGTCATCTTCAAGTGACTTTCTCCGGAGTGTAATACTATCATCATACTTAACTAGGGAGATCATTTCAAACCTCAACACTTTGTCCTTAAGTTTAATGCCCGAATCGATTCCTCCAATCATACGTTATATTTGCATTGAGCTAAATTGTTGGAGCTCATATCTGATCACATATACTGGGTCCGGATAGTATTTCTTAAGCATCAAAAGATAAGACACATAGTGCATGCCTGCTTATTCAAGTGGTAACGCCAACCTACAGGTCTTACCTCCCACTTTGTCCAATATCTCTATCCGAATCTTGTTACGTCCTTAAGACAAGTAACTGCCAACATAATGATTCACCCTCGGTGAATTCCAATGATTTCCTGTCTCTTGTCAGCATAGGCTTTTCTATCTGCTCTGAGGTGTTCTTAATCTCTCACAAATCAACTGAACATCCTCAGAGGTTTGTCTTACCAATTCGGGAATAATTTTCTATCTGTCACCCACTTCTCTTATCCAAGTCAGGGAACAACTCCCTACTGTCATACAATGCCACATATAATCTCATCCCGATACTCAAGTGACAACTGTCATCACTGGCGAATTTGATTAGTAGCAACTGATCATCCCAGGAGCTCATAAAATCAATTACACACGCTCTCATCACATCCTCCAGAACCTGTACAGTCCTCTCTGACTGACTATCTGTCTGAGGGTGGAAGCTGTGCTAACACACAATCAGGGTCCCATAGCTTCAAAAAACATATTCCCAGAAGTGGAAAGTGAAGCGGGAATCCCTATCTGATACCATGCTCACTGGAACGCTACACAATGTTTCACAATATTCCACACACATAAATCCGCCTATACACTTAGAGTATCTAGGGATTTTCATAACCAGAAGGTGGGTAACTAAATCAATCTATCAACTATCACCTAGATAGCCTCGAGATTCATTCGGGTCCTCTGTAACCCATCACGAAATCCATGGTAACTTGTTCCCATTTCCGTGTCAATATAGGTAGAGGCTGCAATAACCCTGCAACTTCTTTTACTCTACCTTACTCTGCTGACATACGAGACACTTTTTTCGCAATTCTCTACAATATCTCTTTTTCATACCTGACCACCAATACCCTTTTCAGAGATTCTGATATATTTATTACTTCTCGAATGCACTGTATATCCCGAAGAGTGAGCTTCTGACAATAGCACTTTCTTATCAACTATGGTCCTGAGGAGCACTTATACTGTCTCTGAACCTCTGTGAGTCATCATCACTCACTGTGAACTCTGTCACTATACCCTTCTGAATCTGACCCACACTATCGACACCATGCCGATCATCACGCTAAGCCTGGCAAATCCGGTCACACAATCTGGTTCTAACCTCAGGCTAGCTGTCACACAATCACCGTCATCATCAGAATGGATCACATCACTACTGAGGTTCACAACTGCTCTAGCAGCTCACGCTCCCTGACCATCACATGTAATACCATCCCGAGGCTCTTTCTGCTCAAAGCATCAGCCATAATATTAGCCTTTCCTGGGTGGTACAATGTTCACAATCATAATCCTTAGAAGCTCTAACCCTCATGGTTATCTCATCCGACTCTTTCTGTGAAAACAGATACTCGGGGGTTTTTACGATCAGTGCATACCCGAAATTTCTTACCATTTAAGTGGTGACGCCATACTTTCCGTGTAATCGCTACGGCTGCCTACTCTAAATCATGGGTCGGATAGTTTCTCTTATGGGTCCTTGAATATATCTGGATCCATAAACGACTATCTTCCCATTTTTACATCAATACACAGCCCAATCCTTATTTGGAGGTATCCATACACACTGAAACCTCTTGAGCTGTTGGTTATAGTGAGAATACTTATGGTGGTCAGTTCATTACTCCAATATACCAAAACTCATTGAAGCTATTTTCATACTTATCATAACACTCGTATGAAATCTTTTCCCGAATGAGACGTGTCAACTGAGCAACTCATTTCAAGAAACTCATAACACCTTGTCTGTAAGACAGTTTCCTGTTGCTACTCATTCTCTTCCCTGGACTTCGAATACATCATAATATCATCACTAAAGATGACAACCAATCGGTCCAGGTAAGGTTTAAATACCTTAACGTAGTTGAGTTCCCCACTCAATATTTCAATTTTCCATATACTTGACCTATGTACGCATAAACGTACAATGTCATTTCGAAATAGCTTTCGTTCAAGATACTAGCTCACGTCATTTCTTTCCTCTTATATTGACGGCTTTTATAAAATTTTAAATTTTAAACTTTCATGATTAATGAATTTCTATATCTTTTTATCATACCAATAAAGGTACCCAAATTTTAAATGTATATATTATGACTGTCGATTTCAATCTATAGATTATGCGTGCGCTTCCAGACGCTGTCAAATCTTCAGGCAGGGAAGTATTTTAAAATACCTTTATTATCCCTCAGACTTGACTACATACCGCTTAATCCAATTTACTTTGCATATCAAGGATATCCTTACCTTGCATACGTCTCTTATTCCAATATATCTCCTTTTATATATCACTTATGGCATACTCTTTCCTTACTTGTCAAGTTACAATACACTTTTCAGTGATATTTTCACCCCTATTTTCAACTTACAATCCCTATACCCATATTCAGTTAGTGAAAATCAACTAACTATCATCCTCTTCATGCTTAAAGGTATAGGCTTCACATCTTTCACTCGCTTATAAGCAATTGAAGGCGGTATGAATAAATGTGTGGCACCAGGATCCATTAACATAATTATTTCATTATTCTTAACCAGTGTGGTATCTTCCACCACATCCTATGGAACATCAGTAGTGTCCTGGTCCAAGGCATACACTCGCCCTCGTCCAACATCTTATTTCCGTGGTAACTACCACACATCTTACACTGTTCACACTGCTACTCTGTTATACTGTTACGTAGCAGGTCGGGGTCCTCGAATCACAATACCCCTCAATAGTGTTGAAATTAAATACACTGGGGCCTCCAATCATCTTACCCCGTGACTCATCAACTCTCTGCTTTTACCAAACTACCTTTTTCCCGTTCTGACATTCTTGTCATCCTCTATTCTCTTTTTGTCTCAATTTCAGCCTTTACTACCTTTCTCAATCTCAGAGGCGCGCAATTTATAATCTTATTTACATACGGTAGTCTGCGCACTGCCTCGTCGTAGGTAGCGATCTAACGGGCTAATCGGACTCTAATTGATAATCTGAGTCCTTCTATGAACTTTCATACATTCCGACTCTCACTGTTTATCGTGTCTGAGTCACATCTGCCCAGGAATATAAGCTGAGCTTCACATGTTCCTCTGGGTCAGAGTAATGAATATCATCTGTAATTTTTTTTTTTAAACAATATCCGGGATATTCAGTCACCGGAATACATTTCGAATTATTTTTCATGTCCATTCGGGACGTCTAACTCTTCAAATGGGTCGAGCGAACTTCAATTAATGCTCTAACTCGCCCTCATATATCATATATACCCTGAGCAATTAGCTCGCAAAATATTCTCCACACTCCGCTCCAACCTCGCGAAGCGTATCTCAATACTGTCTGATCTCTTTGTCAGACTCTATCCGATCTCTCTATCGGACTCTGTGGGGCATGATCAACCAGCCTCCACGTCAATCTCATCTCAAGTCTCATGTGGCGACTCAGTACAACTCATGGGCCTACCTCAACGGCCTTGAGCTCGTGTACTCGCCTCCCAACCATAGCGGCTATCAGTCAATGAGTCTATTCTTGCATTTAAAACCAAATTCTTAGCTGCACTTCCATCTCGATATACACAATTGTATCTAAACAATACACAGTACATGGGGATGTAAACTTCCTTAACCACTAACACCGACTCATATCAGGCCAACTCAAGCTCTGATACCATTAAACCTGTCACGACCCGAATTACCTAAAAATCAGAGTAAATTTTTCGCTTTTTCATTTATTATTTAATTCTTACCTTTCTCTCGTCGTGACCATCCTACAACACAGTTGGGCTATGATTCGGTGTTAGTCACCTCACACTATTTAACATTTCATTCCCATAATCATATATCAGAGTCTACTATCCTTTTGACTTTAAATAAACACATACCCAATGGTATTTACATGACTCTACATCCCCGACATAATATCCGTTTACAGTACTGTGCATTACATATTTAGATACAAAACCATACAAATGTGTATACCTGTCTCTCGATGGGAAGCAGCAAGCAGCGGATATTAAGCATGCAAGTCCTCAGCCGCTCAATAATTATTACAAGTGCTCTGAAAAGATGGGAAAATAAGGGGGGTGAGCAAACCACACGCTCAGTAAGGCAATTATGCAAGTAAGTAGATAGCTCCACTATCTACATGCTCATAATGCCATGCCCTTAAATCCATTTCTTTTCATTTAAAATTACACGCACAAAGTCATGCATATTCAATGCCATAGTTTATCCAAAACTATTTGTGCATATATAAATCATGTAACTCATGCATTCAAAGCATTTTATGTGACATCATTAAATCATATTAAGCATGAATTTAATCAAGATCATGCAGTCTTTCATGTCATGTAAGACAATTCAAGGTTTTCAAATGAAAGCATGGAAAACACATCATGCCACTGCATTTAAATCAATTCATTTAAAACGCAGTATAAAATAACCCCTCTGGGTCAATCATCTCAAAACTCATAAAACAATTTGTTATATTTCATTATAAAACTTGAGTTATAAAACCACCCTTCTTTCAGGGTCGCATATCATAAAATCATCTGAAATCATCAAATCATCAAATCGGGGGCCTGACCCCTCCTTCGGGTCTACCCTGGTCTAACAGACCACAAGTTATATCATGTGAGACAATCAGGTAATTAACAGTAACATCGAGGACTATGGCCATATCCTAGTGATCCCTGGCAACACGGTACCTAGTGTGCGGGGTATCACACCTGAAACGGGAGGTGGGTCGTCCTACCCGCCAGAACAGCATAACACCAGGATTGCGAGGGCAAGGCTTGCTGCCTCGTGGCTAATGCCACTCCACTCCAACAATCCCCACGGTACAGCGTACTCCGCGTGACATACACGGTACAAAGTACTCCGTGAACCCAAGCTCAGTCAGGGGTGCCTGTAATAGGTCTTATCCACCCATATCATCTCTGTCTCAGAATGCACGTGTGAGCATATCATCTCACTGTGACACACAGTCTACAGGAGGCTCCAACACGGCTATATGCATGTAATATAAATCCCTGTGCGAGCGAAGCTCAAGCACGGCTCCATGCATATTCATGATATCTGAAAATCTCGTGCGAGCGAAGCTCTAGCACGATTTCATAAAAATCAGTGAAATCTGCGTACGAGCAGCGCTCCAGTACGACTTAAACTGATTATAATTTCATGTAAATTCCACGTACGAGCAACGCTCTAGTACGGATATGTATATAAATTCAGTGAAAACCTCGTACGAGAAAAACTCCAGTACGACATTCAAATGAATTATGAAAACCATGTAAAACTTTGTGCGAGCAATGCTCCAGCACAAATGAATGCTCAAGTAAATCAAATCTCGTGCGAGTTACACTCCAGCACGGCTTTATGCATAATTAAATCAAATCTCGTGCGAGATTCACTCCAGCACGGCTTTATGCAATATCAAATCAAAACAGGATGCGAGCTAAGCTCCAGCATCTCTCATGCATGTCAAATCATTAAAAGTAGTGCGAGTAATCGCTCCAGCACTATTTTATGCATACCACGTCAAAACAAATCAAAACATGTCAAAACATGTCAAAACAGAGTGCGAGCTAGGCTCCAGCAGCTCTCATTTCACAATATTAAAAATCAGTGCGAGCACCATGCTCTAGCACATTTCATGCATATGATGTCACAAGTCGGTGCGAGCAACTGCTCAAGCACATTTATGCACATTCACAAACGCAGATATAGTGCGAACTACGTGTCGGCACTATCTGTTTCCATATAAACTGATAGTTGGCCGTTTTCCAAAGAAATTTCTATTTAAATATTAATAACACCTACGTAGTGTTATTTTGTGAAATTCATCCATTTACTGGCCAATCTATCGCTTTACTTTGATTAAAATCAAGAAAATTCCTTAATCATAAAAATCCTTAAATCATGCATTCCATGCATGTCATGCTTTCACCATCCTTAGGTGAACTTCCCTCAATAGGGGTAAAATAGTCTTTTCACCTATTTCGATCCTCAAAATTATTTAAACCACTTTTAGGATCTTTATACATCATCAAGGCATACATACATATTCAGTGTACAGAACACTATTAAAATACGCGTAGCTACCTCTAGCTACTCACACAATTCCCTTACCTCATTTTTCTGTACAGTCTGACCTTTCCCACTGATGTCTCGTCACGCAGTCCGATTTGCTCCGAATCCAAATCAAATCTCCGGCACTGCGGATACACATTCATCAGGTCAAATACAATACAATTAATTGTATTTCATAATTTTTTGGGCTTAATTTTAAATCATTGGGCCCGTTTCTCATATTGGGCCCGATTGCACCTTAATGGGCCTTAATCGGCCTTAAGCCCATTTACCACACTTTATCGAGGCCTATTGGGCTCACTGGGCCCATCAGTAATTTATTTAGCCTCGTTCTAAATTCTCTGATATCTCAATTTAATATTTACGACAATTTATCTAATTTTCCAGAATTTAATTCATTTATGCGGAAATTAAATCCGTAATTTATGCGTTAAATATCAATCACGCATAACGATATAAAATTGTCGTAAATAAGGGTCACTTACCCGTTATTCCCTGATCGTATACAAATCGAGGCTGTCTCGAGCTCTCAGTGGATGCCAATTGTCGAGCTACACAATTAAATATATTTTTCCGGGTAAATTTCCAGTCGGAATTAATTAAATTAAATATTCAGAAAATTAAATCGGTCAATTTGACCGCTTACCGACTTACCCGAAGCTCGATTGCATCACTGGAATTTTCCCCAATTTTTTTCTCTTTTTCTTTTTCCCTTTTTCTTCCTTTTTTTTTTTTTTTTTTTTTTTTCAAATTTTATTTATTTATAATTTATTTTTAATATTATTTTAATCAATAAAATAATATTAATATACACAAATATCTTTTAAAAATTATATTTTATTCATCTAATCTGTAAATAATTTTCTCAGTCCGATTTTACCTTTCCGGTATATTTTTCGATTATTTTCGGGATTATTTTTCGATACGAAAATCCCGATTTATTCCAATAAATTCATATCTTGATCAATTTAACCCGGAATTTAATTATTTCTTCGTCATTGATCAAGATTTCTCATTTTCATATTTTTAATTATATTTTCTTGTCCCGATTAATACCGAATTTTGGTCTTTTGACCATTTTGCCCTTGCACGTATTCGAGAATGCCATTTAAGTCCTTTTGCATTTTTAAATGCACTTGAAAATATCGGGTCTTACAGAATCAACTATAGTAAACGCAAGAGTGCTGTTATGTGAATTAAATTGATGCGATATACGACCTTGTGCAGTTTCAGAGAGTTCGTGGGAGCTAAAGCGGACCGCTTGAGTAAGCAGCTCTAAGGGAGTGGAATCACGCGACACGGTTTCAGGTAAGGGAATTTTGTAAGTATATAGAGATAGCTGCTCGTACTTTAAACTCGTGGGTGAATATAGGGTGTTTATGAAATGTATGACTATTTGAGAAAATGATTGATGATGTATACGAATAGCTACGAGTATGTATACGATTTGGTTTATTAAATGATTCTTGAAAACGGGATAGTAAGGCTAATAAATGCATAAATCACATGTTTTGGATGTTTTGAGAAACACATGGCTTTGTTGTAAGCAAATCAATGGATTGGTTAGCTAGTGTTTGAATGATTTTGCGAAATAGCACATGTGAGGTGTTAAGCATGGTTTGAGAATGATTTGGTTGTTTATTGAGCCACCTATCGTGTTATGTGAATTGAATCGCGCGGAGCCTTGTTCGCCCTAGATTTTTATGCTTTCTCTTGTGTGAATAGTGCTGGAGCTTAGCTCACACCTTGATTTGATTTGCGATGATGTTTTATAAACCGTATTGGAACTTCTGCTCGTACATGGATTTCGAGTGGTTTTCTTATGCATATAACCATACTGGAGCTATGCTCGTACGTGGTTTTTCTCATGTTTTATGCATAACTGTCGTACTAGAGCGTTTCTCGTACGAGGTGGTTTAGTTATGATGCATGAACCGTGCTAGAGTTTAGCTTGCATAAGATTTCATACTATGGTACGTATGATGCCGTGGAAGTCGGTAAGACCCTCAAGCCCTACATCCTCAAGCCTTACATCCTTAAGCCAGAGAGGGTGGGGAGGCTCTACTCGGTGGGAAGGCTCTCCTACGGTAAGACCCTTAAGCACAACATCCTCAAGCCAGAGAAGGCGGGGAGGCTCTATGGGGTAGATAAGACCTATGGCTGTCACCCCCAACCACGATATGTGTCCGCGGGGTACGATCTGTCGTGTATATCACATGGAGTACGATGTACTGCGTGGTGATTTTTTGTTGAAAAACTCTGGCGAAGGACAACCCCCTGCATACCAACACGATACCCCGAACACCTGGATGCGTGTGGTCTGGGATGACTTATGACATAGTTGACCAACATAGTCTTTGAAATATAGCGACCTGTCTCACTTGATATTACGTAGTACCACATGGTTTTGATATATGAGCATGATTTGATTATCCAGGGTAGACCTGAGGGAGGGGTCGAGCCTTGTTGGATTTTGATTGAGAAATGATAATGATGTTTGAGATTGAAAATTGATTGTGATGGGATTTTACTGTGTTTTAAGGGAGAGATGAACTTTAAAGGAGGTTTCTTAATGGATTCCCTTTTTTATTTGAGATTTGATAAAGATGAGCATGAGAGGTTTTACATGATGATGATTTCATGCTTTATATGCATGTTTTCCATGTTTTTATGTACATGATATATGTATATTCATACGGCATAGATTTATTTCCTCATGCTCTAATTATAAACAATTTATGCATAACATTATCAGCATGTAGATAGAGTAGTTATCTACCATGCTTGCATTATTACCTTACTGAGCGTGTGGTTGCTCATCCCTCTCTATTTCCCCCTCTACAGAGGGTGCATAGTGGCCTAATGAGGACTCGTTTTGTTGAGTCATTTGCTGCATCTCCATCACCGAGAGGTATATACACAGATATTCTTTTTGTATCTAAACAATGTAAAAGCATAGTGATCATTGAAATTGTAATATGGGGGATGTAAATGTTAGAAAGTGTGTCATGTAGGAACATGTGTCATAACTCTTAAATGTATGACATTTTTTTTGATTAATTGGAAAATGGATGGTTAAGAATGATTATTACTGCCTCACAGCGCAACTGTGTACTGGTGGGGATGTTCACGACCGGGTAAGGAAAAAGGAAAACGCGAAAAATTGGCAGTGATTCTTTAGACGAATTGGATAAATAGGATCGTGACATGGTCGATGGCAATAAGTGTGTTATACTAGAAGAGAAATTTAATTGTTATTGAAGATTTCTTTTAGTACACTCAATATCATTTTACATGGGTAAGCTCATATGCTATCAAATTAACTCAATTTCTTCTAAAATTTATTCATCTACACAATTAGAGAAAATTAATCAAATTAGGGAGGAAATTAACACTTTTACAAGAGAATTAAGCAATAATCAAGGAAAATAAGCATATAAAATAACTATATAAAATAGAGTTATCAATTAACGAGCTTATTTAGGCAGAAAATATACTTAAAACATTAATTACAGATTTTAAGATAACACATTTTATATTCTTATCACATAACTAGGGTCTATACTATAATTTTAAACATACAATTCCACTTAGGTTTTTTTACTCTATCTCGTTTAGTACCACCACTATAGCAGCATCAACCACAGCTGTATCCTCTAGCCCACCACTTCCAGTAATTATTTTCATTCAATCTGTATGCAACTTGAGTATTGTCTAATTCTTTTGTGGTTTAACCTATATTGTCCCTTCCTTGAATTGGATAGCAATGGCACCCTCAGTTATCTCTTATATAGTTATGGGATTAAAACAAGAGTTAATGAAGAATAAAAGACTAGAGAGATGAACAAAAACAAATTTTGATGATGAAGGCTAGATAAGAAAATGGAACGGCTATGAAGGCATAACACCAAAAAAGAAAATTAACAATGAAGAATGAAAAGGAAACTGTAAAGAATCAAGAATGAAGGCTGAAAATATAGTAGAAAAATTAGCAATGAAAGCTGCAAAAGAAGCTAATTTCCAAGAAAAGCCGAAAGTTTCGATGCTATGTGAAAAATAAAAATATTGTATTTAGTATAGTTTATGAATACTATAAAACCTTTAGGATTATATACAATTTCTATTACACAGAGGATTTAAGGTTTAAAGGTATAATTGATACAAGAAAATTATGAAATGAGTAAGTAAAGTTATAAGTGTAGGGCCAAACGTAAATTCTGTACGTGGAGGATTTAAGGTTTACAGTTATAATTGTTATAAGAAAATTATGAAAGGAGAAAGTAAAATTATAAGTGTATGGTCGAATGTGTGCGAGCCTCTCGAAAGGTTATATCTATCCCAAATTTAAGGAAAATTAGTATTAAGGGTATAAATATCCTCAGATAAGTATTTGATAAAGAAATAGTGAAATTTTCAATTTCTAATCTCGGGTCGCAAGCTCCCATACGGATAGGTATGTGGGTCCCACGGGAATGCACTCCTACTCAAAAATATTCAAATCACAGTAAAATAGTCATTTATGACTTCAAGTAAGCCATTTGGACCCACAAAATTTTGATTACAATTTATCTCTAAAAAATGTACAACTTATCAAAAAATGACTATTTTGTTTAGAATTCATGGGGATGAGAGATCAAAATGGTTAATAAGATTTAACTTTTAAGAGTCAAATAAATGAGGTCAAACTCTAAGAGTGCTTGGTCAAGTCTCAAATTAAAATTAGTCAGGTTAGAATTTAAACCAAATGAAATAATACTGAAATGTGAAAATTGTATAAAATTTCTAATTAAAAATCTAATGGCCGACCACTCTTTCTAAATTGGCATATAATTAAGTCTTAAAATATTAAAATATAGACTTAGTCAAAACCTAATAAGATATGTATTGTAATTAAAAAAATTAAACTAATAGTTTCCATTATAAAATTTAATTATAAAGAAAATCTAAAATAAAAAAATATCTTAATTGGTGTTAGGTTAAAATATTTTGAAATGATAAAACGGTAATTCAATAATGGATATTATAAATCAAGAAGTGTTTAAAACATGTTAAGAGGTTAATTAGAATATATTGAGATACAAGTCATTGCCAGAAACTGGGTGGTAAAGGTTGAGAGATCGCTCTCATGAGATGAGAGATCGATCTCCTGGGTTTTCAAGTATGAGAGATCGATCTCATGAGAATATGAGATCGATCTGATTAAGGGTTAAAGACTTAAAGAACATGTATGGGATGTTAAGGAAGAAGAGATCGATCTCAAAGGGTTATGAGATCGATCTTTGACTTACAGAATGCCTATGAGATCGATCTGGTCTAGGAAGAGATCGATCTCCTTTAAGGTAAAGGTTAAAGGTCTTAGATCGATCTGTAGATCGATCTATGTTCAAACAGAGAGTTTATGAGATTAATCTCATATTGATAGAAATCGATCTTCTCAAAGACAGAGAGTTTATTAGATCGATCTTATATGGATAGAGATCGATCTCCTCAAAGACAAAGAGCTAATGAGATCGATCTAGGATGATTAGAGATCGATCTCTTCTCTATGAGAATGCTTGCTAGATCGATCTGGAGATCGATCTTACTTCAAACAGAGAGTTTATGAGATCGATCTGATGGTTCGACAGATCGATTTTCACTAACATTTTACAAATTATAAGATCGATCTCTACAAATATGAGATCGATCTCCTTACTTTTAGTTGCTTTGTAATTGCAGGAATTTAAATTAGAAGATCGATCTGGTACTCTACTGGAGGTTCCCAATGGCTCTCTCTGCAAATTCTTCAACGGGAAAAACTGCATTAAAAGCTTCACCTACCATCATGTTGTATAAAACCCAGCATTGAAGACACTGAGAAACAAGAGATAGCGCTGAAAATTATGAATATTCTCAAGAGATCATTCCTCAATATTCCCTTGGTCTTCAACATCATATTTATTGTATTGTCTTTAATAGCTTGAGTAAAAGTTATTCTTCCTACCCTCAAAAGAGAGTTCTTATTTGTATTCACTCTTAATCCAAAAGAAAATAGGAGAGTTTCTCTGTGAGAGAATTGTGTAAGAGGTGAATATATATCTTTGTAAAAAGGGGTAGAGAGGTTATTCCTTAACCTTGAAAAGGAGGCTGTATCAACTATTGTGATAGTGAAAGAAAACTCTTGACAAGAAGGTCAAGAAGAAAGGACGTAGGCAAGTGATTGGCCGAACCTCTATAAATTGCTGAGTTTGCTGCTTCTCTCTCTTATCCCCTTTACTTTGTTGCACTATAGTTTATTGCTTATTATTTGATTACTTGCACTTAAATTTAAAAGAGTTTAAATTTAGCATTTAGACTAGAAATCCGATTCACCTCCCCTCTCAGTTGAGCCAACAATTGGTATCAAAGCTAGGACTCTTTGATCATTAAGGAATAATTTCCTAAGAGTTAAAACGATCTAATGGCTCTTAGCAATGTAGCAACAAGTCTAGTAGGAGAAGGGCACTCTACAGTTAGGCCTCACATTTCAATGGTGAACATTATGCATATTAAAAAACTAGAATGATGCTTTTCATTCAAGCTAATGATTATGAGGTATGAAGGATTATTACTAAAGGTCCTCAAATCCCAACTAAGAAGGTAGAGGGAAGAGATATTCTAAAAGAAGAAGATGAGTGGGATTCTAATGATATAAAATGTACTCAGTTAAATGCAAAGGCCATGCACATCTTATTTTGTGCATTAGGGCCCAATGAGTATAATAGAGTATCCGATTGTGATAATGCCAAACAAATTTGGGATAAATTGACAATTACACATGAAGGCACAACTCAAGTCAAAGAGACTAAGGTGGGAATGCTCACTCATGACTATGAGTTATTTAGAATGAAAGAAGGAGAGTCAATTAGTGACATGTTCACTAGATTTACTGATGTAATAAATAGACAAAGTCTTTAGGCAAAATCTACTCCAATATAGAAATGGTTAAGAAAATCCCGAATAGCTTACCAAAATCTTGGGAAGCTAAGGTAACAGCTATTAAAGAGTCTAAAGACCCCCACACACTATCGTTAGATGAATTGATAGGGTCATTGCTCACATATGAAATGAAATTGAGGAGAAATGAAGAGCCATCTAAGAAAGTAGGAATATCTCTAAACTCCTCCACTCAAGAGGATTTGAATGAAGATAAAAATAAGAGTCGTAATGAAAAAGATTTTGAAATGGCAATGTTTGCCAAGAGATTTAATAAATTTATGAGAATGAGAGCAAATGGTGGTGGTAGGAGAAACTACAAGAAAGAACAAGAAGAATTAGGTAGAAAAGATAGAGATACTATTTTTGCTATGAATGCAAAAAACATGGACACATTAAATTTAATTGTCCTATTCTAAAAAGATCAAGTGATAGGAATCATAAAAAGAAGGCGATGATGGCAACATGGAGCGACAGTGACAGCTCCGATGATGATTCAAATGAAGATATTGCCAATCTGTGCTTCATGGCACTTGAAGATGAGAAAGTAACTTCTAATCCAATGAGTATTCTTTTGATGAATTACAAGATGCATTTGATGATCTTGCAATAGAATATGAGTGCATGAATTTGAAATACAAAAAATTGATTTCTAAACTTAAGAAAGAAAATGAATTAATCCTAAATGATAAAATAGAATGTGAAATAAATTAGAAAGTACAAATCTAGAAATCCATGACCTAAAGGAAAAGAATAGTAACTTACATAATTCCTTTACTAGATTTTACATGGGTCAACGAAAACTAGATCACATGCTAGAGACTCAAAGGGCTTTCTTTGATAGAAATGGGTTAGGATATGATAGCAAAAGTAGAGAAACTCATCTAAAAAATTTCTTAGCTAGAAAGAATATGCCTAAATCCTCTACTACTTGCTCACATTGTAATAAAAAAGGACATACATCATATAGATGCAATGTGAAAATGACCACATTTAGAGGAAGGATAGTTAGAAGAGTATGGGTCCCAAAAGATGTGGTTAATTCAAAAGATATTGATGTAATATTAAAATGGATCCCAAAAGGATCAAAAATCCTACTTACTAACTCCAAAGGACCCAAGAAAATTTGGGTACCTAAAACAAAAGTTTGAATGTTGATTGTAGGTGGTTGAGCATTACTACAAGGCAAAAACAAAGGAAGCTTGGTACTTGGATAGTGGATGCTCAAGACACATGACCGATGATAGAAGCCACTTCAATTCATTCAAATCAAAGGTTAGTGGAGAAGTCACATTTAGGGACAACTCCAAAGGCCAAGTTGAAGGAAGTGGAACTATTGGTAATAATTCCTTCTCCATAGAAAAGGTTTTACTTGTTAGAGGACTAAGACATAATTTGCATAGCATTAGTCAACTTTTTGACAAAGGTTACAAAGTAATCTTTGATTGCTTGAATTCTCATGTAATAGATTCTAAATCAAATAAAGTTCTCTTTCTAGGACATAGACAAGGTAACATATACATTTGTTTATCTAAATGAACTTAGAAATGAAAATGTATACCTTATGATAGATAAAGAAAAAGAACCTTGGTTGTGGCATAGGAGACTAGGTCATGCTACCATGCATGTATTATCTAAGCTCGCTAGAAAAGACCTTGTTATAGGATGACCTAAGTTGTCCTTTGACTATGACAAAATTTGTGAAGCTTGTGTCAAGGAAAAACATAAAAGGACATCATTTAAACCTAAAAATAGTGTGTCAACCACTAGACCTCTTTAACTACTTCACCTATATCTATTTGGGACAACTAGAACTACAAGCCTAGGTGGAAAGCATTATGGGTTTGTGATTGTAGATGATTTTACTAGATTTACTTGGGTATTTTTCTTAAGAGTAAAGAATAAAGCCTTAGAAAAATTCATTGTCTATTCAAAAGTAGCCCAAAATGAAAAAGGTTACACTATAACTAGTATTAGAAGTGATCATGGCAAGGAGTTTGAAAATATTGGTTTTGATGAATATTGCAATGATCAAGGGATTAGTCATAACTTTTCAGCCCCCAGGACACCTCAACAAAATGGGGTAGTTGAGAGAAGAAATAGAACATTAGAAAAAATGGCTAGAACAATGTTGTGTGAAAATAATTTACCTAAATATTTTTAGGCTGAAGCCATAAACACCTCATGCTACATTATAAATAGATCCATGATTGGATCAATCCTAAAGAAAACCCCTTATGAGCTTTACAAGGGAAAGAAGCCAAATATTAGCTATTTTCATCCTTTTGGTTATAGATGCTTTGTCTTAAATAATGAGAAAGACAACTTAGGAAACTTTGATGCTAAAAGTGATGAAGGAATCTTTTTAGGCTATTCTTTAAATTCAAATGCATATAGAGTGTACAACAAAAGAACCTTGATGGTAAAAGAATCAATACATGTAATATTTGATGAGTCAAACGATGCATCTAAAGTTTCTACCAATAATAAGGATATTAAAATATTGGATGAGACTTTGAAGGAATCCTCAAGGATAGAAGATAACTTACTAGAAAATCTTAACATTAATAAAAAGGAAGAAGATGAAGAAGAACTAGAAATACTAGAAAGAGAATCTAGAGCACCAATGGAACTAGGATATGTTAAAGATTGTGAAATTGTAGGTGATCCAAATCTTAGAGTTGAACAAGGTCTTCTCTAAGAAATGTATGTCAATATATAGCCTTTGTATCTCAAATTGAACCAAAGAATGTCAATAAGACTTTAGATGACAACAATTGGATTTTAGCCATGCAAGAAGAACTAAATGAATTTAAAAGAAGTAAAGTATGGAATTTAGTCCCTAGACCTAGTGATCATTCTATAAGTGGAACTAAATGGACTTTTAAGAACAAGATGGATGAAAATAGTGTGATCATAAGAAACAAGGCCAGGCTAGTTGCATAAGGTTATAGGCAAGAGCAAGGAATAGTCTATGATGAAACCTATGCACCGATAGCTAGATTAGAAGCAATAAAGATGCTACTTGCTTTTGCATACTATAAAAATTTCAAATTATATCAAATGGATGTAAAAAGTGCATTTCTAAATGGTTTCATCAATGAGGAAGTTTATGTTGAGCAACCCCTCGATTTTGAAAGTCCTAAATTTCCTGAACATAACACAAACTTTCTAAAGCACTTTATGTTTTGAAATAAGCTCATAGAGCCTGGTATGAAAGACTTTCAAAGTTCTTGATAGAAAAGGGATTTTCAAGAGGAAAAGTAGATACAACCTTGTTTATAAAAAATAAGGATAAAGATTTACTAGTTGTTCAAGTATATGTAGATGACATCGTTTTTGGATCAACTAATGAATCTCTATGTCAAGAGTTTACTAAGATCATGCAAGGTGAATTTGAAATGAGCATGATGGGAGAGCTCACCTATTTCTTGAGACTTCAAGTAAAGCAAACTAAGGATGGAATCTTCATCAATCACGATAAATACACCAAAGATTTACTCAAACGATTTGGAATGGATAACTGCAAACCTCAAGCAACTCCAATGGGCACCAACATCAAGCTTGATAAAGATGAAAGTGGTAAGTGTGTAGACACTAAGCTATATAGGTCTATAATTGGTTCATTGCTTTATCTTACTGCAAGTAGACCTGATATTTTATTTAGTGTATGTTTATGTGCTAGATTTCAATCCTCTCCTAGAGAGTCACACTTACTAGCTACAAAAAGAATTTTTCGGTACCTTAAAGACACACCTTCACTAGGACTTTAGTACCCTAAAGATTCCACCTTTGCTCTTCATGCATATTCTGATGTAGATTTTGGAGGTTGTAAAATAGATAGAAAAAGCACTTCAGGAACATGCCAATTCTTAGGGAATAGATTAATATCATGGTTCTCTAAGAAACAAAATAGTGTAGCACAATCCACAACTGAAGCAGAATATATAGCAGTTAGTAGTTGCTCAAGTGTTGTGGATTATGCAAAAAAATGAGAGATTATGATGTAGACATGAAGCAAGTTTCCATCAAGTGTGATAATACCGGTGCCATTAATCTCTCTAAAAATCCAATCCAACACTCTAGAACTAAACATATTGAGATTAGGCATCATTTCCTTAGAGATCATGTACAAAAAGGAGATATAGTTCTAGAATATATTGATACATTACATCAAATAGCTGATATTTTCACCAAACCTCTTGATAGAGATAGATTTTGTGTTCTTAGAGGTGAATTAGGACTTATGTATGCCCCTTAAGGATTATTGCCTTCAAAACTTTGATTTCAAACTTATTTTCAACTGATTTTACAACTCATTTTCTGGGCAAAGAGTATGAGAGATCAATCTCTTCACAATATAGATCGATCTAGCATGCTCCAAATTTACCTAAAGCAGTAAGGTTCTGCTAAGTAAATCGATCTTCTATCCCATAAGATCGATCTCCTTAAGCTTCTGTATTTTACAGATCGATCTCTGTATTTGGCAGATCGATCTTCTCTAGCCTCTATATTTTGCAGATCGATCTTTGTATTTGGCATATTGATCTTCTTGAGCTTCTGTATTTTGTAGATCGATCTCATAAAACAACAGATCGATCTCCTTAAGTAGAAAATCGATCTGGTACCTCGACAGATCAATCTCTTTAGCCCTGGGCTATATATACTGCTTCAAAATATCCAAATTTCAAAAATCCCAAATTCAAAATCCCTAACCCTCGTCGCGCACCCTCTTCTGATTTCTCTCAACAGATCGATCTCTGGTAAGGTTTTAGTCAAATCTACTTCATTATTCTTCATCTTAGAACCTACATTGTTGTTTTTCTTTCAAAACTTTCTTGGTTTCGTCGATTAATCTTCAATAGGGTTTCTAGTGAACTGTTCCATTGCTTAAGACTCTGTTAGAGAACAATCTAGAACTCTATTAAGCTATCTTTGACTGATTATATAATACCTCGCATTAAGAGAGCTGCCAATAAAGACTCCAGACCCTCCTCTTCATAGCCACCCAGTGTCTCTTCATCTCCTGTCACAACCTTCAGCAGGTGTTTTCAAACACCTGCAAAAAGGAAGAGATATGAAGAATATTTTTTTACAATGCCCATTAAACACTGGAGAACCATTGACTTTTCATTCCTTTCCCGCATTGACTTTCCTTATTTGACAAAAATGGAAGAATTTGGTTGGCTTCCATTTCTCAAAATAAACACCTCTGCTCCTCCAAATATTATTAGGGCATTTTTCTCAAACGCTGAGCTTATCTATGACCCTTACGATACCTATAAAATTCTAGGTTTTAAAACCTTCGTCATGGCCAAAATGATTTCTGTTAACACCAATCTCTTAGCCCGAGTGTTTGAAATTGAAGATGAGGGTTTGTCTGATGAGGAAGAGGAAGTACCACTTAAATTCAACCTACCCAGAGACAAGGGTAGTGACCTACCCATGCACCCTAGGTTACTACACCTAATCATATCTTGGAACCTCTGACCTTTTGGTACCTGACACTCTACCGTCAGAAAACTAGATCGTTTTTTGCTCCATCAGCTTCATACCTCTCAAAGCCAAAAATCGAACCTAGTTCACTTCATCTATGAGGACTGGCTAAAGATCGTGCAGGGTCAAGCCTCAATTATAGTCTTCCCTCAACCCCTTGTATTCTTGCTACAAAAACTCGGGGTTGACTGTTCTTGTGAGACTCATGAAGTGCCATCTGCAAAACGCGTTCTTAATATCGGCACTCTTCATCATATGGGGTACTACAAAGACTTCCATGGTCAGTGGCGGAAGAAAAGAGAAATCCCTCACGAGGTAGCCATGGAAGAGGACATTCCAGCTGAGCCTACAGCACCATCCACTGAGGTTCCTCCTATGTTTGCAGCTCAGTCCACTGCACCAGTTGATGTCGTTACGACCATGATAATGGATTTTCGCAACACTTTGATACAACGAGGGAGACGTTTGCACAACGGTTCACACATTTTGAGAACCGTCTTGACACAATTAAGGCAATGCAGCAAGCTATGTACGATGAGCTTCAAACCACTCACGTTCAAGTTGAGGACCTTGCTGATCGTTTTCCTTCACCATCCTCTTAGGAAATGATTTTTTTTATCTCTCTTTGCTGTGTCTTAAACTATGTTTTTGTGTTGTATGAACATTTATATTTTGAAATGACAGAATTATGATTCAATTTTATGCTTCATAGTTTGTAGATATATGCTTTGTGATAAATGGTCTTATGCCTTGGTAATATTGATATGACAAAAAGGGGGAGAAGAGAACATGTTAAAGGGAGCATAAATTAAGAGGGAGTTCTTGAACTGAGAGGGAGTTTTTGAAACTGGAAAATTGGATGCATATGTAAAGGGGGAGATTAAACATGTTTATAAACTTAGTCTATTGAATAAGTTTTGTCATATCAAAAAGGGGGAGATTGTTAGGTTAAAATATTTTGAAATGACAAAACAGTAATTCAATAATGGATATTATAAATCCAGAAATGTTTAAAACATGTTAAGAGGTTAATTAGAATATATTGAGATACAAGTCATTACCAGAAACTAGGTGTTAATGGTTGAGAGATCGATCTCATGAGATAAGAGATCGATCTCCTAGGTTTTCAAGTATGAGAGATCGATCTCATGAGAATATGAGATCGATCTGATTAAGGGTTAAAGACTTAAAGAACATGTATAGGATGTTAAGGAAGAAGAGATCGATCTCTAAAGGTTATGAGATCGATCTTTGACTTACAGAATGCCTATGAGATCGATCTGGTCTAGGAAGAAATTGATCTCCTCTAAGGCAAAGGTTAAAGGTCTTAGATCGATCTGTAAATCGATCTATGTTCAAACAGAGAGTTTATGAGATCGATCTCATATGGATAGAGATCGATCTCCTCAAAGACAAAGAGCTTATAAGATTGATCTTATATTGATAGAGATCGATCTCCTCAAAGACAGAGAGTTTATGAGATCGATCTCCTCTCTACGAGAATACTTGCTATATCGATCTAAAGATAGATCTTACTTCAAACAGAGAGTTTATGAGATCGATCTGATGGTTCAACAGATCGATCTTCACTAACATTCTACAAATTATAAGATCGATCTATATAAATATGAGATCGATCTCCTTGCTTTGAGTTACTTTGTAATTGTAGGAATTTAGATTAGAAGATCGATCTGGTCATGATGGAAGATTGATCTGATACTCTATTGGAGGTTCCCAACGGCTCTCTATGCAAATTCTTCAATGAGAAAAACTACATTAAATGCTTCACCTACGATCTAGTTGTATAAAACCAAGCATTGAAGACACTAGGAAACAAGAGATAGAGCTGAAAATTCTGAATATTCTCAAGAGATCATTCCTCAATATTCCCTTGGTCTTCAACATCATATCCATTGTATTGTTTTTAATAGCTTGAGTAAAAGTTATTCTTCCTACCCACAAAAGAGAGTTCTTATTTTTATTCACTCTTAATCCAAAAGAAAAGAGGAGAGTTCCTCTATGAGAGAATTGTGTAAGAGGTGAATATATATCTTTGTAAAAAGGGGCAGAGAGGTTATTCCTTAACCTTGAAAAGGAGGTTGTATCAACTATTGTGATAGTGAAAGAAAACTCTTGACAAGAAGGTCAAGAAGAGAGGACGTAGGCAAGCGATTGGCCGAACCTCTATAAATTGCTAAGTTTGCTGCTTCTCTCTCTTATCTCCTTTACTTTGCTGCACTATAGTCTATTGCTTATTATTTAATTACTTGCATTTAAATTTAAAAGAGTTTAAATTTAGCATTTAGACTATCAAATTGATTCACCCCCCTCTCGGTTGAGCCAACAATTGGCTTCCTAATGAAGCCTTGAAATTCTATTTATCACGACTGTTATCGTTGATCTTTTTCCTTTTCATTCACAAGATTTGGTTGGGTTATGAGTCGATGTTAATCATTTCTATTCATTCATATGTATCAAATATTAAACACAATTGTACATCTCATGAACTATGTACATCTATTTATATAATCATTTCTCATCCTTTACATCCCCAGTAATTTATATAGTACATTTTCTGTGTGATTTAGTATTCAGATACAAAATATGTGTATATATATATACCTTACGTTGTAAAGAGAGTTGTACAATAAAAGAAATAGCAGGGATGACCGCAAGATGCTCTACTAAGCCTGATCTATTGAGGGAGAGGAAAGGGGGTAAGCTAACACGCTCAGTAAGGAAAATATGAAAGCAAGCAGATAACTATACTATCTACGTGCTTATAATGCATGCTTAATATCATCTCAAAGTAAATGCATTTGACAAACTATAGCAATCTATTCAGAAATCATTAATTCGATAGAAAGCTTTTTCATTTCACATTAAACATATTTCAAATCAAAACATTTCTCTCTCTTTTCATTTTCAAAATCAGTACTCCTCTGCAACTGGCAATAAGTGATTTTTTCATAATCACAACTCATAGTTTTGAAACCATTTGAGATCATTTTGAGACTAGGTAGGGATATTGTCAGGACCCCATTCTCAATCCATGACTTTAACCAAAATCACTACAAATTTTTCGCATTTTGACTAACCTTTCCTCTCTTCAATGGTTGGGCTGTGATTCGATTTCAGAGTCCTCACTTACCACATCATCCAATATCATACATATATGTCAACATACTATTACTGACTGTACTTGCTTTTGTCATACATGTAAGATTATATAAAGTCTAATACAAATACATTCCCCATAAGATATATCGTATACATCACTGTGATGTTTCTATATTTAGATACACAACTGTACAAAATCTGTATACCTGACGGTCGATAGGAACTAGCTGTGGACTCAGGAATACTATCCCTCGATAGCTCTCGCTCTACTGGCGCTCTATAGAGAGATGTAAAGAAAGTGGGGTGAGCATATAACGCGCTCAGTAAGGAAATCAGGTAAGCAAGTAGATATCTACACTATCTACTCAAAATAATGCTATGCCTTAAAAACATTATTTCATTAACTCATTTCAAAAGCATGTCTTGAAATATAATATATATACTTGTACAGATTAAATCCCATGTACAGAAATCATGCTTTCTTTCTCAAATGTAGGCATGTAGTGCAAAACAATGCATCTTTATATAAATCATGCCTTTATGTAAATCACGCCATGTATATTTAAATCACAATAAATACGGCATTAAATAATTCACAACACAAAATCGGAGTCCGACCCATCCCTCAGGTTTGTCCGCAATTTAAATCAGTCAATCAATGTGATATATCATGTGAGACTCTGTGGTTAAATGTAAATAGTATCCTGGACTATGATCATATCCAAAATGTGATCCTAAGCAATATAGATCTCGGTGTGTGGGGCATCACTGCTGCAACGGGAGGATGGTCAGTCCACTACAGCTGTTAGCTAAACAACACACGATACAGCGTATACCTCGTGCCCCCAGGCACGGTACAAAGTACACCCGTAGACCCTACATCACAGCCAGGGTGCCTGCCATAGGACTTAGCCCTTGGAACCATGGAATATCAACATCACAGTTAGGGTGCTTGCCATAGGTCTTAGCCCTCACACCTGTGGAATATCATACCACATCTCTAATACCCTCATGCTGGCCATCCTCTCAAAATGTGACACTCAGTCACACGAGAATACGGCATGAGTGGGTAACATGTAAATAATATCACATACAGTGTGCGCCCTTGAGTGTGACACACAGTCGACACTACGCTCGAACACTGTTTCACATCACAAACTCAACTCTAGTGCGAGTAAACCTCCAGCAACTAGGTCAATGCATAGTTCATGTATTAAATCAAATACGAGCAATAGCTCCAGTACCATGCTATGCACAATATCAAATCAAGTACGAGCAATAGCTCAGTACTATGTCATGTATAAACCATGAAGAATCGAGTACGAGTAACGCTCCAGTACTCTGTCATGTATCTCATGTAAAACTCGAGTACGAGCTAATCGCTCCAGCACTCTGTCATGCATATATCATATAAAACTGAGTACGAGTAATAACTCTAGTACTCTATCATGCATGTCATGGAAATCTAGTGTGTCTCAAATCCAGCACTAATGTATGTGGAAAACATATGAAATCCAGTGCGAGCTATGCTCTAGCACGATTCATTCTCACATAATATGATAGATGGCTCTTTAAAAGGGATTGTTTACAAAATATTAAAATCAGCACTACAAAGTGTGCTTAAGTCACATCAACCTTAAAATCATTAGCCCATCTATTTATTTTCATGCTAAACAGCAGTAAACACTCACAATAATAGTTTCCATGCTTTTTTGTAACTTTTCACAAAAGTTGAATTTTTGACTAACAGGGGCAAAATCGTAATTTGCCACTATCGGGTCTCAATAATTATTATTCACTTTCTCTGACCCTCAGAGATCTTAAGTGAATGTAAAAGCAGATGAAAATACATGCAGGTATCTCTATCTACTTGCAAAAGTCCCGTACCTCGGATCACGTCAAGTAACCTCACTTCCTCGGTGCTGCTAACTCTAGCAATCCGATCAGCTCTCAATGTAAACTCCGGAGCTGTAAATAACCATTCCTCAGGTTAATTATCATTTTCCTACTGTATTACACATTAATACAGTCCATTTTCCCTTAATGGGCCTTAATAATCCTTAATGGGCCTAACTATACCTTAAGCCCATTTTCATTTTACTATTCATTTTCGTTGGGCCTATTGGGCTTGTGGGGCCCACCAACTCTTATTGGGCTTGTTCTAGGCCCATTACACCTTATTGGGCCTAAAATATTTGGGCTTGGCCCATTGGGCCTCTCGGCCACATGCCATGGCCGAGAGCTACCCATGCCTCGATTTTACCATGGCATGCCATCCATGCCTATTATTTAGCCAATTTCACTTAGGCATTTTCACAAACACTTGGTAGGCAACATTACCAATCATCATATAGTTCATTTAGGCATTTTTATCAAACACCTTGATTGCCAACAATTTACATGTATTAATTAATCAATTTGATTAATTCTAATTACACCATTAACATTAATACATGTACACTAATCCATTTATGTCTTAAAATCATATTGACATAAATCAATAACCCATTACTCACTCTCGACCTAACCCACTTCATGGTGATTTATTATGTTTCAATGCTTAAAACATATATCAACATACTTAAAATCATTCATACGTTAACATATATGAAATTGGAAATTGGAAAATATACCAATTGTTGTGTTCACCCTTTGGCCGAAACTTTGGAGGCTCTCGGTTTGCACTCTATAGCTCCTTGATAGCCAATTCCAACATATGTTACTCTCCTTTCAATTTGGAACAACTTCCATGAAGGATGCAAGTTCCAATTATGCCTAATTCCTAGTGATTTCTAGTGAGAGAAAGCTTGGAAAATATGTTTCAATGGTTTCTTCTTCTAGCCGGATTTGGTGTGATGAAGATGACAATGGTGCGGCTGAATTTATAAGCCACTTACTTAGCCATTAAGCCTTACTTTTCAGCCATTAAGCTTGACTTTCCAAACCTTAGCCATGAGTCACCTTATGAGTCACCTTATGAGTCATAGTTAACTTTAACTATGGTTAGATATTTATCTCATGGGCTTCTCCATTTGGGCTTCTCGGTTTGGGCTTTCTTAATGGGCTTTCGGGCTGAAATTTTTACTATGTCTTGGGCCTTTTATTGTCTCAAAATTTGGCCAATCAGTTGGTCCAACAATTCGGTCTAAAGGACCTAAAAATTTCGATATACGTTTAGTATACCTTAATGGGCTTTAAAATTTTCACCTTAGGTCCATTGCGTTTTTAACCATTAAATTTATTCCAGAATCCTTCCGAATAAATTTTCCTTACTTTCGGGGATGATTATCTTGTATTCTGGACAAGAATATTTTTCCCCAAATTTTCCTCCACACTTAGGTTAATTTTTAACCATGATTAGTCAACTATGGTAAAAGTCCACTTTCTTAACTATAGTTGACTTTTTCCTTAACCATTGACTAAGTTGACTTTTTCTCCAATTTTTGAAAGTGTCATATCTTATGTCTTACACTCTCGTCTTTATGTTTCAACCATTCCCGGTGGATAATTTCACCCGAAACACATTTTCTCGCTAAAAAGGTCCATTTTACCCTTTTTAGCTTTTACTCTCGTTTTTTATGTTCGGGACTAAATCAAGCTGACTTGACTTCATGAGCTCTCTATGCTCTCTTATTTTAAGTTCTTATTTTTAGTCAGAATGATTTAGAATAACTCGGTTTAGCCTGTGATACTCATCGCTCACATTAGGCATTTTATGTAGCTTTTGCGTGTTAAATCATTTCACTAACACTTAAGTCTAGTAAATACTCTTCTTATGATTCAACTATAATTACATAGTATTCATACACATAGGAATCATAAGGTACAAGCTACAAAAATCCGGGTCTGACAATCCTCCCCCACTCAAAAAATTTGGTCCTCCAAATTAGAACCAAGTCAGTCCTCAAATAGGTGAGGGTACTTCTCTCGCATCAGACTCTCTAACTCCCAAGTAGCTTCCTCTGAAGTATGATGCTGCCAGAGAATCTTCACTAATTTGATGGTCTTCGATCTCAATACCTTCTCCTTCCTATCCAATATCCGAATCGGTCTCTCAACATATGACAAATCCTCTCGGAGCTCCAAAGGCTCGTAACTAATCACATGTGAGGATCCGGGTGATACTTCCGAAGCATCGATATGTGAAAGACGTTATGGACACCTGATAAGTCTGGTGGCAATGCCAACCTATACGCCTTATCTCCCACTCGATCAAGTATCTCAAAGGGTCTAATATAGCGAGGATTTAGTTTCCCTCTCTTCCCAAATCTCGCTATGCCCTTAGAAGGAGAAACTCTCAAAAACACGGATTCACCAACTGCAAACTCTAGTGGCCTACGTCTCCTGTCAGCGTAACTCTTCTGTCTGCTCTGAGCTGTCCTCAGTCTCTCTGCAATCAAATGGATGTCCTCAGATATGTCAGGAGCAAAAATCTTACGGTCATACAAAGCCTCATACGGTGCCATCCCGATACTCGAATGATAACTGTTGTTGTAGGCAAACTCGACTAGTGGCAGGTGGTCATCCCAGGAGCCTCGATAATCTAGTACACATGCTCTCAACATATCCTCCAGAGTCTATATAGTCTTCTCTGACTGACCATCTATCTGAGGATGGAAAGTGGTGCTCAAACTCAACTGGGTTCCCATGGCTTCCTGAAAGTGTCCCCAAAAGTGGGATGTGAAGCGGGAATCCCTATCAGAGACTATGCTCACTGGTACACCGTGTAACCTCACTACCTCGCGTACATACAGTTTCGCTAATGAACTCAAAGTATCGGTCACTCTCATAGCTAAGAAGTGGGCTGACTTCGTCAGTCTGTCAACGATCACCCATATAGCATCGTGATTCCTGCGGGTTCTCGGTAAACTCATCACGAAATCCATGGTGATATGCTCCCATTTCCATGTCGGTATAGGTAGAGGCTGCAATAACCCTGTAGGTTTCTGATGCTCTACCTTCACTTGCTGACATACGAGACACTTTGCCACGAAATCTGCTACATCTCTCTTCATACCCGACCACCAGTATACCTTCTGGAGGTTCTGATACATCTTGTTACTCCCCGGATGTAACGTATACCTCGACGAATGAGCTTCCGCCAATATCAATCTCTTAAGTCCTGGATCCTAAGGAACACACAATCTGCCTCTGAACCTCAGTAGTCCGTCTGAACTCAACTCAAAATCAGTCACTATGCCCTTCTGCATCTGACTACTCACATCCATACAAAATGGATCAGTCTGCTGAGCCACTCTGATCCTGTCCAACAGGTCCGGCTCCAAGCGTAGACTAGCTATCACATAGCCTGTATCCATGTCAGAAGGCACGACTCCCAAACTGAGACTAGCAAACTGCTCTAGCAAATCATGTTCCCTAACCATCATATACGATACCATCCCTAGGCTCTTCCTACTCAAGGCATCAGCTACAACGTTAGCCTTACCCTGATGATAAAGTATCTCGCAATCATAGTCCTTCAGAAGCTCTAGCCATCTTCTCTGTCTCATGTTCAGCTCTTTCTGTGAGAACAGATACTTAAGGCTCTTGTGGTCGGTAAATATCTGGAACTTCTCGCCATACAAGTAGTGGCGTTATACCTTCAACGCAAACACTACTGCTGCTAGCTCCAAATCATAGGTCGGATAGTTCTTCTCATGATCCTTCAGCTGTCTAGATCCATAAGCAACTACCTTCCCATCCTGCATCAACACACAGCCCAATCCCTGATGAGAAGCATCAGGTACACTGCAATTCCTCCTGAGCTGGTAGGGATAGTGAGAATTGGAGCGGTGGTCAATCGGCGTTTTAACTCCTCAAAACTCTTCTCACAATCCTCGTTCTATATGAATGGTGCACTCTTTCGAGTAAGACGTGTTAATGGAGCAGCCAACTTCAAAAATCCCTCAACGAATCTCTGATAGTATCCAGTTAAACCCAAAAAACTCCTGATCTCGGTGACTGTCCTCGGCTGTTCCCACTGAACTACAACCTCTATCTTAGATGGATCAACAAATACACCATCTCTCGATACAACATGTCCCAAAAATGAGATCTGTGACAACCAAAAGTCACACTTACTGAGCTTAGCATATAACTCATGCTCCCGCAGCATCTGCAACATGATCCTGAGGTGCTCCTCATGCTCCTCCTTGGATCTCGAATACACCAATATGTCATCGATGAAGACGATAACAAACTGGTCCAAATATGGCTTGAACACATTGTTCATCAAAGCCATGAAAGCAGCTGGAGCATTCGTCAATCCGAATGGCATGACCAAGAACTCATAATGGCCATATCGGGTACGAAA
Source organism: Firmiana major (assembly GCA_033439115.1). Lineage (NCBI taxonomy): Eukaryota > Viridiplantae > Streptophyta > Magnoliopsida > Malvales > Malvaceae > Firmiana > Firmiana major. The sequence goes on from CM065902.1 coordinate 38,894,829, forward strand.
TACTGTCTTGGGTACATCTCCACTCTGAACCTTTAGCTGATGATACCCAGACCTTAGGTCAATCTTGGAAAAGACCTGTGCTCCCTGAAGCTGATCTAACAAGTCGTCAATGTGTGGAATGGGGTATCTATTCTTGATGGTGGCCTTATTCAACAATCGGTAGTCTATACACAATCGGAGGCTCCCATCCTTCTTCCTCACAAACAGAACCGGTGCTCCCCAAGGTGAAACACTCGGTCGAACAAAACCCCTATCCAACAGCTCCTGTAACTGTCTTTTAAGCTCCTCCAGCTCAACTAAGGCCATGCGATATGGTGGTCTCGAAATAGGCTCAGTACCAGGTACCAGATCTATGCAGAACTCCATCTCTCTATCTGGTGGTAACCCTGGCAATTCATCTGGGAAAACATCTGGGTACTCATTGACCACAGTAATATCTGACAACTCTGGATATGCCTTATCCATATCTACCACGTACGCAATGAAACCTTGATATGTTGAAGGTTTTCCAAATCAGTAATCATGTAATAACCATAACTACTCCTTTCATTTATTCTTATTAAACTTTACAACATATCTAGTAGGGTTAGGAAACATAACTGTCTTATCATAACAATCTAAAACAGCATGGTTTACAGATAGCCAATCCATTCCTAATATTATATCAAAGTCACTCATACTTAGTAATATTAGATTGGTTGTCATCTCCTTATCCCCTACTCTCAACTTACAGTCATTATATACATATTCTACAACTTCACTACTATTCATAGGCGTACTAATCAACATCATCATACATAGAGGTGTATGCTCTACATGTCTTGTTAATTTACATGCAAATGAAGGCGATACACAAGAATGCGTGGCACCAGGATCAATTAAAACATATGCTTCAATATCATAAATCAGGATGTTACCTCGAATCACATCCGATGAAGCATCAGCTGTCCCCTAGTCCAAAGCATGTACTCGCCCTTAACCCATCACTTGTTTCCCCTTCTCCTGTGCCGTCGCTCTACCTCTCTGAGTCGACGTACTAGCTGGAGTTCTATCAGGCTCCCTGACCCTCTGTGGCGCAGTAACAAATATCTCATGGCACTCTTTAGCCATATGCCCATGTTTCCCACATCGAAAACATACCATAGCACTCCGTGGACACGGTCTATCTCCATGTGATCCACTCCATCTTCTGCACTGATCTGCAGTAGGTCTCTGTCCTCCCATGATAATGCCCTTCGCTGGGGCTGCAGTCAGATAAGTAGGAGGTCTAGCATATCTCTCTCGTGCCTCCTCTACCCGTGATCTCTTATCGAAGAGTCTCTTCCCTCCTCGATAACTGAAATCTCTAGCCGACCTCTTCTTTTGTATATCTCGGCTACGGCTAAACTTCCCAAACTCAGAAGCATTCCTCTCGTAATCCTGCTCACATAGTTGCGCCCTGTGCACTGCCTCCTCATAGGTCACTATGTATAATGGGACCAACCTGGACCATAGCACCGGCCTCAACCCATCGATAAACCTATGGACCTTCCTGGTCTCACTATACATGGTATTGGGGTCATATCTTCCTAGGGATAGGAATCGAGTCTCATACTCGTCCAAAGATAAACTCCCCTGGTTTAGTCCTAAAAACTCTATCTGTAGTTTTTGTTGTGCGGTGTCAGGAACAAACTGCCTCCTGAAGGCCTCCAGAAATATCTCCCAACTGATATCTATGTGTCGGGATCTCAGTATAGGTAGGGTGGACTTCCACCAATGCTCTGCAGCTCCCTTCATTAGGAACGCAGCAAACGCGACCATCTCCGAGGTCGTACACTCGAAGAATCCATAAAGCTTCTCCAGCTCTGCTAACCACTCCTCAGTAGCTACAAGGTCCTTGACCCCACTAAAGGATAGAGGTCTAAACTTCTGGACTTCTCGCAACCGATGCAGATCACATCCATACCCTAATCCAATACTACCCAAAACCGGTGGAGGTGTAGGAGTATCTACAGTCCTCTGTGCATCAGCTATCTGCGTAGGGGTATCAGGGGCAACTGCCTCTCCTGTCGCAGCTCCTGCCTCCTGTCCCTACCTACCTGGCATTATCTGTGCCAGTATCTCTACAATCTTCTCGAGACTACGCTCTAATCTCGTGAAGCGCATCTCAACACACTCGGGTGCCTCAGTAGCACCTGGAGTCTCATGCGTAGGTAATGGTCAGGTAGCGGCTCGTCCCTCGGGTCTATCTCCCCGGCCTCGAGCCCTACCTCTCGTAACTCTACCGCTACGCGTATTTGCCATATGGCAAAGTTCCTGCATTCATAATAATGAATTAGTCCGTCTCCTATCTGGTATACACAGTTATATCTAAACACAGCACAGTATTATGGGGAGTACACTTTACTATTTTCTAACACCGACTCACATCAGACCAACCTCTGCTCTGATACCATTCCGTCAGGAGCCCATTCTCAATCCATGACTTTAACCAAAATCACTAGAAATTTTTCGCATTTTGACTTACCTTTCCTCTCTTCAATGGTTGGGCTGTGATTCGATTTCAGAGTCCTCACTTACCACATCATCCAATATCATACATACATGTCAACATACTATTACTGACTGTACTTGCTTTTATCATACATGTAAGATTATATAAAATCTAATACAAATACATTCCCCATAATATATATCGTATACATCACTGTGCTATTTCTATGTTTAGATACACAACTGTACAAAATCTGTATACCTGGCGGTCGATAGGAACTAGCTGTGGACTCAGGAATACTATCCCTCGATAGCTCTCGCTCTACTGGCGCTCTGTAGAGAGATGTAAAGAAAGGGGGGTGAGCATACAACGCGCTCAGTAAGGAAATCAGGCAAGCAAGTAGATATCTACACTATCTACTCAAAATAATGTTATGCCTTGAAAACATTATTTCCTTAACTCATTTCAAAAGCATGTCTTGAAATATAATATATATACTTGTACAGATTAAATCCCATGTACAGAAATCATGCTTTCTTTCTCAAATGTAGGCATGTAGTGCAAAACAATGCATCTTTATATAAATCATGCCTTTATGTAAATCACGCCATGTATATTTAAATCACAATAAATATGGCATTAAATAATTCACAACACAAAATCGAAGTCCGACCCATCCCTCAGGTCTGTCCGCAATTTAAATCAGTCAATCAATGTGATATATCATGTAAGACTTTGTGGTTAAATGCAAATAGTATCCTGGACTACGATCATATCCGAAATGTGATCCCAAGCAACACAGATCTCGGTGTGCAGGGCATCACTGCTGCAACGGGAGGATGGTCAGTCCACTACAGCCGTCAGCTAAACAACACACGGTACAGCGTACACCTCGCACCCCCAGGCACGGTACAAAGTACACCCGTGGACCCTACATCACGACCAGGGTGCCTGCCATAGGACTTAGCCCTTGAAACCATGGAATATCAACATCACAATCAGGGTGCCTACCATAGGTCTTAGCCCTCGCACCTGTGGAATATCATACCACATCTCTAATACCCTCATGCTGGCCATCCTCTCAAAATGTGACACTCAGTCACACGAGAATGCGGCATGAGTGGGTAACATGTAAATAATATCACATATAGTGCGCACCCTTGAGTGCAACACACAGTCGACACTACGCTCGAACACTGTTTCACATCACAAACTCAACTCTAGTGCGAGTAAACCTCCAGCAACTAGGTCAATGCATAGTTCATGTATTAAATCAAGTACGAGCAATAGCTCCAGTACCATGCTATGCACAATATCAAATCAAGTACGAGCTATAGCTCCACTACTATGTCATGTATAAACCATGAAGAATCGAGTACGAGCAACGCTCCAGTACTCTGTCATGTATCTCATGTAAAACTCGAGTACGAGCTAATCGCTCCAGCACTCTGTCATGCATATATCATATAAAACTGAGTACGAGTAATAACTCTAGTACTCTATCATGCATGTCATGGAAATCTAGTGCGTATCAAATCTAGCACTAATGTATGTGGAAAACATATGAAATCCAGTGCGAGCTATGCTATAGCATGATTCATTCTCACATAATATGATAGATGGCTCTTTAAAAGGGATTGTTTACAAAATATTAAAATCAGCACTACAAAGTGTGCTTAAGTCACATCAACTAAAATCATTAGCCCATTTATTTATTTTCATGCTAAACAGCAGTTAAACACTCACAATAATAGTTTCCATGCTTTTTTGCAATTTTTCACAAAAGTTAACTTTTTGACTAACTAGGGGCAAAATCATAATTTGCCACTATCAGGTCTCAATAATTATTATTCACTTTCTCTGACCCTCTGAGTTTTTAAGTGAATGTAAAAGCAGACGAAAATATGTGCAGGTATCTCTATCTACTTGCAAAAGTCCTTTACCTCGGATCACGTCAAGTGACCTCGCTTCCTCGGTGCTGCTAACTCTCGCAGTTCGATCAGCTCTCAATGTAAACTCCGGAGCTGTAAATAACCATTCCTCAGGTTAATTATCATTTTCCTACTGTATTACACATTAATACAATCCATTTTCCCTTAATGGGCCTTAATAATCCTTAATGGGCCTAAATATACCTTAAGCCCATTTTCATTTTACTATTCATTTTCGTTGGGCCTATTGGGCTTGTGGGGCCACCAACTCTTATTGGCCTTGTTCTAGGCCCATTACACATTATTGGGCCTAAAATAATTGGGCTTGGCCCATTGGGCCTCTCGGCCACATGCCATGGCCGAGAGCTACCCATAACTCGGTTTTACCATGGCATGCCATCCATGCCTATTATTTAGCCAATTTCACTTAGGCATTTTCACAAACACTTGGTAGGCAGCATTACCAATCATCATATAGTTCATTTAGGCATTTTATCAAACACCTTGATTGCCAACAATTTACATGTATTAATTAATCAATTTGATTAATTCTAATTACACCATTAACATTAATACATGTACACTAATCCATTTATGTCTTAAAATCATATTGACATAAATCAATATCCCATTACTCACTCTCGACCTAACCCACTTCATGGTGATTTAATATGTTTCAATGCTTAAAACATATATCAACATACTTAAAATCATTCATACATTAACATATATGAAATTGAAAATTAGAAAATATACCAATTGTTGTGTTCACCCTTTGCCGAAACTTTGGAGGCTCTCGGTTTGCACTCTATGGCTCGTTGATAGCCAATTCCAACATATGTCACTCTCCTTTCAATTTGGAACAACTTCCATGAAGGATACAAGTTCCAATTATGCCTAATTCCTAGTGATTTCTAGTGAGAGAAAGCTTGGAAAATATGTTTCAATGGTTTCTTCTTCTAGCCGGATTTGGTGTGATGAAGATGACAATGGTGTGGCTAAATTTATAAGCCACTTACTTAGCCATTAAGCCTTACTTTTCAGCCATTAAGCTTGACTTTCCAAACCTTAGCCATGAGTCACCTTATGAGTCACCTTATGAGTCATAGTTAAATTTAACTATGGTTAGATATTTATCTCATGGGCTTTTCCATTTGGGCTCTCGGTTTGGGCTTTCTTAAGGGGCTTTCCGGCTGAAATTTTTACTATTTCTCGAGCCTTTTATTGTCTCAAAATTTGGCCAATCATTTGGTCCAACAATTCGGTCTAAAGGACTTAAAAATTTCGATATACGTTTAGTATACCTTAATGGGCTTTAAAATTTTCACCTTAGGCCCATTGCGTTTTTAACAATTAAATTTATTCCGGAATCCTTCCGAATAAATTTTCCTTACTTTCGGGGATGATTATCTTGTATTCTGGACAAGAATATTTTTCCCCAAATTTTCCTCCACACTTAGGTTAATTTTTGACCATGATTAGTCAACTATGGTAAAAGTCCACTTTCTTAACTATAGTTGACTTTTTCCTTAACCATTGACTAAGTTGACTTTTTCTCCAATTTTTGAAAGTGTCATATCTTATGTCTTACACTCTCGTCTTTATGTTTCAACCATTCCCGGTGGATAATTTCACCCGAAACACCTTTTCTCGCTAAAAAGGTCCATTTTACCCTTTTTAGCTTTTACTCTCATTTTCTATGTTCGGGACTAAATCAAGCTGACTTGCCTTCATGAGCTCTCTATGCTCTCTTATTTTAAGTTCTTATTTTCAGTCAGAATGATTTAGAATAACTCGGTTTAGCCTGTGATACTCATCGCTCACATTAGGCATTTTATGTAGCTTTTGCGTGTTAAATCATTTCACAACACTTAAGTCTAGTAAATACTCTTCTTATGATTCAACTATAATTACATAGTGTTCATACACATAGGAATCATAAGGTACATGCTACAAAAATCCGGGTCTGACAGATATGCAATCATCTATGGACATATAGCCATAAACAGTGACCCCAAGCAATTGCTAGCTAGGCATGCAAGGGTGTCAGTCGCCTAGGGAGGCAGGTCAATCCAACCCATCGACTCATCTCTACTCTATTATTTGTTCGAAGACGCCAATATGGTACAAGGTACTCCATGTATCATCTCACGGTACAATGTACTCTGTAGACAATCACACGATGCAACATACTGTAAGGACCTAGCCCCGGAGCACGCCAAACCCCTCTGGGCCCTGCTCCCACTGCTAACCAGTCCTACAACTCCACGGATTGTCCTCTTTGGGCCCTTTGACCCTCAAGGTTTTTGCTCCAATGGGAAATTCCCAAGAGACGCGTCCCATATGGTTCGAACCCAAGACCTTAAAGTCTTTATTCTTACACACATGATACCATTGAGCCAAGTCACGCCCCGAAAGAACGAAAAAATAGGGCTGTTTTAAACTTTATCCATTAACTATGTTGTTTTCCTGTCCATGTCTAGATTTAAAAATTTTTCATTTCCAGGATCTCATTACATTACATACCTTCTGTATATATATATATATAATCATTTCCAACTATTACATCTCGACTATTATATAAAATAGTGTCTATTCTGTTTCACATGTCTGGAATACACGTAAGATTATACCTCAAGGTTACGAAAGTATCCGATGAAAGGTCGGACAATATCGTCATCGACCACAATCTCATATGTGCAATAGACTCGCTGTAGATCATCTGGGAGATGGAGAAGAGGGCGGTGAGTTTTTCAGACTCAGTAAGAGATACATTTAAAATAGCTTTAAATACTCAAAACATGGTAAAACTCATGGTTTTACACATCAGCATACTTATGCAATGGAGTAGAGATGCTTACATTTCATAAAAACAATAAAAACATGCTAAAATCATAAGTTTACACATCATACATCTTTTTGGTAAAACTCATATATAGTCATATCACGTCGTGTAAACAAGTAAAAAGCATCTCAAAACTTAATCATGCATATCATAACATGCTTATCACCTTAAAAATGAAATCAAATTTTCATATGCACATTTTGTAAGACATACTCATGGCTACCTTTAAAATCTCATCATAGAAATCTATGCTCAATAAAATCATAAAACAGTAGCATGAAATGTGTGAAAACATATATATATCATTCTGTCAATTCATCGTGTAGGGTCAGGCAATCGTCTCATATACTAGTCCCGAAGGACATCAAACATCTGGTCTCGTAGGACATTCATCATAGGTACATATGGCCATTGTACAAGGGAGCCGTAGGACTGGATCAGGGTCGTACGCTGCCCTATCTCTTGTGCATCACTAAATGGGGTCTATACGCACGAACTCACGTGCATCACCAAGTGTGGACTATACGTACATTTCTCATATCAAGTCAGAGCCTGCCCGTTCTCTGGCCGTCGGCTAGGTAGATCCTCGATCGTCTCCATGCGCTACCCTATGTGTACGAGATCGACCCCAGATCCTCTGACTATCGTCATATCATGCATTTTTACCCCACAAAAATCATTTTGGGCCCCTTACCCAATTTATCAAAATCATTTCGAGCCTGATACCCGTGTATTAAAAATCATTACGAGACTCTAACCCGATTCTCAAAACGGTTACGGGACTCTAACCCGTTTTTCATAAAAAACATGGTTTTCATAAATCATTACGGGACTATAACCCGTTTCTCATAGAAAACATAGTTTTCATAAATCATTATGGGACTATAACCCGTTTCTCAAAGAAAACATGGTCTTCATAAATCATTTCGGGACTATAACCCGTTTCTCATAGAAAACATGGTTTTCATAAATCATTGTGGGACTCTAGCCCGTGTAAATATGGAAAACATAGTTATAATAGTTATTTCTTGGGACTCATACTCGTACCGTGAAAATATAGCTTAAAAGTTGTTTCGGGACTTTAACCCGTATCATGAAAACATGGTTTCATAAAACATATTGGGACTTTAACCCGTAATCTCACATGAAAACACTATACTTTCGTTTCAAAAATGAAAAATCACTTTTATAAACATGTATGCTGTAAAAATGTATCTCATATATATATAAAACATGCTGAAAACTCGGGAAATGGTTTTGGCTTCGGTTTGAATACAATTGGAAATTCATTTCATAAGATCTCATTCAATTCTCATACATAAACAGTTGGTAAGGATGAAGGAGTACAACGCTACTCTAAATTATATCCCTTACCTCTTAGCGACTGATGTAGAACACTTTCCTCGATGCTCAGGTTTACCTCGTAAAACATGTCGATAGACCGAGCTGCTGCAAAACAAGTTCAACTTATCACATATGGCTTAAATTCATTTCAACATATCCAAATATGTGATTATACCGAAGCTTTGACCAAAAGTTAGCTTTTAATCAATTTTACTCTTTTTGCTCGGTTTTATCGGTATAAACCTCATTTCAATCGTATTCAACTCAATAAATATTTTCTCATATTTACTACTGTTGATTTAGCTAATTGGGCCAATTACTCTCTTATTGGGCCCAATTGCACCTTAATGGGCCTTAATCTGTTTTAAGCCCGTTTCCACTTATTAATTCTTTCATCAAGGCTTATTGGGCTCACTGGGCCCATCAGTACTTATTGGGCCTTTTTGTAGACTCTTTGGATAGCCCATTTATCATTTATGACAATTTAATTAAAAATCCCAATTTAATCCACTAAATGCGAGATTTAATCCGTAACTCGTAAAATAAATCTTTAATACGTGATAATTACATAACTTGTCGTAAATGAGCTTTACTTACCCGAGATTATGCGATGGTGCGTAAATTGAAGTTCGATCGTGTCACGACCCGAATTACCTAAAAATCAGAGTAAATTTTTCGCTTTTTCATTTATTATTTAATTCTTACCTTTCTCTCGTCGTGACCATCCTACAACACAGTTGGGCTATGATTCGGTGTTAGTCACCTCACACTATTTAACATTTCATTCCCATAATCATATATCAGAGTCTACTATCCTTTTGACTTTAAATAAACACATACCCACTGGTATTTACATGACTCTACATCCCCGACATCATATCCATTTACAGTACTGTGCATTACATATTTAGATACAAAACCATACAAATGTGTATACCTGTCTCTCGATGGGAAGCAACAAGCAGCGGATATTAAGCATGCAAGTCCTCAGCCGCTCAATAATTATTACAAGTGCTCTGAAAAGATGGGAAAATAAGGGGGGTGAGCAAACCACACGCTCAGTAAGGCAATTATGCAAGTAAGTAGATAGCTCCACTATCTACATGCTCATAATGCCATGCCCTTAAATCCATTTCTTTTCATTTAAAATTACACGCACAAAGTCATGCATATTCGATGCCATAGTTTATCCAAAACTATTTGTGCATATATAAATCATGTAACTCATGCATTCAAAGCATTTTATGTGACATCATTAAATCAATATTCAGCATGAATTAAATCAAAATCATGCATTACTTCATGCGATATAAAACAAATCGCGGGATATAATCATTTCATGAATTTATCATTTAAGCATGGAAAAGCACATCATGCTACTGCATTTAAATCATTTCATTAAAATTGCAGTAAAAACTAACCCTTCCGGGTCAATCATCTCATAAAACAATTCATTAAAATTCATTATAAAACTCGGTTATAAAACCACCCTTCTTTCAGGGTCACATATCATAAAATCATCTGAAATCATCAAATCATCAAATCGGGGGCCTGACCCCTCCTTCGGGTCTACCCTGGTCTAACAGACCACAAGTTATATCATGTGAGACAATTAGGTAAGTATCAGTAACATCGAGGACTATGGCCATATCCTAGTGATCCCTGGCAACACGGTACCTAGTGTGCGGGGTATCACACCTGAAACGGGAGGTGGGTCGTCCTACCCGCCAGAACAGCATAACACCAGGATTGCGAGGGCAAGGCTTGCTGCCTCGTGGCTAATGCCACTCCACTCCAACAATCCCCACGGTACAGCGTACTCCGCGTGACATACACGGTACAACGTACTCCGTGAACCCAAGCTCAATCAGGGGTGCCTGTAATAGGTCTTATCCACCCATAACAACTCTGTCTCAGAATGCACGTGTGAGCATATCATCTCACTGTGACACACAGTCTACAGGAGGCTCCAACACGGCTATATGCATGTAATATAAATCCCTGTGCGAGCGAAGCTCAAGCACGGCTCCATGCATATTCATGATATCAGAAAACCTCGTGCGAGCGAAGCTCTAACACGATTTTCATAAAAATCAGTAAAATCTGCGTACGAGCAACGCTCTAGTACGACTTAAACTGATTATAATTTCAAGTCAAATCCACGTACGAGTAATGCTCTAGTACGGATATGTATAGAAATTCAATGAAAACTTCGTACGAGAAAAACTCCAGTACGACATTCAAATGAATTGTAAAACCATATAAAACTTTGTGCGAGCAACGCTCCAGCACAAATGAATGCTCAAGTAAATCAAATCTCGTGCGAGTTACACTCCAGCACGGCTTTATGCATAATTAAATCAAACCTCGTGCGAGTTACACTCCAGCACGGCTTCATGCATAATTAAATCAAAATAGGATGCGAGCTAAGCTCCAGCATCTCTCATGCATATTAAATCAGTAAAACTAGTGCGAGCAATCGCTCCAGCACCATTTTATGCATATCAAGTCAAAACCAGTCAAAACATGTCAAAACAGAGTGCGAGCTAGGCTCCAGCAGCTCTCATTTCACAATAATAAAAATCAGTGCGAGCACCATGCTCTAGCACATTTCATGCATATGATGTCACACAAGTCGGTGCGAGCAAGCGCTCAAGCACATTTATGCACATTCACAAACGCAGATATAGTGCGAACTACGTGTCGGCACTATCTGTTTCCATATAAACTTGATAGTTGGCCGTTTTCCAAAGAAATTTCCATTTAATTATTAATAACACCTACGTAGTGTTATTTTGTGAAATTAAACAATTTCTGGCCAATCTATCGCTTTGCTTTGATTAAAACCAATAAAATTCCTTAATCATCAAAAATCCTTAAATCATGCATTCCATGCATGTCATGCTTTCACCATCCTTAGGTGAACTTCCCTCAATAGGGGTAAAATAGACATTTCACCTATTTCAATCCTTAAAAATTAATTAAACCACTTTTAGGATCATTTTACAATAATCGTGTATACATACATAATCAGTGTATACAAAATCTATTAAAATATGCGTAGCTACCTCTAGCTACTCACACAATTCCCTTACCTCATTTTTCTGTACAGTCTGACCTTTCCCACTGATGTCTTGTCACGCAGTCCGATTTGCTCCGAATCCAAATCAAATCTCCGGCACTGCGGATACACATTCATCAGGTCAAATACAATACAATTTATTGTATTTCACAATTTTCTAGGCTTTATTTAAATCATTGGGCCCGTTTACCCATATTGGGCCCGATGCACCATAATGGGCCTTAATCGGCCTTAAGCCTGTTTACCACACTTTATCGAGGCCTATTGGGCTCATTGGACCCATCAATATTTATTTAGCCTCGTTCTAAATTCTCAGACAGCTTATGAATTATTTACGACAATTTATCCCAATTTCTAGAATTTAATTCATTTATGCGGAAATTAAATCCGTAATTCATGCGTTAAATATCAATCACGCATAACGATATAAAATTGTCGTAAATAAGGGTCACTTACCCGTTATTCCATGATTGTACACAAATCGAGGCTGTCTCGAGCTCTCAGTGGATGCCAATTGTCGAGCTACACAATTAAATATATTTTCGGGTAAACTTTCAGTCGATTATTTATCAAATTAAATATTCTAAAAATTTAATCGGTCAATTTGACCGCTTACCGACTTACCCGAAGCTCGATTGCATCACAGGAATTTTCCCCAATTTTTCTCTCTTTTTCTTTTTCCCTTTTTCTTCCTTTTTTCCCTCTCTTTTTGGCTGAACCGGTCCGGTCCGGTTCAACCCGGTTCGGACCGCCGGTTCAGCTCGGGTCCGGTTCGACCGGTTCTGTCCGGTTCGGCCGGTCCAATCTCCCTTTGGTCGTGCCGGCGCCGTCCGGCCGGTTCCCGGCATGATTCCGGTGCCAATCGGCGCGCAATCGTCTGGGCTCCCTAAATCGGGCCTCGGCTGGGGTCGAATCAGCCCCATCGCTGGCGAATCGGGGTTCTCTCCCCCGCGGTCTTCTCCTCCGTTTCCGACGTTTTCCGGCCACCTCGCCGCGCGTCTGGGCTGCTGGAGGTTCGCCCGGTGCTGGGCTGCGCTCGCCGGTCCTCACCGGCCCCTAGATCCCGCCGGTGGTGGCTCGCCGGTGGATTCCTCTTCGGGTTCGCCTTTCGCCCCATTTGCTTCGCGTTTTCTCTGTTTCTTCAGATTTCGTTTCTGTTTTGTTTTTTTTTTATTTTTTTTTTATTTTTTTTTTTATAATTAACTTTTAATATTATTTTATTCAATAAAATAATATTAAAATGCATAAATATCCTTAAAAATTATATTTAATTCATTTAATCTGTAAATAATTTTCTCAGTCCGATTTTACCTTTTCGGTATATTTTTCGATTATTTTCGGGATTATTTTTCAATACAAAAATCCCAGTTTATTCCAATAAATTCATATCTTGATCAATTTAACCCGAAATTTAATTATTTCTTCGTTATTGATCAAGATTTCTCATTCTCATATTTTTAATTAAATTTTCTTATCCCGATTAATACCGAATTTTGGTCTTTTGACCATTTTGCCCTTGCACGTATTCGGGAATACCATTTAAGTCCTTTTGCATTTTTAAATGCACTCGAAAATATCGGGTCTTACAATCTCCCCCACTTAAGAAATTTGGTCCTCCAAATTAGAACCAAGTAATATGAGTCCATAACAACTCCGGGTATGTCTATCGCATCATATACTGTCATCCTCAAGTGACCTTCTCCGGAGTGTAATACTACCATCATACTTAACTAGGGAGATCATCTTAACCCTAAACACTTTCTCTTTCCGTTTAGTGCCCGAATCAATTTCTCCAATCATACGTTATATTTTCATTGAGCTAAACCATTGAAGCTCATATCTGATCACATATACTGGATCCGGATAGTATTTCTTAAACATCAAAAGATAGGACACTGTGGATGCCTGCCAATTCATGTGGTAATGCCAACCTACAGGTCTTATCTCCCACTTGTCCAATATCTCTATCTGAATCTCCTTACGTCCTTAAGACAAGTAACTGCCAACATAATGATTCACCCTCGGTGAATTCCAATGATTTCCTGTCTCTTGTCAGCATAGTCTTTCTGTCTACTCTGAGGCGTTCTTAATTTCTCATAAATCAACTGAACATGCTCAGAGGTTAATCTTACAAATTAGGGAACAATTCTCTATCTGTCACCCACTTCTTCTCTAAGTCAGGGATCAACTCCCTACGGCCATACTAAGCCTCATATAACTTGTTATCCCGATACTCGAGTGACAACTGTCATCCTTGGCGAATTTGATTAGTAGCAACTGATCATCCAGGAGCTCATAAAATCAATGGCACACGCTCTCATCACAGCCTCCAGAACCTGTACAGTCCTCTCTGACTGACCATCTGTCTGAGGGTGGAAGCTGTGCTAACACATAATCAGGGTCCCATAGCTTCCTGAAAAACATTTCCCCAAGTGGGAACTGAAGCGGGAATCCCTATCTGATACCATGCTCACTGGAACGCTACCTCATGTATCACAATTTTCCATACACATAAATCCGCCTACGCACTCAGAGTATCTCGGGATTTCATAACCAGAAGGTGGGTAAACTTAATCAATCTATCGACTATCACCCAGATAGCCTCGTGATTCTTCCGGGTCCTCTATAACCCATCACAACTTCATGGTCACTTGTTCCCATTTCCATGTCAATATAGGTAGAGGCTGCAATGACTCTGCATACATCTATTGCTTTACCTTACTTTGCTGACATAGGAGACACTTCTTCCACAATCTCTGCAACATCACTGTTCATACCTGACCACCAATACCCTTTTCAAGGATTTCGATATCTATTTATTATTTCTCGGATGCACTGTATATCCCGAAGAGTGAGCTTCTGACAATAATACTATATCATCAACTGTGGTCCTGGAGAGCACTTATACTATCTCTGAACCTCTGTGAATCATCATCATACACTGTGAACTCTGTCACTATACCCTTCTGAATCTGACCCACACTATCGACACCATGCCAATCATCACGCTAAGCCTGGCAAATCCGGTCACACAAATCCGGTTCTAACCTCAGGCTAGCTGTCATAAAATCACCGTCATCATCAAGAAGGGATCACATCACTACTGAGGTTCACAACTGCTCTAGCAGCTCACGCTCCCTGACCATCATATGTGATACCATCTCGAGGCTCTTTCTGTTCAAGGCATTAGCCATAATATTAGCCTTTCCTGGGTGGTAAAATGTTCACAATCATAATCCTTAGAAGCTCTAACCCTCATGGTTATCTCATCCGACTCTTTCTGTGAAAACAGATACTCGGGGCTTTTACGATCAGTGCATACCCGAAATTTCTTACCATTTAAGTGGTGGCACCATACTTCTAGTGAAAACATTACGGCTGCCAACTCTAAATCATGGGTCGGATAGTTTCTGTCATGGTCCTTGAATTATTTGGATCTATAAATGACTATCTTCCCATTTTACATCAATACACAGCCCAATCCTTATTTGGAGGTATCCATACACACTGAAACCTCTTGAGCTGTTAGTTATAGTAAGAATACTTACGGTGGTCAGTTCATTACTCCAATATACCAAAACTCATTGAAGCTATTTTCATACTTATCATAACACTCGTATGAAATCTTTTTCCAAACGAGACGTGTCAATTGAGCAGCCAATTTCAAGAAACTCTCAACACCTCGTCTGTAAGACAGTTTCCTGTTGCTACTCATACTCATCCCTAGACTTCGAATACATCATAATATCATCGCTGTAGATGACAACCAATCGATCCAGGTAAGGTTTAAATACCTTAACGTAGTTGAGTTCCACTCAATATTTCAATTTTCCATATACTTGACCTATGTACGCATAAACGTACAATGTCATTTCGAAATAGCTTTCATTCAAGATACTAGCTCACGTCATTTCTTTCCTCTTATATTGACGGCTTTTTTAAAATTTTAATTTTAAACTTTCATGATTAATGAATTTCTATATTTCTTTATCGTACCAGCAAAGGTACCCAAATTTTAATGTATATATTATGACCGTCGAATTCAGTTTATAAGTTATGTGTGCGCTTATCGACGCTGTCAAATATTTAGGCAGAAAAGTATTTTGAAATACCTTTATTAACCCTCAGATTTAACCACATCGACTGGGTGTAGATATATCTACCCCTTATCTTGGTCGCAATCCATATACACTACATATTGCTTAATCCAAATTACTTTGCATATCAATGATATCCTTACCTTGCATATGCCTTTTATTCCAATATACCTCGTATGTAGGATCTATCACATCTCCAATCTTATCTCCTTTCATATATCACTTATGGCAAACTCTTTCCTTACTTGTCAAGTTACAATACACTTTTCAGTGATATTTTCACCCCTATTGTCAACTTACAATCCCTATACCCATATTCAGTTAGTGAAAATCAACTAACTATCATCCTCTTCATGCTTAAAGGTATAGGCTTCACATTTTTCACTAACTTATAAGCAACTGAAGGCGGTATGAATAAATGCGTGGCACTAGGATCAATTAAAATAATTATTTCATTATTCACAACCAGTGTGGTATCTTCCACCACATCCAATGAAACATCAGTAGTGTCCTGGTCCAAGGCATACACTCGCCCTCGTCCAACATCTTATTTTCGTGATAACTACCACACATCTTACACTGTTCACACTGCTACTCTGTCATACTGTTACGTAGCAGGTCGGGGTCCTCAAATCACAATACCCCTCAAAAGTATTGAAATTGGATACACTGGGGTTTATCAATCAACTTACCCCGTGATTTATCAACTCTAAGCTTTTACCAAACTATCTTTTCTTGTTCTGACATCTTTGTCATTCTCTTTTCTCTTTTTGTCTCAATTTCGGCCCTCACTACCTTTCTCAATCTCAGAGGCGTGCAACTCATGATCTTATTCACACAACTGTAGTCTGCGCACTGCCTCGGCATAGGTAGTGATATCTAACGGGCTAATCGGACTCTAATTGTTAATCTGAGTCCTTCCATGAACTTTCAAACATCTCGACTCTCACTGTTCATCGTGTCCGAGTCACATCTGCCCAGGAATATCAACTGAGTATCATACTCGTCAATCAACATGTTCCTCTGGGTCAGAGTAAATAATGTCATCTGTAATTTTCTTTAAACAATGTCCGGGATATTCTGTCACCGAAATTCATATAGAATTTTTTTTTTTCCATGTCCATTCTGGACGTCTAACTCTTCAAATGGGTCGAGCGAACTTCAATTAATGCTCCAACTCGCCCTCAAATCTCATACATATTCTGAGCAATTAGCTCGTAAAATATTCTCCACACTCCGCTCCAACTTCGCGAAGCGTGCCTCAATACTGTTTGATCTCTCTATCAGACTCTATCCGATCTCTCTATCGGACTCTGTGGGGCATGCTCAACATCAGCCTCCACCTCAATCTCATCTCAAGTCTCATGTGGCGACTCAGTACAACTCATGGGCCTACCTCAACGGCCTTGAGCTCGTGTACTCGCCTCTCAACCATAGCGGCTATCAGTCAATGAGTCTATTCTTGCATTTAAAACCAAATTCTTAGCTGAACTTCCATCTCGATATACACAATTGTATCCAAATAATGCACAGTACATAGGGATGTAAACTTCCTTAACCACTAACACCGACTCATATCAGGCCAACTCAAGCTCTGATACCACTAAACCTGTCACGACCCGAATTACCTAAAAATCAGAGTAAATTTTTCGCTTTTTCATTTATTATTTAATTCTTACCTTTCTCTCGTCGTGACCATCCTACAACACAGTTGGGCTATGATTCGGTGTTAGTCACCTCACACTATTTAACATTTCATTCCCATAATCATATATCAGAGTCTACTATCCTTTTGACTTTAAATAAACACATACCCACTGGTATTTACATGACTCTACATCCCCGACATCATATCCATTTACAGTACTGTGCATTACATATTTAGATACAAAACCATACAAATGTGTATACCTGTCTCTCGATGGGAAGCAACAAGCAGCGGATATTAAGCATGCAAGTCCTCAGCCGCTCAATAATTATTACAAGTGCTCTGAAAAGATGGGAAAATAAGGGGGGTGAGCAAACCACACGCTCAGTAAGGCAATTATGCAAGTAAGTAGATAGCTCCACTATCTACATGCTCATAATGCCATGCCCTTAAATCCATTTCTTTTCATTTAAAATTACACGCACAAAGTCATGCATATTCGATGCCATAGTTTATCCAAAACTATTTGTGCATATATAAATCATGTAACTCATGCATTCAAAGCATTTTATGTGACATCATTAAATCAATATTCAGCATGAATTAAATCAAAATCATGCATTACTTCATGCGATATAAAACAAATCGCGGGATATAATCATTTCATGAATTTATCATTTAAGCATGGAAAAGCACATCATGCTACTGCATTTAAATCATTTCATTAAAATTGCAGTAAAAACTAACCCTTCCGGGTCAATCATCTCATAAAACAATTCATTAAAATTCATTATAAAACTCGGTTATAAAACCACCCTTCTTTCAGGGTCACATATCATAAAATCATCTGAAATCATCAAATCATCAAATCGGGGGCCTGACCCTCCTTCGGGTCTACCCTGGTCTAACAGACCACAAGTTATATCATGTGAGACAATTAGGTAAGTATCAGTAACATCGAGGACTATGGCCATATCCTAGTGATCCCTGGCAACACGGTACCTAGTGTGCGGGGTATCACACCTGAAACGGGAGGTGGGTCGTCCTACCCGCCAGAACAGCATAACACCAGGATTGCGAGGGCAAGGCTTGCTGCCTCGTGGCTAATGCCACTCCACTCCAACAATCCCCACGGTACAGCGTACTCCGCGTGACATACACGGTACAACGTACTCCGTGAACCCAAGCTCAATCAGGGGTGCCTGTAATAGGTCTTATCCACCCATAACAACTCTGTCTCAGAATGCACGTGTGAGCATATCATCTCACTGTGACACACAGTCTACAGGAGGCTCCAACACGGCTATATGCATGTAATATAAATCCCTGTGCGAGCGAAGCTCAAGCACGGCTCCATGCATATTCATGATATCAGAAAACCTCGTGCGAGCGAAGCTCTAACACGATTTTCATAAAAATCAGTAAAATCTGCGTACGAGCAACGCTCTAGTACGACTTAAACTGATTATAATTTCAAGTCAAATCCACGTACGAGTAATGCTCTAGTACGGATATGTATAGAAATTCAATGAAAACTTCGTACGAGAAAAACTCCAGTACGACATTCAAATGAATTGTAAAACCATATAAAACTTTGTGCGAGCAACGCTCCAGCACAAATGAATGCTCAAGTAAATCAAATCTCGTGCGAGTTACACTCCAGCACGGCTTTATGCATAATTAAATCAAACCTCGTGCGAGTTACACTCCAGCACGGCTTCATGCATAATTAAATCAAAATAGGATGCGAGCTAAGCTCCAGCATCTCTCATGCATATTAAATCAGTAAAACTAGTGCGAGCAATCGCTCCAGCACCATTTTATGCATATCAAGTCAAAACCAGTCAAAACATGTCAAAACAGAGTGCGAGCTAGGCTCCAGCAGCTCTCATTTCACAATAATAAAAATCAGTGCGAGCACCATGCTCTAGCACATTTCATGCATATGATGTCACACAAGTCGGTGCGAGCAAGCGCTCAAGCACATTTATGCACATTCACAAACGCAGATATAGTGCGAACTACGTGTCGGCACTATCTGTTTCCATATAAACTTGATAGTTGGCCGTTTTCCAAAGAAATTTCCATTTAATTATTAATAACACCTACGTAGTGTTATTTTGTGAAATTAAACAATTTCTGGCCAATCTATCGCTTTGCTTTGATTAAAACCAATAAAATTCCTTAATCATCAAAAATCCTTAAATCATGCATTCCATGCATGTCATGCTTTCACCATCCTTAGGTGAACTTCCCTCAATAGGGGTAAAATAGACATTTCACCTATTTCAATCCTTAAAAATTAATTAAACCACTTTTAGGATCATTTTACAATAATCGTGTATACATACATAATCAGTGTATACAAAATCTATTAAAATATGCGTAGCTACCTCTAGCTACTCACACAATTCCCTTACCTCATTTTTCTGTACAGTCTGACCTTTCCCACTGATGTCTTGTCACGCAGTCCGATTTGCTCCGAATCCAAATCAAATCTCCGGCACTGCGGATACATATTCATCAGGTCAAATACAATACAATTTATTGTATTTCACAATTTTCTAGGCTTTATTTAAATCATTGGGCCCGTTTACCCATATTGGGCCCGATGCACCATAATGGGCCTTAATCGGCCTTAAGCCTGTTTACCACACTTTATCGAGGCCTATTGGGCTCATTGGACCCATCAATATTTATTTAGCCTCGTTCTAAATTCTCAGACAGCTTATGAATTATTTACGACAATTTATCCCAATTTCTAGAATTTAATTCATTTATGCGGAAATTAAATCCGTAATTCATGCGTTAAATATCAATCACGCATAACGATATAAAATTGTCGTAAATAAGGGTCACTTACCCGTTATTCCATGATCGTACACAAATCGAGGCTGTCTCGAGCTCTCAGTGGATGCCAATTGTCGAGCTACACAATTAAATATATTTTCGGGTAAACTTTCAGTCGATTATTTATCAAATTAAATATTCTAAAAATTTAATCGGTCAATTTGACCGCTTACCGACTTACCCGAAGCTCGATTGCATCACAGGAATTTTCCCCAATTTTTCTCTCTTTTTCTTTTTCCCTTTTTCTTCCTTTTTTCCCTCTCTTTTTGGCTGAACCGGTCCGGTCCGGTTCAACCCGGTTCGGACCGCCGGTTCAGCTCGGGTCCGGTTCGACCGGTTCTGTCCGGTTCGGCCGGTCCAATCTCCCTTTGGTCGTGCCGGCGCCGTCCGGCCGGTTCCCGGCATGATTCCGGTGCCAATCGGCGCGCAATCGTCTGGGCTCCCTAAATCGGGCCTCGGCTGGGGTCGAATCAGCCCCATCGCCGGCGAATCGGGGTTCTCTCCCCCGCGGTCTTCTCCTCCGTTTCCGACGTTTTTCGGCCACCTCGCCGCGCGTCTGGGCTGCTGGAGGTTCGCCCGGTGCTGGGCTGCGCTCGCCGGTCCTCACCGGCCCCTAGATCCCGCCGGTGGTGGCTCGCCGGTGGATTCCTCTTCGGGTTCGCCTTTCGCCCCATTTGCTTCGCGTTTTCTCTGTTTCTTCAGATTTCGTTTCTGTTTTGTTTTTATTTTTATTTTTTTTTTATTTTTTTTTTTTATAATTAACTTTTAATATTATTTTATTCAATAAAATAATATTAAAATGCATAAATATCCTTAAAAATTATATTTAATTCATTTAATCTGTAAATAATTTTCTCAGTCCGATTTTACCTTTTCGGTATATTTTTCGATTATTTTCGGGATTATTTTTCAATACAAAAATCCCAGTTTATTCCAATAAATTCATATCTTGATCAATTTAACCCGAAATTTAATTATTTCTTCGTTATTGATCAAGATTTCTCATTCTCATATTTTTAATTAAATTTTCTTATCCCGATTAATACCGAATTTTGGTCTTTTGACCATTTTGCCCTTGCACGTATTCGGGAATACCATTTAAGTCCTTTTGCATTTTTAAATGCACTCGAAAATATCGGGTCTTACAGATCGGGCACACGTACGCGATTTATCGTCAAACTGCATAATTATATATTTAATTTCGGGTGAATTTTCGATCAAGTATAATTTAAATGAATTTCTCGAAAATTAAATCGGTCACTTTTGACCTCTTATCGACTTAGCCGAAGATCAGTATATCTCTAAAATTTTTTCCTTTTTTTCCTTTTTTCTCTTTTTCTTTCCTTTTTCCCCTTTTTCCCCTTCTTTCTTGGCTGAACCTATTCTGTTCGGTTCATACCGGTTCAGATTGACCGGTTCAACTCGGTTCGGTTTTCTCCTTCGCCGTTCGGAGCTCCGTCAGCAGGTTTTTAGTCGGCTTCCACCTCCGGCAGGTCCGCGGGATTGTCCGATGCACTGATCTGGCCTCGGTTTCACCAGGACTGGCCGGTCCGCCCTCTTCTCCCTTCGACGTCGGTGGTGTCTCTCATTTTCGTCGTTTTCTGCCATTTTCGTCGCCGATGGTGGCAGATCGGACCTCTTTCTGGCCGGTGGTGAGGCCCTCTCTCTTCCCCCGACCTCCGTCCTCCTCCGTTCTCTCTCTTTCTCGCTCCTGCTCTCTCGATTTCTCTCTTTCTCACTCTTTCTCTCATCGGTCGTCGTTTCTCCATCAGCTGTCGGTGTCGACGAGCTCGGGCGGCTTAGCTCTCTCGCCTGGTCGGTTCTCCGGTGGTGGCTCGTGGGTGAGTGAGGCAGACAGGGCTGGGTTCGGGTTCCTGGGTTTTGTCTTCTGTTTCCTTCAATTCTTTATATCCCGATTTCTAGTTTTCATTTTCATTTTTTTAATATACTTTATTATTATTTTATTATATTTTATTATAATCAAATAAAATATAATAAAATCGCAAAATATCTCAAAAATCATATTTTATGATTTAATTAATTAATTTAATTAATTTAATTTGTTTTAACTTTTTCGGTGTATTTTTCGCATATTTTCGGAATAATGTCGGCGAAAATTACGAAAATTCATAATATTTTCGTATCGTGACCAATTGGACTCGGAATTCAATAATTTCTTCTTTATCGATCAAGATTTCCTAAATCCATATTTTTAATGAAATTTCCTTATCGAATTTACACCGAAATTAGGATCTTTTGACCATTTTACCCTTCTACACGTTCGGGAGATCGATTTTTCTTCTCGGACTCACTATCTTTTCTCATTGAAATTTTGTATTTTCTTACCTCCACTACATCATTCACATTCATATGTTCTAAATCATCCGTCTTATGATTCCAATTAATGAACATAGTGGGAAAATTCTGGGTCTCACACGTACTCCGTGGACTATGTCCATACACCCTACGCCATGGACTTTGTCCAGACACCCTACGCCATGGACTCCATCAATATACTGTATGCCTAAGACTACCTGAGAGTAGGCAGGCTTTTACGACCTCGACATTAATCATCAACCATAACCTTGTCTCGTATGCCATGGCGAGCAAGTCAATGTGACACGCAGTCACACGATGGCTCCAGCACGATTTCATCATCAATAACGTAAAAATCATGTGTGAGCAAGAGTGTGTAACATGTTAGTTAACGCGCAACTCTAGCCCAATTTCATTATCAATACAATTTAAAATCCCGTGTGAGTAGGATTGTATAACTTGTTAGTTAACACTCAGTTCCAGTAAGATTTATTTCATTCACAAATCTGATAGATGACTCTATTTTCATTGAGAATGAATCAAAATCAAAGTCCAGTATAAATAGCATGCTGTCATCATGCAAATCATGTAAACAACAGTCAATCTATCCATATACTTGCTAAAAAATAGTGTTTTATACTGAAAACATCAAAAACATGCAATTCATGCATTTTACTAACTTTACCCCATTTTGGTAAAATTCCCTTCATATGAGTAAAATAGTAATTTGCCACTTCGAGCCCTCATTTTGATTTTTGCATATCTAACACCCTTACAGTATTTAAAACCCTATAAATGTTTACGTATAGCTACCTCTAGCTACTCACAAATTTCTTTTGCAATTTTTTTCGATAAAAATGCTGAAAACATGTATTTTTTTCAAATCTTGCATTCCCGATGCTCAGCGGTATGCATTGCCCTATAATAAAGGTAATATCATAATTTACTTATCACTAGGCTCTTTCCCAGATTTTCAGTCTCTATATATTCCATACTATTTATTTTTATACAAGGATTTATAAAATACTTATAGCTATCTGTAATAGCAATCATAAATCCCTTACCTGGAATCCCAGTCGATTTCGTTTTTATCTTTCCAATTTCTAGTCACTTGCTTGTTTCGGCTCCAAATATGCCTTCTGAAGCTAAGTTTCTGTGATGGCTCGTAAATCGAGGCTCGATCAAACTCACGTTCATCGTCTATTATCGCACTACACATTTATATATTTAAACCAGGTCAATTTCGATCAAATATAATTTTAGATAAATTTTTAAAAAATTTAATCGGTCAATTCTGACTGCTTACCGGCTTCTCCTTAAACCCGGGGCATCATCGAAATTTTTACCCTTTTTTCTTTTTTTTCTCTTTTCTTTTTTTTCTTTTTTTTCTTTTTCTTTAGCTGAACAGGTTCGGACCGGTTCAGGCCCTATTTTCACTGAACAGGTCCGAACCAGTTCAGTGGAAAATTCATCGTTTAGACACTTTTTCGGTAGTTCTTCTTTGACTTTCACTTTTAGCAGATCCACGAGGACTCGCGATGCTTGAATCTAGTTGTGGTTAAGCCTCAGCTCACCAAAAAGTGGTCTGTTAAACCTTTCCTCTCTTTGACTTCCCTGGCATTTCTTCTCCTTCGCTAATCGG
The DNA here is from genome assembly GCA_033439115.1 of Firmiana major. Classification (NCBI taxonomy): domain Eukaryota; kingdom Viridiplantae; phylum Streptophyta; class Magnoliopsida; order Malvales; family Malvaceae; genus Firmiana; species Firmiana major. The sequence goes on from CM065902.1 coordinate 38,919,057, forward strand.
GGCTTCTAGGCTACCGATGGTAGCAATTTAGCTCTCCAATGGCCAATGGCAAGAATCTCTCCCTTCCTTCGGCCTCGGTTTGCCTCCTTTCTCTCGTCGATTAGGGCTGAATCGGGGGAGGGGTTGTGACGCCCCTTAAGCGTGAAAAACAGGGCAAATTTAAAATTTATTTACATCATTTGCCAATTCTATGTGCATTCCTGTGCAGTGTCATGTATCATCATATGTAAATTATAATTTACACCTCAGGATCTCATCATCCAACATTTATATATTACATCATATTCATTCTTCAATTCCGAATTAATTAATCCTAATACATCCCATACATCACTGTTCATCAAGGTTCTATAAATACAACTTAAGTCTGGGTACATGAAATATTAAAATATACCTCAAAGTACAATATATGGCCTGGAGCTCAAGTCCTCTACTAACCACTACTCCATACGTCGCAAGGAAACTCTCTTCACTTGAAGAAATCTGGGGGGAGATAAAACAGGGTGAGCTTCTAAATCGCTCAGTAAGGGGGTTACGGGACTCATTAATAAAATAATGATTTGCACAACACAATCATTTTGTTTTGTGGGTGGAAACCCAATAAACTCAGTAGAAAAGTGTAGCATGAATACTTAAAACATCATCTCAACTCATTTCTCAAAGCTCATGTAGAAACATGATAATAAATGGCTCAAACCAAGATTACAAGCATATATAAAACAGGATGTGATAATGGCTTTTCTCATAAAACGTTATGAAAATCACCACAATTGTAATGCACGTGGCGCCATCACCAAACACAATCTCAAGTGTAACACAAGACTAGGCAAATAAAACTCATATAAAAACTCGTCATGGAACATCAAAACGATTGAACTCGTCCCCTAGGCGAACATCCCCAATCGAGGGATTTCGTGGACAATAATACACCGATGGCCACGGTTCGCTATAGACTTGATCAGAGTCGTACAGTCGTCGGTCTTACATGCTATCAAAGCACGGCCCAGTCTTACATGCTATTAGAGCAATGTCACCCATCACTACCGCAGAGCGGGGTCATCTCACGTTATCAGAACGAAGGAGTCGGTCTTACGCACTATCAAAGCACAGCCCGGTCTTACATGCTATAAGAGCAAAGCCCGATGTGTATTCAACATGACACGCCTAAGTCTCAGTAATAGCCATTATCAAATAAAACCGTTTTGCCTTCACGTAGCGCTCATAATGGTTTTTCTCATAAAAAATCATCTTAAAACCGCTTTGTACTCAACATAAAACATGTTAAAACCAACCTCAAACCGGCAAAACCATGCACATATTTCTCAAATATCAATATGCCTTAACGTAGAGCCCGAATCACTTTTCACTTTTAAACTCAAAACGGTTGTAAAATAATTTCACATTTTGTTTACAACTCATAAAAATTAGGCCCCAATCGGCTATAAAACCATGTGTAATAAGTCATTTTCAACTCATAAAAACATGCTTGTTTTCTCAAATCACATTTTATGCTACAATATCATCAACAAACTACATACACAAATGAGTTTAAGTTTTCCCTTACCTCATTGCACCTCGTATAGTGCAATCGTTCCCCCAAACGACGGACTAGCCTCGCATTCCTCTCTGGAACTCCCGGGCTATCCAAACGATGCTAAAACATCAATAATTCATCTCAATCACATCATCGAGCACATATTTGCTCATATTCTCGTTAAATACTACAAATCTCATTTTTCTCATAATCCTATCCTAATCCACATTCTCATCCACTACATTTCAAATCTTACATTTTTCACACATAATATCCATGCCAAAATCACCTCATTGCCTCGATTCCAATTTATAGCCAAAATCTCAAAATTACCAGAATATCAAATATTAAAGCTTAGAAATTTACCCAAAACTTATGGAGATCTCTATTCACACCTCGATTCGATTCGTCCTTTGATTTTCAAATATGTTGTTCTCCTTTGGGTGAGGAACAACTTTCCTTCTTGCCTCTGCCTGAGATTCGAACGAAAATGGACGATTTGGAGGAGAGAGAAAGTAAAGGATTTTAGTTTCTGGAGAGAGAGAGAGAGAATGAATTTCCAAAAAACACAGGGGTCCTTATATAGGCCGAAGGTAGGAGATCGACCTGGTCCTTGATGAGATCGATCTCTATTTGAATTTGAGAACGTTTTGGAGCAATTTTATGCCTAGGAGATCGATATGTCGTGATGTGAGATCGATCTCTTAATTGCTTCATGAGATTGATCGCTTCTTGAGGAAATCGATCTTCTGTTTACAGAAACATTTGGAGATCGGTCTGCTTGCCTATGAGATCGATCTGCCTATTAGTTCTTGCACATTTCCTGCATTCTAGAGCCATGAGATCGATCTCTCATCCTTGGAGATCGATATGGCCTTCACAGATTGCACTTCTGCAGCATCAATTTGCAGAAAACTCAATGTAAAACTTCCCAAAATCTACCCCATACTCCATATTTCAATCCATACACATTCAAGACTTAAAAATCTCATCTTCTTATACTTCATCATATTTAAAACTTATGTGTAGATAAACATATCATAATTACATACACAAATTACAATTCTCATAAATGGCATATACAAAATTCACAGTTCTCACAGGGGTTGTTTGTTTCGTTTTTTCCTTTTTCCTTTCGTTTTCAATTCTATTTTTTTTCGCTTTGCTTCTTTTTTTCTTTTTTTTCCTTTTTTATATATTATATTATATTTTAATATAATGTAATATAATATAATTTAGTAAATAGACATAAAATATCTATAATATAATATTATTATAATAATATTACAATAATAAATATCCCATATTATTTATATTATTATTATAAAAATATTATTACAATGAGTTATATATACATTGATTTCCACATACACACGTATATATTTAGACACCCAAAAATTTGTTTCTATATATACTTTATGCGTATATGTAGACATCATTATTTTTATTTTATTTTTCTGAGAATATTTTTCATATTTTCAAATTAATTCCTAGGGTGAAAAATTTCAGGTTATCACAATAAATTCATATCTTGATCGATTGGACTTGAAATTTAATTATTTCTTCTTTATCGATTAAGATTCCCTGAATCCATTCTTATAATAACTTCTTAAAGAAATGGCACCGAATTTTGGGTCTTACATTCCTCCCCTCCTTAAGAAATTTGGTCCTCCAAATTAGAACCAAACTATCACTCAAAAGGCTGTGGATACCTATAGCGTATTAGACTCTCCAAATCCCATGTAGCTTCCTCCGAAGTATGGTACAGCCAGAAAACCTTAACTAGAGGGATTGTCATGGACCGTATCATTTTATCCTTTCTATCCAGTATCTGAATCGGCTTCTCCACATAGGAGATATCCTCTTTGAGCTCCAATGGCTCATATTGAATCACATGTGCTGGATCCGGATGAAACTTTCGAAGCATAGAGACATGAAAGACATTATGGATGCCTGCTAGCTCAGGTAGCAAGGCTAGCCTATAGGCCTTATCTCCCACTCGATCCAGTATCTCAAATGGCCTAATATATATGGGACTCATGATACGATCTAAACGTATTACCGCAAGTGCAAGGGTCATACAAGTAATAATGGGATTTAAGTCCTGAGTTATCGTCCCACAAAGAACTTGACTAGCCTAATTAACTACAGGTTAGTCTTACCCTAAGTATATCCTAGCAAATTATGAAGTTTAATGTGTGATCTACAAAGCTAATAGTACTGAAAATAATAAAACTATAAAATAAAGAAAAAAACCGAGCTAAAAGTTACTTACAGAGCTTCAAGAAATTAAAAGCAAATAACCTGCAAAAGATAACTAAAACAGTTAAAAATTAATTAACGCAATTGAAAATGCAAATATGAAAATAAGAAATAAAATTAAACTAAAATTTAAACAAACTTAAAATAAAAATGCATGTAATTAAACTAATAAAAATTGCAAATTAAACTAACCTCAAATCTAATAAAATAAAAACTAAATTAAAAATGCATGAAGCACATTAATCTAAATTAACTCTAAATGTAACTAATAAAATACTAAACTAAAATAAAGTCCTTAAATATATAATATAAAATTAACTACTAAATAAAAAAATTAAAACTAAAATTTAAATTGACAAACTAACATATTAGATTTAGCCTACCATTATCAATTAAAAGCTATCCTAAACTAACAACTAATTATCATAATCAAAAATAATAAAAATGCAATAACATTAAGCTAAACTAAAGGGAGGTGGCCAAACAAGGCCTTAAACAAATTTGGCAATTAAGTGTCCCGAGCATGTGCTGGTACTGTTCATTATCTTTCCAAATTCATGTTCAGTTTTGGTTCTACGCCAACTTGCCCTGCACTCTGCTCTCGGTTCTGACTATACACTGCTCCAGGCGAGGTCCGCTTCTACTGTTCTGCCTTGTGTTGCTCCTGAATCCAGCCACCATGTACTGCTTCAGCTTCATACGATATCCTTGCTGCCACTGCTATCAAACCGTGCTCTGTACTGACATCCCAAATGCATTGTTCTTCAATTCCAGATGCTACAGATGCTATGTCTAGCTGCTGCTTTTGCGTGTTGCAGTGTTGTTCTACACTCAAGCTGCTGTACATACTACACATTCCTCGGCCTTCCCTCAGCACCAGACATTTCCCATTGAAGCAAGCTGCAGTGGTATGTAACTATCACCGAGAATGCACAGCAGTGAATTGCTGCAGTAGACTGATGTGCTCTACTAAACAAGATGCGAACAGCACAACAACTTAGGACTGAATACTTTAATAAAAGCATGAAACAGGAAACCAATCTTGATTTAAAGCCAAATATCAACAAAGGATATCAATGAACAATGCAAAAACTTGAAACAGAGCTAAACAGAGATGTCAACAGCTGCTAAAAAGAAAATGAAACTACTCCCCCTAATTATTAAAGAAAGTAAATCAAGCATCTAATGGAACTACAATAATTAATGAAAACCGAAAATGCACTAGATAACCAAACTGAAATTAAAAACATTGCAAGGAGTAGAGAACCATAGCTATTGTCACCAGCTTTCTTCTACTCAATGCAGTGAACAAAAGATTAAAAAAAATCAAGCTTACAAGCACAAAAATGTATAAACAAATGTGCAGAAATTGAACACTAAACAGTGGTGTCGGCATGAACTAAGTTGCAGTGATTCATGGCTCCTCACACCCGACTCATCATTTGTCTACGGAAGCTAATGCACAAACGGTAAGAAAAATGGAGTTTGAAGCTAAAGAAAATAATGCCAGTTCACTAATGGCTGTAGCGAAGGAAGGAGAGGATGCTAGCCACTGTCACCAGCTACAAAAACCTCTCATATCAATCGGCTACCCAAAGAACAAATCAACCCGAATGAACAAATGACATAACTAATAAAACCTCACTAAACCGAGAGCTTCAAACCATAAAAACTCATAAAAACATTTCATAACAAAACAAAACCTAAAAATAGTGAAGGGAAATTTAACAAAATCGAGAAAAGAGAAAAAGATAAACTTGAAATTGGATGGTAATTAGCTAATGTAAAATGCTAAGAAACTAGAAATTAAAACAAACTTTTCATAACATTTAGATTGCATGAACAGTAAAATCACATGGTAGCTAAAAATAAAAACTACAATCGGAAATCTAAAAAAAATTTCAAAAACTTAAACTACCCTAAATTAAAACTACTCCTAAATTACTCTACTCTACTCTCACTCCTAAATTGCTTCTATTCTAACCTAGGCTACCTCTAATTACCCTACTCCTTATTTTTTCAATTGCCATCTTTTTCTATTTATACACACACTTAGGGGTACAATTGTAATTTTTTCATCTTAGATGAGTTGGCATTGTTTGGCCACTTGTCTTCACACCATTGGCTCCTTGAAAAATAATATTTCCATGTCATCTGTCTTTTTGTCCAATTGGATGTGCTAGGCTCATGTTTTCTGCGTGGTCCAATCTTGATTTTAGCCCAATTTCGATCCATTTTCTATCGAAATATTCAAAATTCATCTGGATTTAATTTATCTGCAAACATGAGAATTTTAATTAAATAAAGGGGATAATTAACAAAATAAATTGGGGATTTAAATAATTAATTAGAAAATTAAGCATATATAATTCTAAAAATATAGAATTATCAACTCAGTTTTCCTCTCTTCCTGAATCTCATAATCTCTATGGAGGGAGAAACCTTCAGGAATACTGATTCACCCATGGCGAATTCTAATGGTCTCCTCCTCATGCCCGCATAACTTTTCTATTTACTCTGAGCTGTCCTCAACCTTTCACATATTAACTGAACATACCCAGAGGCTTGTTTCACCAAGCCAGAAGCAAATATCTTCCAATCACCCACTTCTTCCCAAATGATAGGAGAATGATAACTACAACCATATAAGGCTTCATACGGTGTCATTCCAATACTCGAGTGATAGCTATTATTGTAGGCGAATTCGACTACTGGCAAATTATCATCCCATAAGCCCTTAAAGTCCATCACACATGCTGTTAACATGTCCTCCAGAGTCTGAATGGTTCTCTCTGACTGACCATATGTCTGAGGATGGAAAGCGGTGTTAAAGCTCAATTGGGTTCCCATAGCGTCCTAAAAATGTTCCCAAAAGTGGGAAGTGAGGTAGGAATCTCTTTCTGATACAATGCTTACTGAACACCATGTAGCCTCACAATCTTCCCTACATATAAATCCGCTAATGAACTCAGAGTATCTGTAGCTTTCATAGCTAAAAAGATAGCTGACTTCGTCAATCTATCCATAATCACCCAAATGGCATCATGGTTCTATCTGGTCCTCGGTAAACCCATGATGAAATCCATGGTGATATGTTCTTATTTCTAGGTCGAGATAGGCAGAGGCTGCAGTAACCTTACAAGCTTTTGATTCTCTACCTTAACCTGCTGACATACAAGATATCTAACAACATACTCAGAGATGTCTTTCTTCAACCCTGACCACCAATACACTTTTCGGATATTCTAATACATATTATTACTCCTCGGATGTAATGTATGCCGTGATGAGTGAACTTTTGACAATATCAATCTTATCAATTATGGGTCCTTTGGGAACACATATTCTACCTTTGAACTTCAACAAGCCATCATCACTCACTGTGAACTCAGTCACTGTCCCTCTCTGAATCTGTTGTACAATATTGACACACTGCCAATTATCACATTGAGCTTGACGAATCCAATCTATCAACTAAGGTTCTAGCCTCAAGATAGCTATCATATAACCACTATCAGTGTTAGAAAGGATCACATCAATAGTGAGGCTTGCAAACTGTTCTAACAGCTCGTGTTCCATAACCATCATATAGGATATCATCTCGAGGCTGTTTCAGCTTAATGCATCAGCCACTATATTAGTCTTTCCTGAGTAATACAATATTTCATAATCATAATCCTTAAGAAGCTCTAACCATCTTCGTTGCCTCATATTTAACTCTTTCTGCGAAAACAAATATTTGAGGCTTTTGTGATCAGTGAATATCTAAAATTTCTGACCATATAAATAGTGGCGCTATATTTTCAATACAAATACCACAGCTGCCAACTCTAAATCATGAGTCGGATAGTTCTTCTTATGGTCATTGAGTTGTCAGGATCCATAAGCAACTACCTTCTCATTCTGTATCAATACGCAGCCCAATCCTTGATGAGAGGCATCTGTATACACAACAAAACCTCCTGAGCTGGTAGGTATGGTGAGAACCGGTGCAGTGGTCAGGCGATGTTTCAATTCCATGAAACTCTTTTGACACTTATCATCCCACTCAAATGCAATATTCTTGCGAGTGAGACAAGTCAATGGAGTAGCTAGTCTCAAGAAACCATCAAGCCAAACCCAAAAAACTTTGAATCTTAGTAACTATCCTGGGTCGTTCCTATTGAACTACTGCTTCAATCTTGGATGGATCCACTGACACCCCATCCTTCGATACACCATGACCAAGAAAAGAAATTTGTTCTAGCCATAAATCACACTTACTGAGCTTAGCATACAACTGTTTCTCCCAGAGGGTCTGTAAGACTGTCTTTAAGTACTACTCATGTTCCTCTCTGGACTTCAAATATATTAGTATGTCATCGATCAAGACTATCACAAACTTGTCGAAGTATGACTAGAATACATCATTCATCAAAGCCATAAAGCTGTAAGAGCATTCGTTAACCCAAATGGCATCACTAGGAACTCATAATGACCATAACGAGTATAAAATGGTATCTTGGGTACATCTCCACTCTTAATTCTCAACTGATGGTACCCAGACCTCAGATCAATCTTAGAAAAGACCTGTGCTCCCTGAAGCTGATCCAATAGATCATCAATACATGGAAGGGGATATTAATTCTTGATGACAGCTTTATTCAACAACCGGTAGTCAATACATAGTCGGAGGCTTCCATCCTTCTTCTTAACAAACAAGACTTGAGCTCTCCAAGGTGAGACACTCTGTCTAACGAACCCTTATCTAACAGTTCCTGTAATTATTTCTTCAACTCCTCGAACTCACTGAGAGCCATACGGTAGGATGGTTTAAAAGTCGGCGCTGTACCAGGCACCAAATCAAAACAAAATTTTATCTCTCTATCTGGTGGCAACCTTGGTAACTCATTTGGAAAGAATCTAGGAATTCCCTAACTACGGGGATGTCGATTCTAGGTGTGCCTTATCTATGTCAACCACGTATACAATAAAAACCTTCAAAATATTATTCATATAATTAGTACATTAATTCACTCCTTCTATTACAATAATTGCATGCGTTCATTTCTTCTCAGAAAATCTTACAACCAATTTCTCAGTTTCCACTACTTGAGAAAACATTATAGTCTTAGAATAACAATCTAAGACAGCATGATTTGCAACCAACCAATCCATTCCTAATATTACATCAAAATCACACATATTTAATAGGATAAGTGGAGAGCGTCGAATTCAACCAAATTTAAATTACTAGTCTCACCGAAATTTTACAGTAGCGATAAATCTAGGTCGAACCCTAGAGACTGGTGGATTAATATCATGTCATAACTATAATAATTGGGGGGTTTAATTTAACAGAATTAAAATCCTAATACAGAATTGATATTCAACTAATTATAAAGAAGGTAAACCAAGATTAACAAATTCAATTTAAAGGAACTGCCCAGTAACTAACAATTGATCCTTAACACCTAATTTACCATCTTGTCTTCAATTATTTAGCCAAGGTATTATCTCCCAGCAAGATAATATTTGTTCTTCCCTGCTATTATTAACTCAAGCCCAGCACTCGAATTAAATTCTTATCCCTAATCTAATCAGTTTTGTCACAATCCTATTTAGACTAGGAATAGCATTAACACTCTAGGAAGACTACTAAACCAAATAACACTTCACTTGCGGGTTGAATGTTTAATCTGTTCTATTGTTTCACTTAGAGTTGACGAACCCTAATTGCCACTGGTTTTGATTTCTATCACAACAATTACGGAATGTGAAAATTTTGAATACCATACAATCACATGCGAAGATTATCTAATTCGCCAGATCATATAATTTTCTCATGCAATCGAAACAATTAATACAAAAAATAATAGATGATTAAATCAAAGGATAGTTTAGAATAGCAAACAGTGTTTCTCAATCGTTGAATTTTACTAGATTCGATTCCCTTGAATCAAATAAAAGATTTAGCAGCATATGATTATTGGAAATGAAAATAAAAATATAGAGGGTGAATTTTTTTTCGACTGCTGCCCTCTTCTGTATCTCTGATGTTCTCCCTAAAGAAAATGAAACTATATATATATAGTAAAAAAAAAAACTAAATTCAAAAATCCTATTACAAGTAGGAAAAGGGTTGACATATTCGGGCTTTTTCTTCACAGCTAGTTTTGGAGTGGAAATAGGCTAAATTGGATCTTGGACTCTTCTTCAAAGTTGTAAATCAGTAAGTCAGTGTTCCACTGGGTCTGACTTTGCATAATTTGGAGGACTGGAACTCCGTTTAGAGCCAAAATTCCAAACAACACTAAAATTATCCAATTTCTTCGGTTAAGCCCTTGAAACCCAATTTATCTGCGAAAATCACAAAATTAATATAAGTACTCTAATTAACATGAGAAACATAGCGAAATATTAAAAAGTAGAAGGAAATAAATAATAAAAATATGGCACTCATCAATAAGATCAGCTATAATACTCTTATCTCCTATTCTTAATTTACAACCCATACATACTTGTTCGGCTAATTGGCTAATCCTCATTGGTGTGCTAAATAGCAGTGTTCTAAGTATGTAGGTTTCACACACTCTGCCAATTAGGCCCAAATTGCCAAAGCCCAATACCATTTCTAAGCCCAATTGATGGGCTAAATTTTAAGACCAAATGTATTAGTTACTGAAGCTAAAAATCAGCCAACACTTAGTCATCTTCTTCCTAAGCTCTCGGTAACAAGAGGAAAACCATTAAAACACATAGTCTCAAGCTTTATCTCACTAGAAATCTCTAGCTTCAAGGCATATTTCGATCAAACAACCTTCATGAAAGTTGTTCCAAATTGAGAGAGGAATAACATACCTAAAAATTCATAACCAAATAGCTCATATAAGCCACCCAAAAATTTCACAAAGCTTTGACCAAGTGAGGAAAAATAAGCTATGTACGATTTCAAGCTTTCAACTTCATATATGTTAATCTATGGATTATTTTAAGTTGATTGGTGTATGTTTTATGGATCAAAACACACAAAATCAGCGTGAATCCATGTTAGCCAAAAATGGGTAAATAGGTTTTGATGAACACCCATGTGATTTTAAGGCATGTATGGATTGGTATGCATGTGTACATGATTATGGCATAGTTAGTTTTAATCGATTTAATCAATTGATTGATAAATTGAAGATAGCATATAAGGTGTTTGATAAAATGCTTAAGTGAACAAAAACTAAAGGCTTAAGGCATACATAGGTTATGTTTGATGAAATGCCTAAGTGAATGGCTAGGCATAAGGCCAAGGTTGGCGTGGTGTGGCATGGTGCTCGTCCATAGGTGGCATGCATAGCTCTTGCCACATGCCATGGTCGAGAGGCCAAATGGGTCAAACCGATGTGGTTTCAACCCAATAAGTGTTAGTGGGCCCTACAAGCCCAATAGGCCCATATAAAATGAATAGTAAAGTGAAATGGGCTTATGACAGTGTTAGGCACATTAAGATGTAATTAAGCTCAATAAGAGTAAACAGGCCCATTAAGTGAAACAAACTATATGAAAGGTGAAATACAGATGAAAAAGTATAATTAACTTGATAAATGGTTATATACAGCTCTAGAGTTTATATTGGGAGCGAATTAGACTGCGCGAGCAGCTCTGAGAAAGTGGAATTACTCGACACGATTCCAGGTAAAGGAGTTTTACGAGTAGTTAGAGATATTTGTGCATAGTTTTGTCAGCTTTTGTATACACTGAAAAAGTTTGAGGATCAAAGAAAGTAAATAAAATTTATAGAGACCCGATATGGGCAAATTACGATTTTACCTCTATTAAGGGTAAAAAGTCAAAAGTTAGGAAAAGTTCTAAAATGCATGGAAAACATGTTTTTAAGTGTTTTTACTACTGTTTAGCCGATGCATAGATAGATTGGCCGATGTTTTCATGTTACATGAGAAAACAACACAATATAGTGTCGATTTGATTTAATTGAGTGAATCTCTTTTTAATGAGCCATCTATCTAGTTGTGTGAAAACAAATTATGCTGGAGCACTGCTCGCAGTGGATTTTATATGTTTTCTACATAAATTAGTGTTGGAGTGTTACTCGTACTAGATTTGTATGAGATGTATAACATAGTACTGGAGTGTTGCTTTACTTGATTTTAATGTGATTTATGCATGATAGAGTACTAGAGTGTTGGTCATACTCAATTCTACATGATTTATACATGACATAGTGCTAGAGCATTGCTCACACTCGATTTTACATGATTGTACAAGATATAGTGTTGGAGCATCATGCGCACTACATTTTATATGATTCGTGCATGAGGTCATGCTGGAGTTTACTCGCGCGTACCAGTTTTGAAAGAGATGACATAAAACAGCCAAGCTGGAGGTCCCGTGTAGACTATGTGTCACACGTATGAGATACTCGCATGTGTATTTTTGAGACATGGCATTTGACTATCGATTTGATATAGGGTCCATGGAGTACTTTATACTTATATAGAACACGGAGTATGATGTACCGTGAGCATTTGGTGTTGTGGAGTTGTTACCTGGCGGGTAAGATTTGACCCACCTCCCATTACAGAAGTTATACCCCACACAGTAGGTACCGTGTAGCCTGGGATCACTGATTAGGGATATGATCATAGTCCTCGAAATTATACTAGTAGTCATCAGTCTCACTTGATATTTCTTACTTAATAGGTCACATGATTTTATATGAATTTGGGTAGACCTGAGGGATGGGTCGAGCCTCGACATGTGACTTTCTGATTTTATATAACTATAAACATTTATGAATCAGGGTAAACCCGAGGGATGGGTTGAAACCCGATTTACATGATTTATGTGATGAAATGCTATATTTTCTTATGATTTGGATGAAATGGCATGATATGTTTTATAAGCTTCATATGAAAATGCAATGTTTTACATAAATTACCTATGTTTATAAAGAAGCATGATTTCAGTATACAGGATGAATGTGTACATACTTTGCATAAGTTTTACAGAGAAAGATACATGCTTTAGATGTTAAATGAAAAGGAATATTTTAAGGCATGACATTATAGTCATGTAGATAGTGTGGTTATCTACGTGCTTGCCTGATTTTCTTACTGAGCTAGTGAGCTCACCCCTTTCATTTTCCCCTCTCTACAGAGTATCCGCAGTAGCTAGAGTACGACTGAGGACCTACATTCCTTTTGTCCGCTGCATTCCCATCGAGCGAAAGGTATACACACTTGTATGATTTTGTATCTAAATATATAACAGCCTAGTGATATAAACGAATGTAATATTAGGGATGTATTTGTATATAAATATATGTGAGCTCACTTATAAGTTAAAAGTATTTACAGTCAATAGATAGTTTATATTGACATGTATGATTGATATAAAATGGATGATGAGGAAGATGTTACTAATATCGAATCACAGCCCAACGGATGTTAGAAACGTCATGAAAGGAAACGTAAAGAAAAAGCAAAAAATTATAGAGATTTTTGGTAAATTTGGTCGTGACAGAATGGTATCAAAGCCCAGTTGGTCTGATGTGAGTCGGTGTTAGTGGTTAGGAAAGTTTACATCCATATGTTACTGTGATTTGTTTAGATACAAATGTGTATTTTGAGATGAGAATTGACTAAGTAATGGTTGTGAATGCAGGAATCGAGGCATTATGGCTAATACCAGTCATGGTAGAGGGGCGAGAGGTTGGGCTAAAGGCCCTAGAGGTAGGCTTGCAGGCCGAGATAAGTCTTCATCTGACCATGAGTCACAGGGTCCCACTGAGGTACTAGAGTGTATAAAGGCATATTTTACGAGGTTAAAACGTAGCCTAGAGACTATGATAGAGATATTTACACAGGTTATACAAGGTAGGCAAGGTCCAGATGTACAAACTTCTACTGGATAGGCAGTTGCTCTTGATAAGACTGTATAGCCTGCACAGACGCCACAACCTACAGATACTCCTACACCCCCACCAGTTCAGGGTACGTCATCTTCTGTTGACCCACAGCAGGTCAGTAGTGGATTAGGGTATGGTTGTGAGTTAGGTCGATTATGACAGTTTCAGAAGTTTAGACAGTCGCCATTCAGTGGGGTCAAGGACCCAGTAGTGGCAAAGGACTGGGTGAGCGAGATAGAGAAGTTATACGGGTTCTTTTTGTAAGACCCGATTTTAATTAAAACACGAAATGAAAAATGCAAAAGGATTGAAATGGTATTCCTAAACGTGTAAGGGTAAAACGATCAAAAGACTGAAATTCGATATTTATCGTGACAAGAAAATTTAATTAAAAATATGGGATTAAGAAATCTTGATAAATAACGAAGAAATAATTAAATTTCGGATTAAATTGATCAAGACATGAATTTATTAGAATTTATCAAAATTTTCACCTCAAAAAATAATCTCAAAAATAATCAAAAAATATACCGAAAAGGTAAAATCGGACTGATAAATTCATTTACGGATTAAATGAATTTAATATGATATTTTGGAAAATTTTAATATTATTTTAATGATTAAAATAATAATAAAATAAATTATAAATAATAAAATAAAGAAAAAAATTTACTCTGATTTTTAGGTAATTTTGTTCGTGACAGGTTTAATGGTATCAGAGGTTAAGTTAGCCTAATATGAGTCGGTGTTAGTGGTTGAGGAAGTTTATATCCCCATGTATTGTGCATTGTTTAGATACAATTGTGTATATCAAGATGGAAGTGCAGCTAAGAATTTGGTTTCAAATGCAAGAATAGACTCATTAACTAATAGTCACTATGGTAAAAAGGGCGAGTACACGAGCTCGAGGCCATAGAGGTAGGCCTGAGAGTCGTACTGAGTCGCCACATGAGATTCAAGATGAGATTGACGTGGAGACTGGTATTGAGTATGCCCACAGAGTCCGACAGAGAGATCGGACAGAGTCTGACATAGAGATCGAACAGTATTGAGACACGCTTCGCGAGGTTGGAGCGGAGTGTGGAGACTATTTTGGGAGCTAATTGCTCAAAGTATGCATGAGATTTAAGGATGTGTCGAAACATTGGTGGAAGTTCGCTCAACCCATCGTATGAGTTAGACATCCATAATGGACATGAGAATAATTATAGATGTATTCCGGTGACAGAATATCTCGGACACTTAAAGAAAATTACAGATGAAATTCTTTACTCTGACCCAGAGGAACTACTTGATTAACGAGTATGAAGCTCAGTTTATATACGTGGGTAGATATGACTCTGACACTATGAACAATGAGAGCCGGGATGTCTGAAAGTTCATGGAAGGGCTCAGATTGTCAATTAGAGTCCTATTGGGCCGTTATATATCACTACCTATGCTGAGGCAATGCGCAAACTACAGTTGTGTGAATAAGATCATGAGTTGCACACCTCTAAGATTGGGAAAGGTAGAAAGGGCCAAAATAGAGACAAAAAAAGAATAGAGATGACAGAGATGTTAGAACGAGAAAAAGGTAGTTCGGTAAAAGATTAGATTTAATGAGTCACGGGGTAAGATGATTTAGTAAAACCCCAGTGTATTCAATTTCAATACTTTTGAGGGGTATTGTGATTTGAGGACCCCGACCTGCTACGGAGCATTGTAGCAGTATAGCAGTGAGAGTAGTGTAACAGTGTAAGCAGTGTAGAAGAGTAAGCAGAGTAAGATGTGTGGTAGTTACCACGAAAATAAGATGTTGGACAAGGGCGAGTGTATGCCTTGGACCAGGACACTACTGATGTTTCATCAGATGTGGTGGAAGATCCCATAATGGTTAACAATAATTAACTAATTATTTTAATTGATCCTTGTGCCACGCATTTATTCATACCGCCTTCAGTTGCTTATAAGCTAGTGAAAGATGTGAAGCTTGTACCCTTAGGCAAGATGATGATAGTTAGCTGATTTTCACTAACTGAGTATGGGTATAGAGATTGTAAGTTGAAAATAGGGGTGAAAACATCACTGAAAAGTATACTATAAGTTTGACAAGAAATGAAAGAGTTTGTTATAAGTGATATATGAAAAGTGATAAGTTTTGAGATGTGATAGACCCTGAATACGAGATATATTGGAATAAGGGGCGTATGCAAGATAAGAATATCTTGATATGTAAAGTAATTTGGATGAAGCGATATGTTATGAATATAAATTGCGACCAAGGATAAGGGATGGATATATCCATAACCAGTCTATATGGTCAAGTCTGAGGGTTAATAAAGGTATTTCAAAATATTTCCCTACCTGAAGACTTGATAGCGTCTAGAAGAGTACACATAACCTATAAATTGAAATCGACAGTCGTATATATACATTTAAAATTTGGGTACCTTTATTGGTAGAATTCGATTAATCATGAAGGTTTAAAAAATTAAAATTTTATAAAAGCCGTTAATATAAGAAAAAAAAGAAATAACGTGGGTTAGTATCTCGAACGGAAGGGATTTCGAAATGACAATATACGTTTATGCTACATAGGTCAAGGATATGGGTGATTGAAATATTTAATGGAACTCAACTACGATGAGGTATTTAAACCTTACTTGGACCGATTGGTTGTCATCTTTAGCGATGATATTATAATGCATTCGAAGTCTAGGGAAAAGCATGAGTAGCAAATGAAAACTGTTTTAGAGACGAGGTGTTGTGAGTTTCTAAATGGGCTGCTCAGTTGACACATCTTGTTCGAAAAAAGATTGTATACGAGTGGGATGATATGTATGAAAATGTCTTCAATGAGTTTTGGTATATTGAAGTAATAAACTAACCACCGTAATTATTCTCACCATAACCAACAGCTCAAGAGGTTTCAGTGTGTATGGATACCTCAAAATAAGGATTGGGCTGTGCATTGATGTAAAATGGGAAGATAGTCGTTTATGGATCCAGATAGTTCAAGGACTGTGAGAGAAACTATCCGACCCATGATTTAGAGTTGGCAGCCGTAGCGTTTACACTAAAAGTATGGCACCACCATTTATATGGTAAGAAATTTCGAATATGCACTGATTGTAAAAGCCTCGAGTATTTGTTTTCACAGAAAGAGTAGAATATGAGATAACCAAGAGGGTTAGAGCTTCTAAGGATTATGATTGTGAACATTGTACCACCCAGGAAAGGCTAATGTAATGGCTGATGCCTTGAACAGAAAGAGCCTCGGGATGGTATCACATATGATGGTCAGGGAGCGTGAGATGCTAGAGCAATTATAAGCCTCAGTAGTAATGTGATCCCTTCTGATAATGACAGTGATTTTGACAGCTAGCCTGAGGTTAGAACCGGATTTGAGTGACCGATTTGCCAGGCTTAGCATGATGATCGGCATGGTGTCGATAGTGTGGGTCAAATTTAGAAGGGTATAGTGACAGAGTTCACAATGAGTGATGATGACTTACAGAGATTCAGAGACAGTATAAGTGCTCCCCAGGACCATAGTTGCTGAGATAGTGTTATTGTTAGAAGCTCACTCTTTAGGATATACAGTGCATCCACGAAGTAATAATTAAATCGGAATGTCTGAAAAAAGGTATTGGTGGTCAAATATGAAAAGAGACATTGTAGAGTTGTGGAGAAATGTCTCGTATGTCAGCAGAGTAGGGTAGAGCAAAAGAAGTTACAGGGTTATTGCAGCCTCTACCTATATTGACACAGAAAAGGGAACAAGTTATCATGAATTTCGTGATTGGTTATAGAGGACCCGAATGAATCACGAGTCTATCTGAATTATAGTCAATAGATTGACTAAGTCTACCCACCTTTTGACTTTGGAAATCCCCAGATACTCTGAGTGCGTAGGCAAATTTATGTGTATGGAAGATTGTGAAACATTATGTAGCGTTCCAGTGTTCATGATATCAGATAGGGATTCTTACTTCACTTCCCACTTCGGGGAATGTTTTTCAGGGAGCTATAGGAACCTGATTGTGTGTTAGCATAGCTTTCTGTCCTCAGACAGATGGTCAGTCAGAGAGGACTGTACAGGTTCTAGAGGATATGATGAGAGCGTGTGGCATTGATTTATAAGCTCCTGGAATGATCAGTTGTTACTAATCGCATTTGCCAATAATGACAGTTGTCACTTGAGTATCGGGAAGACTTAATATGAGGCATTGTATGGTCGTAGGGAGTTATTCCCTGACTTAGATAAGAAGAAGTGGGTGACAGATAGAGAATTGCTCTCGCCTTGGTAAGACAAACCTCTGAGGATGTTCAGTTGATTTGCGAGAGATTAAGAACACCTCAGAGCAGACAGAAAAGCTATGCTGACAAGAGACAGAAAATCTTTGGAATTCACCGAGGGTGAATCAGTATTGTTGGAAATTACTTGTCCTAAGAGCATAACGAGATTCGAAAAGAGAGATTGGGCAAAGTAGGAGATTAAGCCTGTAGGTTGGTGTGACCACTTGAATAAGCAGGCATCCACAATGTGTCCTATCTTATGATGCTTCGAAAATAATATCCGAACCCAGCATATGTGATTGGATATGAGCTCCAACAGTTTACCTCAATGAAAGTATAACGTATGTTGGAAAATCGATTCGATTACTAAATAGGAAGGAGAAAGTGTTGAGGTTTAAGATGATCTCCCTAGTTAAGTATGTTGGTAGTCTTACACTCCGAAAAAAGTTATATGAAAATTAAAGAGTATAATGTGATAGACATACCCGGAGTTGTGTATGGACCCATAAGACTTGGTCCTAATTTGGAGGACCAAATTTCTTAACTGAGGGAGATTACAAGACCCGATTTTAATTAAAACACGAAATGAAAAATGCAAAAGGGTTGAAATGGTATTCTCGAACACGTGTAAGGGTAAAACGGTCAAAAGACCAAAATTTGGTATTTACCGTTACAAGAAAATTTAATTAAAAATATGGGATTGAGAAATCTTGATCAATAACGAAGAAATAATTAAAATTCAGATTAAATTGATCAAGATATGAATTTATTAGAATTTATCAGAATTTTTATCTCAAAAAATAATCGAAAAATATACCGAAAAGGTAAAATCGGACTGATAAATTTATTTACGGATTAAATGAATTTAGTATGATATTTTTAGATATTTTGGGAAATTTTAATATTATTTTAATGATTAAAATAATATTAAAATAAATTATAAATAATAAAATAAAGAAAAAAAATTTCTCTGATTTTTAGGTAATTTGGGTCATGACACTTTTAGTGCACGATTTCTGAGATGGTCGCCTTTACCGCGTTCATGCTGAAAGGAGTGGCAGAACATTGGTGGAAGTCTACCAGATCGATATTAAGAGGTCGACACTTCGAGATTAGTTAGAAGATATTTCTGGATGCCTTAGGAGGCAGTATGTTCCAAACACAACGCAGTGGAAGCTGCATATGGACTTTTTAGGGTTGATGCAGGGGAACAGATGAATGGACGAGTATGAGACGAAGTTTATGTCTCTGGGAAGGTACGACCCTGATACGATGACTAATGAGACCAAGAAGGTCAGAAGATTTATTAATGGATTGAGACCAACACTACGGTCTAGATTAGTGTCGTTGGATATCTCTACGTATGAGGAAGCAGCATAGTTCGAAAAGGTTGGCAGAGTCAGAGATAGAGATAGGAAGAGACTGACGATTGACTGAGGTTTTAGTTATCGATGAGGTAGGAGATTGTTTGGAAAGAGGCCACAGATCGAGGAGATACAAGAGAAGACAGTTAGACCTCCTCTATATCCAGCCATAGCTCCAGCTAGAGGCATAGTTATTGGAGGACAGTGGCCTACCACTGAGCAGTGCAGTAGATGTGGTAGATACCATGGCAGTAAATCTTGTTCGATGACTATCGGAGTATGTTTTAGATACGGTAAGCCAAGGCATATTGCAAGAGCTTGCCCAAAGTAGATTGAGACTATCCCATAGAAGGGCAGAGAATCAAAGAGAGCTCTTGTTGATACGTCTGCTCTGAGGAGGAGAGCCACAGTTAAGGAGAAAGGGAAGCAGGTGATTGGTCGAGGGCGAGTACATGCATTAGACCAGGACACCGCAGATGCTTCAGCGGATGTGATTAAAGGTACTATCCTAATTTTTGATCTTGAAGCATTTGCCTAGTTCAACCCTAGTGCCACACATTCATTTGTATCGCCTTCATTTGCATCTAAATTGTTAAAGTATGTTAAGTTTACACCTTTAAGTAGAATGATGTTGATTAGTACACCTCTGAATAATATTTAATTAGTCGAGTATGTATGTAGAGGTTGTAAGCTAAAAGTAAGGGGAAAAGAATATGTTAGCCGATCTTATATTACTGAACATGAGTAACTTTGATGTAATATTAGGAATGAACTAGTTGTCTGCAAACCATGTTGTTTTAGACTGTTACACTAAAACAGTAATGTTTTCTACACCCGAAAAGTGTATTGTGAATTTTACTACAAAGGAATAAAATAATATAGTATTTCTAAATGGAAAAGTGTAGTTGTTGTTGTAGAAAATTTAATTGGGAGCTAACAGTATGGATAATGTTTTTAAGGTCTTATTGCATACGTGGTTGATACGGATATGGCACGTCTGGAGTTGACAAATATTTTAGTAGTCAGGGAGTTTCCTAATGTCTTTTTGGATAATCTACTAGGGTTACCACCAGATAGAGAGATGGAGTTTGGTATAGATTTGGTGCCTAGTACCGAGCCTATTTTAAAACCACCATACCACATGGCCCCAATTGAGTTAGAAGAACTGAAAAAGCAGTTACAGGAATTGCTAGATAAGGGGTTTTTAAACCGAGTGTTTCACCTTGGGGCGCATCGATTTTATTTGTGAAGAAGAAGGATCGGAGGCTCTAACTGTGTATTGATTACAGGTTGTTGAATAAGGCCACAATCAAGAAGTATCTCCTTCCAAGCATAGATGATTTGTTGGATCAACTTCGGGGAGCACAGGTCTTTTCTAAGATAGATCTGAGGTCTAGGTATCATCAGTTGAGGATTCGAAGAGAGGATGTACCCATGACAACATTTCAAACTCGATATGGCCATTATGAGTTCTTGGTTATGCCATTCAGATTGATGAATGCCCTGCAACTTTTATGGCTTTAATTAATTATGTGTTCAACCCATACTTGGATTGATTTGTCATCATCTTTATCGATGACATCTTGGTATATTCGAATTCCTGGGAAGATCATGAGCAACACCTGAGGATTGTATTACAGACCCTCCGAGAGAAGGAGTTGAATGCTAAACCCAGTAAGTGTGACTTCTTGTTAGAAAAGATTTCATTTCTAGGCCATGTTGCATCGAGGGATGGAGTGTTAGTAGACCCATTCAAGATTGAGGCTATAGTTTAGTGGGAACAACCAAAGACAGTCATCGAGATCAAGAGTTTTTTTAGTTTTGCTGGTTATTACCGAAGGTTTATGGAGGGATTTTCAAAGTTAGCTACTCCGTTAACCTGTCTCACTCGAAAGAATGTTGCGTTTGTGTGGGACGATTATTGTGGAAAGAGTTTTCAGGAGTTGAAGCGTCGATTGACCACCGCTCCGATTCTTACTATTCCTACCAACTTAAGAGGTTTTCCTATATATACAGATGTTTCACATCAGGGACTGAGTTATGTATTGATGCAGGATAGGAAGGTAGTTGCTTGTGGATCCAGACAGCTGAAAGACCATGAGAAGAACTATCTGACAACATGATTTGGAGTTGGAAGCAATAGTGTTTACGTTGAAGATATGGCACCACTACTTATAGAGTGAGAAGTTTCAGATTTTTACTGGCCACAAGGGCCTCAAGTATCTGTTCTCGCAGAAAGAGCTGAATATGAGCTGTTGGAGTAGTTTGCTAGCCTCAGTTTGAATGCAGCCCTTCCTGACATTGATGCTGACTGTGTGATAACTAGCTTGAGATTGGAACCAAATTTGGTAGACAGGATCCGACAAGCTCAGCAAGTTAATCTGTAGTGTATTTATGTGACCAGTCAGATTCAGATGGGTTCAAGTACAGATTTTGAGTTGAGTACCAATGGGCTATTGAGGTTTAGGGGTAGGATATGTGTTCCCAGTGATCCAAAGCTCAGGAGGCTAATTTTGTCGGAAACTTATTGATTGAGGTACACGTTACATCTGGGGAGTAACAAGATGTATCAGAACCTCCGAAAGGTGTACTGGTGGTCGGGTATGAAGAAGGATGTGGTAGAGTATGTGGCGAGATGTCTCGTTTGTTAGCAGGTGAAGGTAGAGCATCAGAAGCCTGCAGGGTTATTGTAGCCTCTACCTATACTGACATGAAAATAGGAGTATATCACCATGGATTTCATTATGGGTTTATTGAGGACCCGCAGGAATCATGATGCTATATGGGTGATTGTTGATAGACTGACGAAGTCAGCCCACTTCCTAGCTATGAAAGCTACCGATACTCTGAGTACATTAGCAGAGTTGTACATACGCGAGGTAGTGAGGTTACATGGTGTTACAGTGAGCATTGTTTCGAATAGGGATTCCTGCTTCACTTCTCACTTCTGGGAACATTTTCAGGAAGCTATGGGAACCTAGTTGAGTTTGAGCACAGCTTTTCATCCTCAGACAGATGGTCAGTCAAAGAGGACTATACAGACTCTAGAGGACATGTTAAGAGAATGTGTGCTAGATTTTAGAGGCTCCTGGGATGATCATTTGCCACTTGTCGAACTCGTCTACAACAACAGTAATCATTCGAGTATCAGGATGGCACTGTATGAGTCTTTATATTGCTGTAGATGTCGTTCCCCTATTGGATGGGAAGAAGTGGGTGATCGAAAGATATTTGCTCAAACCCTATTGGTTACGCAAGCCTTTGAGGATGTTCGGTTGATATGTGAGAGATTGCGAACAACTCAGAGCAAACAAAAAAAACTATGCTGACAAGAGACGAAGGCCACTAGAGTTTATAGTTTGTGAGTCAGTGTTCTTGAAAGTTTCTCCTTCCAAGGGTATAGCGTCCTCACTGTATTAGACCCTTTGAGATACTAGATCAAGTGGGAGATAAGGCCTAAGGTTGGCGTTGCCACCAGACTTGTCAGGTGTCCATAACATCTTCCACATTTTGATACTTTGGAAGTATCACCCGGATCTAGCACATGTGATTCAGTATGAGCCGTTGGAGCTCTGAGAGGACATGTCATATGTGGAGAAGCCGATTTGGATATTGGATATGAAGGAGAATGTATTGAGGTCAAAGATAATCGGGTTAGTTAAGGTTCTCTTGCAGCACCACACTTTGGAGGAAGCTATGTGGGAGTTAGAGAGTCTGATGAGTGAGAAACACCCCCGGTTATTTGAGGTTTGACCTGGTTCTAATTTGGAGGACCAAATTTCTTAAGTTAGGGAGGATTGAAGACTCAAATTTTTCTTGTATCTTATTCCTTATGATTCCTACATGTAAAACATTTTATTATGTTAGTTGAATCATTAGAAGAGTATTTACTAAAAAGAAAATACAAGTGAAATGATTTAATACGTATAAGCTATGTAAAAGGAAAGTAAGAGCCGAAATGGCCACAGGCTAACCCGAAGGGATTTAAATCATTCTGACTGAAGATAAGAACTTATAATGTCAAAATATAGAGGGTTCATGAAGGAAAGTTGGTTTGATTCAATCCCGAATATGTCAAAATGGTGAAAATGCTCTATTTAAGGTGTTTTTGACACATTCACCTCCCGGAAGCAGCCGAAACACAGAGACGAGAGTGTAAACCATGGAAATTGACACTTTTGGATTTTTGAAAAAAAAAATCAAACGTGGTCAATGGTCAAGAAAAGTCAAGGCTAGTTAAGAAATGTTGACTTTAACCATAAAGAACTAACCATGGTTAAATTTTAGCCCAAGTAAGGTTAAAAAGTGGTGAAGAATTATTTTTGGTTAAAACACTAAATCTTCATCTCCTTATGTATGGAAAACTAATTTAATCAAAATCCAAATTAAATTAAATGGGTAAAAATCAATGGGCCAACTATGGAAATTTTAAAGTCCATTAAGGTGCAACAAGCATGGGCCGAATTTTATAGGCCCAATGGGCCGAATAATTGGGCCATTTGGTGGGCTCAATATTGACCCAATTGAGGCCCAATTTGTAGAAAAATTTTAGGCCCAAAAGCCCAAATCGAATGTCACGACCCAATTCCATTCTCTTTAACCGAAAATTACTGAAAATTTTTCGCGTTTTACTGTTACCTTACCCGGTCGTGAACTAAACTCACCACACACTGTTGGGCTGTGAGTCAATAATAAACTCCACATCTCATTCATTCTCAGTGAAATAAAACGATGTCATACATTTGCATTTAATCTTGTACTTATACAAAAGCATGTTTTACTGACATCTACATCCCCCATAATTACAACTCAAAAGAATACTGTGCTTTTACATTGTTTCGATACAAAAAGAATCACTGTGTATATACCTCTTAGCGATGGAGATGCAGCGGAGTTCAAAATACCACGCCTCAGTCCTCACTGAGCTACTATGCACGCTCTGTAGGGGGAAAAATAGAGTGGGATGAGCAACCACACGCTCAGTAAGGCAATAATGCAAGCATGGTAGATAACTACTCTATCTACATGCTGATAGTGTTATGCATAAATCATTTATGGTAGGAGCATGAGGAATAAAACTATGCCATGTGAATATACATATATATCATGTATCAAAATCATGTGCATTGGCATATAAAACATGGTAGAAACATCATATATAAATCATCTCATGCTCAATCTCATTTAAATTCATAAAAAGGGCAATTCATTAAGAAACCTCCTTTTTAAACTAACATCATAAACCTCTTTCTCAACACATAATTACCACTAAATCAACTCACAATCACAACCACATTTTCATTTCACAATTCACGCATGTGTATAAAAACTAGGTCACTATATCAAAAGTGCCTATGTGGACCATTACAACGTAAATCATCCCAGACCACACGCATCCAGGTGTGCGGGGTATCATGCTGGCACGAAGATGGATTATCCCTCGCCAGACTTTCTCATCACATAACCATCATGCGGTACATCGTACTCCATGTGATATACATGGTACAGCGTACTCCGCAGACTCATATCGTGATTGGGGGTGCCATTCCTAGGTCTTACCTACCCCATACCAAGAGTTTTCCATATCCGTGAAGGAGAGCCTCCCTGCCGAACAGAGCCTCCCCGCCTAACAGAGCCTCCCTGCCTCCTCGGCTTAAGGATGTTAGCTTAAGGATGTAGGGCTTAAGGATCCTTCCGTAAGAGAGCCTCCCCACCGAACAGAGCCTCCCCGCCTCTTTGGGTTTAAAGATGTCGGCTTAAGGATGTAGGGTTTAAGGATCTTACCGTACCCATGTAGGAGAGCCTCCCTGCCTAACAGAGCCTCCCCGCCCCTCCAGGGCTTAAGGATGTTGGCTTAAGGATCCCACCGTAAGAGAACCTCCCCACCGAACAGAGCCTCCCCGCCTCTTTGGGCTTAAGGATGTTGGCTTAAGGATGTAAGGCTTAAGGATCTTACCAACTTTCACAACCTTATACGTGTCACAATGTGCAAACTTGTGCGAGCAAAGCTCTAGCACGACTCAGGCATCCTCTCATACAGAGACGCGTACGAGCATAGCTCTAGTACTGTTATACTCATAAGACAACTACTCAAAATCCACGTACGAGCAGAAGCTCCAGTACGGTTTATAAACATCATCATAGTTTCCAAATCAAGGTGCGAGCTAAGCTCCAGCACGTTTCATACAAATGAAAACATAGAAATCCAGCGCGAGCGAGGCTCTAGCGCGATTTATGTCATACAAATATGATAGGCGGCTCATATACAATTAAACAATCCCGACAATTGGGTTTAGCACTCACAATTGCTTTTCCACAACAACAATACAATACTAGCCGACCCATCTACAAGCTTGCTTAAAACCAAGCAATTTGTTTTGGAAAAACATCAAAACATTAGATTTATGCAATTATTAGCCTTACTATCCCATTTCATAAAATCCACTTCAAATCCAAAACCACGCATATACTCATCATCATTTATTTGAGCAACCATGCATTTCATACAACACCCAATATTCACCCACAAGTTCAAAGTACGAGCAGCTACCTCTATATACTCACAAAATTCCCTTACCTGGAATCGCGATGCGTGATTCCACTTCCTTAAGCTGCTTACTCGTACGGTTCGATTCGTCTTCAACGAACTCTTCGGGACTGCACAAAATCTATCCCGCATTATATTCGATCCATATAATATGACATCGTGCGTTCACTATAGTCAATTCGACCTATAGTTTTCTATTAACGCCTATATGGCCTCGTATCATTACTTTACCCATAACTCGAGTCTATGGATCTTCTTAGGCCTATTAACTTATTCTGAATCAATATTAAATCGATATTAAGCTCATAGTGTTCATATTTCATGAATTCCCTCACTATGGTATTTTATCAAGCATATACATACTCATTTCCACAATTCCTCCAAACTCACAATGTAATCTCATTTAACCATCTAAAATCATAAGCATTACCTCACTAACAACTTTAGCATACCCATAAATCATAAACTCATTCAACCCATATATTCTCACATCATACCCATTCTAGGTTTTCTAGGTCACACCAATTCCACCACATCCCTAGATAATTTATCCCTCAATAGTCATGCCAAACAACTCCAAAATCAATTAAATGGACAATGTATTTGGATTGGAGTGTTAGAATCTTACCAAATATGATTTTTCTTCTTGCTCCAAATGGAAATGCCCTTAACTCCTTCAATACCAACAATGGAAAAATGCCTTCACACTATGTTGTTCTTCTCTTTAATAAGAACAACTTTGCCTCTAATGGTCTCTCTTTAATTCTTGCTGAAAATGGCTGATTTTAGAGAGGGAAAGTTAGGTTTTTGGGTTGAAAGTGAAAGGTTAGTGTTTTTCCTGAGATTTCCTGATTTTCAGTTCTCCTTATATACAAATGGCTTGAGGAGATCGATCTGGTCCAAGAGGAGATCGATCTGGTCCCTTAAAATCCCTCTTTTTCACGGCATTTTTAAGCCTGAGATCGATCTGGCGAAGCATGAGATCGATCTGTCGAGGCATGAGATCGATCTGCTCCCAAACAGAGAGCTAAGGAGATAGATCTGGTGCTTGGGGATCGATCTTTTCACTACAGAATGCTTGGGAGATCGATCTGGCTCCATTGGAGATCGATCTGCTCTATTCTTTCGCCCAAATAAGAGCATTCTGGCTCTTCCAGATCGATCTCTCATCCTATGAGATCGATCTGGCCCTCATGTTTTCCAGATTTTCTGTAGTTTCCTTGCTGCAACTCATACCAATACATCCTTAATCTATTTCCATGGCCATTTTCTCATCCATCCACCTTTATAACTTGAAAATGGCATCCATTCATACCTTATGCACATTGAAACTTGTGTGCATTCATTGTATGTTCAAAGGTATGCTACATAAAACCAAAAGGAAACATAACTCCATTCCATTTTACCACACTACTCATTTTGAGTTTCAATCACATCCATCACCTGCCAGAACTCATTTCTTCATATTCGTACTCAATGAAACTTGTATGTACGTTACAATTCATATTACACATACATACATTGAATCCATGGACTTACATCAATCATACTTTACATTACAAGTCCATTCATATTATTTGATCCAATTACACACATTACCATTATACATATACGGGGTCTTACATCGAAAGCCCAATTAGAAATCCTAAAAGTTAGGCCCATTAGCCAATAGTTTAGGCCCAAATTGCCAAAGCCCAATACCATTTCCAAGCCCAATTGATGGCCTAAATTTTAAGACTAAATGTATAAGTTACTTAAGCCAAAAATCAGACAACACTTAGTCATCTTATTCCTAAGCTCTTGGCAATAAGAGGAAAACCATTAAAACACATAGTTTCAAGCTTTATCTCACTAGAAATCTCTAGCTTTAAGGCATATTTGGAACAAGCAACCTTTAAGAAAGTTGTTCCAAATTGAGAGAGGAATAACATACCCAAAAATCAGCAACCAAAGAGCTCATATAAGCCACCCAAAAATTTCACAAAGTTTCGGCAAAGTGGGGAAAGACAAGCTAGGTAAGATTTCAAGCTTTCAACTTCATATATGTTAATCTATGGATTATTCTAAGTTGATTGGTGTATGTTTTATAGATCAAAACACACAAAATCACTATGAATCCATGTTGGCCAAAAATGGGTATATAGGTTTTGATGAACAGCCATGTAAGGGTGTAAAATGGGTCCAAACCCGTGGGTTAGTCCGTAAAAATGGCGAGCTTTTAACGATCCGGTCCATTAATATATGTGACCCATTTAAAAACAGATTTATACGGGTCAAGCCCAATAGGTAAGTAATTTATACGGGCCAACCTGTACGGGTACGGGTTGACCTGCAGGCTATTTTACCAAACACACCAACCAAACTTAATTCCTAAATCATTCTCATTCTATCTATTCTAATTTCTAAAGTTTAAACAAACAAAAGTAAAAAATAGAGGCTGCGATAGCTCATACCAGTAGCAGACTAGTAGCAGATTGCTTGCTTGTCACGACCCAAATTACCTAAAAACCAGAGTAAATTTTTCACTTTTTCATTTATTATTTAATTCTTACCTTTCTCTCATCGTGACCATCCTACAACACAGTTGGGCTATGATTCGGTGTTAGTCACCTCACACTATTACCAATTCCATTTCCATAATCACATTTACATATCAGAGTTTACTATCCTTTGACTTTAACTAAATGCATACATAATGGTATTTATAACTCTACATCCCCGACATCATATTCGTTTACAGTACTGTGCATTACCTATTTAGATACAAAACTATACAAATGTGTATACCTGTCTCTCGATAGGAAGCAGTGGATACCAAGATGCAAGTCCTCAACCACTTACTAATTTCTGTGAGTGCTCTGAAAAGATGGGAAAATAAGGGGTGACCAAACCACATGCTCAGTAAGGCAATTATGCAAGTAAGTAGATAGCTCCACTATCTACATGCTCATAATGTCATGCCCTTAAATCCATTTCTTTTCATTAAAATCATAAAGCACAAAGTCATGCAAACATCAATGACTTAGTTTATCAAAACTATTTGTGCATATATAAATCATACTGCTTATGCATTAATGGCATTTTATGTGACATTAGTAAATCATACTTAGTATGAATTTAATCAAAATCATGCATTCTTTCATGTCATGTAAGACAAATCATGAATTTGAAATGAAAGTATGGAAAACATCATCATGCTACTACATTCAAATCATTTCATTTAAAACGCAGTATAAAATAACCCAAAGGGGTTAAGCATCTCATAATTCAAATTTTAACTCGTAAAACAATTCATTGTAAAACTTCGGTTATAAAACTACCCTTCTTTCAGGGTCACAAATCATAAAATCATAAAATCGAGGGCCTGACCCCTCCCTCAGGTCTACCCTGGTCTAACGACCAATAGTTATATCATGTGAGACAAGTAGGTGATTATATCAGTAACATCGAGGACTATGGCCATATCCTAGTGATCCCTGGCAACACGGTACCTAGTGTGTGGGGTATCACACCTGAAACGGGAGGTGGGTCGTCCTACCAGCCAGAACAGCATAACACCGGGATTACGAGGGTAAGGCTTGTTGCCCCGTGGCTAATGCCACTCCACTCTAACAATCCCCACGGTATAGCATACTCCACATGACATACACGGTACAACGTACTCGTGAACCCAAGCTCAGTCAGGGGTGCCTGTAATAGGTCTTATCCACCCATATCATCTCTGTCTCAGTATGCACATGTGAGCATATCATCTCACTGTGACACATAGTCTACAGGAGGGTCCAACACGGCTATATGCATGTATATAAATCCCTGTGCGAGCGAAGCTCAAGCACGACTCCATGCATATTCATGATATCAGAAAACCTCGTGCGAGCGAAGCTCTAGCACGATGTCATAGAAATCAATGAAATCTGCGTACGAGCAGCGCTCCAGTATGAATTTAAAATGATTTATAAAACCATATAAAACTTTGTAGGAGCAACGCTCCAGCACAAATGAATGCTCAAGTAAATCAAATCTCGTGCGAGTTACACTCCAACACGACTTTATGCTTAATTAAATCAAATCCCGTGCGAGTTACACTCCAGCACTGCTTTTATGCAATATCATATCAAAACAGGATGCGAGCTAAGCTCCAGCATCTCTCATGCATGTCAATCATAAAAACTAGTGTGAGCAATCGCTCCAGCACCTTTTTATGCATATTCAATCAAAACAAATTAGAACAGTCAAAACATGTCAAAACAGAGTGCGAGCTAAGCTCCAGCACTTCTCATGCATTTCACAATATAAAAATCAGTGCGAGCAACCGCTCTAGCACATTTCATGCATATGATGTCACACAAGTCAGTGCGAGCAACCGCTCAAGCATATTTATGCACACTCACAAATGCAGATATAGTGCGAGCTATGTGCCAGCACTATCTGTTTTCATATAAACTTGATAGTTGACCCATTTTCCAAAGAATTTCATTTAAAAACCAATAACACTTACGTAGTGTTCTTTTGGGAAACTTATACAATTATTGGCCAATCTACCGATTTACTTTGTTTAAAAACCAATAAAAATTCTTAATTCAGAAAATTTCGTAAATCATGCATTTCGTGCATGTCATGCTTTCACCATCCTTAGGTGAACTTCCCTCAATAGCGGTAAAATAGTCTTTTTACCTATTTCGATCCTTAAAATCATTTAAACCACTTTTAGGACCTTTATACATAATCTTAATTAGGGTATATATACATATTCAGTGTACAGAAAAGCTATTAAAATACGCGTAGCTACCTCTAGCTCCCAATCCAAATCAAATCTTCAGCACTACGGATAAATATTCATCAGGTCAAATACAATATAATTCATTGTATTTCATAATTTTCTGGGCTTAATTTAAATCATTGGGCCCGTTTACCCATATTGGGCCCGATTGCACCTTAATGGGCCTTAATCGACCTTAAGCCCAATTTTTTTCACTTACTATTCACATCATCGAGGCCTATTGGGCTCACTGGGCCCATCAGTATTTATTGAGCCTCGTTCTAAACTCTCGGATAACTCAATTTAGTATTTACGACAATTTATTCCAATTTCCAGAATTTAATTCATTGAATGCGGAATTTAAATCTGTAATTTATGCGATAAATATCAATCACGCGTAACGATGTAAAATTGTCGTAAATAAGGGTTACTTACCCGTGATTCCATGATAGTATGCAAATCGAGGCTGACTCAAGTCCTCGTTTAACATCACTTGTCGAGCTACACAATTAAATATTTTTTCGGGTAAACTTTCCAGTCGAATATTAATTAAATTAAATATTCTAAAATTTAAATCGATCAATTCGATCACTTACCGACTTACCCGTAGCTCGATTGCATCACTGGAATTTTTTCCAATTTTTCCTCTTTTTTTCCTTTTTTTCCTTCTTTTCCTTTTCTTTTTAGCTGAACCGGTCCGGTTCAACATAACGTCACTGCGCTGAATCGGTCGTACCAGTTCAGGCATAATTCCCTCGTTCCGACGTCGTCTGGTCAGTTCCCGACATGATTTTGGTGCCGTTCGGCTCAGCTGCGCCTAGGGAGTCTTCGTCAGGCCTCAACGTTGGTCGAAACGCCGTCGATGGCCACCG
Source organism: Firmiana major (assembly GCA_033439115.1). NCBI lineage: Eukaryota > Viridiplantae > Streptophyta > Magnoliopsida > Malvales > Malvaceae > Firmiana > Firmiana major. The sequence continues at coordinate 38,950,571 of CM065902.1, forward strand.
ATGGCCTTTCCCCCTTTTCGACCTCCCCTCCGTCGATCTCCTCCGTCAGGCATCACCGGCGAGCGTGGTGCCTCTCAAGCACTCCCACCGTGCCGGTCTCGTCGTCGCCTGCCGCCTCGTGCTGGTCCGATGGCCGAGGCTCGCCGGTGCAGAGGATCGGTCCTTGGGTTTCTTCTATTTCTCCATTTCATTTCTGTTTCGCATTTTCCAATTTGCGCTTTTCAGATTTTTTTTTCATTTACTTATTTTATTTATAATTTAATTTTAATAATATTTTATTCATTAAAATATTATTTAAAATCCAAAATATCCCAAAAAAATTCTAAAAAAATTTCTATTTTATTCATTTATTCAATAAATGAATTTCTCAATCTTATTTCGGCTTTCTATCTTTCGATTATTTTCGGGATAATTTCCCGAGGTAAAAAATTTCGATTAATTCCTATAAATTCATATCTTGATCAATTTAACCCGAAATTCAATTATTTTTTCATTATTGATCAAGATTTCTTAAGTCATTTTTTTAATTAAATTTTCTTATCCCGATTAATATTGAATTTTGGTATTTTGACCGTTTTACCCTTGTACATGTTCAGGAGTACCATTTCAGTCCTTTTGCATTTTTAAATGCATTCAAAAATTTCTATTCATTCCCTTTTTGCTCTTACGATAAAAAATTGGGTCTTACACTGCTTCCTCACGACGTGCACGTGGAGGCTTCAGGCTTGGTTGGTGCGTCGACGTCGTGTCCTTGAGCATAAGGCACTTGCTTCTCTTCAGTCTTCAGAAGTTGGATGAGCTAAATAATAAAGTTGACATATACGTAGAACTTCTTTCTAATTTCCAGGTTTGTCCATGCCCTAACTTTCTGATTTCCAGGATTATTGAAAATAAGAGGTTCGAAATAAGCAATTGATTTGAAAATCATACCTTAGTGATTAGGCCTTTCATTAAAGAGAAAGAATTAGGAAGAATGGAAAGGGAAAAGCGAGATGAAGCAGAAGACGGATTGGGTAATAGACTTTACAGAGGTAGTTATTCACTTTTTTTCCTTTTTTTCTTTCCTTTAACAGAGATGAAACCAAGCTTAAAGCCAAAAACAAAGGCAATTCAGAGTAGGTTGGGTAATCGAGATACACTTATTTCTAATGTAATATACACTAAAGCAGAAGAATCATCTTCTTTCACTTTAGAGTTGTCCCAATTCCCTTACCTTGCCTTGCGAATCCATCACTTTTATCTTCTTTTCCTGAGTGAAGTTACCGAATTAGGCCATTAATAACTTTTTTTCTTCTGATAAACATTTCTAAAATAACATGCTACTACTACTAAATTGTTTATTGTACATGTAAGTAAAATTCCTTACAAAAAATGCAGAGCATTGTTCTTAAAGTAAGGTTGGAAAGTCTATAGATTGTGTGAGACTTCGGAGGTTTTTTACTTGGTCGCATGTGAAATCTTGAAACACATGTATCATGAACATTGTTCATCCCTCTCTTCGGAGCTATAAATACATTTATGAGATCTCAACTGCATTTTTATTAGCACGTTGTTGTCATAACTTTGTGTTAAAGTCCCAATAATATTGAAGTTTCAAGAAAAATATATTATATATATACTTCTTTGGTAACATATTAATTCTTGGTTGTGGCATGAATAATTTGCAATAAAAGTTTGTAACCAATTAAGTAAGCTTTGCATTCTCTATTACGAATCCATCCCCTTCCTTCGATAAAATAAATTTGTTTATAGCATTTTCAAATGTCTTTGGCAGTTTCTAACCTTTTGTTGATTTATTTATTTTTTTGTTAATGTTTGACTCATTTTATTATTTTTTAACCACTCGAACTCGATTCAAGAAATTTAATTTATCAGTTTTTAATCATATTTTATGAAAGTAAAATGATAAATTAATAGTTAAACATTAGCTATATTAAAAAAATTTGATCAGATTCGCAACCCTTTTGATGGTTTAACTTTTTTAAGAGAAAAATGCTTAGATGAAGGTGCTTTAAAAATAAAGGTCATTATTGAAAAGATTGGTAGAAATATACGTAGGATTGAATTGTATACCTCTTCATTTATTGTCCTACCATCCATAGTACATATGAGAAGAAATATCAAATGCAAGCTTACTTATCAGTAAATTAGTAAGATGATCAAGATATATATTTTAATCGAGCTTGCGACTTCTTAGTTTCACTGTGTTTGGATCATTTAATCAAATAGTATTTTTAAAAAAACAAATTATAAACATAACATGTCTCAACATTTGAATGTTCAATGATTAATGTATATAATTTTCCCTTGTTTCGTAGTTCATTGGTAGATTCTCTCGATTTCTCAGCCCACTGGTTCATGCATATTGAAAATAAACAAATGGAATGGTAAATAAATCTATTAGTGCACATTTGAAATTGAAAATGGGAAAAACATGAGAAAGAAGAAAAAAAATCTTGTCTTTATGGAAAGAAGAGGCGAAGGATTGAGTTCTTTTCAAGTCTTTATAACGTGAATTTTGACTTTGAATTTCTTTAATTAGATGCGAATCAGGATCATTAGATTGTGGTCAATGTTATTTTTAATTTTAAAAAAATGTTTACTAGTTACTAAATTCCATTATCATTATTCTACGATACTCTACAGTTTACAGCTTTTTGGCACAAATAGTTTTTTTAATGCAAGTTTGTTGACAGTGTTATGTGGTACTTAAATGTTAATTGCAATTTTTTTGTGTGTTATTAACAGTGTTGATAATGGCATCTCATTCTCAAAATCAGACTCTACATAGTGATAACATTAACGTTGCTAGTGATAATGATAATGAGGATAGTGTTAATGAAGTTGAACATGAAGAATGTGAGGTTGAAACTGAAACTGAAATAACTAAAAATCAATAAAAAAGAGTTAGAAAGAATACTTCAGAAGTGTGGAAATTTTTTGAAAAACCAGTTATCAATGTTGATGATGGTAAACCACGTACTAAATGTAAAGGGTGTGGGATAGTATATAAGACGGGTCTTGGTCAATATGGAACTTCATCTCTAAGGCGTCATGTGTTTTCATGTAAAAAGATAGTAGTCTTAAGGGAAAAAGATATGTCTCAAATGATAATTGACTATCAAGGAAATGTGAGAAGTAGAAAAATTGATCAAAAAGTTTTTCAAGAATTAGTAGCTAAGGCAATAGTAAGGCATGACCTCCCTTCTTCATTTGTTGAATATGATGGAGTTAGGGATATGTTGAAGTATTTGAACCCTGAGGTGAAATTTATTTCTAAGATCACTGCTGGCTCTGATGTTTGGAACCTTTACAAGGAAAATAAAAATAAATTGAAAGAATGCTTGGCTCTAATTCAAGGTAGAATATGTCTCACTTGTGATTTATGGATAGCTTGCACTAATAAGGGCTACCTTTGCTTAACTGCTCATTATGTTGATTTAGATTGGAAGCTAAGTAGTAAGATTCTTGCTTTTTGTGATATGAAACCTCTACATTCGAGATATGAATTATCTAAAAAAGTAATGGAAATTTTAAATGATTGGGGGATAGACAAGAAAATGTTTTCCACTACTTTAGATAATGCCTATACTAATGATAACATGCAACTCAATTTAAAGGATGTGCTTTGTTTGCAAGAGATCTTATTATGTGATGGTGAATTTTTTCATGTTCAATGTTGTGCCCACATTGTAAATCTTATTGTTCAAGAAGGTTTGAAAGCAGCTTCTATTGCCAATGAAAAAATTAGAGAAAGTATTAAGTATGTCAAGGGGTCAGAGGCTAGAATGAAGAGTTTTGAAGAATGTGTAAAAAAGGTTTCAACTTTTTCAAATTCATATTTGGTTTTGGATGTCCCAACTAGATGGAACTCTACTTACTTTATGCTTCAGAGTGCTTTGAAATTTAAAAGTGCATTTTCTATGGAATACTTGTATTTTCCTCAAGTTTGGAAAATTGAGATGCTTTTAATGGAATACTTGGGTGGAGATTATGAGATGTTACAAGGCATGGCTTTTAATATGAAGAAAAAATTTGACAAGTATTGGAGTGAGTATGTCACGCCCCGAAAACGCGGAAAATAGGGCAAATTTAAAACTTTTTACTCGTTAATTCACAATTAAGGGTGCATTCCTGTGCAGTGTCATACATTATCATATTTATCGTACCTCAGGATCTCATCACTAGAAATTATATGTCATATACATTACTTGATCTCAAGTTAATTAATCCTAATACATCCCATACAATGTTATACATCAAGTGTCTGCAATTACAGTAATTGTCTGGGTACATGAAAAGATAAAAGATCCCTCAAAATACAATATATGGCCTGGAGCTCAAGTCCTCCACTAGCCACTACTCCATACGTCGTAGGAAACCCTTTTCACTTGAAGAAATCTGGGGGGAAAGAAAATAGGGTGAGCTTCCAAATCGCTCAGTAAAGGGGGTAAGGGACTCATTTCACAAACCAAAATGCACATCACAAAATATTTATTTGCATGTGAAACTCATTAATCTCATTTGAAAACCATAGCATGAAAGTACTCAAAACGACATTCTCATGTCTCAAATCAGGTGAAAACATGAAGTAAAAAGGCTCAGTCTAGAGCAATAACAAAGCATGTGAAAATAATACGATAAACGCTTTCTCAATGAACGTGATAAAATCACTGAAATAGTAATGCACGTGGCGCAGCCACTAAACACACGTGGCATAGCTACTGATTTAAATTCAGATGTGGCATAGCCACTAAACACACGTGGCATAGCCACTGAGTTAAATTCACATGTGGCACAGCCATAGGATAGGGTTTCACATGGCAACGACCACCAAATAGGGTTCTCACGTGGCAGCGGCCACCAAATGGGGTTCTCACGTGGTAACGGCCACCAAATAGGGTTTCTCACGTGGCAACGGCCACCAAATGGGGTTTCTCACGTGGCAACGGCTACCAAATAGGGTTTCTCACGTGGCAACGGCCACCAAATAGGGTTTCTCACGTGGCAACGGCCACCAAATAGGGTTTCTCACGTGGCAACGGCCACCAAGTATACGTGGCATAGCCACAGAATGGGTTATTCTCACGTTACCAGAACGGAGAAGAATCGGGCTTACATGCTACCAGAGCAATGCCCGGTGTGTACTCAGAATTACACACCTAAGTCTTAATCACATAAGACTAGTTCGCCTTCACGTAGAACTCATAGTGGTTTTTCTCTCATAAAACTCATTTGAAAACCGTTTTGTACTCAACACAAAACATATTGAAACCGAGTCCCAACCGGCAAAACACGCACACATTTCTCAAATCTCAATATTGCCTTAACGTAAAGCCCAGTTATAAACTCATAAAAACATTGGGCTCCAACCGGCTATAAAAACCGTGTGCAATTGTATCACAACACAACACTCAACATGCTTGTTTTATAAATCACAATTCATGCTATATTAGTTCGCAAATCACATACATAAATGGTTTAGTTTCCCTTACTTCTTTGCACCTCGTATAGTGCAATCGTTTCCCCCGTATCATGGACTAGCCTCGCATTCCACTCTGGAACTCCCAAGCTGTCCAAACGATGTTAAAACATCAATACTCAATTCTCAAAATCGAGCATAATTGCTCATAACACCTCAAATCTCTTGATTCTCGTAACTCTACTCCAAACTACACTCTCATTCACAACATCTCAACGTTCTACATTTCTCATGCCAATTATCTATGCTAATTCACCACATTGTCTAAATTTCTATTTATAGCTCAAATTCCCAAAATTGCTAAATATCATTATCACTCCAACCACATTGCAATTTCATCAATCCCTAATCATTTTTCAGCTATTTCAACACAATGCCAACAACGATTATCATCAAAATCATCTCAAATATCAAGATCGGGGTTTAGAAATTACCCAAAACTTATGGAGAGCTTATCTCTTGCCTCGATTCGATCCGTCTTTTGATTTCCAAGTATGTTTTTCTCCCTTTGATGAGGAACAACTTTCCTTCTTGCCATAACTTCTGATTTGGCAGGAAATGGGTGCTTTGGATGAGTGAGAAAGCTAGGTTTCGGTAAAATAGGGGTTGGAAGAGAGAGAAAGTGAGATTGCAGGAGAAAAACAGGGGTTCCTTATATAGGCTGAGGGTAGGAGATCGATCTGGCTCTTGATGAGATCGATCTGCATTTGAATTTTGGGGACGATTTGGGGCAATTTATGCCTAGGAGATCGATCTGTCGAGGGGTGAGATCGATCTCTTTATGGCTTTATGAGATCGATCTGCCCCTTGAGGAGATCGATCTTCTCCCAAACAGAATCATTTGGAGATCGATCTCTTCCTCATGAGATCGATCTTCTCTCAAACAGAATCATAAGGAGATCGATCCTCTTCCATTGGAGATCGATCTGCTCCTCAAATTCCTCCTTCCTTGTCATTTTTAACTCACCAGATCGATCTCTCCTTCTCCCAGATCGATCTGTCCTCATAACTTCACACTTATTTAAACACTTAACATATAAATCTCCAATTATCATTCCCCAATTCACTTAGCGTAATAAATTACACTTCAAATTCTTATTACATAATTCAAATATATCTAAAATTCTCAGATCTCACATTCTCCCCACCTTAAATAGAATTTGGTCCTCTAAATTCAACTCAACTAGTCGAATAGATGGGGGTATTTCTCCTTCATGAGGTTCTCTAGTTCCCACGTTGCCTCTTCCCTTGAGTGATGTTTCCACAAAACTTTCACTAATGGGATGCTCTTAGTTCTCAGTACCTTCTCTCTTCTATCGAGAATCTGGATGGGTTCCTCTGTGTAGCTCATATCCTCTTGAATGTCCATCTCGTCATACTCTATGACATGAGAAGGGTCCGGGTGGTACTTCCTCAACATAGACACATGAAAAACATTGTGTATTCCGGACATCTGTGGGGGTAATGCTAATCTGTAAGCTACCTCTCCCACTCTCTCAAGAATCTCGAATGGTCCTACGTATTGAGGGCTCAATTTTCCTTTCTTCCCAAATCGCATGATACCCTTACTCGGTGATATTTTCAGAAATACTGCATCACCAACCTCAAACTCGAGTGGCCATCTACGCATATCCGCGTAGATTTTTTATCTACTTTGTGCAGCCTGTAACCTCTCACATATGAGTTTCACACTATGTAAGGCTTGCTCAACAAGCTCGGGAGCATTTATCTTTCTGTCACCGACTTCTTCCCAAGCTACAGGGGATCTACACCTCCTACCATATAGAGCCTCAAAAGGTGCCATTCCAATACTCGCATGATAGCTGTTATTGTATGCAAACTCTGCTAGGGGCAGGTGATCATCCCATGATCCCTTAAAATCCATCGTACATGCCCTCAACATATCCTCCAGGGTCTGAATAGTCCTCTCTGACTGACCATCTGTCTGAGGATGATAGGCGGTACTAAAACTCAATCGAGATCCCATGGACTCCTGAAACTGGGTCTAAAATCTGGAAGTAAACCGAGAATCTCTATCAAAAGTAATACTCACTGGAGCCCCATGTAATCTAGCTATCTCACTGACATACAGCTCAGCTAAGGCATCCACAGTATCTGTACTCTTTATGGCAAGGAAGTGGGCACTCTTGGTCAGTCTATCCACTATAACCCATATAGCGTCACGACCTCTTCGGGTCCTCGGTAAACCCATAATAAAGTCCATAGTGACATGCTCCCATTTCCATGTAGGTACAGGTAAGGGCTGTAGTAGTCCTCCGGGCTTTCGATGCTCAGCTTTCACTTGTTGGCATACTAAACACCTAGCCACATACTCTGCCACGTCTCGCTTCATACCACTCCACCAATACACCTTTCTCAAGTCTCGGTACATCTTAGTACTCCCTGGGTGCATGGTGTATCGCGAGCAGTGGGATTCTCTCAGTATCTGTGTCTTCAGGGTATCATCGTCCTGTACACAAATCCGTCCTCTGAATCTCAACAATCCATCCTCACTGATGGTGAGATCCGACTGCGAACTCTGTTCAGCTTGGCTAACCATTTCTATCAATCTCTGATCACTGCGCTGCCCAGTTCTAATCTGATCCATGATCCTAGGCTCTATCCGTAAGCTAGCCAAAAATCCAGCCTCTACCTCTTTAACTCTGATCCGAAGTTCGGCGAACTGCTCCAGTAAATCCCATTCCCTGATCATCATGACAGATATCATACTCTTCCTGCTCAAGGCATCAGCAACTACATTCGCCTTACCCGGATGATATAGAATCTCGCAGTCATAATCCTTAAGGAGTTCCATCCATCTCCTTTGTCTCATGTTTAACTCTTTCTGATCAAAGAGATATCTCAAACTTTTGTGATCAGTGAAGATCTAGAATCTTTCCCCATATAAGTAGTGTCGCCAAATCTTCAAAGCAAATACCACAGCGGCTAACTCCAAATCATGCGTAGGGTAATTCCGCTCATGGTCTTTCAGCTGTCGCGATCCATATGCGACCACTCTTCCGTGCTGCATAAGCACACACCCCAATCCTTGATGAGATGCATCACTATACACCGAGAATCCTCCTGATCCCTCAAGAATAGTTAACACAGGTGCCGCTGTCAACCTCCTCTTTAATTCCTAAAAACTGAGCTCACATTGATCAGTCCATATAAATGGAGTCTCTTTGCGCGTGAGCTTAGTCAAAGGGGCGGCAATCCTGGAAAATCCTTCCACAAATCTTCTGTAATACCCTGCCAAACCTAGGAACCTTTGTACCTCAGTAACTGTCCTCGGTCTCTCCCAATTAAGCACAACCTCCACCTTGCTTGGGTCCACTGATACTCCTTCCTCTAGACTATATGACCAAGGAAAGCTATCTGATCCAGCCAAAACTCACACTTACTAAGCTTTCCATATAATTACTTATCTCGGAGTATCTGAAGTACTAACCACAGATGATGTGCATGCTCCTCATACGACTGAGAGTACATCAGGATATCATCAATAAAGACTATCACAAATTTATCTAGATAGTCTCTGAACACCTCGTTCATTAATCTCATAAACGCTGCAGGGGCGTTCGTCAATCCAAAGGACATCACCAGAAATTCATAATGGCCATACCTTGTCCTGAAGGCCGTCTTTGGAATATCTTCTTCCTTGATCCTCAATTGGTGATAGCCCGATCTCAGATCAATCTTAGAAAAGACTGATGCCCCTCTTAGCTGATCAAGTAGATCATCAATCCTGGGCAATGGGTATTTATTCTTCACCGTGGCTTTATTCAACAACCGATAGTCAACGCATAATCTGAGACTACCATCCTTCTTCTTGACAAATAAAATCGGTGCTCCCCACGGTGAAACACTGGGCCTAATGAACCCTTGATCCAATAACTCCTGTAGTTGTTTCTTCAATTCCTCAAGCTCCACTAATGTCATCCTGTAGGGAGGTTTAGAGATCGGCTGAGTATATGGCACCAAATCAATGGTAAACTCTAGCTCTCTCTCTGGTGGTAAACCTGGCAATTCATCTGGGAAAACATCCAAAAATTTGCAAACCACAGGTATATCCTCAATCCTCAGATGTTCCCGCTCATCGTCTGAGATGAGTGTCTCATAACCTTCACATGAACAATCATATTTAATATTCTCTAAAATAATATCAAAATTCTCAAATTACTTACTAGAATTCCACATATTCATTTCCTCAATATCTCAATCGTACACTGTAAGGTTCAGGTAGGGAGAAAGTTACAACCTTAGTGTAGCAATCTAAGCTCACTCGATTGGCTGCCAACCAATCCATTCCCAAAATTACATCAAATCTATGTATATTCAACATGATTAGATCTGCTAACATCCCTCTATCTCCTACCTTTATCTCACATCCTCTACAGATTAACTCAGTTCTCTGGGATTCACGCATAGGGGTATTTACATGTAGTATATATTCTAGAGGTTCAAACTTCAAGTTTAATCTACATGCAAAATGCTCAGAAATAAACGAATGCGTGGATCCTGAATCAATCAACACATGAGCCTTATGATTACAGATAGAGAGTGTACCTCTTATAGTTTCTGCAGAAGTGTCAGCGGTCTCCTTATCTAGGGCAAACACACGTCCCTGGGTAACAGGTCTCTTTCCTTTCTCTGCAGCAATGGCCCGTCTCGGGGGATTCACTCTCTGAGGCTGTTGTCTAGTGGGCTCCAAGACATGTGGTTTCTGAGGTTGAGGGCAATCCTTCACCATGTGACCCATGTCTCCACATCTAAAACATCCATGGATCGACCCAGTACAACTTCCCTCATGCATTCGACCACAATTTTTGCAAAACCTTATCTCAGGCCTGACATCTCGAGGGGTCTCTCTAATGTTAGGGTACCCTCTGGGTCTCTCTAATCTGCCCTTCTGTACCTCAATCCTTCCTCTTCTGAAGGAACCTCTCCGAGCCTCTGTTTGGAAAATCGCTGGCCTCTTGCCCTTATCTCTATTCACTGCTCTGAGCTCATTCTGGGATTGTACCATTTCAATTCCTCTTTCAATCTCTTGTGCTCGTCTCAGAGCATCTCCAAACTCAGTAATACATAGCCCTATCAATCTATCTCTGATGATGGGCTTCAATCCATACATAAATTTCTCTGTGCGGAGCTCTTCATTCTTAAAGGTCTCTGGGTCATATCTCAATAGTACGGTGAATTGGCTCTCATAGTCATCCACAGACATGTCACCCTGTACCAAACTCAAAAACTCGGCTTGTTTCTTTCTCTGGGCGGCTCATGGTACATATTGGGTCCTAAAGGCTGTCTGAAACTCTTCCCAACCAATCACATCCTGGCAGGACATCAGAATACTCTGGGTAGTACCCCACCAATCTCGAGCTCTCCCTTTCAACATTAGATACTCATACTGACCCTCTCAGCATTGATGCACCCCAGATAATCAAATATAATTCTCAACTCCGTCAGCCACTCCTCAGCCTCTGTAGGATCCTTCTTTCCCCTAAACACGGGTGGATTCATCTTCAGAAAATCCATCAGTCGGACCATACTTCTATCATCAGGCTGAGTGACGGGAGGTATTGGGGGTATGGGAGGTCCTTGTGGTGGTGTAGGAGTAGTACCTGAGGCATTAACTCCAAGGTGTTGCGCGAATAACGCTGCCATCTACTCAAAACCTTGCCTCACATCGTCTCAATCTGATTAAATCGAGAGTTAAGACTCTCTGGTTGTGGGACAGGTGGCGGAGGGGACTCTGCCTGCCTCCTTGAACGACCTCGTCCTCCACTCATTCTCTATCTTAACTCGTCTCCTGCGCGTACATATCAGAATCGATTGAAATCTCAATCCTCAATTTCAGTTCATGACCAGACTATTACAAACACTTAGGATGTATTCTATTTCACTTAACCGACACTGACAGTACTAGACACCCTAGGCTCTAATACCAAGAAAACTCTGTCACACCCCGAAAACGCGAAAAATATGGTAAATTTAAAACTTTTTACTCGTTAATTCACAATTAAGGGTGCATTCCTGTGCAGTGTCATACATTATCATATTTATCGTACCTCAGGATCTCATCACTAGAAATTATATGTCATATACATTACTTGATCTCAAGTTAATTAATCCTAATACATCCCATACAATGTTATACATCAAGTGTCTGCAATTACAGTAATTGTCTGGGTACATGAAAAGATAAAAGATCCCTCAAAATACAATATATGGCCTGGAGCTCAAGTCCTCCACTAGCCACTACTCCGTACGTCGCAGGAAAACCTTTTTCACTTGAAGAAATCTGGGGGAAAGAAAACAGGGTGAGCTTCTAAATCGCTCAGTAAAGGGGGTAAGAGACTCATTTCATAAACCAAAATGCACTTCACAAAATATTTATTTGTATGTGAAACTCATTAATCTCATTTGAAAACCATAGCATGAAAGTACTCAAAACGACATTCTCATGTCTCAAATCAGGTGAAAACATGAAGTAAAAAGGCTCAGTCTAGAGCAATAACAAAGCATGTGAAAATAATGCGATAAACGCTTTCTCAATGAACGTGATAAATCACTGAAATAGTAATGCACGTGGCGCAGCCACTAAACACACGTGGCATAGCCACTGATTTCAATTCACATGTGGCATAGCCACTAAACACACGTGGCATAGCCACTGAGTTAAATTCACACGTGGCACAGCCACAGGATAGGGTTTCACATGGCAACGGCCACCAAATAGGGTTCTCACGTGGCAACGGCCACCAAATGGGGTTCTCACGTGGTAACGGCCACCAAATAGGGTTTTTCACGTGGCAACGGCCACCAAATGGGGTTTTTCACGTGGCAACGGCCACCAAATAGGGTTTCTCACGTGGCAACGGCCACCAAATTGGGTTTCTTACGTGGCAACAGCCACCAAATAGGGTTTCTCACGTGGCAACGGCTACCAAGTATACGTGGCATAGCCACAGAATGGGTTATTCTCACGTTACCAGAACGGAGAAGAATCGAGCTTACATGCTACCAGAGCAATGCCCGGTGTGTACTGAGAATTACACACCTAAGTCTTAATCACATAAGACTAGTTCGCCTTCACGTAGAACTCATAGTGGTTTTTCTCTCATAAAACTCATTTGAAAACCGTTTTGTACTCAACACAAAACATATTGAAACTGAGTCCTAACCGGTAAAACACACACACATTTCTCAAATCTCGATATTGCCTTAACGTAGAGCCCAGTTATAAACTCATAAAAACATTGGGCTCCAACCGGCTATAAAAACCGTGTGCAATTGTATCACAACACAACACTCAACATGCTTGTTTTATAAATCACAATTCATGCTATATTAGTTCGCAAATCACATACACAAATGGTTTAGTTTCCCTTACTTCTTTGCACCTCGTATAGTGCAATCGTTTCCCCCGTATCACGGGCTAGCCTCGCATTCCACTCTGGAACTCCCGAGCTGTCCAAACAATATTAAAACATCAATACTCAATTCTCAAAATCGAGCATAATTGCTCATAACACCTCAAATCTCTTGATTCTCGTAACTCTACTCCAAACTACACTCTCATTCACAACATCTCAACGTTCTACATTTCTCATGCCAATTATCTATGCTAATTCACCATATTGTCTAAATTTCTATTTATAGCTCAAATTCCCAAAATTGCTAAATATCATTATCACTCCAACCACATTGCAATTTCATCAATCCCTAATTATTTTTCAGCTATTTCAACACAATGCCAACAACCATTATCATCAAAATCATCTCAAATATCAAGATCGGGGTTTAGAAATTATCCAAAACTTGTGGACAGCTTATCTCTTGCCTCGATTCGATCCGTCTTTCGATTTCCAAGTATGTTGTTGTCCCTTTGATGAGGAACAACTTTCCTTCTTGCCACAACTTCTGATTTGGTCAGAAATGGGTGCTTTGGATGAGTGAGAAAGCTAGGTTTCGATAAAAATGGGGGTTGGAAGAGAGAGAAAGTGAGATTGCAGGAGAAAAATAGGGGTTCCTTATATAGGCTGAGGGTAGGAGATCGATCTGGCTCTTGATGAGATCGATCTGCATTTGAATTTTGGGGACGATTTGGGGCAATTTATGCCTAGGAGATCGATCTGTCGAGGGGTGAGATCGATCTCTTTATGGCTTTATGAGATCGATCTGCCCCTTGAGGAGATTGATCTTCTCCCAAATAGAATCATTTGGAGATCGATCTCTTCCTCATGAGATCGATCTTCTCTCAAACAGAATCATAAGGAGATCGATCCTCTTCCATTGGAGATCGATCTGCTCCTCAAATTCCTCCTTCCTTGTCATTTTTAACTCACCAGATCGATCTCTCCTTCTCCCAGATCGATCTGTCCTCATAACTTCACACTTATTTAAACACTTAACATATAAATCTCCAATTATCATTCCCCAATTCACTTAGCTTAATAAATTACACTTCAAATTCTTATTACATAATTCAAATATATCTAAAGTTCTCAGATCTCACAGAGTATAATGTTTTACTTGCAATGGCAGTGGTTCTTGACCCTCGTGTGAAGTTTACAATGTTAAAATGATACTTTTTGAAAATTGATCCTCAAGGTTTTCAAGAGAGGTTAGATGTGGTGAAAAGGAAGTTATTTATGCTTTATGAAGAATATGCAAAGAATGCTTCTAGCATCACATGGTCAAGGCCAAGGTCAACAAGGCCAAACTTCACTTGCCTCTTCAATTGTAATGGATTCTATCTCCAATACAGATGTAAGTATAAATAATAAACACATATATCTTAAATATTATATTCATCTTATTGTTAACTTCAATTTATCAATACTAACTTTTTATTTTTTTATTTTTTGTTAATTGAATTTGCATAAAATGCATCAATATAGGTATGGATGGATTTGGCAAATGATGAAGATGATGATGTCCCAAGTTCCAAGTCCCAATTGGAAGCATATTTGGAGATGCCAAAACTTGATTTTTCAACTAATAAAGACTTAGATGTCTTGAATTGGTGGAAAGATCACAGTTTTAGATTTTCCATTTTGGTTAACATAGCTTGTGATTCGATGAGTATACCGATAACTACTGTGGCCTCCGAATCAGCCTTCAGCATTGGGGGACGTGTGCTAAACAAGTATAGGAGCCGTCTTCTTCCTAAAAAGGTTCAAGCTCTTATTTGCACACGTAGTTGGTTACATGGTTTCATATCAAGTGGTAATTTATTTTTATTGAATAAATATTCTTTTTACAAAATAATGTTATTGTATTTTTATTTACTAATTGAAAATTTTATTTTATAGGTTGGGAATATGATGAGGAAAACAAAGATGAATTGATGGAAGAATCAAATGATTCAAATCATTTGAATAATGAGATTAACTCACGAGTTTAATGTTGTTTGATGTGGAGTTTAATGGATGCTTTTAGATTTTATAACTTTTAAACTTATTTACTACTCTTTATTTAATTATTTAGACCATAATATTATGTCATGTGTAGTTTGTATTTTTAATGGGAGTTTGTTTAATGGATATTATGTTTGTGGATTGTATTTTTATTAGGATTAATATAATAATATTTGTAGTACTATTTTCACAATTTTATGACTTGCTTGCTTATGATATAATATATTGCTTTATGTGACTAACTTACAATTTGAAATTAAGTGGAGAACTCCAAATCATTTTGGTTTTTGCTTTGAACTTGTTAGATTTGATCATGAATGAGCTAATATTCCTCTTGTTAAAAAAATTCCAATTTAAACTTTGTATTTTAGTCTCAAATCTATGTGATTTGATTTTGTAACAATTTTGGTTAATTCCCAAAGCCCAATAATCATTTAACAAATTAAAATTAGACTTAATTAAGTGTTTAGGCTCAATTCATTATTTTATAAAGTCCAATTCCTTATTTACATGTGTACATGATTATGGCATAGTTAGTTGTAATCAATTTGATAAATTGGTTGATAAATTGAAGATGGCATATAAGGTGTTTGATAAAATGCTTAAGTGAACAAAAACTAAAGGCTTAAGGCATGCATAGGTTATGTTAGATGAAATGCCTAAGTGAATGGCTAAGCATAAGGCTAAGGTTGGCGTGGTGTGGCATGGTGCTCTGCCATGGGCGGCATGCATGGCTCTCGGCCACATGTCATAGTCGAGAGGCCAAATGGGCCAAGTCAATGTCGTTTCGACTCAATAAGAGTTCATGGGCCTCAGACCAAGCCCAATAACTGTTAGTGGACCCCACAAGCTGAATAGGCATAGATGAAATGAATAGTAAAGAGAAATGAGCTTAAGACAGTGTTAGGCCTATTAAGATGTAATTAGGCCCAATAAGAGTAAATGAGCCCATTAAGTGAAACAGACTGTATTAAAGGTGAAATACATATGAAAAAATTCCATTAACCTGATAAATAGTTATATGCAGCTCCAGAGTTTATATTAAGAGCGAATCAGACTACGCGATCGAGCAGCTCTAAGAAAGTGGAATTACTCGACGCCATTCCAGGTAAGGGAGTTTCGCGAGTAGTTAGAGATATCTGAGCGTAGCTTCATCAGCTTTTTCTTACACTGAAAAAGTCTGAGGGTCAGAGAAAGTAAATAAAATTTATAGAGACCCGATATGTGTAAATTATGATTTTACCCCTATTAAGGGTAAAAAGTCAAAAGTTAGGAAAAGTTATAAAAAGCATGGAAAGAATGTTTTTAAGTGATTTTACTACTGTTTAGTAGATGCATAGATAGATTGGCCGATGTTTTCATGTTATATGCGAAAACAGCACAATATAGTGTCGATTTGATTTAATTGAGTGAATCTCTTTTTAATGAGCCATCTATCGAGTTGTGTGAAAACAAATCATGCTAGAGCACTGCTCGCACTGGGTTTTATATTTTTTCTACATAAATTAGTGCTGGAGTGTTACTCGCACTAGATTTTTATGAGATGCATAACATAGTACTGAAGCGTTGCTCGTACTTAATTTTACATGATTTATACATGGCATAGTGCTGGAGCATCGCTCGCACTTGATTTTACATGATTGTACATGATATAGTGCTGGAGCATCACTCGCACTAGATTTTATATGATTTATGCATGAGGTCATGCTGGAGTTTACTCGCACGTACCAGTTTTGAAAGAGATGACATGAAACAACCGTGCTGGAGGCCCCGTGTAGACTGTGTGTCACACGTTTGAGATACTCGTACATGCATTTTTAAGACATGGCATTTGACTATCAATTTAACATAGGGTCCATGGAATACTTTGTACCGTGTACGAAGCACATTGTACCGTGCGTATTTTGTGTTGTGGAGTTATGGAGTTATGGAGTTGTTAGCTAGCGGGTATGATTTGACCAACCTCCCGTTATAGCTGTGATGCCTCACACACTAGGTACCGTGTGCCTGGGATCACTGATTAGGGATATGATCATTGTCCTCGAAATTATACTAGTAGTCGCCAGTCTCACCTGATATTTCTTACTTGATAGGTCACATGATTTTATATGAAATTGGGTAGACCTGAAGGATAGGTCAAGTCTCGACATGTGACTTTGTGATTTTATATAATTATAAACGTTTATGAATTAGGGTAAACTTGAGGGATGGGTTGAAACCCGATTTACATGATTTAAGTGATGAAATGCCATATTTTCTTATGATTTAGATAAAATGACATGATATGTTTTATAAGCTTCATATGAAAATGCAATGTTTTACATGAATACCTATGTTTATAAACAAGCATGATTTCAGTATACACGGATGAATGTGTACATACTTTGCATAAGTTTTACAAAGAAAGATACATGCTTTAGATGTTAAATGAAAAGGAATATTTTAAGGCATGGCATTATATTCATGTAGATAGTGTGGTTATATACTTGCTTGCCTGATTTCCTTATGGAACTAGTGAGCTCACCCCTTTCAGTTTCCCCCTCTCTACAGAGCGTCCACAGTAGCTAGAGTACGGCTGAGGACTTACATTCCTTTTGTCCACTGCATTCCCATCGAGCGAAAGGTATACACACCCGTACAATTTTGTATCTGAACATATAACAATACAATGATATAAATGAATGTAATATTGGGGATGTATTTGTATATAAATATATGTGAGCTCACTTATAAGTTAAAAGTATTTACAGTCAATAGATAGTTTATATTAACATGTATGTATGATATAAAATGGATGATAAGGAAGGTGTTACTAATACCGAATCACAGCCCAATGGATGTTAGAAATGTCACGAAAGGAAAACTAAAGAAAAAGCGAAAAATTTATACTGATTTTTTTGTAAATTAGGTCGTGACAGTTTGCCTAGTCATCACATTTCAATATTATGTTTCTTTTTCAGTACGCTATGATTTTAATGTATGCATAGTTATGCAATCATTGGATTTTAAAGTTTCGATTGAAATAATAAGTATATGAAGAATATTTTGTTTTTCAGCTTCATGATTTTAATAAATGTTATGAATGTTGTTACTATCTTAAATTGCACTCCTTACTGGGTTATCTGAAAGTTTAACCATTTTTTCATCTTTCTAGATTATTTACAGTAAACGTTTCTTTACCTGCCGCGTGTACGACCTATATTTTTATATGTAATCCTTATGATTCCCTAAGTATAAATTCGTTTATGTAATATGAATCATAAGTGATGTAAGGTCAGTAGATTTGATGTACACACTTGTTATGTGAATTTGTGATGTGCACGCAAGTTTTATTAAGTATGAAATATAAGAAATGGACCTTTGTAAGTGAAAAATGTGGATTTATGCAAAATGAGTAGTGAGGTAAATTGATATGAAGTTAACTTTGAAATTTAGGATGAAATTTAGCTAAATATGAAGAAGAGCAAGGGGAGATCGACCTCTCCTTCAAGCTAGATCGATCTCATAAGCCTCTGCCAAGACAAGATTGATCTCATCCTCAAGAAAATAGATCTCCTTATGCCATGGCTAGAAGCAGATCGATCTCATTTCCCTGCCAAATCGATCAGTGAAGCTTTCTGCTTGGCTAAGATCGATCTCATACTCTTCGACAGATCGATCTCTCATGCCTGAAAACTTAATGCAGAAAGGCAAAAAGAAGTAGCAAATCGATCCCTCACTAGATCGATCTGATTAAGCAATTTCTATAAAAACAGGGCTGCTAAATTGCAATTCACGGGAAAAACATCAAACTTTTCCATTTTTGAAGCAAAGTGATCGAACCTTCCTCTTTAAAGCATCAACACTTTCCATTGAGATTGGAGAAAAGTTTATTACATCAAAGTTGTTCATAGAGTGAAAAGAACAACATAGTTCGAAACAAGAGGTAGAATCGCTGAATCGAATGAGGAAAGGAGTTTTTCCTCAAAGTTGTGAAAAAAGAGAAAAGCTGAGATTGGCAAGATTTCAATGCATCAATCTCATGTATGTTAATTTATAAACTTGTATGAGTTGATTAGTACATAGATTGATGATTGAAATGTGATAAACATGCTTAAACAAAACTACGACTTAGAATCGATCTAATGATAGAAAATCGAGTAGGCATGGTTTAATGGAGATTTGAGCATGTAAAGATTATTGAGCATGTAAATCTGCTTGTATAATAGTTTGGTGAAATCCGTGTCACGACCCAAATTACCTAAAAATCAGAGTAAATTTTTCACTTTTTAATTTCCTTACCCGTCGTGAACAGTTACACTACTAAACAGTTGGGCTATGATTCTGTGTTAGTCACCTCTCACCTATTTACCATTCCATTTTCATATTTCATTTACATATCAATTTATTTTAAATAAATACATCCCCAATATTACATCCATGAACAGTACAGTGCCTCTATAGATACAAAAATTATACAAATGTGTATACCTGGTCTTGATAAGAAGCAGCGGATATGACAACCGTCGTTCTCTTCTACTGAATATACCATGTGGGGTGGAAAATGAAAGGGTAAGCATAAACAGCTCAGTAAAGTAATAATGTAAGCAGGTAGATAACTATACTATCTACGTGCTGATAATGTCATGATATAAAATCGTTTATATTTGGAATCGACATATAAAACAAACATGGAAAAATCATCATGTATGTCATCTCATGCTCGTCACATTTAAAACTTATTTGTTTCCTCATAAACTCATCACGTTAAAACTCATTTGTTTCATCACAAACAACCACATCAAGGCTAAACCCATCTCTCGGGAATACCATGATTCATTAAATCGTATCTCGTTTAAAAACATAAATCGGGACGTTACCCATCCTTCTAGTTTGTCCTGGTCTATCCAGACCGTATGATATCATGTGAGGCATATAGGTTACTGTATGAAAAATCGAGGACTATGGCTATACTTTGTCCCTGTGATCCCAAGCTACACGGATCCCGGTGTGCGGGGCATCACAACTGCAACGGGAGGTGGGGTCAAGTCCTACCCACCAGAATATCAAGTAACATCATCGAGTCATCATGACCGCACGGTACAGCATACTCCGTGTGACATACACAGTACATCGTAGTCTGGGGGTGCCTGTCGTAGGTCTTATCCACCCCAATACTATGTCGATAACCAACCCATGTCTCAAAGTATACGTGCGAGCATCTCAACTCTGTGTGACACACAGTCTACAAGAGGCTTCCGCACGACGATATGCATGTTAACTCACGTCTAGTGCGAGCGAAGCTCCAGCACTACGCTATGCATATCATGATATCTAAAATCTCGTGCGATCGAAGCTCCAGCACGATTTTGTGCACACACAAATTTCTCGTACGAGCAATGCTCCAGTACGGCTTTTCATGAGAAATAAATTAGTAAACTTGAGTGCGAGAAAGACTCTAGCACTCTTTTTATTCATGTGAATACGATAGGTGGCTCAATCTTGATAAAACATTTTTTAAAATAGTAACCGGTACAAACCGGTACTCTTTCGTATAATTCATGAAATCAATAGCCAACCTATGTGTATATTTGCTTAAATCAAAGCAATACATTTATATAAAATATTAAAACAGGATAATCATGCAATTTATCTGCCTTACTACCCTTTTTATAAATTTTACTCCCAAGGGTAAAATCATCTTTTTCTTTATTTATCTAAGCCCCGGTTTTCACAAAAATTTTTATTTCTTTTCTAGATACTTTAAGGAATTCTAAACCCTATAAATCCCCTCAATAAATACGTATAGAAATCTCTATACACCTACAAAATTCCCTTACCTCGATTCACGTGTAAACTTATCCCGTCTCGATAATATCCAATCTCTCAGTCCAACTGCACGTCAACCAAGTCTACGGAACTGCATATAACCACATATTTTAGGTTAATTCACTTATTTTTATCAGTATATCATATTTACCGATCGAATCTAACGTACTGGGCCCGTTTTACTCTATTGGGCCCGATTGCACTTTAATGGGCTTCGACCCATTTTTCAGCCCGTTTTTACTTATTAAATCCCTTCTTCGGGTTTACTGGGCTCATTTAACTTATCAATAATCATCGGGCTTCGTTCCAAACTTATTGGATAGCTCATTACTATTTACGGTAATTATGTTGCAATTTCGATTATTATGCCTTTTTTATACAGAATTAATCCATAAATTCTATAAAATAATCGAAACTCTATATTAAGAGACTTATATTATCGTAATTAAAATATACTTACCAAATATGATGCGGGGTATGAAAATCGAAGCTCAATCGGCTCTCGTTCGGGCTCTGTCGTACAACTGCACAATTATTATATTTAATCCCGGGTTAATTTCTGATCAAATATAATTTAAATAAATTTCTCCAAAATTAAATCGGTCACTTTTGACCTCGTATCGACTTACCCGAAGTCTGGTGTATCCTCAAAAATTCTTTCCCTTTTTCCTTTTTCTATTTTTCTCCTTTTTTCCATTCTTTCTTGGCTGAACCGGTTCAGTCCAATTCAACTCGATTCAGACCAGTCCGATTCAGACCGGTTCACTCTAGTTCGGCCGATTCACGACCCTGCCGGCCAATTCTCCTCTGATTTTCACCGCCAGTAGCTCCGCGAGGTCGTCTGCAGCTCGGATCTGGTCTCGGTTTCACACGAGGTGGTCGGGAAATGGCCGGTCCGGCCTCTTCTCCTTTCCGACGTCAATGGCCTCCTCGTTTTTCGTCTTTGTCGGTGCTAGTCGCCGTTTCCCAGGCTATTTTCGCCCCCATTCGGCTCGGCATCACATGGGGTTCCTTCGGTGGCCGGTGGTCGAAGTCAAATCGACGCTGGTGGCCGCCGATTTGGCTTCTCCTCTCTGCGGCTTCTCTCCCTCGATCCATCGGATTTCGACGTCGGTGGGCTACACCGCCGGTACCAAGGAGGTCGTCGGCCTCTCCTCTTCCTTTTTCGGCCCTTCACCTGGCCGTTGGTCGCCGGACGGCTCGCCGGTGGTCTCCTCGGTTTAGCTTCGTTTTTTTCGTTCTCTCTTCTTTCTCTCTCCCCGATTTTCCATTTTTGATTCTTTTTTTTACAATTAATTTAATTTTATTTATTATTTAATTTTATTATTATTTTATTCAATATTTTATTATTATTTTG
The DNA here is from genome assembly GCA_033439115.1 of Firmiana major. Classification (NCBI taxonomy): domain Eukaryota; kingdom Viridiplantae; phylum Streptophyta; class Magnoliopsida; order Malvales; family Malvaceae; genus Firmiana; species Firmiana major. The sequence continues at coordinate 38,972,643 of CM065902.1, forward strand.
CCAAAATATCTAAGATAAATTATTATTTAATTTATTTAATGAATAAATAATTTTCTCGGTATTATTTCGACTTTTTGGTATATTTTTCGATTATTTTTGGGTTTATTTTTTGAAGTGAAAATCGCGATTAATTTCGATTAATTCTCAAAAATTCATATCTTGATCAATTTAACCCAAAATTTAATTATTTCTTCATTATTGATCAATATTTCTCAATCCCATATTTTTAATTAAATTTTCTTATCGAATTTATACCGAGTTTCGATCTTTTGACCGTTTTGCCCTGCACGTATTCGAGATTAATTTAACCCGACTTCCCTTCACGAATACTCATTCATTTTGTGTTTTTAATTAAATTCGGATCTTACAAAATCTCCCTCACTTAAGAAATTTGGTCCTCCAAATTAGAAGCAAGTTAGTCTGTAAATCACTCCGGATATTTCACACATATCATACTCTTTAATTCCCTTGTGACTTTTTCGGAGTATACTACCAACATACTTTAATTTGGGAGATCATCTTAAATCTCAACACTTTCTCCTTCCTATTTTAATACTCGAATCAAGTTCTCAATCATACATTAAACTTTCATTGAGCTAAATTGTTGAAGCTCATATTTGATCACATACGCTGGGTCCGGATAGTATTTTCAAAGCATCATAAGATAGGACACATTGTGGATGCCTGTTAATTTAGGTGGTAACGCCAACCTACAGGTCTTGTCTCCCACTTTGTCCAATCTCTCAAAGGATTCAATATTACAAAATTCAATTTGCTTTCTTTCCGAAACTTGTTATGTCCTTAGGACCAATAACTTCCTACAATAGTAATTCACCCTCGGTGAATTCCAATGGTTTCTATCTCTTGTCAGCATCGCTTTTTTGTCTGCTCTGAGGTGTTCTTAATCCTTCACAATTAACTGAACATACTCAGAGGTTTATCTTACTAATTCGGGAACAATTTTCTATCTATCACCCATTTTTTCTTATCCAAATCGGGGAAACAACCCTTACGGCCATACAATGCCTCATCTGAAGTCATCCCGATACTCAAGTGACAACTGTCATTATTGGCAAATTCGATTAGTAACAACTGATCATCCCAGGAGCTTATCAATTCAATGGATCATGCTCTCATCACATCCTCCAGAACCTGTACAGTCCTCTCTGACTGACCATCTGTCTGAGGATGAAAAGCTGTGCTAACACTCAGTTAGGTTCCCAATAGCTTCCAACAATATTCCCAGAAGTGGGAAGTGAAGTGGGAATCCCTATATGATACAATGCTCACTGGAAAAATACTTGGTGTTCTACAATTTTACTTACACATAAATCCACCTTCACACTCAGAGTATCTGGGGATTTCCTAACCAGAAGGTGGGTAGACTTAATCAATCCATCGACTATCACCCAGATAGCCTTATGATTCATCGGGGTCCTCTGTAACCCATCACAAAATTCATGGTAACTTGTTCCCATTTTCGTGTCAATATAGGTAGAAATTGCAATAGCCCTGCAACTTCTTTTGCTCTACCTTACTCTGCTGACATACGAGACACTTTTTCCACAATCTCTACCATGTCTCTTTTCATATTTGACCACCAATACCCTTTTCTAAGATTTTGATATATTTATTACTTCTCGGATGCACTGTATATCCCAAAGAGTGAGCTTCTGACAATATCACTATCTCATCAACGGTGGTCCTAGGGAGTACTTATACTATCTCTGAACCTCAGTGCCATCATCACTCTCTGTGAACTCTATCACTGTACCCATCTGAATTTGACCCACACTATCGACACCAAGTCGATCACGACTATAAGGCTGTCAAATTCGGGCACTCTCATCCGGTTTTAATATCAGGCTTGCTGTCACACAATCACTGTCATCATCAGAGGGAATCACATCACTACTTAGCCTTACAACTGCTCTAGCAGCTCACGCTCCTTGACCATCATATGTAATACCATCCCAAGGCTCTTTCTGCTCAAGGCATTAGCCATTACATTAGCTTTTTATTTTGTTATAATTTAATTATTTTTCACTTATTTTTTTATTTTTTATTTTTTTGTTCTCATATCCGACTCTTTCTGTGAAATAGATACTCGGGGCTTTTATGATCAGTGCATACCTGAAATTTCTCACCATGTACATAGTATTGTCATATACTCAATACAACCACTATCGCTGTCAACTTTACATCATGGGTCGGATAGTCTCTTTCATGATCCTTGAGTTGTCTGGATTCATAATTGACTATCTTCCCCTTTTGCGTCAATACACAGCCCATTCATTATTTTGAGGTATCCATAGACTCATGAGAAACCTTTTAATCTATTGGGTATGGTGAGAATAAATGCGGTGGTCAGTTTATTACTTCAATACACCAAAACTCCTATCACGTCTATCATTCCATTCAAATACAACTTTTTCTAAGTTAAACGTGTCAACAAAGTAGTCCATTTCGAGTATTCTCAACAAATCATCAGTAAAAACAATTTTCAATTGTTGCTTATGATTTCCCTGGACTGTAAATACACCCAAAATATCATCAATAAGGATGATGACAAATCGGTCCAGGTAAAGTTTAATTATCTCATCGTAGTTGAATTCCATTGAATATTTCAATTACCCATATCATTGACCTATGTACGCATAAACGTATAATGTACCTTTCGAAATCGCTTCCGTTGAAGCTACTAACCCGCATCATTTCTTTTTTCTTATATTAACGGCTTTTATAAAATTTTAAATTTTTTTAAACTTTCCTGATTAATCGAATTCTATATTTCTTTATCGTACCAGTAAAGGTACCCTAATTTTAAATGTATATATTACGACTATCAATTTCAATTTATAAGTTGTATATACTTTTAGACGCTGTCAAGTCTTCAAGCGGGGAGGTATTTTGAAATACCTTTATTAACGCTCAGACTTGACCATAATTACTTTACATATCAGTCCATGTGGTCACAATTCATACTCGCTACTAATGGCTTTAATCCAAATTACTTCACGTATCATAGATATTCTTACCTTGCATACGCCTCTTATTCCAGTCTATCTCGTATTTAGGATCTATCGCATCTAAAAGCTTATCTCCTTTCATATATTACTTATAACAAAAACTCTGTCATTACTCATTCCGTGAGTACAATCATTTACTCTTTTAATTTCAATCGATGTACCCCTTTTATTACTTATCAAAACTTACCGTATACTTTCCAGGGGTAACACAGCACTGTCTTAGAATAGAACTCTAAACATCATAATTTGCAGCCGACCAATTGAGATTTATTCTCAATATTACTTCAATTTATTCATAGTCCATTGAATAAAATCGGCTGACTTATACTTCTTCCCCCGTTTTTAACTTATAATTTCTTAATAATAATTCCGTTAGTTAACCCTCATTCGTTGGGGTACTAACTATCAGCATTGTGCCCATAGGTGTAGGCATTCATGTCTTTTACTAACTTATAAGCAACTAAAGACGGTATGACTAAATACGTGGCACCGGATCAATTAAAATAATTACTTTACTATTCATAACTAGTGTGGTATCTTTCACCACATCATATGAAATATCAATAGTGTCTTGGTCCAAGGCATACACTCGCTCTCGTCCAACAGCCTACTTTCCCTTTTCTCTTCGGCTGTGGCCTCCCTTTTTGGTGCAGAGATATCAAAAAGATTTTCTGTCTCTTTACCCTTCTGTAGGGCAGTCTCACCCAACTCTGAGCAATCATTAAATAATTGGCCCGTCTTACCACACTTAACGCTTATTTTTGTCAATAAAGCGTAGGTGTAGGCCCTACTTCTGTGGTATCTACCACACATCCTACATTGCTTACATTGCTACGCTGCTTACACTGTTAACATTGCTCCACAGCTCACCCTGCTTACCCTGCTACGGAGCAGGTTGGGGTCCTCCAATCATAATACCCCTCATAAGTGTTGAAATTGGATACATTGAGCATTACCAATCATCTTACCCTGTGACTCATCAACTCTAATCTCTTACAAACTGGTCTCTTTCCTGTTCTGACATCCCTATCATTCTCTATTCTCTTCTGTCTCTATTTCGACCCGTACTACCTTTCCCAATCTCAGAGGCGTGCAACACATGATATTATTCACGCAACTGTATTTTGCACACGGCCTCGACATAAGTAGTGAGCCAATCAGACTCTAATCGATAATTTGAGTCATTTCATGAACTTTTGGGCTTTCTGACTCTCACTGCCCATGGTATCAGGTTCACACCTGTCTAGAGATATAAATTGAGCTTCATACTCATCAATCAACTAGTGTCTCTGGGTCAGTGTAAGAAATTTTAATTGTAATTTCCCTTAAGTATTGTCTGAAATATTCTGTCATCAGAATACATCCAAAAATATTTCTCATGTCGGCTCTGGACGTCTAACTATTCAGATGGGTTGAGCAAACTTCCACCTATGTTTCGTCTCACCCTCTAACATAAATGTATTTAAAAGTCACATTCTCGGTCGACATACACCGAAAGAATCCATAGCACTTTGCTATCTCATTCCCCCAGTCGTCAGTAACTATTGGTTTCTTTACTTCGCTATATACCGGAGGGGTGTGAAAATCTCTATAGTCTGAGGCATCTATTTAGGCTTTACCTGCCTATCCTCAACTACTTGCATAGATTGAGTAAACAACTCCGAAATATTTTCTACACTCCACTCTATCCTCTCGGAGTGTGTCTCAATACTGTTTGGTCTCTTTAAAGGACCCTGTGGAGTATGCTCATCATCAGCCTCCACCTCACTTTCATCTTAAGTCTCATGTGATGACTCATTCAATTCTCAAACCGATCTCTACGGCCCTCGAGCATGTGTACTCGCCCCTCTACCATAGCGGCTATCATTTATAAAAACTATATTCTTGCATTCGAAACAAAATTCTTAGCTGCTGTTCCACCTTGATATACACAATTATATCTAAACAATGCACAGTACATGGGGATGTAAATTTACTTAACCACTAACACCGACTCATATCAGGCCAACTCTGCTCTGATACCATCTTTTCTGTCACGACCCAAATTACCTAAAAATCAGAGTAAATTTTTTGCTTTTTAATTTCCTTACCCGTCGTGAACAGTTACACTACAAAACAGTTGGGCTATGATTCGGTGTTAGTCACCTCTCACCTATTTACCATTCCATTTTCATATTTCATTTACATATCAATTTATTTTAAATAAATACATCCCCAATATTACATCCATGTACAATACTGTGCCTCTATATGTTCAGATACAAAAATTATACAAATGTGTATACCTGGTCTTGATAAGAAGCAACGGATATGACCACTGTCGTTCTCTTCTACTGAATATACCCTGTGGGGTGGAAAATGAAAGGGTGAGCATAAACAGCTCAGTAAGGCAATAATGTAAGCAAGTAGATAACTATACTATCTACGTGCTGATAATGTCATGATATAAAATCATTTATATTTGGAGCATAAGGTAAGACTAAAACGATGCCACATGTATGTATATATCATATAAGAGAAATCATGAAATTGACATATAAAACAAACATGGAAAAATCATCATGTATGTCATCTCATTCTCGTCACATTTAAAACTTATTTGTTTCCTCATAAACTCATCACGTTAAAACTCATTTGTTTCATCACAAACAACCACATCAAGGCTAAACCCATCTCTCGAGAATATCTTGATTCATTAAATCATATCTCGTTTAAAAACATAAATCGGGACGTTACCCATCCTTCAAGTTTGTCCTGGTCTATCCAGACCGTATGCTATCATGTGAGGCATGTAGGTTACTGTATGAAAAATCGAGGACTATGGCCATACTTTGTCCCTGTGATCCCAGGCTACACGGATCTCGGTGTGCCCATCTCAACTGTAACGGGAGGTGGGGTCAAGTCCTACCCGCCAGAATACCAAGTAACATCATCGAGTCATCCTGACTGCATGGTACAGCGTACTCCGTGTAACATACACGGTACATCGTACTCCGTGGACCCATATCATAGTCTGGGGGTGCCTGCCGTAGGTCTTATCCACCCCAATACTATGTCGATAACCAACCCATGTCTCAAAGTATACGTGCGAGCATCTCAACTCTCTGTGACACACAGTCTACAGGAGGCTTCCGCACGACTATATGCATGTCAACTCACGTCTAGTGCGAGCGAAGCTCCAGCACTATGCTATGCATATCATGATATCTAAAATCTCGTGCGAGCGAAGCTCCAGCACGATTTTGTGCACACACAAATTTCTCGTACGAGCAATGCTCCAGTATGGCTTTTCATGAGAAATAAATCAGTAAACTTGAGTGTGAGAAAGACTCTAGCACTCTTTTTATTCATGTAAATACGATAGGTGGCTCAATCTTGATAAAACATCTTTTAAAATAGTAACCGGTACAAACCGGTACTCTTTCATATAATTCATGAAATCAATAGCCAATCTATGTGTATATTTGTTTAAATCAAAGTAATACATTTATATAAAATATTAAAACAGGATAATCATGCAATTTATCTGTCTTACTACCCTTGTTATAAATTTTTCTCCCAGAGGGTAAAATCATCTTTTTCTTTATTTATCTAAGCCCCGATTTTCACAAAAATTATTATTTCTTTTCTAGATACTTTAAGGAATTCTAAACCCTATAAATCCCCTCAATAAATACGTATAGAAATCTCTATACACTTACAAAATTCCCTTACCTCGATTCACACGTAAACTTATCCCGTCTTGATAATATCCGATCTCTCAGTCCAACTGCGCGTCAACCAAGTCTACAGAACTGTATATAACCACATATTTTGGTTTAATTCACTTATTTTTATTAGTATATCACATTTACTAATCGAATCTAACGTACTGGGCATGTTTTACTCTATTAGGCCTAATTGCACTTTAATGGGCTTCGACCCATTTTTCAGCCCCTTTTTACTTATTAAATCCCTTCTTCGGGTTTACTGGGCTCATTTAACTTATCAATAATCATCGGGCTTTGTTCCAAACTTATTGGATAGCCCATATACTATTTACGGTAATTACGTTGCAATTCCGATTAATATGCCTTTTTTATACAGAATTAATCCATAAATTTTGTAAAATAATCAAAACTCTGTATTAAAGGACTTATATTATCATAATTAAAATATACTTACCCAATATGATGCGGGGTACGAAAATCGGAGCTCAATCGGCTCTCGTCCGGGCTCTGTTGTACAACTGCACAATTATTATATTTAATCCCAGGTTAATTTTCGATCAAATATAATTTAAATAAATTTTTCAAAAATTAAATCGATCACTTTGACCTCGTATCGACTTACCCGAAGTCCAAATTATCCCCGAAAACTTTTTTCCCTTTTTCCTTTTTCTCTTTTTCTCCTTTTTTCCCTTTTTTCTTGGCTGAACTGGTTCAGTCTGGTTCAACCCGGTTCAGACCAGTCCGGTTCAACCCAGTTCACTCCGGTTCAGTCAGTTCACAGCCCTGCCGACCGGTTCTCCACCGATTTTCATCGCCAATAGCTCCGCGAGGTCGTTCGCAGCTCGGATCTGGTCTCGGTTTCGCACGAGGTGGTCGAAAAGTGGTCGGTCCGACCTCTTCTCCTTTCCGGCGTCAATGGCCTCCTCGTTTTTCACCGTTACCGGCTATTTTTGTCCCCATTCGGCTTGGCATCACATGGGGTTCCTTCGGTGGCCGGTGGTCGGAGTCAAATCGACGCTGGTGGCCGTCGATTTGGCTTCTCCTCTCTGCGGCTTCTCTCCCTCGATCCGCTGGATTCCGACGTCGGTGGGCTACACCGCCGGTACCAGGGAGGTCGCCAGCCTCTCCTCTTCCTTTTTCGACCCTTCGCCTGGCCGTTGGTCGCCGGACAGCTCGTCGGTGGTCTCCTCGGTTTGGCTTTATTTTTTTCGTACTCTCTTCTTTCTCTCTCCCCGATTTTCCATTTTTGATCTTTTTTTTACAATTAATTTAATTTTATTTATTATTTAATTTTATTATTATTTTATTCAATATTTTATTATTATTTTGCTAAAATATCTAAGATAAATTATTATTTAATTTATTTAATGAATAAATAATTTTCTCGGTATTATTTTAACTTTTTGGTATTTTTTTGATTATTTTTGGGTTTATTTTCCGAAGTGAAAATCTCGATTAATTTTGATTTATTCTCAAAAATTCATATCTTGATCAATTTAACCCAAAATTTAATTATTTCTTCGTTATTGATCAAGATTTCTCAATCCCATATTTTTAATTAAATTTTCTTATCGAATTTATATCGAGTTTCAGTCTATTGACCATTTTACCCTTGCACGTGTTCGAGATTAATTTAACCCGACTTCCCTTCATGAATACTCATTCATTTTATGTTTTTAGTTAAATTCGGGTCTTACAATCCGTGTGCTAGAAATAATAATGGCTGAAAGTGAGTATATAAGGTATTCGATGAAATGCAAAAATGAAGTATATGACAATATACTGATGTGTGTAATACACAATTTCAGCTCTAGAAGATATAATTGCAGTCGATAAAACGGATCACGAGAAGTGGAAATCGAAGGAAAGCAATTCAAGCGTGATTTGAGGTAAGGGACTTATGCGAGCTATTAGCGATAGCAATACGTATGTTTTCTTACCTGCTGTGTGCGAATGTATGTGATAGATACATAGATATTGATATATCTAGGTAGAAAAAAATACGTATGAGAATAAGTCTATAAGTATGAATTGCATGACTTCTATAATTGTTGTGAAAAGAGGTTTTGCAAACGTTTTGAGAAAGAATGATAATAGACGGGCTCCCGATTTAACCAATTGCATGAAATGTTTCTAAAGAGTGGTTAAAGCGAGATTTGTCCTTTCACTCATGACTATACATGGAGCCCCTTTTATTTCTTTTCTGTGTGAAATCATGCTAGAGCCTGAGTGGCAACGGTAGATTAACCAGCCCTGCTCGCACCTTATTTTTAAAAGGATTTTTTAGAGAAAGTAAAAGAGTGCTCGATGCCTCGAGTGATGTTATGTGTTCCACTCAAGATGCTCGCACTATATTTTGGGAATCATGTTAAAGCCTTCAAGTATTGTTGTGTGTCTTGCTCTGACTATACTCGCATGTAATTTCCTAGTAATATCGTGCTAGATGCATTAGGTATGATGTGTGTCTTACACTGAGTTGCTCGCATAATGTTTTCATGATTGTGCTGTGTGTTGTGTAAAATCGTGTTAGAGCTATCATGTATTGTTGTGTGTCTTACATTGACCTACTCAGATGTGGTTTATGAATGTGATGTAATGAGTACAAAACTGTGCTTGAGCTTTCATGTACTGCTATGTGTCTTGCATTGACATGCTCGCACGAGATTTTGAGACAATTGAAATGGGTGATAAGGATCCATGGGAGCACGATGTACCGTGAACATTAGCCATGGGATACGATGTGCCATAATTTGAGTATGAACTGAAGGGATGGTTGATCTGCCTCCCCAAGCATAAGGTTCCCGCACACCTTATCAGTGTTGCATGGAATCTGATTATAGCCATAAGTCTTTCTTATATCGGTGTGATACAACATTGTCACTACTGTGTGAGGTGACATATGTCTCCCCTGCTGTGTGTCTAGGGATATGATAACCCATAATTTATGTCTCAAATATATTGATTTGCTAAATGTAAAGCATTTTCTAAGTATAAACTGTGTGAATAGATTATGTTGTGTGAAGCTGTGTGAATATGCATATACCCATCTAGCGAATTAATGGTTTTGCATTGATGGAAGTGGTTTTAAAAAGAATGCAGATGTTTATTGTAAGACCCGAATTTAATTAAAATACGAAATGAATGAGTATTCATGAAGAGAAGTCGGGTTAAATTAATCCCAAACATGTGTAAGGGCAAAATGGTCAAAAGATCGAAAATCGAAACAAATTCGATAAGGAAATTTAATTAAAAATAATGAATTTGAGAATCTTGATCAATATCGAAGAAATAATTAAATTTCGGGTTAAATTGATCAAGATATGAAATTATTGGAATTGATCGAAATTTTGCCCGGGACAATATCCCGAAAATACGAAGAAATTATACCGAAAAAAATGATTAAAAACAAAATTAAATTAAATTAAATTAAATTGTTTGGAATAAAATAAAATAAGTGTAGATATTTTGGATTTTATGAAGTATTTTAATGAATAAAATAATAATAAACTAATTTATAAATAATAATAATAAAAAAAATAAATTAAAAAAAAAGAAATCTGAAAAACTATCGGGGAGAGAGAAGATTGAATGAAAAACAGAGGAGACCTGCGCGTGGCCGACCGACGAGCCACCACCGACGACCATCACCCTCCGACGAAGGACCGAACAGGAAGAGGAGCGGCCGGCGAAGCCATTGGCACCGGTGACGCGCGCCGACAATGGCCGTGTCCGGCGAACGGAGGAAGAGAAGACCGCGAGGAAAACGGAGATGATCCCGGCGATCTACGACAGCTGGGGGCGAACTGCGGGCACCGGCGTGATCGGGAAGAGGAGCCGGTTCTTTTAAGACCGGTATTGGCCGGTGAAACCGTCGGAATCCGTTGGATCTGGAGGTGGCAGCCGCGGGGGAGAAGGAAAAATTCGCCGACGATGGCTGCGTTTCGACTCCAGCCGAGGCCCGATCTTGGATGCCCAAGTGCAGACGCGTCGAACGGCGGTGGTGAGGCACCGGGAACTGGCCGGACGGCGCCGGAATGACCAAATGGGGACTGAACCGGCCAAACCGGACTGAACCGACCAAACTGAACCGAACCAGACCGAGCTGAACCGGCGGTCTGAATCGGTCCGAATCGGACTGAACCGGTTCAGCCAAAAAGAGAAGGAAAAAGGAAGAAAAAGGGAAAAAGAAAAAGAGAAAAAATTGGGGAAAGTTTCAGTGATGCAATCGAGCTTCGGGTAAGTCGATAAGCGGTCAAATTGATCGATTTAAATTTTGGAATATTTTATTTAATTAATTTTCGACTGGAAATTTACCCAAAAAAATTATGAAATTATGTAGCTCGACGATTGGCATCCACCGAGAGCTCGAGATAGCCTCGATTTACGTATTAGCATGGAATCTCGAGTAAGTGACCCTTATTTACGATAATTTACATCGTTATGCGTGATATGATTTTAAATTTCGCATAAATTGAATTAAATTATGAAAATTTAGATAAATTGTCGTAAATATTAAATTTAGCTATTCGAGAGTTAGAACGAGGCCCAATAAATTATTGGTGGGCCCAATGAGCCTAATAGGCCTCGATAATGTGAAAATTAAGTGGAAAACGGGCTTAAGGACCGATTAAGGCCTATTAAGGTGCAATCGGGCCCAATAGGGGTAAATGAGCCCAATGATTTAAATTAGGCCCAGAAAGTATTAAATACAATTAAATTGTATAATATCTGACCTGAGAAACATTTATACGCAGTTCCGAACATTGGATTGAGAGCAGATCGGACTGCACGACGTGATATCAGAGAAAAGGTCAGATTCGACAGGAAAATCGAGGTAAGGGAATTTTGTAGGTGCATAGAGGTAATTATACGTATTTTGAGGGGGTTTACCGGGTCTAGAATTTCATAAACTATATAGAAGCGGAATAATGATTTTGTGAAAATCGGGGCATAAGTGAATAAAGGAAAAAAAGATGATTTTGCCCCCTGAGAGTAAAATTTACAAAAAGGGTGGTAAGGCATATAAATTATTTGATTTTCATGCTTTGATATTTTATATGAATGTATTGCTTGGGTTTAAGCAAATTTACATATAGGTTGGCTATTGATTTTATGAATTATACGAAAGGGTACCGGTTTGTACCGGTTACTATTTTAAAAGATGTTTTATTAAAAGTGAGCAACCTATCATATTTACACGAGTAAAAAGAGTGCTAGAGTCTTACTCACACTCAAGTTTACTGATTTATTCTCATGAAAAGCCGTACTGGAGCATTGCTCGTACGAGAAATTTGTGTGTGCACAAAATCGTGCTGGAGCTTCGCTCGCACGAGATTTTAGATATCATGATATGCATAGCGTGGTACTGGAGCTTCGCTCGCACTAGACGTGAGTTGACATGCATATAGTCATGCGGAAGCCTCCTGTAGGCTGTGTGTCACAGAGAGTTGAGATGCTCGCACGCATACTTTGAGACATGGGTTGGTTATCGACATAGTATTGGGGTGGATAAGACCTACGGTAGGCACCCCCAAACTATGATATGGGTCCACGGAGTACGATGTACCGTGTATGTCACACGGAGTACGCTGTACCGTGCAGTCATGATGACTCTATGATGTTACTTGATATTCTGGCGGGTAGGACTTGACCCCACCTCCCGTTGCAGTTGTGATGCCCCGCACACCGGAATCCGTGTAGCCTGGGATCACAGGGACATAGTATGGCCATAGTCCTCGATTTTTCATACAGTAACCTACATGCCTCACATGATATCATACGGTCTGGATAGACCAGGACAAACCCGATGGAGGGGTAGTCCCGATTTATGTTTTTAAAAGAGATGTGATTTAATGAATCAAGGTATTCCCGAGAGATGGGTTTGACCTTGTTGAAGTTGTTTTATGATGAAACAAATGAGTTTTAAAGTGATGAGTTTTGTGATTAAACGAATAAGTTTTAAAGTGAAGAGTTTATGATAAAACTAATAAGTTTTTAATGTGACGAGCATGAGATGTCATACATGATGATTTTTTCATGTGTGCTTTATATGCCGATTTCATGATTTTCTCTTATATGATATATACATACATGTGGCATCGTTTTAGTCATACCTCATGCTCCAAATGTAAATGATTTTATATCATGCCATTATCAGCACGTAGATAGTATAGTTATCTACCTGCTTACATTATTGCCTTACTGAGCACGTTTCGCTCACCCTTTCATTTTCCACCCCACATGGAATATTCAATAAAAGAGAGCGACAATAGTCTCGCATCTCGGTTATCCGCTGCTTCTTATCAAGAACAGGTATACACATTTATATAATTTTGTATCTGAACATATAGATGCACAGTACTGTATATGGATGTAATATTGGGGATGTATTTAGTTTAAATAAATTGATATGTAAATGAAATATGAAAATGGAATGGTAAATAGGTGAGAGGTACTAACACCGAATCATAGCCCAACTGTTTAGTAGTGTAACTGTTCATGATGGATAAGGAAATGAAAAAGCGAAAAATTTGTAGGGATTTTTAGGTAATTTGGGTCGTGACATTTATAAGGAAAAATGAGTATATATTTCTAGCATGTAGATAGTGTAGTTATCTACCTGCTTTTATATTTTCCTTACTGGGCGTGTTAGCTCACCCCATTTTTCTCCTCCACAGATTCTACGCAGTAGTGAGTATACTACAGTCGTCCCTACTATTGTGTTGCTCCGGTCATCCAGCAATATAAAAGTATACACTTGAGATGAAAAATTTTGTATCATGTAAATTAATGCACAGTAAAGTTTGTATTTTGTATTTTGGGGATGTATATAATAGAAACTGATGTACACGCTTCCGCACTTATTTATAAAAAGTCCAGTTTATGTTTTACTTCATTTGTATGAAATTGATTAAACTAGAATGGATGAGATATGAAGTGGATGTTGACTCACAGCCCAACTATAAATGGTATGGTAAAGGTTACGGACTGAGGGTGAGGGACGTGACAGAATTAATGGTATCATAGCAGAGTTGGTCTGATGTGAGTAAGTATCCATATTTAGGAAATTATACACCCCCAAAGTACTATGCATTACTAGGATACAAATGTGTATACCAAGCTGGAAATCGTGACTGAGATGACGTACTCGTAAAGGAGAGAGTTCGCGCTCTCAAGGGCGTAGAGATGAGCCCGATGGACTTAGTGGGTCTAGTTCTAGTAAAGATCCACTCGGTCTTAGTGAGGCCGCTGAGGAACGCATAGCGCAGTTACAGTGCAGTGTAGACACGGTCATGGAGATGTTTACACAGGCAATGACCAGATTTGAGGGTAGACAGGAGAACCCTACTGGTCAGGCTGCTGCTCCAGAGAGCTAAGAGCCAGCACAACCTGCATCGAGACCTCGAATTCCACTTTAGGATCATTTAGGACACTTTAGGATCCCCCTCCAGTTCGGGACATTCCCCCACCACTTTAGGATCCTGTAGCTCCACAACAAGTTGGTGGTGAAGGAGTGTATGATTATGATCTAGGTAGACTGAGAGAGTTCGGAAAGTTCGGACCACCTTCATTTAATAGGGTGAAGAACCCAGTATCAGCTGAGTATTGGATACGTAGTATGGAGAAGCTCTACTAATTTTCCAATTGCTCTGACACAGAGAAGGTCACCTTTGCGACTTTTGTATTAGAGGATGAGGTCGAGCATTGGTGGATGGCCACATAGTCGATGCTGAGAGCACGACACCCGGTTGTGACATGGGATTTATTCTTGGATGCCTTCAGGAGGTAATACATTTCAACTACTGCTCAGAGAAAGATGCAGATGGAATTTATAACATTGACTCAGGGGAACCAAACGGTGGATGAGTATGAGTCTGGATTCACATCCCTAGGCAGATATGATACAGTCACTATAAGCCTTGAGGACAGAAAGGTTCAAAAATTTCTTGAGGGATTGAGACCTTCCATCAAAGCTCGACTAGTTCCACTGGACATTACCACCTATGATGAGGTAGTACGCAGAGCTCAGCTATGTGAGCAAGATTATGAGTTGCGTGCCTCAAAATTCAGTAGGAGTGGTAAAGGCTGAGATAAAGACTGAAAGAGGTCAGTTGATGATAAACGGTTCAGAAAGGGCCAAAGGTTATTGGGCAATGGGCCTAAGATTGAGGAAATATGAGAGAGGCCCGCAAAGCGTCCAGTTCATCCAGCTTTATCTCCAGCATCGAAGGGCATAGTTATTGGTGGACCTCGACATACCACAGAGCAGCGCAGGCTATGTAGTAGATATCATAGGGGTAGACCATGCCTATTATCGATGAGATCATGTTACAGGTGTGGTAAACTAAGGAATATAGCTCGAGAATGCCCAGAGTTGATTGATACAGTCCCACAGAAGGGTAAAGAGCCCGAGAAGGCTACGGTTGAGACACTTACACCTAAGAGGAAGGCCACAACTGAAGAGAAAGGGAAGCAAGCTGTTGGTAGAGGCGAGTGTTTACATTGGACCAAGCATATGCAGAAGCTTCCTCGGATATGATTAAATGTACCAACCCTGTCTTTGATTTTGAAGCATTAGCATTGATTGATCCTAGTGCCACACATTCATTCATATCGCCTTCATTTGCATGTAAATTGTGTGAACATGTGAAACTTGTACCCTTAGGTAGAATCTTACTTATAACCACTCCCGTGAGAGACAATGTAATGACAGAGTATGTATGTAAGAGTTGTAAGTTAAAAATAGGGGAAAAGGACATGTCGATCGATCTCATCCTTTAGCTATGAAAGATTTCGATGTATACTAGGAATAGATTGGTTGGTTGCAAACCATGCTATTTTATACTATTATGCTAAGACAGTAATGTTTTCCGTCCCTGAAAAGTACATTGTAAGATTTGAAAAGTAATGAAAGAAGTAATAGATTAATCTTAAAGATGGATGCTGTTGCTAACGAATGTCATAACAATGTATTGAAGGTTTTATCGCCTATGTGGTTGACTTGGATAAGGTGTACCCAGATATGGTTGACATCCAGTGGTTAGAGAATTTCTTGATATCTTTCTGGAAGAATTACCAGGGTTGCCACCAGACAGAGAAATGGAATTTTGTATTGATTTGGTGCCTGGAACTGAACCGATATCCAAACCACCGTATAGAATGGCTCCAATTGAATTGGAGGAGCTAAATAAGCAATTGCAAGAGTTGTTGGACAAGGGGTTCATCAGACCGAGTGTATCACCGTGGGGAGCACCAGTTCTGTTTGTAAAGAAGAAAGATGGGAGTCTCCGACTGTGTATAGACTATCGGTTGTTGAATAAGGTTACTATCAAGAATAAATGTCTCTTTCCATGGATAGACGATCTAC
Organism: Firmiana major; assembly: GCA_033439115.1. Taxonomy (NCBI): domain Eukaryota; kingdom Viridiplantae; phylum Streptophyta; class Magnoliopsida; order Malvales; family Malvaceae; genus Firmiana; species Firmiana major. The sequence continues at coordinate 38,988,749 of CM065902.1, forward strand.
TGGATCAGTTGCAGGGAACACAAGTCTTTTTAAAGATTGATCTGAGGTCTGGGTATCATCAGTTGAGGATTCGGAGTGGAGATGTACCCAAGACAGCGTTTCAGACCCGTTATGGCCATTATGAGTTTTTGGTTATTCCATTTGGATTGACGAATGCTCCTGCAACTTTTATGGCTTTAATGAATGATGTGTTTATGTCAAGACCCTTCCTTGACTTAACCAGAACCACTACAAATTTTTCGCATTTTAACTTACCTTTCTCATCATAAATGGTTAGGCTGTGATTCGATGTCAGAATGCTCGCTTACCATATCCTTCATCCATTTTCATACATACAAGTCAATACATTATCTATTGACTAAAATTTCTTTTATAATACATGTGAGCTCATATAAAATCTGATACAAATACATTTCCCATAATATATATCGTATACATCACTGTGCTGTTTCTATGTTTAGATACATAACCGTACAAAATATGTATACCTGTCGATCGATAGGAAATAGCAGCGGACAACAGGAATACTATCCCTCAACGCTCTCACTCTACTGCTGATGCTCTGTAGAGAGATGTAAAAGAAAAAGGGTGAGCAAACAACGCGCTCAGTAAGGAAATCAGGCAAGTAAGTAGACATCTACACTATCTACTCAAAAAAATATTATGCCTCAAAATATCATTTCCTTAACTCATTTTCAAATCATGTCTTTAAAATATATACATATACTTGTACAGATTAAATCCCATGTACAGAAATCATGCTTTCTTTCTCAAATGTAGGCATGTAGTGCAAAATTAATGCATCTTTATAATATCACAATGCCTTTAGATAAATCATGTCATTTATGTTTAAATACAATAAATATGGCATTCATTCACAACACAATAATCGGATTTCGACCCATCCCTCAGGTCATCTGTATCATAAACAAATCAGTCAATCAGGTGATATATCATGCAAGACTTTATGGTGAAATACAATAATATCCTGGACTACGGCCATATCCTATAATGGTGATCCCAGGCAACACGGTACCTCAAATGCACGTGAAGCTTTCTGTATCCATGTAAGAGAGCCTCCCTACCGAACAGAGCCTCCTCGCCCACTCAAGCTTAAGGATGTTGGGCTTAAGGATCTTACCGTAAGAGAGCCTCCCTACCGAACAGAGCCTCCCAGCCCACTTTGGCTTAAGGATGTTGGGTTTAAGGATCTTACCGTAAGAGAGCCTCCCCACCGAACAGAGCCTCCCCGCCCACTTTGGCTTAAGGATGTTGGGCTTGAGGATCTTACCAGCTTCCACGGCATCATACGTACCACAGTGTGAAAACCTGTGTGAGCTAAGCTCTAGCACGATTTATTCTCACATAATTCGATAGATGGCTCTTTAAAAATGGATGATTTTCAAAACATCAAAATCAGCACTATAAAGTGTACTTAATTCACATCAACCTTATAATCATTAGCCAATCTACCTACACTATTGCTAAACACTAGCAAAAACACTGAAAATAGTGGTTTCCATACTTTTTAGAACTTTTCACAAAAGTTGACTTTTTGACTAACTAGGGGTAAAATCATAATTTACCACTATCGGGTCACAATAATTATTACTCACTTTCCCTGACCCTCAGAGTTTTTAAGTGAATGTAAAAGAAGACAAAAATACGTGCAGGTATTTCTAACTACTCACAAAAGTCCCTTACCTGCAATCACTCAAGAAATTTTACTTTCTCAACGTTGCTCGATCCAGCAGTCCAATTCGCTCCTCCAATAATCTCTGGAGCTGAATATAACCATTTATCAAGTTAATTATACTTTTCCTACTATATTTCACATTAAATACAGTCTATTTCACTTAATGGGCTTTAATAAACCTTAATGGGCCTAACTATGCCTTAAGCCCATTTTCATTTTACTATTCATTTTCATTGGGCCTATTGGGCTTGTGGGGCCCACCAACTCTTATTGGGCTTATCCGAGACCCATTACATCACATTGGGCTTAAAATAATTAGGCTTGGCCCATTAGACCTCTCAGCCACATGCCATGGCCAAGAGCATCCCATGTCGTCGGTCACACCATGGCATGTCGTCCATGTCCATTTGTTTAGCCAAATTCACTTAGGCATTTTCACAAAAACTTGGTTGGCATGTCTTAAGCCTTTCCTATAGTTCATGTTGGCATTTTATCAAATACCTTATTTTCCATATCATACAACCATCCATATGAACAAATTGATTATAACTAACTATGCCATAATCATGTCTACATGCATATCAACCTATACATGTCTTAAAATCATATAGGTATTTATCAAAACTCATATACCAACTTTCAGCCATCACATGTTCATAGTGTTTTCATGTGTTTCAATCCATAAAACATATACTAATCAACTCCATATAACTCATAGATTAACATATATGAAGTTAAAAGCTTGAAATTATACCTAGTATTTGTGTTCTAATTTGGAGGACCTAGTATTTCTTATATCATGCTCTCTAGCTCCCATGTAGCTTCCTCCGGAGTGTGATACTCCCACTGAACCTTCACCAGGGAGATCGTCTTGGATCGTAATACCTTCTCCTTCCTATCCAAAATCTGAACCGATTTCTCAACATATGTCATACTGTCACTGAGTTCTAACGGCTCGTAGTGAATCACATGTGATAGATCCAGATGGTACTTCCGAAGAATAGAAACGTTGAAGACACTGTGTACACCTGCCAACTCTGGTGGCAATGCCAATCTATAGGCCTTATCTCCCACTCGCTCCAGAATCTCAAAGGGTCCAATAAAACGAGGGCTCAGTTTACCTTTCTTACCGAACCTCATGATACCCTTGGAAGGAGAAACTCTCAAAAACACTGACTCACCCTCTGCAAACTCTAGTGGTCTGCGTCTCCTATCAGCGTAACTCTTTTGTCGACTCTGAGCTGTTCGCAATCTATCATATATCAATCTGACATCCTTAGTAGCCTGCTGAACCAAGTCAGGAGCAAATAACAGTCTGTCACCAATCTCTTCCCATCCAATAGGGGAACGACATCTGCGCCATACGGTGCCTCATACGGTGCCATCCCGATACTCGAGTGATAACTGTTATTGTAGGCGAACTCAGCTAATGGCAAATGATCATCCTAGGAGCCCTAAATCAATTTCGGGCTGAAATTTTTACTACCTATTGGGCCTTCAATTGTCTCAATATGGGGCTCCCCAAATTCGGCCCACTCTTATGATACCCTAATGGGCTTTAAAATTTTTAACTTTGGTCGATTGCGTTTTTAACCATTAAATTAAATCTGAAATTCATCCAAATAAATTTTTCTTACTTTGGGGGATGAATATCTTGTATTCTTGCTAAAAATATTTTTCCTCGAATTTTTCTCCATACTTATGTTAATTTTTAACCATGGTTAGTCAACTATGGTAAAAGTCTACTTTTCTTAACTATAGTTGACTTTTTCCTTAATCATTGATCAAGTTGACTTTTTCTTAAAATTTCAAAAGTGTCAATCTTATGTCTTACACTCTCGTCTTTACGTTTTAGCCATTTTTGGTAGGTAAATACACCCGAAATACTGTAAATACCTTAACTCCCTAAAATGATCTGTTTTACCCTTTTTAGCTTTAACTCTCTTTCTTTGTGTTCGAAACTAAATCAAACTGACTTTCCTTCAAGAGCTATTTATATTTTTCTCATTTTAAGTTCTTCTCTTCACTCAGAATGATTCAGATCCATTCGGTTTAACTTGTTGCTCTTATAGCTCACATTAGGCTTTTATGTAGCTTTTAAGTGTTAAAGCATTTCACTAACACTTAAATCTAGTAAATACTCTTCGTATGATTTAAATAACTTTATACATGTCTGTACATATGTAAATCATAAGGAACAAGCTACATAAAAATACGAGTCTGACAGTTTAAGCCATACCTGGATAGATTCATGATTATCTTCATAGATGACATATTGGTGTACTCGAAGTCCAGGGAAGAGCATGAGCAACATTTGAGAACAGTGTTACAGACCCTCCGAGATCAGGAGTTGTATGCTAAACTCAACAAGTGTGATTTCTGGTTGAATGAGATATCGTTTTTGGGTTATGTAGTCTCGAGAGATGGTGTATCAGTGGATCCGTCCAAGATAGAGGTTGTGATACAGTAGGAAAGACCCAAGACGGTTACAGAGATCCACAGTTTCCTAGGTTTAGTAGGTTATTACCGACGATTTATCGAGGGATTCTCTAAGCTGGCTACTCCGTTGACTCATCTCACTTGAAAGAATGTGGCATTTGAGTGGGATGATAAATGTGAGAGTAGTTTCTGCGAGTTAAAACACAGACTGACCAACACACCTATTCTCACCATACCCACCAGCTCTGGAGGTTACACAGTGTATACAGATGCCTCGAGATAGGGCTGGGTTATGTGTTGATGCAAGATGGGAAGGTAGTAGCCTATGGATCCAGACAGCTTAAGGACCATGAGAGGAACTACCCGACCCATGATTTAGAGTTGGAAATCGTGGTATTTGCATTAAAGATTTGGCACCACTACTTGTACGGTGAGAAATTTCAGCTGTATATAGATCATAAGAGCCTCATATATCTGTTTTCATAGAAAGAGTTGAATATAAGGTAGAGACGATGGATAGAGCTTCTGAAGGATTACGATTGCGAGATAATGTACCATCCAGGAAAGGCTAATGTTGTGACTAATGCCCTGAGTAGAAAGAGACTCGAAAAGGTATCGCACATGATGGTCAGGGAATATGAGCTGCTCGAGCAGTTTGCTCACCTCAGGTTGGATATAAACCCTTTTGATATCAACAAAGACTGTGTGATAGCTAGCCTGTGAGTGGAACTAGATTTGATTGGTCAGATACGTCAAGATCAGCATGTCGATCTACTGTGTGAGGATCGTGCGAGTCAGATTTAGAGGGGTGATGTGGCCAAGTTCTTAGTGAGTGATGATGGCCTACTGAGGTTTAGAGACAGGATTTGTGTTCTCAATGACCCAGAGTTAAAGAGATTAAATTTGACAGAAGCTCATTTATCAAGATACACATTGCATCCAGGGAGTAACAAAATGTATCAGAATCTTTGAAAAGTGTATTGGTGGTCAAGAATGAAAAAGGATATCGCAGAGTTTGTGACAAAATGTCTTGTATGTCAGCAAGTGAAGGTAGAGCATCAGAAGCCTGCAGGGTTATTGTAGCCTCTACCAGTACCAACTTGGAAATGGGAGCATGTCACTATGGATTCCATCATGGGATTACCGAGGACTAAGAGGAACCATGATGCTATCTGGGTAGTGGTTGACAAACTGACAAAATTCACCCACTTTCTAGCTATGAAATCTACAGATACCTTGAATAGTTTGGCAGAGTTATATGTACGAGAGATAGTGAGGCTACATGGTATTCCAGTGAGCATTGTATCGGATAAGGATTCCCGCTTCACTTCTCACTTTTGAGAACAATTTCTGGAAGCTATGGGAACCCAATTGAGTTTCATTACTGCTTTCTATCCTCAAATCGATGGTCAGTCAGAGAGAACCATCCAAACATTAGAGAACATGTTGAGAGCAAGTGTTATGGATTTTAAAGGCTTATGGGATGATCACTTATTGCTAGCCGAATTTGTATACAACAATAGTTATCACTCGAGTATCGGGATGGCACCATATGAAGCCTTGTATAGTAGAAAGTGTCGTTCCCCAATTGGTTGGAAAGAAGTGGGAGAAAGGAAAATTTTGCTCTTGATTTGGTATAGCAAGCCTTTGAGGTTGTTCAGTTGATATGTGAGAGATTAAGAACAGTTTAGAGCAGGCAAAAAAGTTACGCTGACATGAGACGGAGGCTACTAGAGTTCACTATAGGTGACTCTGTATTCTTGAAAGTCTCTCCCTCGAAAGGGATTATGAGGTTCGGTAAGAATGGTAAGTTGAGCCCTTGGTATATCGGACCATATGAGATATCGAAGCATGTGGGAGATACGGCCTATAGGCTAGCGTTACCACCGGAGCTAGCCGGCATTTATAATGTTTTCCATATGTTTATGCTTCGAAAGTACCATCAATATCCAACTCATGTGATTCGGTATGAGCCATTGGAGCTCAAGAATGATTTGTCATACGAAGAGAAACCGATTCGGATACTGGATAGAAAGGAAAAGGTGCTACGGAACAAGACGATTTCGCTTATTAAAGTTCTCTGTCAGCACCATACTTCAGAGGAAGCTACTTGGGAGTTTGAGAACTCTATACGGGAAAAGTACCCCCGACTTTTTTAGAAGTAACCTGGTTCTAATTGGGAGGACCAATTTTCTTAATGGAGGGAAGGAATGTAAGACCCATATTTTTATATGTAATCATTATGATTCCCTAAGTATACATTCATTTATGTAATATGAATCATAAGTGATGTAAGGTCCGTAAATTTGATGTACACACTTGTTATGTGAATTCGTGATGCACACGCAAGTTTCATTAAGTATGAAATATAAGAAATGGACCTTTGTAAGTGAAAAACGTGGATTTAATGCAAAATGAGTAGTGAGGTAAATTGATATGAAGTTAGCTTTGAAATTTGGGATGAAATTCGGCTAAATATGCAGCAGAGCAAGGGGAGATCGATCTCTCCTCCAAGCCAGATCGATCTTAGTAAGCCTCTGCTAAGCCAGGATCGATCTCATCCTCTAGCAGACCGATCTCCTTATGCCTCGGCTAGAAGCAGATCGATCTCGTTTCCCTGCTAGATCGATCTGTGAAGATTTCTGCCTGGCTAAGATCGATCTCATGCCTAAAATTTGAATGCAGAAAGGCTAAAAGTAGCAGCAGATCGATCCCTCACTTATGGAGATCGATAGCATCAAGCAATTTCTAAAAAAAGAAATAGGGCTGTTGAACTGCAATTCACGGGAAAAACATTAAACCTTTCCATTTTTGAAGCAAAGTGACCTAACCTTCCTCTCTAAAGCATCAACACTTTCCATTGAGATTGAAGAAAAGTTTATTACATCAAAGTTGTTCATAGAGTGGAAAAGAACAACATAGTTTGGAACGAGAGGTAGAATCGCTGAATCGAATGAGGAAAGGAGTTTTTCCTCAAATTTGTGAAAAATGAGAAAAGATGAGATTGGTAAGATTTCAATGCATCAATCTCATGTATGTTAATCTATACACTTGTATGAGTTGATTGGTATATAGATTGACAGTTGAAATGTGATAAACATGCTTAAACAAAACTACGACCTAGAATCGATCTAATCTAATGATAGAAAATCGAGTAAGCATGGTTTAATGAAGATTTGAGCATGTAAAGATGTTATTGAGCACGTAAATATACTTGTATAATACTTTGGTGAAATCCATGTGCTAGAAACAATAATGGTTGAAAGTGAGTATATGAGTTATTCGATGAAATGCCAAAATGAAGTATATGACAATATACTGATGTGTGTAATACACAATTTCAGCTCCGAAGGATATAATTGGAGTCGATAGGATGGATCACGAGAAGTGAAATTCGAAGGAAAGCAATTCAATCGTGATTCGAGGTAAGGAACTTATGTGAACTATTAGAGATAGCTATACGTATGTTTTCTTACCTGCTGTGTGCGAATGTATGCAATAGATACATAGATATTGATAAATCTAGGTAGAAAAACTACGTATGAGAATAAGTCTATAAGTATGAATTACATGACTTCTATGATTGTTATGAAAAGAGGTTTTGCAAACGTTTTGAGAAAGAATGATAATAGACGGGTTCCCGATTTAACCAATTTCATGAAATATTTCTAAAGAGTGATTGAAGGAAGATTGGCCCTCTCACTCATGATTATACATGGAGCCCCTTCTATTTCTTCTCTGTGTGAAATCGTGCTAAAGCCTGAGTGGCAACGGTAGATTGACAAGCCTTGCTCGCACGTTATTTTTAAAGGGATTTTTGAGAGAAAATAAAAGAGTGCTCGATGCCTTGGGTGATGTTGTGTGTTCCACTCGAGATGCTCGCACTATATTTTAGGAATCATGCTAGAGCCTTCGAGTATTGTTGTGTGTCTTACTTTGACTATGCTCGTATGTAATTTCCTAGTAATATCATGCTCGATGCCTCATGTATGTTGTGTGTCTTACACTGAGTTGCTCACACGAGGTTTTCATGATTGTGTTGTGTGTTGCAAAAAATCTGTTAGAGCCGTCATATATTGTTGTGTGTCTTGCATTGACCTACTCACACGTGGCTTATGAATGTCATGAAATGAGTACAAAACTGTGCTTGAGCCATCGTGTACTGCTGTGTGTCTTGCACTGACCTGCTCACACGAGATTTTGAGACAATGAAAATGGGTGATAAGGATCCATGGGAGCACGATGTACCATAAGCGTTAGCCATAGGGTACGATGTGCCGTGATTTGAGTATGAGCTGAAGGGATGGTTGATCTACCTCCCCAAGCGTAGGGTTCCCGCACACCTTATTAGTGTTGCCTGGAATCCAACTATGGTCATAAGTCTTTCTTATATCGATGTGATACGACATTGTCACTACTATGTGAGGTGACATATGTCTCCCCTGCTGTGTGTCTGGGGATATGATAACCCATAATTTATGTCTCAAATATATTGATTTGCTAAATGTAAAGCATTTTCTAAATATGAACTGTGTGAATAGATTATGCTGTGTGAAGTTGGGTGATACTATGTGAATATGCATATACCCATCTAGGGAATTAATGGTTTCGCACTGATGGAAGTGGTTTTAAAAAGAATGCATACGCTTATAAAGAAAAATGAGTATATATTTCTAGCATGTAGATAGAGTAGTTATCTACCTGCTTTCATATTTTCTTTACTGAGCGTGTTAGCTCACTCCCTTATTTCTCCTCCACAGATTCTACGCAATAGTGAGTATACTGCAGTGGTCCCTGCTATTGTGTTGCTCCGGTCATCTAGCAGTACAGAGGTATACACTTGAGATGAAAAATTTTATATCCTGTAAATTAATGCACAGTAAAGTTTGTATTTTGTATTTTGGGGGATGTATATAATAGAAACTGATGTAATCTCTTCCGCACTTATATATAAAAAGTCTGGTTTCTTTTTACTTCATTTGTATGAAATTGATTAAACTAAAATGGATGAGATATGAAGTAGATGTTGACTCACAACTCAACTATAAATGTTAAGGTAAAGGTCACAGACTGAGGGTGAGGGACGTGACACCGTGTACCCCACATAAGCTGGTGGACGAGACTCTCCCAAGGCTATCTCTTGTACACGTTTCAGGTATATTTCATTTTGTACCCAGACATCATGTATAGTACAGATACTTGTGTGTAAATAATCATTTTGGGATGTAATCACTTTTTGTGTATGTATGGGAATGAATATGTATGTAATCCATGGTATTACAGTGTGTAATGAAATTAAAAGATGAACGAAAATTATGGACATTTCATGCATTCTCAGGGATAAGTTTATTCAACTGCTTATGGTCATTCATCCTTGATTTAAAACTTACAAGAGGATAGGGATGGGTATAAGGGTTATACTGCCAGAATTTTGTTAACAATGAGATAGAAATTGTCGAATGTAAGAAAGTTTAATAACGAAAAGATGAGTTATAAACTGACACTGAACAAAAATACACCTTAAGTAAGAGGTTAAGTAATAAAATAAAAATTTAAATTAGCCCTAATTTCCATGTTTTCGGGGCGTTACATATGAGTATGGATATGATATGAATATGAGTGATATGGATATGATTAACACGAATATTTTTATCAATACAAATATGATATGATCAGAATACGTTACCGATAAGGTGTAATATGATACAGATATATCAATCAAATTAGAGTTTTGTGATTAAGTCAAAAGGAAAACCAAGGTACTTCAAAGTACCCTATACTCTTGAAAAACCTTGATAGCGTCATAGAATCCAACTATAGATAGTTATATGAAAGGTTATTGGTTACTAAAAGTGAAATGATTATGTGAAAGGTTATTGATTACCGAAAGTAAAAAGATTATATGAAAAGTGTTATATGCATGCATTAGAGTACAACATCTTGTGTGTTACCTCTGTGCTTGTGTGGTTTGCTTACTAAACTCCCCAAGCTCAACCCTTATATTTTCCATCACAAGTACAGACTAGAGGTACAATGGCATCGACATCAGTATCAGCTTCAAAATAAATGCTTTAGAGATATCGCAGCTTATATCGATATGTCTTTATACTATGTAATTGCGTTTATTTTCAAACAGTTTTCACATAGTACATGAGTTGGGATGTGTATGAGGTCAATGTGTGTTTTACATGATTAAATTATTAAGTTTCGGGATGTAAATGAGTTAATATTAGCGGTAAGGCCCAAAACCGATAAAATAATAGAATAATTTGTAAATCAATATTCTAGATGACCAAACAAACTTTGAAAATTATGAAACTTGGCCTAAAATCACCTTATGGAGTCTAAGTGAAAGTCTGATGCTTAAGTTTGAAATTGGATTGCATTTGCACCGGTTTTAGACAGTTAGTCTATAATAAGTTAAAATTGAGGAAACATTGAGGAAACTCCATGTAGTGAAAAATGACATAAAGTATTTTAAGCAATGTAACTGATGTGAATAATAAGTTAAAATTGAGGAAACTCCATGTAGTGAAAAATGACATAAAGTATCTTAAGCAATGTAACTTATGTGAATTGTGATTGTGATGAGATTGAGACATATGAACTATCATATTTTGTACCTTGTAGGTTGGGGCATAATAAAATGTAAGTCGTTATACTGTTGAAATTTTGTCAAAATCAATAATCAAATCTCAACATTAATAAGTAAATATTAATAAGAAACTAGCCAGCACCTTAGGTTCAATACTTTAAATCAAGTTAGTGAATAGTAACCTAATAGTATTGTATAGGACAACTCACACGACAAACGAGTGTATAATGAATATTGATAAATTAACCCAAACTTTCCTACTTCTGTAATAAGTATCAATAAAGTCACATCTTTCAAGTTGTGACAACAATTGCTGTTACGAAGCAAATAGGATATTGAAAATCTGCCTAAATTTAATCCTTATAATTAGGAGATTGTCTAACTTTAATTTTAAGAATACTGATATTTACATATTTCCTAAATTTGAGGCAGCTAACTTTTCCTCAAATATAAATATGTGAGCATGAAGTGGCAATAAAAAAGAAAGCTTTAATGTAATGAATTGCTTATTGTATCATAAATACTAGGAAATGCAAAACAAATACAGAAAAAATGAAAACTGATTTGAATCATAGTATTCAATTTGATTTTTATTACATTTTATTTTAGTAATAAAAATATGGCTAAAATATTTTTAAAAAATACCTTGAACTTTATCACTTTATTTAAATAAACTCTTATACTTTTATTTTATTCAAATTAGCCTTAAGCTTTAACTTGTATTCAAGTAAACTCTTTTTCAATTAAAAAGATTACATGTAAGTAAAAAATCAATTCAAATCAATTTAACTGATTGAAATTCGATTAATTCGATTCGATTAAGTTATTTTGAGCTTAAGTCAATTTTTAGGTTAGTTTATTCGATTAAGTCGATGTTTAAAATTATGAATCAAACTAATTAAATTAATCAATCATTTTTTAAATCTATTATGTATTATATAAATAATTAAATATCATATAATATATTATATATAATTAAACTTTTTAATGCATGAAGTTGGGTTTTAAAACCATTCGAAAAATCAATCAATTGCTCACCCTTATAAATGATTGATTTATTAAAAGTTCATTTAACTACAAAATAAAAGTTAAGAGCTTATTTGGATACTCAAATTAAAGTTTAAAGGTTTACTTGAATAAAAATTAAAGTTTAAGACCTTATTTGAATGCAATAAAACTAGAAGAACTTAATTACATAAAGTGATAAAGTTCAAAGATTTCTCTTAATATTTTATCCTAAAAATATTTATTCAATTTGATTTTCAATTTCAAAATTTCATCTACCTGTAGTTGTCATTAAAAAATAATTTGGTTTAAAGTTTAAATTCCTTATCTCTCCTGTGACATCTTATGAACAAAAAATGATTATTTTAATTTTATATTTATTAAAATATATTTTTATATAAATTTAACTAGAAACATTTAAAAAAATTATCTCAAAAAAATTGAATTTTTAAAAAAGCTAAGAACCAAACCAATTCATACAATAAAATAAAAAAAATTAAAATTACAATCAATTAATTGAAAACTTTTTTGTGATAACTCTGAAAGATTGAAATAGTTATCGAGTCAAATCATACATCCTGTCACAGGGTCGTTCTCTCCTATAAAACTTTTCTCAGTGATGGCCTAAATTTTCCGCAACTTAGTACAGTCAATCTTCACACTAACCTAAATCCGGGTCAATACGCAGCGATATAACACTTGAGCAAGAAAACGAGTCGACAAAGTATACCAATAAAGTAAAAAACACTCAAGCTTTAGAGAAAAGAGTCTTTCTATTAATCCGCAATAAAAAGGAATACAATATTTAGCTAAGAAGACCGCTCTTAGCTATCACTCTCTTTCTCCCTGAATGATTCTCTCACTGAATGATGAATGAATCCATTCTACCCCTCCCTTAGGGTTTATATAGGCAAGTGAGGATATCCCCTCACGTAGGCAACTGAGTTTGATTACAACAGAAACTCTATAGGATTAATTCCTACTAAACTAAAGACTCTCTGGATGATCGCCACCTCAATGCTCTTCAGAGTTTATATCTATGATAATCTCCAGTGATTCGGTCTGTCAAGATTTCTCCGCTTATCCCGGCTTATGACCCGCATTCATCCTTATCCCGATTTTCAAGGATTCGCCTTAGCTCTCGCGCCCGTCTCCCATGACTGCACGATCTTCGCTATGGCCGTTGTCAACCACTTGGTTCACGTTTCTAGAGTGTCGGCAAGTTAGCTCGCCACCCGCAAACTACGATCATCGTCCGTTAGCATTTCTATTTCATGCTTGGCAATCCACCCAAGCCAAGTGCCTGTCTTGCCTGTTTCAGTGCACGTCCCGTTGCGTCCTGTGCAAAACTTTCCCACGCTCCGCACTCGTCACAGCGCCCCCAGTCGATCCCTTGCGAGCTGGGCATCTAATCAAGTAGTTAGGATCTAACACATCCACATAAAGAGAGTTTTATATCCTTTTTATAACCTCATTTAAGATTTGCATTCCAACCATTAGATTTAACAATCTTCTCATTTCTATTATGCACGTAAATGTTTGAATCAATTCGATATTCATATTATTCTAATCAAGAATTGCATTTTAAAAAAATATATTAATAGTTAAAATATTATCATTATGAAACAAATAAATCGATATATTCGATTAACTAAAAATTTGGTGGGTATGAACTATATAAATAAAACTTAAAATTCAATATTCCGATATATGCATATGTATGTGTACGTGTATGTACCCTTCGCATTTCACTTATTCAAAACAAACCAATCACTCTCTCTCACATTTTAAATAAATATTTTTAATAACTCCTTTTTATCCTTCAATTTTTCATTTTTTTCAATTTAATTTCATTTTTTAATTTTTTAATTTCAAATTTTATTAAAAAGTTCTAAAAATCATTAAAGGATCTAAAATTCGCACATTGCACCAAGCACAAGCTACTAACATATACAACAGAGCAGGCACATTCTTTTACTCAAAAGAAAAATATGGAGTAATTGATTAACCAACCTTCCCAGAATTATAAACAACAAAATTTTAAGCGTAATTGAGATATTTGTAGAATTCTCATGAGGTATAAGTACAAAGCTCTTAATATAAACACAAATATCTCTATTTTTCTCTACAATTTACTATTTTTTTCTATGGTATTCTCTATAATTACTTTCCAAGAAGCTTTTATGGTTTTTTTGCTCTTTTGTCTAATTTTACCATGGAGTGATAAATATGAATAAAAATAAGGAATCACAGCATACTAAACTGAAAAACCAAAATTAACACAATATATCACTGTAATTAAATCCAATTGTTCCAAGTTAACAATGATCAGACAAGGCGTAATTCTCCTCAATACGACCTCAAATATAAGCAGGATTCCCAATTGTACTATAATACATGGTTGTTAAGTTTAAAATAGAAGAAAAATCAACCAACTGTAAATAAGGTTGTCAGAACAACCATACTCAGGTTAGAGATTTGGGAGTACCGAATAATCAAAATATCAGCAACAAATGCTTGTTGACGCATCAGGTTTTGCCGGCTTCTGTTTAAAGATATTCTTTTTTACACCTTTGGAGCCCCCGGCTAAAAGGCTCGGAGTATCTAAAATCTGCATAAGAATGTCATCTCACTATCAATGTAGGGCTCATGCCATAAACATCATTTCTTAGCTTAAGAGAAATCAAGAAGAGTCCGACAAATTGTCATCTTTGATCTAAATGCACTTATAGCCCGCATGCAAACTGAAATTTATTTCCCAAACAGAGACATCATGATAAAGGCATAAAAGTCAGAACAAAATAGCAGTTAATTTCAATACCTTTAGAACAAGCTCTTCAAAGCACTGCTGTACATTAACTCGTGTTTTAGCACTACATTCAATGAAAAGGCAGCCGTATTCTCTTGCAAAAGTTATTCCCTCTTTCTTTGTAACAACCCTCTCACTTTCCTGAAAAGCATTTGATGATTAGGCATAAGGATAACACTTAGACAGCATACGGAAATGATAGTGATGCTTGGTGCAAAACAAAAGGAAGAGCAAGTGAGAAACAGAAACAATAGAGAAAAATAAATAAGAAAAACGGAAACAGACAGTAAATAGAAGGGAAAGAACAAGTAGAGAGAAGTCAATTCCAATGGCTCAAATCTTAAGAATTCACAATACTAAATTACCAAAGCAAGTTCTTATAAGTACATTGTAGATGTTAATACAAATATGAATACTCAATATAATATTGAATGCTGTGATGGTTACCTAAATACTAAAAATAACATTTGAAACCATAAAAGTATACAGATTTAAATAAGCAAGTTCTTATCCTGCATCAAATTGAATAAGTGACTATTATTAGATGGTGTCTTTCAGACGAATAATCTGGTGTCACCACTAATATGCGATGTAACCATGTGGTTTGTATCCAATCCAGACAAGGAGGCGTGCCAGGGCAAGAAGGAAGAGAAAAAAGGGGGCACTTTTACCATACACTGACTCAAACTCTTCATTTTTTTCCCAACATACCAATACACATATCAAAAACTTCAAATAGATTTGGACACGAAGATTTGGGAATATGAAGCTCCAAATATAAGAAAAAACATACAAATTGAAAAGACCATGTCAGACACGTACTAATGTGCAATACTTGAATTCAACTCTAGGCAACATATTTTGATGGCAAAAAGCATGGGAAAGTTTTAAGAGCATCAAGTAAATGACTTTTGCTTTTAACAAGAAGAAAGCATCAATGGAAATAAAATAGTTCAATTACCAAAAAAAAAAAGGAGCAAACTCTTGAAGAAGCACTGTATTAGTTGAGAAACTGAGGAACCATAAACCTTTTTTGCCTTAGTGTTCCGGTGAAAACTGAAAATAAAAACTACCAAAATTGAAAACAATTATGCTCTGTTTGGTTTCAATTTTTTTTTTTTGTTTTCTATTTTTATTTTCTAAAAATAATTTTCATTCTTTATTTTTTGAATTCTGGAAAATAATTTTTATACATGAAAATAAATTTTTTTTTTCAAAAAAGAAAATTATGAAAATGTGCTCGGTATCTTCATTTTTCTTTTTTACTAATAGGGCTGCTACATGTTATTTCTAGCATAATAATGCATGAACCACACTTATATGCTAATTTATTAGTACTTGATTTCAATCAAAATCAATTCTTCATTTTCCATACACATTTTGAAAAGGTCAGAAAAAAAAATTATATATATGTATGACATACACAACTCTAAAAGGAATTAATAAAAAATATAACTCTTTTTTTTTTTTTGGGGGGGGGGGGGGGGGTCAAATATCAAACATGTGAAGGGCACATATAAAAAAAATCAAATATTTTGATTACAAGCAATTGATTATAACACAATCAAGTAACACAACAATTGATTACAAGTGAAAGCAGCAACCATATACCACGTAAATAAAAAAAAAAAGTATGATAAAAAATATTTCACATCAAGTCAATCATAAAACCATCGTATAAGGAATGGTTTCAAAAACAGTATTATAAAGAAATGACTCATAGGGTTGTTTTAGTTTTTACCAAAAAAAAAAACACTTGCATCTATTGTGAATTGAACTTGGATTCTTAGGTATTTTGCAACAATAATAAAATATTTTTAAGAAATCCCACGTTTTCACTTTTTCTAATTCTGCTCAGTATTTTCTTTGAAATCAGTGAAAACTTTTTTCTGCTCTTTAATTTTAGCCTATTTCATTCTCATTTTCGAAAAACTTGTTTTTCATTTCTTCAACCAGACATATTTTTTCACGTTTATTTTATTTTCTGTAAAAATGAAAGTAGAAAACAGCTTTGTTTTTATAAACCAAACACAGACTCGATTGCTTAACCAAACCCTCAGAATATGAATAAATAATTCTACTATATTAAGTCAGTTACAAGCAGTTTTACAAGTAACATTTACATATATCATGCCAGATAGACAAATAGATGTTTGTCTCTTTGTTGTGTGTATTTCTCTTTTTAAATCCTGTTTCGGTTCAAATGTTTTTTTTTTTTTTTTGGATAAACAAACATAGACACATCTTATTGTCAAAATTTGCTCATAAAGATGAAAATTATCAGACCATTTTCATTCAGTACTTTTTTCTGTAATATCATTTTCTATCTGATTTAACATTGTAATTTTTATAAACTAAGTTTTTTCATTAAATGTATGTCTATTAATAAAGTGTAGTAGAACAAACAATTCCATCCCTTACCAAGCCTCAAATAGGCGACAAAATTGCTTAATTTGATTTTCCATTGGAGTTATAGACAATAACAACTGTGTAAGGAGAGACAGTGATCAGCATGGTTAATAGAGAGAACAGCCAAAGAGAGTAAGAACACAACAAGATGTTAAATCGAGAGTTAATTTGGAATCTAGACTAAACATCATAAAGCAGAAAGCATTAATACTCATAAATCTCAGTAAAGTTACCTTGTCAACTTTGTTTCCAACAAGCATCTTGATGCAGTCTTGATTTGTTGAGTAGAGTTCAATTTCCTTGGACCAGACTTCAGAAAGATTTGTAAATGTGTCCCTTCGTGTTACATCATAAACTGTTAGGATTGGAGAAAAATCTCATATTGTGATCCTCCAAAGAAAATTAATGGCAGAAATCCATGATATGTCATAAAATTGACCATTAAGCTAGATGCTAAATAACAGATTACTGCCACTTATTGAGGTTGGACATGAAGAGCATCTTATCTTAATCATGTGAAGATGTTAATCATCTAAGTTGACTACAGGAAAAAAATTTTAGTACACAGTCAAGAATTTGTAGAGATAAAAGGAAGAAGAAAACATCCAATCACTTAGACCAGGAGAGGGCAAAATGTATACATGGTAGCTAGAGCCAAAAAAAAAGCAAGCAAGACCATAAGAGAAAAAAAAAGTGCATTTTAAGTTGGCATAAACATGATTTTACCCAATTAACAGTTTCATGTCAGTTCCTTCTCACTGTCTCCAATCAGTAATCCTTGTATACAGAGGAAGGTCAATAAAAATACTTCTTTTTTTTTACAGAGAGAGAGAGAGAGAGAGAGAAACTAAAATGAAAAAAAAAATACAATAAACATACATTAGAGGAAAAAGGAAAAACAGTGCTTCTCTCACTTCCATATTTATACAAAAAGATCTTCTCTCATGAGAAATTAAACCAGTAATTGTCCCGAGAGAATAAAGAATGAATGGTGCAGGATTTGTGAGGGGCAAAATTTTACAAATGGAAAAAGTGGTAAAATGGTTACCCATAATGACCCCTTGTGCACCTCTGTAGTAAGAACTAGTCAATGTTCTGAATCTTTCCTGCCCAGCTGCAAGTACATTCAGCATAGATAAGTCAACCAAAAAAAAATAAAACAAAAAACAAAAAAAGAACTCCACACCCCCCCCCCCCCCCCCCCCCCCCCACCAAAAAAAAAAAAAGAGTCATGAGCAATAAAAAATAGCAAGGTACTGATCATGCAAAACTGATTTACATCACTATAGATAATAAGATAAATAAGGATTCTTATAGCAATAAGATCAATCACTAAAGGCCAAATTGAGTAATCTAACAAGCAGGTCTAGCCAAACTAGATGCGCATAGATTGATACAACAATTCAATCATTCTGTGGGGGGAAAATGTCCAGACCATTGACAATGTTGTTTCTAAAGCAAGCACAGAGCTCAGCTCCAAATATGTAATTTTCTGTCCCAGAACATGGTAAGACTAAGTAGGTTCTTAAGATTTCATCAAGACATAGCCCAATTTAAGGGCATACGGTGCCTATTTGCTTCTTGACCTTCACTTCGAAAAAACTATAAAAGCATATCAATTGTTTGTGTGAAAGAAAAATGAGTGCCATCAATGGCAAAGATCTATGTGATGGAATTGCAAAGTACATAAAATTAATAAATAGGAAGTCTTCATAACATAAATCTTAACATGAGTAGCATACCAAATTCCGTTAGGCTCCCTTTATTGATGCTTTTGCTATTTTTTTAAATGAAAAGATTTTTTTTTTTTTTTTTTTAAAAAAGCAATGAAAAAAAGAAAGGTAAATTGAAACCAGCTAGCTCTGGGTTTGAGTGGCATTTCACCCCTAACTACAACTCATTTGTTGAATCTTCAACATCAGTACAGAAGGAAAATAGCAAAAGAATCAACCAAACAGAGCTTTAGTAAACTCAAACTCTAAGAGGCAACTAATCTCAGCTCAATATTTTCTTTGAATAAGCTTACTTGTCAGAACCAAGTGACTCTCTAGTAGCACCTCTAATCGCCACCATCCTTCAGTACTCTTCCAAACCCTTTGCAATAACCAAATATAGGTGCTGATACATTGTTGTTTGAGCAGTAAAAATAAAGATCTCCATTCCAGAGAAGCTCAACAAATACTTGAGAAAGTTACAGGTTATAGACTAACGGGGAGAGAAAGCAAGCAAAGTAGCCCAAATATCATTGTTTATAATATCACTGTGGCATGAAAATTTTCTACCAGTACTTGTTAAAAACAAGGAAAATTAAACAATATATGAAAATGTCAAGTTATTTAGCACAAAAGTAGAGAATGCAGTGATCATTGAAAGCCCTTTTCCACCTCATATGAATATTGAAATCAAAGAAAAAAGAAAAGAAATAACCCATTAGCAAAGTTTAGGTTTTACCTGTATCCCAAATTGCAAGCTTCATCTTCTTGCCCCCAGCATTTACATATTTCACTTTAAAATCAACACCTAAACAACAAAAGTAAAGCTGTAAATCAGAACATAAAGATAGGTAAGCAGCTTAATGATTCTTATAATCAGTTTCGTGCTATCGTGTTGAAGGCATACAGTAATTGCATAGTTTACAACCACACAAGACACTTTAAGACTCACCGGTACATAGTTTTTAGTCCCCTTATGCATTGTATTTACTTTCTTTTTTTTTTTTATATAAAAAAATGCAAAAGAACAAAAAGAAAATATAAACCAAATTCTTGATAAAACTATAAAATCAATAATTAGGATCATAATTTTGAATAGAACATCCAACATTCGAGACCCAACGGGAGTTAAAATTCAGCATTTGGAAACTTTAGTCTTGACCATTTTGATAACCTTTGTTGTTTTTTCTTCTACCGAGAAAAAAAATAGAAGGCAAGCAACAAAAGCATCAATACAAAAGTAAAATCATACATTCTTTTCTAAAAAAGTGTTATATTCTTAATTTTTCTTCAAAATTATTGTTTCCTAATCAGCCTTTTGTTTCTGAGAAAGAAAACAAATAACAAAAGTAACATCCAAAAGGGAGACTATATATCTTCAAGTTTCTACAGATCAAATGCAATTATAAATAACAAGAAATTTAAGAAAAAAAAATAGTTTGAATGAGTACCGGTAAAAACGAATACTGACCAATAGTGGGAGAGAGTTCCTCAAAGGTATCGAAAGTGAAACTTAAAAGAAGACTACTCTTTCCAACTCCTGAATCTCCTATCATCAGCAACTTGAACAAGTAATCGAACTCCGTTTGATTCGACGACGACGATTCCATTTTCTAAAGAATTTAACTATTACACCCTCTTCAAATTATTTCTTTCAAATAATCCGGTCTTTATGATTGAATCTCCCAAATCCAGCACGCTCTTTTCTTTTCTTTTTTTCACCACATCCAACAAATCTAGACATGGAAAATAACATGGCATCAAAATCATAGATATAGGTTTGGAAATTTCGACGAGATAGAAGATGAATCTAATAAGATTCTTAATTTTTATCAAAATAAAAATATTAATTAAAAAATCCTTACCGGTTAAAATCACAGTTCGCCGTACATATTTATAGAATTTATTTTATACATCAAATAATAATATTTAGAGATAATGAGACTACGAGAGTGAAAGAAAGATTAGCATTACCTTTCAAGAAAAAAATGTGAAGAAAAATAGAAATAATTGACGAGAGAGAATTTGGAGGATCAAGGGGAGACTGTTAAAACCTGTTAAAGCAAAAGGGCAAAATCAGAATTCCAAGAAAATTGGCACGCGTGCACAACTGTCATTTGGTTGAGCTATATCAGTTTTCCACTTGAAAATTTCTAAGAAATGTTTAAACTTGTGCTTTAAGGGATTGGCGTGATATTGTTTATATTTACAATATATAATAATATTTTTGAATTATATGATCAAAAAATTAAATACATTTTTTTTAAAAATTACTCATTAAATCATTAAAATTATAATAAAATTACTTTCTTATTTAATCTCATTTCATACCTCACAATCATTCTACACAAAACCTAAACTTCCAAACAATAACTTCTTAAAAGAAAAAAAAAATCATATCTCAAAAATTTCTTTCAAAATTATCAAAAATTCTAAAAAAATCATTCCTTTTCTCATTCTCAAGTATCTTTTTTCTAATTATTTTTTGTTGCTTTTTATGTTGTTTTGTTGTGAAATGAGAACACGATTGAGTCGAATGTCGAATGTTATTCTAATTCGCATTTCTCGTGTAACCTTAATTACACAAGAGTGTCTGTCTCGTGCAAGTTTACTTACCATTGGCAATATATTTTTCTTAATATCATAAATTTTTATCTAATTGCATAGATTGTTAAAAATTACATTGCTAGGGATAGATTCAGTCCAGAGATTGCACTTCCAACCTGGCCCAATAGATCCAGCTCATATCCTACTCAATCTCTTGGACTCTCCAATCTCATGGTTTGGAGACAATTTGATTCTACTCAGATAGTAAAAAATCCCCTAGATGATGACATATGGCATTATCTAAACACGCCTCATTTTCTTGCAAATAGGGATCTTTTAGCTCTTATTTATGCCCAGACTCTGCCATATTTACTTTACGCTTTATTCCTTTCTTACTCTTTTGTACTCTAGTCGTGCCTTGACACCCGACCAATCTTGTGAAGAGTATTTTCTCAGTGAAAAGTTTGGTTCACACTAATTACTTAGTGTCACACTTATAGTTACCCCTTAGACATAATCACATTGCCAAAACCACGTAAATCCTGATGTTTATCTCTTACATCATTTACGACCCATAACAAATTGTTACTTTCGTTGGGAGTTGAACTCAAATTAATTCCTATCCACAACTCTCTTGATAAAAACTAGCTCAAGTCAAGATTAAGGCAACACAGCTTATGACATCAAAAGCTAACTCATGATGTCTTTTAAAAGGAAAGTTTGCAACAAAGAAGAAAGCAATTTCGTGTCCACTAAAAGGGTAAGAGGATGGAATGAGGAGATTGTGATCTTCAATTCTGACGAATAGAATGGTTGCAACAATGAGCCCCTAGTGATTACGACGGTTATCAATAACTTCATTGTGAAAAAGATTCTTTTCCATAGAGGCAATGCACTAGATGTACTTTATGTAAAGCTGTGAGTGAAATGGTTTGAGACACTATTCTCTTACCCTTTTAGTGAATGAAGTGAATGCTATTGGATCAATATTTCATGGAATGGTTGAATTTCCAACTCTTAATGGGATCGATACAATAAGAAAGGACAATACATTAATAAACGAGTGTTATGCCACCAATGTTAAACGACATGACGAGGAAGAAGAGACTTGCCTTGCAAGTAAGCTTGACACTAAGAAAATGTTGAAAGAGGCTAGAGCCGAACTTGGGAAAAACTTAATGAACATAACGCTCAAGTGAATAGAACCCCACAAAGTTATTCGGATAGAATCATTGATCCTTCCTAATGAGAAAGAAAAGCTTATTGAGCTCCTACAAAAGAACGAGGATATCTTCGCATGGGTGACAGAAGATATGCCATGGATCGACCCTAAGGTCATTGTTCACCACCTAAACGTTGACCCTTCTTATAATCTTATTTGGCAAGTAGGCGAGAATTCTCATAGTTAAGCTGGTCGTATATTTTGGCCATAACCAAGGTGATCATAATAGTATACAAAAGAAATACAAGGCAAAAGTGAGAAATGTTCTTAAAATGCAAACTAAGGAAAACGGTTAAGAAAGGGAAAGAAATCATAGTCACCCATAATTGCTCAAGAGCTAGAGCATGATTGATAATGGAGATGTCATCTTGCAAGGTTTGATATAAATCTTTGTCAACAAATAGGCGGTCAAGCCCTTCTTAAACTTAGCATTCTCTACGCCTATGGGTAAGGTTAAGTCAAGAGAATTGGCACCTTGCTCAAGTGAGCCTTCGTGCTCCCTCTAACGGCAAAATGGTCAATTTCCTTTATGAATTTGTTAATAAAGTATGAACTCAAAAAATGAACGACGTTCAAACATGAACAAACAACTACACCACCTAGCAAAGATAGAATCGAAAAATCGGCAACTCCTTTCTTTTATCTCTCTTGAGATGACTTTTATCTTTTATAACCCACACTAGAGCTCCTTAGATGAGAAGACTCATTGATGACTACACATTTCCTCTTTACAGAGGAATGGTTTGCGTAGAAGTGGCAGGAATCAAGGAAAGCCTTGAATTCCCCTTGAACAATTCTGCAACATGAGACTTCTTTGTAATTCAGTTGCAAGAAATATGAGAGAAAGGCAAAAATAAGAACAAAAAATGTACCAAGAGTATGCTTAGACATCTACTCAATGACAAAGTCGCTAAAAACAGCCTTTGGTATGCCCAAGGGTCTGAATAAAGAATTGATGTCATGAGACCTCTTCTCATATGCCTATAAGAAGTGAGGATGAACAAGATCATAATCTCTCTAAGATGTATGAACCATTCAACCCTAACTTTTGGATGGAGGAGGAAACGCAATGAAACCATACCTTAAATTTTTCGAAAACGTCGAATAAATACCAAAACAAGAAAGATTCCTTTTGAAATACAAGGCTAGAAATCTTTGCCCTTTACTATTTGACCTAAGGGAAGAGAACTCCCTAAGAATATTTAAAGTGGGTCAAATATCAATGAGCTTGAAAAAGGCAATAAAGCCTACCAAGTTCTTTTAAGAGTTTGGCATCAATTGGAAGAAGGTGTTATGCCAAGAGTTAAGGAAGTCTACCACAAAAAGGATGAAGTGGGAGCCTAAGACCAACTCTAAAAGTGTCAAAGTGAATGAAAAGATCATCCATGTAAGGGCTTTGCAACACAGATTCTCAGTCGCCAAGAAGTTAAATGTCATAAGAGAAAAGGGATAGAATAAGCCCCTTTAATGCAAAGGATCTAAAATGGTAAAATGATGCTAAGTATAAGGTTCGAATCCCCCCATGACCTTTGATGTTGCACGACATTCGTGTTTGACAATGTCTTAAGATAAAGAGACTGTACTCTTAAGCTACGATAACGTGGACCTTATTGCCATTTAAGATCATTGTTCCATGCCTCATATTCATCCATAATAGATTAAGGATGAGAAACTATTCTACTTAATGAACCTACTGTCATGACTTGAAACTACAATCACACGCATATGCAAAAGAATTTTCTTAAACTCTTATGCACTTCACATTTGTCGTTAGTTACTGTCACGACACAAAAATCAGAGTAAATTTTTTCGTTTTTCTTTCATATTTAATTTTTACCTTCCTCTCATCGTGACCATCCTACCAAACAGTTGGGCTATGATTCGGTGTTAGTCCCCTCACACTATTTACCATTCCATTTCCATGTTACATTCACAATTTCATTTACATAACCTTACATCCCCGACGTCATATACGTTTACAGTACTGTGCATTTACATATTTAGATACAAAAACCATACAAGTGTGTATACGTTTTCTCGATGATGGGAAGCAGCGGATACCAAGAATGCAAGTCATCAGCCGCTCACTATCTATTGCGAGTGCTCTGAAAAGAGGGGAAAATAAGGGGGTGAGCAACCACATACTCAGTAAGGCAATTATGCAAGTAAGTAGATAGCTCCACTATCTACATGCTCATAATGTCATGCCCTTAAATCCATTTCTTTTCGTTTAAAGCTCATGCACGAAATCATGCACACATCAATGCCATAGTTTATAAAAGCTGTTCGTGCTTATGGAAATCATGCAACTCATGCCTCAATGACATCTCATGTAAAATTATACAACGCATGAATTAAATCAAAATCATGTATTTGAAATTAAAGCATGGATAACCTCTTCATGCTAAAACATTTCATTTCATATATTATAAACAAGCATGGAAAATACATCATGCTGAGTTTCTACAAAATCGTAGAAAACATTTTAAGTTATTTCATGAATCCACATCCATCACACTCATCAGGACTCAACCCCTCCCTTGGGTGATCTTGATCCACATAAAATCATTTATTTTCAAGCATTTTCGAAAACATTAAAAATTCCATTTATTCACAACAAAACCAATATCATCAGTTAGGATCCAACCCTTCCCTTGGGTGATCCAGACTCACACAAAGTCCACGCATTCTTAAGTTTTCAAAACATCAAATACTAACATGCAAAACTAGGCTATATATATATATATATGTATATATATATATATCTCAGGCAAATAACCAACACTATGACCATATCCTCGTGATCCCACTGCTACATGGATCCTGTGTGCGGGGTCTCACCACTATTGGGAATCATCCCGGAGGTGGGTCAGTCCATCCGATCGATCTTGCCCGATCACTCGCATATGAAGATGCCACTAATCAATCCTAGTACGGTACAACATACTCCATGCTACTTGCACTGTACAACGTACTCCGTGGACCCACATCTCATATCAATAATCGTGCCTGTCTTAAGTGCGAGCATATTTAATCGGCGTGACACACAGTCTACCCAACGCTCCAAGCACGGCTCATCGCATGTATCATAAAATCAGTTGTGAGCGATGCTCCAGCACTCTCAAAAAATCAAGAAAAATCCCGTGCGAGCAAAGCTCCAGCACGCGTTTCATAAAATCTCATAAGATCTAGTGCGAGCTAAGCTCCAGTACTTTGTCAAAATCATGTAAAACTAGTGTGAGCTAGGCTCCAGCACTGTGTCATAAAAATCAAGTGAAAATCTGGTATGAGTTAGACTCCAGCACCCTATCATGAAAATCATATGAAAATCTGGTGTGAGTTAGACTCCAGCACCTATGCAAGTAAAACTCTAGTGCGAGCCCTTACTCCAGCACTAATGCATGTATCACACAAATCAAAACTCGTGCGAGCTAAGCTCTAGCACTTCTCATGCATGTCAAATCATTAAAACTAGTGCGAGCAATTGCTCTAGTACCTTTTTATGCATATCAAGTCAAAACAAGGTGCGAGCTAGGCTCCAGCACCTCTCATGCATTTCACAATAATAAAAATCAGTGCGAGCAATCGCTCTAGCACATTTCATGCATATGATGTCACACAAATTGGTGCGAGCAACCGCTCCAGCACCATTATGCACACTCACAAACTCAGATATAGTGCGAGAAAATGCTCCAGCACTATCTGTTTCCATATAAACTTGATAGTTGGCCAATTTTCCAAAGAATTTCATTTAAATTATAAATAACACTTACGTAGTGTTATCTTATGAAATTTATGCAGTTACTGGTCATTCTACCAATTTGCTTTGCTAAAAAGTCACAAAATTTCCTCAAATCATGCATTTCATACATGTCATGCTTTCACCATCCTTAGGTGAATTTCCCTCAGTAGGGGTAAAATAGTCTTTTACCTATCCCGAGTCCTTAAAATTTTTAATCCATTTTTAGGACCTTTTATACATTTTCAGTGTATACAAAAGCTATTAAAAATACTCATAGTTACCTCTAGCTACTCGCAAAATTCCCTTACCTCATTTTTCTGTACAGTCTGACATTTTCACTAATGTCTCGTCACGCAGTCCGATTTGCTCTCAATCCAATCTCTGGGGCTACGTATAATTATTTATCGAGTCAGAAATCATTCAATTAACTTCATTTCATCATTTTTAAGATTAATTCAAAGTATTAGGCCCGTTTACAATCTTGGGCCCGATTGCACCTTAATGGGCCTTAAGCCCATTTTCCACTTACTATTCACATTATCGAGGCCTATTGGGCTCATTGGGCCCATCAGTATTTATTGTGCCTCATTCTAAACTCTTGGATAGCTCAATTAATTATTTACGATAATTTATTTCAAATTTCAGAATTTAATTCATTTTATACGGAATTAATCCATAATTTATGCGGTAATTTTTTAACACACATAACTATGCAAATTGTCGTAAATAAGGGTTACTTACCCGAGATTCCATGATAGTACACAAATCGAGGCTGACTTGAGGTCTCGTTTGACGTCAATTGTCGAGCTACACAATTACATATTTTTTCGGGTCAATTTTCAGTCGAATATTAATCATATTAATATTCTAAAATTTAAATCGATCAATTTCGACCGCTTACCGGCTTACCCGTAGCTCGACTGCATCACCAGGATTTTTCTTCAATTTTTTTCTCTTTTTCTTTTTCCCTTTTTCTTTTTCGTTTCTTTTCTTTCTTTCTTTTTGGTTGAACCGGTCCGGTCTGGTTCAGCATATCCTCACTGCACCGAACCAGTCCATATCGGTTCAGGCTCATCTTTGCCGTTCTGGTGTCGTCCGATCGGTTCTCTGACAGTTTTCAGCACCAATTGACGCGCCATTGCGAGGGGAACCTTCGATTGGCCTCGGGGTGGGTCGAATCGGCGCCATCGCCGACGAATCTCCCCTTCTCTCCCACGACACTCTCTTCTTCTGATCTCCTCTTTCTGGCGACGTCGGCGTATGTGCCGGAGCCCGTGGCTGTGCTCCTCTCGTCGGTCGTCACCTACCCCCTGTCTCGTCGGTGGCTCATCGATGAGGGAAACTGATTCCCTCGTTTTCGTCTTCCTTCGCTTTCGCCTGCTTCATTTTCTTTCTGTTTCGCGTTTCGCGATTTCCAGTTTTTTTTTTCAATTTCTTTTATTTATTTATAATTTATTTTATTATTATTTTATTCATTGAAATATTATAAAAATTCCAAAATATCATCAAAAATTTATATTTTATTCATTTAATCCATAAAATGAATTTATCTATCTTATTTCGTCTTTTCGGTATATTTTTCCAATATTTTCGGGATAATTTTTCGATGTGAAAATTTCGATTAATTCTAATAAATTCATATATTGATCAATTGGACTTGAAATTCAATATTTTCCTCGTTATTGATCAAGATTTCTCAATTCCATATTTTTAATGAAATTTTTCTTATCAAATTTATACCGGATTTCGATCTTTTGACCGTTTGACCCTTCAACGTGTTCTGGATCAAACAAACACAACTTCCCTTCATGAACCCTTTCTCATTTCCTGTTTTAAATCCTTATCTCCAATCTGAATGGTCCGAATCTCATTCATTTAATCTGTGACCATTTCAATCTTCCATTTGATCTTTTAAATGCATTCGAGAATTTTTATTCATTCCATTTACATTTTTCATTCACGTACTACTCTTCTTATGATTCAATTTACATCCAACTCTGTTTACATCATATGAATCATAAGAAATTTCGATAAAAATCGAGTCTTACATAATCTCCCACACTTAAGAAATTTGGTTCTCCAAATTAGAACAAAGTCAAATGGGTCCATAAACAACTCTGGTTACGTCTATCGCACCATACTTTTTAATTCCCATGTGACTTTTTTCGAAGTGTAATACTACCAAAGGACTTTGACTAGGGAGATCGTCTTAAACCTCAACACTTTCTCCTCCCTATTTAATGCCCGAATCGATTTTTCATCATACGACCTACTCTCTTTGAGCTTCAACGGTCTCCGTCTCTTGTCAGCATAGCTTTTCTGTCTGCTTTGAGGTATTCTCCATCACTCACAATTAACTGAACACTTTCAGAGACTTATTATACCAATTCAGGAGCAATTCTATATATGTCACCCACTTCTTCGCATCGAATTGGGGAATAACTCCTTTGACCATACGATGACTTATATAATGTTATCCCGATACTCAAGTGATAACTATCACTATTGGCGAATTAAATTAGTAGCAACTGATCATCCCAGGAGCTCATAAAATCAAGGGCACACCCTTTCATCATATCCTCCAGAACCTGTATAGTCCTTTTTGACTGACCATCTGTCTAAGGACGGAAAGCTGCGCTAACACTCAATCGGGTTCCCATAGCTTCAAAAAAAATGTTCCCCAAAGTGGGAAGTGAAGCGGGAATCCCTATCTGGTACCATGCTCCCTGGAACGCTACATGGTGTTTCACAATCTCCCTTACACATAAATCTGCCTACGCACTCAGAGTATCTGGGGATTTCATAACTAGAAGGTGGGTAGACTTAGTTAATCTATCGATTATCACCCAGATAGCCTCGTGATTCTTGCAGTCCTCTATAACCCATCACGATATTCGTGGTAACTTGTTCCCATTTCCTTGTCGATATAGGTAGAGGCTGCAATAACCCTGCAAACTTCTATTGCTCTACCTTAATCTGCTGACATACGAGACACTTCTCCAAAATCTCAATAATGTCTCTTTTCATATCTGACCATCAATACCCTTTTTTGAGATTTAGATATATTTATTACTTCCCGGATGCACTGTATATCCCGAAGAGTGAGCTTTTGACAATCATACTATCTCATTAACTGTGATCCTGGGGAGCACTTATAATATCTCTGAACCTCAGTAAGCCATCATTATTCACTGTGAACTCTATCACTGTACCCATCTGAATCTGACCTACACTATCGACACCCTGTCGATCATCACGCTAAGCCTGTCAAATTCGGTTCTAATCTCAGGCTAGCTGTCACACAATCACTGTCGTCATCATAAAGGATCACATCACTACTGAGGCTCACAACTGCTCTAGCAGTTCACGCTCCCTGACCCTTATCTGTGATACCATCCCGAGGCTCTTTCTACTCAAGGCATCAACCATTACATTAGCCTTCCTGGGTGGTATAATTTCCACAATCATAATCCTTCAAAAGCTCTAACCCTCTATGTTATCTCATATTCTACTCTTTCTGTGCAGATAGATACTTAAGCTTTTATGATTAGTACAAACACTACCGCTGCCAACTTTAAATCATGGGTCGGATAGTTTCTTTTATGATCTTGAGTTGTCCGGATCCATAATCGACTATCTTTCCATCTTGCATCAATACACAACCCACTCATTATTTTGAGGTATCCATATACGCTGAAACCTCTTGAGTTGGGTATAGTGAAAATAATTACGGTGGTCAGTTCATACTTCAATACACCAAAACTCATCGAAGCTACTTTCATACTTATTATCCCACTCGTATGCAATCTTTTTCCGCACGAGATGTGTCAACTGAGCAGCCTATTTCGAGAAACTCTCAACAATTCATCTGTAAAATAGTTTTAGTTGCTACTCATGCTCTTCCCTGGACTTCGAATACATCAAAATGTCATCTCTTGGATGACCACAAATTAGTCCAGGTAAAGTTTAAATACCTTGTTCATCAATGCCATAACGGTTATGAAAATTATCTTTGGCACATTCACATTCCGAATTCTTAATGGATGTTACCCAGACTTCAAATTGATCTCAAAAAAATATGCACTTTTCACAGCTAATCCAATAAATCATTTATAGTGGGAAGAAACACTTATTCTTGATGTTAGCCTCGTTCGATAATCAAAATTCAATACATAGTCGGAGGCTTCCATCTTTCTTTTCACAAACAGAATCGATGTTCCTCAAGGTGAAACATTTGATCTGATGAACTTTATCCAATCACTCCTATAATTGGTTCTTTAGTCCTTCCAGTTCCACTAATACCATTTTATACCGTGGTTAGGATATTGGCTCCGTACCAGGTACCAGCTCAATACAAAATTCTATCTCTTTCTATCTCTATTTTGGCTCTTACTACCATTCCCAATCTCAGAGGCGTGCAACTCATAATCTTATTCATAAAATTGTAGTCTACGCACTGCCTAGGCATAGGTAGTGATATCTAACGGGGCCAATCGGACTCTAATTAACGGTTTGAGCCCTTCAATGAACTTTCAGACATTTCGACTCTCATTGTTCATAGTGTCCGGGTTATACCTGCCCAAGGATATAAACTGCAATTCATACTCATTAGTCAATCAGTTTCTTCTAGGTCAGAGTAAAGAATTTTATCTGTAATTTTCTTTAAGCAGTGTCCGGGATATGCTGTCACCAAAATACATCCAGAATCATCTCTCATGTCAGCTCTGGATGTCTAACTCTTAAAATGGGTTGAGCGAACTTCCACCAATGCTCCGACTCGCTCTCAAATCCCATGCATACTCTGAGCAAATAAGTCTCAAAATATTCTCCACACTCTGCTCCAACCTCATGAAGCGTGTTTCAATACTGTCCGATCTCTTTATTGGACTCTGTGGGGTATACTCAATATCAGCCTCCACTTCAATCTCATCCTGAGTCTTGAGCACATGTACTCTCGTCCCTCTACCATAGCAGCTATCAGTTATAATAAATAGATTATTGCATTCAAAACAAAATTCTTAGCTGCAATTTCATCTCGATATACACAATTGTATCTAAGCAATGCATAATACATGGAGATGTAAACTTCCTAACCACTAACACCGACTCATATCAAGCCAATTGAGCTCTGATACCACCAATTATAACGACCCAAAAGTCAGAGTAAATTTTTCATTTTTGTTTCATATTTAATTCTTACATTCCTCTCATCGTGACCATCCTATCAACAGTTGGGCTATGATTCGGTGTTAGTCCCCTCACACTACTTACCATTCCATTTTCATGTTACATTCACAATTTCATTTACATAACCTTACATCCCCGACGCATATACGTTTACAGAACTGTGCATTTACATATTTAGATACAAAAACCATACAAGTGTATATACCTTTTCTCGATGATGGGAAGCAACGGATACCAAGAATGCAAGTCATCAGCCGCTCATTATCTACTACGAATGCTCTGAAAAGAGGAGAAAATAAGGGGGTGAGCAACCACATGATCAGTAAGGCAATTATGCAAGTAAGTAGATAGCTCCACTATCTACATGCTCATAATGCCATGCCCTTAAATCCATTTCTTTTCGTTTAAAGCCCATGCACGAAATCATGCACACATTAATGCCATAGTTTATAAAAGCTGTTCGTGCTTATGGAAATCATGCAACTCATGCCTCAATGGCATCTCATGTAAAATCATACAACGCATAAATTAAATCAAAATCATGCATTCGAAATTAAAGCAAGGATAACCTCCTCATGCTAAAACATTTCATTTCATGAATTATAAACAAGCATGAAAAATACATCATGCTGAGTTTCTACAAAACCGTAGAAAACATTTTAATTCATTTCATGAATCCACATCCATCACACTCATCAAGACTCAACCCCTCCCTCGGGGGTGATCCCAATCCACATAAAATCATTTATTTCCAAGCATTTTCGAAAACATTGAAAATTCCATTTATTCATAATAAAACCAATATCATCAGTCAGGATCCAACCCCTCCCTCGGGTGGTCCAGACTCACACAAAATCCACGCATTCTCAAGTTTTCAAAACATCAGATTGTAACATGCGAGACCAGAGAATATATATACATATATATATATATCAATATCTCAGCCAAATAACCAAGACTATGGCCATATCCTCGTGATCCCACTGCTACACAAATCCTGTGTGCGGGGTCTCACCACTATCGGGAACCGCCTCGGGAGGTGGGTCAGTCCATCCTATCGGTTCTGCCCGATCACTCGCATCCGAAGATGCCACTCGTATCCAAATATGCCACTAATCAATCCCAACACGGTACAACATATTCCATGCTACTTGCACGGTACAACGTACTCCGTGGACCCACATCTCATATCAATAATCGTGCCTGTCTCAAGTGCGAGCATATTTAATCGGCATGACACACAGTCTACCTGACGCTCCAAGCATGGCTCATCGCATGTCTCATAAAATCAGTTGCGAGCGATGCTCCAGCAGTCTCATAAAATCAAGGAAAATATTGTGCGAGCAAAGCTCCAGCGCGCGTTTCATAAAACTCATAAGATCTAGTGCGAGCTAAGCTCTAGCACTCCGTCAAAATCATGTAAAAGTAGTGCAAGCTAGGCTCCAGCACTGTGTCATAAAAATCAAGTGAAAATCTGGTGCGAGTTAGACTCCAGCAACTATGCATGTAAAACTCTAGTTCGAGGCATTGCTCTAGCACTAATGCATACATCACACAAATCAAAACTCATGCGAGCTAAGCTCTAGCACTTCTCATGCTTGTCAAATCATTAAAACTAGTGCGAGCAATCGCTCCAGCACCTTTTTATGCATATCAAGTCAAAATAGGGTGCGAGCTAGGCTCCAGCACCTCTCATGCATTTCACAATAATAAAAATCAATGCGAGCAATCGCTCTAGCACATTTCATGCATATGATGTCACACAAATCGATGCGAGCAACCACTCTAGCACCATTATGCATACTCACAAACTCAGACATAGTGCGAGGAAATGCTCCAGCACCATTTGTTTCCATATAAACTTGATAGTTGGCCCATTTTCCAAAGAACTTCATTTAAATTATAAATAACACTTACGTAGTGTTATCTTATGAAATTTATACAATTACTGGCCAATCTACCAATTTGCTATGCTAAAAAGTCACGAAATTTCCTCAAATCACACATTTCATGCATGTCATGCTTTCACCATCCTTAGGTGAATTTCCCTCAATAGGGGTAAAATAGTCTTTTACCTATTCCGAGTCCTTAAAATTTTTAATCCATTTCTAGGACCTTTATACATTTTTAGTGTATACAAAAGCTATTAAAAATATGTGCAGCTACCTCTAGCTACTCGTAAAATTCCCTTACCTCATTTTTCTGTACAGTTTGACTTTTTCACTGATGTCTCGTCACACAGTCCAATTTGGTCCCAATCCAATCTCCGAAGCTGCATATAATTATTTATCGGGTCAAAAATCATTCAATTAACTTTATTTCATCATTTTTGAGATTAATTCAAAGTATTGGGCCCGTTTATAATCTTAGGCCCTAAGCCCATTTTTCACTTACTATTCACATTATCGAGGCCTATTGGGCTCATTGGGCCCATTAGCATTTATTGTGCCTCGTTCTAAACTCTCGGATAGCTCAATTAATTATTTACGATAATTTATCTCAAATTTCAGAATTTAATTCATTTTATACGGAATTAATCCGTAATTTATGCGGCAATTTTTTAACATGCTTAACTATGCAAATTATCGTAAATAAGGGTTACTTACCCGAGATTCCATGATAGTACACAAATCGAGGCTGACTCGAGTTCTCGTTTGACGTCAATTGTCAAGCTACATAATTACATATTTTTTCGGGTCAATTTTTAGTCTAATGTTAATCATATTAAATATTTCAAAATTTAAATCGATCAATTTCGACCGCTTACCTGCTTACCCGTGGCTCGACTGCATTACTGAGATTTTTTCTCAATTTTTTCTCTTTTTCTTTTTCTTTTCTTTTCTTTTATTTCTTTTCTTTTTGGCTGAACCAGTCCGGTTCGATTTAGCATATCCTCACTGCACCGAACTGGTCTGTACTGGTTTAAGCTCATCTTTGCCTTTTCGACACCGTCCGGCTGGTTCTCCGACAATTTTTCAGCACCAATCGATGCGCTATCGCAAGGGGAACCTTCGACTGGCCTAGGGGTGGGTCGAATCGGCACCATCGCCGGCAAATCTCCCATTCTCTCCCGTGGCACTCTCCTCTTCCAATCTCTTCTTTTCGGCGACGTTGGCATTCCTGCCGGTGCCTGGTGGCTCTCCCGGTGTCGGGCTCCTCTCACCGGTTGTCGCCTGCCCCTCTGTCTCGCTGGTGGCTCGTCGGTGAGGGAAACTAATTCCCTTCTTTTCGTCTTCCTTCGCTTTCGCCTGCTTCATTTTCTTTCTGTTTCGCGTTTCGCGATTTCCATTTTTTTTCAATTTCTTTTATTTATTTATAATTTATTTTATTATTATTATTTTATTCATTAAAATATTATAAAAATTCCAAAATATCATCAAAAATTTATATTTTATTCATTTAATCCTTAAATGAATTTATCTGTCTTATTTTGTCTTTTCGGTATATTTTTTCAATTTTTTCGGGATAATTTTTCGATGTGAAAATTTCGATTAATTCGAATAAATTCATATCTTGATCAATTGGACTTGAAACTCAATATTTTCCTCATTATTGATCAAGATTTCTCAATTCCATATTTTTAATGAAATTTTTCTTATCGAATTTATACCGGATTTCAGTCTTTTGATCGTTTTACCCTTTAACGTGTTCTGGACCAAACCAACACAACTACCCTTCACGAACCCTTTCTCATTTCGTGTTTTAAATCCTTATCTCCAATCCAAATGGTCCGAATGCCATTCATTTAATCTGTGACCATTTCAATCTTCCATTTGATCTTTTAAATGCATTCAAGAATTTTTATTCATTCCATTTGCATTTTTCATTCACGTACTACTCTTCTTATGATTCATTACATCCAACCCTGTTTACATCATATGAATCATAAGGAATTTCGATAAAAATCGGGTCTTACAGTTACATAGGCAATAACCTTTTATCTAATTTATAAATCTAAACATACTACATGGTACATGCAACCTGCTTTATGAAGAGCATAGTTCTCTATAATACCTCCAATGACATATCATGTATACTAAAACTCAAATACATTCAATTTGCTTTATGAATAGAATAGTTCTCTATAATACCTCCAATGACATATCATGTATACTAAATCATGGTCTTCACCGCAATTATCAAGTTATAAAATTTCACAATTCATACTAAAACCACATCTACATTGTGAGATCTACATCTTTGTATGATGTTCCTTATGATTTTCATATTGTATGACATTATTATATGTTAATGGATTCATAAGATGGTTGATTCGGATTTGATAAATGTAGATGAAACGAAATACCGTACGTAAAATCGAATAAGGAATTTAATAGAGTTGACTGAAAATAAGGAATGGAATATAGGGAAAAGATTGTGGATTTATGAAAGAAAGTCTATTCAATTTAGTCTCGAACACGTGCAAGGGTAAAATGGTCAAAAGACCAAAATTCGATATAAATTCGATAAGTAATTTTCATTAAACTATGGGATTTGCGAAATCTGAATCAATACAAAGGAAAATATTTAATTTTGAGTCCGATTAATCTAGATATTAATTTATGGGAATTAATCAGAATTAATTCGAAATTAATCAAGATTTTTAATTCGAAAAAATTATCCCGAAAATAATCAAAAAATATACCGGAAAGGCGAAAATAGACTGAGAAATCCATTTATTGATTAAATGGATAAAATAATAATTTTTAAGATTTTTTAGGGATATTTTGATTATTTTAATATATTTTAATGTATTAAAATAATAATAAATAAATTAATAAAAAACGAAAAAGAAACCAAAAATTTGAAAATTATCGGGGAGAGAGAAAGACCTGCGAAAAAACTCAAAAATCAACCTAGAAAACCTGATAGCAACCCGAGGAGCCCGACAACCCACCGGCGTCTGAAGAGCTAAGCTAACGGTCGGAGAAGATAGAGTGAAGCCCGACGGTTGCAACGGTACCAGTAATGCGCGCTGACGACCCATATTTCCGACGAATCGACGGACGGAAGATCCGAGGAAGAAACGTGTCGGTCCCGGCTAACGGCGGTGTCCCAGTGCTGATTCGACCCAGCTGAGCACTCCCCTGGCCGAGGCGATTCTTTTGAGCCAAGTGGTGGCCGACGAGACAGTCGGGATTGCCGACGACGGCAAACGGGCCAAAACGGCACCGTAGTCGAGAAGGAGAAAAGAAAAAAAGAAAAAAAAGAAAAAGAAAAAGAAAAAGAAAAGGAAAAAAGGAAAAAGAAAGAAAGGGAAAAAATGGAAGAAAATTACCCGAGGACGACTCGAAATTCGGGTAAGTGACCGAGAGTCGGGATTGACCTGTGGATAAATCCCGAGAATTCAATTTAATATTATTTTATTGGAAAATGACCTGAATTTATATAATTGTGCAGTGTTACTACAGAGCCCGAACGAGAGCCGATTTAGCTCCGATTTTCATACCCCGCATCATATTGGGTAAGTACATTTTACGGATATTACAGATTAATTCTGCATAAAAGGAATTTTATTCGAAATGTCAACGTAATTATCGTAAATAGTATCTGGGCTATCCAATGAGTTTGGAACGAAGCCCGATGATTATTGATAAACCAAATGAGCCCAGTAAACCCGAAGAAGGGATTTAAAAAGTGAAAACGGGCTGAAAATGGGGTAGAGGCCCATTAAAGTGCAATCGGGCCCAATAGAGTAAAACGAGCCCAGAGCTTTAGATTCGATCAGTAAGAGTAAAATACTGATCAATATATTTAAACTGAACCCCTATGTGGTTATATGCAGCTCCGTAGATGAGCGAATTGAACTGAGAGACCTGGTACGATCGAGTCAGGATAAGCTCGTGCGTGATTCCAGGTAAGAAAATTTTATGAGCACTTAGAGGTAGCTGTACGTAGTTTTGAGGGAATTTACATTACGTTAAATTCATTAGGCTACCCGAAAACAGAATAATAATTTTTGCGAAAAAATTTTGGAAATAGTGACAAATTACTATTTTACCCCCGGTTAGGAAAATTTCAAAGGTAGTAAGGCTATGAAATTGCATGAAATTCATGATTTTAATGTTTTCATGATGATATTGCTTTAATTCAAGCAGTTTATGGATAGGTTGGTTATTATTTTCATGTTTTAAGTGAAAAAGCACAGGTTAGGTGCCAATTGATATTTATTTAATATGTTTTGATAAAATTGAGCCACCTATCAGTGTTATATGAGTTGTAATCGTGCTTGAGCACTGCTCGCACTGAATTTTATA
Organism: Firmiana major; assembly: GCA_033439115.1. Classification (NCBI taxonomy): domain Eukaryota; kingdom Viridiplantae; phylum Streptophyta; class Magnoliopsida; order Malvales; family Malvaceae; genus Firmiana; species Firmiana major. The sequence goes on from CM065902.1 coordinate 39,026,369, forward strand.
TTTTAACTCATACACAGAGTGCTGGAGTCTTGGTCGCACTATTTTACATATTGATTTCATATGACTACCGTACTGGAGTTTTTCTCGTACGAGGTTTATTGAGTTTTTATACATATCCGTTCTAGAGCAATGCTCGTACGTGGATTTGAATTGAATTTATAATCAGTTTAAGTCGTATTGGAGCACTGCTCGTATGCATATTTCATTGATTTCTATGAAACCGTGCTACAGCATCGCTCGCATGAGGTTTTCAGATATCATGAATATGCATGGAGCCGTGCTAGAGCTTCGCTCGCACATGGATTTATATGACATGCATATAGCCGTATTGGAGCCTCTTGTAGACTGTGTGTCACAGTGAGATGATATGCTCACACGTGCATACCGAGACATACTTGACATGGGTGTATAAGACCTATTACAGGCACCCCTGATTGAGCTTGGGTTCACGGAGTACGTTTTACTGTGTATGTCACGTGAAGTACGCTGTACCTTGGGGATTGTTGGAGTGGAGTGGCATTAGCCATGAGACAGCAAGTCTTGCCTTTGAAATCTTGATATTATGCTGTTCTGGCGGGTAGGATCGACCCACCTCTCGTTTCAGGTGTGACACCCCGCACACTAGGATCCGTGTGCCAGGGATCACGAGGTTATGGCCATAGTCCTGGATATTTCTGATATAGTCACCTACATGTCTCACATGATATAACTTTTAGTTTTAATAGAGCAGGGTAGACCCGAGGGAGGGGTCAGGCTTCGATTTTCTTATGATTTCAATTGAGTTTTGATTGTTCCCATATAGGGATTTTATGAAACTTTTATTGATTTGTAACCCTGTGAGAAGGGTGATTTTATAACGAAAATTTGAAAATAAAGAATTTTGTTGGAATGGATTTTGATTCGTTGAGTGTATCATATTTTGACCCAGATGGGGTGTTTTAAAAAGTATCGATCCATTTGAGCATGAGATGTTTTCACATGAGAATTATTCCATGTTTTAATATGCCGATTTCCTGTTTTAGAACAGATGATATTATATATATGGCATATCATTATTTTTACCTCATGCTCACATATATCCTGATTTCTTATCAGCATGTAGATAATATAGCTATCTACCCGTTTGTATTATTGCCTTACTGAGCATGTGGAGCTCACCCTTTCATTTTCCACCCACTTTCAGAGTTTCCACCATAGAGATAGCGGGTGTAGAGAGTAGACGACATAGCTAATTATCTGTGATTTCCATCGACTGTCAGGTATACACCACGTACAGAATTTTGTTTTAGTATGCTTACAACACAATATTATATATGAAGGAATATTTTGGGATGTAAATATAGAATCATGTGATGTATAAACATACCGACCACTCTATTATAATATGATTGATGTCAGTATATATATATATATATATATATGTACGTGTGGTATTTTAATGGTTACAAAGGGTATATCGATATTGATTCACAGCCCGACCTGTTTAGAGGGATATGTCACGAGGAGGTAAGAAAGATTTTCCAAAAACGAAAAATTTGTACTGATTTTGGTAGTATTGGGTCGTGACATACATAGGTAACTAAAACTCAAATACATTATAATACCTCCAATGACATATCATGTATATTAAATCATGGTCTTCAAGGTAATCATCAAGTTATAAAATTTCACAATTCATATTAAAACCACATCTACATAGGTAACTAAAACTCAAATACATTATAATATGTCCAATGACATATCATGTATATTAAATCATGGTCTTCACTGCTATCATCAAGTTATAATATTTCACAATTCATACTAAAACCACATGTACACGGGTAACTAAAACTCAGATACATTATAATATAAACAGCTTACATCTCAATAGGTGTTTGAGATGTATACATTCCCAATAGAGGTAGTAGTAACCTTTGATACTTAAGCTCCTTGAAGGTATCCTGAAAACTGCTTAATCTAAAACATTTAAAAAAGATTGTGAGTTAACACCCAGTAAGCAACAGCTCTGTGAAAATAAGGTTATTTCAGTGCGTTTATTGATAAATTTGCTTAATCCTCTTATAAATATTGTTAATTATCCTCATAAATTGATTAATTTCCTCTAATTATGTAGATAAATAAATTCTAGAAGAAATCCAATTGATTTGACAAAGTTTGGGCTAAAATAATGAAAGAAATGGGTTTAAATCACTATTAGACGAATTCTAGCACTAAGAGATAGAATAAGAAGACAATTTGTCTTGTAGTTCACATTACCATTCTTGACACCTAACAATCCACATGTCCTTCTCTTATTCACTCTTAGAAGATAAGATCAAAGACCACATGCCAACCTTATGGAAGACACATGCCTTTGCCACCTAAGATGGTACTTGAATAATGAATGGTGCTAGAAGGTGTGAGGTGTCCTTAGCTGATATGAAAGACATAATTAGGTGGAAATATCCCTATAATGATCCAATGAAGAAAGGTGATAACCTATTTTATAGAGTTTTTTATGTACTTATTTTCCTTGATTATGTCACGACCCATTCTAACAAAATCACTACAAATTTTTTGTTTTTTCTATACTTCTCACCTCCTCATGACAAATTCCATATTTAACGAGTTGGGCTATGAGTCAGTAATAATCCCAACTCTTATCCCATTTGATCATATCATTCTTACCATGGTAATCATGTTAAAATTTCAGACAGTGTAATAATAAGTACATATATTATACAACTGTATGTACACATGTTTTCATATATTTACATCCTCCATAATTATATTCGTTACAAAACTGTGCTATTATTTGTTTAGATACAAAACTGTACGATGTGTATACCTGATTCGTGATGGGAGCAGCGGACAACCATGAATGCAGTCTCTACCCGCTCTCAATTACTGTAGATGCTCTGTGGAGGGTGGAAAATGAAAGGGTAAGCATAACTAGCTCAGTAAGGCAATAATGTAAGCAGGTAGATAACTATACTATGTACGTGCTGATAATGCCGTGATATAAAATCATTTACATTTGGAAAATGAGGTAAGACTAAAATGATGCCACATGTATATATATCATATAAGAGAAATCATGAAATCGACATATAAGACAACTATGGAAAAATCATCATGTATGACATCTCATGCTCATCACGTTAAGAACTTATTTGTTTCATCATAAACTCATCAGGTTAAAACTTATTTGTTTCATCATAAAACAACCACATCAAGACTAAACCCATCTCTCGGGAATACCTTGATTCATTAAATCGCATCTCATTTAAAAACATAAATCGGGACATTACCCCTACATCGGGTCTGTCCTGGTCTATTCACAACGTATGATATCATGTGAGGCATGTAGGTTACTGTATGAAAAATCGAGGACTATGGCCATATTATGTCCCTGTGATCCCAGGTTACATGGATCCTGGTGTGCGGGGCATCACAACTGCAATGGGAGGTGGGGTCAAATCCTACCCCCCAGAATATCAAGTAACATCATCGAGTCATCATGACTGCACGGCACAGCGTACTCCGTGTGACATACATGGTACAACGTACTCCGTGGACCCATATCATAGTCTGGGGGTGCCTGCCGTAGGTCTTATCCACCCCAATACTATGTCGATAACCAACCCATGTCTCAAAGTATACGTGCGAGCATATAAACTCTCTGCGACACACAGTCTACAAGAGGCTTCCGCACGACTATATGCATGTCAACTCACGTCTAGTGCGAGCGAAGCTCCAGCATGATGCTATGCATATTATGATATCTAAAATCTCGTGCGAGCGTAGCTCCAGCATGACACACACAAATTTCTCGTACGAGCAATGCTCCAAGACGGCTTTTTATGAGAAATAAATCAGTAAAATTTAGTGCGAGTAAGACTCTAGTACTCTTTTTACTCGTATAAATATGATAGGTGGCTCAATCTTGATAAAACATCTTTAAAATCGTAACTGGTACAAATCGGTACCCTTTCGTATAATTCATAAAATCAACAGCCAACCTATATGTAAATTTGCTTAAACCAAAGCAATACATTCATATAAAACATCAAAACATGATAATCATGCAATTTATTTGCCTTACCACCCTTTTTGTAAATTTTACGCCCAAGGGCAATATCATCTTTTTCTTTATTCACCCATGCCCCGATTTTCGTAAAAATTATTATTTCATTTCTAGATACTTTAAGAAATTCTAGGCCCTATAAATCCCCTCAAAAATACGTATAGATATCTCTATGCACCTACAAAATTTCCTTACCTGGAATCACACGCAAACTTATCTCGTCTCGATAATACTCGATCTCTCAGTCCAAATGTGCGACACCCAAGTCTATGGAACTATATATAACCATATATTTTGGGCCAATTCACTTATCTTTATCAGTATGTCACATTCACTGATCAATCTAAAGTACTGGGCCCGTTTTACTTGATTGGGCCCAATTGCACCTTGATGGCCTCAACCCATTTTAAGCCCGTTTATACTTATTAAATCCCTTCTTCTGGTTTACTAGGGTCATTTAGCTTACCAATAATCATCGGGCTTTGTTCCAAACTCATTGGATAGCCTGTATACTATTTATGATAATTACGTTGAAATTTTGAATAATATTCATTTTTATATAGAATTAATCCGTAAATTCCGTAAAATAATCGAAGCTCTATATTAAAGGATTCATATTATCGTAATTAAAATATACTTACCCAATATTATGCGGGGTACAAAAATCGGAGTTCAATCGACTCTCGTTCGGGCTCTGTCGTAAAACTGCACAATTTTATATTTAATTTCGGGTTAATTTTCGATCAAATATAATTTAAATAAATTTTTCAAAAATCAAATCGATCACTTTTGACCTCGTATCGACTTACCTAAAGTCCGGTGTATCCCCGAAAATTCTTCCCTTTTTTCTTTTTATCTTTTTCTCCCTTTTTTCCTCTCTTTCTTGGCTGAACCGGTTCGGTCCGGTTTAACCCGGTTCAGACTGATCCGGTTCAGTCGGTTCAATCTTGTTCGATTTTCTTCTTCGTCGTTCGGAGCTCTGCCGATCGGTTTCTCATCGGCTTTCGCCTCCAGCAGCTCTGCGGGGTAGTTCGATTCACGAATCTGGCCTCGGTTTCACCAACGGTGACCGAAAAGTGGCCGATCCGGCCTATTCTCTCCTCGCTGTCGGTACCTATTTTTCGTTCTCATCATTTTCGATGCCGTCCGTTAGTTTCGTCGGCTGTGGCCACCACCAATCTGCTCGGTATCACTTGGGGGTCCCTCGACAGGCAGTGGTTGGGGTCGAATCGATGCCGATGGCCGTCGATTTTGCTTCTCCTCTCCGCGGCTTCTCTCCCTCGATCCGACGAATTTCGGGGTCGGTGGGCTGCGTCGTCAGTACTAGGGAGGTCGCGCCGACGTCGTCTTCCTTTTTCGACCCTCACCTGACCGATTGGTTGCCGGACGATGGCCGTCCGATCCCTTATTCTTCTCCTCGGTCTGCGTCGGTTTCCTTCTTTTCTCTCTCCCAGAAAATTTCAGTTCTCTTTTTTTTTTAATTTTATTTTATTTACTTTTGTAATTTATTATATTATTATTTTATTCATTATTTTATTCTAAAATCCCAAAAATATCTAAAAAAATTATATTTTATCTAATTAATTAATTTAATTTATTTAATGTATTTTTCCACTTTCTCAATATATTTTCTCCGTATTTTCGGGATATTGTCCCAAATGAATTTTAGATATTTCAAAAAATTTCGGATCATGATCAATTGGACTCGAAATTTTATAATTTTCTCATTATTGATCAATATGTCCTAAATCCTTATTTTTAATTAAAATTCTCTTATCGAATTTATACTGGATTTCGATCTTTTGATCGTTTTACCCCTGCACTTGTTTCGGAACCAATTTAACCCGATTTTCCTTCATACATTCACTATCTTTTCTTATTTTAAATTCGTGTTTTCCATCAACTTAATTTTGATCCCTTTCATTTGACCTTTGGCCATCTCGGCCTGTATTTGGCTATTATATACATTCACTGATAGTTCGTTTTATTCTATTTGTAAATTTAATTCAGTCAAAGCTCTTCTTATGATTCAATTAATATGTGGATGTATACATCACATGAATCATAAGGAATGCATCAACAAGAAATTAAAAGTGGGTCTTACATAATCTCCCCCACTAAAAGAATTTGGTCCTCCAAATTGGAACCAAATCAGTCTCTGAATAACTTTGAGTACTTCTCTTTCATCAAACTCTCTAACTCCTAAGTCGCTTCCTCCGGAGTGTGATGCTGCCACAGTACTTTCACCAGGGGAATCGTCTTCGATCTTAATACCTTCTCCTTCCTATCCACAATCTGGATCAGTCTCTCAACATAAGACATACTCTCACTGAGCTCCAGTGGTTCGTATCTGATCACATGCGACGGATCCGGCTGATACTTCCGAAGCATGGAGACCTGGAAGACGTTATGGACATTTGCTAGCTCTGGTGGCAATGCTAGCCTATAAGCTCGATCTCTCACTCTCTCGAGTATCTCAAAATGTCCTATGAAGCGAGGGCTTAACTTCCCTCTCTTTTCGAATCTCATAATACCCTTGGAAGGAGAAACTTTCAAGAATACTGACTTCCCTGCTGTAAACTCCAACGGTCTACGTCTCCTGTCAGCATAACTCTTCTGTCGACTCTGAGCTGTGCTTAACCTCTCACAAATCAACTGGACATCCTCAGAGGCCTGACGTATCAAATCGGGAGTGAATATCTGCCTGTCACCAACCTCTTCCCATCCTATAGGAGAACAACATCTACGGCCATACAAGGCCTCATATGGTGCCATCCCGATACTCAAATGGTAATTGTTATTGTAGGTGAACTCCGCGAGTGGTAGGTGATCATCTTAGGAGCCTCTAAAATCAAGTACACAAGCTCTCAACATATCCTCGAGGGTCTGTATAGTCCTCTCTGACTGCCCATCTGTCTGAGGATGGAAAGCTGTACTGAATCTCAACTGGGTCCCTATAGCTTTCTGAAAGTGTTCCCAGAAACGAGAAGTGAAACTGGAATCCTTATCTGACACAATACTCATTGGGACACCATGTAGTATCACAATCTCGCGCACATATAGCTTCACCAATATACTCAGAGTATCGGTGACTCTCATAGCTAGGAAATGTTCCGACTTCGTCAATCTGTCAACTATCACCCATATGGCATCATTCCCTTTACGAGTCCTCGATAAACCCATCACAAAGTCTATGGTGACATGCTCCCACTTCTAAGTCGGTACAGGTATAAGCTGCAATAACCCTGCAGGCTTCTGATGCTCTACCTTCACCTACTGACAGACGAGACATCTCGCAACAAACTCTGCTATGTCTCTCTTCATCCTCGACCACCAGTATACCTTCTGGATATTCTGATACATCTTTGTACTACCCAGATGCAAGGTATACCTCGACGAATGAGCCTTTGTCAAGATCAACCTCCTGATCTCAGGATCCTCGGGAACACATATCCGAGCTCGGAACCTCAGTAATCTATCCGAACTCAACTCAAACTCAGTCTCAATACCCTTCTGCTTTTGCCTGACTATCTCAATACACTGTCGATCATCACGCTGAGCTTGTTGAATTCGATCCATCAAATCTGGCTCAAACCGCAGGCTAGCAATCATATAACCACTCTTAACATCAGGTGGGGTCACATCCAAACTGAGGCTCGTAAACTGCTCTAACAACTCGTATTCCTGTTCCATCATATAAGAAACCAACCCGAGGTGCTTCCTGCTCAATGCATCAGCCACTACATTCACCTTACCTGGGTGGTATAGGATCTCACAATCGTAATCTTTCAGAAGCTCAAGCCACCTTCTCTGTCTCATGTTCAATTCCTTCTGTGAGAACAGATACTTGAGGCTTTTGTGATCGGTAAATACCTGGAATTTCTCACCATAGAGATAGTGGCGCCATATCTTCAATGTAAACATTACGGTCGCCAACTCTAAGCTGTGGGTCGGGTAGTTCCTCTCATGATCCTTCAGCTGCTTGGATCCATAAGCGACTACCTTCCCGTCCTACATCAATACACAGCCCAGTCCTTGGTAAGAAGCATCTGTGTAAATAGAAAAACCTCCTGAGCTGGTAGGAATGGTGAGAATCGGAGCAGTGGTCAATCGATGCTTCAGCTCCTGAAAACTCTCCTCACATCTGTCGTCCCACTCAAATGCAACACTCTTTTGAGTGAGATGTGTCAACGGAGCAGCCAACCTCGAAAATCCCTCCATAAATCGTCTATAATATCCAACTAAACCTAGAAAGCTCCTGATCTCCGTAACTGTCTGAGGCCTCTGCCATTGAACTACTGCCTCAATCTTGGATGGGTCCACTGACACACCATCCCTCGACACAATATGTCCCAAAAAGGATATCTGCTCAAGCCAAAAGTCACACTTACTGAGTTTAGCATACAATTACTTCTCACGGAGGGTTTGCAATATAATCCTCAGGTACTGCTCATGCTCCTCTCTGGATCTCGAATAAACCAAGATGTCATCGATGAACACTATCACAAATCGATCCAAATAAGGCCGAAACACCTCATTCATCAATGACATAAAAGCTGTGGGAGCGTTCATCAACCCAAATGGCATAACCATAAACTTAAAGTGACCATAACGGGTGCGAAAAGCTGTCTTGGATACATCTCCATCCCGAACTCTCAACTAATGGTACCCAGATCTCATATCAATCTTAGAAAAGACCTGTGCTCCCCGTAGCTGATCCAGTAAATCATCAATCCGCAGAAAGGGGTGCTTGTTCTTGATAGTAGCCTTGTTCAACAATCGGTAGTTGATACACAATCGAAGGCTCCCATCCTTCTTCCTCACAAACAGAACCGGTGCTCCCCACGACGACACACTCGGTCTGATGAACCCCTTCTCTAATAATTCCTGTAACTATTTCCTCAGCTCCTCCAACTCAATCGGAACCATTCTGTACGATGGTCTAGATATCGACTCTGTACCAGGTGTCAAATCAATAATGAACTCTGTCTCCCGCACTGGCGGTAACCCTAGTAACTTATCCGAAAAGACATTTGAAAGTTCTGTCATAATTGGAATGTCTCTCAATTCTGGACGTGCCTTATCTATGTCAACCACATATGCAATGAACCCTTCAAAATACCATTTCCACCATTAGTAACATAATTCATCATATAAGTATCCATTATTAATAAATAAATTTACCTCGCAAATATGATGAATTACAACTATACTTTTCCAAATGCAATAATTATATGCCTTTTATTTCTTTTTAGCAAAACTTACAGTAAGACTATCTGTCCCTGAAAACATTACTGTTTTAGCATAGCAATCTAAAACAACATGGTTTGCAGTCAACCAATCCATTCTTAAAATTACATCAAAATCCCTCATATTCAGTAAGACAAGGTCGACTCACATATCCTTTCCCCCTATTTTCAACCTACAATCTCTATATACATACTCAGTCAACTGACTGTCATTCATAGGTGTAGAGATTAATAACATTCTATCTAATAATGTAGGCTGTACATACTTCAACAACTTATGTGCAAATGAAGGCGATATGAAGGAATATGTAGCACCAGAATCAAATAACACAAATGCTTCTAAATAAAAAATAACGATGGTACCTTTAATCATATCCGTTGAGGCATCTGTGGTGTCCTGGTCCAATGCATGCACTCGCCCTCTGCCCATAACCTGCTTCCCCTTCTCCTTAGCAGTGGCTCTTCTCCTAGGAGCAGGAGTCTCAATAGGAGCTCTCTCTAGCTCTTTACCCTTATGTGGGGCAGTCACAATCATCTCGAAACATTTCTTATGACATGCCTCGGCTTCCCACAACAAAAACATACCCCAGTAGTTGTCGGATAAGGTTTGGTACCATGAAATCTACCACATCTCCTACACTGCTTGGTAGTCGGCCGTGTCCCTCCAATAATTATACCCCTCGGTGATGGTAAAGTAGGATATAAGGGAGGTTTACCCGTCCTCTCCTGTACCTCCTCAATTCGAGGTCTCTTATCAGCAAACCTCTGCCCTCCTCTCCTGATCATACTATCCCCTCCGGATCTCTTTCGATCTATATCTCTAGCTCTGCTGACTTCCCAAACTCTGAGGCACTCCGCTCAAAATCTTGCTCACACAACTGAGCCTTGTGTACTGCCTCCTCATAAGTAGAGACGTCAAATTAAGCTAATTTAGATCTGATGACTGGTCTCAATCCATCTATGAACTTCTGAACCTTCTGACTCTCACTGCTCAATGTATCCGGGTCATACCTCCCCAAAGATATGAACTTTGACTCATACTCATCAACGGAGCGATTCCCCTGAACCAAACTCATAAACTCCATCCGTAATCTCTGCTATTCAGTGGGCAAAATATACTGCCTTCTAAAGGCCTCCAAAAATATCTCCCAAGTAATCACTAGGTGTCAGGCTCTCAAGATAGACACAGTAGACCTCCACCAATACTCTGCCTCACCCTTCAACATAAATACGGCAAAGGCAACCCTCTCAGTCGATGTACATCTAAAGAACCCATACAATTTCTCCATCTCATATATCCAATCCTCTACAATAACCGGGTCCTTCACCCCTCTGAAAACTGGAGGTCTAAATTCCTAGAATTATCGTAATCTGTCTAGCTCACAGTCATAACCCAGATCACTACTGCTCAGTCGTGGAGTGACAGGAGAAGCTGTATCCTAAATTGGTGGTGGTGTAATAGTCTCTGTAGTCTGTCCAGTAGAAGTAGGCTGTCCAACTGGGCTTCGTCTATTACTAGCCCCTAACGTCTGTGCAACTATCTCAACAAGACTTTCTATACTCCGCTCAATCCTAACGAAGCGTGCCTCAGTATCCCTTCATCTCTCAATTGGGTCCTGCGGAGCCTGATTAGTCTGTGGCTCTACACGGCTCTCGGGCCTACCTCTACGGCCTCTAGCACTTGAACTCGCCCCTCTACCACGACGAATGACAGGCATAATGTCTAAGTTCCTGCATCCATGATCATTTATTAGTTTAATCCCATATTGGTATACACAGTTATATCTAAACAAAGCACAGTACTATGGGGTGTAATTTCTTAACTATTATTACTGACTCATATTCGACCAACTCTAGCTCTGATACCTCCTTTTGTCACGACCCGTTCTAATAAAATCACTACAAATTTTTTGCTTTTTCTATACTTCTCACCTCCTCGTGACAAATTCCATTTTTAATGAGTTGGGCTATGAGTCAGTAATAATCCCAACTCTTATCCCATTCGATCATATCATTCTTACCATGGTACTCATGTTAGAATTTCAGACAGTGTAATAATAAGTACATATATTATACAATTGTATGTACATATGTTTTCATATATTTACATCCCACATAATTATATTCGTTACAAAACTGTACTATTATTTGTTTAGATACAAAACTGTACGATGTGTATACCTGATTCGTGATGGGAGCAACGGACAATAAGGAATGCAGTCTCTACCCGCTCTCAATTACTGTAGATGCTTTGTGGAGGGTGAAAAATGAAAAGGTGAGCATAACTAGCTCAGTAAGGCAATAATGTAAGCCGGTAGATAACTATACTATGTACGTGCTGATAATGTCATGATATAAAATCGTTTACATTTGGAGCATGAGGTAAGACTAAAACGATGCCACATGTATATATATCATATAAGAGAAATCATGAAATCGACATATAAGACAACCATGGAAAAATCATCATGTATGACATCTCATGCTCATCACGTTAAAAACTTATTTGTTTCATCATAAACTCATCACGTTAAAACTTATTTGTTTCATCATAAAACAACCACATCAAGGCTAAACCCATCTTTCGGGAATACCTTGATTCATTAAATCGCATCTCATTTAAAAACATAAATCAAGACATTACCCCTCCTTCGGGTCTGTCCTAGTCTATTCAGACCATATGATATCATATGAGGTATGTAGGTTACTGTATGAAAAATTGAGGAGTATGGCCATATTATGTCCCTGTGATCCCAGGCAACACGGATCCCGGTGTGCGGGGCATCACAACTGCAACGGGAGGTGGGGTTAAATCCTACCCGCCAGAATATCAAGTAACATCATCGAGTCATCATGACTGCACGGTACAGCGTACTTCGTGTGACATACACGGTACAACGTACTCCATGGACCCATATCATAGTTTAGGGGTGCTTGCCGTAGGTCTTATCCACCCCAATACTATGTCGGTAACCAACCCATGTCTCAAAGTATACATACGAGCATATCAACTCTTTACGACACAGAATCTATAGGAGGCTTCTGCACGACTATATGCATGTCAACTCACGTCTAGTGCGAGCGAAGCTCCAGCACGACGCTATGTATATCATGATATCTAAAATCTCGAGTGAGCGAAGCTTCAGCACAATTTTTGCACACACACAAATTTCTCGTACGAGCAATACTCCAATACGACTTTTTATAAGAAATAAATCGGTAAAATTTAGTGCGAGTAAGACTCTAGCACTCTTTTTACTCGTATAAATATGATAGGCAGCTCAATCTTGATAAAACATCTTTAAAATCGTAACCGGTACAAACCGGTACCCTTTCATATAATTCATAAAATCAACAGCCAACCTATGTGTAAATTTGCTTAAACCAAAGCAATACATTCATATAAAACATCAAAACATGATAATCATGCAATTTATTTGCCTTACTACCCTTTTTGTAAATTTTACTCCCAGGGGCAATATCATCTTTTTCTTTATTCACCCATGCCCCGATTTTCGTAAAAATTATTATTTCGTTTCTAGATACTTTAAGAAATTCTACGCCTTGTAAATCCCCTCAAAAATACGTATAGATATCTCTATGCACCTATAAAATTTTCTTACCTGGAATCACGCGTAAACTTATCCCGTCTCGATAATACCCGATCTCTCAGTCTAAATGCGCGTCACGCAAGTCTACAGAACTGCATATACCATATATTTTGTGTCAATTCACTTATCTTTATCAGTATGTCACATTCACTGATCAATCTAAAGTACTGGGCCCGTTTTACTTGATTGGGCCCAATCGCACCTTAATGGCCTCGACCTATTTTCAACCCGTTTATACTTATTAAATCAATTCTTCGGGTTTACTGGGGTCATTCAGCTTACCAATAATCATCGGGCTTCGTTTCAAACTCATTGGATAGCCCGTATACTATTTATGGTAATTACGTTGAAATTTCGAATAATATTCCTTTTTATACAGAATTAATCCGTAAATTCTGTAAAATAATCGAAACTCTGTATTAAAGGATTCATATTATCGTAATTAAAATATACTTACCCAATATTATGCGGGGTACAAAAATCAAAGTTCAATCGGCTCTCGTTCGGGCTCTGTTGTAAAATTGCACAATTTTATATTTAATTTCGGGTTAATTTTCGATCAAATATAATTTAAATAAATTTCCTGAAAATCAAATCGATCACTTTTGACCTCTTATCGACTTACTCGAAGTTCGGTGTATCCCCAAAAATTCTTCCTTTTTTTCCCTTTTTTCTCTATTTCTCCCTTTTTTCCTCTCTTTCTTGGCTGAACCGGTTCGATCTTATTCAACCCGGTTCAGACCGGTCCGGTTTAGTCCTGTCCAATTTTCTTCTTCGCCGTTCGGAGCTCTGCCGGACGGTTCCTCGGTGGCTTCCGCCTCTAACAGCTCTGCGGGATAGTCCGATTCATGAATCTGGCCTTGGTTTCACCAACGGTGGCCTAAAAGTGGCCGGTCCGACCTGTTCTCTCCTCGTCGTCGGTACCCATTTTCCTTTCTTGTCGTTTTTGACGTCGTCCGTCGGTTTCGTCGGCCGTGGCCACCACCAATCTGCTCGGTATCACGTGGGGGTCCCTCAGCAGGCAGTGGTCGGGGTCGAATCGACGTCGGTGGCAATCGATTTCGCTTCTCCTCTCCACGGCTTCTCTCCCTCGATCCGTCGGATTTCAACGTCGGTGGGCTGCGTCGTCGGTACCAGGGAGGTCGTGCTGGCGTCCTCTTCCTTTTTTGGCCCTCACCTGGCTGATTGGTTGCCGGACGGTGGCCGTTCGGTCCCTCCTCCTTCTCCTCGGTTTGTGTCGGTTTCCTTCTTTTCTCTCTCCCCAAAAATTTCAGTTCTCTTTTTTTTTTAATTTTATTTTATTTACTTTTATAATTTATTATATTATTATTTTATTCTAAAACCCCAAAAATATCTAAAAAAATTATATTTTATTCTAATCAATTAATTTAATTTATTTAATGTATTTTTCCACTTTTTTGATATATTTTCTCCGTATTTTTAAGATATTGTCCCGAATTAATTTTTGGTATTTCTAAAAATTCTAGATCTTGATCAATTGGACTCGAAATTTTATAATTTCCTCATTATTGATCAAGATGTCTTAAATCCTTCTTTTTAATTAAAATTCTCTTATCGAATTTATACCGGATTTCAATCTTTTGACTGTTTTACCCATGCACTTGTTTCGGAACCAATTTAACCCGATTTTCCTTCATACATTCACTATCTTTTCTTATTTTAAATTCGTACTTTTCGTCCACTTAATTTCGATCCCTTTCGTTTGACCTATGGCCATCTCGGCCCGTATTTGGCTATTGCATACATTCACCGATATTTCGTTTTATTCTATTTGCAAATTTAATTCAGTCAAAGCTCTTCTTATAATTCAATTAATATATGGAAGTATACATCACATGAATCATAAGGAATGCATCAACAAGAAATAAAAAGTGGGTCTTACAGATTATTGCTTGATTCTCTTGTAATTATATTAATTATCCCTTAATTTTCATTAATTTCCTCTAATTTTGTAGAATTTTTTTGTGTGAAAATTTAGCAATTTGTGGATTTGGGGCTTGAAGAGTGGATTTTGGGTTTCAAATGGACATGGACTCACTCACATAGGATTTTTTTTTCTTTTCATCTTAGCACTCCACTTGGCATTCTTATATTCAACCAATAAGAAGTCACATGCCAATTCCAACTTTCACACAGATTTCACATAGGCTTTGCCATATAGGAGCTGAGGTGAACTAAAAGACAAAATTAGTGGTTATTGAAAAAGGAGTGGTCCATGGGATGATGTGGAGCTTAGGATTACATGGAAATATCTTGTCATCAAGCCCAATTTTGTTAGAACACATTGGAATTAATTGCCAACTCATCCACCTTGTGTTTTTACCCCCTTAACCCTAATTACCCTATTTATTTAAGCAAAGTATTAAGGTGGAAGAGAGGGGTTGGATACCTTAGGTTAGGATTTATTTTCTTGTTCATTTTATTGTGTTCTTAGTGTAGAATAATAGCCACCATTTTTATTTACAAGTTTTCTTTACATTTCCTTGCACTTTCCTTAAGTTTTCTTGTTAAATCTTTCTATACAAGCACTTTCAACACAAGTTTTTTTTTTCATTATGTATTTAATTTTTAGCAATTAATCTTCATCTTCTTCCCTTTACACATCTACCATTTTTATTTTTGATTGAACATTAAGTCCATGGAAGCTTGGGAGGTTGAAAATCTATATCCATAGCTTTTGTGATTAAGCTTGGTCCACATTGTATTGATTTTTAATTTTTTCTACTATTTTGATTTTAATCTTGATCTTTTAATATTTAACTTACTATTTTAAGGTTGATTTTTTATTTATATGCTTGATTTTAATTTGTTAGGAATTAGATTTAGAGTTAGGATTATTAGATTAGTACTTAGTTTTAATTTTGCATTTTTTTCTTTTTGTTTCTCCATCTTAGGTGTTACTTTCCATTAATTGTTTTGGGTTGTTTACTGTTGTGATGAGGTTGTTTGATGTCTAGTTGGCATTTCATCATTCTAAGATCATATTTTAAGTAAGTAATTTTTAGGATTGCATTAGCTTAGGTTTCATGGCATTTGGTTTCATTTTCATGCATTTCATTTCATTTTCCTGATGAGTTTTTAAAATATGTTTTAAGGTAGTTTAGCTACTCTTTTCTTGTAGTTTTAAAGTTCATTTACATATTATTTAAGTATATTAGGTCATGTAAACATTAGGTATGGCATTTTCTTGCATTAAAACTCATTTTCTTAATTGTTTTTGTTAACTGCTGATGGATGTCCACTTGCTCATGATGTTCATGATGATCATGATGCCAAGGATCCATGGGTCATCCAAGGAGGTCCAATTACCCGAGCTCGAGCTAAGAAGATGCAACAAGCCCTGGTCTCATTGGTTTGTCAAGGAAGCTTCCATGAAAAGTCCCCAGCCACCTATATTTGTTTGGAAGCCCAAACGATATGACTCTTAGTTTAGTAATAAGTTGGGTTAAGTGTTTAAATAGCCCACATTTGAGTCTTATTACATTTTAGACCAATTATCCTATGTAACTAGGCTTATGCCTGAATTTAGGTTTTAGTCTTATTTTCTATTTGGTGTTAATTCCAGCCCATTTGTTTAAGGGCTTAAGTGCTAGATATTATTATAAATACATTGTAAACGCTCTTGAATAGAATAGAATAAATCAGATTGAATTTTCAAAAATTTGAGTGTGCCTCTTTCTAGGGTTCCCTCTCAACTAGGCTTATCAAGGTCTTCTTCCTTGTGACGCCTCCCTCTTCACCAACCACCATTGTTATACCTTAGGTTCTCGAATTTTATATTCAGAGGGTCGAGGTCCAATACCTTTGGTTCAAGTCTCTTTAGACTTCGGGTCTAGGTTCTTATTCTATTTTCCATTCAAAGTCCTAAATCATCCTCTTGTACGCGCATATCAGTTTGGCATCAGAGCAAGGTTTCAATTTTTTGGTTGTGCGTCTTCCTCTTCATCTCTAACACTAAGTCAGTGTCAAAAAGAAAAAGAAAGAAAAAAAAAGAAAGAAAGAAAAAAAAGAAGAAAAAAAAGAAACCGTGTACGCTTCAATCACTGTTCATAAAAAAAATATGTTGAGTTACGAGATGTACGAGTGCACGTTTTAAAGAAAACGACGAAATACAACGAACCCATGATTTTTATGCATGGGCCCCACCCTTTCTTGGCCAAATTCCATTGTTTTCCTATAGTTTTTGGCATTTTTTTATTTTTCTGGTGATTATTTCTTTGAGATTCTTGTTGTGTTTGAGTTGGACTTCTGAAATTTTATTTCAAGTCAGTATCTTAGCCACACTAAAACTCTTCCTCACCACCCTAGCTATAAATCAGATTAGTCTTTGTAAAAAAAAAAAAGTAAAAAAAACAAAGCAAAAAAAAAAAATCCTACACTTAGTTGTAGTGTTTGAGTTGGATTCTACACTTAGTCGTTGTGTTTGAGTTGGACTCTACAGTTAGTCGTTGTGTTTGAGTTTGACTCTACACTTAGTCATTGTGTTTGAGTTGGATTCTACACTTAGTTGTTGTGTTTGAATTGGACTTCTGAATTTTTGTTTCAAGTCAGTCTCTTAGCCACACTAAAACTCTTCTTCACCACCCTAGCCACAAATCAGATTAGTCTTTGTTTAAAAAAAAAGAGAAAAAGAAGAAGCAAAAAATAAGAAGAAAACGAAATGCTTGGTGAATTGGTTGATCTTTCGAGGTTGAATCTTTGACTGAGTCTCTAGTATGATTGTGAACCTATAGAGTTGAGGTAGAGTAAGGGAAAAAGGCATGAGCGTGTGAGAAACATTAGTAGAGAAAAGTCAAATTACTTTAGTGAAACACGAGTGTGAGTGCCCCATCTTGAGTGAATTGAGTGTAAACACGTGAGGTTATCACTTGTGAGGTTCTTTGTTTTCTGTTATCACTAACCTTTCTTGCAGGTTAAAGATGTCTTCTGAAGGTGATAAGTCAGACTTTAAAAAAATTGAATTCATGCTCCAGGCAATGCAACAACAGTTCCAACAAATGGACGTGAAATTCAATGACATTCATGATAAGTTGGACCGACATGAAGCTCAGTTTGCAAGGATCCAACAAGGTGATTCTTCCCGTATGAAAAGTAAGATTATTACCAATGAAGAGTATGATGATAATATTGGGTATAATTTGGAAGAAGAGTCTGAGGCAAATAAACATCATAAAAGGCATCATGAGTATAGAGATAGAGATTGAGTTGATAGAGCCCGTGATGGAGGCAAATAGAAGATGGATGGAAACCTTGGTAGCATAAAATTGAAGATTCCTCCTTTCCAAGGCAAGAATGATCCCGAGGCATATTTAGAGTGGGAAAGGAAGATTGACATGGTATTTGACTGCCACCACTACTCTGAGGTAAAGAAGGTTAAACTTGCTGCAGTAGAGTTCACAGAATATGCTATGGTATGGTGGGATCAGTTGGTCTCTAGTAGAAGAAGATGTGGTGATCCTCTAGTGTCTACATGGGATGAGATGAAGTGTATCATGAGGAAAAGATTTATGCCTAACCATTATTACCGAGAGCTGTACCAGAAGCTCCAAGGTCTCACCTAGGGTTCAAAAAGTGTTGACAATTATTACAAGGAGATGAAGATAATCATGATCCAAGCCAATATCTAGGAGGATGCAGAAGCTACTATAGCTCGTTTTCTCCAAGGTTTGAATCGTGAGATTGCCAATGTTGTAGAGTTGCAGCATTACATGGATTTAGAGGAGATGCTGCATATGGCCATCAAAGTGGAAAGGCAACTCAAAAGGAAAGGTACATCCCGTTTCACTCCTAGTTCAGTTCCTGTTTGGAAATCTAACACCTTTCGTAGGGATGATAAGCCTGTGTTTAAGCCTAAGTCAGAAAGTTTTGTTAAGCCAAAGTCTAAGGACCCTCCAAAGCCTAAGACTGAGCCTGCCCAAGCATCCCAAGCAGAACACGTGACATAAAGTGTTTTAAGTGTTTGGGTCATAGACATGTTGCCTCTCAGTGTCCTAACCGTAGAGTGATGCTCATGCTTGAGAATAGAGATGTTGAGAGTGAAGGTTCTGATGTTGGTATTTAGGATGAGATGCCTGCGTTAGAAGATGCTGAAGAAGAAGAAGTTCTTGAGTTTGCTGCTTATGGTGAAGCACTTGTTGCCAGACGTGCTCTTAATACTCATGTGAAGTTTGAGGATGAGGTACAACGTGAAAACATCTTCCATATAAGATGTTTATATTAGTGACAAGGTATGCTTTGTGATCATTGATGGTGGGAGTTGTACTAATGTTGCTAGCACATACCTTGTTGATAAGCTAAAATTGCCCACTACTAAGCATCCCCGCCCATATAAGTTGCAGTGGATTAATGACTGTGGTGAAGTGAACGTGGTGAAACAAGTTTTGGTTCCTTTCTGTATTGGAAGATATCAAGATAAAGTGTTGTGTGACGTGGTACCCATGCAAGCTATCCACCTGTTGCTGGGTAGACCGTGGTAGTATGATCGGAGAATCATCCATGACGGTTACACTAACCGTTACTCCTTTTTTATGGATGGCAAGAAGATCACTCTTGCTCCCCTTAGCCCCAAGGAGATTTACGAGGATCAATTAAGGCTGAAGGAGCAACATGACGAGCAAATGAAGCTAGCTAAAGAAAAGAAGGGAAGCAAGGAAAGTAAAGGAATGAGCTACCATGCCAATCCTCGAGATGTGAAAACTGCATTTATTGCTAAGTCTCCTATCCTTTTGCTTTTATTTAAAGATTCTTGTTTCATTGATACTGAACTCCATGATACTTTGCCTACTGATGTTGTCTCATTATTGCAGGAGTTCAAGGATGTATTCCTTGAGGAGATCCAAAATGGACTACCACCGATTCGTGGGATTGAGCATCAGATTGACCTTGTCCCCGGAGCTGCCATACCTAACCGCCCAGCCTATAGAAGTAATCCAGAGGAAACGAAGGAGCTTCAAAGGCAAGTTGAGGAGCTCATGAGGAAAGGTTACGTGGGAGAGAGCATAAGTCCATGCGCCATGCCCGTATTGCTTGTGCCTAAAAAGGATGTGCGTTGACTATCGAGCCATCAACAAAATCAGTGTAAAGTATCGCTATCCTATTCCTAGGCTAGATGACACGCTCGATGAGTTACATGGTCCATGCATATTTTCTAAAATTGATTTAAAGAGTGGATATCACCAAATTCGTATGAAAGAAGGTGATGAATGGAAAATCACATTTAAGACAAAACACGGTCTTTATGAGTGGTTAGTTATGCCTTTTGGCTTGACTAACGCTAGTACTTTCATGCACTTAATGAACTATGTTTTACGTGCTTTCATTGGTAAGTATGTGGTTGTCTATTTCGATGACATTCTAATTTACAGTAAGAGTCTACATGAGCATGTTGAGCATCTTAGGAATGTTCTTACTGTTTTGAGGAATGAAAGTTTGTATGCCAATTCTAAGAAATGTACATTCTGCACTGATAAGGTTGTTTTCCTTGGGTATGTAGTTTCTTCACATGGCATTTCTGTTGATGATGAGAATGTAAAGGCAATTAGAGATTGGCCTATACCTAAGTTTGTTTCTGAAGTACGCAGTTTTCATGGCTTAGCTAGTTTCTATCGTCGATTCGTTAGAGACTTTAGCACTATAGCTGCACCTTTGACCGAAGTGGTCAAAAAGAATGTTGCATTTCATTGGGGTCTTGTACAAGATCATGCTTTTAATTTGCTCAAGGATAAACTTTGTTCTGCTCCTTTGTTAACTCTGTCTGACTTTACTAAAACTTTTGAGATTGAGTGTGATGCCTCAGGTGTAGGAATTGGAGCTGTGCTTATGCAGGAAAAATGCCCAATTACCTTCTTCAGTGAGAAGTTATGTGGGACAGCACTTAACTATCCCACATATGACAAGGAGATGTACGCGTTAGTGAGGGCCTTGGAGACATGGCAACATTACCTGTGGCCTAAAGAATTCATCATCCACACCGATCACGAGTCCTTAAAGCATCTGAAAGGACAGCGTAAGCTGAACAAGCATCATGCCAAGTGGATGGAGTTCATTGAGGAGTTCCCGTACGTGATCAAGTACAAACAAGGTAAAGAGAACGTCGTAGCTGATGCATTGTCTCGTAGGTATACTCTTATCATAACTCTTGATGCTAAGCTTTTAGGATTTGAGTATATCAAAGATCAATATGCTGATGATGCTGATTTTGGTAATGTTTATGATGCATGTGCGACATCTGGTTTTGGCAAGTTCTATAGGCATGATGGGTTTTTATTTAGAGTGAATAAGTTATGTGTGCCTAGGAGTTCTTTGCATGAATTGTTAGTTAGAGAAGCCCATAGTGGAGGGTTAATGGGTCACTTTAGAGTTAAAAAAACTCTAGATGTTTTGCATGAGCACTTCTTTTGGCCTAACATGAGAAGAGATGTAGAGAAGTTATGTGATAGATGCATTTCACGTAGGCAAGCTAAATCTAGAGTTCATAATTATGGCTTATATACTCCTTTACCCATTCCTACTATGCCGTGGACTGATATCTCTGTGCATTTTGTTTTAGGCTTGCTTAGAATAAAACATGGTAGAGATTCTATTTTTGTTGTGGTTGACAAGTTCTCCAAGATGGCTTATTTCATTGCTTGCCACAAGACGGATGATGCAAGCAACGTTGCTGACCTTTTTTTTAAAGAGATAGTACGTCTACATGGTGTGCCGAGGACTATTGTCTCCGATCGTGATGTTATGTTCATCAGTTACTTCTGGAAGACGTTATGGAGAAAATTGGGAACTAAATTGTTATTCTCCACCACTTGTCACCCCCAAATTGATTAACAGACTGAGGTGGTCAACCGAACCCTATCTACATTATTAAGGTCTGTCATACAGAAAATTTTAAAAAATTGGGAAGAATGCTTGCCACATGTTGAGTTTGCCTATAACCGCAGTGTCCACTCCACTACGAGTTGCTCTCCATTCAAAGTTGTTTATGGCTTCAATCCTCTTACTCCTTTGGATTTGTTGCCATTACCTAGTTCCAAGCAGAGTAACTTAGATGGAGAACAGAAGGCTAAGTTTGTGAAGCAAGTCCATGAGAAAGTGCGTCAAGCTATTGAAAGGAAGACTGAGCAGTATACCACCCAAGCCAATAAACACCGTAAGAAAGTAGTCTTTGAACCTGGTGATTGGGTTTGGGTACATATGAGAAAGGAGAGGTTCCCTACTCAGCGACAAACTAAGTTGCCTCCCCAAGGAGATGGACCATTCCAAGTCATTGAGAAGATCAACAATAATGCCTACCGATTGGATCTTCCTGGTGAGTATGGTGTATCTGCTACTTTTAATGTTTATGATCTTTCTCCCTTTTCTTTTGATGAAGGTACATGCGATTTGAGGACAAATCCTTTTGAGGAGAGGGGGAATGATGGAGGTCCACTTGCTCGTGATGTTCATGATGATCGTGATACCAAGGATCCATGGGTCATCCAAGGAGGTCTAATTACCCGAGCTCGAGCTAAGAAGATACAACAAGCCCTGGTCTCATTGGTTTTTCAAGGAAGCTTCCATTAAAAGTCCCCAGCCACCTATATTTGTTTGGAAGCCCAAACGACATGAGTCTTAGTTTAGTAATAAGTTGGGTTAAGTGTTTAAATAGCTCACATTTGAGTCTTATTACATTTTAGACCAATTATCCTATGTAACTAGGCTTATGCCTGAATTTAGGTTTTAGTCTTATTTTCTATTTGGTGTTAATTCCAGCCCACTTGTTTAAGGGCTTAAGTGCTAGATATTATTATAAATACATTGTAAACGCTCTTGAATAGAATAGAATAGACCAGATTAAATTTTTAGAAATTTGAGTGTGCCTCTTTCTAGGGTTCCCTCTCAACTAGGCTTATCAGGGTCTTCTTCCTTGTGACGCCTCCCTCTTCACCAACCACCATTGTTATACCTTAGGTTCTCGAATTTTATATTCATAGGGTCGAGGTCCAATACCTTTGGTTCAAGTCTCTTTAGACTTCGGGTCTAGGTTCTTATTCTATTTTCCATTCAAAGTCCTAAATCATCCTCTTGTACGCGCATATCAACTGCCCAAATTTTATTTTAGCTATTGTTTCGTATAGTTTCTCATGTCATTTAGATGCATTTTGGTGTTATTTAGATCATTGATTCATTAGATTAATTTTAGGTAAAGTTAGATAATTTTTCTAGGCATTTTTTTGGGATATTTCGCATTGCTTTCACTATTTTAGGCATCCATAGTACTAAACTATCCATAATTTTTTTAGCTTGATGTTTGGTATCATTTTAGGTCCATTTAGATGTCTCTTAGGTAATTCATACATTGAATTAATTTTAAGTTGCATTAGATTAATTTTTAGAAAGCATTTTCATTTTATTTTGCATTTTTTCCTCACTTTATTACTGTTATTGTCCAAGTTTAGTTTTAATTATATTTTATCATGTTTTAAGTCCAATTAGGTGCATTTTGTTAGTGGTTAAACCATTTTAAAGTTAGGTAATTAATGTTTAATGGTTAGGATGCATTTAGGTTAAGTTTCATGGCATTTTGGGCTAGATTTTACAAGAAATTTTCAATTATGTCCAACCCTATTTTAGGTACTATTTAGGGACTATTTAGGGGTTGTTTTAGAGTGTTTAGTGGTGTTTTAGGTTAGATTTAATTTGGGGATAAGATAGGGTTCAGTTAGTTTAGGTTTTGATATCATTTTCTTTAGCTTTTTCATACATTTCATTAGGTTTTAGTAGCATTAACATTTTCAATCAATTCTTGGCTATTTAGGATTAGATTAATTATTGTTTTAACATTAAGTTTGAATTAGTTTAGGTTTTATAACATGTATCAAGGGTTAGTTTAGGGTTAGAGTACATTTCATGCATTTTTATTTATTTTTATTCAATTTTCAAAATCCAAAAATATTTTAATTCTCATGCATCATTTTAGTTAGTCATTAGTAATTAATTTTGCATTTCACTAGTTTAAAAGTCCTTTACGGTTAGGCTTAGTTTTAGGGTTCTCATTTTAGAGCATTTTAGGGTTAGGATTTTCATTTAGGATTTTTTAGGTATTTTATTATGATTTCATTTTATCATGCATTAGTTTAGGATATTTGGTTTATTTCATTTAAT
Organism: Firmiana major; assembly: GCA_033439115.1. NCBI lineage: Eukaryota > Viridiplantae > Streptophyta > Magnoliopsida > Malvales > Malvaceae > Firmiana > Firmiana major. The sequence goes on from CM065902.1 coordinate 39,050,455, forward strand.
TAAATTAGATGCAAGTATTTTTATTTCACATTAGGATTTAGATTTATTTTTATTATTTGCATTTTAGGCCTAATTTTTTTTATTTGCATTTTTTAACCATTTACTCGATTAATTCTGATTTTATTATTTTTTCTTTTGTAGTTGCTTTATATTTTCTATTTGGGCTTTATAAGTATTTTTATTTTTTTTCTTTTTCATTATTTTATTTTATTTTATATAAAAGCCTTAAGAGATCACCCATCACATTCATAATTGGCTAGAATATACTTAGAATGTAATTATCTGGTAATCAATTAAACTAATTAATCTTTGTGGAATAATATTCTAGGACTTTAGTGATTTGGCAATCTACAATAGTTACCATTTAGGGTCAACAAAAGGACAAGTGGCCAAACTTTGTCATTTTACGCCTTTACCCTTAATTCCCTAGCTATATAAGCAAAATGTAAAGGGAGAAGAAGGGGTCAACTGCCTTAATCTTTCTAGGTTTATTTTTATACCATTTTAATGTTTTTTAGTAGTTAGTAGTAGCCACCTTTTTTCTTTGTAAGCTTTCTTTAGTTTTCCATGCATTTTTCTTAAGTTTCTCTTCCTTTTAGTTTTGATTTACTCTCCAATGAAAGTTGTTATTTTCTTCAATGACTTTATCATCTACTCTTTTTTCATCTTCCATTTTTATTTTTGATTGATTTTTAAGGTCATGGAAGTTTAAGAAGCTGAAAAACTACCTCTATAGCTTTCCTTGATTAAGCTTGACCTACATAGTTTACATTTGATTTTTAGTAACTATTTTATTTATTAGCTATTGTTTTATACTAGTTTTAAGTGTTTTTAAAGTTTCTTTTCAAAGTTTCAAGTTGTTTCTTCAAGTTCTTAATTAGTTTCCTAAGTTTAAATATTAAGATTTCAAATTAGAAGTCAATATAGGTTAGATAAATGTCACGGTTTACTTTAGATTTTCTATTTGTTTCAACGTTAATGTAGGGCCTTAGTATGCTATTGTTTTGTGGTTCATTCATGTTTGTTTAGGTCTAGTTTTATCATTTTAGGATCAAGTTCACTTAGTAAATTTTTAGGATAACATTAATATAGGTCTCATGACATTTACATATTTAATTCTCATGCATTTCATTTCTTGTTTCAACATTGTCCTAGAGTTACTTTAGTGTATTATTTGGTCATTATTTGGTTGCATTTTTAGGTCTATTTAGGTATTTTAATGTCATTTTAAAGTTATATTAATATTAAGTAATTTTCAAGGCATGATAGATTGAGATTTCAAGGCATTTAGGCATAATTTTATCTTGCATTTTACTGCATTTAGGCATTTTATCCAGGGTAGCTTTTAGCTGCTTTTTGGGATAATTTAATGGAACACCCTGAAAACGTAGGAAATCGAACCTTTTTTATTTTATTTTACCTATTGTTGCGTTCTGTTCAAGGTAAGTTATAATTCATTCCTTTAGTTAACTTTTATAGTTTATCAATATTTACTTTAGTTTGCAATCCCAGATATAATAGATGTGATGTAATTAGAATCATCATTAAATCTCAAAGTACTTGCTACATTTAATTATACATCACAGATCATAACTTAACTTATGAAATAGTAACTCACATACTAACTTAGATTACATCCTAAAAGTATAAAACATTATATATATATATATATATATGTATATAAATAAATATATATATATATGTATATATATGTGCTCACAGTTGTTTAGAAATAAAATACAAAAGATGAGGTATATACCTCGCACAATACAAAAAGTACCTTGGGGAAGCTCGAGTCCTCTAGCCTACGGTGTGTACTTCACAGGTAGATCACTACAAATAATCTGAAGATAAAAGAGGGTGAGTTTTGGGGAAAGCCCAATAAGAAATGCATTTAAAATCTTAATAGCATTAAAACAATTTATAAATGATGATGCCAAAAATTTACGTATGCATTTAAAACATTCACAGTGGTATTCTTATAATCAAAACATAGTGTAAGAGGTCATATTTCACACAAGTATGTCAATCATGGTCTCAAAATTCAATTCATAATATTTCACATAGTTCACAAATAATTTCACATAAAATCAAATTTTAATCACAACATTCAGAATATAATTTCAAATGAAGACTAGATAAAGACCCTATAGCTATCATGCGGTTTCTCAAAATCAAGTTCTTCAAATCAAATTCTCAAAATCAAGTGTCCATAAATGGAGGGAGGATAGTACCTGTGGCAATAGTAACCTATAAACTGGGCCGGGTCATACTGTTGTTCTCAAAATCAGCCTCAAAATCAAATAACTAGCACACAGCTAAGGCATGGGCACAAGTAGCATTAACAGTGTAAGTAGTCACATATATCATGTTGAATGGACATGAGTCTCAAAATCAATTGCCACAAAGGCGGTGCATGACATGCTCATGGCATACACTATAGATGACCTAAGTCTTAAAACATTTCACATGTATTTTCAAATAATTTCAAATTCATTAGCATGATTTTCTAAAATACTTTTAGAAATTGTAATGACCCGGTTTACGTACAATTTGGTTAGGCTACAAGTCGATGCTAGATCAGTACAACGAATTTTCTTATTATTTATAAGCATACTATGAAGTTAACATCCTCGATTTAAAATCAGAAGGACATTTTTCAATTAATCGGAGTTATCGTTGAATTACAAAATAACTATGTTTACATCCCCAGATACATTTTATAAACATTATTGTACTTACAAAATTTTAGATACAAAAGAATGTCTATTCTGGGTATACCTTTCACGTAGAAGAAAACTTCGCGCTATGGCTGCAAAAAAGAATCCTACTTACAGGTAGTGGTCCCAGCTATTGGAATTACTCTGCAGAGGAAAGTAAGGGACGAGCTCATCTTGCTCAGTAAGAAAAAGAGTGTGGTAGGTAGATAAATACATTAACTATATGGCATAATAAGGTTATCATGTAGAAAATACAAAAACCATTGGCATGCAGTAAAATCAGAGTCGAATAACAGAAATAGTGTCAGTATCATTAGTGGAAACAATGTATTGAAATAATTTGGGTTCAAAGCTTTATTCAATAAGAAATAAAAATTGCCATGTAATTCAACAAACCATACAGTCAGTTCAATAAATCAAATAGATGATACAAGGCAGGTTAAGGGCAGTATGACAAATGGCCAATGTCGGTGACTCCGAGCATCACTAATTAGGTCTGTTGGGATGTCAATCGCCGTGAGAGTGGTCAGCTACCCAACTGGCTCATAGTACAATATGTCTAAAGATAGAATACACGGTACAACGTACTCGCATGCGTGTTGCACGGTACATTGTACTTCGTAGACCACAATAACAGTAGCAGTAACAGTAACAGTAATAGTATGACAAATGGCCAATGTTGGTGACTCTGAGTATCATTAATCAGGCTTGTTGGGATGTTAATCATCGTGAAAGTGGTCAGCTACCCAACCGGCTCACAATACAGTATGTCCGAAGACAGAATACATGGTACAACATACTTACATGCATGTTGCACGGTACATTGTACTCCGTGGACTGCAGTAACAGTAGTAGTAATAATAACAGTAACAGTAACAGTGTAGCATGAATTTACCAAGCCCTTTATCTCTAGTACGTGCGAACCAGGCAGTGCAACACATAGTCAGCACGCGACTCAAGCACATTTATCAGATACAGATTGATAAACACCTCATTTTCATTAAAATAGTCTTAAACACAGTTCAGTACATAAAATAATTTAATAAAGGAATAGGCTCATCATTTTTCGGTTAAAAATCCCAGTATGCAGTATATGGCAATTAAAACTAGGGATTTTCCATTTAAAACAATAAATTAGGTTGTACAATATCCATGTAAATAAATTAAATTTTATCAGTAAGGTTAGGCCATTTAACTGAGGCTAAAGTTTTTTTAAATTTCCATAGCTATAAAATCGACATAGAATTTATATCTACAGTTCAACCGTAAACAAATACATGTAATTATCTCTAGCAGCTCACAAAAATTTCCTTACTTTCAATGGTAGACCATAGCTCCTCTACGCTTGAATTTAGCGAGTCAGTTGGTTCGTCCTATTTCCGTCAGGTCCTCCGAAGCTGAAATAAATTATTAATCTTTAAATAGTTATTTTACTATGAAATAAGCTATACATTGTTCTATATTTATTATTTAATTTTTCCTATATTTTATTAACTTCACTCAAGTTTCTTTTCAGCCTTAAGATTTTTGAGAGACTCTTGGTTCTACACCAAAGAAAAACACTGCTGGTTTGGTAAGACCCGTATTTTCACATGTAATCCTTATAATTCCCTTAGTATACACTTGTTCATGTAATATGAATCATAAGAGTTGTAAGGTCCGTAGAATTGATGTACACACTTGTTATGTGAGTTCGTGATGGACACGCAAGTTTCATTGAGTATGAATTATAAGAAATAGACCTTTTTAAGTGATAAATGTGGATTGAATGCAAAATAAGTAGTGAAGTAAATTGATATGAAGTTAACTTTGAAATTTGGGATGAAATTCGACTAAGTATGCTGCAGAGTAAGGGGAGATCAATGTCTCCTTCAAGCTAGATCGATCTCGGTAAGCTTCTGCCAAGCAAGGATCGATCTCATCCTCAAGCAGACTGATCTCCTTATGTCTCGGCCAGAAGCAGATCGATCTCATCCCTCTGGTAGATCGATCTCTGAAGCTCTCTGCCTAACTAAGATCGATCTTACCCTTCAGAACAGATTGATCCCTCATGCTTGAAAACTGAATGCCGAGAGACTTAAAGTAGGAGAAGATCAATCCCTCAGTTATGGAGATCGATCTCATCAAGTCATTTCTATAAAACTGGGCAGTTGAATTACATTTCATGAAAAATAACTCAAACTTTCCATTTTGAAGCAAAGTAACCTAACTTTCCTATCTAAACTCTCAACACTTTCCTTAGAGATTTGAGAGAAGTTCATTTCAGCAAAACTGTTCCTAGAGAGGAGGAGAACAACATAGTTGAAAACGGGAGGTCAAATCGTTGGATTAAAAGAGGAAAAGAGCTTTCCCCAATTTTGGTGAAAAATGAGAAAAGCTGAGATTGGTAAGATTTATATACACCATTTCCTAGTATGTTAATCTAGGCATGATGATGAGTGATTTGGTGTATATATATTGTTGGTTGAAATGTGATAAACATGCTTAAACAAAGTTATGACCTATGAGGGATTTAATGAGGAAAAATTGGAATGGCATAGAGTTAATGAAGATTTGAGCATGTAGAGATGTAAATGAGCATGTATAGATGATGCTAAGTTGACATTTTGAAATCCATAAGTGGGATTAGATGAGAATTTATAGTTGTTACCAGTTCAATACGAGTCAATAGACTCGAGGAGTCTAAGAGATTCTCGAGAAATGAGTTATATACTCGAAATGGACTCAAGAAAGAATAAAGTTTGATAATGATGTAACGAGGCCAAATGAGATATAAATGGCCTAATGCATTGATTTGAATATCATGCAAGTGAAATGAAGTATATGACAATATACTGATGTGTGTGGTACACAATTTCAGCTCTAGAAGATAAAGTTGAAGCCGATAAGACTGGGTCACGAGTGTTGGGAATCAAAGGAAAGTGATTTGAGCATGATTCGAGGTAAGGGACTTATGGGAGCTATTAGAGATAGCTGTACGTATGTTTTCTTACTTGTTGTGTACGAATATATGCGATAAATGTGTAGATATTGACATATCTAGGTGGAAACTATGTATGAGAATAAGTCTATAAGTATGAGATGCATAACTTCTATGTTATTGTTGTGAAAAAGAAGTTTTTGCAAATGTGTTGAGAAAGAATAATAATAGACGGGCTCCCGGTTTAACTAATGGCATGAATGCTTCTAACGAGTGATTGAAGGGAGAATTGCCCTTTCACTCATGACAGTACATGGAACCCCTTCTATTTCTTTTCTATATGAAATTATGCTAGAGTCTAAGTGGCGACGGTAGATTTACCAGCCCTGCTCGTACATCAATTTAGAAAGGGATTTTTGAGAAAAACAACAGAGTGCTCGATGCCTTGGGTGATGCTGTGTGTTCCACTCGAGATGCTCTCACTAGATTTTTGGGAATCATGCTGGAGCCTTCGAGTATTGCTGTATGTCTTGCTCTGACTATGCTCGCATGTAATTTCCTAGTAATACCGTGTTCGATGCCTCAAGTATGCTGTGTGTCTTACACTGAGTTGCTCGCATGAGGTTTTCATGATTATGCTGTGTGTTGAGTAAAACCGTACTAGAGCCGTCATGTATTACCCTGTGTCTTGCATTGACCTGCTCACACGTGGTTTATGAATGTGATGTAATGAGTATAAAACCATGCTTGAGCCATCGTGTATTGCTGTGTCTTGCACTGTGACGCCCCGGAAGTGTGGAAAACAGGGAAAATTTAAAACTTTTTCACATCCATTCACAATTAAGGGTGCATTCCTGTGCAGTGTCATACATCATGATACATATCATACCTCAGGATCTCATCATCTCATAATGGTACATCATACTATATGCATTACTCAATTCAAGGTTAATTAATCATAATACATCCCATACATCATTATACATCAAGTGTCTGTAAATACAACTTAAGTCTGGGTACATGAAACATTAAAATATACCTCACAATACAATATATATGGCCTGGAGCTTAAGTCCTCCACTAGCCACTACTCCGTATGTCGCAGGAAAACTCTCTTCACTTGAAGAAATCTGGGGAGAGAGAAAACAGGGTGAGCTTCTAAATTGCTCAGTAAGGGGGGTAAGGGATTCATTAATAAGAAAATGATTTGCACAGTACAATCATTTTGTTTTACATGTTAAACTCAATGAACTCAATGGAAAATGTAGCATGAATAATTAAAACATCAACTCAACTCATTTCTTAAAGCTCAAGGAGAAACATGGTAATAAATGGCTCAAACCATGATTACAAGTAGTTACAAGCATGTGGAACAAGCGTGTATAAAACAAGATGCGATAATGGCTTTTCTTATAAAACGTGATAAAAATCATCACATTAGTAGTGCACGTGGCGTAGCCACCAAACATAAACTCATGTGTAAAATGAGACTAGGTAAATAAAACTCATATAAAAACTCGTCATGACACATCAAAACGATTTAACTCGTCCCTTAGGTGAACATCCCCAATCGAGGGATTTCGTCAATAATAATACACCCATGATCATAGTTCACTGTAGACTTGATCAAAGTCGTACAACAGTCGGTCTTACATGCTATCAAAGCACAGCCTGGCCTTACATGCTATCAGAGCAATGCCACCCATTGCTACCGCGGAGCGGGGTCATCTCACGTTACCAGAACGAAGGAGTCGGTCTTACGTGCTGCTAGAGCACGACCTGATCTTACATGCTACAAGAGCAATGCCCGATGTGTATTCAACATGACAGGCCTAAGTCTCAGTAATAGCTATTATCAAATAAAACGTTTTTCCTTCACGTAGCGCTCATATGGTTTTTTTCTTATAAAACTCATCTCAAATCAGTTTTGCACTCAACACAAAACATGTCAAAATTGAGCTCAAACTGGCAAAACAACGCACACATTTCTCAAATCTCGATACGCCTTAACGTAGAGCCCAAATCACTTTTCACTTTTTAAACTCAAAACGGTTGTAAAACCATTTCACATTTAGTTTACAACTCAAAACAATTGGGCCCCAACCAGCTATAAAATCATGTGCAATAACTCATTCACAACTCATAAAAACATGCTTGTTTTCTCAAATCACATTTCATGCTACAATATCATCACAAAATCACACACACAAATGAGTTTAAGTTTTCCCCTTACCTCGTTGCCCCTCATATAGTGAAATCATTCCCCCAAACGACGGACTAGCCACGCATTCCCCTCTGGAACTCCCGAGCTGTCCAAACGATGTTAAAACATCAATAATTCATCTCAATCACATCATCGAGCACATATTTGCTCATATTCTTGTTAAATACTCACACAACCCAATTCTCATAATTTTATCACAATCCACATTCTTATCTACTACATTTCAAATCCTACATTTTTCATGTACAATATCCATGCCCAATTCACCTCATTGCCTCAATCCCAACTTATAGTCATAAATCTCCAAAATTACCACAATTGCATAATATCATCTTTACTCCAAAAAAATTACAATTTCATCAATCTCTAATCCTTTCCTAGCTATTTCATCACAATGCCTACAACCATACTCACCAAAATCTTTTAAAAATCCAAGATCGAAGTTTAGAAATTTACCCAAAACTTATGGAGAGCTCTATTCACACCTCGATTTGATTCGTCCTTCGATTTTGAAGTATGTTGTTCTCCTTTGGATGAGGAACAACTTTCCTTCTTCCCACAACCTCTGATTCGAACGAAAATGGGCGATTTAAAGGAGAGAGAAAATTAGGGCTTCAATTTCTTAGAGAGAGAGAAGATGAAATGCAGGAAAAATGCAAGGGTTCTTTTATAGACAGAGGGTAGGAGATCGATCTAGTCCTTGATGGGATTGATCTCTTTTTGAATTTGAGAACGTTTTGGGGAAATTTTATGTTTAGGAGATCGATCTGTCGTGGGGTGAGATCGATCTCTTAATTGCTTCATGAGATCGATCTGCTCCACTTATGAGATCGATCTTCTGTTTACAGAATGCTTCATGAGATCAATCTGCTCCTTGAAGAGATCGATCTGCTTGCCTATGAGATCGATCTGCCTATCAATTCTTGCATATTTTTTGCATTCTGGAGCCATGAGATCGATCTCTCATCCTTAGAGATCGATCTGGCATTCACAGATTGTACTGTTGCTGCATCAATTTGCAGAAAACTCCATGTAAAAATTCTCAAAATCTACCCCATAATCCATAATTCAATCCATACACATTGAAGACTTAAAGGCCTCATCTTTTTATACTTCATCATATTTAAAACTTGTGTGTACATATACATATCATAATTACATACATAAAATTACAATTCTTATAAATGGGGTATACAAAATTCTCAGTTCTCACATGCACAGGCCTGCTTGCATGAGATTTTGAGACAGTGGAAATATGTGATAAGGATCCACGGGAGTACGATGTACCGTAAGCGTTAGACATGGGGTACGATGTGCCATGATTTGAGTATGAGCTGAAGGGATGGTTGATCCACCTCCCCAAGTGTAGGGTTCCCGTACACCTGATCAGTGTTGCCTGGAATCCGACTATGGCCATAAGCTTCTTATATCTGTGTGATACGACATTGTCACTACTGTGTGAGTTGACATATGTCCCTCTGCTGTGTGTCTGGGGATATGATAACCCATAATTTATGTCTCAAGTATATTAATTTGCTAAATGTAAAGCATTTTCTAAGTATGAATTGCATGAATTAGAATATGTTGTGTGATTCTTTATGACTATGCATATACCCATCTGGGGAATTAATGATTTCGCATCGATGGAAGCTATTTTAAATACTGCATATGTTTTATAAGGAAAATGATTATATATTTTTAGCATGTAGATAGTGTAGTTATCTATCTGCTTTCATATTTTCCTTGCTGAGCGTGTTAGCTCACCCCTTTATTTCTCCTCCACAGATTCTATGTAGTAGTGAGTGTACTGTAGTCGTCCCTGCTATTATGTTTCTTCGGTCATCCAGCGGTATACAAGTATACACTTAAGATGAAAAAATTTTGTATCTTGTAAATTAATGTATAGTAAAATTTGTATTTTGTATTTGGGGAATGTATATAATAGAAACTGATGTAAATGCTTCCGCAAATATATATAAAAGTCCAGTTTCTATTTTACTTCATTTAACTGAATTTATTTAATTATAATGGATGAGATGGATTGGATGTTGACTCACAGCCCAACTATTTGAAAGTATGGTAAAGGTCATGGACAGAGAGAGGATCATGACAGGTTTCTTCACCATTGTTTCATATCTGAATAGGCAAAAATGGTATTCATTTCTATCTCAAACAACCTTATTCACTTTTTCATCAAATTAAGACTGTTTTCTTCCTTAAGGTTTCCTGCCTTAGCTTAGTTTCATTTAAGAGTGAAGGCCATTCACTACTCCACGGGTTACCAAGAGAAGGCAGTTTTTTACGACTGAGATGCGAATAAGACTGTAGCAGCTTCTTGCTGCTGTGTTGCTGGGAAGATTGCAGCTTTTTGCTACTTTGTTCTATGCGAGATGCGAAGGAGACTGCAACAGCTTCTTGATGTTATGTTGCTGGGAAGATTGCAGCTTTTTGCTGCTTTGTTCTATGTTTCAACACTTCCAATAGCCCTTCACTACCTTGTCTCGCTCAGCACCAGCTTTATTCTCTCTTTCTTGGCTTTGTTTCTTTTTCTCCATTGCGGCTCTCCTTGCTCCAGTATCCCTTCTTCTGTTTTGTTTTCTAGGTGCCAGAATAGCAATAGGGTACGAATCTTCAGCCTTCTTCCTATTTTTCTTCCTCTCTTGTTTTAGCACCCAGCGTCTTGCTTTAGTTCTTCATTGCCTGCCTTCAACCCTCGAGTACACTGCTCTGTTTCTTAACTTCAGCCTTTCGTCAAGGATTGCCTTGATTCAACAACATAATAGGAGTAGAAAAGCCATTTCTTCTCCACATCCTTTTCCTTCTCTCCTGCTACTCCCACCTTACTAAAAGTTTTCAAGAAAATGGAAAACAATCACATGTTCTTTCTCCTCTTACCACCTTGCTCTATTTCGGTCATCTCTTTTCTATTTACGTTCCTACCTTTCCAATCTCTCTTTTCTGGTCTTCAGCCTTTCCTGTCTTCCTCTCTCGTTTGCAACCTCTGCACTTCCTATTCTCTTCTTGGCTGCTTCTGTTTCTGCTATATATATTTTCCTTATCTCGTATCCTCTGTTTCTAGCAGTTGACACGCAAAACTCAATTCATCCATACTCCCACATCATCATCTATTTTTTTCTTTCTTCACTGATCACATGAGATTTTGCTTCAGCCATGCTCTCTACTACTTCATTGCTTCATGCCACTAAATCCTTATGTCAACTGAGTACTGAAACCTTACAGCCACCCTATTCTTTTGCCCGATTTCCTATTGGTTTACTCTCTCAGTTTCTCTACTCACTAGCTTCCTTCCATGTTAGTTCAGACCATCACATGCTACTGCTATCCTTTCCTTTTGGTTTGCTTCAACTGTAGTCATTTCTTTCATTTTTCTTTCTCTTTTCCTACTATAGCTCGGTACCCTTCTTTGTTTCGATTAGACTTCCTGCTACAGCTACTGCCTTCTAACCCCATTTTTTTTTACTCTTTATTTCATTTCCTTTCTTTCTTTTCACTACACCACCTGCTAGTTTTCAGACCATATGCCCTCGTTTTCTGTTTTCTTTTTCTTTTTTGCCATGGCCATCATCCTTATTATATATATATATATGTATTTCCTTGTGGTTTTCTCTTGCCAACTAGGGGTGCACAACGGGCTCAAGCCCGCGGGTTGGTCCGTATAAACCGTTGGTTTTTAACGATCTGGTTCAATAATCCATGGTCTGTCTAAAAACGGGCTTACACGGATTAAGCCCGACGGGTAAGTAATTCGTATGGGTCAGCCCATACGGATACGGTCTGGCCCGCGGACAATTGACCCAATGGAAGTGGGCCAAGTCAGTCACCCAACCAAACCCCGCCAACCCATTTTTGATCGATCCCTGCCCAGTACCCACCCTGTTGGCTGTTGTTCAGTATGAGGATTGAATTTCAATCCAAGATCCAAGTCCAACAAGGGCTTTTCTTGGCTTCTCAGCTCGCTAGGCCTAGGCATCCAAACTTTCCAAAGTCTCCAAGCAACTAAAAACCTTCGAGGAGTACTAAGAGCGATAGCCAATAGCGAAGTTGTTGTGCTGCCCTGCCTTGCCTTACCCTACCTGCCGCCGTGCGCCCGTGCCGCAGAATCACTAACTTTGAGTCTGAGAGACGCTGTTCACTTCTGCATCATTAACTTCTTCGTTAGCTCTGCTTCTCACAGTCGCAAGTCACAACAAGCCAGCATATTTTGGTCCTGAAGAGTCTTCGATTCAAGCCATTTTCGCTGAGCTTGTTGCCCATAGCCGAAATTCACCACTAGCCTTCCCACTCCATGGGCTTCTTCACCTTTTGCCTCTCCAATCGTATTTTCGTTTCGTCCCTAAGCTCTGTCTCTTCCAGTCTTCCATTCGAAATTCCACTAAGCTCAGAAAAAGTATGTTGTGATTTCTCTTGGTTTTGTTTTATTGGTTTTTATAATACCTATAAATATAATTGATGAGTGATGACTGTCTTCGGTTGGGTATGACACTTTTAAAAAACTACAATTTCCTAATAGGCAAAAGATTTGAATAGTTAAGTGAGGAATCAGGAAATTCATGACAGCCACTGGAAGAAAATATCATTTTGATTGAATCTACAAAAATCTAAAGTTTGAAACAGTGTCCATCTTCCAGCAAGAAGTATGCGAAATCTGATCTGAAAAAAATAAGGATTTACTCGACAGGACCACCAATTTTTTCTCAAAACAATGTAAAATGACCCACCAGATTGCAAATTTGCAATGTCTGAACTCTGAACTTCCTGCACTTAGACATTGGATTACTGCACCCATTTTAAAATTTAGATGAAAGCATTCAGTTTTATGTGCTTTATAGAATTATTTTATTTTATATTAATCATATATGTCTTATCTTGTAGAATTTTCTTAGGCTGGTTGAGAAGTTCTTCCATCTCTCAAGTAGATATGACATTGAGCTAAGTGTTGGTGATGCTGTTATGGTAAGTGTTGCTTTTGCTCTTAGAAAATTTTCAATTTGTGTGAGTACTCAAATATTTGAAATAATATATATATATATATATATTTAAAAGAAACAATATATATTGAGGCACTTTTGACACAATGATGTATATAAATTTGGTATATTTCGCACAATGTATGCTGGAATATAGTTTGGGGTGTAAACTGATGTTTAAGGCTTGATCTTTTGAGGTTGATATTGTTGTATGTACTTCTATGTAGCTCGAATTATATATTTAGAGGTCATGAAAGAATATAGGGTTGTGTATGCTTGAAATTGTGGATTATGTTGATTTAGATTTTCATGTAATGGTCGAATGGCAAGAGGATGATAATAAATTAATAATGTACACATTTGCTACCTGTGAATCTGGTATCAAGATATTGGATTGTAGTGAAAAGGTGTATTGGAATTGATGATTCCTTAGGAGTTATATAACTGGCATATTGTTTTATGGATTTTGAGGAGACTGTTAGTCCATTATAAGATTGTTTACGGTTTAGGCTAATCCTTGTTGTATTCATTGGACATTTTGTGATATGTTTTGGTTGGTTGACATAGACTTGATGGTAATGGTATGATCAAGGTCTTAACTAACCGTTTGTTCATTTACCTAGTTTTGTAACAAATACTAAATAACATTACTTCAATATAACAATTAATGAAACAGAAATAAAGAGAAAAAATGTTCTCCCTACATCTGCATGTTAGCTGTTACTCCGAACCAATTTACAAGCACTATTCCTTTTCTTTTACCATGAAATAAAAACGTCTATTAACAACTAAGAGTTCAGTTGTTGTAATTAAGTGAAACACTTAATGATTGGTTCATTTTGCCATATCTGTTTTAAACTAAAGCTTCCATACATCCGCAGGTGCATAAACTATCTCTTATGATATTTACTGCGTGTCTAGTAAAGATCCTATTCTTAAAGACAACAGAGGTTTGAAAGCAAAAGTTGGACCAGAAAACATAATTTTTATTCCTGAGGTCAGAATCTTAACTGAAACTGAAAGTTCTTAATTACATCTTTTTCTTCTTGACAAAATATAACTCTTCCATACATTATTTATGTTCGATATAATATCAGTGCTGTTAGCAATTTGGTTTTGATAAGTCAATTTGATTTGTTGTTATCTGCTGAATTTGTTATGTCTCGGTTTAGTTTAGTTGATATAGTTGTGTTGATAGTGTTGTGTGTGTTACTTAAATGTTAATTGAGATTTTTTTTGGTGTTATTGACAGTGTTGATAATGGCATCTCATTCTCAAAATCAGACTCTACATAGTGATAACATTAATGTTGCTAGTGATAATGATAATAAGGATGGTGTTAATGAAGTTGAACATGAAGAATGTGAGGTTGGAACTGAAACTGAAACAACTGAAAATCAATCAAAAAGAGCTAGAAAGACTACTTCAGAAGTGTGGAAATTTTTTGAAAAACCTGTTATCAATGTTGATGATGGTAAACCACGTACTAAATGTAAAGGGTGTGGGATAGTATATAAGGCTGGTCTTGGTTAATATGGAACTTCATCTCTAAGGCGTCATGTGCTTTCATGTAAAAAGATAGCAATTTTAAGGCAAAAAGATATGTCTCAAATGATAATTGACTATCAAGGAAAGGTGAGAAGTAGAAAAATTGATCAAAAAGTTTTTCGAGACTTAGTAGCTAAGGCAATAGTAGGGCATGACCTCCCTTTTTCATTTGTTGAATATGATGGAGTTAGGGATGTGTTGAATTATTTAAACCCTGAGGTGAAATTTATTTCTAGGATCACTGCTGCCTCTGATGTTTGGAACCTTTACAAGGAAAAAAAATAAATTGAAAGAATGTTTGGCTCTAATTCAAGGTAGAATATGCCTCACGTGTGATTTATGGATAGCTTGCACTAATGAGGGGTACCTTTGTGAGACCCCGTATATGTAAAGTTGTAATGTGTAATGAATGTGAATGGACTTGTAATGTAAAGTATGATCGATGTAAGTCCATGGATTCAATGTATGTATGTGTAATATGATTTGTAACGTACATACAAGTTCCATTGAGTTTGAATATGAAGAAATGAGTCCTTATAAGTGATGGATGTGATTGAAACTCAAAATGGGTGGTGTGGTAAATGGAAGGAAGTTGCATGAATATAAATGCTTCCATTTGGTTTTATGTAGCATACCTTTGGACATACAATGAATGCACACAAGTTTCAATGTGCATAAGGTATGAATGGATGTCATTTTCAAGTTATAAAGGTGGATGGATGAGAAAATGGCCATGGTAATAGATCAAGGATGTGTTAGTATGAGTTGCAGCAAGGAAACTGCAGGAAATCTGAAAAACATGAAGGCCAGATCGATCTCATAAGATGAGAGATCGATCTGGAAAAGCCAGAATGCTCTTATTTGGGTAATGAAATAGAGCAGATCGATCTCCTAAGCATTCTGTAATGAAAAGATCGATCCTCAAGCACCCAGATCGATCTCCTTAGCTCTCTGTTTGGGACCAGATCGATCTCATGCTTCGACAGATCGATCTCATGCTTAAAATTTCATGAAAATGAGAGATTTAAGGGGACCAGATCGATCTCCTCTTGGACCAGATAGATCTCCTCAAGCTATTTCTATATAAGGAGGGCTGAAAATTTGAAAATTTTGGGAAAAACACCAATCTTCCATTTCTAACCCAAAAACCTAACTTTCTCTCTCTAAAATCAGCCATTTCCAGCAAGAATTGAGGGGAGACCTTTAGACCTTAAGTTGTTCATCTTGAGGAAGAGAACAACATAGTTGGAACCCAAAATCCCATTGTGGGTATTGAAGGAGATAAGGGCATTGACATTTGGAGCAAGAAGAAAAATCATATTTGGTAAGATTCTAACACTCCAATCCAAGTACATTGTCTATTTAATTGATTTTGGAGTTGTTTGGGCATGAATATGTATGGATGGAAACACCTAGGTTGTGTTAGAAACTAATGTAACCTAGAAAATGAAATGCCCCTAGTGTGAGAAAGTATGATTTGGGGAGTTGGTGGTTTATGGGTTCTGATAAGTTGTTAAATGAGTAATGTGGGTGATTTGGAATGGTTATGTGGAGTTATAATGTGGGTTTAAGTGAAATTATGAAAATGAGTATGTAAATGCTTGACAAATGCCATAGTGAGGAAATCAATGAAATATAAACACTATGAGCTTGATATCGATTTAATATCGATTTAGAATGAGTTAATAGGCCTAAAAGAATCCATAGACTCGAGTTTTTGGTAAAGTAATGAAACGAGGCCTCATAAGCGTTAATAGAAAACTATAGGTCAAATTGACTATAGTGAACGCACGATGTCATATTATATGGATCGAATATAATGCGAGATACGATTTTGTGCAGTCCCGACGAGTTTGTTGAAAATGAATCGAACCGTACGAGTAAGCAGCTTAAGGAAGTGGAATCACGCATCGCGATTCCAGGTAAGGGAATTCTGTAAGTATATAGAGGTAGCTGCTCGTAATTTGTGGGATTATAGGGTGTTTATGAAATGCATGAACGTTTGAGAAATTGGTTGTTTGGTATGCAAAAATAGTTGTGAATATTAGATGATTTGGTTTACATAGATGTATAAAAAGGGATAGTAAGGCTAATAATTGCATAAATCAAGTGTTTTGAATGCCTTCACAAAACATGTGTTTGGTTTTAAACGAATTGATAGATAGGATGGCTATTGTGGTTTGATGTTTGTGATAGCACATGTGAAGTGCCAAATATGTTTTGAGATAGCTTTAAAAGCTTATGAGCCGCCTATCATGTTTATGTGAATTAAACCGTGCTAGAGCCTAACTCGCACCGGGTATTGATGTTTTCATTTGTATGAAACGTTCTGGAGCTTAGCTCGCACCTTGATTTGGAAACTATGATGATGTTTATAAATCGTACTGGAGCTTCTGCTCGTACGTGGCTTTTGAGTGGTTTGTCTTATGAGTATAACCGTACTAGAGCTATGCTCGTACGCGTCTCTTTATGATAGGATGCATGAGTCATGCTAGAGCTTTGCTCGCACAAGTTTGCACATTGTGATACGTATAAGGTTGTGAAAGTTGGTAAGATCCTTAAGCCCTACATCATTAAGCCCAAAGAGGCGGGGAGTCTCTGTTAGGCGGAGAGGCTCTGTTCAGTGGGGAGGCTCTCTTACGGTGGGATCCTTAAGCCTTGGAGGGGTGGGAGGCTCTGTTAGGCAGGGAGGCTCTCCTACATGGGTACGGTAAGATCCTTAAGCCCTACATCCTTAAGCCAACATCCTTAAGCCCAAAGAGGCGGGGAGGCTCTGTTAGGCGGGGAGGCTCTGTTCGGTGGGGAGGCTCTCTTACGAAAGGATCCTTAAGCCCTACATCCTTAAACTAACATCCTTAAACCCGAGGAGGCAGGGAGGCTCTGTTAGGCGGGGAGGCTCTATTCGGCAGGGAGGCTCTCCTTCACGGATATGGAAAACTCTTAGTATGGGGTAGGTAAGACCTAGGAATGGCACCCCCAATCACGATATGAGTCTGCGGAGTACGCTGTACCGTGTATATCACATGGAGTACGATGTACCGCATGATGGTTATGTGATGAGAAAGTCTGGCGAGGGATAATCCATCTTCGTGCCAGCATGATACCCCGCACACCTGGATGCGTGTGGTCTGGGATGATTTATGATGTAGTGGTCCACATAGGCACTTTTGATATAGTGACCTAGTTTTTATACACATGCGTGAATTGTGAAATGAAAATGTGGTTGTGATTGTGAATTGATTTGGTGGTATTTATGTGTTGAGAAAGAGGTTTATGATGTTGGTTTAAAAAGGAGGTTTCTTAATGAATTGCCCTTTTTATAAATTTAAATGAGATTGAGCATGAGATGATTTATACATGATGTTTTTACCATGTTTTATATGCTAATGTACATGATTTTAATACATGATATATATGTATACTCACATGGCATAGTTTTACTTCCTCATGCTCCTACTATGAACGATTTATGCATAACACTATCAGCATGTAGATAGAGTAGTTATCTACCATGCTTGCATTATTGCCTTACTGAGCGTGTGGTTGCTCATCCCTCTCTATTTCCCCCTACAGAGCGTGCATAGTAGCCCAGTGAGGACTGAGACGTGGTATTTTGGACTTCGCTGCATCTCCATCGCTTAGAGGTATATACACAGTGATTCTTTTTGTATCTAAACAATGTAAAAGCACAATATTCTTTTGAGTTGTAATTATGGGGGTGTAGATGTCAGTAAAACATGCTTTTGTATAAGTACAAGATTAAATGCAAATGTATGACATCGTTTTATTTAACTGAGAATGAATGAGATGTGGAGTTTATTATTGACTCACAGCCCAACAGTGTGTGGTGAGTTAGTTCACGATCGGGTAAGGTAACAGTAAAACGCGAAAATTTTTTAGTGATTTTCGATTAAAGAGAATGGAATTGGGTCATGACAGAGATTGGTATCAGAGCGTGTTGACCTGATGTGAGTCACTAATAAAATGTAGGAAAGTACATCCCCGTAGTACTGTGCTTTTGTTTAGATATAACTGTGTATATTGTGATGGATTGAGCTAAATAAATTATTTAAATACAGGAAGTTAGGCACTATGCCAGTTACACTCAAAGGTAGAGGGGCGAGAGCACGTGCTAGAGGCCGTAGAGGTAGGCCTGAGAGCCGTGCGGAGCCACAGACTGAACAGGCTCCACAGAACCCTGCTGAGAGAGCAGAGGATACTGAGGCTCGCTTCGCTAGGTTAGAGCGGAGTATTGAGAACTTGGTGGAGATAGTCACGCAGGCATTGGGTGCTAGTGATAGACGAGGTCCCGCGGCACAGCCTACTACTAAACAGGCAGCTGCAGAGGCGGAGAGACCTCAGACTACAGAGACTGCTACTGCTACACCACCTCCAGCCCAGGATATAGCTTCTACTATCGCTCCACAACAGAGCGGTAGTGATTTGGGGTATGACTACGACTTAAGCAGGTTGCAAGAGTTTCAAGCGCTAAAACCCCCAGTGTTTAGAGGGGTGAAGGACCCAGTGGTTACGGAGGATTGGGTGTATGAGATGGAGGAACTATATAGGTTTTTTCGATGCACTTCAGCTGAGAAGGTTGCCTTTGCCGTGTTTATGCTGAAAGGTGAGGCAGAGCACTGGTGGAGATCCACCGAAGCTATTTTGAGGGCTAGACACTCCGAGATTTCATAGGAGATATTCTTGGAGGCCTTCAGAAGACAGTATATTCCAGCTACCGCACAGAGGAAATTACGGATGAAATTTATGAACTTAGTTCAAGGGAACCGAACTGTGGACGAGTATGAGTCCAAGTTTATGTCCTTGGGGAGATATGACCCGGACATGATGGGTAGTGAGACCCGGAAGATTCAGAAGTTCATGGATGGATTGAGATTGGCCATCCGGACTAAGTTAGCTCCCTTTGACATCTTGACTTACGAGGAGGCTGTACATAAGGCTCAGTTGTGTGAGCAAGACTTTGAGCGAAACGCCTCCGAGCTTGGGAGAGTCAGTGTTAGAAAGGACAGAGATCGGAAGAGATCCGGGTTTAGAAGAGTGGCCAAGAGAGGTGACCAAAGATTTTTTCGAGAAGAGGCCTAAGATTGAGGAGGTGCAGAAGAGAGCTGCTAGACCTCCCATATACCCAGCCTTGACTGCGTCGAAGGGTATGACTATTGGAGGACCACGGCCTACTACTGATCAGTGTAGGAGATGTAGGAGATTTCATGGGAATAGGCCCTGTCTGATGACCCCTATGGTGTGTTTTAGATGCGAGAGACTAGGACATATGGCTAAGTATTATCCCGAGAAGATAGAGAATGCCCCACAGAAGGGCAAGGAGCCTGAGGGAGCTCCAGTTGAGACAGCAGCCCCGAGGAGGAGGGCTACAGCTGAGGAAAAAGGGAAACAGGCTGCGGGTGTGAGCAAAGGAAGAGTACATGCACTGGATCAGGACACCGCAGATGCTTCGACGGATGTGATTAAAGGTACCATCCGAATCTTTGATTTAGAAGCATTGGTATTATTTGATCCTGGTGCCACGCATTCTTTCATATCACCTTCCTTTGCACATAAATTATTGAAGCATGTGAAACCAACATTGTTGGATAAAATGTTGATGATTTCCACACCCATGAATGATAGTCAATTGACTGAGCATGTATGTAGAGATTGTAAGTTAAAGATAGAGGGGAAGGAAATGATAGCCAATTTGATTTTATTGAATATGAATGATTTTGATGTAATTTTGGGAATGGATTGGTTAGCTACCAATCATGTTGTGATGGATTGTCATGCCAAAACATTGATGTTTTCAGGATTAGACAATCTTATTGTAAATTTTGATGAAAAGAAATGATATGAAAATAGTATGTTTGTTGTAAATAAAGAAGTATGATTTTAAATGCATATTGCTTGAGAGATAAATTATGGTTTATGATAAATGTTAAATGTGGAGTGATGGTTTATGTTACTAACGATGGAGAGGACAATGTGAAGGGTTCATTGCATACGTGGTTGATATAGATGAGGCACACCCGAAATTGAGAGACATAGCAGTAATTACGGATTGCCCTGATGTCTTTCCGGATGAATTAACAGGACTACCACCTGAAAGGGAAATGGAATTTTGCATTGAGCTAGTGCCTGGTACAGAGCCGATATTGAAACCACCCTATAGAATGACTCCGATAGAATTAAAAGAGCTGAAGAAACAGCTGCAAAAGTTGCTGGAGAAGGGGTTTATTAGACCGAGTGTCTCACCTTGGGGAGCACCGGTTCTATTTGTAAGGAAGAAGGATGGAAGCCTCCGGCTGTGTATAGATTACCGGTTGTTGAATAAGGCCACCATTAAGAACAAGTACCCCCTTCCAAGAATCGATGATTTGTTGGATCAGCTCTAGGGAGCCGAAGTATTTTCTAAGATAGATCTGCGATCAGGGTATCATCAGTTGAGGATCAGGAGTAGAGATGTACCCAAGACAGTATTTCGTACCCGTTATGGCCACTACGAGTTTTTGGTGATGCCATTCGGATTGACGAATGCTCCCGCAGCATTTATGGCATTGATGAATGATATATTCAAGCCATACTTGGACAAGTTTGTGATTGTTTTCATAGATGACATTTTGGTTTATTCTAAGTCCAGGGAAGATCATGAGGAGCATTTGAGGATAGTTCTGCAGACCCTCTGAGAGAGAGAATTGTATTCCAAACTCAGCAAGTGTAACTTTTGGTTGGAACAGATCTCATTTCTGGGGCATGTTGTGTCAAAGGATGGGGTATCGGTGGATCCATCCAAGATAGAGGCTGTTGTACAGTGGGAACAGCCCAATACAGTTACTGAGATCAGGAGTTTTCTGGGATTGGCAGGATATTATCAGAGATTTGTAGAGGGTTTCTCCAGACTAGCTGCTCCATTGACACGCCTTATGCGAAAAGATGTTAAGTTTGTATGGGATGAGGCATGTGAGAGGAGTTTTGAGGAGCTTAAGCGTCAGTTGACCACTGCTCCCGTTCTCACCATTCCTACCAGCTCAAGAGGATTCTCGGTGTATACGGATGCATCACACCAGGGATTGGGCTGTGTGCTTATGCAGGATGGGAAGGTAGTTGCCAATGGATCGAGACAGTTGAAAGATCATGAGAGGAACTACCCGACACATGATTTGGAGTTGGCGGCTGTAGTATTTACTTTGAAAATATGGTGCCACTATCTATATGGTGAGAAATTTCAGGTGTTCACAGATCATAAGAGCCTTAAGTACCTGTTCTCGCAGAAAGAGCTGAATATGAGACAGAGGAGATGGCTCGAACTCCTGAAAGACTATGATTGTGAAATCATGTACCACCCGGGTAAGGCGAATGTAGTTGCCGATGCCTTGAGTAGAAAGAACCTTGGGTTGGTGTCTTATATGATGGTACGAGAACATGAATTGTTAGAACACTTTGTGAACCTCAGTTTGGATGTAACCCCACCTGGATCTGAGAAACTTGAGATCATGGCTAGTTTGAGACTAGAGCCAAAGTTGATTGGCCGTATTCGGCGAGCCCAGCAGAGCGATCAATGATGCATCGATTGGCTGAGGCAGATATAGACAGGTGTGGGTATTGATTTTGAGCAGAGTGCTGATGGGTTATTGAGGTTCAGAGGCAGAGTATGCATTCCCAGGGATCCTGAGATCAGGAGAATGATTTTATCAGAGGCTCACTCATCAAAGTATACGATACATCCGAGAAGTACCAAGATATATCAAAACCTTCGGAAGGTTTATTGGTGGTCTGGAATGAAGAGAGACATTGCTAAATATGTCGCTAAGTGTCTCGTTTGTCAGCAAGTGAAGGTAGAGCATTAGAAGCCTGCAGGATTATTGTAGCCTCTACCGATACCGACATGGAAGTGGGAGCATGTCACCATGGATTTTGTGATGGGGTTGCCGAAGACCCGTAGAGGTCATGATGCCATATGGGTTATTGTGGACCGATTGACTAAGTCTGCCCATTTCTTGGCTATGAGAGCTACCGATACACTGAGTCAGTTGGCGAACCTGTATATTCGAGAGATAGTACGGCTACATGGTGTACCAGTAAGCGTTGTTTCTGATAGGGATGCCCTCTTCACTTCCCATTTTTGGGAACATTTTCAGGAAGCGCTGGGGACTCGACTGAGTTTTAGCATCGCTTTTCATCCTCAGACAGATGGGCAGTCAGAGAGGACTATACAGACCCTCGAGGATATGTTGAGAGCGTGTGTGCTGTATTTTAGAGGCTCCTGGGATGACCACCTGCAGTTAGCCGAGTTTGCTTATAATAATAGCTATCATGCGAGTATTGGGATGGCACCCTATGAGGCATTGTACGGGCGTAGATGTCGTTCCCCTATTGGATGGGAAGAGGTTGGTGACAGACAAATTTTTGCTCCGGACTTAGTGCAGTAGGCATCTGAGGACGTCCAGTTGATATATGAGAGATTACAGACAGCTTAGAGCCGACAAAAGAGTTATGCTGACAAGAGACAAAGACCACTGGAGTTTGATGAGGGTGAGTCGGTGTTTCTGAGGGTATCACCATCGAAGGGTATTATGAGATTTGGTAAGAAGGGCAAGCTGAGCCCTAGATATATCGGACCCTTCGAGATTTTGGAGAGAGTGGGAGATAAGGCGTATAGGTTGGCATTGCCACCGGACTTGGCAAATGTCCACAACATCTTCCACGTCTCGATGCTTCGGAAGTATCACCCGGACCCGGCACATGTGATAAGATATGAGCTGTTGGAGCTCCATGAGAGTATGACGTATGTTGAGAAGCCGGTTCGGATATTGGACAGAAAAGAGAAAGTGTTGCGGAATAAGACAATTCCCTTGGTGAAAGTTCTTTGGCAACATCACACGGCGGAAGAGGCCACATGGGAATTGGAGAACTTGATACGGGAGAAGTACCCCCAACTTTTTGAAGAGTGACTTTGTTCTAATTTGGAGGACCAAATTCCTTGAAGGAGGGGAGAATGTAAGACCCCGTATATGTAAAGTTGTAATGTGTAATGAATGTGAATGGACTTGTAATGTAAAGTATGATCGATGTAAATCCATGGATTCAATGTATGTATGTGTAATATGATTTGTAACGTACATACAAGTTCCATTAAGTTTGAATATGAAGAAATGAGTCATTATAAGTGATGGATGTGATTGAAACTCAAAATGGGTGGTGTGGTAAATGGAAGGAAGTTGCATGAATATAAATGCTTCCATTTGGTTTTATGTAGCATACCTTTGGACATACAATGAATGCACACAAGTTTAATTGTGCATAAGGTATGAATGGATGCCATTTTCAAGTTATAAAGGTGGATGGATGAGAAAATGGCCATGGCAATAGATCAAGGATGTGTTAGTATGAGTTGCAGCAAGGAAACTGCAGGAAATCTGGAAAACATGAAGGCCAGATCGATCTCATAAGATGAGAGATCGATCTGGAAGAGCCAGAATGCTCTTATTTGGGTAATGAAATAGAGCATATCGATCTCCAGTGGTGCCAAATCGATCTTCTAAGCATTCTGTAATGAAAAGATCGATCCTCAAGCACCCAGATCGATCTCCTTAGCTCTCTGTTTGGGACCAGATCGATCTCATGCTTGGACAGATCGATCTCATGCTTAAAATTTCGTGAAAATGAGAGATTTAAGGGGACCAGATCGATCTCCTCTTGGACCAGATCGATCTCCTCAAGCTATTTCTATATAAGGAGGGCTGAAAATCTGAAAATTTTGGAAAAAACACCAATCTTCCATTTCTAACCCAAAAACCTAACTTTCTCTCTCTAAAATCAACCATTTCCAGCAAGAATTGAGGGGAGACCATTAGACCTTAAGTTGTTCATCTTGAGGAAGAGAACAACATAGTTGGAACCCAAAATCCCATTGTGGGTATTGAAGGAGATAAGGGCATTGACATTTGGAGCAAGAAGAAAAATCATATTTGGTAAGATTCTAACACTCCAATCCAAGTACATTGTCTATTTAATTGATTTTGGAGTTGTTTGGGCATGAGTATGTATGGATGGAAACACCTAGGTTGTGTTAGAAACTAATGTAACCTAGAAAATGGAATGCCCCTAGTGTGAGAAAGTATGATTTGGGGAGTTGGTGGTTTATGGGTTATGATAAGTTGTTAAATGAGTAATGTGGGTGATTTGGAATGGTTATGTGGAGTTATAATGTGGGTTTAAGTGAAATTATGAAAATGAGTATGTAAATGCTTGACAAATGCCATAGTGAGGAAATCAATGAAATATAAACACTATGAGCTTGATATCGATTTAATATCGATTTGGAATGAGTTAATAGGCCTAAAATGTAAAACCCGAATTTAATTAAAATACGAAACGAATTAGTGTTCGTGAAGGAAAGTTTGACTGAATTAATTCTCGAACGCGTGTAAGGGCAAAATGGTCAAAAGATCGGAAGCCGGTATAAATTTGATGAGAAAAATTTATTTAAAATAATGGATTAAGAAATCTTGGTCAATAAAGGTGAAATAAATTTATTTTGGGTTAAATTGACCAGGATATTAAATTATTGAAATTAATCGGGATTAATTGGAATTTTTAGTACAAAAAAATAATCCCGAAAATAATCGAAAAATATATCAAAAAGTCATTCGGGACAATATCTCAAAAATACGGAGAAATTATACCTGAAAAAGATGTTAAATATAATAAATAAATTAGACTAAATTAAATTAATTAAATTAGGAATAAAATAAAAATTGTAGAAGATATTTTGGGTATTTATAGTATTTTAATGAATAGTAAAATAATAAAAATAAATTAATATATAAAAATAAATTAAAGAAAATTAAAAAAAAAGAGAGAAATCGCGAAAACGCGAAAGAAAAGAGGAAACAGAAAACGGAAGCAGGGTCGAGCCCCTGCCGGCGGAAAGACGGCCGACGGAGGCCGGCGAAGGCAAGCCAGATGAGGCCCGACCCATCACCGGCCCCATGGAGGCCCGAACGGCGGCCACCGGTGAGAGAAACGGAGAAAATTGAACCCGAGAGGGGGAGAGAGAATCGCCGACGATCGGCGCGATACAGGCCCGATCGACCCCAGCCGAAGCTTCCCCAGGCGACGGTGAGTAGATTGGTGGTGGTGGCAGCCACCGAAACCGGCGGACGGCGCAGAAAACGACGGAAGAAGAAATTGGGTCCGACGACCGAAAGGAGAACGGCCGGACCGGTGACTTTCCAGCGGTCTTGGGCGAAATCGAGGGCAGATCTGAGATGCAGACGACCCAGCGGAGCGATTGGTGGCGAGAACCGACGGAGAACCGATCGGCAAGGTGGTGAACCGACGGTGAACCGGTCAAACCGGAGAGAACCGGTGGTCTGAACCGGTCCGAACCGGACTGAACCGGTTCAGCCAAAAAGAGAGGGAAAAAGGGAGAAAAAGGGAAAAAGAAAAAGAGAAAAAAATTGGGGAAAATTCCTGTGATGCAATCGAGCTTCGGGTAAGTCAGTAGTGGTCGAAATTGACCCGATTTAAATTTCGGAGTATTTAATTCAAGTAAATTTTCGACTGAAAACTTACCCAAAAAATTGTGAAATTGTGTAGCTCGACGATTGGCATCCACCAAGAGCTCGAGATAGCCTCGAATTTTGTACTAGCATGGAATCTCGGGTAAGTGACTTTTATATACGACAATTACATCGTTATGCGTGATATGAATTTAAATTCCGCATAAATTGAATTAAATTATGGAAATTTAGATAAATTGTCGTAAATAATCGATTTAGCTATTCGAGAATTAGAACGAGGCCCAATAAATTATTGGTGGGCCCAATGAGCCCAATAGGCCTCGATAAAGTGAAAATTAAGTGGAAAACGGGCTTAAGGCCCATTAAGGTGCAATCGGCCCAATAGGGGTAAACGGGCCCAATGATTTAAATTAAGCCCAGAAAATAGGAAATACAATTAAATTGTATGTTATCTGACCTGAGGAATATTGATACGCAGTTCTAGGCATTTGATTGGGAGCATATCGGACTGCGCGACGAGACAACAGTGGAAAAGAAAAGGTCAGACTCGACAGGAAAATAAGGTAAGGGAATTCTGCAGACTGCTAGAGGTAACTTTACGCAATTTTAAGTTCAATTGCAGTCTTTAAAATTTATCTGAAGGGTCTAGAGGTCGAATAATAATTTTAGTGCCCCGAATGGGTAAATTACTAAAATACCCTTGTTAAGGGTAAAATCTATAAATTTAGGAAAAATTGGGAGGAGCAAGAACAAAAGGTTCCTGCTCATTCTAGAGGTATTTTAACACATGCATGAGTAGGCTGGCTCACTTTTAAAGAAAAATGCATAGCATTGCATACCTTTAACGATGTAATTTCTGTGAAAACTATTTGGAGATAACCGAGCCGCTTACGTGTTTTTATTTACATGTGACGTGCTAGAGCCCAGCTCGCACGATGTTTGATTTGTGTGATGCATGCATTAGTGCTGGAGCGGGAGCTCGCACTAGAGTTTTACATGCATAGGTGCTAGAGTATAACTCGCACCAGATTTCACATGCTTTTTCGTGACACGGTGCTAGAGTGTAACACGCACCAGATTTTACATGATTTTCATGACAGGGTGCTGGAGTTTAACTCGCACCAGATTTTATAAGATTTTCATATGATTTATATACAGAGTGCTGAGCTTAGCTCGCACTAGTTTTACTGGATTTGTGGAGTAGCGCTGTCTGCCCTTGGAGTCAGCCAAAAGGCCCAACAGGCTCAAAAGACCTCTTAAGTAGGGTGAGAGTGAGGGATGAGGTTGACGGCCCTGTGGAGATGTAAAGCGGGCTCTGCCAATTTTACTTGATTTGATGAGAGTGCTGAGCATCGCTCGCACTGATTTTTATGAGAACATACGATGAGCCGTGCTTGGAGCATCGGGTAGACTGTGTGTCACCGATTTAATAGGCTCGCACGTACGTTTTGAGACATGGCAATGAGTATTGAGAAACAAAACCTCTCTGTAGGAAGCAGGCCATTTGGGCTGGAGTACCTAGAGTGATATGGGTCCATGGAGTATGATGTACCGTGCAAGTAGCATGGAGTACGATGTACCATGGGGTATCTTCGGATACGGTATCTTTGTGATACGGGGTATCTTTGTGATACGGTATCTTTGTGATACGGGGTATCTTCGGATACGGCATCTTCGGATGCGTGAGATCGGATAAGACTGACGGGTTGGATTGACCCACCTCCCGGGCGGTTCTCGATCAGGGTGAGACCTCGCACACTGGGATCCGTGAAGCTAGAGGGACTCACGAGGACACATATTGGCCAGTCCTGATTATTACCAATATACTGTTTTTGCCTAGTCTCGTATCTTGTATATATATATACATATGTTTTCGAATATCGATGCTTTCGAGAAACTCAATTTTCATGATTTTGTGTGAGTCAGGATCACCCGAAGGAGGGGTCGAGTCCTGACTTTATTGTGAAATTTTTAAAGAGAAAGAAATGATATAAAATAATTGCATGTTGAATTTTCCGTGCAAACTCGATTTACATAACATCATAACTTTCATATCATCTGTTTTAAATGTGTGGAGAAAGGGTGGTTTATGCATGGCACCACGTTCATGTAGGTGGTATGGTTACCTACTTGTTCGTAGGATTGCCTTACTGAGCTTGATGTGCTCACCCCTTTCATTTTCTCCCACAGATAATCTCCAGTTGAAGTTGCGACGACTCAGTACTGCATTCTGGATATCCGCTGCTGCCCATCGACATAAGGTTTATACACTTGTACATATTGTATCTACATAAGCATAGCACAGTAACATGTTTGTAAGTAACTTTAGGGGATGTGTAATTAATGTAAACAATTATAAATGACTGGAGAAGAAATAAGTTAGATGGTAATTGAATGGTGAGACTGGCATTGACGCACAGCCCAATTATTAGTGGAGTGTGGTCACGATCAGAAGACAGGTAAGAATTTAAGTAAGAAAATAACAAAACGCGAAAAATTAACTCTGATTTTTGGGTAGTTTGGGTCGTGACATGATTTTATGGTATCAGAGCAATAATTGGTCTGATGTGTGTCAGTGTCAGTAATTAGAAAATTACATCCCCGTGTTACTGTGCTTGGTTAGATACAATAGTGTATATCGAGATGGGTTTTGACTAAGAAATGGTCGAGAATGCAGGAATGCCTAATATGAGTCGCATTAGATGAGATAGTGCACGAGGCAGAGGTCGTAGAGGTAGACCTGAGCCTGCTAGTCGTGCTGAGTTGACCTGTGAGAACCAGGATGAAATTGAAATGGAGGCTAATGTTGAGAATGCCTCACAGAGTCCGACAGAGAGATCGGACAGTATTGAGAGATGCTTCGCGAGATTGGAGCGGAGTGTGGAGATTATTTTGAGGAGCTAATTGCTCAGATTATGAATAAGATAAGAGGGCGCAGCGGATGCATTGGTGGAATTCCGCTCGACCCATCTTAAGAGCTGATATGGGAAATATCTTGGATATATTTCGGTGACAGGATATCCCGAACATGATTTAAAGGAAATTTCGGATTAAAAGTCCTTACTCTGACCCAGAGGATTTGATTTATTGATGAGTATGATTTATGAGTATGAAACTCAGTGATATTCTTGGACAGATATTACCTCGACACTATGAACAAGTGACAGTCGAGACGTCTAAAAGTTCATGAAATGGCTCAACTTTTGAATTAGAGACTGATTGGCCCGTAAGGTATTACCTATACCGAGGCAGTACGCAGATTTACAGTTAGGTAAATAAGAACATAAATTGCACGCCTCTGAGATTGGGAAAGGTAGTGAGGGCTAAAATAGAGACAAAAAAGAGAATCGAGAAATGACAGAGATGTTAAAAATGGAAAAATGGCAATTGGTAGAAGATTTAATTTGACGAGTCATGGAGTAAGATAATTGGTAAGGCCCCAGTGCATCCAATTTTGGCACTGTTGAGGGGCATTGTGATTGGAGGACCCCGACCTGCTACGAAGCAGTGTAGCAGTGTGATCATTGTAGATGTGTGGTGGATACCACGGAAGGAGGGTCTATACCTACACTGTATTGATAAAATGGCCGTTAAGTGTGATAAGACGGACCATTGATTTTGATTGCGCAGAGTTGGGCGAGATTGCCCCACAGAAAAGTAAAGAGACAGAGAAAAACTTCATTGGTATAGCTGCAACGAGAAGGGAGGCAATAGCCGAAAAGAAAAAGGAAAGTAAGTTGTTAGACGAAGGCGAGAGGATGTCTTGGACCAGGACACTATTGATGTTTCATGGATGTGATGTAAGATACCACACTTGTTATGAATAATGAAGTACATATGTTCATTGATCCTGGTGCCACACATTTATTCATATTGCCTTCATGCGCATATAAGTGAGTAAAAGGCATGAATGCCTACATCATTGGGCATAATACTGATAAATGAGTACCCCAATAGAGGAGGATTAATTAACGGAATATGGATATAGAGATTTTAAGTGACAAAAAGGGGTGCAACAGTTGAAATTAAAGGAGTAAAGGATTATATTCACGAAATGAATAATGACAAGAGTTTCGTTATAATTGATATACGAAAGAGATAATCTTTGTGATATGCTTGATTTTAAATACAAGATGTATTGGAGCAAGAGGCGTATGCTAGGTAAGAACATCTTTACGATATGAAGTAATTAGGATTGAAGCAATTAGTAGCGAATATAAATTGTGACCACATGGACTGACATATAAAGTAACTGTGGTTAAGTCTGAAGGTTAATAAAGGTATTTCAAAATACCTCCCCGCCTGAAGACTTGACAGCGTCTAGATATATATATAACCTATAACGGGAAATTGATCATCGTAATAAATATCTTTAGCATTAGGATACCTTTACTAAGACGATAAGAACATTAAAATTCGACAAATCATGAAGGTTAACATAGTAAAATTTAATAGGAGCCGTTAAAATAAGAAAAGGAAGTGACGCAGGTTAGTACTTGAAAACGTAAGCGATTTCGAAGGATCTTATACGCTTATGCGTAAATAAGTAAAGGATTAGACCGATTTGTAATCATCATTATCGATGACATGTTAGGTGTAGTTAAAGTCCAGGGCGATTTATAAGCAATAATTGAAGATGGCTTTTACAGATGGATTGTTGCGAGTTCTAAAAGGATATGCCTTGTTGACACGTTTAACTAAGAAAACGTGGTCTTTAAATGAGATGATAAATAAGATGATAGATGTGACACGAATTTCGGTGTAGTGAAGTATGAATTGACCACCGTGATTAATTTCACCATACCCAACAGCTCAAGAGGTTCTCAGTGAGTATGAATACCTCAAAGTTATGAATGAGCTGTGTATTGATGTATAAAGAGAAGATAGTCGATAGTGGATCCAGATAACTCAAGGATCACGAAATAAACTATCTGACTCATGATTTAAAGTTGGCAACCGTATTTGTACCGAGGATATGGTACTATCATGTATATGGTGAGAAATTGTAGATATGCACTGATCATAAAGCTCGAGTATCTGTTTCACAGAAAGAGGTAAATATGAGAATACATAGTGGGTTAGAGCTTCTGAGAGGTTTTGATTTGAGAAAATTGTACCACCCAGGAAAGGCTAATGTAATGACTGATGCTTTGAGTAGAAAGAGCCTAGGGATGGTACCACATATGATGGTCAGGGAGCGTGAGCTGCTAAAGCAGTTGTGGACCTCAGTATTGATGTGATCCCTTCTGATGATGACAGTGATTGTGTGATAGCTAGCCTGAGACTAGAACCGGATGAGAGTGCCTGGATTTGACAGGCTTAGCATGATGATCGACATGATGTCGATAGTGTGGGTCAGATTCAGAAGGAGACAGTGACAGAGTTCACAGTGAGTGATGATGAGTTACTGAGGATTTTGAGACAGTATAAGTGCTCCCCAGGGCCACAGTTGATGGGACAGTGATATTGTCAGAAGCTCACTCTTCGGGATATACAGTGCATACGAAAAGTAAAGAATATATATGAAATCTCGAAAAGGGTATTGGTGGTCAGATGTGAAAAGAGATATAGTAGAGATTGTGAAAAAGTGCCTAGTATGTCAGCAGAATAAGGTAGAGTATTAAAAGTCTGCAGAGTTATTGCAGCCTCTACCTATATCGACACAGCACGAAAAATGAGGGCAAATCTCCATGAATGTCGTGATGGGTTACAAAGGACCCAGGTGAATTACGAGGCTATTCGAATGATAGTCGATAGAGTGACTAAGTCTACCCACCTTTTGGATATGAAATCCCTAAATACTCAGAGTGTATATGAGGATTTATGTGTAAGGAAGATTATGGAACATGAAGTAGCGTTCCAGTGAGCATGGTAACATATAGGGATTCCCACTTCACTTCTTACTTCAGGGAATATTTTTCAGGAAGCTATGGGAACCCGACTGAGTATTAGCACAGCTTTCCATCCTCATACAGATGGTCAGTCAGAGAGGACTGTACAGGTTCTGGAGGATCCGATGAAAGCGTGTGCCCTTGATTTATAAGCTCCTGGAATGATCAGTTGTTACAAATTGAATTCGCCAATAACGACAATTGGCAGTTGAGTATCGGAATAACAAGATATGAGGCAGTATATGGCTGTAGGGGTTGTTCCCCAAAATTAGATAAGAAAAAGTGGGTGACAGATAGAATTATATTTGACCTTGGATAATAAGTCTTTGAGGATGTTTAGTTAAGGATGAGATATTAAGAACACCTCAGAGCAGATAGACAAGTATTGGAATTCACCCTTGGTGAATTAGTATGGTTGAAATATTTCTTGTCCTAAGAAAATAAGGACATAGCGAACTTTCGGAAGAAGGTAAATTGAGTTGCGCTGGATGGAATATTTTGAGAGATTGGGCAAGTGGGAGATAAGACCTGTAGATTGGTGTTATCACCTGAATTAACAGGCACCCACAATGTGTCCCAGCTTTTGATGCTTTGAAAATACTATCCAGATCCAACAGAGGTGATAGGATATGAACTCCAAAAGTTCAGTTTAATGAAAATATAAATATATTAATAAGTTGATTCGGGCATTAAACAGGAAAGAGAAAATATTGAGGTTTAAGATGATCTCCCTAATTAAAGTCCTTTGGTAGTAATACACTCCGGAGAAGGTCACATAAGAATTTGAGAGTATGATGCGATAGATGTACCCGGAGTTGTATATGGACTCATATGAATTGGTTCTAATTTGGAGGACCAAATTCCTTAAGTGGGGGAGAGTTGTAAGACCCGAATTTAATTAAAATACGAAACGAATTAGTGTTCGTGAAGGAAAGTTTGACTGAATTAATTCTCGAACGCGTGTAAGGGCAAAATGGTCAAAAGATCAGAAGCCGATATAAATTCGATGAGAAAATTTTATTTAAAATAATGGATTAAGAAATCTTGGTCAATAAAGGTGAAATAAATTTATTTTGGGTTAAATTGACCAGGATATTAAATTATTGAAATTAATCGAGATTAATTGGAATTTTTAGTACAAAAAAATCCCGAAAATAATCGAAAAATATATCGAAAAGTCATTCGGGACAATATCCCGAAAATACGGAAAAATTATACCCGAAAAAGAGGTTAAAATATAATAAATAAATTAGACTAAATTAAATTAATTAAATTAGGAATAAAATAAAAATTGTAGAAGATATTTTGGGTATTTATAGTATTTTAATGAATAGTAAAATAATAAAAATAAATTAATATACAAAAATAAATTAAAGAAAATTAAAAAAAAGAGAGAGAAATCGCGAAAACGCGAAAGAAAAGAGGAAACAGAAAACGAAAGCAGGGCCGAGCCCCTGCCGACGGAAAGACGGCCTACGGAGGCGGGCGAAGGCAAGCCAGACGAGGCCCGACCCATCACCGGCCCCATGGAGGCCCGAACGGCGGCCATCGGTGAGAGAAACGGAGAAAATCGAAATCGAGAGGGGGAGAGAGAATCGCCGGCGATCGGCGCGATTCAGGCCCGATCGACCCCAGCCGAAGCTTCCCCAGGCGACGGTGAGTAGATTGGTGGTGGTGGCAGCCACCGAAACCGGCGGACGACGCCGAAAACGGCGGAAGAAGAAAATGGGTTCGACGACCGAAAGGAGAACGGCCGGACCGGTGACTTTCTGGCGGTCTTGGGCGAAACCGAGGGCAGATCTGAGATGCGGACAACCCAGCGGAGCGATTGGTGGTGAGAACCGGCGGAGAACCAACCGGCAAGGTGGTGAACCGACGGTGAACCGGTCGAACCGGAGAGAACCGGCGGTCTGAACCTGACTGAACCGGTTCAGCCAAAAAGAGAGGGAAAAAAGGGAGAAAAAGGGAAAAAGAAAAAGAGAAAAAAATTGGGGAAAATTTCTGTGATGCAATCGAGCTTCGGGTAAGTCAGTAGTGGTCGAAATTGACCCGATTTAAATTTCGGAGTATTTAATTTAAGTAATTTTCGACTGAAAACTTACCTAGAAAATTGTGGAATTGTGTAGCTCGACGATTGGCATCCACCGAGAGCTCGAGATAGTCTCGAATTTCGTACTAGCATGGAATCTCGGGTAAGTGACTTTTATTTACGACAATTACATCGTTATGCGTGATATGAATTTAAATTTCGCATAAATTGAATTAAATTATGAAAATTTAGATAAATTGTCGTAAATAATCGATTTAGCTATTCGAGAATTAGAACGAGGCCCAATAAATTATTGGTGGGCCCAATGAGCCCAATAGGCCTCGATAAAGTGAAAATTAAGTGGAAAACGGGCTTAAGGCCAATTAAGGCCCATTAAGGTGCAATTGGGCCCAATAGGGGTAAACGGGCCCAATGATTTAAATTAAGCCCAAAAAATAGGAAATACAATTAAATTGTATGTTATCTGACCTGAGGAATATTGATACGCAGTTCCGGGCATTTGATTGGGAGCATATCGGACTGCGCGACGAGACAACAGTGGAAAAGAAAAGGTCAGACTCGACAGGAAAATAAGGTAAGGGAATTCTGCGGACTGCTAGAGGTAACTTTACGCAATTTTAAGTTCAATTGCAGTCTTTAAAATTTATCTGAAGGGTCTAGAGGTCGAATAATAATTTTAGTGCCCTGAATGGGTAAATTACTAAAATACCCTTGTTAAGGGTAAAATCTATAAATTTAGAAAAAATTGGGAGGAGCAAGAACAAAAGGTTCCTGCTCATTCTGGAGGTATTTTAACACATGCATGAGTAGGCTGGCTCACTTTTAAAGAAAAATGCATAGCATTGCATACCTTTAACGATGTAATTTCTGTGAAAACTATTTGGAGATAACCGAGCCGCCTACGTGTTTTTATTTACATGTGACGTGCTGGAGCCCAGCTCGCACGATGTTTGATTTGTGTGATGCATGCATTAGTGCTGGAGCGGGAGCTCGCACTAGAGTTTTACATGCATAGGTGCTAGAGTATAACTCGCACCAGATTTCACATGCTTTTTCATGACACGGTGCT
Source organism: Firmiana major (assembly GCA_033439115.1). Classification (NCBI taxonomy): domain Eukaryota; kingdom Viridiplantae; phylum Streptophyta; class Magnoliopsida; order Malvales; family Malvaceae; genus Firmiana; species Firmiana major. The sequence goes on from CM065902.1 coordinate 39,085,396, forward strand.
AGAGTCTAACACGCACCAGATTTTACATGATTTTCATGACAGGGTGCTGGAGTTTAACTCACACCAGATTTTATAAGATTTTCATATGATTTATATACAGAGTGCTGAGCTTAGCTCGCACTAGTTTTACTGGATTTGTGGAGTAGCGCTGTCTGCCCTTGGAGTCAGCCAAAAGGCCCAACAGGCTCAAAAGACCTCTTAAGTAGGGTGAGAGTGAGGGATGAGGTTGGCGGCCCTGTGGAGATGTAAAGCGGGCTCTGCCAATTTTACTTGATTTGATGAGAGTGCTGAACATCGCTCGCACTGATTTTTATGAGAACATACGGTGAGCCGTGCTTGGAGCATCGGGTAGACTGTGTGTCACCGATTTAATAGGCTCGCACGTGCGTTTTGAGACATGGCAATGAGTATTGAGAAACAAAACCTCTCTGTGGGAAGCAGGCCATTTGGGCTGGAGTACCTAGAGTGATATGGGTCCATGGAGTACGATGTACCGTGCAAGTAGCATGGAGTACGATGTACCGTGGGGTATCTTCGGATACGGTATCTTTGTGATACGGGGTATCTTTGTGATACGGTATCTTTGTGATACGGGGTATCTTCGGATATGGCATCTTCGGATGCGTGAGATCGGATAAGACTGACGGGTTGGATTGACCCACCTCCCGGGCGGTTCCCGATCAGGGTGAGACCTCGCACACTGGGATCCGTGGAGCTAGAGGGACTCACGAGGACACATATTGGCCAGTCCTGGTTATTACCGATATACAGTTATTGCCTAGTCTTGTATCTTGTATATATATATACATATGTTTTCGGTTATCGATGCTTTCGAGAAACTCAATTTTCATGATTTTGTGTGAGTCAGGATCACCCGAAGGAGGGGTCGAGTTCTGACTTTATTGTGAAATTTTTAAAGAGAAAGAAATGATTTAAAATAATTGCATGTTGAATTTTTCGTGCAAACTCGATTTACATAACATCATAACTTTCATATCATCTATTTTAAATGTGTGGAGAAAGGGTGGTTTATGCATGGCACTACGTTCATGTAGGTGGTATGGTTACCTACTTGTTCGTAGGATTGCCTTATTGAGCTTGATGTGCTCACCCCTTTCATTTTCTCCCACAGATAATCTCCAGTTGAAGTTGCGACGACTCAGTACTGCATTCTGGATATCCGCTGCTGCCCATCGACATAAGGTTTATACACTTGTACATATTGTATCTACATAAGCATAGCACAGTAACATGTTTGTAAGTAACTTTAGGGGATGTATAATTAATGTAAACAATTATAAATGACTGGAGAAGAAATAAGTTAGATGGTAATTGAATGGTGGGACTGGCATTGACGCACAGCCCAATTATTAATAGAGTGTGGTCACGATCAGAAGACAGGTAAGAATTTAAGTAAGAAAATAACAAAACGCGAAAAATTAACTCTGATTTTTGGGTAGTTTGGGTCGTGACATAAAAGAATCCATAGACTCGAGTTTTGGGTAAAGTAATGAAACGAGGCCTCATAAGCGTTAATAGAAAACTATAGGTCGAATTGACTATAGTGAACGCACGATGTCATATTATATGGATCGAATATAATGCGGGATACGATTTTGTGCAGTCCCGAAGAGTTCGTTGAAGACGAATCGAACCGTACGAGTAAGCAGCTTAAGGAAGTGGAATCACGCATCGTGATTCCAGGTAAGGGAATTCTGTAAGTATATAGAGGTAGCTGCTCATAATTTATGGGATTATAGGGTGTTTATGAAATGCATGAACGTTTGAGAAATTGGTTGTTTGGTATGCGAAAATAGTTGTGAATATTAGATGATTTGGTTTACATGGATGTATAAAAAGGGATAGTAAGGCTAATAATTGCATAAATCAAGTGTTTTGAATGCCTTCACAAAACATGTGTTTGGTTTTAAACGATTTGATAGATAGGATGGCTATTGTGGTTTGATGTTTGTGATAGCACATGTGAAGTGCCAAATATGTTTTGAGATAGCTTTAAAAGCTTATGAGCCGCCTATCATGTTTATGTGAATTAAACCGTGCTAGAGCCTAGCTCGCACCGGGTATTGATGTTTTCATTTGTATGAAACGTGCTGGAGCTTAGCTCGCACCTTGATTTGGAAACTATGATGATATTTATAAACCGTACTAGAGCTTCTGCTCGTACGTGGCTTTTGAGTGGTTTGTCTTATGAGTATAACCGTACTAGAGCTATGCTCGTACGGGTCTCTTTATGATAGGATGCATGAGTCGTGCTAGAGCTTTGCTCGCATAAGTTTGCACATTGTGATACGTATAAGGTTGTGAAAGTTGGTAAGATCCTTAAGCCCTACATCCTTAAGCTAACATCCTTAAGCCCAAAGAGGCGGGGAGGCTCTGTTAGGCGGAGAGGCTCTGTTCGGTGGGGAGGCTCTATTACGGTGGGATCCTTAAGCCAACATCCTTAAGCCTTGGAGGGGCGGGGAGGCTCTGTTAGGCAGGGAGGCTCTCCTACATGGGTACGGTAAGATCCTTAAGCCCTACATCCTTAAGCCCAAAGAGGCGGGGAGGCTCTGTTAGGCGGGGAGACTCTGTTCGGAGGGGAAGCTCTCTTACGAAAGGATTCTTAAGCCCTACATCCTTAAGCTAACATCCTTAAGCCCGAGGAGGCATGGAGGCTCTGTTAGGCGGGGAGGCTCTGTTCGGCAGGGAGGCTCTCCTTCATGGATATGGAAAACTCTTGGTATGGGGTAGGTAAGACCTAGGAATGGCACCCCCAATCACGATATGAGTCTGCGAAGTACGCTGTACCATGTATATCACATGGAGTATGATGTACCGCATGATGGTTATGTGATGAGAAAGTCTGGCGAGGGATAATCCATCTCTGTGCCAGCATGATACCTCGCACACTTGGATGCCTGTGGTCTGGGATGATTTATGATGTAGTGGTCCACATAGGCACTTTTGATATAGTGACCTAGTTTTTATACACATGCGTGAATTGTGAAATGAAAATGTGGTTGTGATTGTGAATTGATTTGGTGGTATTTATGTGTTGAGAAAGAGGTTTATGATGTTGGTTTAAAAAGGAGGTTTCTTAATGAATTGCCCTTTTTATAAATTTAAATGAGATTGAGCATGAGATGATTTATACATGATGTTTTTACCATGTTTTATATGCTAATGTACATGATTTTAATACATGATATATATGTATACTCACATGGCATAGTTTTACTTCCTCATGCTCCTACTATGAACGATTTATGCATAACACTATCAGCATGTAGATAGAGTAGTTATCTACCATGCTTGCATTATTGCCTTACTGAGCGTGTGGTTGCTCATCCCTCTCTATTTTCCCCTACAGAGCGTGCATAGTAGCCCAGTGAGGACTGAGGCGTGGTATTTTGGACTCCGCTGCATCTCCATCGCTTAGAGGTATATACACAGTGATTCTTTTTGTATCTAAACAATGTAAAAGCACAGTATTCTTTTGAGTTGTAATTATGGGGGATGTAGATGTCAGTAAAACATGCTTTTGTATAAGTACAAGATTAAATGCAAATGTATGAAATCGTTTTATTTAACTGAGAATGAATGAGATGTGGAGTTTATTATTGACTCACAGCCCAACAGTGTGTGGTGAGTTAGTTCACGACCGGGTAAGGTAACAGTAAAACACGAAAATTTTTTATCATACCTTGCACTATTGGAAATATGTTCTTTGGTAGAGCCCTGTGTGATTTAAGAGCCTGTATCAATCTGATGCCTTTGTCTATCTACCAAAAGTTAGGAATAGGGGATATCGAGCCTACCACAGTGACCCTTCAGCTAGCTGATCGATCCATTAAATATTCAAAAGGGGTCATTAAGGAGGTGCTAGTAAAGGTGCACAAATTTATTTTCCCTGCAGATTTTATTATTTTGGATATGGAGGAAGACAGGGAAGTCCCCATTATACTAGGCAGACCTTTCCTAGCGACTGGTAGAACCTTAATTGATGTACAGAAGGGGGAGTTAACTATGAGTGTCCTAGATCAGGAAGTGAAATTTAATGTTTTCAAACCTTTAAAGCTCTCTGATGACTCTCAAGAGTGTTTTAAGATAGAGATTAATGAGGATATAAGGCTTAAGCACATGAAATCTGAAAGAATGAGGGAAGTAGATAAAGCTAAGGAGGATTTAATTGTTAACATTCTATCACCATTCTGACTAATCCTCCTACTCTTCGCCTTGCTGCTGAGTGTTGTTTTCTTCAGCTGCATTTGAAGTGGTTGTGTTTTCCTTTTCACTTTTTGTATATAGTTCTTTTTCTTTTTCTTTTCTGTTGTTTCTTTCTTTTTTTTTTTGCAAGTTTATTTTCTAGTTTTACGCTTTCAATAAAAGCTTCAGTTGTTCATCATCATCAGAAAGGGAAGTACTATGTTCTTGAGCTTAATTGTTTATATTATTTGTACACTGAGGATACTGTGCACTTTAAGTTTGGGGGAGGGGATATCACTTGAGTATTTTTCAAAAATTTGAGCAAATTTGAAAATTTTTTCAAAATATTTTTCAAAAATCTGAGCTTAAATTAGGTTATTTTGGGATGATTTAGTGCTTAGCATGTAGTTTTCTCATATTCCGATGATATGACCCCATGATTAAGTCTGATTTTGATTGACTAAGAAACATGATTATAGGCAAAGCATGAAGTTGAATTCTTGAATTTGTCTTGATTTTGATTGTAATTTCCTCATTTTATGCACATGTCATGTCATGAATCTGTATATTTATTTAGAGAAAGCTTATGTGGACATAGGATTGCATTTGTTCAATTGATTTTGTGCATCATATTCTAGAATTTGTTTGATCTAATCTCGAGACGAAATATTAGATCACACTTAATTAGGGAGATGATTTAGGCCATCTTTGGATCGTTTGAGCCTTTCGAGCCATCCCTGTACATACTTTATCCCTAGTCACCCATCTGGGCCAAATAAACTTTTCTCTGTAAATACAAATGCAAAATTTCCTTAGCTTAAATACTCTTTTCCTATCCCTTACCCCGAAAGCATGAAAGTCATTGGGATATATTGTGAGCTTTGTACATTTGGGTATCTGGTGATGGTGAAAATTCAAAAAAATAAAAATAAAAGAAGAAAGAAGAAAAATTCAAAAAAAAAATGTTTAGCAAAAGAAATAAGTTTTGGGGAAATAAATTTAAGCTCTTACATTAAAGATCCTAGAAGTAATGCATGTTAAGGGGTAATGACGAGTCCAAAGGGTATCTATCCGCAAGTGCACGGGTCGTCCAAGTAATAATTGGATTTGAGACCCGAGTTATCGTCCCACAGAGAAGTTGTTAGCCTAATTAAGTACCGGTTAATCTTACCCTAAGTATATCCTAGCAAATTATGAAAATTGCAATGGGTGATCAACTAATCTAGAATTGAAAATACTGAAAGCAATAAAATAAAACTATAAAATAAAGTAACTAAAACCGAGCTGAAAATTACTTACCGAGCTCCATGGAATTAAAAGCAAATACCTACAAAAATAATTAAAACAGTTAAAACTCATTAACGCAATTAAAATAAAATGCAATTATGAAAATAAAACAATAAAATTAAACTACAATTAAACTAATTTAAAATGCGATTAAACTACTTAATTAACGTGCAATTGAAACTAATCTAAAGCTTAATGAAAATAAAATCCTAGGAAATTAAGAAAATAACTATAAAACTACATGTCTAAAATCTTAACTCTAAACTAATCATAACTAATTAAATTGGAATTTTCACTAAAACTAAAAATGAGTTAATCACTAAATGACTAGCCAAACAAGCCCTTAGTAAATTTAAATCCTACAACAACTCCCTCCAATTACTATTCATTTGTCATTTTGCATTTTGTTTTCGTGGTCTCGGCTTGTCCTTCCTCGGCCTGGTGTCCTGCTGTGTCCTGGTGTTGCAGGTTGCAAACTGCCACCTGCTACAATTGCTGCCCCATGTTCAGCAGATTTCCAGCTGCACACGGGTTGCTGTCTCCAAGTACTGCAGTGTCGGTTTTGTGCCTCTGCTCCTGCCGTGCTGCACAGGTATTCTAGCTGCCCATTCCCCATGCTGCTTGTTTCTGCCTCCTTCCATGTCTGCTGCTCCAGTACACTATACGGTGCTGCCATAAACAACTCAGCGTGAATACTGCGTCCTTCCTCTGCAACTCGTTCCAGCCTTGTTGTCAAACAGATCTGCAGCTGCGTTGCCATCATCTGTTTCGTGCACCATACCTGTCGGGTAACAGCTCACCATCACCTAAAACAACAGCACAACAGAATGCATACAAGGAGTTCCCGAGCATAGTTCCCGAGCATCAGCAGTTGACAACAAGCAAAATGCAAAAAAAAAAATAATAATAATAAATAAATAATAATAATAATAAAAAATAAACAACTGGAAAGAACTAAACTTAAGATAAATCTAAAACTAATGAAGCAGAAAACTGAACTTGAAAGTGAAAATGATTAAGCTGAAAATAATGCAGAAAGCAGCAAAAAAAACGCAACAACATTGCTGAACCCGAGCTTAATCACACAGCTCTTGAAACAGGGTAGAACAGAGGAGAATATGAGCTCATCTATCCATTGAAGCCATGAAGTAACGTCAGCTCTGCCAGCTTCAGTATCGGCCTACACCTCTTGCTTGCTTCACTGAACCACCAGTACACGATGCAGCCTCCAGTCATGATCGTAGGGCCATCGACTCATGCAACAAGTTCACGCCAAAAGCTATTAACATAAGCTAAGCCAAAAAAACAGAATTTAAATAAAACAATGGAAGATTAAAGAACAACGCCGTAGCATGGATGAAGAGAAACCGCCTGTCACCCGGTCTTCTACCTCCCTCTACTGCTGCTACACAATGCTCGGCAGTGAGCAAGCTCAGCACCTCGCAAACCCGAATGAATGGAGAGTGGGAAAATAACATTTGAAATCCACCTCGCAAACCCGAATGAATGGAGAGTGGGAAAATAACATTTGAAATCCAACATGAAAGCTAATCCGAGAGCTACACTAGGACAATATGCTATGTAAAATAGAACTTGAAAAAAAAAATAAAAGAGCTTGAAATACACCAAACCGAGAAGCATGAAAATGATGGGAAGGGTAGCTGCCAAGGGAATGAAAAACTATATTGAAAAGCTTGAAAAAAATAGCAATGGAAATTGTTTGAACATTAACTTTAAATGGGAGCTAAAACGGAAAATAAAACTTGAAAACAAGGAAAAATAATTAAAACTATTCTAACACTACTCCTAACTATGTTACACTACTCCTACTCCTAAAAATTACATTACTCTACTTCCAACCCTACTTTAGTTTTCAATTGCCATCATACTCTATTTATATACAAACATAGGGGTACAATGATAAATTTTCATCCTAAATGAGTTGGCATTGTTTGGCCACTTGTCTTCCTTTGATTTGCTGCAGAGTAGATATTTCTACGTCATCAGTTTTTTTATCCAATTAGCTGTGTGATGTGACTCGGCGTGTGTCCTTCAGAGGGTTGGCACGGTTTCCTTCGATCTTATCGTTTCAGAGCAAATAAAAATCGGACACCTGGCATCACGCGTGTCCAGTCGACGGATGATTCGGTCTGCAAATTGGAAGTGGTCCAGTCTCTTTTGGCTCGTTTTCAGCCCAATTTCGTCTGAAACGACTGAATTTCATCCGGATTTAATTTATCTGCACATTAAAGAATTTTTATTAAATAAAGGGGATTATTAATAAAATAATATGGGGATTAAATAAATAATTAGGAATTTAAGCACAAATAATTCTATAAAAAATAGAATTATCACACCCCCAAACTTGAGCTTTTGCTTGTCCTCAAGCAAAACAAAATAATTGTAGGAATGATAAGTACAAAACATAATAATTTCCCTAACATTATCCTCAAAAAAAAAGTACAGACTATGAAATCAAAGAATCACAATTATAAGTTCAACACTCAGAATTATTCCATCATAAGTCCTAACCCAAATTGGACTCCTCGTGTGTGTGTGTGAAAAATGTCAAAGCCACTTCAAAGTACATTATTCGGATCAGATTATGCAAGCACAATGAATGCAAAGTCAATGACATGTGATCATTCCCATAAGTTTCCTTTTCATTAATCTTTCCACTAATGTAGTCACACTTACTCAAAGATCAATAGGACTTCATTAAGCTTGTAATGTCAGGCTGGGGTTAAGGTATGATAAAGTTGATTTAGGTTTAATTACCCCTTAACATGAATTACTTCTAGGATCTTTAATGTAAGAGCTCATTTATTTCCCCCAAACTTATTTCTTTCACTAGACATTTTATTCTATTTTTGTATTTTTCTCCTTTCTTCTTTTTTTTTTTTTTTATAAATACTCCTTCCCTATCGCTTAGTACCCATATGTACAGAGCTCACAATATATCCCAATAAATTTCCATGCTTTCGGGGTAAGGGATAGGAAAAGAATACTTTAGGCTAAGGAAAATAATGCAAGTGTATTTACAGAGAAAAGCTTATTTGGCCCAGATGGGTGACTAGGGATAAAATATGTACAAGGATAGCTAGAAAGGCTCAAACGATCCAAAGATGGCCTAAATCATCTTCCTAATCAAGTGTGATCTAATATTTCGCCTCGAGATCAGATCAAACAAATTCTAGAATATGATGCACAAAATCAATTGAACAAATGCACCCCTATGTCCACATAAGCTTTCTCTAAATGAATATACAAATTCATGACATGACATGTGCGTAAGATGAGGAAATCACTATCAGAATCAAGACAAATTCAAGAACTCAACTTCATGCTTTTCCTATAATCATGCTTCTAAGTCAATCAAAGTCATACTAAATCATGGGGTCATATCATCGGAATATGGGAAAACTACATGCTAAGCACTAAATCATCCTAAAATCAAACAGTTTAAGCTCAAATATTTGAAAAAATTTTGAAAACATTTTCAATTTTTGCTCAAATTTTTGAAAACTGCTCAAGTAGTATCCCCTCCCCCAAACTTGAAGTGCATAGTATCCTCAGTGTGCAGATAATATAAGAATTGAAGTTCAGGAACAGAGTACTCCCCTTTCTAATGATGACAACCGAAGCTTTGATTGAAAGCATAAAACTAGAAAATAAACCTGTAAAATAAACAAAGAAAGAAACAGCATAAAAGAAAAAGAACTATATACAAGGTGAAAAGGGAAACACAACCACTTCAAATGCAGCTGAAGAAGACAACACTCAGCAGCAGAGCGAAGAGTAGGAGGGTCATCCAAAGTGGTGACAGGGTGTTGACAATTAACTCATCCTGAGCTCTCGCTACTTCCCTCCTTCTTTGAGAATTCTTATGCTCAAGCCTTATATCCTCATTAATCTCCATCTTAAAACACTCTTGAGAGTCATCAGGGAGCTTCAAAGGTTTGAAAATATTAAACTTCACTTCCTGATCTTGCACTCTCATAGTCAACTTTGTAGATTCAGATGGCGAGGAAGGCAATGAATAAGAAGAAGGTAAAGATGAAGAAGCGCCTAGTTTTGCAGCCCGATCCTGATGTTCCTGCTCTTTCTGAGTTGCTTCGTTAGAACCTATGTGTTCTTCAACTATGTGTTGTTCAGGTTGGGACTTAACTTGTGGCTCCTCTAGCTCTCTGCCACTCCTAAGGGTGATAGATCTAACATGTTCCTTACCTTCCCTTTGCTTATCAGGATTAACTTCAGTATTACTAGGGAGGGTCTCTTGAGGACGTTGGCTAAGAGCACTAGCTATTTGTCCCACCTGAACCTCTAAGTTCTTAATTGAAGCAGCTTGATTTTGCAGGATAGTCGTGAACATCTCCTCTAATGTAGGCTTCTTTTCAGCTGCTGGTGCATGGTAGAGTTGGGGCTGCATAAGTGGTGGTGGTGGTGGTGGTGGTGGTGATGATGGATGATATCAAATTTGAGGTGGGGATGGATGATGTGGATGGTGTGGAAATTGCGGCTGTGGTGGTACCTGAACCTGTGGAGCTTGAAAACTAGGGGGTCCTACAAATATGGAATTAGAAGTTTGCCCTTGGTTTTGGCTCCAGGAGAAGTTAGGATGGTTCCTCCACCCTGAATTATAGGTGTTTGAAAAAGGGTTGTTCTGTTGCGTAGAGGGAGCAACAAACTGAACCGATTCTAAGTTGAGCGGACACCTATCTACAGAGTGGGTACCACTACATAGCTCGCAGGAAAGGAAAGGACTTTGGACAGAATATATAGGGTTAGGACTATTGGGAGGATTCTGTTGGGTACTGGGCGACTCTACCTTCTTCGTAAGATTAGCGATTTGAGAGGTCAAGGTAGACAGTGTGTCGAGCTCATAAATACCCGCCGGCTTCTTTGGCATTTGCCTCTCCGAGGACCATAGATAGTTGTTAGTCGCCATCCTTTCTAACAGCTCGTAAGCATCCTCCTCTGTTTTACACATTAGCTCTCCGCCTGCCGCAGCGTCAACAATGGTCCTATTTGGGCTTGTAAGTCCGTTGTAGAAGGTTTGGACTTGCAACCACAAAGGTAGGCCATGGTGAGGGCACTTCCTAAGAAGCTCCTTATATCGTTCCCATGCTTCATAAAGAGATTCAGAGTTGTACTGGGCAAAGGAAGATATATTGCTACGGAGTTGGGCTATTTTAGAGGGAGGGAAAAACTTAATTAGAAATTGATGGGCTAACTCGTCCCATGTAGAAATGGATCCTGGAGGCAGGGAGGTCAACCAGTGTCTCGCCCTATCCCTAAGTGAGAAAGGGAATAGTCTAAGCCTAAGTGCATCGTCTGATAATCCATTGTGTTTGAAAGTGTTGCATAAGTCCAAGAACTGCCCGAGATGAGCATGTGGGTCATCATGTGGAAGCCCACTGAACTGTAGAGAAGTTTGGTTCATCTGGATGATTACAGGCTTAATTTCAAAGTTATTTGCAAGGACAACTGGTGGCCTAATGCCAGAATAATATCCTTTAATTGTCGGCATCACATAATCTCCAACAGTTCTAATTTCCCTATTTTCTGCCATGATGTTTTGCAGCGAAACTATAAATTTTCTAGAGTCCTTTCGAATTTTTCTAAGTGTTCAATTTCAGGATCTAGAGGAAAGAAATCAAAACTCCTGGCTCTACGCATGCAAATATCATAAAGTCCTTAGATTTTTTTTTTTTCGTTTTTTAATTTTCAAATTTTTTTTAATTAATTAAGAGAAAATTTAACTATCCTAAGTTAAGGCTCTAAATATTTACAACCTAAATATTTACAAGCTAGAATTACACCTAAGCATAATTTCACCGATATTAATTACTGACTAATTAAAACTTCCCCGGCAACGGCGCCAAAAACTTGATCGAACCCTAGGGGTATCTATCCGCAAGTGCACGGGTCGTCCAAGTAATAATGGGATTTGAGTCTCGAGTTATCGTCCCACAGAGAAGTTGTTAGCCTAATTAAGTACCGGTTAATCTTACCCTAAGTATATCCTAGCAAATTATGAAAATTGCAATGGGTGATCAACTAATCTAGAATTGAAAATACTGAAAGCAATAAAATAATAAAACTATAAAATAAAGTAACTAAAATCGAGCTGAAAATTACTTACCAAGCTCCATGCAATTAAAAGCAAATACCTACAAAAATAATTAAAACAGTTAAAACTCATTAACGCAATTAAAATAAAATGCAATTATGAAAATAAAACAATAAAATTAAACTACAATTAAACTAATTTAAAATGCGATTAAACTACTTAATTAACGTGCAATTGAAACTAAACTAAAGCTTAATGAAAATAAAATCCTAGGAAATTAAGAAAATAACTATAAAACTACATGTCTAAAATCTTAACTCTAAACTAATCATAACTAATTAAATTGGAATTTTCACTAAAACTAAAAATGAGTTAATCACTAAATGACTAGCCAAACAAGCCCTTAGTAAATTTAAATCCTACAACAACTCCCTCCAATTACTATTCATTTGTCATTTTGCATTTTGTTTTCCAGGTGGTCTCGGCTTGTCCTTCCTCGGCCTGGTGTCCTGCTGTGTCCTGGTGTTGCAGGTTGCAAACTGCCACCTGCTACAATTGCTGCTCCATGTTCAGCAGATTTCCAGCTGCACACGGGTTGCTGTCTCCAAGTACTGCAGTGTCGGTTTTGTGCCTCTGCTCCTGCCGTGCTGCACAGGTATTCTAGCTGCCCATTCCCCATGCTGCTTGTTTCTGCCTCCTTCCATGTCTGCTGCTCCAGTACACTATACGGTGCTGCCATAAACAACTCAGCGTGAATACTGCGTCCTTCCTCTGCAAGGAGGTCCAGCCTTGTTGTCAAACAGATCTGCAGCTGCGTTGCCATCATCTATTTCGTGCACCATACCTGTCGGGTAACAGCTCACCATCACCTAAAACAACAGCACAACAGAATGCACACAAGGAGTTCCCGAGCATAGTTCCCGAGCATCAGCAGTTGACAACAAGCAAAATGCAAAAAAAAAAAAAATAATAATAATAAATAAATAATAATAATAATAAAAAATAAACAACTGGAAAGAACTAAACTTAAGATAAATCTAAAACTAATGAAGCAGAAAACTGAACTTGAAAGTGAAAATGATTAAGCTGAAAATAATGCAGAAAGCAGCAAAAAAAACGCAACAACATTGCTGAACCCGAGCTTAATCACACAGCTCTTGAAACAGGGTAGAACAGAGGAGAATATGAGCTCATCTATCCATTGAAGCCATGAAGTAACGTCAGCTCTGCCAGCTTCAGTATCGGCCTACACCTCTTGCTTGCTTCACTGAACCACCAGTACACGATGCAGCCTCCAGTCATGATCGTAGGGCCATCGACTCATGCAACAAGTTCACGCCAAAAGCTATTAACATAAGCTAAGCCAAAAAAACAGAATTTAAATAAAACAATGGAAGATTAAAGAACAACGCCGTAGCATGGATGGAGAGAAACCGCCTGTCACCCGGTCTTCTACCTCCCTCTACTGCTGCTACACAATGCTCGGCAGTGAACAAGCTCAGCACCTCGCAAACCCGAATGAATGGAGAGTGGGAAAATAACATTTGAAATCCAACATGAAAGCTAATCCGAGAGCTACACTAGGACAATATGCTATGTAAAATAGAACTTGAAAAAAAATAAAAGAGCTTGAAATACACCAAACCGAGAAGCATGAAAATGATGGGAAGGGTAGCTGCCAAGAGAATGAAAAACTATATTGAAAAGCTTGAAAAAAATAGCAATGGAAATTGTTTGAACATTAACTTTAAATGGGAGCTAAAACGGAAAAATAAAACTTGAAAACAAGGAAAAATAATTAAAACTATTCTAACACTACTCCTAACTATGTTACACTACTCCTACTCCTAAAAATTACATTACTCTACTTCCAACCCTACTTTAGTTTTCAATTGCCATCATGCTCTATTTATATACAAACATAGGGGTACAATGAAAAATTTTCATCCTAAATGAGTTGGCATTGTTTGGCCACTTGTCTTCCTTTGATTTGCTGCAGAGTAGATATTTCTACGTCATCAGTTTTTTTATCCAATTAGCTGTGTGATGTGGCTCGGCGTGTGTCCTTCAGAGGGTTGGCACGGTTTCCTTCGATCTTATCGTTTCAGAGCAAATAAAAATCGGACACCTGGCATCACGCGTGTCCAGTCGACGGATGATTCGGTCTGCAAATTGGAAGTGGTCCAGTCTCTTTTGGCTCGTTTTCAGCCCAATTTCGTCTGAAACGACTGAATTTCATCCGGATTTAATTTATCTGCACATTAAAGAATTTTAATTAAATAAAGGGGATTATTAATAAAATAATATGGGGATTAAATAAATAATTAGGAATTTAAGCACAAATAATTCTATAAAAAATAGAATTATCAGGTAATTAAACCTAAAACGACTTTATTATACCTTAGCCTCAGCTTTACATTACAAGCTTAATGAAGTCCTATTGATCTTTGATTAAGTGTGACTACATTAGTGGAGAGAGAAGTGAAAAGCAAACTTATGGGAATGATCACATGTCATTGACTTTGCATTCACTGTGTTTGCATAATCTAATCCGGATAATGTACTGTGAAGTGACTTTGACATTTTTCACACACTCACGAGGAGTCCAATTTGGGTTAGGACTTATGATTGAATAATTTTTGATGGACTTGTAATTGTGAATCTTTAAGATCATAGTCTGTACTTTTTCTTTAAGGATAATATTAGGGAAATTATTGTGTTTTGTTCGTGTCATTCCTACAATTATTTTGTTTTGCTTGAGGACAACCAAAAACTCAAGTTTGGGGGTGTGATAATTATATATTTTTAGAATTATTTGTGCTTAACTTCCTAATTAATTATTTAAATCCTCAATTTATTTTGTTAATTATCCCCTTTATTTAATTAAAATTCTCATATTTGCAGATAAATTAAATCCGGATGAATTTTGAATATTTCGGTAGAAAATAGATCGAAATTGGGCTAAAATCGAGATTGGAACACGCGGACAACACGAGCCTAGCACACCCAATTGGACAAAAAGATAGATGACATGAAAATATTATTTTTCAAGGAGCCAATGGTATGAAGATAAGTGGCTAAACAATTCCAACTCATCTAGGATAATATATATATATATGTATATTACAATTATACCCATAAGTGTGTATATAAATAAAAAAAGATGGCAATTGGAGGAGGTAGCTTTTAGGTTTTTTTTTTAGGTTAAATATTTATTGTTAGGTTTTATTTTCCTTAGGCTTTCTTTTATGTTTTTCGGCTGGTGACAGCAGCCACCATTGTTAAACTTTTAGATGCTTTCAATTTTTTTTATCACATTTGTTTCTCATTTTCCATTAGTGTTCATTCGGTTTGAGAGGAGAGCATGGTGACAGCTGCTCAACCTTAAATCATTTCAGTGTTTTTCTTTACATTTCCCTTTGATTGCGATTTAAGTTCTGTTGCATCTTGAATTTTTGCCTTACCCGAATCTCACTAGCTCCATTTACTCTTCGGTTTTATTTCCTTGTTTTCATACTGCTTAGTCGTTTATCACTTTGGATGCTTCAATCTTTACTGCTTTTATCTTATTTTGGTATTTTGATGAGTGTTAGATGTCGGGTATTGCTCTCAATTCGTTGGCATAGCAGAACAATGATGATTGCTTAGAGGAGCAAGTATTTCATGGTGTTAGAATCTTTGAATTCCAATTTTTCCGGTTCATTTTAACTACTGCATGTACATTTTTTTGTTTCGGTTTAAGTTACGTAGGCCATGCCAGTTACTGTATTGTACTTTAAAAACTTTTCCTTGATCCATTTAGACTAGCCAGCTAGTTGAGGACTGATTTTTATGAGTGCAGTAGGGAGAGTCCAATAGATACTCTGTTATGCTCTGTTTAAGAGCTTGCTGGCAGAATCTATTATGGAGTGCCGCTCGAGTTGAAGATGTGCAGGATGTGGATGCTACTGTGTCTAGTGTGCAACATATGAGCTTGCAGTAATTAAGTATAGTAGTACAAGGCAGGGACGTTCAAGCAATGCAAGGTTGTTAGTGCTAGGCAGGAAGCGCTGAACAGAAGTTAGTGCAAGGCAAGAGGAAACGCAGTGCATAATAGCAGTCCACGTTCGCTGGGTAAGAGGTGCGTAGCACGAATAGCTGAAGCAGACCAAGGATAAACAGCACGGCAGGAGCAGAACCAATATAACACTTGGACATGGACTAATAGAACGTGGAGCAGCATTTGTAGCAGGTTGCGG
Organism: Firmiana major; assembly: GCA_033439115.1. Lineage (NCBI taxonomy): Eukaryota > Viridiplantae > Streptophyta > Magnoliopsida > Malvales > Malvaceae > Firmiana > Firmiana major. The sequence continues at coordinate 39,101,200 of CM065902.1, forward strand.
TTTGCAACCTGCAGTACCTGGACATTATAAGAGGCAGAAGACAAAATGCAGTGGACTGGACAAGTCGAGGACAGTGGACTAGACCAGAAGCAGTAGATAGCAGGCCTGGACCTGTGTTTCTGGAAGCAGACCGAGAGCACGAATGAAGGATGAGAGCAGTGAGCAAGCCGAGAATGCTGGAAATGCAAATTGGTGAAGACATGAACAGTGTTTGGAGGGATATTTGGCTGGTTTAAATTGTTAAGGCTTTGTTTGGCTAGTGCATAATTGTTAATTAACTCATTTTCATGCATTGTTAGTTTAGTTTAATTCCAATTTAATTTGTTAGCTTAGTTTAGAGTCTTCAATTAAATTGCATGATTAGTATTCTTGTTTAATGGTTTAGAACTTAGTTTTAATTAGGTTGATAGTAATTATGTGTTCATATAGAATTAGATTAGGGGTAAATTTATTTAATCAAATCTTAAGTTAGTTTAAATTGCATTTTGATTAAGTAGTTTAATTGCATTTTAGGTTAGTTTCATGTTAGTTTAATTAATCTTGCTTTGTTATTTTCATAATTGCATTTTATTTTAATTGTGTTAATTAATTGTTTTAATTTTCTTTTGTAGGTATTTTCTTTAATTGCTCGGAGTTTAGTAAGCAAATCTTAGTTCAGTTTTATTTTCTTTATTTTAATGTTTATTGTTTTCAGTATTTTTAATTAGCCTTATTAGATCACCCACTTTAATTTCATAATTTGCTAGGATATACTTAGGGTAAGATTAACCGGTACTTAATTAGGCTAGTCAACTTCTCTGAAGGACGATAATTTCAGGACTCAAATCCCATTATTACTTGTACAACCCGTGCACTTGCGGACATATACCTTTTGGGCGTGTCAGTGAATGTAAAAGCAATTGAAACTACGTGCAGATATCTCTAACTACTCGCAAAATCCCCATACCTTGAATCACGTTGAGAAATTTCACTTTCTCAGAGCTACCCAATCTCGCAGTCCGATTTGCTACCACTATAATCTCTGGAGCTGCAGATAACCATTTGTTTGGTTAATTATACACTCTCAACTTTATTTCACTTTAAATATAGTCCATTTCACTAAATGGGCCTGTTTACTCTTATTGTGGCTTAATAAATCTTAATGGGCATAACACTGTTTTAAGACAATTTCACTTTACTATTCATTTCAGTTGAGCCTATTGGGTTTGTGGGGCCCACCAACTCTTGTTGGGTTTGGTTTGAAGCCCATGATCACTTATTTGGTCGAGACCACAACGGTAAGGCCCATTAGCCTCTCGACCATAGCATGTGGTCGAGAGCCATCATGCCGAGCACCACGCAACCCATGGCATTTGGCTTGCCTTTCACTTAGGCATATCATCAAACACCTTGTGTGCATGCCTTAGCCTTAGTTTTTATTCACTTAGGCATTTTATCAAACACCTTGTGTGCCATCCTTAATTCACCAACCAATTGATCAAATTGATTAAAATTAACTATGCCGTAATCATGCACACATACATACCAACCTATACATGTCATAAAATCAAGTGGGTATTCATCAAAATACAAATACCCATTGTCGGCTATCACTTGTTCATGATGTTTTTATGTGTTTTGATCCATAAAACATACACCAATCAACTTGAATTAATTCATAGATACACATATATGAGATTAGAAGCTTGAAATTATACCTAGCTTCGTGTTCCTCTTTGTGGCCGAGACTTTAAAGAAATTTGCCTCTCTCAATATGGCTCCTTAATAGTCAATTCCAAGATATGTTAATCCTCTCCCAATTTGGAACAACTTCCATGAAGATTGCAAGTTCCAATTATGTCTCTAGATTAGTGATTTCTAGTGAGATAAAGCTTAAAACTATGTTTGGTAATAGCTTCCCTTGTTTACTGAAAATGAAAGGATGAAGATGACTTGGTGTTGGCTGATTTTTAAGCTAGTAGACTTAGTCATTAAGTCACAAATTCAGCCATTAAATTGGGCTTGAAATGGTTTGGACCATAGTTTACCAATTAGGCATTTAGTTGATTTACTAATGGGCTTGAATTTAGCTAATGGGCTTTTTAGTTTGGGCTTCTTGGTTTGTTCTTTTAATTTGGGCTTTCGAGCTGAACAATTTTCTACCAATTGGGCCTTTAATTGAATTAATATTGGGCACACCAATTGGCCCAACAACTCGACCAAATGGGCCTAAGAAATTCGGCCCACACTTGGTAGATACCTTAATGGGCTTTAAAATTTCCAACTTTGGCCCATTGCATTTTACCTGTTTAGTTAAATCTGGATTTCGATTAAATTAATTTTTCATACTTCAGGGATGAATATCTAGTATTTTAACTAAAAATAGTTCTTCCCCAATTTTTAACCTTAGGTTAAATTTTAACCATGGTTAGTCAACTATGGTCAAAGTCCACTTTTCTTAACTACCATTGACTTTTCTTGACCATTAACCACATTTGAATTTTTCTCAAAAATTTGAAAGTGTCGTATCGTATGGTTTACACTCTTGTCTTTACATTTTGGCCATTTTCGGGAGCGAATATACCAAATACACCTCAAACGGACCATTTCGGACTCGTTTTGCCCATTTTTGGCGTTTACTCTACTTCAATGTGTTCGGGACCAAATCAAACCGGCTTTCCTTCATGAGCTCTCTATATTTTCACATTATATGTTCTTATCTTCAGTCAGAATGATTTAGATCCACTCGGTTTAGCTTGTGGCTCTTATAGCCCTTATTTGACTTTTACATAGCTTATGTGTGTTTAATCACTTTACTTACACTTTCATTTAGGTAAATACTCTTTTTATGATTCAACTAACATAATATAATCTTTGAACATATAGGAATCATAAGGAATAAGTGACAAAAAATTCAGGTCTTACATATCACAAACTCAAACACTAGTGCGAGTAACACTCCAGTACTAGGTCATGCATATGTCACGACCCAAATTACCTAAAAATCAGAGTAAATTTTTCGTTTTTTTCATTTATTATTTAATTTTTATCTTTCTCTCATCGTGACCATCCTACAAACAGTTGGGCTATGATTCGGTGTTAGTCACCTCTCACCTATTTACCATTCCATTTTCATAATCACATTTACATATCAGAGTTTACTAACTTTTGACTTTAACTTAATACATACACAATGGTATTTACTTAACCTTACATCCTCGACATCATATACGTTTACAGTACTGTGCATTACATATTTAGGTACAAAACTATACAAATGTGTATACCTGACTCTCGATGGGAAGCAGCAGATACCAAGATGCAAGTCCTCAGCCGCTCAATAATTATTGCGAGTGCTCTGAAAAGATGGGAAAATAAGGGGGTGAGCAAATCACATGCTCAATAAGGCAATTATGCAAGTAAGTAGCTCTACTATCTACGTGCTCATAATGCCATGCCCTTAAAATCCATTTCTTTTCATTAAAATCTCAAGCACAAATCATGTATTTCATCAATAACTTAGTTTATAAAACTATTCGTGCATATCAAAATCTTGTATCAATAGTATTTTATGTGACATCATTAAATCATACTTAGCATGAATTAAATCAAAATTATGCATTATTTCATGCGATATAAAACAAATCATGAGATACAATCCTTTCATGAATTTATCATTAAAGCATGGAAAACACATCATGCTACTACATTTAAATCATTTCATTTAAAACGCAGTATAAAATAACCCAAAGGGATTAAACATCTCATAATTCAATTCCAAACTCATAAAATAATTCATTAAAATTCATTATAAAACTTCGGTTATAAAAGCACCCTTCTTTTAGGGTCACATATCATAAAATCGTAAAATCCGAGGCCTGACCCCTCCTTCAGGTCTACCCTGGTCTATCGACCAATATTTATATCATGTGAGACAAGTAGGTGACTATTAGTAACAATAAGGACTATGGTCATAACCTAGTGATCCCTGGCAACACGATACCTAGTGTGCGTGGTATCACACCTGAAACAGGAGGTGGGTCGATCCTACCCGCCAGAACAGTATAACATCAGGATTACGAGGGCAAGGTTGTTGCCTCGTGGCTAATGCCACTCCACTCCAACAATCCCCACGATATAGCGTACTTCGCGTGATATACACGGTACAACGTACTCCGTGAACCCAAGCTCAGTCAAGGGTGCCTGCAATAGGTCTTATCCAACCATATCATCTCTATATCAATATGCACGTGTGAGCATATCATTTTACTGTAACACACAGTGTACAGGAGGCTTCAACACGGCTATATGCATGTCATATAAATCCCTATGTGAGCGAAGCTTTAGCACGGCTCCATGCATATTCATGATATCAGAAAATCTCATGCGAGCGAAGCTCTAGCACGGTTTCATAGAAATCAATGAAATCTGCGTACTAGCAGCACTCCAGTATGACTTAAAATAATTATAAATTTAAGTAAAATCCACGTATGAGCAATGCTCTAGTACGAATATGTATAAAAACTCAGTGAAAACCTCGTACGAGAAAAGCTCTAGTACGACCTTAAAATGAGTTATAAAACCATATAAAACTTCGTGCGAGCAATGTTCCAGCATGAGTGAATGCTCAAGTAAATCAAAACTTCGTACGAGCAACGCTCCAGTACAGCTTTATGCATAAATACATCAAATCTCGTGCGAGTACACTCCAGCACGACTTTTATGCAATATCATATCAAAACAGGATGAGAGCTAAGTTCCAGCACCTCTCATGCATGTCAAATCATTAAAACTAGTGCGAGCAAGTGCTCCAGTACCTTTTTATGCAAGTCAACTCAAAACATGTCAAAACAGAGTGCGAGCTAAGCTCCAGCACTTCTCATGGATTTCATAAGAATAAAAATCAGTGCGAGTAATCGCTCTAGCACATATCATGCATATGATGTCACACAAGTCGGTGTGAGCAACCGCTCAAGCACATTTATGCACACTCACAAACTCAGATATAGCGCGAGCTATGCGCCAGCACTATCTGTTTCCATATAAACTTGATAGTTGGCCCATTTTTCAAAGGATTTTCATTTAAATATAAATAACACTTACGTAGTGTTATCTTGTGAAATTTATGCAATTACTGGCCAATCTATCGATTTACTTTGCTTAAAAACCAATAAAATCCTTAATTCAGAAAATTCCTTAAATCATGCATTTCATGCATGTCATCCTTTCACCATCCTTGGGTGAACTTCCCTCAATAGGGGTAAAATAGTCTTTACCTATTTCGAGTCCTTAAAATCATTAATTTATTTCTAGGACTTTAAAATAATATCAGTGTATACATACATATTCAGTGTATACAAAAGCTATTAAAATATGCGTAGCTACCTCTAGCTACTCACACAATTCCCTTACCTCATTTTTCTGTACAGTCTGACCTTTCCACTGATGACTCGTCGCGCAGTCCGATTTGCTCCCAATCCAAATCAAATCTTCGACACTGCAGATAAATATTCATCAGGTCAAATACAATATATGTAATTGTATTTCATATTTTCTGGGGCTTAATTTAAATCATTGGGCTCGTTTACCCATATTGGGCCCGATTGCACCATAATGGGCCTTAATCGACCTTAAGCCCGTTTTCTCACATATTATTCACATTATCGAGGCCTATTGGGCTCCTTGGGCCCATCAATATTTATTGAGCCTCATTCTAAACTCTCGAATAGCTTAATTTAGTATTTACGACAATTTATCCAATTTTCCAGAATTTAATTCATTTAATTCAGAATTTAAATCCATAATTTATGCGGTAAATTCTAACATGCATAACGATGTAAAATTATCATAAATAAGGGTTACTTACCCGAGATTCCATGATAGTATGCAATGAGCTCTCATTCTACTTCAATTGTCGAGCTACACAATTTAATATTTTTTTCGGGTAAATTTCCAGTTGGATATTAATCAAATTAAATATTTCGAAATTTAAATTGGTAAATTTCGACCGCTTACCGACTTACCCGTAACTCGATTGCATCACTGGAATTTTTTCCAATTTTTCCTCTTTTTTTTCCCATTTTCTCTTTCTTTTCTTTTCTTTTTGGCTGAACCGGTTCGGTCCGGTTCAACCCGGTTCAGACCGTCAGTTCATTCCGGTTCGGTTCGGCAGGTACAGTCCAATTCAACCAGTTCAGGCATCATTTCATCATTTCGGCACCGTTCGGCCGATTCTCGAGCCGTTTTCGGTGCCGTTCGGTGCACCATCGCCTGGGCTTCCAAAATCGGGCCTCGGTGTGGCTCGAATCAGCGTCGATGGCTGCTGATCGAAGTTTCTCTCCCGCAGCATCCCCCTCCATTTTCGACGTGATTCCAGCTTCTCCACAGCGCGTCTTGGCCGCTGATGGTTCGCCTAAGGTCGTGCTGCCTTCGCCAACCCTCGCCGGCCCCTCAGACCCGCTGGTGGTCATCGGATCGGAGGGATTTGGTACCCTCGATTTTAGCTACTTTGTTTCTCTTCTCTCTCCCCGATATTCCTTTCCAGATTTCCAATTTCTTTTTTTTCATTTCTTTATAATTAAATTTTATTATTATTTTATTTGATTAAAATATTCAATTAAAATCCAAAATATCTAAAAAAAATATATTTTATTCATTTATTCAATAAATGAATTTCTCAGTCTTATTTCGACTTTTTGGTATATTTTTCGATTATTTTCGGAATTATTTTTTGAAGTGAAAATTCCAGTTTATTACAATAAATTCATATCTTGATCAATTTAATCCGAAATTTAATTATTTCTTCGTTATTGATCAATATTTCTCAAATCCCTATTTTTAATTAAATTTTCTTCTCGAATTATATCGACTTTCAGTCTTTTGACCGTTTTACCCTTACATGTGTTCGGGAATTCCATTTCAAACCTTTCGCATTTTTCATTTTGTGTTTTAATTAAAATCGGGTCTTACAATCTCCCCCACTTAAAAAATTTGGTCCTCCAAATTAGAACCAAGTCAAATGGGTTCATACACAACTCCAGGTACGTCATTGTATCATATACTGTCATTCTCAAGTGACTTTTTTTCGGAGTGTACTACTACCAACAGAATTGACTAGGGAGATCGTCTTAAATCTCAACACTTTCCCCTTCAGTCTAATACCCGAATCGATTTTCATACGTTATACTTTCATTGAGCTAAGCTATTGGAACTCATATCCGATCACATATGTTGGGTCCGTATAGTATTTCTGAAGCATTAAAGATGGAACACATTGTAGATGCCTGCTTATTCAAGTGGTAACGCCAACCTACATGCCTTATCTCCCACTTTGTCCAATATCTCAAAGGATTCAATCTAACGAAACACAATTTGCCTTCTTTTCGAATCTTGCTATGTCCTTATGACAATTAACTGCCAACAATACCGATTCACCATCGGTGAATTCCAATGGTTTTCTGTTTCTTGTCAGCATAGCTTTTCTATCTGCTCTGAGGTGTTCTTAATCTCTCACAAATCAACTGAACATCATCAGAGGTTTGTCTTATCAACTCGAAAACAATTTTCTATCTGTCACCACTTTTTCTTATCCAAGTCAGGTAACAATCCCTACGGCCATACTAAGCCTCATATCATGTTATCCCGATACTCAAGTGACAACTATCATTATTGGCGAATTCAATTAATAACAACTGATCATCCCAGGAGCTTATCACATCTTGCACACACTCTCATCACATCGTCCAGAACCTGTACAGTCCTCTCTGACTGACTATCTGTCTGAGGATGGAAGCTGTGCTAACACTCAATCGGGTTCCTATTGCTTCCTGAAAAATATTCCCAGAAACGGGAAGTGAAGCGGGAATCCCTACCTGATACCATGCTCACTGGAATGCTACAGAATGTTTCACAATTTTCCATACATATAAATCCGCCTACACACTCAGAGTATCTCGAGATTTCCATAGCCAAAAGGTGGGTAAACTAAGTTACTCTATCGACTATCACCCGGATAGCCTCGTGATTCATTTGGGTCCTCTATAACCCATCACAATATTCATGGTAACTTGTTCCCATTTTCGTGTCAATATAGGTATAGGCTGCAATAACTCTGCAGACTTCTAGTACTCTACCTTACTCTGCTGACATACGAGACACTTTACTACAACTCTACAATATCACGTTCCATATCTGACCACCAAGACCCTTTTCAGAGATTTTGATATATTTATTACTTCTCGGATACACTACATATCCCAAAGAGTGAGCTTCTTACAATAACACTATCTCAGCAACTATGGTCATGGGGAACACTTATACTATCTCTGAACCTCTGTAAGTCATCATCACTCACTGTGAACTCTGTCACTATACCTTTTTGAATCTGACCCACACTATCGATACCATGCCGATCATCATTCTAAGCCAAGCAAATCTGGTCACACAAATCTGGTTCTAACCTCAGGCTAGCTGTCACACAATCACGATCATCATCAGAAAGGATCACATCACTACTGAGGCTCACAACTGCTCTAGCAGCTTACGCTCGTTGACCATCATATGTGATACCATCCCGAGGCTCTTTCTGCTCATGGCATCAGCCATTACATTAGCCTTTTCTGGGTGGTACAATGTTCATAATCATAATCCTTAGAAGCTCTATCCCTCTTGGTTATCTCATATTCTACTCTTTCTGTGAAAACAGATACTCGGGGCTTTTACGATTAGTGCATACCCGAAGTTTCTTACCATTTAAGTAGTGACGCCATACTTTCAGTGTAAACGCTACGGCTGCCAACTCTAAATCATGGGTCGGATAGTTTCTTTCATGATCCTTAAACTATCTAGATCCATAAACGACTATCTTCTCATTTTACATCAATACACAACCTAATCCTTATTTTAAGGTATCCATACACATTGAAACCTCTTGAGCTGTTGGTTATGCTGAGAATAATTACAGTGGTCAGTTTATTACTATCTGGATCCATAAACGACTATCTTCCTATTTTACATCAATACACAGCCCAACCATACATAGTGAAACCTCTTGAGTTGTTGGTTATGGTAAGAATAATTACGGTGGTCAGTTTATTACTTCATATACCAAAACTCACCGAAGTCATTTTCATACTTATTATCCTACTGACATACAATCTTTTCCCGAATGAGCTGTTTCAACTGAGCAGCCAATTTCGAGAAACTCTCAATACTCGTTTGTAAGGCAGTTTCCTATTGCTACTCATGTTTTTCCATGGACTTCAAATACATCAAAATATCATCGCTAAGGATGATAACCAATCGGTCCAGGTAAGGTTTAAATACCTCATCGTTGTTGAGTTCCACTAACTATTTCAATCACCCATATTCTTGACCTATGTATGCATAAACGTATAACATCCTTTCGAAATTGCTTCTGTTCAAGATACTAACCCGCGTTATTTCTTTTTTTCTTATATTAAATGCTTTTATAAAATTTTAATTTTTTTAAACCTTCATGATTACTTGAATTCTATATTTCTTTATCATACCAACAAAGGTACCCAAATTTTAAATGTATATATTACGAATGTCGATTTCAATTTATAGGTTATGTGTGCACTTCTAGACGCTGTCAAGTCTTCAGACGGTGAAGTATTTTGAAATACCTTTATTAACCCTCAGACTTGACCACATGGACTGGACATGGAAAATAATTCTAGATGTATTCCAGTGATAGAATATCCCGGACACTGTTTAAAAGAAATTAGAGATAAAATTCTTTACTCTGACCCATAGGAATTTGTTGATTTATGAGTATGAAACTCAATTTATATTCCTGAGCAGATATGACTCCGACACTATGGACAGTGAAAGTCGAGATGTCTGAAAGTTCATGGAAGGACTCAAATTGTCAATTAGAGTTCGATTGGGCCGTTAGATATCACTACCTATGCCGATGGCAGTGCGCAGACTACAGTTGTGTGAATAGGATCATGAGTTGCACGCCTCTGAGATTGGGAAAGATAGTAAGGGTCGAAATAGAGACAGAAAGAGAATAAAGAATGACAGGATGTCAGAACAGAAAAAAAAGGTAGTTTGGTAGAAGCTTAGAGTTGTTGAGTCACGGGGTAAGATGATTGGTAAGGCCCCAGTGTATCCAAATACAACACTTATGAGGGGTATTGTGATTGGAGGACCCCGACCTGCTCCGTAACAGTGAAAGCCGTGAGAGCAGTATAACAGTGTAACAGTGTGAGCAGTGTAAGATATGTGGTAGTTACCACGGAAATAAGATGTTGGACGAGGGCGAGTGTATGCCTTAGACCAGGACACTATTAATGTTTCATTTGATGTGATGGAAGATACCACATTGGTTGTGAATAATGAAGTAATTATTTTAATTGATCCTGGTGCCACGCATTTATTCATATCGCCTTTAGTTGCTTATAGGCTAGTGAAAGATGAGGATGATGGTTAGTTGATTTTCACTAACTGAATATGGGTATAGAGATTGTAAGTTGCAAATAGGGGTGAAAACATCACTGAAAAGTGTATTGTAAGTTTGACACGTAATGAAAGGGTAAATTTAAATTGATACCATTAAATTGTCACGACCTAAATTACCTAAAAATCAGAGTAAATTTTTCACTTTTACATTTATTATTTAATTCTTACCTTTCTCTCATTGTGACCATCCTACAAACAGTTGGGCTATGATTCGGTGTTAGTCACCTCTCACCTATTTACCATTCCATTTTCATAATCACATTTACATATCAGAGGTTACTAACTTTTGACTTTAACTTAATACATACACAATGGTATTTACTTAACCTTACATCCCCGACATCATATACATTTACAGTACTGTGCATTACATATTTAGATACAAAACTATAAAAATGTGTATACCTAACTCTCGATGGGAAGCAGCAGATACCAAAATGTAAGTCCTCAGCCGCTCAATAATTATTGCGAGTGCTCTGAAAAGATGGGAAAATAAGGGGGGTTAGCAAATCACACGCTTAGTAAGGCAATTATGCAAGAAAGTAGATAGCTCCACTATCTACATGCTCATAATGCCATGCCCTTAAAATCCATTTCTTTTCATTAAAATCTCAAGCACAAATCATGTATTTCATCAATAACTTAGTTTATAAAACTATTCGTGCATATCAAAATCTTGTATCAATAGTATTTTATGTGACATCATTAAATTATACTTAGCATGAATTAAATTAAAATTATGCATTATTTCGTGCGATATAAAACAAATCATGAGATATAATCCTTTCATGAATTTCTCATTAAAGGATGGAAAACACATCATGCTACTGCATTTAAATCATTTCATTTAAAACGCAATATAAAATAACCCAAAGGGGTTTGACATCTCAAAATTCAATTCCAAACTCATAAAACAATTCATTAAAATTCATTATAAAACATCGGTTATAAAACCACCCTTCTTTTAGGGTCACATATCATAAAATCATAAAATCAGGGGCCTGACCCCTCCCTCGGGTCTACCCTGGTCTATCGACCAATAGTTATATCATGTGAGACAAGTAGGTGACTATCAGTAACAACAAGGACTATGGTCATAACCTAGTGATCCCTAGCAACACGAAACCTAATGTGTGGGGTATCACACCTGAAATGGGAGGTGGGTTGGTCCTATCTACCAGAACAGCATAATATCAGGATTGCGAGGGTAAGGCTTGCTGCCTCGTGGCTAATGCCACTCCACTCCAACAATTCCCATGGTACAGCGTACTCCGCGTGACATACATGGTACAACGTACTCCGTGAACCCAAGCTCAGTCAGGGGTGCCTGCAATAGGTCTTATCCACCCATATCATCTCTGTCTCAATATGCACGTGTGAGCATATCATCTCACTGTGACACACAGTCTACAGGAGGCTCCAACACGGCTATATGCATGTTATATAAATCCTTGTGCGAGCGAAGCTCTAGCACGGCTCCCTGCATATTCATGATATCAAAAAGTCTTGTGCGAGCGAATCTTTAGCACGATTTCATAGAAATCAATGAAATCTACATACGAGCAGCGCTCCAGTATGACTTAAAATAATTATAAATTCAAGTAAAATCTGTGTACGAGCAATGCTCTAGTACGGATATGTATAAAAACTCAATGAAAATATCATACGAGAAAAGCTCTAATACGGCTTTAAAATGAGTTATAAAACCATATAAAACTTCATGCGGCAACGCTCCAGCACGAGTGAATGCTCAAGTAAATCAAAACTTCGTACGAGCAACGCTCCAGTATGACTTTATGCATAAATACATCAAATCTCGTGCGAGTACACTCCAGCACGGCTTTTATGCAATATCATATCAGAACAGGATGCGAGCTTAGCTCCAGCACCTCTCATTCATGTCAAATCATTAAAACTAGTGCGAACAAGCGCTTCAGTACCTTTTTATGCATATCAAGTCAAAACATGGCAAAACAGAGTGCGAGCTAGGCTCCAGCACTTCTCATGCATTTCACAAGAATAAAAATCAGTGCGAGCAACCGCTCAAGCACATTTATGCACACTCACAAACTCAGATAGAGTGCGAGCTATGCGCCAGCACTATCTGTTTCCATATAAACTTGATAGTTTGCCTATTTTCCAAAGGATTTTCATTTAAATATAAACAACACTTACGTAGTGTTATCTTGTGAAATTTATGCAATTACTGGCCAATCTATCGATTTACTTTGCTTAAAACCAATAAAATTCCTTAATTTAGAAAATTCCTTAAATCATGCATTTCATGCATGTCATGCTTTCACCATCCTTAAGTGAACTTCCCTCAATAGGGGTAAAATAGTCTTTACCTATTTCGAGTCCTTAATATCATTAATTTATTTATAGGGCCTTTAAATAATATCAGTGTATACAAAAGCTATTAAAATACGCGTAGCTACCTCTAGCTACTCACACAATTCCCTTACCTTATTTTACTGTACAATCTGACCTTTCCACTGATGACTCGTCGCACGGTCCGATTTGCTCCTAATCCAAATCAAATCTCTGGCACTGCGGATAAATATTCATCAGGTCAAATACAATATATGTAATTGTATTTCATATTTTTTGGGGCTTAATTTAAATCATTGGGCTCGTTTACCCATATTGGGCCCGATTGCACCATAATGGGCCTTAATCAGCGTTAAGCCCATTTTCTCACATACTATTCACATTATCGAGTCCTATTGGGCTCCTTGGGCCCATCAATATTTATTGAGCTTCATTCTAAACTCTCGAATAGCTTAATTTAGTATTTACGACAATTTATCCAATTTTTCAGAATTTAATTCATTTAATTCAAAATTTAAATCTGTAATTTATCAGGTAAATTCTAACACGCATAAGGATGAAAAATTGTCATAAATAAGGGTTACTTACCCGAGATTCCATGATAGTACGCAAATCGAAGCTGTCTCAAGCTCTCGTTCTACGTCAATTGTCGAGCTACACAATTTAATATTTTTCCTGGTAAATTTTCAGTTGGATATTAATCAAATTAAATATTTCAAAATTTAAATCGGTCAATTTCGATCGCTTACCGACTTACCCGTAGCTCGATTGCATTATTGAAATTTTTTTCAATTTTTCCTCTTTTCTTTTTCCCCTTTTTGTCTTTCTTTTATTTTCTTTTTGGCTAAACCAGTTTGGTCTGGTTCAGACTGCCGGTTCAGTTTGGTTCGGTTTGGCCGGTTCAGTCCGGTTCAACTAATTCAGGTATCATTTCACCGTTTCGGCGCCGTCCGACCGGTTCTTGGGCTATTTTCGGTGCCGTTCGATGCGCCATCTCCTGAGCTTCCAAAATCGGGTCTCGGTGTGGCTCGAATCGACGTCGATGACTGTCGATCGAAGTTTCTCTCCCGTAACATCCCCCTCCGTTTTCGACGTGATTTCGGGTTCTCCACGGTACGTCTTGGCCGCTGATGGTTCGCCCGAGGTCAGGCTGCCTTCGCCGACCCTCACCGGCCCCTCAGACCCGCCGGTGGTCGTCGGATCGGAGGGATTTGGTTCCCTCGATTTTAGCTACTTTGTTTCTCTTCTCTCTCCCCGATATTCCTTTCCAGATTTCCAATTTCGTTTTTTTTTCATTTCTTTATAATTAAATTTTATTATTATTTTATTTGATTAAAATATTCAATTAAAATCCAAAATATCTAAAAAAATATATTTTATTCATTTATTCAATAAATGAATTTCTCAGTCTTATTTCGACTTTTCGGTATATTTTTTATTATTTTCGGGATTATTTTTCAAAGTGAAAATTCTGGTTTATTCAAATAAATTCATATCTTGATCAATTTAATCCAAAATTTAATTATTTTTTCATTATTGATCAATTTTTCTCAAAATCCTTATTTTTAATTATATTTTTTTCTCGAATTATACCAGCTTTTGGTCTTTTAATCGTTTTACCCTTACATGTGTTCAGGAATTCCATTTCAATCCTTTCGCATTTTTCATTTCGTTTTTTAATTAAAATCGTGTCTTACAACATATTTCATATTTCAAATCAAGTACGAGCAATCACTCCAGTACTATGCCATGCACAAAACTCATTAAAGACAAGTACGAGCAACGCTCAAGTACTATGCCATGTATGTAATGGGAAATCTAGTGTGAGTAATCACTCCAACACTTTTCATGTAGAAAACATATAAAATCAAGTGCGAATTGTGCTCCAGCACAATTTGTTTTCACATAATTCGATAGCTGGCTCATTTAAATAGGGATAATTCAAAACTATAAAATCAGCACCACAATTGGACTATTTTGTGTATTTCACAAAATCATTGGCCAATCTATCTATTCTTCTGCTAAACAACAGTAAAAACATTCAAAAACATGATTTCCATACTTTTTGAAACTTTTCCTAAATGTTAACTTTTTACCCTAAGTAGGGGTAAAATTGTAATTTACCCTTTCCAAGTCTCTAAAATTTTTATTTACTTTCTCTGACCCTCAAAATTTTTAAGTGAATGTAAAAGCAGATGAAACTACATGCATATATCTCTAACTACCCGCAAAATCTCCTTACCTGAAATCACTCGGAGTGAAATCGCTTTCTCAATGTTGCTCGATCACGCAGTCCGGTTTGCTCCCAATATAAACTCTAGAGCTGCATATAACTATTCATCAGGTTAATTATACTTTTCCTACTGTATTCCACGTTTAATACAGTCTATATCACTTAATAGGCCCGTTTACTCTTATTGGACCTTAATGACTCTTAATAGGCCTAACATTGTCTTAAGCCCATTTCACTTTACTATTCATTTCAGTTTGGCCTATTAGGCTTATGGGGCCCGCCAACTATTATTGGGCTTGTTCGAAGCCCATGATCACTTATTGGGCAGAGACCATATCGACAAGGCTCATTGGCCTCTCGGCCATGGCATGTGGCCGAGAGCCATCATGTCGAGCCCCCTTAACCCATGGCGTTTGGCTAGCCTTTCACTTAGGCATTTCATTAAACACCTTGTGTGCATGCCTTAGCCTTAGTTTATGTTCACTTAGACATTTTATCAAACACCTTGTGTGCCATCCTTAATTCACTAACCAATTGATCAAATTGGTTAAAACTAACTACACCATAATCATGCACACATACATACCAACCTATACATGTCTTAAAATCAAGTGGGTATTTATCAAAATACAATTACCCATTTTTGACCATCACTTGTTCATGGTGTTTTTGTGTGTTTTGATCCATAAAACAAACACTAATCAACTTGAATTAATTCATAGATACACATATATGAGATTAGAAGCTTGAAATTATACCTAGCTTCGTGTTTCCTTTTGTGGCCTAGACTTCGAAGAAATTTGCCTCTCTCAATATGGCTCCTTGATAGCCAATTCCAAGATATGTTAATCCTCTCTCAATTTGGAATAACTTTCATGAAGATTGAAAGTTCCAATTATGTCTCTAGCTTATTTATTTTTAGTGAGATAAAGCTTGAAACTATATTTCGTAATGGCTTCCCTTGTTTACCAAAAATGAAAGGATGAAAATGACTAGGTGTTGGCTGATTTTTAAGCTTGAACATTTAGTCATTAAGTTACAAATTCAGCCATTAAATTGGGCTTGAAATGGTTTGGGCCATAGTTTACCAATTGGGCTTTTAGTTGATTTTCTAATGGGTTTTTTCGGTTTGGGCTTTTCAGTTTAGGCTTTTTATTTAGGCATTCAAGCTGAAATTTTCTACCAATTGGGCCTTAAATTGACTTAATATTAGGCCCACAATTGGCCCAAAAACTCTACCCAATCGACCTAAGAAATTCGACCCACCCTTTAGCATACCTAAATGGGCTTTAAAAATTCCAACTTTGGCCCATTGCGTTTTACCCGTTTAATTTAATTCGGATTTCGATTAAATAAATTTTTCATACTTTAGGGGATGAATATCAAGTTTTTTAACCAAAAATATTTCTTCCCTACTTTTTAACCTTACTTAGGTTAAATTTTAACCATGGTTAGTCAACTATGGTTAAAGTCCATATTTCTTAACTGCCATTGACTTTTCTTGACCATTGACCACCTTTGACTTTTTCTCAAAAATCTGAAAGTGTCGTATCTTATGGTTTACACTCTCTTGTTTACGTTTTAGCCATTTTTGGGAGGCGAATATACCAAATACACCTCAAACAGACCATTTCAAACTCGTTTAGCCCATTTTTAGCATTTACTCTACTTCAATGTGTTCGGGACCAAATCAAACTGGCTTTCCTTCATGAGCTCTCTATATTTTTACATTATTTGTTCTTATATTTAGTTAGAATGATTTAGATCCACTCGGTTTAGCCTGTGGCTCTTATAGTCCTTATTTGGCCTTTATGTAGCTTATGTGTGTTTAATCACTTTACTTACACTTTCATTGAAGTAAATACTCTTCTTATGATTCAACTAACACAATATAATGTTTATACATATAAGAATCATAAGGAATAAGCTACATAAAAAATCCAGGTCTTATACTAGTTGCATCTTGATCTTGAGCAAATTAAATCATGGACTTTTGCAACGTTATGTACCGAATTTATAGTTAATTTAGGTCAATGCCCCATTCTTTTTCAGCCAAAAACATGAGGAAACAGACTCCAAAGGTAAAAACCTTGTTACCCGAGGTATCTCTGTAGTTGTACCTTTTTGACCTTTTTTAGCACCAAGACAACCGAATTTTGGTTTAGTCCTTTAAGACTGATTTCTTTACTAGAAGAGATACAACATATATTTTTTTAAGATGATCTAAGCTCATCTTGAGGGTGATTTCTGGCCAAGAAGAATGGGACACAAAGCTGTCTTGCTCCTAGGTGAGTTGAGTTTTATGTTTTTCGTTCTAAGGTTGCTAAGCATGATAATTTGTGATGTTTTAAGGCTGGTTTTGGGTTGTAAATGACAGCTGAAAACATGAGGAAAAAGGGTGATTCAAGGCTAGTGCAAGATCAAAGTTGGGTAAGGAAGTTTATTTGCTTGAATTTGGATGTTAATTTGGTAACTTTAGCATGCAAAATATATGTTTGAATTGGGTTTGTGAAATGGCACGATGAAAGTGCCATTTGGGGTTTCGACCAAAAGGAACTTTTAGGGTTAGGATATGGTAGTTTGGGGTTTAGTATGTTGATTGAATCGTAAGGCTTATGCATGTGAATTGATGTTGATTTGAGGTTGGTTTGAAAAGAAAATCATGGATAATGTAGTATGAGACTTTCAACTAACACATGTAATTTAAGGTTAGTGATTTGAATTAAGAGTATGATGATGTGATAAGTTAAATATATTTTTGATATGATTATTTTTGGGGTTAGAAAGTAAAAGGAAATACTATAAAGCAATGAGACATAATTAGGACATAAATGAAAAGCTTATGAAAAAATTAGCTTATGTTGATGAAATGGTAAGAATATTGAGGTTTAATTTAGTTAATTTAAATGACTTCTGATGTTAAAGATGAAATATAAGGGAAATCATATATGGTAGGCAATTCGGCCAAGTTAAGAAAATTAAAGAAACAAACTATGTTAGTTGATTAAATTAGCATTATCCTTAAGGGGGAAATAAGTGATGAATCATATAATTGGAAAATTAATTAAGGATAAAAAATGAATGATTTATTTAATTATTGAATAAGCTACATTTAAGGAGAAAATTAAGAATATGGAAATTAATTTGGAAAATTGATTAGCAATGTAGTTGAGGTTCCAGAGAGGAGAGATGAAGTAAGCTATATACATACATAGCCTGATCTAGTCTTAAAGGCCGAACCACTTGTCTACACTGCAAATTGTGGTAAAGGACATGTGTTGGAGACATCCTTGTCTCAAGGCTTAAATCAAGAAATTGACTTAGCC
Source organism: Firmiana major (assembly GCA_033439115.1). Taxonomy (NCBI): domain Eukaryota; kingdom Viridiplantae; phylum Streptophyta; class Magnoliopsida; order Malvales; family Malvaceae; genus Firmiana; species Firmiana major. Next base: position 39,119,557 of record CM065902.1, read on the forward strand.
AAAAATACACGATTTTCAATTAAGCATTTTCGATTTAAATTAAATGCAATTTATTAGAAATTCCATCAATTCCTAAGTATGCTTTCTAAGTTTACGATTTAAGAGTTAAGCTATGTTAATTTCTACATGAACCATGCATAAGCATAAAACTTGTTTTAAGCTAAGTTAGGAGTTTAACTACTCTAGTTATAAGAAAACCAAAAATCCCATTAAGTGCATTAAAATATTTATATTTTAATGAATTGCATAGTTTAAAAAAAATTGCATAAATTATGGTTTTTAAATCAATTTGAAATTAATTAATTTAATTATTTGATTTTCTTTCCTCAATTTTAGCATTACTTTCTTAGTGGGGTCATCAGGATATGATTATGATTTAAGCTTTTAAGTAAGGGGATGATGATCCTGATTTCTAAGTATTACACTATTATTAAGTATAAGATTTACTAAGGGGATGAAAATCCCAAGTTCTAAGAATTATGATTTAAGCATAAGTTCTTTATGGGGATAATGTGTCACGACCCTCAACTTACCAAAATACGTATAAATTTTTCACATTTTCATGCATCGATTATTAATCATCCTTCCTTAATCGTGAACAACCACACTCTCAACAGTTGGGCTGTGTGTCGATGTCTAACTCACTCCACCATGCCAATTCAATTTGTATATTATTCATAGGTAAACACTTGTATAAATGTATATATATCAGAGTTGTTACATGTGTTTACATTGTTTTACATCCCCAGTAGTTACATACAAAATGCTACTGTGCTATGTCTAGTTTAGATACAAAATAATCCAAGTGTGTATACCTTTAGCGATGGGATGCAGCGGATTACCAAAAAGGGAACGCCTCCAGTCACGTCCAATCTATACTCAAATCTCTGTAGAGAGGGGAAAATAAGGGGGGTGAGCAAACCACACGCTCAGTAAGGCAATCATGCGAACAGGTAGATACTGCACTATCTACGTGATCGTGATGCCATGCTCAAAAGCATTTCATTCATTATTTATCTCAAAACATGAGTGTATGATTGTGTTAATGGTATGTAAAGCATTCATGCTATTAAAATCAAGTGCACATTTCAACTCAAAGCATGGTATAAATCATCATGCATAATTCACAATAAAAGCATGGCATTACCCATCATGCATTTTCACAATAAAGCATGGCATTAAACATCATGCATCCGTGCACTTTAAAAACCATTAACAAATCAATTTCAACATTGGTCTGGTCTCGGCCCATCCCTCGGGCTTTCTGACCCACAAATCATTTCAAACATGGATTTATTCTTAAATAACAGTAGACATGTGAGATAGGCAGTTCAATAATAGGTAATAACCTCAAGGCCTATGTACATAACCTGTGATACCGGCTACACGGATCAGGTGTGCGGGATATCACCACCATCTGCTTCCACACGGGAGGTGGGTCAAATCCTACCCGCCGGTCCATAGCAGATCTCGTCCGAAGACGGCACATCACAACTCAACACGGTACAATGTACTCCATGCTACATGCACGGTACGACGTACTCCGTGGACCCAATCAACACATCATATCATGCCACATCTCAAACGCACGTGTGAGCCTATTTAATCGGTGTGACCTCTTGTCTATCCGAAGCTCCTAACACGGCTAATTAATCATGTCAAAACAATGCACGTGTGAGCCTATTTAATCGATGTGACACCTAGTCTACTCGAAGCTCCAAACACGGCAACATGCAAGGCGGGCATCTAGTGCGAGACAAACTCGAGCACAATGCCAAAACAAATATGAAATCCATGTGAAAACTAGTGCCTCTTGCACTCATGTGTGTAAAACACGTCAAATCTCGTGCGAGTCATACTCTTGCACGCTTTCATACTCACAAAATCATGTAGGTGGCTCAAAACTTTGCAAAGTATGGTTAACAAAACCAAAACACACTCATTTCTTTTGCAAATCATTTCAATGTTAGCCAACCTACCAAATCATTTGCTAAAAAGCAATAAAACATGATTTTCAAAGCAATATGCTTTTATTTTCATGCACATTTTATCAAACTCCCAACTTTTACCCTTCAATCACCCAAAATCATTTCCTAATCTCATGCATTCTAAAAAAGCATTTAATGCGCCCAAATTGCGCACGGGTATCTCTAAGAGTTCACACAATTCCCTTACCTCGATTTACTTGGTGTGATTCCTTTCCTTTTTGCTTCTCACTCTCTTGGCTTAACTCGCCTCGGCGTATCCTCGGAAGCTGCGATTCATTCATTAAATCGATTGAGTTAATGTATTTAACCCATAATTGACCTCACTAGTCAATATGACTCACTTATGCATTTTACAAATGCCTTAATCCACATTTTACCTCTTTTAGGTAAATCTCACAATTTATCCACTAACCACATCTTAAAATCATACCACACACTATTAATAACTTTTACATATCTCATCCATCATTAATCTCCATACATTCCACTTTCTCACTCTAGACCATTTCTAGGTCATAATCATTCCAATGTATTTAGATAGTTTCTAACCATCCATACTCATGCCAAACAACTCCAAAATCAATTATATAAACAATGTCCCTTAGTTGGAGTGTTAGAATCTTACCCAATTTGATTTCTCTTCTTGCTCTAAATGGCAATGCCCTTAACTCCTTCAATACCAATAATGGGAAAATGCTTTCCAACTATGTTGTTCTTCTCTTTGATAGGAACAACTTTATCTCTAATGGTCTCTCTTCAAACCTCACTGAAAATGGTTGATTTTTGAGAGAGAATGTTAGGTTTTTGGGTTGAAAGTGGAAGGTTTGTGTTTTTTCCCGAAATTTTCTGATTTCCAGCACTTCTTATATAGAAATAGCTTGAGGAGATCGATCTGGTCCAAGAGGAGATCGATCTCGTCCCTTAAAATCCCTCTTTTTCACGGTATTTTTTAGCCTGTGATCGATCTCTCGAAGCATGAGATCGATCTGTCGAGGCATGAGATCGATCTGCTCCCAAACAGAGAGCTAAGGAGATCGATCTGGGTGCTTGGGGATCGATCTTTTCACTACAAAATGCTTAAGAGATCGATCTGGCTCCATTAGAGATCGATCTGCTCTATTCTTTTGCCCACATAAGAGCATTCTGACTCTTCCAGATCGATCTCTCATCCCATGAGATCGATCTGCCCTTCAAAATTTCCAGATTTTCTGTAGTTCCTCTGCAACAACCCTTACCAAACATCCTTAATTTGCTACCATGATCATTTCCTCATTCATTCATCTTTGAGTCTTGAAAATGGCATCCATCCTCACTTCATACACATTAAAACTTGTGTAGAATCTTTGTATGACCAATGGTACTTAATATAAACAAAAATGGAAGTGCACATCTTATGCAATTCTAATTCCATTTTACCAAACTACTCATAATCCATTCTACACACATTCTCCACATGTTTAAGTCCATTTCTTCACATTCATACATAATGTAACTTGTGTGTACAATTACCACTCTCATTACAAGTGTGTACATTACTTATGGACTTACATCACATATACTTCACTTATGAATTCATAGTACAACTCTATTTACATTTCTATGTACATATATACCCTTATACATATACGGGGTCTCACATAATGATCTCAGCTTTAAGAATTAAGCTTTTTAATAAGTTTTACCATAAGGGGATGACAAATCCTAAGGATTGATGCTTTTAAGCTATTGTTTTTGAGACTGTAGGCTTTCCTGGTACATGCACAGTTGGTAATGCACAACCAACCCCTATATTTCCTAAGCATATATATTACCACTATGATTATGTTAAGTTAAGTGGCTATTAGACTTAAACACATCTCCAGCCTTTGCAATACTCACTTGTCTAGTGGGACTACAGACTTTGATCCTGGCCATTAGATCACTTCCCTTATTGGGATTTATGTTGTGATTGCATGTTAGTAATTAGATATGTACCTCGTCTTTCCTATGCTATGACTATAATTTTATGACTGTTTTATGTATGAAATCTTAAGTTATGAATTTATTATGATTATATTTTCAGTATGTTTATGAAAGTAAGAACCAAGTAAGTTATGCATTTTGCTATGATATAAAACTATGATTTTGATCATATTTAAAGAAAGTTTTGATAAGTTTTAGATCAAAATTCACATAAATGATTTGATCTGTATTCATTATGACACACAATATAATTTTACAAATTTTGAGCCTATCCCTATTTTATGTTACTTTTCCTTGGTATAGGTACCTTTCTGGGCATAAGCTCATGTCACGTTCACGACCCTCTACACCAGTCTGTGACCTTTACCTTACCGCTTACCACTTACAATTGGGCTGTGAGTCAACATCCAATTCACATCTCATATAAATTCATTTAATTTAAATAGAATAGAAACTGGACTTTCATAAATATGCGGAAGCGCTTACATCAGTTTCTATTAACTATACATCCCTTTTGTACATAATATCACTAGACTGTGCATTAATTTACAAGATGCAAAACTTTTTTCTTTTCATCACAAGTGTATACCTCTTTATACTGCTGGAGAACTGGAGAACACTTTAGCAGGGATGACTGCAGTACTCAGTACTGCGTGGTATCTGTGGAGGGTGAGCATAACACGCTCAGTAAGGAAAATGTGCAAGCAAGTAGATAACTACACTATCTACATGTTAAAATACATATATGTTCATTTTCCTTATAAAACAATATGCATGCTCTTTTAAACAACTTCCATCAATGAGAAATAATTAATTCGCTAGATGGGTATATGCATATTCACACAGTACATCATCTAAAACCATTGGGGTTTAACTTCACACAGTTCACACTTGAAATCACTTTTCACACAGTAGCACACAGTATCACATAACAAAATCTATTCATATGGCTTCTATATAGAAAATGCTATTTACGTTGTACATCAATACATGTTGAGACGTAATCATGGGTCATTCCATCCCCAGACACACAACAAAAGAGGATATCTGCACCTCACATAGTAGTAACAATATCATATAACATATTAAAAAAGGGGTAGCTTTTAGTTTTTAGTTTTTTTTTTTTAGGTTAAATTTTTATTGTTAGGTTTTATTATTTTTTTCCTTAGGTTTTTTTTTTCTTTGAAGTCTTCGGCTGGCGACAGCAGCCAAAGCTTCTCCGTTGTTCTTGATGCATTATTCTCCATTGTTCTTTGCTTTTAGTTTCTGCTTTATTTAGATTGTAATTAGCTCTTCAGTTTATTGTTACGTTTACAGTTTGTTTTCAATAGACCCTTTCAATCCAGTTCTCGGTTTTCACTGTTATTATTCATCAGTTTTATTTTTTTAGTTTGCTTCCTCTCGGTTTCTCTCCATTCCATTTTATGCTTTGGTTTTATTTTGTTAAATCATCAAAGGAAGCTCTCGGGTCTGGGTGCATTCGGGTAACAGTTGGAACATTTGGATTTCGGCATCTTCATATGGACTCTTGCTTGCTAATTCTGTTGCTGTGATGTGGGATGATGCATAGCATCTGCCCACATCAACAGCAGAGTGGAATTCGGCAGGAAGATCAGTGAAGGGTGTCAAGCACCGGGAGTGTTCTGTTGTCATTTCTGTTATTTAAATTACTCTGGTGTTTTAGTCATCTGCAAGCTTTGTTTTATTGTTTTACTCGTTCTCAATATCATTCTGTATTGGCATATCTTCTCCATAATCAGTGCTGATTTTCATTTCGGCTGGGATTCTGCATCTATTCTGGTTTTCTGCATTTATTTCGGTCTCCTGTGTTTAGTTTAGTACTGCATTCTCCTTCATTTGCATTTTAGTTTTTCATTTACTAGATTATGATTGACTGTCCAGTGTCATTCACAGCAGCATCGTGGAACTCATGAAAGCAAAAATTAAATTTGTACCCTCTGTTCTACCCTGTTTCTTGTTTCGGTAATATTACTGGTTGCATTTCATTTAGTTACTGCAGGTGTATGATCGAAGCACTTCATTTAGGATAGGATGATGGTGCAGAGGAATAGCCAGAATTGACAAAAGCATCAGACATCACCTGATACAGCTTGATCCGTAAGTATACTTGGAGCAGAGGATAAGCAGGAGCTGTGCAAAACTGGACGAGTAGAGCTGGCAGTAGCAGTACGGGACAGTAGGACAACTCCGGTGGTGGGTGTGCATCATCCAGGGACAGTAGGATAAATGGCACCTGTCCAGGAGTCGGTTGCAGGCCAGTACGTGGAATAGAAGAGGACAAAACGTAGCAGGACAAACCGAGGCAGGCAGCTGGACAACCGAGACACCTGGAAATGGGAATGAAATTGCCGAGTGAATAGTAAAAAGAGGGAAAGTTACTGTTTGTTTAAACATTTAAGGCTTTGTTTGGTTAGTTTGTTATGGGATTAACTCATTTTTGCATGAATTAGTGGATAGATTAATTTCAAGATTAGTTAGATGAATTAGTTAGTTTAGTTAATGATTTTAATTATGCATGTAGGTGTAGTTAATCTTGTTTAATTAGTTAATTTAGATTTAAAATTAGTTTTCTAAGTAATTTTTAATCTAGCATTAGGATTTACTTAATATTAATTTAGATAATTCATTTCATGCATTTTAAGTCTTAGATAAAAATTCCAAAAATGTTGTTCATGCATTTTTAATTAGATTTTAGGTTAGTTCAATTTGCAATTAGTTTAATTACATGCATTTTTGGTTAGTTTAATTTTAGTCTAATTAATCTTGCTTTGTTATTTTCTCAATTGCATTTTATTGCATTAATTAGTTTTAACTGTTTTAATTTCTTTTGTAGGTTTTCGATTTTAATTGCTTGGAGTATTGTAGGTACTTCTTGCTCTGTTTTAATTTCTTTATTTTATAGTATTTTATTGCTTTCCAGTATTACTGTTAATTAGCCTTAGTAGATCACCCTCCATCATTTCATAATTTGCTAGGATATACTTAGGGTAAAAGTAACCGGTAGTTAATTAGGCTAACAACTTCTCTGTGGGACGATATTTCGGGACTCAAATCCCATTATTACTTGGACGACCCGTGCACTTGCGGATAGATACCCCTAGGGTTCGATCAAGTTTTTGGCGCCGTTGCCGGGGAAGTTTTAGTTAGTCCTTAGTTAACATTGGTAAAATTATGCTTAGGTGTAATTCTAGCTTGTAAATATTTAGATCCTTGGTTTAGTTTAGTTCACTTTCTTATAAAAAAAAATCAAAAATCTAAAAATTCAAAAAAAAAAATTCTAAGGACTTTTAGATGTTTGTATGCGTAGAGCCCAGAGCTTTGATTGCCTTCCTCTAGATCTTGAAATCGAACGAACTCTTAGGAGAATACGAAAGGAATCTAGAAAGTCCATAGCTCCGCTGCAACACACAATGGCAGATAATAGGGAAATCAGGACCGTCGGGGATTATGCGATGCCAACGATTGGAGGATACTACATTGGCATTAGGCCACCAACAGTCCCTGCTAATAACTTTGAAATTAAGCCGTCCATCCTTCAAATGATCCAAACCTCTTTGCAGTTTAGTGGGCTTCCCCATGATGACCCACATGCTCACTTAGGGCAATTTTTAGATCTGTGCAATACTTTTAAGCATAATGGACTCTCGGACGATGCACTTAGGCTTAGACTATTTCCCTTCTCTCTTAGGGATAGAGCAAGACACTGGTTGACCACTTTACCTCCAGGATCGATTTCTACATGGGACGAGTTAGCCCATCAATTTCTAGCCAAATTCTTTCCACCCTCTAAAATGGCCCGACTTCGTAGTGATATATCCTCCTTTGCCCAGTACGACTCTGAATCTCTTTACGAGGCATGGGAGCGATACAAGGAGCTTCTTAGGAAGTGTCCTCACCACGGCCTACCTTTATGGCTTCAAGTCCAAACCTTCTATAATGGGCTTACAAGCCAGAATAGGACGATAGTGGACGCTGCTTCGGGCGGAGCATTGATGTGTAAGACAGAGGAAGAGGCTTATGAGCTGCTAGATAAAATGGCGGCTAACAATTACCAATGGTCCTCGAAAAGGCAGCTGCCAAAGAAATCGGTGGGTATATATGAGCTTGACACGCTGTCCACCTTGACTTCTGAGATAGCCAATCTTACAAAGAAGGTGGAGTCGCTCACTACCCAACCTAATCCCTCCAACAGTCCTAATACTGTGTTTTCTGTCCAAAGTCCTTTTCTATCTTGTGATCTGTGCAGTGGTACCCATGCTGTAGATAGGTGTCCACTTAACCTCGAGTCGGTTCAGTACGTTGCCCCTAAGCAACAGAACAACCCGTATTCGAACACCTATAATCCAGGGTGGAGGAACCATCCGACTTTTTCTTGGAGCCAAAACCAAGGGCAAGCTACAAATTCTAGACCAGTAGGACCCCCAGGTTTTCAAGCTCCACAGGTTCAGGTACCACCACAGCATCAATTTCCTCATCACCCACCACCTCCATATCCATACCATCCACCACATCACCCATACCCACATCATCCATCACCATCACCACCACCTATCCAACCACAACATATACTTGCATCAGCACCAGCAGCTGAGAAGAAGCCCTCGCTTGAGGAAATGTTCACGACTATCTTGCAAAATCAAGCTGCTTCAATCAAGAACTTAGAGGTTCAGGTAGGACAAATAGCTAGTGCTCTTAACCAGCGTCCACAAGGGACCCTCCCCAGTAATACTGAAGTTAATCTTGTTAGGCAAAGGGAAGGTAAAGAACATGTGAAATCCATCACCTTTAGGAGCGATAGAGAGCTAGATGACGAACCAAAAGTTAAGTCCCAACCTGAACACTACATAGTTGAAGAATCCTTAAGTTCTATTGAAGCAGCTCAGGAAGAGCAGGAACATCAGGATCAAGCTGCAAAGGATTCTAAGTCAGGTGCTTCTTCATCTTTACATTCTTCTTCTTCTTCACAACCTTCCTCTTCATCTGATGTTACACTTGTTACCACTACACTTCCTCCAGTTAGACCCTCATTACCATTTCCTCAGAGGTTAAAAAACCAGAAGCTTGATCAACAGTTTGCTAAATTTCTTGAGGTTTTTAAGAAGCTTCACATTAACATTCCTTTCGCAGATGCTTTAGAGCAAATGCCTAGTTATGTGAAGTTTCTGAAGGATATCCTATTGAGGAAGAGAAGATTAGAGGATTATGAGACAGTGGCCTTGACTGAGGAGTGTAGTGCCATTATTCAGAGGAAATTACCCCCCAAGCTCAAAGATCCAGTTAGTTTTACCATACCTTGCACTATAGGAGATCAGTTCTTTGGTAGAGCCCTTTGTGATCTAGGAGCTAGTATAAACCTTATGCCTTGGTCCATATACCAGAATCTAGGAATAGGAGATGCAAAGCCCACCAAGTGACCCTTCAATTAGCTGATAGATCCATTAAATATCCGAAGGGGATCATTGAGGACGTGCTAGTTAAGGTGGACAAGTTTATTTTCCCTGCAGATTTTATCGTGTTAGATATGGAGGAAGACAGGGAAGTCCCTATTATTCTAGGCAGACCTTTCCTAGCTACTGGTAGGACATTAATTAATGTACAAAAAGGGGAATTAACAATGAGAGTCTTAGATCAGGAGGTGACATTTAATGTTTTTCAACCTTTGAAGCTCCCTGATGACTCTCAAGAGTGTTTTAAGATAGAGGTTAAGGAAGATAAAATGTTTGAGCATAGGAAATCTGAGAGAAAGAAGAAAGTAGATAGAGCTCAGGAGGATCTAACTGTTAACATTCTATCACCATTCTGGATAATCCTCCTACTCTTCGCACTGCTGCTGAGTGTTGTGTTCTTTAGCTGCATATGAAGTGGCTATGTTTTCCTTTTCACTTTTTTGTATATAGTTCTTTTTCTTTTTCTTTTCTGCTGTTTCTTTCTTTGTTTATTTTACAGGTTTAGTGTCTAAGTTTTATGCTTTCAATAAAAGCTTCAGTTGTTCATCAACATCAGATAGGGGAGTACTCTGTTCTTGAGCTTAATTGTTTATATTATCTGCACACTGAGGACACTGTGCACTTTAAGTTTGAGGGAGGGGATATCACTTGAGCATTTTTTGAAAATTTGGGCAAAATAAAAAATTTTTCAAAATTTTTCAAAAATCTGAGCTTAAACTGTTTGATTTTGGGATGATTTAGTGCTTAGCATGTAGTTTTCCCATATTCCGATGATATGACCCCACGATTAAGTATGATTTTGATTGACTAAGAAGCATGATTATAGGAAAAGCATGAAGTTGAGTTCTTGAATTTTTCTTGATTCTGATTGTGATTTCCTCATCTTATGCACATGTCATGTCATGAATATGTATATTTATTTAGAGAAAGCTTATGTGGACATAGGATTGCATTTGTTTAGTTGATTTTGTGTATTATATTCTAGAATTTGTTTGATCTAATCTCGAGGTGAAATATTAGATCACACTTAATTAGGGAGATGATTTAGGCCATCTTTGGATCGTTTAAGCTTTTCTAGCCGACCCTGTACATATTTTACCCCTAGTCACCCATCTGGGCCAAATAAGATTTTCTCTGTAAATACACCCGCTATTAATTTTCCTTAGCTTAAATATTTTGTTCCTATCCCCTACCCCGAAAGCATGAAAGTCATTGGGATATATTTTGAGCTTTGTACATATGGGTATTTAGTGATAGTGAATGCTAAAAAAAAAAATGAAAAAAATGAAAGGAAAAAAAAAAGAAGAAAGAAGAAAAATACAAAAAAAATGAAAAAAATGTTTAGTGAAATAAATAAGTTTGGGGGAATAAATTTGAGCTCTTACATTAAGATCCTAGAAGTAATGCATGTTAAGGGGTAATTAAACCTAAATCGACTTTATCATACCTTAACCCTAGCCTTACATTACAAGCTTAATAAAGTCCTATTGATCTTTAGTTAAGTGTGACTACATTAGTGGAGAGAGAAGTGAAAAGCAAACTTATGGGAATGATCACATGTCATTGACTTTGCATTCACTGTGTTTGCATAATCTAATCCGAATAATGTACTGTGAAGTGACTTTGACATTTTTCACACACTCACGAGGAGTCTAATTTGGGTTAGGACTTATGATTGAATGATTTTGAGTGCTAGACTTATAATTGTGATTCTTTGATTTCATAGTCTGTACTTTTTCTTTGAGGATAATATTGGGAAAATTATTGTGTTTAGTACTTGTCATTCTTACAATTATTTTATTTTGCTTGAGGACAAGCAAAATCTCAAGTTTGGGGGTGTGATAATTCTATATTTTTAGAATTATTTGTGCATAATTTCCTAATTAATTATTTAAATCTCCAATTTATTTTGTTAATTATCCCCTTTATTTAATTAAAATTCTCATGTTTGCAGATAAATTAAATCCGGATGAATTTTGAATATTTCAGTAGAAAATGGACCGAAATTGGGCTAAAATCGAGATTGGACCACGCGGACAACACGAGTCTAGCACATCCAATTGGACAAAAAGATAGATGACATGGAAATATTATTTTTTAATAAGCCAATGGTGTAAAGAGAAGTGGCCAAACAATGTCAATTCATTTAGGATGAAAATATTACAATTGTACCCCTAAGTGTGTGTATAAATAGAAAAAGATGTCAATTAAAAAAGGGGTAGCTTTTAGTTTTTAGTTTTTTTTTTTTTAGGTTAAATTTTTATTGTTAGGTTTTATTATTTTTTTCCTTAGGTTTTTTTTTCTTTGAAGTCTTCGGCTGGCGACAGCAGCCAAAGCTTCTCCGTTGTTCTTGATGCATTATTCTCCATTGTTCTTTGCTTTTAGTTTTTGCTTTATTTAGATTGTAATTAGCTCTTCAGTTTATTGTTACGTTTACAGTTTGTTTTCAATAGACCCTTTCAATCCAGTTCTCGATTTTCACTGTTATTATTCATCAGTTTTATTTTTTTAGTTTGCTTCCTCTCGGTTTCTCTCCATTCCATTTTATGCTTTGGTTTTATTTTGTTAAATCATCAAAGGAGGCTCTCGGGTCTGGGTGCATTCGGGTAACAGTTGGAACATTTGGATTCCGGCATCTTCATATGGACTCTTGCTTGCTAATTCTGTTGCTGTGATGTGGGATGATGCATAGCATCTGCCCACATCAACAGCATAGTGGAATTCGACAGGAAGATCAGTGAAGGGTGTCAAGCACCGGGAGTGTTCTGTTTTCATTTCCGTTATCATTTCTGTTATTTAAATTACTCTGGTGTTTTAGTCATCTACAAGCTTTGTTTTATTGTTTTACTCGTTCTCAATATCATTCTGTATTGGCATATCTTCTCCATAATCAGTTCTGATTTTCATTTCGGCTGGGATTCTGCATCTATTCTGGTTTTCTGCATTTATTTCGGCCTCCTGTGTTTAGTTTAGTACTGCATTCTCCTTCATTTGCATTTTAGTTTTTCATTTGCTAGATTATGATTGACTGTCCAGTGTCATTCACAGCAGCATCGTGGAACTCATGAAAGCAAAAATTAAATTTGTACCCTCTTTCTACCCTGTTTCTTGTTTCGGTAATATTACTGGTTGCATTTCATTTAGTTACTGCAGGTGTATGATAGAAGCACTTCATTTAGGATAGGATGATGGTGCAGAGGAATAGCCAGAATTGACAAAAGCATCAGACATCACCTGATACAGCTTGATCCGTAAGCCTACTTGGAGCAGAGGATAAGCAGGAGCTGTGTAAAACTGGACGAGTAGAGCTGGCAGTAGCAGTACGGGATAGTAGGACAACTCCGGTGGTGGGTGTGCGTCATCCAGGGATAGTAGGATAAATGGCACCTGTCCAGGAGTCGGTTGCAGGCCAGTACGTGGAATAGAAGAGGACAAAACGTAGCAGGACAAACTGAGGCAGGCAGCTGGACAACCGAGGCACCTGGAAATGGGAATGAAATTGCCGAGTGAATAGTAAAAAGAGGGAAAGTTACTGTTTGTTTAAACATTTAAGGCTTTGTTTGGTTAGTTTGTTATGGGATTAACTCATTTTTGCATGAATTAGTGGATAGATTAATTTCAAGATTAGTTAGATGAATTAGTTAGTTTAGTTAATGATTTTAATTATGCATGTAGGTGTAGTTAATCTTGTTTAATTAGTTAATTTAGATTTAATTAGTTTTCTAAGTAATTTTTAATCTAGCATTAGGATTTACTTAATATTAATTTAGATAATTCATTTCATGCATTTTAAGTCTTAGATAAAAATTCCAAAAATGTTGTTTATGCATTTTTAATTAGATTTTAGGTTAGTTCAATTTGCAATTAGTTTAATTACATGCATTTTTGGTTAGTTTAATTTTAGTCTAATTAATCTTGCTTTGTTATTTTCTCAATTGCATTTTATTGCATTAATTTGTTTTAACTGTTTTAATTTCTTTTGTAGGTTTTCGATTTTAATTGCTTGGAGTATTGTAGGTACTTCTTGCTCTGTTTTAATTTCTTTATTTTATAGTATTTTATTGCTTTCCAGTATTACTGTTAATTAGCCTTAGTAGATCACCCTCCATCATTTCATAATTTGCTAGGATATACTTAGGGTAAAAGTAACCGGTAGTTAATTAGGCTAACAACTTCTCTGTGGGACGATATCTCAGGACTCAAATCCCATTATTACTTAGACGACCCGTGCACTTGCGGATAGATACCCCTAGGGTTCGATCAGCGCACACATAACCTATAAATTGAAATCGACAGTCTTAATATATACATTTAAATTTTGGGTACCTTTACTGGTAGAATTCGATTAATCATGAACTTTAAAAATTAAAATTTTATAAAAGCTGTTAATATAAGAAAAAGGAAATAACGTGGGTTAGTATCTTGAACGGAAGTGATTTCAAAAGGATATTATACATTTATGCATACATAGGTTAAGGATATGAGTGATTGAAATATTGAGTGGAACTCAATTACGATTAGGTATTTAAACCTTACCTAGACCGAGTGGTTGTCATCTTGAGAGATGATATTTCGATGTATTCGAAGTCCAAGGAAGAGCATGATTAGCAACTGGAAACTGTCTGACAGACGAGCTATTGAGAGTTTCTCGAAATGGGCTACTCAGTTGACATATCTCATTCAGAAAAAGATTGTATACGAGTGGGATGATAAGTATAAAAGTAGCTTCGGTGAGTTTTACTATATTGAAGTAATAAATTGACCACCATAAGTATTCTCACCATAACCAACAGCTCAAGAGGTTTCAGTGTGTATGGACACCTCAAAATAAGGATTGGGCTGTGTATTGATGTAAAATGGGAAGATAGTTGTTTATGGATCTAGATAGTTCAAGGACCATGAAAGAAACTATCTGACCCATGATTTAGAGTTGGCAGTCGTAGCGTTTACACTAAAGGTATGACGCCACCACTTATACGGTATGAAATTTTGGGTATGCACTGATCGTAAAAGCCCCGAGTATCTATTTTCACAGAAAGAGTAGAATATGAGATAACCAAGAAAGTTAGAGCTTCTAAGGATTATGATTGTGAACATTGTACCACCCAAGATAGGCTAATGTAATGGTTAATGCCTTGAGTAGAAAGAGCCTCGGGATGGTATCACATATGATGGTCAGGGAGCTTGAGCTGCTAGAGTTGTTGTAAACCTCAGTAGTAATGTGATCCCTTCTGATGATGACGATGATTTTATGTGATAGCTAGCCTGAGGTTAGGACTGAATTTGTGTGACCGAATTTGCCAGGCTTAGCGTGATAATCAGCATGGTGCCGATAGTGTGGGTCAGATTCATAAGGGTATAGTGACAGAGTTCACAGTGAGTGATGATGACATACAGAGGTTCAAAGACAGTATAAGTGCTCCCCAGGACCATAGTGAAGATGATAGTGTTATTGTCAGAAGCTCATCTTCGGGATATACAATGCATCCAAAAAATAATAAATATATCGAAATCTTTGAAAAAGGTATAGGGGGTCCGGTATGAAAAGAGACATTGTAGAATTATAGCAAAGTGTCTCATATGTCAGTAGAGTAAGGTAGAGTACTAGAAGTCTGTAGAGTTATTGTAGCCTCTACCTATATTAACACGAAAAAGAGAACAAGTTACCATGAATATTGTGATGGGTTATAGAGGACCCGAATAAATCATAAGGCTATCTGGGTGATAGTCGATAGGTTGACTTAGTCTACCCACCTTCTGGCTATGAAAATCCCCAAATACTCTAAGTGCGTAGGTGGCACTATGTGTATGGAAAAATTGTGATACATGATGTAGCGTTCCAGTGAGTATGGTATCAGATAGGGATTCTCGCTTCACTTCCTACTTCTGGGAATATTTTTTTAAGCTATGGGAACCCGATTGTGTGTTAGCACAGCCTCCATCCTCAGACAGATGGTTAGTCAGAGAGGACTGTACAGGTTCTGAGGATATGATGAGAGCGTGTGCCATTGATTTTATAAGCTCCTGAGATGATCAGTTGTTACTAATCAAATTCGCCAACAATGATAGTTGTCACTTGAGTATCGGGATGATTTTATATAAGGTATTGTATGTGTGAGACCCCGTATATGTATAATAGTATATATGTACATAGAAATGTAAATTAAGTAATGTATATATGATGTAAGTCCATAAGTTAATGTACATGCTTGTGATAAGAGTTGTGATGGTACATACAAGTTACATTATGTATGAATGTAAAGAAATATACTTAAGCATGTGGAGAATGTGAGTAGAATGGATTATGAGTAGTGTGGTAAAATGGAAGTAGAATTGCATAAGTTGTGCACTTTCATTTGGTTTATATCATGTAATTTTGGATATACAAAGATTCTACACAAGAAGGTATGAAGTATTATGGGATATCATATCCAAGTGTCCAAGATGATTGAATGAGAAAATGATCATGGTAGCAAATTAAGGATGTTTGAGTATGAGTTGCTGTAGAAGAACTGCAGAAAATCTGGAAACTATGAAGGGCAGATCGATCTCATGGCATGAGAGATCGATCTGGAAGAGCCAGAATGCTCTTATTTGGGCAATGGAATGAGCAGATCGATCTCCAATGGAGCCAGATCGATCTCCTAAGCATTCTGTAATGAAAAGATCGATCCTCAAACACCCAGATCGATCTCCTTAGCTCTCTGTTTGGGAGCAGATCGATCTCATGCTTCGACAGATCGATCTCATGCTTAAAATGTCGTGAAAAAGAGGGATTTAAGGGGACCAGATCGATCTCCTCTTGGACCAGATCGATCTCCTCAAGCTATTTCTATATAGGGAGTGTTGAAAATCTAAAAATTTCGAGAAAAACACTAACCTTCCACTTTCAACCCAAAAACCTAACTTTCTCTCTCTAAAATCAGCCATTTTCAGTAAGATTTGAAGAGAGACCATTAGAGGCAAAGTTGTTCCTATCAAAGAGAAGAACAACATAGTTGGAAGGTATTTTCCCATTGTTGGTATTGAAGGAGCTAAGGGCATTGTCATTTGGAGCAAGAAGAGAAATCAAATTGGGTAAGATTCTAACACTCCAACTATGGTACATTGTCTATATAATTGATTTTGGAGTTGTTTGGCATGAATATGGATGGTTAGAAACTATCTAAAATGCATTGGAATGATTATGACCTAGAAATGGTCTAGAGTGAGAAAGTGGAATGTATGAAGATTAATGATGAAAGAGATATGTAGAAGTTATTAATAGTGTTGTGGTATGATTTTAAGATGTGGTTAGTGGATAAATTGTGAGATTTACCTAAAAGAGGTAAAATGTGGATTAAGACATTTGTAAAATGCATAAGTGAATAATATTGACTAGTGAGGTCAATTATGGGTTAAAAACATTAACTCAATTGATTGAATGAATGAATCGCAGATTCCGAGGATACGCCGAGGCGAGTTGAGCCAAGAGCGTGAGAGGCTAAAAGGAAAGGAGTCACACCAAGTAAATCGAGGTAAGGGAATTGTGTGTACTCTTAGATATATCTGTGCGTGACTTGGGCGCATTAAATGCTTTGCTAGAATGCATGAGACATTAGGAAATGATGTTGGGTGATTGAAGGGCAAAAGTTGGGTGTTTGACAAAATGTGCATGAAAACAAAAGCATATTGCTTTGAAAATCATGTTTTATTGCTTTTTAGCAAATGATTGGTAGGTTGGCTAACATTGAAATGATTTGCAAAAGAAATGAGTGTGTTTTGGTTTTGTTAACCATATTTTGCAAAGTTTTGAGCCACCTACATGATTTCGTGAGTATGAAAGCGTGCTAGAGTATGACTCCCATGAGATTTGATGTGTTTTATACACATGAGTGCTAGAGGCACTAGTTTTCACATGGAATTCATATTTGTTTTGGCATTGTGCTTGGAGTTTGTCTCGCACTGCATGCCCACCTTGCATGTTGCCGTGTTTGGAGCTTTGAGTAGACTTGGTGTCACATCGATTAAATAGGCTCACACGTGCATTGTTTTGACATGATTAATTAGCCGTGTTAGGAGTTTCGGGTAGACAAGAGGTCGTACCGATTAAATAGGCTCACACGTGTGTTTGAGATGTGGCGTGATATGATATGTTGATTGGGTCCACGGAGTATGTTGTACTGTGCATGTAGCATGGAGTACGTTGTACCGTGTTGAGTTGTGATGTGCCATCTTCGGACAAGATCTGCTATGGACCGACGGGTAGGATTTGACCCACCTCCCGTGTGGAAGCAGATAGTAGTGATATCCCGCACACCTGATCCGTGTAGCCGGTATCACAGGTTATGTACATAGGCCTTGAGGTTATTACCTGTTGTTGAACTGCCTATCTCACATGTCTATTGCTTTGAGAATAAATCCATGTTTGAAATGATTTGTGGGTTAGGAAAGTCCGAGGGATGGGCTGAGACCTGACCAGTGTTGGATTGATTTGTTAATGATTTTTAAAGTGCACGAATCCATGATGTTTAATGTCATGCTTTATTGTGAAAATGCATGGTGGTTAATGCCATACTTTTATTGTGAATTATGCATGATGATTTATACCATGCTTTGAGTTGAAATGTGCACTGGATTTTAATAGCATGAATGCTTTACATACCATTAACACAATCATACACTCATGTTTTGAGATAAATGATGAATTAAATGCTTTTGAGCATGGCATCATGATCACGTAGATAGTGCATTATCTATCTGTTCGCATGATTGCCTTACTGAGCGTGTGGTTTGCTCACCCCCTTATTTTTCCCCTCTCTACAGAGTGTTGAGTATAGATTGAGCGTGACTGGAGGCGTTCCCTTTTTGGTAATCCGCTGCATCCCGTCGCTAAAGGTATACACACTGTTGAAATTTTGTATCTAAACTTACGATAGCACAGTAGCATTTTGTATGTAACTATTGGGGATGTAAAACAATGTAAACACATGTAACAACTCTGATATATATACATTTATACAAGTGTTTACTTATGAATAATATACAAATTGAATTGGTATGGTGGAGTTAGACGTCGACACACAGCCCAACTGTTGAGAGTGTGGTTGTTCACGATCAAGGAAGGATGACTAATAATTGATGTATGATAATGCAAAAAAAAATTATACATATTTTGGTGAGTTGAGGGTCGTGACAGAAGTTGGTATCAGAGCTTGAGTTGGTCTGACGTGTGTTGTGTCTAAAATACTTAAAAAGTTAGAAAATTACATCCCCAAGTTACTGTGCTTATTTATATACAAATTGTGTGTGTCGATGGTTTGACTAAGTAATTGGTTATGAATGTAGAGAATCGAGTAAGTATGCCTAATACCAGTCGCGGTAGAGGGATGAGAGCACAGGCTCAAGGCCATAGAGGTAGGCCTGGGGGTCGTGTTGAGCCGAAAACACACGAGGCTCAGGATGATGTTGAGGTGGAGGCTAATGTTGAGCACGCTCAACAGGGTCCAGGGGAGAGACCTGAGAGTACTAAGGCTCGCTTCGCGAGGATTGAGTGAAGCATTGAGATGATTGTGGAGTTGGTCACCCAATCTTTATCTGGAGTTGGCGGTAGACAGAGTCCCGCTACACAGGGTGATGCCGAGCAAGCGGCAGCTCCTGAGGCACGGGCAAGGGAAGCCCAGAGGCCTCAGACGACAGATACCCCACCTACACAGGATGTGCCTACGCCGGTTGCTACACCAGGCAGTAGAGGTTAGGGATATGGATGTGATTTGGATAGACTGCAGCAGTTCCAGAAGTTTGGACCGTCGTCTTTCAGTGGAGTAAAGGACCCAGTAGCGACGGAGGATTGGATCAATGAGATTGAGAAATTATATGGGTTCTTTGAGTGCACTACCACCGAGATGGTAGCGTTTGTCGCTTTTATGCTGAAAGGATCAGCAGAACATTGGTGGAAGTCCACCAGGCCTATTTTGAGAGCTCGGCATACTGAGATCAACTGGGATGTATTTCTAGAGGCCTTCCAGAGACAGTATGTCCCGGATACCACACATCAAAAGCTAAAGATGGCATTTTTGGGACTGGTCTAAGGGAGCAGGACTGTGGATGAGTATGAGACTGCTTTTATCTCCCTGGGTAGATATGATCCCAACACGATGAGTAATGAGGTCGAGAAGATCCAGAAGTTTGTGGATGGATTGAGACCGACCATCAGGTCTAGACTGGTTCCCCTGGATATACCGACCTATGAGGAGGCAGTGCGCAGGGCGCAATTGTGTGAACAAGATGTTGATAGAATAGCCTCAGAGTTTGGAAAGGTTGGTAAGATGAGGGACAGAGATAAGAAAAAACCAATGATGGATAGAGGCTTCAGTTATAAAGGAAGTAAGAGATTCTCCGGAAAGAGGCCGAGGATTGATGAAATTAGGGAGAGAACAATTAATACTCCCATGTATCCGACGATTGCTCCAGCTAAGGGAATCGTGATTGGAGGGCCACGGCCTACTACGGAACAGTGTGGCAAGTGTGACAGGTACCATGGTACTCGACCATGCTATAGATCTCCTATAGTATGCTTCAGATGTGGGAAGCCAGGGCACATAATCAGAGATTTCCCAGAGATGATAGAGAGAGCCCCACAGAAGGGCAAAGAGCTAGAGAGAGCTCCAGTTGGTACAGCTGCTCCGAGGAGGAGGGCTCAGCTGAGGAAAAGGGGAAGTAAGCAATAGGTGTGAGTAGAGGACGAGTGCACACACTGGACCAGGACACTGTGGATCAGTCATCGGATGTGGTAAAAGGTACCATCCAAATCTTTGATTTAGTAGCTTATGTACTATTTGATCTTAGTGCCACGCATTCTTTTGTATCACAATCCTTTGCATGTAAATTGTTGAAGCATGTAAAACCCACACTGCTTGATAAGATGTTATTGATATCTACCCCTATGAATGGTAGTCAGTTGACTGAGCATGTATATAGGGATTGTAAGACGAAGATAGGAGGTAAACAAACGGTAGCCGATTGAATTTTATTAAATATAAATGATTTTGTTGTAATCCTAGGGATAGATTGGCTGGCTGCAAATCATGTTGTTATGGATTGTCATGCAAAAACTTTGATGTTTCCAAAGATAGACAATCTTGTAGTAAATTTTGTGAAATGAAGCTAAAGAACATGATTTTTATAAGTGTGATGAGTACAATCTTGATACATGATGTATGAAAGATAAATTTGATTTCATTTATTTATGTGATGTGATGATTTATGATTACTAATGGTGGAAAGAATAATGTGAAGGGTTTATCGCTTATGTGATTGAGACGGATAAGGCACGCCCGAAATTGGGAGACATTCTAGTGGTTAGAGAATTTTCAGATGTCTTTCCGGATGAGTTACCAGGGTTACCTCCAGATAGGGAGATGGAGTTTGGTATAGACTTGGCACCTAGTACAGAGCCGATATCTAAGCCACCGTACAGAATGACTCAAGTTGAGTTGGAGGAGTTAAGGAAACAATTAGAAGAGTTACTGGAGAAGTGGTTCATCAGACCGAGCGTCTCACCTTGGGGAGCACCGGTTCTGTTTGTAAGGAAAAATGATGGAAGCCTCCGACTGTGTATAGATTACTGGTTGTTAAATAAGGCCACCATCAAGAATAAGTATCCCCTTCCACGCATCGATGACTTGTTGGATCAACTTAAGGGAGCGCAGGTCTTTTCCAAGATAGATTTGAGATCAGGGTACCATCATTTGAAGATACGAGGTGGAGATCACCCAAGACAGCTTTTCGCACCCGATATGGACATTATGAGTTTATGGTTATGCCATTCGGGTTGACGAATGCTCCCGCAGCTTTTATGTCTTTGATGAATGAGGTATTCCACCAGTATTTGGATCGGTTTGTTATTGTGTTTATTGATGATATACTAGTGTACTCAAGGTCTAGAGAGGAGCATGAAAGGCATTTAAAGATAGTGCTGCAAACCCTCCGAGAGAAGAAGTTGTATGCTAAACTCAGCAAGTGAGACTTTTGGTTGGAACATATCTCTTTTCTGGGTCACATAGTATCGAAGGATGCAGTATCAGTGGATCCATCTAAGATTGAGGCCATAGTTCAGTGGCAGAGATCTCAGACAGTGATAGAGATCAGAAGTTTCTTGGGTTTAGCTGGGTATTATCGAAGGTTTGTAGAGGGATTTTTGAGGTTAGCTGCTCCTTTGACACGGCTCACAAGAAAGAATGTGGAGTTTGTGTGGGACGATAAGTGTGAAGAAAGTTTTGAGGAGCTGAAAAAGAGATTAACCACAGCTCTGATTCTCACCATTCCTACCAGCTCAGGAGGTTTCTCGGTGTATGCGGATGCTTCACATCTGGGACTGGGCTGTGTATTGATGCAGGATGGGAAGGTAGTAGCTTATGGATCAAGACAGCTAAATGATCATGAGAGGAACTAACCGACCCACGACTTGGAGTTGGCAGCGATGGTGTTTGCACTGAAGATATGGCACCACTACCTCTATGGTGAGAGATTTCAGATTTATACAGATCATAAGAGCCTTAAGTACCTGTTCTCACAGAAAGAGTTGAACATGAGACAGAGGAGATGGCTCGAGCTGTTAAAGGATTATGATTGTGAGATCTTGTACCACCCGGGTAAAGCAAATGTGGTTGCTGATGCATTGAGTAGGAAGCATCTCAGGATGGTGTCATTCATGATGGTCAGGAAACACGAGCTGTTAGAACAGTTCATGAACCTCAGTTTGGATATAACCCCGCCTGACGCTGATAGTGGATATATGATATCTAGCCTGCAGTTGGAACCAGATCTGGTAGATCGTATCCGACAGGCTCAGCGAGTTGATCAGCAATGTAGTGATATTGTCGGGCAGATACAGAGGGGTATAGAGATGAACTTTGGGTTAAGTTTGGATGGATTGTTGAGGTTCAGAGGTAGGATATGTGTTCCTGATGATGCAGAGATCAAAAGGTTGATCTTAACAGAGGCTCACTCATCGAAGTATACGATACATCCAAGGGGTACCAAGATGTATCAAAACCTTCGAAAGGTTTATTGGTGGTTTGGGATGAAAAAGCACATTGCTGAGTATGTTGCTAAGTGTCTCATTTGTCAGCAGGTGAAGGTAGAGCATCAGAAGCCTGCAAGGTTATTGCAGCCTCTACCGATACCGACATGGAAGTGGGAGCATGTCACCATGGATTTTGTGATGGGATTACCGAGGACCCGTAGAGGTCATGATGCCATATGGGTGATTGTAGATCGGTTGACAAAATCAGCCCATTTTCTAGCTATGAGAGCTACCGATACTCTGAGCTAGTTAGCAAACCTATATGTGCGCGAGATAGTGAGGCTACATGGAATTCCAGTGAGCGTTGTTTCTGATAGGGATGCCCGCTTCACTTCCCACTTCTAGGAACGCTTTTAGGAAGCGATAGGGACCCAATTGAGTTTTAGCACCGCGTTTCATCCTCAGATAAATGGTCAGTCAGAGAGGACTATACAGACCCTGGAGGATATGTTGAGAGTGTGTGCATTGGATTTTGGAGGCTCCTGGGATGACCATTTGCCACTCGCAGAGTTCGCATATAATAACAGTTTTCATGCGAGTATCGGGATGGCACCATATGAGGCATTGTATAGGCGTAGATGACGTTACCCTATTGGATGGGAAGAAGTTGGTGACAGACAGATCTTTGCTCCCGACTTGCTTAGACAAGCCTCTAAGGATGTCCAATTAATATGTGAGAGGTTACAGACAGCTCAGAGCAGGCAAAAGAGTTATGCTGACGGAAGACGGAGACCACTAGAGTTTGATGTGGGTGAGTCAATGTTTTTGAAAGTTTCCCCTTCGAAGGGAATTATGAGATTAGGGAAGAAGAGAAAGTTGAGCCCTCGATATATAGGGCCATTTGAGATACTTGATAGAGTGGGAGATAAGGCGTATAGATTGGCATTGCCACCAGAGTTGGCAAGTGTTCATAACGTCTTCCACGTATCCATGTTGAGGAAGTATCACCCGGACCCGGCACATGTGATAAGATATGAGCCTTTGGAGCTCAATGAAGGTATGACCTATGTTGAGAAGCCAGTTAGGGTATTGGACAGAAAAGAGAAAGTGTTGAGGACAAAGACAATTCCCTTAGTGAAAGTTCTTTGGCAACATCACACTGTGGAAGTAGCCACATGGGAATTGGAGAGTTTGATGCGGGAGAAGTATCCCGAGTTGTTCACAGAATAATTGGTTCTAATTTGGAGGACCAAATTTTCTAAGTGGGGGAGAATGTGAGAACCCGTATATGTATAATAGTATATATGTACATAAAAATGTAAATTAAGTGATGTATATATGATGTAAGTCCATAAGTTAATATACACGCTTGTGATAAGAGTTGTGATGGTACATACAAGTTACATTATGTATGAATGTAAAGAAATAGACTTAAGCATGTGGAGAATGAGTAGAATGGATTATGAGTAGTGTGGTAAAATGGAAGTAGAACTGCATAAGTTGTGCACTTCCATTTGGTTTATATCATGTAATTTTGGATATACAAAGATTCTACACAAGAAGGTATGAAGTATTATGGGATATCATATCCAAGTGTCCAAGATGATTGAATGAGAAAATGATCATGGTAGCAAATTAAGGTTGTTTGAGTATGAGTTACTGCAGAAGACCTGCAGAAAATCTGGAAACTATGAAGGGCAGATCGATCTCATGGGATGAGAGATCGATCTGGAAGAGCCAGAATGCTCTTATTTGGGCAATGGAATAGAGCAGATCGATCTCCAATAGAGCCAGATCAATCTCCTAAGCATTCTGTAATGAAAAGATCGATCCTCAAGCACCCAGATCGATCTCCTTAGCTCTCTGTTTGGGAGCAGATCGATCTCATGCTTCGACAGATCGATCTCATGCTTAAAATGTCGTGAAAAAGAGAGATTTAAGGGGACCAGATCGATCTCTTCATGGACCAGATCGATCTCCTCATGGACCAGATCGATCTCCTCAAGCTATTTCTATATAAGGAGTGTTGAAAATCTGAAAATTTCAGGAAAAACACTAACCTTCCACTTTCAACCCAAAAACCTAACTTTCTCTCTCTAAAATCAGCCATTTTCAGTAAGATTTGAAAAGAGACCATTAGAGGCAAAGTTGTTCCTATCAAAGAGGAGAACAACATAGTTGGAAGGCATTTTCCCATTGTTGGTATTGAAGGAGCTAAGTGCATTGTCATTTGGAGCAAGAAGAGAAATCAAATTAGGTAAGATTCTAACACTCCAACTATGGTACATTGTCTATATAATTGATTTTGGAGTTGTTTGGCATGAGTATGGATGGTTAGAAACTATCTAAAATGCATTGGAATGATTATGACCTAGAAATGGTCTAGAGTGAGAAAGTGGAATGTATGGAGATTAATGATGAAAGAGATATGTAGAAGTTATTAATAGTGTTGTGGTATGATTTTAAGATGTGGTTAGTGGATAAATTGTGAGATTTACCTAAAAGAGGTAAAATGTGGATTAAGGCATTTGTAAAATGCATAAGTGAATAATATTGACTAGTAAGGTCAATTATGGGTTAAAAATATTAACTCAATTGATTAAATGATGAATAGCAGCTTCCGAGGATACGCCGAGGCGAGTTGAGCCAAGAGCGTGAGAAGCTAAAGGGAAAGGAGTCACACCAAGTAAATCGAGGTAAGAGAATTGTGTGTACTCTTAGAGATATCTGTGCGCGACTTGGGAGCATTAAATGCTTTGCTAGAATGCATGAGACATTAGGAAATGATGTTGGGTTATTGAAGGGCAAAAGTTGGGTGTTTGAAAAAATATGCATGAAAAAAATGCATATTTCTTTGAAAGTCATGTTTTATTACTTTTTAGCAAATGATTGGTAGGTTGGCTAACATTAAAATGATTTGCAAAAGAAATGAGTGTGTTTTGGTTTTGTTAACCATATTTTGCAAAGTTTTGAGAGACCTGCATGATTTCGTGAGTATGAAAGCGTGCTAGAGTATGACTCGTACGAGATTTATACACATAAGTGCTAGAGGCACTAGTTTTCACATGGAATTCATATTTGTTTTGGCATTGTGCTTGGAGTTTGTCTCGCACTGGATGCCCACCTTGCATGTTGTCGTGTTTGGAGCTTCGAGTAGACTGGGTGTCACATCGATTAAATAGGCTCACACGTGCATTGTTTTGACATGATTAATTAGCCGTGTTAGGAGCTTCGGGTAGACAAGAGGTTGTACCGATTAAATAGGCTCACACGTGCGTTTGAGATGTGTGGTGATATGATATGTTGATTGGGTCCACGGAGTACGTTGTACCGTGCATGTAGCATGGAGTACGTTGTACCGTGTTGAGTTGTGATGTGCCGTCTTCGGACAAGATCTGCTATGGACCGACGGGTAGGATTTGACCCACCTCCCATGTGGAAGTAGATAGTGGTGATATCCCGCACACCTGATCCGTGTAGCCTGTATCACAGGTTATGTACATAGGCCTTGAGGTTATTACCTGTTGTTGAACTGCCTATCTCACATGTCTATTGCTTTGAGAATAAATCCATGTTTGAAATGATTTATGGGTCAGGAAAGTCCGAGGATGGGCTGAGACCTGACCAGTGTTGGATTGATTTGTTAATGGTTTTTAAAGTGCACGAATGCATGATGTTTAATGCCATGCTTTATTGTGAAAATGCATGATGGTTAATGCCATGCTTTTATTGTGAATTATGCATGATGATTTATACCATGCTTTGAGTTGAAATGTGCACTGGATTTTAATAGCATGAATGCTTTGTATACCATCAACACAATCATACAGTCATGTTTTAAGATAAATGATGAATTAAATGCTTTGAAGCATGGCATCACGATCACGTAGATAGTGCAGTATCTACTTGTTCGCATGATTGCCTTACTGGGCGTGTGGCTTGCTTACCCCCTTATTTTCCCCCTCTCTACAGAGTGTTGAGTATAGATTGAGCGTGACTGGATGCGTTCCCTTTTTGGTAATCCGCTGCATCCCATCGCTAAAGGTATACACACTGTTAAAATTTTGTATCTAAACTTACGATAGCACAGTAGCATTTTGTATGTAACTATTGGGGATGTAAAACAATGTAAACACATGTAACAACTTTGATATATATACATTTATACAAGTGTTTACTTATGAATAATATACAAATTGAATTGGTATGGTGGAGTTAGACGTCGACACACAGCCCAACTGTTGAGAGTGTGGTTGTTCACGATCAAGGAAGGATGACTAATAATTGATGCATGAAAATGCAAAAAAAAAAATTTGTACATATTTTGGTGAGTTAAGGGTGGTGACAGTATGGCCGTAGGGAGTTGTTCCTCGGCTTAGATAAGAAGAAGTGGGTGATAGATAGAGAATTGTTCCTGAATTGGTAAGGCAAACCTCTGAGGATGTTCAATTGATTTGTAAAATATTAACATCTCAAAGCAGACAGAAAAGCTATGCTGACAAGAGACAGAAACCATTGAAAATTCACCGAGGGTGAATCATTATTGTTGGCAGTTACTTGTCTTAAGGACGTAACGAGAGTCGGAAAGAGATTGGACAAAGTGAGAGATAAGGCTTGTAGGTTGGTGTTACCACTTGAATTAACAAGCATCCACAATGTGTCCTATCTTTTGATGCTTAAGAAATATTATCCGGACCTGATATATGCCATTGGATAAGAGCACCAACTGCTTAGCTCAATGAAAGTATAACGTATGAAATCAATTCGAGATTAGACAGAAGGAGAAAGTGTTAAGGTTTAAGATAATCTCCCTAGTCAAGTATGATGGTGGTATTACACTCCGGAGAAAGTCACTTGAGGATGACAGTATATGATACGATAGATGTACCCGGAGTAATTTATGGACTCATATGACTTAGTTCTAATTTGGAGGAACAAAGTTCTTAAGTGGGGGAGATTGTAAGACCCGATTTTATCGTAAGAGCAAAAGGGAATGAATAGAAATTTTCGAGTGCATTTAAAAATGCAAAAGGACTAAAATGGTATTCCCGAAATGTGCAAGGGTAAAACGGTCAAAAGATCAAAATTCGGTATAAATTAGAGAAGGAAATTTAATTAAAAATGATGGATTGAGAAATCTTGATCAATAACAAAGAAATAATTAAATTTCGGGTTAAATTGATCAAGATATGAATTTATTGGAATAAACCGAAATTTTCGTATCAGAAAATAATCCTGAAAATAATCGAAAAATATACCGAAAAGGTAAAATCGAACTGAGAAATTCATTTACAGATTAAATGAATAAAATAGTATTTTTTTAGATATTTTGACAAAAAAATAATAAAATAATGATTTAAATAATAATAAAATTTAATAATAGATAAATAAATAAATAAACAACGCAGAAATCGTAAAATGCGATTTCTGGAGAACAAGCAGCCAAACCGAGGCAATCGAGGGTGCCTCACCATCACCGGCGATTGGCAGCGGCAGCCCAGGCGAAGGAAGCCCAGCCGACGTCGACCCAGGCAGCCATCGGCGCTGTTTTGACTCCAGTCGAGGCCCGATTTTGGATGCCCAGATGCAGCCAAACCGAACGGCACCAGAAGCACATCGGGAATCGACCGAACGGCGTCGGAATGAGGAAATGATGTCGAATCGGACTGAACCGCTGGACCGAACCGGGTTAAACCGGACCGAACCGGTTCAGCCAAAAAAGAAAAGGAAAAAAGGAAGAAAAAAGGAAAAAGAAAAAGAGGAAAAATTGGAGAAAATTTCTGTGATGCAATCGAGCTACGGGTAAGTCGGTAAGAGGTCAAATTGACCGATTTAATTTTCAAAATATTTAATTTGATTAATATCCGACTGGAAATTTACCCGAAAAAATATTTAAATTGTGTAGCTTGACAATTGGCATCAACCGAGAGCTCCAGACATCCTCGATTTGCGTATTATCATGGAATCTCGAGTAAGTAACATTTATTTACGACAATTTGCATCGTTATGTGTGTTGATGAATTTTGGATTTAATTTTCGCATGAATGAATTAAATTTTAGAAATTTGAATAAATTGTCGTAAATACTAAATTGAGATATCCGAGAATTTAGAACGAGGCTAAATAAATACTGATGGGCCCAATAAGCCCAATAGGCCTTGATAAAGTGTGGTAAACGGGCTTAAGGCCGATTATGGCCCATTATGGTACAATCGGGCCCAATATGGGTAAACGGGCCCAATGATTTAAATTTAGCCCAGAAAATATGAAATATAAATTAATTGTATTGTATTTGACCTGATGAATATTTATCCGCAGTTCCGAAGATTAGATTGGAAGCAAATTGGACTGCGCGATGAGTCATCAATGGAAAGGTCAGACTGTACAGAGAAATTGAGGTAAGGGAATTGTGTGAGTAGCTAGAGGTAGCTATGCGTATTTTAATAGCTTTTTCTGTACACTGAATATGTATGTATACACTGATTATGTATAAGGTCCTAGAAAATGGTTTAAAGATTTTTAAGGACTCGAAATAGGAAAAGACTATTTTACCCCTATTGAGGGAAGTTCACCTAAGGATCGTAAAAGCATGACATGCATGAAATGCATGATTTAATAATTTCTGATTTAAGGAAATTTATTGGTTTTTAAGCAAAGCAAATCGATAGATTGGCTAGTAAATTGTATAAATTTCACAAGATAACACTACGTAAGTGTTATTTATATTTAAATGAAATCCTTTGGAAAATGGGCCAACTATTAAGTTTAAATGGAAACAGATAGTGCTGGCGCATAGCTTGCACTATATCTACATTTGTGATTGTGCATAAAATATGCTTGAGCGGTTGCTCGCACTGATTTGTGTGACATCATATGCATGAAATGTGCTAGAGCGGTTGCTCGCACTGATTTTTATTCTTGTGAAATGCATGAGAAGTGCTGGAGCTTAGCTCGCACTTTGTTTTGACATGTTTGACTCGTTTTGACTTGATATGCATAAAAATGTGCTGGAGCGATTGCTCACACTAGTTTTAATGATTTGACATGCATGAGAGATGCTGGAGCTTAGCTCGCAACTAGTTTTGATATGATAATTGCATAAAAGCCGTGCTGGAGTGTAACTTGCACAAGATTTGATTTAATTATGCATAAAGCCGTGCTGGAGTGTAACTCGCACGAGATTTGATTTACTTGAGCATTCATTTGTGCTGGAGCATTGCACGCACAAAGTTTTATATGGTTTTTATAATTCATTTGAATGTCGTACTGGAGTTTTTCTCGTACGAGGTTTTCATTGAGTTTTTATACATATCCGTACTAGAGCATTGCTCGTACGTGGATTTTACTTGAATTTATAATTACTTTAAGTTGAACTAGAGCGCTGCTTGTACGTAGATTTCATTGATTTCTATGAAACCGTGCTAGAGCTTCGCTTGCACAGGGAATTATATTACATACATATAGCCGTGTTGGAGCCTCTTGTAGACTGTGTGTCACAGTGAGATGATATGCTCACACGTGCATACTGAGACAGAGATGATATGGGTGGATAAGACCTATTGCAGGCACCCCTGATTGAGCTTGGGTTCACAGAGTACGTTGTACCGTGTATGTCACGCGGAGTACGTTGTACCGTGGGGATTGTTGGAGTGGAGTGGCATTAGCCACGAGGCAGTAAGCTTTGCCCTCGCAATCTTGGTGTTATGCTGTTCTGGCAGGTAGGACGGCCTACCTCCCGTTTCAGGTGTGATACCCCACACACTAGGTACCGTGTTGCCAGGGATCACTAGAATATGGCCATAGTCCTCGATGTTACTGATATAATCACCTGCTTGTCTCACATGAAATAACTTATGGTTAGATAGACCAGGGTAGACCCGAGGGAGGGGTCAGGCCCCCGATTTTATGATTTTATGATTTGTGACCCTGAAAGAAGGGTAGTTTTATAACCGAAGTTTTACAATGAATTGTTTTACGAGTTGAGATTTGAATTATGAGATGCTTAACCCCTTCGGGTTATTTTATACTACGTTTTAAATGAAATGATTTGAATGCAGTAACATGACGATGTTTTCCATGCTTTCATTTCAAATTCATGATTTTTCTTAAATGACATGAAAGAATGCATGATTTGGATTTGCTTCATGCTCATTATGATTTAATGATGTCAAATAAAATGCTATTGATGCCTGAATTACATGCTTTTTAGATGCACGAATAGTTTTGATAAACTAAGTCATTGATGTTTGCATGACTTTGTGCTGGATGATTTTAATGAAAAGAATGGATTTAAGGGTATGACATTATGAGCATGTAGATAGTTGAGTTATCTACTTACTTGCATAATTGCCTTACTGAACGTGTGGTTTGCTCACCCCTCTTATTTTCCTATCTCTTCAGAGCACTCATAATAGTTAGTGAGCGGCTGAAGACTTGCATTCTGGGTATCTGCTATTTCCCATCGAGAGTCAGTTATACACATTTGTATAGTTTTGTATCTAAATATGTAATGCACAGTACTATAAACGGATATGATGTCGGGGATGTAAGGTTATATAAATACCATTGTGTATGTATTTAATAAAAGTCAAAAGATAGTAAACTCTGATATATGAATGTGATTATGGAAATGGATTGGTAAATAGGTGAGATATGACTAACACCGAATCATAACCCAACTGTGTTGTAGGATGGTCACGATGAGAGAAAGGTAAGAATTAAATAATAAATGAAAAAGTGAAAAATTTACTCTGAGTTTTAGGTAATTTGGGTCGTGGCATGTAGGTGACTATATCAGTAATATCCAGGACTATGACCATATCCTCGTGATCCCTGGCTACACGGATCCTAGTGTGCGGGGTATCACACCTGAAACGGGAGGTGGCTCGTCCTACCCGCCAGAACAGTGTAATATCAGGATTACGAGGGCAAGGCTTGCTACCTCATGGCTAATGCCACTCCACTCCAATAATCCCCACGGTACAGCATACTCCATGTGATATACACGGTACAACATACTCCATGAACCCAATCTCAATCAGGGGGTACCTGCAAGAGGTCTTATCCACCCATACCAATTATGTCTCAGTATGCACGTGTGAGCATATCATCTCACCATGACACACAGTCTACAGGAGGCTCTAACACGGCTATATGCATGTCATATCAGTCCTTGTGCGAGCCAAGCTCTAGCACTACTCCATTCATATTCATGATATTTAAAAACCTCGTGCGTGCGAAGCTTTAGCACGATTTCATAGAAATCAATGCAATGTGTACGAGAGGCACTCCAATATGATTTAAAATAATTATAAATTCAATGAAAATCTACGTACAAGCAATGCTCTAGTACGGATATGTATAAAAACTGAGTGAAAACCTCGTACGAGTAAAAACTCCAGTACGTAGTCATGTGAAATAAGTTTGTAAAATAGTGCGAGCAAGGCTCCAGCACTCTGTGTATGAGTTAAAAGATGAAATCCAGTGCGGGCAGTGCTCCAGCACGATTAAAACTCATATAAAACTGGTAGGTGGCTCAATTTCATCAAAACATGTCAAATAAACCCCAATTCGTACCTAACATGTGCCTTTTCACTTAAAACATATAATAATAACCAGCCTATCCATAAATTTCTTGAGTTAAATCAATGTCATCATAAAAAACATCAAAATCATGAAATTCATGTAATTTCATAGCCTTACTACCTTTTTTGAAATTTTCCTATTTGGGGGCAAAATGGTAATTTGTCACGATTTCCACATTTTTTTGCAAAAATTATTATTCTGTTTTTGGGTAGCTTAATGAATTTAACGTAATGTAAATTCCCTCGAAACTACGTACAACTACCTCTAAATGCTTATAAAATTCCCTTACCTGGAATCTCTTCGCAAGCTTATATTTTATCCCACAATATCGTATCGCTCGATCCGATACTCTCATAGTCAACTCTGCGGAGCTGCACATAACCAAATGTCTGTTAATTACCGTTTCCAACTGTATTTAAATCTTACTGGGCTTTATTTATAGTGTCGAGCCTATTCACACTCAATTGGGCCCATTTAATTCATAATGGGCCTTACTCCATTTTAAGTATGTTTTCCACTTATTAACTCCCTTCATCAGGGTCTATTGGCTTATTGGGCCTATCAATACCCATTGGGCTTCTTTCCAAACTTTTTGAATAACCCATATATCATTTACGACATTTAATTCAAAAATCTGAATATAATTTATTTTATGCAGAAATTAATCTGAAATTCGCAAAATAAATTCCAATTGCGCAATAATCATACTATTGTCATAAATGAGCTTTACTTACCCGAAATTATGCGATGGTGCGTAAATCGAAGTTCGATCGGGCTCACGTACGCGATTTACCATCGAACTGCACAATTTTATATTTAATTTTGGGTTAATTTTCGAACAAATATAATTTTAAATTAAATTCTCAAAAATCAATTCGGTCAATCTAACCACGTATCGGCTTACCCGAATTTTTGAGGTATTCCTAGGGATTTTTCTCCCCTTTTTCCCCCTTTCTTTATTTTTCTTTTCCTTTATTTTTCTTTTTCTTCTTTTTTTCCCCTTTCCGGCTACAGTGCCGTTTTGCTCTCCTCACCGTCGTCGGCGTTCCCAGCCATTTCGTCGGTCGCTACTGGTACCAAAAAAAGCGTCTCGTCCTCCCGATCACGCCGGTACCCTCCGATCACACACAGCTACCATGGATCGTCGGAATCGAGCCCCTTTTCCCGTTGGCTTTTCCTCCTCCGTTCGCCGGACTCCGGTGTCGATACGGCGCGTTGTCAGTGCCATCAAAGTTGCCTGAAGTTCCTCTTCCTTCTCCGACCCTCACCTGGTCTCGTCGATCGTTGGTGGTTCATCGGGGTTCTCAGGTCTTCCTCGGGTTCGGCTTCTCTATTTTCTATTTCAATTTCTCTCTCTTCGAAAACCATATTTTCGTTCCTTTTTTTATTAATTTATTTTATTATTATTTTAATCCATTAAAATACATAAAAAAGCCAAAATATCTCATAAAAATTCCTATTTAATTCATTTAATCAATAAATGAATTTATCTGTCTTATTTTTTTATTCTGGTATATTTTTTCCAATATTTTCGGGATAATTTTTCGAAGTGAAAATTTCGATTAATTTCAATAAATTCATATCTTGATCAATTGAACTCGAAATTCAATATTTTCCTCGTTATTGATCCAGATTTCTCAATTCCATATTTTTAATGAAATTTTCTTTTCGAATTTATACCAAATTTTGATCTTTTGACCGTTTTACCCTTCAATGTGTTCGAGACCAAATTGAATTGACTTTCCTTCATAAACCCACAATCTTTTCTTATTTTAAATTCTTATTTTTAGTCAACTTGATTTCGATCCCTTTCGCTTGGCTTATGGCCATCTTGGCCCTTATTTAGCTACTACATACATTCACCGATATTTCGTTTCATTCCATTTGCAAATTTAATTCAGTCAAAGCTCTTCTTATGATTTAATCAATATGTGGAAGTGTACAACACATGAATCATAAGGAAATGCATCAACAATTTCTTAAAAAGTGGGTCTTACATAATCTCCCCTACTAAAAAAATTTGGTACTCCAAATTGGAACCAAATCAGTTAGTAAACAACTCTGGGTACTTCTCTTGCATTATATTCTCCAACTCCCAAGTAGCTTCCTCCGGAGTCTGATACTGCCACTGAACTTTCACCAAGGTTATCGTCTTAGACTGCAATACCTTCTCCTTCCTATCCAATATCTGTACTGATCTCTCAACATAAGTCATACTGTAACTGAGTTCTAACGGCTCATAGTTGATGACATGTGACGGATTCAGATGGTACTTCCGAAGCATAGAAACGTGGAAGACACTGTGTACTCCTGCCAACTCGAGTGGCAATGCCATTCTATAGGCCTTATATCCAACTTGCTCCAGAATCTCAAAGGGTCCAATAAAACGAGGGCTCAGTTTACCTTTCTTACCGAACCTTATGATACCCTTGGAAAGAGAAACTCTCAAAAACACCGACTTACCCACTGTAAACTCTAGTAGTCTGCGTCTCCTGTTAGCATAACTCTTTTGCGGCTCTGAGCTGTCCGTAATCTATCGTATATCAATTTGACATCCTCAGAGGCCTACTGAACTAAGTCAGGAGCAAATAACTGGCTATCACCAATCTCTTCCCATCCAATAGGGGAACGACATCTATGACCATACAGTGCCTCATACGGTGCCATCCTGATACTCGAGTGATAACTGTTATTATAGGCGCACTCGGTTAATGGTAAATGGTCATCCCATGAGCCTCTAAAATCCAGCACACACGCCCTCAACATATCCTCCACAGTCTGTATAGTCCTCTCTGACTGACCATCTATCTGAAGATTGAAGGTAGTGCTAAATCTCAACTGGGTCCCCAACGCTTCTTGAAAGTGTTCCTAAAAATGGAAAGTGAAGCGGGCATCCCTATCAGAAACAATGCTCACTGGAACGCTATGTAGCCTGACAATCTCTCGAACATATAGGTTCGCCAACGTACTTAGAGTATCTGTAGCTCTCATAGCTAAGAAATGGGCAGACTTCATCAATCTATCCACCTCACCCAGATGGCATCGTGACCTCTACGGGTCCTCGATAATCCCATCACAAAATCCATGGTGACATGCTCCCACTTCCATGTCGGTATCAGTAAAGGCTACAATAATCCTGCAGGCTTCTGATGCTCTACCTTTACCTGCTAATAGATGAGACATCTCGCGACATACTCTACTATGTCTCTCTTCATCCCAGACCACCAATAAACTCTTCGGAGATTCTGATACATCTTCGTACTCCCCGGATGTACGGTATACCTCGCTGAATGACCTCTGATAAAATCATCCTCCTGATCTCAGGATCCTTGGAAACATATATCCTACCTCGAAACCTCAGTAATCCATCTGTACTCAATCTAAAATCGGTATCTACACCTGCCTGTACTTGACTCATCAACTCAATACAACGTTGATCACTCTGCTGAGCCTGTCGGATACGATCAATCAACTCCGACTCTAACCTCAGGCTCGCAATAATCTCAATTCTGTCAATTTTAGGTGGTGCTATGTCCAAACTGAGGCTCGCGAACTGCTCTAACTAGTCATGTTCCCGAACCATCATAAATGATACCAACCCTAAGCTCTTCTTGCTCAAAGCATCAACAACTACATTAGCCTTACCCGGGTGGTATAATATCTCGCAATCATAATCCTTCAGGAGCTTGAGCCATCTCCTCTGTCTCATGTTCAGCTCCTTCTACGAGAATAAATACTTTGGACTCTTATGGTCTGTAAAAATCTAAAACTGTTCACCACATAAGTAATGACGCCATATCTTCAGTGCAAACACTATGGCCGCCAACTCCAAATCATGGGTCGGATAGTTCATCTCGTGGTCTTTCAACTGTCTAGATCCATAGGCAACTACCCTTCCATCCTGCATCAATACACAACCTAGTCCCTGATGCGATGCATCTGTATATACCGAGAAACCTCTTGAGCTGGTAGGAATGGTAAGAATCGGAGCAGTGGTCAATCGACCCTTCAGCTCCTAAAAACTGTCAGACCCGTATTTTATGTAGCATGTTCCTTATAATTCCTATGTGTATGAACACTCTATTATTATAGTTAAATCATAAGAAGAGTATTTACTAGATTTAAAGAGTATGTGAAATGATTTATCACGCATAAGCTACATAAAAGCCTATTATGAGCTATAAGAGTCACAAGCTAAACCGAGTATATCCGAATCATTTTGACTGAAAATAAGAATTTAAAATGAGAAAATATAGATAGCTTATGAAGAAAAGTCAATTTTATTTAGTTCTGAACACAGATAACGAGAGTAAAAGCTAAAAAGGGTAATATGAACCTTTTTAGCGAGTTAAGGTATTTAAGGTGTTTCGGGTGTATTTACCTACCGAAAATGGCTAAAATGCAAAGACGAGAGTGTAAGACATAAGATATAACACTTTCAAAATTTTGAGAAAAAGTCAACTTGGTCAATGATTAAGGAAAAATTCAACTATAGTTAAGAAAAGTGGACTTTCACCATAGTTGACTAACCATGGTTAAAAATTAACCTAAGTATGGAGAAAAAATTTGGGAAAAAATATTCTTGGTTAGAATAGAAGATAATCATCCTCGGAAGTAAGGAAAATTTATTCGGAAGGACTCCAGATTTAATTTAATGGTTAAAAACGTAATGGGCCTAAAGTGAAGATTTTAAAGCCCATTAAGGTATACTAAACATAGATAAAAATTCTTAGGTCCCTTAGACCGAATTGTTGGACCGATTTATAGGCCAAATATTGAGACAATAAAAGGCCTAAGGTATAGTAAAAATTTCAGCCCAAAAGCCCATTAAGAAAGCCCAAATCGAGAGGTCCAATTGTAAAGCCCATGAAGATTAAATATCTAACCATAGTTAAAGCTGACTATGACTCATTAGATGACTCATTAGGTGACTCATAACTAAACCTTAGGAAGTCAATTTTAATGGCTGAAAGTAAGGCTTAATGGCTAAGTAAATGGCTTATAAAATCAGCCACACCATTGTCATCTTCACCATACCATTCTCGGCTAGAAGAAGGAAACCATTGAAATACATTATCCAAGCTTTCTCTCACAAGAAATCACTAGGAATTAAGCATATTTGGAACTTGCATTCTTCATAAAAGTTGCTCCAAATTGAGAGGAGAGTGACATATGTTGGAATTGGCTATCAAGAAGCCATAGTGTGCAAACCGTGAGGCTCCAAAATTTCGACCAAGTGTGAACACAAATACTAGGTATATTTTTAAGCTTTTAAATTCATATATGTTAATGTATGAATGATTTTAAGTATATTGATATATGTTTTAAGCATTGAAACATATGAAATCACTATGATCAGGGTTAGGCCAAGAGTGAGTAGTGAAATATTGATAAATGGCCATATGATATTAAGGCATAAATGAGTTAATGTACATGTGTTAATGATTATGGTATAGTTAGAATTAATCAATTTGATTAATTAATACATGTATTAAGTTGGCAATCAAGGTGTTTGATAAAATGCTTAAATGAACTATGTGATGCTTAAGAACATTGCCAACCAAGTGTTTATGAAAATGCCTAAGTAAATTGGCTAAGGAAATGGACATGGACGGCATGCCATGGTGTGACCGATGGCATGGAGTGCTCTCGGCCATGGCATGTGGTCGAGAGGTCCAATGGGATAAGCCCAAGTATTTTAGGCCCAATGTGATGTAATGGGTCTAGGACAAGCCCAATAAGAGTTGGTGGGCCCCACAAGTCCAATAGGCCCAATGAAAATGAATAGTAAAATGGAAATGAGCTTAAGGCATAGTTAGGTCCATTAAGGTTTATTAAAGCCCATTAAAGGAAATAGACTATATTTAATGTGAAATACAGTAGAAAAATATAATTAACCTGATAAATGGTTATATGCAGCTCCAGGGATTATTGGATGAGCACATCGGACTGCTGGATCTAACAGCGTTGAGAAAGTAAAATTTCTTGAGTGATTGCAGGTAAGGGACTTTTGTGAGTAGTTAGAGATACTTGCACGTATTTTCGTCTGCTTTTACATTCACTTAAAAACTCTGAGGGTCGGAGAAAGTGAATAATAATTATTGTGACCCGATAGTGGCAAATTACGATTTTGTCCTTAGTTAGGAAAAAAGTCAATTTTTGTGAAAAGTTGTAAAAAGCATGGAAACCACAATTTTGAGTGTTTTACTGCTGTTTAGCAGAAGAATAAGTAGATGGGCTAATGATTTTAAGGTTGACAGATTTTGATGTTTTGAAAATCATCCCTTTTTAAAGAGCCATCTATTATATTATGTGAGAATAAATCGTGCTAGAGCACAGCTCGCACTTGATTTCATATATTTTCCACATATATTAGTGCTAGATTGTGATTCGTACTAGACTTCCATGACATGCGTGATAGAGTGCTGGAGTTATTACTCGTACTCAATTTTATGTGATTTATGCATGAGAGAGTGCTGGAGAGATTAGCTCATACTCAAATTTTCATGAGATGCATGACAGAGTGCTAGAGTGTTGCTCGTACTCAATTCTTCTTGATTTATACATGACATAGTACTGAAACTATTGCTCGTACTTGATTTTATGAGTTTTGTGCATAGCATGGTACTAAAGCTATTGCTTGTACTTGATTTGAAACATGAACTATGAGTGACCTAGTTACTGGAGGTTTACTCGCACTAGAGTTGAGTTTGTGATGTTAAACAATGTTTGAGCGGAGTGTCGACTGTGAGTTGCGCTCAACGACACGCACTGTATGTGATGTATGATACATGTTGAAAAACCATGCTTGATTTCCTCGTGTAGACTGAGTGTCACACTATGAGAGGTTCGCATGTGGATTTAGAGACTTGGTATGATATTCTATGGTTTGAAGGCTAAGACCTATGGCAGACATCTCGACTGTGATGTAGGGTCCACGGAGTACATTGTACTGTGCGAGTGGCATGGAGTACACCGTATCGTGTGGTGTTATGGAGTTGAGGAGGATATAGCTGGCAGTTGTGATGGACTGACCCCCCTCTCGTTGCAGCAGTGATGCGCTGCACATTAGGATTTCGTGTAGCTTGGGATCACCATTGTCGGATATGGCCATAGTCCAAGATACTATTTGCATTTTCACCACAGAGTCTCACATGATATATCACTTGATTGACTGCTTTATTTATGGATAGGCCTGAGGGATGGGTCGAAATTCGATTGTTGTGATGTGAATAATTTAAATGCCATATTTAATGTGTTTTAAATATACATGGCATGATTTGTCTACAGGCATTGTGACATTATAAAGATGCATTATTTTGCACTACATGCCTATATTTGAGAAAGCAAGCATGATTTTTGTACATGGGATTTAATCTGTACAAGTATATATATATATATATATTTAAAGACATGCTTTTAAAGTGAGTTAAGGAAATGATGATTTCGAGGCATAACATTATTTTGAGTGGATAGTGTAGATGTCTACTTGCTTGCCTGATTTCCTTACTGAGCGCGTTGTATGCTCACCTCCCTTTCTTTTACATCTCTCTACAAAGCATTAGCAGTAGAGTGAGAGCATTTGAGAGATAGTATTCCTGTTGTCCGTTGCTATTTCCTATCGATCGACAGGTGTACATGTTTTGTACGGTTATGTATCTAAACATAGAAACAGCACAGTGATGTATACGATATATGTTATGGGGAATGTATTTGTATTAGCTTTTATATGATCTCATATGTATTATAAAAGAAGTTACAGCCAGTAACAGTATATTGATATGTATGTATGATAATGGATGATATGGTATGCGAGGAAGCTAACATCGAATCACAGCTCAACCATTGAAGAGAGGAAAGGTAAGTTAAAAATGCGAAAAATTTATAGTGGTTTTTGGTTAAGTCATAGAGGGTTATGAAAGAATGGTATTAGAGCAGAGGTTGGTCTGATGTGAGTCGGTGTTAGAAAATAGGAAAGTGTACATCCCCATAGTACTGTGCTGTGTTTAGATACAACTGTGTATACCAGATAAGAGACGGACTAATTCATGATTGTGAATGCAGGAACTTTGCCTATATGGAAAATACTCGTAGTGGTAGAGGGACGAGAGGTAGGGCTCGAGGCCATGGAGATAGGCCTGAGAGACGAGCTGCTGTCGAACCATTACCTGCCCATGAGACTCCAGGTGCTACTGAGGCACCAAAGTGTGTGGAGACGCGTTTTACAAGATTAGAGCGTAGTCTAGAGATGATAGTAGAGATATTGGCACAGACGATGCCAAGTAGGCAGGGACAGGAGGCAGGAGCTGCGACAGGAGAGGCAGTTGGCCCTGATACTCCTACACAGCCAACTCATGCACCAAGGACTGTAGATACTCTTACACCCCCACCAGTTTCAGGTTGTAATGGATTAGGGTACGGATGTGATTTGTATCAGTTGTGAGAGTTCCAGAAGTTTAGACTTCCATATTTTAGTAGGGTCAAGGACCATGTAGCTGTTGAGGAGTGGGTTGTTGAGATGGAGAAGCTTTATGGATTCTTCGAGTGTACGACATCGGAGATGGTCGCATTTGCTGCGTTCCTACTGAAGGGAGCTGTAGAGCATTGGTGGAAGTCCACCAGACCCATATTGAGAGCCCGACATATGAATATTAGTTGAGAGACATTTCGAGATGCCTTTAGAAGGCAATTTGTTCCAAATACCGCACAGCAAAAACTACAGATTGAGTTTTTAGGACTGAACCAGGGGAGTTTGTCTGAGGACGAGTATGAGACTCGATTCCTATCCCTAGCGAGATATGACCTAGATACCATGTATAATGAGGGTAGGAAGGTCTACAGGTTCATCGATAGACTGAGATCGATTCTGCGGTCTAGGTTGGCCCCATTAGATATAACCACCTATGAGGAAGCAGTGCGTAGGGCGCAACTGTGCAAACAAGATTATGAGAGGAATGCTTCCGAGTTTGGAAAGTTTAGCCAGAACTGAGATATACAGAGGAAGAGGCTGACGAGAGATAGATGTTTAAGTTATCGATGAGGGAGGAAACTATTCGATAAGAGGCCACAGGTTGAGGAGGCACGAGAGAGACTTGCTAGATCTTCTGCTTATCCGACCATAGCTCCAGCAACAGGTATTGTCATAGGAGGACAGAGACCTACTACAGATTAGTACAGAAGATGCGGTAGGCAACATGGAGGTAGACCGTGTCCGCTGACTCCTATAGTGTGTTTCCAATGCGGGAAACATGGGCATATTACTAGAGCTTGCCCAGAGATGGTTGATACTACTCCACTGAAGGGCAGGGAGCCAAAGAGAGCTCCAGTTGATCCTTCTACTTCGAGGAGGAGAGCGACAACAGAAGAAAAGTGGAAGCAAGTGATTGGTCGAGGGCGCGTACATACTTTAGACCAGAGGACAGCTGATGCTTCATCGGATGTGATACGAGCTAACATCCTGATTTATGATATTGAAGCATATGTTTTAATTGATCCTGGTACCACACATTCTTTTGATTAGTAAGACATGTAGAGCATATACCGTTATGTATGATGATGTTGATTAGTACGCTTATGAATAGTAGTCAAATTGTAGAGTATGTATTTAATGACTGCAAGTTAAGAGTAGGGGACAAGGAGATGACAACCAATCTAATATTGCTAAGTATGAGTGACTTTGATATAATCTTAGGAATGGATTGGTTATCTGCAAACCATGTTGTTTTAGATTGTTATACTAAAACAGTTATGTTTCCTAACCCTACTAGATATGTTGTAAAGTTTAATAAAAATAAATGAAAGGAGTAGTTATGGTTATTATATGATTTATTGACTTAGAAAACCTTCAACATATCAAGGTTTCATTACGTACGTGGTAGATATGGATAAGGCACATTCGGAGTTGTTAGATATTACTATGGTCAGTGAGTACACAAATGTTTTTTCGGATGAGTTGCCAGGATTACCACCAGACAGAGGGATAGAGTTCTGTATAGACTTGGTGCTTGGTACGGAGCCTATTTCGAGACCACCATATCGCATGGCCTTAGTTAAGCTGGAGGAGCTTAAGAGGCAGTTGCAAGAGCTGTTGGATAGGGGTTTTATTCGACTGAGTGTTTCACCTTAGGGTGCACTGATTTTATTCATAAGAAAGAAGGAAGGGAGCCTCCGATTGTGTATAGATTACCAATTGTTGAATAAGCCCACAATCAAGAATAGGTATCCCCTTCCACGCATTGACGACTTATTAGATCAGCTTCAGAGAGCACAGGTCTTTTTCAAGATTGATCTGAGGTCTAGGTATCATCAGTTAAGAGTTCGGAGTGGAGATGTACCCAAGACAACATTTCGTACATGATATGGCCATTATGAGTTCGTAGTCATGCCATTCGGATTGACGAATGCTCCAGCTGCTTTCATGGCTTTGATGAACGATGTGTTCAAGCCATATTTGGACCAGTTTGTTATCGTCTTTATCGATGACATATTGGTGTACTCGAGATCCAAGGAAGAGCATGAGGAGCACCTCAAGATCGTATTGCAGACTCTACGAGAGCAGAAGTTATATGCTAAGCACAGTAAGTGTGACTTTTAGTTGTCACACATCTCGTTTTTGGGACATGTTGTATCAAGGGATGGTGTATCAGTCCATCCATCTAAGATAGAGGCTGTAGTTCAGTGGGAATAGCTGAGGACAGTCATCGAGATCAGGAGGTTTTTGGGTTTAGCTTGATATTATCAAAGATTCGTTGCCGAATTTTTAAAGTTGGCTGCTCCATTGACATGTCTTACTCGAAATAGTATACCATTCGTATGGAACGAGGATTGTGAGAAGAGTTTTCAGGAGTTGAAGCATCGATTGACCACCGCTCCGATTCTCACTATCCCTACCAGCTCAGGAGGATTTGTAGTGTATACCGATGCTTCGCATTAGGGACTGGGTTGTGTATTGATACAGGATGGAAGGGTAGTTGCTTATGGATCCAGACAGCTGAAGGATCATGAGAAGAACTATCCGACCCATGATTTGGAGTTAGCAGCAGTAGTGTTTGCGTTAAAGGTGTTTTGCCACTACTTGTATGGCGAGAACTTTCAAATATTTGCCAACCACAAGAGCCTCAAGTATCTGTTCTCACAGAAAGAATTGAACATGAGATAGAGAAAATGGCTAGAGCTTCTGAAGGACTATGGTTGTGAGATACTTTATCATTCGGGAAAGGCTAACGTTGTAGCTGATGCTCT
The DNA here is from genome assembly GCA_033439115.1 of Firmiana major. Classification (NCBI taxonomy): domain Eukaryota; kingdom Viridiplantae; phylum Streptophyta; class Magnoliopsida; order Malvales; family Malvaceae; genus Firmiana; species Firmiana major. The sequence goes on from CM065902.1 coordinate 39,162,806, forward strand.
GAGTAGGAAGAGCCTAGGGATGGTATCGTATATGATGTTAGGGAACATGATTTGCTAGAGCAGTTTGCTAGCCTCAGTTTGAGAGTTGTGCCTTCTAACATGGATACAGGCTATGTGATAGCTAGTCTACGCTTGGAGCCAAATCTATTGGATAGGATCAAAGTGTCTCAGCAGACTGATCCGTTTTGTATGGATGTGAGTGGTCAGATGCAAAAGGGCACAGTGACAGATTTTGAGTTGAGTTCTGATGGACTATTGAGGTTCAGAGGTAGATTGTGTGTTCCCGAGGATCCAGGACTCAAGAGATTGATATTGATGAAAGCTCATTCATCGAGGTATACATTACATCCGGGGAGTAACAAGATGTATCAGAACCTCCGGAAGGTATACTGGTGGTCGGGTATGAAGAGAGATATAGCCAATTTTATGGTAAAGTGTCTCTAATGTCAGCAGGTGAAGGTAGAGCATCAGAAGCCTGCAGGGTTATTGCAGCCTCTACCTATACCGACATGGAAATGGGAGCATATCACCATGGATTTCATGATGGGTTTACCAAGGACCCGTAGGAATCACAATGCTATATGGGTGATTGTCGACAGATTGACGAAGTCAGCCCACTTCATAGCTATGAGAGCGACTGATACTCTGAGTTCATTGGCAGAGCTGTATGTACGTGAGGTAGTGAGGTTACATGGTGTACCAGTGAGCATAGTCTCTTATAGGGATTCTCACTTCACGTCCCACTTTTAAGAACATTTTCAGGAAGCCATGGGGACCCAGTTGAGTTTGAGCACCGCTTTCCATCCTCAGACAGATGGTCAGTCAGAGAGGACTATACAGACTCTGGAGGATATGTTCAAAGCATGTGTGCTAGATTTTAGAGGCTCCTGGGATGACCACTTGCCACTAGCCGAGTTCGCCTATAACAACAGTTATCATTTGAGTATCGGGATGGCACCGTATAAGGCTTTATATAGCCGAAGATGTCATTCCCCTATTGGATGGGAAGAAGTGGGTGACCATAAGATTTTCACTCTTGATATGGTTACACAAGCATCTGAGGACGTCCACTTGATTGCAAAGAGACTAAGGACAACTCAGAGTAGATAGAAGAGTTACGCTGATAGGAGACAAAGGCCACTAGAGTTTGCCATTGGTGAATCCGCGTTTCTGAAAGTTTCTCCTTCCAAGGGTATAGCGAGGTTTGGGAAGAGAGGAAAGCTGAACCCTTGCTGTATTTGACCCTTTGAGATACTTGATCGAGTGGGAGATAAGGCTTATAGGTTAGCATTGCCACCAGACTTATCAAGTGTCCATAACATCTTCCACATATCGATGCTTTAAAAGTATCACCCAGATCCGGCACATGTGATTAGTTATGAGCCTTTGGAGCTCCGAGAGGACATGTCATATGTAGAGCGACTGATTTAGATACTGGATAGGAAGGAGAAGGTATTGACATCAAAGACTATCGGATTAGTGGGATTAGTGAAGGTTCTCTGGCAGTATCATACTTCAAAGGAGGCTACTTGGGAGCTGGAGAGTCTGATGCGAGAGAAGCACCCTCAGCTATTTGATGACTGACTTGGTTCTATTTTGGAGGACTAAATTTTTTGAGTAGGGGAGGATTGTCACACCCGTATTTTATGTAGCCTATTCCTAATGATTCCTATGTGTATGAACACTATTATTATTGTTGAATCATAAGAAGAGTATTTACTAGATTTAAAGAGTATGTGAAATGATTTATCACGTATAAGCTACATAAAAGCCTAATGTGAGCTATAAGAGTCACAGGCTAAATCGAGTGGCTCTAAATCATTCTGACTGAAAATAATAACTTAAAATGAGAAAATATAGAGAGCTTATGAAGGAAAGTCAGTTTGATTTAGTTCCAAACACAGATAATGAGAGTAAAAGCTAAAAAGGGTAAAATGGACCTTTTTAGCGAGTTAAGGTATTTAAAGTGTTTCAGGTGTATTTACCTACCGAAAACGGTGAAAACGTAAAGACGAGAGTGTAAGACATAAGATATGACACTTTCAAAATTTTGAGACAAAGTCAACTTGGTCAATGATTAAGGAAAAAGTCAACTATAGTTAAGAAAAGTGGACTTTTACCTTAGTTGACTAACCATGGTTAAAAATTAACCAAAGTATGGAGAAAGAAAAATATTCTTGGTTAGAATACAAGATAAGTATCCTCGAAAGTAAGAAAAATTTATTCGGAAGGATTTCGGATTTAATTTAATGGTTAAAAATGTAATGGACCTAAAGTGAAGATTTTAAAGCCCATTAAGGTATACTAAACATAGATCGAAATTCTTAGGTCCCTTAGACCGAATTGTTGGATCAATTTATGGACCAAATATTGAGACAATAAAAGGCTCGAGGTATAGTAAAAATTTCAGCCCGAAAGCCCATTAAGAAAGCCCAAACCGAGAGGCCCAATTGTAAAGCCCATAAGATTAAATATCTAACCATAGTTAAAGCTAACTATGACTCGTTAGATGACTCATTAGGTGACTTATAACTAAGCCTTAGGAAGTCACTTTTAATGGCTGAAAAGTAAGGCTTAATGGCTAAGTAAATGGCTTATAAAATCAGCCACACCATTGTCATCTTCATGATACCATTCTCAGCTAGAAGAAGGAAACCATTGAAATACATTATCCAAGCTTTCTCTCACTAGAAATCACTAGGAATTAGGCATATTTGGAACTTGCATTCTTCATGAAAGTTGTTCCAAATTGAGAGGAGAGTGACATATGTTGGAATTGGCTATCAAGAAGCCATAGTGTGCAAACCATGAGGCTCCAAAGTTTCAGCCAAGTGTGAACACAAATACTAGGTATATTTTCAAGCATTAAATTCATATATGTTAATGTATGAATGATTTTAAGTATATTGATATATGTTTTAAGCATTGAAACATATGAAATCACTATGATCATGGTTAGGCCGAGAGTGAGTAGTGAAATATTGATAAATGGCCATATGATATTAAGGTATAAATGAGTTAATGTACATGTGTTAATGATTATGGTATAGTTAGAATTAATCAATTTGATTAATTAATACATGTATTAAGTTGGTAATCAAGGTGTTTGATAAAATGCCTAAATGAACTATGTGATGCTTAAGAACATTGCCAACCAAGTGTTTGTGAAAATGCTTAAGTGAATTGGCTAAGGAAATGGACATGGACAGCATGCCATGGTGTGACCGACGGCATGGAGTGCTCTCAGCCATGGCATGTGGCCGAGAGGTCCAATGGGCCAAGCCCAAGTATTTTAGGCCTAATGTGATGTAATTGGTTTAGGACAAGCACAATAAGAGTTGGTGAGCCCTACAAGCCCAATAGGCCCAACGAAAATGAATAGTAAAATGAAAATAGGCTTAAGGCATAGTTAGGTCCATTAAGGTTTATTAAAGCCCATTAAGGGCAATAGACTGTATTTAATGTGAAATACAGTAGGAAAAATATAATTAACCTGATAAATGATTATATACAGCTCCAGGGATTATTGGAGGAGTATATCGGACTGCTAGATCGAGCAACATTGAGAAAGTAAAATTTCTCGAGTGATTGCAGGTAAGGGACTTTTGTGAGTAATTAGAGATACCTGCACGTATTTTCATCTGCTTTTACATTCACTTAAAAACTCTAAGGGTTGGAGAAAGTGAATAATAATTATTGTGACCCGATTGTGGCAAAGTATGATTTTGCCCTTAGTTAGGAAAAAAATCAACTTTTGTGAAAAGTTGTAAAAAGCATGGAAACCACCATTTTGAGTGTTTTACTACTGTTTAGCAGAAGAATAAATAGATGGGCTAGTGATTTTAAGGTTGATGAGAATTAAGCATACTTTATAGTGCTGATTTTGATGTTTTGAAAATCATCCCTTTTTAAAGAGCCATCTATTATATTATGTGAGAATAAATCGTGCTAGTGCACAGCTCGCACTTGATTTCATATATTTTTCACATATATTAGTGCTAGATTGTGATTCGCACTAGATTTCTATGACATGCATGATAGAGTGTTGGAGTTATTACTCGTACTCAGTTTTATGTGATTTATGCATGAGAGAGTGCTGGAGCGATTAACTTGTACTCGAATTTTCATGAGATGCATGACAGAATGCTAGAACATTGCTCGTACTCGATTCTTGATAATTTATACATAACATAGTACTGGAACTATTGCTCGTACTTGATTTTATGAGTTTTATGCATAGCATGGTACTAGAGCTATTGCTCGTACTTGATTTGAAACATGAACTATGCATGACCTAGTTGCTGGAGGTTTACTCACACTAGAGTTGAGTTTGTGATGTGAAACAGTGTTTGAGCGGAGTGTCGACTATGAGTCGTGCTCAAAGGCGCGCACTGTATGTGATATATGATAGATGTTGAAAAAATCATGCTTGATTTCCTCATGTAGACTGAGTGTCACACTATGAGAGGTTCGCTTGTGGATTTAGAGACATGGTATGATATTCCATGGTTTGAGGCCTAAGACCTATGACAGGCACCCCGACTGTAACGTAGGGTCCAGGGAGTACGTTGTATCGTGCGAGTAGCTTGGAGTACACTGTACCATGTGGTGTTGTGGAGTTTAGGAGGATATAGCTGGCGGTTATGATGGACTGACCCCTCTCCTATTACAGCAGTGATGCCCCGCACACTAAGATTCCGTGTAGCTTGGGATCATCATTGTCGGATATGGCCATAGTCTAGGATACTATATGCATTTTCACCACAGAGTCTCGCATGATCACTGCGGGTGACCGGCATAATTAAAATCCTATAATCCAAAATCATTTGTTAATTTAATTCCCATCTAGTATACACTTTGACATCTCATACAACACGGTACTAAGGGGGATGTAATTTTCCTTAACGAACACTACCAACTCTTATCCGACCAACTCTAACTCATGATTACATATTTATCAATACTGATTCAAGTCTGGATGACCCTGCTCTGATACCACCTTTTCTGTCATGACCCAATACTTACCATAAATCAGTACAAATTTTTTGCTTTTGGAAAATCTTTTTTTACCTACTTGTGATAGATCCCTATGACCAGGTCGGGCTGTGAATCAATATTGATATACAATTATAACCATTAAGAAATATCATTCATATATATGCATACTGATATCATTTATCATATAATAGAGTGGTCGGTATGTTTTATACATCACACGATTCTCATACATTTACAATTAATCTATTTAAATTTACATCCCCAAATATTCCTTCATAACAATATTGTGTCGTAAGCATACTAATACAAAATTCTATACATGGTGTATACCTGACAGTCAATGGCAACCACAGATAATCAGCTATGCCGTCTACTCTCTACACCCGCTATTTCTAAGGTGGAAACTCTGAAAGGGGGTGGAAAATGAATGGGTGAGCTCCACATGCTCAATAAGGCAATAATATAAACGGGTAGATAGCTATACTATCTACATGCTGGTAGAAAAATCAGGATGTGTGAGCATAAGGTAAAAACAATGATATGCTGTACATATATATATATATATATATACATCGACTATTCTAAAACAGAAAATTGGCATTTAAAATATGGAATAATTCTCATGTGAAAGCATCTCATGCTCAATTGAATCAATCAATTTAAAACACCCCATCTGGGTAAAAATGTGATAAACTCAATGGATCTAATCCAATTCAACAAGATAACTTGTTATAAAATTTCGTTATAAAATCACCCTTCTCTCAGGGTTACAAGTCATGAAAGTTTCTTAAAATCCATCCGTGGGAAAATTAAATCTCAATTGAATTCATAACAAGTTTCGGGCTTGACCCCTCCCTCAGGTCTACGTTGGTCTATCAAGACCAAAGTTATATCATGTGAGACATGTAGGTGACTATATCAGTAATATCCAGGACAATGGTCATACCCTCGTGATCCCTGGCTACACGGATCCTAGTGTACGAGGTATCACACCTAAAACGGGAGGTTGGTCAGTCTTACCCATCAGAACAACATAATATCATGATTACGAGGGCAAGACTTGCTACCTCGTGGCTAATGCCACTCCACTCCAACACTCCTCGTGGTACAGCGTACTCCATGTGATATACATGGTACAACGTACTCCATGAACCCAATTTCAGTCAGGGGGTGCCTGTAAGAGGTCTTATCCACCCATACCAATTATGTCTCAATACGCGCGTGTGAGCATATCATCTCGTTGTGACACATAGTCTACAGGAGGTTCTAAAACGACTATATGCATATCATATCACTCCTTGTGCGAGCGAAGCTCTAACACGGCTCCATTCATATTCATAATATTTAAAGAGCTCGTGTGAGCGAAGCTTTAGCAAGGTTTCATAGAAATCAATGAAATCTGTGTACAAGAAGCGCTCCAATACGACTTAAAATAATTATAAATTCAATTAGAATCCACGTTTGAGTAATGCTCTAGTACGGATATGTATAAAAACTCAGTGAGAACCTTGTGTGAGTAAAAACTCCAGTACGTAGTCATGTGAAATAAGTCTGTAAATTAGTGCGAGCAAGGCTCCAGCACTCTGCGTACGAGTTAAAAGATGAAATCTAGTGCGGGCAGTGCTTCAGCACGATTAAAACTCATATAAAACTTGTAGGCGGCTCAATTTCATCAAAACATGTCAAATAAACCCTAATTAGCACCTAACCTATGCCTTTTCACTTAAAACATGAAAATAATAGCCAGCTTATCCATAAATTGCTTGAATTAAAGCAATCTCATCATACAAATATCGAAATCATGAAATTTGTGCAATTTCATAGCCTTACAACCCTTTTTGAAAATTTTCTAATTGGGGGCAAAATGGTAATTTGTCACGATTTCCACATTTTTTTTGCAAAAATTATTATTCTATTTTCAGGTAGCTTAATGAATTTAACGTAATGTAAATTCCCTCTAAACTATGTACAACTACCTCTAAATGCTTATAAAATTCCCTTACCTAGAATCTCTTTGCAAGCTTATCTTTTATCCCACAATATCGTATCGCTTGATCCGATAGTGTCACAGTCAACTCTGTGGAGCTGCACATAACCAAATGTCTGGTTAATTACCATTTCTAACTGTATTTAAATCTTACTGGGCTTTATTTACAGTGACGGGCCCATTCATACTCAATTAGGCCCATTTAATTCATAATGGGCCTTACTCCATTTTAAGTCTGTTTTCCACTTATTAATTCCCTTCATCAGGGTCAATTGGCTCAAAGGGCCTATCAATACCCATTGGGCTTCGTTCCAAACTCTTTGGATAGCCCGTATATCATTTACATCAATTAATTCAAAAATCCGAATATAATTTATTTTATGCAGAAATTAATCCGAAATTCGTTAAATAAATTTCAATTGCGCAATAATCATACTATTGTCATAAATGAGCTTTACTTACCCAAAATTATGTGATGGCACGTAAATCGAAGTTCGATCGGGCTCACGTACGCGATTTATCATCGAACTGCACAATTTTATATTTAATTTCGGGTTAATTTTCGATCAAATATAATTTTAAATTAAATTTTCGAAAATGAATTCGGTCAATCTGATCTCGTATCGGCTTACTCGAATTTTTAAGGTATTACTGAGGATTTTTTCCCCCCTTTTTCCCCCTTTCTTTCTTTTTCTTTTCTTTTTCTTTTTCTTTTTCTTCTTTTTTTTCCCTTCCCCTTTTCGGCTACGGTGCCGTTTTGCTCTCCTCACCGTCATCGGCGTTCCCGGCCATTTCATCAGTCGCTACCAGTACCAGAAGAAGCGTCTCGTCCTTTCGATCACACCCAGCTGCCGTGGATTGTTGGAATCGAGTCCTTTTTTCCTGTCGGCTTTTCCTCCTCCATTCGTCGGACTCCGACGTCGATATCGCGTGTTGTCGGTCCCAGCAAAGTCGCCTGAAGCTCATCTGATCGAACCCTAAGGGTATCTATCTGCAAGTGCACGGGTCGTCCAAGTAATAATGGGATTTGAGTCCCGAAATTATCGTTCCACAGAGAAGTTGATAGCCTAATTAACTACGGGTTAATTTTACCCTAAGTATATCCTAGCAAATTATGAAATTGCAATGGGTGGTCTACATGGCTAAAATTAAAGTACTAAAAATAGTAAAATAATAAAAACTAAATAAAATAAAACTGAGCTCAAAGTACTTACAATACTCCAAGCAATTAAAAACAACCTACAAAAGAAAATTAAAACAGTTAAAACTAATAACGCAATTAAAATAAAATGCAAATATGAAAATAAAGCAATAAACTTAATTAAACTAAAACTTAAATAAGCTTAAAATAAAAATGCATGTAATTAAACTAATTGCAAATTGAACTAACCTAAAATCTAATCAAAAATGCATGAACAACATTTGGAATTCTTAATCACTACTTAAAATGCATGAAATGAATTTATCTAAATTAATTTAAGCAAATCCTAATGCTAGATTAAATTCCTAATGCTTAAGCTAACTTAAAATTAATCTACACTAATGCATGAAAAATGAATTAAGAAACTAATAATGGAAAATGCCAAACAAGGCCTTAGGGGATTTAAATCTTTCCCCCCAAATACTATTCACGTGGCATTTCCATTTCCAGGTGGTCCTCTGTACTGCCATTTGCTGCACTGCCCTCGGCCTAGTGTCCTGCTGCGTCTGCTCCAGGCCCCCTCGTTGCATCCAGGCTGCTGTTGCACGATCTGCTGCTGTACGAATCCTCGACAGACTGTGCTGATCGCATCCTGCTCCAGCTGCGTCTGCTTCTGGTTCTGTTGTACCATCTGTTCCATGTGCCAATGTTTGATGCACCGTCCTCGGCACCAGTTTTCTGCTACATGCGCTGTCCGAGTCTGCTGTCTCGCTAGCGTCTTCTTCATCTGCACCATGACACAGCACACGGACTGCCACCTTCATGCATCAGCAGATCATTCACGGCATGAACCAGGTTAATCCCTTGCCTAGCTAGGTACTGGTCACTGCAGCTGGGCACACACATACGTTCTCTGCCTCAGTTCAGTGCCTAACAGCAGCAGTCGGTTATACCCCAGCAAGATGCATCCAGTAATGCTGATTCTGCTTCTGTCACCTCGTCTTGCACTATGCCACTCGTTGCACAGCCTCTCTGCCTTGCATGCCCTCCACTCTGTGATTCTCTTAACACCAGCAAACCAACCCACTATCTAACAATCTACACTTCAATCTACAGCATCCTAACAGCAGGAAACAGTTAGCTTAACATATAACAAAGGCAAATAAAATGAACAGTAACAAGGAATAAAAACAGAGTAGAACAGAGTGGAGTAGGAGGTTCACTGTCCACTGCACCCATGAGGCAGCTTCCCTGCTGCACATGATCATCCAGTACCCCGTCCACTTCCTGCCCAGCAAGCCCTCATTAACACACCAAAACCGAGAGGCAAGGATAAGGAAAATGTGAAGGTATTACTGAGGATTTTTTCCCCCCTTTTTCCCCTTTCTTTCTTTTTCTTTTCTTTTTCTTTTTCTTTTTCTTCTTTTTTTTCCCTTCCCCTTTTCGGCTACGGTGCCGTTTTGCTCTCCTCACCGTCATCGGCGTTCCCGGCCATTTCATCAGTCGCTACCAGTACCAGAAGAAGCGTCTCGTCCTTCCGATCACACCCAGCTGCCGTGGATTGTTGGAATCGAGTCCTTTTTTCCTGTCGGCTTTTCCTCCTCCATTCGTCGGACTCCGACGTCGATATCGCGTGTTGTCGGTCCCAGCAAAGTCGCCTGAAGCTCATCTGATCGAACCCTAAGGGTATCTATCTGCAAGTGCACGGGTCGTCCAAGTAATAATGGGATTTGAGTCCCGAAATTATCGTTCCACAGAGAAGTTGATAGCCTAATTAACTACCGGTTAATTTTACCCTAAGTATATCCTAGCAAATTATGAAATTGCAATGGGTGGTCTACATGGCTAAAATTAAAGTACTAAAAATAGTAAAATAATAAAAACTAAATAGAATAAAACTGAGCTCAAAGTACTTACAATACTCCAAGCAATTAAAAACAACCTACAAAAGAAAATTAAAACAGTTAAAACTAATAACGCAATTAAAATAAAATGCAAATATGAAAATAAAGCAATAAACTTAATTAAACTAAAACTTAAATAAGCTTAAAATAAAAATGCATGTAATTAAACTAATTGCAAATTGAACTAACCTAAAATCTAATTAAAAATGCATGAACAACATTTGGAATTCTTAATCACTACTTAAAATGCATGAAATGAATTTATCTAAATTAATTTAAGCAAATCCTAATGCTAGATTAAATTCCTAATGCTTAAGCTAACTTAAAATTAATCTACACTAATGCATGAAAAATGAATTAAGAAACTAATAATGGAAAATGCCAAACAAGGCCTTAGGGGATTTAAATCTTTCCCCCCAAATACTATTCACGTGGCATTTCCATTTCCAGGTGGTCCTCTGTACTGCCATTTGCTGCACTGTCCTCGGCTTAGTGTCCTGCTGCGTCTGCTCCAGGCCCCCTCGTTGCATCCAGGCTGCTGTTGCACGATCTGCTGCTGTACGAATCCTCGACAGACTGTGCTGATCGCATCCTGCTCCAGCTGCGTCTGCTTCTGGTTCTGTTGTACCATCTGTTCCATGTGCCAATGTTTGATGCACCGTCCTCGGCACCAGTTTTCTGCTACATGCGCTGTCCGAGTCTGCTGTCTCGCTAGCGTCTTCTTCATCTGCACCATGACACAGCACACGGACTGCCACCTTCATGCATCAGCAGATCATTCACGGCATGAACCAGGTTAATCCCTTGCCTAGCTAGGTACTGGTCACTGCAGCTGGGCACACACATACGTTCTCTGCCTCAGTTCAGTGCCTAACAGCAGCAGTCGGTTATACCCCAGCAAGATGCATCCAGTAATGCTGATTCTGCTTCTGTCACCTCGTCCTGCACTATGCCACTCGTTGCACAGCCTCTCTGCCTTGCATGCCCTCCACTCTGTGATTCTCTTAACACCAGCAAACCAACCCACTATCTAACAATCTACACTTCAATCTACAGCATCCTAACAGCAGGAAACAGTTAGCTTAACATATAACAAAGGCAAATAAAATGAACAGTAACAAGGAATAAAAACAGAGTAGAACAGAGTGGAGTAGGAGGTTCACTGTCCACTGCACCCATGAGGCAGCTTCCCTGCTGCACATGATCATCCAGTACCCCGTCCACTTCCTGCCCAGCAAGCCCTCATTAACACACCAAAACCGAGAGGCAAGGATAAGGAAAATGTGAAGGTACCGAGTATACAGGAGCAAACCGGGAACTGGGAATAAAGGAGAAATCGAGGACATGAAACAAAGAGCAAACCGAGAGCTTCTGGTTTAACACATAAAGAAGACAAAGCACTAGTAATGTAAGTGGAGAAGAAACCGAGACATTGCTGGAAAAACAAGCTTTGAAAATACAAAATCAACAACTCATGACTGAAACCAAGAAGATAGAAAACATAAAAAAAAAAAACCGAGAGCTTAGAAAACAATGGTTAACCGAGAGCAAGAAAACTAAAATGGAGAAAAACTGTTGCACACTAACAAAAGGAAACCAAGAGCATGAAAATGGAAATAACCAAGAGCATGAAAATTAAAGGAAACCGAGAGCTTTGGAATGAAAGTTTGCATTAACATAAAATTTAACAAATATAAAAGAAGACAATCACATGAACAGTAATAAAAGTAGCTAAAAAACTAATCGGAAATAACAAGTAGCTAAAGTAAAAATTAAAACTAAAAGTACTCCTAAATTAATCTACACTACTCCTACTCCTATTCTACTCCTACACTACTCCTAAAACTACTTTAAAACTACTTGATTTTTCAATTGCCACCATGCTCTATTTATACACAAATCATAGGGGTACAATGGTAAATTGTCATCCTAGATGAGTTGGCATTGTTTGGCCACTTGTCTTCCTTTGATTTGCTGCAGAGTAGATATTTCCACGTCATCAGTTTTTTTGTCCAATTAGCTGTGCGATGTGGCCCGACGTGTGCTTTCCAGAATATTCGCTTGGTGTCTGTTGATCTTATCGTTTCAGAGCAAATAAAATATCGACACCTGGCATTACGCATGTCCAAACGACTGGTGACTCGGTCTGCAAATTGGAAGTGGTCCAGTCTCTTTTAGCCCGTTTTCAGCCCAATTTCATCTGAAATGACTGAATTTCATCTGGATTTAATTTATCTGCACAAATAGGAATTTTAATTAAATACAGGGGATTATTAAGGAATTAATATGGGGATTAAGTAAATAATTAGGAATTTAAGCACAAATAATTCTATAAAAAATAGAATTATCACACCCCCAAACTTGAGATTTTGCTTGTCCTCAAGCAAAACAAAACAGTAGTAGGAATGATAAGTACACAACATAATAATTTCCCCAACATTATCCTCAAAGATAAAGTACAGACTATGATCTAAAAGAGTCACAATTACAAGTCAAACACTTAGAATCATCCAATCATAAGTCCTAACCCAAATTGGACTCCTCGTGTGTGTGTGAAAATGTCAAAGTCACTTCAAAGTACATTATTCGGATCAGATTATGCAAGCATAGTGAATGCAAAGTCAATGACATGTGATCATTTCCATAAGTTTGCTTTTCACTAATCTCTCCACTAATGTAGTCACACTCAATCAAAGATCAATAGGACTTCATTAAGCTTGTAATGTCAGGCTGGGGTTAAGGTATGATAAAGTCGATTTAGGTTCAGTTACCCCTTAACATGCATTACTTTCTAGGATATTTAGTGTAAGAGCTCTAATTATTTCCCCCAAACTTATTTCTTTTGCTAAACTTTTTTTTTGTATTTTTGTATTTTTGTATTTTCTTCTTTTCTTTTTCTTTTTCTTTCCTTTTCATCATTTTTCATTTTTTTTTTTTACATACTCTTTCACTATCACTTGATACCCATATGTACAAAACTCAAAATATATCCAATGACTTTCCATGCTTTCGGGGTAAGGGATAGGAAAAGAGTACTTTAGGCTAAGGAAAGTAACGCAGGTGCATTTATAGAGAAAAACTTATTTGGCCCAGATGGGTGACTAGGGATAAAATATATACAGGGATAGCTAGAAAGGCTCAAACGATCCAAAGATGGCCTAAATCATTTCCCTAATCAAGTGTGATCTAATATTTTGCCTCGAGATCAGATCAAACAAATTCTAGAATATGATGCACAAAATCAATTGAACAAATGCACCCCTATGTCCACATAAGCTTTCTCTAAATGAATATACAAATTCATGACATGACATGTGCATAAAATGAGGAAATCACAATTAGAATTAAGACAAATTCAAGAACTCAACTTCATGCTTTTCCTATAATCATGCTTCTAAGTCAACCAAAGTCAGACTAAATCATGGGGTCATATCATCGGAATATGGGAAAACCACATGCTAAGCACTAAATCATCCTAAAATCAAACAGTTTAAGCTCAAATTTTTGAAAAAATTTTGAAAAATTTTTCAATTTGCTTCAAATTTTTGAAAATTGCTCAAGTAGTATCCCCTCCCCTAAACTTAAAGTGCACAATGTCCTCAGTGTGCAGATAATAAAACAATTAAAGTTCAGGACAGAGTACTCCCCTTTTTGATGATGATGATGACAACCGAAGCTTGATTGAAAGCATAAAACTAGAAAATAAACCTGCAACACAAACAAAGAAAGAAATAACAGAAAAGAAAAAGAAAAAGAACTATATACAAAATGAAAGTGAAAACACAACCACTTCAAATGCAGCTGAAAAACACTACACTCAGCAGCAGGGCAAAGAGCAGGAGGATTAGCCAAAATGGTGACAGAATGTTAACAGTTAAATCCTCCTGAGCTCTCATTACTTCCCTCCTTCTTTGAGAATTCTTGTGCTCAAGCCTTATATTCTCCTCAATCCCTATCTTAAAACACTCTTGAGAGTCATCAGGGAGCTTCAAAGGTTTGAAAACATTAAACTTCACTTCTTGATCTTGGACTCTCATCGTCAACTTTGTAGAATCAAAGGGCGAGGAAGGCAATGAATAAGAAAAAGGTAAAGATGAAGAAGCACTTAGCTTTGTTTCCTTGGCAGCCCGATCTTGATGTTCCTGCTCTTTCTGAGCTGCTTCGTTAGAACCTATGTGTTCTTCAACTTTGTGCTGTTCAGGTTGGGACTTAACTTGTGGCTCCTCTAGCTCTCTGCCACTCATAAGGGTGATAGATCTAACATGTTCCTTACCCTCCCCTTGCTTATCAGGATTAACTTCAGTATTACTAGGAAGGGTCCCTTGAGGATATTGGCTAAGAGCACTAGCTATTTGTCCCACCTGAACCTCTAAGTTCTTAATTAAAGCAGCTTGATCTTGCAGGATAGTCGTGAACATCTCCTCTAATGTAGGCTTCTTCTCAGCTGCTGGTGTGTGATAGAATTGGGGCTGCATGAGTGGTGGTGGTGGTGGTGGTGGTGGTGATGGGTGATATTAAAATTGAAGTGGGGATGGATGATGTGGATGATGGTAAGGGAATTGCGGCTGTGGTGGTACCTGAACCTGTGGAGCTTGAAAACTAGGGGGTCCTACAAATATGGAATTAGAAGTTTGCCCTTGGTTTTGGCTTTAGGAGAAGTTAGGATGATTCCTCCACCCTGAATTATAGGTGTTTGAAAAAGGGTTGTTCTGTTGCGTTTGAGAAGAGGCAACATACTGAACCGATTCTAAGTTGAGCGGACACCTATCTACAGAGTGGGTACCACTACACAGCTCGCAGGAAGGAAAAGGACTTTGGACAGGAAATATAGGGTTAGGACTGGTAGGAGGATTATGTTGGGTACTGAGCGACTCCACCTTCTTTGTAAGATTGGCAATCTGAGAGGTCAAGGTGGACAGTGTGTCAAGCTCGTATATACCCGCCGATTTCCTTGGCATCTGCCTTTCCGAGGACCATTGATAGTTGTTAGTCGCCATCCTTTCTAGCAACTCATAAGCCTCCTCCTCTGTTTTGCACATCAATGCTCCACCCGCAGCAGTGTCAACAATGGTCCTATTTGGGCTTGTAAGTCCGTGGTAGAAGGTCTGAACTTGCAACCACAACGGTAGGCCATGGTGAGGGCACTTCCTAAGAAGCTCCTTATATCGTTCCCATGCCTCATAAAGAGATTCGAAGTCGTACTGGGCAAAGGAAGATATATTGCTACGGAGTTAGGCTAGTTTAGAGGGAGGAAAGAATTTGGCTAGAAATTGGTGGGCTAACTCGTCCCATGTAGAAATTGATCCCGGAGACAGAGAGGTCAACCAGTGTCTCGCTCTGTCCCTAAGTGAGAAAGGGAATAGTCTAAGCCTGAGTGCATCGTCCGATAATCCATTATGCTTGAAGGTGTGGCATAAGTCCAAGAATTGCCTGAGATGAGCATGTGGGTCATCATGTGGAAGCCCATTGAACTGTAGAGAAGTTTGGATCATCTGGATGATTGCGGGCTTAATTTCAAAGTTGTTTGCATGGACAGCTGGTGGCCTAATGCCGGAATAATATTCTCCAATAGTCGGCATTGCATAATCTCCGACTGTCTTAATTTTCCTATTTTCTGTCATGATGCTTTGCAGCGGAGCTATAAATTTCCTAAAGTCCTTTTGAATTTTTCGTTCGATTTTAGGATCTTAGAGGAAAACAATCAAAATTTCTGGCTCTACGCTTGCAATCATCGAAAAGTCCTTAATTTTTTTTTTATTTTTTTTTGAATTTTTTGAATTTTTTTTATTTTAATTAAGAGAAAATTTAACTAACCTAAGCTAAGGCTCTAAATATTTACACGTTAAATATTTACAAGCTAGAATTACACCTAAGCATAATTTCACCGATATTAAATAAAGACTAATTAAACTTCCCCGGCAACGGCGCCAAAAACTTGATCGAACCCTAAGGGTATCTATCCGCAAGTGCACGGGTCGTCCAAGTAATAATGGGATTTGAGTCCCGAAATTATCGTCCCACAGAAAAGTTGATAGCCTAATTAACTACCGGTTAATTTTACCCTAAGTATATCCTAGCAAATTATGAAATTGCAATGGGTGGTCTACATGGCTAAAATTAAAGTACTAAAAATAGTAAAATAATAAAAACTAAATAAAATAAAACTGAGCTCAAAGTACTTACAATACTCCAAGCAATTAAAAACAACCTACAAAAGAAAATTAAAACAGTTAAAACGAATAACGCAATTAAAATAAAATGCAAATATGAAAATAAAGCAATAAACTTAATTAAACTAAAACTTAAACAAGCTTAAAATAAAAATGCATGTAATTAAACTAATTGCAAATTGAACTAACCTAAAATCTAATTAAAAATGCATGAACAACATTTGGAATTCTTAATCACTACTTAAAATGCATGAAATGAATTTATCTAAATTAATTTAAGCAAATCCTAATGCTAGATTAAATTCCTAATGCTTAAGCTAACTTAAAATTAATCTACACTAATGCATGAAAAATGAATTAAGAAACTAATAATGGAAAATGCCAAACAAGGCCTTAGGGGATTTAAATCTTTCCCCCCAAATACTATTCACGTGGCATTTCCATTTCCAGGTGGTCCTCTGTACTGCCATTTGTTGCACTGTCCTCGGCTTAGTGTCCTGCTGCGTCTGCTCCAGGCCCCCTCGTTGCATCCAGGCTGCTGTTGCACGATCTGCTGCTGTACGAATCCTCGACAGACTGTGCTGATCGCATCCTGCTCCAGCTGCGTCTGCTTCTGGTTCTGTTGTACCATCTGTTCCATGTGCCAATGTTTGATGCACCGTCCTCGGCACCAGTTTTCTGCTACATGCGCTGTCCGAGTCTGCTGTCTCGCTAGCGTCTTCTTCATCTGCACCATGACACAGCACACGGACTGCCACCTTCATGCATCAGCAGATCATTCACGGCATGAACCAGGTTAATCCCTTGCCTAGCTAGGTACTGGTCACTGCAGCTGGGCACACACATACGTTCTCTGCTTCAGTTCAGTGCCTAACAGCAGCAGTCGGTTATACCCCAGCAAGATGCATCCAGTAATGCTGATTCTGCTTCTGTCACCTCGTCCTGCACTATGCCACTCGTTGCACAGCCTCTCTGCCTTGCATGCCCTCCACTCTGTGATTCTCTTAACACCAGCAAACCAACCCACTATCTAACAATCTACACTTCAATCTACAGCATCCTAACAGCAGGAAACAGTTAGCTTAACATATAACAAAGGCAAATAAAATGAACAGTAACAAGGAATAAAAACAGAGTAGAACAGAGTGGAGTAGGAGGTTCACTGTCCACTGCACCCGTGAGGCAGCTTCCCTGCTGCACATGATCATCCAGTACCCCGTCCACTTCCTGCCCAGCAAGCCCTCATTAACACACCAAAACCGAGAGGCAAGGATAAGGAAAATGTGAAGGTACCGAGTATACAGGAGCAAACCGAGAACTGGGAATAAAGGAGAAACCGAGGACATGAAACAAAGAGCAAACCGAGAGCTTCTGGTTTAACACATAAAGAAGACAAAGCACTAATAATGTAAGTGGAGAAGAAACCGAGACATTGCTGGAAAAACAAGCTTTGAAAATACAAAATGAACAACTCATGACTGAAACCAAGAAGATAGAAAACATAAAAAAAAAAAAAAACCGAGAGCTTAGAAAACAATGGTTAACCGAGAGCAAGAAAACTAAAATGGAGAAAAACTGTTGCACACTAACAAAAGGAAACCAAGAGCATGAAAATGGAAATAACCAAGAGCATGAAAATTAAAGGAAACCGAGAGCTTTGGAATGAAAGTTTGCATTAACATAAAATTTAACAAATATAAAAGAAGACAATCACATGAACAGTAATAACAAGTAGCTAAAAAACTAATCGGAAATAACAAGTAGCTAAAGTAAAAATTAAAACTAAAAGTACTCCTAAATTAATCTACACTACTCCTACTCCTATTCTACTCCTACACTACTCCTAAAACTACTTTAAAACTATTTGATTTTTCAATTGCCACCATGCTCTATTTATACACAAATCATAGGGGTACAATGGTAAATTGTCATCCTAGATGAGTTGGCATTGTTTGGCCACTTGTCTTCCTTTGATTTGCTGCAGAGTAGATATTTCCACGTCATCAGTTTTTTTGTCCAATTAACTGTGCGATGTGGCCCGACGTGTGCTTTCCAGAATATTCGCTTGGTGTCTGTTGATCTTATCGTTTCAGAGCAAATAAAATATCGACACCTGACATTACGCATGTCCAAACGACTGGTGACTCGGTCTGCAAATTGGAAGTGGTCCAGTCTCTTTTAGCCCGTTTTCAGCCTAATTTCATCTGAAATGACTGAATTTCATCTGGATTTAATTTATCTGCACAAATAAGAATTTTAATTAAATACAGGGGATTATTAAGGAATTAATATGGGGATTAAGTAAATAATTAGGAATTTAAGCACAAATAATTCTATAAAAAATAGAATTATCATCATCTTCCTTCTTAGCCCTCACCTAGCCTCGTCGATTGTCGGTGGTTCGTCGGGGTTCTCGGGTCTTCCTCGGGTTCGACTTCTCTGTTTTCTGTTTCAGTTTCTCTCTCTTCGAAAACCAGATTTTTGTTTCTTTTTTTATTAATTTATTTTATTATTATTTTAATCCATTAAAATACATAAAAACCCAAAATATCTCAAAACAAATCATATTTAATTCATTTAATTAATAACTGAATTTATCTGTCATATTTTATCTTTTCGGTATATTTTTTCAGTATTTTCGGGATAATTTTTCGAAGTGAAAATTCTGATTAATTTCAATAAATTCATATCTTGATCAATCGGACTTGAAATTCAAACTACTAACTAAAAATTAAGACTAAAAATTAAATTAACAAATTAAAACACTAGAATTAATCTAAATTGACAACTAACAACTATCCTAAACTAACAATTAATTAAATTATACTAAAAATCCAAGAAAAATGGATTAATGCAAGAGTTGAATGCCAAACAAAGCCTTAAGTTTAAATCATCCAATAAATCCCTCCAAACACTGTTCACGTGAATTTCCAGATTTTTGGTTTATCCAGGCTTGCTCGGTTTGTCCTCTGCTGCTGGTGTCCTGTACTCTCGGTTCTGGCTAGTCCTCTGCTGCAAGTGTCCTGGTGTTGCACTGGCTCTCGGCTTAGCACCGTTCTACTCCCGATCTGTCCAGCTAGCAGGGAATGTCATCCTCCACGAAATGGTCCTGCACTCTCGGTCAGTTCAGGTGCTCTCGGTTGTCCTCTGGTCTACTGTCCTGGCACCAACGCATGATCTTCTTCTACTGTGTCCAAGTGCTGCACAGGTCCTCGACACTCTGCTCAGGTGCTGTCTGTTGCTCCAAGCTGTTATGCATGCCTCCTGCTCTTGGCAATATCCAGCTCCCACTCCTCTCGGCTTGGTTGCTGTTCTGTGTTGCTTGTCACAGCTTTCGACTGCATCATTGCACATTTCTTCAACTCTCAGCAACACAAATCTAGAAATAGATAAAACTCAAGAATTAAATTGTAATATGTAAGTTCAAGACAGTGAATAAACAACAATAAACTTATCATGACTGAAATTAAAAGCTAAAACAGGAAAAGGAACATAAATGGTAAATCAAAAATGAAGAACAAAGTGGAACAGAGCAAAGATCGATCTGCTGGGTTGCTTCCTTGTTACCATCCAGCTAGTCATCGAACTCATTCTCTCATAGTACACAGAAGCATCTCCAAGCAAACAGCAATTAAGAAAATGCAGAAAACTAATAATAGACACTAACTCAGTAATGAAGAAACTTATAAAACATGAAAACATGAGGGTCCTAGGCCACGGTTTCCTTCATTTTCTTCAACCGAGAATCCACTTTGCCAACCCACATCAAAGCATCAAAGCCAAAGGCATAAATAAAGGAAGAACCGAGACTATAAAAATTAGGAATTGGTGGCTACCTGATTGCATCAAGACAGTAAATCAAAAACAAAAACAGAAAAAGTAAAGATTGATCAACCCAAAAACATAGATATTTAAGGGAAACAGAGAGCAAATCAATTAGGAAATCATGTATGCAAATAGAACTTAACAATAAAGAACTAGTTTTTATCAAGCCGAGAACATGAAATGAAATTGATTTTTATTGAGAAATAAATCCAAGACTAGTGAGAACATAAAGAAAATGGAATGAACAGTAAACAACTTGTAAAACTAATTGGAAATTTCAAAGAAAGCTTTAAAAATTAACCTAAAAACTATTCTACCCTAATTTACATCTACTCCTAAATTACTTATATTCTAACCTAGACTACCCCCTTTTCAATTGACATCTTTTTCTATTTATACACACACTTAGGGGTACAATTGTAATTTTTTCATCCTAGATGAGTTGGCATTGTTTGGCCACTTGTCTTCACACCATTGGCTCCTTGAAAAATAATATTTCCATGTCATTTGTCCAATTAAATGTGCTAGGCTCATGTTGTCCACGTGGTCCAATCTCGATTTGAGCCCAATTTCGATCCATTTTTTACCGAAATATTCAAAATTCATCCGGATTTAATTTATCTACAAGCATGATAATTTTAATTAAATAAAGGGGATAATTAACAAAATAAATTGGGGATTTAAATAATTAATTAGGAAATTAAGCACAAATAATTCTAAAAATATAGAATTATCAACGATGCTCCAACACTCTCATAAAATCAAGGAAAATCTCCTGCGAACAAAGCTCCAACACGTGTTTCATAAAATCTCATAAGATCTAGTGCGAGCTAAGCTCCAGCACTGTCAAAATCATGTAAAACTAGTGCGAGCTAGGCTCCAGCACTGAGTCATAAAAATCAAGTGAAAATCTGGTGCGAGTTAGACTCTAGCACCATGTCACGAAAATCATATGAAAATCTGGTGCGAGTTAGACTCCAGCACCTATGCATGTAAAACTCTAGTGCGAGCCCTTTCTCTAGCACTAATGCATGCCTCACACAAATCAAACTCGTGTAAGCTAAGCTCAGCACATCTCATGCATGTCAAATCATTAAAACTAGTGCGAGCAATCGCTCTAGCACCTTTTTATGCATATCATGTCACACAAATCGGTGCGAGCAACCGCTCTAGCACCATTATGCACACTCAAAAACTCAGAGATAGTGCGAGCAAGGCTTCAGCACCATCTGTTTCTATATAAACTTGATAATTGGCCCTTTTTCCAAATAAATTTCATTTAAATCTAAATAACACTTACGTAGTGTTATCTTGTGAATTTTATGCAAATACTGGCCAATCTACCAATTTACTTTGCTAAAAAGTCACGAAAATTTCCCAAATCATGCATTTCATGCATGTCATGCTTTCACCATCCTTAGGTGAATTTCCCTCAGTAAGGGTAAAATAGTCTTTTACCTATTTCGAGTCCTTAAAATTTTTAATCCATTTCTAGGATCTTTATATAGTTTCAATGTATGTAAAAGTTGTTAAAAATACACGTAGCTACCTCTAGCTACTCACAAAATTCCCTTATCTTATTTTTCTGTACAGTTTGACTTTTTCACTGATGTCTCGTCAGGCAGTCTAATTTGCTCCCAATCCAATCTCTGGAGTTGTGTATAATTATTTATTGGGTCAGAAATCATTCAATTAACTGTATTTCATAATTTCTGAGCTTAATTCAAAGTATTGGGCCGATTACAAATTTGAGCCCGATTGCACCTTAATGGGCCTTAATCGGCCTTAAGCCCATTTTTCACTTACTATTCACATTATCAAGGCCTATTGGGCTCATTAGGCCCATCAATATTTATTGGGCCTCGTTTTAAACTCTTGGATAGCTTAATTAATTATTTACGACAATTTATCTCAAATTTCATAATTTAATTCATTTTATACGAAATTAATTCGTAATTTATGCGGTAAAGTTTTAACATGCATAACTATGCAAATTGTCGTAAATAAGGGTTACTTACCTGAGATTCCATGATAGTACGCAAATCGAGTCTGATTCAAGCTCTCGTTTGATGTTAATTGTCGAGCTAGATAATTACATATTTTTTCGGGTTAATTTTCAGTTGGATATTAATCAAATTAAATATTTCAAAATTTAAATCAGTCAATTTTGACTGCTTACCGACTTACCCGTAGCTCGATTGCATTACCAAAATTTTTCTCTTTTTCCTCTTTTTCTTTTTCTTTTTTTACTTTTTTACTTTTTTTACTTTTTTTCTTTTTTTCATTTCTGGCTGAACCGGTTCGGTCCGGTTTAACCCGGTTCAGACCGATCTGGTTCAGTCGATTCAGTCCGGTTCAACTTTCTCCCTAGCCGTTCAGAGCTCCGTCGACCGGTTCTTTGCTGGCTTTCATCTCCAGCTTGTCCGTAGGGTAGTCCAGTGCATGGATCTAGTGTCGATTTCGCCATGGCTGGCCAAAAAGTGGTCGGTCCGGCCTCTTCTCTCCTCTCCTCCGACGTCGGTGCCTTTCTCTTTTCGCATCGCTCGGTGGCGTTTCTCGCCGATTCACACCTGGATCGACGTCGCTGTTACCCCCTCTAGCCGGTGGTGAGGTGTTCTTCCTTCTTCCTACCGCCGATCGCCTCCCTCTCTTCCATTTCTCTCCTCCCTCTCGATTTTCTCTCTCTTTCTCCTTTCACCGGTGTTCTTTCGCCCTCCACCAGCATCGGCGAGGCTCGGCTGCCTCGTCTGGGTCCGTCCGTCGGGGCCTCCGTCGGTCAGGCAAAGGGGAAGGCCTCGGCTCCCTCGCTGCCTTCTGCTTCCATTTCCATTTCCATTTCTTTCTTATGTTTTCACGATTCCTTTCTTTTTTTATTATTTATTATTAATTTTATTATTATTTTATTCATTAAAATATTATAAAAAATCTCAAAATATCATTAAAAATTTATATTTTATTCATTTAATCCATAAATGAATTTATCTATCTTATTTCGTCTTTTCGGTATATTTTTCCAATATTTTCAGGATAATTTCTCGAGGTGAAAATTTCGGTTTATTCCAATAAATTCATATCTTGATCAATTTAACCTGAAATTTAATTATTTCTCCTTTATTGATCAAGATTTCCTGAATCCATCTTTACAGTGTAAATTTCTTACTGAATGGACATCGAATTTTGGGTCTTTTGATCGTTTTACCCTTCAATGTGTTCAGGACCAAATTAACACAACTTCCCTTCACGAACCCTTTTTCATTTCTTGTTTTAAATTCTTGTCTCCAATCTGAATGGTCTGAATCTCATTCGTTTAATATGTGTCCATTTAAATCTCCATTTGCATTTTTCATTCACGTAAAACTCTTCCTATGATTCAATTTAGATATAACCATGTTTACATCAAGTGAATCATAAGGAAATATGATTAAAAATTCGGGTCTTACATAATTTTCCCAATATTATCCTCAAAGAAAAAAGTACAGAATATGATCTCAAAGACTCACAATTACAAGTCCAACATTCAGAATCATTCAATCATAAGTCCTTACCCAAATTGGACCCCTCGTGTGTGTGAAAAATGTCAAAGCCACTTCACAGTACATTATCCGGATCAGATTATGCAAACACAGTGAATGCAAAGTCAATGACAAGTGATCATTCCCATAAGTTTGCTTTTCACTTATCTCTCCACTAATGTAGTCACACTTAATCAAAGATCATTAGGACTTCATTAAGCTTGTAATGTAAGGCTGGGGCTAAGGTATGATAAAGTCGATTTAGGTTTAATTACCCCTTAACATGCATTGCTTCTAGGATCTTAATGTAAGAGCTCAAATTATTTCCCCTAAACTTATTTATTTCACTAGACATTTATTATATTTTTTGGTATTTTTCTTCTTCTTTTTTTTCATTTTTTTTCATATATATATATATATATATTTACTTTTCAATTTCACTATCACCTATATCCCATATGTACATAGCACAAGATATATCCTAGTGAAATTTTCATGCTTTCGGGGTAAGGGATAGGAATAGAGTATTTAAGCTAAGGAAAAAATAAGCAGGTGTATTTACAGATAAAAAGGTTATTTGGCCCAGATGGGTAACTAGGGGTAAAATATGTACAAGGATGGCTAGAAAGGCTCAAACGATCCAAAGATGGCCTAAATCATCTCCCTAATTAAGTGTGATCTAATATTTGCTTTGAGATCAGATTAAACAAATTCTAGAATATGATAAACAAAATCAATTGAACAAATGCAATCCTATGTCCACATAAGCTTTCTCTAAACAAATATACAGATTCATGACATGACATATGCATAAGATGAGGAAATCACAATTAGAATCAAGACGATTCAACTTCATGCTTTTCCTATAATCATGCTTCTCATTCAATCAAAATCAGACTTAATCATGAGGTCATATCATTGAAATATGGGAAAACTACAAGTTAAGCATTAGATCATCCTAAAATCAAACAATATCAGCTCATATTTGAAATTTTTTTTTCAATTTTGCCTAAAAATGCTCAAGTGATATCCCCACCCTCAAACTTAAAGTGCACAATGTCCTCAGTGTGCAGATAATATAAGAGTTTAAGCTCAATAACAGAGTACTCCCCTTTCTGATGATGATGACGAACAACTGAAGCTTGATTGAAAATGTAAAACTAGAAAAGAAATTTGCAAAATAAACAAAGAAAGAAAAAGCAAAAAAAAAAAAAAAGAAAAGAAAAGAACTGTACAAAAAGAAAAAAAAGAGATAAAGCCACTTCAAATGCAGCTAAAGAAAATAACACTCAGCAGCAGGGCAAAGAGTAAGAGGGTCAGCCAAACTAGTGATAGAAACTTGATACGAACTACGCCCACTCTAAGTGACCTAGACGTGTATCCGCAAGTGCATAGATCGTAAAAGTAATAATGAGATTTGAGTCTCGGATTATTGTCCCACAGAGAAGCTGAATAGCCTAATTAAGTACCGATTAATCTTACCCTAAGTATATCCTAGCAAATTATGAATGCTTAGTGGGTGATATACAAGGCTAACAATACTGAAAATACTAGCCACTCGTCTGTGGGTGATAAGCAGTGGCTACCTTATGTTTGACCTCATATTTCTTTAACAACCCATCAAAAATTCGATTGCAAAAGTGGGATCCTCCATCACTAATGATAGCCCTAAGTGTGCCAAATCGTGTGAAAATATTCTTCTTTAAAAACCTTACTACTACCTTGGCATCATTAGTTGGTAAAGCATCGCTTCAACCCATTTCAACACATAGTCCACAACCACTAAAATATAGAGATTACCATATGAAGGAACAAATGGTCCCATGAAATCAATACCCCAGACATAAAAGAGTTCTACTTCTAAAATATTAGTCAGAGGCATCTCATTTCTTTTGGAATTATTACTTACCCTCTGACATCTATCACATTTCAGCACAAAGTAGTGGGCATCCTTAAATAACGTAGGCCAGTATCCAGATTGTAAAACCTTGGCCGCTGTCCTCTCTCCTCCAAAGTGCCCTCCATAATCAGAAAAGTGACAATGTCTAAGTATATCCTCTACTTCTTCCATGGGAACACACCTTCTCAAAATTTGATCTTTACATTGCTTGTAAAGGAAGGGTTCATCCCAAACATAATACTTGACATCACTCAAAAACTTTTTCTTTTGCTGGGCAGTCAAACCAGGTGGCATCACGTTGCTCACCAGATAATTTACAAAATTGGTGTACCAGGGCAATCTAGAGTGCCCGAAAGTAAATAGCTGCTCATCAGGAAAGGACTCATTAATAGCTGTACCATCTTCTTTAAGTCCACTCTCTAATCTAGATAAATGGTCAGCAACCTGATTCTCCGTACCTTTCTTATCCCTAATCTCTAAGTCAAACTCCTATATTAGGAGAATCCATCTAATCAGCCTTGGTTTTGCATCCTTTTTGGAGACTAAGTACTTAATGGCAGCATGATCAATAAAAACTATTACCTTAGTACCAATGAGATAGGAGTGAAACTTATCAAAAGCAAATACTACAGCTAACAACTCCTTCTTGGTAGTAGCATAGTTTAACAAGACCTCATTCAGAGTTTTGCTTGCATAGTAGATAGCATAAAAGACTCTTCCTTTTCTTTGTCCTAGTATAGCCCCAACAGCATAATTACTTGCATCACACATAAGCTCAAAGGGTAAACTCCAATCTGGAGCTATGATTACAGGGGCTGTAACTAATTTCTCCTTCAAAGTCTTAAATGCTCCTAAGCATTGTTCATCAAAGCAAAATGTAGTTTCTTTTTCCAGGAGATTACATAAAGGCTTAGATATCTAAGAAAAATCCTTAATGAACCTTCTGTAAAATCCTGCATAGCCCAGGAAACTTCTGAATCCTTTAACAGATGTAGGGGGAGGTAACTTCTCAATGATTTCCACCTTAGCTTTATCCACTTCTATCCCCCCAACAGAAATTTTGTGCCCAATCACTATACCTTCTTTCACCATAAAGTGGCATTTCTCCCAATTAAGCACTAAATTCATTTCTTCACACCTTCTCAATACTAATGCCAACTTATGCAGACATAAATCAAAGCTATCCCTAAATACTGAGAAATCGTCAGTGAAAACCTCAAGAAAATCCTCCACCATATCATGAAATATGGCCATCATGCAATGCTGAAATGTAGCAGGTGCATTGCATAGGCCAAAAGTCATTCTTCTAAAAATATGGCCATCATGCAATGCTAAAATGTAGTAGGTGCATTGCATAGGCCAAAAGTCATTCTTCTAAAAGTAAAAGTCCCATAGGGACAGTGAAGGTAGTCTTTTCTTAGTCTTTTGGGGCTATAGCTATCTGATTGTACCCAGAATATCCGTCCAACAGATAATAAAATTTGTGACCAGCTAATCGATCTAACATTTGGTCAATGAAGGGCAAGGGCAAGTGGTCTTTCCCGGTGGCCTTGTTGAGTTTCCTATAGTCTATACATACTCACCAACCAGTGACAGTCCTAGTGGGGATAAGCTCATTATTTTCATTCTCGATCACTGTCATCCCTCCCTTCTTAGGGACACATTGTACTGGGCTCACCTAGGCACTGTCAGAAATGGGATAGATAATCCCTGCATCTAACCACTTAATGATCTCCTTCTT
The DNA here is from genome assembly GCA_033439115.1 of Firmiana major. Lineage (NCBI taxonomy): Eukaryota > Viridiplantae > Streptophyta > Magnoliopsida > Malvales > Malvaceae > Firmiana > Firmiana major. The sequence continues at coordinate 39,189,984 of CM065902.1, forward strand.
GATAACTTCTTTCATTACAGGGTTCAATTGATGCTGGTGCTCTATGGATGACCTATACCCTTCCTCCAATAATATCTTATGCATACAAATAGAGGGACTAATACCCTTAAGGTCAAAGATAGACCAGCCTATAGCCTTCTGATGCTCTCTCAAAACTTGTAGTAATTTTACTTCCTGATCAGTGGAGAGAGCAGTAAATACTATTACTGGTCGTGTGGAGGACTCACCTAAGTAAGCATACCTAAGGTGTGAGGGTAAAGGTTTTAGCTCTAATGCTGAAGGATCACTGGTGGATGGAAATATATTTGAAGCTGGAATAGATGAAGGGTCTAATGTATCAAACTAGGCAATTTCCTCAAAAGGAGTGACCTCTAATAATTGTAAAGTCTCATAGACCTCATCATCATCTTCACTATAATCTCTAAGATCAACAGATTTTACTAAGGAGGCTTCTAAAGGGTTTAAAGGATGTGTCTTGGAAAACTCTTGAGTAATTTCCTTATCCACTAAATCCATCCTAAAGCAATCATGAGAGTCATCAGGAAACCTTAGAGATTTGAACACATTAAACTTGACTTCCTAATCTTGAACTCTCATTGTTAATTCCCCCTTTTGTACATCAATTAAAGTTCTACCAGTCACTAGGAATGGCCTGCCTAGTATAATTGGGACTTCCCTATCTTCCTCCATGTCCAACACGATAAAATTAGTAGGGAAAATAAACTTGCCCACTTTTACTAAGACATCCTCAATGACCCCCTTCGGATATTTAATTGATCGATCAGCCAACAGAGGGTCACTGTGGTGGGCTTGACATCCCCTGTTCCTAACTTCTGATAGATAGATAATGGCATCAAATTCTACTAGCTCCAAAATCGCACAGGGTTTTACCAAAGAATAAATTGCCAATAGTGCATGGTATGGTAAAACTCTCGGGATCCTTGAGCTTAGGGGTAATCTCTTTTGGATAATTACGCTACATTCCTCATTTAAGGCCACCGTCTCGTAATCCTCCAATCTTCTTTTCCTATAGAGGATGTCCTTCATAAACTTCATATAGCTTCGCATTTGCTCTAAGGCATCTGCGAAGGGAATATTGATATGAAGTTTCTTAAAAACCTTAAGGAATTTTATAAATTGTTGGTCCAGTATTTGATTTTAAAATCTCTGGGGAAAAGGGACTGGTGGTCTAATAGGAGGAGATGTAGTGGAAAATTTTGTAGCATCAGAGGATAAATGAGGTTGTGATAAAGAAACATGTAGAGGTGAAGAAATTCCTGGCTTTGTTTCCTTAGCAGCTTGATCTTTTGATTCTTGCTCCTTTTGAGCTGTTTCACTAGAACCTATAGGTTTTTTAATTGGGGGCTAGTCAGGTCTAGACTTTACTGGTGGAGTTACTAGCTTTCTGCCACTCTTAAGGGTGATGGCTTTCACATGTTCCTTCCCCTCCCTTTTCCTAACAGGATTGGCTTTAGTGTTACTAGGAAGGGTCCCCTGAGGACGTTGACTAAGAGCATTTGCGATTTGTCCTACCTGAACCTCTAGGTTCTTAATTGAAGCTGCTTGATTTTGCAAGATTGTTTTGAATATTTCCTCAAGCGAGGGTTTCTTATCAGCTGCTGATAAATGCTGGGGTTATGGTGGTGGTGGTTGATTGAAGTGGGATGGATGGGAATGAGTGGGTTAATGATGTGGATACTGAGGTGGTGGGTAGTGAGAAAATTGATGCTGTGGTGGTACCAGAACCGATGGAGCTTCAAAACTTAGGGGTCCTACTGGTCTAGAATTAGAAGCTTGCCCTTGGTTCTAGCTCTAAGAAAAGTTAGGATAGTTCCTCCACCCTAGATTATAGGTGTTTGAAAAAGGGTTGTTCTGTTGCTTAGGGGTAACGTACTGAACCGATTCTAGGTTAAGTGGACACCTATCCATAGCATGGGTACCACTACACAGATCACATTAGAGAAAAAGACTTTGGACAAAAAACACAGGGTTAGCATTGTTGGAAGGATTAGGTTGGGTACTGAGCGACTCCACCTTCTTTGTAAGATTGGCGATTTGAGATGTCAAGGTGGACAAGGTGTCGAGCTCATATATACCCACCGATTTCTTTGGCAATTACCTTTCTGAGGACCATTGATAGTTGTTAGCCGCCATCTTATCTAGCAGCTCATAAGCCTCCTCATCTGTTTTACACATCAAGGCTCCACCCGAAGCAGCGTCCACTATGGTCCTATTTTGGCTTGTAAGTCCATTGTAGAAGGTTTGGACTTGCAGCCATAGAGGTAGGTCGTGGTGAGGGCACTTCCTAAGAAGCTCCTTATATCGTTCCCATGCCTCGTAAAGGGATTCAGAGTCGAACTGGGCAAATGAGGATATATCGCTACAGAGTCTGGCCATTTTAGAGGGAGGAAAAAATTTGGCTAGAAATTGGTGGGCTAACTCGTCCCATGTAGAAATGGATCTTGGAAGCAGGGAGGTCAACCAGTGTCTCTGTGAGACCCCGTATATGTATAATGGTATATATGTACATAGAAATGTAAATAGAGTTGTACTATGAATTCATAAGTGAAGTATATGCGATTTAAGTCCATAAGTTAAGGTACACACATGTAATAAGAGTTGTGATTGTACATACAAGTTACGTTATGTGTGAATGTAAAGAAATAGACTTAAACATGTGGAGAATGTGAGTGGAATGGATTATGAATAGTGTGGTAAAATGGAAGTTGAATTGCATAAGTTGTGCACTTCCATTTGGTTTATATCGTATACTTTTGGTTATACAAGGATTCCACACAAGTTTCAATAGGAATAAGGTATGTATGGATGTCATTGTCAAGCCTCAAAGATGAATGAATGAGAAAATGATCATAGTAGCAAATTAAGGAGGTTTGCGTATGAGTTGCTGCAGAAGAATTGCAGAAAATCTGGAAACTATGAAGGGCAGATCGATCTCATGGGATGAGAGATCGATCTAGAAGAGCTAGAATGCTCTTATTTGGGTAATGGAATAGAGCAGATCGATCTCCAATGGAGCCAGATCGATCTCCAAAGCATTCTGTAGTAAAAAGATCGATCCTCAAGCACCCAGATCGATCTCCTTAGCTCTCTGTTTTGGAGCAGATCGATCTCATGCTTCGACAGATCGATCTCATGCTTAAAATGCCGTGAAAAAAAGGGATTTAAGGGGACCAGATCGATCTCCTCTTGGACCAGATCGATCTCCTCAAGCTATTTCTATATAAGGAGTGCTGAAAATCAAAAAAATTCGAGAAAAACACTAACCTTCTACTTTCAACCCAAAAACCTAACTTTCTCTCTCTAAAATCAGCCATTTTTAGTGAGGTTTGAAGAGAGACCATTAGAGGCAAAGTTATTCCTATCAAAGAGAAGAACAACATAGTTGGAAGGCTTTTTCCCATTGTTGGTATTGAAGGAGTTAAGGGTATTGCCATTTGGAGTAAGAAGAGAAATCAAATTGGGTAAGATTCTAACACTCCAACTATGGTATATTGTTTATATAATTGATTTTGGAGTTGTTTGGCATGAGTATGGATGGTTAGAAACTATCTAAAATGCATTGGAATGATTATGACCTAGAAATGGTCTAGAGTGAGAAAGTGGAATTGTATGGAGATTAATGATGAATGAGATATGTAGAAGTTATTAATAGTGTTGTGGTATGATTTTAAGATGTGGTTAGTGGATAAATTATGAGATTTACCTAAAAGAGGTAAAATATGGATTAAGGCATTGGTAAAATGCATAAGTGAATAATATTGTCTAGTGAGGTCAATTATGGGTTAAATACATTAACTCAATTGATTTAATGAATGAATCGCAGCTTCCGAGGATACGCCGAGGCGAGTTGAGCCAAGAGCGTGAGAAGCTAAAAGGAAAGGAGTCACACCAAGTAAATCGAGGTAAGGGAATTGTGTGGACTCTTAGAGATATCTATGCGCAATTTGGGCGCTTAAATGTTTTGCTAGAATGCATGAGATTAGGAAATGATGTTGGGTGATTGAATGGTAAAAGTTGGGAGTTTGAGAAATGTGCATGAAAACAAAAGCATATTGCTTTGAAAATCATGTTATGTTGCTTTTTAGCAAATGATTGGTAGGTTGGCTGACATTGAAATGATTTGCAAAAGAAATGAGTGTGTTTTGGTTTTATTAACCATACTTTGGAAAGTTTTGAGCCACCTACATGATTTCGTGAGTATGAAAGCGAGCTAGAGTATGACTCGCACGAGATTTGACGTGTTTTATACACATGAGTACAAGAGGAACTAGTTTTCACATGGATTTCATAATTGTTTTGGCATTGTGCTTCGAGTTTGTCTCGCACTGGATGCCTACCTTGCATGTTACCGTGTTTGGAGCTTCGAGTAGACTGGGTGCCACATCGATTAAATAGGCTCACACGTGCATTGTTTTGACATGATTAATTAGCCGTGTTAGGGGCTTTGGGTAGACAAGAGGTCGTACCGATTAAATAGGCTCACAGGTGCGTTTGAGATGTGGCGTGATATGATGTGTTGATTGGGTCCACGGAATACGTTGTACCGTGCATGTAGCATGGAGTACATTGTACCGTGTTGAGATGTGATGTGCCGTCTTCGGACGAGATCTGCTATGGATCGGCAGGTAGGATTTGACCCACCTCCCGTGTGGAAGCAGATAGTGGTGATATCCCGCACACCTGATCCGTGTAGCCGGTATCACAGGTTATGTACATAAGCCTTGAGGTTATTACCTATTGTTGAACTGCCTATCTCACATGACTACTGCTATTTGAGAATAAATCCATGTTTGAAATGATTTGTGGGTCAGGAAGGTCCGAGGGATGGGCTGAGACCTGACCAGTGTTGAATTGATTTGTTAATGGTTTTTAAAGTGCACGGATGCATGAGGTTTAATGCCATGCTTTATTGTAAAATGCATGATGGGTAATGACATACTTTTATTGTGAACTATGCATGATGATTTATACCATGCTTTGAGTTGAAATGTGTACTGAATTTTAATAGCATGAATACTTTACATACCATTAACACAATCATACACTCATGTTTTGAGATAAATAATGAATTAAATGCTTTTGAGCATGGCATCATGATCACGTAGATAGTGCAGTATCTACCTGTTCGCATGATTACCTTACTGAACGTGTGGTTTGCTCACCCCCCTTATTTTCCCCCTCTCTACAGAGATTTGAGTATAGAGTGAGCGTGATTGGAGGCATTTCCCTTTTGGTAATCCGCTGCATCCCATCGCTAAAGGTATACACTCCTGGATTATTTTGTATCTAAACTAAACATAGCACAGTAGCATTTTGTATGTAACTACTGGGTATGTAAAACAATGTAAACACATGTAACAACTCTGATATATATACAATTATACAAGTGTTTACTCATAAATAATGTTTCAAATTGAATTGGTATGGTGGAGTGAGTTAGATGTCGACACATAGTCCAACTGTTAAGAGTGTGGTTGTTCACGATCAAGGAAGGATGATTAATAATTGATGTATGAAAATGCGAAAAATTTACACGTATTTTGGTAAGTTGAGGGTCGTGACAGAAGTTGGTATCAGAGCTCGAGTTGGTTTGACGTGTGTCGTGTCTAAAATACTTAATAAGTTGAAAAAATTTCATCCCCAAGTTACTGTGCTTGTTTAGATACAAATTATGTGTGTCGATGGGTTGACTAAGTAATTGGTTGTGAATGTAGGGAATTGAGTAAGTATGCCTAATACCAGTCGCGGTAGAGGGATGAGAGCACAGGCTTGAGGCCGTAGAGGTAGGCCTGGGGGTCTTGTTAAGCCAGAAACACACGAGGCTCAGGATGATGTTGATATGGAGGCTGATATTGAACACGCTCCACAGGGTTCAGAGGAGAGGCTCGAGAGTACTGAGGCTCGCTTCGCGAGGATTGAGCGGAGCATTAAGATGATTGTGGAGTTGGTCACCCAATCTTTATCTGGAGTTGGCGGTAGACAGAGTCCCGCTACACAGGGTGATGCCGAGCAGACGGCAGCTCCTGAGGCACGGGCAAGGGAAGCCCAGAGGCCACAGACAACAGATACCCCACCCACATAGGATGTGCCTACGCCGGTTGCTATGCCAGGCAGTAGAGGTTGGGGATATGGATGTGATTTGGATAGACTGCGGCAGTTCCAGAAGTTTGGACCGCCGTCTTTCTGTGGAATAAAGGACTCAGTAGCGGCTGAGGATTGGATCAATGAGATCAAGAAATTATATGGGTTCTTTGAGTGCACTACTACCGAGATGGTAGCATTTACCGCTTTTATGCTAAAGGGATCAGTAGAACATTGGTGGAAGTCCACGAGGCCTATTTTGAGAGCTCTGCATACTGAGATCAGCTGGGATGTGTTTCTAGAGGTCTTTCGAAGATAGTATGTCCCGGATACCGCACAGCGGAAGCTAAAGATGGCATTTTTGGGACTGACCCAAGGGAGTAGGACTGTGGATGAGTATGAGACTACTTTTATATCCCTGGGCAGATATGATCCCAACACGATGGGTACTGAGGTCGAGAAAATCCAGAAGTTTATGGATGGATTGAGACGGACCATCAGGTCGAGATTGGTTCCTCTGGATATACCGACCTATGAAGAGGCAGTGCGCAGGGCACAATTGTGTGAACAAGATGTTGATAGAATCGGCTCAGAGTTTGGAAAGGTTGGTAAGATGAGGGACAGAGATAAGAAAAGACCAATGATGGATAGAGGCTTCTGTCACGACCCAAACTACCCAAAAATCAGAGTTAATTTTTCGCGTTTTGTTTATTTACTTGAATTCTTACCTATCCTCGAATCGTGACCACACTCCACTAATAATTGGGCTGTGCGTCAATGCCAGTCCCACCATACATTTCCCATTTAACTTATTTATTCTCCAGTCATTTATAATTGTTTATATTATTTATACATCCCCTAAAGTTACTTACAAACATGTTACTGTGCTATGCTTATGTAGATACAATATGTACAAGTGTATAAATACCTTATGTCGATGGGTAGCAGCGGATATCCGGAATGCAGTACTGAGTTGTCGTAACTTCAACTAGAGATTATCTGTGGGAGAAAATGAAAGGGGTGAGCACATCAAGCTCAGTAAGGCAATCCTACGAACAAGTAGGTAACCATACTACCTACATGAACATGGTGCCATGCATAAACCACCCTTTCTCCACACATTTTAAAACAAATGATATGACAGTTATGATGTTATGTAAATCGAGTTTGCACGGAAAATTCAACATGCAATTATTTCAAATCATTTCTTTCTCTTTAAAAATTTCACAATAAAGTCAGGACTCGACCCCTCCTTCGGGTGATCCTGACTCACACAAAATCATGAAAAATCCAGTTTCTCGAAAACATCGATATCCGAAAACTATGTATATATATACACAAGATACGAGACTAGGCAATAACTGTATATCGGTAATAACCAGGACTGGCCAATATGTCCTCGTGAGTCCCTCTAGCTTCACGGATCCCAGTGTGCGAGGTCTCACCCTGATCGGGAACTGCCCGGGAGGTGGGTCAATCCAACCCGTCAGTCTTATCCGATCTCACGCATCCGAAGATGCCGTATCCGAAAATACCCCGTATCACAAAGATATCGTATCACAAAGATACCTCGTATCACAAAGATACCGTATCCGAAGATACCCTGTATCACAAAGATACCGTATCCGAAGATACCCCATGGTACATCGTACTCCATGCTACTTGCACGGTACATCGTACTCCATGGACCCATATCACTCTAGGTACTCCAGCCCAAATGGCCTGCTTCCCATAGAGGTTTTCATAACTCAATACTCGTTGCCATGTCTCAAACCGCACGTGCGAGCCTATTAAGTCGGTGACACACAGTCTACCCGATACTCCAAGCACGGCTCATCGTATGTTCTCATAAAAATCAGTGTGAGCGATGCTCAGCACTCTCATCAAATCAAGTAAACTTGGAAGAGCCCGCTTTACATCTCCACAAGGCCGCCAACCTCATCCCTCACTCTCACCCTACTTAAGAGGTCTTTTGAGCCTGTTGGGCCTTTTGGCTGACTCCAAGGGCAGACAGCGCTACTCCACAAATCCGGTAAAACTAGTGCGAGCTAGGCTCAGCACTCTGTATATAAGTCATATGAAAATCTTATAAAATCTGGTGCGAGTTAAACTCCCGCACCCTGTCATGAAAATCATGTAAAATCTGGTGCGAGTTAGACTCTAGCACCGTGTCACGCAAAAGCATGTGAAATCTAGTGCGAGTTATACTCTAGCACCTATGCATGTAAAACTCTAGTGCGAGCTCTCGCTCCAGCACTAATGCATGCATCACACAAATCAAACATCGTGCGAGCTGAGCTCTAGCACGTCACATGTAAATAAAAACATGTAGGCGGCTCGGTTATTTCCAAATAGTTTTCACAGAAATCACATCAATTAAGATATGCAATGCTATGCATTTTTCTTTAAAAGTGAGCCAGCCTACTCATGCATGTGTTGAAATACCTCCAGAACGAGCAGGAACCTCTTGTCCTTGCTCCTCCCAATTTTTCCTAAATTTTTAGAATTTACCCTTAGCAAGGGTATTTTAGTAATTTACCCATTCGGGGCACTAAAATTATTAATTGACCTCTAGACCCTTCAGATAAATTTTAAAGGACTGCATATGAATTTAAAATTACGTAAAGTTACCTCTAGCAGTCCGCAGAATTCCCTTACCTTATTTTTTCGTAGAGTCTGACCTTTTCTTTTCCACTGTTGTCTCGTCGCGCAGTCCGTTATGCTTCCAATCCAATGTCCGGAACTGCGTATTAATATTCCTCAGGTCAGATAACATACAATTTAATCGTATTTAATCTTTTCTGGGCTTAATTTAAATCGCTGGGCCCATTTACCCCTATTGGGCCCGATTGCACCTTAATGGGCCTTAATCGGCCTTAAGCCCGTTTTCCACTTAATTTTCACTTTATCGAGGCCTATTGGGCTCATTGGGCCCACCAATAATTTATCGGGCCTCGTTCTAATTCTCGAATAGCTAAATTTAATATTTACGACAATTTATCTAAGTTTCCATAATTTAATTCAATTTATGCGGAATTTAACTCAATATCACGTATAACGAGGCAATTGTAGTAAATAAGGGTCACTTACCCGAGATTCCATGCTAGTACAAAATTCGAGGCTGTCTCGAGCCCTCGGTGGATGCCAATCGTCGAGCTACACAATTTCACAATTTTCTGGGTAAGTTTTCAGTCGAAAATTGCTTAAATTAAATACTCCAAAATTTTAATCGGGTCAATTTCGACCACTACTGACTTACCCGAAGCTCGATTGTATCACAGGAATTTTCCCCAATTTTTTTTCTCTTTTTCTTTTTCCCTTTTTTCTCCTTTTTTCCTCTCTTTTTGGCTGAACCGGTTCAGTCCGGTTCGGACCGGTTCAGACCGTCGGTTCTCTCCGGTTCGACCGGTTCACCGCCGGTTCACCATCTTGCCCGCCGGTTCTTCGCCGGCTTCCACCGCCAGTCGCTCCGCTGGGTCGTCCGCATCTCAGATCTGGGCTCGGCTTTGCCCAAGGCCGCCGGAAAGTCACCGGTCCGGCCGTTCTCCTCCTCCGTCGGTACCCACTTTCCTCTCTTTCTGTTTCCGGCGCCGTCCGCCGGTTTCGGTGGCTGCCACCACCGCCAATCTGCTCACCATCACCTGGGCTTCCGAAATCGAGCCTTGGTTCCGCCCGGATCGCCGCCGTTCGCTGGGACCGAGCCCCTCAATCCCGTCGGCCTTTCTCTCCTCCGATCGGCTTCCTTCGGCGTCGGTTGGGCATGCTGCCGGTACCAGTGAGGTCATCGGCCTCTCCTCTCCATTTCCCGGTGGTCGTCGGCGATCAAGGATCGCCGGATCTTCTCCCCCTTTCCGGCTCCGTTTCTCTTCCGTTTCTTTCTCTCTCCCCGACTAAAACTTCTGATTTTTAATTTTTTTTTCTTTTATTAATTATTTTTATTATTATTATTTATTTTTATTATTACACTATTCCTTAAAATACTATAAATACCCAAAATATCTCTCAAAATTATTATTTTATTCTTATTCAATTAATTTAATTTTTATTTAATTTATTTATTAAATTTTAACCTCTTTTTCGGGTATAATTTCTCCGTATTTTCAGGATATTGTCCCGGGTGACTTTTCGGTATATTTTTCAATTATTTTCGGGATTATTTTTCCGAACTAAAAATTCTAATTAATCCCGATTAATTCCAATAAATTAATATCTTGATCAATTTAACCCAAAATAAATTTATTTCACTTTTATTGACCAAGATTTCTTAAATCCATATTTTTAATTAAATTTTCTTATCGAAATTATACCGACCTTTGGTCTTTTGACCATTTTACCCTTGCACGTGTTCGGGATTAATTTAACCCGACTTCCTTCATACTTTCCCCATCTTTTCTTATTTAATTTTCGTATTTTAATTAAATTCGGGTCTTACAACTCTCCCCCACTTAAGGAATTTGGTCCTCCAAATTAGAACCAAGTCATATGAGTCCATATACAACTCCGGGTACATCAATCGTATCATACTTCTTAAATTCTTATGTGACCTTCTCCGGAGTATATTACTACCAAAGGACTTTAATTAGGGACATCTTCAACCTCAATACTGTCTCTTTCCTGTTTAATACCCGAATCGACTTCTTCAATATACTTGTATTTTCATTAAACTGAACTTTTGGAGTTCATATTCGATCACCTATGCTGGATCTGGATAGTATTGCCGAAGTATCAAAAGCGGAGACACATTGTGGGTGCCTGTTAATTCAGGTGATAACACCAACTTACAGGTCTTATCTCCCACTTGTCCAATCTCTCCAAATATTTCATCCAGCGCAACTCAATTTACCTTCTTCCAAAAGTTCGCTATGTCCTTATTCTCTTAGGACAGTAAACATTTCAATCATACTAATTCACCAAGGGTGAATTCCAATACTTGTCTATCTGCTCTGAGGTGTTCTTAATCTCTCATCTTAATTAAACATCCTCAGAGACTTATTATCCAAAGTCAAAAATGATCATATCTGTCACCCACTTTTTCTTATCCAATTTGGGGAATAACCCCTACAGCCGTACACTGTCTCATATCTTGTTATCCCGATACTCAACTGCCAACTGTCGTTATTGGCGACTTCAATTTGTGACAACTGATCATTCCAGGAGCTTATAAAATCAAGGGCACACGCTTTCATCGGATCCTCCAGAACTTGTACAGTCCTCTCTGACTGACCATCTGTCTGAGGATGAAAAGCTATGCTAATACTCAGTCGGGTTCCCATAGCTTCCTGAAAAAAAATTATTCCCTGAAGTAAGAAGTGAAGTGGGAATCCCTATATGATACCATGCTCACTGGAACGCTACTTAATGTTTCACAATCTTTCTTATACATAAATCCTCATACACACTCCGAGTATCTGGGGATTTCATAACCAGAAAATGGGTAGACTTAGTCACTCTATCGACTATCATTCAAATAGCCTCGTAATTCACCTGGGTCCTCTGTAACCCATCACGAAATTTATGGAAACTTGCTCTCATTTTTCATGCCGTGTTGATATAGGTAGGTGCTGCAATAACTCTGCAGACTTTTAATACTCTACCTTATTCTGCTAACATACTAGGCACTTTTCCACAATCTCTACCATGTCTCTTTCCACATCTGACCACCAATACCCTTTTCGAGATTTTAATATATAATCATTACTTTCCGTATGCACTGTATATCCCGAAGAGTGAGCTTCTGACAACATTACTATCTCATCAACTGTGGTCCTGGGGAGCACTCATACTGTCTCTGAATCCTCAGTAACTCATCATCACCCCCTGTGAACTCTATCACTGTACCCTTCTGAATCAGACCCAAACTATCGACATCCGGTCGATCATCACGCTAAGCCTGGCAACTCCGGGCACTCTCATCCGGTTCTAATCATCAAGCTAGCTGTCATACAATCACTGTCATCATCAGAAGGGATCACATCTATGCTGAGGCTCACAACTGCATCTAGCAGCTCACGCTCCCTGACCATCATATGTAATACCATCCCAAAGCTCTTTATGCTCAAGGCATCAGTCATCACATTAGCCTTTCTTGGGTGGTACAATTTTCACAATCACAATCTCTCAGAAGCTCTAACCCACTATGCATTCTCATATTCGTCTCTTTCTGTGAAAACAGATACTCGGGCTTTATGATCAGTGCATATCCATAATTTCTCACCATGTACATAATAGTACCATATCCTCGGTACAACTACTGTTACCAACTTTAAATCATGGGTCAGATAGTTTATTTCATGATCAAGGAGTTGTCTGACTCCAAAATTGACTATCTTCCCATTATACATCAATATACAGCTCCTTCATAATTTTGAGGTATCCATACTCACTGAGAACCTCTTGAACTGTTGGGTATGGTGAAAATAATCACGGTGGTCAGTTCATACTTCACTACACCGAAATTCATGTCACATCTATCATCTTATTTATCATCTCATTCTAAGATCACGTTTTCTTAGTTAAACGTGTCAACCAAGTATATCCATTTAGAACTCGCAGCAACCCATTTGTAAAAGCAATTTTCCAATTGTTGCTTATAATTTGCCCTAGACTTTAACTACACCCGGCATATCACCGATACTGCTGATTACAATTCCAATCCTTGACTTATTTACGCATAAGCGTCTAAGATCCTTCTCAACCGCTTACGTTTTCAGGTACTAACCTGCGTCATTTCCTTTTCTTATCTTAACGGCTCTTATTAAATTTTACTATGTTAGCCTTTATGATTCGTCGAATTTTTTTATATTCTTATCGTCTTAGTAAAGGTATCCTAATGCTAAAGTTATCTATTACGACGATCGGTTTCATGTTATAGGATATATATATATATATTTTTAGACGTTGTCAAGTCTTCAGGCAGGGAGGTATTTTGAAATACCTTTATTAACCTTCAGACTTAACCACAACCACTGGTTATGGTTATACCCATCTTTATCCTTGGTTATAATTTATATTCCTTACTAATTGCTTAATCCCAATTACTTCATATCGTAAGGATGTTCTTACCTAGCATACGCCTCTTACTCCGATACATATTGTATTTAGGATCTATCTTATCTTAAAGATTATCTCCTTAGTGTATCAATCATGACGAAACTCTTGTTATTATTCATTCAGTGAGTACAATCCTTTACTCCTAAAATTTTCAACTGTCGCACCCCTTTTATTAACTTAAAATCTCTATATCCATATTCCGTTAATTAATCCTCCTCTATTGGGGTACTCATTTATCAGTATTGTGCCCAATGATGTAGGCATTCATGCCTTTTACTCACTTATATGCGAATGAAGGCAGTATGAATAAGTGTGTGGTACCAGGATCAATGAACATATGTACTTCATTATTCATAACAAGTGTGGTATCTTACACCACATCCATGAAACATCAATAGCGTCCTGGTCCAAGACGTCCTTTCGCCTTCGTCCAACACCTACTTTCCTTTTTCTTTCCGGCTATGGCCTCCCTTTTCGTTGCAGCTATACCAACGAAGTTTTTCTCTCTTTACTTTTCTGTGGGACGATCTCGCCCAATTCTGTGTAATCAAAATCAATGGTCCGTCTTATCACACTTAACAGCCATTTTCATCAATACAGTGTAGGTATAGACCCTCTTTCTGTGGTATCCACCACACATCTCCCACTGCTTACAGTGCTTACACTGCTACACTGCTTCATAGTAGGTCGGGTTCTCCAATCACAAAACCCCTCAAGAGTGCCAAAATTAGTTGCACTGAGGCCTTACCAATTCTCTTACTCCATAACTGGTCAAATCAGATCTTTTACCAATTATCACTTTCCCATTTTTTAACATCTTTGTCATTTCTCGATTCTCTTTTTTGTCTCTATTTCAGCCCTCATTACCTTTCCCAATCTCAGAGGCGTGCAATACATGTTCGTATTTACCCAACCGTAAATCTGTGCATTGCCTCGGTATAGGTAATATCGCACGGGCTAATCGAACTCTAATTGAAAAGTTGAGCCCTATCATGAACTTTAGACATCTCGACTGTTACTTGTTCATAGTGTCGAGGTAATATCTGCCAAAGAATATAACTGAGTTTCATACTCATAATCAATTTAGTATTCCTGGGCAGTGTAAGAAATTTTTCCTTTAAATCATGTCCGGGATATCCTGTCACCGGAATACATCCAATAAGATTTCTCATCTTAGCTATGGACGTTTAACACTTAAGATGGTCGAGCGGGTTTCCACCAATGTTTCGCTGCGCCCTCTGATCTCATTCATAATCTGAGCAATTAGCTCCTCAAAATAATCTCTACACTCCGCTACAACTTCGCGTAGCGTGTCTCAATACTGTCCGATCTCTCTATCGGATTCAGTGGGGCATGCTCAACATTAGCCTCCATTTCAATTTCATCCTGGTTCTCACAGGTCAACTCAGCACGACTTAGCAGACTCAGGTCTACCTCTGTGACCTCTGCCTCGTGCACTATCTCATCTAACGCGACTCATATCAGGCATTCCTACATTCTCAACCATTTCTTAGTCAAGCCCATCTCGATATACACTATTGTATCTAACTAAGCACAGTAACACGGGGATGTAATTTCCTAATTACTGACACTGACACACATCAGACCAATTATGCTCTGATACCATAATAATTGTCACGACCCAAACTACCCAAAAATCAGAGTTAATTTTTCGCGTTTTGTTTATTTACTTGAATTCTTACCTATCCTCGAATCGTGACCACACTCCACTAATAATTGGGCTGTGCGTCAATGCCAGTCCCACCATACATTTCCCATTTAACTTATTTATTCTCCAGTCATTTATAATTGTTTTTATTATTTATACATCCCCTAAAGTTACTTACAAACATGTTACTGTGCTATGCTTATGTAGATACAATATGTACAAGTGTATATATACCTTATGTCAATGGGTAGCAGCGGATATCCGGAATGCAGTACTGAGTCGTTGCAACTTCAACTGGAGATTATCTGTGGGAGAAAATGAAAGGGGTGAGCACATCAAACTCAGTAAGGCAATCCTACGAACAAGTAGGTAACCATACTACCTACATGAACGTGGTGCCATGCATAAACCACCCTTTCTCCACACATTTTAAAACAAATGATATGACAGTTATGATGTTATGTAAATCGAGTTTGCACGGAAAATTCAACATGCAATTATTTCAAATCATTTCTTTCTCTTTAAAAATTTCACAATAAAGTCAGGACTCGACCCCTCCTTCGGGTGATCCTGACTCACACAAAATCATGAAAAATCCAGTTTCTCGAAAACATCGATATCAGAAAACGTATGTATATATATACACAAGATAAGAGACTAGGCAATAACTGTATATCGGTAATAACCAGGACTGGCCAATATGTCCTCGTGAGTCCCTCTAGCTTCACGGATCCCAGTGTGCGAGGTCTCACCCTGATCGGGAACTGCTCGGGAGGTGGGTCAATCCAACCCGTCAGTCTTATCCGATCTCACGCATCCGAAGATGCCGTATCCGAAAATACCCCGTATCACAAAGATACCGTATCACAAAGATACCCCGTATCACAAAGATACCGTATCCGAAGATACCCTGTATCACAAAGATACCGTATCCGAAGATACCCCACGGTACATCGTACTCCATGCTACTTGCACGGTACATCGTACTCCATGGACCCATATCACTCTAGGTACTCCAGCCCAAATGGCCTGCTTCCCACAGAGGTTTTCATAACTCAATACTCGTTGCCATGTCTCAAACCGCACGTGCGAGCCTATTAAGTCGGTGACACACAGTCTACCCGATGCTCCAAGCACGGCTCATCGTATGTTCTCATAAAAATCAGTGTGAACGATGCTCAGCACTCTCATCAAATCAAGTAAACTTGGCAGAGCCCGCTTTACATCTCCACAAGGCCGCCAACATCATCCCTCACTCTCACCCTACTTAAGAGGTCTTTTGAGCCTGTTGGGCCTTTTGGCTGACTCCAAGGGCAGACAGCGCTACTCCACAAATCCGGTAAAACTAGTGCGAGCTAGGCTCAGCACTCTGTATATAAGTCATATGAAAATCTTATAAAATCTGGTGCGAGTTAAACTCCCGCACCCTGTCATGAAAATCATGTAAAATCTGGTGCGAGTTAGACTCTAGCACCGTGTCACGCAAAAGCATGTGAAATCTGGTGCGAGTTATACTCTAGCACCTATGCATGTAAAACTCTAGTGCGAGCTCTCGCTCCAGCACTAATGCATGCATCACACAAATCAAGCATCGTGCGAGCTGAGCTCTAGCATGTCACATGTAAATAAAAACATGTAGGCGGCTCGGTTATTTCCAAATAGTTTTCACAGAAATCACATCAATTAAGATATGCAATGCTATGCATTTTTCTTTAAAAGTGAGCCAGCCTACTCATGCATGTGTTGAAATGCCTCCAGAACGAGCAGGAACCTCTGTCCTTGCTCCTCCCAATTTTTCCTAAATTTTTAGAATTTACCCTTAGCAAGGGTATTTTAGTAATTTGCCCATTCGGGGCACTAAAATTATTAATTGACCTCTAGACCCTTCAGATAAATTTTAAAGGACTGCATATGAATTTAAAATTGCATAAAGTTACCTCTAGCAGTCCGCAGAATTCCCTTACCTTATTTTTCCGTAGAGTCTGACCTTTTCTTTTCCACTGTTGTCTCGTCGCGCAGTCCGTTATGCTTCCAATCCAATGTCCGGAACTGCGTATTAGTATTCCTCAGGTCAGATAACATACAATTTAATCGTATTTAATCTTTTCTGGGCTTAATTTAAATCGCTGGGTCCATTTACCCCTATTGGGCCCGATTGCACCTTAATGGGCCTTAATCGGCCTTAAGCCCGTTTTCCACTTAATTTTCACTTTATCGAGGCCTATTGGGCTCATTGGGCCCACCAATAATTTATCGGGCCTCGTTTTAATTCTCGAATAGCTAAATTTAATATTTACGATAATTTATCTAAGTTTCCATAATTTAATTCAATTTATGCGGAATTTAACTCAATATCACGCATAACGAGGCAATTGTCATAAATAAGGGTTACTTACCCGAGATTTCATGCTAGTACGAAATTCGAGGTTGTCTCGAGCCCTCGGTGGATGCCAATCGTCGAGCTACACAATTTCACAATTTTCTGGGTAAGTTTTCAGTCGAAAATTGCTTAAATTAAATACTCCAAAATTTTAATCGGGTTAATTTCGACCACTACTGACTTACCCGAAGCTCGATTGTATCACAGGAATTTTCCCCAATTTTTTTTCTCTTTTTCTTTTTCCCTTTTTTCTCCTTTTTTCCTCTCTTTTTAGCTGAACCGGTTCAGTCCGATTCGGATCGGTTCAGACAGTCGGTTCTCTCCGGTTCGACCGGTTCACCGTCGGTTCACCATCTTGCCGGCCGGTTCTTCGCCGGCTTCCACTGCCAGTCGCTTCGCTGGGTCATCCGCATCTCAGATCTGGGCTCGGCTTCGCCCAAGGTCGTCGGAAAGTCGCCGGTCCGGCCGTTCTCCTCCTCCGTCGGTACCCACTTTCCTCTCTTTCTGTTTTCGGCTCCGTCCGCCGGTTTCGGTGGCTGCCACCACCGCCAATCTGCTCACCATCACCTGGGCTTCCGAAATCGAGCCTTGGTTCCGCCCGGATCACCGCCGTTCGCCGGGACCGAGCCCCTCAATCCCGTCGGCCTTTCTCTCCTCCGATCGGCTTCCTCCGGCGTCGGTTGGGCATGCTGCCGGTACTAGTGAGGTCGTCGGCCTCTCCTCTCCATTTCCCGGTGGTCGTCGGCGATCAAGGATCGTCGGATCTTCTCCCCCTTTCTGGCTCCGTTTCTCTTCCGTTTCTTTCTCTCTCCCCGACTAAAACTTCTGATTTTTGATTTTTTTTCTTTTATTAATTATTTTTATTATTATTATTTATTTTAATTATTAAACTATTCCTTAAAATACTATAAATACCCAAAATATCTCTCAAAATTATTATTTTATTCTTATTCAATTAATTTAATTTTTATTTAATTTATTTATTAAATTTTAACCTCTTTTTTGGGTATAATTTCTCCGTATTTTTGGGATATTGTCCCGGGTGACTTTTCGGTATATTTTTCAATTATTTTCGGGATTATTTTTCCGAACTAAAAATTCCAATTAATCCCGATTAATTCCAATAAAGTAATATCTTGATCAATTTAACCCAAAATAAATTTATTTCACTTTTATTGACCAAGATTTCTTAAATCCATATTTTTAATTAAATTTCCTTATCGAAATTATACCGACCTTTGGTCTTTTGACCATTTTACCCTTGCACGTGTTCGGGATTAATTTAACCCGACTTCCTTCATACTTTCCCCATCTTTTCTTATTTAATTTTTGTATTTTAATTAAATTCGAGTCTTACAGCTTCAGTTATAAAGGAAGCAAGAGATTCTCTGGAAAGAGGCCGAGAATTGATGAGATTCGGGAGAGGACAGTTGATACTCCCATGTATCCGGTCATTGCTCCAGCTAAGGGAATCGTGATTGGAGGACCACGGCCTACTACGGAGCAGTGTGGCAAGTGTGGTAGGTACCATGGTACTCGACCATGCTATGGATCTCCTGTAGTATGCTTCAGATGTGGAAAGCCAGGGTACATAATCAGAGATTGCCCAGAGATGACAGAGAGAGCCCCACAGAAGGGCAAGGAGCCAGAGAGAGCTCTAGTTGGTACAGCTGCTTCGAGGAGGAGGGCTACAGCTGAGGAAAAGGGAAAGCAAGCAGTGGGTATGAGTAGAGGACGAGTGCACGCACTGGACCAGGACACTGCAGATCAGTCATCGGATGTGGTAAAAGGTACCATCCAAATCTTTGATTTAGAAGCTTATGTACTGTTTGATCCTGGTGCCACGCATTCTTTTGTATCACCATCCTTTGCATGTAAATTGTTGAAGCAGGTAAAACCCACACTGCTTGATAAGATGTTGTTGATATCTACCCCTATGAATGATAGTCAGTTGACTAAGCATATATATAGAGATTATAAGATGAGGATAGGAGGTAAAGAAACGACAGCCAATTTGATTTTATTAAATATGAGTGATTTTGATGTAATCCTAGGGATGGATTGGCTGGCTGCAAATCATGTTGTTATGGATTGTCATGCAAAAACTTTGATGTTTCCAAAGATAGACAATCTTGTAGTTAATTTTGTGAAATGAAATTAAAGAACATGATTATTATAAGTGTGATGAGTACAATCTTGATACATGATGTATGAAAGGTAAATTTGATCTCATTTATGTATGTGATGTGATGATTTATGATACTAATGGTGGAAAGAATAATGTGAAGGATTCATCGCTTTTGTGATTGAGACGGATAAGGCACGTTCGGAATTGGAAGACATACCAGTGGTTAGGGAATTTCCAGATGTCTTTCCGGATGAGTTACTAGGGTTACCTCCAGATAGGGAGATGGAGTTTGGTATAGATTTGGCACCTGGTACAGAGCCGATGTCCAAGCCACCATACAGAATGGCTCAAGTTGAGTTGGAAGAATTAAGGAAACAGCTGCAAGAGTTGCTAGAGAAGGGGTTCATCAGACCGAGCGTCTCACCTTGGGGAGCACCGGTTCTGTTTGTAAGGAAGAAGGATGGAAGCCTCCGATTGTGTATAGACTACTGGTTGTTGAATAAGGCTACCATCAAGAATAAGTATCCCCTCCCATGCATCGATGATTTGTTGGATCAGCTTAAGGGAGCGCAGGTCTTTTCTAAGATAAATCTGAGATCAGGGTACCATCAGTTGAAGATACGAGGTGGAGATGTACCCAAGATAGCTTTTCACACCCGGTATGAACATTATAAGTTTATGGTTATGCCATTCGGGTTGACGAATGCTCCCGCAGCTTTTATGTCTTTGATGAATGAGGTATTCCACCAGCAACTGGACCAATTTGTGATCGTGTTTATTGATGATATACTGATGTATTCAAGGTCTAGAGAGGAGCATGAGAGGCATCTAAGGATAGTGCTACAGACCCTTCGAGAGAAGAAGTTGTACGCTAAACTCAGTAAGTGCGACTTTTGGTTGGAACATATCTCTTTTCTGGGTCACATAGTATCGAAAGATGGAGTATCAGTGGATCCATCTAAGATTGAGGCCGTAGTTCAGTGGCAGAGACCCTAGACAGTGACAGAGATCAGGAGTTTCTTGGGTTTAGCTGGATATTATCGAAGGTTTGTAGAGGGATTTTTGAGGTTAGCTGCTCCTTTGACACGTCTCATGAGGAAAAATGTAGAGTTTGTGTGGGACAAAAAGTGTGAAGAAAGTTTTGAGGAGTTGAAAAGGAGATTAACTACAGCTCCAATACTCACCATTCCTACCAGCTCAGGAGGTTTCTCGGTGTATGCGGATGCTTCACATCTGGGACTGGGCTGTGTATTGATGCAGGATGGGAAGGTAGTAGCCTATGGATCAAGATAGTTAAAGGATCATGAGAGGAACTACCCGACCCATGACTTGGAGTTGGCAGCGGTGGTGTTTGCGTTGAAGATATGGTGCCACTACCTTTATGGTGAGAGATTTCAGGTTTATACAGATCATAAGAGCCTTAAGTACCTGTTCTCACAGAAAGAGTTGAACATGAGACAGAGGAGATGGCTCGAGCTGTTAAAGGATTATGATTGTGAAATCCTATACCACCTAGGTAAAGCAAATGTGGTTGCTGATGCATTGAGTAGGAAGCATCTCGGGATGGTATCACTTATGATGATCAGGGAACACGAGCTGTTGGAACAGTTCATGAACCTCAGTTTGGATATGACCCCGCCTGACGCTGATAGTGGATTTATGATAGCTAGCCTGCAGTTGGAACCAGATCTGGTAGATCGAATCTGACAGGCTTAGCGAGTTGATCAGTAGTGCAGTGATATTGTGGGGCAGATACAAAGGGGTACAGACACAGACTATGGATTTAGTCCGGATGGATTGTTGAGGTTCAGAGGTAGGATATGTGTTCCTGATGATGCAGAGATCAGAAGGTTGATCTTGACAGAGGCTCACTCATCAAAGTATACGATACATCCAGGGAGTACTAAGATGTATCAAAACCTTCAAAAGGTTTATTGGTGGTCTGGAATGAAAAAGCACATTGTTGAATATGTTGCTAAGTGTCTCGTTTGTCAGCAGGTGAAGGTAGAGCATCAGAAGCCTGTAGGGTTATTGCAGCCTCTACCGATACCGACATGGAAGTGGAAGCATATCACCATGGATTTTGTGATGGGATTGCCGAGGACCCGGAGAGGTCATGATGCCATATGGGTGATTGTGGATCGGTTGATGAAATCAGCCCATTTTCTAGCTATGAGAGCTACCGATACTCTGAGCCAGTTAACGAACCTATATGTGTGCGAGATAGTGAGGCTACATGGAATTCCAGTGAGCGTTGTTTTTGATAGGGATGCCCGCTTCACTTTTGGGAACGTTTTCAGGAAGCGATGGGGACCCAGTTGAGTTTTAGCACCGCATTTCATCCTCAGACAGATGGTCATTCAGAGAGGACTATACAGACCCTGGAAGATATGTTGAGAGCGTGTGCACTGGATTTTAGAGGCTCCTGGGATGACCATTTGCCACTCGCAGAGTTCGCCTATAATAACAGTTTTCATGAGAGTATCGGGATGGCACCATATGAGGCATTATATGGGTGTAGATGTCGTTCCCCTATTGGATGGGAAGAGGTTGGTGACAGACAGATCTTTGCTCCCGACTTGGTTAGATAAGCCTCCGAAGACGTCCAATTGATATGTGAGAGGTTACGGACAGCTCAGAGCATGCAAAAGAGTTATGCTGACAGGAGACGAAGACCACTAGAGTTTGATGTGGGTGAGTCAGTGTTTTTGAAAGTTTCCCCTTCGAAGGGAATTATGAGATTCGGGAAGAAGGGAAAGTTGAGCCCTCGATATATAGGGCCATTTGAGATACTTGATAGAGTGGGAGATAAGGCGTATAGGTTGGCATTGCCACTAGAGTTGGCAAGTGTGCATAACGTCTTCCACGTATCCATGTTGAGGAAGTATCACCCGGACCCGACACATGTGATAAGATATGAGCCTTTGGAGCTCAATGAAGGTATGACCTATGATGAGAAGCCAGTTCGGGTATTGGACAGAAAAGACAAAGTGCTGAGGACAAAGACAATTCCCTTGGTGAAAATACTTTGGCAACATCACACTGTGGAAGAAGCCACATGGGAATTGGAGAGTTTGATGCGGGAGAAGTATCCTGAGTTGTTCACAGAATAATTGGTTCTAATTTGGAGGACCAAATTTTCTAAGTGGGGGAGAATGTGAGACCCTGTATATGTATAATGGTATATATGTACATAGAAATGTAAATAGAGTTGCACTATGAATTCATAAGTGAAGTATATGCGATTTAAGTCCATAAGTTAATGTACACACATGTAATAAGAGTTGTGATTGTACATACAAGTTACGTTATGTGTGAATGTAAAGAAATGGACTTAAACATGTGGAGAATGTGAGTGGAATGGATTATGAATATTGTGGTAAAATGGAAGTTGAATTGCATAAGTTGTGCACTTCCATTTAGTTTATATCGTATACTTTTGGTTATACAAGGATTCCACACAAGTTTCAATAGGAATAAGGTATGTATGGATGTCATTGTCAAGCCTCAAAGATGAATGAATGAGAAAATGATCATAGTAGCAAATTAAGGAGGTTTGAGTATGAGTTGCTGCAGAAGAACTGCAAAAAATTTGGAAA
This sequence comes from Firmiana major, assembly GCA_033439115.1. Classification (NCBI taxonomy): domain Eukaryota; kingdom Viridiplantae; phylum Streptophyta; class Magnoliopsida; order Malvales; family Malvaceae; genus Firmiana; species Firmiana major. The sequence continues at coordinate 39,212,912 of CM065902.1, forward strand.
CTATGAAGGGCAGATCGATCTCATGGGATGAGAGATCGATCTGGAAGAGCTAGAATGCTCTTATTTGGGCAATGGAATAGAGCAGATCGATCTCCAATGGAGCCAGATCGATCTCCAAAGCATTCTGTAGTAAAAAGATCGATCCTCAAGCACCTAGATCGATCTCCTTAGCTCTCTGTTTGGGAGCAGATCGATCTCATGCTTCGACAGATCGATCTCATGCTTAAAATGCCGTGAAAAAAAGGGATTTAAGGGGACCAGATCGATCTCCTCTTGGACCAGATCGATCTCCTCAAGCTATTTCTATATAAGGAGTGCTGAAAATCAAAAAAATTCGAGAAAAACACTAACCTTCTACTTTCAACCCAAAAACCTAACTTTCTCTCTCTAAAATCAGCCATTTTTAGTGAGGTTTGAAGAGAGACCATTAGAGGCAAAGTTATTCCTATCAAAGAGAAGAACAACATAGTTGGAAGGCTTTTTCCCATTGTTGGTATTGAAGGAGTTAAGGGCATTGCCATTTGGAGCAAGAAGAGAAATTAAATTGGGTAAGATTCTAACACTCCAACTATGGTACATTGTTTACATAATTGATTTTGGAGTTGTTTGGCATGAGTATGGATGGTTAGAAACTATCTAAAATGCATTGGAATGATTATGACCTAGAAATGGTCTAGAGTGAGAAAGTGGAATTGTATGGAGATTAATGATGAATGAGATATGTAGAAGTTATTAATAGTGTTGTGGTATGATTTTAAGATGTGGTTAGTGGATAAATTATGAGATTTACCTAAAAGAGGTAAAATGTGGATTAAGGCATTGGTAAAATGCATAAGTGAATAATATTGACTAGTGAGGTCAATTATGGGTTAAATACTCAATTGATTTAATGAATGAATCGCAGCTTCCGAGGATACGCCGAGGTGAGTTGAGCCAAGAGCGTGAGAAGCTAAAAGGAAAGGAGTCACACCAAGTAAATCGAGGTAAGGGAATTGTGTGGACTCTTAGAAATATCTGTGCACAATTTGGGCGCTTAAATGTTTTGCTAGAATGCATGAGATTAGGAAATGATGTTGGGTGATTGAAGGGTAAAAGTTGGGAGTTTGAGAAATGTGCATGAAAACAAAAGCATATTGCTTTGAAAATCATGTTATGTTGCTTTTTACCAAATGATTAGTAGGTTGGCTGACATTGAAATGATTTGCAAAAGAAATGAGTGTGTTTTGGTTTTGTTAACCATACTTTGCAAAGTTTTGAGCAACCTACATGATTTCGTGAGTATGAAAGCGTGCTAGAGTATGACTCGCACGAGATTTGACGTGTTTTATACACATGAGTGCAAGAGGCACTAGTTTTCACATGGATTTCATAATTGTTTTGGCATTGTGCTTCGAGTTTGTCTCGCACTGGATGCCCACCTTGTATGTTGCCGTGTTTGGAGCTTCGAGTAGACTGGGTGTCACATTGATTAAATAGGCTCACACGTGCATTGTTTTGACATGATTAATTAGCCGTGTTAGGAGCTTCGGGTAGACAAGAGGTCGTACCGATTAAATAGGCTCACACGTGCATTTGAGATGTGGCGTGATATGATGTGTTGATTGGGTCCACGGAATACGTTGTACCATGCATGTAGCATGGAGTACATTGTACCATGTTGAGATGTGATGTGCCCTCTTCGGACGAGATCTGCTGTGGACCGACGGGTAGGATTTGACCCACCTCCCGTGTGGAAGCAGATAGTGATGATATCCCGCACACCTTATCCGTGTAGCTGGTATCACAGGTTATGTACATAGGCCTTGAGGTTATTACCTATTGTTGAACTGCCTATCTCACATGTCTACTGCTATTTGAGAATAAATCCATGTTTGAAATGATTTGTGGGTCAGGAAGGTCCGAGGGATGGGCTGAGACCTGACCAGTGTTGAATTGATTTGTTAATGGCTTTTAAAATGCACGGATGCATGAGGTTTAATGCCATGCTTTATTGTAAAAATGCATGATGGGTAATGCCATGCTTTTATTGTGAATTATGCATGATGATTTATACCATGCTTTGAGTTGAAATGTGCACTGAATTTTAATAGCATGAATGCTTTACATACCATTAACACAATCATACACTCATGTTTTGAGATAAATAATGAATTAAATGCTTTTGAGCATGGCATCACGATCACGTAGATAGTGCAGTTTCTACCTGTTCGCATGATTGCCTTACTGAGCGTGTGGTTTGCTCACCCCCCTTATTTCCCCCCTCTCTACAGAGATTTGAGTATAGAGTGAGCGTGACTGGAGGCGTTTCCCTTTTGGTAATCCGCTGCATCCCATCGCTAAAGGTATACACACCTGGATTATTTTGTATCTAAACTAAACATAGCACAGTAGCATTTTATATGTAACTACTGGGGATGTAAAACAATGTAAACACATGTAACAACTCTGATATATATACAATTATACAAGTGTTTACTCATAAATAATGTTTCAAATTGAATTGGTATGGTGGAGTGAGTTAGACGTCGACACACAGCCCAACTGTTGAGAGTGTGGTTGTTCACGATCAAGGAAGGTTGATTAATAATTGATGTATGAAAATGCAAAAATTTACTCATATTTTGGTAAGTTGAGGGTCGTGAGAGTCTCGCCCTATCCCTAAGTGAGAAGGGGAATAGTCTGAGTCTAAGCACATCATCCGATAATCCATTATGTTTGAATGTATTGCACAAGTCCAGGAATTGCCCAAAGTGAGCATGTGGGTCACCGTGCGGAAGCCCACTGAACTGTACAGAGGTCTGGATCATCTGGAGGATGGAAGGCTTAATTTCAAAATTATTAGCAGGGACAGCTGGTGGCCTAATAACGGTATAACTCCTTCGACCGTCGACACCGCATAATCTCCAACGGTCCTACTTTCCCTATTCTCTGCCATCGTGTTTTGCTGCGAAGCTGTAAATTTCCTAGAATCCTTTCGAATTTTCCTAAGAGTTTGTTCGATTTCAGGATATAGAGGAAAGCAATCAAAACTCCTTGCTCTACGCATGCAAACATCAGACAGTCCTTAGAAAAATTTATAAGTTTTTTAATTTTTCAATTTTTTTTATTTTAATTAATTATGAGAAAATTAACTAAACTAAACTAAGGATCTAAATATTTACAACCTAAATATTTACAGGCTAGAATTACACCTAAGTATAGTTTCACCGATATTAATTAATGACTAATTAAAACTTCCCCGGCAACGGTGCCAAAAACTTGATGGGCCATAAGGGTATTGTCCGCAAGTGCACGGGTCGTACAAGTAATAATGGGATTTGAGTCCTAGAATTATCGTCCCACAGAGAAGTTGACTAGCCTAATTAAGTACCGGTTAATCTTACCCTAAGTATATTCTAACAAATTATGAGATTAAGGTGGGTGATCTACATAGCTAGAATTAAAAATACTACAAGCAATAAAATAATAAAAGCTTTAAAATGAAGAAATTAAAATCGAGCAAAATTACTTTCAGTGCTCCATGCAATTAAAATAAAAAACCTACAAAAGAAATTAAAACAGTTAAAACTAATTAACGCAATTAAAATAAAATGCAATTATGAAAATAAAGCAATAAAATTAAACTACAATTAAACTAACCTAAAATGCAATTTTAAACTACTTAATCAAAATGCAATTTAAACTAACCTAAGATTTAATGAAATAAATTTACCCCTAATCTAATTCTAAATGAGCACTTAATTAACTATCATCCTAATTAAAACTAAGTTTTATACTACTATGCAAGAATACTAATATGCAATTTAATTAAAGACTCTAAACTAAGCTTAGCAAATTAAATTGAAATTAAACTAAACTAACAATGCATGAAAATGAATTAATTAACTAAAATGAACTAGCCAAACAAAGCCTTAGATTTTTCATTTTCATTTCCAGGTATGGCCTTGGGTTGTTAGCTTAGGCGTGTCCAGCTGCTGTCCATGCCTCTCGACCTGACTCTCACCAACTCTGCCTCGGTTTCATGTGCTTCCTTCTTCTCTGCCCATGCTTTTGGCTGCCAGACATGATCTACACATTTTCATTCATGAACAAGGTAAGCAACTGCTCTCGTTCTTGCATGTGTCCTGCTGGTTCCAGGTGAAATCTGCTGCTTGCCAGGTTTGCTCTCGGTTCTTGCATGTGTCCTGCTGCACCTAGTGCCATCCTTGCTGCAGCACCGGTTCATCACCTGTTTCACGTTCATGCTTTTGCAACTTTCAATCCTGCTGGCAGCAAGTTGGTAACCTCTGGTTCAGTTGGCGTTAACAGGTTGCTTTTGCACCATGATGCATCAACTACCGAATAGCACATCAATCCATTTCCTGCTATGCTCAACTAAATGGATCAGCAAACATTGTTTGAGTACAAGTTACAGTAGAAAATGAAGAACAAAAGAAAGATTAAAATACTGAAACTATAAACTAAACCAAATGAAGAAGTTAAATAGTAATGAAATCATAAAGCAGGGGAGAACAGACGAAAGATTTTCTTCTTTGTTGTTTTTTGTCTACTGATGAGAGCAATAAGGTGCTGCCTAAATAAATGTTTAACATACCATCCAACAACAATTAAGCCAGCCAAGAAGACAAATGCAGGAGAAAAACCAAATTGAATCAAGATATGAAAGTGGCGGGAACTTACACTCTAAATGCAGAATTTAAACAAATGAATCCATGCAATGCAAAAAAATGGCAACGAGACAAGGAAACATGATGCAAAAATATGAATTGTAAGATGGAAACCAAGAGGAAATAAATAAAACAAATAAAACAACACTTGAAGTTACACTCTCCAACCTGTAACTTCATCAACGTGAAAAAAAACTATTACCATCAGCTTGCTCTTAATTCCAGCCATTAATGCCATGGTTCCACATTGCATTTGATGTGGAACAATGCCTAACATTTCCCACATCAAAGCACCAAATCCAAATAGCATAGATGAAGGAAGAGTTAGGATACCGAATGCACATCAAAGGCAACCCGAGAGCTAACTAAATAAACTGGTTTTTTCAAATAGAAAAAGAAAACATAGGCAATGCTTTTAGGAAAACCGAGAGCTCCCCGGGGAAGTGAAAGCTATGTAAACTATGTAGTAGACTGAAAAGAAAAACAAGGGTAATCGCTTAAGCAAAACCGAGAAGAACAAATGATGCTAATTTCCATTGACGAGAAAAGTTCCAAGACTAGAAAATTGATAACATAAAAATGGAATACAAATTAAAAGTGGAGTTAGAATCCAACGGAAGACTAAAAAAATAAGAGAGTAAATCTTGAAAATGTAATCTCAAACTAAACTACTCTAAGCTACCTTACATCCTCTTTCAATTGCCATCCTTTCCTATTTATAAACACATTAGGGGTAAAATGGTAATTTCCACATCCTTGATGAGTTGGCATTTTTTGGCTACTTGTCTTCACACATTGGCTCCTTGAAATGATATTTCCATGTCATCGGTCTTCTTATCCAATTGGATGTGCTAGGTGACATGACTCGTGTTGTCCGCGTGGCTCAATCTCGATTTTAGCCCAATTTCGATCCATTTTCTATCGAAATATTCAAAATTCATCCGGATTTAATTTATCTGCAAACATGAGAATTTTAATTAAATAAAGGGGATAATTAACAAAATAAATTGGGGATTTAAATAATTAATTAGGAAATTAAGCACAAATAATTCTAAAAATATAGAATTATCAGCTGCTTCCTATCAAGACCAGGTATACACATTCGTATAATTTTTGTATCTGAACATATAGAGGCATAATACTGTACACGGATTGTAATATTAGGGATGCATTTAGTTAAAATAAATTGATATGTAAATGAAATATGAAAAATAGATGTTAAGGTAAGTAACATGACAGGAGGAACTAACATCGACTCATAGCCCAACTGTTAGTAGTGAAACTGTTCACGATGGGTAAGGAAATGAACAAGCGAAAAATTTGTAGTGATTTTGTTTGAACGGGTCGTGACAAAAGGTGGTATCAAAGCAGAGTTGGCTTGATATGAGTCGGTGTTAGTGGTTAAGTAAATTTACATCCCCATGTACTGTACATTATTTAGATACAATTGTGTATATCAAGATGGAACTGCAGCTAAGAATTTAGTTTCGAATGCAAGAATATAGTTTTTATAACTGATAGTCGCTATGGTAGAGGGGCGAGTACACATGCTCGAGGCCGTAGAGATCATCCTGAGAGTCAAATGAGTTGTCACATGAGACTCAATATGAGAGTAAGGTGGAGGCTGATGTTGAGCATACTCCACAGGGTCCTATAAAGAGATCAAACAACATTGAGACATGCTCCGAGAGGATGGAGTGGAGTGTAGAAAATATTTCAGAGTTGTTTACTCAGTCTATGCAGGTAGTTGAGGATAGGCAGGGTAAAGCCTAAACAAATGCCTCAGACTATAGAGAGTTTCACACCCCTCCAGTATATAGCGAAGTAAAGAAACCAATAGTTGCTGAGGATTGGGTGAATGAGATAGCGAAGTTGTATAGATTCTTTCTGTGTATGTCGACTGAGAAAGTGACTTTTAAATACTTTTATGTTGGAGGTGAGGCGGAGCATTAGTGTAAGTCCGCTCGACCTATCTGAAGAGTTGGACGTCCAGAGCCGACATGAGAAATATTTCTAGAGGTATTCCAGTGACAGAATATCCCGAACACTACTTCAAGGAAATTACATGTAAAATTTCTTACTCTGACCCAGAGAAACTGGTTGATTGACAAGTATGAATCTTAGTTTATATACCTGCCCAAGTATTACCCCAACACTATGGGCAGTGAGAGTCAGAAAGCCCAAAAGTTCATGGAAGGGCTCAAATTGTCAATTAGAGTCCGATTGGCTCACTGCTTATGTTGAGGCAGTGCACAGAATACAGTTGCATGAATAAGATCATGTGTTGCATGCCTCTGAGATTGGGAAAGGTAGTGAGGGCCGAAATAGAGACAGAAGAGAATAGAGAATGACAGAGATGTCAGAGAGGGAAAGAGACCAGTTGGTAAGAGATTAGAGCTGATGAGTCACAGGGTAAGATGATTGGTAAGGCCATAGTGTGTCCAATTTTAGCACTTTTGAGGGGTATTGTGATTGGAAGACCCCGACCTCCTCCGTAGCAGTGTAAGCAGTGTAGCAGTGTAAGCAGTGTAGGATGTGTGGTAGATACCACAGAAGTAGGGCCTACACCTAAACTTTATTGACTAAAATGGGCGTTAAGTATGGTAAGACGGGCCAATTATTTAATGATTGCTCAGAGTTGGGTGAGACTGCCCCACAGAAGGGTAAAGAGACAGAGAAAACCCTAGTAGTATCTCTGAACCGAAAAAGAGGTGTAGCGATTGAAATTAAAGGAGTAAATGATTGTACTCACAGAATGAGTAATGACAGAGTTTGTTATAAGTGATATACGAAAGGAGATAAGCTTTTAGATGTGATAAATCCTGAATACAAAATCTATTGGAATAAGAGGCGTATGCAAGGTACAAATATCTCTTATATGTGAAATAATTTGGATTAAGCGATATGTAGTAGATATGAATTGCGACCAAGGATAAAGAGTGCATATATCCATAACCAGTCCATGTGGTCAAGTCTGAGGGTTATATTTCAAATTACCTCATCGCCTGAAGACTTGATAACATCTAAAAGTATACACAACCTATAAATTGAAATCGACAGTCGTAATATATACATTTAAAATTAGGGTACCTTTACTTGTACGATAAAGAAATATAGAATTCGATTAATTGTGAAGGTTTAAAAATTAATTAAAAATTTTATAAAAGTCATTAATATAAGAAAAAGGAAATGACGGGAGTTAGTATCTTGAACGGAAGTGATTTCGAAATGACATTATACGTTTATGCGTACACAGGTCAAGGATATGGGTGATTGAAATATTTAGTGGAACACAACACGATAAGGTATTTAAACTTTACCTGGATCGATTTGTTATCATCCTTATTGATGATATTTTGGGTGTATTTAAAGTCCAAGAAAAATTATAAGTAACAATTGGAAATTGTTTTTACAGATGGTTTGTTGAGAGTTTCTCAAAATGAGTTACTTAGTTAACACATCTCATTCAAAAAAAGGTTGCATACGAGTGGGATGGTAAATATGAAAGTAGCTTCAATGAGTTTTGGTGTATTAAAGTATAAACTGACCACCATATTTATTCTCACCATACCCAACAGATTAAGAGGTTTCTCATGAGTCTATGGATACCTCAAAATAATGAATGGGCTGTGTATTGATGCAAAAAAGGGAAGATAGTCGATTATGAATCCAGACAACTCAAGGATCATGAAAGGACTATCCGGCCCATGATTTAAAGTTGACAGCGATAATGATTGTACTGAGTATGTGGCACTACTATGTATACAGTGAGAAATTTCAGGTATGCACTGATCATAAAAGCCCCGAGTATCTGTTTTCACAGAAAGAGTCGGATATGAGAACAAAGAGGGTTAGAGCTTCGATGGATTTTGATTGTGGAAATTGTACCACCCAGGAAAGGCTAATGTAATAGTTAATGCCTTGAGCAAAAAGAGCCTCAGGATGGTATTACATATGATGGTCAGGGGGCGTGAGCTACTAGAGCAGTTGTAAGCCTCAGTAGTGATGTGATCCCCTCTAATGATGACAGTGATTGTGTGACAGCTAGCCTGAGATTAGAACCGGATTTGACAGGATTAACGTGATGATTAGCATGGTGTCGATAATGTGGGTTAGATTCAGATGGGTACAGTGACAGAGTTCACAGAGAGTGATGATGGCTTACTGAGGTTCAGAGACAGTATAAGTGCTCCCCAGGACCACAGTGATGAGGTAGAGTTATTGTCAGAAGCTCACTCTTCAGGATATACAGTACATCCGAGAAGTAATAAATATATCGAAATCTTAGAAAAGGGTATTGGTGGTCAGATATGAAATGAGACATGGTAGAGATTGTGGAAAAGTGTCTCGTATGTCAGCAGAGTAAGGTAGAGCAAAAGAAGTTACAGGGTTATTGTAATTTCTATCTATATTGACATGAAAATGGGAACAAGTACCATGAATTTCGTGATGGGTTACAGAGGACCCGGATGAATCATAAGTCTATCTGGGTGATAGTCGATAGATTGACTAAGCCTACCCACCTTCTGGTTAGGAAATCCCCAGATACTCTGAGTGTGTAGGCGGATTTATGTGTATGGAAAATTGTGGAACACCAAGTATTTTTCCAGTGAGCATTGTATCGTATAGGGATTCCTGCTTCACTTCTCACTTCTGGGAATTTTTTTTCAGGAAGCTATGGGCACCTGACTGAGTGTTAGCACAGCTTTCCATCATCAGGCAGATGGTCAGTCAGAGAGGACTGTACAGGTTTTGGAGGATATGATGAGAGCATGTGCCATTTATCTGATAAACTCCTAGGATGATCAGTTGTTGTCACGACCCAAATGTAAGACCCGATTTTATTGTAAGAGCAAAAGGGAATGAATAGAAATTTACGAGTGCATTTAAAAATGCAAAAGGATTGAAATAGAATTCCCGAGCACGTTGAAGGGTAAAAATGGTCAAAAGATCGAAAGCCGGTATAAATACGATAAGAAAATTTAATTAAAAATAATGGATTTAAGAATCTTGATCAATAACGAAGAAATAATTAAATTTCAAGTCCAATTGATTAAGATCCGAAACTTTTAGAACTACCGAAAAGTCACTCGGGACAATATCCCGAAAATATGAAGAAATTATACCGAAAAAATGGTTAAAAATATAATAAATAAATTAAATTAAATTAAATAAATTTATTTGGAATAAAAACTTAAATTTTAAGATATTTTAGAATATTTTTGACTAAAATAATGAATATAATAATAATAAACTAATTTATAAATAATAATAATAATAATAATTAAAAAAAGAGAAGAGAAATCTGAAAAATTTATCGGGGAGAGAAGAAGAAAGAAACCGAAAATGGAGACCGCGCGTGGCCCGTCCGATCCACAGCCATCGGTGATTAGCGACTCCGACGAACAGTCGAGCAGGAAGAGGAAAGGCCGGCGAAGCTGTTGGCACCGATGACGAGCGCCAAGGAGGTCGAAAAATGCTGAACGGAGGAAGAGAAGCCCGTGAGGAAAACGGGGTAGATTCTGAAGATCCACGGCAGTTGGGCTCGAACGGCGGACATCGGCGTGATCGGGAAGAGGAGCCGGTTCTTTTGAGACCGGTATTGGCTGACGAAACCGTCGGAATCTAGCAGATTGAGGGAGAGAAGGCTGAGAGGGAGAAGAGAGGAACGGCGGCCACCGACGGTGATTCGATCCCTATCGAGGCCAGTCGAAGGTTGCCCAGCCAAAGACGAGTCGAATGACGCCAGAAACAAGCCGAGAACCGACCGGAAACGCCATGAACGGCGGTAGGAACTTCTGAACCGGTACGGACCGGTTCAGCAAAGAGGTGAACCGAACTCAACTGGCTGAACCGGACCAGTCTGAACCAGGTTGAACCGGACTGAACCGGTTCAGCCAAGAAAGAAGAAAAAAAGGAGAAAAAGGAAAAAGGGAAAGAATTTTCGGGGAAACACCGGACTTCGGGTAAGTCAATAAGAGGTCAAAAGTGACCGATTTGACTTTCGAGAAATTTATTTAAATTATATTTAATCGAAAAGTAACCCGGGATTAAATATATAATTGTACAGTTTTACGACAGAACCCGAGCGAGAGCCGATTGAGCTCCGATTTTTATACCCCGCATCATATTGGGTAAGTATATTTTAATTACGATAATATAAGTCCTTTAATATAGACTTTCGATTATTTTACGAAATTTATGGATTAATTCTGTATAAAAAGGAATATTATTTGGAATTTTACAGTAATTATCGTAAATAGTATACGGGCTATCCAATAAGTTTGGAATGAAGCCCGATGATTATTGGTAAGCTGAATGAGCCCAGTAAACTCGAAGAAGGGATTTAATAAGTAAAAACGGGCTGAAAATGGGTCGAGGCCCATTAAGGTGCGATTGGGCCCAATAAAAGTAAATTGGCCCAATTAGTTAAATCGACTATAGTAAACAGGAGAATTATATTTATTGGGTTAAATTGACATGATAAATAATTATCGCAGCCCCAGAGACTGGATTAGTAGCAAATCGGATCGGACGATCCTCCGACAGTGGAAATTAGATACGCACTCGATGAGAATCGAGGTAAGGGAATTTTGTAGGTGTATAGAGATTTCTATACGTATTTATTGAGGGGATTTACAAGGTTTAGAATTCCTTAAAGTATCTAGAAAAGAAATAATAATTTTTACGAAAACCAGGGCTTAGGTGAATAAGGAAAAAGATGATATTGCCTCTGGGAGTAAAAATTACAAAAAGGGTAGTAAGGCAGATAAATTGCATGATTATCTTGTTTTAATGTTTTATATGAATGTATTGCTTTGATTTAAGCAAATATGCACATAGGTTGGCTGTTGATTTCTTGAATTATACAAAAGGGTATCGGTTTGTACTAGTTACGATTTTAAAGATATTTTATAAAGATTGAGCCACCTATCATATTTACACGAGTAAAAAGAGTGCTAGAGTCATACTTGCACTGAATATTTCTTGATTTATTACTCATGAAAAGCCGTACTGGAGCATTGCTCATACGAGAAATTTGTGTGTGCACAAAACCGTGCTGGAGCTTCGCTCGCACGAGATTTTAGATATCATGATATGCATAGCGTGGTGTTGGAGCTTCGCTCGCACTAGACGTGAGTTGACATGCATATAGTCGTGCAGAAACCTCTTGTAGATTGTGTGTCATAGAGAGTTGAGATGCTCGCACGTATACTTTGAGACATGGGTTGGTTATCGACATAGTATTGGGGTGGATAAGACCTACGGCAGGCACCCCCAAACTATGATATGGGTCCACGGAGTACGATGTACCGTGTATGTCACACGGAGTACGCTGTACCGTGCAGTCATGATGACTCGATGATGTTACTTGATATTCTGGCGGGTAGGACTTGACCCCACCTCCCGTTACAGTTGTGATGCCCCGCACACCGGGATCCGTGTAGCCTGGGATCACTGGGATAAAGTATGGCCATAGTCCTCGATTTTTCATACACTAACCTACATGCCTCACATGATATCATACGGTCTGGATAGACCAAGACAAACCCGAAGGATGGGTAACATCTCGATTTATGTTTTTAAACGAGATGCGATTTAATGAATCAAGGTATTCCCGAGAGATGGGTTTAGCCTTGATATGATTGTTTTATGATAAAACAAATAAGTTTTAACGTGAAGAGTTTGTAATGAAACAGATAAGTTTTTGAGTGTTGAGTTTATGATGAAACAAATAAGTTTTAATGTGACGAGCATGAGATGTCATACATGATTTTTCCATGTTTGATTTATATGTTGATTTCATGACTTCTCTTATATGATATATACATACATGTGGCATCGTTTTAGTCATACCTCATGCTCTAAATATAAACAATTTTATATCACGACATTATCAGCATGTAGATAGTATAGTTATCTACCTGCTTACATTATTGCCTTACTGAGCTGTTTATGCTCACCCTTTCATTTTCCACCCCACAAGGTATATTCAGTAGAAGAGAACGACAGTAGTCATATCCGTTGCTTTTTATCAAGATCAGGTATACACATTTGTAAAATTTTTGTATCTGAACATATAGAGGCACAGTACTGTACATGGATGTAATATTGGGGATGTATTTATTTAAAATAAATTGATATGTAAATGAAATATGAAAATGGAATGGTAAATAGGTGAGAGGTGACTAACACGGAATCATAGCCCATCTGTTTAGTAGTGTAACTGTTCACGACGGGTAAGGAAATTAAAAAGCGAAACATTTATTCTGATTTTTAGGTAATTTGGATCGTGACAGGGGTATCAGAGCAAAGTTGGCCCGATATGAGTCGGTGTTAGTAGTTATGTAAATTTACATCCCCATGTACTGTGCATTGTTTAGATACAATTGTGTATATCAAGGTGGAACAGCAGTTAAGAATTTGGTTTCGAATGCAAGAATATAGTTTTATAACTGATAACCGCTATGGTAGAGAGACGAGTACATATGCTCGAGGCCATAGAGATCGGCCTGAGAGTCGAATGAGTCATCACATGAGACTCAAGATGAGAGTGAGGTGGAGGCTGATGATGAGCATACTCCACAGGGTCCTATAAAGAGATCAAACAGTATTGAGAAAAGCTCCAAGAGGATGGAGTGGAGTGTAGAAAATATTTCGGAGTTGTTTACCCAGTCTATACAGGTAGTTGAGGATAGGCAGGTAAAGCCTAAACAAATGCCTCAGACTATAGAGATTTTCACACCCCTCCGGTATATAGCGAAGTAAAGAAACCAATAGTTGTTGAGGACTGGGTGAATGAGATAGCGTAGTTGTATGGATTTTTTGGTGTATGTCGACTGAGAATGTGACTTTTAAATATGTTTATGTTGGAGGCGAGGCGGAGCATTGGTGGAAGTCCACTCGAATCATCTGAAGAGTTAGATGTCCAAAGTCGACATGAGAAATATTTCTGGATGTATTCCGATGACAGAATATCCCGGACATTGCTTAAAGGAATTTATAGATAAAAATTTCTTACACTGACCTAGAGGCGCTGGTTGATTGACGAGTATGAAACTCAATTTATATCTCTGGGCAGGTGTGAACCTGATACCATGGGCAGTAAGAGTCGAAAAAGCCCAAAAGTTCCTGAAAGGGCTCAAATTATCGATTAGAGTCCAATTAGCTCATTACCTATGTCGAGGTAGTGCGTAAAATACAGTAGCGTGAAGAAGATCATGTGTTGCACGCCTCTGAGATTGGGAAAGGTTGAAAGGGCCGAAATAGAGACAGAAGAGAATAGAGAATGACAGAGATGTCAGAGCGGGAAAGAGACCAGTTAGTAAGAGATTAGAGTTGATGAGTCACGGGGTAAGATGATTGGTAAGGCCCCAGTGCATTCAATTTTAGCACTTTTGAGGGGTATTGTGATTGGAGAACCGCGACCTGGTACGAAGCAGTGTAGCAGTGTAAGCAGAGTTAGCAGTGTAGGATGTGTGGTAGATACCATGGAAGTAGGGCTTACACCTACACTTTATTGACTAAAATAGGCGTTAAGTATGGTAAAATAGATCAATTATTTAATGATTTCTCAGAGTTGGGTAAGACTGCCCTACAGAAGAGCAAAGAGATAGAGAAAACCCTATTGGTATCTCTGCACCGAAAAGGGAGGCCACAGCCGAAGAGAAAGGGAAAGTAGGCTGTTGGACGAGGGCGAGTGTATGCCTTGGACCAGGACACTATTGATATTTCATATGATGTGGTGAAAGATACCACACAAGTTATGAATAGTGAAGTAATTATTTTAATTGATCCTGGTGCCACGTATTTAGTCATACCATCTTTAGTTGCTTATAAGTTAGTAAAAGACATGAATGCCTACACCTATAGGCACAATGCCGATAGTTAGTACCTCAATGAAGGAGGGTTAACTAACGAAATAATTATGAAGAGATTATAAGTTGAAAACAGGGGAAGAAGGATAAGTCAACCGATTTTATTCAGTAAACTATGAATAATTTGAAGTAATAATTGAGAATAAAAATTGGTCGGCTACAAAATATGATGTTCAGAGTTCTATTCTAAGACAGTTCTGTTTTACCCCTGAAAAGTATACTGTAAGTTTTGACAAGTAATAAAAGGGGTGTAGCAATTGAAATTAAAGGAATAAATGATTGTACTCACGAAATGAGTAAGGAAAGAGTTTTTGTTATAAGTGAATACGAAAGGAGATATGATAAATCCTAATTACGAGATAGACTGGAATAAGAGACGTATGCAAGGTAAGAATATCTATGATACGTGAAGTAATTTGGATTAAAGCAATCAGTAGCGAATATGAATTGTGACCACATGGACTAATATGTAAAGTAATTGTGGTCAAGTCTGAGGGTTAATAAAGGTATTTCAAAATACCTCCCCGCCTGAAGACTTGACAGCGTCTAGAAGTATACACGTAACCTATAAATTTGAAATCAACAGTCGTAATATATACATTTAAAATTAGGGTACCTTTACTAATACGATAATAAATATATAATTCGATTAATCAGGAAGGTTTAAAAATTTAAAATTTTATAAAAGACATTAATATAAGAAAAAGGAAATGACGTGGGTTAGTAGCTTCAACAGAAGCGATTTCGAAAAGAACATTATACGTTTATGCGTATATAGGTCAAGGATATGGATGATTGAAATATTCAGTGGAAGTCAACTACGACAAGTTATTTAAACTTTACCTGGACCGAATTGTTATCATCTTTATTGATGATATTTTGGGTGTATTTACAGTCCAGCAAAAATTATAAGTAACAATTGGAAATTGTTTTTACAGATGATTTGTTGTGAGTTCTCAACATGATCTACTTTATTGACACGTTTAACTTAGAAAAAGTTGTATTTGAATGAGATGATAGACGTAACAAGAGTTTTGGTGTACTGAAGTAATAAACTGACCACCGCATTTATTCTCACCATACCCAACAGATTAAGAGGTTCTCATGAGTCTATGGATACCTCAAAATAATGAATGGGCTGTGTATTGATGCAAAAGGGGAAGATAGTCGATTATGAATCCAGACAACTCAAGGATCATGAAAGGACTATCCGACCCATGATTTAAAGTTGACAGCGATAATGGTTGTATTGAGTATATGACACTACTATGTATACAGTGAGGAATTTCAGGCATGCACTGATCATAAAAGCCCCGAGTATTTGTTTCACAGAAAGAGTCGGATATGAGAACAAAAAGAGTTAGAGCTTCTGAGGGATTATGATTGTGGAAATTGTACCACCCTGGAAAGGCTAATGTAATGGCCAATGCCTTGAGCAGAAAGAGCCTTGGGATGGTATTACATATGATGGTCAGGGAGCGTGAGCTGCTAGAGCAGTTGTAAGCCTCAATAGTGATGTGATTCCCTCTGATGATGACACTGATTGTGTGACAGCTAGCTTGAGATTAGAACCGGATGAGAGTGCTCGAATTTGACAGGCTTAGCATGATGAACGACTTGGTGTCGATAGTGTGGGTCAGATTCAGATGGGTACAGTGATAGAGTTCATAGAGAGTGTTGATGGCACTGAGGTTCAAAGATAGTATAAGTACTCCCCAGGACCATCGTTGATGAGATAGTGATATTGTCAGAAGCTCACTCTTCGGGATATACAATGCATCCGAGAAGTAATAAATATATCGAAATCTTAGAAAAGGGTATTGGTGGTCAAATATGAAAAGAGACATGGTAGAGATTGTGGAAAAAGTGTCTCGTATGTCAGCAGAGTAAGGTAGAGCAAAAGAAGTTGCAGGGTTATTGCAATTTCTACCTATATTAACGCGAAAATGGGAACAAGTTACCATGAATTTTGTGATGGGTTACAGAGGACCCCGATGAATCATAAGGCTATCTGGGTGATAGTCGATGGATTGATTAAGTCTACCCACCTTCTGGTTAGGAAATCCCCAGATACTCTGAGTGTGAAGGTGGATTTATGTGTAAGGAAAGTTGTAGAACACCAAGTATTTTTCCAGTGAGCATTGTATCATATAGGGATTCCCGCTTCACTTCCCACCTCTGAGAATATTTTCAGGAAGCTACGGGAACTCGATTTAGTATTTGCATAGCTTTCCATCCTCAGACAGATGGTCAGTTAGAGAGGACTATACAGGTTCTGGAGGATACGATGAAAGCGTGTGCCATTGATTTTATAAGCTCCTGGGATAATCAGTTATTACAAATTGAATCCGTCAATAATGACAGTTGTCACTTGAGTATCGGGATAATAAGATATGAGGCATAGTATGGCCGTAGGGGTTGTTTCCCCGACTTGGATAAGAAAAAGTGGGTGACAGATAAAAATTTCTTCTGAATTAGTATAACAAGTCTCTGAGGATGTTCAGTTGAGTGAGAGATTAAGAACACCTTAGAGCAGACAAAAAGCATTGGAATTCACCGAGGGTGAATCAGTATTGTTGAAGTTATTTGTCCTAAGGGAATAAGGACATAACGAGACTCGAGAAGAAGGCAAATTAAGTTTTGTTGAATGAAATTTTTGAGAGATTGGACAAGTGAGAGATAAGACCTGGAGGTTGGCATTATCACCTGAATAAACAGGCATCCACAATGTGTCCCATCTTTTGATACTTCGACAATACTATCCAGATCCAGCATAGGTGATCAGATATGAACTCCAACAGTTCAGCTCAGTGCAAATATAAGTATATTGAAAAAGTTGATTCGGGCATTAAACAGGAAAAAGAAAGTATTGAGGTTTAAGACGATCTACCTAATTAAAGTCCTTTGGTAGTAGTACGCTCCAAAAAAGTCACATAAGAGTTAAGAGTATGATATGTGTGAAGTAACCGGAGTGATTTACAGACTAACTTGGTTCTAATTTGGAGGACCAAATTTCTTAAGTGGGGGAAATTGTAAGACCCGATTTTATTGTAAGAGCAAAAGGGAATGAATAGAAATTTACGAGTGCATTTAAAAATGCAAAAGGATTGAAATGGAATTCCCGAGCACGTTGAAGGGCAAAATGGTCAAAAGATCGAAAGTCGATATAAATTCGATAAGAAAATTTAATTAAAAATAATGGATTTAAGAATCTTGATCAATAACGAAAAAATAATTAAATTTCGAGTCCAATTGATCAAGATCCGGAATTTTTAGAAATATCGAAAAGTCACTCGGGACAATATCCCAAAAATATGAAGAAATTATACCGAAAAAATGGTTAAAAATATAATAAATAAATTAAATAAAATTAAATAAATTTATTTGGAATAAAAAATTAAATTTTTAGATATTTTTGAATAATTTTGACTAAAATAATGAATATAATAATAATAAACTACTTTATAAATAATAATAATAATAATTAAAAAAAAGAGAAGAGAAATCTGAAAACTTTATCGGGGAGAGAGAAGAAGAAAGAAACCAAAAATGGAGACCGTGCGTGGCCCGTCTGATCCATAGCCATCGACGATTAGCGACTCCGACGAACAACCGAGCAGGAAGAGGAAAGGCCGACGAAGCTGTTGGCACCGGCGACGCGCACCAAGGAGGTCGAAAAATGCTGAACAGAGGAAGTGAAGCCCGCGAGGAAAACGGGGTAGATTCTGACGATCCACGGCAGCTGGGCTCGAACGGCGGACACCAGCGTGATTGGGAAGAGGAGCCGGTTCTTTTGAGACCAGTATTGGCCGACGAAACCGTCGAAATTCAGCGGCTCGAGGGAGAGAAGGTCGAGAGGGAGAAGAGAGGAACGGCGGCCACCAGCGGTGATTCGATTCCGATCGAGGCCAGTCGAAGGTTGCCTGGCCAAAGACGAGTCGAATGGCACCAGAAACAAGCCGAGAACCGATCGGAAACGCCATGAACGGCGGTGGGAACTTCTAAACCGGTATAGACCGGTTCAGCAAAGAGATGAACCGGACTGAACCGGCTGAACCGGACCAGTCTGAACCGGGTTGAACCGGACTGAACCGGTTCAGCCAAGAAAGAAGGGAAAAAAAGGAGAAAAAGGAAAAAGGGAAAGAATTTTCGGGGATACACCGGACTTCAAGTAAGTCGATAAGAGGTCAAAAGTGACAGATTTGACTTTCGAGAAATTTATTTAAATTATATTTAATCGAAAAGTAACCCGAGATTAAATATATAATTGTGCAGTTTTACGACAGAACCTGAGCGAGAGCCGATTGAGCTCCGATTTTCGTACCCCGCATCATATTGGTAAGTATATTTTAATTACAATAATATAAGTCCTTTAATACATAGTTTCGATTATTTTATGAAATTTATGGATTAATTCTGTATAAAAAGGAATATTATTTAGAATTTTACAGTAATTATCGTAAATAGTATACGGGCTATCCAATAAGTTTGGAACGAAGCCCGATGATTATTGGTAAGCTGAATGAGCCCAGTAAACTCGAAGAAGGGATTTAATAAGTAAAAACGGGCTGAAAATGGGTCGAGGCCCATTAAGGTGCGATTGGGCCCAATAAAAGTAAATTAGCCCAATTAGTTAAATCGATTATAGTAAACAGGAGAATTATATTTATTGGGTTAAATTGACATGATAAATAATTATCTGCAGCCCCAGAGACTGGATTAGCAGCAAATCGGATCGGACGAGCCTCCGACAGTGGAAATTAGATACGCGCTCGACGAGAATCGAGGTAAGGGAATTTTGTAGGTGTATAGAGATTTCTATACGTATTTATTGAGGGGATTTACAGGGTTTAGAATTCCTTAAAGTATCTAGAAAAGAAATAATAATTTTTACGAAAATCGGGGCTTAGGTGAATAAGGAAAAAGATAATATTGCCCCTAGGGGTAAAAATTACAAAAGGGTAGTAAGGCAGATAAATTGCATGATTATCTTGTTTTAATGTTTTATATGAATGTATTGCTTTGATTTAAGCAAATATGCACATAGGTTGGCTGTTGATTTCTGAAAGGGTACCGATTTGTACCGGTTACGATTTTAAAGATGTTTTATAAAGATTGAGCCACCTATCATATTTACACGAGTAAAAAGAGTGCTAGAGTCATACTCACACTGAATATTTCTTGATTTATTACTCATGAAAAGCCGTACTGGAGCGTTGCTCATATGAGAAATTTGTGTGTGCACAAAACCGTACTGGAGCTTCGCTCGCACGAGATTTTAGATATCATGATATGCATAGCGTGGTGCTGGAGCTTCACTCGCACTAGACGTGAGTTGACATGCATATAGTCGTGCGAAAGCCTCCTGTAAACTGTATGTCACAGAGAGTTGAGATGCTCGCACGTATACTTTGAGACATGGGTTGGTTATCGACATAGTATTGGGGTGGATAAGACCTACGGCAGGCACCCCCAGACTATGATATGGGTCCACAGAGTACGATGTACCGTGTATGTCACACGGAGTATGCTGTACCGTGCAGTCATGATGACTCGATGATGTTACTTGATATTCTGGCGGGTAGGACTTGACCCCACCTCCCGTTGCAATTGTGATGCCCCGCACACCGGGATCCATGTAGCCTGGGATCACAGGGACAAAGTATGGCCATAGTCCTCGATTTTTCATATAGTAACCTACATGCCTCACATGATATCATACGGTCTTGATAGACCAGGACAAACCCGAAGGATGGGTAACATCCCGATTTATGTTTTTAAACGAGATGCGATTTAATGAATCAAGGTATTCCCGAGAGATGGGTTTAGCCTTGATATGATTGTTTTATGATAAAACAAATAAGTTTTAACGTGAAGAGTTTGTAATGAAACAGATAAGTTTTTGAGTGTTGAGTTTATAATGAAACAAATAAGTTTTAATGTGACGAGCATGAGATGTCATACATGATGATTTTTCCATGTTTGATTTATATGTTGATTTCATAACTTCTCTTACATGATATATACATACATGTGGCATCGTTTTAGTCATACCTCATGCTCTAAATATAAACGATTTTATATCACGATATTATCAGCATGTAGATAGTATAGTTATCTACCTGCTTACATTATTGCCTTACTGAGCTGTTTATGCTCACCCTTTCATTTTCCACCCGACAGGGTATATTCAATAGAAGAGAACGGCAGTAGTCATATCCGCTGCTTTTTATCAAGATCAAGTATACACATTTGTAAAATTTTTGTATCTGAACATATAGAGGCACAGTACTATACATGGATGTAATATTGGGGATGTATTTATTTAAAATAAATTGATATGTAAATGAAATATGAAAATGGAATGGTAAATAGGTGAGAGGTGACTAACACCGAATCATAGCCCAACTGTTTAGTAGTGTAACTGTTCACGACGGGTAAGGAAATGAAAAAGCGAAAAATTTACTCTGATTTTTAGGTAATTTGGTGTCACAACCCAAATTACCTAAAAATCAGAGTAAATTTTTCGCTTTTTCATTTCCTTACCTGTCGTGAACAGTTACACTACTAAACAGTTGGGCTATGATTCGGTGTTTGTCACCTCTCACCTATTTACCATTCCATTTTCATATTTCATTTACATATCAATTTATTTTAACTAAATACATCCCCAATATTACATCCATATACAGTACTGTGCTTCTATATGTTCAGATACAAAAATTATACAAATGTGTATACCTGGTCTTGATAAGAAGCAGCGGATAACCGAAATGCAAGACTACTGTCGTTCTCTTCTACTGAATGTACCTTGTGGGGTGGAAAATGAAAGGGTGAGCGAAACTTGGTCAATAAGGCAATAATGTAAGCAGGTAGATAACTATACTATCTACGTGCTGATAATGTCATGATATAAAATCGTTTATATTTGGAGCATGAGGTAAGATTAAAACGATACCACATGTTTGTATATATCATATAAGAGAAATCATGAAATCGACATATAAATCAAACATGGAAAAATTATCATGTATGACATCTCATGCTCGTCATATTAAAACTTATTTGTTTCATCATAAACTCAACACTTAAAAACTTATTTGTTTTATCATAAAACAACTCATCAAGGTCAAACCCATCTCTCGGGAATACCTTGATTCATTAAATCACATCTCATTTAAAAGCATAAATCGGGACATTACCCCTCCTTCGGGTTCATCCTGGTCTACTCAAACCGTATGATATCATGTGAGGCATGTAGGTTACTGTATGAAAATCGAGGACTATGGCCATATTATGTCTCTGTGATCCCAGGCTACACGGATCTTGGTGTGCGAGGCATCACAACTACAACGGGAGATGGGGTCAAATCCTACTCGCCAGAATATCAAGTAACATCGAGTCATCATGACTGCACGGTACAGCATACTCCGTGTGACATACACGGTATATCGTACTCCGTGGACCCATATCATAGTCTGGGGATGCCTGCCGTAGGTCTTATCCACCCCAATACTATGTCGATAACCAACCCATGTCTCAAAGTATATGTGCGAGCATCTCAACTCTCTGTGACACACAGTCTACAGGAGGCTTCCGCACGACTATGTGCATGTCAACTCACGTCTAGTGCGAGCGAAGCTCCAGCACCATGCTATGCATATCATGATATCTAAAATCTCGTGCGAGCGAAGCTCCAGAACAGTTTTGTGCACACACAAATTTCTCGTACAAGCAATGCTCCAGTACGACTTTTCATGAGTAATAAATCAGTAAACTTTAGTGCGAGTAAGACTCTAGCACTCTTTTTACTTGTGTAAATATGATAGGTGGCTTAATCTTTATAAAACATCTTTTAAAATCGTAACTGGTACAAACCGGTATCCTTTCGTATAATTCATGAAATCAACAACCAACCTATGTGAAAATTTGCTTATATCAAAGCAATACATTCATATAAAACATTAAAAACATGAAATCATGCAATTTATCTGCCTTACTACCCTTTTTTGTAAATTTTACTCCCAGTGGCAATATCGTCTTTTTCTTTATTCACCTAACCCCTGGTTTTTACAAAAATTATTATTTCGTTTCTAGATACTTTAAGGAATTCTAAGCCCTGTAAATCCCGTCAAAATACGTATAGAAATCTCTATGCACCTACAAAATTCTCTTACCTCGATTCACGTGTAAACTTATCCCGTCTCGATAATACCCATCTCTCAGTCCAACTGTGCGTCAACCAAGTCTACGAAACTGCATATAACCACATATTTTGGGTTAATTCACTTATTTTTATCAGTATATCACATTTACTGATCGAATCTAACATACTGGGCTCATTTTACTTTATTGGGCCCGATTGCACTTTAATGGGCCTCGAACCCGTTTCCAGCCCGTTTCTACTTATTAAATCCCTTCTTCGGGTTTACTGGGCTCATTCAGCTTACCAATAATCATCGGGCTTTATTTCCAAACTCATTGGATAGCCCGTATACTATTTACGGTAATTACGTTGCAATTACGATTAATATTCCTTTTTATACAGAATTAATCTGTAAATTCTGTAAAATAATCGAAACTCTGTATCGAGGACTCTAATTGTCTAAATTAAAATGTACTTACCCAATGTTATGCGGGGTATGAAAATCAGAGCTCAATCGGCTCTCGTTCGGGATCACGTACACGATCTATCGTCGAACTACATAATTTTATATTTAATCCCGGGTTACTTTCCGATTAAATATAATTTAAATCAATTTTTCGAAAATCAAATTGGTCACTTTTGACCTCTTACCGACTTACCCGAAGTCCGGTGTATCCCCAAAAATTCTTCCCCTTTTTTCCTTTTTTCTCTTTTTCTCCATTTTTCCTCTCTTTATTGGTTGAACCGGTTCGGTCTGGTTCAGATCGGTCCGGTTCACTCCGGTTCACCTCTTTGCTGAACCGATCCGTACTAGTTCAGGCCTTTTAGCCGCCGTTCCTGGCGTTTTCGACCGGTTCCTGGCATGATTCTGGCTCTATTCGACTCGTCTTTGGCCAGGCAACCTTCGACTGGCCTCGATCGGGACCAAATCACCGCCGGTGGCCATCGTTCCTCTCTTCTCCCTCTCGACCTTCTCTCTCTCGATCCGTCGGATTTCGGTAATTTCGTCAGCCGATACCGATCTCAAAAGAACCGCATCCTCTTCCCGATCACGTCGGTGCCCGCCGTTCGAGCCCAGCTGCCGTGGATCGCCGGAATCGACCCTATTTTCCTAGCGGGCTTCTCTTCCTCCGTTCGACAGTTTTCGGCCTACGGACGGCGCGTCTCTGGTGCCAATAGCTTCGTCGACCTCTCCTCTTCCTCCTCGACTCTTCGTCGGGGCATGATGATCGCCGGTGGTTAGATCGTGGGTCTTGGGTTTCAGTTGCTTCCGTCGGTTTCCATTTCGGGTTCTTCCTGATTCCAATTTCAATTTTTTTATTATCATTATTATTATTATTTATAAATTATTTTATTATTAAAATAATCATTAAATATTCTAAAGTATTCTAAAATATCTACTAATATATTATTTTATTTCAAATTAATTAATTTAATTTAATTTAATTTATTTATTATATTTTTAATCCTTTTTTCGGTATAATTTCTTCGTATTTTCAGGATATTGTCCCGAGCGAAAATTTTGATTAATTCTAGTAAATTCATATCTTGATCAATTTAACATTAAATTTAATTATTTTTTCATTATTGATCAAGATTCTCAAATCCATTATTTTTAATTAAATTTTCTTATCAAATTTATTCCGACTTTCGATCTTTTGACCATTTTACCCTTCCACGTGTTCAGGAATAGCATTTCAGTCCTTTTGCATTTTTAATTTCGTGCTTTAACTAAATTTGGGTCTTACAAAATCTCCCCCACTTAAGAAATTTGGTCCTCCAAATTAGAACCAAGTTAATTGTATCCATAAACAACTCCGGGTACATCTATCGTATCATACTTTTTAATTCCCTTGTGACTTTCGGAGTGTACTACTACCAACGGACTTGACTAGTGAGATCATCTTAAACCTCAACACTTTCTCCTTCCTATTTAATACCCGAATCGATTTTCCAATCATACGTTATACTTTCATTGAGCTAAACTGTTAGAACTCAAATCCAATTACATATGTTGGGTCCGGATAGTATTTCTGAAGCATCATAAGATAGGACACATTGTGGATGCCTGTTAATTCAGGTGGTAACGCCAACCTACAGGTCTTGTCTCCTACTTTGTCCAATCTCTTTCTGAATCTCGTTACGTCCTTATGCTATGTCCTAAGGGCATGTAACTTCCAACAATACTAATTCACTCTCGGTGAATTCCAATGGTTTCTGTCTCTTGTCAACATAGCTTTTCTATCTGCTCTGAGATGTTCTTAA
Organism: Firmiana major; assembly: GCA_033439115.1. Lineage (NCBI taxonomy): Eukaryota > Viridiplantae > Streptophyta > Magnoliopsida > Malvales > Malvaceae > Firmiana > Firmiana major. The sequence goes on from CM065902.1 coordinate 39,237,868, forward strand.
TCTCTCACAATCCAACTGAACATCCTCAGAGGTTTGTCTTACCAATTCGGGAATAATTTTCTATCTGTCACCCACTTCTTCTTATCCAAAACGGGGAAACAACCCTTACGGCCATATAATGCCTCATCTGAAGTCATCCCGATACTCAAGTGACAACTATCATTATTGACGAATTCAATTAGTAACAACTAATCATCCCAGGAGCTTATCAGAAAAATGGCACATGCTCTTATCATATCCTCCAGAACTTGTACAGTTCTCTCTGACTGACCATCTGTCTGAGGATAGAAAGCTGTGCTAATACTCAGTCGGGTTCCCATAGCTTCCTGAAAAATATTCTCAGAAGTGAGAAGTGAAGCGGGAATCCCTATATGATACAATGCTCACTGGAAAATACTTGGTATTCCACACTTTTCCATACACATAATTTCGCCTACACACTCAGAGTATCTGGAGATTTCCTAACCAGAAAGTGGGTAGACTTAATCAATCTATCGACTATCACCTAGATAGCCTTATGATTCATCCGGGTCCTCTGTAACCCTTCACGAAATTCATGGTAACTTGTTCCCCCTTTTTGTGTCAATATGGTAGAAACTGTAATAACCCTGCAACTTCTTTTGCTCTACCTTACTCTGCTGACATATGAAACACTTTTCCACAATCTCTACCATGTCTCTTTTCATATTTGACCACCAATACCCTTTTCTAAGATTTTGATATATTTATTACTTCTCGGATGCACTGTATATCCCGAAGAGTGAGCTTCTGACAATAACTCTATCTCATCACTATGGTCTTAGGGAGCACTTATACTATCTCTGAACCTCTGTAAGCCATCATCTCTCTCGGTGAACTCTGTCACTGTACCCCTCTGAATCTGACTCACACTATCGACATCATGTCGATCATCACGCTAAGCCTGTCAAATCCGATTCTAGTCTCAGGCTAGCTGTCACATAATCACTGTCATCATCAGAAGGGATCACATCACGACTGAGGCTCACAACTGCTCTAGTAGCTCATGCTCCCTGACCATCATATGTAATACCATCTCGAGGCTCTTTCTGTTTAAGGCATTAGCCATCACGTTAGCCTTTCCTAGGTGGTACAATTTCCACAATCATAATCCCTAAGAAGCTCTAACCCTCTTTGTTCTCGTATCTGACTCTTTCTGTGAAAACAGATACTTGAGATTTTTATGATCAGTGCATACCTGAAATTTCTCACCGTATACATAGTAATGTCATATACTCAATACAACTACTAACGCTGTCAACTTTAAATCATGGGCCGGATAGTCTTTTCATGATCCTTGAGTTGTCTTGATTGATAATCGACTATCTTGCCCTTGTGCATAAATACACAGCCCATTCATTATTTTGAGGTATCCATAGACTCATGAGAAACCTCTTAATCTGTTGGATATGGTGAGAATAAATGCAGTGGTCAGTTTATGTCACGCCCCGAAAACGTGGAAAATAGGGTAAATTTAAAAACTTTTTACTCATCTATTCACAATTAAGGGTGCATTCCTGTGCAGTGTCATATATCATCATACTTATCATACCTCAGGATCTCATTATAAGATAGTATATATCGCATCATATACATTACCCAATTCTAAGTTAATTAATCCTAATACATCCCGTACATCATTGTACAATAAGTGTCTGTAAATATAACTCTAGTTTGGATACATGAATATTAAATATATACCTCAATACAAAAAATATGGCCTGGAGCTCAAGTCCTCCACTAGCCTCTAACCCGTACGTCGCAGGGAACTCACTTCACTTGAAGCAATCTGGGGGAAGAGCAAAACAGGGTGAGCTTCTAAATCGCTCAGTAAGGGGGGTAAGGGATCTCAATTATATAAACCATATCATACATCACAAATATGTATTTGATTATGAAACTCGTTTGAAATCATATCATGAAAGTTCTCGAAACATCATCATCTCATAGCTCATAAATCATGTGAAAACATGAAGTTAAAAAGGCTCAATAGAGCATTCACAAGCATGTGTAAATATATGCGATAATGGCTTTTCTCAAAATATGTGATAAAAATCACCTCAGTAAATAGCACGTGACAAGGTCACTAAACATAACTCATGTGTAAAACGAGACTAGGTAATAAAACTCATATAAAACTCGTCATGGCACATCAAATATATAATCTCCTCTGGGTGCGCATCCCAGGCATCCTCGTGTAGAGGGAACCTCGACAATATGGTCGTATGCATGGTATATTAGACTTATATGTTACCAGAACAAGGCCCGGCCTTACATGCTACCAGAGCAATGCCTTGCCTCATGCACACTATCACGTGGTCCCTGGGTCGGTTCCCAGGCGCCCCACTCTCTTAATCTTACATGCTACCAAAGCAAGGCCACCCAACGTTACCACAACGGGGGTCATCTCACGTTACCAAAATGGAGGCATCTCTCGTTACCAAAACGGAGGAATATCGGACTTACATGCTACCAGAGCAAGGCCTCCCAACGCTACCAAAGTGGAGGAATAATTGGACTTACATGTTACCAGAACAAGGCCTGTGGTCCTTGGGTCGGTTCCCAGGCGTCCCACTATATCGGTCTTACATGCTACCAAAGCAAGGCCCGATGTGTATTCAACATGACACGCCTAAGTCTCAATCATTAGCCATTATCTTATAAAACGTTTTGCCTTCACGTAGAACTCATAAGGGTTTTCTCTCATAAAACTCATTTAAAACATTTGTGTACTCAACACAAAACATATTAAAATCGAGTTCCAACCGACAAAACACGCACACATTTTCTCAAATCTCAATATTGCCTTAAAGTAGAGCCCAATTTACTTTTCACGCAAACTCAACGATTTATAAAGCAATTTCACACTCAGCTTATAAACTCATAAAATAATGGGCTCCAACCGGCTATAAGAACTGTGTGCAATTATATCACAACACAACACTAAACATGCTTGTATTCTCAAATCATGGTTCATGTTACAAACAATTCATCAAAACACATACACAAATGGTTTAGTTTTCCCTTACTTCTTTGCACCTCGTATAGTGCAATCGTTTCCCCCGTATCATGGACTAGCCTCGCATTCCACTCTGGAACTCCCGAGCTGTCCAAACGATGTTAAAACATCAATACTCATCATCACAGTAACCTCAATTCTCAAAATCGAGCATAATTGCTCATAACACCTTAAATTTCTCAATTCTCATAACTCTATCACAAACCACAATCTCGCTCACAACACCTCAACATTCTACATTTCCCATGCCACAATATCTATGCTAATTCACCACATTGTCTAAATTTCCATTTATAGCTCAAAATTCCCAAAATTACCAAAATTGCTAAATATCATCATCACCCCAACTACATTGTAATTTCATCAATCCCTAATCATTTCCTAACTATTTCAACTCAATACCAACAACCATTATCACCAAAATCATCTCAAATATCAAGATCGAGGTTTAGAAAGTACCTAAAACTTGTGGAGAGCTTATCTCTTGCCTCGATTCAATCCGTCTTTCGATTTCCAAGTATGTTGTTCTCCCTTTGATGAGGAACAACTTTCCTTCTTACCACAACCTCTGATTTGGATGGAAATGGGTGCTTTGGATGAGTGAGAAAGCTAGGGCTTGGGTGAAAATGAGGTTTTAAAGAGAGAGAAAATGAAATTACAGGAGAAAGCAGGGGTTCCTTATATAGACAGAGGGTAGGAGATCGATCTGGCTCTTGATGAGATTGATTTGCATTTGAATTTTGGGACGATTTGGGGTAATTTTATGCCTAGGAGATCGATCTGTCGAGGGGTGAGATCGATCTCTTTACGGTTTTACGAGATCGATTTGCTCCTTGAGGAGATCGATCTTCTCCCAAATAGAAACATTTGGAGATCGATCCCTTCCTCATGAGATCGATCTTCTCTCAAACAGAATCATAAGGAGATCGATCCTCTTCCATTGGAGATCGATCTGCTCACTTGCTTTCCTCCTTCCTTGTCATTTTTAGCTTACCAGATCAATCTTTCTTCCTTAAGATCGATCTGACCTCATAGCTTCCCACTTGGTTAAGCACTTAACATATAAATCTCCAAATATAATTTCCACAATTCACTTAGCTCAATAAATTACACTTCAAGTTCTTATTACATGATTAAAATATGTCTAAATTCTCAGATCTCACATCCTTCCCGCCTTAAAAGAATTTGGTCCTCCAAATTCAACTCAACTAGTTAAATAGATGAGGGTATTTCTCTTTCATGAGATTCTCTAGTTCCCACGTTGCCTCTTCCATTGAGTAATGTTTCCACAAAACTTTCACTAATGGGATGCTCTTAGTTCTCAGTACCTTCTCCTTTCTATCAAGAATCCGGATAGGTTCCTCAGTATAGCCCATATCCTCTTGTATATCCATCTCGTCATACTCTATGACATGAGAAGGGTCCAGGTGGTACTTCCTTAACATAGACACATAAAAGACATTGTGTATTTCGGACATCTATGGGGGTAATGCCAATCTGTAGGCTACCTCTCCCACTCTCTCGAGAATCTCGAATGGTCTTATGTATCGAGGACTCAATTTTCCTTTCTTCCCAAATCGCATGATACCCTTACTCGGTGATATTTTTAGAAATACTGCATCACCAACATTAAACTCGAGTGGCCGTCTACGCACATCCACGTAGCTTTTCTTTCTACTCTGTGCAGCCCGTAACCTCTCACATATGAGTTTCACACTCTGTACAGCTTGCTCAATAAGCTCGAGAGCATTTATCTTTCTGTCACCGACTTCTTCCCAAGCTACAGGGGATCTACACCTCCTACCATATAGAGCCTCAAAAGGTGCCATCCCAATACTTGCATGATAGCTGTTATTGTATGTAAACTCTGCTAGGGGCAGGTGATCATCCCTTGATCCCTTAAAATCCATCGTACACGCCCTCAACATATCCTCCAGGGTCTGAATAGTCCTCTCTGACTGACTATCTGTTTAAGGATGATAGGCGGTACTCAAACTCAATCGAGATCCCATAGACTCCTGAAACTGGATCCAAAATCTGGAAGTAAATTGAGAATCTCTATCAAAAGTAATACTCACTGGAGCCCCATGTAATCTAGCTATCTCGCTGACATACAGCTCGGCTAAGGCATCCATAGTATCTGCGCTCTTGATGGCAAGGAAGTGGACACTCTTGGTCAATCTATCCACTATAACCCATATAGCATCACGACCTCTATGGGTCCTCGGTAAACCCATAATAAAGTCCATAGTGACATGCTCCCATTTCCATATAGGTACAGGTAAAGGTTGTAGTAGTCCTCTAGGCTTCCGATGCTCAGCTTTTACTTACTAGCATACTAAACATCTGGCCACAGACTCTGCCACGTCTTGCTTCATACCACTCCACCAGTATACCTTTCTCAAATCTCGGTACATCTTAGTACTCCCTGAATGCATGGTGTATCGTGTGAGATCTGAGAATTTCAGACATATTTTATTGATGTAATAATAATTTGAGTATAATTTATTGAGCTAAGTGAATTGTGGGAATTATAATTGAAGATTTATGTGTTAAGTGTGTAAAATAAGCATGATCCATGAGGACAGATCGATCTGGGAGAAGGAGAGATCGATCTGGTGAGTTAAAAATGACGAGGAAGGGGAAATTTGAGGAGCAGATCGATCTCCAATGGAAGAGATCGATCTCCTTATGAATCTGTTTGAGAAGGGATCGATCTCATGAGGAAGAGATCGATCTCCAAATGAATCTGTTTGAGAGAAGATCGATCTCATGAGGAGGAGATCGATCTCCAAATGCTTCTGTTTGGGGAGAAGATCGATCTCCTTAGGAGCAGATCGATCTCATAAAGCCATAAAGAGATCGGTCTCACCCCTCGACAGATCGATCTCCTAGGCATAAAATTGCCCAGATCGTCCCCAAATTTCAAACACAGATCGATCTCATCAAGAGGCAGATCGATCTCCTACCTCCAGTCTATATAAGGAACCCGTGTTTTCTCTGCAATTTCACTTTCTCTCTCTTCCAAACCTCTATTTTTTTTGAAAACCTAGTTTCTCACTCCTCCAAATCCCCCATTGCCGGTCGAATCAGCTATTGTGGTAAGAAGGAAAGTTGTTCCTCGACAAAGGGAGAACAACATACTTGGAAATCGAAGAACGAATCGGATCGAGGCGTGAGTTGTGCGTCTCACAAGCTTTGGGTAATTTCTAAACCTCGATCTTGATATTTGAGCTGATTTTGATGTTATTGGTGGTGTAATTATGTTGAAATAGTTGAGGAATGATTAGGGATTGATGAGATTGTAATGTAGTTGGATTAATGTTGATATTTGGAAATTGTGGCAATTTTGAGAATTGTGCTATAAACGGAAATATAGACAATGTGGTGAATTAGCGTAGATAATTGGTATTAGAGATATCGAACGTTGAGATATTGTGAATGAGGTTGTAGTTTAGGGTAGAGTGACGAGAATTGAGGAAATTGAGGTGTTATGAGCGATGATGCTCAATTTTAAGAATTGAGATTTATGAGATAATTGAGTATTGATGTTTTTAACATCGTTTGGACAGCTCGGGAGTTCCAGAGTGGAATGCGAGGCTAGTCCATGATACGGGGGAACGAATTGCACTATACGAGGTGCAAAGAGGTAAGGGAAATCTAAACCATTTGTGTATGTGATTTGTAAACTGTTATAGCATGATTTATGATTTATAAACAAGCATGTTGAGAGTTTTGTGTTGAGATTTGAACTGCACACGATTTTATAGCCGGTTGGAGCCCAATGTTTTATGAGTTTATAACTGGGCTCTACGTTAAGGCAATATTGTGATTTGAGAAATGTGTGCGTGTGCTTTGCCGGTTGGAACTCGATTTTACTACGTTTTGTGTTGAGTACAAAACGATTTCAAACGAGTTTTATGAGAGAAAACCATTACGAGTTCTACGTGAAGGCAAAACTGTCTTATGTGATAAGACTTGGGTGTGTAGTTGTGAGTACACACCGGGCATTGCTCTGGTAGCATGTAAGCCCGAATTCTTCTCCGTTCTGGTAACGTTGAGAAAACCCCATTGGTGGCTGTGCCACGTTGAGAAACCCCATTGGTGGCAGTGCCACGTTGAGAAAACCCCATTGGTGGCTGTGCCACGTTGAGAAAACACCATTGGTGGCTGTGCCACGTTGAGAAACCCCATTGGTGGCTGTGCCACGTTGAGAAACCCCATTGGTGGCTGTGCCACGTTGAGAAACCCCATTGGTGGCAGTGCCACGTTGAGAAACCCCATTGGTGGCTGTGCCACGTTGAGAAACCCCATTGGTGGCAGTGCCACGTTGAGAAACCCCATTGGTGGCTGTGCCACGTTGAGAAACCCCATTGGTGGCTGTGCCACGTTGAGAAACCCCATTGGTGGCAGTGCCACATTGAGAAACCCTATTATGTGGCTATGCCACATGAGAAAATAATTCAGTGGCTTTGCCACGTGTGTTTTGTGGCTATGCCACGTGAGAAAATAATTCAGTGGCTTTGCCACGTGTGTTTTGTGGCTATGCCACGTGAGAAAATAATTCAGTGGCTTTGCCACGTGTGTTTTGTGGCTATGCCACGTGAGAAAATAATTCAGTAGCTTTGCCACGTGTGTTTTGTGGCGATGCCACGAGTGATATTAAATCAGTGGCTTTGCCACGTGTGTTTTGTGGCGATGCCACGAGTGATATTAAATCAGTGGCTTTGCCACGTGTGTTTTGTGGCGATGCTACGAGTGATTTTAAATCAGTGGCTATGCCACGTTATTTGAGAAAGCGTTTAACGCGTTATTTTCACATGCTTTGTTTTGCTCTAGAGTGAGCCTTTTTACTTCATGTTTTCACATGACTTGACACATGAGAGTGTCGTTTTGAGTATTTTCATGCTATGGTTTTCAAATGAGTTTCACATACAAATAAACCTTTTGTGATGTGCATTTTGGTTTATGAAATGAATCCCTACCCCCCTTACTGAGCGATTTAGAAGCTCACCCTGTTTTTCTTTCCCCCCCCCAGAGTTCTTCAAGTGAATAAGGACTTCCCTGCGACGTACGGAGTAGTGGCTAGTGGAGGATCCGAGCTCCAGGCTATATATTTTGTACTTTGAGGTATATTTATCTTTTCATGTACCCAGACTATTATTGTAATTACAGACACTTGATGTATGACATTATATGGGATGTATTAGGATTAATTAACTTGTAATCGAGTAATGGGTATAATACAATATCTGTTATATCATGATGAGATCCTGAGGCATGATAATTATGATGATGTATGACACTGCACAGGAATGCACTCTTTATTTGTGAATTAACGAGTAAAAAGTTTTAAATTTGCCCTATTTTTCGCATTTTCGGGGCGTGACAGAGTTTTCTTGGTATCAGAGCTTAGGGTGTCTAGTAATGTCAGTGTCGATTAAGTGAAATAGAATACATCCCAAGTGTCTGTAATAGTCTGGTCATGAACTGAAATTGAGGATTGAGATTTCAATCGATTGTGATATGTACGCGCAGGAGGCGAATTGAGATTGAGAATGAGTAAACGACGAGGTCGTTCGAGGAGGCAGGCAGAGTCCCCTCCACCACCTGTCCCACAACCAGAGAGTCCTAACTCTCGATTTAATCGGATTGAGACCGATGTGAGGCAAGGTTTTGAGCAGATGGCGGTGCTATTCGCGCAACACTTTGGAGTTAATGCTTCGGATACTACCCCTACACCACCACCAGGACCTCCCATACCCCCAGTGCCTCCCGTCCCTCAGCCTGAGGACAGAAGTAAGGTCCGACTAAAGGAATTTCTGAAGATGAATCCACCCGCATTTAGGGGAAAGAAGGATCCTACAGAGGCTGAGGAGTGGTTGACGGAGTTGAGGGTTATATTTGATTTACTGGGGTGCACCGATGCTGAGAGAGTCAGTATGAGTGCCTATATGCTGAAAGGGAGAGCTCGAGATTGGTGGAGTACTACCCAGGGTATCTTGATGTCCCACCAGGATGTGATTGGTTGGGAAGAGTTCCAGACAGCTTTTAGAACCTAATATGTACCACGAGCCGCCCAGAGAAGGAAGCAGGCTGAGTTTTTGAGTTTGGTACAGGGTGACATGTCGGTGGATGACTATGAGAGCCAGTTCACCGCACTACTGAGATATGACCCAGAGACCTTCAAGAGTGAAGAGCTCCGCACAGAGAAGTTTGTGTATAGGTTGAAGCCCGTCATTAGAGATAGACTGATGGGGCTATGTATTACTGAGTTTGGAGATGCTCTAAGACGAGCACAAGAGGTTGAAAGAGGGATTGAGATGGTACAATCCCAGAACGAGCTCAGAGCGGTGAATAGAGATAAGGGCAAGAGGCCAGCACTTTTCCAGTCAGAGGCTCGGAGAGGTTCCTTCAGGAGAGGAAGGATTGAGGTACAGAAGGACAGATTGGAGCGACCCAGAGCCTATCCTATTATCAAGGAGACCCCACGATATGTCAGGCCGGAGATGAGGATTTGTAGAGACTGTGGCCAATCGCATGAGGGAAGTTGTACTGGATCGATCCATGGATGCTTCAGATGTGGTGACATGGGTCACAGAGTGAAGGACTGTCCCCAACCTCAGATACCACATGCTTCGGAGCCCACTAGACAACAGCCTCAGAGAGTGGATCCCCAGAGACGGGCCACTGCGACAGAGGAAGGGAAGAAACCTGTGGCACAGGGACGTGTGTTTGCCCTGGATAAGGAGACCGCAGACGCGTCAGCGAAAACTATAAGAGGTACACTCTCTGTCTGTAATTATGAGGCTCATGTGTTGATTGATTCAGGACCACGCATTCGTTTATTTCTGAGCATTTTGCATGTAGATTAAACTTGAAGTTTGAACCTCTAGAATATATACTACATGTAAATACCCCTATGCATGAATCCCAGAGAACTGAGTTAATCTGTAGAGGATGTGAAATTAAGGTGGGAGATAGAGTGATGTTAGCAGATCTAATCATGTTGAATATACATGGGTTTGATGTAATTCTGGGAATGGATTGGTTGGCGACCAATCGAGTGAGTTTAGACTGCTACACTAAGATTGTAACTTTCTCCCTACCTGAACCTTATAGTGTACGATTGAGGTATTGAGAAAATGAATATGTGGAATTCTAGTAGTAATTTGAGAATTTTAACATTATTTTGGAGAATATTAAATATGATTATTCATGTGAAGGTTATGAGACACTCATCTCAGACGATGAGCGGGAACATCCGAGGATTGAGGATATACCTGTGGTTTGTGAATTTCTGGATGTTTTCCCAGATGAATTGCCAGGTTTACCACCAGAGAGAGAGCTGGAGTTTACCATTGATTTGGTACCAGATACTCAGCCGATCTCTAAACCTCCCTCCAGAATGGCATTAGTGGAACTTGAGGAATTGAAGAAACAACTACAGGAGTTATTGGATCAAGGGTTTATTAGACCCAGTGTTTCACCGTGGGGAGCGCCAGTACTGTTTGTTAAGAAGAAGGATGGTAGTCTCAGATTATGTGTAGACTACTGGCTATTGAATAAAGCCACGGTGAAGAATAAATATCCGCTGCCCAGGATTGACGATCTACTTGATCAGCTAAGAGGGGCATCAGTCTTTTCTAAGATTGATTTGAGATCGGGCTATCACCAATTGAGGATCAAGGAGGAAGATATTCCAAAGACGGCCTTTAGGACAAGATATGGCCATTACGAATTTCTGGTGATGTCCTTTGGATTGACGAACGCCCCCGCAGCATTTATGAGATTGATGAACGAGGTGTTCAGAGACTATCTGGATAAGTTTGTGATAGTCTTTATCGATGATATCCTGGTGTACTCTAAATCGTATGAGGAGCATGCACAGCATTTGTGGTTAGTACTTCAGATACTCCGAGATAAGCAATTGTACGGAAAGCTTAGTAAGTGTGAGTTTTGGCTGAACCGAATAGCTTTCCTTGGGCATGTAGTCTCAGAGGAAGGAGTATCAGTGGATCCGAGTAAAATAGCAGCTGTGCTTAATTAGGAAAGACCGAGGACAGTGACTGAGATATGAAGCTTCCTTGGTTTGGCAGGGTATTACAGGAGATTTGTGGAAGGATTCTCAAGGATTGCCGCTCCTTTGACTAAGCTCACGCGTAAGGAGACTCCGTTCATATGGACTGATCAATGTGAGCTCAATTTTCAAGAGTTAAAGAGGAGATTGACGGCGGCACCTGTGTTAACTATCCCTGAGGGATCAGGAGGATTCTCGGTGTATAGTGATGCATCTCATCAAGGATTGGGGTGTGTGCTTATGCAGCACGGGAGAGTGGTCGCATATGGATCGCGTCAGCTGAAAGACCATGAGCGGAATTATCCCACGCATGATTTGGAGTTAGTCGCTGTGGTATTTGCTTTGAAGATCTGGCGACATTACTTATATGGGGAAAGATTCCAGATCTTCACTGATCACAAGAGTTTGAGATATCTCTTTGATCAGAAAGAGTTAAACATGAGACAAAGAAGATGGATGGAACTCCTTAAGGATTATGACTGCGAGATTCTATATCATCCGGGTAAGGCGAATGTGGTTGCTGATGCCCTGAGCAGGAAGAGTATGATATCTGCTATGATGATCAGGGAATGGGATTTATTAGAGCAGTTCGTCGAACTTCGGATCAGAGTTAAAGAGGTAGAAACTGGATTTTTGGCTAGCCTGCGGATAGAGCCCAGGATCATGGATCAGATTAGAACTGGGCAGCGTAGTGATCAGAGATTGATAGATATGGTTAGCCAAGCTGAGCAGAGTTCGCAGTCGGATCTCACCATCAGTGAGGATGGATTATTGAGGTTCAGAGGACGGATTTGTGTACCGGACGATGATACCCTAAAGAGACAGATACTGAGAGAATCCCACTGCTCGCGATACACCATGCACCCAGGAAGTACTAAGATGTACCGAGACTTGAGAAAGGTGTATTGGTGGAGTGGTATGAAGCGAGACGTGGCAGAGTATGTGGCCAGGTGTTTAGTATGCCAGCAAGTGAAAGCTGAGCATCGGAAGCCCGGAGGACTACTACAGCCCTTACCTGTACCTACATGGAAATGGGAGCATGTCACTATGGACTTTATTATGGGTTTACCGAGGACCCGAAGAGGTCACGACGCGATATGGGTCATTGTGGATAGATTGACCAAGAGTGCCCACTTCCTTGCCATCAGGAGCACAGATACTGTGGATGCCTTAGCTGAGCTATATGTCAGCGAGATAGCTAGATTACACGGCGCTCCAGTGAGTATTACTTCTGATAGAGATTCCCGATTTACTTCCAGATTCTGGACCCAGTTTCAGGAGTCCATGGGATCTCGATTGAGTTTTAGTACCGCCTATCATCCTCAGACAGATGGTCAGTCAGAGAGGACTATTCAGACCCTGGAGGATATGTTGAGGGCGTGTACGATGGATTTTAAGGGATCATGGGATGATCACCTGCCCCTAGCAGAGTTTGCGTACAATAACAGCTATCATGCGAGTATTGGAATGGCACCTTTTGAGGCTCTATATGGTAGGAGGTGTAGATCCCTTGTAGCTTGGGAAGAAGTCGATGACAGAAAGATAAATGCTCCCGAGCTTGTTGAGCAAGCCGTACAGAGTGTGAAACTCATATGTGAGAGGTTACGGGCTGCACAGAGTAGACAAAAAAGCTACGCGGATGCGCGTAGACGGCCACTTGAATTTGATGTTGGTGATGCAGTATTTCTGAGAGTATCACCGAGCAAGGGTATCATGCGATTTGGAAAAAAAGGGAAATTGAGTTCTCGATACATAGGACCATTTGAGATTTTTGAAAAAGTGGGTGAGGTAGCCTACAGATTGGCATTACCCCCACAGATGTCCGGAATACACAATGTTTTTCATGTGTCTATATTGAGAAAATATCACCCGGACCCTTCTCATATTATAGAGTATGATGAGATGGACATACAGGAGGACATGAGCTACACTGAGGAACCCGTCCGGATTCTCGATAGAAAGGAGAAGGTACTGAGAACCAAGAGCATCCCATTAGTGAAAGTTTTGTGGAAACATCACTCAATGGAAGAGGCAACGTGGGAACTAGAGAGTCTCATGAAGGAGAGATACCCCCATCTATTTTGACTAGTTGAGTTGAATTTGGAGGACCAAATTCTTTTTAAGGTGGAGAGGATGTGAGATCTGAGAATTTCAGACATATTTTATTGATGTAATAATAATTTGAGTATAATTTATTGAGCTAAGTGAATTGTGGGAATTATAATTGAAGATTTATGTGTTAAGTGTGTAAAATAAGCATGATCCATGAGGACAGATCGATCTGGGAGAAGGAGAGATCGATCTGGTGAGTTAAAAATGACGAGGAAGGGGAAATTTGAGGAGTAGATCGATCTCCAATGGAAGAGATCGATCTCCTTATGAATCTATTTGAGAAGGGATCGATCTCATGAGGAAGAGATCGATCTCCAAATGAATCTGTTTGAGAGAAGATCGATCTCATGAGGAGGAGATCGATCTCCAAATGCTTCTGTTTGGAGGGAGAAGATCGATCTCCTTAGGAGCAGATCGATCTCATAAAGCCATAAAGAGATCGATCTCACCCCTCGACAGATCGATCTCCTAGGCATAAAATTGCCCAGATCGTCCCCAAATTTCAAACACAGATCGATCTCATCAAGAGGCAGATCGATCTCCTACCTCCAGTCTATATAAGGAACCCATGTTTTCTCTGCAATTTCACTTTCTCTCTCTTCCAAACCTCCATTTTTTTCCGAAAACCTAGTTTCTCACTCCTCCAAATCCCCCATTTTCGGCCGAATCAGCTATTGTGGTAAGAAGGAAAGTTGTTCCTCGTCAAAGGGAGAACAACATACTTGGAAATCGAAGAACGAATCAGATCGAGGCGTGAGTTGTGCGTCTCACAAGCTTTGGGTAATTTCTAAACCTCGATCTTGATATTTGAGCTGATTTTGATGTTATTGGTGGTGGTAATTGTGTTGAAATAGTTGAGGAATGATTAGGGATTGATGAGATTGTAATGTAGTTGGATTAATGTTGATATTTGGAAATTGTGGCAATTTTGAGAATTGTGCTATAAACGGAAATATAGACAATGTGGTGAATTAGCGTAGATAATTGGTATTAGAGATATCGAACGTTGAGATATTGTGAATGAGGTTGTAGTTTAGGGTAGAGTGACGAGAATTGAGAAAATTGAGGTGTTATGAGCGATGATGCTCGATTTTAAGAATTGAGATTTATGAGATAATTGAGTATTGATGTTTTTAACATCGTTTGGACAGCTCGGGAGTTCCAGAGTGGAATGCGAGGCTAGTCCGTGATACGGGGGAACGAATTGCACTATACGAGGTGTAAAGAGGTAAGGAAAATCTAAACCATTTGTGTATGTGATTTGTAAACTGTTATAGCATGATTTATGATTTATAAACAAGCATGTTGAGAGTTTTGTGTTGAGATTTGAACTGCACACGATTTTATAGCCGGTTGGAGCCCAATGTTTTATGAGTTTATAACTGGGCTCTACGTTAAGGCAATATTGTGATTTGAGAAATGTGTGCGTGTGCTTTGCCGGTTGGAACTCGGTTTTACTACGTTTTGTGTTGAGTACAAAACGATTTCAAACGAGTTTTATGAGAGAAAACCATTACGAGTTCTACGTGAAGGCAAAACTGTCTTATGTGATAAGACTTGGGTGTGTAGTTGTGAGTACACACCGGGCATTGCTCTGGTAGCATGTAAGCCCGAATTCTTCTCCGTTCTGGTAACGTTGAGAAAACCCCATTGGTGGCTGTGCCACGTTGAGAAACCCCATTGGTGGCAGTGCCACGTTGAGAAAACCCCATTGGTGGCTGTGCCACGTTGAGAAACCCCATTGGTGGCTGTGCCACTTTGAGAAACCCCATTGGTGGCTGTGCCACGTTGAGAAATCCCATTGGTGGCTGTGCCACGTTGAGAAACCCCATTGGTGGCTGTGCCACGTTGAGAAACCCCATTGGAGGCAATGCCACGTTGAGAAACCCTATTCTGTGGCTATGCCACGTGAGAAAATAATTCAGTGGCTTTGCCACGTGTGTTATGTGGCTATGCCACGTGAGAAAATAATTCAGTGGCTTTGCCACGTGTGTTTTGTGGCTATGCCACGTGAGAAAATAATTCAGTGGCTTTGCCACGTGTGTTTTGTGGCTATGCCACGTGAGAAAATAATTCAGTGGCTTTGCCACGTGTGTTTTGTGGCGATGCCACGAGTGATATTAAATCAGTGGCTTTGCCACGTGTGTTTTGTGGCGATGCCACGAGTGATATTAAATCAGTGGCTTTGCCACGTGTGTTTTGTGGCGATGCTACGAGTGATTTTAAATCAGTGGCTATGCCACGTTATTTGAGAAAGCGTTTAACGCGTTATTTTCACATGCTTTGTTTTGCTCTAGAGTGAGCCTTTTTACTTCATGTTTTCATATGACTTGACACATGAGAGTGTCGTTTTGAGTATTTTCATGCTATGGTTTTCAAATGAGTTTCACATACAAATAAACCTTTTGTGATGTGCATTTTGGTTTATGAAATGAATCCCCACCCCTCTTACTGAGCGATTTAGAAGCTCACCCTGTTTTTCTTTCCCCCCCCAGAGTTCTTCAAGTGAATAAGGACTTCCCTGCGACGTACGGAGTAGTGGCTAGTGGAGGATCCGAGCTCCAGGCTATATATTTTGTACTTTGAGGTATATTTATCTTTTCATGTACCCAGACTATTATTGTAATTACAGACACTTGATGTATGACATTATATGGGATGTATTAGGATTAATTAACTTGTAATCGAGTAATGGGTATAATACAATATCTGTTATATCATGATGAGATCCTGAGGCATGATAATTATGATGATGTATGACACTGCACAGGAATGCACTCTTTATTTGTGAATTAACGAGTAAAAAGTTTTAAATTTGCCCTATTTTCCGCATTTTCGGAGCATGACATATCGCGAGCAGTGGGATTCTCTCAGTATCTGTCTCTTCAGGGTACACAAATCCATCCTCTGAACCTCAACAATCCATCCTCACTGATTGCGAGATCCGACTGCGAAGTCTGTTCAGTTTGGCTAACCATATCTATCAACCTCTGATCATTGTGCTACCCAGTTCTAATCTGATCAATGATCCTGGGCTCTATTCGCAAGCTAGCCAAAAATCCAGTCTCTACCTCTTTAACTCTGATCTGGAGTTCGGTGAACTGCTCCAGTAAATCTCATTCCCTAATCATCATAGCAGATATCATACTCTTCCTGCTCAGGGCATCAGCAACTACATTCGCCTTACCCGGATGATATAGAATCTTGCAGTCATAATCCTTAAGGAGTTCCATCCATCTCCTTTGTCTCATGTTTAACTCTTTCTGATCAAAGAGATACCTCAAACTCTTGTGATCAGTGAAGATCTGGAATCTTTCCCCATATAAGTAGTGTCGCCAGATCTTCAAGGTAAATACCATAGCGGCTAACTCCAAATCATGCGTGGGGTAATTCCGCTCATGGTCTTTCAATTGTCGCGATCCATATGCGACCACTCTTCCATGCTGCATAAGCACACACCCCAATCCTTGATGAGATGCATCACTATACATCGAAAATCCTCCTGATCCCTCAAGAATAGTTAACACAGGTGCCACTGTCAATCTCCTCATCAATTCCTAAAAACTGAGCTCACACTGATCAGTCCATATAAATAGAGTCTCCTTGCGCATGAGTTTAGTCAAAGGGGTGGTAATCCTGGAAAATCCTTCCACAAACCTTCTGTAATACCCTGCCAAACCAAGGAAGCTTCGTACCTCTGTAACTGTCCTCGGTCTTTCCCAGTTAAGCACAGCTTCTACTTTACTTGGATCCACTGATACTCCTTCCTCTGAGACTATATGACCAAGGAAAGCTATCCGGTTCAGCCAAAACTCACACTTACTAAGCTTTCCATATAATTGCTTATCTCGGAGTATCTGAAGTACTAACCACAAATGCTATGCATGTTCCTTATATGACCGAGAGTATACCAGGATATCATCAATAAAGACTATCATAAATTTATCTAGATAGTCTCTGAACACCTCGTTCATCAATCTCATAAATGCTGCAGGGGCATTCATCAATCCAAAGGACATCACCAAAAATTCATAATGGCCATACCTTGTCCTAAAGGCCGTCTTTAGAATATCTTCTTCCTTGATCCTCAATTGGTGATAGCCCAATCTCAAATCAATCTTAGAAAAGACTGAGGCCCCTCTTAGCTAATCAAGTAGATCATCAATCCTGGGTAGTGGGTATTTATTCTTCACCGTGGCTTTATTCAACAGTCGATAGTCTACACATAATCTGAGACTACCATCCTTCTTCTTAACAAATAAAACTGGTGCTCCCCACGGTGAAACACTGCGTCTAATGAACCCTTGATCCAATAACTCCTGTAGTTATTTCTTCAATTCCTCAAGTTCCACTAATGCCATCCTGTAAGGAGGTTTAGAGATCGGCTGAATATCTGGTACTAAATCAATGGTAAACTCCCGCTCTCTCTCTGGTGACAAACCTGGCAATTCATCTAGGAAAACATCCGAAATTCACACACCACAGGTATATCCCCAATCCTCAGATGTTCCCGCTCATCATCTGAGATGAGTGTTTCATAACCTTTACATGAACAACCATATTTAATATTCTCCAAAATGATATTAAAATTCTCAGATTACTTACAAAATTCCATACGTCTATTTACTCAATTTTTCAAACGTACACTGTAAGGTTCAGGTAGGGAGAAAGTTACAATCTTAGTGTAGCAGTCTAAACTCACTCGATTGGTTGCCAACCAATCCATCCCCAGAATTACATCAAACCCATGTATATTCAACATGATTAGATCTGCTAACATCACTCTATCTCCCACCTTTATTTCACATCCTCTACAGATTAATTCAGTTCTTTGGGATTCACGCATAGGGGTATTTACATGTAGTATATACTCTAAAGGTTCAAACTTCAAATTTAATCTACATGCAAAACGCTCTGAAATAAACGAATGCGTGGATCCTGGATCAATTAACACACGAGCCTTATGATTACATATAGAGATTGTACCTTTTATAGTTTCTGCAGAAGTGTCTGCGGTCTCCTTATCTAGGGCAAACACACGTCCCTGTGCCACAGGTTTCTTCCCTTTCTCTGCAGCAGTGGCCCGTCTCTGGGGGTTTACTCTCTGAGGCTGTTGTCTAGTGGGCTCCGAAGCATGTGGTATCTAAGGTTGAGGACAGTCCTTCACTCTGTGACCCATGTCACCACATCTAAAACATACACGGATCGACCCAGTACAACTTCCCTCATGCGATCGACCACAGTCTCTACAAACATTTATCTCAGGCCTGCCATATCGAGGGGTCTCCTTGATAATAGGATAAGCTCTGGGTCTCTCCAATCTGTCCTTCTGTACCTCAATCCTTCCTCTCCTAAAGGAACCTCTCCGAATATCTGCTTAAGATATCGCTGGCCTCTTGCCCTTGTCCCTAGTCACTGCTACAAACTAATTCTGGGACTGTACAATTTCAATTCCCCTCTCAATCTCTTGTGCTCATCTCAGAGCATCTCTAAACTCAGTAATACACAACACAATCAATCGATCTCTGATGATGGGCTTCAATCAATACACAAATCTCTCTGTGCGGAGCTCTTCATTCTTGAAAGTCTCTGGATCATATCTCAGCAGAGCAATAAATTGGCTCTCGTAATCATCCACAGACATGTCGCTCTGTACCAAACTCAAAAACTCTGCTTGCCTCCTTCTCAAGGCAGCTCGTGGTACGTATTGGGCTCTGAAGGCTGTCTGGAACTCTTCCCAACCAATCACATCCTAGTGGGACATCAAAATACCCTGGGTAGTACCCCACCAATCTCAAGCTCTCCCTTTCAACATATAGGCACTCATACTGACCCTCTCAGCATCGGTGCACCCCAGATAATCAAATATAATTCTCAACTCCGTCAGCCACTCCTCCGCCTCTGTAGGATCCTTCTTTCCCCTAAATGCGGGTGAATTCATTTTCAAAAAGTCCTTCAGTTGGACCATACTTCTGTCATCAGGCTGAGTGACGGGAGGCACTGGGTCCATCTGTACTGGGGGTACGGGAGGTCCTTATGGTGGTGTAGGAGTAGTACCCGAGGCATTAACTCCAAAGTGTTGCGCGAATAGCACCGCCATCTGCTCAAAATCTTGCCTCACATCGGTCTCAATCCGACTAAATCAAGAGTTAGGACTCTCTGGTTGTAGGACAGGTGGCGAAGGGGACTCTGCCTGCCTCCTCGAACGACCTCGTCGTCCACTCATTCTCTATATCAACTTGTCTCCTGCGCATACATACCAAAATCGATTGAAATCTCAATCCTCAATTTCAGTTCATGACCAAACTTATACAGATAGTTGGGATGTATTCTATTTCAATTAACTGACACTGACAGTACTAGACACCCTAAGCTCTGATACCAAGAAAACTCTGTCACCCCCCGAAAACGTGAAAAATAGGGCAAATTTAAAACGTTTTTACTCATCTATTCACAATTAAGGTTGCATTCCTGTGCAGTGTCATACATCATCATACTTATCATGCCTCAGGATCTCATCATAAGATAGTATATATCACATCATATACATTACTCAATTCCAAGTTAATGAATCCTAATACATCCCGTACATCATTGTACAATAAGTGTCTGTAAATATAACTCTAGTCTGGATACATGAATATTAAATATATACCTCAATAAACAAAATACGGCCTGGAGCTCAAGTGCTCCACTAGCCTCTAACCCGTACGTTGCAGGGAACTCACTTCACTTGAAGCAATCTGGGGGAAGAGAAAATAGGGTGAGCTTCTAAATCGCTCAGAAAGGGGGGTAAGAGATCTCAGTTATATAAACCATATCATACATCACAAATATGTATTTGTTTATGAAACTCGTTTGAAATCGTAGCATGAAAGTTCTCGAAACATCATCATCTCATAGCTCATAAATCATGTGAAAACATGAAGTTAAAAAGGCTCAATAGAGCATTCACAAGCATGTGTAAATATATGCGATAATGACTTTTCTCAAAATATGTGATAAAAATCACCTCAGTAAATAGCACGTGACAAGGTCACAAAACATAACTCATGTGTAAAACGAGACTAGGTAATAAAACTCATATAAAACTCGTCATGGCACATCAAATATATAATCTCCTCTGGGTGCGCATCCCAGGCATCCTCGTGTAGAGGGAACGTCGACAATATGGTCGTATGCATGGTATATTGGACTTATATGTTACCAGAACAAGGCCCGACCTTACATGCTACCAGAGCAATGCCTCGCCTCATGCACACTATCACGTGGTCCCTGGGTCGGTTCCCAGGCGCCCCACTCTCTCAATCTTACATGCTACCAAAGCAAGGCCACCCAACGTTACCACAACGGGGGTCATCTCACGTTACCAAAATGGAGGCATCTCTCATTACCAAAATGGAGGAATATCAGACTTACATGCTACCAGAGCAAGGCCTCCCAACGCTACCAAAGCGAAGGAATAATCGGACTTACATGTTACCAGAACAAGGCCTGTGGTCCCTGGGTCGGTTTCCAGGCGTCCCACTATATCGGTCTTACATGCTACCAAAGCAAGGCCCGATGTGTATTCAACATGACACGCCTAAGTCTCAATCATTAGCCATTATCTTATAAAACGTTTTGCCTTCACGTAGAACTCATAAGGCTTTTCTCTCATAAAACTCATTTAAAACATTTGTGTACTCAACACAAAACATATTAAAACTGAGTTCCAACCGACAAAACACGTACACATTTTCTCAAATCTCAATATTGCCTTAAAGTAGAGCCCAATTTACTTTTCACGCAAACTCAACGGTTTATAAAGCAATTTCACACTCAACTTATAAACTCATAAAATAATGGGCTCCAACCGGCTTTAAAAACCGTGTGCAATTATATCACAACACAACACTAAACATGCTTGTATTCTCAAATCATGGTTTATACTACAAACAATTCATCAAAACACATACACAAATGGTTTAGTTTTCCCTTACTTCTTTGCACCTCGTATAGTGCAATCGTTTCCCCCTATCACGAACTAGCCTCGCATTCCACTCTGGAACTCCCGAGCTGTCCAAACGATGTTAAAACATCAATACTCATCATCACAGTAACCTCAATTCTCAAAATCGAGCATAATTGCTCATAACACCTCAAATTTCTCAATTCTCATAACTCTATCACAAACCACAATCTCGCTCACAATACCTCAACATTCTACATTTCCCATGCCACAATATCTATGTTAATTCACCACATTGTCTAAATTTCCATTTATAGCTCAAAATTCCCAAAATTACCAAAATTGCTAAATATCATCATCACCCCAACTACATTGTAATTTCATCAATCCCTAATCATTTCCCAACTATTTCAACTCAATACCATCAACCATTATAACCAAAATCATCTCAAATATCAAGATCAAGGTTTAGAAATTACCCAAAACTTATGGAGAGCTTATCTCTTGCCTCGATTCAATTCGTCTTCTGATTTTCAAGTATGTTGTTCTCCCTTTGATGAGGAACAACTTTCCTTCTTGGCACAACCTCTGATTTAGACAGAAATGGATGCTTTGAATGAGTGAGAAAGCTAGGGCTCGGGTGAAAATGGGGTTTTGAAGAGAGAGAAAATGAAATTGCAGGAGAAAGTAGGGGTTCCTTATATAGACGGAGGGTAGGAGATCGATCTGGCTCTTGATGAAATCGATCTGCATTTGAATTTGGGGACGATTTGAGGTAATTTTATGCCTAGGAGATCGATCTGTTGAGGGGTGAGATCGATCTCTTTACAGTTTTACGAGATCGATCTGCTCCTTGAGGAGATCGATCTTCTCCCAAACAGAAACATTTGGAGATTGATCCCTTCCTCATGAGATCGATCTTCTCTCAAAAAAAATCATAAGGAGATCGATCCTCTTCCATTGGAGATCGATCTGCTCACTTGCTTTCCTATTTCCTTGTCATTTTTAGCTTACCAGATCGATCTTTCTTCCCTAAGATCGATCTGACCTCATAGCTTCCCACTTGGTTAAGCACTTAACATATAAATCTCCAAATATAATTTTCACAATTCACTTAGCTCAATAAATTACACTTCAAGTTCTTATTACATGATTAAAATATGTCTAAAATTCTCAGATCTCACAGTTTATTACTTCAGTACACCAAAACTCCCGTCACGTCCATCATCCCATTCAAATACAACTTTTTATAAGTTAAATGTGTCAACAAAGTAATCTATTTTGAGAACTCTCAATAAATCATCTGTAAAAACAATCTCCAATTGTTGCTTATGATTTTCCTGGACTATAATTACACCCAAAAATATCATCAATATGGATGACAACAAATCGGTCTAGGTAAAGTTTAAATACCTCTTCGTGGTTGTGTTCTACTAAATATTTCAATCACCCATATCATTGACTTATGTGCGCATAAACGTATAATATCATTTCGAACTCGCTTCCATTCAAAATACTAACCCGTGTCATTTTCTTTTTCTTATATTAACGGCTTTTATAAAATTTTAATTAATTTTTTAAACCTTCCTAATTAATCGAATTCTATATTTCTTTATCGTAGAAGTAAAGGTACCCTAATTTTAAATATCTATATTACTACTGTCGATTTCAAATTTATAGGCTACTGTTAGCACTGAAATTTACATATGTTTAGAACTCTTTTCACTTAGTTATTTGATTTGTTCTTTGCTATATTAGGTATGTTTTATGTGTTTTGTGCATTTGTGCAGGAAAAAGAACAATATGGAGAAGTTAAAGCTTTTGGAGCTGATTCTGATGATTCTATGAAGAAGTGAAATTTCAGGATGCTGATCGTGACTTATGCTACAGCAATAGAAGAAACTGGACAGTGCAGAGTAGATCTAGGGAATCAATATCATTGTCGCAGCATAGCAGTCTGATTAGGGCAACACTATTTTTTCACGTGGCATTCCGCGTTTTAGTGCCTGGGAACCTTATAAATAGTCTTTTTATCAGAATATCGGGGGAGGCTACGGTAGAAGGCTTCAGGATTGATTTAGCTCCATAGAAACTCCATCTTTTACATCTTTTTCAATTAATGTTTATTTTAGGGATGATGATTTGGAATTGTTGGATGTTTATCATGATGTTTAGGAACTAAACTCCTTTTTCCTAGAATCGATATAGCCAACTTTGGGCAGATTGCAATTATTTTGTGATATTGTTTGGATGATCTCAATTATGTTTATTTAATCTACTTATTCTTAATGCTCTAGTTGATTGGCCACCAATTGGATGAATTAGTATAGGAATCCGGCACTCGGGAGAGGGGATTATTTATATGCACAAGGGTAGACTAACATAGGAAATTGTTGAATCGGGAGGTTGACAATTCTTATGAGCCATAGAGAAACGGATTACCATCGCTTAATGAACTCTATTATTTAATTCTGAATCGGGAGGTTAGGATTAGGTAATTTGGGTATGACTGTTTAAAACTCGGGTGAGATAAACAAGAAATAATTTCGGCTATAAACAAATTAAAATCAAAAGAACAATTGATCAAAGGAATTGTATGAACCCTAGTTAGGTGAAATCGAGTTCTAGGAATATTTGCCATTGATATTTTCATTCGTAATAATTGTGATTTGTTTTAATTAATTTGTTCTGTAATTAATAGTTAGAATAGTAAATAGGATCTCAACCAATATAAATTACTTTTTCTAAATAAAGTTCAAGGTTGTTAATTACAGTGATTTGCGGTAGACATAATTCCATGTGGGACGATACTTATATTTACTCTATACTCGAAAACTAACCTGTGCACTTGCAGTAGTGTTCATTTGAGCACGACAGTTACGTGCATACTTTTAGACGCTGTCAAGTCTTCAGGCGGGGAGGTATTTTGAAATACCTTTTTTAACCCTCAGACTTGACCACATTTACTTTACATATCAGTCCATGTGGTCACAATTCATATTCGTCACTAATTGCTTTAATCCAAATTATTTCACATATCAGAGATATTCGTACCTTGCATACGCCTCTTATTCTAATAGATTTTGTATTTAGGATCTATCACATCTAAAAGCTTATCTCCTTTCGTATACCACTTATAACAACTATGTCATTACTCATTCCGTGAGTACAATCATTTACTCCTTTAATTTCAATTGCTACACCCCTTTTATTACTTGTCAAAACTTACAGTATACTTTTCAGGTGTAACTATATCACTATCTTAGAATAGAACTTTGAACATCATAATTTGCAGCTGACCAATTGAGATTTATTCTCAATATTACTTTAAATTATTCATAGTCTATTGAATAAAATCGGCTGACTTATACTTATTCCCCCGTTTTCAACTTATAATCTCTTAATAATTATTTCATTAGTTAACCCTCCTCTATTGGGGTACTAACTATCAGCATTGTGCCCACGGATGTAGGCATTCACATCTTTTACTAACTTATATACAATTGGAGGCGGTATGACTAAATATGTGGCACCAGGATTAATTAAAATAATTACTTCACTATTCTTAACTAGTGTGGTATCTTTCACCACATCATATTAAACATCAATAATGTCCTGGTCCAAGGCATACACTCGCCCTCATCTAACAGCTTATTTTCCCCTTTCTCTTCGGCTGTGGCCTCCCTTTTTTGTGCAAAGATATCAACAGAGTTTTCTCTATCTCTTTACCCTTCTGTAGGGCAGTCTCACCCAACTCTGAGCAATCATTAAATAATTAGCCCGTCTTACCACACTTAACTCCTATTTTAGTCAATAAGGTGTAGGTGTAGGCCTTACTTCTATGGTATCTACCATACATCCTACATTGCTTACACTGCTACACTGCTTACATTGTTACACTACTACACTGTTTTGTAGCAGGTCGGGGTTCTCCAATCACAATACCCCTTAAAAGTGCTAAAATTGGATACACTAGGGCCTTACCAATCATCTTACCCAGTGACTCATTAGCTCTAATCTCTTACCAACTAGTCTCTTTCCCGCTCTGACATCTTTCTCATTCTCTATTCTCTTCTGTCTCTATTTCGACCCTTACTACCTTTCTCAATCTCAGAGGCGTGCAACACATGATATTATTCATGCAACTGTATTCTGTGCACTGCCTCGACATAAGTAGTGAGCCAATCGGACTCTAATCGACAATTTAAGCCCTTTCATGCACTTTTGGGTTTTTCGACTCTCACTGCCCATAGTGTCGGGGTAATACCTTCCTAGGGATATAAATTGAGCTTCATACTCGTCAATCAACCAGTGCCTCTGGGTTATCGTAAGAAATTTTACCTGTAATTTTCCTTAAGTAGTGTCTGAAATATTTTGTCACCGAATACATCCAGAAACATTTCTCATGTTGGCTCTAGACGTCTTACTCTTCAGATAAGTCGAGCAGACTTCCACCAATGCTCCGCCTCGCCCTCTAACATAAACGTTTTTAAAAGTCACTTTCTCGGTCAACATATACCGAAAGAATCCATACAACTTCGCTATCTCATTCACCCAGTCCTCCGTAACTGTTGGCTTCTTTACTTCGCTATATACCGGAGGGGTGTGAAAACCTCTATAGTTTGAGGCATCTATTTAGGCTTTACCCTGCCTATCCTCAACTACCTGCATAGACTGAGTAAGCAACTCCAAAATATTTTCTACACTCCACTCCATCCTCTTAGAGCGTGTCTCAATATTGTTTGGTCTCTTTATAGGACCCTGTGGAGTATGCTTAACATCAGCCTCCACCTCACTCTCATCTCGAGTCTCATGTGACGACTCATTCAACTCTCAGGCCGATCTCTACGGTCTCAAGCATGTGTACTCACCCCTCTACCATAGCGGCTATCAGTTATAAACACTATATTCTTGCATTTGAAACTAAATTCTTAGCTGAAGTCTCATCTTGATATATACAATTGTATCTAAACAATGCACAATACATGGGGATGTAAATTTACTTAACCACTAACACCGACTCATATCAGGCAAACTCTGCCCTGATATCACCTTTTTTCACGACCCAAATTACCTAAAAATCAAAGTAAATATTTCACTTTTTCATTTCCTTACCCGTCGTGAACAGTTACACTACTAAACAGTTGGGCTATGATTCAATGTTAGTCACCTCTCACCTATTTACCATTCCATTTTCAAATTTCATTTACATATCAATTTATTTTAACTAAATACATCCCCAATATTACATCCATATACAGTACTGTGCTTTTATATGTTTAGATACAAAAATTATACAAATGTGTATACCTGGTCTTGATAAGAAGCAGCGGATAATCGAAATGCAAGACTACTGTCGTTCTCTTCTACTGAATGTACCCTGTGGGGTGGAAAATGAAAGGGTGAGCGAAACTTGCTCAGTAAGGCAATAATGTAAGCAGGTATAACTATACTATCTACGTACTGATAATGTCATGATATAAAATCGTTTATATTTGGAGCATGAGGTAAGATTAAAATGATGCCACATGTATGTATATATCATATAAGAGAAATCATGAAATCGACATATAAATCAAACATGGAAAAATCATCATGTAGGACATCTCATGCTCGTCACATTAAAACTTATTTGTTTCATCATAAACTCAACACTTAAAAACTTATTTGTTTAATCATAAGACAACCTCATCAAGGTTAAACCCATCTCTCGGGAATACCTTGATTCATTAAATCACATCTCATTTAAAAGTGTAAATTGAGACATTACCCCTCCTTCGGTTTCGGCCTGGTCTACTCAGACCGTATGATATCATGTGAGGCATGTAGGTTACTGTATGAAAATCGAGGACTATGGCCATATTATGTCCCTGTGACCCCAGGCTACACGGATCCCGGTGTGCAGGGCATCACAACTGCAACGGGAGGTGGGGTCAAATCCTACCCGCCAAAATATCAAGTAACATCATCGAGTCATCATGATTGCACGGTACAACTTACTCGTGTGACATACACGGTACATCGTACTCCGTGGACCCATATCATAGTCTGGGGGTGCCTACCATAGCTTTTATCCACCCCAATACTATGTCGATAACCAACCCATGTCTCAAAGTATACGTGCGAGCATCTCAACTCTCTGCGACAAACAGTCTACAGGAGGCTTCCGCATGACTATATGCATGTCAACTCACGCCTAGTGCGAGCGAAGCTCCAGCACCACGCTATGCATATCATGATATCTAAAATCTCGTGCGAGCGAAGCTCCAGCACAGTTTTGTGCACACACAAATTTCTCGTACGAGCAATGTTCCAGTACGGCTTTTCATAAGTAATAAATCAGTAAACTTTAGTGCGAGTAAGACTCTAGCACTCTTTTTATTCGTGTAAATATGATAGGTGGCTCAATCTTTATAAAACATCTTTTAAAATCGTAACCGGTACAAACCAGTACCCTTTCGTATAATTCATGAAATCAACAACCAACCTATGTGTAAATTTGCTTAAATCAAAGCAATACATTCATATAAAACATTAAAAACATGAAATCATGCAATTTATCTGCCTTACTACCCTTTTTGTAAATTTTACTCCCATGGGCAATATCGTCTTTTTCTTTATTCACCTAAGCCCCGGTTTTTGCAAAAATTATTATTTCATTTCTAGATACTTTAAGGAATTCTAAACCCTATAAATCCCCTTAAAAATACGTATAGAAATCTCTATGCACCTACAAAATTCCCTTACCTCGATTCACGTGTAAACTTATCCCGTCTCAATAATACCCGATCTCTCAGTCCAACTGTGTGTCAACCAAGTCTACAAAACTGCATATAACCACATATTTTGGGTTAATTCACTTATTTTTATCAGTATATCGCATTTACTGATCGAATCTAACGTACTGGCTCGTTTTACTTTATTGGGCCCGATTGCACTTTAATGAGCCTCGAACCCGTTTCTAGCCCGTTTCTACTTATTAAATCCCTTCTTCGGGTTTACTGGGCTCATTCAGTTTACCGATAATCATCGGGCTTTATTTCCAAACTCATTGGATAACCCATATACTATTTACGGTAATTACGTTGCAATTCTGATTATTATTCCTTTTTATACAGAATTAATCCGTAAATTTCGTAAAATAATCAAAACTGTGTATCGAGGACTCTAATTGTCTAAATTAAAATGTACTTACCCAATGTTATGCGGGGTATGAAAATCAGAGCTCAATTGGCTCTCGTTCGGGCTCACGTACACGATCTATCGTCGAACTGCACAATTTTATATTTAATCCCGGGTTACTTTTCGATTAAATATACCTTAAATAAATTTTTTGAAAATCAAATTGGTCACTTTTGACCTCTTACTAACTTACCCGAAGTCCGGTGTATCCCCAAAAATTCTTCCCCTTTTTCCTTTTTCTCTTTTTCTCCCTTTTTCCTCTCTTTATTGGCTAAATCGGTTCGATCCAGTTCAACCCGGTTCATACCGGTCCGATTCAGTCCGGTTCACTTTGGTTCACCTCTTTGCTGAACAGGTCCATACCGGTTCAGGCCTTTTCGCCGCTGTTCCTAGCGTTTCCGATCGGTTCCCGGCATGATTCAGGCTCCATTCGACTCTTCTTTGGTCGGGCAACCTTCGATTGGCCTCGATCGGGACCAAATCACCGTCGGTGGCCACCGTTCCTCTCTTCTCCCTCTCGGCCTTCTCTCCCTCGATCCGCCTAATTCTGGCATTTTCGTCGATCGATACCAATCTCAAAAGAACTGTATCCTCTTCCCGATCACGTCGGTGCCCGCCGTTCGAGCCCAACTGCTGTGGATCATCGGAATCGACCCTGTTTTCCTTGCGGGCTTCTCTTCCTCCGTTCGACGATTTTCGGCCTCCTGACGGCGCGTCTCTGGTGCCAATAGCTTCGTCGGCCTCTCCTCTTCCTCCTCGGCTCTTCATCGGGGCATGATGATCACCGGTGGTTGGATCGTGGGTCTCAGGTTTCAGTTGCTTCCGTCGATTTCCATTTCGGGTTCTTCCCGATTCAAATTTCTATTTTTATTATTATTATTATTTATAAATTATTTTATTATTAAAATAATCATTAAATATTCTAAAGTATTCTAAAATATCTACTAATATATTATTTTATTTTCAAATTAATTAATTTAATTTAATTTAATTTATTTATTATATTTTTAATCCTTTTTCCTGTATAATTTCTCCGTATTTTCGGGATATTATCCCGAGCGAAAATTTTGATTAATTCCAGTAAATTCATATCTTGATCAATTTAACCCGAAATTTAATTATTTCTTCGTTATTGATCAAGATTCTCAAATCCATTATTTTTAATTAAATTTTCTTATCGAATTTATTTTGACTTTCGATCTTTTGACCATTTTTGCCCTTCCACGTGTTCGAGAATACCATTTCAGTCCTTTTGCATTTTTAATTTCGTGCTTTAACTAAATTTGGGTCTTAGAGTTGGTACTAATCGAATTCGCCAATAATGACAGTTGTCACTTGAGTATCGGGATGACTTCAGCTGAGGCATTGTATGGCCGTAAGGATTGTTTCCACGATTTAGATAAGAAGAAGTGGGTGACAGATAGAAAATTGTTCCCGAATTGGTAAGACAAACCTCTGAAAATGTTCAGTTGATTTTGAGCGATTAAGAACACCTCAGAGTAGATAGAAAACCTATGTTGACAAGAGACAGAAACCATTAGAATTCACCAAGGGTGAATTAGTATTGTTTGAAGTTACATACCCTTAGGACATAACATAAGGACGTAACGAGATTCGGAAAGAGATTAGACAAAGTGGGAGATAAGGCCTATAGGTTGGCATTACCACCTAAATTAGCAGGCATCCACAATGTGTCCTATCTTATAATGCTTCAAAAATACTATCCGGATCCAGCATATGTGATTGGATATGAGCTCCAACAGCTTAACTCAATGAAAGTATAATGTATGATTGGAAAATCGATTTGGGTATTAAACAGGAAGGAGAAAGTGTTGAGGTTTAAGATGATCTCCCTAATTAAAGTATGTTTGTAGTATTACACTCCGAAAAAAATCACTTGAGAATGACAGTATATGATACAATAGACGTACTCGGAGTTGTTTATGGATCCATTTAACTTGGTTCTAATTTGGAGGACCAAATTCCTTAAGTGGGGGAGATTATGTAAGACCCGATTTTAGTTAAAACACGAAATGAGTATGTTCATGAAAGAAAGGATTGAAATGAAATTTTCGAACACGTTAAAGGGCAAAACGATCAAAAGATCAAAATTCGGTATTAATCGGGACAAGAAAATTTAATTAAAAATATGAGATTAAGAAATCTTGATCAATAACAAAGAAATAATTAAATTTCGGGTTAAATTGATCAAGATATAAATTTATTGAAATTAATCGAAATTTTCACCTCTGAAAATAATCCCGAAAATAATCAAAAAATATACTGAAAAGTCAAAATAATACCGAGAAATTCATTTATTGATTTAATGAATTAAATATAAATTTTTTTAGATATTTTTGGATTTTTAATAATAAAATAAGGATTAAAATCATAATAAAATTAAATAATAAATAAAAATTAAATTAATTCAAAAAAAATTAGAAATCGCGAAATCGCGATTTGGAAAGGAAGCAGACAACCGAGGTTGCCTCCACCGACAGACGGGGCCACCGGCGACCAGGATCCATCGAGGGAGCCCAGCCGAGAGGCGATCAACCTCGTGCGAGCCACCACCGGCACCAACAACGTCGAAATCTAACGAAATCAAAGGGAGAGAGAACCCGAGGGAGAAAAAGGAGATCGGCGGTAATCAGCATCGATCTAGCCCCAACCGACCATAGCCGAGGTTTCCCCAGGCGTAGGCGACGCGATCGGTGGTGGGCACGACCGGTGAAACCAACAGATGACGACAAAAACGGTGGAAAAGAGAAAGGGTACCGACGTCGAGGGAGAAGAGGCCAGACCGGCCACTTTCCGACCACCTCGGGCGAAACTGAGACCAGATCCATACATCGGATGACCCCGCAGAGCTGCTGGCGATGGAAATCGATGGAGAACCAGTCAATGAGCCCTTGAACCGGTCGAACCAAACTGAACCGATTGAACCGAGCCAGTCTGAACCGGACCGAATCGGTTCAGCCAAGAAAGAGGAAAAAAGAGAAAAAGAGAAAAAGGAAAAAGGGGAAGAATTTTTGGGTATACACCGGACTTTGGGTAAGTCAATACGAGGTCAAAAGTGACCAATTTGATTTCCAAAAAATTTATTTAAATTATATTTAATCAAAAATTAACTCGAAATTAAATATAAAATTATACAGTTCGACAATAGATCGTGTACGTGAGCCCGAACGAGAGCCGATTGAGCTTTGATTTTCGTACCCCACATAGCATTGGGTAAGTACATTTTAATTTCGATAATTAGAATCCTCAATGTAGAGTTAAGATTATTTTACGGATTAATTCTGTATAAAAAGGAATATTATTCAAAATTTTACAGTAATTACCGTAAATAGCATATGGGCTATCCAAAGAGTTTGGAACGAAGCTCGATGATTATTGGTAAGCTGAATGAACCCAGTAAACCCGAAGAAGGGATTTAATAAGTAGAAACGAGCTGAAAATGGGTCGAGGCCCATTAAGGTGCGATCGGGCCCAATAAGAGTAAATTGACCCAATTAGTTAAATCGACTGTAGTAAACGCGAGAATTATATTTAATTGGGTTAAATTGACATGGTAAATAATTATCTGCAGCTCCGGGGTACATATTAGGAGCTATACAGATCGGGTGATCGGTAGAATTGGGGTGATCGGTAGAATTGGAAAAGTCAAACAATACAGAGAATCGAGGTAAGGGAATTTTATAGGTGCATAGAGATATCTATACGTATTTTTGAGGGGATTTACAGGGCCTAGAATTTCTTAAAGTATCTAGAAACGAAATAATAATTTTTGTGATAACCGGGGCATGGGTAAATAAAGAAAAAGATGATATTGCCCTTGAGAGTAAAATTTACAAAAAGGGTAGGAAAGCAAATAAATTACATGATTATCATGTTTTGATGTTTTATATGAATGTATTGCTTTGGTTTAAGCAAATTTACATATAGGTTGGCTGTTGATTTTATGAATTATACGAAAGGGTACAGGTTTGTACCGATTACGATTTTAAAGATGTTTTATCAAGATTGAGCCACCTATCATATTTACATGAGTAAAAAGAGTGGTAGAGTCTTGCTCGCACTAAATTTTTCTGATTTATTACTCAAAAAAGCCGTACTGGAGCATTACTCGTACAAGAAATTTATGTGTGTACAAAAATCGTGCTGGAGTTTCGCTCGCATGAGACTTTAGATATCATGATATGCATAGCGTCGTGCTGGAGATTCGCTTGCACTAGACGTGAGTTGACATGCATATAGTCGTGCGGAAGCCTTCTGTAGATTATGTGTCGCAGAGAGTTGATATGCTCGCACGTATACTTTAAGACATGGGTTGGTTATCGACATAGTATTGGAGTAGATAAGACCTACGGCAGGCACCCCGAGACTATGATATGGGTCCACGGAGTACGTTGTACCATGTATGTCACACGGAGTACATTGTACCGTGCATTCATGATGACTCGATGATGTTACTTGATATTCTGGCGGGTAGGATGTCACGTCCCAAAAATGCGAAAAATAGGGCAAATTTAAAACTTTTTACTCATTAATTCACAATTAAGGGTGCATTCCTGTGCAGTGTCATACATCATCATAATTATCATGCCTCAGGATCTCATCATAATATAGTGTATATTGAATCATATACATTAATCAATTCCAAGTTAATTAATCCTAATACATCCCATACAATGTTATACATCAAGTGTCTGCAATTACAGTAATTGTCTGGGTACATGAAAAGATAAAAGATACCTCAAAATACAATATATATATATATAGCCTGGGGCTCGAGTCCTCCACTAGCCACTACTCCGTACGTCGCAGGGAGATCCTTTTTTTTTTTACTTGAAGAACTCTAGGGGAAAAGAAAATAGGGTGAGCTTCTAAATCGCTCAGTAAATGGGGTAAGGAACTCATTTCATAAACCAAAATGCACATCACAAAATATTTATTTGTATGTGAAACTCATTTGAAAACCATAGCATGAAAGTACTCAAAACGACATTCTCATGTCTCAAATCATGTGAAAACATGAAGTAAAAAGGCTCAGTCTAGAGCAATAACAAAGCATGTGAAAATAACGCGATAAACGCTTTCTCAAATACGTGATAAAATCACTAAAATAGTAACGCACGTGGCGCAGCCACTAAACACACGTGGCATAGCCACTGATTTAAATTCACGCGTGGCATAGCCACTAAACACACGTGGCATGGCCACTGATTTAATTTCACACATGGCATAGCCACTAAACACACGTGGCATAGCCACTGATTTAAATTCACACGTGGCATAGCCACTGGATAGGGTTTCACGTGGCAACGGCCACTAATTAGGGGTTCTCACGTGGCAACGGCCACCAAATGGGGTATCACGTGGCAACGGCCACCAATTAGGGGTTCTTACGTGGCAACGGCCACCAAATGGGGTATCACGTGGCAACAGCCACCAATTAGGGGTTCTCACGTGGTAAAGGCCACTAATAAGGTTTCTCACGTGGCAACGGCCACTAATAGGGTTTCTCACATGGCAACGGCCACCAAATGGGGTTTCACACGTGGCTACGGCCACTAATAGGGTTTCTCACGTGGCAACGGCCACCAAATAGGGTTTCACACGTGGCAACGGCCACCAAGTATACGTGGCACAGCCACAAAATGGGTTATTCTCACGTTACCAGAACGGAGAAGAAATCGGGCTTACATGCTACTAGAGCAATGCCCGGTGTGTACTCAAAATTACACACCTAAGTCTTATCACACAAGACTGGTTCGCCTTCACGTAGAACTCATAATGGTTTTCCTCTCATAAAACTCATTTGAAAATCGTTTTGTACTCAACACAAAACGTAATAAAACCGAGTTCCAATCGGCAAAGCACGCACACATTTCTCAAATCTCGATATTGCCTTAACGTAGAGCCCAATTCATTACTCACACAAATTCGACGATTTATAAAGCAATTTCACACTCAGCTTATAAACGCATAAAACAATAGGCTCCAACCGACTATAAAAACCGTGTGCAATTATAACTCAACACAACACTCAACATGCTTGTTTTATAAACCACAAATCATGCTATAATAGTTTACAAATCACATACACAAATGGTTTAGATTTCCCTTACCTCTTTGCACCTCGTATAGTGCAATCGTTTCCCCCGTATCACGGACTAGCCTAGCATTCCACTCTGGAACTCCCGAGCTGTCCAAACGATGTTAAAACATCAATACTCAACCATCACATAAACCTCAATTCTCAAAAAATCGAGCATAATTGCTCATAACGCCTCAAATCTCTCGATTCTCGTAACTCTATCCTAAACTACACTCTCATTCACAACATCTCAACGTTCTACATTTCTCATGCCAATTATCTATGCTAATTCACCACATTGTCTAAATTTCCATTTATAGCACAAATTCTCAAAATTGTCAAAATTGCTAAATATCACTATCACTCCAACCATATTGCAATTTCATCAATCCCTAATCATTTCTCAGCTATTTCAACGCAATGACAACCACCAATATCATCAAAATCAGCTCAAATATCAAGATCGAGGTTTAGAAATTACCCAAAGCTTGTGAGACGCACAACCTACGCCTCGATCCGATTCGTCCTTCGATTTCCAAGTATGTTGTTCTCCCTTTGATGAGGAACAACTTTCCTTCTTGCCACAACTCTTGATTTGGCCAGAAATGGGTGTTTTGGATGAGTGAGAAAGTTAGGTTTTCGGTGGAAATGGGGTTGGAAGAGAGAGAAAGTGAAATTGCAGGAGAAAAATAGGGGTTCCTTATATAGACTGGAGGTAGGAGATCGATCTGCCTCTTGATGAGATCGATCTGTATTTGAATTTTTGGGACGATTTGGGCAATTTTATGCCTAGGAGATCGATCTATCGAGGGGTGAGATCGATCTCTTTATGGCTTTATGAGATCGATCTGCTCCTTGAGGAGATCGATCTTCTCCCAAACAGAATCATTTGGAGATCGATCTCTTCCTCATGAGATCGATCTTCTCTTAAACAGAATCATAAGGAGATCGATCCTCTTCCATTGGAGATCGATCTGCTCCTTAAATTCCTCCTTCCTCGTCATTTATAACCCACCAAATCGATCTCTCCTTCTCCCAGATCGATCTGTCCTTATAGTTTCACATTTATTTTAACACTTAACATATAAATCTCCAATTATCATTCCCACAATTCACTTAGCTCAATAAATTACACTTCAAATTATTATTACATCAATAAAATATGTCTGAAATTCTCAGATCTCACATAGGATTTGATCCCACCTCCCGTTACAAATGTGATGCCCCGTACACCGGGATCCATGTAGCCTGGGATCACAAGGACATAATATGGCCATAGTCCTCGATTTTTCATATAGTAACCTACATGCCTCACATGATATCATATGGTCTGAAAAGACCAGGACAAACCCAAAGTAGGGGTAATGTCCCGATTTATGTTTTTAAATGAAATGCAATTTAGTGAATCAAGGTATTCCTGAGAGATGGGTTTAGCCTTGATGTTGTTGTTTTGTGATAAAACAAATAAATTTTAACGTGATGAGTTTATGATGAAACTAATAAGTTTTAATGTGACGAGCATGAGATGTCATACATGATGATTTTTCCATTTTTTTTTATATGTCGATTTCATGATTTCTCGTATATGATATATACATACATGTGGCTTCGTTTTAGTCTTACCTCATCTCCAAATATAAACGATTTTATATCATGACATTATCAGCACGTAGATAATATAGTTATCTACCTGCTTACATTATTGCCTTACTGAGCAAGTTTCGCTCACCCTTTCATTTTTCACCCCACTAGGTACATTCAGTAGAAGAGAGCTACAGTAGTCTTGCATTTTGGTTATCCGCTACTTCCTATCAAGACCAGGTGTACACATTCGTATAATTTTTGTATCTGAACAAATAGAGGCACAGTACTGTACACGAATTGTAATATTGGGGATACATTTAGTTAAAATAAATTGATGTGTAAATGAAATATGGAAAATAGATGTTAAGGTAAGTAACATGACAGGAGGGACTAACATCAACTCATAGCCCAACTGTTAGTAGTGAAACTGTTCACGACGGGTAAGGAAATGAAAAAGTGAAAAATTTATAGTGATTTTGTTTAAACGGGTCGTGACACATCATTACTCATCTCAGTCGTACAATCATTCACTCCTTTAATTACAATCGCTACATCTCTTTCAGTACGTGTCAAACTTACAATACACTTTTCAGGGGTAAAAACATCACTATCTTAGGATAGCAATCTAAACAACATAGTTTGCAGCCGAATCAATCTATTCTCAAATATTACTTCAAAATTATTCATATTCCATAGAATAAAATCGGCTGATATATTCTTTTTCCCCTGTTTTCAACTTACAATCCCTATACCCATATTCAGTTAGTGATGATCAGCTAACTATCATCATCTTCCCTAATGGTATAGGCTTCACATCTTTAACTAGCTTATAAGTAACTGAAGGCGGTATGAATAAATGCGTGGCACCAGGATCAATGAAAATAATTACGTCATTATTCACAACCAGTGTGGTATCTTCCACCACATCAGATCAAACATCAGTAGTGTCCTGGTCTAAGGCATACACTCGCCCTCATCCAACAACCTACTTTCCTTTTCTCTTGGGATGTGGCCTCCATTTTCGATGTAAAGATATCAAAAGGGTTTTCTCTGTCTCTTTGCTCTTCTATGGGGCAGTCTCACCCAACTCTGAGCAATCATTAAATAAATGGCTCGTCTTACCACTCTTAACGCCTATTTTAGTCAATAAGGTGTAGGGCCTACTTCCGTGGTATCTACCACACATCTTACACTGCTCCGTTGCAGGTCGGGGTCCTCCAATCACAAAACCCCTCAAAAGTGCTGAAATTGGATACCCTGGGGCCTTACCAATCATCTTACCCCGTGATTCTTCAACTCTAATCTCTTACCAAACTACTTTTTTCCTGTTCTGACATCTCTATCATCCTCTATTCTCTTCTGTCTCTATTTCGGCCCTTACTACCTTTCCCAATCTCAGAGGCATGCAACTCATGATCTTATTCACACAACTGTAGTCTGCGCACTGCCTCGGGATAGGTAGTGATATCTAGCAGCGCCAATCGGACTCTAATTAATGGTCTGAGCCCTTCCATGAACTTTCAGACATCCCGACTCTCACTGTTCATAGTGTCGGGGTCATACCTGCCCAAGAATATAAACTGAGTTTCATACTCGTTAATCAACTAGTTCCTCTAGGTCAGAGTAAGGAACTTTATCTATAATTTCCTTTAAGTAGAGTCTGGGATATTCTGTCATCGGAATACATCTAGAATTATTTTTGATATCCATTCTAGATGTCTAAGTCTTCAGATGGGTCGAACGAACTTCCACCAATGCTCCGACTCGCCCTCAAATTGACACGCCCTAAGGGTATTGTCTGCAAGTGCATGGGTCGTACAAGTAATAATGGGATTTGAGTCTCGAGTTATCGTCCCTCAAAGAAGTTGGTTAGCCTAATTAACTACCGGTTAATCTTACCCTAAGTATATTCTAGCAAATTATGAAATTTAAGGTGGGTGATCTACATGGTTAACATTAAAATTATTGGAAAGCAATAAAATAATAAAAACTAAATAAAATCGAGCAAAATTACTTACAGTGCTCCACGCAATTAAAATAACAAACCTATAAAAATAATTAAAACAGTTAAAACTAATTAACGCAATTAAAATAAAATGCAATTATGAAAATAACAAAGCAAGATTAATTAAACTAAAATCAACAAACCTAAAATGCAATTAAACTTCTTAATCAAAATGTTATTTAAACTAACTTAAGATTTAATGAAATAAATTTACCCCTAAACTAATTCTAAATGAACACTTAATTAACTATCAACCTAATTAAAACTAAGTTTTATACCACTAAGCAAGAATACTAACATGCAATTTAATCAAAGAATCTAAACTAAGCTAACAAATTAAATTGAAATTAAACTATACTAAAAATGCATGAAAATGAATTAATTAGCTACAATGTACTAGCCAAACAAGGCCTTAGGCTTAATTGGAAACCATGCTAGTCCCGATATTGTCACTGTTCACATCATCACATTTTCATTTTCATTTTTGCTTTGGTCTGTCCAGGCGTGTCCAGCTGCTTGCTCTCGGTTCTATCCAGACGTGTCCAGCTGCATGTTCTAGGGTCTGTCCTGGTCTGCTATCCTCACCAACTCTTCTCGGTTCCGTGTACAGCATCCATTCCAGCAATAGCCCAGTACGTTACTAACCACTTCAACTTCATTTTCTGCCCATGCCATTGCCTGCCCCAGGCGTTGCTGTCCGTTCCCTGCACTGTCCGTTTCTGCCTCCTAGTTCCTTCCTTAGCACCACTGCTGCTACAATCCAAGAGTTTGCACAACTCCTGCTCAGCACCTACTGCCTCGTCCTGCTTTGCTCCAAGTGCTATGCTGGCCTGATCCAAGTAAAGTTCTCAGCTATACTGTCCACGCCCGACTATTGCTACAATCTGTTCATACAGCAGCTGGCCAACTTTGCCCAGCTCAGATTCTGATTGTTGCAAGAAGACACGCTTGACCCGACACTCCTGCAAACCTTACCAATAAAAATTAAGATACATAAACAGAAAATGACAATGAACAGTAATAATGGCAAATGAAACAGGGGAGAACAGAGAGTGATTGCTGCTCTCGGGTTCCTGGTCTGCTACTTTGCTCTCGGGTTTCTTTCATGGCTCATGAGATCAAATCAGCTTACCACCATCTTGAGTAACAATGACAGCTAACGAATAGGAAAAAATAAAACTAACATGGGAAGCAAACCCTAGAGCTCCATTGAGAAATAACAAAACACAAAACAACTAAAAACATAAGCAATTTTTTTTCTTTATGGAAACCTGAAAGCTACCTAGGAGATAAATGTTGTGTAATAAGACTTCAAAAATAGAAGAACTAGATTTAACATAACCGAGAAGATGAAATGATTTTGATTGCTATGAAATAGAAAATATCCAAGTCTAGAAAAATCAAGAACATAAAAATGAAATGAACATTAAAAGTGAAGTTGGAAGCTAACGGAAAACTAAAGAAAACAGGAAAGTAAATCTAAAAATGTAATCTAAACTATTCTACTCTAAACTACATTACATTACACTACTTAGTCCTACTCCTACCTCACATTACATCCCCTACTCCTACTTACATCCTTCAATTGCTACCATGTCTTATTTATACACACATAAGGGCTATAATTGTAATTTTTCCATCCTAGATGAGTTGACATTGTTTGGCCACTTGTCTTCACACCATTGGCTCCTTGAAAAGATATTTTCATATCATCTGTCTTCTTGTCCAATTAGATGTGCTAGGTGGCATGGCTCATGTTGTCCGCGTGGTCCAATCTCGATTTTAGCCCAATTCCAGTCCATTTTCTACCGAAATGTTTAAAATTCATCTGGATTTAATTTATCTGTAAACATGAGAATTTTAATTAAATAAGAGGATAATTAACAAAATAAATTGAGGATTTAAATAATTAATTAGAAAATTAAGCACAAATAATTCTAAAAAATATAAAATTATCACACCCTCAAACTTGAGCTTTTGCTTATCCTCAAGCAAAACACAATAATTGTAGGAATGACAAGTACTAAACACAATAATTTCTCTAATATTATCCTCAAAGAAAAAGTACAGACTATGATCTTAAAGACTCACAATTACAAGTCCAACATTCAGAATCATTCAATCATAAGTCCTAACCCAAATTGGACCCCTCGTGAGTGTGTGAAAAATGTCAAAGTCACTTCATAGTACATTATCCGGATCAGATTATGCAAATACAGTGAATGCAAAGTCAATGACATGTGATCATTCCCATAAGTTGCTTTTCACTTCTCTCTCCACTATTGTAGTCACACTTAATCAAAGATCAATATGACTTCATTAAGCTTGTAATGTAAGGCTAGGGCTAAGGTATGATAAAGTCGATTTAGGTTTAAATACCCCTTAACATGCATTACTTCTAAGATCTTTAATGTAAGAGATTTCCCCCAAACTTATTTATTTCACTAAACTTTTTATTCTATTTTTGTATTTTTCTTCTTTCTTCTTTTCTTTTTTTCTTTTTCTTTAATTTTTTTAAATACATACTCCTTCACTATCACTTAATACCCATATAGCTCACAATATATCCCAATGACTTTTTATACTTTTGGGGTAAGGGATAGGAAAAAAGTATTTAAGCTCAGGAAAATTTTGTCGGAATATTTACAGAGAAAAACTTATTTGGCCCAGATGGGTGACTAAGGGTGAAATATGTACAAGGATGGCTAGAAAGGCTCAAACGATCCAAAGATGGCCTAAATCATCTCCCTAATTAAGTGTGATCTAATATTTCACCTAGAGATTAGATCAAACAAATTCTAGAATATAATGCACCGAATCAATTAAACAAATGTAATCCTATGTACACATAAGCTTTCTCTAAATAAATATACCAATTCATGACATGACATGTGCATAAGATGAGGCAATCACAATCAGAATTAAGACAAATTCAAGAATTCAACTTCATGCTTTTCCTATAATCATGCTTCTTAGTTAATCAAAGTTATACTAAATCATGGGGTCATATCATCAGAATATGGGCAAACTACATGCTAAGCACTAAATCATCTCAAAATCAAACAATTTAAGCTCATATTATCGAAAAAATTTTAAAAATTCTTTCTCAGATTTTTGAAAAAATTTTAAAAAGTTTTCCAATTTTTCACAAAATTGCTCAAGTAATATCCCCTCCCCTAAACTTAAAGTGCACAATGTCCTTAGTGTGCAGATAATATAAGAATTTAAGCTCAAGAACAGAGTACTCCCCTTTCTGATGATAATGAACAACTGAAGCTTGATTGAAAGCGTAAAACTGGAAAAGAAATCTGTAAAATAAGCAAAGAAAGAAACAACAGAAAAGAAAAAGAAAAAGAACTATATACAAAGTGAAAAGAAAAATACAGCCACTTCAAATGCAGCTGAAGAAAACAACACTCAACAGTAGGGCGAAGAGTAGGAGGGTCAGCCAAAATGGTGACAGAATGTTGTTAAATCCTCTTGAGCTCTATCTACTTCCTTCTTTCTCTCAGATATTATATGGTCAAGCCTTATGTCCTCCTCAATCTCCATCTTAAAACACTCTTGAGAGTCATCAGGGAGCTTCAAAGGTTTGAAAACATTAAACTTCACTTCTTGATCCTAAACTCTCATTGTTAACTCCCCCTTCTGTACATCAATTAAAGTTCTACCAGTCACTAGGAAAGGTCTACCTAGTATAATGAGGACTTCCCTGTCTTCCTCCATATCCAAAATAATAAAATCTGCAGGGAAAATAAACTTGTCCACCTTTACTAAGACATCCTCAATGACCCCATTTGGATATTTAATGGAACGATCAGCTAGCTGAAGGGTCACTGTGGTGGGCTTGGCATCCCCTATTCCTAACTTCTGATAGATAGACAAAGGCATCAAATTTATACTAGCTCC
Source organism: Firmiana major (assembly GCA_033439115.1). Taxonomy (NCBI): domain Eukaryota; kingdom Viridiplantae; phylum Streptophyta; class Magnoliopsida; order Malvales; family Malvaceae; genus Firmiana; species Firmiana major. The sequence goes on from CM065902.1 coordinate 39,279,831, forward strand.
TAAATCACACAAGGCTCTACCAAAGAATAAATTTCCAATAGTGCATGGTATGGCAAAACTCCCGAGATCCTTGAGCTTGGGGGTAATTTTCTCTGGATAATGGCACTACATTCCTCAGTTAAGGCCACCGTCTCATAATCTTCCAGTCTTATCCCGGGATCCTTGAGCTTGGGGGTAATTTTCTTTGGATAATGGCACTACATTCCTCAGTTAAGGCCACCATCTCATAATCTTCCTGTCTTCTCTTCCTCAAGAGGATATCCTTTAGAAACTTCACATAACTTGGCATTTGCTCTAAAGCGCCTATGAAAGGAATGTTGATGTGAAGTTTCTTAAAAACCTCAAGAAATTTGGTAAATTGTTGGTCAAGCTTTTGGTTTTGAAACCTCTGAGGAAAAGGTACTGGTGGTCTAACTAGAAGGGATGTAGTGGTAACATGTATAGCATCAGAGGACTTTGAAGGCTGTGAAGTAGAAGAAGGTATAGATGAGTTGCTTCGTTAGAACCTATGGTTTTTTCAACTATGGGCTGTTCAGGTCCAGACTTAACTTGTGGCTCATCTAGCTCTCTGCGACTCCTGAGGGTGATGGCTTTGACATGTTCCTTACCCTCCTTTTGTTTAACAGGATTAGCTTCAGTGTTACTAGGAAGGGTCCCTTGAGGACGTTGGCTAAGAGCATTTTCTATTTGTCCCACCTGAACTTCTAAGTTCTTAATTGAAGCAGCTTGGTTTTGCAGGATAGTCGTGAACATTTCCTCAAGTGAGGGCTTCTTCTCAGTTGCTAGTAAGTGCTGGGGTTGTGGTGGTGGTGGTGGTTGATGGAAGCGGGGTGGATGATGTGGATACTAAGGTGGTGGGTATGGAAATGGATGCTGTGGTGGTACCTGAACCAGTGGAGCTTGAAAACTAAGGGGTCCTACAGATCTAGAGTAAGAAGTTTGCCCTTGGTTTTGGCTCTATGAAAAGTTAGGATGGTTCCTCCACCCTGGATTATAGGTGTTTGAAAAAAGGTTGTTTTGTTGCTTAGGGGGGGCAACACACTGAATCGATTCTAGGTTAAGCGAACATCTATCCATAGGGTGTGTACCACTACACAGATCGCATTAAACGAAAGGACTTTGGACAGAATAAATCGAATTAGGACTGGTAGAAGGATTATGCTAGGTACTGAGCGACTCTACCTTCTTCGTAAGATTAGCGATTTGAGAGGTCAAGGTAGACAACGTGTCGAGCTCATAAATACCCGTCGACTTCTTTGGTAATTGCCTCTCCAAGGACCATAGATATTTGTTAGCAGCCATCTTGTCTAAGAGCTCGTAAGCTTCCACCTCTGTTTTACACATTAGCGCTCCACCCACAGCAGTGTCAACAATGGTCTTATTCTGGCTTGTAAGTTCGCTGTAGAAGGTATGGACTTGCAGCCACAAAGGTAGGCCATGGTGTCACGACCCAATATTACCAAAATCAGTATAAATTTTGCGCTTTTGAAAAATCTTTCTTACCTCCTCGTGACATATTCCTCTAAACAGGTCGGGCTGTGAATCAATATCGATATACCATTCAAACCATTAAGAAATATCACACGTAAACATACATACTGATATCATTAATCATATAATAGAGTGGTCGGTACGTTTATACATCAATTAATTCTATATTTACATCCCCAAATATTCTTTCATATACAGTACTGTGCTGTAAGCATATTAATACAAAATTCTGTATGTGGTGTATACCTGACAGTTGATGGGAAACAAAGATATCAGCTATGCCATCTACTCTCTACACCCGCTATCTCTATGGTGGAAATACTGAAAGTGGGTGGAAAATGAAAGGGTGAGCTCCACATGCTCAGTAAGGCAATAATACAAACGGGTAGATAGCTATACTATCTACATGCTGATAAGAAAATCAGGATATATGTGAGCATGAGGTAAAAACAATGATATGCCATATATATAATATCATCTGTTCTAAAACAGGAAATCGGCATATTAAAACATGGAATAATCCTCATGTAAAAACATCTCACGCTCAATGAAACAGCACGTTTTAAAATACCCCATCTGGGTCAAAATACGATACACTCACAAATCAAAATCAATTCCAACAAAATTCTTTATTTTCAAATCTCCGTTATAAAACACCCTTCTCACAGGGTTACAAATCAATAAAAGTCTCATAAAATCCCTCCATGGGAATAACCAAATCTCAATTGAAATCATAAGAAAATCGGGGCCTGACCCCTCCCTCGGGTCTACCCTGGTCTATCAAGACCAATAGTTATATCATGTGAGACATGTCAACGACTATATCGGTAATATCCAGGACTATGGCCATAACCTCGTGATCCCTGGCACACGGATCCTAGTGTGCGGGGTATCACACCTGAAACGGGAGGTGGGTCATCCTACCCGCCAGAACAGCATAATATCAAGATTGCGAGGGCAAGACTTGCTGTCTCGTGGCTAATGCCACTCCACTCCAACAATCCCCACGGTACAGCGTACTCCACGTGACATACACGGTACATCGTACTCCGTGAACCCAAGCTCAATCAGGGGTGCCTGTAATAGGTCTTATCCACCCATGTCTAGTATGTCTCAATCTGCACGTGTGAGCATATCATCTCACTGTGACACACAGTCAACAGGAGGCTCCAACACGGCTATATGCATGTCATATAAATTCCTGTGCGAGCGAAGCTCCAGCACGGCTCCATGCATATTCATGATATCGAAAAAGCTCGTGCGAGCGAAGCTCTAGCACGGTTTCATAGAAATCAATTAAAATCTGCGTACGAGCAGCGCTCCAGAACGACTTAAACTGATTATAAATTCAATTCAAATCCACGTACGAGCATTGCTCCAGTACGGATAGGTATTAAAACTCAGTGAAAACCTCGTACGAGAAAAACTCCAGTACGGTAGTCATATAAAACAAATCTGTAAAATAGTGCGAGTAATGCTCCAGCACTCTGAGTATGAGTTAAAATATAAAATCCAGTGCGAGCAGTGCTCAAGCACGGTTACACTCATATAACACTGATAGGTGGCTCAATATTATCAAAACATGTTAAATAAAAATCATCTGGCACCTAACCTGTGCCTTTTCACATAAAACATGTAAATAATAGCCAACCTATCCATAAATTGCTTGAATTAAAGCAATATCATCATGAAAACATTAAAATCATGAAATTCATGCAATTTCATAGCCTTACTACCCTTTTTGAAATTTTCCTAACTGGGGGCAAAATAGTCATTTTTCACTATTTCCATATTTTTCCGTAAAAATTATTATTCTGTTTTCAGGTAGCCTATTGAATTTAACGTAATGTAAATCCCCTCAAAATTACGTACAGCTACCTCTAAGTGTTCATAAAATTCCCTTACCTGGAATCACGCGCGAGCTTATCCCGACTCAGCCGTACCAGGTCTCTCAGTCCAATTTGCTCGTCTACGGAGCTGCATATAACCACATATGGGTTCAGTTCAATATATAGATCAGTATTTCACTCTTACTGATCGAATCTAAAGCTCTGGGCTCGTTTTACTCTATTGGGCCCGATTACACTTTAATGGGCCTCGAACCCCTTTTTCAGCCCGTTTCCACTTTTAAATCCCTTCTTCGGGTTTACTGGGCTCATTTGATTTATCAATAATCATCGGGCTTCGTTTCAAACTCAGTGGATAGCCCGGATACTGTTTACGATAATTACTTTGAAATTTCAAATAAATTTCCTTTTATGCAGAATTAATCCGTATTTTTCGTAAAATAATCGAAACTCTGCATTAAAGGACTCATATTATCGTAATTAACATATGCTTACCCAATATGGTGCGGGGTATGAAAATTGGAGCTAAATCGGCTCTCGTTCGGGCTCTGTAGTGACACTGCACAATTATTTAAATCCGAGTCATTTTCTAATAAAATAATATTAAATTGAATTCCCAGGATTTATCCGCAGGTTAATCCCGACCCTCGGTCACTTACCCGAATTTTTGAGTCGTCCCCGGGTACACTTTCTTCCTCTTTTTTCTTTTTTTTTCCTTTTCTTTTCTTTTTTCTTTTCTCTTTCTTTTTCTTTTCTTTTTTTCTTTTCTCCCTTCTCCCTTTCCCGGCTACAGTGCCGTTTTGGCCCGTTTGCCGTCGTCGACGTTTCCGGCCATCTCGCCGGCAGCCAGTGGGTTCAACAGAACCGTCTCAGCCAGGGGAAGGCTCGGCTGGGTTGAATCGGCGCTAGAATGCCGTCGTTTGCCGGGACCGAGGCGATTTCTCCCCGAAATTTCGGTCGGTCGATTCGCAGGAAATAGTTACCGTCGGCGCGCGTCACCGGTACCAATAGACTCGTCGGACGTCGCTCTATCTTCTCCGACCGGTATTTGGGCTCGTCGGACGCCGGTGCATCGTCGGGGGTCACGGGTTCAGACGGGTTGATTTTTCGGGTTTCGCGGGTCTTTCTCTCTCCCGACGAATTTTCAGATTTCTATTTTTTTTTTAATTGATTTATTATTATTTTAATATATTAAAATATATTAAAATAATCCAAATATCCCAAAAAAATCTAAAACAAATATTATTAAATTCATTTAATCAATAAATGAATTTATCAGTGTATTTTTGTCTTTCTCGGTATATTTTTCGATTTTTTTTCGTGATAATTTTTCGAATTAAAAATCCGATTAATTCCAAATTAATTCCCGTAAATTTCAATAAATTTATATCTAGATCAATAGGCCTCGAATTTAATTATTTTCCTCGATATTGATCCAGATTTCACAAATTCCATATTTTAACGAAAATTACTTATCGAATTTATACCGAATTTTGGTCTTTTGACCATTTTACCCTTGTACGTGTTCGGGACCAAATTGAATCGACTTTCTTTCATCAATCCACAATCTTTTCCCTATTTTTAATTCTTCATTTTCAGTCACCTCGATTTTATTCCTTTGGCAACTTGTTGCTTCTTTATTTTCTCGATTTATCCATATTCGATTTTACGTAATTTATTTCGTTTCATCCACATTTATCAAATCTGAATCAACCATCTTATGAATCCATTAACATATACTAACGTCATACAATATGGAAATCATAAGGAATATCATACAAAAATTGCGGATCTCACACATGGTGAGGGCACTTCCTAAGAAACTCCTTATATCGTTCCCATGCTTCGTAAAGAGATTTAGAATCTACCTGGGCAAAGGAAGATATATCACTACGGAGTCTGGCCATTTTAGAGGGAGGGAAAAACTTAGATAGAAATTGATGGGCTAACTCATCCCATGTAGAAATGGATCCTGGATGCAAGGAGGTTAACCAGTGTCGCGCCATATCCCTAAGTGAGAAAGGGAATAATCTAAGCCTAAGTGCATCATCAGATAATCCATTATGCTTGAACGTGTTGCACAAGTCTAGGAATTGCCCAAAGTGAGCATGTGGGTCATCGTGTGGAAGCTCACTGAACTGTAAAGAAGTCTGGATCATTTGAAGTATTGCAGGCTTAATTTTGAAATTGTTCGCAGGGACAGCTGGTGGCCTAATGCCGGTATAATATCCTCCAATCGTCGGCACTGCATAATCTCCAATAGTTCTAATTTCTCTATTTTCTGCCATGATGTTTTGCAGCGGAGCTATTAATTTCCTAGAATCCTTTCGAATTTTCCTAAGGGTTCTTTCAATTTCAGGATCTAGAGGAAAGCTATCATAACTCCCGGCTCTACGCATGCAAACATCTAAAAGTCCTTAGAAAATTTTTTTTTAAGTTTTTTAATTTTACAATTTTTTTATTTTAATTTTTCAATCAACTAATCTAAAATAAACTTCTAAATATTTACAACCTAAATATTTACAAGCTAGAATTACACCTAAGCATAATTTTACCGATATTAATTAACGACTAATTAAAACTTCCCCGACAATGGCGCCAAAAACTTGACACGCACTAAAGGTATTATCCGCAAGTGCACGGGTCGTACAAGTAATAATGCAATTTGAGTCCCGAGTTATCATCCCTCAGAGAAGTTGGTTAGCCTAATTAACTACTGGTTAATCTTACCCTAAGTATATTCTAGCAAATTATGAAATTTAAGGTGGGTGATCTACATGGCTAACATTAAAATTACTGGAAAGCAATAAAATAATAAAAACTAAATAAAACCGAGCAAAATTACTTACAGTGCTCCACGCAATTAAAATAAAAAACCTACAAAAATAATTAAAATAGTTAAAACTAATTAACGCAATTAAAATTAAATGCAATTATGAAAATAACAAAGCAAGATTAATTAAACTAAAAATAACAAACCTAAAATGCAATTAAACTACTGAATTAAAATGCAATTTAAACTAACTTAAGATTTAATGAAATAAATTTACCCCTAATCTAATTCTAAATGAACACTTAATTAACTATCAATCTAATTAAAACTAAGTTTTATACCACTAAGCAAGAATCCTAACATGCAATTTAATCAAAGACTCTAAACTAAGCTAACAAATTAAATTGAAATTAAACTATACTAAAAATGCATGAAAATGAATTAATTAGCTACAATGTACTAGCCAAACAAGGCCTTAGGCTTAATTGGAAACCATGCTAGTCCCGATACTGTCACTGATCACGTCTTCACATTTTCATTTTCATTTTTGCTTTAGTTTATCCAGGTGTGTCCAGCTGCTTGTTCTCGATTCTGTCCAGGCATGTCTAGCAGCATGTTCTCGGGTCTGTCCTGATTTGCTATCCTCACCAACTCTGCTCGGTTTCGTGTGCAGCATCCATTCCTGCAACAGCCCAGCACGTTACCAACCACTTCAGCTTCATTTTCTACCCATGCTGCTGCCTGCCCCATGCGTTGCTGTCCGTTCCCTGCACTATCCGTTTCTGGCTCCTATTTCCTTCCTTAACTGCTAATCTGCTGCTACAATCCAAGAGTTTGCATAACTCCTGCTCAGCACCTACTGCCTCGTCCTGCTCTGCTCCAGGCACTATGCTGGCCTGATCCAGGTAAAGTTCTCAGCTGTATTGTCCACGCCCGACTGCTGCTACAATCTGTTCGTGAGTAGTTGGCCAACTTTACCCAGCTCAGATTCTGATTGTTGCAACAAGACACGCTTGGCCCAACACTCCTACAAGGAGACACGCTTGACCCGACACTACTGCAAACCTTACCAGTAGAAATCAAGATACATAAATAGAAAATGACAATGAACAGTAATAATGGCAAATGAAAGAGGGGGAGAACAGAGAGTGATTGCTGCTCTCGGGTTCCTGGTCTACTGCTTTGCTCTTGAGTTTCTTTCATGGCTCATGAGATCAAATCAGCTTACCACCATCTTGAGTAACAATGACAGCTAACGAAAAGGAAAAAATAAAACTAACATGGGAAGCAAACCCGAGAGCTTCATTGAGTAATAACAAAACACAAAACAACTAAAAACATAAGCAATTTTTTTTCATTATGGAAACCGAGAGCTACCTAGGAGATAAATGTTGTGTAATAAGACTTGAAAAATAGAAGAACTGGTTTTAACATAACCGAGAAGATGAAATGATATTGATTGCTACGAAATAGAAAATATCCAAGTCTAGAAAAATCAAGAACATAAAAATGAAATGAACATTAAAAGTGAAGTTGGAAGCTAACGGAAAACTAAAGAAAACAGGAAAGTAAATCTAAAAATGTAATCTAAACTATTCTACTCTAAACTACATTACATTACACTACTTAGTCCTACTCCTACCTTACATTACATCCCCTACTCCTACTTACATCCTTCAATTGCTACCATGTCTTATTTATACACACATAAGGGCTATGATTGTAATTTTTCCATCCTAGATGAGTTGGCATTGTTTGGCCACTTGTCTTCACACCATTGGCTCCCTGAAAAGATATTATAATGTCCTCTGTCTTCTTGTCCAATTGGATGTGCTAGGTGGTATGGCTCGTGTTGTCTGCGTAGTCCAATCTCGATTTTAGCCCAATTCCAGTCCATTTTCTACCGAAATGTTCAAAATTCATCCAGATTTAATTTATCTGCAAACATGAGAATTTTAATTAAATAAGGGGATAATTAACAAAATAAATTAAGGATACAAATAATTAATTAGAAAATTAAGTACAAATAATTCTAAAAAATATAGAATTATCACAAATCCCATGCATACTCTGAGCAATTAGCACCCAAAATATTCTCTGCACTCCGCTCCAACCTCGCAAAGCTTGTCTCAATACTGTTCGATCTCTCTATCGAACTCTGTCCGATCTCCCTGTCAGACTCTGGGACATACTCAGCATCAGCCTCCACTTCAATCTCATCTTGAGTCTCATGTGGTGACTCAGTACGACTCTCAGGCTAACCTCTACAGCCTCGAGCTCGTGTACTCGCCCCTCTACCATTGCGGCTATCAGTTAATGAGTCTATTTTCTTGCATTTGAAACCAAATTCTTGGCTGCAATTTCATCTCGATATACACAGTTGTATCTAAACAATGCACAGTACATGTGGATATAACCTTCCTTAACCACTAACACCGACTCATATCAGGCCAACTTAGCTCTGATACTAAAAACTGTCACAACCCAAATTACCTAAAAATCACTACAAATTTTTCATTTTTCTTTCATATTTAATTCTTACCTTCCTCTCATTGTGACCATCCTACCAACAGTTGGGCTATGATTCGGTGTTAGTCCCCTCACACTACTAACCATTCCATTTCCATGTTACATTTACACATTAGGATTTTTTTCTATCCTTTAACTTAAACTAATACATTCACAATTGGATTTACTTAACCTTACATCCCCGACATCATATATGTTTATAGTACTGTGCATTTACATATTTAGATACAAAACTATACAAATGTGTATACCTGACTGTCGATGCGACATAGCGGATACCAAGAATGCAAGTCCTCAACCGCTCACTAACTACTGCGAGTGCTATGAGAAAAAAGGATAAAAAGGGGGGTGAGTAAACCACGCGCTCAGTAAGGAAATCATGCAAGTAAGTAGATAGCTCCACTATCTACATGCTCATAATGCCATGCTCTTAAATCCATTTCTTTTCGTTTAAATCGCACGCACGAAATCATGCACACATCAATGCTATAGTTTATAAAAACTATTCGTGCATATAGAAATCATGCAACTCATGCATTAATGGCATTTTATGTAAAATCATAATTCGCATGAAGTAAATCAAGATCATGCATTATTTCATGTCATGTAAAACAAATCATAAGATACAATTCTTTTCATGAATTTGTAATTAAAGCATGGAAAACTCCTCATGCTACTGCATTTAAATCACTTCATTAAAGCTTAGTATAAAATAACCCTTCTGGGTCAATCATCTCATAAATCAAATTCAAACTCATTAAAAAATTCATTATAAATTTTTGTTATACAATCACCCTTCTTTTAGGGTCACATGTTATAAAATCCTCTGAAAAATCTATCATCATAGTAGAAAATCACATCTCAGTGAAAATCACAAAATCGGTGGCCTGACCCCTCCCTCGAGTCTACCCTGGTCTATCGAGACCAAAGTTATATCATGTGAGACATGTAGGTGACTATATCAGTAACCTCGAGGACTATGGCCATATCCTAGTGATCCCTGGCTACACGGTACCTACTGTGCGGGGTATCACACCTGAAACGGGAGGTGGGTCAATCTTGTAGCTAGAATAACATAAATACCAAGATTGTGAGGGCAAGGCTTACAACCTTGTGGCTAATGCCACTCCACTCCAACAATCCCCACTGTACAGCGTACTCTGCATGACATACACGATACAACGTACTCCGTGAACCCAAATCATAGTAAGGGGGTGCTTGCCGTAAATCTTATCCACCCAACCTATGTCTCAGTATGTACGTGTGCTCACATAATCTCACTGTGACACACAGTCTATAGGAGGCTCTAACACGACTATATGAATGTCATATAAATCCCTGTGCTAACAAAACTCCAGCACGGCTCCATGCATATTCATGATATCTGAAAATATCGTGCGAGCGAAGCTCTAGCACAGTTTTATAAAAATAAGAAAAACCTGCATACGAGCAGCACTCCAGTACGACTTTAAAAGAGTTATAAATCCATATAAAATCACGTGCAAGCAAGCTCCAGCACGGTTTACGCATAAAATCCATCAAATCCTCGTGCGAGTAATGCTCCAGCACAGTATCATGCATAAATCATTCAAAACTTCATGTGAGAAATGCTCCAATACGATGAATGCTCAAGTAAATCAAAACTTCATGCGAGCAACGCTCCAGCACGGTTTCATGCATAAAGAAATCAAATGTCGTGCGAGTTACACTTCAGCACGGCTTTTATGCAATTAAATCGATTAAATCACATATGAGCAAGGCTCCAGTATGACTTTTATGCAATTACCATATCAAAACAGGATGCGAGCTAAGCTCTAGCACCTCTCATGCATGTCAAATCATTAAAACTAGTGCGACCAATCTCTCTAGCACCTTTTTATACATATCAAATCAAAACAGGGTGCGAGCTAGGATCCAACACCTCTCATGCATTTCACAATAGTAAAAATCAGTGCGAGCAACCGCTCTAGCACATTTCATGCATATGATGTCACACAAATTGGTGCGAGCAATCGCTCTAGCACCATTATGCACACTCACAAACTCAGATATAGTGCAAGGAAATGCTCCAGCACCATCTGTTTTTATATAAACTTGATAGTTGGCCCATTTTCCAAAGAAATTTTATTTAAATCTAAATAACACTTACGTAGTGTTATCTTATAAAATTTATGCCATTACTGGCCAAACTACCAATTTTCTTTACTAAAAGTTCACGAAAATCTTCCAAATCATGCATTTCATGCATGTCATGCTTTCACCATCCTTAGGCGAATTTTCCCTCAGTTGGGGTAAAATAGTCTTTTACCCATCTCGGGTCGTTAAAATTTTTAATTCATTACTAGGATCTTTATACATTTTTAGTGTATACAAAAGCTATTAAAAATACGCGTAGCTACCTCTAGCTACTCACAAAATTCCCTTACCTAATTTTTCTGTACAGTCTGACCTTTTTCTTGATGTCTCGTCATGCAATCCGATTTGCTCCTAATCCAATCTCAGAAACTGCGTATAAATATTCATCAAGTCAAATACAATATAATTAATTGTATTTCATATTTTCTAGGCTTATTTTAAATCATTGAGCCCATTTACCTATATTGGGCCCTATTGTACCATAATGGGCCTTAACCGACTTTAAGCCCATTTTTCACTTACTATTCACATCATCGAGGCCTATTGGGCTCATTGGGCCCATCAGTATTTATTAGGCCTCGTTCTAAACTCTTGGATAGCTCAATTAATTATTTACGACAATTTATCTTAAATTCCAGAATTTAATTCATTTTCTACGGAATTAATCCGTAATTTATGCGGTAAATTTCTAACACGCATAACTATGCAAATTGTCATAACTAAAGGTTACTTACCTGTGATTCTATGATAGTACACAAATCGAGGCTGACTCGAGCTCTCGTTTGACGTCAATTGTCGAGCTACACAAATACATATTTTTTCGGGTCAATTTTCAGTCGAATATTAATCAACTTAAATATTCCAAAATTTAACTTGGTCAATTTCGACCGCTTACCGGCTTTCCCGTAGCTTGATTGCATCCATAGAATTTTCTCCAATTTTTTCCTCTTTTTCGTTTTCCCATTTTTCTCTTTCTTTTTCTTCTTTTTTGGCTAAACCAGTTCGGTCCAGTTCAACCCGATTCAGACCGGTTCGGCTCAGTCGGTTCAGTCTGGTTCAATTTTCTCTTTCGCCGTTCAGAGTATTGCCAATCGATTCTTCACCGGCTTCCGTCTCCAGCAAATCCGCGAGACCTCGTGAAGCTCGGATCTGGGGTTGGTTTGGCCAAGACTGGCTGGAAAGTGGCCGGTCTGGCCTCTTCTCTCCTTGATTTTGCTACCGATTCTTCATTCATCATTTTCGGCATCGTCCATTGGTTTCTCCGGCCGTGTCCACCACCATTCAGGGCGCCATCGCGAAGGGAACCTTCAACTGGCCTCAGGGTGGGTCGAATCGTCCCCGATGGCCACCAATTCCCTTTTCTCTCTTTTGATCTCCCCTCTGTCGATCTCCTCTTTCCGACGATGTCGACGCCCGTCGCGACTGCTGGTGGGTCTCTCAGTGTTGGGCTCCTCTCAGCGGTCGTCGCCTGCCCTTCTATCTAATCGGTGGCTCGTCAGTGAGGGAAACCGACTCCCTCAGCTTCCGCTTGTCTTTGCTTTTCCAGAAATCACGTTTCGTGATTTCTGCTTTCTTTTTTTATTTATTTTTTTATAATTTATTTTATTTTCTTATTATTTTATTCATTAAAATATTATAAAAATCTAAAAATATCTTCAAAAAAATCTTTTTTATTCATTTAATCAATAAATAAATTTATCAGTTTTATTTTGTCTTTCCGGTATATTTTTCCAATATTTTTGAGATAATTTCGATGTGAAAATTTCGATTAATTCCAATAAATTCATATATTGATCAATTGGACTCAAAATTAAATATATTCCTCGTTATTGATCAAGATTTCTCAATTCCAAATTTTTAATGAAATTTTCTTATCGAATTTATATCGGATTTCGATCTTTTGATCGTTTTACCCTTCTACACGTTCGGGACCAAACCAATCCAACTTCCCTTCACGAACACTCACTCATTTCATGTTTTAAATCCTTATCTCCAATCTGAATAGTCCGATTTCCATTCATTTAATCTGTGGTCATTTCAATCCTTCATTTGATCTTTAAATGTATTCGAAAATTTTTATTCATTCCATTTGCATTTTTCATTCACGTACAACTCTTCTTATGATTCAATTTACATAAAACCATGTTTACATCATTTGAATCATAAGAAATTATGATAAAAATCGGGTCTTACAGGGGGCATCTGATATGGTCTAGTCCCATGGTATCTACCACATCTCCTACACTGATAATAGTAGACTGTGGCCCACCAATAATCATACCCCTCGGTGTAGTCAAAGCTGGGTACGCAGGAGGTCTAGCATCTCTCTCCTGTACCTCCTCAATCTTAGGCCTCTTCTCAAAAAATCTATGGCCTCCTCTCCTGGCCGCTCTATCCATCCCGGATCTCTTTCGGTCTCTGTCTCTTCTGACACTAATCCTCCCAAGCTTGGAAGCATTCCGCTCAAAATCCTGCTCGCATAACTGAGCCATGTGTACAGTCTCCTCATAAGTAAGTATGTCGAAGGGAGCTAGCTTAGTCCGGATGGCCAATCTCATTCCATCCATAAATTTTTAGACCTTTCGAGTCTAACTACCCATCGTATCCGGGTCGCATCTCCCCAAACACATGAATCTCGACTCATATTCATCCACAGTACGGTTCCCCTGAACCAAATTCATAAATTCCATCTGCAATTACCTCTGTGCAGTGGTTGGGATGTACTGCCTTCTGAAGGCCTCTAAGAATATCTCACAGGTGATCTCAGAGTGTCTGGCCCTCAAAATAGACTCGATGGATCTCCACCAGTGCTCTGCCTCGCCTTTTAACATAAATACGGCAAAGGCTAGTTTCTCAGCTGATGTACATCTGAAAAATCTGTACAGCTTCTCCATCTCATACACCCAATCCTCAGTAATCACAAGGTCTTTTACCCCTCTAAACACTGGAGTTTTCAACTCCTGAAACTGTCTCAATCTGCTCAAGTCGCAATCATACCCCAGGTCACTCTTGCTCAGCTGTGAAGCGATAGGTGAAGCTCTATCCTGTACTGGAGGTATCACTATCTCAGTAGCCTAAGGTCTCTCCGCCTCTGCAGCTACCTGTCCAGTAGTAGGAGGCTGCGTTGCGAGACCTCGTCTATCACTGGCACCCAATGCCTGAGTGACTATCTTAACTAGGCCCTCAATACTTCGCTCTATTCTAGCGAAGCGTGCCTCAATATCTCCTGATCTCTCAACAGGGTTCTAAGGAGCTTACTCAGTCTGTGGCTCCGTACGACTCTCAAGCCTACCTCTACGGCCTCTAACACGTGCTTCTGCCCCTCTACCTTAGTACATAACAAGCATAATGCCTAACTTCCTGTATTCACAATCACTTATTAGACTCAATCCTTCATGGTATACACAGTTATATCTAAACAAAATCACAGTAATATGGGGATGTAATTTTTCTGCGTTTTATTACTGACTCACATCATGCCAACTCAGCTCTGATACCAATCTCTGTCATGACCCTATTTATCCAATTCGTCTAAAAATCACTGTAAATTTTTTTGCATTTTCTTTTCCTTACCCGGTCGTGAACAACTCACCACTACACAGTTGGGCTATGAGTCAATAATAATCATCACTCATCATTCATTCTCAATTAAATCAAAAGAGGTGTCATTTGTTTAAAAGTTAAGTTATACACTTGTACATGACACGTTTTTCTAACTTTTACATCCCCACGTTACAATACAAAATGAATATTGTGCCATTTCATGTTTAGATACAAAAAAAAAATCCATGTGTGTATACCTTTTGGTGATAGAAGCAGTGGATGTCCAAAATATAACACCTCAGTCCTCACTGGGCTGCTATGTACGCTCTGTAGAGAGGGATGAGTAACCACACACTCAGTAAAGCAATAATGCAAGTGTCACGACCCTCAACTTACCAAAATACGTACGAATTTTTCGCATTTTCATACATCAATCCTTAATCATCTTTCCTCGATCGTGAACAACCACACACTTAACAGTTGGGCTGTGTGTCGACGTCTAACTCACTCCACCATACCAATTCAATTTGAAACATTATACATGAGTAAACACTTGTATAAATGTATATATATCAGAGTTGTTACATGTGTTTACAATGTTTTACATCCCCAGTAGTTACATACAAAATGCTACTGTGCTATGTCTAATTTAGATACAAAATAATCCAAGTGTGTGTACCTT
This sequence comes from Firmiana major, assembly GCA_033439115.1. Taxonomy (NCBI): domain Eukaryota; kingdom Viridiplantae; phylum Streptophyta; class Magnoliopsida; order Malvales; family Malvaceae; genus Firmiana; species Firmiana major. The sequence goes on from CM065902.1 coordinate 39,294,832, forward strand.
TAGCGATGGGATGCAGCAGATTACCAAAAAGGGAATGCCTCCAGTCACGCTCAATCTATAGTCAAATCTCTGTAGAGAGGGGAAAATAAGGGGGGTGAGCAAACCACACGCTCAGTAAGGCAATCATGCGAACAGGTAGATACTGTACTATCTACGTGATCGTGATGCCATGCTCAAAAGCATTTAATTCAATGTTTATCTCAAAACATGAGTGTATGATTGTGTTAATGGTATGTAAAGCATTCATGCTATAGAAATTAAGTGCACATGTCAACTCAAAGCATGGTATAAATCATCATGCATAGTTCACAATAAAAGCATGGCATTAAACATCATGCATTTTCACAATAAAGCATGGCATTAAACATCATGCATTTCCACAATAAAGCATGGCATTAAACATCATGCATCCGTGCACTTTAAAACCATTAACAAATCAATTCAACGTCAGGTCCCAGCCCATCCCTCGGGCTTTCCTGACCAAAATCACTTCAAACATGGATTTATTCTCAAATAGCATTAGACATGTGAGATAGGCAGTTTCAACAATAGGTAATAACCTCAAGGCCTATGTACATAACCTGTGATACCGGCTACACGGATCAGGTGTGCAGGATATCACCACCATCTACTTCCACACGGGAGGTGGGTCAAATCCTACCCGTCGGTCCATAGCAGATCTCGTCCGAAGACGGCACATCACATCACAACACGGTACAATGTACTCCATGCTACATGCACGGTACAACGTACTCCGTGGACCCCCAGCATTATCCCTCGTTCGGGCTCATCAGCTATTCCTCCAACCCTTATCCCTCGTTCGGGCTCATCAGGTGAATCTCCAACCCTTATCCCTCGTTCGGGCTCATCAGGTTGTTTTAACATGCCATGTCTCAAAACAATGCACGTGTGAGCCTATTTAATCGATATGACACCAAGTCTACTCGAAGCTCCAAACACGGCAACATGCAAGGTGGGCATCCAGTGCGAGACAAACTCAAGCACAATGCCAAAACAATATGAAATCCATGTGAAAACTAGTGCCTCTTGCACTCTTTCATACTCACGAAATCATGTAGGTGGCTCAAAACTTGCAAAATGTGGTTATCAAAACCAAAACATACTCATTTCTTTTGCAAATCATTTCAATGTTAGCCAACCTACCAATCATTTGCTAAAAAGCAATAAAACATGATTTCCAAAGAAATATGCTTTTGTTTTCATGCACATTTCTCAAACTCCCAACTTTTACCCTTCAATCACCCAACAACAACATTTCCTAATCTCATGCATTCTAGCAAAACATTTATGCGCCCAAATTGCGCACAATACCTCTGAGAGTCCACACAATTCCCTTACCTCGATTTATTTGGTGTGACTCCTTTCCTTTTAGCTTCTCACGCTCTTGGCTCAACTCGCCTCGACGTATCCTCGGAAGCTGCGATTCATTCATTAAATCGATTGAGTTAACGTATTTAACCCATAGTTGACCTCACTAGTCAACATTATTTACTTATGCATTTTACAAATGCCCTAACCCTCATTTTACCTCTTTTAGGTAAACCTCACAATTTATCCATTAACCACATCTTAAAATCATACCACAATCACTATTAATGATTTCTACATATCTCATTCATCATTAATCTCCATCAATTTCACTTTCTCACACTAAACCATTTCTAGGTCAAAATCATACCAATGCATTTAGATAGTTTCTAACCATCTATACTCATGCCAACAACTCCAAAATCACTTAATAAACAATGTATCACAGTTGGAGTGTTAGAATCTTACCCAATTTGATTTCTCCTCCTGCTCCAAATGGCAATGCCCTTAAATCCTTCAATATCAACAAATGGGAGAACGCTTTCCAACTATGTTGTTCTTCTCTTTAATAAGAACAACTTTGTCTCTAATGATCTCTCTTCAAACCTCACTGAAAGTGGCTGATTTTTGAGAGAGAATGTTAGGTTTTTGGGTTGGAAGTGAAAAGTTTGTGTTTTTCCCGAAATTTTCTGATTTTCAGCACTCCTTATATAGAAATAGCTTGAGGAGATCGATCTGGTCCAAGAGGAGATCGATCTGGTCCCTTAAAATCCCTCTTTTCACGGCATTTTTAAGCCTGAGATCGATCTGTTGAAGCATGAGATCGATCTGTCGAGGCATGAGATCGATCTGTCGAAGCATGAGATCGATCTGCTCCCAAACAGAGAGCTAAGGAGATCGATCTGGTCCATTGGAGATCGATCTGTTCTATTCTCTTGTCCAAATAAGAGCATCTGGCTCTTCCAGATCGATCTCTCATCCCATGAGATCGATCTGCCCTTCAAAATTTCCAGATTTCCTCTACAACAACACTTACCAACATCCTTAATTTGCTACCATGATCATTTCCTCATTCATTCATCTTTGAGACTTGAAGATGACATCCATCCTCACTTCATGCACATTAAAATTTGTGTAGAATCTTTGTATGACCAATGGTACTTAATATAAACAAGAATGGAGGTGCACATCTTATGAAATTCTACTTCCATTTTACCAAACTACTCATAATCCATTCTACGCACATTCTCCACATGGTTAAGTCCATTTCTTCACATTCATACTTAATGAAACTTGTATGTACGATTACCACTCTCAGTACAAGTGTGTACATTACATATGGACTTACATCACATATACTTCACTCAATTCATAGTACAACTCCATTTACATTTCTATGTACATATACACCATTATACATATACGGGGTCTCACATTCTCCCCCACTTAGAAAATTTGGTCCTCCAAATTGGAACCAATTATTCTGTGAACAACTCGGGATACCTCTCCCTCATCAAACTCTCCAATTCCCATGTGGCTTCTTCCATAGTGTGATGTTGCCAAAGTATCTTCACCAAGGGAATTGTCTTTGTCCTCAGCACTTTCTCTTTTCTATCCAATACCCGAACTGGCTTCTCAACATAGGTCATACCCTCATTGAGCTCCAAAGGCTCATATCTTATCACATGTGCCGGGTCCGGGTGATACTTCCTCAACATGGATACGTGGAAGACGTTGTGCACACTTGCCAACTCTGGTGGCAATGCCAACCTATAAGCCTTGTCTCCCACCTTATCAAGTATCTCAAATGGCCCTATATATCGAGGGCTCAACTTTCCCTTCTTTCCAAATCTCATAATTCCCTTCGAAGGGGAAACTTTCAGAAACACTGACTCACCCACCTCAAACTCTAGTGGTCTCCGTCTCTTGTCAGCATAACTCTTTTGCCTGCTTTGAGCTGTCCGTAACCTCTCACATATCAATTGGACATCCTCAGAGGCTTGTCTAACCAAGTCGGGAGCAAAGATCTGTCTGTCACCAACCTCTTCCCATCCAATAGGGGAACGGCATCTACGCCCATACAATGCCTCATATGGTGCCATCCCGATACTCGCATGAAAACTGTTATTATACGCGAACTCTGCGAGTGGCAAATGGTCATCCCAGGAGCCTCCAAAATCCAATGCACACGCTCTCAACATGTCCTCCAGGGTCTGTATAGTCCTCTCTGACTGACCATCTGTCTGAGGATGAAACGCGGTGCTAAAATTCAACTGGGTCCCCATCGCTTCCTGAAACTGTTCCCAAAAGTGGGAAGTGAAGCGAGCATCCCTATCAGAAACAACGCTCACTGGAATTCCATGTAGCCTCACTATCTCGCGCACATATAGGTTCGCTAACTGGCTCAGAGTATCGGTAGCTCTCATAGCTAGAAAATGGGCTGATTTCGTCAACCGATCCACAATCACCCATATGGCATCATGACCTCTCCGGGTCCTCGGCATTCCCATCACAAAATCCATGGTGACATGCTCCCACTTCCATGTCGGTATCGGTAGAGGCTGCAATAACCCTGCAGGCTTCTGATGCTCTACCTTCACCTGCTGACAAACGAGACACTTAGCAACATATTCAGCAATGTGCTTTTTCATTCCCGACCACCAATAAACCTTTCGAAGGTTTTGATACATTTTGGTACCCCCTGGGTGTATCGTATACTTCGATGAGTGAGCCTCTGTCAGGATCAACCTTCTGATCTCTGCGTCATCAGGGACACATATCCTACCTCTGAACCTCAACAATCCATCCGAACTCAACCCAAAGTCCGTCTCTATACCCCTCTGTATCTGCCCGACAATATCACCACACTGCTGATCAACTCGCTGAGCCTGTCGGATTCGATCTACCAGATCCGGTTCCAACTGCAGGCTAGCTATCATAAATCCACTATCAGCGTCAGGCGGGGTCATATCCAAACTGAGGTTCATGAACTGTTCCAACAGCTCGTGTTCCCTGATCATCATGAATGATACCATCCCGAGATACTTCCTACTCAATGCATCAGCAACCACATTTGCTTTACCCGGGTGGTATAGGATTTCACAATCATAATCCTTTAACAACTCGAGCCATCTCCTCTGTCTCATGTTCAACTCTTTCTGTGAGAACAGGTACTTAAGGCTCTTATGATCTGTATAAATCTGAAATCTCTCACCATAGAGGTAGTGGCGCCATATCTTCAGCGCAAACACCACCGCTGCCAACTCCAAGTCATGGGTCGGGTAGTTCCTCTCATGATCCTTTAACTGTCTTGATCCATAGGCTACTACCTTCCCATCCTGCATCAATACACAGCCCAGTCCTAGGTGTGAAGCATCCGCATACACCGAGAAACCTCCTGAGCTGGTAGGAATGGTGAGTATTGGAGCTGTAGTTAATCTCCTTTTCAACTCCTCAAAACTTTCTTCACACTTCTCGTCCCACACAAACTCTACATTTTTCCTCGTGAGACGTGTCAAAGGAGCAGCTAACCTTTAAAATCCCTCTACAAACCTTCTATAATACCCAGCTAAACCCTGAAAACTCTTGATCTCTGTCACTGTCTGGGGTCTCTGCCACTGAACTACGGCCTCAATCTTAGATGGATCCACTGATACTCCATCCTTTGATACTATGTGACCCAGAAAAGAGATCTGTTCCAACCAAAAGTCGCACTTACTGAGTTTAGCATACAACTTCTTCTCTCGGAGGGTTTGTAGCACTATCCTTAAATGCCTTTCATGCTCCTCTCTAGACCTTGAATACACCAGTATATCATCAATAAACACAATAACAAATCGATCCAAGTACTGGTGGAATACCTCATTCATCAAAGACATAAAAGCTGCGGGAGCATTCGTCAACCCGAATGGCATAACCATAAATTCATAATGTCCATACCGGGTGCGAAAAGCTGTCTTGGGTACATCTTCACCTCGTATCTTCAACTGATGGTACCCTGATCTCAGATCTATCTTGGAAAAGACCTGCGCTCCCTTAAGCTGATCCAACAAATCATCGATACGTGGGAGGGGATACTTATTCTTGATGGTGGCCTTATTCAACAACCGGTAGTCTATACACAGTCGGAGGCTTCCATCCTTCTTCCTTACAAACAGAATCGGTGCTCCCCAAGGTGAGACGCTCGGCCTGATGAACCCCTTCTCCAGCAACTCTTGTAATTGTTTCCTTAACTCCTTTAACTCAACTTGAGCCATTCTGTATGGTGGCTTGGACATCGGCTCTGTACCAGGTGCCAAATCTATACCAAACTCCATCTCCCTATCTGGAGGTAACCCTGGTAACTCATCCGGAAAGACATCTGAAAATTCCCTAACCACTGGTATGTCTTCCAATTCCAGACGTGCCTTATCCATCTCAATCACAAAAGCGATGAATCCTTCACATTATTCTTTCCACCATTAGTATCATAAATCATATCATCACATACATAAATGAAATCAAATTTATCTTTCATACATCATGTATCAAGATTATACTCATCACACTTAGAAAAAATCATGTTCTTTAATTTCATTTCACAAAATTAACTACAAGATTGTCTATCTTTGGAAACATCAAGGTTTTAGCATGACAATCCATAACAACATGATTGGCAGCCAACCTATCCATTCCTAGGATCACATCAAAATCACTCATGTTTAATAAAATTAAATCGGCTGCCATCTCTTTACCTCCTATCTTCATTTTACAATCCCTATATATATGCTCAGTCAACTGACTATCATTCATAGGGGTAGATATCAATAACCTCTTATCAAGCAGCGTGGGTTTTACATGCTTCAACAATTTACATGCAAGGGATGGCGAAATAAAGGAATGCGTGGCACCAGGATCAAACAGTACATAAGCTTCTAATTCAAAGATTTGGATGGTACCTTTTACCACATCTGATGACTGATCTGCAGTATCCTGATCCAGTGCGTGCACTCGTCCTCTGCTTACACCCACTGCTTGCTTCCCTTTTTCTTCAGCTGTAGCCTTCCTCCTCGGAGCAGCTGTACCAACTGGAGCTCTCTCTGGCTCCTTGCCCTTCTGTGGGGCTCTCTCTATCATCTCGGGGCAATCTCTGCTTATGTGCCCTGGCTTCCCACATCTGAAGCATACAACCTGAGGTCCATAACATGGTCGAGTACCATGGTACCTACCACACTTGCCACACTGTTCTGTAGTAGGCCGTGGTCCTCCAATTACGATTCCCTTAGCTGGAGCAATGGCCGGATACATGGGAGTATCAATTGTCCTCTCCCGGATCTCATCAGTTCTCGGCCTCTTTCCAGAGAATCTCTTGCTTCCTTTATAGTTGAAGCCTCTATCCATTATAGGTCTCTTCTTATCTTTGTCCCTCATCTTACCAACCTTTCCAAATTCTGAGGCGATTCTATCAACATCTTGTTCACATAGTTGCGCCCTGCGCACTGCCTCCTCATAGGTCGGTATATCTAGGGGAACCAGTCTAGACCTGATAGCCGGTCTCAACCCATCCACAAACTTTTGGATCTTCTCGACCTCATTACTCATCGTGTTGGGATCATATCTGCCCAGGGATATAAAAGCAGTCTCATACTCGTCCACAGTCCTGCTCCCTTGGGTCAGTCCCAAAAATGCCATCTTTAGCTTTCGCTGGGCGGTATCCGGAACATACTGTCTCCGGAAGGCCTCTAGAAACACGTCCCAGCTGATCTCAGTTTGCCGGGCTCTCAAAATAGGCCTGGTGGATTTCCACCAATGTTCTGCTGATCCCTTCAGCATAAAAGCGACAAATGCTACCATCTCGGTAGTAGTGCACTCAAAGAACCCATATAATTTCTCGATCTCATTGATCCAATCCTCAGCCGCTACTGGGTCCTTTACTCCACTGAAAGACGGCGGTCCAAACTTCTGGAACTGCCGCAGTCTATCCAAATCACATCCATATCCCCAACCTCTACTGCCTGGCATAGCAACCGGCGTAGGCACATCCTGTGGGGGTGGGGTATCTGTCGTCTGAGGTCCTTGGGCTTGCCTTACCCGTGCCTCGGGAGCTGCTGCCTGCTCGGCATCACCCTGTGTAGCGGGACTCTGTCTACCGCCAACTCCAGGTAAAGATTGAGTGACCAATTCCAAAATCATCTCAATGCTCCGCTCAATCCTCGCGAAGCGAGCCTCAGTACTCTCGGGCCTCTCCTCTGGACCCTGTGGAGCGTGCTCAACGTCGACCTCCACCTCAACATCCTCTTGAGCCTCGTGTGTTTCCGGCTCAACACGACCCCCAGGCCTACCTCTACGGCCTCGAGCTTGTGCTCTCATCCCTCTACCCCGACTGGTATTAGGCATACTTACTCAGTTCCCTACATTCACAACCAATTACTTAGTCAACCCATCGACATACACTATTTGTATCTAAACAAGCACAGTAACTTGGGGATGTAATTTTTTTCACTTATTAAGTATTTTAAACACGACACACGTCAGACCAACTCGGACTCTGATACCAACTTCTGTCACGACCCTCAACTTACCAAAATACGTACGAATTTTTCGCATTTTCATGCATCAATCCTTAATCATCTTTCCTCGATCGTGAACAACCACACACTTAACAGTTGGGCTGTGTGTCGACGTCTAACTCACTCCACCATACCAATTCAATTTGAAACATTATACATGAGTAAACACTTGTATAAATGTATATATATCAGAGTTGTTACATGTGTTTACAATGTTTTACATCCCCAGTAGTTACATACAAAATGCTACTGTGCTATGTCTAATTTAGATACAAAATAATCCAAGTGTGTGTACCTTTAGCGATGGGATGCAGCGGATTACCAAAAAGGGAATGCCTCCAGTCACGCTCAATCTATAGTCAAATCTCTGTAGAGAAGGGAAAATAAGGGGGGTGAGCAAACCACACGCTCAGTAAGGCAATCATGCGAACAGGTAGATACTGTACTATCTACGTGATCGTGATGCCATGCTCAAAAGCATTTAATTCAATGTTTATCTCAAAACATGAGTGTATGATTGTGTTAATGGTATGTAAAGCATTCATGCTATAGAAATTAAGTGCACATGTCAACTTAAAGCATGGTATAAATCATCATGCATAGTTCACAATAAAAGCATGGCATTAAACATCATGCATTTTCACAATAAAGCATGGCATTAAACATCATGCATTTCCACAATAAAGCATGGCATTAAACATCATGCATCCGTGCACTTTAAAACCATTAACAAATCAATTCAACGTCAGGTCCCAGCCCATCCCTCGGGCTTTCCTGACCAAAATCACTTCAAACATGGATTTATTCTCAAATAGCATTAGACATGTGAGATAGGCAGTTTCAACAATAGGTAATAACCTCAAGGCCTATGTACATAACCTGTGATACCGGCTACACGGATCAGGTGTGCGGGATATCACCACCATCTGCTTCCACACGGGAGGTGGGTCAAATCCTACCCGTCGGTCCATAGCAGATCTCGTCCGAAGACGGCACATCACATCACAACACGGTACAATGTACTCCATGCTACATGCACGGTACAACGTACTCCGTGGACCCCCAGCCTTATCCCTCGTTCGGGCTCATCAGCTATTCCTCCAACCCTTATCCCTCGTTCGGGCTCATCAGGTGAATCTCCAACCCTTATCCCTCGTTCGGGCTCATCAGGTTGTTTTAACATGCCATGTCTCAAAACAATGCACGTGTAAGCCTATTTAATCGATATGACACCAAGTCTACTCGAAGCTCCAAACACGGCAACATGCAAGGTGGGCATCCAGTGCGAGACAAACTCAAGCACAATGCCAAAACAATATGAAATCCATGTGAAAACTAGTGCCTCTTGCACTCTTTCATACTCACGAAATCATGTAGGTGGCTCAAAACTTGCAAAATGTGGTTATCAAAACCAAAACATACTCATTTCTTTTGCAAATCATTTCAATGTTAGCCAACCTACCAATCATTTGCTAAAAAGCAATAAAACATGATTTCCAAAGAAATATGCTTTTGTTTTCATGCACATTTCTCAAACTCCCAACTTTTACCCTTCAATCACCCAACAACAACATTTCCTAATCTCATGCATTCTAGCAAAACATTTATGCGCCCAAATTGCGCACAATACCTCTAAGAGTCCACACAATTCCCTTACCTCGATTTATTTGGTGTGACTCCTTTCCTTTTAGCTTCTCACGCTCTTGGCTCAACTCGCCTCGACGTATCCTCGGAAGCTGCGATTCATTCATTAAATCGATTGAGTTAACGTATTTAACCCATAGTTGACCTCACTAGTCAACATTATTTACTTATGCATTTTACAAATGCCCTAACCCTCATTTTACCTTTTTTAGGTAAACCTCACAATTTATCCATTAACCACATCTTAAAATCATACCACAATCACTATTAATGATTTCTACATATCTCATTCATCATTAATCTCCATCAATTTCACTTTCTCACACTAAACCATTTCTAGGTCAAAATCATACCAATGCATTTAGATAGTTTCTAACCATCTATACTCATGCCAACAACTCCAAAATCACTTAATAAACAATGTATCACAGTTGGAGTGTTAGAATCTTACCCAATTTGATTTCTCCTCCTGCTCCAAATGGCAATGCCCTTAAATCCTTCAATATCAACAAATGGGAGAACGCTTTCCAACTATGTTGTTCTTCTCTTTAATAAGAACAACTTTGTCTCTAATGATCTCTCTTCAAACCTCACTGAAAGTGGCTGATTTTTGAGAGAGAATGTTAGGTTTTTGGGTTGGAAGTGAAAAGTTTGTGTTTTTCCCGAAATTTTCTGATTTCCAGCACTCCTTATATAGAAATAGCTTGAGGAGATCGATCTGGTCCAAGAGGAGATCGATCTGGTCCCTTAAAATCCCTCTTTTCACGGCATTTTTAAGCCTGAGATCGATCTGTTGAAGCATGAGATCGATCTGTCGAGGCATGAGATCGATCTGTCGAAGCATGAGATCGATCTGCTCCCAAACAGAGAGCTAAGGAGATCGATCTGGTCCATTGGAGATCGATCTGTTCTATTCTCTCGTCCAAATAAGAGCATTCTGGCTCTTCCAGATCGATCTCTCATCCCATGAGATCGATCTGCCCTTCAAAATTTCCAGATTTCCTCTGCAACAACACTTACCAACATCCTTAATTTGCTACCATGATCATTTCCTCATTCATTCATCTTTGAGACTTGAAGATGACATCCATCCTCACTTCATGCACATTAAAATTTGTGTAGAATCTTTGTATGACCAATGGTACTTAATATAAACAAGAATGGAGGTGCACATCTTATGAAATTCTACTTCCATTTTACCAAACTACTCATAATCCATTCTACGCACATTCTCCACATGTTTAAGTCCATTTCTTCACATTCATACTTAATGAAACTTGTATGTACGATTACCACTCTCAGTACAAGTGTGTACATTACATATGGACTTACATCACATATACTTCACTCAATTCATAGTACAACTCCATTTACATTTCTATGTACATATACACCATTATACATATACGGGGTCTCACAGCAAGCATGGTAGATAACTACTCTATCTACATGCTGATAGTGTTATGCATAAATCATTTACAATCAGAGCATGAGGAAATAAAACCATGCCACATGTATATACATATATCATGTACCGAAAATCATGTAAATAGGCATAAAACATGGAAATATCAACATGTAAAATCATCTCATGCTCATTCTCATTAAATCTCATCACAAAAGGGAAATTCATTTAAGAAACATCATTTTTAAATTACATTACATCTCATCACAAATCTCTTTATCAAATTCCAGTACATCTCATCATAAATCGAATTATCGTTTCTTTAAATCACAAATCCCACAAGGTTCGACCCCTCCCTCGAGTCTACCCTGGAAAAATCACAATCACACTCATGTATAAAAACCATGTGGTATTTTGTAATATCAGGAGAGATAGGTCACTATATCTCAAAGACTATGTTGGCCAACTGTGTCATAAATCATCTCTTATCTACCCCAATGGTTGGGGGTGTCAGCCATGGGTCTTATCTACCCCAATGCCATGTGTAACCAATATAATCTCACATGCACGTGGGAGTATTTTTAATGTCAGGGCCTAGCCCCTCATGGCCTTCAGCACCCCTTTTGGGTTCCCTGAATTAATTAATGTCAGGTCCTAGCCCCTCATGGCCTTGCTCACCCCTTTTGGGTTCCCTGAATTAATTTGTATTACCCTCACCACGGCATCATACATACCACAGTGTGCAAACCTATGCGAGCTAAGCTCTAGCACGATTCATGCATCATCAATAATTATCCTCATACAAGTAATGCTCTAGTACAGCATTTATGCATAAAAACATGAAGAAACCACGTACGAGCATAACTCCAGTATGGTTATATGCATAAGAAACCACTCAAAATCCACGTACGAGCAGAAGCCCCAATACAATTTATAAAACATCATCACAATCAAATCGAGGTGCGAGCTAAGCTCCAACATGTTTCATACATGTGAAAATACCAAAATCCTATGCGAGAGAGGCTCCAGCACGATTTAACTCACATAAACATGATAGGTGGCTCATATACATTCAAAACAAATCTCAAAACATATTTAGCATCTCCCATGTGCTATTCCAAAACATCATTCAAACACTAGCCAGCCTACCTGTAGATTTGCTTAAAACAAAGCAATGTGTTTTGTACAAACATCAAAACATGTGATTTATGCAATTATTAGCCTTACTATCCCCTTTTCAAGAATCATTTCATAATCCAAATCATATGCATACTCGTAGCAATTCACACATACAAACAATCATTTTCATAAACAATCGTGCATTTTACAACACCCTATATTCACCCACGAGTTCAAAGTATGAGCAGCTATCTCTATCTGCTCACAGAATTCCCTTACCTGGAATCGCGTCGCGTGATTCCGTTTCCTTATAGCTGCTTACTTGTGTGGTTCGATTTGTCTCCAACGAACTCTCCGGAACTGCATAAAGTCGTATATCACATCAATTTAGTCCATTTAGCACAACTCTTGTATTTGCTATAGTCGATTCAACCTATAACCTCCATTAATACTTATAAGGCCTCGTTTTATTGTTCTACTCATATCTCAAGTCTATTGATTCCTTTAGGCCTATTGATTCATACTAAATCAATATTAAATCGATATTAAGCTCATAGTGTTCATATTTCATCAATTTCTTCACTATGGCATTTTATCAAACATCTTATATACTCATTTTCATAAATTGACTATCCTCCCAATGTGGCTCCATTCAACCTTCTAAAATCATACCCATTATCTCATAAACATTTAGCATACCCATAAATCATCAACTCATTCAAATCACATTTTCTCACACTAACGCATTCTATTTTCTAGGTCACACTAGTTCCATCACATCCTAGGTAGTTTTAACCATCAATACACATACAAATCAACTCCAAAATCAATAAATAGACAAATGTACTTAGGTTGAAGTATTAGAAACTTACCAATCTAGTTTCAATGAAAATGTACCTTGCTCCTTCAATCCAACAAATGAGATTTTGATTCCAAAGTATGTTATTCTTCTATTAGATATGAACAACTTTGTATCCAATGGTCTTTCCTCAAATCTTACTGGAAATGGGATGATTTGAGGGAGAAAACTAGATTTTAGATTGAAAATGGGGGAAATGGGGTTGTTTCCATGATTTGCAGATTTCAACTGCTCCTATTTATAGAAATTGCTTGATGAGATTGATCTGCATTATGTGGAGATCAATCTAGTCCTCTTAAATCCCTCATTTTCACGACAATTTTTTAAGGCATGAATCGATCTGTCGAGACTTGAAATCGATCTGCTTCAACTAGAGAGTTAAGGAGATCGATCTGGCTAAGGGAGGAGATCAATCTGCTCCAACCCGAGAGCTAAGGAAATCAATCTACTTGCATTAAAGATCGATCTCTTCATTACAGAATGTTTAGAAGATCGATCTGGCCCCATTGGAAATCGATCTGCCCTGTTCCATTCCTCAAATAAGAGCATTTTTTGCTCTTTTAGATCGATCTTTCCTTCTATGAGATCGATCTGGCCTTCATATTTTCCAGATTTTGCTGCAAGTTTCTACAGTAACTCACATAAACATCCTTAATTTTGCTGCCATAGTCATTTTCTCATCCAACCACCTTTAAGACTTGAAAATGACATTCATTCATACTTTTATACACATTAAAACTTGTGTGCATTCATTGTATAACCAAAGGTATACAATACAAAACTAAATGAAAGTATAAAGATTTATGCAACTCAAGCAACTTCATTCCATTTTACCACACTACTCATTTTTCATTCCACTCACATTTATCACATACAAAAGTCCATTTCTTCATATTCATACATAATGAAACTTGTATGTACGTCACAAACTCTTATTACTAGTGTGTACATTGAATTTATGGACTTTACATCACTTACGCTTCTCATTACAAGTACATCACCATACTTATGAATTCATAAGATTTACATCCAAAAATATGGGTCTTACATTTTGAACCATCAAACGAACTCCGATTTAAATGATCTTAGACATTCCAAAAAGCTTCAGAAGTCCCCTACAACTTTCATGAAGATTACTTTTTCCCTACAAATTTGAATAGAGGGAAAATTATCAAAATATCCTTGCTGGTCAGAAATTACAAAAGGCTTCATTTTAGCTCATTTTTCTTCCAATAACTTATTTTTGTTGCCTAAAACAACAAATGAACATAGCACTTTTAAACACAAAATAAAGATAGAAGAACATTATTAGGCAATATAATTGTAACACATTAAGCACTTATCAAATTCTCCCACATTTAAGTTTTGCTAGTTCTCTAGCAAATCCTAACTTAATTCCTAAATTTCAATCTTAAATCTTAACTCCTAACACATTTTCATAGCAGTCATAATTTTATTTAACCTATCAAACAAGCATTTAAATCCCTAAGTCACCCCTAGTGGATCAGTTGTGTCTCATGAGGGCTTTTAGGAGATATATTCACAAAATCTTTTACTTAAACTCAATCCTAAAAATTCAAAAATTTTGGCCAGGATCATGGACATCTTTCAATCTTCTAACTTTCAATTCATAACTCAACAAAATCAAATAATCAAGTCAATCATATCTCAACCATTACTTTCATATTTCTGCATACTTCTAAATAAGTCAATGTAAACTACATAACTAATATAAATTGAAACATGTAATATAAGCATGCAACTTACCCATCACCATTACTACAAGCATCAGTAAATAAATCAAGAATTCTTTATTTTTTCAAGCTTTAGAGATCATATTATTGTTTCTCTAAGTACTCACTTGTAGAGTAAGTCAATTTTCATATTTAGAGTGCTATGCGTACTCATATTTCAAGTCACTTTAAATATATTTATCTTATTAAGCCTTGTGACTCAAAACATAGGAGTAGTTATTATCATTCTTCTTCACCTAACCTCTTTCTTTTCTTTCATATAATTCATTTTTCTTCTTTTTCACTTCTTTTTCTTTAAAGACATCATGTTTACTTAAAACTTGCTTACGACTAATTTCAATAGACAAAAGCATAATATAAACATCAGATGAACAATCACATTATATCATGCATTCACATAAAACTCTTTAGAAAGTACTCACTTCAGTAATCATAACAATCAAAATGCTTTCAACTCTTTTATAAAAAATTATTTAAGTTTAGAATTAATCAGCAAAAGAGAAAAAATATCTTCATCTTTAACATCTATAATATTACTCAACCTAAAATCGAAACTACCTGACTTAATATTATAAATTTCGACAGACAACTTTCTTAATGTAAAACCAAAACTAAAAGAAATTCTATAATATTAAAATGTCAACTAAAATAAATATATCATAATATTAAATATGAAATTCAACAAACAAAAGCTATTCTTAATATTTCGACTACAAAAAAAAAAATCCTATAATATTAAGCTTAAAATTTAACAAACAATAAAATTAGAAAAATATTTGTTAGTTCAAATTTTTCCTATTACTAAACTATTCTCCCCCACACTTAATTCTTACTTTGTCCCCAAAGTAAGTCATCATGTAAAGAAGAATAGATTGACTCAAAATTTTTTTAAAAAAAATTAATGATTCTTCTTCGTTTTTCAGTTCTTGGGTTGCCTCATAAGTAAAGAATTTGTTTAATATCGTTTGCTCAACTTCATCCTTTAAAAGCATCATTCATACATGGGATCCTCTAACTTTAACTCATCCAAATTGTAATCCTGAAATCGCTCATAATATGGCTTAAGTCTATGCCCATTGACCTTGAAAACTTAGGAACTATTGGGGCTTTGAATTTCAACTACACCATGAGGAAGAACATCAGTAATAATAAAAGGTCTTACACTTCTAAAACGTAACTTACTAAAAAATAACGTGAGCCTTGAAAGGTAAAGAAAAGCTTATTGACCAATCTTAAAGTTCTTCCTTGAAATGATTTTATCATGAAAGGCTTTAGTCTTCATTTTGTAAATTCTTGAGTTCTCATAGGCATCGTAGTAAATTTCCTCAAATTCTTAAAGTTGTAACATCTTATGCTCACAAACTTCATCAAACTTCATATTGCATTGCTTGATTGCCCAATAAGCCTTATGTTCTAACTCTACAGGAGGATGGTAACTTTCCATAAATTAACCTATAGGGAGACATCTCAATGGATGTCTTATAAGCAATCGTATGTCCATAGAGCATCATCAAGCCTCAGGCTCCAATCTTTTCTTTGAGGATTGACAGTCTTCTCTAGGATTGACTTGATCTCTCTATTAGATACCCTAGCTTGACCACTTGTTTAAAGATGGTAGGCAATCGACACCTTATGGGTAACATAGTACTTATAAGCAACACTTCAACCACTATGCAAAAGTGAGTACCTCTGTCAGTTTTTAAAGCCTTCAGTGTTCCGTACTTAGTAAAAATATTAGACTTGATAAAATCTACAACAACTTTAGAATCATCAATCCTAGTGGCTTTACCTTCCACTCATTTAGAGATATAATCTACAGCCAAAATAATATAAACATTAATATATGAAGATGAAAATGGTCTCATAAAATTAATACCTCAAACATCAAAATTTTCACATATAAGTATTGGTGCAAAATATGTATGCATCTTTAAAGATTGAAAGACAACAAATTCAATAGTCAAGTACCTTTATTGCAGATCTTTTAGGCCTAAAGTGTCCACCACTTTCATAAGTATGGTAGAAGGATGGACTGAATAGATCTCATCTTTAGGGAGGCACTTTCTCATCACTAAATTGGGATAATACTTCCATAAATAAGGCTCATCCCATGTGTAATATTTTGCCTCACTCTTGAGCCTATCCCTTTTTTGGTTTAGTCAAGTAAGAAGGAAAAGATTTAGTAACTAAATAATTGACTATATCAGAATACCATGGTAGGGTTACTCCATCCACCATCAATTGCTCATTAAGAGAGGCTTCTTGAATTGGAGTATCATCTTCCTTTTATACCATACAGCTAAGGTGATCAGCCACCAAATTTTTGGCACATTTCTTATCCTTAATTTCTAAGTCGAATTCTTGTAGAAAAAAAAATCTATCTTATCAATCTTGGCTCTGTTTCCTTCTTTGAAAGTAAGTGCCTAATGGTTGCATGATCAAAGTAAACAATCACTTTTATACAAAGTTAATAAGATCAAAACTTATCTAAAGTAGAAACAATAAATAAAAGTTCTTTTTCGGTAGTGGAGTAGTTTCTTTGAGTTTCACTCAAAGTTCTTAATGCATAGTATATAACATGAGATGTTTTGCTGTACCTTTGGCCCAAAATAACCCCCATGGCATAGTCATTTGCATCACACATAATCTCGAATAGAGGACTCCAATTTGGTGTTTAAATGATCTGGGAAGAAGTTAAGCACTCCTTTAACTTGTTGAATACCTTTTTGCAATTATCATCAAACTTAAACTCCACATCATTCTTTAGCAAGGTACGCAATGGTATTGCAATCTTTGAGAAGTCTTTGACAAGCCTATGATAAAATCCAACATGTCCAAGAAAAGAACGAACTTTCCACACATTCGTTGGGTAAGGTAAAGACTAAACTGTCACGACCCAAATTACCTAAGAATCAGAGTAAATTTTTCGCTTTTTCATTTATTATTTAATTCTTACCTTTGTCTCATCGTGACCATCCTATAACACAGTTGGGCTATGATTCGGTGTTAGTCACCACTCACCTATTACCATTCCATTTCCATAATCACATTCATATATCAGAGTTTACTATCTTTTGACTCTAATTAAATACATACCCAATGGTATTTACATAACCTTACATCCCCAACATCATATCCATTTACAGTACTGTGCATTACATATTTGGATACAAAACCATAAAAATGTGTATACCTGACTCTCGATGGGAAGCAGCGAATACCAAACATGCAAGTCCTCAGCCGCTCAATAACTATTACAAGTGCTCTGAAAAGATGGGAAATTAAGGGGGGTGAGCAAACCACACGCTCAGTAAGGCAATTATGCAACTAAGTAGATAGCTCCACTATCTACATGCTCATAATGCCATGCCCTTAAATCCATTTCTTTTCAATTAAAATTTCACGCACAAAGTCATGCATATTCAATGCCATAGTTTATCCAAAACTATTTGTGCATATATAAATCATGTAATTCATGCATTCAAAGCATTTTATATGACATCATTAAATCATAATAAGCATGAAGTAAAACAAGATCATGCATTCTTTCACGTCATGTAAGACAAATCATGGATTTCAAATGAAAGCATGGAAAACTTCACATGCTACTACATTTAAATCAATACATTAAAACTGCAGTAAAAACTAACCCTTCCTAGTCAATCAACTCATAAAACAATCTCATAATTCCATTTCAAACTCATAAAACAATTCGTTAAAATTCATTATAAAACTTTGATTATAAAACCACCCTTCTTTCAGGGTCACATATCATAAAATCATAAAATCGGGGGCCTGACCCCTTCTTCGGGTTTACCCTGGTCTATCGACCAATAGTTATATCATGTGAGACAAATAGGTAATTATCAGTAACATCGAGGACTATGGCCATATCCTAGTGATCCTTGGCAACACGGTACCTAGTGTGCGGGGTATCACACCTGAAATGGGAGGTGGGTCGTCCTACCTGCCAGAACAGCATAACACCAGGATTACGAGGGCAAGGCTTGCTGCCTCGTGGCTAATGCCACTCCACTCCAACAATCCTCAGGGTACAGCGTACTCCGCGTGATATACATGGTACAACGTACTCCGTGAACCCAAGCTCAATCAGGGGTGCCTGCAATAGGTCTTATCCACCTAAATCATCTCTATCTCAGAATGCACGTGTGAGCATATCATCTCACTGTGACACACAGTCTACAGGAGGCTCCAACACGGCTATATGCATGTCATATAAATCCCTACGCGAGCGAAGCTCAAGCACGGCTCCATGCATATTCATGATATCAGAAAACCTCGTGCGAGCGAAGCACTAGCACTGTGTCATAGAAATCAATGAAATTTGCGTACGAGCAGCGCTCCAGTATGACTTAAACTGATTATAAATTCAAGTAAAATTCACGTACGAGCAATGCTCTAGTACGGATATGTACAACAACTCAATGAAAACCTCGTACGAGAAAAACTCCAGTACGGCTTTAAAATGAGTTATAAAACTATTTAAAACTTTGTACGAGCAACGCTCCAGCACAAATGAATGCTCAAGTAAATCAAATCTCGTACGAGTTACACTCCAGCACAGCTTTTATGCAATATCAAATCAAAATAGGATGCGAGCTAAGCTCTAGCATCTCTCATGCATGTCAAATCATTAAAACTAGTGCGAGCAATCGCTCCAGCACCATTTTATGCATACCACATCAAAACAAATCAAAACATGTCAAAACAGAGTGCGAGCTAGGCTCCAGCACATCTCATGCATTTCACAATAATAAAAATCAGTGTGAGCACCATGCTCTAGCACATTTCATGCATATGATGTCACACAAGTCGGTGCGAGAAAGCGCTCAAGCACATTTATGCACATTCACAAACGCAGATATAGTGCGAATTACGTGTCGACACTATCTGTTTTTATATAAACTTGATAGTTGGCCTATTTTCCAAAGAAATTTCCATTTAAATGTAAATAACACCTACGTAGTGTTATCTTGTGAAATTATACAATTTCTGGCCAATCTACCGATTTGCTTTGATTAAAACCAATCAAATCTTTAATTCAGAAAATTCCTTAAATCATGCATTTCGTGCATGTCATGCTTTCACCATCCTTAGGTGAACTTCCCTCAATAGGGGTAAAATAGTCTTTTCACCTAATTCGATCCTTAAAATCATTTAAACCACTTTTAGGATCATTATACAATATCAATGTATACATTCATATTCAGTGTACAGAAAAGCTATCAAAATACGTGTAGCTACCTCTAGCTACTCACATAATTCCCTTACCTCATTTTTCTGTACAGTCTGACCTTTCCACTGATGACTCGTCATGCAGTCCGATTTGCTCCCAATCCAATCTCTGAAACTGCGGATACACATTCATCAGGTCAATTTCAATACAATTTAATTGTATTTCATACTTTCTGGGCTTAATTTAAATCATTGGGCCCGTTTATCCATATTGGGCCCGATTGCACCTTAATGGGCCTTAATTGGCCTTAAGCCCGTTTACCACACTTTATCGAGGCCTATGGGGCTCATTGGGCCCATCAGTAATTTATTTAGCCTCGTTCCAAATTTTCGAATATCTCAATTTAGTATTTACGATAGTTATCCAATTTTTCAGAATTTAATTCATTTATGCAGAAATTAAATCCGTAATTTATGCGTTAAATATCAATCACGTATAACGATGTAAATTGTCGTAAATAAGGGTCACTTACCCATTATTCCATGAACGTACACAAATCGAGGCTGTCTCGAGCTCTCGGTTGATGCCAATCGTCGAGCTACACAATTAGATATATTTTCGGGTAAACTTTCAGTCGATTATTTATCAAATTAAATATTTCAAAAATTAAATCGATCAATTCGACCGCTTACCGACTTACCTGAAGCTCGATTGCATCACTGGAATTTTCTCCAAATTTTTCCTCTTTTTCTTTTTTCCCTTTTTCTTCCTTTTTTCCTCTCTTTTTGGCTGAACCGGTTCGGTCCGGTTCAACCCGATTCAGACCGTCGGTTCACTGCGGTTCGGCCGATTCAGTGGCTTGCCGATCGGTTCTCTGTCGGTTTTCGCCGCGAGTGGCTCCACTGGGTCGTCCGCATCTCGGATCTGGGGTCGATTTCGTTCAACGTCGTCGAAAAGTGGCCGGTCCGGCTCTTCTCTCCTCCGCCGGCGGTACCGTTTCTTTCCTCGCCATTTTTCGATGCTAGCCGCCGCCCCACCGGCCAAGGCTGCCACCAATCGATCGGTCTTCGCATGGCGCTCCCTCGACTGGTGGTGGTCGGCCTGGAATCGACGCCGATCACCGAGAATCCCTTTTCTCTTCTCTCGATTCTCTCTCTTCCGTTTTCTCTCCTCGATCCTCTCTCTTCACCGCCGATCACAGCCTGGGTCGGCGTCGACTGGGCTTCCTTCGCATGGGCTGCCGCTGACCGCCTCCGTCCGGTGAAGGTAAGGGCTCAGCTTCGTCGAGCTTCCCAGAAATCGCAAAACGTGATTTTTACGTTTCTCTTTTTTTTATATTTACTTTATTTTTTATTTTTATTATTATTTGATTTTTTAATAATATTTTAATCAATTAAAATATTATTAAAATCCAAAAATATCTAAAAATATATATATATAATTCATTTACTCCGTAAATGAATTTCTCAGTCCGATTTTACCTTTTCGGTATAATTTTAGATTATTTTCGGGATTATTTTTTCGATGCGAAAATTCCGATTTATCCCAATAAATTCATATCTTAACCAATTTAACCCGAAATTTAATTATTTCTTCGTTATTAATCAAGATTTCTCAATCCCATATTTTTAATTAAATTTTCTTGTCCCAATTAATACAGAATTTTTAGTCTTTTGACCATTTTGCCCTTACACGTGTTCGGGGATACCATTTTAATCCTTTTGCATTTTTAAATGCACTCGAAAATATCAGGTCTTACAATCTCCCCCACTTAAGAAATTTGGTCCTCCAAATTAGAACCAAGTCATATAAGTCCATAACAACTCCGGGTACATCTATCGTATCATATACTGTCATCGTCAAGTGACTTTCTCCGGAGTGTAATACTACCATCATACTTAACTAGGGAGATTATCTTAAACCTCAACACTTTCTTCTTCCGTCTAATACCCGAATTAATTCTCCAATCATATGTTATACTTTCATTGAGCTAAACTGTTGGAGCTCATATCCAATTACATATATCGGGTTCAGATAATATTTTCGAAGCATCAAAATATAGGACACATTGTGGATGCCTGTTTATTCAAGTGGTAACGCCAACCTACAGGTCTTATCTCCCACTTGTCCAGTATCTCTATATGAATCTCGTTACGTCCTTAAGACAAGTAACTGCCAACAATATTGATTCACCCTCGGTGAATTCCAATGATTTCCTGTCTCTTGTCAACATAGCTTTTTTGTCTACTCTGAGGTGTTCCAAATTTCTCAAAAATCAACTGAACATCCCCAGAGATTTGTCTTACCCATTCGGGAACAATTTTTCTATCTGTCACCCACTTCTTCTTATCTAAGTTAGGGAACAACTCCCTATAGCCATACAATGCCTCATATAAAATGTTATCCCGATACTCAAGTGACAACTGTCATCACTGGCGAATTTGATTAGTAGCTACTGATCATTCCAGGAGCTCATAAAATCAATGGCACACGCTCTCATCACATCCTTTAGAACCTGTATAGTCCTCTTTGACTGACCATCTGTCTGAGGATGGAAGATGTGCTAACACTCAATCAGGTTCCCATAGCTTTCAAAAACATATTCCCAAAAGTGGGAAGTGAAGCGGGAATCCCTATCTGATATCATGCTCACTGGAACGCTACAGAATGTTTCACAATTTTTCCATACACATAAATCTGCCTACACACTCAAAGTATCTGGGGATTTCATAACCAGAAAGTGGGTAAACTAAATCAATCTATCGACTATCACCCAGATAGCCTCGTGATTCATCCGGGTCCTCTGTAACCCATCACAAAATTCAAGGTAACTTGTTCCCATTTTCGTGTCAATATAGGTAGAGGTTGCAATAACTCCGCAGACTTCTAGTCCTCTACCTTAATCTGCTGACATACGAGACACTTTTCCACAATCTCTACAATATTTCTTTTCATATCTGACCACCAATACTCTTTTCAGAGATTCCAACATATATTTATTATTTTCCGGATGCACTGTATATCCCGAGGAGTGAGCTTCTGACAATTACTACTATCTCATCAATGTGGTCCTGGGGAGCACTTATACTATCTCTGAACCTCTGTAAATCATCTTCACTCACTGTGAACTCTGTCACTATACCCTTCTGAATCTGACCCACACTATCGACACCATGTCGATCATCACACTAAGCCTGGCAAATCCGGTCACACAATCCGGTTCTAACCTCAGGCTAGCTGTCACACAATCACCGTCATCATCAGAAGGGATCTCATCACTACTGAGGTTTACAACTGCTCTAGCAGCTCACGCTCCCTGACCATCATATGTGATACCATCCCGAGGCTCTTTCTGTTCAAGGCATCAGCCATTACATTAGCCTTTCCTGGATGGTACTATTTCCATAATCATAATCCCTCAGAAGCGCTAACCCTCTTGGTTAGCATATCTGACTCTTTCTGTTAAAATAGATACTTGGGGCTTTTACGATCAGTGCATACCCGAAATTTCTTACCATTTAAGTGGCGGCACCATACTTTTAATGTAAACGCTACGGCTGCCAACTCTAAATCATGGGTCAGATAGTTTCTGTCATGGTCCTTGAACTAATTGGATCCATAAATGACTATATTCCCATTTTACATCAATACACAGCCCAATCCTTATTTTGAGGTATCCATACTCACTAAAACCTCTTGAGCTGTTAGTCATGGTGAGAATACTTACGGTGGTCAGTTTATCACTTCAATATACTAAAACTCACTGAAGCCATTTACATACTTATCATAACACTTGTATAAAATCTTTTTCCAAACAAGACATGTCAACTAAGCAGCCCATTTCAAGAAACTCATAACACCTTGTCTGTAAGACAGTTTCCTATTACTACTCATGCTCTTCCCTGGACTTCGAATACATCATAATATCATCACTAAAGATGACAACCAATTGGTTCAGGTAAGGTTTAAATACCTTTTCGTAGTTGAGTTCCACTACATAATTCAATCACCCATATCTTTGACCTATGTACGCATAAACGTACAATGTCAAATTCGAAATCGCTTCTGTTCAAGATACTAACTCGCGTCATTTTCTTTTTCTTATATTAACGGCTTTTATAAAATTTTAATTTTTAAACCTTCTTAATTAGTCAAATTCTATATTTCTTTATCGTACCAGTAAAGGTACCCAAATTTTAAATGTATATATATTACGACTGTCGATTTCAATATATAAGTTATGTGTGCGCTTATCGACGCTGTCAAGTCTTCAGGCAGGGAGATATTTTAAAATACCTTTATTAACCCTCAGACTTGACCACCTTTACTTTACATATGAAAGATATTTTTACCTTACATACGCCTCTTATTCCAATATATCTCGTATGCAGGATCTATCACATCTCAAAGATTATCTCCTTTCATTATCACTTATAACAACTCTTTCATTACTTATCAAACTTACAATACTCTTTTCAGTGATGTTTTCAACATACATTCTCTATACCCATATTCAGTTAGTGAAAATCAGCTAACTATCATCATCTTGCCTAAGGGTACAGGCTTCACATCTTTCGCTAGCTTGTAAGCAACTGAAGGTGGTATGAATAAATGCGTGGCACCGGGATCAATTAAAATATTTACTTCATTATTCTTAACCAATGTGGTATCTTCCACCACATTATATGAAACATCAAAAGTGTCCTGGTCCAAGGCATACACTCGCCCTCGTCCAACATCTTACTTCCGTGGTAACTGCCACATATCTTACACTGTTACACTTACTACACTGTTCCGTAGCAGGTCGGGGTCCTCAAATCACAATACCCCTCGCAAGTATTGAAATTAGATATACTGGGGTTTATCAATCAACTTACCCCGAGATTTATCAACTCTAATCTTTTACCAAACTACCTTTTCCCATTCTGACAAATCTGTCATTCTCCATTCTCTTTTATCTCTATTTCGGCTCTTACTACCTTTCCCAATCTCAGAAGCATGCAACTCATGATCTTATTCACACACTGTAGTCTGCGCACTGCCTCGTCATAGGTAGCGATATCTAACGGGCTAATTGGACTCTAATTGACAATCTGAGCCCTTCCATGAACTTTCAAAAATCTCGACTCTCACTGTTCATCGTGTCCGAGTCACATCTACCCAGGAATATAAACTGAGCTTCATACTCGCAATAAACATGTTCCTCTGGGTCAAAGTAAAGAATTTCATCTTTAATTTCCTTAAAACAATATCCGGGATATTCTGTCACCGGGATACATCTAGAATTACTTTTCATGTCCATTCTGGATGTCTAATTCTTCAAATGGGTCGAGCGAACTTCCACCAATGTTTTGACTCGCCCTCAAATCTTAGACATACTCTGAGCAATTAGCTCTATAATATTCTCCACACTCCGCTCCAACCTCGCGAAGTTTATCTCAAAACAGTCCGATCTCTCTATCAGACTCTATCCGATCTCTCTGTCGAACTCTGTGGGGCATACTCAACATCAACCTCCAAGTCAATCTCATCTCGAGTCTCATGTTGCGACTTAGTACAACTCTCGGGCCTACCTCAACGACCTCGAGCTCGTGTAGTCGCCACTTTATCATAGCGACTATCAGTTAATAAGTGTATTCTTGCATTCAAAACCAATTTCTTACCTACACTTCCATCTCGATATACACAATTGTATCTAAATAATGCACAGTACATGGGGATGTAATTCCTTAACCACTAACACCGACTCATATCAGGCCAACTCAGCTCTGATACCATTAAACCTTGTTACGACCCAAATTACCTAAAAATCAGAGTAAATTTTTCACTTTTTCATTTATTATTTAATTCTTCCCTTTGTCTCATCGTGACCATCCTATAACACAGTTGGGCTATGATTCGGTGTTAGTCACCTCTCACCTATTACCATTCCATTTCCATAATCACATTCATATATCAGAGTTTACTATTTTTTGACTTTAATTAAATACATACCTAATGGTATTTACATAACCTTCATCCCCGACATCATATCCATTTACAGTACTGTGCATTACATATTTAGATACAAAACCATAAAAATGTGTATACCTGACTCTCGATGGGAAGCAACGAATACCAAACATGCAAGTCCTCAGCCGCTCAATAACTATTACAAGTGCTCTGAAAAGATGGAAAATTAAGGGGGGTGAGTAAACCACATGCTTAGTAAGGCAATTATGCAACTAAGTAGATAGCTCCACTATCTACATGCTCATAATGCCATGCCCTTAAATCCATTTCTTTTCATTTAAAATTTCACGCACAAAGTCATGCATATTCAATGCCATAGTTTATCCAAAACTATTTGTGCATATATAAATCATGTAATTCATGCATTCAAAGCATTTTATGTGACATCATTAAATCATAATAAGCATGAAGTAAAACAAGATCATGCATTCTTTCATGTCATGTAAGACAAATCATGGATTTCAAATGAAAGTAAGGAAAACTTCACATGCTACTGCATTTAAATCAATACATTAAAACTGCAGTAAAAACTAACCCTTCTTGGTCAATCAACTCATAAAACAATCTCACAATTTCATTTCAAACTCATAAAATAATTCGTTAAAATTCATTATAAAACTTTGATTATAAAACCACCCTTATTTCAGGGTCACATATCATAAAATCATAAAATCGGGGGCCTGACCCCTCCTTCGGGTCTACCCTGGTCTATCGACCAATAGTTATATCATGTGAGACAAGTAGGTAATTATCAGTAACATCGAGGACTATGGCCATATCCTACTGATCCCTGGCAACACGGTACCTAGTGTGCGGGGTATCACACCTGAAACGGGAGATGGGTCATCCTACCCGTCAGAACAGCATAACACCAGGATTGCGAGGGCAAGGCTTGTTGCCTCGTGGCTAATGCCACTCCACTCCAACAATCCCCACAGTACAGCGTACTCCGCGTGATATACACGGTACAACATACTTCGTGAACCCAAGCTCAATCAGGGGTGCCTGCAATAGGTCTTATCCACCCAAATCATATCTGTCTCAGAATGCACGTGTGAGCATATCATCTCACTGTGACACACAGTCTACAGGAGGCTCCAACACGGCTATATGCATGTCATATAAATCCCTATGCGAGCGAAGCTCAAGCACAGCTCCATGCATATTCATGATATCAGAAAACCTCGTGCGAGCGAAGCTCTAGCAAGATGTCATAGAAATCAATGAAATCTACGTACGAGCAGCGCTCCAGTACGACTTAAACTGATTATAAATTCAAGTAAAATCCATGTACGAGCAATGCTCTAGTACGGATATGTATAACAACTCAGTGAAAACCTCGTACGAGAAAAACTCCAGTACGACTTTAAAATGAGTTATAAAACCATTTAAAACTTTGTGCGAGCAACGCTCCAGCACAAATGAATGCTCAAGTAAATCAAATCTCGTGCGAGTTACACTCCAGCACAGCTTTATGCATAAGTAAATCAAATCTCGTGCGAGTTACACTCCAGCACAACTTTTATGCAATATCAAATCAAAATAGGATGCGAGCTAAGCTCCAGCATCTCTCATGCATGTCAAATCATTAAAACTAGTGCGAGCAATCGCTCCAGCACCATTTTATGCATACCACATCAAAACAAATCAAAACATGTCAAAACAGAGTGCAAGCTAGGCTCCAGCACTTCTCATGCATTTCACAATAATAAAAATCAGTGCGAGCACCATGCTCTAGCACATTTCATGCATATGATGTCACACAAGTCGGTGCGAGCAAGCGCTTAAGCACATTTATGCGCATTCACAAACGCAGATATAGTGCGAACTACGTGTCGGCACTATCTGTTTTTATATAAACTTGATAGTTGGCCTATTTTCCAAAGAAATTTCCATTTAAATGTAAATAACACCTACGTAGTGTTATCTTGTGAAATTATACAATTTCTGGCCAATCTATCGATTTGCTTTGATTAAAACCAATCAAATCTTTAATTCAGAAAATTCCTTAAATCATGCATTTCATGCATGTCATGCTTTCACCATCCTTAGGTGAACTTCCCTCAATAGGGGTAAAATAGTCTTTTCACCTAATTCGATCCTTAAAATCATTTAAACCACTTTTAGGATCATTATACAATATCAATGTATACATACATATTCAGTGTATAGAAAAGCTATCAAAATACGTGTAGCTACCTCTAGCTACTCACATAATTCCCTTACCTCATTTTTCTGTACAGTCTGACCTTTCCACTGATGACTCGTCACGCAGTCCGATTTGCTCCCAATCCAATCTTCGAAACTGCGAATACACATTCATCAGGTCAATTTCAATACAATTTAATTGTATTTCATACTTTCTGGGCTTAATTTAAATCATTGGGCCCGTTTATCCATATTGGGCCCGATTGCACCTTAATGGGCCTTAATCGGCCTTAAGCCCGTTTACCACACTTTATCGAGGCCTATGGGGCTCATTGGGCCCATCAGTAATTTATTTAGCCTCGTTCTAAATTTTCGAATATCTCAATTTAGTATTTACGACAGTTATCCAATTTTCCAGAATTTAATTCATTTATGTGGCAATTAAATCCGTAATTTATGCGTTAAATATCAATCACGCATAACGATGCAAATTGTCGTAAATAAGGGTCACTTACCCGTTATTCCATGATTGTACACAAATCGAGGCTGTCTCGAGCTCTCGGTTGATGCCAATCGTCAAGCTACACAATTAGATATATTTTCGAGTAAACTTTCAGTCGATTATTTATCAAATTAAATATTTCAAAAATTAAATCGATCAATTCGACCGCTTACTAACTTACCCGAAGCTCGATTGCGTCACTGGAATTTTCCCTAAATTTTTCCTCTTTTTCTTTTTTTCCTTTTTTCTTCTTTTTTTCCTTTCTTTTTGGCTGAACCGGTTCGGTCCGGCTCAACCGGTTCAGACCGTCGATTCACTCCGATTCGGCTGGTTCAGTGGCTTGTCGGTCGGTTCTCCACCGGTTTCCGTCGTAAGTGGCTCCTCTGGGTCCTCCGCATCTCGGATCTGGGGTCGATTTCATTCAACGTCGTCTGAAAGTGGCCGATCCGGCTCTTCTCTCTTCCACCGACGGTACCGTTTCTTTCCTCGCCGTTTTTCGGCGCTAGCCGCCGCCCCACCGGCCAAGGCTGCCACCAATCGATCGGTCTTCGCATAGCGCTCCCTCGACTGGCGGTGGTCAGCCTCGAATCGACGCAGATCACCAGGAATCCCTTTTCTCTTCTCTCGGTTCTCTCTCTTCCATTTTCTCTCGTCGATCCTCTCTCTTCACCGCCGATCACAGCCTGGGTCGGCGTCGGCTGGGCTTCCTTCTCCTGGGCTGCCGCTGACCGCCTCCATCCTGTGAAGGTAAGGGCCCGGCTTCGTCGAGCTTCCCAGAAATCGCAAAACGCGATTTCTGCGTTTCTCTTTTTTTTTTACATTTACTTTATTTTTTTATTTTTATTATTATTTTATTTTTTAATAATATTTTAATCAATTAAAATATTATTAAAATCCAAAAATATCTAAAAATATATATATAATTCATTTACTCCGTAAATGAATTTCTCAGTCCGATTTTACCTTTTCGGTATAATTTTCGTTTATTTTCGGGATTATTTTTTCGATGCGAAAATTTCGGTTTATCCCAATAAATTCATATCTTGACCAATTTAATCCGAAATTTAATTATTTCTTCTTTATTGATCAAGATTTCTCAATCCCATATTTTTAATTAAATTTTCTTATCCCAATTAATACCGAATTTTTAGTCTTTTGACCATTTTGCCCTTACACGTGTTCGGGGATACCATTTTAATCCTTTTGCATTTTTAAATGCACTCGAAAATATCAGGTCTTACATAAACAATGCTAACGTTAGATTTATCAACTTCAATGCCTTGTGATGAAATAACATGGCCTAAAACTATAACTAGTTTTACCATAAAATGACACTTTTCAAAATTTACAATAAGATTAATTTCCATGTATCTATGTAGAACACATGTAAGGTTAGTTAGACATGCATCAAAGGAGTTTTCATAAACAATAAAATCATCCATAAAAACTTCTATAGTGTTTTCTACAAAACCAAAAAATATACTAACCGTACACCCTTGGAACATGGCAAGAGCATTAAAAAGATCGAAAGGCATGTCCTTATAAATAAAGATGTCGAAGGGGCACGTGAAGGTGGTCTTTTCTTAATCCTTTGGTGCTATTACAATCTAATTATAACCTAAATAACCAATAAGAAAATAATGGTGAGTTTTATGAGCTAATCTTTCAAGCTTTTGATCAATAAAAGGGTGAGGGAAGTGATCTTTGCGAGTTACAAAATTTAATTTTCTATAATCAATACAAGCTCACCACCCATTTTGTACTCTAGTTGGAATCAACTCAATATTTTTATTTTTTTCACCATGGTGACTCCAGACTTCTTTGGTACTACTTGAATTAGACTAACCATTTGCCATTAAAAATAGGGTAGATGACACCAACTTCGAGTAGTTTGAAGATCTCTTTCTTTACAACTTCTATTATGGGAGGGTTCAATCTCCTTTGAGCCTCTCTTAATAGTTTGGAACCTTTTTCAAGAAAAATATGATGCATGCATCAGGACGGCTTATTCCCTTTATATTGGCTATGGTCTAACCGATTACAATTTTATATTCCTTGAGCACTTATACCAATTCTTCCTTTTGTGCACTTGTCAAATCACTTGACTTATTACCAAAAGTTTCCTTCTCTCCTGAAAACACATGCTTGAGATCTTTCGGTAATGGCTTTAATTCAATATTAGGTGCTTGCACAACATAATGAGGAGGATTTGTGTCAAAAAATTGTAAATCACAATTGAAAAGAGTAAATACCTCAAGTAAAGAGCCTAATTACACCACTTCCTACCTTAAATCATCATCAAAGTCGACATTCTCTATACTATAACCATCCAAGTCGACTTCCATACTATTAAAAGCATGAATGTCAACTTCCTTAATATTAAGCATATGCTTGTTGACTTTACTTACAAAAAGGTAGGACTTGTCGCAATTCTCCTCTATATTATGGCAAAGTGCCACCTCAAACTTGTCTTGTCCACTAAACTCAAAGAATTGTTGGGTGAATTCATCAATAATGCCAATACCAAATATAGTATATACATCACTTGGATATCTCATGGCCTCAAAAATATTAAATCTAATTGTTTCATCATCAAATTTCATGGTTAATGTTCCATTATGCACATAAATCTTAGTTCTAGCAATCTTTAAAAGTGGTCTCACTAATAAAATAGGTGCAATATTAAGAGAATTATCATCCTTTATATTCAATATATAAAAATTAGTAGGAAAAACAAATTCATTGACTTGAACTAAGACATCTTCTACTACCCCCCTCAGGATATGTATTAGATCTATCAGCTATTTGAATTATTACCCTAGTATCTCTTAAAGTTTCAAGTTTCAAAGTTTTATGAATAGAGAGTTGCATACCATTAATTGATGCACCTAAGTTTATCCTAGACATTTCAAACTTAACATCACCAATTTCATATGGAATGGTAATGGTATCAGGATCCTAACACTTTTAGGGGAGTTTTGCTTCGATAATAGTGAAGATATTCTCTCCCACAATGTAAGACTCAAATTTTTTGTAGCTTATTCCTTATGATTCCTACATGTAAAACATTCTATTATATTAGTTGAATCATAAGAAGAGTATTTACTAGAATGAAAATGCATATAAGTAAAGTAAATGCCAAATAAGGGCTATAAAAGTCGCATGCTAAACTTATCATGACCATTAACTTACTAAAAATTGTCATAAATTTTTCACTCTTCATACATTATTTCTTTTTCGATTCTTTCCTTACCTCGATCATGATCAGCTACACTTTCAACAGTTGGGTTGTGTATCAATGTCTACCTCATCCAACCAACAATTTAATTTGCATTATAATTTAGAAGTAAACACTTGTATAAATATATCAGAGTTGTTATTTGCATGTGTTTACATTACTTCACATCCCCAATGATTACATTCAAAATGCTACTGTGCTATGAAAAGTTTAGATACAAAATTACATCAGTGTGTATACCTTACGTGATGGGATGCAACGGATACCAAAAGAGAAAGCCTCCAGTCGCTCTCAATCTATACTCAAATCTCTGTAGAGAAGGGAAAATAAGGGGGTGAGCAAACAACACGCTCAGTAAAGCAATCATGTGAACAGGTAGATACTGCACTATTTACGTGATCGTGATGCCATGCTCAAAACCACACACCTTTTCATTCACACCTCAAAAGCATTAGTTCATCTTGTGTTAATGGCATGTAAAGCAAATCATGCTATTTGTTAGTGCACAAATCAAATTCAAAGCATGGCATAAATCATCATGCATATTTCATAAATAAGGCATGGAAAAATCATCATGCATTAGTGCACTTTAAAGCCATTATCAAACTTTCTCATCTCATAAAATCAACACTTGTCAGGATTCAACCCCTCCCTCGAACTGTCCTGACCAACAAACATTTCAAAACATGGATTTCATTCATAAAATAATAGACATGTGAGACAGGCAATATAATAAGGGAAATCTCCTCTAGGACTATGGCCATGTCATGTGATCCCAGGCTACACTGATCAGGTGTGCGGGGTATCACCACTATCTGCTGCCACACAGAAGGTGGGTCAAGTCCAGCCCGTCTGTCCATTGTACATCTCAACATCGTCCAAAGATGGCATATCATAATCTCAATACGGTACAATGTTGTGAGACCCCATATACGTGTAACTTTGTATATATGTGTAAATGGAAGTATAATATGGATGACTTTGGAGTAAGTAATTATAAATTCATAAGTGATATAAAGTCCATAAAGTTTAATGTACACACTTGTAATAAGAGTTGTGATGTACGTACAAGTTTCATTATGTAAGAATACGAAGAAATGGACTTTTGTATGTGATGAATGTGAGTGGAATGGAATATGAGTAGTGTGGTGAAAATGGAATGAAGTTGCATAAGAGGTGTGAATCTTTATGCTTCCCTTTGGTTTTATATTACCTACCTTTGGTTATACAAAGACTTCACACAAGTTTTGATGTGTGTAAAGTATTAATTAATGTCATTTTCAAGTCTTAAAGGTAACTGGATGAGAAAATGTCACACCCCACTTCTGGGTGCCCTATATCCATACATACTCTACTACGGTTGGGCTGTGAGACGATGCAATTACTAAAATTTCATTCATTTACAGCGAAAATATTTAAACTTTAATTCACACTCCAAGGTGTGTGTAAATATTCAAAATTAATTGTATAATAATATCTTTACATAACATCCCCCATACCACTATTTGTATTCTCGATTTGTAACTGTGCGATACAATATAATAGATACAAAATACTTATGTGTATACAAATCTTATACCTTTGCAACTGGGGGGAGCTGTCCAACACAAAAGATCCAAAGACCACCGCACTGCCTTACTTCTCAGCATCCGGAGGGGGAAAAGTAGTGGGATGAGCAAACCACAGCTCAGTAAGGAAATGGATGCTAACAGGTAGATACTATACTATCTACATAGCCCATGCATGCAAAATCAAAATCATGTTTCGATATAAATGAAAATATTACTAGAAAATGCATTCAAACATTCATTTCTCATGTAAGCATTTTCATGAAAACCTATATGCGATATTCCCATTTGAAAACACGTCATAAACAGTGCTATCAAGCACGAGCATTCAAATCAAGAGAGTTATAAAATCGTAAACTCTCTTTGCTTTTCTCAAATCATTCCTTTCATCAAATCTATTTCTTTTCTGAGTTTCTCAATTTCTCGTATCTCTAAGACAGGCATGAAATTTTTGACAATCAAATATTCACGACATATGGTCATAGTCAATGATCCCAGGCCTCACTGATCAGGTGTGCACAGGGCATCACTTAGCCTGAAGGGGGATGGGTCAGTCCTACCCTCCGGCTCATCTCAATCAACTTCATCTCCTCATGTACTCACTGTATAAGGTGAGCCATGTGTCATCTACGTGATACTCGTACTCACGTGAACCCAGCACGGTACATAGTATACCAACAGACAACTACACAGTTCTACGTACGACCATGGACCCAAGTCCATCGACCAACTCCAATGGAGTTTTCATCCTGAACCGTGTCTCATACACCAGGCAAGCAATCAGCGTGACACACAATCATCGCAAGGCTCCAACGCGATACGATCTATTATTAAGGCCCAGCCAGTTTCAAGGTCGTCGACTGGCATCCCCTTGGGTCCCAGTGTAAGACCCGATTTTTTTAAAACACGAAATGAAAAATGCAAAAGGATTGAAATGGTATTTTCGAACACGTGAAGGGTAAAAGGATCAAAATATCAAAATTTGGTATTAATAGAGACAAAAAATTTAATTAAAAATAATGGATTTGAGAATCTTGATCGATAATGAAGAAATAATTAAATTTCGGATTAAATTGATCAAGATATAAATTTATTAGAATTTATCAAAATTTTTGCATTGAAAAACGAGCCCAAAAATATTAGAAAAATATACTGAAAGGTAAAAATCAGACTGATAAATTCATTTATGGATTAAATGAATTAAATAAATTTTTTTTCAAATATTTTGGTAAAATAATAATATAATATTGATTAAAATAATAATAAAAATAATTAATTAATTAATTTAAAAAGGTAAAAAATTCGAGAAAGACGTGAATTGAAAATGAAAATGAAGGCAAAAAAACAAGGAGCCCTCTGCTCACCGGCGGCGGCCAGGCAAGGTCGGCGAAGGGGAGCCGAACGAGAGCCAAGCCACCACCGGCCTAAAGGACCGACGAACGGTGACGATCGGCGGTGAGAGAGGACAAAAAAGAGAATCGAGAGGGAGAAAGACGTTTCCCAACGACCGACGCCGATTCGAGGCCAACCACCACCAGCCGAGCGTTCCCCAAGCGCCAACGGTGCGATTGGTGGCAGCCTTGGCTGGTAGAATGGCGGCCAGCGCTGGAAACGACGGCAAAAAGAGAAACCCACCGACGACGAGGAGAGAAGAGGTCGGACCGGCCACTTTCTGATGACCTTGGACGAAACCGACCCCAGATCCAGGCTACGGACGACCCCGCGGAGCTGCTGGCGGTGGAAACCGGTAGAGAACCGATGGGCAAGGCACTGAACCGACCGAACCAGACTGAACCGGTGGTCTGAACCGGGTTGAACTAGACCGAACCGGTTCAGCAAAAAAGAAAAGAAAGAGAAAAAAAAGGAAAGAAAAAGAAGAAAATTGGGAAAAATTTTAGTGATGCAATTAAACTACGGGTAAGTCGGTAAATGGTCTAATTGACCGATTTAAATTTTGAAATATTTAATTTGATTAATATTCGACTGGAAATTTACCTGAAAAAATATTAAATTGTGTAGCTCGATAATTGACGTCAGACAAGAGATCGAGATAGCCTCGATTTGCATACTATCATGGAATCTTGGGTAAGTAACCCTTATTTATGATAATATTACATCGTTATGCGTGTTAGAATTTATCGCATAAATTACGGATTTAATTTCTGCACGAAATGAATTAAATTCTGGAATTTGAGATAAATTGTCGTAAATAATTCATTAAGCTATCCGAGAATTTAGAATGAGGTCCAATAGATACTAATGGGCCCAATGAGCCTAATAGGCCTCGATAATATAAATAGTAAATGGAAAACGAGCTTAAGGCCGATTAAGGCCCATTATGGTACAATCGGGCCCAATATGGGTAAACGGGCCCAATGATTTAAATTAAGCCCAAAAAATATGAAATACAAAGAATTGTATTGTATTTGACCTAATTTATATTTATATGTAGTTTCGGAGATTTGATTGAGAGCAAATCAGACTGCATGATGAGACATCAGTGGAAAGGTCAGACTGTATAGAAAAATGAGGTAAGGGAATTATGTGAGTAGCTAGAGGTAGCTACGCATATTTTAATAGCTTTTTTGTACACTAAATATGTATGTACACCCTGATTATGTATAAAGGTCTTAAAAATGGTTTAAAAATTCTAAGGACTCGAAATAGGAAAAGACTATTTCACCTCTATTGAGGGAAGTTTACCTAAGGATGGTGAAAGCATGACATGCATGAATTGCATGATTTAAGGAATTTTTCGAATGAAGGAATTTTATGGGTTTTAATCAAAGCAAATCGATAGATTGGCCAGTAATTGCTTAAATTTCACAAGATAACACTATGTAGGTGTTATTTATATTCAAATGAAATTCTTTGGAAAATGGGCCAACTATCAAGTTTAAATGGAAAACAGATAGTGCTGGCATATAACTCGTACTATATATGCATTTGTGAGT
The DNA here is from genome assembly GCA_033439115.1 of Firmiana major. NCBI lineage: Eukaryota > Viridiplantae > Streptophyta > Magnoliopsida > Malvales > Malvaceae > Firmiana > Firmiana major. The sequence goes on from CM065902.1 coordinate 39,331,109, forward strand.
GTGCATAAATGTGCTTGAACGGTTGCTCGCACTAACTTGTGTGACATCATATGCATGAAATGTGCTAGAACGGTTGCTCGCACTGATTTTTTATTCTTGTGAAATGCATGAGAAGTGCTGGAGCCTAGCTCGCACTCTATTTTGACATGATTTGACAGGTTTTGACTATTTTGACGTGATATGCATAAAATGGTGCTGGAGTGATTGCTCACACTAGTTTTTATAATTTGACATGCATGAGAGATGCTGGAGCTTAGCTCCCATCCAGTTTTGATATTAAATGTCATAAAGTCATACTGGAGCCTTGCTCGTATGTGATTTAATCGATTTAATTACATAAAGCCACACTGGAGTGTAACTCCCACGAGATTTGATTTATTTGAGCATTCATTCATGCTGGAGCATTGCTGGAGTGTTACTTGTACGCAGATTTTATTGATTTTTATGAAACCGTGCTTCGCTCGCACGAGATTTTCAGATACCATGAATATGCATGAAGCCGTGCTAGAGCTTCGCTCGCACAGGGATTTATATTACATGCATATAGCCGTGTTGGAGCCTCTTGTAGACTGTGTGTCACAGTGAGTTGATATGCTCACACGTGCATACTGAGACATAGATGATATGGGTGGATAAGGCCTATTGCAGGCACCCCTGACTGAGCTTGGGTTCACGGAGTACATTGTACCGTGTATGTCACGCAGAGTATGTTATACCGTTGGGATTATTGGAGTGGAGTGGCATTAGCCACGAGGCAGCAAGCCTTGCCCTCGCAATCCTGGTGTTATTCTGTTCTGGCCAGTAGGACAACCCACCTCCCGTTTCAGGTGTGATACCCCATACACTAGGTACCGTGTTGTCAGGGATCACGAGGTTATGGCCATAGTCCTATGTTGTTACTGATAATCACCTACTTATCTCACATGATATAACTTGTGGTCTGATAGACCAGGGTAGACCCGACGGAGGGGTCAGGCCCCCAATTTTACGATTTTCTACTGTGATGCTAGATTTCATAGGATTTTATGATAAGCAACCCTGAAAGAAGGGTGGTTTTATAATCGAAGTTTTATAATGAATTTTAATGAATTATTTTATGAGATGATTGACCCGGAAGGATTAGTTTATATTGCAGTTTTAATGAAATGATTTAAATGCAGTAGCATGATGAGTTTTCCATGCTTTAATGATAAATTCATGAAAGGATTATATCTCATGATTTGTTTTATATCGCATGAAATAATGCATGATTTTGATTTAATTCATGCTAAGTATGATTTAATGATGTCATATAAAAGGCTATTGATGCATGAATTACATGATTTATATATGCACAAATAGTTTTGATAAACTATGTCATTGATGTATGCATGGTTTTGTGCTTGAGATTTTAATGAAAAGAAATGGATTTTAAGGGCATGGCATTATGAGCATGTAGATAGTGGAGCTATCTACTTACTTGCATAATTGCCTTACTGAGCGTGTGGTTTGCTCACCCCCTTTATTTTTCCATCTTTTCATAGCACTCACAGTAGTAAGCGACTGAGGACTTGCATGCTTGGTATTCGCTGCTTCCCATCGAGAGATAGGTATACACATTTGTAGAGTTTTATATCTAAATATGTAATGCACAGTACTGTAAATATATATGATGTCGGGGATGTAAAGTTATGTAAGTACCATTGTATATGAATTTAGTAAACTCTGATATGTGAATGTGATTATGAAAATGGAATGGTAAATATGTGAGAGGTGATTAACACCGAATCATAGCCCAACTATTTGTAGGATGGTCACGATGAGAGAAATGTAAGAATTAAATAATAAACGGAAAGGCAAAAAATTTACTCTGATTTTTAGGTAATTTGGGTCGTGACAAGTTTAGTGGTATCAGAGCTTGAGTTGGCCTGATATGAGTTGGTGTTAGTGGTTAAAGAAGCTTACATCCCCATGTACTGTGCATTGTTTAGATACAATTGTGTATATCAAGATGGAAGTGTAGCTAAGAATATGGTTTTGAATGCAAGAATATACTCATTAACTGATAGCCGCTATAGTATGGGGCGAGTACACGAGCTCAAGGCCGTAGAGGTAAGCCTGAGAATCGTACTGAGTCATCACATGAGACTCAAGATGAGATTGACGTGGAGGCTAGTATTGAGTATGCCCCACAGAGTCCGACAGAGAGATCAGACAGAGTCCGACAGAGAGATCGGACAGTATCGAGACACGCTTCACGAGGTTGGAGCAGAGTGTGAAGAATATTTTGTGAGCTAATTACTCAGAGTATGTATGAGATTTAAGGGCGAGTCAGAGCATTGGTGGAAGTCCGCTCGACCCATCTTAAGAGTTACACATCCAGATTAGACATGAGAAAATAATTCTAGATGTATTCCAGTGACAGAATATCCCAGATATTGTTTAAAGAAAATTATAGATAAAATTATTTACTCTGACCTAGAAGAACTGGTTGATTCACGAGTATGAAACTTAGTTTATATTCCTGGGTAGATATGATTCCAATACTATGAATAGTGAGAGTCGGGATGTCTAAAAGTTCATAGAAGGGCTCAGATCGTCAATAAGAGTCCGATTAACCCGTTAGATATCACTACCTATGCCGAGGCAGTGCGTAGACTACAGTTGTGCGAATAAGACCATGAGTTGCACGCCTCTGAGATTGGGAAAGGTAGTAAGGGCTGAAATAGAGACAAAAAGAGAATAGTGGATGACAAAGATGTCAGAACAAAAAAAAGGTAGTTTGGTAAAAGCTTAGAACTGTTGAGGCACGGGGTAAGATGATTGGTAAGGCCCCAGTGTATCTAATTTCAACACTTATGAGGGATATTGTGATTGGAGGACCCCGACCAGTTCCGTAGTAGTGTGAACAGAGTAGGATATGTGGTAGATATTACAGAAATAAGATGTTAGACGAGGGCGAGTGTATGCCTTGGACCAGGATACTACTGATGTTTCATCTGATGTGGTGGAAGATACCACACTGGTTGTAAATAATGAAATAATTATTTTAATTGATCCTAATGCCACGCATTTATTCATACCGCATTCAATTGCTTATAAGCTAGTGAAAGATGTGAAGCTTGTACCCTTAAGCAAGATGATGATGGTTAGATGATTTTCACTAACTGAATAGGGTATAGAGATTGTAAGTTGAAAATAGGGGTGAAAACATCACTGAAAAGTATACTGTAAGTTTTGACAAGTAATGAAAGAGTTTGTTAGAAGTGATATATGAATTGCGACCAAGGATAAGTGGTGGATATATCTACACTCAGTCTATGTGGTCAAGTCTGAGGGTTAATAAAGGTATTTCAAAATACTTCTCCACCTGAAGACTTGACAGCGTCGAGAAGCGCACACATAACCTATAAATTGAAATCGACAGTCGTAATTTATACATTTAAAATTTGAGTACCTTTACTGGTACGATAAAGAAATATAGAATTCGAGTAATCATGAAGGTTTAAACATTAAAATTTTATAAAACCCGTTAATATAAGAAAAACAAAATGACATGGGTTAGTATCTTGAACGGAAGCCATTTCGAAATAACATTATACGTTTATGCATACATAGGTCAAAGATATAGGTGATTGAAATAATTAGTGAAACTCAACTACGATGAGGTATTTAAACCTTACCTGGACTGATTAGTTGTCATCTTTAGCGATGATATTTTGATGTATTTGAAGTCAGGGAAGAGCATGAGTAGCAACAGGAAACTGTCTAGCAGACGAGGTGTTAAGAGTTTCTCGAAATGGGCTGCTCAGTTGACACATCTTGTTCGGAAAAGATTATATGTCAGTAGGATGATAAGTATGAAAGTAACTTCAGTGAGTTTTGGTATATTGAAGGAATAAACTGACCACCATAATTACTCTCACCATACCCAGCAGCTCAAGAGGTTTCTCAGTGTATATGGATACCTCAAAATAAGGATTGGGCTATGTATTGATGTAAAATGGGAAGATAGTCGGTCATGGATCCAGATAGTTCAAGGACCATGAGAGAAACTATCCAATCCATGATTTAGAGTTGTCAGCTATAGTGTTTACACTAAATGTTATGGCACCACCACTTAAATGGTAAAAAATTTCGGGTATGCACTGATCGTAAGAGCCCCGAGTATCTATTTGTTTTCAAAGAAAGAGTAGAATATGAGATAAGCAAGAGGGTTAGAGCTTCTAAGGATTATGATAGTGAACATTGTACCACCCAGGAAAGGCTAATGTAATGGTTGATGCCTTGAACAGAAAGAGCCTCGGGATGGTATTATATATGATGGTCAGGGAGCGTGAGCTGCTAGAGCAGTTGTGAGCCTCAGTAGTGATGTGATCCCTTATGATGATGACGATGATTGTGTGATAGCTAGCCTGATGTTAGAACCAAATTTGTGTGATCGAATTTTCCAGGCTTAGCGTGATGATTGGCATGGTGTCGATAGTGTGGGTCAGATTCAGAAGGGTATAGTGACAGAGTTCACAGTGAGTGATGATGACTTACAAAGGTTCAGAGACAGTATAAGTGCTCCTCAGGACCATAGTTGCTGAGATAGTGTTATTGTTAGAAGCTCACTCTTCGAGATATACAGTGCATCCGAGAAGTAATAACTATATCGAAAATCTCTGAAAAAGGGTATTGGTAGTCAGATATGAAAAGAGACATTGTAGAGTTTTGGAAAAGTGTCTCGTATGTTAGCAGATTAAGGTAGAGTATGAGAAGTCTACAGAGTTATTGCAGCCTCTACCTATAGTGACACAAAAAAGAGAACAAGTTATCATGAATTTTGTGATGGGTTACGGAGGACCCAGATGAATCATGAGGCTATCTGGATGATAGTCGATAGATTGATTTAGTCTACCCACTTTCTGGCTAAGGAAATCCCCAGATACTCTAAGTATGTAGGCGGATTTATGTGTACAGAAAGATTGTGAAACATTGTGTAGTGTTTCAGGGAGCATGATATCAGATAGGGATTCCCGCTTCACTTCCCACTTCTGCGAATATTTTTTAGGAAGCTATGGGAACCTGATTGTGTGTTATCACAGCTTTCCGTCCTCAGACAGATGGTCAGTCAGAGAGGACTGTATAGGTTCTGGAGGATCTGATGAGAGCGTGTGCCATTGATTTTATAAGCTCTTGGGATGATCAATTGTTACTAATCAAATTCGCCAATAATGACAGTTGTCACTTGAGTATAGGGATAACATGTTATATGAGGCATTGTATGGCCGTAGGGATTGTTCCTTGACTTGGATAAGAAAAGTGGGTGATAGATAGAAAATTGTTTCTGAACTGATAAGAGAAACCTCTGAGAATGTTCAGTTGGATTGTGAGAGATTAAGAACACCTCAGAGCAGACAGAAAAGCTATGCTGACAAGAGATAGAAAATCATTAGAATTCACCGGGGGTGAATCTGTATTGTTAGAAGTTAATTATCATAAGGACATAACGAGATACGGAAAGAGATATTGGACAAAGTTGGAGATAAGACCTGTAGGTTAGCATTACCACTTGAATAAGCAGGCATCCATAATGTGTCTCATCTTATGATGCTTCGGAAATATTATCTGGACCCAGCATATGTGATCGGATATGAGCTTCAACAGCTTAGCTCAATGAAAGTATAATGTATAAAATCGATTCGGGAATTAGACGGAAAGAGAAAGTGTTGAGGTTTAAGACGATCTCCCTAGTCAAAGTCCTTTGGTAGTAGTACACTCTGGAAAAAGGCACATGAGAATTAAAGAGTATGATGCGATAGACATACCCGGAGATGTTTATGGATCCATTTGACTTGGTTCTAATTTGGAGGATCAAATTTCTTAAGTGGGGGAGATGTAAGACCCGATTTTTTTAAAACACGAAATGAAAAATTGCAAAAGGATTGAAATGGTATTCCTGAACACGTGAAGGGTAAAACGGTCAAAAAATTGAAATTTGATATTAATCGGGATAAGAAAATTTAATTAAAAATAATGGATTTGAGAATCTTGATCAATAACGAAGAAATAATTAAATTTCGGATTAAATTGATCAAGATATAAATTTATTAGAATTTATCAAAAAAAATTTCTCGAAAAATGAGCTTGAAAATATTAGAAAAATATACTAAAAAGGCAAAAATTGGACTGATAAATTCATTTACTGATTAAATGAATTAAATAAATTTTTTTCAGATATTTTGGTAAAATAATAATATAATATTGATTAAAATAATAATAAAAATAATTAATTAATTAATTAAAAAAAGATAGAAAATTCGAGAAAAACACGAATTGAAAACGAAAACGAAGGCAAAAAAACGAGGAGCCCTCTGCTCACCGGCGGAGCGACTGGCGACGGCCAGGCGAGGTCGACGAAGGGGAGCCGAATGAGAGCCGAGCCACCACCGTCCAAAAGGACCGGCGAACGGCTACGATCGACGGTGAGAGAGGACAAAAAAGAGACCGAAAGGGAGAAAGGCGTTTCCCAACGACCGGCGCCGATTCAAGGCTGGCCACCACTAGCCAAGCGTTCCCCAGGCGTCAGCAGTGTGATTGGTGGCGCCTTGACTGTAGAACTGCGGCCAGCGTCGGAAACAGCGGCAAAAAGGGAAAGCCACCGAGGATGAGGAGAGAAGAGGCCGGACCGGCCACTTTCCGGCGACCTTGGACTAAATCAACCCCAGATCCGAGCTACGGACGACCACTCGAAACTGCTAGTGGCAGAAACCGACGGAGAACCGACCGGTAAGGCACTGAACCGACCGAATCGGACTGAACTGACAGTCTAAACCGGGTTGAACTAGACCGAACCGGTTCAGCCAAAAAGAAAAGAAAAGAAAGAGAAAAAAAGGGAAAGAAAAAGAGAAAAAATTGGGAAAAATTTCAGTGATGCAATCGAACTACAGGTAAGTCAGTAAGCGATCGAATTGATCGATTTAAATTTTGAAATATTTAATTTGATTAATATTCGACTGGAAATTTACCCGAAAAAATATTAAATTGTGTAGCTCGACAATTGACGTCAGACGAGAGCTCGAGATAACCTCGATTTGCATACTATCATGAAATCTCAGGTAAGTAATCCTTATTTATGATAATATTGCATCGTTATGCGTGTTAGAATTTATCGCATAAATTATGGATTTAATTTTCGCATGAAATGAATTAAATTCTGAAATTTGAGATAAATTGTCGTAAATAATTCATTAAGCTATCCGAGAATTTAGAACGAGGTCCAATATATACTGATGAGCCCAATGAGCCCAATAGGCCTCGATAATGTAAATAGTAAGTGGAAAACCGGCTTAAGGCCGATTAAGGCCCATTACGGTACAATTGGGCCCAATATGGGTAAATGGGCCCAATGATTTAAATTAAGCCCAGAAAATATGAAATACAATGAATTGTATTGTATTTGACCTGATGTATATTTATACGCAGTTTCAGAGATTTGATTGAGAGCAAATCGGACTGTATGACGAGACATCAGTAGAAAGGTCAGACTGAACAAAAAAATGAGGTAAGGGAATTATGTGAGTAGCTAGAGGTAGCTACGCATATTTTAATAGCTTTTCTGTACATTAAATATGTATGTATACCCTAATTATATATAAAGGTCCTAAAAATGATTTAAAGATTTTAAGGACTCAAAATAGGAAAAGACTATTTTACCCCTATTGAGGGAAGTTCACCTAATGATGGTGAAAGCGTGACATGCATGAATTGCATGATTTAAGGAATTTTTCGAATTAAGGAATTTTATGGGTTTTAATCAAAGCAAATCGATAGATTGGCCAATAATTGCTTAAATTTCACAACACTACGTAGGTGTTATTTATATTTAAATGAAATTCTTAGGAAAACGGGCCAACTATCAAGTTTAAATGAAAACCAGATAATGCTGGCACATAGGTCGCACTATATCTGCGTTTGTGAGTGTGCATAAATGTGCTTGAGCGGTTGCTCGCACTAACTTGTGCGACATCACATGCATGAAATGTGCTAGAGCAGTTGCTCGCACTGATTTTTATTCTTGTGAAATGCATGAGAAGTGCTAGAGCCTAGCTCGAACTCTGTTTTGACATGATTTGACAGGTTTTGACTGTTTTGACATGATATGCATAAAATGGTGTTGGAGCGATTGCTGGCACTAGTGTTTATGAATTGACATGCATGAGAGATGCTGGAGCTTAGCTCGCATCCAGTTTTGATATTAAATTGCATAAAGTCATACTGGAGCCTTGCTCGTATGTGATTTAATCGATTTAATTACATAAAATCGTGCTGGAGTGTAACTCGCATGAGATTTGATTTATTTATGCATAAAGCCATGCTAGAGTGTAACTCGCACGAGATCTGATTTATTTGAGCATTCATTCGTGCTAGAGCATTGCTCGCACATGATTTTATATGGATTTATAACTCATTTTAAAGTTGTACTGGAGTGTTACACGTACGCAGATTTTACTGATTTTTATGAAACCATGCTAGAGCTTCGCTCGTACGAGATTTTTAGATACCATGAATATGCATGGAGCCGTAATAGAGATTCGCTCGCATAGGGATTTATATTACATGCATATAGTCGTGTTGGAGCCTCATATAGATTGTGTGTCACAATGAGATGATATGCTCACACGTGCATACTGAGACAGAAATGATATGGGTGGATAAGACCTATTGCAGGCACCCCTGACTGAGCTTAGGTTCACGGAGTACATTGTACCGTGTATGTCACGCGAAGTACGTTGTACCGTGGGGATTGTTAGAGTGGACTGGCATTAGCCACGAGGCAGGAAGCCTTGCCCTCGTAATCCTGGTGTTATGCTGTTCTAGTCGGTAGGACGACCCACCTCCTATTTCAGGTGTGATACCCCGCACACTAGGTACCGTGTTACCAAGGATCACAAGGTTATAGCCATAGTCCTATGTTGTTACTGATAATCACCTACTTGTCTCACATGATATAACTTGTGGTCTGATAGACCAGGGTAGACCTGAGGGAGGGGTCAGGCCCCCAATTTTACAATTTTCTACCGTGATGCTAGATTTCATATGATTTTATGATAAGTGACCTTGAAAGAAGGGTGGTTTTATAATCGAAGTTTTATAATGAATTTTAATGAATTATTTTATGAGATGATTGACCCGAAAAGGTTAGTTTATACTGCAGTTTTAATGAAATGATTTAAATGCAGTAGCATGATAAGTTTTTCATACTTTAATGATAAATTCATGAAGGGATTGTATCTCATGATTTGTTTTATATCGCATGAAATAATGCATGATTTTGATTTAATTCATGCTAAGTATGATTTAATGATGTCACATAAAAGGCTATTGATGCATGAATTACATTATTTATATATGCACAAATAGTTTTGATAAACTATGTCATTGATGTATGCATGGTTTTGTGCTTGAGATTTTAATGAAAAGAAATGGATTTTAAGGGCATGGCATTATGAGCATGTAGATAGTGGAGCTATCTACTTACTTACATAATTGCCTTACTGAGAGTGTGGTTTGCTCACCCCCCCTTATTTTCCCATCTTTTCAGAGCACTCACAGTAATTAGTAGGCGGCTGAGGACTTGCCTGCTTGGTATTCGCTGCTTCCCATCGAGACACGAGTATAAACATTTGTAGAGTTTTGTATCTAAATATGTAATGCACAGTACTATAAACGTATATTATGTCGGGGATGTAAATTTATGTAAGTACCATTGTATATGAATTTAGTAAACTCTGATATGTGAATGTGATTATGGAAATGGAATGGTAAATATGTGAGAGGTGACTAACACCGAATCATAGCTCAACTGTTTGTAGGATGGTCACGATGAGAGAAATGTAAGAATTAAATAATAAACGAAAAAGCGAAAAATTTACTCTGATTTTTAGGTAATTTGGGTCGTGACACCCAGACCCCCAGGTTTTCCTCAACTCAGTAAAAACATGTGCGAGCTAACACTCCAACAAATTATCATTATAAAACCACGTGCGAGTTACGCTTCAACACGGTTTATCTAATCATGTAGACGTATACGAGTCAAACTCCAACATAGTCAAAATCATTAAAACAGGTGTGAGCTAAAGCTTCAACACCATTTAACATCTCAAATCCGTAGGTGGCTACTTTCTCTTTTAAAACTCAAAACATGTTTATTTATGCAGCATGCCTTTCTATGCCAAAACATGTAAAACTAGCCAACTTATCGTTATCATTTCTCAATCACAAATCAATACAGAATTGAGAAAACATTGAAATCATGCATATCATGTTATTTCCTTACCCCATCCCATTTATCAATACATATACATCATAGTACATTTCATGCTTCCATATCATTTCTTGGAATTGTAATATCTTATTAATTCTAGCGATATATCTACGAAATTACCATAAAGTACATACGAACATCTCTATAGCTAACACACAATCCCTTACCTCGATTTACTTGAGTGCGACTCTCCTCTTTTATGCTTCTCTCGTTCTTATCTCGACTTGCTCCAGTGTATCGTCGGGAACTGCAATTCATCCATCAAGCACTTGAGTTAACGTTTCTAACTCTTGTTCAACTAAGCATTTATCCAATGCCTTAAATATACATTTTACCCCTTGTGGTAAATCTCACAATTTATCCCAATATCAACACATCCAATTCGTACCCACAACACAATCATCCTCTTAAGATAACTCATTCATAATTAATACTTCTACTTTCCACTTTCTCACACTAGACCATTTCTAGGTTATGGTGGATTCTTTACTTTCTAGGTAGTTTCTATCATTTCTATGCATACTAATCATTTCCCACATCAATATCCAAACAAATGTACTTGGGTATTTACATTAGAAACTCACCTAGCTCGATATCCAACAAATGGGGAAAATGCCTCCTAACTATGTTGTTATTCTCTTTAATGTGAACAAGTTTGTCTCTAATAGTTTTCCCTCAAATCTTACTGAAAGTGGCTGGATTTAGGAGTGAGAAAGCTAGGTTTTTGAATTGAAATGGAAAGGGTGAAGTGTTTTTTTCTGAAATCTATAGATTCACTGCTCCTATTTATAGATTGGCTTGATGAGATCGATCTGCTCTAGGAGGAGATCGATCTGGTCCCTTTAAATCCCTCTTCTTTACAACATTTTAAGCATGAGATCGATCTGTCGAAGCTTGAGATTGATCTGCTCCAAACAGAGAGCAAAGGAGATCGATCTGTTCCCTTAAAGATTGATCTGCATTTTACAGAATGTTTTGGAGATCGATCTTGCTCCCTTGGAGATCGATCTGCCCTATACCATTGCTCAAATAAGAGCATTATGGCTCTTCCAGATCGCTCTCTCATCTTATGAGATCGATGTGACCTTCCTATTTCTAGATTTTCTGCAGTTTTTCTGCAGCAACACATACCAAACAACCCCTCAATTTACTGCTTTAGTCATTTTTCCATCCGATCAACTTTGAGACTTGAAAATGGCATCCATTAATATTTCATAGTCATTAAAACTCGTGTGAAATCTTTGTATACCCAAAGGTGCTTAATATAAACCAAATAGAATTGCACAACTTATGTAAATCTTCCTTCCATTTTACCACACTACTCATATTCCATTTCACTCACATTCTTCCCATGTTTAAGTCCATTTCTTCATATTCATATATAATGTAACTTGTACGTACAATCACAACTCCTATTACATGTGTGTACCTTAACTTATGGACTTGCATTACATATAATTCACATTACAAGTATATCACCATACTTATTAATTCATTTACATATATATATATATAAGGTTAAACTTATACGGGGTCTCACATTCTCCCCCACTTAGAAAATTTGGTCCTTCAAATTTGAACCAATCATTCTGTGAATAACTCGGGATACTTCTCCCGCATCAAACTCTCCAATTCCCCTGTGGCCTCTTCCACGGTGTGATGTTGCCACAAAACCTTAACCAATGAAATTGACTTGTTCCACAACACCTTCTCTTTTCTGTCTAATATCCGGATCGATCGCTTGACATACGATATATCCTCATTGAGCTCCAATGGCTCATAGCTAATTACATGTGTCGGATCTGGGTAGTACTTCCGAAGCAAAGAAACATGGAAGACATTGTGGACTTCTGCTAGCTCAAGTGGTAAGGCTAGCCTATATGCTCCATCTCCCATTCTATCCAAGATCTCGAAGGGACCAATGTAATGAGAACTTAGTTTTCCTTTCTTCTCGAACCTCGTTATTCCCTTAGAAGGAGATACCCTCAAAAATACGGACTCACCCACATCAAACTCAAGTGGTCTCCATCTCCTGTCAGCGTAGTTCTTTTATCGACTTTGAGCTGTTCACAGCCTCTCGCATATTATCTGAACATCCTCGGAGGCTTGTTTAACCAAATCGGGAGCGAGCAACTGTCTGTCACCAACTTCTTCCCAACCAATGGGCGATCGACATCTACGACCGTATAGTGCCTCATAAGGAGCCATACCAATACTTGAGTGATAACTGTTATTTTAGACGAACTCAATCAATGGCAAGTGATCGTCCTAGGAGCCTCTAAAATCCAGCACACACGCTCTTAACATATCCTCCAGGGTCTGTATAGTCGTCTCTGACTGACCATCTATTTGAGGATGAAAAGTGGTGCTAAAGCTCAACTAGGTCTCCATTGCTTCTTGAAAATGTCTCCAAAAGTGGGAAGTGAAGTGGGCATCCCGATCAGAAATAACACTCAATGGGACTCTATGCAATCTCACTATTTCTCGCACGTACAAGTTCGCCAATGCACTCAATGTATCTGTATATCTCATGGCTAAAAAGTGTGTCAATTTCGTTAACCGATCTACTATCACCCATATAGCATCATGGTTCTTACGCTTTCTCGGTAACCCTATCACAAAGTCCATGGTGACATGCTCCCACTTCCATGTTGGTATCGGTAGAGGTTGCAACAATCCCCCTGATTTCTTATACTCAATCTTTACCTGCTGACAAATGAGACATCTAGCAACATACTCAGCTATCTCTCTCTTCGTTCCAGACCACCAATATACCTTTCAGAGATTCTGATACCTTTTACTACTCCCTGGGTGTACTGTATATCTCGATGAGTGAGCCTCTGACAAGATCAACTTTCTCAGCTCTGAATCCTTAAGAACACATATTCTATCTCCGAACCTTAGTACTCCATCTGAACTCAATACGAAATCTATACCATTCCCCTTCTGAATTTGGCTAATCATATCAATACACCATTGATCAATTTGCTGAGCTTGTCAGATTCTCTCAATCAACTCTAGTTCTAATCTCAAGCTAGCAATAATCCCATAGCTGCCAATCTCAGGTAGGGTCACATCCAGACTAAGGTTTATGAATTGTTCCAACAACTCATGTTCTCTAACCATCATATGTGATACCAACCTTAGACTCTTTCTACTCAATGTATCGGTAACCACATTTGCCTTCCCCGGGTGGTACAAGATCTCATATTCATAGTCCTTGAGGAGTTCTAACCACCTTCTCTATCTCATATTTAACTCCTTCTGTGAGAATAGATATTTTAGACTCTTGTGATCCGTAAAGATCTGAAATCTCTCACCATACAAGTAGTGGTGCCATATCTTCAATATGAATACTACGGCTGCCAACTCTAAATTGTGAGTGGGGTAGTTCTTTTCATGATCTTTCAGTTATCTAGATCCATAAGCTACTACCCTTTCATCTTGCATCAAAACACAGCCTAGTCCTTGATGCGAAGCATCTGTATACAACGAGTAGTTCCCTGAGCTGTTAGGGATGATAAGAACTGACGCGGTGGTTAATCTGCGCTTAAGTTCCTGAAAACTCCTCTCATAAGCTTCATCCCATGTAAACTCCACACTCTTTCTCGTAAGACGTGTCAATGGAGCAGCCAATCTAGAGAAACCCTCTAACAAATCTCCTATAGTAACCAACCAAACCCAGAAAGCTTCTGATCTCTGTGACTGTCCTGGGCTGTTCCTACTGAACAACAACCTCGATCTTAGATGGATCTACTGACACCCCATCCTTTGATACAACATGGCCCAGAAAAGAAATTTGCTCTAGCCAGAAGTCACATTTACTAATCTTGGCATATAACCTTCTCTCTCGGAGAGTTTGCAAAACAATCCTCAAGTGCTGCTTATACACTTCTCTAGACCTTGAATACACCAATATATCATCAATGAAAACAATCACAAACTGGTCCAAGTATGGCTTGAATACTTCATTCATTATAGCCATAAAAGCTGCTGGCGCATTAGCTAACCCAAAAGGCATCACCAGGAATTCCTAATGGCCATAGCGGGTGCGAAAAGCTGTCTTGGGCACATCCTCCTTCTGAATCTTCAATTGATGATATCCAGACCTCAAATCTATCTTGGAAAAGATCTGTGCTCCTCGAAGCTAATCCAATAAATCATCAATGTGTGGTAAGGGGTATTTATTCTTGATGATAGCCTTGTTCAATATTCGTTAGTCAATACACAATCTGAGGCTCCCATCTCTCTTCTTCACAAACAATACCGGAGCTCCCTATGGTGAGACGCTCTATCTTATAAACCCCTTATCTAGCATATCTTACAATTGTTTCCTTAATTCCTCTAGCTCAACTAGAGCCATTCTATACGGTGACTTCGATATTGGCTCGGTTCCATGCGTCAAATCTATATCGAATTCCATTTCTCTATCCGGTGGCAATCCCGGTAGGTCCTCTGGAAAGACATCAGGAAGTTCTCTAACCACTGGAATGTCATCCATATCTGGGTGTGCTTTGTTCAAATCCACCACATAAGCAATAAAACCTTTAAAACAACGTTTATGTCATTTTTATACTACTACCCCTTACTTGCTACAAAATTTAAAACCTTTTATTAGTTCTTCTAAAATTTTACAACATTCTTCGGGTAAAGAAAATGAAATGGACTTATAATGGCAGTCTATGATAGCATGATTGGTAGCTAACCAATCCATTCCCAAGATTACATCTATGTTATACATATTCAACAAAATCAGATTGGCTGTCATGCACTTATCCCCCACCCTCACTTTGCAATCTTTATACACTTGATCAACTAATTGGCTAACTCTCATAGGGGTACTTATTAATAAAGTCCTACTTAAATATGTGTGTTCGACAAAACCTTTCAACTTTGATGCACATGCAGGTGATATAAAGGAATGCGTAGCACCAGAATCAAACAAAGCTATAACCTCCAAATTGAAAATTAAGATTGTACCTTTTATCACTTCAGAAGAGGTATCAGCCGATGCCTGGTCTATCGCATACACCTTGCCTTGACCCATAACTTGTTTCCCTTTTTCTTCAGCCGAGGCTTTCTTTCTTATAGGAGGTGTAACTATAGGAACTCTCTTTGGCTCCTTACCCCTCTGTGGCACTACATCAACTATCTCTGGGCACTCTCTGGCATAATGCCTAAATTTACCACATCTGAAGCATCAGGCACCCTGAAGATGACATGGCCTACCACCATGGTATCGACCACATAGTCTACATTGATTAGCAGTCAGTCAGGGTCCACCAATCACTATACCCCTGGCTGGTGTCTGAGTTTATGGCACGAAAGGTCTAGCAGCCTTTTTCTGTGACTCCTCGATCTCTCTTCGACGCTTACCAATGCCTCTCTATCCAAACCTAGCACTCTTGCCAACTCCCAACTTCCTTGGACCCTTGTCCTTACCCCAACTGAACTCAGAAATGTGTAGGTCATAATCTTGCTCACATAATTGGGCCCGTCGCACAGCCTTTCTATAAATAGCAACATCAAATGGGGCTAACTTCGCTCGGATGGAATGCTTGAATCCATCTACAAATCTATGGACTCTAATAGCCTCACTCCTGATCGAGTCCGGATCATATCTGCCCAGTGAAGTGAATCATGACTCGTACTCATCCACAGTTTGGTTCCCTAGAGTCAAGTTCAAAAACTCCATCTGTAACCTACGTCGAGCGGTATCTAGGATGTATTGCTCTCTGAAAACACCCAAGAACATATCCCAAGTGATAGCCATACCCTGAGCTCTCAACATAGGCCTGGTGGACTTCCACCAGTGCTCTGTTTTGCCTCTCAATATAAAGGCTGCAAGCACTACTCTCTCTGTAGCCGAACACCTATAGAAGTCAAACAGTTTCTCCATTTGGCTGATCCAATCCTCAGCCATGGCTAGATCCTTTACCCCGCTAAAAGAAGGAGGCTTAAAGTGTATAAAATGCCTCAACTCTCCAGATCACAATCATATCCATACCCCAAATCATCATCATCATACTGCTGTGGGGCTACTGGAGGAGGTAGTGGTCGAATATGAGGATCTCATGGCCTAACCGGCTCAGGTTGTGTAGGTGCAACATTCTCAGGTTCAGGTGCAGCTGCTGGGGGATTCGGTGCAGCCTGTCCCATTGTACCAGGTGTACCCTCAAACCTAGCCATAATCTGACCCATCATGGTCATCATTGTGCACATGTCTTCCTCTAATCGGGCTATCCGAGGATCAGCAGCCTCTATCTATTCTTGGCACTCATGACTAGAGGACGATCTACTGTGCCTCTTAGTCCTGTCATTCCGCCTTTAAGCTCTCGAGCTCTCTCCCCTCTTGCGGTGTCATTCCGCCTTTAAGCTCTCGAGCTCTCTCCCCTCTTGCGGTGTCTTTCAGGCATATCTCACAAGCCTGATAACTTTCCTGCATTTATAACAAACATTTAATTCACTACCAGCTCTGCATACACATTTGTATCTAAATATCGCACAGTAACTTGGGGATGTATGTTTTCATAGTCCTAAACATCAACTCACATCAGACCAACCAAGCTCTAATACCAAATCTGTCACACCCCACTTCTGGGTGCCCTTTATCCATACATACTCTACTACGGTAGGGCTGTGAGACGATGCAATTACTTAAATTTCATTCATTTATAATGAAAATATTTAAACTTTAATTCACACTCCCAGGTGTGTGTAAATATTAAAAATTAATTTTATAATAATATCTTTACATAACATCCCCCATACCACTGTTTGCATTCTCGATTTGTAACTGTACGATAAATATAATAGATACAAAATACTTGTGTGTATACAAATCTTATACCTTTACAACTGGGGGGAGCTGTCCAACACAAAAGATCCAGAGACCACCGCACTACCTTACTTCTCAGTATCTGGAGGGGGAAAAGTAGTGGGATAAGCAAACCATAACTTAGTAAGGAAATGGATGCTAACAGGTAGATACTGTACTATCTACATAGCCCATGCATGCAAAATCAAAATCATGTTTCGATATAAATGGAAATATTACTAGAAAATGCATTCAAACATTCATTTCCCATGTAAGCATTTTCATGAAAACATGTATATGATATTCCTATTTGAAAACATGTCGTAAACAGTGCTATCAAGCACGAGCATTCAAATCAAGAGAGTTATAAAATCGCAAACTCTCTTTGCTTTTCTCAAATCATTCCATTCATCAAATCTATTTCTTTTCTGAGTTTCTCAATTTCTCGTATCTCTGAGACAGGTATGGAATTTTTGGCAATCAAATATCCATGACATATGGCCATAGTCAATGATCTCAAGCCTCACTGATCAGGTGTGCATAGGGCATCACTTCGCCTGAAGGGGGATGGGTCAGTCCTACCCTCCGGCTCATCTCAATCAACCTCATCTCCTCATGTACTCACAGTATAAGGTACGCCATGTGTCATCTACGCGATACTCGTACTCACGTGCACCCAGCACGGTACATAGTATACCAATAGACAACTACACAGTTCTACGTACGACCGTGGACCTAAGTCCATCTACCAACTCCAATGGACTTTTCATCTTGAATCATGTCTCATACACCAGGCGAGCAATCAGCGTGACACACAGTCATCGTAAGGCTCCAGTGTAGTACGATTTATTGTTAACGCCCAGCCCATTCTAAGGTCGTCGGTTGGCATCCCCTTGGGTCCCAGACCCTCAAGTTTACCTCAACTCAGTAAAAACATGTGCGAGCTAACACTCCAACAAATTATCATTCTAAAACCATGTGCGAGTTACTCTCCAGCACGGTTTATCAAATCATGCAGACGTATGCGAGTCAAACTCCAACATAGTCAAAATCATTAAAACAGGTGTGAGCTAAAGCTTCAACATCATTTCACATCTCAAATCCGCTAGGTGGCTACTTTCTCTTTTAAAACTCAAAACATGTTTATTTATGCAGCATGCCTTTCTATGCCAAAACATGTAAAACTAGCCAACCTATCATTATCATTTCTCAATCACAAATCAATACAAAATTGAGAAAACATTGAAATCATGCATATCATGCTATTTCCTTACCCCATCCCATTTCTCAATACATATATATCATAGTACATTTCATGCTTCCATATCATTTCTTGGAATTCTAATATTGTATTAATTCTAGCGATATATCTATAAAACTACCGTAAAGTACATACGAACATCTCTATAGCTAACACACAGTCCCTCACCTTGATTTACTTGAGTGCGACTCTCCTCCTTTATGCTTCTCGCATTCTTATCTCAAATTGCTCCGGTGTATCATCGGGAACTGCAATTCATCCATCAAGCACTTGAGTTAACGTTTCTAACTCTTGTTCAACTAAGCATTTATCCAATGCCTTAAATATACATTTTTTTACCCCTTGTGGTAAATCTCACAATTTATCCCAATATCAGCACATCCAATTCATACCCACAACACAATCATCCTCTTAAGATAACTCATTCATAATTAATACTTCTACATTCCACTTTCTCACACTAGACCATTTCTAGGTTATGGTGGATTCTTTACTTTCTAGGTAGTTTCTATCATTTTTATGCATACTAAATCATTTCCCACATCAATATCCAAACAAATGTACTTGGGTATTTGCATTAGAAACTCACCTATCTCGATTTCCTCCTTGCTCCAATGGAAATACAACTTGTTGCTTAAATCTAACAAATGGGGAAAATGCCTCCCAACTATTTTGTTCTTCTATTTGATGTGAACAACTTTGTCTCTAATAGCTTTCCCTCAAATATTACTGAAAGTGGCTGGATTTAGGAGTGAGAAAGCTAGTTTTTGGAGTTGAAATGGAAAGGGTGAAGTGTTTTTCCAAAATCTACAGATTCACTGCTCCTATTTATAGAATTGGCTTGATGAGATCGATCTGCTCTAGGAGGAGATCGATCTGGTCCCTTTAAATCCCTCTTTTTCACGATATTTTAAGCATGAGATCGATCTGTCGAAACTTGAGATCGATCTGCTCCAAACAGAGAGCTAAGGAGATCGATCTGTTCCCTTAAGGATCGATCTGCATTTTACAGAATGTTTTGGAGATCGATCTTGCTCTCTTGGAGATCGATCTGCCCTATATCATTGCTCAAATAAGAGCATTCTAGCTCTTCCAGATCGATCTCTCATCCTATGAGATCGATCTGACCTTCCTATTTCCAGATTTTCTACAGTTTTTTTGCAGCAACACATACCAAACAACCCTCAATTTACTGCCTTAGTCATTTTTCCATCTGATCACCTTTAAGACTTGAAAATGGCATCCATTAATACTTATACTTATTAAAACTCGTGTGAAATCTTTGTATACCCAAAGGTGCTTAATATAAACCAAATGGAAGTGTACAACTTATGCAAATCTTCCTTCTATTTTACCACACTACTCATATTCCATTTCACTCACATTCTTCTCATGTTTAAGTCCATTTCTTCATATTCATATATAATGTAACTTGTACATACAATCACAACTCCTATTACATGTGTGTACCTTAACTATGGACTTGCATTACATATAATTCACATTACAAGTATATCACCATAATTATGAATTCATTTAAATATATATATATAAGGTTAAACCTATACGAGGTCTCACAGAAAATGACTATGGCAGCAAATTAAGGATGTTTTGGTGTAAGTTACTACAAAAAAAACTATAAAAAATCTAAAAAATATGAATGCCAGATCGATCTCATAGGATGAGAGACCGATCTGAAAGAGTCGAAATGCTCTTATTCGAGCAATAGGAACAATGCAGATCGATCTTCAATGGAGACAGATCGGTCTGCTAAACATTCTGTAAAGAGAAGATCGATTTCAAGGTAAGCATATCAATTTCGTTAGCTATCGGATTAGAGCAGATCGATCTCCTTCCAAGCCAGATCGATCTTCTGAACTCTCTGCTTGAGACAAATCGATCTCAAGGTTTCGGCAGACCGATCTCCTGCCTTCAAATATCATGAAAAAGAGGAATTTTAAGAGGACCAGATCGATCTCCACCCAAGGTAGATCGATCTCATCAAGCTAAATCTATAAATAGGAGCAGTTGGATCTACAGATTTCTAGAGTAACCATTTCCTTTCCATTTCTAACCCAAAAACCTAGTTTTCTCTCTCTAAATCCACCCATTTTTAAGAAGATTTGAAGAAAGGCTATTAGACACAAAGTTGTTCACATCAAAGAGAAGAATAACATAGCTTAGAGGCATTGCCCCATTTGTTGTATTGAAGGAGCTAAGACCATTGTCATTTGGAGTGAGAAGGAAATCCAAATAGGTGAGTTTCTAATGCACAAAACTAAATACATTTGTGTAGTTATGGATTTTGAAGTGATTTGGTATGCATATAAATGGTAGAAGTATCTAGAATGCCATGGAATGATTATAACCTAGAAATGGGCTAGTGTGAGAAAGTGAAATGTAGTGGAATAAATGATGAATAGTATATCTTTAGGTAATAATGGTGTTGTGGGTATGGATTTAAGACTGTATTATGGAATGAATTGTGAGACTTACCCAAAAAGGGGTAAAATGAGTATTTAAGGCATTGGGTAAAATGCATAGCGAATGAGAGTTAGCAACACTAACTCGAGCGTTTTATGAATGAATCGCAGCTTTTGAGGATACATCGAAGCAAGTTGAGGCAAGGACACGAGAAGCATAAAAGAAGAGAGTCGCACCTTGAGTAAATCGAGGTAAGGGAATTATGTGGACTCTTAGAGATACTTGTACGCAATTTGGGCGTAAATTGTTTTGCTAGAGTGCATGTGATACTAGGAAATGAAATTGGGAGATTGAAGGGCAAAGAATTCAGTTTTGAGAAATGTGCACGAAAACAAAAGCATGATGCTTTGAAAACCTTGATTTGTTGCTTTTTAGCAAGTGATTGGTAGGTTGTCTAATATTTGAAATGATTTGCAAAAGAAATGATTTCATTTGGTTGATAACCATATTTTGCAAAGAATTGAGCCACCTACATGGATTTCGTGAGAATGAAAATGTTCTAGAGTATGACTCGCACGAGATTTGATGTGTTTTCATACGCATGAGTGCTAGAGTGTAGCTCGCACTAGTTTTCACATGGATTTTATGATGTTGTGCTAAAGTTGAGCTCGCACATACTTTATACAAGTTTTGGCATGGTGCTGGAGCATAGCTCGCATTAGATGCCCACCATACTTGATAGTCATGCTGGGAGCTTCAGGTAGACTGGGTGTTGTACTGATTAAATAGGCTCGTACGTGCATTTTTTAGAATTAACATGTTGATAGCCGTGCTAGGAACTTTGGGTGGACAGGATGTTGTACCAATTAAATAGGCTCGTAGATGTATTTTTGAGATGTGATGTGATATGATGTGTTGATATGGATCCACGGAGTACGTTGTACCGTGTAGGTAGCATAGAGTACGTTGTACAGTGTTGAGATTGTGATATGCCATCTTCGGACGATGTTTAGATCTGCTATGGACTGGTGGGCTGGACGTGACCCACCTCTCATGTGGAAGCAGATAGTGGTGATACCCCACACACCTTATCAGTGTAGCCTGAGATCACAGGATATGGCCATAGTCCTAGAGGAGATTTCCCTTATTATATTGCCTATCTCACATGTATACTACTTATGAATAAATCCATGTTTGAAATGCTTTGTGGATCAGGACAATTCGAGGGAGGGGCTGAGTCCTGACGAGTGTTGATTTGCTAAGATGAGAAAGCATGATTTGCTTGAGAAATGATGAAAATGGCTTTAAGTACACTTATGCATGATGGTTTTCCATGCCTTGTTTATGAAATATGCATGATGTTTTATGCCATGCTTTGAATTTTATTTGTGCATTGAACTAAATAGCATGATTTGCTAGACATGCCATTAACACAAGCATGGACTAATGTTTTTGAGTTGTGAATGAGAAACTGTATGATTTTGAGCATGGCATCACGATCATGTAGATAGTGCAGTATCTACATGTTCGCATGATTACCTTACTGAGCATGTGGTTTGCTTACCCCCTTATTTTCCCCTTTCTACAAAGCATTAAGTATAGATTAAGAACGACTGGAGGCTTTCCCTTTTGGTATCCACTACATCCCATCCCGTAAGGTATACACACTGATGAAATTTTGTATCTAAACTTTCTATAGCATAGTAGCATTTTGTAGGTAACTATTGGGGATGTAAAGCAATGCAAACACATGTAAACAACACTCTGATTTATCTAAACAAGTGTTTACTTCTAAATTTTAATGCAAATGAAATTGTTATGGCTGGGTTAGGTAGACATTGACACACAGCCCAACTGTTGAGAGGATAGCTTATCACGATCGAGGTAAAGTAAGGACAAAATAATAAATAATGCATGAAAGGCGAAATATTTGTGACGATTTTTGGGAAGTTGAGGGTCGTGACAAACGTACTCCATGCTACCTGCACGGTACAGCGTACTCCATGGACCCATATCAACACATCATATTCACGCCACATCTCAAAATGCACATGCGAGCCTATTTAATCGATGTGACACCCATTCTACCCGTAGCTCCTAACACGGCTATCAATCATGTCATAAAATCACGTGCGAGTAATCTCAAGCACGGCAACAAGTATGATGGGCATCTAATGCGAGCTATGCTCCAGCACCATGCCAAAACCAGTATAAAGTTTGTGCGAGCTCAACTCTAGCACAACATCATAGAAATCCATGTGAAAACTAGTTCGAGCTAAGCTTCAGCACTCATGCGTGTTAAAACACATCAAATCTCGTGTGAGTCATACTCTAGCACGCTTTCATTCTCATGAAATCCATGAAGGTGACCCAATTCTTGTAAAACATGGTTATAAACCAAATCAAATCATTTCTTTTACAAACCATTTCAAATGTTGGCCAACCTACCCATCACTTGCTAAAAAGTAATAAAACAAGGTTTTCAAAGCATCATGCTTTTATTTTCATGCACCTTTCAACAAAACCTAACTCTTGCCCTTTAAACACCCAAATTCATTTCCTATTACCACATGCACTCTAGAAAACATTAAGTGCCCAAATTGCGCACAGATATCTCTAAGAGTCCGCACAATTCCCTTACCTCGATTTACTCGGGGTGCGACTCTCTTTCTCTTAGCTTCTCACATTTTTGGCTCAACTTGTTCTGGTGTATCCTCGGGAGCTGCAATTCATTCATCCAAACACTTGAGTCAATGTTGCTAACTCACATTTTGACTTTAACTAGTCAATATATCTCATTGAGCCTATTTCGTTAAGTTTGGCTCATTTTTGTAATAGGCTATCGTCAAGCCTTCTAACCAATTTCATCTAGTAACTCACTTAGTTACTTGTTTAAGACTTGATGTCACAAACCACCCTACCTTTACTCTCTCATACAATTATGCATTTTTACCCAATGCCTTAAATACACATTTTACTCTTTTGGTTAAGTCTCATAATTCATTCCATAATGCCATCTTAAATTCCTACCCACAACACCATTATCACCTCAAGATATCCTATTGTCATTAATACCTCTACATTTCACTTTCTCACACTAACCCTTTTCTAGGTTATATTCATTCCAATGCATTCTAGATAGTTTCTACCTTTAATATACACACCAATCCACTCCAAAATCAATATCTAAACCAATGTACTTGAGTTGGTGCTTTAGAAACTCACCTCTTTGGATTTCTTTCTTGCTCCAAATAGAAATGCCCATTGTTCCTTAAATCCAACAAATTGGGAAATGCCTCCAAGCTATGTTGTTCTTCTCTTTAAAGTGAACAACTTTTGTCTAATAGCCTTCCCTCAAATCTTTATGAAAAAAGGCAGATTTAGAGAGAGAAAACTAGGTTTTTGGACTGAAAATGGTAGAGTGAGAGTGTTTCCCAAAATCTGCAGATCCACTGCTCCTATTTATAGAATTTGCTTGATCAGATCGACCTGTCTTGGGTGGAGATCGATCTGGTCCTCTTAAAATCTCTCTTTTTCACGACATTTGGAGGCAGGAGATCGATCTGTTAAGGGCTAGGGATCAATCTGTCGAAGGTAGTAGCTTAAGGAGATCGATCTGCATCCAGGGGAGATCGATCTACTCCAACCCAAGAGCTAAGGAAATCGATCTTTTTGCCTTAAGAATTGATCCTCTCATTACAGAATATTTAGTAGATCGATCTGGCCTATTCTACTGCTCGAATAAGAGCATTGGCTCTTCCAGATCGATCTCTCATCCTATGAGATCGATCTGGCCTTCATATTTCCAGATTTTTCTGCAGTTTTCTGCAGCAACTCATACCAAAATTCATACATTTTGCTGTCATAGTCATTTTCTCATCTGATCGCCTTTAAGTCTTGAAAATGACATCCTACATACGTTATACATATTCAGACTTATGTGTATTCCTCGTATAATCAAAGATATACAATACAAAACCAATTGGAAGCATAAAGATTTACACCTCTTATGCAACTTCATTCCATTTCACCACACTACTCAGTTTTTCATTCCACTCACATTCATCACATACAAAAGTCCATTTCTTCATATTCAGACATAATGAAACTTGTACATACATCACAACTCTTATTACAAATGTGTACATTGAACTTTTGGACTGTACATCATTTATGCTTCACATTACAAATACATCACCATTTACATATATACAAAGTTATACATATATGGGGTCTCACATTCTCCCCCACTTAGAAAATTTGGTCCTCCAAATTGGAACCAAATCATTCTGTAAATAACTCGGGATACCTTTCCCGCATCAAACTCTCCAATTCCCATATGGCCTCTTCCACCATGTGATGTTGCTAAAGAACTTTCACCAAGGGAATTGTCTTTGTCCTCAACACTTTCTCTTTTCTATCCAATATCTGAACCAACTTCTCAACGTACGTCATACTTTTATTGAGTTCCAAAGGCTTATACCTTATCACATGTGATGGGTCCGGGTGGTATTTCCTTAACATGGATACGTGGAAGACGTTATGTACATTCACTAGCTTAGGTGGTAATGCTAGTCTACATGCCTTATCTCCTACCTTATCAAGTATCTCAAATGGCCCTATATGCCGAGGGCTCAACTTCCCCTTCTTCTCGAATCTCATGATCCCCTTCGAGGGAGAAACTTTCAAAAACACTAACTCACCCATAATAAACTCTAGTGGTCTCTGTCTCCTGTCAACATAACTCTTTTGTCTACTCTGAGTTGTTCGTAACCTCTCACAAATCAACTGGACATCTTCAGAGGCTTGTCTAACTAAGTCAGGAGCAAAGATCTGTCTGCCACCAACCTCTTCCCATCTAATAGGGGAATGGCATCTACGCCTATATAATGCCTCATACGGTGCCATCCTGATAATCGCATGAAAACTGTTATTATAGGCGAACTCTACGAGTGGCAATTGATTATCTTAGGAGCCTCTAAAATCCAATGTACACGCTCTCAACATATCCTCCAGGGTCTGTATAGTCCTATCTGACTGACCATCTGTCTAAGGATGAAACGCGGTGTTGAAACTAAACTAGGTCCCCATCGCTTTCTGAAAACGTTCCAAAAAGTGGGAAGTGAAGCTGGCATCCCTATCAGAAACAATGTTCACTGAAATTTCATGTAGCCTCACTATCTCGTGCACATACAAGTTCTCTAACTGGCTTAGAGTATGGGTAGCTCTCATAGCTAGGAAATGGGCTGACTTCGTCAACCGATCCACAATCACCCATGTGGCATCATGACCTCTACGGGTCCTCGGTAATCCCATCACAAAATCCATGGTGATGTACTCCCACTTCTAAGTCGGTATTGGTAGAGGCTGCAATAACCCTGCAGGCTTCTGATGCTCTACCTTCACCTACTGATAGACTAGACACTTAGTGACATATTCAGCTATGTCTTTCTTCATCCCAGACCACCAATAAACTTTTTGAATGTTTTGATACATCTTAGTACTCCCTGGATGTATCGTATACCTCGATGAGTGAGCCTCTGTCAAGATCAACTTCCTAATCTCTGGATCATCGAAAACACATATCCTACCTCGAAATCTCAACAATCCATCTGAATTTAATTCAAAGTCTGTCTCTGTACCCCTCTGTATCTGCTTGACAATATCAGTGTATTGCCGATCCATTCGCTGAGCCTGTCGGATTCCATCTACCAGATCCGACTCCAACTGCGGGCTAGCTATCATAAACCCACTATCAGCGTCAGGTGGGGTCACATCCAAACTGAGGTTCATGAACTGTTCCAATAGTTCGTGTTCCCTGATCATCATGAATGACACCAACCCGAGATGCTTTCTACTCAAGGCATCAGCAACTATGTTTGTCTTCCCCGGGTGGTACAAGATCTCACAATCATAATCCTTTAAAAGTTCAAGCCATCTCTTATGTCTCATGTTTAACTCTTTCTGCGATAACAGGTACTTAAGGCTCTTATAATCAGTGTAAACCTGAAATCTCTCACCATAAAGATAGTGGCGCCATATTTTCAATGCAAACACTATAGCCGCCAACTCTAAATCGTGGGTCGGGTAGTTCCTCTCATGATCCTTCAACTGTCTTGATCCATAGGCTACTACCTTCCCATCCTACATCAATACACAGCCCAGTCCTTGGTGTGAAGCATCCGTATACACCGAGAAACCTCCTGAGCTGGTAGGAATGGTGAGAATCGGAGCTGTGGTTAATTTCTTTTTCAACTCCTGAAAACTTCCCTCACACTTATCGTCCTACACGAAGTCAACATTCTTTCTCGTGAGACGTGTCAAATGAGCAGCTAATCTCGAGAATCCCTCCACAAATCTTTGATACTATCCGGCTAAACTCAGGAAACTTTTGATCTCAATCACTGTCTGGGGTCTCTGCCATTGTATCACCGCCTCAATCTTTGATGGATCCACTAACACACCATCCTTCGATACTATATGACCCAGAAAAAATATTTGTTTTAACCAAAAGTCATACTTACTGAGTTTAGCGAACAACTTCTTTTCTCGGAGGGTCTGTAGCACTATCCTTAAATGCTTCTCATGCTCTTCTCTAGATCTCGAGTACACTAGTATGTCATCAATAAACACTATAACAAATCGATCTAAATACTGGTTAAACACTCATTCATCAACGACATAAAAGCTGCTGGAGCATTTGTCAACCCGAATGGCATAACCATAAACTCATAATATCCATACCAGGTACGAAAAGCTGTCTTGGGTACATCTCCACTCCGTATCTTCAACTGATGATACCCAGATCTCATATCTATCTTGGAGAACACCTGCGCTCCCTTAAGCTGATCCAATAAGTCATCGTTGTGTGGAAATAGGTACTTATTCTTGATGGTGGCCTTATTCAACAATCGGTAATCTATACACAGTTGGAGGCTTCCATCCTTCTTCCTCACAAACAGAACCGGTGCTCTCCAAGGCGATACACTCGGTCTACTGAACCCCTTCTTCAGCAACTCTTGCAGCTGTTTCCTTAATTCTTCAAACTCCACTTGAGCCATTCTGTACAGTGGCTTGGATATTAACTCTGTACCAGGTGCTAAATCTATACAAAACTTCATCTCTCTATCTGTAGGTAATCCTGGTAACTCATCCGAAAAGACATCTAGAAATTCCCTGACCACTAGGATGTCTATCAACTCCAGGCGTGCCTTATCTGTCTCAATCACATAAGCAATGAACCCTTCATATTATCCTTTCCATCGTTAGTAATACAAATCATCACATCACATACACAATTGATAAATAGATTCATCTCTCAAATATTACGAATTAAAATCATACTCTTCTCATTTATAAAGATCATGTCATTTCATTTCTTTTTATCAAAGTTTACAATAAGATTGTCTAATCCTGAAAAAAATCAGTGTTTTAGCACGACAATCCATAACAACATAGTTCGCAGCCAGCCAATCCATACCTAAGATTACATCAAAATCACACATATTTAATACAATTAAATCGGCTGCCATTTCTTTACCTCTTATCCTCATCTTACAATTCCTATATACGTACTCAGTCAATTGACTATCATTCATAGGGGTAGATATCATCAACATCTTATCTAACAGTATAGGTTTTACATGCTTCAACAATTTACATACAAAGGATGGCGATACAAAGGAATGCGTGGCACCAGGATCAAACAATACAAATGCTTCTAAATCAAATATTTGAATGGTATCTTTGACCACATCCGAAGATTGATCCGTAGTGTCCTGGTCCAGTGTGTGCACTCGTCCTCTTCTTACACCCACTGTCTGCTTCCCCTTTTCCTTAACTGTAGCCCTCCTTCTCAGAGCAGCTGTCCAACTGGAGCTCTCTCTGGCTCCCTGCCCTTCTGTGGGGCTCTCTCTGTTATCTCTAGATAATCTCCGATTATGTGCCCTGGTTTTCCACATCTGAAGCATACTGCAAGAGGTCCATAACATGGTCGAGTACCATAGTACCTACCACACTTGTTGTACTACTCTGCAGTAGGTTGTGGCCCTCCAATCATAATTCCTTTAGCTGGAGCTATGGTCGAATACATGAGAGGATTAACTGTCCCCTCCCGGATCTCCTCGATCCTCGACCTCTTTCCAAAAAATCTCTTACTTCCCTTAAGCCTCTATCCATCAGTGGTCTCTTCTTATCTCTATCCTTCACTTTACCAACCTTCTCAAACTTTGAGGCGATCTGATCAATATCTTGTTCACACAATTACGCCCTACGCACTACCTCCTCGTAGGTCGGTATATCCAAGGGAACCAATCTGGACCTGATAGTTGGTCTTAGTCCATCCATAAACTTCTAGATCTTCTCGACCTCATTACCCATTGTGTTAGGATCATATCTGTCTAGAGAGATAAACGTCGTCTCATACTCATCCACTGTCCTGCTCCCTTGGGTCAGTCCCAAAAATGTCATTTTTATTTTTCGCTGTGCGGTATCCGAAACATACTGTCTCTGGAAGGCCTCCAAAAACACATCCCAGCTGATCTCTGTATGTCGGGCTCTCAAAATAAGCCTGGTGGATTTCCACTAATGTTCTGCTGATCCCTTCAGCATGAAAGTGACAAACGCTACCATCTCGGTAGTAGTGCTCGAATAACCCATATAACTTCTCGATTTCATTTATCCAATCCTCTGTAGCTACTTGTCACGACCCAAACTACCCAAAAATCAGAGTTAATTTTTTTTGCATTTTGTTATTTTCTTTCATTGCTTACTTGTCCTCTGATCGTGACCACACTCCACTAACAAATTGGGTTGTGCATCAATGCCAGTCCCACCATACATTTACCATATAACTTAATTCTTTCTCAATCATTTATAAAATGTCTACAATATTTATACATCCCCTAGAGTTACTTAAAAACATGTTACTGTGCTATGCTTATATAGATACAATATGTACAAGTGTATATACCTTATGTTGATGGGCAGCAGCGGATATCCAAAATGCAGTACTGAGTCGTCGCAACTTCAACTGGAGATTATCTGTGGTAGAAAATGAAAGGGGTGAGCACATCAAGCTCAGTAAGGCAATCCTACGAACAAGTAGGTAACCATACTACCTACATGAACGTGGTGCCATGCATAAACCACCCTTTCTCCACACATTTAAAACAGATGATATGAAAGTTATGATGTTATGTAAATCGAGTTTGCACAGAAAATTCAACATGCAATTATTTCAAATTATTTCTTTCTCAATTAAAATTTTCACAATAAAGTTAGGACTCGACCCCTCCTTCGGGTGATCCTGACTCACACAAAACCATGAAAATCGGTATACATCACACATGGGTTTAAAAAGCATGGAAATAACCATCATGCACATTTAATTAAAAACCCAGTTTAAATCATCGAAATCGTCGACATGCGAGACGAGGCAGTATCTGTATAACGGCAATAACCAGGACTGGCCATATGTGTCCTCGTGAGTCCCTCTAGCTTCACGGATCCCAGTGTGAGAGGTCTCACCCTGATCGGGAACAGCCCGAGAGGTCGGTCAATCCAACCCGTCAGTCTTATCTGATCTCACGCATCTGAAGATGTCGTATCCGAAGATACCCCGTATCACAAGATACCGTATCCGAAGATACCTCGTATCACAAGGATACCGTATCTGAAGATACCCCACGGTACATCGTACTCCATGCTACTTGCATGGTACATCGTACTCCATGGACCCATATCACTCTAGGTACTCCAGCCCAAATGGCCTACTTCCCACAGAGAGGTTTTGTTTCTCAATACTCATGCCATGTCTCAAAATGCACGTGCAAGCCTATTAAATCGGTGACACACAGTCTACCCGATGCTCCAAACACGGCTTATCGTATGATCTCTGAAAAGTAGTGCGAGCGGTGCTCTAACACTGTATATATGAATCACATGAAAATCTTATAAAATCTGGTGCGAGTTAAACTCCAGCACCCTATCATGAAAATCATGTAAAATCTGGTGCGAGTTAGACTCTAGCACCGTGTCACGAAAAAAGCATATGAAATCTGGTGCGAGTTATACTCTAGCACCTATGCATGTAAAACTCTAGTGGGAGCTCTCGCTCCAGCACTAATGCATGCATCACACAAATCAAACATTATGCGAGCTGAGCTCTAGCACGTCACACGTAAATAAAAACACGTAGGCGGCTCGGTTATCTCCAAATAGTTTTCACAGAAATTACATCGTTTAAGGTATGCAATGCTATGCATTTTTCTTTAAAAGTGAGCCAGTCTACTCATGCATGTGTTAAAATGCCTCCAGAACGAGCAGGAACCTCTTGTCCTTGCTCCTCCCAATTTTTCCTAAATTTGTAAGTTCTACCCTTAACAAGGGTATTTTACTAATTTGCCCATTCGGGGCACTAAAATTATTATTCAACCTCTAGACCCTTCAGATAAATTTTAAAGACTGCAATGAACTTAAAATTGCGTAAAGTTTACCTCTAGCAGTCCGTAGAATTCCCTTACCTTATTTTCTTGTCAAGTCTGACCTTTTCTTTTCCACTGTTGTCACATCGCGCAGTCCGTTATGCTCCCAATCAAATGCCCGGAACTGCGTATCAATATTGCTCAGGTCAGATATTATACAATTTAATTGTATTTCCTATTTTCTAGGCTTAATTTAAATCATTGGGCCCATTTACCCCTATTGGGCCCGATTGCACCTTAATGGGCCTTAATCGGCCTTAAGCCCGTTTTCCACTTAATTTTCGCTTTATCGAGGCCTATTGGGCTCATTGGGCCCATTAATAATTTATTGGGCCTCGTTCTAATTCTTGAATAACTAAATCGATTATTTACGACAATTTATCTAAATTTCCATAATTTAATTCAATTTATGCGAAATTTAAATTCATATCACGCATAACGATGTAAATTGTCGTAAATAAGGGTCACTTACCCGAGATTCCATGCTAGTACAAAATTTGAGGCTGTCTCGAGCTGTCGTTGGATGCCAATCGTTGAGCTACACAATTCCACTATTTTTCGGGTAAGTTTTCGGCCTAAAATTAATTAAATTAAATACTCCAAAATTTAAATCGGTCAATTTGACCGCTTATCGACTTACCCGAAGCTCGATTGCATCACTAAAATTTTCCTCAATTTTTCCTCTTTTTTTCTTTTTCCCCTTTTTCTCCTTTTTTCCTCTCTTTTTGGCTGAACCGGTTCAGTCCGGTTCAGACCGGTTCACCCCGGTTCACTCCGGTTCGGCCGGTTCACTCCGGTTCGGCCGATTCACCGCCTTACCGGCCGTTTCTCCGTCGGCTTCCACCGCCAGCATCTCCGTTGGGTCATCCGCATCATGAATCTGGGCTTGGTTCGCCTCGAGCTCACCGAAAAATGGTCGGTCCGGCCTGTTCTCCTCCGGCCGTCGGGACCCATTTCTCCTCTTGGCCGTCGCCGGCGATTTCGGCCGTCTCGTCGGCATTCAATGGCCTCAACAGAACCGTCTCGGCTTGGGGATCATTTTACGAGGTCAGATCGGAGCCAAGACGCCGCCGTTCGTAGGGACCAAGCCCCTCAATCCCGTCGGCCTTTCTCTCCCCGATTCGCCGGACTCCGACGTCGGTTGGTCGTGCTGCCGGTGCCAGGGAGATCGCCTGAAGTTCCTCTTCCTTTTCTGGCCCTCGGCCTAGCCGTTGGCCGCCGAACGGCTAGGCCAGTCTCCCTCGGGTTCGTCGGGCTCCGTTTTCGTCTCCGCTTCTCTTTCTCTCTCCTCGACCCGTTTCTCTCTTTTTTTTTTTTAATCATTCAAATACCTTAAAAATACCCAAATATCCCTTAAAATTATTATTTTATTTCAAATTAATTAATTTAATTTAATTTATTTATTTATTATATTTTAATCCTTTTTCGGGTATAATTTCTTCGTATTTTCGGGATATTGTCCCGAATGACTTTTCAGTGTATTTTTCGATTATTTTCGGGATTATTTTTTCGAACTAAAAATCCCGATTAATTCTCATAAATTAATATCTTGATCAATTTAACCCAAAATAAATTTATTTCACCTTTATTGACCAAGATTTCTCAAATCCATATTTTTAATTAAATTTTCTTATCGAAATTATACCGACTTTCGATCTTTTGACCATTTTACCCCTGCTCTTGTTTCGAAAATCAATTTTACCTGACCTTCCTTCATACATCCCCCATCTTTTCTTATTTAATTTTCGTATTTTAATTAAATTCGGGTCTTACAACTCTCCCCCACTTAAGGAATTTGGTCCTCCAAATTAGAACCAAGTCATATGAGTCCATATACAACTCCGAGTACATCGATCGTATCATACTCCTTTAATTCTCATGTGATCTTTTCCCGGGGTGTATTACTACCAAAGGACTTTAATTAGGGAGATCATCTTAAACCTCAATACTTTCTCTTTCCTGTTTAATGCCCGAATCAACTTATCAATATACTTATATTTTCATTAAACTGAACTTTTGGAGTTCATATTCGATTACCTATGCTGGATCTGGATAGTATTGCCGAAGTATCAAAAACTGAAACACATTGTGGGTGCCTGTTAATTCAGGTGATAACACCAACTTACAGGTCTTATCTCCCACTTGTCCAATCTCTCAAAATATTCCATCCAGCGCAACTCAATTTACTTTCTTCCAAAAGTTCGCTATGTCCTTATTCTCTTAGGACAAGAAACATTTTCAACCATACTAATTCACCAAGGGTGAATTCCAATACTTTTCTACCTGCTCTGAGGTGTTCTTAATCTCTCACTCTTAACTAAAACATCCTCAGAGACTTATTATCCATAGTCGAAAATAATTCTATCTGTCACCCACTTTTTCTTATCCAATTTGGGGAACAACCCCTACAGCCATACACTGCCTCATCTCTTGTTATCCCGATACTCAAGTGACAACTGTCACTATTGGCGAATTCGATTAGAAATCAACTGATCATCCCAGGAGCTTATAAAATTAATGGCACACGCTTTCATCGGATCCTCCAGAACC
The DNA here is from genome assembly GCA_033439115.1 of Firmiana major. NCBI lineage: Eukaryota > Viridiplantae > Streptophyta > Magnoliopsida > Malvales > Malvaceae > Firmiana > Firmiana major. The sequence continues at coordinate 39,364,936 of CM065902.1, forward strand.
TGTACAGTCCTCTCTGACTGACCATCTGTCTGAGGATGGAAAGCTGTGCTAATACTCAGTCGGGTTCCCATAGCTTCCTAAAAAATATATTCCCTGAAATAAGAAGTGAAGCGGGAATCCCTATATGATACCATGCTCACTGGAAAGTTACTTAATGTTCCACAATCTTCCTTACACATAAATCCTCATATAAACTCTGAGTATTTTGGGGATTTTATAACCATAAGGTGGGTAGACTTGGTCACTCTATCGACTATCATCCAAATAGCCTCGTAATTCACCTGGGTTCTCTGTAACCCATCACGACATTCATAGAGACTTGCTCTCATTTTTCGTGCCGATCGATATAGGTAGGTGCTGCAATAACTCTGCAGACTTTTAATACTCTACCTTACTCTACTGACATACTAGGCACTTTTTCACAACCTCTACAATATCTCTTTTCACATCTGACCACCCATACCCTTTTCGAGATTTCGATGTATTTCTTTACTTCCGTATGCACTGTATATTCCGAAAAGTGAGCTTCTGACAATATTAGTATCTCATCAACTGTGGTCCTGGGGAGCACTTATACTGTCTCGAAATCCTCAGTAACTCATTATCATACTCCGTGAACTCTGTCACTGTACCCTTCTGAATCTGACCCAAACTATCGACATCCTGCCGATCATCACGCTAAGCCTGTCAAATCCGGGCACTCTCATCCGGTTCTAGTCTCAGGCTAGCTGTCACATAATCATTGTCATCATCAGAAGGGATCACATCAATACTGAGGTTCACAACTGCTTTAGCTGCTCACGCTCCCTGACCATCATATGTAATACCATCCCGATGCTCTTTCTGCTCAAAGCATCAGCCTTTCCTGGGTGGTACAATTTTCATAAATCAAAACCTCAGAAGCTCTAACCCACTATGTATTCTCATATTCGCCTCTTTCTGTGAAAAACAGATACTCGGGACTTTATGATCAGTGCATATCCAAAATTTCTCACCATGTACATAATAGTACCATATCCTCGGTACAAACACTACCGTTGCCAACTTTAAATCATGGGTCAGATAGTTTATTTCGTGATCAAGGAGTTGTCTGACTCCAAAATTGACTATCTTCCCATTATACATCAATACACAGCTCATCATGATTTGAGGTATCCATACTCATTGAAAACCTCTTGAGCTGTTGGGTATGGTAAAATTAATCACAGTGGTCAGTTCATACTTCACTACACCGAAATTCACGTCACATCTATCATCTTATTTATCATCGATAATGATGATTACAAATTGGTCCAATCCTTGACTTATTTACGCATAAACGTATAAGATCCTTCAAAATCGCTTACGTTTTCAGGTACTAACTTGCGTCACTTCCTTTTCTTATCTTAACGGCTCTTATTAAATTTTTACTATGATAACCTTTATGATTCGTCGAATTTTAATATTCTTATTGTCTTAGTAAGGGTATCCTAATGCTAAAGGTATTTATTACAACGATCGATTTCACATTATAGGTTATATATATATATATACTTTTAGACGCTGTCAAGTCTTCAGGCGGGGAGGTATTTTGAAATACCTTTATTAACCCTCAGACTTAACCACAATTACTTTATATACCAGTCCATGTGGTCACAACTTATATTCGCTACTAATTGCTTTAATCCTAATGACTTCATATCGTACAAATGTTCTTACCTAGCATACGCCTCTTACTCCAATACATCTTGTATTCAGAATTAAGCATATCTCATCTTAAAGATTATCTCCTTAGTGTATCTATTATAACGAAACTCTTGTCATTATTCATTTCGTGAGTACATTCCTTTACTCCTTTAATTTCAACTGTTGCACCCCTTTTTATCACTTGTCAACACTTACAGTATACTTTTCAGTGATGTTTTCACTCCTGTTTTCAACTTTAAATCACTATATCCATATTCCGTTAATTAATCCTCCTCTATTGGGGTACTCATTTATCAGTATTGTGCCCAATAATGTAGGCATTCATGCCTTTTACTCACTTATATGCGAATGAAGGCGGTATGAATAAATGTGTGGCACCAGGATCAATGAACATATGTACTTCATTATTCATAACAAGTGTGGTATCTTACACCACATCCATGAAACATCAATAGTGTCCTGGTCCAAGACATCCTCTCGCCTTCGTCCAACAACCTACTTTCTTTTTTTTTCTTTTCTGCTATGGCCTCCCTTTTCGTTGCAGCTATACCAACGAAGTTTTTCTGTCTCTTTACTTTTTCGTGGGGCGATCTCGCCCAACTCTGTGCAATCAAAATCAATGGTCCATCTTACCACACTTAACGGCCATTTTCATCATTACAGTGTAGTTATAGACCCTCCTTCCGTGGTATCCACCACACATCTCACACTGCTTACAGTGCTTACACTGCTACACTGCTTCGTAGCAGGTCGAGGTCCTCCAATCACAACACCCCTCAAGAGTGCCAAAATTGTATGCACTGGGCCTTACTAATTATCTTACTCCATAACTCATCAAATTGAATCTTTTACCAATTACCATTTTTCCATTTTAACATCTTTGTCATTTCTCGATTCTCTTTTCTGTCTTTATTTCAGCCCTCACTACCTTTCCCAATCTCAGAGGCGTGCAATTCATGTTCTTATTTACCCAACTGTAAATCTGCGCACTGCCTCGGTATAGGTAATATCTTACGGGCCAATCAGTCTCTAATTCAAAAGTTGAGCCATTTCATGAACTTTTAGACGTCTCGACTGTCACTTGTTTATAGTGTCGAGGTAATATCTGTTCAAGAATATAACTGAGTTTCATACTCATAAATCATACTCATCAATAAATCAAATCCTCTGGGTCAGAGTAAGGACTTTTAATCCAAAACTTCCTTTAAATCATGTCTGGGATATCCTGTCATCGAAATATATCCAAGATATTTCCCATATCAGCTCTTAAGATGGGTCGAGCGGAATTCCACCAATGCATCCGCTGCGCCCTCTTATCTTATTCATAATCTGAGCAATTAGCTCCTCAAAATAATCTCCACACTCCGCTCCAATCTCTCGAAGCGTCTCTCAATACTGTCCGATCTCTCTGTCGGACTCTGTGAGGCATTCTCAACATTCGCCTCTATTCCAATTTCATTCTGATTCTCATAGGTCAACTCAGAACGATTTAGCAGACTCAGGTCTACCTCTACGACCTCTGCCTCGTGCACTATCTCTTCTAACGCGACTCATATTAAGCATTCCTGCATTCTCGACCATTTCTTAGTCAAAACCCATCTCGATATACACATTGTATCTAACCAAGCACAGTAACACGGGGATGTAATTTTCTAATTACAGACACTGACACACATCAGACCAATTGCTGCTCTGATACCACCTTTATATGTCACGACCCAAACTACCCAAAAATCAGAGTTAATTTTTTCGCATTTTGTTATTTTCTTTCATTGCTTACTTGTCCTCTGATCGTGACCACACTCCACTAACAAATTGGGCTGTGTGTCAATGCCAGTTCCACCATACATTTACCATATAACTTAATTCTTTCTCAATCATTTATAAAATGTCTACAATATTTATACATCCCCTAGAGTTACTTACAAACATGTTACTGTGCTATGCTTATGTAGATACAATATGTACAAGTGTATATACCTTATGTTGATGGGCAGTAGCGGATATCCAGAATGCAGTACTGAGTCGTCGCAACTTCAACTGGAGATTATCTGTGGGAGAAAATGAAAGGGGTGAGCACATCAAGCTCAGTAAGGCAATCCTACGAACAAGTAGGTAACCATACTACCTACATGAACGTGGTGCCATGCATAAACCACCCTTTCTCCACACATTTAAAACAGATGATATGAAAGTTATGATGTTATGTAAATCGAGTTTGCACAGAAAATTCAACATGCAATTATTTCAAATCATTTCTTTCTCAATTAAAATTTTCACAATAAAGTCAAGACTCGACCCCTCCTTCAGGTGATCCTCACTCACACAAAACCATGAAAATCGGTATACATCACACATGGGTTTAAAAAGCATGGAAATAACCATCATGCACATTTAATTAAAAACCCAGTTTAAATCATCGAAATCGTCGACATGCGAGACGAGGCAATATCTGTATAACGGTAATAACCAGGACTGGCCATATGTGTCCTCGTGAGTCCCTCTAGCTTCACGGATCCCAGTATGCGAGGTCTCACCCTGATCGGGAACCGCCCGGGAGGTGGGTCAATCCAACCCGTCAGTCTTATCCGATCTCACGCATCTGAAGATGCCGTATCCGAAGATACCCCGTATCACAAGATACCGTATCCGAAGATACCCCGTATCACAAGGATACCGTATCCGAAGATACCCCACGGTACATCGTACTCCATGCTACTTGCACGGTACATCGTACTCCATGGACCCATATCACTCTAGGTACTCCAGCCCAAATGGCCTGCTTCCCACAGAGAGGTTTTGTTTCTCAATACTCATCCCTAAATTTGTAAGTTCTACCCTTAACAAGGGTATTTTACTAATTTGCCCATTCGGGGTACTAAAATTATTATTCAACCTCTAGACCCTTCAGATAAATTTTAAAGACTGCAATGAACTTAAAATTGCGTAAAGTTTACCTCTAGCAGTCCGTAGAATTCCCTTACCTTATTTTCCTGTCGAGTCTGACCTTTTCTTTTCCACTGTTGTCACGTCGTGCAGTCCGTTATGCTCCCAATCAAATGCCCGGAACTGCGTATCAATATTCCTCAGGTCAGATATTATACAATTTAATTGTATTTCCTATTTTCTGGGCTTAATTTAAATCATTGGGCCCATTTACCTCTATTGGGCCCGATTGCACCTTAATGGGCCTTAATCGGCCTTAAGCCTGTTTTCCACTTAATTTTCGCTTTATCGAGGCCTATTGGGCTAATTGGGCCCACTAATAATTTATTGGGCCTCGTTTTAATTCTTGAATAACTAAATCGATTATTTACGACAATTTATCTAAATTTTCATAATTTAATTCAATTTATGCAAAATTTAAATTCATATCACGTATAACGATGTAAATTGTCGTAAATAAGGGTCACTTACCCGAGATTCCAAGCTAGTATGAAATTCGAGGCTATCTCGAGCTGTCGTTGGATGCCAATCGTCGAGCTACACAATTCCACAATTTTTCGGGTAAGTTTTCGGCTCAAAATTAATTAAATTAAATACTCCAAAATTTAAATCGATCAATTTGACCGCTTATCGACTTACCCGAAGCTCAATTGCATCACTGAAATTTTCTCCAATTTTTTCTCTTTTTTCTTTTTCCCCTTTTTCTCCTTTTTTCCTCTCTTTTTGGCTGAACCGGTTCAGTCCGGTTCGGACCGGTTCAGACCCGCCGGTTCGCCCCGGTTCACTCCGGTTCGACCGGTTCACCGCCTTGCCGGCCGTTTCTCTGCCGGCTTCCACCGCCAACATCTCCGTTGGGTCGTCTGCATCACGAATCTGGGCTTGGTTCGCCTCGAGCTCGCCGAAAAATGGTCGGTCAGGCCTGTTCTCCTCCGGTCGTCGGGACCCATTTCTCCTCTTGGCCGTCGCTGGTGATTCCGGTCGTCTCGTCGGTATCCAATGGCCTCAACAGAACCGTCTTGGCCTGGGGATCATTTTGCAGGGTCGGATCGGAGCCAAGACGCCACCGTTCGCCGAGACCGAGCCCCTCAATCCCGTCGGCCTTTCTCTCCCCGATTCGCCGGACTCCGGCGTCGGTTGGTCGTGCTGCCGGTGCCAGGGAGATCGCCTGAAGCTCCTCTTCCTTTTTCGGCCCTCGGCCTGGCCGTTGGCCACCGGACGGCTCATCGGTCTCCCTCGGGTTCGTCGGGCTTCGTTTTTGTCTCCGCTTCTCTTTCTCTCTCCCCGACCCGTTTCTCTTTTTTTTTTTTAATCATTCAAATGCCTTAAAAATACCCAAATATCCCTTAAAATTATTATTTTATTTCAAATTAATTAATTTAATTTAATTTATTTATTATATTTTAATCCTTTTTCGGGTATAATTTCTTCGTATTTTCGGGATATTGTCCCGAATGACTTTTCAGTATATTTTTCGATTATTTTTGGGATTATTTTTCCGAACTAAAAATCCCGATTAATTCTCATAAATTAATATCTTGATCAATTTAACCCAAAATAAATTTATTTCACCTTTATTGACCAAAATTTCTCAAATCCATATTTTTAATTAAATTTCCTTATCGAAATTATACCGACTTTCGATCTTTTAACCATTTTACCCCTGCTCTTGTTTCGAAAATCAATTTTACCTGACCTTCCTTCATACATCTCCTATCTTTTCTTATTTAATTTTCGTATTTTAATTAAATTCGGGTCTTACACTACTGGGTCTTTAACTCCACTGAAAGACAGCTGTCCAAACTTCTGGAACTGTCGCAGTCTATCCAATTCACATTCTAACCCCAGCCTCTACTGCCATGTGGTATAGCAACAAGTGTAGGCATATCCTGTGCAGGTAGGGGTGTAGGTGTATCCGTCGTCTGAGGTCTCTGGGCTGGTTGCGCCCGTGCCTCAGGAGAAGCCGCCTGCTCGGCATCACCCTTCGTAGCGGGACTCTGTCTGCCCCTAACTCCAGGCAATGATTGAGTGACCAATTTCAAGATCATCTTTATGCTCCGCTCAATCCTCACGAAGCGAGCCTCACTACTCTCGGGTCTCTCCTCTGGACCCTGTGGAGCATGCTCAACCTCATCCTCCACCTCAATCTCCTCCTGAGTCTCGTGTGTTTCTGGCTCAACACTACCCCCAGGCCTACCTCTACGACCTCGATCTTACGCTCTTGTCCCTCTACCGCGACTAGTATTAGGATAATACTCAATTCCCTACATTCACATCAATTTCTTAATCAACCTATCGACTCACACACAATTTGTATCTAAACAAGCACAGTAACATAGGGATGTAATTTTTCAACTTATTAATTATATTAGACATCGACACACGTCAGACCAACGCAACTCTGATACCAACTTCTGTCACGACCCTCAACTTACCAAAAATCGTCATAAATTTTTTGCTCTTCATACATTATTTCTTTTTCGATTCTTACCTTACCTCGATCGTGATCAGCTACACTCTCAACAGTTGGGTTGTGTGTCAATGTCTACCTCATCCAACCAATAATTTAATTTACATTATAATTTAGAAGTAAACACTTGTATAAATATTTCAGAGTTGATGTTTGCATGTGTTTACATTACTTTACATACCCAAAGATTACATTCAAAATGCTACTATGCTATGGAAAGTTTAGATACAAAATTACATCAGTGTGTATACCTTACACGATGGGATGCAGCGGATACCAAAAGAGAAAGCCTCACGTCGCTCTTAGTCTATACTCAAATCTCTGTAGAGAGAGGAAAATAAGGGGGGTGAGCAAACAACACGCTTAGAAAGGCAATCATGCGAATAGGTAGATACTGCACTATCTACGTGATCGCGATGTCATGCTTAAAACCATACACATTTTCATTCACACCTCAAAAGCATTAGTTCATGCTTGTGTTAATGGCATGTAAAGCAAATCATGCTATTTGTTAGTGCACAAATCAAATTCAAAGCATGGCATAAATCATCATGCATATTTAATAAATAATGCATGGAAAAGTCATCATGCATCAGTGCACTTCAAAGCCATTATCAAACTTTCTCATCTCATAAAATCAACACTTGTCAAGATTCAGCCCCTCCCTCGGACTGTCCTGACCCACAAACATTTCAAAACATGGATTTCATTCATAAAACAATAGACATGTGAGATAGGCAATATAATAAGGGAAATATCCTCTAGGACTATGGTCATATCTTGTGATCCCAGGTTACACTGATCAGGTGTACGGGGTATCACCACTATCTGCTTCCACACGGGAGGTGGGTCAAGTCCAAACCGTCGGTCCATAGCAAATCTCAACATTGTCCGAAGATGGAATATCACAATCTCAGCACGGTACAACGTACTCCATGCTACCTGCACGGTACAGCGTACTCCATGGACCCATATCAACACATCATATTCACGCCACATCTCAAAATGCACGTGCGAGCCTATTTAATTGGTGCGACACCCATTCTACTCGTAGCTCCTAACACGGCTATCAATCATGTCACAAAATCACATACGAGTAATCTCAAGCACGGCAATAAGTATGATGGGCATCTAATGCGAGCTATGCTCCAGCACCATGCCAAAACCAGTATAAAGTTTGTGCGAGCTCAACTCTAGCACAACATCATAGAAATCCATGTGAAAACTAGTGCGAGCTAAGCTCTAGCCCTCATGCGTGTCAAAACACATCAAATCTCGTGCGAGTCATACTCTAGCACGCTTTCATTCTCACGAAATCCATGTAGGTGGCCCAATTCTTGCAAAACATGGTTATAAACCAAATCAAATCATTTCTTTTGCAAATCATTTCAAATGTTGGCCAACCTACCCATCACTTGCTAAAAGGCAATAAAACAAGGTTTTCAAAGCATCATGCTTTTATTTTCATGCACATTTCATCCAAACCCAACTCTTGTCCTTCAAGCACCTAAATTTATTTCCTATTACCACATGTACTCTAGAAAACATTAAACGAGATATCTCTAAGAGTCCACACAATTCCCTTACCTCAATTTACTCGGGGTGCGATTCTCTTCCTCTTAGCTTCTCACATTTTTTGTTCAACTTGTTCTGGTGTATCCTCGGGAGCTGCAATTCATTCATCCAAACACTTAAGTCAATGTTGCTAACTCACATTTTGACTTTAACTAGTCAATATATCTCATTGAGCCTATTTCATTAAGTTTGGCTCATTTTGGCAATAGGCTATCGTCAAGCCTTCTAACCAATTTCATCTAGTAACTCACTTAGTTACTTGTTTAAGACTTGATGTCACATACCACCCTACCCTTACTCTCCCATACAATTATGTATTTTTACCCAATGCCTTAAATACACATTTTACTCTTTTGGTTAAGTCTCACAATTCATTCCAGAATGCCATCTTAAATTTCTACCCATAACACCATTATCACCTCAAGATATCCTCTTTGTCATTAATACCTCTACATTTCGCTTTCTCACACTAACCCATTTCTAGGTTATATTCATTCCAATGCATTCTAGATAGTTTCTACCCTTAATATACACACCAATTGTCAGACCCAAATTTTTTGTAGCTTATTTCCTTATGATTCCTATGTGTATGAACACTATGTAATTATGGTTGAATCATAAGAAGAGTATTTACTAGATTTAAAGTGTTAGTGAAATGATTTAACACGCAAAAGCTACATAAAATGCCTAATGTGAGCGATAGGTATCACAGGCTAAACCGAGTTATTCTAAATCATTCTGACTGAAAATAAGAACTTAAAATAAGAGATCGTAGAGAGCTCATGAAGGAAAGTCAGCTTGATTTAGACCCGAACATATAAAACGAGAGTAGAAGCTAAAAAGAGTAAAATGGACCTTTTTGGCGAGAAAAGGAGTTTCGGGTGAAATTATCCACCGGGAGCGGTTGGAATATAAAGACGAGAGTGTAAGACATAAGATATGACGTTTTCAAAATTTTGAGAAAAAGTCAACATGGTCAATGGTTAAGGAAAAAGTCAACTATAGTTAAGAAAGTGGACTTTTACCATAGTTGACTAATCATGGTTAAAAATTTACCTAAGTGTGGAGAAAAAATTGGAGAAAAATATTCTTGGTCAGAATACAAGATAATCATTCCCGGAAGTAAGAAAAATTTATTCGGAAGGATTCCGGAATAAATTTAATGGTTAAAAACGTAATGGGCCTAAGGTGAAAATTTTAAAGCCCATTAAGGTATACTAAACGTATATTGAAATTTTTTGGTCCTTTAGACCGAATTGTTGGACCAATTGATCGGCCAAATTTTGAGACAATAAAAGGCTCGAGGTGTAGTAAAAAATTTCAGCCCGAAAGCCCATTAGGAAAGCCCAAACTGAGAAGCCCAATTTGGAAAAGCCCATGAGATAAATATCTAACCATAGTTAAAGTTAACTATGACTCATAAGGTGACTCATGGTTCAGATTTGGAAAGTCAAGCATAGTGGCTGAAAAGTAAGGCTTAATGGCTAAGTAAGTGGCTTATAAATGCAGCCACACCATTGTCATCTTCATCACACAATTCCGGCTAGAGAAGAACACCATTGAAACCATAACCATCCAAGCTTTCTCTCACTAGAAATCACTAGGAATTAGACATATTTGGAACTTGCATTCTTCATGGAAGTTGTTCCAAATTGAAAGGAGATTAACATATGTTGGAATTGGCTATCAAGGAGCCATAGAGTGCAAACCGAGAGCCTCCAAAGTTTCGGCCAAAGGGTGAACACAACAATTGGTATATTTTCTAATTTCCAATTTCATATATGTTAATGTATGAATGATTTTAAGTATGTTGATATATGTTTTAAGCATTGAAACATATTAAATCACCATGAAGAGGGTTAGGCCGAGAGTGATCAATGGGATATTGAAATATGTCAATTTGATTTTAAGACATAAATGGATTAGTATACATGTATTAATGTTAATGGTATAATTAGAATTAATCAAATTGATTAATTAATACATGTAAATTGTTGGCAATCAAGGTGTTTGATAAAATGCCTAAATGAACCATATGATGATTGGTAATGTTACCTACCAAGTGTTTGTGAAAATACCTAAGTGAAAATGGCTAGGAAATAGGCATGTATAACATGTCATGGTGAAATCGAGACATGGCTAGCTCTCGGCCATGGCATGTGGCCGAGAGGCCCAATGGGCCAAGCCCAAATTTTTAGGCCCAATAGGGTGTGATGGGCCTAAGACAAGCCCAATAAGAGTTGGTGGGCCCCACAAGCCCAATAGGCCCAACAAAAGTGAATAGTAAAATGAAAATGGACTTAAGGCCTAGTTAGGCCCATTAAGGATTTTAAGGCCCATTAAGGGAAATTAAACTGTATTAATGTGTAATACAGTAGGAAAATTATAATTAACCTGAGGAATGGTTATTTACAGCTCCGGAGTTTACATCGAGAGCTGATCGGACTGCGGGATTTAGCAGCACCGAGGAAGTGAGGTCACGTAACGTGATCCGAGGTAAGGGACTTTTGCGAGTAGTTAGAGATACCTGCACGTATTTTCAACTGCTTCTGCATTCACTTAAAAACTCTGAGGGTCAGAGAAAGTGAATAATAATTATTGCGACCCAATAGTGGTAAATTATGATTTTACCCCTAGTTAGTCAAAAAGTCAACTTTTGTGAGAAGTTGCAAAAAGCATGGAAAATACTATTGTGAGTGTTTAATTGCTATTAGCATGAAAATAAATAGATGGGCTAATGATTTTAAGGTTGATATACTTAAGCACACTTTTAAGTGCTGATTTTACTATTTTGTAAACAATCCCTTTTTAAATAGCCATCTATCATATTATGTGAGAATGAATCGTGCTAGAGCACAGCTCGCACTGGGATTCATATGTTTTCCACATACATAGTGCTGGATTCTGATACGCACTAGATTTTCATGACATGCATGATAGAGTACTGGAGTTTTACTCGTACTCAGCTTTGAATGATATATGCATGACAGAGTGCTAGAGCGTTGCTCGTACTCGATTCTTCATGGTTTATACATGACATAGTACTGGGAGCTATTGCTCGTACTTGATTTTGATATTGTGCATAGCATAGTACTGGGAGCTATTGCTCGTACTTGATTTAATACATAAACTATGCATTGACCTAGTTGCTAGAGATTGCTCGCACTAGAGTTGAGTTTTGTGATGTGAAACAGTGTTTGAGCGGAGTGACGACTGTGAGTCGCACTCAAGACGCACACTTTATGTGATATGTAATACATGTTAAAACCCATGCCAGTATCTTTGTGTGACTGTGTGTCATAGCTAGAGAGGATATCTGCATGAGGTTGATATAGACGTGGTATACTTATTTCCATAGTTTCGAGGGCTAAGTCCTATGGGAGGCACCCTGGCTATGAGGGTCCACGGGTGTACTTTGTACCGTGTTTGAGACACGAGGTGTACGTTGTACCGTGTGTTACATAGCTGGCGGTTGACATTGGACTGACCATCCTCCCGTTACAGCAGTGATTGCCGCACACCGAGTACTGTGTCGCATGGGATCACTTTTCGGATATGATCATAATCCAGGATACTATTTGCATTTACCACAGAGTCTCACATGATATATCACATTGATTGACTGATTTAAACTGCGGACAGACCTGAGGGATGGGTCAGACTCCGATTTGTGTTGTGAATCATTTGATGCCATATTTATTGTGATTTAAATATACATGGCATGATTTACATAAAGGCATGATTTATATACAATGCATTGTTTTGCACTACATGCCTATATTTGAGAAATAAAGCATGATTTCTGTACATGGGATTTATTCTGTACAAGTATATCTATTATATTTCAAGACATGCTTTTAAAGTGAGTTAAGGAAATAATGTTTTCAAGGCATGGCACTATTTTGAGTAGATAGTATGGATATCTACTTGCTTGCCTGATTTCCTTACTGAGCGTGTTATGCTCACCCCCTTTCTTGACATCTCTCTACAGAGCGTCAGTAGAGCGAGAGTTATCGTGGGAGAGTGTCCCAGAGTCCACTGCTAGTTCCTATCGATTCATCAGGTATACTTATTATGTATAGTCATGTATCTAAACATAGAAACAGCACAGTGATGTATACGTTATATATTATGGGGAATGTAATTGTATTAGATTTTATAAAATCTTACATGTATAATAAAAGCAGCTACAGTCAGAATTAATATATTGACATGTATGTATGAGAATGGATATTATAGTAAGTGAAGACTCTGACATCGAATCACAGCCCAACCATTGAAGAGGAGACAGGTATGTTAAAATGCGAAAAATTTATTGTGGTTTTTGGTTAAAGTCAAGGATTGAAACTGGGGTCCTGACACCAATCCTCTCCAAAATCAATATCTAAACCAATGTACTTAAGTTGGTGCTTTAAAAACTCACCTCTTTGGATTTCCTTCTTGCTCCAAATAGAAATGCCTCTTGTTCCTTAAATCCAACAAATGGGGAAATACCTCCAAGCTATGTTGTTCTTCTCTTTTATGTGAACAACTTTGTGTCTAATAGCCTTCCCTCAAATCTTTATAAAAATGGACAGATTTAGAGAGAGAAAACTAGGTTTTTAGATTGAAAATGGTAGAGTGAGAGTGTTTCTCGAAATCTACAGATCCACTGCTCCTATTTATAGAATTTGCTTGATGAGATCAATCTACCTTGGGTGGAGATTGATCTGGTCCTATTAAAATCTCTCTTTTTAACGACATTTGGAGGTAGGAGATCGATCTGTCGAGGGCTAGGGATCGATCTGTCAAGGGCTAGGGATCGATCTGTCGAGGGCTGTAGCTTAAGGAGATCGATCTGCATCCAGGGGAGATCGATCTACTCCAACCCGAGAGCTAAGGAAATCGATTTGTTTTCTTTAAGAATCGATCCTCTCATTACAGAATGTTTAGCAGATCGATCTGGCTTCATTGGAGATCGATCTGGCCTGTTCCATTGCTTGAATAAGAGCATTTGGCTCTTTCAGATCGATCTCTCATCCTATGAGATCGATCTGGCCTTCATATTTCAAGATGTTTTTGCTGTTTTCTACAGTAACTCATACCAAACTTCATACATTTTGCTGTCATAGTCATTTTCTCATCCGATCACCTTTAAGGCTTGAAAATGACATCCCTACATACTTTATTCACATTCAGACTTGTGTGTATTCCTCGTATAATCAAAGATATACAATACAAAACCAATTGGAAGCATAAAGATTTACACCTCTTATGCAACTTTATTCCATTTTACCACACTACTCATTTTTCCATTCCACTCACATTCATCACATACAAAAGTCCATTTCTTCATATTCATACATAATGAAGCTTGTACATACATCACAACTCTTATTACAAGTGTGTACATTGAACTGTTGGACTCTACATCATTTATGCTTCACATTAAAAATACATCACCATTTACATATATACAAAGTTATACATATATGGGGTCTCACAAAACTGAATGGATTTAAATCATTCTGACTGAAGATAAGAACTTAAAATGTGAAAATATAAAGGGTTCATGAAGGAAAGTCAGTTTGATTTGGTCCCAAACACATTGAAATGGTGAAAACGCCCAAAAGGGGCTAAATGAACTCGAAATGGTCTGTTTGAGGTGTTTTTGACACATTTACCTCCCGAAAGGAGCCAGAAAGTAGAGATGAGAGTGTAAACCATGGAAATTGACACTTTTAGATTTTTGAGAAAAAGTCAAATGTGATCAATGGTCAAGAAAAGTCAAGGCTAGTTAAGAAATGTTGACTTTGACCATAAAGAACTAACCATGGTTAAATTTTAACCCAAGTAAGGTTAAAAATAAAGAAGAAATATTTTTTGTTAAAACACTCAATCTTCATCTCGTCAAGTATGAAAAATTTATTTAAATGAAATCCTTATTTAATTTAATGGGTAAAACTCGATGGGCCAACTATGGAAAATTTAAAGTCCATTAAGCTTAAACAAGTATGGGCCAAAAATTACTTAGGTAATTGGGTCGATTGTTAGGCCATTTCATGGGCCCAAATTAAAGTGGATAGAAGGCCCAAATGGTATAGAAAAATCCAACCTAAAAGCTGAAGGAAAAAGCTCAAACCGAGAAGCCCGAATTGCGAGCCCAAACCTTAGCCCATTAGTTAATTTTTAAGCCCAATTTACAAGCCCAAAAATAACCCAAGGCCAAACCAAATGCCAAGCCCAATTCAAAGGCTGAAAATTAGACTTAATGACTAAGTAAGACTAAGAAAAAATCAGCCAAGTTCTCTTCATCTTCTCCATAGCTCTCGGTCAAGCAAGAAGAAACCATTAAAACATTAACTTCCAAGCTTTCTCACACAAAAAAACTCTAACTCAAGGCATATTTGGATCAAGCAACCTTCATGAAACTTGTTCCAAATTGAGAGAGGAATAACATACCCAAAAATCAGCAACCAAGGAGCTGAATTGGACCACCTGAAATTCTCCCTAAGTCTCGACCAAGAAGAGAAAAGGTAGCTAGGTATAATTTCAAGCTTTCAAACTCTAGTATGTTTATTTATGGATTATTCTAAGTTGATTGGTGTATGTTTTATGGATCAAAACACATGAAAACACCATGAATCAATGATGGTCGAAAATGGGTTGTTAGGTTTTCATGAACATACATGTGATTTTAATGCATGGTTAGGTTGGTAAACATGTATACATGGTTATGGCATGCTTAATTTCAATTGATTTTTTAATTTGGTTAATGAAATTCGGTTGGCATATAAGGTGTTTGATAGAATGCCTTAATGAACATAAAACTAAAGCTTAAAGGGTGCAGCTTAAAGGGTGCATGCCATATGTTTGATGAAATGCCTAAGTGAATGGCTAGGCATAAGGCCAAGGGTTGTGTGGTGTGGCATGGTGCTCGACCATGGGCGGCATGCATGGCTCTTTGCCACAGGTCTCAGCCCATTAAAGGTTCATGGGCCTCGTACCAAGCCCAATAAGTGTTGGTGGACCCCATAAGCCCAATAAGCCCAGATGAAATGAATAGTAAGGTGAAATAGGCTTAAAATAATGTTAGGCCCATGAAGGCCCAATAAGAGTAAACGAGCCCATTAAGTGAAATAGATTGTATTTAAGGTGAAGTACAATTAAAAAAGTGTAATTAACTTGATAAATGGTTATATGCAGCTCCAGAGTTTACATTGGGAGCGAATCGGACTACGCGATTGAGCAACTTTGAGAAAGTGGAATTACTCAATGCGATTTCAGGTAAGGGAGTTTTACAAGTAGTTAAAGATATCTGCACATATTTGCGTCTGCTTTTACATTCACTTAAAAAGTCTGAGGGTCAAAGAAAGTGAATAAAATTTATAGAGATTCGATATGAGAAAAATACCATTTTACCCCTATTAAGGGTAAAATTAAGGAAATTATGAAAAAAGTCTAAGAAGCATGGAAAACTTGTTTTTGAGTGTTTTTACTGCTGTTTAACAGAAGAATAGATAGATTGGCAAGTGATTTTGTGAAATACACAAAATAGCACAATTATTGTGCTTATTTTACTGATTTGAAATATATCGTTTAAAATGAGCCATCTATCGAGTTGTGTGAAAACAAATCGTGTTGGAGCACTGCTCGCACTTGATTTTATATGTTTTCTACATGAAAAACTGCTGGAGTATTACTCGCACCAGATTTTCATGATATGCATGGCATAGTACTGGAGCATTGCTCATACTTGATTTTTATGTGTTTTGTGCATGGCATAGTACTAGAGCGTTGCTCATACTTAATTTTGAAATATGAATTGCACATGACCTAATGCTGGAGTGTTATTCACACTAGTGTTTAATTTTATAAGATGCATAAAACAGTGTTTGAGCAAGGTGTTGACTGTGAGTCGCACTCAAGGCGCGCACTGTAGTTTTAATGTGATATACATGACATGTTTAAAACTGTGTTGATTGCCTCGTGTACACTGAGTGTCACACGGATGAGATGCTCGCACGTGGATTTAAAGACATGGCATTGATTATCGATTGAGATAGGGTTCACAGGTGTACGTTGTACCATGCATGTGTCATGAAGTATGTTGTACCGTGAGGTGTTTAGGATGGATATGTGGAGTTGTTGGCTGGCAGTTAGGATTTGACCCACCTTCCATTGCAGCAGTGATGTCCCGCACACTAGGATCTGTGTAGCCTGGGATCACAGTATAGGATATGGTTATAGTCCAGGATATTATTGTATGGCATTAATTGCAGTAGATAGTGTAGTTATCTACTTTCTTACCTGATTTCCTTACTGAGCTAGTGAGCTCACCCTTTTCATTTTTTCCCTCTCTACAGAGCATCCGCAGTAGCTAGAGTATGGCTGCAGACTTACATTCCTTTTTGTCTGCTGCATTCCTATCGAGCGAAAGGTATACACACATGTACAATTTTGTATCTGAACATATAACAGCACAGTGATGTAAACAAATGTAATATTGGGGATGTATTTGTATATAAATATACGTAAGCTCACTTATGATATAAAAGTGTTTACAGTCAATAGATAGTTTATATTGACATGTATGTATGTTACAGAATGGATGATAAGGTAAGTAAGGAAAACGTGAATAATGTCGAATCACAGCCCAACGGATGTTTCAAATTGACCCGGAAGGAAAGGTAAAAAAAAAGGCAAAAATTTTGTAGTAATTTTAGGTAAAAAGAGGTCGTGACACACAATTACCTTTCCATTACCAATTAATTTCCCATATTAGTGCATAACTCCTTCAAGAACTTTGCGTAGCAGAGCACTTGCTTGATGGCATCAAGCAGAGGAATATTGACCTCAACTTTTCAAAAAGTGTCTAGGATCTCTTTGTCTCTTTCTTCCTTGGTGGGCCCTTGAGATCTACTAGGAAAAGAAGGTTGGTAAGTACCAATATTAAATGGAATTATTTTAGTTCTTACCTTAAGTGAAGAGACAATCTTCTCGATTTTTTTTTCCTCCTCAATGTTGCTGTCGGTTTGGTTCTTAAGAGGTTTTCTTGTTTCAACTTATTTACCACTTCTAAGGACAATGGCATTCGCATTCTCCTTTGAGTTCAACATAGGTTGTGAGGGCAGCTAACTAGAGGCTTGTGCATCCAACTTACATACTGTGGTGGCTAATTGGCTCACCTGGTTCTCTAAGTTTTTTATGCTTGATCTTGTCTCTTATTGAAATTTAAAACCACTATCAACAAGAGATCTAATCATATCTTCAACATACATACCTTGGGTTTGGGCTTGAGGCTTTTCTTAAAATTGGGTCTAGGGCTGTTGAAAATGTTATGCTTATTTAAAAGTGGAACATATGTGGTAGGTTGATTCCCATACTGCAAGTTAGGATGATCCCTCCATCCTTGATTATATGTGTTAGCATAGGGATTATACTTCCTTTGTGGCTATCCAGGAAAACCACAAATTACATTAGCATGCTCATGAGTATCCTCTTGCAAAGTTAGACACATGTCAATGGGGTGTCCTTTGTTTGAGCAAATGCCACATGCCTTAGACTTGTTGCTTGATCCCTACAACAATTTCACAAACAAGAGAGGTAAGATCTTGAATTTTTTCAATAAAAGAAGCACTTATCTCCTGGACAAGTTTCAATGACGGCTTACACCTAATGTATGAATTAGCAACCATGTTGGCTATCAGATTTCGTCCATCTTGAGGTGTCTTATCCATCAATGCTCCTCCACTAGCGGCGTCAATCATACCTCTATAATAGAGCAGTAGTCCCTCGTAAAAGTATTAGATTAGAAGTTACTCATGTATTTGGTGGTATGGGCAACTTGCACATAGCCTTTTGAATCTTTCTCAATACTCATACAAAGACTCCTCATTATATTGCCTTATTCCACATATTTCTTTCCTAATATTGGTAGCTCTAGAGGTAGGGAAATATCTCTCAAAAATAGCTTTTTCATCTCATCCCAAGTGGTTATGATCTCAAAAGGCAAATAGTAAAGCCAATCCATAGAAAAGCTCTCAATTTGATTTGATCTTGTCACCCCAACAGGCTTCATGCTATAGCACAATATGTGGAACTTATTGAGATACTTATGTGGATCCCCACATGTAATGTCATACCCCGCTTTTGTGAACCATTCTATCCACACTTACTTTAATACGGTTGGGCTGTGAGAAGATACAATTTCTAAAAATTCATTCATTTACAGCGGAATATTTAAAGCTTTAATTCACACTCCCAGGTGTGTGTGTAGATACACAAAATTAATTGTATAAATACCATGTGCTTACATATCATCCCCATAATACTGTTTACAATTTCAAGATATAACTGTGCGATACAATATATTAGATACAAAATACTCGTGTATACAAATCTTATACCTTTACGGATTGTGGGAGTTGTTTAACACAAAAGATCTAGAGACCACCGCTCTCTTACTTCTCAGTACCTGGAGGGGAAAAATAGTGGGATGAGCAAACCACAGCTCAGTAAGGAAATGTATGCTAGCAGGTAGATATCGTACTACCTACATAGCCCATGCATGCATAAACCAAAACCATGTTTTCGTTATAAATGGAAATTATCATACGAAAAATGCATTTAAACATATATTTCTCAATAGCATTTTCATGTAAAATGAATATCAAGCTTCCATTTAAAACATGCTCGTAAATAGTGCCCTCACGGCACGAATGTGAAATGAGAGGTTTATCAAAAACACGAAATCTCTTTCATTTCTCAAATCATTCTTTCCTCAATTCTCTTTCTTTTCTGAGATTATCTCTGTTTCTCAAATCTTTGAGACAGGCATGAAATTTTTGGCAATCAAATATCAACGACATATGGCCATAGTCAGTGATCCCAGGCCTCACTGATCAAGTGTGCATAGGGTATCACTTCGCCTGAAAGGGGGATGGGTCAGTCCTACCCTCCAGCTCATCTCAATCCACCTCATCTCCTCGTATACTCACGGTGAAGATACGTCGTGTGTCATCTACGCAATACTTGTACTCACGTGCACCCAGCACGGTACATAGTATACCAACCGGTGACTACACTATTCTACGTACGACCATGGACCCAAGTCCATACTCCAACTCCGATGGACTTTTCATCCTAAACCATGTCTCATATACCAGGCGAGCAAGCAGCGTGACACACAGTCAACGCAAAGCACCAGCGCGGTACGATCTATCGTTAAGGCCCAGCCCGTTCAAATGGCCATCGGCTGGTATCCCCTTGGGTCCCAGACCCCCAGGTTTACCTCAACTCAACCAAAACGGTGCGAGCAAAGTTCTCGCACGTTCTCAAAACCATCGTGCGAGTTAAACTCTAACACGGTACATCAAGGCATTAAAAACAGGTGTGAGCTAGCGCTTCAACACCAAATCTCATCTCAAAGCTGATAGATGGCTATTTTCTCTTTTAAAACTCAAAACACGTTTATTCATACAGCATGCCTCTTCATGCTAAAACATGTAAAAATTAGCCAACCTATCATCAACATTTCTCAGTCATCAATAACAATATAAAATTGAGAATATCATTGAAAACATGCATATCATGCTATTTCCTTACCCTATCCCATTTCTCAATACATATATACATCATAGTACTTTTCATACTTCCATATCATTTCATAGAATTATAATATCGTACAAGTTCTAGCAATATATCTACGAAATTGCTGTAAAATACGCACGAACATCTCTATAGCTAACACACAGTCCCTTACCTCGCTTTACTTGTGTGCAACTATCCGCCTTTATGCTTCTCGCGTTCTCCTCTTGACTTACTCCGGCGTATCATCCGAAACTGAAATTCATCCATCAAACACTCGAGTTAACGTTTCTAACTCTTGTTCAACTAATCACTTATCCAATGCCTTAAATACACATTTTACCCCTTGTGGTAAATCTCACAATTTTATCCCAATATTAATATGCCCAAACCATTCCCACAACATGTTCCTCCACTCAAGATATCTCATTCATCATTAACACCTCTACATTCCACTTTCTCACACTAGACTATTTCTAAGTTATATTCATTTCATGCCATTCTAGGTGGTTCTACCCACAATGTGCACAACCAAATATCTTTATAATCATTAACTAAACCAATGTACTTAGATTTGTGCACTAGAACTTACCTCATTGGATTTCCTCTTGCTCCAATTAGGAATGCCCTTTATTTCTTCAATCCATCAAATGGGGAAATGCCTCTAGACTATGTTGTTCTTCTCTTTGTCGTGATCAACTTTGTCTCTAATAGACTTTCCTTAAATCTCACTGAAAATGGCTGGATTTAGGAGTGAGAAAGCTAGTTTTCTTTGAGTTGAAGTGAGAGGAAACGGTTTATCCCAAAATTTTGCAGATCCAACTGCTCCTATTTATAGTTTTGACTTAATGAGATCGATCTCCCTTGGGTGGAGATCGATCTGGTCCTCTGAAAATTCCTCTTTTCTAAGGCATTTTAAAGGCAGGAGATCGATCTGTCGAGACTGGAGATCGATCTGCTGTCAAACTGAAGCTTAAGAAGATCGATCTGGTCTTAGGAGAGATCGATCTGCTTCTAACCCGAGAGCTAAAGAGATCGATCTGTTTCCTTTGGAGATCGATCTGTTCCCTTCCATTACTCACATAAGAGCATTCTGGCTCTCCCAGATCGATCTCTCATCCTATGAGATCGATCTGGCCTTCATAAATTCCAGATTTCCTGCAGTTTTTTCTGCAACAACTCCCTTCAAGACTTCCTCAATTTACCTTCATAGTCCTTTCCTCATTCATCGCTCCTTGAGACTTAAAAATGTCATCCCATCCCACTTAATATATTTTAAAACTTGTGGGAAATCTTTGTATAACCAAATATACACGATATTACTCGAATGGAAATATACACTTATGTAAATCTTTCCTTCCATTTTACTATACTACTCATATTCCAGTTCGATCACATTCTTCTCGTGTTCAAGTTTATTTCCTCCTACTCATTCATAATGCAACTTGTACGTATAATCACAATTCTTATTACAAGTGCATACATAATCTTATGAACTTACATTGCATATACTTCACATTACAATGTATCATCATACTTATGATTTTATTTACATTCCCATGTTCCTATATACCTAGCTATACATATACGGGGTCTCACATTCTCCCCCACTTAGAGAATTTGGTCCTCCAAATTAGAACCAATTTAATCTGTGAATAACTCGGGATACTTTTCCCGCATCAAACTTTCCAGTTCCCATGTGGCCTCTTCCTCAGTGTGATGTTGCCACAAAACCTTAACCAATGAAATCGTCTTTTTTCGCAACACCTTCTCTTTCCTGTCCAACACCCTGATCGGTCTCTCGACATACGACATATCTTTCGTGAGCTCCAACGGCTCATAACTAATTACATGTGTCGGATCCGGGTAGTACTTCCGAAGCATAGAAACGTGGAAGACATTGTGGACTTCTGCTAGCTCAGGTGGTAAGGCTAGCCTATATGCTCCTTCTCCCACTCTATCCAAAATCTCGAAGGGACCAATGTAACGAGGACTTAATTTTCCTTTCTTCCCAAACCTCATTATTCCCTTAGAAGGAGATACTTTTAAAAATACAGACTCGCCAACATCAAACTCAAGTGGTCTCCGTCTCCTGTCAGCGTAGCTCTTTTGTCGACTTTGAGCTGTTCGCAGCCTCTCGCATATTATCTGAACATCCTCGGAGGCTTGCTTAACCAAATCGGGAGCGAGCAATTGTCTGTCACCAACTTCTTCCCAACTAATGGGCGATCGACATCTACGACCGTATAGTGCCTCATAAGGGGCCATACCAATACTTGATTGATGACTGTTATTGTAGGCGAACTCAATCAATGGCAAGTGATCGTCCCATGAGCCTCTAAAATCCACACACACGCTCTCAACATATCCTCCAGGGTTTGTATAGTCCTCTCTGACTGACCATCTGTCTGAGGATGAAAAGCGGTGCTAAAACTCAATTGGGTCCCCATCGCTTCCTGAAAATGTCCCCAAAAGTGAGAATTGAAGCGGGCATCCCTATCAGAAACAACACTCACTGGGACTCCATGCAATCTCACTATTTCTCGCACATACAGGTTCGCCAGTGCACTCAATGTATCTGTAGATCTCATGGCTAAGAAATGTACCGATTTCGTTAACCGATCCACTATCACCCATATCGCATCATGGTTCTTACGGGTTCTCGATAACCCCATCACAAAATCCATGGTGACATGCTCCCACTTCCATTTTGGTATCGATAGAGGTTGTAATAATCCTCCTGGTTTCTGATGTTCGACTTTTACTTGCTGACAAATGAGACATCTAGCGACATACTCAGCTATGTCTCTCTTCATTCCAGACCACCAATATGCTTTTCAGAGATTTTGATACATTTTACTACTCCCCGGGTGTATCGTGTATCTCGACGAGTGTGCCTCTGATAAGATCAGCTTTCTCAGCTCTAAATCCTTAGGAACACATATTCTATCTCTAAACCTTAGTATTCCATCTGGACTCAATATAAAATCGGCACCCTTCCCTTTCCGGATTTGGCTAATCATGACAATACACCATTGATCAATTTGCTGAGCTTATCGGATTCTCTCAATCAACTCTAGTTCTAATCTCAACCTAGCAATAATCCCATAGCTGCCAATCTCAGGTAGGGTCATATCCAGACTAAGGTTCGTGAATTGTTCCAACAACTCGTACTCTCTAACCATCATATGAGATACCAACCCGAGACTCTTCCGACTCAATGCATCGGTAACCACATTTACCTTCCCCGGGTGGTATAAGATCTCACAATCATAGTCCTTGAGGAGTTCCAACCACCTCCTCTGTCTCATGTTTAACTCCTTTTGTGAGAATAGATATTTCAGACTCTTATGATCCGTAAAGATCTGAAATCTCTCGCCATATAAGTAGTGGCGCCATATCTTCAATGCAAACACTACAGCTGCTAACTCCAAATCGTGAGTGGGATAGTTCTTCTCATGATCTTTCAGCTGTCTAGATCCATAAGCTACTACCCTTCCATCTTGCATCAAAACACAGCCTAGTCCTTGATGCGAAGCATCTGTATACACCGAGTAATTCCCTGAACTGTTAGGGATGACAAGAACTGACGCAGTAGTTAATCTGCGCTTAAGTTCTTGAAAACTCCTCTCACAAGCTTCATCCCATGAAAACTCCACACTCTTCCTCGTAAGACGTGTCAATGGAGCAGCTAATCTAGAGAAACCTTCTACAAATCTCCTGTAGTAACCAGCCAAACCCAGAAAACTTCTGATCTCTGTGACTGTCCTAGGTTGTTCCCACTGAACAACTGCCTCAATCTTGGATGGATCTACTGACACCCCATCCTTCGATATAACATGGCCTAGAAAAGAAACCTGTTCTAGCCAAAAGTCACATTTGTTAAGCTTGGCATATAACCTTTTCTCTCGGAGGGTCTGCAAAATAATCCTTAAGTGCTGCTCATGCTCTTCTCTGGACCTTGAATACACCAATATATCATCAATGAAAATAATTACGAATTGGTCCAGGTATGGCTTGAATACTTCGTTCATTAGAGCCATAAAAGCTGCCGACGCATTGGTCAACCCAAAAGGCATCACTAAGAATTCATAATGGCCATAGCGGGTACGAAATGCTGTCTTGGGCACATCCTCCTTCTGAATCTTCAATTGATGATACCCAGACCTCAGATCTATCTTGGAGAAGATCTGTGCTCCCCGAAGCTGATCCAATAAATCGTCAATGCGTGGCAAGGGGTACTTATTCTTGATGGTAGCCTTGTTTAACATCCGATAGTCAATGCACAACCTGAGGCTCCCATCTCTCTTCTTCACAAAC
This sequence comes from Firmiana major, assembly GCA_033439115.1. Taxonomy (NCBI): domain Eukaryota; kingdom Viridiplantae; phylum Streptophyta; class Magnoliopsida; order Malvales; family Malvaceae; genus Firmiana; species Firmiana major. The sequence continues at coordinate 39,389,498 of CM065902.1, forward strand.
AATACCGGGGCTCCCCATGGTGAGACGCTCGGTCTTATGAACCCCTTCTCTAACAACTCTTGCAACTATTTCCTTAATTCCTCTAACTCAACTGGAGCCATCCTATATGGTGACTTCGATATTGGTTCGGTTCCAAGCGTCAAGTCTATACCGAATTCCGTTTCTCTATCGGGTGGCAGTCCTGGTAGATCGTCTGGAAAGACATCAGGGAATTCTCTGACCACTGAGATGTCCTCCATATCCGGATGTACTTTGTTCAAATCCACCACATAAGCAACAAAACCTTCAAAACAACACTCAAGTCATTTATACCAAAGTACTTTACTTAACACAAAATTTAAGATTTCATTTCTTCTCTTAAAATCTTACAACACATTCCTCAGGTAGAGAAAACTTAATGAACTTAGAATGATAGTTTATGACAGCATGATTGGCGGCTAACCAATCCATTCCCAAGATTACATCAATGTCATACATATTTAAGAAAATCAAGTTGGTTGTCATGCACTTATCTCCCGCCCTCACTTTACAATCTTTATACACTTGCTCAACTAATTGGCTCACTCTCATGGGAGTACTTATTAGTAAAGTCCTACTCAAGTATGTGGGCTCTACAAAACCTTTTAACTTAGATGCACATGCAGGTGATATGAAGGAATGCGTAGCACCAGAATCAAACAAAGCTATAACCTCCAGATTGAAAATCAAGATTGTACCTTTTATCACTTCAGAAGAGGTATCAGCCGATGCCTGGTCTATCGCATACACCCTGCCTTGACCCATAACTTGTTTTCCTTTTTCTTCAGCCGAGGCTTTCTTTCTTGCAGGAGGTGCAACTGTAGGAACCCTCTCTGGCTCTTTACCCCTCTGTGGAACTGCCTCAACTATCTCCGGGCACTCTCTGGCATAATATCCCAATTTACCACATCTGAAACATCGGGTACCCTGAAGATGACATGGCCTACCACCATGGTATCGACCGCATAGTCTACACTGATATGTAGTCTGTCGGGGTCCATCAATCACTATACCCCTGGCTGGTGTCTGAGTCAGAGGCATAAAAGGTCTAACAACCTTTTTCTAGAACCCATCTACCTATCTCCGACGCTTACTCATGAAATTTCGACCAAATTTGGCACTCTTGCCATCTCCCAGCTTCCTCGGTCCCTTGTCCTTACCCCAACTAAACTCAAAAATCTGCAAGTCATAATCTTGCTCACATAACTGGGCCCGTCGCACAGCCTCTCTATATGTAGCGACATCAAATGGGGTCAACTTCGCTCGGATCGAAGGCCTCAGTCCATCTACAAATCTACAGACTCTAATAGCCTCACTCCTGATCGACGGATCATATCTACCCAGTGAAGTGAATCGTGACTCGTACTCATCAACTGTTCGATTTCCTTGAGTCAGATTCAGAAAATCCATCTGTAGTCTCCGTCGAGCAGTATATGGGACGTATTGCTCTCTGAAAATGTTCAAGAACATATCCCAAGTGATAACCATTCCTTGAGCTCTTAACATCGGCCTAGTGGACTTCCACCAGTGCTCTGCTTCGCCTCTCAATACAAAGGCCGCACGCGCTACTCTCTCCGTAGCTGAACATCTACAGAAGTCGAATAACTTCTCCATTTGACTAATCCAGTCCTCAGCCACTGTCGGATCCTTTACCCCGCTAAACGAAGGAGGTTTAAAGTCCATAAAATGCCTCAATCTTTCCATATCACAATCATATCCATACCCCAAATCATCATCATGCTGATGTGGGGCTACCGGAGGAGGTACCGGTCAAATATGAGGTTCCCGTGGCCTAGCCGGTTCAGCTTGCGCAGGTGCAACATTCTCAGGTTCAGGTGCAGCTGCTGGGGGATTCGGTGCAGCCTGTCCCGCTGTACCAGGTGTACCCTCAAACCTAGCCATGATCTGACCCATCATGGTCATCATCGTGCGCATGTCTTCCTCCAATCGGGTTATTCGAGGATCAGAAGCCTCTATATGTTCCTGGGGCTCATGACTAGAGGATGATCTACTGTGCCTCTCAGTCCTGTCATTTCGCCCTTGAGCTCTCGAGCTCTCTCCCCTCTTGCGGTGTCTCTCAGGCATAACTCACTAGCCTGATAACTTTCCTGCGTTATAACAAACATTTAATTTACTACCAGCTCCGTACACACATTTTATCTAAATATCGCACAGTAACTTGGGGATGTATGTTTTCTTAGTCCTAAATATCAACTCACATCAGACCAACCATGCTCTGATACCAAACCTGTCATACCCCGCTTTTGTGAACCATTCTATCCACACTTACTCTAATACGGTTGGGCTGTGAGAAGATACAATTTCTAAAAATTCATTCATTTACAGCGAAATATTTAAAGCTTTAATTCACACTCCCAGGTGTGTGTGTAGATACACAAAATTAATTGTATAAATACCATGTGCTTACATATCATCCCCATAATACTGTTTACAATTCCAAGATATAACTGTGCGATACAATATATTAGATACAAAATACTCGTGTATACAAATCTTATACCTTTGCGGATTGTGGGAGCTGTTTAACACAAAAGATCTAGAGACCACCGCTCTCTTACTTCTCAGTACCTGGAGGGGGAAAATAGTGGGATGAGCAAACCACAGCTCAGTAAGGAAATGTATGCTAGCAGGTAGATATCGTACTACCTACATAGCCCATGCATGCATAAACCAAAACCATGTTTTCGTTATAAATGGAAATTATCATACGAAAAATGCATTTAAACATATATTTCTCAATAGCATTTTCGTGTAAAATGAATATCAAGCTTCCATTTAAAACATGCTCGTAAATAGTGCCCTCACGGCACGAATGTGAAATGAGAGGTTTATCAAAAACACGAAATCTCTTTCATTTCTCAAATCATTCTTTCCTCAATTCTCTTTCTTTTCTGAGATTATCTCTGTTTCTCAAATCTCTGAGACAGGCATGGAATTTTCGGCAATCAAATATCCACGACATATGGCCATAGTCAGTGATCCCAGGCCTCACTGATCAAGTGTACATAGGGTATCACTTCGCCTGAAGGGGGATGGGTCAATCCTACCCTCCGGCTCATCTTAATCCACCTCATCTCCTCGTATACTCATGGTGGAGATACGTCGTGTGTCATCTACGCGATACTCGTACTCACGTGCACCCAGCACGGTACATAGTATACCAACGGGTGACTACACTATTCTACGTACGACCGTGGACCCAAGTCCATACTCCAACTCCGATGGACTTTTCATCCTAAACCATGTCTCATATACCAGGCGAGCAAGCAGCGTGACACACAGTCAACGCAAAGCTCCAGCGCGGTACGATCTGTCGTTAAGGCCAAACCCGTTCAAATGGCCGTTGGTTGGTATCCCCTTGGGTCCCAGACCCCCAGGTTTACCTCAACTCAACCAAAACAGGTGCGAGCAAAGTTCTCGCACTTTCTCAAAACCATCGTGCGAGTTAAACTCCAACACGGTACATCAAGGCATTAAAAACAGGTGTGAGCTAGCGCTTCAACACCAAATCTCATCTCAAAGCTGATAGATGGCTATTTTCTCTTTTAAAACTCAAAACACGTTTATTCATACAGCATGCCTCTTCATGCTAAAACATGTAAAAATTAGCCAACCTATCATCAACATTTCTCAGTCATCAATAACAATATAAAATTAAGAATATCATTGAAAACATGCATATCATGCTATTTCCTTACCTTATCCCATTTCTCAATACATATATACATCATAGTACTTTTCATACTTCCATATCATTTTATAGAATTATAATATCGTACTAGTTCTAGCAATATATCTACGAAATTGCTGTAAAATACGCACGAACATCTCTATAGCTAACACACAGTCCCTTACCTCGCTTTACTTGTGTGCAACTATCCGCCTTTATGCTTCTCGCGTTCTCCTCTCGACTTACTCCGGCGTATCATCCGAAACTGAAATTCATCCATCAAACACTCGAGTTAACGTTTCTAACTCTTGTTCAACTAATCACTTATCCAATGCCTTAAATACACATTTTACCCCTTGTGGTAAATCTCACAATTTTATCCCACTATTAATATGCCCAAACCATTCCCACAACATGTTCCTCCACTCAAGATATCTCATTCATCATTAACACCTCTACATTCCACTTTCTCACACTAGACTATTTCTAAGTTATATTCATTTCATGCCATTCTAGGTGGTTCTACCCACAATGTGCACAACCAAATATCTTTATAATCATTAACTAAACCAATGTACTTAGATTTGTGCACTATAACTTACCTCATTGGATTTCCTCTTGCTCCAATTAGGAATGCCCTTTATTTCTTCAATCCATCAAATGGGGAAACGCCTCTAGACTATGTTGTTCTTCTCTTTGTCATGATCAACTTTGTCTCTAATAGACTTTCCTTAAATCTCACTGAAAATGACTGGATTTAGGAGTGAGAAAGCTAGTTTTCTTTGAGTTGAAGTGAGAGGAAACGGTTTATCCCAAAATTCTGCAGATCCTACTGCTCCTATTTATAGTTTTGACTTAATGAGATCGATCTCCCTTGGGTGGAGATCGATCTGGTCCTCTGAAAATTCCTCTTTTCTAAGGCATTTTAAAGGCAGGAGATCGATCTGTCGAGACTGGAGATCGATCTGCTGTCGAACAGAAGCTTAAGGAGATCGATCTGGTCTTAGGGGAGATCGATCTTCTTCCTTTGGAGATCGATCTGTTCCCTTCCATTACTCACATAAGAGCATTCTGGCTCTCTCAGATCGATCTCTCATCCTATGAGATCGATCTGGCCTTCACAAATTCCAGATTTCCTGCAGTTTTTTCTGCAACAACTCCCTTCAAGACTTCCTCAATTTACCTTCATAGTCCTTTCCTCATTCATCGCTCCTTGAGACTTAAAAATGTCATCCCATCCCACTTAATATATTTTAAAACTTGTGGGAAATCTTTGTATAACCAAATATACACGATATTACTCAAATGGAAATATACACTTATGTAAATCTTTCCTTCCATTTTACTATACTACTCATATTCCATTTCGATCACATTCTTCTCGTGTTCAAGTTTATTTCCTCCTACTCATTCATAATGCAACTTGTACGTATAATCACAATTCTTATTACAAGTGCTTACATAATCTTATGAACTTACATTGCATATACTTCACATTACAATGTATCATCATACTTATGATTTTATTTACATTCCCATGTTCCTATATACCTAGCTATACATATACAGGGTCTCACATGTAAGACCATGAAAAATAGGCAAAAGATGAATTAGCCCAGATTTAAGTTCAAATGAAACATCAATATTAGGGAAAGCAATATACAATGGTTGTTGGTGTCCTCAACTCTTTTAGTATCCTTTATGGAACGTTTTCTGTCATGACTTCTTCTTGCTCGGAATCACTTGAATAGACAAGGTTCAGGGTAAGGGTGATGTCAAGTGGCAGTGGTGTGGATTCACCTTTCTTGGTTGCTTGAATGAAATCTCTTATTCCTCGAAGTCTATGTGTAGGGTATCTGTTAAACATGCAACTCATGTAAAAGAAGCACTAAAGAAATATTAGAACTCAAATTTAAGCAATTAATTCAATTAAACTAGCAATCCCAGCAACAGTGCCAAAATTTGACATATGTCAAGTGTACCAAAAATAAAAAATTACTCTAAACCACTAACTTGTAGTTAGGGAAGTACAAGTCAAATCCATGGAAATTGTAGCAATTGAATAAAAGCAAAATAAAGTTCTAGGAATTAAAAAGAAAACAAAACAAAAGAGAGGGGGAAGTTTCTATAGGAGGTAATAACACAAATATTAAAAACTTACTAAATATGGTAACAATAAATATTAAAATCAGCACAAGGGAAAAGAGAATGAGAAAAATAGATTTTGACAAAAAATAAACAAAGCTTCAACCAGCATGCATATTGATTAACTTGGTTTTAATGTTAATCATTGAATTTACTAATAAATTTCATTAATTAAATATTCAACTATGGCATAAGAACAAGTTTTGTTACACTATCTTCCCTTACTTTGTTGTTAATTAGAACAAGCTCTTTATTTAATCACTAACTACTTCAACTATTTAGAACAAGCTCTTTAAATATATTCATGTAGCAACATTAATATCTGTGGAAGATATAACTTGAATTAAGTGACTAACACATAAACTCGATTATTCTACTTAAATCTTAATTCTCTTAGATCTCTAAGTGATTAAGAATTAAAAACAATTACGGATATATGTTCTTTAATCAAGTAATAGATTATTAGAATTAACTAAATAGTTAGCAACCTATATAATTAAACTAACAATCATGTTAATATGCTCAGAGAATCTTTGATAGTTAACCAATAATATATTATAAATTTTATACTTTCTCACAACATGCTTCAACCAAGATAAATAAAAAATACATGCCAAACGAACAGGAAGACTACTTACTAGACATTATAAAAGAAAATAGCAATATTAAGTTTAATTTAAGAAAACGACACCTTAATTATAATATAAAGAAAACGCAACTCTAATATAAAACATGCAACTTTCAACAATACTACATGATATAAAGAGAATTCGGCAACCTTAATATTTAACTAGAGAAAACGCAATTCACAATATTAAAAGAACAAAGATAACGCAAGCTTTAATATTAAAGGGAGAAGAAGTTGACAACTATGCTAATATTAAAAATAACAATTCGGCATTTATAATAAACATGCAATTCGACAAAATATAAAGTAAAAAGAAAAAGAAGGAAATTGGTTTTAATATTGTAAAGCAAGAAAATGAGAACTTTTATAATATAAAGAAGACAATTGACCAACAATAATTTTTATGTAAAAGAAGGCTTTATAAAATAATAAGAGTTTTACAATTATAGAAAATCTAAGCAAGGCCAATTGATTATTTAATTAGCTCAGTAAAGTCCCTATTTATAATGAGAAAATAATACAAGTACTACTTCGTGTGAAACTCTATTTATAATTATCAATAATTATCTAAAAATAATCTTCAATTGCTTGGAGTGTTAAACTTATATTGCCAACTTATCAAAGTTCTTCTCTCTCCTTGTAATTATCATTTCCAAAAAAACTTTTAATTAAATTTGTCAATTATCCTTAACCCAATATTCACCTATGAAGCCAATTGTATCAATGGCTTCACAGCATTTTGTCCTCTCCATCGAAACAAAATTTGGACATATTTCGTCAAAGATCATTAATCCACCAAGATGTGAGATGACAAATATATTTGCTTGCACGAAAAATTCAGTACTAATTATTACATCAAAATCATCAACAGGCAAAGCCAATTGTAATACCACTTTGATTAGGAATTTGACTTCTTTAATTTTAATGTTGACTTTGCATAAACTTTTGATCCATCAAACTAGTTCCCATTTAAATGATTTTGAACATTTTAAAAAACTTGAAAAATCTTTTACAACTTTGATAAAGATCACTTTTTCCCTAAACATGAAGACAAATGCAAAATTACCATTATATTCCTACTAGTTAAAAATTGCAAGAAGTATCATTTTAACTCTTTTTTCTTCCAATAACTTATTTTTGTTACATAAAAGATTAAATGAATATTAAATAGCACTTTTAAGTAAAAAATAAAACAAAGAAAAATATTATTAGACAATATAATCATAACATATTAAGCACTAATCATATCACCATGTCACATCTAAGATTGCCAAACCTAATTTGAAATCTACTACAATTGGAAAGCTATGTAAGCTAAAGGATTCAACCTGAAAGAAGATGCGACAAAAAGAACCATATCCTTGCATAACAAAAACAAGAGCTAAAGTTTGAAGTAAATTGGTGCATTGTAAACACAATGTAGCCGAGCCACAATGAAATCTTGCATTACAAGAAGCATATCAACAGATAATTTTGATATTTCTCAATTTCTTGTGAACAAAAAGAAATTAAGCCCGCCAACAAAGATACAACCAATTTCCCACATAAAGATGTACATTGGATAGGGCAGTGCACAGTGCTCAACTTGTCCGAAAGCCCATCAGAATGCTATAGATGGTTTTTAAACTGCAAGGTGGTTTTGCTTTTGTGTCAGGTAGGGTAGGACTTACAAAATACAGATGACCAAGTATTTCCCTAATCTGTCTATACATTCAACACTCTTTGGAGTTCTCCAGTTATGTCATCTACACCAACTTCATTTTCTGTTTCAGCTTGTTTTGCCATCTTCATCTTGTGGAGCTCTTCATTCAGTTCAGCAATCTGCTTTTCTATCTTCGCTCCCTTATCAGGCAACCTTGAAACAGTAATCTGTCCACAAACTTGGAAGAGTTAACAGTAATGCCAAAACAAAATACCATCGGACCCAAGATATGTTCAGAGATATAAAAGTAAAGGGCCATGGGAAAACAATATAATTTCATTGCTTGCCAAAATCTAAAACTCAAACATAGGAGCGATAGATTATTGACAGTTCTGAAGGATTGAACTGTGAGTAATGTTGACTAGCTTGGACTTCTTTTCTATATCACATAATGAGACTAACATAAACACCAATGTTTGAATTAGATGTAACTCGCATCAGTTTGAGCTTTGAAAATTTTACATGGATTAATAAATAAATCAATCGAAGTGGCATACAAAAATAATTTTACAAACAAGCCCCACCGGAAAACAAGACAAAATACTTCCAAGAAAGATATAAAAATAAATAAAATAAACTGAGCCAGCCTGTCCTAGGCTCCTAATTTAACCATAAGTTATATAACCCTACATAAAATTTTGCTTCAAACTGTATTTTTTAACCATTAAATGTGGCATCACCTGAACTGCCAAGCATCTTGAAAATACGGTAATATTTAAGAAAGCAGTGCCCACAAGATTGTCATGAACAACATTAAATCAATGAAAACTGATTAAAAATCATACCTTATTTGCAAATATTTGGGACAACCGATTAATTCTCTCTTTAATTTCACTCTCAGTTAATTTAGCTGTATCTTTGGGGGAAGAGATTTTCCTACTCACTCTGAAATCCTTTGGCTTGAAAGCATATTCCGCCCTGTCAAACATTTGAGCAATAACTACCATGTTCCTAGACATATATCCTGAAAATAAATGTTATCATAAGAAGTACCCATCACTATTTTGTAAAACCGAAGAACTTGAAGATGAATGTCCCACAACTGTATTTCCTTTTATCCTGATTCGACAATTAAGATAAAGTTCAGTTCATGTTTGGAACCATTACAATTTTGATGGTGAACATGATCATTCTATAATCCATGAAGCTAAGTACATCATTTGAGTTAGAAGATACTAGGAGGCAATAAAAGGCAGAGTTTTCACCGTATGTTTTCATCTTCTTCCTCTACAACTTGAACAGGTGCTGTTTTAGAGAAAAGTAGACTGTGATGACTAACACCTGCTATTCCCAGAGTTTCCAGGAATTTTATGTGGGTTTCCAATAACTCATCCCTGAAAGACCATTAATAAAAATCAAAATATAGAGAAAGAAGAACGCATAACAGATCAATTCATGTAAAAAGACCTGGAAAAGTCCAAAAATATAATGTGCACCTGCAAACATGAAAGTGGTATTTTGCTCTATAACATTGCATATGCTATGTTATGTTAGACACATGCAAATATAAATATACACACAGGTGTAAAAATAACCAAATTCTCTTAATTAAATATACAGCATTGAGTTCATTCAACACAGGAAAATAAACAATCCACAAAAGGACCCTATATTCAAGTAAGCTATAGCATGTTCAAGCATATGCTGGTTCTTGATGATTTGAGTTACTCCACTGCAGTTAAAGCAAAATATAAGTAGCACTAATAAGTAGCACTAATTTGCCTTTGTATTTTAGCCATACTGTTAGATATTACAAGTACATTTTATGTTGACGGTCGTGCTCTTCGTGTAATTGCTTTTGGGTGAGTGAAATGTCAAAACCCTGTTTGGGAAGACTGAAAAGTTCCCGAAGGTCCTGAAAGAAATATTCAAATGTAAGTAAGTGTATAACAAACACATCACAAAGAGTACTAAATGCTTAAAATTCCACAGGACAAGTTTTAGTTAAAGCATACCTGCTGGCTAAAGTAGCGAATCTGTTCTTTGTGCTCAGTTGCAGTCTTAAACAATCCCCCCTTATAAATCTAGATCAGAAATTTTTGGCAAAAAATGTAAAGTAGTAAAATAATCAGACTTCTGGCTGACACATCATCAAAAAAAATAAAATAAAATAAGAAAACGAAATGCAGTTCCAGCTACAAGGCCAGAAGCATGGGAATCCTACATGTAAACTAGAAATTTTCTATATGTTATCTCAAAAATAGTTACTTTTATCAGATAAATTTACATTGATTTCTTGATGCACGGTTACAATAAAATACAGCAATATGACCCTCCTGGAAGTTCGAGAAACTTAACATAAAGGTAGTGTAAAATAATCTACAAAGCAGAAATAACAAGAAAATTTTGAGCTTCTCTTCAGACCTGCTTTCTGTATATCTTTTCTTCGACAGTTCCACAGGTCATCAACCTGTACACAAGGACATCCTTCTTTTGTCCAATTCGATATGCACGATCAACACTTTGGTTATCCGTGCTGCAAAAGTATGAATTAGTTATTAACCCTGAAACATGATGATGACCTTCCAATAGAAGCAAAAAAGGGCCTTTTTGTTTTTGTCATGAAGAAAAAATAGTTTAGGTCAAGAAAATACACTTTTCAAATCTATATCAGAGCATGGTTTGTTCATAACATTTAAACTAGAATGAGGAAAATAAAACTGGAGAAATGTGAGAAAAGCAAAACCAATTTACTAACATCAGATGAAGAACTTTGCATCATTTAGTGAATTGTCCTCAACATGCCTAATCCTCCCACCTCCACCAACCCCATGTACACATCAATATGTTTTTACAGGTATCCACCATTTCTTCTTTTTAACAATATAAGATAAAAATTAAATAATTTAGCAAGACAAAAAAATATACTAAAAATTGGGGGTGTTGAACACTGTATTTTCTGCTGATGACTATAATTGGTGGGCAAGAAAATGGTGTTACATTTAATTAACAAAATCCCACCTCAGCAACCCTCGGCTTGTGCCGCATGCACACGTGCCAAACACATGGAAAGAACAAAATGAATCAAATAATTTGGCGCAGCTCATTCTATTATTACATGAATATTGTAGAAAATCAAAGGATTGTATTGAAAGGCTTAAATAAAACTATACATGAGTGTCTTATTTATATACAAAGGACTCTAACCAAATATGAAAGTATATCACCCATAATTCTAGATATTATTCTAAAATCTATAATTGAGTGACTCTCTAACCTTAATTCTAGAGATGCAAATATTTCCAGATTTCCTAAAATAACAAATCAATTAAAATAGTTGACTTAGACTACGATTCTTAACATTCCCTCTCAAGCTGGTGAATAGACATTGTCCATTCCCAGCTTGGTTACAATCTTATGGAAGACTAGATTGTTAAGTCCCTTGGTTAAGACATCTGCTAGTTGTGATTCGCTTGGTACATAGAGTGTGCAAATGAGACCACTGTCAAGTAGCTCCTTGATGAAGTGTCGGTCAATTTCAATATGTTTTGTTTGATCATGCTACACAAGATTGTGCACAATGCTAATCATAGACTTCTTGTCACAATAGAGCTTTATAAGGGCATCCCACTTGAATCTTAAATCTTCCAAAATGATCTTCAACCATAGTAGCTCACATACACCATGCGCCATTACCCGAAATTCTAACTTTGCACTTGATCTCACCATGACATTCTGCTTTTTACTCCTCCAAATAACTAAATTTCCTCCAAAAAAAGTGCAGTATCCCGTGGTAGATCTTCTATCAATCACTGAGCTTGCGTAGTCTGCATCACTGTAGGCCTCCAAAGTTAGTTTATCACCTTTTTGAATAAAATCTCATTTCCTAGAGTTCCTTTGAGACAGTGCAATATTCTATCAATTGCATGCAAATGGAGTTCCTTGGGGTTGAGCATACATTGGCTCACTATGCTAACCGCATATGCGATATCAGGCCGAGTCTGGGATAGGTAGATTAGTCTGCCAAAATCTCTGATATGATTCTTTGTCTCTAGCACTATCTCCCTCTACTTCCCCAAGTTTATGATTAGGATCAATCAAGGTGCTGCATGGTTTGCAAGCCAATTTTCCTGTGTCTTTCAAGAGATCGAGGACATACATATGTTAGGATATAAAGATCCCTTGTCTCGACCATGCCACTTCAATACCCAGGAAATATTTCAAATTTCCTAATTCCTTAATCTCAAACTCCTTTGCCAAACACCTTCCCAAGTTTTGCCTTTTCTTCTCATTGTTCCCGTCACTATGATGTCATCAACATAAACAATGAGAGCAGTAACTCCCTCTGAACCTGAATGTTTTATGAATAACGTGTGATCCCCTTAGCTCTGCTTGTACCCCATTGAATACATTACCTTAGAAAATATCCCAAACCTTGCAAACCTATCCCACGCTTTTGTGTGGAATAGGTAGATTAGTCTGCCAAAATCTCTGATGTGATTCTGTCTCTGGCACTATCTCCCTCTACTTCCACAAGCTTATGATTAGGATCAATCGAGGTGCTGCATGGTTTGCAAGCCAATTTTCCTATGTCTTTCAAGAGATCGAGGATATACTTATGTTAGGATATAAAGATCCCTTGTCTCGACCATGCCACTTCAATACCCAGGAAATATTTCAAATTTCCTAATTCCTTAATCTCAAACTCCTTTGCCAAACACCTTCCCAAGTTCTGCCTTTTCTTCTCATTGTTCCCATCACTATGATGTCATCAACGTAAACAATGAGAGCAGTAACTCCCTCTGAACCTGAATGTTTTATCAATAACATGTGATCCCCTTAGCTCTGCTTGTACCCCATTGAATGCATTACCTTAGAAAATATCTCAAACCAAGCTCTTAGTGACTGTTTTAAGCCATATAATGCCTTTTTGATCTTGCAAACCTTGTTCATAGCCACGTTTTTGTTGAATCCAAGGGGTATTTCCATGTAAATTTCCTCCTCAAGATCTCCATGCAAGAATGCATTTTTTACATCCAATTGTTGTAAAGGCCAATCAAAGTTAACTGCTAGAGACAAGAGAATTCTCAGCATGTTCATCTTGGCAACTGGGGCAAAGGTTTCTTAGTAATCTATTCCATATGTCGGTGTGTGTCTTTTAGCCACTAGCCTAACTTTGTGCCTCTCAAGCATTCAATCTGCTCTATACTTGTGTAAAGACCCACTTACATCCCACTAGTTTCTTTCCTCTTGGTAAATCCACAATCCCCCAAGTATTGTTCTTCTCCATGGCTGCATTTCAACATTCATAGCATTCTTCTAATTTTCACAATTTAAAGCCTCTGATAATGTTTTGGGAATGGATATTGTGTTTATGCTTGTAAAGAAACTTCTATGAGATGGAGAGCATTTTTCAAAGGACACAAAGTATGATATTGGATATAATGGATGTTTTGTGAACTCTTTATTTCCTTTCTTAAGTGCTATGGGCAAATCAATGTCAAATAAGGAATCACTTTAGGGAGAGCTAGAAGATATTACCTCACTTTCAAGATTTGGGTTTGATGATTGGTCCAACCTTGGTTCAGGAATTGAATTTTTCCTTCTTGAGTAAACCTGTGAGAATCGATTGTCAATAGTGACCTTTCCTCCATATGCTTGTTAATTGAGTTGTAAGGAAGCCTCATTTTGGATTTGTGAAGGAAGAGTCTCAGGTTGCTCAATTGTAACTTCAAGCTTGGTCTCAAGTTGAAATTTAGAAGATGAAGGTTGCAAGTCAAGAAGAAAGAAGTCTCGATCCTTATCTTCCACAAATGTTGTCTCCCTCTGAAAATAAGGTTAACTGAAATATGGTTCTGTTTCAACAAAAGTAACATTTGTGAATATAAGGAGTTTTTTAGTAGGTGGGTGATAGCACTTATACCTTTTTTGTGTTGAGAAGCATCCCACAAAGACACACTTGATAGCTCTAGGGTCCAACTTTTTTGTATTTTGTCTGTGGACATGAACAAATGAGACAGCCAAATACTCTAGGAACAAGATGGTTTGTTATACTGAGACCTGGATAAAAGTGAGACAATACCTCCATGGGACTCTTAAAGTTTAACACTTGAGATGGTAACCTGTTTATGACGTGTGTGGCTGTAAGAACTGCTTCCCCCTAAAAATATTTTGGCACAATTTTTTGAAATAATAGTGTTCGGGTAATGGTTAGGAGATGCCCATTTTTTTCTTTCTGCAACTCCATTTTGTTGTGGAGTAAAAGCGCAGGATGACTCATGAATAATCCCTTCTTAAAAATATGGGGAAAGTGTTTGGTTGAAATTATCTTTTGCGTTATCTAACCTAAACCTTTTGATTTGTACCCCAAATTGGTCTTTTATTAGGGAAAAGAAGCTTGGGAGAATATATTTAAGCGGAAATATCCAAGTAACCCTTGTACAATCATCAATAAATGAAACAAATCAACGTACCCCATAAATATTTGGAATTGTGGATGGACCCCATATATCACTATGAATCAACTCAAAAGGAAAAAGACTTCTTTTGTTATTGGTGGGAAAAGTAGCACGTCAATGAATTGCAAATTCACATACATCACAATGAAATTGCCTATTGACTAGACCTTTGAACAAAAAAGGGAACATAATCTGAAGGGTTTAAAAAGAAAGATGTCCAAGTCCATCATGGTGAAGCCAAATTGTGTCTTTATTGGTGAGGTATTGTCCAGAAAGGTAGGTTAAGGGCTGGTTCCACTTACCAACCTTCGATTTCTCAGATTCCTCAATATAATATAATCCATCCTTTTCCTTAACACATCCAATCATCATTCCCAAGCCCTAGTCCTAAAATAGACAATAAGATGGAAAAAAAAGGTTACTTTGCAATTCATGTCATGAGAAAGCTTGGATATTGATAAAAGATTGGACAATTTCGAAACATTTAAGACATTTTTCAAAGCAAGGTTTGGACTGATTTTTATTTCTCCTAGACCAACTATCATGCTCAAGTAGCCATTGGCAGTGACAATTTTCCTACAGCTAAAACAAGGTGAATAGGAATTGAAGTTTTAAGAGAAATAAGTCATATGGTTAGTGGTTCCTAAATCAACGATCCACGAATGTTTAAAGGATTTATCTTAAGCATTTAAAGCATGAGAGATTGGGAGTTTACCAGAATGCATCAATGAACAGGTACCTGAAGGTTTTCCGAGAGTACTTAGGAGATTCCTTAGCTTCTCAATCTCTTCTTCGTTGAACTCCTCCGGTTCATTAATCATTTCCTCTCCTTGGGGTGTTGTTGGCTTGCTCTTGGCCATTTTGTTGTTGTCCACTTTTGTTTCCCCATTCCTTGCTTGGTGGTCTTTCATTCAACCTCCAACACCTCTCTCGAGTATGTCTCAATTTTTTGCAATAGGTGCATCACATATTATCACGAGTATTACCAGCCATAGGTTTGGAGACTGTTTTGTTTTCTTCTTTGATCCACAGTCTCTTCCATTAGCCACCATTGTTGAAGCTTCAATTGGTTTAGGCTCAAGCATCACACCCTACCTACTTTCTTCAGCTAATATAATTGAAACAACCTTATCTAATGGTGGTAAATCATCTTTGCCTAAGATTTGAACTCTCACCTGATCATATTCCACGTTGAGACCTAGAAAGCCGTAGGTCCGATCTTTCTCTATTAAAGCCTTCAATGTTTCTGCATCATTACTATTTTTCATCTCTATAACCTAGTAGTGATCCATCTCTTGCCAAAATCCTTTCAAAAGATTGGCATACTCTGTTACCATCTTACTCCCTTGTTTGGTCAAAGTCATTTTGATCTTCAACTCGTATATTTGAGCTGCATCTTTAACTTTCAAATAGGTTTGTCGAATAAACTCCCAAACATCTCTTGTTGTCAATAAGAATATACAAGTATCGCTGGTTTTGGGTGCCATAGAGTTCCAAAGCCATGCCATTATCTTGGAATTTTCCTCGTCCCATGCTGCATAGATCGGGTCCCTTTTTTCCTTTTGATCCCTAAGATGTGGCTAATCTTTATTTTCTCCTTCAAAATAGTTCTAACCAATTAAAACCATTTAAGATAATTTATCCCATTCAATCGGTAGGCAGCATTGATTTGCTATAGCTCTCCTAGTGCTTTAACCCCTTCAAAAGCCAACATTTCCTCTATGCTATGGGAACTGACCTCAAGTGTGGCGGTAAACATATTTGAATATGGAAAAAAAATGAATTATAAAGAAGAATGGCTCTGAAGGCCACTAACGGGTTCAATCGACAATAAAGTCCCTGGTTGAGAAATTCAATGATGAAGGCTGACAAAAAAAATCCCTAGATTTCTAACCTAAAGCTCTTGATACCAAGTAAAAAATCAAAGTATTGTATTGAAAGGCTTAAATAAAACTGTACATGAGTGTCTTATTTATATAGAAAGGACTCTAACAAAATAGGAAAGTATATCACCCATAATCCTAGAGATTATTCTAGCATCTATAATTGAGTGATTCTCCAACCTTGATTCTAGAGATACAAATGTTTACAGATTTCCTAAAATAACAAATCAATTAAAACAGTTGACTTAAAGTACGATTCTTGACAAATATCAAGTTTCTTTATTTAACAAACTACAAATATAGACCTAAAGGAATCGCTCTGCATAACCAAAACGGGCATTTCAACATGGGATAAACCAAAGATTGGGATAGGAAAGGCTCTAAAGAGAACATGAGCCACCTCCCCTTCTGTGGAAATCTGGTTCTTGATTTTTAGGAGCAGATGAGAACTAGCTCTAGTTGACTATTTTATATTTAAAATTTTCCATTAGTTTAGCAGTTAGGATAATCTTTTTTTCTTTGTTGTAGTATCCCATTAGAACTCTAAGACAATTTCCTGTATATATCTATGGACAAACTCGATAACGAAGAGTAGAAACAAAATACTTTTCTAAAAATCTTCAAGGCATCAAAGCTCGATTTGAACCATGTTTAATACCCAAAAAACCCATCTTCATGGTTAGTTTAAAGGAAAGTTCAAGCTCTGAAGTAGTGTCCAAATAGGAGGCTGTTACCGCCAATACCGCTAGCACAAATAGACTATTCTTCCTATCACAGGCCATAAACTCAACGGGCAAAATTTTATTCAATAGGCATTCAATTCGGATTTTTATATGCGGGAAAAGTAAAGAGGAGTATCTCACTAGAGCCACAACACAGTTGAATGAAGACAACCCAAGTTTTAGAAATTGGAAACTAGAAAATAGCATGGTAATGTCATGGCTACTGAACTCAATGACTAATGAGACTAAAGAAAACTTCATGTACAACACCACCGCAAAAGAGATATGGGATGCAACTAGAGAACCTATTCTAATGTGGACAACATCTTTGCAATCTTTAAGATTAAAAGCATACTTCATGACTTACGTCAAGAGGAGTTATCCGTTACGGAGTATTTTAATACTCTCACATGGTATTGGCAACAACCTGACGTCTACGAGGAGTTACAATTGAAGTGTTCTAAAGATAGCAAATGATACAAACAAATTATCGAGAAGGATCGAATCTACAAGTTTTTGCTTGGTCTTAACAAAGATCTTGATAAAGTACGTGGAAGGGTTTTTGGTACAAAACCACTCCCAAACAATCCAGGGGTGTTCTCAAAGGCTCGCGGAGAAGAAAGCAGAAGGCAGGTTATGTTGGGCACTCAAAACTCTTCTCAAAATTCTGAAAGTTCTGCTCCTTTCGCACAATCCCAAACTAAAAACAACAATCAACAAAAGAAAAAATCGACTTTGATGTGATTATTGCAGGAAAACCAGCCATACTAGAGAGACATGTTGGCAAATACATGGGAAACCAGCAAATGGAAGCCATCTTAGGGTAAGGAAAGTCGTGGGAACACAGCAAATGTGACCGAGATAGACAAAGAATCTACTACACTAGAGCCTAATCCATTTAGCAAAGGAACAATTGTGCGGAGAATAACACTTGGTTTCCCACAATAAGTTTGGCAGTGGCTTAATAACTTCTATTTCCCAAAGTTGATGTTCTTTTGTGGATAAACTCTCCCCCTGAATATCAACTTTGGGGTAGAAGAGTTGATCCTCAAAAAATGTCACATCAAGGGAATTGTAAAACCGTTTGGTTGCTGGAGAATAACACTTGTAGCCCTTTTAGTTGGGTGAGCATCCTAGGAATATACATTTCAAGGATTTTGGGTCCAATTTGCTATGCTGGTGTCGGGTTATGTAGACTAATCAACCCTCCTACCCCAAAGTTGATATTCATGGGGAGAGTTTATCCACAAATGAACATCAACCTTGGGAAACAAAAGTCATTAAGCCACTGCCAAACTTACCGTCTAGCCTGCCATCATCTAGCTCACCATCATCTTTCTTGCTAAGTCCACAAACAGTTGAAACCAAAACAACCCACACTACGCTTGAGCAGCCTATACCTAATCCCTCAAGTCCAGAGACTACACAAGTACATAAAGAATTGACAGTCTACTCTAGAAAGCGGAAAACTCAAAAGGAGCAAGAGAGTTGCGCACCCCTGGAACAATGTCAAGATTCTGAACTTAGTCTAGAGTCTCTAGAACCATACCCAAGTAATACAATTATTTATTCTATTGTGAGTAAAGATTTTGATGATCTTGATAAACCTACAACTTTGAGGAAGGGTTTAAGATCGTGCACACAATTTCCTATGGTAATCATGTTTCTTATAAAAAAATTGTCTCAAAATTTTCAAGCTTTTGTATCTTCTCTAGCTAGCCTTTGAATTCCAAACAATATTCAAGAGGCATTTCAGCAACTGAATGGAGGTAGCAATATTGGAAGAAATCCGAGCTTTGGAAAAGAATGGAACATCGGAAATCTTGGAGTTACCGAAAGGGAAGAACCCTGCTGGATGCAAGTGGATATTCTCGATCAAACACAATGCTAATGGAAGTATAAATAAGTTTAAAGCTCACCTAGTTGCTAAAGGATTCACTTAGTTTTATGGTATCGACTATGAGGAAACATTCACTCCTGTAGCAAAGCTCAATTTCATTAGAGTTTTGCTATCATTGGCAGTAAATTTGGACTAGTCCCTACAACAATTAGACATTAAAAATGCTTTCCTTAATGGTGAACTAGAAGAAGAGGTCTACATGAAGATTACTCCCGGATTTGAGACACAGGAAAATTCTAGTAAAGTGTGCAAACTTCGAAAGTATTTATATGGTCTTAAGCAATCTCCTCATGCCTGATTTGATAGACTGACAAAAGTGGTGAAGAAGCATGGATTTATCCAATGCCAATCAAATCATACGATGTTTGTCAAGCGTTCACAAGACGGAAAAATAGCTATTTTTATTGTCTATGTTAATGATATCATCCTCACTTGTAATGATAGCGAAGCAACGAGTAATCTCAAGGACCTCTTGGCTTGTGAATTTGAGATTAAAGGTTTGGGGCAACTCAAATACTTTCTTGGAATGAAAGTAGCCCAATAAAGACAGGGAATTTCTGTATCCTAGAGGAAATACGTCCTTGATTTGCTTAAGGAGAGAGGGATGCTAGGATGCAAACCAACTAACACCCCAATAGAATCAACAGGAAAAAGTGGAACAAAAGAAGAAAGTCCATCAACAAACAAAGATAGGTACCAAAGACTTGTGGGAAAGCATATTTATTTAACCCACACCAGACCGAATATTATATGCTCAGTGAGATGGTGAGTCGTAATATGAACAATCCCACAAAGAATCATATGAAGGCAATATACAAAATTCTGCAATACCTCAAGAAGAATCCCAATAGAGGGACAAATAGAAGATCTACCATAGGATATTGCTCCTATGTTTAGGGAAATTTGGTCACTTGGAGAAGCAAGAAGCAGTCAATTGTTGCAAGCAATGCGAAAGCAAAATTTAGAGCCATGTCTCGTGGCATTTGTGAAGGAATTTGACTAGAAAAAAATGCTCAAGGAGCTAAATGTTTCAGCAAACTACACTATGAAGGTGTTTTGTGACAATAAAGTAGCTATAAGTATTGTAAAAAATCTTGTTCATCATGACAAAACTAAACACGCAGAAATTGATTATCACTTTATCAAAGAAAAGGTTGAAGAAGGGATTGTCAGGCTTATTTATATCCCTTCACATCTTCAAACAATAGACATCTTGACCAAGGCACTTCCTCAGAACAACTTTGAGAACCTGAAGTCAAAGCTAGGCATAATTGATATCTACCGCCCAGCTTGAGGGGGAGTGTGGAAATCTGGTTCCTTATTTTTTAGGAGCGGATGACAACTAACACTAGTTGACTATTTTATTTTTAAAATTTTCCATTAGTTTAGGAGCTAGGATAATCTTTTTTTTCTTTATTGTTGTATCCTATTAGAACTCTAAGACAATTTCTTGTATGTATCTATGTATCAAACTCAGTAATAAAGAGTAAAAACAAAATACTTTTCTCAAAATCTTCACCTTTTTGTTTTAGTGCGGTATTTTCTCCCACACAACCAAGAATAAGAATGTAAAGACATATACTTAGCTAGAAATAGAGAAAAATAAAACCTCACATTATCTTTGTGATTAGACAAACTACTACAAAAGCCTAATTCTTCTACCAAGTTCTTGATTTCTAAATTAAAAGAGGGTGTATCAGCCAAATTACACTAGAAACAAAAAATTAAAGAACTTAAGAAAAAACCTTGGGTTCCAAGCAGGATCAACCACAATGACACGATCTGCTTTTGTTAGTGTAAGGCCTAGACCACCAACTTGGGATGTCAAAAGAAATATAGGAGCCCCAATACCTTCTTGAAAATCCTAAAAAATAAGAGAGAAATGAAAATCATGCGACACAAACATATGAGCATTGGGAAATTGTCATCAATCTGATTTGTGAAAAGCACTTACATTAACAATCTTTTCTCTGTCACTTGCTTTTGTGGTACCATCAATACGTAAAAATTTGTAGCCATTTGATGCAAGAGAAGCCTGAGATCAATTAGCTAATCACAGATTGCTTTGGACACAAAAGTCTAGTGTAAAATAAATTCCAAATCAAGAAGGAAACACAATTTAAACAAAACTTCAATGCACTTCTCAGGCTATGTCAAAGCCAGTTGTATTTAAAGAATGACATGACAATTATGCTTTGAAACAGATGAATTTTGTTCAGCAATCATATTTAAATATATATATATATATATATATAGTATCTTAAAATAGAAATGACTATTGTAAACAAGTTAACATTATTATATAATACAGAAAAGTATGTCAAAGTGAAAAAGTAACAGATGGCAGATCTTTGACATATTCAAGGAGAAAAAGAATAGAAAACAACGGGAAAAAAAAAGAAAATTATTTTTTAATCATCCATGACAACAAATTGAAACTCTTTAAATTTCAAGTTTCAAATTCGAATAATAATTATTATGGAAGTAAAAAGCTCAATGAAAATGAATTTTTAATTTTATATGCAAATGACAGTGTACTACAAAATCCTAGATAATATAATAGAGAAATTTTGTTTCACACCTCATGTCAAAACGGGACAAAGATTCCATTCAAGAAAATTAACAGATCAAAAAATTTCAATCAAAGATGGAGAGGATATCTAACAGAAGCCACCATCTCATTTCCCCAGTGAAACCTGATGGAGATCACATTTTAATTCACTTGAAAGAGTTACTTTATCACCAGTAGTGTAAATTTTTTTGAGTAAAATGACAGTTTCAAAGTGATTTATAGATCAAAAGACGTACAAAACATGCCCAGACAGATATGGTTGAATGCATTTAGACTAATTAAGAGGTAGTCTCGGTTTTAAGGTACGAAAAGAATTATAAGGTACACTTGTCTCAAAAATTGACAACTACTGGAAAATGTAATGAACAACTTCAGCGGTCCAAGCAATAATTCCACTAAAACTACAAGAATTAAAGCATCAAGTAATAAATCCAAGAAAGAGCAAAAAAGAAAGGGAAAGGAGCTACTCTTTGAAAGTATGGAGGCAGAGGTGAAATACTAAACAAACCAAAGGGGCAGAAGAGGGGAGGGGGGATGACCTGTGGAGCAAGTGATTGAAACATTTAGGGATATAAATCAAGCAATGGCCAAAAGTTTCTTTCCTTGAAGTAAAACTTAGTCCATAAAATTTCGTTACAATTTTCTCGTACTAACAACAAAATCTATTAAAAGCTTGAATAACTAGACCACATGCTACCTTGGAAGGAAAATGAGCTAGAAAGTCAAGGTCTAGAACAAACCTGAATAAGATTGAGCATTTTACGGGTTTGAGAAAAGATAAGAACATGGTGGCCTTCTGGAATTAAAGTGTCCTGCAAAATAGCATAAAAAGCATTGGCTTAAGAACAAGATTATCATACCATGACATCAATCTATACATTGGCGGAGTCTAACCAGAAGTGAGAGTAAAAAAGATATTTTGCATGAGAGATTGTCATGATTATTTTGAAAGTCATCTGTTTCAGCAACATCGGCGACATGCATTGCCAATTTTTCAGCAACACCAGCATCTTCAGCATTTAGCAATGAATCCATCCCTTCCAGTACATCCTCAGCAGCTCTCTTTGTCAAGAGAAGTGGGTGATCACATATTTTTTTCAGAATCTGTTTCAAACAATTGGCATTTTTTTCTTATTACCTCGTACAATGATTAAAAGGAGATGGCACCACACAATCTGTTTCAACTAGTCACATAAAATAACAAGTATTTAATGAACAATAACCAATCATAAATAATTCAAATATGACCAGTAAACCCTGGATACCACAGATATACAAAAGAGACAAGTTATGTTAGAAGTGAAACTTTTATCCATTCAAAATCTGAGAAATAATAAATTCTGTCTCACCACCTACATATCCTCCAGTTGAAACCATTGCCCAAGAACCATTTCTCTTCAACAAGGAGATACAGAAATTTCTAGCATCTCTCAAACAGATTCAGAGAATAAAAATATTCTTTCGGGTTCACATAGTTAACCATTAAATATATTCTAGCAACTAAAATTTCAATATAACAACAAATAATTATTGTAAGGGTGGTACTATCCTTGGGCTTCTAATCAGACTGGAAGCATACAACTCTGCAGGTGACTGACAACCAAAATCCCTGAAAATATTCTTTGTACCTAAAAACCTCCAAAATCATAAAGCATAGTTTCAACATTAGATAGAGATGAACATGCACATCAGCACATAAAGAAACAATTGAACATAAAAGAATTATAAAACAGCTGGAAGAAAACCAGGAGCAAGCATAAATTAAACAGAAAATGGTACCGTCAATGCAGCTAGAGGTGAGCCATCAAAAGCCGAAAGAACTATCTCACTTTTCAAAAAAGCTTCATACAGTCGCCGCTAATAAGAAGATGGGAATAACTATGAGTTCTCAGGAAAACAAATAAATCCACAACCATGAGTAACATTTGAAAAAAATGCAAGTTTAAAGAATTTTGCACCTGGCAACTAGTCAATTTTAACCATACGATGATTTCATTTTTCTTAGAAAGCTTGGCAGCTGTGGCATCATCTTCACAAAATACCTCTTTCTTTAACCGACGCAAAAAGTAAGGTTGAATACGTTCTCGGAGCTCCTACATAGATGGGAAAAGGGGCAAAATATATAAAAAAGAAAAAAATGTCCTTGTATTTCAGGAACCTGTCAATGGTCATAACAGGACAAAAGAACACAAGCATCGGCAGGGATAATGAGCCTTGAACATAAGGACATTTATAGAATATAAGTTAAGATGGAAGTAAAGCACATATAACTAAACAATGAAAAAAGTAAATTGGGCTCCCTGAATTGCAATTCTTCACAAATAAATATCACCAAAACCACGATGCATTTATTTGCAACATCACCAAAACTTCAGCATTTATCTTTGGTCAGATTTTGCCAGTATCATAAATAGTGAACTTGACTGTATACTTTTGTTCTGAATATTAAGCAAACATACGATATTTCCTTTTAAATCAACTTTTTATAAGAGTGTGTCATGTGAGACTTGAGGCAGCAATGATTGATGTGTACTAAAGCAAATTAAACAAGTAACAATATTCATGGATGGTCAGGAATGTAAAGATAGATAACAATGGTTTCTGCAACACTGCATCTTCACAGAAAAGCAATTTGACTTTAACATTAGAATAACAACATAAAGAAGCTCAAAATTTTGAGTCATCAAAGCATATTCTAATCAGGCAATGCAAATTAAAACAACACCTTGGCAACTCTTGACCCAATACACTTATCCCTTTCAGAGGCGTTTTTGTCATTTCCTCGTAAAATAGCATGCTCATATCTTTCCTTAAACCTGAGAAAATGTCCAAGCATCAGTGACAAGACGGAGAAAAATGATAAACTCAAATGGAGCATGAAGAAAACAATTACCATTTATTATCACCAAGTAGCTCAGGACAACAAAAGTTGAACAAGGCCCACAATTCCTAGTACAAAGTAATAAGAAGTAAAAACAATGTGGAATATGATACTGTGGAAAAAAGGGTTTATATTCTATACATGTATAGTTAGCTATTTTAGGAGATTTTGTAACAGCTTGTATCCCTAGAATTAAGCTGATTTAATTAGTTTCCTTTTTTTTTAGAGTATCCCATAAATCATGGGATCTAATGTGGTCTAGTTAGTTTCCTTTTTATCGCTAGGTTTTTTGTATAAAGCTACCTCTTTGGTGTGCAATAGAATATATAAAAAATCACATTTCTTTTCTCTGTTTTTCACATGGCATCAGAGCTTTGGATTCTCTTAACATTAGAAACTTTGGCCTTCATCGCCACTCTGCTTCACAAGCCTTATTGCCCATAATATACTGCTGGTTATTTGTACTCTGTTCTACTCTGTTTTTTGAGTTTAAAACAGAATATCTTACATAAATTCTGTTTAGCCCATTCAGTCTTCTTTCTGCTTCACACGATCTGCCTTAATAGCCTAGAGATCGAGTGGAAGATGTCGGAAGTTGCAAAGACGACCACTACAGCACAATCAGGGGAGATTGTTTGTTCCCAAAAACCAGGGGAATTGCAAAATATTCAGGCTGCATACAGGTTGGATGGAAAAAATTACCTTAAATGGTCTCAACTTGTTCGTACTGTGCTAAAAGGAAAAGGGATGATCAACCATTTTATGGGTACGGGGCCAAAACCAGGAAATCCTTGTTTTGAAGCATGGGATGCAGAAGATTCCATGATCATGGCATGGCTATGGAATTCTATGACCCCTGAGATTAGTGATACATGTATGTTCTTGCCTACTGCCAATGATATTTGGGATGCAATTCAACAGACGTATTCTAAAGCCAAAGATGCGGCTCAAGTACACGAGGTCAAGGTGAAGACGGTTGCTGCAAAGCAAGGAAGTAAAACAGTTACTGAATATGCCAATCAATTGAAATATTTATGGCAAGAACTTGATCATTATAGGATGATAGAAACCAAATGTCCTAAAGATGCTGCTGTTCTAAAGAACTTCATTGAGCAAGATAGAGTCTATGATTTTCTTGTGGGACTTAATCCAGAATTTGATCAAGTGAGAATCCAGATTCTTGGCAAGCAGGAAGTTCCATGTTTTAACGAGGTAGTGGCACTGATTCGAGGTGAGGAAAGCAAAAGAGGCCTAATGCTTGAACCACAGAGCATGGACAGCTCTGCTATGGTGGCTAATGGTGGCAATAATTCAGCCACGAAGGTGGAAAGGGCATTTAGCCAAACAAAAGCTCAGAATTCTGATTACAAGGATAGCTTGTGGTGCACTTATTGTAAGAAAGCACGCCATACTCGTGAACGATGTTGGAAGCTTCATGGAAAACCTCCAAGCCGAGAGTGGGGACAAAAAGGAGAATAGTCAAAGAACAATAGGCAGGTCCATGTTGCTTCAGTAAAACATATTGAAGTAACACCACAAGAGTTAGGCGGTCTCAATTCGAAAGAGGTCGAGAGGGTGAGATCTCTTATTGACAAACCTTCAAGTACTTGTTCATTGGCATATTCAAGTGAGTTTCCATCCTCTATTGGATTAAATGTCTCCGGTACAACCTTTTCCAACTCTTGGATCATCGATTCAGGAGCTACCGATCATATGACCCACTCACCAAAAATTTTTTTCACATATTTCCCTTGTCCAAGCAATAAGAAAATAGCCACAGCTGATGGTTCTTTGACCACTGTAGCAGATGTAGGAGATGTCAAAATAAGCCGATCAGTGATCTTAAAAAATGTTCTCCATGTCCCTAGATTGTCCACAAACCTTGTCTCTATCCAAAAACTCACAAGATTTATGTTGCAATGTGGTTTTTTATCATAATTATTGTGTATTTCAGGACAAGGATTCGGGGAAGATGATTGGACATGCTAGAGAATGGGATGGGCTTTACTACCTCGAAGCACCAAGTCAGTCAAGCATTACCAAGGGCAAATTATCTCATTCTTTTGTTTCAGAGTTATTTTCATCCAATAAAGAGAAAGTTTGGCTTTATCATCGCCGACTTGGACATCCATCATTTAGGGTTCTTAAAATTCTATTTCCTTCTTTATTTAAAGGTCTAGATGTTGAAAATTTTCATTGTGAAGTGTGTGAACTTGCAAAACACAAACGGGTATCTTTTCCAATTAGTAATAAAAGAAGTTTCATTCCTTTTTATCTCATTCACAATGATATTTGGGGTCCTTTTACTATTCCTAATGTTTCTAGGACAAGATGGTTTGTTTCATTCATTGATGATTGTACTCGTGTTACTTGGATTTTTTTGCTCAAACATAAATCTGATGTCAGTACTGTTCTCCCAAACTTTTGTTCTATGATTAGGAATCAATTTGGGGTCAATATCAAGAGGTTTAGGTCGGATAACGCTAGGGATTATTTCAATCAAGTCCTAACTTCATACTTTCAGAAGGAAGGGATACTACATGAGTCATCTTGTGTTAATACCCCACAACAAAACGGAGTAGCAGAAAGGAAAAATGGTCACCCTCTTGAATCAACCCGAGCCTTTTTGCTCCAGAAAAATGTGCCTAAATCTTTTTAGGGGGAAGCAGTTCTTACAGCTGCTCATCTTATAAATCGTTTGCCTTCCAGAATCTTGGGATTCAAGAGTCCAATGGAAATACTCTCAACATTCTATTCTAATCTACACACTACAAATAATCTTGTCCCTAGGATATTTGGGTGCGCGTCATTTGTCCATGTCCATAGTCAAAATAGGGAGAAGTTAGATCCAAGGGCGTTAAAATGTGTCTTTGTGGGTTATTCTTCGACTCAGAAAGGTTATAAGTGTTACCATCCTCCATCAAAGAAGTTCTATGTCTCGATGGATGTTACTTTCAATGAACAAGAGTCTTATTTCACCACTCCTTATCTTCAGGGGGGGAATTCAATAATGGAAGATAAGGATAGGGGGGATTTTTTACTTGATCTGCCATCACTTCCCGTGTCTAAACCAATTTTCTCGCCTTGTTCACCTTGTTCCACTATGTCAAACCCTGTGACTGCGTCTGAGCCCGTATACGAGTCCGAGTCAAATCCTATGTCTAAACCTGTGTCATAAAATCCCCAAGAAAAAATAGACTCTGCTCTTGAGAATGTGAGATTTGGCAAGGGCAAGGTGTTTTCAAGGAAGAAGACGGTTATCCCTGAATCTGTGCAAGTCCAAGACTCCGACCCAGATCCTGAGAATGAGGTAACAATTTCTAATCCTTCATTACCAGTTGAAACTAAATTTTGTGTAAGCAATAATGACCAGGACCTTCCCATTGCTGTTAGAAAAGGGACTAGAGAGTGTACAAAATGACCTTTATACCCTCTTGCACACTTCTTGTCTTTTAAAAACTTTTCACCATCTCATAGAGCCTTCCTTGTGAGCTTAAACACATTGCCATACCTACCACCTTATCCGAGGCTTTGTCCAATGAGAAATGGAAACAAGCTATGAATGTGGAGATGGAGGCGTTAGAAAAAAACAAAACTTGGGAGTTGGTGAAGTTGCCGGTAAGAAAGAAACCTGTGGGATGTAAATGGGTTTATACAGTGAAATATAAAGCAGATAGATCGATAGAGAGGTATAAGGCAAGATTGGTAGCAAAGGGTTATACTCAAACCTATAGAATTGATTACCTAGAAACTTTTGCTCCAATTGCGAAGATGAATACTGTTAGAGTCTTGTTGTCATTAGCAGCTAATTATGGTTGGCAATTGCAGCAATTTGA
Source organism: Firmiana major (assembly GCA_033439115.1). NCBI lineage: Eukaryota > Viridiplantae > Streptophyta > Magnoliopsida > Malvales > Malvaceae > Firmiana > Firmiana major. Next base: position 39,417,874 of record CM065902.1, read on the forward strand.
TGTGAAGAATGCATTTTTACATGGAGAACTAGAGGAGGAGATTTATATGGAGGTCCCGCCAAGTTATGGAAATAATTTGGCTGCTCATACTGTGTGTAAGTTAAAAAAGGCCTTATATGGACTTAAGCAATCACCACGAGCATGGTTTGGAAGATTTGCGAGAGTTATGATGGCCATGGGATATAGACAAAGCCAAGGGGATCATACGCTGTTCATTAAACACTCGCCTTCAGGGGGAGTCACAGCTCTCTTGGTATATGTAGATGACATAATAGTAACAGGGGATGATGATAAGGAGAGAGAGTTTCTAAATCAGTGTTTGGCTAAGGAGTTTGAGATCAAGGCGCTAAGAAGATTGAAATATTTTCGTGGGATTGAGGTGGCTCACTCTAGGCAGGGCATTTTCATCTCCCAACAGAAGTATGTTACAGATCTCCTCAAAGAAACAGGCAAGACGGCTTGCAAACCAGCAAACACCCCAATAGATCCAAATCTTAGACTTGGAAAGGTAGAGGAGGATGCTCCAATAGACAAAGAAATGTATCAACGCCTAATAGGAAGACTCATTTATTTGTCTCACACACGACCTGATATAGCATATGCGGTGAGTGTAATTAGTCAATTCATGCATAGCCTGAAGGAAGTTCATCTGCAAGCAGCCCACCGAGTGCTACAGTATCTCAAGGGCACACCAGGAAAAGGTATTTTGTTCAAAAGGAATGGAGGTTTAGTACTTGAGGCATACACGGATGCCGATTATGCTGGGTCGTTGTTGGCAGGAGGTCAACCTCTGGATATTGCACCTTTCTTAGCGAAAATCTTGTGACGTGAAGGAGTAAGAAACAGAATGTGGTAGCAAGGTCTAGTGCGGAGGCAAAATTCTGAGCAATAGCTCAGGGGTTGTGTGAACTACTTTGGTTGAAGATCATCTTAGAAGACTTGAAGATTAAGTGGGATGGTCCAATGAGGCTCTATTGTGATAACAAATCTGCAATCAGCATAGCTCACAATCCAGTACAACATGATCGAACAAAACATATTGAAATTGACAGACACTTCATAAAAAAAAGTTGGAGAGCGGGTTGATTTGTACACCTTATGTGTCTACACATGGCCAACTTGCTGATGTGCTTACCAAGAGATTAAATAGTTCAATCTTTCAAAATATTGTATCCAAGCTGGGAATGGAGAATACCTATTCACCAGCTTGAGGGGGAGTGTGGAAAAAAGGGTTTATATTCTATACATGTATAGTTAGCTATTTTAGGAGATTTTGTAACAGCTTGTATCCCTAGAATTAAGCTGATTTAATTAGTTTCCTTTTCTGTTAGAGTATCCCATAAATCATGGGATCTAATGTGGTCTAGTTAGTTTCCTTTTTATTGCTAGGTTTTTTGTATAAAGCTACCTCTTTGGTGTGCAATAGAATAGATGAAAAATCACTTTTCTTTTCTCTGTTTTTCACAGATACTCTAAAGTTTACTTTGAACATAAACAAAAATACAATATACCTATGGAATAGAAATAAAGATGAGATAAATGTCAAAAAAGTTACCTTAAGATTGTTCTGAATTGGTGTGCCACTTACGACTATCCGATGAGCACTTGATATTTCAAGCAAACTTTTCGCCCTTTGTGTGCTAGGATTTTTTATGAGATGCCCCTGGATTGGTAATGCAGTATGTAAGTCAAGTAAAGGGTGTGCTAGGATTTTTTATGAGATGCGCCTGGATTGGTAATGCAGTATGTAAGTCAAGTAAAGGGACATTAAGCACTTATAGGAAAGACAACAAATTAGGAAGGAAAGAAGTTATTGACCAGATGTAAAATGTAAGAGGGATAAGTTGTGTAAGTTGGAATCCTAGTGATGTCACCCTCAGTAAGCAACTAATAGCTGAAAAAGTACATCATCAAGCAAGATTATACACTACCTGATAATCCCAGTACATAATTAGTTCATAGCCCCATTTTTATTTTTGAAGCTTATCATGCTTCAATGTATAACATTTTCAACACAAACCTCATATGATTTAAACTGAAGTAAATAAAGTTCAAATATCTATCTTGACAATGCCAAAAGCTTAAACCTTGGGCCATCTTTTGCCTCACACATAGTAAAATACTGCAAAACATTTTATTTCCAGTTTTATGAGATGAAATCTGTGTATAACACTTGGCAATACAAAATATTTCATTATGCCAAATAAACTAGAAGAAACAAAGAAAACAAAAACATATTTACATCTAAGGGGACATTAAAAAATATATATCATAAAAGAAGTCCTTTGGTGCTAAACAATTTAGTACATGATATCTATCACCGCTCTTCAAAACAATATTTTGCCTTTTATAGAGGATGAATTCTTCAAACTCAAAACTAAAATAAATAATCAAAAGACAGGACTTTAAATCAGTATACATGCATGAAAGCATCAATATACTCATAAGATGTACAACAGGTAGGTAAATGTTTATATAGTTTTACTGAAACTACCTACTAATAGTAGTAATTTATATTACTTAACACATATAAAAGAGGAACTCGCCAAACACATACATCAATGAAAACTATAAATTTACCAAATGTGCCTCTCCAAATGGTCAAACAAATTTCTGGTATTTGTTAGGAGAACAAAAAATTTGATGCAAAAGATTGGAATTGGCAATGAACCATTAAAACACCAAATGATAAACAAAATGCAAGCAAAGCATCTACATAAGACAAGATTTAAGGCCTACTGCTAAAATCTCAACACAAATTAATGTACAACAAAAAGGACCACTAAAAGTGCCTAATGACAGTCTGTTTGTATCAGCCAATAACAACTTTTCTAAAGGAGCACTAAACAATGAAGACCTCCAATACGTTGTACATATTATGAATTTTCTGAAAGCGAGATAGCTAATCTAGCTCATTGTCCGTCTTACACATTATAACCAACAAAGATAAACCATATACCTTACCTGCACCCTCCTCCTTATTCTAAGATCTGGTGATAGGATAGCCTCATGGAGCTTTAATGCTCAGCATGTATACATTCATTGTCAATCAAGATAATGAGTGTGCAAGAGTCAGATAAAACAAAACATAATTAAATACATTCATTGGATTTATCGTATTTTGCAAATTCAACGGCCTTTGAATAGGAAAACCAACTTCAAGCACATTCACTGGATTTATCCTATTTTGCAAATTCAATTGCCCACAAATTTTTGCCCAAAAAAATATATATAAATAAAACTTCACCCTTCACAAAAATTAGAAATTGCATAAATTCGTGAGGTAACCAAAGCCTAAAAAAATTTTGAATTACAAATGGCATTGCAACAATATCTACCTCATCAAGAATCATATAGTCCCATATGATACCATCCTCAGCATCATCATCATTGTAGTAGCTTTCTCCTTTTAAAGATTTAGAGTTGTTCCGCACAATATCATAAGTTGTAAGAAGAATACCTTGGTCCTAAAAGATACAAGAAAAACTAACAAACATGAAAAGCTAATATGCTGCACAATAACAGGCTAAAAGAGGAATAGCAATCATTTTGGTATGAATGCTATACGAGCAAACTAAACGGTAGCACCATGAGTGAAGAAATAATTTCAAACATCCAAAAACTTCTACAACGAATTAAACTTTCATGTTGACCAAGGTAGAAATGATTTGAGACCTAGAAAACCTGCAAAAAACTAGCTTCCTAATCTTAAAGTAGCACTTATTGTCTCTTTTTCAGAAGCAGAATATGATTTTTTTTTATATATATAGCATCATTATTGGATGCTAAATCAACAGCTCTAACCTGAAGTATATATTGAAGCTCATATTGCCGAGTTTTAGCAGAAGCCGCAAAGTACCTATAGAAAAATGCAAATAAATAATTATCCATACTAAATCAATATCAATTTTAACATCAAAGGATACAGCAAAATTTTAAAGTCAAATAGCCTCACTCTCTAGTCTTTGAAGAGAGCCCCACAACAGATAATTCTTTGATCCAATGAGAGAGCAACGTTTTCGGGGCAACTATTAAAGCTCTTTTAATCAACTGTGAATGAAACAAACCTGCTAGAAAGCCACAAATCTACCAAACTAACAAATAAGAATCATATCAAGTGATAACAAACACACACACACACACACACACATTTCCTTACCTGCATTGTTTTTCCCAAGCCCATATCATCCCCTAAGATTCCACCTTTACCCTGACAATGCAAAGACCAAAGCCATTTCAAGCCCTCAAGCTGATGTGGATACAACATCTTCACAATTTTCGTTGGCAACTTAAAGGTTGATTTTGAGCCACTCAAAACAAAAGGATGTGCACCTTCTGCTAAGGAGTCATCTCCATAATCATCAAGCTCATCAACTTCCTTAGACTGATCATACTTCTTCAAGTTACAACCACGTTCCACAGCTTTTTTAAATGCTTGCTTGCTACTTAATACTACATAATCATCATCATCCTTTTCTTCTCCATATGTAGATGCAAAAGACCTGCCCAAGGACCACAACTGCTCATATGCATTTTTTGGTTCACTCTTCTTTAGCCTTCGAAAACTTTTTTTAGATTCATGTACCCTAGTAACAGAAGTTCCAACCCCAATGCCACTCTGCAATTCACTATTTTCTTCTCCTTCATCAACATTTGACTCAAAAGACTGTCTGGCAGACACCAATTTCTTATTAACCCTTTTTGATTCCTTCTTCATCAGCCTTACACTACTAACGTCATTGGTTTTATGAAACTTATGAACAAAATCAACCTCATCTTCACAAAAATCAACTACATCCTCAACACCATGTTCAACATTCTTACTCACACCCGATGAGGAGTTAAATGGATCAGACGTAACAGAAAATGAAGACTCTGCACTAGCATATTCCATAAAATTAATTTTGGGGGCTGCTTTATTCTCTATAGACAAAAGCTCAAGTTTGGAGCTCAAGTCATTTAAAATATCTCTAATTTGACTTCCACCCTCACAAACATTCTTTGTTGGCAAAGGTGAATCAAAATCACAAATTTCAGAAAAATTAGGTTCATTAGGAATTGATGTTTTTTCAACATCACCACCATCTTGAGATGAGATTTTACACAATCGACGCCTACCCTCAATCTTCACCTTTGCAGGCTTTCCTTCTTCTGAAATCCATTCATTCAAAAAAAAAAAAGAAAAAACAAATATATTTGTTTCAGGGAAAAAAAAGGAGAGAGAAAAAGGGGAAAATAAAATCAAGTAGACTATCCATTATAAAAGAAAGACAAATCTTAAACAAGGTAACAGAAAAAGGGGAAAAGAAAGACATCTAAACATAAAAGGATATTAACTTTAAGAAGAGAAAATCAAAACCATCATACGAAAGGCAGATAAAAACCATGTAAACAGACAAATAAATTCTCCTTTTAAGGAAAAAAAAAGGAATATCAGAACCAATTGAACAAAGCAGGAAAAAGAAGCATGTAAATAGAAAAACATTTTGAAAAGAAAATCAAAAGCCACACTTAAGCATTTAGCTCTATTATAATTATAGGTAAATGTGTCCCAACTCAATGAGCCCAATCTCCCCCAAATTTGTACTTGATCGATCGCAAAACCCATTTAACAAATGAGGGGAAAAAGCATGTAAACATCACAATATACTAATATACGTTTTATTAAATAAAATCCAAATCCACCAAATTAAAAGAGAGACTCAAAGCAAAGGCATGTAAAGATTCAAAGAAAAAAGTTTTTATACCAACAGGAGAATCACAATCGGTGATTCCAGAGAAGTGAGGAATAGAATCATCTTTAAGGGTTTGTTTGCAAAGACGACGCCGAACTTGGAATGTTTCCTCTTCAGACTCTTCTTCTTCTTCTTCTGCAAAAACAACAATCAAATCAATAATAAAGACATAACCCAAAAAAGCCAACAGCGTGTGGTCTGCTGACAATGTGCAGGAGTTCTCCGGCGATGAATCTTAGCCCAAAACCCATTTAAGAGCTGAACCCAAATTGGTACTTAAAAATTTTTATAAAAAAAAAAGATATAGAGAGAGAGATCTTACTGGAGGATGAGGGTTTGGTAGGAGCAGAGAAATCTTGGAGAAAACGATAGTGGCTGTCGTTTAAGCTTAGTGGCTTTCGAACACTGCTTTTCTCTTTGTCCGCCATAACTTTTTGCTTCTCCGGAAAATGAAAATGTCTCTCAAAATATGAGTGAAATAATGGGAAGATTGGAGTAAATATATCATTAATTAAAATGGGCACTCTGCATGAAAGAATTAAGCGTAATGCCTTTTCCCGCTTTTGAGTTGAAATTTTTAATTTCGAATTTTTTATTCATCGGAGCACGCTGAGGGAACTCAGTAGTGGCGGACCATGCCATTAGTTCAAAGGTTTAATATATACCTTAAATATTTATCACAAAATAAAATTAAACCCTCCATGTTTAATTACATAAAAATTAGTTTATTAAATTTTATTTTAAACAATTGAAATCTAAATATTTCAAAATAATATAATTAAATATAATTTCATTAAGTTCCCTAATTGCCATTGCTCTTATACAGGTAGCACGTTACATGGATGCTAACGTCTCTTTTTGCTATGTGAACTAATGACATGGCATTATTTTGAAAAGAAAGATAATTTTGACAAAAATAAAGCTAAATTCCACGCCATCGATCCATCTGGCAAAAAACACCATGTCATCAGTCCACGTGGCAAAAAAAGACACATTAACATTCATGTAACGTGCCACCAATACAAGGGTATTGGTAGTTAGGGAGACTTAACAAAAATGTGCTTAATAATTCTATTATTTTGAAATTTTTAGATTTCAATTATCTGAAATGAAACTTGATGAACTAATTTTTATGCAATTAAGCGTTGAATGATTAAACTTATTTTATGGTAAACGTTAAAGGTTTATTTAGATATTAAGCCTTAGTTTACACCTAACTTATGCATTTCAAGTTTCAAAAAAGATAAGTGAGCCTTCGTTTCGGCTTGTTGGCTTGCTGTGCTTGGGTCAGAGTACCTTGCCACATGTCTCATGTTCGAAGGCTAACAAAGAGAAAAGAAAAAGAAAGAATGAAGCAAAACCAAAAAAAAAAAAGTAGATATGGCATTTTAATTTCTCATCGAACATGAAATAAAATATCATTGGATATATAATCATGAGTGTTGTGTTAAGTCGATTTTGAAGATAGAGTAATGATCACATAATAAGTAGTATCGTGGTCGACTCTTAACCATCTAACTTCATATCGAAAGTCCTAAAATAAGGTAGTCAAAGGCATCATAAGATTAAGTGATGAAAAATGTCATAGTTTATACTTCAAAAGAGAGTAGGCAAGGTACTTTAATTACAAATCAAATATAAAAGAGAAAATCGTTAGACATATAAACGTAAACGTTGCATATCCCAATAAATTGATTTTATGAGAAGGGGATAATGGTCACATGTGACGACTACCTTCCCCACACCAGGTCACAGTCTCACTCATTTGTACTGTCCACTTTGGCAGCCCCACAAGCCCCTCACGATTTTATCGGAGAATACTGCCCCAGTTCACGTCCCACATGGTTCGAACCCAAGACCTTAAAGTCTTTGTTCTTACACAAATGATACCAATTGATCTATCACGACCTCTTTTTACCAAAAATCGCTATAAATTTTTCGTTTTTTCCTTTCCTTTCCTGGTCGTGAACATTCTCACCACCAAACAGTTGGGCTATGAGTCAGTATTAGTCACCCTTTACCCTTTACCATGTCATTTATCTTTTAATTTATTCAAAAGCAAACAGGTATACTTTATAATTGAGGTTTTATACTTGTATATGTTTACTAATATATACATCCCTCATATTACATTCCAAAATGATTACTGTGCTATTACATGTTTAGATACAAAATGATACCAAGGTGTATACCTTTCGATGATGGGAAGCAGCGGATACCAATAATGCAAGTTCTCAGTCGCTCACTAACTACTGTGAGTGCTCTGAAAAGAAGGAAAAATAAGGAGGTGAGAAAATCACGCGCTCAGTAAGGCAATCATGCGAGCAAGTAGATAACCACACTATCTACATGATCATGATGCCATGCATTAAATCATTCTCTTTCGAAATCATACTTAAATACGAGTTTCATGCACACTTTTATGCGAGATAAAATCATTCGTATAAAGCAATTTATTTCGTGAAATGACAGATAAAGCATGGTATTATACGTCATGCTATTTAAATGATTCACTTTATGTCAAAACATGTCATTTATTTCAAATCGACAATTCATTTCGTGAAATGGCATATCAAGCATGGAATTATACATCATGCTATTTAAATAATTCACATTATGTCAAAATATGCCATTTGTTTCAAATCGACATCCACCTCAAAGTTATCAGGACTCAATCCCAAAACCATAAAATCATGAAATCACAAAATCAAATAATAAGTAATATGTGATTTCGCAAAGCAAATAACATGCGATTTCGCAAAGCAAATAACATGCAATTTCGCAAAGCAAGTGACATGCGAGACTAGGCAAGAATCATGGTAATAACTCTAGGACTATAGTCATCTCCTCTATGATCCCAGATTACACGGATCCTAGTGTGTGGGGTATCACATCACATCTGAGGCTGCCCCAAGAGGTGGGTACCAAACCTTCCCGCCAGTCAATCAGATCACTAATCCGAAAACTACACATCATATATCACGGCACAGTATAATGTACTCCATGCTGTAAGCATGTTACAATGTACACCCCATGCCCACATCATCTCAATATCCAACGCCATGTCTCAAAATGCACGTGCGAGCATATTAAATTAGTGTGACATGTAGTCTACACAATGCTTCCAGCACGACCTTATTCATGTCATGTAAAAATCTAGTGCGAGCAAAGCTCCTAACACTATGTCATGGATAAAATCGTGTAAAATCGAGTGCAAGCCAAGCTTTCAGCACCTTGTGACATGCACAAATCATGTCAAATCTCGTGCGAGCAATGCTCTCAGCACGTTTTGTTTTCACATATATCATGTAGGTGGTTTAATTTCAAAGAATGGTTTTCAAAACCAAAATCAGCACATGTCACGTTCTATTTTATGTAAATTGATAAAATTTCAGTCAGCCTACCCATATCCTTGTTGAAAAGCATTAAAATTTATCAAGAACACTCAGTTCCTACTTTTCATGACTTTTTCTAAAAGTGAAAATTTTTACCCTTCACAAGGGTAAAATCGTCATTTACCCTCTCAGGTAGAAATACATATTATATAATTTGCTAAAAAGCAATATTTCATAATGAAAACACTCAAAACATGCTATTTATGCATATTCCAATCCAATCCTAACTTTTTCAAAATTTCCCTTAGTAGGGGCAAAACGGTAATTTTTTTATGTCGGGTCTCTACTGATATTTCCATATTCAAAATTTATACACAATTTAATTATTCAAAAATCTACTCGAAAATACGTATATCTACCTCTAGCTACTCACAAAATTCCCTTACCTCAATTTCTCTGATCATTCTACATTTTCTATCGTTACTGATCACTCGATTCGTTTAACTCCCAGTATGTTCTCTAGAGCGGCAAATAATAATTTATCGGGTTAAATACAGTACATTTTACTTGTATTTCACTTTTATTGGGTTTAATTTAGAGCGTTGGGCCCGTTTACTCTTATTAGGCCCGATTGCACCTTAATGAGTCTTACTCAGTCTTAATTTCATTTTCACTTACTATGTTACACCCCGCTTCCGAGTGCCCTTTTTATCCCTACTTACGCTACTACGGTTGGGTTGTGAGACGATGCAATAACTAAAATTCATACATTTACAGCGAAAAATTTAAAAACTTTTATTCACACTCCCAGGTGAGTGTAGATATACAAAATTAATTGTATAAATACATTGTACTTACATATCATCCCTATAAAGCTATTTACAATTCCAAGGTATAACTTGTGATACGACAAGATAGATACAAAATACGCTTGTGTATACAATTTTTATACCTTTATGACTGGCGAGAGCTGCCCAACTCAAAAAGGAATCTAGAGACCACCGCTATCCTACTTCTCAGTATCTGGAAGGGAAAAATAGTGGGATGAGCAAACCACAGCTCAGTAAAGAAATGAATGCTAGCAGGTAGATATCGTACTACCTATATAACTCATGCATGTATAAACCAAAATCATGTTTTCATTATAAATGGAAATATTATACGAAAATGCTTTTAAACATACATTTCTCATTTGCATTTTCATGTAAATCATAGATGTCATGCTTCCATTGTAAAACATGATTCATAAAACAATGCCCTCACGGCACAAGTGTTTAAATTAGAGATTTATCAAAAAAACACAAAATCTATTTACTTTCTCAATCATATCTTTTCCTCAAATCTCTTTCTTTTCTGAGTTGTATCTGTTTCCCGAATCTTTGAGATAGGCATGAAATTTTTCGGCAATCAAATATCCACGACATATGGCCATAGTCAGTGATCCCAGGCCTCACTGATTAGGTGTGCACAGGGCATCACTTCGCCTGAAGGGGGATGGGTCAGTCCTACCCTCCGACTCATCTCAATCAACCTCATCTCCTCATATACTCACGGTATAAGATACGCCATGTGTCATCTATGCGATACTCGTACTCACATGCACCCAGCACGGTACATAGTATACCAATGGACAACTACACAGTACTACGTACAACGGTGAACCCAAGTCCATACTCCAACTCCGATGGACTTTTCATCCTGAATCATGTCTTATATACCAGGTGAGCAAGCGGCGTAACACACAGTCATCACAAGGCTCCAGCGCGGTACGATTTATTGTTAAGGCCCAGCCCATTCAAATGCCGTCGGTTGGCATCCCCTTGGGTCCCAGACCCCCAGGTTTACCTCAACTATGTAAAACAGGTGCGAGCAAAGCTCCAACACTTTTCTCAAAACCATCGTGCAAGTTAAACTCCAGCATGACACATCAAAAGCATAGAAACATGTGCAAGCTAACACTCCAGCACATAGTCAAAGTCATTAAAATGGGTGTGAGCTAGAGCTTCAACACCAAATCTCATCTCAAATCTGATAGATGGCTATTTTCTCTTTTTAAAACTCAAAACAAGTTTATTTATGCAGCATGCCTCTTCATGCTAAAACATGTAAAATTAGCCAACCTATCATCATCATTTCTCAATCACCAATATCAATACAAAAATTAAGAAAAATATTGAAAACATGCATATCATGCTATTTCCTTACCCCTTCCCATTTCTCAACACACATATATATATATATATATCATAGTACATTTCATGCTTCCATATCGTTTCATAGAATTGTAGTATCGTACTAATTCTCGTGATATATCTACGAAATTGCCGTAAAATACGTACGAACATCTCAATAGCTAACACACAGTCCCTTACCTCGATTTACTTGTGTGCAACTGTCCTCCTTTATGCTTCTCGCGTTCTTATCTCGACTTGTTTCAGTGTATCATCGGGAACTGCAATTCATCCATCAAGCACTTGAGTTAACATTTCTAACTCTTGTTCAACTAAGCCTTTATCCAATGCTTTAAATTTACATTTTACCCCTTATGGTAAATCTCACAATTTATCCTAATATCAACACATCCAAATCATACCCACAATACAATCATCCTCTTAAGATAACTCATTCATCATTAATGCTTCTACATTCCACTTTCTCTCAGTAGACAATTTCTAGGTTGTAAGACCCGAATTTAATTAAAATATGAAAATTAAATATGAAATAAAGGAGTATTTGTGAAGGAAGGTCAGGTTAAATTGATTTCGAAACAAGAGCAAGGGTAAAATGGTAAAATACCAAAACCCGGCATTAGGACAATAAGGGAATTTTAATTAAAAATTAAGGATGTAAGATATCTTGATCAATAATAAGGAAATTATAAATTTTGGGTCAATTGATCAAGATTCGAAAATTTTAAAAAAATATCGGAAAAATTACCGGGGCTATATCTCGAAAAACGCGAAGAAATAATATCGAAATTTAAAGAAAAATACAATTAATAAATTAAATTTTAATTGAATAAATTAAAGTAGAATAAAAATAATGTAAGTGGAGATATTTTGGGATTTTATGGAGTATTTTATGGAATAGTAAAATAATTAAAATAAATAAAAATAATAATAAAATTAATAAAAATAAATAAAAAAAAGTAACTGAAAAAAAAAGGAAAACCCGAGAGAGAACCGAGAGAAGACCCGCACCCCGTTCACCGTCGAATCCCACCCACCGGCGACCGTCCACGTCCGACGAAGCTGCCAGGAGGAAGAGCAGAGTCCGACGAACGCGTGGGCACCGGAACCTAGCCGCCAGGTGGCCGGAGCAGTCCGATCCGAGCTCCGAAATTTCGAGGGAGAAAAGGGGTGATCGCCGGCGAACCACCGCGACTGGGCCGGAGAGGAGACCACCGACGCATTCAGGGGAGGAAGCCGGTCCTTTTGAGACCGATCTCGACCGGTGAGACAGTCGAAACCGCCGGCGACGGCAATAGGCAGAAACGGTGTCGTTTGGCTGGAAGGAAAGGGAAGGAAAGGGAAGGAAAAGGGAAAAGAAAAGAAAGGAAAAGGAAGGAAAAGGAAGGAAAAAGGGGGAAAAAGGAAAGAAATTTATCGGGGACGACTCGAGGTTCGGGTAAGTTGATCGAGGGTCGAAATTGACCTACGGGTAAATTTCGGAAATTTAATTTAATATTATTTTAATAGAAAATAATCTGGATTTACCTAATTATGCAGCTTCACGACGGAGACCGAACGAGAGCCGATCGAGCTCTGATTCTCGTACCCCGCATCATATCGGGTAAGTACAATTTAATTTCGACAATTAGAGTTCTTTAAATACCGAGTTTAATTATTTTACGGAATTATGGATTAATTTTGCGTAGGAAGGAATATTATTCGGAATTGTAATATAATTGCCGTAAGTGGTATACGGGCTATCCAATGAAATTGGAATGAAGCCCGATAATTATTAGAAAGCTATATAAGCTCGGTATACCCGAAGAAGGGAATTAATGAATATAAAAAGGGCTAAAATGGGCCGAGACCCAATAAGGTAGATAAGGCCCAATAGTTTCAAGTTGATCAGTAAATGCAATATACTGATCGGGATAATTGAATTAACTTCGATTATGTGGTTATATGCAGTTACGTACATTGGTTGGCGCGCACTTGGGCCGAGAGGTTCGGTATCATCGAGACAAGAGTAGTCTGCGCGCGATTCCAGGTAAGGGAATTCTACGGACTGCTAGAGGTAAACTCTACGAAATTTTAAATTCATATGCAGTCTTTAAAATTTATCTGAAGGGTCTAGAGGTCGAATAATAATTTTAGTGCCCCGAATGGGCAAATTACTAAAATACCCTTGTTAAGGGTAAAATCTAAAAATTTAGGAAAAATTGGGAAGAGCAAGGACAAGAGGTTCCTGCTCGTTCTGGAGGTATTTCAACGCATGCATGAGTAGGCTGGCTCACTTTTAAAGAAAAATGCATAACATTGCATATCTTAATTGTTGTGATTTCTGTGAAAACTATTTGGAAATAACCGAGCCGCCTACATGTTTTTATTTACATGTGACGTGCTAGAGCTCAGCTCGCACGATGTTTGATTTGTGTGATGCATGCATTAGCGCTGGAGCGAGAGCTCGCACTAGAGTTTTACATGCATAGGTGCTAGAGTATAACTCGCACCAGATTTCACATGCTTTTGCGTGACACGGTGCTAGAGTCTAACTCGCACCAGATTTTATAAGATTTTCATACAATTTATATACAGAGTGCTGAGCATAGCTCGCACTAGTTTTACTGGATTTGTGGAGTAGCGCTGTCTGCCCTTGGAGTCAGCCAAAAGGCCCAACAGGATCAAAAGACCTCTTAAGTAGGGTGAGAGTGAGGGATGAGGTTGGCGGCCTTGTGGAGATGTCAAGCGGGCTCTGCCAAGTTTACTTGATTTGATGAGAGTGCTGAGCATCGCTCGCACTAATTTTTATGAGAACATACGATGAGCCGTGCTTGGAGCATCGGGTAGACTGTGTGTCACCGATTTAATAGGCTCGCACGTGTGTTTTGAGACATGACAACGAGTATTGAGTTATGAAAACCTCTGTGGGAAGCAGGCCATTTGGGCTGGAGTACCTAGAGTGATATGGGTCCATGGAGTACGATGTACCGTGCAAGTAGCATGGAGTACGATGTACCGTGGGGTATCTTCGGATACGGTATCTTTGTGATACAGGGTATCTTCGGATACGGTATCTTTGTGATATGGGGTATCTTTGTGATACGGTATCTTTGTGATACGGGGTATCTTTGTGATACGGTATCTTTGTGATACGGGGTATCTTCGGATACGGCATCTTCGGATGCGTGAGATCGGATAAGACTGACGGGTTGGATTGACCCACCTCTCGGGCAGTTCCCGATCAGGGTGAGACCTCGCACACTGGGATCCGTGAAGCTAGAGGGACTCACGAGGACATATTGGCCAGTCCTGGTTATTACCGATATACAGTATTGCCTAGTCTCGTATCTTGTATATATATATACGTATGTTTTCGATATCGATGCTTTTGAGAAACTCAATTTCCATGGTTTTGTGTGAGTCAGGATCACCCGAAGGAGGGGTCGAGTCCTGACTTCATTGTGAAAATTTTAATTGAGAAAGAAATGATTTGTAATAATTGCATGTTGATTTTCCGTGCAAATGTGTTTTACATAACATCATAACGCATATCATTGTTTTAAAATGTGTGGAGAAAGGGTGGTTTATGCATGGCACCACGTTCATGTAGGTAGTATGGTTACCTACTTGTTCGTAGGATTGCCTTACTGAGCTTGATGTGCTCACCCCTTTCATTTTCTCCCACAGATAATCTCCAGTTGAAGTCGCGACGACTCAGTACTGCATTCCGGATATCTGCTGCTGCCCATCAACATAAGGTATATATATATATACACTTGTACATATTGTATCTACATAAGCATAGCACAGTAACATGTTTGTAAGTAACTTTAGGGGATGTATAAATAATGTAAACAATTATAAATGACTGGAGAATAAATAAGTTAGATAGTAATTGAATGGTGGGACTGGCATTGACGCACAGCCCAATTATTAGTGGAGTGTTGGTCACGATTCGAGGACAGGTAAGAATTTAAGTAAATAATAAAACGCGAAAAATTAACTCTGATTTTTGGGTAGTTTGGGTCGTGACATAGGTTATGGTAAGTTCTTTACTTTCTAGGTAATTTCTATCATATCTATGCATACTAATCATTTCTCATAACAATATTCAAACAAATGTACTTAGGTATTTGCATTAGAAACTCACCTAGCTCGATTTCCTCCTTGCTCCAATGGAAATACACCTTGTTACTTAAATCCAACAAATGGAGAAAATGCCTCCCAACTATGTTGTTCTTCTTTTTGATGTGAACAACTTTGTCTCTAATAGCTTTCCCTCAAATCTTACCGAAAATGGTTGGATTTAGGAGTGAGAAAGCTAGGTTTTCGAGTTTGGAATGGAAAGAAATGGTTTTGTCCCGAAATCTACAGATCCAACTGCTCCTATTTATAGATTCAGCTTGATGAGATCGATCTTCCTTGGGTGGAGATAGATTTGGTCCCCTTAAAATCCCTATTTTCCAAGGCATATTAAAGGTAAGAAATCGATCTGTCGAGACTTGAGATCGATCTGCTGTCAAACAGAAGCTTAAGGAGATCGATCTGCTCTTAGGGGAGATCGATCTGCTTCCAACCTGAGAGATAAGGAGATCGATCTGCTCTATTCCATTACTCAAATAAGAACATTCTGGCTCTTCCAGATCGATCTCTCATCTCATGAGATCGATCTGTCATTTATATTTCCAGATTTTACTGCAGTTTTCTGCAGAAAGCTTTTACCAAAACATCCTTAATTTGCTATCATAGTCATTTTTTCATTCATCCCTCCTTGAGACTTGAAAATGGCATCCCATCACACTCAGTACATATTAAAACTTGTGGGAAATCTTTGTATAACCAAATATATACAATATATAACTAAATGGAAGCGTATAACTTATGCGATTTCATTCCATTTTGCTCCAATACTCATATTCCATTCCACTCACATTCATTATACATCAAAGTCCATTTCTTCATGTTCATATTTAATGAAACTTGTACGTACATAACAACTCTTATTACAAGTGTGTACATTAATCTTATGGACTTTATATCACATATGCTTCACATTACTATTACATCATCATACTTATGAATTCATTTACATATGTTAAAGGTTAAACCTATACGGGGTCTCACATATTATTCACTTAATCTGGGCCTATTGGGCTCATTGGGCCCATCAACACTTATTGTGCCTCGTTCTAAACTCTTGGATAGCTCAAATAATTGTTTATGACAATTTATCTCCAATTCCAGAATATAATTCATTCGAAATTAAATCCGTCATTTATGCGGTAAATTTTTAACACGCATAACGATGTAAATTATCGTAAATAAGGGTTAATTACCCAAGATTTCGTGATAGTACGTAAATCGAGGCTGACCCAAATTCTCGTTTGTCGCCAATTATCAAGCTACACATTTATATATTTTTCGAGTCAAATTCGATCAAATATATATTTAAATAATTATTCTGAAAATTGAATTGGTCCATTTGACCACTTACTGGCTTACCCATAGCTCGACTGCATCGCTGAATTTTTTTTCCAATTTTTCCTCATCTTTTTTTCCCTAGATGAACCGGCTCGGTCCGGTTCGTCCTGTTCGGTTCTCTTCTTCGCTGTTTGGAGCTTCGTCGATTGGTTCTTCACCGGCTTCCTTTTCCAGCTGGTCCACGGGGTCGTCCGGTGCACGGATCTAGTGTCGGTTTCACTAGGATTGGCCGGAAAGTGATCAGTTTGGCCCTTTTCCTTCTCAACCTCGCTACTATTTTCCCTTTTTCGTCGTTGACGGCACTGCCGACCATTTCTTTGACCGATTCAACCACCGATCAGTCAGTCTTCGCCTGGGGAACGTTCGACTGGCGGTGGTTCTGGCCAAATCGACGTTGAGCTCGCTGGATTCCCTTTTCTCTCTCGGTTTCTCTCTTTCTCTCTCTTTCTTAGTCGCCGATCATCGTTCTCGTCGGATTCCTCTTTGTCGATGTCGGCCCTGACCTTCACCTTCTCGGCCGGCTCTCTCTTTCTCTGGTAACCTCCTTCGTTTGTCGAAGGAGAAGGCATTAGCCTTCTTTGTTTTTGGGGTCGCGCGATCCCAATTATTTTTTTTTGGTCGTTTTTTTTCAATTACCTTTTTTTAATATATATTATAAAATATATTTATTTTTTATATATATAATATATTATATTATATTAAAATATAATATAATATATTATATACCAATATCTTCACCTAAATATCCCAAATATATATATTTAAATTAATTAAACATATATATTTATCTTATTTTTTTCGGGGTATTTTTCTCATATTTTTGGGATAATTTCTTGATGTGAAAATTGGAGTAATCGCAATATATTCTTATCTTGATCAATAGGACTTGAAAATTAATTATTTCTTCTTTATTGATCAAGATTTCCTAAATCCATGTTTAAAATAACGATTTCTTAAGGAATTTAAACCGAATTTCGAGTCTTATATCACATAAGCCTACGACTTAGTTAAACTTTTATATCTTAGCAATAATTGAACATTCCACAACTCAAAGTACATCCTTTAAAAGTGAAACATTATAATTAATTAGATATGTTGCCTGGGTGTTGCAGCTGCTTTTCATTATTGTTTTTGTTTATGTTAGTAAAGTTTGGAGAAGCAGATTGTATAGAAAAAAACAGAGACCTGGTAAAATGCTAGTTATAAAAGAAGCAAATGATAAAATTTTGGTCTTAAGAGGAAATGTAATATGGTTAACAACTTATAGGCATGATCTAACATTTTACATATAGCTTGCACAACTACATATCTACCTCAATGGTTAGTCATGTTATATGGACTCAGTTTTTGGAACAATCCAAAATTACATATTTAACCCCATGTAGGGATGGATCTAGGATTTATAATCAGTGGGGGGTGATTCTTAAGCTATATTATTATTATTATTATTATTATTATTATTATTATTATTATTATTATTATTATTATTATTATTTAATTTATTATAATTTAAAATTAATTTTATTAACAAGTAGTTTCAAATATTCATAGAAATATAAAATAATAAAATATTTATATAGAAATTGAAAACTAGAGACACCATTTTTTTTGTCCGAACTTTTTAGAATAAATTTATTTAATTAGGTTTAGGCTTGAATTAGTAGTTAGGTTTATATCATTGAAGTCTTGTGGTTTAAGAAAATATTGGGATATACTAAATTAAAATTTAAATTTAAATCTGAATAAAAATGGCTCAAATTTTATTCATGTATTCTCTTTATTGATTTTATTTCCTTTCTTATTTATGAAAAGTTAAAACACTAAAAAAAAGATTTAAGAAAATAATAAATTAAAATGGGAAATCCTTGAAAATAAAAAAATTTAAGAAATTTGTAAAATCCACAAATTTCCTTGTATTTGTATGGAAACCTTGAAGTGTATTATGACAAATATTCATTTGATGAAATGAAATGAATGATTTTATGAGATTAAGAAGTTATTCAAGTGTTAGTGCATGTATGGACATGATTTAGGTTGATTTAAGTAAGAAAGATTGTATGTTTTTAGGTTGGATGAATGAAGGGGTAAGCAACAAATGTTACTAAGTTATTTGCAGCTAAACTTTGGGGTTTGGAACTAAGGGATTGATCTCCTCTCCCTAAGGGATCGATCCCCATTTGACAAAATGCCCGAGGATTGTATTATAGAGCTAAGGGATCAATACTTGTTTGGTAGAATGCTTTGGGAAGTCAAATTGCATAGAACGATCGATCCTTCCGAGCAAAGGATCAATCCCTTAGCCCACTGCTCCCACTCAGGCCATTTTTAGCTTGATCTGACCATTTCTCTCTCTCTACCCTGCATTTTTTGCCAAAAGAGAGAAAAAGAAGAAAAATAAGAAAGAAAGAGAAAGAGAAAAAGGAGAAAGAGGAAGAACAAACCCAAAAACTCCAACCAAACCTTCAACTTAACCCCTTTATCATTATATAGCATTATGGAGCTGAATGGTGATTGTTTAAGGGCTCAAAAACAAGAGAAAAGATTTGAATCGCTTAAGGAAAGTCGAAAAAGAAAGCTCCAACCTTCAAGCTTTCGATTATTTATGTTAACCCAAAGGTTCTTAAGATGTTTTATGGGTTGTACTGCAGCCAAGGATATTTGAGGCTTAACTAGGGTTTTTAGCAATGAAGACAGTCAAGGTAAGGATGATTTTTATGTTTTAAGGTGTTAATCTTTAGAATTTGTTGTTAAAAATGCAGGTAGGGTGTGTACGTATGATTTATGATAAGAAATAAGTGAGTATGATGATAAGCAAATAAGATTTTTGAGGAAATGAGGCTTGAGACTCCTATTTAGGCTAATATGATGTTAGAATCAATGTAAGAGGTATGTGATATGAATTATGGTAATTGGATAACATAAGAAGCTTATAGGAGCATTAGGGTTAAGTTTGTTTAGCTAAGAATAAGGAGAATTAAGTGATGCAATAAGGTAAGCTGTTTTGGAGTCTAAGTCAGTAAGCCTATGATAATTAAGGCTTGTGTGTCTTATCATTGCAACTAAAAAAATTCTTTTAAGGAAGTTAAGCAATATAGATGTCACGACCCAAATTTCCTAAAAATCACTACAAATTTTTTATTTTTCGTTTATTCTTTAATTCGTATCTTTCTCGCATCGTGACCATCCTACTAACAATTGGGCTATGATTCAGTGTTAGTCACCTCTCACCTATTAACCATTCCATTTCCATAATCACATTCACATATGAGGATTTACTATCCTTTGAATTTAACTAAATACTTATACAATGATATTTACATAACCTTACATCCTCGACATTATATCCGTTTACAGTACTGTGCATTTACATATTTAGATACGAAACTATACAAATGTGTATACCTGTCTCTCGATGGGAAGCAGTAGATACCAAGATGCAAGTTCTTAGCCGCTCACTAACTACTGCGAGTGCTTTGAAAAAGAGGGATAATAAGGGGAGTGAGCAAACCACACGCTCAGTAAGGCAATTATGCAACTAAGTAGATAGCTCCACTATCTACATACTCATAATGCCATGCCCTTAAATCCATTTCTTTTCGTTTAAATCCCACACACAAAATCATGCATATATCAATGCCATAGTTATAAAAACTATTTGTACATATAGAAATTATGCAACTTATGCATCAATGGCATTTTATGTAAAATCATAAAATCAAAATTAGCATGAATTAAATCAAGACCATGTATTAGTTCATGCCATGTAAAACAACTAATGAGAAACAATCCTTTCATGAATTTATCATTAAAGCAAGGAAAACTCATCATGCTACTGCATTTAAATCACTTGATTAAAGCTGCAGTAAAAAATAACCCCTCCGGGTCAATCATCTCATAAATCAATTCGTTATAAAATTCTATTATAAAATTCGCCCTTCTTTTAGGGTCACATATCATAAAATCCTCTGAAAATCTATCATTATAGTAGAAAATCACATCTCAGTCAAAATCATAAAATCGGGGGCTTGACCCCTCCCTCGGGTCTACCCTGGTATATAGAGACCGCAAGTTATATCATGTGAGACATGTAGGTGACTATATCAGTAACATCGATTACTATGGCCATAACCTAGTGATCCCTGGCTACACGGTACCTAGCGTGCGGGGTATCACACCTGAAACGGGAGGTGGGTCAATCCTGTTGCTAGAACAACATAACATCAGGATTGCGAGGGCAAGGCTTTATGCCTTGTGGCTAATGCCACTCCACTCTAACAATCCCCACGGTACAACGTATTCTGCGTGACATACATGGTACAATGTACTCCGTGACCCCAATCTCAGTCAGGGGGTGCCTGCAATAGGTCTTATCCACCCATACCATCTCTGTCTCAGTATGCACGTGTGGGCATATCATCTCACTGTGACACACAGTCTACAGGAGGCTCCAACACGGCTATATGCATGTTATATAAATCCCTGTGCGAGCGAAGCTCTAGCTTGGCTCCATGCATATTCATGATATTTGAAAATCTCGTGCGAGCGAAACTCTAGCACGTTTTCATAAAAATCAGTAAAATCTGCATACCAGTAGCACACAAGTACAACTTTAAAAGAGTTATAAATCCATATAAAATCACATGCGACCAAGCTCCAGCACGGTTTTATGCATAAAATCCATCAAAGCCTCATGCGAGCAACGCTCCAACATGAATGAATGCTCAAGTAAATCAAAACTCGTGCGAGTTACACTCCAGCACGGCTTATGAAATTAAATCGATTAAATCACGTACGAGCAAGGCTCCAGTACCACTTTTATGCAATTATCATATCAAAACAGGATGCGAGTTAAGCTCCAACACCTCTCATGCATGTCAAATCATTAAAACTAGTGCGAGCAATCGCTCTAGCACCTTTTTATGCATATCAAGTCAAAACAAGTCAAAACAGAGTGCGAGCTAAGCTCCGACACCTCTCATGCATTCACAATAATAAAAATCAGTGCGAGCAACCGCTCTAGCACATTTCATGCATATGATGTCACACAAGTCGGTGCGAGCAACCACTCTAGCACATTTTATGCACACTCACAAACGCAGATATAGTGCGAGCTATGCGCCAGCACTATCTGTTTTCATGTAAACTTGATAGTTGGCCCATTTTCTAAAGAAATTTCATTTAAAACTTAATAACACTTACGTAGTGTTATATTGTGAAATTTATGCAATTTCTGGCCAATCTATCGATTTGCTTTGCTTAAAAACCATGAAAATTCCTTAAATAAGAAAATTCCTTAAATCATGCATTTCATGCATGTCATGCTTTCACCATCCTTAGGTGAATTTTCCTCAATAAGGTAAAATAGCATTTTACCTATTTCGAGTCCTTAAAATCTTTAATTTATTTCTAGGACCTTTATGCATTTTCAGTATATACAAAAGCTATTAAAATACGCGTAGCTAGCTGTACAGTGTGACCTTTCCACTGATGTCTCGTCACGCAGTTCGATTTGCTCCCAATCCAATCTCCAGAACTGCGGATAAATATTCATCAGATCAAATACAATTTAATTAATTGTATTTCATATTTTTTGGGCTTAATTTAAATCATTGGGCTCGTTTACCCATATTGGGCTCGATTGTACCATAATGAGCCTTAATCGACCTTAAGCCCATTTTTCACTTACTATTCACATCATCGGGGCCTATTGGGCTCATTGGGCCCATCAGTATTTATTGGACCTTGTTCTAAACTCTCGGATAGCTCAATTAATTATTTACGACAATTTATCTCTAATTCCAAAATTTAATTCATTTTATGCGAAAATTAAATCCGTAATTTATGCGATAAATTTTTAATACGCATAACGATGTAAATTATCATAAATAAGGGTTACTTACCCGAGATTCCATGATAGTACGTAAATCGAGGTTGACTCGAGCTCTTGTTTGACATCAATTGTCGAGCTACATAATTACATATTTTTTCGGGTCAATTTTCAGTCGGATATTATTCAAATTAAATATTCCAAAATTTAAATTGATCAATTTTGACCGCTTATCGATTTATCCGTAGCTCGATTGCATCAGTGGGATTTTTTCCCAATTTTTTCTCTTTTTCTTTCCTTTTTTCTTCTTTTCTTTTCTTTTTGGCTGAACCAGTCCGTACTGGTTCAGGCTCAACTTTGCCGTTCCGACACCGTCCAGCCGATTCCTGGCACGATTTCGATGACAATCGGCGTGCCATCGTCTGAGTGAACTTCTTCAGGCCTCGGTTGGAGTCAAATTGGCACCGATGGCCGCCGATTTCCTTTCTCTCCCGCGGCATCTCCCTCCGACGATCTCCTTTTTTCGACGACCTCACCGCGCGTCGCTGCTGCCGGTGGTTCCCACGAGCATCGTCGCCCTTCGCTGGCCCTCGCTTGGGGTTCCTGATCGTCGGTGGCCCTCACAGTGATTGTGTGACAGCTAGCCTGATGATTAGAACCGGATGAGAGTGCTCGGATTTGACAGGCATAGCGTGATGTTCGGCATGATGTCGATAGTTTGGGGTCAGATTCAGAAGGGTACAGTGACAGAGTTCACAGAGTATGATAATGATTTACAGAGAGGTTCAGAGACAGTATGAGTGCTCCCCAGGACCACAGTTGATGAGATAATAATATTGTCGGAAGCTCACTCTTCGGGATATACAGTGCATACGGAAAGTAATGAATACATATATGAAATCTCTGAAAAAGGGTATTGGTGGACAGATGTGAAAAGAGACATGGTAGAAATTGTAGAAAAGTGCCTAGTGTGTCAGCAGAGTAAGGTAGAGTATTAAAAGTCTGCAGAGTTATTGCAGCACCTACCTATATCGACACGGCACGAAAAATGAGAGCAAGTCTCCATGAATGTCGTGATGGGTTACATAGAACCCAGGTGAATTACGAGGCTATTTGGATGATAGTCGATAGAGTGACTAAGTCTACCCACATTCTGGTTATGAAACCCCTAGATACTCAGAGTGTATATGAGGATTTATGTGTAAGGAAGATTATGGAACATTAAGTAGCGTTCCAGTGAGCATGGTATCATATAAGGATTCCCGCTTCACTTCCTACCTCTGAGGATATTTTCAGGAAGCTATGGGAACTCGACTGAGTATTAGCACAGCTTTCCATCCTCAGACAGATGGTCAGTCAGAGAGGACTGTACAAGTTCTGGAGGATCCGATGAAAGCGTGTGCCCTTGATTTATAAGCTCCTGGAATGATCAGTTGTCACAAATTGAAGTCGCCAATAACGACAGTTGGCAGTTGAGTATCGGGATAACAAGATATGAGTGTATGGTTGTAGGGGTTGTTCCCCAAATTGGATAAGAAAAAGTGGGTGACAGATAGAAATTATTTTCGACTTTGGATGATAAGTCTCTGAGGATGTTTAGTTAAGGATGAGAGATTAAGAACACCTCAGAGCAGATAGACAAGTATTGGAATTCACCTTTGGTGAATTAGTATGGTTGAAAGTTACTCGTCCTAAGGGAATAAGGACATAGCGAGCTTTTGGAAGAAGGTAAATTGAGTTGCGCTGGATGGAATATTTTGAGAGATTGGACAAGTGGGAGATAAGACATGTAGGTGACATTTCCACTTGAATAAGCAGGCACCCACAATGTGTTCCAGCTTTTGATGCTTCGGCAATACTATCCAGATCCAGCATAGGTGATCGAATGTGAATTCCAAAAGTTCAGTTTTATGCAAATATAAGTATATTGAAGAAGTTGATTCGGGCATTAAACAGGAAAGAGATAATATTGAGGTTTAAGACGATCTCCCTAATTAAAGTCTTTTGGTAGTAATACACTCCGGAGAAAAGATCACATGAGAATTAAAGGAGTATGATACGATCGATGTACTCGGAGTTGTATATGGACTCATATGACTTGGTTCTAATTTGGAGGACCAAATTCCTTAAGTGGGGGAGAGTTGTAAGACCCGAATTTAATTAAAATACAAAAATTAAATAAGAAAAGATGGGGGATGTATGAAGGAAGGTCAGGTTAGATTGATTTTCGAAACAAGAGCAGGGGTAAAATGGTAAAAATACCAAAACCCGATATTAGCGCAATAAAGAAATTTTAATTAAAAATAAGGATGTAAGATATCTTGATCGATAATGAGGAAATTATACAATTTTGGGTCAATTGATCAAGATTCGAAAATTTTAAAAATATCAAAAAATTATCGGAACGATATCTCGAAAGCGCGAAGGAATAATATCAAAAATTTGGAGAAAAATATATTTAATAAATTAAATTTAAATTAAATAAATAAATTAAATTAAAATAAAAATAATATAAGTGTAGATATTTTAGATTTTTGGAGTATTTTAATGAATAGTAAAATAATTAAAATAAATAATAATAATAATAAAAATAATAAAACAAAAAAAGAAAAAAGAAAAGAAGAATCTGAAAAAAAAAAGAGAAACGCGAAAAGCGAAAGAAAATCGAAATTGAAAACGGAGTCGGGCCGAGCCCCTGCCGGCGATCGGTGGAGACCAGGCGAGGCCGAGGAGGGAGCCCGACGAGCGCCTGACCACCACCGGCCTAACAGAGGCACGAACAGCGGCAAAACGACGGTGAAACCGAGGAAACCGAAAACCGAGAGGAGAGAAGCCGATCCCGACGGCCGGAGACGATTCAGGCCCGATCGACCCCAGCTGAAGCTTCCCCAGGCACCGGTGAGCCGATTGGTGGCAGCCCCGATCGGCGAAACTGCCGGCAAACACCGGAAATGGCGGAGGAAAGAAAATGGGTCCGACGACCGAGGGAGAAGAGCCGGACTGACGGCGTTCCGGCGAGCTTGACCCAAACCGAGGGCAGATTCGAGATGCGGATGACCTTGCGGAGCTGCTGGCGGTGGAAGCCGGCAGAGAACCGACCGGCAAGGCAGTGAACCGGCGGTGAACCGGCCGAATCGGAGAGAACCAGTGGTCTGAACCGGTCTAAACCGGACTGAACCGGTTCAGCCAAAAAGAGAGGAAAAAAAGAGAAAAAAAAGGGAAAAAGAAAAAGAGAAAAAAATTGGGGAAAATTCCTGTGATGCAATCGAGCTTCGGGTAAGTCAGTAGTGGTCGAAATTGACCCGATTTAAATTTCGGAGTATTTAATTTAATTAATTTTGGGCTGAAAACTTACCCGAAAAAATTGTGGAATTGTGTAGCTCGACGATTGGCATCCAACGACAACTCGAGACAGCCTCGAATTTTGTACTAGCATGGAATCTCGGGTAAGTAACCCTTATTTACGATAATTATCTCGTTATGCGTGATATTGATTTAATTTTCGCATAAATTGAATTAAATTATGGAAATTTAGATAAATTGTCGTAAATAATCGATTTAGCTATTCGAGAATTAGAACGAGGCCCAATAAATTATTGGTGGGCCCAATGAGCCCAATAGGCCTCGATAAAGTGAAAATTAAGTGGGAAACGGGCTTAAGGCCGATTAAGGCCCATTAAGGTGCAATCGGGCCCAATAGGGGTAAATGGGCCCAATGATTTAAATTAAGCCCAGAAAAGATTAAATACAATTAAATTGTATGTTATCTGACCTGAGGAATATTGATACGCAGTTTCGGGCATTTGATTGGGAGCATAACGGACTGCGCGACGAGATAACATTAGAAAAGAAAAGGTCAGACTCGACAAGAAAATAAGGTAAGGGAATTCTGCGGACTGCTAGAGGTAACTTTACGCAATTTTAAATTCATATGCAGTCCTTAAAAAATGTTCTGGAGGGTCTAGAGGTCAAAGAATAATTTTAATGCCCCTTATGGGTAAAATTACCGAAATACCCTTGTTAAGGGTAAATGTTTCCAACTTTAAGAAAAATTGGGAGGAGCAAGAACAAGAGGTTCCTGCTCATTCTGGAGGTGTTTCAACACATGCATGAGCAGGCTGGCTCACTTTTAAAGAAAAATGCATAGCATTGCATACCTTAAACGATGTAATTTTTGTGAAAACTATTTAGAGATAACCGAGCCGCCTACGTGTTTTTATTTACATGTGACGTGCTAGAGCTCAGCTCGCACGATGTTTGATTTGTGTGATGCATGCATTAGTGCTGGAGCGAGAGCTCGCACTAGAGTTTTACATGCATGGGTGCTAGAGTCTAACTCGCACCAGATTTTACATGATTTTCGTGACACGGTGCTAGAGTCTAACTCGCACCATATTTTTTTACATGATTTTCGAGATAGGGTGCTGGAGTTTAACTCACACCAGATTTTATAAGATTTTCATGTGATTCACATATAGAGTGCTAGAGCCTAGCTCGCACTAGTTTTACTGGATTTGTGGAGTAGCGCTGTCTGCCCTTGGAGTCAGCCAAAAGGCCCAACAGGCTCAAAAGACCTCTTAAGTAGGGTGAGAGTGAGGGATGAGGTTGGCGGCCCTGTGGAGATGTAAAGCGGGCTCTGCCAATTTTACTTGATTTGATGAGAGTGCTGAGCATCGCTCGCATTGATTTTTATGAGAACATACGATGAGCCGTGCTTGGAGCATCGGGTAGACGGTGTGTCACCGATTTAATAGGCTCGCACGTGCGTTTTGAGACATGGCAATGAGTATTGAGAAACAAAACCTCTCTGTGGGAAGCAGGCCATTTGGGCTGGAGTACCTAGAGTGATATGGGTCCATGGAGTACGATGTACGGTGCAAGTAGCATGGAGTACGATGTACCGTGGGGTATCTTCGGATACGGTATCTTTGTGATATGGGGTATCTTTGTGATACGGTATCTTTGTGATACGGGGTATCTTCGGATACGGCATCTTCGGATGCGTGAGATCGGATAAGACTGACGGGTTGGATTGACCCACCTCCCGGGCGGTTCGCGATCAGGGTGAGACCTCGCACACTGGGATCCGTGAAGCTAGAGGGACTCACGAGGACACATATTGGCCAGTCCTGGTTATTACCGATATACAGTTATTGCCTAGTCTCGTATCTTGTATATATATATACATATGTTTTCGGATATCGATGCTTTCGAGAAACTCAATTTTCATGATTTTGTGTGAGTCAGGATCACCCGAAGGAGGGGTCGAGTCCTGACTTTATTGTGAAATTTTTAAAGAGAAAGAAATGATTTAAAATAATTGCATGTTGAATTTTTCGTGCAAACTCGATTTACATAACATCATAAGCTCATGTCATTTGTTTTAAAATGTGTGGAGAAAGGGTGGTTTATGCATGGCACCATGTTCATGTAGGTAGTATGGTTACCTACTTGTTCGTAGGATTGCCTTACTGAGCTTGATGTGCTCACCCCTTTCATTTTCTCCCACAGATAATCTCCAGTTGAAGTTGAGGCGACTCAGTACTGCATTCTGGATATCCGCTGCTGCCCATCAACATAAGGTATATACACTTGTACATATTGTATCTACATAAGCATAGCACAGTAACATGTTTGTAAGTAACTTTAGGGGATGTATAATTAATGTAAACAATTATAAATGACTCGAGAAGAAATAAGTTAGATGGTAATTGAATGGTGGGACTGGCATTGACGCACAGCCCAATTTGTTAGAGAAGTGTGGTCACGATCAGAAGACAGGTAAGAATTTAAGTAATAAAAATAACAAAGCGTGAAAAATTAACTCTGATTTTTTGGTAGTTTAGGTCGTGACATATGTAAAATCATAAAATCAAAATTAGCATGAATTAAATCAAGACCATGTATTAGTTCATGCCACGTAAAACAAATCATGAGAAACAATCCTTTCATGAATTTATCATTAAAGGATGAAAAACTCATCATGCTATTGCATTTAAATCACTTCATTAAAGCTGCAGTAAAAAATAACCCCTTCGGGTCAATCATCTCATAAATCAATTCGTTATAAAATTTTGTTATAAAATTCACCCTTCTTTTAGGGTCACATATCATAAAATCCTCTGAAAATCTATCATTATAGTAGAAAATCACATCATAGTCAAAATCATAAAATCGGGGGCCTGACCCCTCCCTTGGGTCTACCTTGGTCTATCGAGACCACAAGTTATATCATGTGAGACATGTAGGTGACTATATCAGTAACATCGAGGACTATGGCCATAACCTAGTGATCCCTGGCTACACAGTACCTAGTGTGCGGGGTATCACACCTGAAACGGGAGGTGGGTCAATCCTGTCGCCAGAACAACATAACATCAGGATTGCGAGGGCAAGGCTTGCTACCTCGTGGCTAATGCTACTCCACTCCAATAATCCCCACGGTACAATGTACTCCGCGTGACATACACGATACAATGTACTCCGTGAACCTAATCTCAGTCAGAGGGTGCTTGCAATAGGTCTTATCCACCCATACCATCTCTGTCTCAATATGCATGTGTGGGCATATCATCTCACTGTGACACACAGTCTACAGGAGACTCCAACACGGCTATATGCATGTCATATGAATCCCTCTGCGATTGAAGCTCTAGCACGGCTCCATGCATATTCATGATATCTGAAAACCTCGTACGAGCGAAGCTCTATCACGTTTTCATAAAAATCAGTAAAATTTACGTACGAGTAGCATGCCAGTACGACTTTAAAAGAGTTATAAATCCATATAAAATCACGTGCGAGCAAGCTCTAGCACGGTTTTATGCATAAAATCCATCAAAGCCTCGTGCGAGCAATGCTCTACCACAAATGAATGCTCAAGTTAATCAAAACTCGTGCAAGTTACACTCCACCACGACTTATGAAATTAAATCGATTAAATCACATACGAGCAAGGCTCCAGTATGGCTTTTATGCAATTATCATATCAAAACAGGATGTGAGCTAAGCTCCAGCACCTCTTATGCATGTCAAATCATTAAAACTAGTACGAGCAATCGCTCTAGCACCTTTTTATGCATATTAAGTCAAAACAAGTCAAAATAGAGTGCGAGCCAAGCTCCAGCACCTCTCATGCATTTTACAATAATAAAAATCAGTGCGAGCAACCGCTCTAGCACATTTTATGCACACTCACAAATGCAGATATAGTGCGAGCTATACGCCAGCACTATCTATTTTCATATAAACTTGATAGTTGGCCCATTTTCCAAAGAAATTTCATTTAAATCTTAATAACACTTATGTAGTGTTATATTGTGAAATTTATGCAGTTTCTGGCCAACCTATCGATTTGCTTTGCTTAAAAACCATGAAAATTTCTTAAATCATGCATTTCATGCATGTCATGCTTTCACCATCTTTAGGTGAATTTCTCTCAATAGGGTAAAATAACCTTTTACCTATTTCGAGTCCTTAAAATCTTTAATTTATTTCTAGGACCTTTATGCATTTTCAGTATATACAAAAGCTATTAAAATACGCGTAGCTACCTCTAGCTACTCACACAATTCCCTTACCTCATTTTTCTGTACAGTGTGAGCTTTCCACTGATGTCTCGTCACGCAATCCGATTTGCTCCCAATCCAATCTTCAAAACTGCGGATAAATATTCATCAGATCAAATACAATATAATTAGTTGTATTTCATATTTCTTGGGCTTAATTTAAATCATTGACCCCTTTTACTCATATTGGGCTCGATTGTACCATAATGGGCCTTAATCGACCTTAAGCCCATTTTCACTTACTATTCACATCATCGAGGCCTATTGGGCTCATTGGGCCCATCAATATTTATTAGACCTCGTTCTAAACTCTCAGATAGCTCAATTAATTATTTACGACAATTTATCTCTAATTTCAGAATTTAATTCATTTTATGCGAAAATTAAATCTGTAATTTATGCGATAAATTTCTAACACGCATAACGATGTAAATTGTCGTAAATAAGGGTTACTTACCTGAGATTTCATGATTGTACGCAAATCGAGGTTGACTTGAGCTGTCGTTTGACGTCAATTGTTGAGCTACATAATTACATATTTTTTCGGGTCAATTTTCAGTTGGATATTAATTAAATTAAATATTTCAAAATTTAAATCGGTCAATTTTGACCGCTTACCGACTTACTCGTAGCTCGATTGCATCACTGGGATTTTTTCTCAATTTTTCCTCTTTTCTTTTTCCCTTTTTCTTTCCTTTTTCCTTCTTTTCTTTTCTTTTTGGCTGAACCGGTCCGGTCCGGTTCAGCATACCATCACTGCACTGAACCGATTCGTACCGGTTCAAGCTCAACTTTGTCGTTTCAGTGTCTTTCGGTCGGTTCCTGACACGATTTCGGTGCCGATCGGCGCGCCATCGTCTGGGTGAACTTCTTCGGGTCTCGGTTGGAGTCGAATCGGCGTCGATGGCCGCCGATTACCTTTCTCTCCCGCGACATCTCCCTCCGTCGATCTCCTCTCTCCGGTGACCTTACCGGGCGTCGCAACTGCCGGTGGTTCCCACGAGCATCGTCGCCCTTCACCGGCCCTAGCCTGGGGTTCCTGATCGCCGGTGGCTCTCTGGTGAGGGAAACCGACTTCCTCAATTTCGGCTCCTTCATTTCCTTTCCTTTTCGCATTTTTCGCGATTTCCAGCCTTTTTTTAAATTATTATTATTATTATTTATAATTGATTTTAATATTATTTTAATCATTAAAATAATCTAAAAAATCCTAAAATATCTCAAAAAATTATATTTTATTCATTTAACCAATTAAATGAATTTATCTATCTTATTTTTTCTTTTCAGTATATTTTTTCAATATTTTCAGGATTATTTTTCGATGTAAAAATTTCGATTAATTCCAATAAATTCATATCTTGATCAATTGGACTCGAAATTTAATTATTTCTTCGTTATTGATCAAGATTTCTCAAATCCCTATTTATAATGAAATATTTCTTATCGAATTTTTACCGAATTTTGATCTTTTGACCGTTTTACCCTTGCACGTGTTCGAGACCAAATCAACACAACTTCCCTTCACGAACCCTTTTCATTTTGTGTTTTAAATCTTCATCTCCAATCCGAATGGTCCGAATCCCATTCATTTAATTTGTGACCATTTCAATCATTCATTGATCTTTAAATGTATTTGTGAATTTTTATTCATTCCATTTGCATTTTTCATTCACGTACAACTCTTCTTATGATTCAATTTACATCATTTGAATCATAATAAATTTTGATAAAAATCGGGTCTTACAATAGATGTATTGCCTAACCTAAGTTTGGTGCCAAGAGACTAAAGCTAAGTGTTGCATTTGCCAAAAGAGAAGGGATTCCATGTAGAGACATTGGTACATTTTGGTTTTAAGTTTGCATGCTATGTTTTATCATGGTTTTAAACCCTCTAAGTTAGAAATTTTTTTACGAAAAAGGCATATTTTACACTAAGGGATCGATCACTCAAGGCAGGGGATCAATCCCTCATATGAAATTTTTCAATATTTTACATTTGGATGATGAGGGATCGATCCTTTTAATAATAGGATCGATCCCCATGCCTATGGTTTGAAAACAAAACTTTTTGCCAATTCAGTATCGATCCCACTGCTTCTCAAGATCAATCCCTCATTCTGTGTTTGTACTTGAAACGACATCTTCAAGCAATTTGACATGTTTTAGCTTAAAGTTAATCAATGCATGTTTTGTTAAGCTTATGATTTTATTGATTGAGTACGAAGGTCCCACCAAATGCATTAAAGAACATCATATTATAAAATTGCACAATCAAAACTTGTTTTAACTATTTTAACCAAATGAATACATTGAGATGGATTCATTAAGATGTGTTTGACATGTTTTAGAGTGGGATAATTTTGTTTAAAGTATGAAAGTATGATTCCATGAAAATACTGAAATCCAGTGCTTACGATGCTCTAGCACGATTTAACTCACGTAAACACGTTAGGCGGCTCACATTCAACCAAAACAATCTCTAAACCATGTTTAGCACCTCACACGTGTTATTTCACAAAAGCATTCAAACATTAGCCAACCTATCCGTTAATTTGTTCAAAACAAAGCAATGTGTTTTCGTAAAACATCAAAACACGTGATTTATTCAATTATTAACCTTACTATCCCTTTTTATAAAATTCACTTCAAAACCAAATCCCATACAAAAACTTGCAGCTATTCACGCATATCAACAATCATTTTCTTAAACAATCTTGCAATTTATAACGCCCTATATTCACCCACGAGTTCAAAGTACGAGCAGCTATCTCTATATACTCATAGAATTCCCTTACCTAGAATCACGACGCGTGATTCTGCTTCCTCAAAGCTGCTTTCTTGTGCGGTTCGATCCGTCTCCAACAAACTCTCCGAAACAGCACAAAATCGTATATCTCATCAATTTAGTCTAATACAACACAACTCTTACGTCTACTATAGTCGACTTGCCCTATAGTTTCCATTAATGCTCATAAGGCCTCGTTTTATTGCTCTACTCATAACTCGAGTCTATTGATACTTTTAGGCCTATTGATTCATACTAAATCGATGTTAAATCGATATTAAGCTCATAGTGTTCATATTTCATCACTTGCTTCATTATGGCATTTTGTCAAATACCTTATATACTCATTTTAATAAATTTATTATCCTCACAATGTGGCTTCATTCTATCATCTTAAATCATGCACATTATCTCATAAACACTTTAGCATACCCAGAAATTATCAACTCATTCAAATCACATTTTCTCACACTAGATTCATTCTATTTTCTAGGTCACACTAGTTCCATCACATCCTAGGTAGTTTCAATCATTAATACACCACCCAATCAACTCATAATAGCAACTAAACAAACATATATTTGACTTGGTGTATTAGAAACTCACCTATTTGGATTTCCTTCTTGCTCAAAATGAAAATGCTCCTAGCTCCTTCAATCCAACAAATGGGGTAATGACTCCAAGCTATGTTATTCTTCTCTTTGATATGAACAACTTTGTATCTAATAACTTCCCCTCAAATCTTTAAGAAAATGGGTGGATTTAGGAGTGAGAAAGTTAGGTTTTAGATTGAAAATGGAGGAAATGGGGTTGTTTCCTTGAATTACAGATTTCAACAGCTCCCTTATATAGAAATAGCTTGATGAGATCGATCTGCATTGGGTGGAGATCGATCTGGTCCTCTTAAATCCTTCAGTTTCTCGACATTTTTCAAGCATGAGATCGATCTGTCGAATATATGAGATTGATCTGGCTTCAATGTAATGAGATCGATATGCTCAATGGAACAAGATCGATTTGTCTCAGGTCGAGAGCCAAGGAGATCGATTTGGCATTTAGGGGAGATTGATTTGCTCCAACTCGAGAGCTAAGGAGATCGATCTGCTTGAGTGGGGGATCGATCTTTCTCTTCCAACATGCTTGATTCTGCATTCTTCAGGCCACAAGATCGATCTCTCCTTACATGGGATCGATCTGGCCTTCATCCTACACCCTTTTTGCTGCAATGTCCTCATTCAAACTCATACTTAATCATTCCAACACCTAATTATCAATCCATTCACTCTTAGAACTCATAAACATTCATCTCTTATAATTCATACATAATTCAACTTGTTTGTACATCATATGATTATACACATTACATCAAAAATTAAGGGTCTTACAATCCTCCCCTCCTTCAAGGAATTTGGTCCTCCAAATTGAACCAAGTTAGCCTAAGAATAACTCCAGGTACTTCTCTTGCATCATGCTTTCCAATTCCCATATAGCTTCCTCCGGAGTGTGATATTGCCAAAGCACTTTCACTAAGGGGATCGCTTTTGTCCTTAACACCTTCTCTTTTATGTCCAATATCCGAACTGACTTTTCAACATATGCCATACTCTCATTGAGCTCTAACAGCTCATATCTTATCACATGTGCCAGGTCCGGGTGATACTTCCGAAGCATAGAGACATGGAAGACGTTATGAACATTTGCCAAGTCTGGCGGCAATGCCAACTTATATGCCTTATCTCCCACTCTCTCCAAAATCTTGAAGGATCTGATATATCTAAGGCTCAGCTTACCCTTCTTACCAAATCTCATAATACCCTTCAAAGGAGAAACTCTAAAAAATACCGACTCACCCACATCAAACTCTAATGGTCTCCGTCTCCTATCAGCATAACTCTTTTGTCGGCTCTGAGTTGTCCGTAATCTCTCACATATCAATTGGACGTCCTCAGATGCCTGCTGCATATGTCAGGAGCAAAAATATGTCTGTCACCAACCTCTTCCCATCCAATGGAGGATCGACATCTGCGTCCATACAGTGCCTCATAAGGTGCCATTCCGATACTCGCATGATAGCTGTTATTATAGGCGAACTCGGCCAACGGCAGTGATCATCACAGGAGCCTCTAAAATCCAGTACACACGCTCTCAACATATCCTTCAGGGTTTCTATAGTCCTCTCTGAGTACCCATCTGTCTGAGGATGAAAAGAAGTGCTAAAACTCAATTGGGTCCCCATCGCTTCTTGAAAGTGTTCCCAGAAATAGGAAGTGAAGTAGGCATCCCTATCAGAAACAATGCTCACTTGAACACCATGTAGCCGTACTATCTCTCGAACATACAAGTTCACTAACTGACTCAGAGTATCGATAGCTCTCATAGCTAAAAAATGGGCTGACTTCGTCAACCGATCCACAATAACCCATATGGCATTATGACCTCTGCGGGTCCTCGTCAATCCCATCACAAAATTCATGGTGACATGCTCCTACTTTCATGTCGGTATCGGTAGGGGCTGCAATAATCCTATAGGCTTTTGATGCTTTACCTTCATTTGCTGATAAACGAGACACTTAACGACATATTCAGCAATGTCTCTTTTCATTTCAGACCACCAATAAACCTTCTGGAGGTTTTGATACATCTTGGTACTCCCTAGATGTATCGTATACCTCGATAAGTGAACCTTTGATAAAATCAGTCTCCTGATCTCAAGATCCTTGGGAATACATACTCTGCCTCTGAACCTTAATAAGCCATCTGTACTCAGCTTAAAATCAATACCCATACCTGTCTGTATCTGACTCAACCAATCGATACACTATCGATCGCTCTCCTGATACCCACACCTATCTGTATTTGACTCAACCAATCAATACACTATCGATCGCTCTCCTGAGCCTGTCAAATACGGCCAATCAACTCTGGCTCTAGTCTCATACTAGCCATAATGTCCAATCTCTTTGATCTAGGTGGGGTTACATCCAAACTGAGGTTCGCAAATTGTTCCAACAACTCATGTTCCTATACCATCATATAAGACACCAACCCTAGGTTCTTCCTGCTTAATGCATCAGTAACTACATTCACCTTACCCGGGTGGTACATGATTTCACAATCATAATCTTTCAGGAGTTCGAGCCATCTCATTTGTCTCATGTTTAACTCTTTCTGCGAGAACAAGTACTTAAAGCTCTTATGATTTGTAAAAATTTGAAATTTCTCTCTATAGAGATAGTGGCGTCATATTTTCAAAGCAAACACCCCAGCCTCCAACTCCAAATCATATGTCGGGTAGTTCCTCTCATGTTCTTTCAACTGTCTAGATCCATAGGCAACTACCTTCCCATCCTGCATAAGAACACAACTCAGTCCCTAGTGTGATGCATCCGTATACACAGGAAACCTCATGAACTGGTAGGAATGGTGAGAACCAGAGCAGTGATTAATCGACGCTTAAGCTCCTCAAAACTCCTCTCACATGCCTCATCCCACACAAACTTAACATCTTTCTACGTGAGACGCGTTAATGGAGCAGCTAGTCTGGAGAAACCCTCTACAAATATATGATAATAACCTGCCAATCCCAGAAAACTTCTAATTTCAGTAACTGTCTCTTGCTGTTCCCACTGTACAATTGCCTCAATCTTGGATGGATCCATTGATACCCCATCCTTCGACACAACATGGCCAGAAATGAGATATGTTCTAACCAAAAGTTACACTTGTTGAGTTTGGCATATAACTCTTTCTCTTGGAGGGTCTGCAGAACTATCCTTAAGTGCTCCTCATGATCTTCCCTAGACTTGGAATAAACCAATATTTCATCAATAAACACAATCACAAACTTGTCCAGGTATGGCTTAAACACATCATTCATCAATGCCATAAATGCTGTAAGGGCATTCGTCAATTCGAATGGTATAACCAAAAACTCGTAGTGGCCATAATCGGTACAAAATGCTGTCTTGGGTACATCTCCACTCTGTATCCTCAACTGATGATACCCAGATCGTAGATCTATCTTAGAAAAGACTTGTGCTCCCCAAAGCTAATCCAACAAATCATCTATGCATGGAAGGGGGTACTGGTTCCTAATGGTGGCCTCATTCAACAACCGATAATCTGTACACAGTCAGAGGCTTCCATCTTTCTTCCTTACAAACAGAATCGGTGCTCCCTAAGGTGAGACACTCGGTCTAATAAACCCCTTCTCTAGCAACTCTTGCAGCTATTTCTTTAGCTCTTCCAACTCAATCAGAGCCATTTATACGGTGGTTTAGATATCGGCTTGGTACCAGGCACTTGCTCTATACAAAATTTCATTTCCCTATCGGGTGGTAGTCTTGGTAAATCGTCCGAAAAAATATCAGGAAATTTTGCAATCACTGAAATGTCTCTCAATTTCGAGTGTGCCTTATCTATGTCAACCACGTAGGCAATGAACCCTTCATATTATCCTTTCCACCGTTAGTATCATAATTCATCACATCAACATTCAAAATAAATAAATAAATTCATGTCTCAAATATTATGGATTAAAATTATACTCTTCTCATTTATAAAGATCATGTCATTTCATTTCTTTCCATCAAAGTTTACAATAAGATTATCTAATCCTGAAAAGATCAAAGTCTTAGCATGGCAATCCATAACAACACAATTTGTAGCCAACCAATCCATTCCCAATATTACATCAAAATCACTCATATTTAATAAGATTAAATCGGCTGCCATTTCTTTTCCCTCTATCTTCAATTTACAATTTCTACATACATGCTTAGTCAATTGACTATCATTCATGGGTGTGAAAATCATCAACATTTTATCCAACAACGTAGGTTTCACATACTTCAACAATTTATGTGCAAAGGAAGGCGATATGAAGGAATGCGTGGCACGAGGATCAAATAATACAAATGCTTCTAAATCAAAGATTTGGATGGTACCTTTAATCACATCCGTAGATGCGTCTACTGTGTACTGGTCTAGTGCATGCACTCGTCATCTGCTCACACCTATTGCCTACTTCCCTTTTTCCTCAGCTATAGCCCTCCTCCTCGGAGTAGTTGTCTCAACTGGAGCTCTCTCTGGCTCCTTGCCCTTTTGTGGGGCAGTCTTTGTAAGACCCGAATTTTATCGTAATGTCGTATAATTCAAATGATGTATACGTGGATAAAAAATGCAAATGGAATGAATAAAAAATTCCTGAATGCATTTAAAGATCAAATGAAGAATTGAAATGGTATTCCCGAACACATTAAAGGGTAAAACGATCAAAAGATCGAATTTCAGTATAAATTCGATAAAAAAATTTTAATTAAAAATAAGAATTTAAGATATCTTGATCAATAATGAGGAAATTATCAAATTTCGAGTCCAATTAATCAAGATCCGAAATTATTTAGAATTATTGAAAATTTATTCGGGATAATATCTCGAAAATACGGAGAAAATATACTGGAACAAGGGTTAAAATAAAATAAATAAATTAAATAAATTAATTATGAATATATATAATTTAGTATATATTTTTAGGGATTTTATATTATTTTAATGAATATAATATTTTATAAAATAAATTATAAATAATAATAATAATAATAATAATAATAATAAAACTGAAAATCTGAAAATCGGGAAAACCCAAAAACTGAAACCGAAAACGATAGCCGAAGACGACCCGAGCTACCCGCGGCCACCGGCAGTCGACGATCCCCGACGAAGACCGGAGAAGAGAGAGGGCAGGCTGACGAACTTAACGGCACCAACGACGCGCCGTATAGACGTCGAAAATCGGTGAACGGAGGAAGAGAAAAACCGAGAGGAAAATAGCCCGATTCCGATGACCCACGGCAGTTGGGCTTGAACGGTGGGCACCGACGTGATCGGGAGGAGGAGGCGGTCCTTTTGAGACCGGTAGCAATTGACGAAACCATCGACGACGACAAACACCCAGAAACGACACCGTTTGGCCGAAAGGAAAAGGAAGGAAGAGGAAGGAAAGGAAAGGAAAATAGGGTAGGAAAGGAAAAGAAAAGAAAAGAAAAGAAAGAAAATGGGAAAAAGGAAAGAAAAATTACTGGGGACGACTTGAGATTTGGGTAAGTTGATCGAGGGTCGAGATTGACATACGGGTAAATTTTGAAAATTTATTTAATATTATATTTAATGAAAAATAACTCGGATTTACCTAATTGTGCAGTTTTACGATAGAGCCCGAACGAGAGCCGATTGAGTTCCGATTTTCGTACCCCGCATATCATTGGGTAAGTACATTTTAATTACGACAATTAGAGTCCTTAATGCAGAGTTAAGATTATTTTACGGGTTTTACAGATTAATTCTGCATAAAAAGGAATATTATTCAAAATTTTAAAGTAATTACCGTAAATAGTATACGGGCTATCCAATGAGTTTGGAACGAAACCCAATGATTATTGGTAAGCCGAATGAGCCCAGTAAACCCAAAGAAGGGATTTAATAAGTAGAAACGGGCTGAAAATGGGTCAAGGCCCATTAAGGTGCAATCGAGCCCAATAAAGTAAAACGAGTCTAGTACTTTAGATTCGATCAGTAAGTGTGACATACTGATAAATATAATTGAATTGACACCAAATATGTGGTTATATGTAGTTTCGTAGACTTGGTTGGTGCGACTTTGGACTGAGAGATCTGATATTATCGAGACGGGATAAGTTTACGCATGATTCCAGGTAAGGGAATTTTACGGGCTGCTAGAGGTAACTTTACGCAATTTCGACATTATTTACATTCGTTAAAATTGTCTGAAGGGTCTAGATTTAAGATAAAAATTTTAGTGCCTCAGATGGATAAATTACCAAAATACCCTTGTTAAGGGTAAAATTTTCAATTTTAGGAAAAGTTGGGAGGAGCAAGAATAAGAGGTTCCTGCTTGCTCTTGAGGTGTTTTGACACGTGTATGAGTAGACTGACTAACTTTTAAATAAAAATGCACAGCATTGCATATTTTCAACGATGTTGATTTTCTCTGAAATTGATTTGAGAAATATAGCTGCCTACATGATTTTATGAAAATGTGACGTACTAGAGCTCAGCTCACACGAGTCTTGATTTGTGTGATGCATGCATTAGTGCTGGAGCGACAGCTCGCACTAGAGTTTTACATGCATTGGTGTTGGAGTCTAACTCGCACCAAATTTTTATATGATTTTCGTGACATGGTGCTAGAGTCTAACTCAAACCAGATTTATACATGATTTTCGTGACAGGGTACTGGAGCCTAGCTTGCACCAGATTTTCAAATGATTTGTGTAACAGAGTGCTAGAGCTTAGCTCGCACTAGTTTAGTGGTGAGACCCTGCACACTAGGATCCGTGTAGCAGTGGGATCACGAGGACATATGGCCATCGTCCTAGTTATTTGCCCGAGATAAATACATATATTGCCTAGTCTCGCATGTTAGTTGATGTTTTTGAGAAACATGTTTTGTGGATTTTCGTGTGAATCTGGATCACCTGAGGGAGGGGTTGGATCTTGACTGAGATATGGTTTTGATGAAAAATTAAATTGGGTTTTAAACGAAAACTTGCATGATGTTATTTTCATGCTATTTAAACCCATGAATGATGTAAACTGGTTTTACATGATATTCATTGTATCGTATAGTACTATTGCTTTAAAAAGCATTTGATTTCATGGTTTTGTGTGAGTCAGGAACACCTGAGGGAGGGGTTGAGTCCTAACTGTGTTGTGAAATTTTAAAGAGAATGAAATGTTTTAAATGGATTTGCATGTCGAGTTTTTCATGCTTTTGAAATTCATATGTGAACTTGTTTTACATGATATCATGACATCATGAATTGTAGCATCGGTTTTGAAATGTATGGAGAAATGGTGGTTTATGCACCGCACCACGATCATGTAGGTAGTATGGTTGCCTACTTATTTGTAGGATTGCCTTACTGAGCTTGATGTGCTCACCCCTTTCATTTTCCTACACAGATTTCGTCTAGTAGACTTTGAGGCGACTGAGTACTACATTCCTGATATCCGCTGTTGCCCATCATTTTTAGGTATATACACTTGTACATATTGTATCTAAATAAGAATAGCATAGTAACATGTTTGTAAGTAACTGTCGGGGATGTATAGATAATGTAAACACTTGTAAATGAATGGAAAAGAATAAATGAAAAACGCTTGTGTTTACCTTTTTCTGTAATAAGGAATTAAGTTATATGGTGATTGAATGGTGGGACTGGCATTGACACACAGTCCAATTATTAGTGGAGTGTGGTCACGATCAGAGGACAGGTAAGTATGAAAGAAAAACGAAAAATTTATTCTGATTTTTGGGTCGTGACAAATGGTGGTATCAGAGCGAAATTGGTATGATTTGTGTCAGTGTAAGTAATTAGGAAATTACATCCCCGTGTTACTGTACTTGGTTAGATACAATAGTGTATATAGAGATGGGTTTTAACTCAGAAATGATTGAGAATGCAGGAATATAGGCATGATGCCTAATATTAGTCGCGGTAGAGGAGCTAGAGCACGAGGCAGAGGTTATAGAGGTAGGCCTGAGCTTGCTAGTCATGCTGAGTTGACCTATGAGAACCAGGATGAGACTAAAATGGAGGCTGATGTTGAGCATGCCCCATAGAGTCCGACAGAGAGATCAGACAGTATTGAGACACGTTTCGCGAGGTTGGAGTGGAGTGCGAAGAATATTTTGAGAGCTAATTGCTCAGAGTATGCATGGAATATTAGGGCGAGTCGGAGCATTTGTGGAAGTCCGCTCGACCCATCTTAAGAGTTAAACATCCAGAGCTGACATGAGAAATATTTTTGGATGTATTCCGGTGACAGAATATCCCGGACACTGCTTAAAGGAAATTACAGATAGAATTCCTTACACTGATAGTACGATCTAGACGTATTTACCGCAAGTGCACGGGTCGTACAAGTAATAAGGGGATTTGAGTCCCGAGTTATCGTCCCACAGAGAAGTTGATTAGCCTAATTAACTACCGGTTAATCTTACATTAAGTATATCCTAGCAAATTATGAAGTCTTAGTTAGTGATCTACAAAGCTAAAATTAAAAGTACTGAAAACAATAACAATAAAAAAAATAAAACCGAGCAAACATTACTTACAGAGCTCCAAGCAGTTAAAAGCAAATACCTACAAAACAGAACTAAAACAATTAAAATTAATTAACGCAATTAAAAATGTAAATATGAAAATAACTAAGCAAGACTAATTAAACTAAAGTTAAACAAACCTAAAATAAAATGTGCATGCAAATTAATCTAATTAATAAAAATTGCAATTTAAACTAACTTAAAATCTAATAAAATAAAATCCTAGAAAATTAAGAAAATAATCATAAATCTAAATGTCTAAACTAATGAATCTAAAATTAATCCTAATTATACTAACTTAACAATAAAGTCTAAATAAAGCAAAAGAAATATTTTTGGATTTTTACATTTAAAACAAAAACTAACTTAAAATTGCTTGAAATAAATCTACACCTAATTTTAATTATGTACTACCTAAATACTAAGTTTAATTCTAAATTCCTAATTAAAACTAAGTGCAACTAATCAAGCAAGGAATAATAATGTGCAAATTAAATTAAGACTTTAATCTAAACTAACAAACAAAATAAAAAGGAATACTAAAAAAAATATAAAAACAGGTATGCGTAAAAATGGGAATGCACAATTAAAATTGCCAAACGGGCCCTAAGCTAAATTGTCCCAGCTATCTTGGTCCCGTGCACTGTATGTGATACTGTGCTCGTTTCTTCAACGAGTTTTGTTTCCAGGCACTGCTCTCGGGTTGGTTTGTCTCCAGGTGCTGTCCTGCACTTCCGTATACTGCTGCTGGACACCAGGTGATCGTAGTAGCATAGCCGGATCCAGTATTGTTGTTTTGCACCTCAGCTGTGCACAGCTCCAGCTTTGCCAACGTACTGTAGTTGCTGTTATAATCCTAGCTAACCAGAGAATGTCCAACAAGCCTACTGCTTCCCAGTCCTCTCGTCCAGCAGCTGCTCAACCTGTCATGCTCCTCATTTGCCATGCGTCTACTCTGCAGTAAGCTCTACCTGTTCTGCTCTGCAATCAGTCCATCTGGAATCACAACCAACATATGATCACTAAAATTGCACTAAAACAGAGCAAACTAGAGAACGAGAAGGCAGAAACGACAACTTCATCCTATTCAAAATGATGCACACAGCAACCCCAACACACACAGCAGCAAGTTGATATCTGCCTAGCTAGCAATACGAGCTTCAGCGTGCACTTTCTCGTAACCGAGAGCAACCTGGAAACAAAACAAAATTTAAATGGGCAATTAGATAACCCGAAAGAGATGATAATGCAAAGAAATAAAGCAACAGATTAACAGCCTTGACCCTAGAACTAAAACTTGATATACAAAAACTGAATAGAAGCTAAACAAATCAAATGGCATCCCAACAGAAACCAAGCATCAGTACAATGAAGTCATGTAAAATATGCAGAAACATTAAGATGAACAGTAGTAAACTCTTGGGACAGAGCAGAACAGAGGCATGAATTGGTCCCCATTCACTGCAACAATCCAGAATTTGCTTTACACCAGCAGTAGCAGTCACACCGCCTCGGCAACACCACGACAAGCTAGCAGCTAAACGAGCAAAACAAGGGAACTTAGCTCCTCACCCAGTATCTTCCCCTCTGCTCAAAACCCGATCCACGATGAAAAAGGTAAAAAGAAAAAAAATAAAAGAAAACGAAACTGGGAAAGGAACAACTATTAATCGGAAATGATGATTATCATTCAAAGAGCTTAAATGTGCTAAAACTAACAAGGAATGAAACTTGCAAAGCTTAAAAATGGTGGCTGCCATCAACGTGAATGTAGGCATTAAAAAATAAT
Source organism: Firmiana major (assembly GCA_033439115.1). Lineage (NCBI taxonomy): Eukaryota > Viridiplantae > Streptophyta > Magnoliopsida > Malvales > Malvaceae > Firmiana > Firmiana major. The sequence continues at coordinate 39,461,692 of CM065902.1, forward strand.
AATAATTAATTAGTATTATTAATTAATTAAATTAAATATTTAATTAATTGATAATCTCTAATAAATTGGTGATAAATAAAAATTATCAACCAATTGTATTATCTCTAATTAAATTAAATTAATTAGAGATAAATCCTGGGATGATCAAGTCCTTTTAGAACTCTCTACCATCAAGCATTATAAATAGAGAGCTCTTCCACACAGATAGGAATTCAGTCAGAAGACAGAAGAATTCAGTCAAAACACAGAAGAATTCAGTCAGAAGACTCAGAAAACAGTCAGAAGACTCAGAAGAAGCAGACAGAAAGCACTGAAGAAAAGAAGTCTCAGCCTCCTCAGAGAATTGAAAGCCTGCAGAATACCGGCCGTTCTCCGATCAAGCCTTCTCTTCAGTCAAGTCTTTTCTTTAACAAAGCCGTCAGCAAATCCACAAGAGGACAACAAGTCAACAGACCGTTCTCTCAACAATCAGCCTCGCCGCTACAAATCTACGAGGAACCACAGACCGTTCTCTCAACGATCAGCTACGCCGCTGCAAATTCAAGAGGAACAACAAGCCCTTCGGCCGTTTCTCTCAACAATCACTCCGTCGGGATCAAGCGTCACGCCCTCGACAAGTGCAATCAGGAGACCGAATCAGAGGATTATAATTCTTTTTGTAAAGAATTCAAAACAGAGAATTGTACTCACATATAAATACAAAAATTGAATTTTATCACTAATTCGTGTTTTAATTTTACAGACGCGAAAATTTGTGTATACAAATTTCTGGCTCGCCCAGTGGGACCTCTCTGCCTCTCATCTCGCTCTCCATCAAGAACAACCAATTGCTCAGATCTATGGCTCCGAAGACTACTGCACCAAGTCACAAATTCAACCCTGCTGCGACCGTGCAACCTGGTTACACTGGACCGACGACTCGTGCTAGAGTACGATATCTTGCAACACAAGGTCAAGACTTAATGGGGCCAATCAACAATGTTGCTCATCAACCTGTCATCTCGATGGATCTTTTGGCAGGAAGAAAATCTGCTTCGCAAGAACAATCAGCGTCTACTCTTCAAACCATGTCTGCGATGGTTACTAATGCGACTACTCTAGAGGAAAGGATCTCTGAAATGGAGAGGATGATGTCGACACTGCACAAGATAGTCGAAGAAAAGGATGTTGAAATTGCGATGTTGAAGAGTCAACTGGAGGCTCAACACGATGAAGAATCCAACGATAATCCAGCACCAAATAGACCAACTGCTGAAGCCGCTAGGAAACTGAAAGCAGTTCGTGATGCTGAAAACCCCGAAAACGGATCATCATCGATATCAGTTGGGTCTTTGTCTGTTCAACAACTACAAGAGATGATTGCAAATACCATCAAGGCTCAGTATGGTGGATCATCATCTAAGTCCTATTATGCTTACAGTAAACCGTATACGAGGAGAATTGATGATTTAAGGATGTCGACAAATTATCAACCTCCTAAGTTCCAGCAATTCGATGGGAAGGGAAATCCACGTCAACACGTGGCCCATTTTGTGGAGACGTGTAACAATGCAGGAACATACAGAGATCTTCTGGTGAAACAGTTTGTAAGGTCGCTGAAAGGAAATGCCTTTGAATGGTATACTGACTTGGAATCTGAGTCTATTGATAGCTGGGAACAACTTGAGAGAGAGTTTCTCAATCGTTTCTTTAGTACTCGCCGTACAGTGAGTATGACAGAGCTAACTAATACCAAACAAAGGAAGGACGAACCAGTCGTCGACTACATCAACAGATGGAGAGCGTTAAGTCTTGATTGCAAAGATAAGCTCTCTGAAATTTCTGCTGTTGAGATGTGCATCCAAGGTATCATTGGGAACTTCTTTACATTCTCCAAGGGAAAAAGCCGCATACTTTCGAAGAATTGGCCACTCGTGCTCATGACATGGAATTGAGTATTGCTCATTCTGGTAACAAAACTTCTTCGATTCTTGATCCTAGGAGAGACAAGAAAGATTTCAAGAAGGTTGAGAGGCCTTTAAAGAACACTGCTAAGGAGTCTCTATTCGTTGAGACTAAACCTTTAAAATTTTCCTCCAAAGGCACTAAGAAGGCTGAGGAAAATATCAGGCGGCCTCAAATGAGAAATATGCAACGCCTGAGCTTCGAAGAAAGAGAAGCAAGGAAATATCCTTTCCCTGATTCAGATGTGCCTGATATGCTGGATCAACTCCTGAAGCAAAAGCTTATTGAACTTCCAGAGTCCAAAAGGCCAGGAGAAAAGGGAAAAGTTACTGATCCAAAGTATTGCAAGTATCATGGAATCATTGGTCATCCCACTGAAAAATGTTTTGACCTGAAAGATTTGATAATGAAGCTAGTGAATGAGCGCAAGATTGAACTTGATATGGACGACATAGTAGAGTCAAATCATGCTACTTTCACTTCTTTGCCTACAAAAGGCATAACGTATCAACTGATTCAATTTGGCTGCTTGGAACCTGTTGCCCTGCCAGTTGCGGTAACAAGCTCAATTGCTAGCTCTTTTAAAGATGTTGAATCTGCTGCGGATGATGAAGAACAATGGACACTGGTAACGCGACGAAGATCGCGAAAGCGATATGTCCGATCCGCAAACCTTCCTTTTCAAAAGGGAACTCAGCAGATAAATAACTCGCATCCACGTTGGGGACAGAAGAAAACTATGAGGCATCCCTAATTCCAAAATTTTTTGAGGCAAAAGCCTCGAAAACATATAACACTGGAAGAATTCTTTCCTAAAGGTTTTCTTAGGGAAGAACAAGTGAGTGTTGGCGTTCATATGGTTTCGTTTAAAGAGGAGTCAGAGGGAGAAAGCTCAAAGGCCATTAAGGCTCGAGGAGATGGCCAGACTGAAACAGTCCGGGAAGAATGCCTTAAGATCTTGAAAGGGATCTCTTCTCATCTTACCATCCACGAGCTGTTGCAGTATCCAAAGGCAACACGTGACGCGATTGCGCATGCTTTGGAAAACCCAGAAATTTACGCTGCACATTTTCCAGCTCCCATGAAACCTGCTTCAGATGATGGTTTTTATGATTACTGCTTGACAACTCTTGCATTCACAGATGAGGATCTGTTGTTAGGATCAAAACCCCACAATCGACCACTTTATGTTTATGGATACATCCGAGAACAAAGGGTGAATCGCATGTTGGTCGATAATGGGTCTGCAGTTAATATCATGCCCAAGGCAACAATGGAGGAACTTGGCATATCAATTAATGAATTGTCAAAAAGCCGACTTTTGATCCAAGGTTTCCATCAAATGGAGCAACGTGCTTTGGGAATAATACGAGTGGATGTTGCGATCGGTGAATTAATGTCGAGTACAATCTTCCATGTCATCGACGCTAGAACTACGTATAAGTTGTTGCTCGGGCGACCTTGGATTCATGCAAATGGCGTTGTACCTTCTACACTGCATCAATGCTTAAAGTTTTATCGAGATGGACCGAGGAAGGTTGATGCTGATTTAAAACCATTCAATGAGGTCGAATCTCACTATGCTGATGCAAAGTTCTACTCAGAGAACTGTGATATAAAAGAAGTTTTACCCACTCAAATGCCAAGCACCGGAAAAATTGAAATTAAGGGTAAAAAGAAAATAGATCCTAATGTGACGAAAGAGCCTTTAGATACATCCCTTGAAGGTGTTCCCAAGCTTACATTGGAAGAAACTGTAAGGGGCAATCCAGTCAAATCTTCACCCAGCAAGGCAAAAGAAACTCCAATTCTTTGCTACATTCTAAAGGCTCGTCGCAAGGAAGGTCAATCGCCATTTTTGGAATGCTCAGAAATTAATCAAGCAGAGTGTTCTCCTGACAAGGTAAAAGAAGACATAAAATTGTTGAAAGATGCTTACACGTTGCCTCTGACTAACATTACCCATAGTCAAGCCAAAAAGCCATTGAAAGGGTTCATTCGACCGTCTCAAGGTGCAATAGAACATGGGACTTTGCCTCAAGGTCGTACTGCTGAAAATTACGATCCAAAGGCTTATAAACTGATCGCTAAGGCTGGGTTCGACTTTTCCAAGTCATCGTCCATGAATGAGTTGCATGATGGAAAGACGACTGCAAAGTTGCAAGGGATCATTGAAGCCCATAAAAAGCTGATAAACAAGTCGGATAGGAAACCTTTTCCAAAAGATGGATTAGGATGTGAATCCTAAAACCTGATACGAATTCGTGTTGGCAGGAAGAATAAATCGGTCAGTACCCAACACATTTCGGTGGAAGTTGCTGAAGAATGTGATGAGTCAAAAGCTTCTCCAACTCATCCTTCTTAAAACAATACTCGTGTGTCAGTATTCAATCGTTTGGGAACGTCAGCAACTCGTATTTCAGTGTTTGATAGGCTCAATGTCCCTCACCCTGAGTTACGTCAAGCACCCAGAAGACGCAATTCAGTTTTTGATAGATTGAATGTTTCAAGCAGTGAAGTGCAGCAAGAAGAAAGTCAAAACTGCACTGAATTGAAGGATGATAAAGAAATCCGAAGCTCGATTCCATCTCGCATGAAGAGGCGTTTAGAGCTTGAAATCTCTGCAGAAGGGCCATTGAAAGTGCGACGTCATACTGTTGTGGACACCAGTTCATCAGTACATCTCAAAGAAGATGAGACAGAGGTTTATTCAACATATCATGTAACCATCCAAGAAAGTACAGATGATGAATCATCAGAAGATGAGTCTGAAGAACCATCTGAAATTGAAGAAGAAGAAGCTCCCACTGCTTTAGAAGATGGGGGGCAAGCAACTGTCGACAGACTGGAAGAGGCAAATCTTGGCACCTCGGATGCACCACGCCCTATATTTTTGAGTGCACTCCTTAGCCCAGAAGAAAAAGAAAAGTATGTCGCACTATTGTTAGAATACAAAGACGTCTTCGCCTGAACATATAAAGAGATGCCCGGACTTGATCCGAAAGTTACAGTTCATAACTTGGTTGTTCGAAAGGGAGTAAAGCCAATTAAACAGCCCCAAAGGTGCTATAGACCTGATCTTATCCCGCTCATAGAAGCCGAAGTCAACAAGTTAATTGATGCAGGATTCATACGTGAAGTGAAATATCCATCTTGGATAGCTAATATAGTGCCAGTCAAAAAGAAGAATGGACAACTTCGCGTCTGTGTCGACTTTCGCGATCTAAACAATGCATGCCCAAAAGATGACTTTCCACTGCCCATCACCGAAATAATGGTTGATGCTACTACAGGGCATGAGGCTTTGTCATTCATGGATGGATCATCTGGTTATAATCAGATTCGAATGGCACCAAAAGATGAAGAGCTAACCGCATTTCGAACACCTAAGGGGATTTATTGCTATAAAGTAATGCCCTTTGGTTTGAAAAATGCTGGTGCAACTTATCAACGTGCTATGCAGAGAATTTTTGATGACCTACTGCATAAAACAGTAGAATGTTATGTTGATGATCTTGTGGTCAAGTCAAAGAGAAGAAACGACCATTTAGAAAATCTTCGTTCAGTGTTTGATAGGCTGAGGAAGTACCAACTGAAGATGAACCCGCTGAAATGTGCCTTTGGAGTGACATCTGGGAAATTCCTTGGTTTTATCGTGAGACACCGAGGTATTGAAATAGATCAGTCCAAGATAGATGCTATCCAGAATATGCCAGAGCCTAAGAACCTAAAAGAGCTTCGAAGTCTGCAAGGTAAATTGGCATACATTCGAAGGTTTATTTCAAACCTAGCTGGAAGATGCCAACCATTCAGTCGACTAATGAAGAAGGACATACCATTCAAGTGGGATGAATCCTGTAGCAATGCTTTTAATGCGATTAAGAGATACTTGCTTAATCCTCCAGTTTTGGGAGCACCAATTCATGGAAAGCCATTAGTCCTTTATATTGCTGCACAGGACAAGTCCTTGGGGGCATTACTCGCACAAGAAGATGAGCAAAGGAAACAAAGGACTTTATACTATTTAAGCCGAACACTTGTAGGAGCAGAATTAAACTACTCCCCTATTGAGAAAATGTGTCTTGCTTTGTTCTTCGCTGTTGATAAACTAAGACACTACATGCAAGCATACACCGTCCATTTAATAGCACGAGCAGATCCTGTGAAATATATTTTGTCCAGACCAGTTCTTTCTGGGAGATTGGCAAAGTGGGCGGTAATCCTTCAACAATATGACATTGTTTATGTTTCCCAAAAGGCGGTGAAGGGGCAAGCCTTGGCAGATTTTCTAGCAGATCATCCTATCCCGTCTGATTGGAAATTGTCAGATGATCTACCCGATGAGGAAGTCCTTTTTGTCGACTTGAAGCCAAGCTGGAGGTTATTCTTTGACGGTGCTTTAAGACAAAGTGGAGCAGGAGCAGGGGCAATTCTCGTTAGCCCTTACAATCAAGTCTTGCCATATTCTTTTATCTTGAGCGAATTATGCTCTAACAATGTTGCTGAGTATCAAGCACTTATTTTAGGCTTAGAGATGGCACTTGAAATGGGGATTAAAAACATCGAAGTGTATGGAGACTCTAAGCTAATAATACATCAACTCTTGGCGGAATACGAAGTCAAGAAAGAAGATTTGATTCCATATTTCAAATATGCTAAACGGTTGATGGATAAGTTTGATTACATAACGTTGAAGCATATCCCAAGAGGTGAAAATAGGCAGGCAGATGCTTTGGCCAACTTGGCAACAACTTTGGCTATCAATGAGGATGAAAAGTTGAGTGTCCCAATATGTTGCAGATGGATAGTGCCTCTACAAGACATAGTTCATGAAGAAGTCAGTGCGATATCGGTATGCACAATTGAAATTGAAGATTGGCGACAGCCTATTATTGATTATCTTCAGCATGGCAAACTTTCGAATGATTTACGTCACAAGTCTGAAGTGCGACGCAGAGCAACAAGGTTCATCTATTATAAAGATACCTTGTATCGCAGGTCATTTGATGGGCAATTCTTACGTTGCCTAGGAAGTGAGGAAGCCAAACAAGTGTTAGAAGAGGTTCATTCTGGAATCTGTGGCGCACATCAATCTGGGCTGAAAATGCATTACAAGATCAAGAGAATGGGGTATTATTGGCCTACAATGGCGCAAGATGCTATAGATTTTGCAAAGAGATGTCAGCCATGCCAGTTCCATGCTAATTACATACATCAGCCACCAGAGCCTCTTCATCCCACAGTTGCATCGTGGCCTTTCGATGGATGGGGTCTTGATCTTGTAGGACCATTGCCTAAGTCTTCCAGAGGACACTTATACATTCTAGCTGCAACAGATTATTTCTCTAAGTGGGCGGAAGCGTTACCTTTCAGAGAGGTCAAGAAAGAACAAGTGGTAGAATTCATTCGCGTGCAGATCATCTATCGCTATGGAGTTCCTCGGTACATCATCACTGACAATGGCAAACAATTCTACAACAGCCTCATGGATAAGTTGTGCGAGAAATTTAATTTCAAACAATACAATTCTTCCATGTATAATGCCCCAGCAAATGGCCTTGCAGAAGCATTCAACAAGACACTTTGTAATTTGTTGAAGAAAGTTGTTGCGAAGAGCAAAAGAGATTGGCATGAAAGAATCGGAGAAGCACTCTGGGCGTATCGCACTACATATCGAACACCCACACAAGCTACTCCATATGCTCTTGTTTATGGTGTCGAAGCCATTCTTCCATTGGAATGTCAAATTCCTACCTTAAGAATTGCCATCCAAGAAGGCTTAACACAAGAGAGCAATGCCCAATTGCGCCTTCAAGAGCTTGAAGCGTTGGATGAAAAACGTCTCCAAGCACAACAACATCTTGAATGTTATCAAGCACGCCTCTCTAAAGCTTTTAACAAGAAAGTCCGCCCATGTTCCTTTCAAGTAGGAGATTTAGTGCTCGCCATGCGCAGGCCAATTAACTTCCATCATCATCCTGGTGATAAGTTTACTTCCAAGTGGGATGGACCTTATGTTGTGCAAGAAGTTTATACAAACAATGCTTACAAGATAGTCGACAGTGACGGATTGCGAGTCGGCCCTATCAATGGAAAATTTTTGAAACGCTATTACGCGTGAAAGCTCCAATTTCTATGCACAACATCAAATAAAAAAAATAATAAAGCCTGCTAGATTGAAAACCCCATCGGGGTGGTCTAGGGAAAAGTTAAGGCAAAGCCTGCTAGATTGAAAACCCTATCGGGACGGTCTAGGCAAAAGTTAAGGCAAAGCCTGCTAGATTGAAAACCCCATCGGGGCGGTCTAGGCAAAAAATTAAGGCAAATAAAAAAAGGGCCTGCTAGATTGAAAACCCCATTGGGGCAGTCTAGGCAAAAATTAAGGCAAAATAACAAAAATAAATAAATGAACTACGTAATGACTTGATCCTTCTCTTAGAAGGTACGTAGGCAGCTTAGTAAATTCATCCATCCTAAGTTCAGTCACACCAAATAAGAAAAAAAAATCATTATAATGATTAAAATCTTATATGACATAGATGAAATGCTGAAAATGTCTGTTACAAATGAAATAAAATAAAATGCTAAAAGCAATATCTAGGACTTGCTACTCCAACTGTCGACCAAAGAGTCTCGATGAGTCTGCAATGCTCTCCTAAGCTCTTCAATGTTCTCCATGTCTTCATCAGCAATGGAAACTGTGGCCACTAATTCAGTCACCAGCTTTTCAAAGGAAGCAATTTCATCATTGGCCTTGCTTACTTCAACAACTCGAGCATCCAAATCAGTCTTCACCTTCAATTCCTCCTTTCGAATTAAATGCAACTTCTCTTCTAGTGCAGCACGTTCATCTTGCAAAGCTTGAAGCTTTGTGGCTTGTGCTTCATAATGTTGTTGCTTCGATGTCAATGAAGACTTAGCGCATTCCAGCTGTTCTGTTACTTCAGCCCTCTTCCTTTCTAAAGTTTTTTGAGAAAGACGACCATCAAGTTCTTTCTCAAGGCGCAACAATGCCTTCACCTCCCCAACATAGGAGTCAACAATCTTTTTTAAGGAAGTCGGATCACCATGCAAACTTTCAATGCCTGAATAAACAGTGGAAGCATCTTCGTAAAGTTTGCTAACTTGAGAAAAAGAGGCATCTCTAAGTCGAAGTGAGAAATCATGTCCGATCCCTTTAATGGCTTTTTCAAAAATCTTGGAAGAATACTTGCCAGGATGATAAGTCGAAACAGAGATAGTATCTCGTTCAAGAGAGCGATTGATTAGCAACTGGGACGGATCCTGATTAGGAGGTTTATTCCCAACTGTGTCGTCACCTCGAGCTCTCTTAGTCGATGAACTGATTGAAACAGACTTAGAGCTACCCTTGGCTGAAGATGTGGAGCCTATTTTAGCAGACAACTGTTTCACTTGGTTTCGAACTTTACCAGCATCACTTACAGATTCCTCACTTTTTGAAGGCTCATCATCGGGCATGATGTTTTTAACCTGGTCATCAGTGTTTTTCTTTAACATCTCTGTAAGAGGAATTGCATCATCACCGGTCGAATCAGCAACTTCTTCCTGTACAATCGAAGTCCTCTTCTCAAACTCCTCGCGATCAGTTTCAGGACATCTCCTCTTTAAGGAAAGACGAAGCCTACCATGACAAGATTTCTTAGGGAAACCAACCCTTGTTTCTTGACTTGAAATCTTTGGTTGCTTGGAGACCATCACTCTTCTTTTCAAAGAAGATCTCACACCTCTCCTAAGCCTTCTGGGATTACATCTGTCACTATCATGATCACTGATAGGTTCCACAGGTCTATCACTACAATCATCACACTGACGAGGTTGTTCATCTCTGACAACGAGAGCCTCTCTCCCATCCACAGGGGTTAAAGAACCTTTGCTTTGTTCAAATTGCCCCATGTCAAGGCGTTGCGTCATGGTAACATCATCAATATCTTCAGCCTCAAGGTCAGTAGTCTCAATCAAAGGCTACTCTTGCTTCGATAATCTTTCTTTACAAGAGCTAGAAGAAGCAAGTCTGAAATTAGTACTTGTGCTATCCTTCAAGATAGGTATACTAGTACGATAGTAATCTCCTATTTGACCTTGCCACCATACAAAGAATTTTCTTGTAACAAACAAGTGTTCATTGGTGCTACTCCATTTAGGAATAGTCACTTCACAGCTTGGACCTCTCAACATTCTACATCGCCAATAGCGCAACAACCCTCTCAAACTGGCAGTTCTAATAGCAGTTGTCAAAGATCCCGAAACATCTTGACAGTATCCAAATTACCTTGCAAAGCGATGAGGACTATATGATTCTACCAAGTGAAAATTGCCTCTTCGTAAAGTCAAAAATGAAGATCGAAGGCTGACCAAGTATTTAAAATCATCGATCTTAAGCCGGATACCTTGGAGCTGCATTAGCTTTAGCTGAGCTCCATGTCATTGAGGGTCGAAATGGAGATGCTGTATCTCTTCTTGAGCGTTATCTCAAAGATTGGGCTGATGACTCTCTTCATGTCAAACTGGCTCAAGTATTTGCTGCCACAAATATGCTTCAAGACTCTTTGTCACATTATCAATCAGCATTGAGAATAAATCCTCAGAACGAAGCTGCGAAAAAGGGGTTAGAACGCCTTGAAAGGCAGATGAAGGGAGTGGATCCGGATGCGCCTAAAGAAGAGGAAGAAAACGAAGTTGAAGATGCAGATGAAGACCAAGAAGAGGCTGAGCTTTTGTAAGGTTATCATCACGGAGGTCTTCAATCGATGTAGGATTCCTGAACATTATTGATTTGTTGAGAAGAAAAGCTGATTATGTTTGCTGCCATTTGAACCTAATCGAGCCCAACAAATTTATAATGCCGAAAATTATCATCATGCAAAGGAGACTTGTACCAAGTTTTAAAGTTTAATTGAATATGGCCATCAGTTGTGCGGTAGTTGGCTGTATATTTGAATCTGAATCACTAATGCGATTAATTTTGTTGATGCTGAAAGTAGTGGGTGGGCCACTTCTTCGGGACGTGTCCGGTGGAGAACGTAAATGGGTCAGTATTGGCCTGGAGATGTTAGTGAACCCGAGTTTGTTGTTGCTGGATGAGCCTACTTCAGGACTCGACTCCACAACTGCGCATCGAATTATGGCCACCTTACACCGCTTGACACGTGGTGGCAGGACTGTGATCACCACCGTTCATCAGCCTTCAAGTGGGTTGTACAGAATGTTTGATAAGGTGCTGGTTCTATCTGAGGGGTATCCAATTTATTGCGGACGAGCAAATGGAGTTTCCTGGCAGAGTAGACCACCATCATGATGATAAAAAATTTGACTAAACAGTACCTAATATCTTCTTACAGGAAGAATATATTCCCTTCATTAAAGGCTGAAACTAATCAACACTCGCAAGATTCGTCGCTTTCGACAGTAATATCGTCAAAATCAAGCTGCTGGCATTCGCTATGTGTTCATTGGAAAGCCTTCGAATCAAAGGCCCAGGTACCAAATCTTGGGTGTGTTCCTTTTGATTCAGCTGTGCATCATTGCTGCTGAAGATCTGCGACGCAACAACAAAAAGAGAAGATGATGAGCAATCGTTGAGGACAGCAGTAACTCTACAACTGCAGTCCGATTCACGATATGGGTCCGCTGGAAACAATGAAACAGAGAGCTGTTGTGTTGAAGAGCTAGCTCTGCCACAATGAAGATGATAAAACAGAGAACTAGCTACTGTGATGGAGAGCTAGTTTCCACGAAGAAGATGATGAAGCAGCTAGCTGCTGTGAGATCTGAGAATTTCAGACATATTTAATGATGTAATAATAAATTGAAGTGTAATTTATTGAGCTAAGTGAATTGTAGGAATTATAATTGGAGATTTATATGTTAAGTGTGTAAAATGAGCATGAAGCATGAGGACAGATCGATCTGGGAGAAGGAGAGATCGATCTGGTGAGTTAAAAATGACGAGAAAGGGGAAATTTGAAGAGCAGATCGATCTCCAATGGAAGAGATCGATCTCCTTATGAATCTGTTTGAGAAGGGATCGATCTCATGAGGAAGAGATCGATCTCCAAATGAATCTGTTTGAGAGAAGATCGATCTCATGAGGAGGAGATCGATCTCCAAATGCTTCTGTTTGGGGAGAAGATCGATCTCCTTAGGAGCAGATCGATCTCATAAAGCCATAAAGAGATCGATCTCACCCCTCGACAGATCGATCTCCTAGGCATAAAATTGCCCAGATCGTCCCCAAATTTCAAACACAGATCGATCTCATCAAGAGGCAGATCGATCTCCTACCTCCAATCTATATAAGGAACCTGTGTTTTCTCCTGAAATTTCACTTTCTCTCTCTTTCAAACCTCCATTTTTCCAAAAACCTAGTTTCTCACTCCTCCAAATCCCCCATTTTCGGCCGAATCAGCTATTGTGGAAAGAAGGAAAGTTGTTCCTCATCAAAGGGAGAACAACATACTTGGAAATCGAAGGACGAATCGGATCGAGGCGTGAGTTGTGCGTCTCACAAGCTTTGGGTAATTTCTAAACCTCGATCTTGATATTTGAGCTGATTTTGATGTTATTGGTGGTTGTAATCGTGTTGAAATAGTTGAGGAATGATTAGGGATTGATGAGATTGTAATGTAGTGGGATTAATGTTGATATTTGGAAATTGTGGCAATTTTGAGGATTGTGCTATAAACAGAAATATAGACAAGGTGGTAAATTAGCGTAGATAATTGGTATTAGGGAAGTAGAACTTCGAGATATTGAAAATGAGGTTGTAGTTTAAGGTTGAGTTACGAGAATCGAGAGGTTTGAGGAGTTATGAGCAATTATGCTCGATTTTGAGAATTGAGGTTTGTGTGATGTTGAGTAGTGATGTTTTAACATCGTTTGGACAGCTCGGGAGTTCCAGAGTGGAATGCGAGGCTAGTCCGTGATACGGGGGAACGATTGCACTATACGAGGTGCAAAGAGGTAAGGGAAATCTAAACCATTTGTGTATGTGAATTGCAAACTGTTTTAGCATGAATTGTGGTTTATTAAACAAGCATGTTGAGTGTTTTGTGTTGAGATTTAAACTGCACATGATTTTATAGCCGGTTGGAGCCCAATGTTTTATGAGTTTATAACTGGGCTCTACGTTAAGGCAATATTGTGATTTGAGAAATGTGTGCGTGTGCTTTGCCGGTTGGAACTCGGTTTTACTACGTTTTGTGTTGAGTACAAAACGATTCCAAATGAGTTTTATGAGAGAAAACCATTACGAGTTCTACGTGAAGGCAAACCCGTCTTATGTGATAAGACTTAGGTGTGTAGTTGTGAGTACACACCGGGCATTGCTCTGGTAGCATGTAAGCCCGATTTCTTCTCCGTTCTGGTAACGTGAGAATGACCCATTGGTGGCTGTGCCACGTATACCCCATTGGTGGCTGTGCCACGTTGAGAAAACCCCATTGGTGGCTGTGCCACGTTGAGAAAACCCCATTGGTGGCTGTGCCACGTTGAGAAAACCCCATTGGTGGCTGTGCCACGTTGAGATACCCCCTTGGTGGCTGTGCCACGTTATACCCCATTGGTGGCTGTGCCACGTTGAGAAACCCTATTCAGTGGCTATGCCACGTGAGAAAATAATTCAGTGGCTTTGCCACGTGTGTTTTGTGGCGATGCCACGAGTGATATTAAATCAGTGGCTTTGCCACGTGTGTTTTGTGGCGATGCCACGAGTGATATTAAATCAGTGGCTTTGCCACGTGTGTTTTGTGGCGATGCCACGAGTGATTTTAAATCAGTGGCTATGCCACGTTATTTGAGAAAGCGTTTAACGCGTATTTTCACATGCTTTGTTTTGCTCTAGAGTGAGCCTTTTTACTTCATGTTTTCACATGACTTGACACATGAGAGTGTCGTTTTGAGTATTTTCATGCTATGGTTTTCAAATGAGTTTCACATACAAATAAACCTTTTGTGATGTGCATTTTGGTTTATGAAATGAATCCCTACCCCCCTTACTGAGCGATTTAGAAGCTCACCCTGTTTTTCTTTCCCCCCAGAGTTCTTCAAGTGAATAAGGACTTCCCTGCGACGTACGGAGTAGTGGCTAGTGGAGGATCCGAGCTCCAGGCTATATATTTTGTACTTTGAGGTATATTTATCTTTTCATGTACCCAGACTATTATTGTAATTACAGACACTTGATGTATGACATTATATGGGATGTATTAGGATTAATTAACTTGTAATCGAGTAATGGGTATAATACAATATTTGTTATATCATAATGAGATCCTGAGGCATGATAATTATGATGATGTATGACACTACACAGGAATGCACTCTTTATTTGTGAATTAACGAGTAAAAAGTTTTAAATTTGCCCTATTTTCTGCATTTTCGGGGCGTGACAGAGTTTTCTTGGTATCAGAGCTTAGGGTGTCTAGTACTGTCAGTGTCGGTTAAGTGAAATAGAATACATCCCAAGTGTCTGTAATAGTCTGGTCATGAACTGAAATTGAGGATTGAGATTTCAATCGATTGTGATATGTACGCGCAGGAGACGAGTTGAGATTGAGAATGAGTAAACGACGAGGTCGTTCGAGGAGGCAGGCAGAGTCCCCTCCGCCACCTGTCCCACAACCAGAGAGTCCTAACTCTCGATTTAATCGGATTGAGACCGATGTGAGGCAAGGTTTTGAGTAGATGGCAGCGTTATTCGCGCAACACTTTGGAGTTAATGCCTCGGATACTACCCCTACACCACCACCAGGACCTCCCATACCCCCAGTGCCTCCCGTCACTCAGCCTGAGGACAGAAGTAAGGTCCGACTAAAGGAATTTCTGAAGATGAATCCACCCGCATTTAAGGGAAAGAAGGATCCTACAGAGGCTGAGGAGTGGTTGACGGAGTTGAGAGTTATATTTGATTTACTGGGGTGCACCGATGCTGAGAGAGTCAGTATGAGTGCCTATATGCTAAAGGGGAGAGCTCGAGATTGGTGGAGTACTACCCAGGGTATCTTGATGTCCCACCAGGATGTGATTGGTTGGGAAGAGTTCCAAACAGCTTTTAGAACCCAATATGTACCACGAGCCGCCCAGAGAAGGAAACAGGCCGAGTTTTTGAGTTTGGTACAGGGCGACATGTCGGTGGATGACTATGAGAGCCAGTTCACCGCACTACTGAGATATGACCCAGGGACCTTCAAGAGTGAAGAGCTCCGCACAGAGAAGTTTGTGTATGGGTTGAAGCTCGTCATTAGAGATAGACTGATGGGGCTATGTATTACTGAGTTTGGAGATGCTCTGAGACGAGCACAAGAGGTTGAAAGAGGGATTGAGATGGTACAATCCCAGAACGAGCTCAAAGCGGTGAATAGAGATAAGGGCAAGAGGCCAGCACTTTTCCAGTCAGAGGCTCGGAGAGGTTTCTTCAGAAGAGGAAGGATTGAGGTGCAGAGGGACAGATTGGAGCGACCCAGAGCCTATCCTATTATCAAGGAGACCCCACGATATGTCAGGCCGAAGATGAGGATTTGTAGAGACTGTGGCCGATCGCATGAGGGAAGTTGTACTGGGTCGATCCATGGATGTTTCAGATGTGGTGACATGGGTCACAGAGTGAAGGACTGTCCCCAACCTCAGATACCACATGCTTCGGAGCCCACTAGACAACAGCCTCAGAGAGTGGATCCCCGGAGACGGGCCACTGCGGCAGAGAAAGGGAAGAAACCTGTGGCACAGGGACGAGTGTTTGCCCTGGATAAGGAGACCGCAGACGCTTCGGCAGAAACTATAAGAGGTACACTCTCTGTCTGTAATTATGAGGCTCATGTGTTGATTGATTCAGGATCCACGCATTCATTTATTTCTGAGCATTTTGCATGTAGATTAAACTTGAAGTTTGAACCTCTAGAATATATACTACATGTAAATACCCCTATGCGTGAATCCCAGAGAACTGAGTTAATCTGTAGAGGGTGTGAAATTAAGGTGGGAGATAGAGTGATGTTAGCAGATCTAATCATGTTGAGTATACATGGGTTTGATGTAATTCTGGGAATGGATTGGTTGGCGACCAATCGAGTGAGTTTAGACTGCTACACTAAGATTGTAACTTTCTCCCTACCTGAACCTTACAGTGTACGGTTGAGATATTGAGGAAATGATTATGTGGAATTCTAGTAAGTCATTTGAGAATTTTAATATTATTTTGGAGAATATTAAATATGATTATTCCTGTGAAGGTTATGAGACACTCATCTCAGACGATGAGCGGGAACATCCGAGGATTGAGGATATACCTGTGGTTTGCGAATTTCTGGATGTTTTCCCAAATGAATTGCCAGGTTTACCACCAGAGAGAGAGCTGGAGTTTACCATTGATTTGGTACCGGATACTCAGCCGATCTCTAAACCCCCCTACAGGATGGCATTAGTGGAACTTGAGGAGCATGCACAGCATTTGTGGTTAGTACTTCAGATACTCCGAGATAAGCAATTGTACGGAAAGCTTAGTAAGTGTGAGTTTTGGCTGAACCGGATAGCTTTCCTTGGGCATGTAGTCTCAGAGGAAGGAGTATCAGTGGATCCGAGTAAAATAGCAGCTGTGCTTAATTGGGAAAGACCGAGGACAGTGACTGAGATACGAAGCTTCCTTGGTTTGGCAGGGTATTACAGGAGATTTGTGGAAGGATTTCTCGAGGATTGCCGCTCCTTTGACTAAGCTCACGCGTAAGGAGACTCCGTTCATATGGACTGATCAATGTGAGCTCAGTTTTCAAGAGTTAAAGAGGAGATTGACGGCGGCACCTATATTAACTATCCCTGAGGGATCAGGAGGATTCTCGGTGTATAGTGATGCATCTCATCAAGGATTGGGGTGTGTGCTTATGCAGCACGGGAGAGTAGTCGCATATGGATCGCGACAACTGAAAGACCATGAGCGGAATTATCCCACGCATGATTTGGAGTTAGCCGCTGTGGTATTTGCTTTGAAGATCTGGTGACATTACTTATATGGGGAAAGATTCCAGATCTTCACTGATCACAAGAGTTTGAGATATCTCTTTGATCAGAAAGAATTAAATATGAGACAAAGGAGATGGATGGAACTCCTTAAGGATTATGACTGCAAGATTCTATATCATCCGGGTAAGGCGAATGTGGTTGCTGATGCCCTGAGCAGGAAGAGTATGATATCTGCTATGATGATCAGGGAATGGGATTTGTTAGAGCAGTTCGCCGAACTTCGGATCAGAGTTAAAGAGGTAGAGACTGGATTTTTGGCTAGCCTGCGGATAGAGCCCAGGATCATGGATCAGATTAGAACTGGGCAGCGCAGTGATCAGAGATTGATAGATATGGTTAGCCAAGCTGAGCAGAGTTCGCAGTCGGATCTCACCATCAGTGAGGATGGATTGTTGAGATTCAGAGGACGGATTTGTGTACCAGACGATGATACCCTGAAGAGACAGATACTGAAAGAATCCCACTGCTCGCGATACACCATGCACCCAGGAAGTACTAAGATGTACCGAGACTTGAGAAAGGTGTATTGGTGGAGTGGTATGAAGCGAGATGTGGCAGAGTATGTGGCCAGGTGTTTAGTATGCCAGCAAGTGAAAGCTGAGCATCGGAAGCCCGGAGGACTACTACAGCCCTTACCTGTACCTACATGGAAATGGGAGCATGTCACTATGGACTTTATTATGGGTTTACCGAGGACCCGAAGAGGTCGTGACGCGATATGGGTCATTGTGGATAGATTGACCAAGAGTGCCCACTTCCTTGCCATCAAGAGCACAGATACTGTGGATGCCTTAGCTGAGCTATATGTCAGCGAGATAGCTAGATTACATGGGGCTCCAGTGAGTATTACTTCTGATAGAGATTCCCGATTTACTTCCAGATTCTGGACCCAGTTTCAGGAGTCCATGGGATCTCGATTGAGTTTTAGTACCGCCTATCATCCTCAGACAGATGGTCAGTCAGAGAGGACTATTCAGACCCTGGAGGATATGTTGAGGGCGTGTACGATGGATTTTAAGGGATCATGGGATGATCACCTGCCCCTGGCAGAGTTTGCGTACAATAACAGCTATCATGCGAGTATTGGAATGGCACCTTTTGAGGCTCTATATGGTAGGAGGTGTAGATCCCCTGTAGCTTGGGAAGAAGTCGGTGACAGAAAGATAAATGCCCCCGAGCTTGTTGAGCAAGCCGTACAGAGTGTGAAACTCATATGTGAGAGGTTACGGGCTGCACAGAGTAGACAGAAAAGCTACGCGGATGCGCGTAGACGGCCACTTGAATTTGATGTTGGTGATGCAGTATTTCTGAGAGTATCACCGAGCAAGGGTATCATGCGATTTGGGAAGAAAGGAAAATTGAGTCCTCGATATATAGGACCATTTGAGATTCTTGAGAGAGTGGGAGAGGTAGCCTACAGATTGGCATTACCCCCACAGATGTCCGGAATACACAACGTTTTTCATGTGTCTATGTTGCGGAAGTACCACCCGGACCCTTCTCATGTCATAGAGTATGACGAGATGGACATACAAGAGGACATGAGCTACACTGAGGAACCCGTTCGGATTCTCGATAGAAAGGAGAAGGTACTGAGAACCAAGAGCATCCCATTAGTGAAAGTCTTGTGGAAGCATCACTCAAGGGAAGAGGCGACGTGGGAACTAGAGAGTCTCATGAAGGAGAGATACCCCCATCTATTTTGACTAGTTGAGTTGAATTTGGAGGACCAAATTCTTTTTAAGGTGGGGAGGATGTGAGATCTGAGAATTTCAGACATATTTAATGATGTAATAATAAATTGAAGTGTAATTTATTGAGCTAAGTGAATTGAAGGAATTATAATTGGAGATTTATATGTTAAGTGTGTAAAATGAGCATGAAGCATGAGGACAGATCGATCTCGGAGAAGGAGAGATCGATCTGGTGAGTTAAAAATGACGAGGAAGGGGAAATTTGAAGAGCAGATCGATCTCCAATGGAAGAGATCGATCTCCTTATGAATCTGTTTGAGAAGGGATCGATCTCATGAGGAAGAGATCGATCTCCAAATGAATCTATTTGAGAGAAGATCGATCTCATGAGGAGGAGATCGATCTCCAAATGCTTCTGTTTGGGGAGAAGATCGATCTCCTTAGGAGCAGATCGATCTCATAAAGCCATAAAGAGATCGATCTCACCCCTCGACAGATCGATCTCCTAGGCATAAAATTGCCCAGATCGTCCCTAAATTTCAAACACAGATCGATCTCATCAAGAGGCAGATCGATCTCCTACCTCCAGTCTATATAAGGAACCTGTGTTTTCTCCTGAAATTTCACTTTCTCTCTCTTTCAAACCTCCATTTTTCCGAAAACCTAGTTTCTCACTCCTCCAAATCCCCCATTTCCGGCCGAATCAGCTATTGTGGAAAGAAGGAAAGTTGTTCCTCATCAAAGGGAGAACAACATACTTGGAAATCGAAGGACGAATCGGATCGAGGCGTGAGTTGTGCGTCTCACAAGCTTTGGGTAATTTCTAAACCTCGATCTTGATATTTGAGCTGATTTTGATGTTATTGGTGGTTGTAATCGTGTTGAAATAGTTGAGGAATGATTAGGGATTAATGAGATTGTAATGTAGTGGGATTAATGTTGATATTTGGAAATTGTGGCAATTTTGAGGATTGTGCTATAAACGGAAATATAGACAAGGAGGTAAATTAGCGTAGATAATTGGTATTAGGGATGTAGAACTTCGAGATATTGAAAATGAGGTTGTAGTTTAAGGTTGAGTTACGAGAATCGAGAGGTTTGAGGAGTTATGAGCAATTATGCTCGATTTTGAGAATTGAGGTTTGTGTGATGTTGAGTATTGATGTTTTAACATCGTTTGGACAGCTCAGGAGTTCCAGAGTGGAATGCGAGGCTAGTCCGTGATACGGGGGAACGATTGCACTATACGAGGTGCAAAGAGGTAAGGGAAATCTAAACCATTTGTGTATGTGAATTGCAAACTGTTTTAGCATGAATTGTGGTTTATTAAACAAGCATGTTGAGTGTTTTGTGTTGAGATTTAAACTGCACATGATTTTATAGTCGGTTGGAGCCCAATGTTTTATGAGTTTATAACTGGGCTCTACGTTAAGGCAATATTGTGATTTGAGAAATGTGTGCGTGTGCTTTGCCGGTTGGAACTCGGTTTTACTACGTTTTGTGTTGAGTACAAAACGATTCCAAATGAGTTTTATGAGAGAAAACCATTACGAGTTCTACGTGAAGGCAAACCCGTCTTATGTGATAAGACTTAGGTGTGTAGTTGTGAGTACACACCGGGCATTGCTCTGGTAGCATGTAAGCCCGATTTCTTCTCCGTTCTGGTAACGTGAGAATGACCCATTGGTGGCTGTGCCACGTATACCCCATTGGTGGCTGTGCCACGTTGAGAAAACCCCATTGGTGGCTGTGCCACGTTGAGAAAACCCCATTGGTGGCTGTGCCACGTTGAGAAAACCCCATTGGTGGCTGTGCCACGTTGAGATACCCCCTTGGTGGCTGTGCCACGTTATACCCCATTGGTGGCTGTGCCACGTTGAGAAACCCTATTCAGTGGCTATGCCACGTGAGAAAATAATTCAGTGGCTTTGCCACGTGTGTTTTGTGGCGATGCCACGAGTGATATTAAATCAGTGGCTTTGCCACGTGTGTTTTGTGGCGATGCCACGAGTGATATTAAATCAGTGGCTTTGCCACGTGTGTTTTGTGGCGATGCCACGAGTGATTTTAAATCAGTGGCTATGCCACGTTATTTGAGAAAGCGTTTAACGCGTATTTTCACATGCTTTGTTTTGCTCTAGAGTGAGCCTTTTTACTTCATGTTTTCACATGACTTGACACATGAGAGTGTCGTTTTGAGTATTTTCATGCTATGGTTTTCAAATGAGTTTCACATACAAATAAACCTTTTGTGATGTGCATTTTGGTTTATGAAATGAATCCCTACCCCCCTTACTGAGCGATTTAGAAGCTCACCCTATTTTTCTTTCCCCCCAGAGTTCTTCAAGTGAATAAGGACTTCCCTGCGACGTACGGAGTAGTGGCTAGTGGAGGATCCGAGCTCCAGGCTATATATTTTGTACTTTGAGGTATATTTATCTTTTCATGTACCCAGACTATTATTGTAATTACAGACACTTGATGTATGACATTATATGGGATGTATTAGGATTAATTAACTTGTAATCGAGTAATGGGTATAATACAATATTTGTTATATCATGATGAGATCCTGAGGCATGATAATTATGATGATGTATGACACTGCACAGGAATGCACTCTTTATTTGTGAATTAACGAGTAAAAAGTTTTAAATTTGCCCTATTTTTCGCATTTTCGGGGCGTGACAGCTGCTGTGTTGGGGAGCTAGCCGCCGCAATAAAAACAACGAGACAGAGAGCTAGCTGTTGTGTTGAAGAGCTAGCATGGAAGTGCTCAGGGAAGATGATGGCCGCAGCAATAGCACAGTATAATAACAAAATTCAAGCATGCAAAATAACAGTACAGATGGCCACACAACAATCATTCAAACAAAATTCAAACAATACAGATGGTTTATCATGGGCTGTATGAGCACATATTCAAAAAAAAAAATCTTACCTAAAGATCCGTAGAATTGATGAAAGAAGATCCAAACTGCTTGAATTTTATGAAGAAGAGTTTATGATTATTAGTCAATATATAGTTTGACAGAAGAATTTAAGATGAACTCTAACTGAAGAGATGTAATTGTAATCTACTTCTTTAGTTCAATTTGTGTTAAAAATAAACACAAAATTCAATATATATATATATATATATATATAAAGCAAAATATATATATATATATATTGTGCTATTCAAAAAAAAAAAAAACAAAGAATTTTGTCATAGCACGCATGCTTTTGACATTGATGGACTTCAAGTTCCATACGTACTTCATGCCTAGCATACGCACGCCCGTATCTTGAAGTGGGGGCATTTGTAGGCATTAAAAAATAATAATAATTAATTAGTATTATTAATTAATTAAATTAAATATTTAATTAATTGATAATCTCTAATAAATTGGTGATAAATAAAAATTATCAACCAATTGTATTATCTCTAATTAAATTAAATTAATTAGAGATAAATCCTGGGATGATCAAGTCCTTTTAGAACTCTCTACCATCAAGCATTATAAATAGAGAGCTCTTCCACACAGATAGGAATTCAGTCAGAAGACAGAAGAATTCAGTCAAAACACAGAAGAATTCAGTCAGAAGACTCAGAAAACAGTCAGAAGACTCAGAAGAAGCAGACAGAAAGCACTGAAGAAAAGAAGTCTCAGCCTCCTCAGAGAATTGAAAGCCTGCAGAATACCGGCCGTTCTCCGATCAAGCCTTCTCTTCAGTCAAGTCTTTTATTCAACAAAGCCGTCAGCAAATCCACAAGAGGACAACAAGTCAACAGACAGTTCTCTCAACAATCAGCCGCGCCGCTACAAATCTACGAGGAACCACAGACCGTTCTCTCAACGATCAGCCACGCCGCTGCAAATTCAAGAGGAACAACAAGCCCTTCGGCCGTTTCTCTCAACAATCACTCCGTCGGGATCAAGCGTCACGCCCTCGACAAGTGCAATCAGGAGACCGAATCAGAGGATTATAATTCTTTTTGTAAAGAATTCAAAACAGAGAATTGTACTCACATATAAATACAAAAATTGAATTTTATCACTAATTCGTGTTTTAATTTTACAGACTCGAAAATTTGTGTATACAATGAAATACAAAAGATCTAACTAAAAAAAATTTGAAACTTTTCATAAAATAAAAAGAAGGTTGTCAATGAACAATAAAATAAAAAGATTGGTAATCAGAACAATTGTGACTAAAAACAAACAACTAAACAGAAAGATTTCTTGAAAAAAACAACATGAAAATAATCCTAGAAATTTTAACCTAAAAACTAAAGGAACTATTTACCCTAGACTACTCCTACCCTAAATTATTTACCCTACTCCTACTCTACTTGATTTTTTAATTACCATCATATTCTATTTATATACACACACTTAGGGGTACAATGGTAATTTTTCCATCCTAGATGAGTTGGCATTGTTTTACCACTTGTCTTTATTTGATTTGCTGTAGAGTAGATATTTTCACGTCATCAGCCTTTTTGTCCAATTGGTTATGCGATGTGGCCCGACGTGTGTCTTCCAGAAGGTTGGCACGGTGTCCATCGATCTTATCGTTTCAGAGCAAATAAAAAACGGACACCTGACATGACGTGTGTCCAGACGACTTGATGAGTCGGTCTGCAAATTGGAAGTGGTCTAGTCTCCTTTAGCCCATTTTTAGCCCAATTTTGATTGAAACGACTGAGTTTCATCAGGATTTAATTTATCTGCACATTAAAGAATTTTAATTAAATAAAGGGGATTATTAATAAAATAATATGGGGATTAAATAAATAATTAGGAAATTAAGCACAAATAATTCTATTAAAAATAGAATTATCACACCCCCAAACTTGAGCTTTTGCTTGTCCTCAAGCAAAACAAAACAGATGTAGGAATGCCAAGTACTAAACACAATAATTTCTCTAATATTATCCTCAAAGATAAAGTACAAACTATGATATCAAAGAATCACACTTACAAGTCCAACATTCAAAATCATTCAATCCTAAGTCCTAACCTAAATTGAACTCGTCGTGTGTGTGTGAAAATGTCAAAGCCACTTCACAGTACATTACTCGGATCAGATTATGCAAACACAGTGAATGCAAAGTCAATGACATGTGATCATTCCCATAAGTTTGCTTTTCACTTCTCTCTCCACTAATGTAGTCACACTTAATCAAAGATCAATAGGACTTTACTAAGCTTGTAATGTCAAGCTGGGGTTTAGGTATGATAAAGTCGATTTAGGTTTAATTACCCCTTAACATGCATTACTTCTAGGATCTTTAATATAAGAGCTCAAATTATTTTTCCCCAAACTTATTTTTTTCACTAAACATTTTATTCTATTTTTGTATTTTTCTTTTTTCTTCTTTTATTTTTTTTCTTTTTCTATCATTTTTCTTCTTCTCTTTTCTTTCACATTTTTTTTCGAATTTCCACTATCACCAGATACCCATATGTACAAAGCTCACAATATATCCCAATAAATTTTCATGCTTTCGGGTAAGGGATAGGAAAAGAGTTGTTAAGCTAAGGAAAATATGCAGGTGTATTTATAGAGAAAAGCTTATTTGGTTCAGATGGGTGACTAGGGGTAAAGTATGTATAGGGATGGCTCGAAAGGCTCAAACGGTCCAAAGATGACCTAAATCATCTCCCTAATTAAGTGTGATCTAATATTTCGCCTCGAGACAAGATCAAACAAATTCTAGAATATGATGCACAAAATCAACTGAACAAATGCAATCCTAGGTCCATATAAGCTTTCTCTAAATAAATATATAGATTAATAACATGACATGTGCATAAGATGAGGGAATCACAATCAGAATCAAGACAAACTCAAGAATTCAACTTCATACTTTTCCTATAATCATGCTTCTCAATCAATCAAAGTCAGACTTAATCATGGGGTCATATCATCGAAATATGGGAAAACTACATGCTAAGCACTAAATCATCCCAAAATCAAACAATTTAAGCTCAGATTTTCGAAAAAAAATTGAATTTTTTTTTCAATTTTGCCCAAATTTTCAAAAAATGCTCAAGTGATATCCCCTCCCCCCAACTTAAAGTGCACAGTATCCTCAGTGTGCAGATAATATAAGAATTGAAGTTCAGGAACATAGTACTTCCTTTTCTGATGATGATGATGAACAACCGAAGCTTGATTGAAAACATAAAACTAGAAAAAAAATCTGCAAAATAAACAAAGAAAGAAACAACAAAAAAGAAAAAGAACTATATACAAAGTGAAAAGAAAAATTAAGCCACTTCAAATGCAGCTAAAGAACACAACACTCAGCAGCAGAGCGAAGACTAGGAGGATCAGCCAAAGTGGTGACAGAATGTTAACAGTTAAATCCTCCTGAGCTCTATCTATTTCCTTCCTCTTTCATATTTCTTATGTTCAAGCCTTATATCCTCCATCCTAAAACAGTCATGAGAGTCATCAGGGAGCTTCAAAGGTTTGAAAACATTAAAATTTACTTCCTGATCTTGGACACTCATCGTTAACTCCCCATTCTGTATATCAATTAAAGTTCTACCAGTCGCTAGGAAAGGTCTGCCTAGTATAATGGGGACTTTCCTGTCTTCCTCTATGTCCAACATGATAAAATCTGCAGGGAAAATGAATTTGTCCACCTTTACTAACACATCCTCAATAACCTCTTTTGGATATTTAATGGATCGATAAGCTAGCGAAGGGTCACTGTGGTAGGCTTGATATCCCCTATTTCTAACTTTTGGTAGATAGACAAAGGCATCAGATTGATACTGGCTCCTAAATCACAGAGGGCTCTACCAAAGAAAAGATTTTCAATTGTGCAGAGTATGGTAAAACTCCCGGGATCCTTGAGCTTGGGGGATAATTTCCTCTGGATAATTGCACTACATTCCCCAGTTAAGGCCACCGTCTCATAATCTTCCAATCTCTTTTTTCCTAGAGAGGATATCCTTCAGAAACTTCATATAACTTGGCATTTGCTCTAAGGCATCTGCTAAAGGAATGTTGATGTGAAGTTTCTTAAAAACCTCAAGAAATTTAGTGAATTGTTGATTGAGTTTTTGATTTTGAAACCTCTAAAGAAAAGGTACTGGTGGTCTAACCGGAGGGGATGTAGTTGTAACATGTGTAGCATCAGAGGGCGAGGAAGGCTGTGAAGTAGAAGAAGGTATAGATGAACAAGCACCTATCTTTGATTCCTTGGCAGCCTGATCCTGATGTTCCTGCTCTTTCTGAGCTGCTTCATTAGAACTTAAAGATTCTTCAACTATGTGCTGTTCAGGGTTAGACTTAACTTGTGGCTCATCTAGCTCTCTGCCACTCCTAAGGGTGATGTATTTGACATGTTCCTTACCCTCCCTTCGCTTAACATGATTAGCTTCAGTGTTACTAAGAAGGGTCCCTTGCGGACGTTGGCTAAGAGCATTTGCTATTTGTCCCACCTGAACCTCTAAGTTCTTAATTGAAGCAGCTTGATTTTGCAGGATCGTTGAGAACATTTCCTCAAATGAGGGCTTCTTCTCAGCTACTGGTGCGTGGTAATGTTGGGGCTGCATAAGTGGTGGTGGTGGTGGTGATGGATGATGAGGTGGATGATGTTGAATTTGAGGTGGATGGGGATGATTGGGTGGATGGTATGGAAATGGATGTTGTGGTGGTACCTGAGCCGGTAAAGCTTGAAAACCAGGGGGTTCTATAGGTCTAGAGCTAGAATTTTACCCTTGGTTTTGACTCTAGGAAAAGTTAGGATGGTTCCTCCATCCTGGATTATAGGTGTTTGAAAAAGGGTTGTTCTGTTGCTTAGGGGGGCAACATACTGAACCGATTCTAAGTTAAGCAGACACATATCCACAGAGTGTGTACCACTACACAGATCATAATAGAGAAAAGGACTTTGGACAGAAAACACAGGGTTAGGACTGGTGGAAGGATTATGTTCGGTATTGAGTAACTCTACCTTCTTCGTAGATTAGCAATTTGAGAGGTCAAGGTAGACAGCGTGTTGAGCTTATAGTTACCCGTCGATTTCTTAGGCAATTGCCTCTTCGAGGACCATACATAGTTGTTAGTAGCCATCTTTTCTAACAACTCGTAAGCTTCCTCCTCTGTTTTACACATTAGAGCTCCACCCGCAGCAGCGTCAACAATGGTCCTATTTTGGCTTGTAAGTCTGTTGTAGAAGGTCTAGACTTACAACAACAAAGGTAGTTCATGGTGAGGGCACTTCCTAAGAAGCTCATTATATCATTCCCATGCTTCGTAAAGAGAGTCAGAATCGAACTGTGCAAAGGAAGATATGTCGCTATGGAGTCTGGCCATTTTAGAGGGAGGGAAAAACTTAGCTAAAAATTGATGGGCTAACTCGTCCCAAGTAGAGATAGATCCTGAAGGCAAGGAGGTTAACCAGTATCGAGCCCTATCCCTAAGTGAGAGGAGGAATAATCTATGCCTAAGCACATCATCAGAAAATATGAGCTTACACTGTTTGATTTTGGGATGATTTAGTGCTTAGCATGTAGTTTTCCCATATTCCGATGATACGACCCCATGATTAAGTCTAATTTTGATTGTTTAAGAAGAATGATTATAGGAAAAGAATGAAGTTGAATTCTTGAGTTTGTCTTGATTCTGATTGTGATTTCCTCATTTTATACATATGTCATGTCATGAATCTGTATATTTATTTAGAGAAAGCTTATATGGACATATGATTGCATTTGTTCAGTTGATTTTGTGCATCATATTCTAGAATTTGTTTGATCTGATCTCGAGGCAAAATATTAGATCACACTTAATTAAGGAGATGATTTAGGCCATCTTTGGATCGTTTGAGCCTTTCTAACCATCCCTGTACATATTTTACCCCTAGTCACCCATCTAAGCCAAATAAGCTTTCTCTTTAAATACACCTGCGTTAATTTCCTTAGCTTAAACACTATTTTCCTATCCCTTACCCCGAAAGCATGGAAAGTCATTGGATATATTTTGAGCTTTGTACATATGGGTATCTGGTGATAGTGAAAGTTCGAAAAAAATGTGATAAAAGAAAAAGAAAAAGAAAAGAAAAAGAAGAAAAATAAAAAAATAGAATAAAATGTCTAGCAAAATAAATAAGTTTGGGGGAAATAAATTGGAGCTCTTACATTAAGAACCTAGAAAGTAATGCATGTTAAGGGGTAATTAAACCTAAATCGACTTTATCATACCCTAACCCCAGCCTTACATTACAAGCTTAATGAAGTCCTATTGATCTTTGATTAAGTGTGACTACATTAGTGGAGAGAGAAGTGAAAAGCGAACTTATGAGAATGATCACATGTCTTTGACTTTGCATTCACTATGTTTGCATAATCTGATCCGGATAATGTACTATGAAGTGACTTTGACATTTTCACACACGTACGAGGGGTCCAATTTGGGTTAGGACTTATGATTGAATGATTCTGAGTGTTTGACTTGTAATTGTGAGTGTTTGAGATCATAGTTTGTACTTTATCTTTGAGGATAATATTGAAGAAATTATTATGTTTTGTACTTGTCATTCCTACATTTGTTTTGTTGTGCTTGAGGACAAGCAAAAGCTCAAGTTTGAGGGTGTGATAATTCTATTTTTAATAGAATTATTTGTGCTTAATTTCCTAATTATTTATTTAATCATCATATTATTTTATTAATAATCTCCTTTATTTAATTAAAATTCTTTAATGTGCAGATAAATTAAATCCGGATGAAACTCAGTCATTTTAGTCGAAATTGAGCTGAAAACGGGCTAAAGGAGACTGGACCACTTCTAATTTGCAGACCGAGCTACCAGTCGTCTGGATACACGTGATGCCAGGTGTCCGTATTTTATTTGCTCCGAAACGATAAGATCGACAGACACCGTGCGAACATTCTGGAAGGCACACGTCGGGCCACATTACACAGTCAACTGGACAAACCGAGAAGTGACGTGGAAATATCTGCTCTGGAGCGAATCAAATGAAGACAAGTGGCCAAACATTGCCAACTTATCTAGGATGAAAAATTACCATTGTACCCTTAAGTGTGTATATAAATAGAAAAATATGGCAATTGAAAAGAGTGTGTAAGTTAGGGTAGAATAGTTTTTTTTTTTAGGTTAACTTTACATTAAAAAGTCTTGCCTTCCTTGTTTTCTTTTCCCGTATAGTTTTTTTTAGCCTCCATATTTTTTTTAGCTACTGTTTTATTCAATTTAGTTGATTATGAAAATCTCTTGTTTTTAAATTCATGAGTATCGTTGCTTAG
Organism: Firmiana major; assembly: GCA_033439115.1. Taxonomy (NCBI): domain Eukaryota; kingdom Viridiplantae; phylum Streptophyta; class Magnoliopsida; order Malvales; family Malvaceae; genus Firmiana; species Firmiana major. The sequence goes on from CM065902.1 coordinate 39,490,632, forward strand.
AATTTGTCTTTACCAATTCAGTCTACTTTACACGTTCAAATTATATTCTTACTAAGTTTTAATCTATTTTTGGTTGTAGTCAACATCATTTGCAAAACTTTGATGATCAATGCCGATCATTATGTTCTGATTCACTATTATCGGTATAATATGTTGGGATTAATCTGTGTATTGACTGGCAATACTGAAATGGTGGAACAATATCAGTTTGATTGAGAAATGAAGGAAACCATGGCTACTGGAAATGTCTCGGTTGATGTTTGATAAATCTTCTTCACGTATGGCTTAGTTTTAAGTCTTAGTTTTCAGCATCTCTATTCTCCTTATCTTATTTGAAGATATTCTGTTTAATGCTGAGTGAGCTTCTTTTGTTTTTTTTGTGTGATCCGCTGTTCATGAATGAAGAAATACCTCAGTTGATAAAAAATTCATGCTCTTTTTCATTATCTTTTACTATTAACGTTTTTAGTTTTATTTCTTCAGTTTGGATCGTCTGTTCTATCGGTTTAATTTTTTATTTTCTTCACTTATTAGTAGCCTCTCTTCTAAGTTATATTACCAGCAATTTGGCTTTGCTTCATGTTCAGTTTTGTGTCTCTTAAACCGTGAATGTTGCAGTGAATGGTTGTTTGTTTCTCCTCTGTTCTCCCTTGTCTTCATTCTTATTTATTGTACATGATTATTTTTCTATGTTAAGCTATTGGATTTAAGCTTTCCATGATTTCCATTCATTGTCTTAAGATTCACAAGGTAACTATGTGTGCATGTTGAAGCAGCACTAGACAGGAAGGGTATTCAGTGCATTACGCGGACAGGAAATGAATGGTGATCAGGAAATGGTGTTGAGCCAAGAATGTGCAGCAAATAGCAGGAGTAAGTAGACTTGGATCCAGCTAAGGACAGCACTTGGGTCAGACATGGATAGCAGCTTGCTAAAGTTTGCAGACATCACCGGGAATGGAAGTTGGACAGCAACTGGCAGAATCTGGAAATTGTAGAAGATGAATAGTACATTGCACTAGTAGGAACTGAAATAGCTAGCTGGAAAATTGCTTAAGGCCACGTTGGGCCAGTCGATTCATTTGTGCAATTAGTTTAAGTATATTTGAGGTTTATCTTTTTATGTCATTTATAGTATTTGTTAAGATAGGTAAAATAGATTTGCGTTATTTGTTAAATTAGTGATTAGTCTTAATTAAGTTAATAGTTGATACATTAGGTTGGTAGTTTTATTTTTATTTTAAGAAACTCATGAATTGCATTCGAATTAATTTAGAGATAGAAGTAGTTTATAATTTAGTTCTCAAAAAATAAAATAAAAAAATCCAAAAATATTATTCTCATGCAATATTTACTTATTTAGACAAGTTAGCGATTAGTTAGAATTATAATTAATTTAGGGTCATTTTTAGAGTTAGTTAATTTCTTAGTTATATTTAGGAATTTCTTTAGGATTAATAAAATTTTTATTTTATTAGATTAGCTTAATTTGTATTTTTATTAAGTAGTTTAATTACATGCATATTTTATTTTAGGCTTGTTTAATTTTAGCTTAATTAATTTTGTTATTTATTTTAGCATTTTATTTTGATTGCGTTAATTAATTGTTTTAATTTTCTTTTGTAGGTAGTTGCTTGCGTGGAGCATTGTAAGTAATTTTTAGCTAGGTTTTATTTTTGCTTTAGTTTATAGTTGTTATTATTTTCAGTAATTTTAATTTTCAGACTTAGCTAGACCACCCACATTAAATTTCATAATTTGCTAGGATATACTTAGGGTAAGATTAATCAGTAGTTAATTAGGCTAGTCAACTTCTCTGTGGGACGATAACTCAGGACTCAAATCCCATTATTACTTGTACGACCCGTGCACTTGCGGATAAGACGCTTAGATCGTACCAAGTTTTTGGCTTTGGCGCCGTTGTCGGGGATCGAACCCGGGTCGCCCACGTGACAGGCGGGAATACTCACCACTATACTATAACGAGTGCACGGGTTGTACAAGTAATAATGTGATTTGAATCTCGAGTTATCGTCCCACAGAGAAGTTGATTAGCCTAATTAACTACCGGTTAATCTTACCATAAGTATATCCTAGCAAATTATGAAGTTTTAGTTGGTGATCTACAAAGCTAAAATTAAAAGTACTAAAAACAATAACAATAAAGAAAATAAAACCGAGCAAACATTACTTACAGAGCTCCAAGCAGTTAAAAGCAAATACCTACAAAACATAACTAAAACAGTTAAAATTAATTAACGCAATTAAAAATGTAAATATGAAAATAACTAAACAAGATTAATTAAACTAAAGTTAAACAAGTCTAAAATAAAATGTGCATGGAAATTAATCTAATTAATAAAAATTGCAATTTAAACTAACCTAAAATCTAATAAAATAAAATCCTAAAAAATTAAGAAAATAATCATAAATCTAAATGTCTAAACTAATGAATCTAAAATTAATCCTAATTATACTAACTTAACAATAAAGTCTAAATAAAGCATAAGAAATATTTTTGGATTTTTACATTTAAAATAAAAACTAACTTAAAATTGCTTGAAATAAATCTACCCCTAATTTTAATTATGTACTACCTAAATACTAAGTTTAATTCTAAATTCCTAATTAAAACTAAGTGCAACTAATCAAGCAAGGAATAATAATGTGCAAATTAAATTAAGACTTTAATCTAAGCTAACAAACCCAACTGTCTTGGTCCCGTGCACTGTACGTGATACTGCTCTCGGGTTGGTTTGTCTCCAGGTGCTGTCCTGCACTTTCGTATACTGCTGCTAGACACCTGGTGATCGTAGTAGCATAGTCGGATCCAGTACTGTCATTTTGAACCTCAGCTGTGCACAGCTCCAGCTTCACCAACGTACTGTAGTTGCTGTTATAATCCTAGCTAACCAGAGAATGTCCAACATGCCTACTACTTCCCAATCCTCTCGTTCAGCAGCTGCTCAACCTGTCATGCTTCTCATTTGCCATGTGTCTACTCTGCAGTAAGCTCTACCTGTTCTGCTCTGCAATCAGTCCATCTGGAATCACAACCAACATATGATCAGTAAAATTGCACTAAAATAGAGCAAACTAGAGAACGGGAAGGCAGAAACGACAGCTTTATCCTCTTCAAAATGATGCACACAGCAACCCCAGCACACACAGCAACAAGTTGATATCTGCCTAGCTAGCAATACGAGCTTCAGCTTCAGCGTGCACTTTCCCGTAACCGAGAGCAACCTGGAAACAAAACAGAATTTAAATGAGCAATTACATAACTCGAAAGAGATGATAATGCAAAGAAATAAAGCAACAGAATAACAGCCTTGACCCTAGAACTAAAACTTGAAATACAAAAATTGAACAGAAGTTAAACAAATCAAATGGCCGGTACAATGAAGTCACGCAGAATATGCAGAAACATTAAGATGAACAGTAGTAAACTCTCGGGACAGAGCAGAACAAAGGCATGAATTGGTCCCCATTCACTGCAACAATCCAGAATTTGCTTTACACCAGCAGTAGCAGTCCCACCGCCTTGGCAACACCACGACAAGCCAGCAGCTAAACGAGCAAAACCAGGGAACTTAGCTCCTCACCCAGTATCTTCCCCTCTGCTCAAAACTTGATCCACGATGAAGAAGGTAAAAAGAAAAAAATAAAAGAAAACGAAACTGGGAAAGGAACAACTATTAATCGAAAATGATGATTATCATTCAAAGAGCTTAAATGTACTAAATCTATCAAGGAATGAAACTTGCAAAGCTTAAAAATGGTGGCTGTCATCAACGTGAAATACAAAAGATCTAACTAAAAAAAAATTTAAAACTTTTCGTAAAATAAAAAGAAGGTTGTCAATGAATAATAAAATAAAATGATTGGTAATCAGAACAATTGTGACTAAAAATAAACTACTAAACGGAAAGATTTCTAAAAAAAAAAAACAACAAGAAAATAATCCTAGAAATTTTAACCTAAAAACTAAAGGAACTATTTACCCTAGACTACTCCTACCCTAAATTACTTACCCTACTCCTACTCTACTTGATTTTTCAATTGCCATCATATTCTGTTTATATACACACTTAGTGGGTACAATGGTAATTTTTCCATCCTAGATGAGTTGGCATTGTTTGGCCACTTGTCTTCATTTGATTTGCTACAGAGTAGATATTTTCACGTCATCAGTCTTTTTGTCAAATTGGTTGTGCGATGTGGGCCGTCGTGTGTCTTCCAGAAGGTTGGCACGGTGTTCTTCGATCTTATCGTTTCGGAGCAAATAAAATACGGACACCTGGCATCACGCGTGTCCAGATGACTTGATGAGTCGGTCTGCAAATTGGAAGTGGTCCAGTTTCCTTTAGCCCGTTTTTAGCACAATTTTGACTGAAACGACTGAGTTTCATTAGGATTTAATTTATCTTCACATTAAAAAATTTTAATTAAATAAAGGGGATTATTACTAAAATAATATGGGGATTAAATAAATAATTAGGAAATTAAGCACAAATAATTATATTAAAAATAGAATTATCAACTGATCCAGAGAAACTGATTGATTGACGAGTATGAAACTTGGTTTATATTCCTGGGCAGGTATTACCCCAACACTATGGGTAATGAGAGTCAGAAAACCCAAAAGTTCATGGAAGGAATCAGATTGTCGATTTGAGTCCGATTGGCCCTGTTGGATATCACTACCTATGCCGAGGCAGTGCGCAGATTACAGTTGTGTGAATAAGATCATGTGTTGCATGCCTCTGAGATTGAGAAAGGTAGTAAGGGTCGAAATAGAGATAGAAGAGAATAGAGAATGACAGAGATGTCAGAACGAGAAAAAGGTAGTTTGGTAAAAGATTAGAGTTGATGAGTCACTGACGAGGCCCTAAGGGTATCTATCCGCAAGTGCATGGGTCGTCCAAGTAATAATGGGATTTGAGTCCCGAGTTATCATCCCACAGAGAAGTTGACTAGCCTAATTAAGTACCGATTAATCTTACCCTAAATATATCTTAGCAAATTATGAAATCAAAGTGGGTGATCTACAAAGTCTAATATTAAAATCACTGCAAAACAGTAAAATAATAAAAACTAAATAAAATAAAACCGAGCTCAAAGTACTTACAATACTCCAAGCAATTAAAAACAACAACCTACAAAAGAAAACTAAAATAGTTAAAAAGAATTAACGCAACTAAAATAAAATGAAAATATGAAAATAAAGTAATAAAATTTAATTAAACTAAACTTTAAACAAACTTAAAATAAAAATGCATGAATTTAAATTATTGCAAATTAAACTAACCTAAAATGCATGAAACATAATTTATCTAAACTAACTCTAAGTGCAACTAAACTAAAACGAAATCCCAAAACATAAAATATAAAATTAACTACTAACTAACAATTAACAACTAAAACATTAGAATTAACCTACAATTATCATTTAACAGATTACCTAAATTAACTACTAATAAAAGGAATAAAAACAATCAAAATAAAAATGCATTAAACAATTAAATTATAAAAATGGGAGGTGGCCAAACATGGCCTTAAGCTGTTTTCCAACCAAGTGGTCCCGATTGGGACACTGTTCACGTCTTCTTTCTAGTGCTGCCCACGTCCTCTGCACCGAGGTCTCTGCTCTGGGTTGTCTAGGTACCACCCGTGGCTTCTCTTCCAGGTGCTGCTATTTCCAGCTGCACACAGTACACTGCACGTCTCAGCAGTCTGTCATAGGTGCTGCGGTTGATGACCGATCCTGCTCCTGGTGAATATACTTAACCTGTTCCAGCTGGTGTATGTCCTCTCTGCAACAGATTAAGCACATTCCTCCCCTGCCCAGCTAACGTTTGCTTCAGTCCAAACTACTGACCAGTACACCCTCCTTGCAACCAACAGTATTACAGCATGTATCTCGGCATCAGCTGGACATTGGCTACTAAGCAGCTGCTGTCACCATTTCTTACCGAACAGCACCTCAACTCTGGTTCAGGCTATGAACAACGAAATAGACCATCGCATGAAAGAGATCATTAGCAAGAAAATATGTAATGTGCATTTTAATCCATAAAGAACAGCTTAAAGGAACTGAAACGAAATGTTAAAGCATAATAAGATATGAACAGCAAGCAGTGAGAAAACAGGGGAGAGCAGAGGGTCATTCGGCTTGCTGGATTGCTTCATTAATCCCTCCAGCTACCTGCCGAACCTCATCTCCTGGTACTGAACTTGAACCTCTCCACAAATACAGAAGCAACGATGACAACACAGAAAACAAAAATGGTAAGTCAATAATGCAAAAGAAATCTAAAACAGGAAAACAGGAAACTCCCGATGCGTGGTTCCCTTCACTGCCTTCCCTGCCGAATTCCACTATGTTGTTGATGTGGGCAAATGTTGTGCATCATCCCACATCACAGCAACAGAATCAACAAGCAGGAGACCGTGTGAAGATGTCTGAACCCAAATGCTCAAAGTGTTACCCAAATGCACTTAAAATCACAACCGAGACATGAACTAGGAAAATAAGCTTTGAAAATACAAAAATAAAACTTACGGAAGGAAACCGAGAAGATAAAAGAAATAAAATACGAAACCGAGAGCTTGGAATGTAAATGAGGAACACGAGAACATGGAAACTAATGGAAGAAAAATCGATGAACAATAATGAAGAAGAAACCGAGAGCATGTAACAAAGAGATTAAATTTCTATTAAAAATAAAAGCTTAACAAATTCTAATGAAGAACATGAAATGAATAGTAAATAACTTGTAAAAGAAAAACTATGCGGAAATTAAAGAAAAGCTTTGAAAATTAATCTAAGGCTATTCTACCCTAATCTACCCTACTCCTACTCCTACTCCTACTCCTAAACTAATCTAAAATTACTTCATTTTTCAATTGCCATCATGTTCTATTTATACACAAACATAGAGGTATAATGGTAAATTGTCATCCTAGATGAGTTGGCATTGTTTGGCCACTTGTCTTCGTTTGATTTGCTGCAGAGTAGATATTTCTACGTCATTAGTCTTTTTGTCCAATTAGCTGTGCGATATGGCCCAACGTGTGTTTTCCAGAGGGTTGGCATGGTGTCCTTCGATCTTATCGTTTCGGAGCAAATAATATACAAACACCTAGCATCACGCGTGTCCAGTCGACTGATGACTCAGCCTGCAAATTGGAAGTGGTCCAGTCTCCTTTAGCTCGTTTTCAGCCCAATTTGGTCTAAAACGACTGAGTTTCATCCGGATTTAATTTATATGCACATTAAAGAATTTTAATTAAATAAAAGGGATTATTAATAAAATAATATGGGGATTAAATAAATAATTAGAAATTTAAGCACAAATAATTCTATAAAAAATAGAATTATCAATCACGGAGTAAGATGATTGGTAAGTCTCCAGTGTATCCAATTTCAGCACTTTTGAGGGGTATTGTGATTAGAGGACCCCGACCTGCTCCATAGCAGTGTAAGCAGTGTAGGATGTGTGGTAGATACCACAGAAGTAGGGCCTACACCTATACATTATTGACTAAAATAGGCGTTAAGTGTGGTAAGACAGGCCATTTATTTAATGATTGCTCAGAGTTGGTTGAGACTGCGCCACAGAAGGGCAAAGAGACAGAGAAAACCCTGTTGATATCTCTGCACCGAAAAGGGAGGCCACAGCCGAAGAGAAAGAGAAAGTAGGCTGTTGGATAAGGGCGAGTGTATGCCTTGGACCAGGACACTATAGATGTTTCATATGATGTGGTGAAAGATACCACACTGGTTATGAATAAAGAAGTAATTATTTTAATTGATCCTGGTGCCACACATTTATTCATATCGCCTTCATTTGCATATAAGTTAGTGAAAGACGTGAATGCCTACTCCATTGGGCACAATGCTGATAGTTAGTACCCCAATGAAGGAGGGTTAACTAACAGAATAATTATGAAGAGATTATAAGTTGAAAACGGGGGAAAAAGTATAAGTCAGCCGATTTTATTCAATGAAATATGAATAATTTGAAGTAATATTAAAGAATAAATTGGTCGGCTGCAAACTCTACTGTTCAGATTTCTATCCTAAGATAGTGATATGGTTACCCCTGAAATATATACTGTAAGTTTTGACAGGTAATAAAAGGGGTGTAGCGATTGAAATTAAATGAGTAAATGATTGTACTCACGGAATGAGTAATGACAGAGTTTGTTATAAGTGATATACGAAATAAGATAAGCTTTGAGATGTGATAGATCCTGAATACAGGATATATTAGAATAAGAGGCGTAAGCAAGGTAAGAATATCTTTGATATGTGAAGTAATTTGGATTAAGTAATATGTAGTGAATATGAATTGCGACCAAGGATAAGGGGTGGATATATCCATAACCAGTCCATGTGGTTAAGTCTGAGGGTTAATAAAGATATTTCAAAATACCTCCCTGCCTGAAGACTTAACAACGTCTAGAAGTACACATCACCTATAAATTGAAATCGACAGTCGTAATATATACATTTAAAATTAGGGTACCTTTACTGGTACGATAAAGAAATATAGAATTCGATTAATCGGGAAGGTTTAAAAATTAAAATTTTATAAAAGCCATTAATATAAGAAAAATGAAATGACACGGGTTAGTATCTTGAACGAAAGCGATTTTGAAATGACATTATACGTTTATGCGTACATAAGTTAAGGATATGAGTGATTGAAATATTTAGTGGAACTCAACTACAATGAGATATTTAAACTTTACCTGGATCGATTTGTTGTCATCCTCATTGATGATATTTTGGGTGTATTTAAAGTCCAGGGAAGAACACAAGCAGCAACTGAAAACTATTTTACAGTTGAATTGTTGAGAGTTTCTCGAAATGGGCTGCTCAGTTGACACATCTCATTCAAAAAAAGATTGCATACGAGTGGGATGATAAGTATGAAAGTAGCTTCGGTGAGTTTTGGTGTATTGAGGTATGAACTGACCACCGTAATTATTTTCACCATACCCAACAACTCAAGAGGTTTCTCAATGTATATGGATACCTCAAAATAATGAGTGGGCTGTGTATTGATGCAAAATGGGAAGATAGTCGATTATGGATCCAGACAACTCAAGGATCATGAAAGAAACTATCTAACCCATGATTTAAGATTGACAGCCATAGCGTTTACACTGAAGGTATGGCGCCACCACTTATACGGTGAGAAATTTTACGTATGCACTGATCATAAAAGTCCCAAATATCTGTTTTCATAAAAAGAAATTAATAAGAAATAACAAAGTGTGTTAGAGCTTCTGAGGGATTATGATTGTGGAAATTGTACCACCCAGGAAAGGCTAATGTAATGGTTGATGCCTTGAGCAGAAAGAGCCTCGGGATGGTATTACATATGATGGTCAGGGAGCGTGAGCTGCTAGAGCAGTTGTGAGCCTCAGTAGTGATGTGATCTTTTCTGATGATGACAGTGATTGTGTGACAGTTAGCTTGAGATTAAAACTAAATTTGAGTGACCGAATTTGACAGGCTTAGCGTGATGATTGGCATGGTGTCGATAATGTGGGTCAGATTTAGATGGGTACAGTGACAGAGTTCACAGAGAATAATGATGGCTTACTGAGGTTCAGAGACAATATAAGGACTCCCCAGGACCATAATTGATGAGATAGTGTTAGTGTCAGAAGCTCACTCTTCAGGATATATAGTGCATCTGAAAAGTAATAATATATTGAAATTTCAGAAAAAAGGTATTGGTGGTCAGATATGAAAAGAGACATTGTAGAGATTATGGAGAAGTGTCTCGTATGTCAGCATATTAAGGTAGAGCAATAGAAGTTGCAGGGTTATTCCAGCATCTACCTATATCGACACGAAAATAAGAGCAAGTTACTATGGATATTGTGATGGGTTACAGAGGACCCAAATGAATCACGAGGCTATCTAGGTGATAGTCGCTAAATTGACTAAGTCTACCCACCTTCTGGTTATGAAATCCCTAAATACTCTGAGTGTGTAGGCGGATATATGTGTAAGGAAAATTGTGGAACACCATGTATTTTTCAGTGAGCATTTTATCATATAGGGATTCCCGCTTCACTTCCCACTTCTGGGAATATTTTTCAGGAAGCTATGGGAACCCGACTGAGTGTTAGCACAGCTTTCCATCCTCAGACAGATGGTCAGTCAGAGGGGACTGTACAGGTTTTAGAGGATATGATGAGAGTGTGTGCATTGATTTTATAAGCTCCTGGGATGATCAGTTGTTACAAATTGAATTCACCAATAATGACAGTTGTCACTTGAGTATCGGGATAACATTATGTGAGGCCTTGTATGGCCTTAAGAGTTATTCCCCGACTTGGATAAGAAGAAGTGGGTGATAGACATAAATGTGCTCCCGATTCGGTATAATAAGTCTCTGAAGGTGTTCAGTTGATTGTGAGTGATGGAGAACACCTTAGAGCAGACAGAAAAACGATACTGACAAGAGACAGAAAACCATTGGAATTCACCAAGGGTGAATCAGTGTTGTTGGAAGTTACATGCCCTTAGGATATAACGAGATTTGAAAAGAAGACAAATTGAGTTTCGTTAGATTGAATCCTTTGAGAGATTGGACAAGTGGGAGATAAGGCCTGTAGGTTGGCGTTACCCTTTGAATTAGCAGTCATCCACAATGTGTCCCATCTTTTGATGCTTCGAAAATACTATCCGGACCCAGCATATGTGATCGGATATGAGCTCCAATAGCTCAGCTCAGTGAAAGTATAACATATGTTAAAAACGTGATACGGGTGTTAGACGGAAGGAGAAAGTATTGAGGTTTAAGACGATCTCCCTAGTCAAGTCCTTTGGTAGTAGTACACTCCGAAAAAATCACATGAAAAATAAATTGTAAGATGCGATAGACGTACCCAGAGTTGTTTATGGACCCATTTGACTTGGTTCTAATTTGGAGGACCAAATTTCTTAAGTGGGGGAGATTATGTAAGATCTGAATTTTATCGTAATGTCGTATGATTCAAATGATATATACGTGGATGAAAAATGCAAATGGAATGAATAAAAAATTCCTGAATGCATTTAAAGATCAAATGAAGAATTGAAATGGTATTCCCGAACACGTTAAAGGGTAAAACGGTCAAAAGATCGAATTTCGGTATAAATTCGATAAGAAAATTTTAATTAAAAATAAAAATTTAGGATATCTTGATCAATAATGAGGAAATTATCAAATTTCGAGTCCAATTGATTAAGATCCGGAATTATTTAGAATTATCGAAAATTCATTCGGGACAATATCCCGAAAATATGGAGAAAATATACTGGAACAAGGGTTAAAATAAAATAAATAAAATAAATAAAATAAATAAAATAAATAAAATAAATAAAATAAATAAATTAAATAAATAAATTAATTATGAATATATATAATTTAGTAGATATTTTTGGGGATTTTATATTATTTTAAAGAATATAATATTAATAAAATAAATTATAAATAATAATAATAATAATAATAATAATAATAATAACTGAAAATATGAAAATCGAGAAAACCCGAAAACTGAAATCGAAAACGATAGCCGAAGACGACCTGAGCCACCCACGACCATCGGCGGTCGACGATCCTCGACAAAGATCGGAGAAGAGAGAGGGCAGACCAACGAACTTAACAGCATCGACGACGCGCAATATAGACACTGAAAACCGACGAACAGAGTAAGAGAAAAACTGAGAGGAAAACGGCTCGATTTCGACGACCCATGGTAGGTGGGCTTGAACGGTGGGCATCGACATGATCGGGAGGAGGAGGCGGTCCTTTTGAGACCGGTAGCAGCTAGCGAAACAGTCGAAATCGTCGGTGACGGAAAACACCTAGAAACGACACCATTTAGCCGAAAGGAAAAGGAAGGACAAGGAAGGAAAAGAAAGGAAAAAGGGAAGGAAAGGAAAAGAAAAGAAAAGAAAGAAAAGGGGAAAAAGAAAGAAAAATTATCGGGGACGACTCGAGATTCGGGTAAGTTGATCGAGGGTCGAGATTGACCTACGGGTAAATTTTAAAAATTTATTTAGTATTATATTTAATGAAAAATAACCCGGATTTACCTAATTGTGCAGTTTTACGACAGAGGCCGAACGAGAGTCGATTGAGCTTCGATTTTCGTACCCCGCATAGCATTGGGTAAATACATTTTAATTACGACAATTAGAGTCCTTAATGCAGAGTTGAGATTATTTTACGGGTTTTAAGGATTAATTTTGTATAAAAAGGAATATTATTCAGAATTTTAAAGTAATTACCATAAATAGTATACGGGCTATCCAATGGGTTTGGAACGAAGCCCGATGATTATTGGTATGTCGAATGAGCCCGGTAAACCCGAAGAAGGGATTTAATAAGTAGAAATGGGCTGGAAATGAGTCGAGGCCTATTAAGGTGCAATCGGGCCCAATAAAGTAAAACGGGCCCAGTACTTTAGATTCGATCAGTAAGTGTGACATACTGATAAATATAATTGAATTGACCCCAAATATGTGGTTATATGCAGTTCCGTAGACTTGGTTGGCGTAAATTTGGATTGAGAGATCTGGTATTATCGAGACGGGATAAATTTGCGCGTGATTCCAGGTAAGGGAATTTTACGGGCTGCTAGAGGTAACTTTACGCAATTTCAACATCATTTACATTCCTAAAAATTGTCTGAAGGGTCTAGATTTAAGATAAAAAATGTAGTGCCCCGAATGGGAAAATTACCAAAATATCCTTGTTAAGGGTAAAATTTTCAATTTTAGGAAAAGTTGAGAGGAGTAAGAACAAGAGGTTCCTGCTTGCTTTTGAGTGCATGAGTAGGCTGGCTAACTTTTAAATAAAAATGTACAGCATTGCATATTTTCAACTATGTTGATTTTCTCCGAAATTGATTTGAGAAATAAAACCGCCTACGTGATTTTATGGAAATGTGACGTGCTAGAGCTCAGCTCGTATGAGTCTTGATTTATGTGATGCATGCATTAGTGTTGGAGGTAGAGCTCGCACTAGAGTTTTACATGCATTGGTGCTAGAGTCTAACTCGCACCAAATTTTTATATGATTTTCGTGACACGGTGCTGGAGTCTAACTCGCACCAGATTTTTACATGATTTTTGTGACAGGGTGCTGGAGCCTAGCTCGCACCAGATTTTCACATGATTTGTGTAACAGAGTGCTAGAGCTTAGCTCGCACTAGTTTTACATGATTTTGACAGAGTGTTGAAACTTAGCTCGCACTAATCTTATGAGATTTTATGAAATGCGTGCTGGAACTTGGCTCACACGAGATTTTCCTTGATTTTATGAGAGTGCTGGAGCATCGCTCGCACTGGTTTTATGAGAACATGCGATGAGCTGTGCTTGGAGCATCAGGTAGACTGTGTGTCATGTCGATTAAATAGGCTCGTACGTGCGTTTTGAGACAGGGCATGAGTATGGATATGAGATATGGGTCCACGGAGTACGTTGTACCGTGCAAGTAGCATGGAGTACGCTGTACCGTGCTAGGATTGATTATGTGGCATCTTCGGATGCGAGTGGCATCTTCAGATGCGAGTGATCGGGCAGGACCGACGGGATGGACTGAGGCACCTCCGGGGGTAGTTCCTGATAGTGGTGAGACCCCGCACACTAGGATCCGTGTAGCAGTGGGATCACGAGGACATATTGTAACGACCGTGTGACACTTTGTTCTCGCAGGATTCAAGAGGTGGCCCCCACAGTCTTACTCATATGTACTGTCCGCTTTGGCAGCCCCACAGGCCCCTCACGGCTTTATCGAGGTAAATACCCCAATTCGCGTCCTCAGAGGTTCGAACCCAAGACCTTAAAGTCTTTGTTCTTACACAAATGATACCAATTGTTTGTGTAAGAATAAAGACTTTAAGGTCTTGGGTTCGAACCTCTGAGGACGCGAATTGGGGTATTTACCTCGATAAAGCTGTGAGGGGCCTGTGGTGCTGCCAAAGCGGATAGTACGTATGAGTAAGACTGTGGGGGCCACCTCTTGAATCCTGCGGGAGCAAAGTGCCACACGGTCGTTACAAAAAAACGTGCATTTTTTTATGACGACTGTGTGACACTTTGTTCCCGTAGGATTCAAGAGGTGGCCCCCACAGTCTCACTCAAGTATTGTCCTCTTTGGCTGCGCAGCGAAAGCCTCAAGGTTTTGTTCCCCCAGGACGCGTCCCCATGGATTCGAACCTTGGAACCCTTAGGTATCCAAGCCTTACCACAATGGTACCAATTGTTAACGACCCTTGACCCTTGAAAATCGGGATAATTTTTTTTTGAATTTAATTTACCCACTTATTCCCTTATTCACTTAGGTTGTATTCCTGTGCAGTGTCAAAACACTTTTCTTAATTCTTTAACTCGTAATTATAATTAATTTCCATATTTTAACATATATGGCCGATAGAAATTTCGACAGCATAACGACTTATATATGGGCCTACCCACCAGCAAATTAGTTGTTTTTGACAATCTTAGATATCCACAACTACCAAGCATACTTTCCAAATTCATCCTTACCACTCAATACATCCACTTCAATTTAATACTAGTCATCTCAAAATGTTATCTCAAAACATTATCCTAAAGTAGTAATGTTTACATCGTTCCTTACAAAATTACATCCCAACTGATATTTCCAATATATGTCTGTGCATACAATTATGTCTGGTACAGGAATGTAAATGTATACCTTTCGCGTGTACAAAAGTAACTTAGGGTAGCTCTTCCCAGCAGCTTACGTCATGTACGCGGCAGGTAGCGTCTATAGATTCACTGTAAATGATCTGAAGGTAAAGGGGTGAGCTTTTGGAGAAAAGCCCAGTAAGATAGTACTATTAAAACAGTTCTGACATATAAAAGTATTTGAAATTGTTCATGGAACGAAACTTAATGAAATACAGAAATTTTCATTTCATGTATAAACGTCATAAAGCATGCGTGTCAATAAAACCATTAACATGCTCAACCATTTTCATGAACATTTCATAAATCATTTCGTAAACATATCATGAATATTTCATAATCATTTCATAAACATCTCATGCATGTTTCATAATCATTTCATAAACTCTCATCATAGTCGATTTTATAATTAAAATCGAGGAGACTAGGCTATAACTAAATCATGCGATACGTGTCATTCTCCGTAGAGAGTCATTATACCTATGGCCATGGTAAGTGGGCTGTAGACTGGATTAGGGTCGTACAGTCCTTTCGTAAAGTGTGGGTAGTATCTATCTTACTTACATTCACTAGCACTTAGCTAGGACACGGGCACCAGTGGCACTCTCCGTGTAGGAAACATAATTGCGTGCTGCGCGGGCACGAGATACTACCGAAATATCATCATAAACCACTAGTAGCACGACATCTTCCACACAGGTCGAGTCAAGTGTTAAAGGGGCCTACGTACCGGCACCCAAGTGGTGGAGCCGGAACACCACAAGAAGTAACCATGCATGAAGCCTATAGTCTCAAAACATCTTTTCTTTTTTTGTAAATACCTTTGAAAATGTCAAAAGTTCCATCTCAAAGCGTAAATATGGCTTTCCAAGCCATCATAAAACTTCCATGCATTTTCATAATTTGAAAGTTTATTTCATAAACATAGATGTTCTAGTGAACATTTTGTAAAACGAAATCATGTTTTGTAAATAGTTTCGCAAGTATGGAAGCATTGATAAATCATTTCAAATCATATGCTCTTTCATAAAATCATTTCTCAGTGAAACAAGAATGCAATATCAGAACTAAGTTAAGTAATACCCCTTACCTCGATTTATCGGATATCCCGAATTCGGACGGTGACGTCTCTTAGTACCTCATTTAATCCCTTCTACAATCACTTACACCGAAATTGTAGACTTAGCACCCTATTCATGTGAATTGCGTTAAAATCGTAATTTATCGTTGCTACTGCGTGTGTACGTATTATTGTATATCCTTAGGCCGACACGCACGTTTATATATTTCTTCACTATTTATATATTTGCTCCTACAAGTATTAACATATACCTTTATTATATACATCCACATGTATACACTCATAAATATATATATATATACTTTTATTGTTTTCATGTTTTCCTATCTCATATATATACATTCTTTGTATATACATATACTTGCACACATTCACCTTTCATACCCCCCACAAGTATATGCACCTAAATATATATATATATATATATATATATATATATATATATATATATATATATATATATATATATATATATATATACACACTCCTTTATATATATATATTATCATTGTTTTTCATTTTTCCTTATCACATATGCATACATATTTTTTTTGTACAAATACTAGCATACCCAATTCATTATATACACCTATTTGTACATGTACCTAAATAAATAAATATACATATATATATATATATACACTCCTATACACGTATATATATATATATTTTAATATTGTTTTCCCATTTTTATTTTATTTTTTTCCTTATCTCTTACATACACATATTTGTCTACTTCTCATCTTTCCAATTTTTGCCAAATTAAATCTACACTAAACATGCTTGTATTTCAATTAATTCCTACAACATCATGCTTCCATAATATAATTTATACATACATTAAACTAAATAAAGCTCGGGTTTTTACCTAGGGATCAACTGGTACAAGGATGGGGAAACAGAAATTGGGAAATTTATCTGTGTTTTTTTTTGTTTGACACTGTAGCGTGGAAATAGGGGTCGCCGAACGGGGAAGGACAGGCGAGGGAGGTTGCCAGGCTCGAGTTTAGGGCTGGCCGGCGTCGGGTCTCCCTAGTCGCTACAATCCGCGAACAGAGGAGAAATCCCTCTGTTTTCGTTTTTGTTTCCAGGCGAGGGGAGAGGAAGAGGAAGGCCGGTCCACGTCCAGGTGAGGGGAGCCATCGGAGGGAACTCCCGGCACTGGTGTGGCCATCGGTGATGAAACGGAAGACAGCAGGAAAAATCGGGGGGAGGGGGGAGTTTCGGCTTCGGGCGAACGACGAAGGAAAGGGGAAATGGGAGGTCGCCGATGGTCGGGGAGGGAAGGCTCGGTTCGGTCGTCGGTGAGGGAAAGGGGAAACCGGCAGGCGAACGGTCGGGGAGAGGGCTTGCCGACGGTAGCAGAGAATAGAAACCAGGGGGTTTCTCTTTTTTGGGATCGCGCGATTGTCGTGCGATCCCTTTTTTTTTCATTTAGTTTTTTTTTTAATTAAGTTTTTGATTTTTTTTATTTTTATTATATATATATTATATATATATATTTATTTTTATTATATATGTTATATTTGTATTTTTATATATATGTATATTTTTAATTATAATTTCATTCTTGGACAATTACATGTATATATATTTTTATTGTAATTATTTTTATCCTTCATCATTTGTTTTCTTAACAAATATATATATATATATATATATATATATATTCCCATATTTCCCTATAACCTATTTCCATTTATTATATATATATATATATTTGTTAAATTTAAATACAGAAAATTTGCGGTGTTTACATTCTCCCCACCTTTAAAGAATTTGGTCCTCCAAATTCATCTTAGTCCTTCAGAATAGATGGGGGTACTTTTCCCTCATGAGGCTCTCTAACTCCCATGTAGCTTCTTCAATTGAATGGTGTTGTCAGAGAACCTTTACCAGAGGAATCATCTTCGATCGAAATACCTTTTCCTTTCTGTCCAAAATCCGGATAGGTCGCTCAATGTAGCTCATGTCCTCTTGAATGCTCAAAGGCTTAGACTCAATGATATGTGAGGGATTCAGATTATACTTCCTTAACATCGAGATGTGAAAGACATTATGTACCCCGGAGAGCTGCGGGGGTAGGGCAAGTCTGTAGGCTACGTCTCCCACTCTCTCTAGAATCTCAAAAGGACCAATGAAGCGAGGACTCAGTTTTCCCTTCTTTCCAATGCGCATAATACCCTTACTCGGTGATACTTTCAGAAACACGGAGTCCCCAATCTGAAACTCAAGTGGCCGTCTATACTTATCCGCATAACTTTTCTGCTTGCTTTGTGCGGTTTTAAGTCTATCACAGATTATTCGAACACCTTCTACTGCCTGTTCTACCAACTCAGGAGCCAAGATCCTTCTGTCACCCACTTCTTCCAAGCCACTGGAGACCTACATCTCCTACGATACAAGGCCTCATAAGGTGCCATCCCGATGCTAGCATGATAGCTGTTGTTATAAGCAAACTCTGCAAGAGGCAAGTGATCATCCTCTGAGCCCTTGAACTCCAAAACGCGTGCCCTCAGCATATCCTCTAAGGTCTGAATGGTCCTCTCGGACTGTCCATTGGTCTGAGGATGATAGGCTGTGCTCAAGTTAAGCTGAGATCCCATGGCTTCTTAAAAATGAGCCCAAAATCTAGAAGTGAATCGGGAATCTCTATCTGACGTAACGCTCACAAGTGCCCCATGCAGTCGAACTATCTCTCTCACATACAACTCTGCTAAAGCATTCAAGGAATCTGTATTTTTGATGGCTAGGAAGTAGGCACTCTTTGTCAACCTATCTACGATTACCCAGATTGCATCATGCCCCTTTCGGGTCCTTGGTAACCCCATAATAAAATCCATAGTAATGTGCTCCCATTTTCAAGTAGGCACTGGAAGAGACTTAAGTAGTCCTGCTGGTCTTTGGTGTTCGATCTTAATCTGTTGGCAAATCAGACACTTGGCCACAAACTCAGCTACATCTCTTTTCATACCAACCCACCAATACACCCTCCGTAAATCCTGGTACATCTTAGTGCTTCCCGGGTGCATGGTGTACCGAGAACAATGGAACTCCTTTAAGATCCTTTGCCATAGGGCATCATCGTTTGGGACACATATACGGCCCTTGAATCTCATCAATCCATCCTCACCGACCACAAAGTCTGACTGTACGTCCTGTCCTGCCTGACTGACCATATCTAATAACTTCTGATCACCCCTCTGTCCAGTTCTGATCTGATCAAGTATACTAGGTTCAATCTGCAAACTAGCTATGAACCCAACATCTGTTGTTTCCATACTAACACTGAGCTCAGCAAACTGCTCTAGTAACTCCCATTCTCTAACCATCATAAAAGAAATCATTCCCTTCCTGCTTAAAGCATCTGCCACTACGTTTGCCTTGCCAGGGTGATACAGAATCTCGCAATCATAATCCTTGAGGAGCTCTATCCACCGTCTCTGTCTCATATTTAGCTCATTCTGATCAAATATATACTTCAAGCTCTTATGGTCAGTAAAATTCTGAAATCTCTCTCCATACAGATAATGCCGCCATATCTTCAAAGCAAAAACAACTGCGACTATCTCCAAGTCATGGGTGGGGTAATTCCTTTCATGGTTCTTAAGCTGTTGAGAACCATATGTAACCACTCTTCCATGCTGCATAAGTACACACCCCAAACCCTGGTATAATGCATCACTGTATACTGCATAGCCTTCAGACCCACTAGGAATGGTTAAGACTAGGGCGATAGTCAACCTCTTGTTGAGTTCTTCAAAACTCTGCTCACACTGATCATTCCACTCGAATGGAACATCCTTGTGTATCAGCTTAGTCAGTGGAGCGGCAATCTTGGAGAAACCTTCTACAAACCTCCTGTAGTATCCAGCTAGTCCCAGAAAACTCCGGATCTCTGTATCAGTTTTCGGTCTCTCCTAATTAAGTATTGCCTCAACCTTAGATGGATCCACCGACACCCCGTCTTTAGAAATAACATGGCCCAAAAATGCTATCTGCTCCAACCAAAACTCACACTTATCCAACTTCCCATACAACTACTTCTCTCTGAGAGTTCGGAGCACTACTCTCAAATGCTGCTCATGCTCCTCTCAGGACTTTGAGTAAATCAGAATATCATCGATGAAAACAATGATGAACCAATCTAGATACTCCCGAAACACCTCATTCATCAAGCTCATGAATGTAACTGGGGCATTAGTTAGACCAAAGGGCATCACACGAAACTCATAATGGCTATATCTCGTTCTGAAGGCTGTCTTCGAAAAATCCTCCTTCCTAATCCTCAATTGGTGATAGCCCAATCTCAGGTCAATCTTCGAGAACACCGTAGCCCCTCTTAGCTGGTCAAATAAATCATCTATTCTGGGCCAGGGATACTTGTTCTTAATTGTGGCTATGTTCAGCAGCCTGTAGTCTATACATAACCTAAGACTACCATTATTCTTCCGCACTAATAATACCGGAGCTCCCCACGGGGATACACTTGGCCTAATAAACCCTTTGTCTAGTAAGTCTTGCAACTGCTTCTTTAATTCCTCAAGTTCAACAATGGCCATCCGATAAGGAGACTTTGAGATTGGCTGAGTCTTTGTTGCCAAATCTATCGTGAATTCTAACTCTCTCTTCAGTGGTAATCCCGGTAGTTCATCAAGAAATACATCCGAGAACTCGCATACCACTGGTATGTCCTGAATACTTGGACATTCCCGACTAGTATCGAGGATGAATGCAACATAACCTTCACATTAACACATTCATCAAAATTTTTCGTCAATTGTCAAAATCATAAAGTTTATTCCTTCATTGCAAAGCATACACTAAACTTACTAGGTAAGGAGAAGGTTACAGTCTTAGAGTAGCAGTCTAAACTTACACGGTTGGTGGCTAGCTAATCCATACCCAAAATTACATCAAAGCCATACATGCTCAACAAGATTAGATCTGCTAATATGATCCTATCTCCTACCTTGATTTCATAATTTCTACACACCATATCAGTCTTTTGTGATTTATACATGGGTGTACTAACGTGTAATGTAAAGTCTAGAGATTCAGGCTTAACATGCAATTGACGTGCAAAATGTGGTGATATAAAAGAGTGGGTGGAACCTGAATCAAACAATACTTGTGCCTCATGATTGCAAATTAAAAGCTTACCATGAATGGTCTTCGTGGAGGTATCAACAGTCTCTTTATCCAAGGCAAAGACCCTCCCATGCATGACAAGCTTCTTACCCTTCTCTGCTGCGGTATCCCGTTTCTGTGGGTTTTGTCTCTGGGGAGCTTGCCTCTCAGGTTGTCGTGGTGGCTCTGTGTGTTGTGGAACCTGATTTTGTGGACAATCTCTCATTATATGTCCCTTTTGCCCACACACAAAGTAGCTCCCGATGGTCAAAAGGCACACACCTCTATGAAGCTTTCCACACCATTTGCACACTGACCTATACTGTTGCGGACCTCTAGAAAACTGAGGAGCAGGTACTGGAATGATGGGTCTATCAAGTCTAGGTCGAAACTCATCCGTCCTCTGCCTCTTGGGTTGACCCCTCCTGAAATCCTGTCTCACAAACTCTGTCTGCTTACTCTTATCCCTGCTCTTTCCCTTAAGGCCATATTCCGTCTGTGTGACATTTAGGCCTCTCTCAACCATTTGTGCTCTACCCAGGGCATCCTGAAATTCTGTAATCCATAACCCCAAAAGACGGTCTCTGATAGCTGGCCTTAACCCTACTAAGAACCTCTCAGTCCGACGTTCTTCATTCTGGAACGTCTTCGGATCATACCTCATCAGCATGGTGAACTTACTTTCGTACTCATCCACAGTCATACTGCCCTGTACCAAATTCAGAAAGTCTATCGTCAACTTCTGTTGGGCAGCTAGTGGAACATACTGCTTCCTAAAAGCTGTGGAGAATTTATCCCAACTAATCACCGGATGCTAAGCAATCAGAAGGACCTTGGTAGATCCCTACCAATACTTTGCTTGGCCTTGTAGCATGTAGATGGCCATGGAAACCTTCTCAATATTTGAACAACCCAAAAAATCGAAGATCTTCCCGAGGCTCACCAGCCACTCTTCAGCCTCTACTGGGTTCTTAATTCCCTTGAATGCCTGAGGCTTCATCTTCAGGAAATCTCTCATCCTACTGAAATCTCTGTCCTCCCTCCGGGC
The DNA here is from genome assembly GCA_033439115.1 of Firmiana major. Taxonomy (NCBI): domain Eukaryota; kingdom Viridiplantae; phylum Streptophyta; class Magnoliopsida; order Malvales; family Malvaceae; genus Firmiana; species Firmiana major. Next base: position 39,512,626 of record CM065902.1, read on the forward strand.
CTGTACAGGAGGCTGAGGCACCATAGGTACTGGAGGAACTTGTGGAGGAGGAGGTGGTGGTGCTTGCGGAGGAGTTGGCACCGGATTAGGAGTTGGTGCCGTGCCAGCTGAATCTGAAACATTTTCCCTTAGGTGTTGGGCAACCATGGCAGCAATCGACTCCAAACCTCGCTCGAGGCGCTGCTCTAAACGTTGCTCGAGCTGAGCCATATGAGTATTAGGACTCTCTGGCTCCGGTGGAGGTGGCTGAGCCTGCCTCCGAGGACGTCCGCGTCTTCCCCTCATCGTGCAGTGATTTACTACCTGCACGTAATTCCAAAGATCAAACGTTAAAGATATTAGGTATACAGTACCTACAACCAGACAAGCACAGACAATGGGATGTAATTTTATCATTATTTTCGACACTGACAGTACTAGACAACCTTCGCTCTGATACCACTTAAACTGTAACGACCCTTGACCCTTGAAAATAGGAATAAATTTTTTTTTTGAATTTAATTTACCCACTTATTCCCTTATTCACTTAGGTTGTATTCCTGTGCAGTGTCAAAACACTTTTTCTAATTCTTTACTCGTAATTATAATTAATTTCCATATTTTAACTTATATGGCCGATAAAAATTTCGACAGCATAACGGCTTATATATGGGCCTACTCACCTGCAAATCAGTTATTTTTGACAATCCTAGATATCCACAACTACCAAGCATACTTTCCAAATTCATCCTTACCACTCAATACATCCACTTCAATTTAATACTAGTCATCTCAAAATGTTATCTCAAAACATTATCCTAAAGTAGTAATGTTTACATCGTTCCTTACAAAATTACATCCCAACTGATATTTCCAATATATGTCTGTGCATACAATTATGTCTGGTACAGGAATGTAAATGTATACCTTTCGCGTGTACAAAAGTAGCTTAGGGTAGCTCTTCCCAGCAGCTTACGTCGTGTACGCGGCAGGTAGCGTCTATAGATTTACTGCAAATGATCTGAAGGTAGAAGGGTGAGCTTTTGGGGAAAAGCCCAGTAAGATAGTACTATTAAAACAGTTCTGACATATAAAAGTATTTGAAATGGTTCATGGAACGAAACTTAATGAAATATAGAAATTTTCATTTCATGTATAAACATCATAAAGCATGCGTGTCAATAAAAGCATTAACATGCTTAACCATTTTCATGAACATTTCATAAATCATTTCGTAAACATATCATGAATATTTCATAATCATTTCATAAACATCTTATGCATATTTCATAATCATTTCATAAACATCTCATGCATATTTCATAAACATCTCATGCATGTTTCATAATCATTTCATAAACTCTCATCATAGTCGATTTTATAATTAAAATCGAGGAGACTAGGCTATAACTAAGTCATGCGATACGTGTCATTCTCCGTAGAGAGTCATCATACCTATGGCCATGGTAAGTGGGCTGTAGACTGGATCAGGGTCGTACAGTCCTTTCGTAAAGTGTGGGTAGTATCTATCTTACTTACATTCACTAGTACTTAGCTAGGACACAGGCACCAGTGGCACTCTCCGTGTAGGAAACATAATTGCGTGCTGCGCGGGCATGAGATACTACCGAAATATCATCATAAACCACCAGTAGCACGACATCTTCCACACAGGTCGAGTCAAGTGCTAAAGGGGCCTACGTACCGGCACCCAAGTGGTGGAGCCGAAACACCACAAGAAGTAACCATGCATGAAGTCTATAGTCTCAAAACATCTTTTCTTTTTTTGTAAATACCTTTGAAAACGTCAAATGTTCCATCTCAAAGCGTAAATATGGGTTTCCAAGCCATCATAAAACTTCCATGCATTTTCATAATTCGAAAGTTTATTTCATAAAGATAGATGTTCTAGCGAACATTTTGTAAAACGAAATCATGTTTTGTAAACAGTTTCGCAAGTATGGAGGCATTGATAAATCATTTCAAATCATATGCTCTTTCATAAAATCATTTCTCAGTGAAACAAGAATGTAATATCAGAACTAAGTTAAGTAATACCCCTTACCTCGATTTATCGGATATCCCGAATTCAGACGGTGACGTCTCCTAGTACCTCCTTTAATCCCTTCTACAATCACCTACACCAAAATTGTAGACTTAGCACCCTATTCATGCGAATTGCGTTAAAATCGTAATTTATTGTTGCTACTGCGTGTGTACGTATTATTGTATATCCTTAGGCCGACACGCACGTTTATATATTTCTTCACTATTTATATATTTGCTCCTACAAGTATTAACATATACCTTTATTATATACATCCACATGTATACACACATAAATATATATTTATATATATATATATACACTCCTATATGTGTGTGTATATATATATATATATAGATATATATATATATACTTCTATTGTTTTCATGTTTTCCTCTCTTATATATATACATTCTTTGTATATACATATACTTGCATACATTCACCTTTCATATCCCCCACAAGTATATGCACCCAAATAAATAAATAAATAAATAAATAAATAAATAAATAAATATATATATATATATATATATACACTCATTTATAAATATATTATCATTGTTTTCCATTTTTCCTTATCACATATGCATACATCTTTTTTTTTTTGTACAAATACTAGCATACCCAATTCATTATATACACCTATTTGTACATGTACCTAAATAAATAAATATTCATATATATATATATATATACACTCCTATACACGTATATATATATATGTATATATTAATATATATATATATATATTAATATTGTTTTCCCATTTTTATTTTATTCTCTTACATGCACATATTTGTCTACTTCTCATCTTTCCAATTTTTGCCAAATTAAATCTACACTAAACATGCTTGTATTTCAATTAATTCCTACAACATCATGCTTCCATAATACAATTTACACATACATTAAACTAAATAAAGCTTGGGTTTTTACCTATGGATCAACTGGTACATGGATGGGGAAACAGAAATTGGGAAATTTATTTGTGTTTTTTTTGTTTGACACTGTAGCATCGAAAATAGGGGTCGCCGGACGGGGAAGGACATGCGAGGGAGGTTGCCGGGCTCGGGTTCAGTGCTGGCCGACGTCGGGTCTCCCTGGTCGCTGCAATCCGCGAACATAGGAGAAATCCCTCTATTTTCGTTTTTGTTTCCAGGCGAGGGGAGAGGGAGAGGAAGGCCGATCCACATCCAGGTGAGGGGAGATGTCGTAGGGAACTCCCGACGCTGGTGTGGCCGTCGGTGATGAAACATAAGACAGCAGGAAAAATGGGGGGGGAAGTTTCAGCTTCGGGCGAACGAGGAAGGAAGGGAGAAAGGGGAGGTCGTCGATGGTCGGGGAGGGAAGGCTCAGTTCGATTGCCGGTGAGGGAAAGGGGAAATCGACAGGCAAACGGTCGGGGAGAGGGCTTGCCGGCGGTAGGAGAGAAGAGAAACCTGGGGGGTTTTCTCTTTTTTGGGATCGCGCGATCCTTTTTTTTTTGTTTTTCCGTTTAGTTTTTTTTAATTAATTTTTTTTATTTTTATTATATATATTATTTATATATATCTATTTATATATATATTTTTATATTTTTATTATATATGTTATATTTTTATTTTTATATATATGTATATTTTTAATTATAATTTCATTCTTGGACAATTACATGTATATATATTTTTATTGTAATTATTTTTATCCTTCATCATTTTTTTCTTAACAAATATATATATATATATATTCACATATTTCCCTATAACCTATTTCCATTTATTATATATATATATATATATATATATATATATATATTTGTTAAATTTAAATACAGAAAATTTGCGTCCTAGTTATTTGCCCAAGATATATACATATATTGCCTAGTCTTGTATGTTATAAGTTGATGTTTTTGAGAAACACGTTCTGTGGATTTTCATGTGAGTCTAGATCACCCGAGGGAGGGGTTAGATCCTGACTGAGATACGGTTTTGATGAAAAATTAAATTGGGTTTTAAACGGAAACTTGTATGATGTTATTTCCATGCTATTTAAACCCATGAATGATGTAAACTGGTTTTTCATGATATTCATTGTATTGTATGGTACTATTGCTTAGAAAAGCATTTGATTTCATGGTTTTGTGTGAGTCAGGAACACCCGAGGGACGGGTTGAGTCTTGACTGTGTTGTGAAATTTTAAAGAGAATAAAATGTTTTAAATGGATTTGCTTGTCGAGTTTTTCGTGCTTTTGAAATCCATATGTGAACTTGTTTTACATGACATCATAACATCATGAATTGTAGCATCGATTTTGAAATGTGGGGAGAAAGGGTGGTTTATGCACGGCACCATGTTCATGTAGGTAGTATGGTTGTCTACTTGTTCGTAGGATTGCCTTACTGAGCTTGATGTGCTCACCCCTTTCATTTTCCTACACAGATTTTCTCTAGTAGACTTTGAGGCGACTGAGTACTGCATTCTTGATGTCCGCTGCTGCCTATCATTTTGAGGTATATACACTTGTACATATTGTATCTAAATAAGAATAGCACAGTAACATGTTTGTAAGTAACTGTCGGGGATGTATAGATAATGTAAACACTTATAAATGAATGAAAAAGAATAAATGAAAAATGCATGTGTTTACCTTTTTCTGTAATAAGGAATTAAGTTATATGGTGATTGAATGGTGGTACTGGCATTGACACACAGCCCAATTGTTAGTGGAGTGTGGTTACAATCAGATGACAGGTAAGTATGAAAGAAAAACGAAAAATTTACTTTGATTTTTGGGTCGTGACAGTTTCCATCATCTCGAGACAATACTTTGCTGTATGTCTTAGTCTGTCACATCTGTAACACACTACAGGGGTTGTCAGACAAGGCCTAGTCCCATGAAATCGACCACATCTCCTACACCAGTAGGCCGTGGTCCTCCAATAATCATACCCCTCGGTGCAGTCAAAGCTGGATATACGGGAAGTCTAGCAGCTCTCTCCTGCACCTCCTCAATCTTAGGTCTCTTTTAAAAAAATCTTTGGCCCCCCCTCTTGGCCATTCTATCCATCTCGAATCTCTTCCGGTCTCTGTCTCTTTTGGCACAAATCTTTCCAAGCTCGGAGGCATTCTTTTCAAAGTCCTGCTCGTATAACTGTGCCTTGTGCACTGCCTCCTCATAAGTATGTATGTCAAATGGGGCTAGCTTAGTTTGGATGGCCAATATCAATCCATCAACGAACTTTTGAATTTTTCGAGTCTCACTACCCATCGTATCCAGGTCATATTTCCCCAAAGACATAAACTTTGACTCATACTCGTCAACTAAATGGTTCCCCTGAACCAGATTAATGAACTCCATCTGTAATTTCCTCTGTGTGGTAGCCGAGATATATTGCCTCCTAAAGGCCTCCAAGAATATTTCCCATGTAATCTCGGAGTGTTTGGCCCTCAAAATAGCTTCGGTGGATCTCCACCAATGCTCTGCCTCTCCTTCCAGCATAAATACGACAAAGCCCACTTTCTCAGCTGATGTACATCTGAAAAATTGGTACAATTTCTCCATCTCGTAGACCCAATCCTCAGTAATCATCGGGTCCTTTACCCCTCTAAACACTAGAGGTTTCAACTCTTGGAATCGACATAGCCTACTCAGCTCGCAATCATACCCCAAATCGCTGTCGCTCGACTGTGGAGCGATGGGAGAAGTTGTATCCTGAACTGGGGGTGTAACAGTCCCAATAGTCTGAGGTCTCTCTGCCTCTACAACTGCCTGTCTAGTAGTAGTAGGCTGCGCTGCGGGACCTCGTCTATCACCGACACCCAATGCCTACGTGACTATCTCAACTAGGCTCTCAATACTCCGCTCTATCCTAGCGAAGCATGCCTCTATATCCCTTGACCTCTCAATAGGGTCCTATGGAGCTTAGTCAGTCTGTGGCTCCGCGCGGCTCTCAGGCCTACCTCTACGGCCCATAGCACGTGCTCCTGCCCCTCTATCTTAGTGTGTAACTGCATAATGCCTAACTTCCTGTATCCATAATCATTCATTAGCCTCAATCCATCTCGGTATACACAGTTATATCTAAACAAAAGCACAATAATACGGAGATGTAATTTTCCTATGTTTTATTACTGATTTACATCAGGCCAACTCAGCTCTGATACCAATCTCTGTCATGACCCTTTTTCATTCTCTTTGACCAAAAATCATTATAAATTTTTCGTATTTCCATTTCCTTACCCGGTTACGAACATTCTTACCACTACACTGTTGGGATGTGAGCCAATAATAATAATCACTTACCATTCATTTTCCAATCAATCAAAAGAAATGTCATTCAATTGAAAGTTAAGTTATACACTTATACATGACCTATTTTCTAACTTTTACATCCCCCACATTACATTTCAAAATGACTATTGTGCCTTTACATTGTTTAGATACAAAAAGAATCCTGTGTGTACGCCTCCTTGCAATGGAGTGTAGCGGATGTCCAAACACAACGCCTTAGTCCTCACTAGGCTACTATGTACGCTCTGTAGAGAGGGGAAAGTAGAGAGGGATGAGCAACCACACGCTCAGTAAGGCAATAATGCAAACATGGTAGATAATTACTCTATCTACATGCTAATAATGTTATGCATAAATCGTTTATAATCGGAGCATGAGGAAATAAAACTATGCCACATGTATATTGATAATTCTATGAAAATAGAACTATTTGTTCTTAATTTTCTAATTAATTATTTAAATCCCCAATTTATTTTGTTAATTATCCCCTTTATTTAATTAAAATTCTCATGTTTGCAGATAAATCAAAGCAGAATGAATTTTGAATATTTCGGTAGAAAATGGATCGAAATTGGGCTAAAATCGAGATTGGACCACGCGGACAACACGAGCCTAGCACATCCAATTGGACAAAAAGACAAATGACATGGAAATATTATTTTTCAAGGAGCCAATGGTGTGAAGATAAGTGGCCAAACAAAGCCAACTCATTTAGGATGAAAAAATTACAATTATACCCCTAAGTGTGTGTATAAATAGAAAAATATGGCAATTGAAAAGGGGATAGCCTAGGTTAGAATAGAAGTGATTTAGGAGTAGGGGGATGTAAATTAGGGTAGTTTAGTTTTTAAAGTTTTTATTTTGAAGCTTTCCGATTAGAGTTCTTTTTAGCTACCATTGTTTTAGGATTACAAATTTTATTGTTCTTTTAAATTCAAGTAGATTCTCGTTTAATTGTTTCCTATTTTACTATTCATATTTCATTCCACTGTTTATTTTTTGGGTTCAAGGGGGCTGGTGACAGCAGCCATGATACTTAACCCGATTGCAGCTGTTCATTTTCATTTCCTGCATATTTTTATATTTTGTTCCCTTTATAGTTTCCAGTTCATGTCTTTTTCATATATTTTTGTTTCATCAATTTGTTTTTTTTAACAAGCTTTTTCTTATCTAAGTTCAAGTTTTCTTTCATTGATTCTGTTTTATATCCTTTATTTCTTGTTGTGTCTCGATTTACATATTTCTCTTTTCTATTTCTCTGTTCTAAGTGCCGATTGTCAAACCAAAGGGCAACGAGTGAGGAAGTGTGAAAGGCTGAAATTATTTGCTTGCTGTTGTGGATGACTGATGCCGAGAGGCTGGGACTGCTGCCGTGTGGTGCTAAACGTTCTGCACTCTGTTCCATGGTAGTAGACAGGGAGTAACCTCCACTCTGTTCAGCTCTGTTTTGAGCTCTTAGCACTGTTCACCTTGACTTTGGTTTGTATTTTCTAGTATCTTGTTGTTGGCTGTTGAAATTGATTGGCGTGGGCTGGTATAACGAAGCTGTGATGGCTTAATCGAGGAGGATTCATTATTGCGGCTTGCTTATTTGTCACCTTGTCTTCATTATCTGCTGCTTCCCTGTTGCTAGAGGCTGGGCTGACTAAGGACAACAAACAGGTTGTGGCCACATACTGGGGTGCACTGGACAGAAGGAGAAGACATCAGACGTGTGTTGTCTATGCTGACCCGAGAGAGCTGGTAATTGTTGGTGCTTGTCGGATCTGCTGCTAGAATCGCAAGTGAGGGAGCTGGCAAGTCGAGACCAGAAGAAGATAGCTGGGATGTGCACTGCCAGGGTAGGTGATACAAGACAGCGCTTGAGCAGCAGCACGGCAGGAGCATTTAACTGGGCAAATTGTGGACACCTGGAGGCAGAAGACAAAATGCAGAGGACTGGACAAACCAAGGCCATCACCTGGAAAAGCAAGACAGAACCGAGAGCAGTGAATGATCATGCTCGGGACTGTATGGCTGGTACTGTAGTAGAGGACAGACGTTGAGGCAGCACCTTAAGCAGACCAAGGACGAGTAGCTGGACAGAAGCTCGCAGACAGCACTTGGAAGAGAAGCAGTACAACAGCTGGCTAGAACAGAGAGCTGAGTGCAGAGAACGTGCGCAGCATGCCTGGAAATGCAATTTTGGAAGATAGTGAACAGTACTAGCACCAAATCGGGACCACTTTAATGTGTTTACAATTCGATTAAGGCCTTGTTTGGCCACCTCTATTTTGTTTAGTTTAATTTCTACGGCATTTTTATTATTGTGATTGTTTCATTAGTTGTTAGTTTAGTATAGTTGTTAGTTGATAATTGTAGATTAATTTTAATGCTTTAAGTTGTTAATTTAATCTTAGTTTTAAGTCTTAGTTAATAATTAATTTAGCTTATACATGTTAGGATTTAATTTTTAGTTTAGTATTTTATGAGTTATATTTAGAATTCATTTAGATTAAATTTATTTGCATGCATTAGTTAGATTTTGTTTTATTAGCATTTAGTTAGAGTTAAGTTTAAGAATTTCTTTAGGTAAGTAGAGTTTTATCTTATTAGACTTTAAGTTAGTTTAAATTGCATTTTCTTAGTTAGTTTAATTACATTCACATTTTACTTTAGGTTTGTTTAATTTTAGCTTAATTAATTTTGTTTTTTATTTTAGCATTTTATTTTGATTGCGTTAATTAATTGTTTTAATTTTCTTTTGTAGGTAGTTGCTTGCGTGGAGCACTGTAAGTAATTTTTAGCTCGGTTTTATTTTTGCTTAGTTTTTAGTGTTATTATTTTCACTACTTTTAATTTTTAGCCTTAGTTGATCACCAACTTAAATTTTATAATTTGCTAGAATATACTTAGGGTAAGATTAACCGGTGGTTTATGATTTTATGATATGTGATCCTGAAAGAAGGGTGGTTTTATAACCGAAGCTTTATAATGAATTTTAATGACTTGTTTTATGAATTTGAGATTTACTTATGAGATAATTGACTCGGATGAGGTTATTTTATTCTGCATTTTAATAAAATGATTTAAATGCAATAGCATGATGATGGTTTCCATGCTTTCATTTCAAATTCATGATTTGTCTTACATGACATGAAAGAATGCATGATTTTGATTAAATTCATGCTAAGTATGATTTACTGATGTCACATAAAATGTCATTGATGCATAAGTAGTATGAATGATATATGCACGAACAGTTTTATAAACTATGTCATTGATGACATACATGAATTTGTGATTGACATTTTAATGAAAAGAAATGGATTTTAAGGGCATAGCATTATGAGCATGTAGATAGTGGAGCTATCTATTTACTTGCATAATTGCCTTAATGAACATGTGGTTTGCTCACCCCCTTATTTTCCCATCTTTTCAGAGCACTCGCAATAGTTAGTGAGCGACTGAGGACTTGCATGCTTGGTATCCGCTGCTTCCGATCGAGAGACAGGTATACACATTTGTAGAGTTTTGTATCTAAATATATAATGCACAGTACTATAAACGTATATGATGTCGGGGATGTAAAGTTATGTAAGTATCATTGTATATGAATTTAGTAAAGTCAAAAGATAGTAAACTCTGATATGTGAATGTTATTATGGAAATGGAATGGTAAATAGGTGAGAGGTGACTAACATCGAATCATAGCCTAATTGTTCGTAGGATGGTCACGATGAGAGAAAGGTAAGAGTTAAATAATAAATGAAAAGGAGATAAGCTTTGAGATGTGATAGATCTTGAATGGTTTAATGGTATCAGAGCTAAGTTGGCCTGATATGAGTCGATATTAGTGGTTAAGAAAGTTTACATCCTCATGTACTGTGCATTGTTTAGATACAGTTTTGTATATCGAGATGGAAATACAGATAAGAATTTGGTTTTGAATGCTAGAATAAACTCATTAACTGATAGCCGCTATGACAGAGAGGCGAGTACACGAGTTCGAGGCCGTAGAGGTAGGCCTGAGAGATATATTGAGTTATCACATGAGACTCAAGATAAGATTGACGTGTTGGATGATGTTGAGCATGCCCCACAGAGTTCAACAGAAAGATCGAACAGAGTCTGACAGAGAGATCAGACAGAGTCCGATAGAGAAATCGGACAGTATTGAGACACGCTTCGCGAGGTTGGAGCGGAGTGTGGAGAATATTTTGAGAGCTATTTGCTCAGAGTATGTATGAGATTTGAGGGTGAGTCAGAGCATTGGTGGAAGTCCGCTCGACCCATCTTAAGATTTAAACATCCAGAATGGACATGAGAAATAATTCTAGATGTATTATGGTGACAGAATATCCTGAAAATTGCTTGAAGAAAATTACAAATGAAATTATTTACTCTGACCTAGAGGAACTGGTTGATATATGAATCTCAGTTTATGTCCCTGGGCAGATATGACTCAGACACTATGAACAGTGAGAGTCGAAATGTTTGAAAGTTCATGGAATGGCTCAGATTGTCAATTAGAGTCTGATTAGGCTGTTAGATATCACTACCTATGACGAGGCAATGCGTACACTACAATTGTGTGAATAAAATCATAAGTTGCACGCCTCTGAGATTGGGAAAGGTAGTAAGGGCCGAAATTGAGACAAAAGAGAATAGAGAATGACAGAGATGTCAGAACGGGAAAAATGTAGTTTGGTAAAAGCAGTGAGAGCAGTGTAACAATGTAGAAGTGTAAGCAGTGTAAGATGTGTGGTAATTACCATGAAAATAAGATGTTGGACTAGGGCGAGTGTATGCCTTGGACCAAGACACTATTGATGTTCCATATGATGTGGTGGAAGATACCACACTGGTTGTGAATAATGAAATAATTATTTTAATTGATCCTGATGCCACATTTATTCATACTGCCTTCATTTGCTTATAAGCTAGTGAAAGATGTGAAGCCTATACCCTTAGGCAAGATGATGATAGTTAGCTGATTTTCACTAACTAACTATGGGTATAGAGATTGTAAGTTGAAAATAGGGGTGAAAACATCACTGAAAAGCGTATTGTAAGTTTTGACAAGTAATGAAAGAGTTTGTTATAAGTGATAGATCATGAATACGAGATATTTTGGAATAAGAGGCGTATACAAGGTAAGGACATCTTTGATATGAAAAGTAATTTGGATTAAGCGAAGTATAAGGGGTAGATATATCCATACCTAGTCCATATGGTCAAGTCTGAGGGTTAATAAAGGTATTTCAAAATACCTCCCCGCCTGAAGATTTGACAGCGTCTAGAAGCGCACACATAAGTTATAAATTGAAATCGACAGTCGTAATATATGTACATTTAAAATTTGGGTACCTTTACTGGTACGATAAAGAAATATAGATTTCGATTAATCATAAAGGTATAAAAATTAAAATTTTATAAAAGCCGTTAATATAAAAAAAGAAAAAGAAAATGATGTGGGTTAGTATCTTGAATGGAAACGATTTCGAAATGACATTATACGTTTATGCGTACATAGGTCAAGGATATGAGTGATTGAAATATTTAGTGGAACTTAATTACGATGAGGTATTTAAACCTTACCTGGATTGATTGGTTGCCATCTTGAGTGATGATATTTTGATATATTCGAAGTCCAGGGAAGAGCATGAGTAGCAATTGGAAACTGTCTTATAGATGAGTAGTTGAGAGTTTCTCAAAATTGGCTGCTCAGTTGACAATTATCGTTTGGAAAAAGATTTCATACAAGTGGTATGATAAATATGTAAATGGTTTCGGCGAGTTTTGGTATATTGAAGTAATGAACTGACCAGCGTAAGTAATCTCACCATAACCAACAACTCAAGAGGTTCTCAGAGTGTATGGATACCTTAAAATAAGGATTGGGCTATGTATTGATGTAAAATGGAAAGATAGTCGTTTATGGATCCAGATAGTTCAAGGATCATGAGAGAAACTATCCTACCCATGATTTAGAGTTGGCAGCCGTAGCGTTTACACTAAAAGTATGGCGCCACCACTTAAATGGTAAGGAATTTTAGATATGCACTGATTATAAAAGTCCCGAGTATCTGTGTTCACAGAAAGAGTAGAATATGAGATAACCAAGAGGGTTAGAGCTTTTAAGGATTGTGATTGTGAACATCGTACCACTCAGGAAAGACTATTGTAATGGCTGATGTCTTGAACAGAAAGAGCCTCGGGATGGTATTACATATGATGGTCAGGGAGCGTGAGCTACTAAAGCAGTTGTGAGCCTCAGTAGTGATGTGATCCCTTCTAATGATGACGATGATTTTGTGATAGCTAGCTTAAGGTTAGAACAGAATTTGTGTGACCAGATTTGCCAAGCTTAGCGTGATGATCGGCATGGTGTTGATAGTGTAGGTCAGATTCAGAAGGGTATAGTGACAGAGTTCACAGTGAGTGATGATGGCATACAGAGGTTCAGAGACAGTGTAAGTGCTCTCCAGGACCACAGTTGCTGAGATAGTGTTATTGACAGAAGCTCACTCTTCAGGATATACAGTGCATCCGAGAAGTAATAAATATATCGGAATCTCTGAAAAGGGTATTGGTGGTCAGCTATGAAAAGAAATATTGTAGAGTTGTAGCAAAGTGTCTCGTATGTCAGCAGAGTAAGGTAGAGTACTAGAAGTCTGCAGAGTTATTGCAGCCTATACCTATATCGACATGGAAAAAAGAACAAGTTACCTTAAATTTCGTGATGGGTTACAGAGGACCCGGATAAATCACAAGGCTATCTGGGTGATAGTCGATGGATTAACTAAGTCTACCCACCTTCTGGCTATGGAAATCTCGAGATACTCAGAGTGTGTAGGCGAAGTTATATGTGTATGGAAGATTGTGAGATTATGTAGCGTTCCAGTGAGCATGGTATCAGATAGGAATTCCCGCTTCACTTTTCGCTTCACTTCTCGCTTCTGAGAATATTTGTCAGGAAGCTATGGGAACCTGACTGAGTGTTAGCACAACTTTTCGTCCTTAGACAGATGGTCAGTCAGAGAGGACTGTACAGGTTCTGGAGGATGTGATGAGAGTGTGTGCCATTGATTTTATAAGCTCCTGGGATGATCAATTGTTACTAATCGAATTCGCCAAAAATGATTGTTATCACTCGAGTATCGGGATAACATTATATGAGGCATGGTATGGCCGTAGGGATTGTTCCCTGACTTGGATAAGAAGAAGTGGGTGACAGATATAGAATTGTTCCTGAATTGGTAAGACAACCCTCTGAGGATGTTTAGTTGGATTATGAGAGATTAAGAATATCTCAGAGCAGATAGAAAAGCTATGCTGACAAGAGACAGAAAACTATTGGAATTTACCGAGGGTGAATCAGTATTGTTGGAAGTAAATTGTCATAAGAGCATAACGAGATTCAGAAAGAGATATTGGACAAAGTGGAAGGTAAGACCTGTAGGTTGGTATTACCACTTGAATAAACAGGCATCCACAATGTGTCCCATCTTTTGATGCTTCGGAAATATTATCCGGACCCAGCATATGTGATTGGATATGAACTCCAACAACTTAGCTCAATGAAAGTATAACGTATGTTAGAAAATTGATTCGGGTATTAGACGGAAGGGGAAAGTGTTGAGGTTTAAGACGATCTCCCTAGTCAAAGTCCGTTGGTAGTATTACACTTCGGGAAAAAGTCACATGAGAATTTAAGAGTATGTAATATGATAATTGTACCCGAAGTTGTTTAAGGAATCATTTGACTTGGTTCTAATTTTGAAGTCCAAATTTCTTAAGTGGGGGAGATTGTAAGACCCGATTGTTTTTCGTAAGAGCAAATGGAATCAATAGAAATTTTCGAGTGCATTTAAAAATGCAAAAAGGATTTAAATGTATTCTCGAACACGTGCAAGGGTAAAACGGTCAAAAGATCAAAATTCAGTATTAATCGAGACAAGAAAATTTAATTAAAAATAATGGCTTAAGAAATCTTGATCAATAACGAAAGAAATAATTAAATTTTGGGTTAAATTGATCAAGATATGAATTTATTGGAATTAATCAGAATTTTCGCTTTGAAAAAACGAGCCCGAAAATATTAGAAAAATATACCGAAAAGGCAAAATCGAACTGATAAATTCATTTACGGATTAAATGAATTAAATATAATTTTTTTCAGATATTTTGGTAAAATAATAATATAATATTGATTAAAATAACAATAAAAATAAAAATAAATAATAAATACAAATAAAATAATTAAAAAACAAATCTGAAAACGTGAAAATGTATCGTGAAACAGGAGAGAAAACGAAACTAGCCGACCTGAGGCAATTCCCTCACCGGCGATCGGCGGTAGCCTAGGAGAAGGAAAGCCCGACGAGAGTCGAGCCACCACCGGCCTAACGCACCCACGAACGGCTGCAAATGACGGTAGAGGGAGAGAAACTGAGGCAACCGAGAGGGGGAAGAGAAGTTCTCGGCAACCGGCGTCGATTCAGGCCCGACCACCACCAGCCGAGCGTCCCCCAGGTGCAGGCGGCTCGATTTGTGGCAGTACCTGCGGGTAGAATGGCGGCCAGCGCTGGAAACGGCGGCCAAACCGAAAAGATACTGACGGCGAGGATAGAACAGGCCGGATCGACCACTTTTCAGCGACCTTGGACGAAACCGAGACTAGATCTTTGCATCGGACGACCCTGCGGAGCCACTGGCGGTGGAAATCGGTAGAGAACCGACCAACGAGGCACTGAATCGGTCGAACCGGACTGAACTGGCGGTTTGAACCGGGTTGAACCGGACCGGACTAGTTCAGCCAAAAAGAAAAGAAAAGAAAAAAAAGGAAAGAAAAAGAGAAAAAATTGGAAAAAATTTTCAGTGATGCAATCGAGCTACGGGTAAGTCAGTAAGCGGTCAGATCGATGGATTTAAATTTTGAAATATTTTATTTGATTAATATTCGACTGAAAGTTTACCCGAAAAAATATTTAATTGTGTAGCTCCACAATTGGTATCAAACGAGAGCTTGAGACAGTCTCGATTTGCGTACTATCATGGAATATCATGTAAGTAACCCTTATTTTATGACAATATTGCATCATTATGCATGTTAGAATTTACCGCATAAATTACGGATTTAATTTCCGCATTAAATGAACTATATTCTGAAAATTAGGATAAATTGTCGTAAATAATTCATAAGCTATTCGAGAAATTAGAAGCTAGGTCCAATATATATTGATGGGCCCAATGAGCCCAATAGGCCTCGATAATGTGAATAGTCAGTGAGAAACGGGCTTAAGGCCAATTAAGGCCCATTATGGTACAATCGGGCCTAATATAGGTAAATGGGCCCAATGATTTAAATTAAGCCCCAAAAATATGAAATACATTAAATTGTATTATATTTCACCTGATGAACATTTATCCGCAGTTCCGGAGATTGGATTCAGAGCAAATCAGACTGCGTGACGAGTCATCAGTGGAAAGGTCAAACTGTACAGAAAAATGAGGTAAGGGAATTATGTGAGTAGCTAGAGGTAGCTACGCGTATTTTAATAGCTTTTCTGTACACTAAATATGTATGTATACCCTGATTATGTATAAAGGTCCTAAAAATGGTTTAAAGATTTTAAGGACCCGAAATAGGTAAAAGGCTATTTTATCCCTATTGAGGGAAATTCACCTAAGGATGGTGAAAGCATAACATGCATGAAATGCATGATTTTAGGATTTTCTGATTTAAGAAAATTTTATTGGTTTTTAAGCAAAGCAAATCGATAGATTGGCCAGTAATTGTATAAATTTCACAATATAACACTACGTAAGTGTTATTAAGATTTAAATGAAATTTCTTTGGAAAATGGGCCAACTATCAAGTTTAAATGGAAACAGATAGTGCTGGCGCATAGCTCGCACTATATCTGAGTTTGTGAGTGTGCATAAAACGTGCTTGAGCGGTTGTTCGCACCGACTTGTATGACATCATATTGATAATTCTATATTTTTAGAATTATTTGTGCTTAATTTCCTAATTATTTATTTAAATCCCCAATTTATTTTGTTAATTATCCCCTTTATTTAATTAAAATTCTCATGTTTGCAGATAAATCAAATCCGGATGAATTTTGAATATTTCGGTAGAAAATGGACAGAAATTGGGCTAAAATCGAGATTGAGCCACGCGGACAACACGAGTCATGCCACCGAGCACATCCAATTGGACAAGAAGACCGATGACATGGACATATCTTTTCGAGGAGCCAATGGTGTGAAGACAAGTGGCCAAAAAAAAAAGCCAACTCATCAAGGATGTGAAAATTACCATTTTACCCCTAGTGTGTTTATAAATAGGAAAGGATGACAATTGAAAGTGTTATGTAATTTTTAGGAGTAGGAGTAGTGTAATGTAGTTAGGAGTAGTGTAATGTAACTTAGAGGTATTTTTAATATAGTTTAAAGTCTTATTTCAAAAGCTTTGTTGTTAGATTTATTTTGTTTTTTTTTTTTTTATTTGCAAGGAATTCTGATTAGTTCTTAGTTAGCTTTGTTAAATTTTATGTTTCGATGGATAATCAACCTTTTGTTTTCATGCTCTCGGTTTCTTTCCCATGGAGTATCTAATTGTCAAGTTCATCTCCTTGTCTTTGCTCTTCTCGGTTTCTCCTTAATTTTTCAGTTTTGTTTTCAACTTTATTTTTAATTCTCGGTTCGCTTCCATTTAGATTTATTCTTGTCTTTCTTTTCGGTAGTGGTCATCAAAGCTGTGGTGAGTTTAGTTCTTAAGTCTTCACACCGTGTTCATGTTGCAACAAGAAGGCTTGGAGGTTGCGGTATGCTTCCAATCATCTGTTGCAAAGCATGTCTCGGCAGAGGAGCAGCTGAACCTGTGCAGATGAACCGTGCGTGGCCACTGCATGAAGGTGAGCTCTGGACCCCTGTTGCAGTACGTGAGATGAGGATGGATGCAGCAATGCATGACTGAACAGAGACGGCAGCAGCATAAGCAGGCAGAGACAGCACCGAAGCAGCAAACAGGGACCAATTCATCCTCTGTTCTGCTCTGTTGTAGTGTACAGCTGCTGTGTGGTCCGTTAATGGCAGCAGGTGGAAGTTTGTAGGAATGGTACAGTGCCTGGAACCCAAGAAAATCTGGACAGAGGCAAAAACAGCAAGAAGGAGCAGTTGCACGGCAGTAGCAGGGAGCTGGGCAGTAACAAGCAGCAGCGGACATGACCACGCCTGGACCAGCTACCAACCAAACCACCTGGAGAAGGAAACATGCACGGTTATGCATGGAGCTGGTAGTGGGCAGAAGGCTTGGACAGGACCGAGCAACCCGATGCAGAGTTGGTAGCCTGGCAGAACCGAAACCCGTGAGCAATCAGCTGGGCAGATCTCACCAACCTGAGCTTACCTGGAAAACCAAATTGCAAATGATGCTTGAACAGTGTTTTGGTGGGAAAGTTACTATTTGTTTAAAATCTTTAGGCCATGTTTGGTTGCTTATTTAGGGATTAATGCATTTTTCATATAGTTAGTGTTAGATTAGTTTTTAAGATTAGTTAGATGATGTAATTAGTTTAGTTAATAGTTTTAATTATGTATTTAGATGTAGTCAATCATGTTTAGTTAGTTAATTTAGATTTAATTAGTTTCTAAGTAATTTTAATCTATCATTAGGAATAGTTTAATTTGCAATTAGTTTAATTACATGCATTTTTTAGGTTAGTTAGATTTTAGTTTAATTAATCATGTCTTTTCATTTATTTTGCATTTTATTTTAATTTGGTTAATTAGTTTTAATTGTTTTAATTTCTTTTGCAGGTTTTCGATTTTAAGTGCTTGGAAATTTGTAAGTACTCTGATCTCGGTTTTAGTTACTTATTTTATAGTTTTATTATTTTCTTGCTTTTGGTATTTTCAATTCTAGATTAGTTGATCACCTTTGAAAATTCATAAATTTGCTAGGATATACTTAGGATAATAGTAACCGGTAGTTAATTAGGCTAACAACTTCCCTGTGGGACGATATCTCGGGAGTCAAAATCCCATTATTACTTGGACGACCCGTGCACTTGCGGTAGATACCCTTAGGGTCCCATCAAGTTTTTGGCGCCGTTGCCGGGGAAGTTTTAATTAGTCATTAATTAATATCGGTGAAATTATGCTTAGGTGTAATTCTAGCTTGTAAATATTTAGGTTGTAAATATTTAGATCCTTAGCTTAGGTTAGTTAAATTTTCTCTTAATTAAAATAAAAAAAAAAAATTTCAAAAATTTAAAAAATTTAAAAAATTTTTTTAAGGACTTTTAGATGATTGCAAGCGTAGAGCCAGAAGTTTTGATTGTTTTCCTCTAGATCCTAAAATCAAACACACTCTTAGAAAAATTTAATAGGACTCGAGGAAATTATTAGCTCCGCTGCAATTCACCATGGCAGAAAATAGGAAAACTAGAACTGTTGGAGATTATGCGATGCCGACAATTGGAGAATATTATTCCGGCATTAGGCCACCAGCTGTCCATGCAAATAATTTTGAAATTAAGCCCGCAATCATCCAGATAATCCAAACATCTTTGCAGTTCAGTGGGCTTCCACATGATGACCCACATGCTCATCTCGGGCAATTCTTGGACTTATGCAACACCTTCAAGCACAATGGATTATCAGACGATGCACTTAGGCTTAGACTATTCCCTTTCTCACTTAGGGATAGGGCGAGACATTGGTTGACCTCTCTGCCTCCAGGATCCATTTCTACATGGGATGAGTTAGCCTACCAATTTTTAGCCAAATTCTTTCCTCCCTCTAAATTAGCCCAACTCCGTAGCAATATATCTTCCTTTGCCCAGTACGACTTTGAATCTCTTTATGAAGCATGGGAACGATATAAGGAGCTTCTTAGGAAGTGCCCTCACCATGGCCTACCGTTGTGGTTGCAAGTTCAGACCTTCTACCACGGACTTACAAGCCCAAATAGGACCATTGTTGACACTGCTGCGGGTGGAGCATTGATGTGCAAAACAGAGGAGGAGGCTTATGAGTTGCTAGAAAGGATGGCGACTAACAACTATCAATGGTCCTCGGAAAGGCAGATGCCAAGGAAATCGACGGGTATGTACGAGCTTGACACACTGTCCACCTTGACCTCTCAGATTGCCAATCTTACAAAGAAGGTGGAGTCGCTCAGTACCCAATATAATCCTCCCAACAGTCCTAACCCTATATATTCTGTCCAAAGTCCTTTTCTTTCATGCGAGCTGTGTAGTGGTACCCACTTTGTAGATAGGTGTCCGCTCAACTTAGAGTCGGTTCAGTATGTTGCTCTCCCTACGCAACAGAACAACCCTTTTTCAAACACCTATAATTCAGGGTGGAGGAACCATCCTAACTTCTCCTGGAGCCAAAACCAAGGGCAAACTTCTAATTCCATATTTGTAGAACCCCCTAGTTTTCAAGCTCCACAAGTTCAGTACCACCACAGCAGCAATTTCCTTACCACCATCCACATCATCCATCCCCACCTCAATTTCAATATCACCCATCACCACCACCACCACCACCACCAGCATTTATGCAGCCCCAATTCTACCATACACCAGCAGCTGAGAAGAAGCCTACATTAGAGGAGATGTTCACGACTATCCTGCAAGATCAAGCTGCTTCACTTAAGAACTTAGAAGTTCAAGTTGGACAAATAGCTAGTGCTCTTAGCCAACATCCTCAAGGGACCCTTCCTAGTAATACTGAAGTTAATCCTGATGAGCAAGGGGAGGGTAAGGAACAAGTTAGATCTATCACCCTTAGGAGTGGCAGAGAGCTAGAGGAGCCACAAGTTAAGTCCCAACCTGAACAGCACATAGTTGAAGAACACATAGGTTCTAACGAAGCAGCTCAGAAAGAGCAGGAACATCAGGATCGGGCTGCAAAATTAGGCGCTTCTTCATCTATACCTTCTTCTTATTCATTGCCTTCCTCGCCCTCTGATGCTACAAAGTTGACGATGAGAGTCCAAGATCAGGAAGTAAAGTTTAATGTTTTCAAACCTGTGAAGCTCCCTGATGACTCTAAAGAGTGTTTTAAGATAGAGATTGAGGAGAATATAAGGCTTAAGCATATAATATCTGAGAGAAAGAAGGAAGTAGATATGGCTCAGGAGGAGTTAACTGTCAATACCCTGTCACCACTTTGGATGACCCTCCTACTCTTTGCCCTGCTGCTGAGTGTTGTCTTCTTCAGCTGCATTTGAAGTGGCTGTCTTTTCATGTTCACTTTGTATATAGTTCTTTTTCTTTTCGGCTATTTCTTTCTTTGTTTATTTTGCAGGTTTCTTTTCTCGTTTTATGCTTTCAATCAAAGCTTCGATTGTTCATCAACATCAGAAAGGGGAGTACTCTGTTCTTGAGCTTAAATTCTTATATTATCTGCACACTGAGGACACTGTGCACTTTAAGTTTGGGGGAGGAGATATTATTTGAGCTATTTTGTGAAAAATTCGAAAAATTTTCAAAATTTTTTCGAAAATCTGAGAAGGAATTTTCAAATTTTTTTCGATAATATGAGCTTAAATTGCTTGATTTTGGGATGATTTAGTGCTTAGCATATAGTTTTTCCATATTCCGATGATATGACCCCATGATTTAGTCTGACTTTGATTGAATGAGAAGCATGATTATAGGAAAAGCATGAAGTTGAGTTCTTGAATTTGTCTTAATTCGGATTGTGATTTCCTCATCTTATGCACATGTCATGTCATAAATCGGTATATTTATTTAGAGAAAGCTTATGTGTACATAGTATTGCATTTGTTCAGTTGATTTTGTGCATCATATTCTAGAATTTGTTTGATCTAATCTCGAGGTGAAATATTAGATCACACTTGATTAGGGAGATGATTTAGGTCATCTTTGGATCGTTTGAGCCTTTCTAGCTATCCTTGTACATATTCTACCCCTAGTCACCCATTTGGGCCAAATAAGCTTTTCTCTGTAAATACACCTGCTTAATTTTTCTTAGCTTAAATACTTTTTCCTATCCCTTACCCCGAAAGCATGAAAAGTCATTGGATATATTGTGAGCTGTATGGGTATTAAGTGATTGTGAAGGAGTGTGTAAAAAAAATAAAAATAAAAATAAAAATAAAAAAAAAGAAAGAAAGAATGACGAAAAAAAAAGAGAGAAAAAGAACAAGAAAAGAAAAAAAAATGCTTAGTGAAATAAATAAGTTTGGGGGAAATGATTAGAGCTCTTACATTAAGATCCTAGAAGTAATGCATGTTAAGGGGTAATTAAACCTAAATCGACTTTATCATACCTTAGCCCCAGCCTTACATTACAAGCTTAATGAAGTCCTATTAATCTTTGGTTAAGTTTGACTACATTAGTGGAGAGAGAAGTGAAAAGCAAACTTATGGGAATGATCACATGTCATTGACTTTGCATTCACTATGTTGCATAATCTGATCCGGATAATGTACTGTGAAGTGACTTAGACATCTTTCACACACTCACGAGGAGTCCAATTTGGGTTAGGACTTATGATTGAATAATTCTAAGTGTTGGACTTGTAATTGTGAGTCTTTGATTTCATAGTCTGTACTTTTTCTTTGAGGATGATATTAGGAAAATTATTATGTTTTTGTACTTGTCATTCCTACAATCATTTTGTTTTGCTTGAGGACAAGCAAAAGCTCAAGTTTGGGGGTGTGATAATTCTATATTTTTAGAATTATTTGTGCTTAATTTCCTAATTATTTATTTAAATCCCCAATTTATTTTGTTAATTATCCCCTTTATTTAATTAAAATTCTCATGTTTGCAGATAAATCAAATCCGGATGAATTTTGAATATTTCGGTAGAAAATGGACAGAAATTGGGCTAAAATCGAGATTGAGCCACGCGGACAACACGAGTCATGCCACCGAGCACATCCAATTGGACAAGAAGACCGATGACATGGACATATCTTTTCGAGGAGCCAATGGTGTGAAGACAAGTGGCCAAAAAAAAAATGCCAACTCATCAAGGATGTGAAAATTACCATTTTATCCCTAGTGTGTTTATAAATAGGAAAGGATGACAATTGAAAGTGTTATGTAATTTTTAGGAGTAGGAGTAGTGTAATGTAGTTAGGAGTAGTGTAATGTAACTTAGAGGTATTTTTAATATAGTTTAAAGTCTTATTTCAAAAGCTTTGTTGTTAGATTTATTTTGTTTTTTTTTTTTTTATTTGCAAGGAATTCTGATTAGTTCTTAGTTAGCTTTGTTAAATTTTATGTTTCGATGGATAATCAACCTTTTGTTTTCATGCTCTCGGTTTCTTTCCCATGGAGTATCTAATTGTCAAGTTCATCTCCTTGTCTTTGCTCTTCTCGGTTTCTCCTTAATTTTTCAGTTTTGTTTTCAACTTTATTTTTAATTCTCGGTTCGCTTCCATTTAGATTTATTCTTGTCTTTCTTTTCGGTAGTGGTCATCAAAGCTGTGGTGAGTTTAGTTCTTAAGTCTTCACACCGTGTTCATGTTGCAACAAGAAGGCTTGGAGGTTGCGGTATGCTTCCAATCATCTGTTGCAAAGCATGTCTCGGCAGAGGAGCAGCTGAACCTGTGCAGATGAACCGTGCGTGGCCACTGCATGAAGGTGAGCTCTGGACCCCTGTTGCAGTACGTGAGATGAGGATGGATGCAGCAATGCATGACTGAACAGAGACGGCAGCAGCATAAGCAGGCAGAGACAGCACCGAAGCAGCAAACAGGGACCAATTCATCCTCTGTTCTGCTCTGTTGTAGTGTACAGCTGCTGTATGGTCCGTTAATGGCAGCAGGTGGAAGTTTGTAGGAATGGTACAGTGCCTGGAACCCAAGAAAATCTGGAGAGAGGCAAAAACAGCAAGAAGGAGCAGTTGCACGGCAGTAGCAGGGAGCTGGGCAGTAACAAGCAGCAGCGGACATGACCACGCCTGGACCAGCTACCAACCAAACCACCTGGAGAAGGAAACGTGCACGGTTATGCATGGAGCTGGTAGTGGGCAGAAGGCTTGGACAGGACCGAGCAACCCGATGCAGAGTTGGTAGCCTGGCAGAACCGAAACCCGTGAGCAATCAGCTGGGCAGATCTCACCAACCCGAGCTTACCTGGAAAACCAAATTGCAAATGATGCTTGAACAGTGTTTTGGTGGGGAAGTTACTATTTGTTTAAAATCTTTAGGCCATGTTTGGTTGCTTATTTAGGGATTAATGCATTTTTCATATAGTTAGTGTTAGATTAGTTTTTAAGATTAGTTAGATGATGTAATTAGTTTAGTTAATAGTTTTAATTATGTATTTAGATGTAGTCAATCATGTTTAGTTAGTTAATTTAGATTTAATTAGTTTCTAAGTAATTTTAATCTAGCATTAGGAATAGTTTAATTTGCAATTAGTTTAATTACATGCATTTTTTAGGTTAGTTAGATTTTAGTTTAATTAATCATGTCTTTTCATTTATTTTGCATTTTATTTTAATTTGGTTAATTAGTTTTAATTGTTTTAGTTTCTTTTGCAGGTTTTCGATTTTAAGTGCTTGGAATTTTGTAAGTACTCTGAGCTCGGTTTTAGTTACTTATTTTATAGTTTTATTATTTTCTTGCTTTTGGTATTTTCAATTCTAGATTAGTTGATCACCTTTGAAAATTCATAAATTTGCTAGGATATACTTAGGATAATAGTAACCGGTAGTTAATTAGGCTAACAACTTCCCTGTGGGACGATATCTCGGGACTCAAAATCTCATTATTACTTGGACGACCCGTGCACTTGCGGTAGATACCCTTAGGGTCCCATCACATATGCATGAAATGTGCTAGAGCGGTTGCTCGCACTGATTTTTATTATTGTGATATGCATAAGAAGTGCTGGAGCTTAGCTCGTATTCTGTTTTGACTATTTTGACTGTTTTGGCTGAAATGCATAAAAAGGTGCTGGAGCAATTGCCCGTACTAGTTTTAATGATTTGACATGCATGAGAGGTGCTGGAGCTTAGCTCGCATCCAGTTTTGTTATGATAATTGCATAAAAGCCGTGCTGGAGTGTAACTCGCATGAGATTTAATGTATTTATGCATAAAGCCATTCTGAAGCGTTGCTCGCACGAAGTTTTGATTTACTTGAGCATTCACTCGTGCTGGAGCGTTGCTCGCACAAAGTTTTATAACTTATTTTAAAGCCATACTAGAGTTTTTCTCGTACGAGGTTTTCATAGAGTTTTTATACATATCCGTACTAGAGTATTGCTCGTACGTCGAGTTTACTGGAATTTATAATTATTTTAAGTCGTACTGGAGCGCTGCTCGTACGCAGATTTCATTGATTTCTATGAAACCGTTCTAGAGCTTCGCTCGGACGAGATTTTCTGATATCATGAATATGCATGGAGTCGTGCTTGAGCTTCGCTCACATAGGGATTTATATGACATGCATATAACCGTGTTGGAGCCTCCTATAGACTATGTGTCACAGTGAGATGATATGTTCACACGTGCATATTGAGACAAAGATGATATGGGTGGATAAGACCTATTGCAGGCACCCCTGACTGAGCTTGGGTTCACGAAGTATGTTGTACCGTGTATGTCACGCGAACTACGCTGTACTGTGGGGATTGTTGGAGTGGAGTGGCATTAGCCACGAGGTAGCAAGCCTTGCCCTCACAATCCTGATGTTATGCTATTCTGGCGGGTAGGACGACGCACCTCCCATTTCAGGTGTGATACCCCGTACTCTAGGTACCGTGTTGCCAGAGATCACGAGGTTATGGCCATAGTCTTATGTTGTTACTGATAGTCACTTACTTGTCTCACATGATATAACTTGTGGTCTGATAGACCAGGGTAGACCCGAGGGAGGGGTCAGGCCCTTGATTTTATGATTTTATGCTTTTGTGATATGTGACCCTGAAAGAAAGGTGGTTTTATAATCGAAGCTTTATAATGAATTTTAATGACTTGTTTTATGAATTTGAGATTTACTTATGAGATAATTGACCCAGATGGGGTTATTTTATTCTGCATTTTAATAAAATGGTTTGAATGCATTAGCATGATGATGTTTTCCATGCTTTCATTTCAAATTCATGATTTGTCTTACATGACATGAAAGAATGCATGATTTTGAATAAATTCATGCTAAGTATGATTTATTGATGTCACATAAAATGTCATTGATGCATAAGTAGTATGAATGACATATGCACGAACAGTTTTATAAACTAAGTCATTGATGACATACATGAATTTGTGCTTGAGATTTTAATGAAAAGAAATGGATTTTAAGGGCATGGCATTATGAGCATGTAGATAGTGGAGCTATCTACTTACTTGCATAATTGCCTTACTGAGCATGTGGTTTGCTCACCCCCTTATTTTCCTATCTTTTCAGAGCACTAGCAATAGTTAGTGAGCGACTGAGGACTTCCATGCTTGGTATCCGCTGCTTCCCATCGAGAGACAAGTATACACATTTGTAGAGTTTTGTATCTAAATATGTAATGCACAGTACTGTAAATGTATAATGTCGGGGATGTAAAGTTATGTAAGTACCATTGTATATGAATTTAGTAAAGTCAAAAGATAGTAAACTCTGATATGTGAATGTGATTATGGAAATGGAATGGTAAATAGGTGAGGGCTGACTAACACCGAATCATAGCCTAATTGTTCGTAGGATGGTCACGATGAGAGAAAGGTAAGAATTAAATAATAAATGAAAAGCAAAAAATTTACTCTGATTTTTAGGTAATTTGGGTTGTGACACTTATATCCATAACTAGTCATGTGGTCACGTCTGATGGCTAATAAAGGTATTTCAAAATACTTCCTCGTTTGAGAGACTTGACAGTATATAGAAGTACCAATAACCCATAAATTGAAATATATAGTCGTAATATTCACGTTTGAAGTCAGGATACCATTACTTGTGATGGAAGAATTATAGAATCCTACTGATCAAGAAAGTATAAATATTAAATTTCATAAAGGCCGTCTAATACAAGAAAAAGGGAATGACTCGAGTTAGTGCTTCAAGCAGGAATGACTTCAGGATGGCATTATATAAATATATATATATATATATATATATATATATATATTGGTCAGGGACATGAATTGCCACGACCGTCCGTGACTTAACCAAAACCACCACAATTTTTTCGCATTTTACTTACCTTTCTACTTACCACCAGTTGGGCTGTGATTAGATGTTAGTTTCCTCACTTACTATACCATTCATTTATTATCATACATACATGTCAATATACTATCTACTGACTGTAATGTCTTTTATAACATAAATGAGCTTATATAAAATCAAATACAAATATATCCCCTATAATTTACATCGTTTACATCACTGTGCTATTTATATGTTTAGATACAGAACCATACGTAATGTGTATACCTTTCGCTCGATGGGAAATGGCAGTGGACAAAAGAAATGCTAACCCTCAATCGTACTCGCTCTACTACGGTTGCTCTGTAGAGAAGTGGAAAATGAAAGGGGTGAGCTCACACCTGAGTAAGAAAATCAAGCAAGCAAGTAGACATCTACACTATCTACTCAAAATAATGTTATACCTGAAAAATATTATTTCCTTAACTCATGTTAAAAGCATGTATTTAACATATATATATACTTGTATAGATTAAATCCCATGTACAGAAATCATGCTAAGTTCTCAAATGTAAGCATTTCGTGCAAAATAATGTATCTTTATAATTTCATAACGCCTTTAGATAAATCATGCCATTTATATTCAAATCATAGTAAATATGGCATTTCAATCATTCACAACACAACAATCGGATTCCGACCCATCCCTCAGGTCTATCTGTATCATAAAATCAAGTGATATATCATGTGAGACTTTGTGGCTAAATGCAATAATATCCTGGACTATGACCATATCCTATAATGGTGATCCCAGGCTACACAGTACTTGGTGTGCGGGGCAATCACTACTGCAATGGAGGGGGTCAGTCCATCATAACTGCCAGCTATCAACTCCTCATACACATCATAATAACACACGGTACAGCATACTCCGTGACATATACACGGTAAAATGTACTCCTATGGACCCTATCTCAATGGATAATCAATACCACATCTCTAAATCCACGTGCAAACATCTCAACAGTGTGACACTCAGTCTGCATGAGGAAATCATCATGGTTTTTAATATGTCTTATATATCACAGTAAAACTACAGTGTGTGCCTTTAAGTGTGACTCAAAGTCAACACCTCGCTCAAACACTGTTTCTGCATCTCAAAATATCAAACACTAGTGCAAGTAAACCTCCAGCACTAGGTCATGCGTAATTCATATTTCAAATCAAGTACGAGCAATAGCTCCAGTACAATGTTATGCACAAAACTCATCAAATCGAGTACGAGCAATTACGCTAGCACTCTATCATGTATAAATCATATAAAACTGAGTACGAGCAATGCTCCAGCACTTTATCATGCATGTCATGGAAATTTAGTGTGAATCATACTTCAGCACTAATATATGTAGAAAACATATAAAATCAAGTGCGAGCTGTGCTCTAGCACAATTTATTCTCACATAATTCGATAGATGGCTCTTTAAAAGGGATGATTTTCAAAACATAAAAATCAACACTATAAATTGTGCTATTTCTCAATAACCCTGAAAACATTAGCCTATCTACCTACTCTTCTGCTAAACAGCAATAAGAACACTCATAATTATGGTTTCCATGCTTTTTACAACTTTTCCAAAAAGTTGACTTTTTTTCTAACTAGGGGTAAAATCGTAATTTGTCACTATCGAGTTGCTATAATTATTATTCACTTTCTCTAACCCTCAAAGTTTTTAAGTGAACGTAAAAGCAAATGAAAATACGTGCAGGTATCTCTAACTACTCGCAAGAGTCCCTTACCTAAAATCACTCAAGAAATTTTACTTTCTCAACGCTGCTCGATCCAGCAGTCCGATTAACTCCTCCAACAATCTCTGGAGCTGCATATAACCATTCATCAGGTTAATTTTACTTTTCTTACTGTATTTCATAGTTAATACAGTCTATTTCACTTAATGGGCCTTACTCTGCTTTAAGCCCATTTCCATTTTACTATTCATTTTCATTGGGCCTATTGGGCTTATGCGGCCCACCAACTCTTATTAGGTTTGTTCGAGGCCCAAAACACCTCTTTTGGGCTAAAACCAATTGGGCTTGGCCCATTGGACCTCTCGGCCACATGCCATGGCCGAGAGTCATGCACGCCTAGCTATGCCGAGCTCCACGCCACATTGACCATTTCACTAGCCATTCATTTAGGCATTTTTACAAAGACTTGGTTGGCAATGGTCTTAAGCTTAACTTAGTTCATTTAGGCATTTTATCAAACACCTTGATTGATAACTTAATTCATCCACCAATTGATCAATTTGATTAAAACTAACAATACCATAATCATAAACACATGTATACCAACTTATTCATGCCTTAAAATCAATTGGGAAATCATTAATTTACAATCACCCACTCTCGGCCAATCCATGTTCATGGTGATTTCATGTGTTTCAATGCTAAAGCATGTACAAATCAACTTAGAATAATGCATAGATTAACATATATCAATTTTGGAGCTTGAAATTATACCTAGCTTGCATTTTCACACTTGGCCGAAACTTTGAAGCTTCTCGGGTTGCTCACTTTGGCTCCTTGATAGCCAATTCCAACATATGTTAATCCTCTCTCAATTTGGAATAACTTTCTTGAAGATTGCAAGTTCCAAATATAGTTTTATCCTAGTGATTTCTAGTGAGAGAAAGCTTGACTATGTGTTTGTTAATGGTTTCTTTGTGTAGCCGAAAATGATGGGTTGAAGAAGATGATACATTGGCTGATTTTATAAGTCAATTACTTAGTTATTAAGCCTTGAATTTCAGCCAACAAGTTTGAATTGAATTGAGTTAGGTGATAGTTACCAATTTGGCTATGGTTACCTTTTACTAATGGGCTTAAATTTTAACCTTTTAGGCCTCTCGGTTTAGGCCTTTCTAATGGGCTTTCGAGCTGAAATTTTTACTACACATTGGGCCTTCAATTGTCTAAATATTGGGCCCATAAATCGGTCCAATAATTTAGTCTAATGGACCTAAGAAATTCGGCCCACACTTGTTATACCTTAATAAACTTTAAAATTTCCACTTTGGCCCATTAAGTTTTTACCAGTTAAATTTAATCCGAATTTCGATTAAATAAATTTTCCCTACTTTTTGGGATGATTATCTTGTATTTTGACCAAAAATATTTTTTCCTAATTTTTTCTCCATACTTAGGTTAATTTTTAACCATGGTTAGTCAACTATGGTCAAAGTCCACTTTTTCTTAACTACCTTTGACTTTTCTTGACCATTGACCACGTTTGACTTTTTTTCAAAAATTTCAAAGTATCATATCTTATGGTTTACACTCTCGTCTTTACGTTTTGGTCATTTTCGGGAGGTGAATATGCCCAAAACACCTTAACCGGACCATTTCGAACTCGTTTAGCCATTTTTGGCTTTTACTCTTATTCTCTGTGTTTGGAACCAAATCAAACCGACTTTCCTTCATGAACTCCTTATATTTTCTCATTTTAAGTTCTTCTTTTCAGTCAGAATAATTCAGATCCACTCGGTTTAGCCTGTGACTCTTATAGCCCTTATTCGACTTTTATGTAGGTTTAAGTGTTTAATCATTTTACTTACTTTTATTCAAGTAAATACTCTTCTTATGATTCAACTAACAAAATATGGTGTTCGTACATATAAAAATCATAAGGAAAAGCTACATAAAAATATGGGTCTTACATGAATTATGGAAATATTAGTGAGCCTCAGTTTAGATGTGGTTTTTTTATACCGATGTTTACTGTATGGTAGTTAACCTAAGATTTGAACATAAGACTTGATTGAGCGAATTAAATAGGCTCAACATAATGATAAACATTGTTATGATGTAGCTAATCAGATCCAGATGGGTACCACAACAGACTTTGGTATTGGTACTGATAGTTTGTGAGATTCAAAAATAGAATATGTGTACTCGATGATTCATGACTAAATAAGAAGATTCTAAGAGAAGCACATTCTGTCACGACCCTCAACTTACCAAAATTAGCGTAAATTTTTCTCATTTTCATACATTAATTATTTCTCGCCCTTACCTTACCTCGATCGTGATCAGCTAAACACTCAACAGGTTGGGCTGTGTGTCAATGTCTACCTCATCAATCCATAACAATTAATTCACAACATAATTTCAAAAGTAAACACTTTCATAAATACATCAGATTTACTGTTTACAAGTGTTTACGTTGCTTTACATCCCCAATGTTTACATACAAAATGCTACTGTGCTATGTCTAGTTTAGATACAAAATAATTCAAGTGTGTATACCTTACGCGATGGGATGCAGCGGATATCAAAAGGGAACGCCTCCAGACGCTCTCAATCTATACTCAAATCTTTGTAGAAAGGGGAAAATTAAAGGGGGTGAGCAAACCACACGCTCAGTAAGGTAATCATGCGAACAGGTAGATACTGCACTATATACGTGATCGTAATGCCATGCTCAAAGCATACATTTCATCATTTTCTCAAAATATGAGTTCATGTTGGTGTTAATGGTATGTAAAGCATTCATGCTATTAAAATCTAGAGCACAATTCAATTCTGACATTAACCATCATGCATATTTTATAAGTAAGGCATGGCATTAATCATCATGCATCAGTGCACTTTAAAACTATTAACAAACTGATATCTCAAAACAATTCATCACTTGCCAGGACTCTGCCCCTCCCTCAGACTATCCTGACCCATAAATCATTTCAAACATAGATTTATTGACAAGCAATAGACATGTGGATAGGCAATTCAATAAGGGAAATAAACTCTAGGACTATGGTCATAACCTATGATACCGGCTGCACGAATCAGGTGTGCGGGATATCACCACTATCTGTTTCCACATGGGAGGTGGGTCAAATCTTGCCCGTCGGTCCATAGCAGATCTCGTCCGAAGAAGACATATCACATCTTAACAGGGTACAACGTACTACATGCTACCTACATGGTACAATGTACTCCGTGGACCCACATCAACATATCATATCACGCCACATCTCAAATGCACGTGTGAGCCTATTTAATCGGTATGACCTCTTGTCTACCCGACTTTCCTAACACGACTATCAACATGTCAAAATATCACAAATGCACGTGCGAGCCTATTTAATTGGTACGACACCTAGTCTGCCCGAAGCTCCAAGCATAACAACAAATAAGGTGGACATCTAGTGCGAGCTAAGCTCCAAGCACCATGCCAAAACCAGAATGAAATCCATGTGAAAACTAGTGCGAGCTAAGCTCCAACACTCATGCGTATAAAACACATCAAATCACGTGCGAGTCATACTTTAGCACGCTTTCATTCTCACGAAAACCATATAGGTGACTCAATTCTTTGCAAAGTATGGTTAACAAACCAAAACAACTCATTTCTTTTGGAATTCATTTTCAAAGTTAGCCAACCTACCAATCACTTCCTAAAAAGCAATAAAACATGATTTTCTAAAGCATTATGCTTTTATTTTCATGCACATTACTCAAAACCCAACTCGTTACCCTTCAATCACCCAATTTCATTTCTTAGTTTCTCATACATTCTAGCAAAGCATTTAAACGCCTAAATTGTGCACAGAAGTCTCTTGAGTCCACATAATTCCCTTACCTCGATTTACTTGAGTGCAACTCTCTTCCTCTTAGCTTCTTGCGCTTTAAGCTCAACGTGTTCCAGTGTATCCTCGTGAGCTGCAATTCATTCACCAATTCACTTGAGTTAATGTCGCTAACTCACATTTTGACCTCACTAGTCAATATAATCCATTTATGCATTTTACCAATGCCTTAATCCAGATTTTACCCCTTTTTGGTAAATCTCACAATCTATTCACTAGCAACAACTTAAAATCATACCCATAACCTTATTATCCTCAATACACTCCACTTTCTCACACTAGACCATTTTTAGGTCCTAATCATTCCAATACATTTTAGATAGTTTCTAACAATACTAAGCACCCCAATCAATCCCCAAACATCAATAGCTTAACAATGTACTTAGGTATTTGCATTAAAAACTCACCTAGCTTGATTTCCTCTTTGCTCCAATGGAAATGCACCTTGTTGCTTAAGTCCAATGCACGGGGAAAATGCCTCCCAACTATGTTGTTCCTCTCTTTGATGTGATCAACTTTGTCTCTTATAGTCTTCCCTCAAATCTCCTTGAAAATGGTTAGATTTAGAGAGAGAAAGCTAGGTTTTTGAGTTGAAATGGAAAGTGTGAAGTGTTTTTTTCGAAATCTATAGATTCACTGCTCCTATTTTTAGAATTTGCTTGATGAGATCAATCTGCTCTAGGAGGAGATTGATCTGGTCCCTTTAAATCCCTATTTGTCACGACATTTTAAGCATGGGATCGATTTGTCGAAGCTTGAGATTGATCTGCTCCAAACAGAGAGCTATGAAGATCGATCTGTATGCTTAAGGATCGATCTTTTCATTACAGAATGTTTAGGAGATCGATCTGGCTTCATTGGAGATCGATCTGCCCTATACCGTTGCCCAAATAAGAGCATTCTAGCTCTTCTAGATCAATCTCTCATCCTATGAGATCGATCTGGCCTGCATAATTTCCAGATTTTGCTGCAATTTCTTCAGAAACTTACACCAAAACCTCTTTAATTTGCTGCCATAGTCATTTCCTCATCCAATTACCTTTAAGACTTGAAAATGACATCCATTTTCACTTTGTGCACATTAAAACTTGTGTGAAATCTTTGTGTAACCAAAGGTACATGATATAAATCAAATGGAAGTGCACAACTTATGAAATCTTCCTTCCATTTTACCATACCACTCATAGTCCATTCTACTCACATTCTTCACATGTGTAAGTCCATTTCTTCATATTCATATATAATGTAACTTGTACGTACAGTCACAACTCTTATTACAAGTGTGTACATTTAACTTATGGACTTACATCACATATACTTCACATTACAAGTATATCGCCATACTTATGATTTCATTTACATTTCTATATACATATACTTAATTATACATATACGGGGTCTCACATTCTCCCCCACATAGATAATTTGGTCCTCAAAATTAGAACCAATTCAATCCGTGAATAACTTGAGATACTTCTCTCACATCAAACTCTGACCTGTTCGCAATCTCTCACAAATCAATTGGACATCTTCAGAGGCTAGTCTAACCAAGTCTGAAGCAAATATCTGTCTGTCACCAACCTCTTCCCATCCAATAGAGGAACGGTATCTACGTCCATACAATGCCTCATATGGTGCCATCTCAATACTCGCATGAAAACTGTTATTATAGGCAAACTCTGCGAGTGGCAAATGGTCATCCTAGGAGCCTCCAGAATCCAATGCACACGCTCTCAACATATCCTCCAGGGTTTGTATAGTCCTCTCTGACTGACCATCTGTCTGAGGATGAAACGCGATGCTAAAATTCAACTGGGTCCCCATCGCTTCCTGAAAATGTTCCCAGAAGTGGGAAGTGAAGTAGGCATCCCTATCAGAAACAACGCTCACTGGAATTCCATGTAGCCTCACTATCTCGCTCACATATAAATTTGCTAACTGGCTCAGAGTATCGGTAGCTGTCATAGCTAGAAAATGGGTTGATTTCGTCAATCGATCCGCAATTACCCATATGGCATCATGACCACTACGAGTCATCGGTAATCCCATCATAAAATCCATGGTAACGTGCTCCCACTTCTAAGTCGGTATCGATAGAGGCTGTAATAACCCTGCAGGCTTCTGATGCTCTACCTTCACCTGTTGACAAACGAGACACTTAACAACATATTCAGCAATGTGCTATTTCATTCCAGACCACCAATAAACTTTTCGAAGGTTTTGATACATCTTAGTACTCTTTAAATGTATCGTATACTTCAATGAGTGAGCCTCTGTCAAGATCAACCTTCTGATCTCTGCATCATCAAGAACACATACCCTACCTCTGAACCTCAACAATCCATTTGAACTCAACTTGAAGTTTGTCTCTATACCCTTCTGTATCTGCCAGACTATATTGTCGCATTGCTGATCAATACGCTGAGCCTGTCAGATTCGATCTACCAGATCCAATTCCAACTGTAGGCTAGCTATCATAAATCCACTATCAGCGTCAGGCAGGGTTATATCCAAACTGAGGTTCGTGAATTGTTCCAACAGCTCGTCTTCCCTGATCATCATAAATGACACCAACTCGAGATGCTTCATACTCAATGCATCAGCAACTACATTTGCCTTACCCGGGTGGTATAGGATCTCACAATCATAATCCTTTAACTGCTCGAGCCATCTCCTATGTCTCATGTTAAACTCTTTCTACGAGAACAGGTACTTAAGGCTCTTATGATCTATGTAAATCTGAAATCTCTCACCATAAAGATATTGGCGCCATATTTTCAATGCAAACACTATGGCCGCCAACTCCAAATCGTGGGTTGGGTAGTTCCTCTCATGATCCTTCAACTGTCTAGACCTATATGCAAGTACCCTTCCATCCTGCATCAATATACAGCCCAGTCCTAGGTGTGAAGCATCCGTATACACCGAGAAACCTCCTGAGCTAGTAGGAATGGTGAGGATCAGAGCTGTAGTTAACCTCCACTTCAACTCCTCAAAACTTTCCTCACACTTATCGTCCCACACATACTCCATATTCTTTCTTGTGAGATGTGTCAAAAGAGCAGTTAACCTCGAGAATCTCTCTACAAACCTTCGATAATACCCAGTTAAACCCAGGAAACTTCTAATCTCTGTTATTGTCTGAGGTCTCTGCCCCTGAACTAGGTCCTCAATCTTAGATGGATCTACTGACACTCCATCCTTTGATACTATATGACCAGAAAAGAGATCTGTTCCAACCAAAAGTCACACTTACTGAGTTTAGCGTACAACTTCTTCTCCTTAAGGGTCTGTAGCACTATCCTTAGATGCCTTTCATGCTCCTCTCTAGACCTTAAATACACTAGTATATCATCAATAAACACGATTACAAACCGATCTAGATAATGGTAGAATAACTCATTCATCAACGACATAAAAGCTGCGGGAGCATTCGTCAACCCGAATGGCATAACCATAAACTCATAATATCCATACCGGGTGTGAAAAGCTGTCTTGGGTACATCTCCACTTAGTATCTTCAACTGATGGTACCCAGATCTCATATCTATCTTGGAAAAGACCTATGCTCCCTTAAGCTGATCCAACAAGTCATTGATGCATGGAAGGGGATACTTATTCTTAATGGTGGCCTTATTCAACAATCGGTAATCTATACACAGTAGGAGGCTTTCATCCTTCTTCCTTACAAACAGAACCGGTGCTCCCCAAAGTGAGACGCTCGGCCTGATGAAGCCCTTTCTCCAGCAACTCTTGCAACTGCTTCCTTAATTCTTCCAACTCAACTTAAGTTATTCTGTACGGTGGCTTGGATATCGACTCTGTACCAAGTGCCAAGTCTATACCAAATTCCATCTCCCTATCTGGAGGTAACCCTGGTAATTCATCCGAGAAGACATCTAGAAATTCCCTAACCACTAGGATGTCTATCAACTCCGGATGTGCCTTATCCATCTCAACCACATAAGTAATGTATCCTTCACATTATCCTTTCCATCGTTAGTAACACAATCACCATAGACACACATATAATTGATAAAACAAATTCATCTTTCAGATATCATAAATTGAGATCATACTTTTTTTCATTTATAAAGATCATGTCATTTCATTTCTTTTCGTCAAAATTTACAATAAGATTATCTAATCCTGAAAACATCAAGGTTCTAGCATGACAATCCATAATAACATGGTTTGCAACCAGCCAATCCATCCCTAGGATTACATCAAAATCACTCATATTTAAAAAAAATTAAATCGGCTGCCATTTCTTTACCTCCTATCCTCATCTTACAACTTCTATATACATACTCGATCAATTGACTATCATTCATAGGGGTAGATATCATCAGCATTTTATCTACCAACGTGGGTTTTACATGTTTTAACAATTTATGTGCAAAGGATGGTGATATAAAAGAATGCGTGGCACCAGGATCAAACAATACAAATGCTTCTAAATCAAAGATTTGGATGATACCTTTAAACACATCTAAAAATTGATCTGCAATGTCCTGGTCCAGCGCGTGCACTCGTCCTCTGCTCACACCCACTGCCTGCTTCCTTTTTTTCTCAACTGTAGCTCTCCTCCTCGGAGCAGCTGTCCCAACTGGAGCTCTCTCTGGCTCTCTATCCTTACGTGGGGCTTTCTGTCATCTCTGGGCAATCCCTGATCATATGCCCTGATTTCTCACATCTGAAACATATCGCAGGATGTCCATAGCACGGTCGAGTACCATGGTATCTGCCACACTTGTCGCACTACTCTGTCATAGGCCATGGCCCTCCAATCACAATTCCCTTAGCTGGAGCTATAGCTAGATACATGGGAGTATTAACTGTTCTCTCCCTGATCTCTTCGATCCTCAGCCTCTTTCCCAAAAATCTCTTGCTTCCCTTATAGTTGAAGCCTCTATCCATCATTGGTCTCTTCTTATCTCTGTCCCTAATCTTACCAACCTTTTCAAACTCTGAGGGAATCATATCAACATCTTGTTCATATAATTGTGCCTTGCGCACTGCCTCCTCGTAGGTCGGTATATCTAGGGAAACCAATCTAGACCTGATGGTTGGTCTCAATCCATCCACAAATTTATGGATCTTCTCGACCTCATTAATCATCATTTTAGGATCATATATGTCTAGGGAGATAAAGGTCATCTCATACTCATCCACAGTCCTGCTCCCTTGGGTCAGTCCCAAAAATGCCATTTTCATCTTTCGCTGAGCGGTATCCGGTACATACTGTTTCAGAAAGGCCTCTAAAAATATATCTCAACTGATCTCAGTATGTCAGGCCCTCAAAATAGGCCTGGTGGATTTTCACCAATGTTCTGCTGATCTCTTCAGCATAAAAACGGTAAACGCTACCATCTCGGTAGTAGTGCACTCAAAGAACCCATACAGCCTCTCAATCTCATTAATCCAATCCTCCGCCACCACCGGGTCCTTAACTACACTGAAAGATGAAGGTTCATACTTCTGGAACTACTGCAGTCTATCCAAATCACAACCGTAACCCCAGCCTCTTGTGAGGCCCCGTATATGTATAATTGTAATATATACATAGAAATGTAAATGGAGTTATACTATGAATTCAAAAGTGAAGTATATGTGATGTAAGTCTATAAGTTAATGTACACACTTGTAATAAGAGTTGTTATTGTGCGTACAAGTTACATTATATATGAATATGAAGAAATGGACTTAAACATGTGAAGAATGGGAGTAAATGGAATATGAGTAGTGTGGTAAATGAAATGAAGATTTGCATGAGTATGCACTTCCATTTGGTTTATATTAAGTACCTTTGGTCATACAAAGATTCTACATAAGTTTTAATGTGTATGAAGTATTAATGGATGCCATTTTCAAGTCTCAAAGATGATTGGATGAGAAAACGACCATGGCAGCAAATTAAGGGTGTTTTGGTATAAGTTTCTGCAGGAATCTGCAGTAAAAATCTAGAAAATAAAAAGGGCAGATCGATCTCATAGGATGAGCGATCGATCTGGATGAGCCAAAATGCTTATATTTAAGCAAAGGAATAGGGCAGATCGATCTCCCATGGGGCCAAATCGATCTCCTAAACATTCTATAATGAAAACATCGATCCTCAAGCATACAGATCGATCTCCTTAGCTCTCTGTTTGGAGCAGATCGATCTCAAGCTTCGACAGATCGATCTCATGCTTAAAATGCCATGGAAAAGAGGAATTTAAGGGTACTAGATCGATCTCCTCCTTGTGCAAATCGATCTCCTCAAGCTATTTCTATAAAAAGGGTGTTAAAAATCTGCAGATTTCGGGACAAAACCATTTCCTTCCCTTTCCAACCCAAAACCTAGTTTCCTCTCTCTAAATCCAACCATTTTCAAGGAGATTTGAGGGAAGACTATTAGAGGCAAAGTTGTTCACATCAAGGAGAAGAACAACATAGTTTGGAGGTATTTCCCCATTTGTTAGATTGAAGGAACAAAGGGCATTTCTAATTGGAGCAAAGAGGAAATCCAAATAGGTAAGTTTCTAGTGCACAAATCCAAGTACATTTGTCTAGTTGATGATTATAAAGTTGATTTGGGTGTGCACATTATGGGTAGAACTATCTAGAATGCCATGAAATGAATATAACCTAGAAATGGGTTAGTGTGAGAAGTGAAATGTGGTGGAATAAATGATGAATGGGATATCTTGAGATGATAATGGTGTTGAGGAGATAATTTTAAGATAATAATATGGAATGAATAGAGAGGCTTACCCAAAAAGGGTAAAATGAGCATTTAAGGCATTGGGTGGAATGTATAGTTGAACAAGAGTTATCAATACTAACTCCAACGTATGATGAATAAATTACAGCTTTCGAGGATACGTCGGAGTGAGTTGAGCCAAGAGCGTGAGAAGCTAAGAGGAAAAGAGTCACACCAAGTAAATCAAGGTAAGGGAATTGTGTGGACTCTTAAAGATATCCGTGCGCAATTTGGGTGCTTAAATGCTTTATTAAAATGCATGAGAAATTAGGAAATGAAATTGGGTGATTGAAGGGCAAAGAGTTGGGTGTTTGAGAAATATGCATGAAAACAAAAGCATATTGCTTTGAAAATCATGTTTTATTGCTTTTTAGCAAATGATTTGGTAGGTTGGCTAATATTTGAAATGATTTGCAAAAGAGATGAGTTGTTTTGGTTTGTTAACCATACTCTCAATCTATACTCAAGTCTCTGTAGAGAGGGGAAAAATAAGGAGGGGTGAGCAAACCACACGCTCAGTAAGGCAATCATGTGAACATGTAAATACTGCACTATCTACGTGATCATGATGCCATGCTCAAAGCATACATTTCATCATTTTCTCAAAATATGAGTTCATGCTGGTGTTAATGGTATGTAAAGCATTTATGCTATTAAAATCCAATGCACAATTCAATTCAAAGTATGGCATTAACCATCATGCATAATTTATAAGTAAGGCATGGCATTAATCATCATGCATCAGTGCACTTTAAAACCATTAACAAACCGATATCTCAAAACAATTCATCACTTTTCAAGACTTAGCCCCTCCCTCGGACTATCTTGACCCATAAATCATTTCAAACATAGATTTATTCACAAGCAATAGACATGTGAGATAGGCAATTCAATAAGGGAAATAACCTCTAGGACTATGGTCATAACCAGTGATACTGACTACACGGATAAGGTGTGCGGGATATCTCCACTATCTGCTTCCACACGGGAGGTAGGTCAAATCCTGCTTGCCGAACCATAGCAGATCTCGTCTGAAGATGGCATATCACATCTCAACACGGTACAACGTACTCCATGCTACCTGCACGGTACAACGTACTCCGTGGACCCACATCAACATATCATATCACGCTACATCTCAAATGCACGTGTGAGCCTATTTAATCGGTACGACCTCTTGTCTACCCGAAGCTCCTAACATAGCTATCAACATGTCAAAATAACACAAATGCATGTGCGAACCTATTTAATCGGTGCAACACCCAGTCTGGCCGAAGCTCCAAGCACAGCAACAAATAAGGTGGGCATCTAGTGCTAGCTAAGCTCGAAGCACCATGCCAAAACAAATATGAAATTCATGTGAAAACTAGTACGAGCTAAGCTCCAACACTCATGCGTATAAAACACATCAAATCACGTGCGAGTCATACTCTAGCACGCTTTCATTCTCACGAAAACCATATAGGTAGCTCAATTCTTTGCAAAGTATGGTTAACAAACCAAAACAACTCATTTCTTTTGCAATTCATTTTCAAATGTTAGCCAACCTACCAATCGCTTGTTAAAAAGCAATAAAACATGATTTTCCAAAGTATTATGCTTTTATTTTCATGCACATTACTCAAAACCCAACTCTTTGCCCTCTAATCACCCAATTTCATTTCCTAGTTTCTCATGCATTCTAGCAAAGCATTTAAGTGCCCAAATTGAGCACAGAAATCTCTAAGAGTCCACACAATTCCCTTACCTCGATTTACTTGAGTGCAACTCTCTTCCTCTAGCTTCTTGCGCTTTAAGCTTAATGTGTTTTGGTGTATCCTCGTGAGCTGCAATTCATTCACCAATTCACTTGAGTTAATGTCGCTAACTCACATTTTGACCTCACTAGTCAATATAATCCATTTATGCATTTTACCAATGCCTTAATCCACATTTTACCCTTTTTTTTTGTAAATCTCACAATCTATTCACTAGCAACAACTTAAAATCATACCCATAACCTTATTATCCTCAATACACTCCACTTTCTTACACTAGACCATTTCTAGGTCATAATCATTCTAATACATTTTAGATAGTTTCTAACAATACTAAGCACCCCAATTAATCCCCAAACATCAATAGCTTAACAATGTACTTAGGTATTTGCATTAAAAACTCACCTAGCTTGATTTCCTCTTTGCTCCAATCGAAATGCACCTTGTTGCTTAAGTCTAATACATGGGGAAAATGCCTCCAAACTATGTTGTTCCTCTCTTTGATGTGATCAACTTTGTCTCTAATAGTCTTCCCTCAAATCTCCTTGAAAATGGTTAGATTTAGATAAAGAAAGCTAGGTTTTTGAGTTGAAATGGAAAGGGTGAAGTGTTTTCCCAAAATCTGCAGATTCACTACTCCTATTTATAGAATTTTCTGGATGAGATCGATCTGCTCTAGGATGAGATCGATCTGGTCCCTTTAAATCCCTATTTTTCATGACATTTTAAGCATGAGATCGATCTGTAGAAGCTTGAGATCGATTTGCTCCAAACAGAGAGCTAAGGAGATCGATCTGTATACTTAAGGATTGATCTTTTCATTACAGAATGTCTAGGAGATCGATCTGGCTTCATTGAAGATCGATCTGCCCTATATCGTTGCCCAAATAAGAGCATTTTGGCTCTTGTAGATCGATTTCTCATCCTATGAGATCGATCTGGCCTATATAATTTCCAGATTTTGCTGCAGTTTCTTGCAGAAACTTACACCAAAACCTCCTTAATTTGCTGTCATAGTCATTTCCTCATCCAATTACCTTTAGGACTTGAAAATGACATCCATTCATACTTTGTGCACATTAAAACTTGTGTGAAATCTTTGTGTAACAAAAGGTACATGATATAAACCAAATGGAAGTGCACAACTTATGAAATCTTCCTTCCATTTTACCATATCACTCATATTCCATTCTACTCACATTCTTCACATGTTTAAGTCCATTTCTTCATATTCATATATAATGTAACTTGTACGTATAATCATAATTCTTATTACAAGTGTGTACATTAAACTTATGGACTTACATCACATATACTTCACATTACAAGTATATCACCATACTTATGATTTCATTTACATTTATATGTACATATGCTCAAATATACATATACGGGGTCTCACACATTCATCGAGATATATTTTACATTTAGAGAATAATAGGATTTATCAAATCTCCTGAAGGTATATTGGTAATTGGGGACAATAAGAGATATAATTGAAATTGTGACTAAAAGCCTTATATGTTAGTAGGTTAAAGATAGGGTATAACAAGATTTGAAAAGAAAGGAAAATTAAGTGTTCGTTATATTAGACCTTTCGAAATCTTATACCGAGTGGGAGACAAAGTTTATAGATTGGCGTCGCTGCCAGAATTATCAAGAATCCACAATGTCTTCCACGTTTCGATGCTTTGCAAGTATCATTCAGGTTCAACACATGTGTTTAAGTATCAACCACTGGAGTGGGAGAAAGATATGACATATGTGGAAAGGCCGATTTGGATATTGGACAGGGAAGAAGAGCATTACGGTCTAAGATGATTCCTTTGGATAAAGTTTTATAGTAGTACCACATTTCGAAAGAGGCCACGTGGGAATTGGAAGACTTAATGCATAAGAAGTACCCATAGTTATTTGAGGAATGATGTACTTTTAAATTTGGGGGACCAAATTTCCCAATGTGGGGAGAATGTAAATACCCTAAATTTTATGTACTTGAATTTATCCATGAATAACACATAAGCTATCAAATTTAAAAAAAATGTGTTTTTCCTTAGTCAATGATTTAATTAAAAAAATAAATTAAATCAATACATAATACATGGAGGTATATGCAAATATATATGTATACGTGTGTATATATATATATTATAGTGTATCAAAGAATATATACATATATATATATATATATATACATGTATTAATGTATCAAGGAAAATACACATATATGTATATGTAGTCACCTGTACAGTGCATGGCTGAGAGCCCCTCCCACCTTGTTTGCACATATGGCATAATTATATACCTATATCTATGTATGTATGTAGAGAAGCTGATTATGGTGAAAGTGTGAGTGCTCGGTGGGTATAAGGGAGTAAGGAAATGAAGTTGAAAACATGTGCAAGAGGTGGTGATGAGATGGTTTTCGATAGGATTAGGAAGGAAAAACCGAAGCTTAGGAAACCGAGAGTTAATGGCTTGGAACCAAGGACATGGTACACGTTTGTTAACCTGAAATGGGAATGAATAAATATGTATATACCCTGCTGAAAACCATTGTAAAATGGCAGAACAAAGGCATGAAAATGTGGGACTGGTGATGGCCTGTAAACCAGAGCCGAAAAGTGGAAAAATGTGCGTACATATATATATATATATTACTAAAACAGCAGAGAAAGAAAATATATAAAGCAGAAACAGGATCCTCTACCTACCCATCCTCTGTCATCTTTTCATCAATCTCGACTAACCTCTAAAACCCCTCTCTATTTCCAGTTCTACACCAAGCTACCATTTGATCCCTGTTAATTAAAATGTCTCTGGTTGACCTTGCACCAATTGAAGTCCCGGATGCAACATTATCCTCTGAAAAACCACCATTATAGATTGAAGCTCTTTTATTTCCTTTCATTTATAGCCTAACCACCAGCATCATCTTACTGCCAACACGACCCAACCTATTGTCTTGATATAAGAAGAATCCTCAAGGCAACACCACTTTCTCCTATTTTATACCGCCCCTCTACTACTCATTAACTCCACTGTTTCACCATTCCTTCATGTATTAGTTCTACATTTCTATAACAGTCGACCCTTGTTGCCATCATTAGTGCATTGTCTTGCACCAGCCCACCCCTAACCATTCTGTACCAATGCCCACGATTATATCGAAGCTCGTTCTTCAATCTTCTACTGCATCACATTTTTCTTGCTCATTACCAAAACTCCATTGAAACAGCCCGCTGCTCACCATCGTTCAATACCTTGTTCCTGACTTCATCGTTTGTCAGTATTATCCCCTACATATCCAGTTCTGCACAGCCTACTGCACTGTTTGCACAGTCGCTTATCCTTCTCTGCCGCACTATCCTCTACACCTCATACACTCTATGTGCATTGATAGTTGCTACAACTTCTACTGTATTACTGCCCTACCAAACTGCCTTGAGGTATAGGCCGAGAAAAGAAGGCTGAAAATAGAGGAGTTCCCCTTTTGGAAATTGGAAACCGAGCAGTG
This sequence comes from Firmiana major, assembly GCA_033439115.1. NCBI lineage: Eukaryota > Viridiplantae > Streptophyta > Magnoliopsida > Malvales > Malvaceae > Firmiana > Firmiana major. Next base: position 39,556,721 of record CM065902.1, read on the forward strand.
ATGAGGAGACTAGAGGACGATGAGCTAAATACGATGACAGTAGGTGAACGAAACCGGTGACAAGGAGAAGAAGATGGCAATGACGAGATAGAGATGGTGATGAATAGTGCCAAAGGAATGGAGTGGTGAACTAGAAGAAGAAAGGAATGAAGGAAAGAAGGAAAGGCGCGAAAGGCAAGGAAAATTTGAAAAAAAATGGGGGTATTTTTTAGGTATATATATATATTTAAGATTATATATATATATATATATATATGGAATAAAGAAGAAGGCGCAAAGAGTTTTGAAAAAACCTGGGGAAAAGATGGTTGAAAATATCGGTTTGAAATTTTGAAAATACTGGTACAAAATTTTGGGGAAATTAACTGAGCAAGCCGGACCCGCTAACTCGCATCACTCAAGCAATTGAGGACTACAGACAGGCACCGAGATAAGGAAAATTCTCGTTGCTGCTAGAGATAAAAATGCGTAATTTCTATGCATTTGTAGATATAAAATTGTTAGGCTAAATTTCCTAGTTACTGGAATATAAAGAACCCGAGGTCAAATTTACGTTTCGAAATTTAAGGAAATTTTAAACTCCATAAATTGGCCAAACTACTGATATAGATTTACTTGATTTATTTAGACAAAAATCTTAGTAATTATAATTATTGATTTTAAATCGAAATTTCCTGGTTTTACTCACCATAGCCTATTCATTGGTTTTTTTAACCAAGAGAAAAAAAGGCTAGTCAGTCTCTTCTGAATTGTTTTATAAAACAAACTAAATTTATAAGCGATTTAAAGGAAAGATTTGCTTATAAAGTTATTCTGATGATATGTGCTTGAGCGTGTACTTACTGTGTATCGTACGGTCTGACTCGCACTGTGTCACGACCAAATACTACCAAAATCAGTACAAATTTTTTCACTTTTGGAAAACCTTTCTTACCTCCTCGTGATAAATCCTTCTAAACAGGTCGGGCTGTGAATCAATATCGATATACCATTCTAACCATTTAAAATATCACACGTACATATATTTATATAATGACATTAATCATATTATAATAGAGTGGTCGGTATGTTTTATACATCACATGATTCTATATTTACATCCTCAAATATTCCTTCATATACAATACTGTGCTGTAAGCATATTGATACAAAATTCTGTACGTGGTGTATACCTGGCAGTCGATGGGAATCACAGATAATCAGCTATACCGTCTACTCTCTACACCCACTATCTCTATGGTGGAAACACTGAAAGTGGGTGGAAAATAAAAGGGTGAGCTCCACATGCTCAGTAAGGTAATAATACAAATAGGTAGATAGCTATACTATCTACATGCTGATAAGAAATCAGGATATATATGTGAGCATGAGGTAAAAATAATAATATGCCATATATATAAGATCATCTGTTCTAAAACAGGAAATCGGCATATAAAACATGGAATGATTCTCATGTGAAAACCTCTCATGCTCAAATGAACCAACAAGTTTTAAAACACCCCATCTGGGTTAAATATGATATAGTTAAGGAATTAAATCCCTTTAAATAAAATAATTTATCTTAAAATTTTCGTTATAAAATCACCCTTCTCACAGGGTTACAAATCATGAAAGTTTCATAAAATCCCTCCATGGGAACAATCAAAACTCAATTGAAATCATAAGAAAATCGGGGCCTGACCCCTCCCTGGGGTCTACCCTGGTCTATCAAGACCAATAGTTATATCATGTGAGAGATATAAGCGACTATATCGGTAATATCCAGGACTATGGCTATAAACTCGTGATCCCTGGCACACGGATCCTAGTGTGCGGGGTGTCACACCTGAAACAAGAGGTGGGTCGGTCCTATCCGCCAGAACAACATAATATCAAGATTGCGAGGGCAAGACTTACTATCTCGTGGCTAATGCCACTCCACTCCAACAATCCCCATGGTACAGCGTACTCCGCGTGACATACACAGTACAACGTACTCCGTGAAACCAAGCTCAATCAGGCGTGCCTGTAATAAGTCTTATCCACCTATGTCAAGTATGTCTTAGTATGCACGTGTGAGCATATCATCTCACTGTGACACACAGTCTACAAGAGGCTCCAATACGGCTATATGCATGTCATATAAATCCATGTTCGAGCGAAGCTCTAGCACGGCTCCATGCATATTCATGATATCTAAAAACCTCGTGCGAGCGAAGCTCTAGTACAGTTTCAGAGAAATCAATGAAATCTGCGTACGAGCAGCGCTCCAGTACGACTTAAACTGATTATAAATTCAATTCAAATCCACGTACGAGCATTACTCTAGTACGGATATGTATTAAAACTCAGTGAAAACCTCGTACGAGAAAAACTCCAGTACGGTAGTCATATAAAATAAATCTGTAAAATAGTGCGAGCAAGGCTCTAGCACTCTGTGTATGAGTTAAAATATAAAATCCAATGCGAGCAGTGCTTAAGCACGGTTTCAACTCATATAACACTGATAGGTGGCTCAATTTTATCAAAACATGTTAAATAAAAATCAATTGGCACCTAACCTATGCCTTTTCACTTAAAACATGAAAATAATAGCCAACCTATCCATAAATTGCTTGAGTTAAAGCAATATTATCATGAAAACATTAAAATCATGAGATTTATGCAATTTCATAGCCTTACTACCCTTTTTGAAATTTTTCTAACTGGGGGAAAATAGTCATTTGTCACTATTTCCATATTTTTTCGTAAAAATTATTATTCTATTTTCGGGTAGCCTAATGAATTTAACCTAATGTAAATCCCCTCGAAGCTACGTGCAGCTACCTCTAAGTGCTCAAAAAATTCCCTTACCTGGAATCACGCACGAGCTTATCCCGACTTGCCTGTACCAAGTCTCTTAGTCTAATTTGCTCGTCTACGGAGCTGCATATAATAACATATGGGTTCAGTTCAAATATACTAATCAGTATTTTACTCTTATTGATCGAATCTAAAGCTCTGGGCCTGTTTTACTCTATTGGGCCCGATTGCACTTTAATGGGCCTCGACCCATTTTTCAGCCCATTTCCATTTTTAAATCCCTTCTTCGGGTTTACTGGGCTCATTTGGCTTATCAATAATCATCGGGCTTCATTCCAAACTCTTTGGATAGCCCGGATACTATTTACGATAATTACTTTGAAATTTCGAATAAAATTTCTTTTATGCAGAATTAATCCGTAAATTTCGTAAAATAATCTTAACTCTGCATTTAAGGACTCATATTATCATAATTAAAATGTACTTACCCAATATGGTGTGGGGTATGAAAATCGGAGCTAAATCGACTCTCGTTCGGGCTCTACAGTAACACTGCACAATTATATAAATTCGGGTCATTTTCCACTAAAATAATATTAAATTGAATTCCTGAGATTTATCTGTAGGTCAATCCCGACTCCCGATCACTTACCCGAATTTCGAGTCATCCTCGAGTACACTTTCTTTCTTTTCTTTTTCTTTTTCCTTTTCTTTCTTTTTCTTTTTCTTTTTCCTTTTCTTCCTTCTCGGCTACGGTGCCGTTTTGGCCTGTTTACCGTTGCCGATGATTTCGGTCATCTCGTCAGCCGCCAGTAGGCTCAAAAGAACCGCCTCAGCCAGGGGAGTGCTTGGCTGTGCTGCATCAGTGCTGGGACACCGCCATTCGTCGGGACTAACGTGATTTCTCCTTGGATCTTTCTGTCATCGATTCGTCAGAGATAGGGACCGTCGGTGCGCGTCATCGGTACTAATGGAATCGCCGGGCTTCGCTCTTCCTTTTTCGACCCGTAGCTGGGCTCGTCGGTCGTCGGTGGGTCGTCAGGGGGTTTACGTTTGGCTGTCGGGTTGTTGGGTTTCCGTTTCGATTTCTCTCTCCCCGAAAAATCTGATTTTCGTTTTCTTTTATTATTATTATTATTTATTAATTCATTTATTATTATTTTAATACCTTAAAATATATTAAAATAATCCAAATATCCCAAAAAAAAATTTTAAAAGTATTATTTTATCCATTTAATCAATAAATGAATTTCTCAGTTTATTTTTGTCTTTCCCGGTATATTTTTCTATTATTTTCGGGATAATTTTTTGTATTAAGAATCCTGATTAATTATGAATTAATTTCGATTAATTCCCATAAATTAATATCTAGATCAATCAACCTCGAATTTAAATATTTTCCTTGGTATTGATCCAGATTTCACAAATTTCATATTTTAATTAAAATTACTTATCGAATTTATACCGAATCTTGATCTTTTGATCATTTTACCCTTGCACGTGTTCGGGACTAAATTGAATCGACTTTCTTTCATAAATCCACCATCTTTTCCCTATTTTCAATTCCTTATTTTTAGTCAACTCAATTGAATTCCTTAAACGAACTTGTTGGGTTCTTGCTTTCCCGATTTATCCTTATTCGATTTTACATACGTTATTTCATTTCATCCACATTTATCAAATCCGAATCAACCATCTTATGAATCCATTAACATATAATAATGTCGTACAATATGGAAATCATAAGTAACATCATACAAAAATTGCAGATCTCACAATCTCCCATACTAAACGAATTTGGTCCTTCAAATTAGAACCAAATCAATCCGTAAACAACTCCGAGTACTTCTCCTATATCATGCTCTCTAGCTCCCAGGTAGCTTCCTCCGGAGTGTGATACTGCCACTGAACCTTACCAGGGAGATCGTCTTGGATCGCAATACCTTCTCTTTCCTATCCAAAATTTGAACCGATCTCTCAACATCGGTCATACTGTCACTGACCTCTAATGGCTCATTGTGAATCACATGTGACGGATCTGGATGGTACTTTCGAAGCATAGAAACGTGGAAGACACTGTGTACACCTGCCAACTCTGGTGGCAATGCCAATCTATATGCCTTATCTCCCACTCACTCCAGAATCTCAAAATGTCCAATAAAATGAGGGCTCAGTTTACCTTTCATACCGAACCTCATGATACCCTTGGAAGGAGAAACTCTCAAAAACACCGACTCACCCTCTACAAACTCTAGTGGTCTGCGTCTCCTATTAGCGTAACTTTTCTGTCCACTCTGAGCTGTCCGCAATCTATCGTATATCAATCTGACATCCTCAGTAGCCTATTGCACTAAGTCAGGAGCAAATAACAGTCTATCACCAATCTCTTCCCATCCAATAGGGGAACGTCATCTGCAACCATACAGTGCCTCATACGGTGCCATCCCGATACTTGAGTGATAACTGTTATTATAGGCGAACTCGACTAATGGCAAATGATCATCCTAGGAGCCTCCAAAATCCAGCACACATGCTCTCAACATATCCTCCAGAGTCTGTATAGTCTTCTCTGACTGACCATCTGTCTGAGGATGGAAAGCGGTGCTAAATCTCAATTGGGTCCCCAACGCTTCCTGAAAATGTTCCCAAAAATGGGAACTGAAGCGGGCATCCCTGTCAGAAATAACGCTCACTGGAACGCCATATAGCCTGACAATCTCTCGAACATATAAGTTCACCAACGTACTCAGAGAATCTATAGCTCTCATAGCTAAGAAATGGGCGGACTTCGTCAATCTATCCACAATCACCCAGATGACATCGTGACCTTTGCGGGTCCTCGGTAATCTCATCACAAAATCCATGGTGACATGCTCCCACTTCCATGTCGGTATTGGTAGAGACTGCAATAATCTTGTAGGCTTCTGATGCTCTACTGTGAGATCTGAGAATTTCAGACATATTTTAATTATGTAATATGAACTTGAAGTGTAATTTATTGAGTTAAGTGAATTGGGGAATGATAATTGGAGATTTATATGTTAAGTGTTTAAAATAAGTGTGAAACTATGAGGACAGATCGATCTGGGAGAAGGAGAGATCGATCTGGTGAGTTATAAATGACAAAGAAGGAGGAATTTAAGGAGTAGATTGATCTGGGAGAAGGAGAGATCGATCTGGTGAATTAAAAATGACAAGGAAGGAGGAATTGAGGAGCAGATCAATCTCCAATGGAAGAGGATCGATCTCCTTATGATTCTGTTTGAGAGAAGATCGATCTCATGAGGAAGAGATCGATCTCCAAATGATTCTGTTTGGGAGAAGATCGATCTCCTCAAGGAGCAGATCGATCTCATAAAGCCATAAAGAGATCGATCTCACCCCTCGACAAATCGATCTCCAGGCATAAATTGCCCCAAATCGTCCTAAAAATTCAAATGCAGATCGATCTCATCAAGAGCCAGATCGATCTCCTACCCTCAGCCTATATAAGGAACCCTTGTTTTTCTCCTGCAATCTCACTTTCTCTCTCTTCCAACCCCCATTTTTATCGAAACCTAGCTTTCTCACTCATCCAAAGCACCCATTTCCGACCGAATCAGAGGTTGTGGCAAGAAGGGAAGTTGTTCCTCATCAAAAGGAGAACAACATACTTGAAAATCGAAAGACGGATCGAATCGAGGCAAGAGATAAGCTCTTCACAAGTTTTGGGTAATTTTTAAACTTCGATCCTTCTATTTGAGGTGATTTTGGTGATGTTAGTTGTTTGCATTTCGTTGAAATAGCTGAGAAATGTAGGGATTGATGAAATTGCAATGTGGTTGGAGTGATAATGATATTTAGCAATTTTGAGAATTTGAGCTATAAATAGAAATTTAGACAATGTGGTGAGTTAGCATAGATAATTGGCATGAGAAACGTAGAACGTCGAGATGTTGTGAATAAGAGTGTAGTTTGGGGTAGAGCTATGAGAATCAAGAGATTTGAGGTGTTATGAGCAATTATGCTCGATTTTGAGAATTGAGGTTTATGAGATAATTGAGTATTGATGTTTTAACATCGTTTGGATAGCTCGGGAGTTCCAGAGTGGAATGCGAGGCTAGTCCGTGATACGGGGGAAACGATTGCACTATACGAGGTGCAAAGAGGTAAGGGAAATCTAAAGCATTTGTGTATGTGATTTGTAAACTATTATAGCATGATTTGTGGTTTATAAAACAAGCATGTTGAGTGTTGTGTTGAGTTATAATTGCACACGATTTTTATAGCCAGTTGGAGCCCATTGTTTTATGCGTTTATAAGCTGAGTGTGAAATTGCTTTATAAACCGTCGAATTTGTGTGAGTAATGAATTGGGCTATACGTTAAGGCAATATCGAGATTTGAGAAATGTGTGCGTGCTTTGCCGATTGGAACTCGGTTTTGTTATGTTTTGTGTTGAGTACAAAACGATTTTCAAATGAGTTTTATGAGAGAAAAACCATTATGAGTTCTACGTGAAGGCAAACCAGTCTTGTGTGATAAGACTTAGGTGTGTAATTTTGAGTACACACCGGGCATTACTCTGGTAGCATGTAAGCCGATTTCTTCTCCGTTCTGGTAACGTGAGAATAACCCATTCTGTGGTTATGCCACGTATATTTGGTGGCCATTGCCACGTGAGAAACCCCATTGGTGGCCGTTGCCACGTGATACCCCATTTGGTGGCCGTTACCACGTGAGAAACCCTATTGGTGGCCGTTGCCACGCGAGAACCCCTAATTAGTGGCCGTTGCCACGTGAAACCCTATCCAGTGGCTATGCCACGTGTGAAATTAAATCAGTGGCTATGCCACGTCTGAAATTAAATCAGTGGCTATGCCACATGTGTTTAGTGGCTATGCCACGTGTGTTTAGTGGCTATGCTACTTGTGAATTTAAATCAGTGGCCATGCCACGTGTGTTTAGTGGCTGTGCCACGTGCATTACTATTTCAGTGATTTTATCACGTTCATTGAGAAAGCGTTTATCGCATTGTTTTCACATGCTTTGTTATTGCTCTAGACTGAGCCTTTTTACTTCATGTTTTCACATGATTTGAGACATGAGAATGTCGTTTTGAGTACTTTCATGCTATGGTTTTCAAATGAGTTTCACATACAAATAAAGATTTTGTTATGTGCATTTTGGTTTATGAAATGAGTCCCTTACCCCCCTTACTGAGCGATTTAGAAGCTCACCCTATTTTCTTTCCCCCCAGAGTTCTTCAAGTGAAAAAAGGATCTCCCTGTGACGTACGGAGTAGTGGCTAGTGGAGGACTTGAGCTTCAGGCCATATATTGTATTTTGAGGTATCTTTTATCTTTTCATGTACCCAGACAATTACTGTAATTGCAGACACTTGATGTATAACATTGTATGGGATGTATTAGGATTAATTAACTTGGAATTGAGTAATGTATATGATTCAATATACACTATATTATGATGAGATCCTGAGGCATGATAATTATGATGATGTATGACACTGCACAGGAATGCACCCTTAATTGTGAATTAATAAGTAAAGAGTTTTAAATTTGCCATATTTTTCGCATTTTCGGGGCGTGACAGAGTTTTCTTGGTATCAGAGCTTAGGGTGTCTAGTACTGTCAGTGTCGGTTAAGTGAAATAGAATACATCCCAAGTGTCTGTAATAGTCTGGTCATGAACTGAAATTGAGGATTGAGATTTCAATCGATTCTGATATGTACGCGCAGGAGACGAGTTAAGATAGAGAATGAGTGGACGACGAGGTCTTCAGGAGGCAGGCAGAGTCCCCTCTGCCACCTGTCCCACAACCAGAGAGTCCTAATTCTCGATTTAATCAGATTGAGACCGATGTGAGGCAAGGTTTTGAGCAGATGGTAGCGTTATTCGCGCAACACTTTGGAGTTAATGCCTCGAGTACTACTCCTACACCACCACAAGGACCTCCCATACCCCCAATACCTCCCGTCACTCAGCCTGATGATAGAAGTATGGTCCGATTGAAGGATTTTCTGAAGATGAATCCACCCGTGTTTAGGGGAAAGTAGGATCCTACAGAGGCTGAGGAGTGGCTAACGGAGTTGAGAATTATATTTGATTATCTGGGGTGCACCGATGCTGAGAGGGTCAGTATGAGTATCTATATATTGAAAGGAAGAGCTCGAGATTGGTGGGGTACTACCCAGGGTATTCTAATGTCCCATCATGATGTGATTGGTTGGGAAGAGTTTCAGACAGCCTTTAGGACCCAATATGTACCACGAGCCGCCCAGAGAAAGAAATAGGCCGAGTTTTGAGTTTGGTACAGGGTGACATGTCTATGGATGACTATGAGAGCCAATTCACAGCGCTATTGAGATATGACCCAGAGACCTTCAAGAGTGAAGAGCTCCGCACAGAGAAGTTTGTGTATGGGTTGAAGCCCGTCATCAGAGATAGATTGATAGGGCTATGTATTACTGAGTTTGGAGATGCTCTGAGACGAGCACAAGAGATTGAAAGAGGAATTGAGATGGTACAATCCCAGAATGAGCTCAGAGCGGTGAATAGAGATAAGGGCAAGAGGCCAACACTTTTCCAAACAGAGGCTCGGAGAGGTTCCTTCAGAAGAGGAAGGATTGAGGTACAGAAGGGCAGATTAGAGAGACCCAGAGGGTACCCTAACATTAGAGAGACCCCTCGAGATGTCAGGCCTGAGACAAGGTTTTGCAGAAATTATGGCCGAATGCATGAGGGAAGTTGTTCTGGGTCGATCCATGGATGTTTTAGATGTGGAGACATGGGTCACATGGTGAAGGATTGCCCTCAACCTCAGAAACCACATGTATTGGAGCCCACTAGACACCAGCCTCAAAGAGTGAATCCCCCGAGACGGGCCACTGCTACAGAGAAAGGAAAGAGACCTGTTACCCAGGGACGTGTGTTTGCCCAAGATAAGGAGACTGCTGACACTTCTGCAGAAACTATAAGAGGTACACTCTCTGTCTGTAATCATAAGGCTCATGTGTTGATTGATTCAGGATCCACGCATTCGTTTGTTTCTGAGCATTTTGCATGTAGATTAAACTTGAAGTTTGAACCTCTAGAATATATAATACATGTAAATACCCCTATACGTGAATCCCAGAGAACTGAGTTAATCTGTAGAGGATGTGAGATAAAGGTGGGAGATAGAGTGATGTTAGCAGATCTAATCATGTTGAATATACATGGGTTTGATGTAATTTTGGGAATGAATTGGTTGGCAACCAATCGAGTGAGCTTAGATTGCTACACTAAGATTGTAACTTTCTCCCTACCTGAACCTTATAGTGTACGATTGAGATATTGAGGAAATGAATATATGATTGTTCATGTGAAGGTTATGAGGCACTCATCTCAGATGATGAGCAGGAACATCCGAGGATTTAGGATATACCTGTGGTGTGTGAATTTCTGGATGTTTTCCCAGATGAACTGCCAGGTTTACCACCAGAGAGAGAGCTGGAGTTTACCATTGATTTGGTACCAGATACTCAGCCGATCTCTAAACCTCCCTACAGGATGGCATTAGTAGAACTTGAGGAATTGAAGAAACAACTACAGGAGTTATTGGATCAAGGGTTCATTAGGCCCAGCGTTTCATCGTGGGGAGCACCAGTTTTATTTGTCAAGAAGAAGGATGGTAGTCTCAGATTATGCGTAGACTATCGGTTGTTGAATAAAGCCATGGTGAAGAATAAATACCCACTACCCAGGATTGATGATCTACTTGATCAGCTGAGAGGGGCATCAGTCTTTTCTTAGATTGATTTGAGGTCGGGCTATCACCAATTGAGGATCAAGGAAGAAGATATTCCAAAGTCGGCCTTCAGGACGAGGTATAGCCATTATGAATTTCTGGTGATGTCCTTTGGATTGACGAACGCCCCTGCAGCATTCATGAGATTGATGAACGAGGTGTTTAGAGACTATCTAGATAAATTTGTGATAGTCTTTATTGATGATATCCTGGTATACTCTCGGTCGTATGAGGAGCATGCACGGCATTTGTGGTTAGTACTTCAGATACTCCGAGATAAGCAATTATATGGAAAGCTTAGTAAGTGTGAGTTTTGGCTGGATCGGATAGCTTTCCTTGGTCATATAGTCTCAGAGGAAGGAGTATCAGTGGACCCAAGCAAGGTGGAGGCTGTGCTTAATTGGGAGAGACCGAGGACAGTTACTGAGGTACGAAGCTTCCTTGGTTTGGCAGGGTATTACAGAAGATTTGTGGAAGGATTTTCAAGGATTGCCGCTCCTTTGACTAAGCTCACGCGCAAAGAGACTCCATTTATATGGACTGATCAATGTGAGCTCAGTTTTCAGGAATTAAAAATGAGATTGACAGCGGCACCTGTGTTAACTATTCCTGAGGGATCAGGAGGATTATCGGTGTATAGTGATGCATCTCATCAAGGATTGGGGTGTGTGCTTATGCAGCACGGAAGAGTGGTCGCATATGGATCGCGAAAGCTGAAAGACCATGAGCGGAATTACCCCACGTATGATTTGGAGTTAGCCGCTGTGGTATTTGCTTTGAAGATCTAGCGACATTACTTATATGGAGAAAGATTCCAGATCTTCACCGATCACAAGAGTTTGAGATATCTCTTTGATCAGAAAGAGTTAAACATGAGGCAAAGGAGATGGATGGAACTCCTTAAGGATTATGACTGCGAGATTCTTTATCATCCGGGTAAGGTGAATGTAGTTGCTGATGCCCTGAGCAGGAAGAGTATGATATCTACTATGATGATCAGGGAATGAGATTTACTGGAGCAGTTCGTCGAACTTCAGATCAGAGTTAAAGAGATAGAGACTGGATTTTTGGCTAGCTTGCGGATAGAGCCCAGGATCATGGATCAGATTAGAACTGGGCAGCGCAGTGATCAGAGATTGATAGATATGGTTAGCCAAGCTGAACATAGTTCGCAGTCGGATCTCACAGTCAGTGAGGATGGATTGTTGAGATTCAGAGGAAGGATTTATGTACTGGACGACGATACCCTGAAGAGACAGATATTGAGAGAATCCCACTGCTCGCGATACACCATGCACCCAGGGAGTACTAAGATGTACCGAGACTTGAGAAAGGTGTATTGGTGGAGTGGTATGAAGCGAGACGTGGCAGAGTATGTGGCCAGGTGTTTAGCATGCCAGCAAGTGAAAGCTGAGCATCGGAAGCCTGGAGGACTACTACAGCCCTTACCTGTACCTACATGGAAATGGGAGCATGTCACTATGGACTTTATTATGGGTTTACCGAGGACCCAAAGAGGTCATGACGCAATATGGGTCATTGTGGATAGATTGACCAAGAGTGCCCACTTCCTTACCATCAAGAGCACAGATACTGTGGATGCCTTAGCTGAGCTGTATGTCAGTGAGATAGCTAGATTACATGGGGCTCCAGTGAGTATTACTTCTGATAGAGATTTCTGGTTTACTTCCAGATTTTGGACCCAGTTTCAAGAGTCCATGGGATCTCGATTGAATTTTAGTACCGCCTATCATCCTCAGACAGATGGTCAGTCAGAAAGGACTATTCAGACCCTGAAGGATATGTTGAGGGCGTGTACGATGGATTTTAAGGGATCATGGGATGATCACCTGCCCCTAGTAGAGTTTGCGTACAACAACAGCTATCACGCAAGTATTGGAATGGCACCCTTTGAGGCTCTATATGGTAGGAGGTGTAGATCCCCTGTAGCTTGGGAAGAAGTCGGTGACAGAAAGATAAATGCTCCTGAGCTTGTTGAGCAAGCCGTAAAGAGTGTGAAACTCATATGTGAGAGGTTACGGGTTGCACAAAGTAGACAGAAAAGCTACGTGGATGTGCGTAGACGGCCACTCGAGTTTGAGGTTGGTGATGCAGTATTTCTGAAAATATCACCGAGTAAGGGCATCATGCGATTTGGGAAGAAAGAAAAATTGAGTCCTCGATACATAGGACCATCCGAGATTCTTGAGAGAGTGGGAGAGGTAGCTTACAGATTAGCATTACCCCCACAGATGTCTGGAATACACAACGTTTTTCATGTGTCTATGTTGAGGAAGTACCACCCGGACCCTTCTCATGTTATAGAGTATGACGAGATGGACATTCAAGATGATAAGAGCTACACTGAGGAACCCGTCTAGATTCTCGATAGAAGAGAGAAGGTACTGAGAACTAAGAGCATCCCATTAGTGAAAGTTTTGTGGAAACATCACTCAATGGAAGAGGCAACGTGGGAACTAGAGAACCTCATGAAGGAGAAATACCCCCATCTATTCGACTAGTTGAGTTGAATTTGGAGGACCAAATTCTATTTAAGGTGGGGAGGATGTGAGATCTGAGAATTTCAGACATATTTTAATTATGTAATATGAACTTGAAGTGTAATTTATTGAGTTAAGTGAATTGGGGAATGATAATTGGAGATTTATATGTTAAGTGTTTAAAATAAGTGTGAAACTATGAGGACAGATCGATCTGGGAGAAGGAGAGATCGATCTGGTGAGTTATAAATGACAAAGAAGGAGGAATTTAAGGAGCAGATCGATCTGGGAGAAGGAGAGATCGATCTGGTGAATTAAAAATGACAAGGAATGAGGAATTGAGGAGCAGATCGATCTCCAATGGAAGAGGATTGATCTCCTTATGATTCTGTTTGAGAGAAGATCGATCTCATAAGGAAGAGATCGATCTCCAAATGATTCTGTTTGGGAGAAGATCGATCTCCTCAAGGAGCAGATCGATCTCATAAAGCTATAAAGAGATCGATCTCACCCCTCGACAGATCGATCTCCTAGGCATAAATTGCCCCAAATCGTCCCAAAAATTCAAATGCAGATCGATCTCATCAAGAGCCAGATCGATCTCCTACCCTCAGCCTATATAAGGAACCCCTATTTTTCTTCTGCAATCTCACTTTCTCTCTCTTCCAACCCCCATTTTTACCGAAACCTAGCTTTCTCACTCATCCAAAGCACCCATTTCTGACCGAATCAGAGGTTGTGGCAAGAAGGGAAGTTGTTCCTCATCAAAAGGAGAACAACATACTTGAAAATCAAAAGACGGATCGAATCTAGGCAAGAGATAAGCTCTCCACAAGTTTTGGGTAATTTTTAAACTTCGATCCTTCTATTTGAGGTGATTTTGGTGATGTTAGTTGTTAGCATTTCGTTGAAATAGCTGAGAAATGATTAGGGATTGATAAAATTGCAATGTGGTTGGAGTGATAATGATATTTAGCAATTTTGAGAATTTGAGCTATAAATAGAAATTTAGACAATGTGGTGAGTTAGTGTAGATAATTGGCATGAGAAACGTAGAACGTCGAGATGTTGTGAATGAGAGTGTAGTTTGGGGTAGAGCTACAAGAATCAAGAGATTTGAGGTGTTATGAGCAATTATGCTCGATTTTGAGAATTTAGGTTTATGAGATAATTGAGTATTGATGTTTTAACATCGTTTGGACAGCTCGGGAGTTCCAGAGTGGAATGCGAGGCTAGTCCGTGATACGGGGGAAACGATTGCACTATACGAGGTGCAAAGAGGTAAGGGAAATCTAAACCATTTGTGTATGTGATTTGTAAACTATTATAGCATGATTTGTGGTTTATAAAACAAGCATGTTGAGTGTTGTGTTGAGTTATAATTGCACACGATTTTTATAGCCGATTGGAGCCCATTGTTTTATGCGTTTATAAGCTGAGTGTGAAATTGCTTTATAAACCGTCAAATTTGTGTGAGTAATGAATTGGGCTCTACGTTAAGGCAATATCGAGATTTGAGAAATGTGTGCGTGCTTTGCGGGTTGGAACTCGGTTTTATTATGTTTTATGTTGAGTACAAAACGATTTTCAAATGAGTTTTATGAGAGAAAAACCATTATGAGTTCTACGTGAAGGCAAACCAGTCTTGTGTGATAAGACTTAGGTGTGTAATTTTGAGTACACACCGGGCATTGCTCCGGTAGCATGTAAGCCCGATTTCTTCTCCGTTCTGGTAACATGAGAATAACCCATTCTGTGGCTATGCCACGTATATTTGGTGGCCGTTGCCACGTGAGAAACCCCATTTGGTGGCCGTTGCCACGTGAGAAACCCCATTTGGTGGCTGTTGCCACGTGAGAAACCCCATTGGTGGCCGTTGCCACGTGATACCCCATTTGGTGGCCGTTGCCACGTGAGAAACCCTATTGGTGGCCGTTGCCACGCGAGAACCCCTAATTAGTGGCCGTTGCCACGTGAAGCCCTATCCAGTGGCTATGTCACGTGTGAAATTAAATCAGTGGCTATGCCACGTGTGAAATTAAACCAGTGGCTATGCCACGTGTGTTTAGTGGCTATGCCACGTGTAAATTTAAATCAGTGGCCATGCCACGTGTGTTTAGTGGCTGTGCTACGTGCATTACTATTTCAGTGATTTTATCACGTTCATTGAGAAAGCGTTTATCGCATTGTTTTCACATGCTTTGTTATTACTCTAGACTGAGCCTTTTTACTTCATGTTTTCACATGATTTGAGACATGAGAATGTCGTTTTGAGTACTTTCATGCTATGGTTTTCAAATGAGTTTCACATACAAATAAATATTTTGTGATGTGCATTTTGGTTTATGAAATGAGTCCCTTACCCCCCTTACTGAGCGATTTAGAAGCTCACCCTGTTTTCTTTCCCCCCAGAGTTCTTCAAGTGAAAAAAGGATCTCCCTGCGACGTACGGAGTAGTGGCCAGTGGAGGACTTGAGCTCTAGGCCATATATTGTATTTTGAGGTATCTTTTATCTTTTCATGTACCCAGACAATTACTGTAATTGCAGACACTTGATGTATAACATTGTATGGGATGTATTAGGATTAATTAACTTGGAATTGAGTAATGTATATGATTCAATATACACTATATTATGATGAGATCTTGAGGCATGATAATTATGATGATGCATGACACTGCACAGGAATGCACCCTTAATTGTGAATTAATTAGTAAAGAGTTTTAAATTTGCCCTATTTTTCGCATTTTCGGGGCGTGACATCTACCTTTACCTGCTGACAGATGAGACATCTCGCAACATACTCTGCTATGTCTCTCTTCATCCCAGACCACCAATAAACTCTTCAAAGATTCTGATACATCTTCGTACTCCTCGGATGTACTGTATACCTCGCTAAGTGAGCCTCTGATAAAATCATCCTCCTGATCTCAAGATCCTCGGAATACATATCCTACCTCGGAACCTCAGTAATCCATCAGTACTCAATACAAAATCTATATTTGCACCTGCCTGTACCTGACTCATCAACTGAATACATCCCTGATCACTCTGCTGAGCCTGCCGGATATGATCAATCAACTCCGGCTCCAACCTCAGGCTCGCAATGATCTCAACTATGTCAATCTCAAGGGGTGTTATGTCCAAACTGAGGCTCACGAACTGCTCTAGCAGGTCATATTCCCGAACAATCATAAATGATACCAACCCTAGGCTCTTCCTGCTCAAAGTATTAGCAACTACATTAGCCTTACCTGGGTGGTATAATATCTCGCAATCATAATCCTTCAGGAGTTCGAGCCATCTCATCTATCTCATGTTCAGCTCCTTCTGCGAGAATAAATACTTTAGACTCTTATGGTTTGTAAAAATCTGAAACTGCTCACCATATAAGTAAGGGCGCAATATCTTCAGTGCAAACACTATGGCCACCAATTCCAAATCATGGGTCGGATAGTTCCTCTCATGATCTTTCAGCTGTCTAGATCCATAGGTAACTACCCTTTCATCCTGCATCAATACATCGCCCAGTCCCTGATGTGATGCATCTGTATATACTAAGAAACCTCCTGAGCGAGTAGGTATGGTGAGAACCGGAGCAGTGGCCAACCAACGCTTCAACTCTTGAAAACTCCTCTCACAGGCATCATCCCACACAAACTCAACATCTTTCGTGTGAGATGTGTCAACGGAGCAGCTAATCTGGAGAAACCCTCTACAAATCTCCTGTAGTATCCTGCTAAACCCAGAAAACTCTGAATCTCTATGACTGTCCTGGGCTGCTCCCACTGAACAACTGCCTCAATCTTAGATGGGTCCACTGACACCCCATCCCTCGATACCACATGACCCAGAAAAGAAATATGCTCTAACCAGAAGTCACACTTACCGAGTTTGGCATATAACTGTCTCTCTCTGGAGGTCTGTAGCACTATCCTTAAGTGCTGCTCGTGGTCCTCCCTGGATCTGGAGTATACCAAAATATCATCAATAAACACAATCACAAACTGATCTAAGTATGGCTGGAACACATCATTCATCAAAGCCATGAATGCTACGGGGGCATTAGTCAACCCAAATGGCATAACCAAAAACTCATAATGACCATAATGGGTCCTAAATACTGTCTTGGACACATCCTCCCTCCGTATCCTCAGCTGATGATACCCAGAACTTAGATCAATCTTAGAAAAGACATGTGCTCCCCGAAGCTAATCCAACAGATCGTCAATGCGTGGAAGGGGATACTTATTCTTAATAGTAGACTTATTCAACAATCTGTAATCCATACACAATCGGAGGCTGCCATCTTTCTTCCTCACAAATAAAACCAAAGCTCCCCAAGGTGATACGCTCGGTCTCACAAACCCCTTCTCAAGCAGATTTTGTAACTGCTTCCTCAACTTCTTCAACTCAATTAGAGCTATCCTATACGGTGGTCTCGAAATCGGTTCTGTACCAAGTACTAAATCTATCCCAAACTCCATCTCTCTGGCTGGTGGTAATCTTGGTAAATCATCTAGAAAGACATCGAAAAACTCCCTAACCACTAGAATATCTCTCAAATCCGGTCGTACCTGGTCCGTATCAACCACATATGCGATGAATCTTTTAAAATATAAATAAAAAAATTACCAAAAATTTATTGCTCCTTTTAGAACAACCACTGGTTCCATTACTTTTCAGAGAAATTTTACAGCACATCTTTCGGGGATATTGAATGTTAACGTCTTAGAAAAGCAATCTAACACAACACGATTGGCAGCCAACCAATTCATTCCTAGTATGACATCGAAGTCTCTCATATACATCAAAATAAGGTCGATTGACATTTCTTTTTCCCCGACTTTCAACTTACTGTCCCTGACTACATACTTTTCTAACTGACTAGTGTTTATGGGGGTAAGTATTAACAATTTATTACTCAGAGGAATAGGTTTTACATACCTAGGCAATTTATATGCAAATAAAGGAGATATGAATAAATATGTGGCACCAGGATCAATCAAAACATATGCTTCTAAATCAAAGATCAGGATGGTACCTTTCACCACATCAGACGACTGATCTGCCGTATCCTGGTCCAAAGCATGAACTCGCCCTGTACCCATCACTTGCTTCCCTTTTTCTTCGATAGTAGCTCTCCTCCTCTGAGCAGAACCTGAACTGGAGCTCTCTCCTGCTCTTTGCCCTTCTGTGGGGCAGTATCCTATCTCTTTGGGCAATCTTTCACCACATGCCCTGGCCTCCCACAATGATAACATATTATTATAGTGGCTTTAGGCACTGGACAAGGTTTGGTACCATGATATCTGCCACATCGCCTACATCGATCAGTAGTAGGGCGTGGTCCTCAAATGACAATGCCTCTAGATGGTGGTAAAGCCAGATGAACAGGGGGTTTATCTGTCCTCTCCTGAACCTCCTCAATCTTCGACCTCTTATCAGAGAGCTGTACCCCTCTCCTGACAAATCTCTCTCCTGGGTCTCTTTCGATCTTTGTCTCGACTCCTACTAACCTTTCCTGTCTCAAAGACGTCCCGCTCATAATCCTGCTCACACAGCTGAGCTCTATGTACTGCCTCCTCATAAGTCGAAACATCAAAGGGAGCCAACAGAGATCTGATGGCTGGTCTCAGTCTATCCATAAACTTCTGGACCTTCTGATCCTCACTGCTCGTCGTCTCTAAATCACATCTCCCCAAAGAGATGAATCGAGTCTCATACTCATCAATAGACTGGTTCCTTTGAACTAAACTCATAAACTCCATCCTCAACTTTCGCTTTGTAGTAGCGGGAACATACTGCCTCCTAAAAGCATAAAAAAATATCTCCCATGTGACCTTAGCATGTCGAGCTCTCAAAATTGGCTCGATAGATCTCCACCAACGCTCTGTCGCTCCTTGAAATACAAATACGACAAAAGCAACCCTCTCAGTAGTAGTGCACCTGAAAAGCCTATATAGCTTCTTCATCTGATACACCCAATCCTCAGCTACTACTAGGTCCTTCCTCCCATGGAAGACTGGAGGTCTAAACTTTTTAAAATGTCTAAATCTATCAGGGTCACACTCATATCCAGCATCCTGAGCTGGTTAGGGTCTAACTGCCTCTGCAGCCTGAGCCTGAACCTCGGGTAACTCTGCAGCTTGTGTCGGCATCTCAAGATCAGCTGCTGCCTGTCTCGTCGGATCTCGCCTATCTCTAGCCCCGAGCGTTGCCTGCTGCACTATAATCTCAGCCAGGCTCTTAATACTCCGCTCAAGTCTAGTGAAGCATGCCTCAGTCTCATCTGGTCTCACAGCAGTACCCTCGGGTACCTGACCATTCTGTATACCATCACCACGGCCTCTAGGCCTGCCCCTACGACCTCTAGCACGTGTACTAGCCCCTCTACCACTGCGGGTGACTGGCATAATGTAAATCCTGTAATCCAAATTCATTTGTTAATTTAGTTCCCATCTAGTATACACTTGACATCTCATACAGCACAGTACTAAGGGGAATGTAAGTTTTTCTTAACGACCATAATCGACTCTTATCTGACAAACTCTAACTCTTAATTGCGTACTTATCAATACAGATTCACGTCTGGCCAACCTCCGCTCTGATACCACTTTTACTGTCACGACCCAATACTACCAAAATCAGTACAAATTTTTTCGCTTTTGGAAAACCTTTCTTACCTCCTCGTGACAAATCACTCTAAACAGGTCGGACTGTGAATCAATATCGATATACCATTCTAACCATTTAAAATATCACACATACATATATATATATATATAATGACATCAATCATATTATAATAGAGTGGTCGGTATGTTTTATACATCACATGATTCTATATTTACATCCCCAAATATTCTTTCATATATAATATTGTGCTGTAAGCATACTGATACAAAATTTTATACGTGGTGTATACCTAACAGTCGATGGGAATCACAGATAATCAGCTATGCCGTCTACTCTTTACACCCACTATCTCTATGGTGGAAACACTGAAAGTGGGTGGAAAATGAAAGGGTGAGCTCCACATGCTCAGTAAGGCAATAATACAAACGGGTAGATAGCTATACTATTTACATGCTGAAAAGAAATCAAGATATACATGTGAGCATGAGGTAAAAACAATGATATGCCATATATATAATATCATCTATTCTAAAATAGGAAATCGGCATATAAAACATGGAATGATTCTCATGTGAAAACCTCTCATGCTCAAATGAACCAACACGTTTTAAAACACCCCATCTGGGTTAACTATGATACAGTCAAGAAATTAAATCCCTTTCAATAAAATAATTTATCTTAAAATTTTCGTTATAAAATCACCCTTCTCACTGGGTTACAAATCATGAAAGCTTCATAAAATCCTTCCATGGGAACAATCAAAACTCAATTGAAATCATAAGAAAATCGGGGCCTGACCCTCCCTCGGGTCTACCCTGGTCTATCAAGACCAATAGTTATATCATGTGAGACATGTAAGAGACTATATCGGTAATATCCAAGACTATGGCCATAACGTCGTGATCCCTGGCACACGGATCCTAGTATGCAAAGTGTCACACCTGAAACGGGAGGTGGGTCAGTCCTACCCATCAAAACAGTATAATATCAGGATTGCGAGGGCAAGACTTGCTGTCTCGTGGCTAATGCCACTCCACTCCAACAATCCCATAGTACAGTGTACTCCGCGTGACATACACGGTATAACGTACTCCGTGAACCCAAGCTCAATCAGGGGTGCCTGTAATAGGTCTTATCCACCCATGTCAAGTATGTCTCAGTATGCACGTGTGAGCATATCATCTCACTGTGACACATAGTCTACAAGAGGCTCCAACACGACTATATGCATGTCATATAAATCCATGTGCGAGCGAAGCTCTAGCACGTTTCAGAGAAATCAATAAAATCTGCGTAATAGCAGCGCTCCAATATGACTTAAACTGATTATAAATTCAATTCAAATCCACATACGAGCATTGCTCTAGTACGGATATGTATTAAAACTCAGTGAAAATCTCGTACGAGAAAAACTCTAGTACGGTAGTCATATAAAATAAATCTGTAAAATAGTGCGAGCAAGGCTCCAGCACTCTGTGTATGAGTTAAAATATAAAATCCAGTGTGAGCAGTGCTCAAGCACTGTTTCAACTCATAAAACACTGATAGGTGGCTCAATTTTATCAAAACATGTTAAATAAATATCAATTGGCAACTAACATGTGCTTTTTCACTTAAAACATGAAAATAATAGCCAACCTATCCATAAATTGCTTGAATTAAAGCAATATCATCATGAAAACATTAAAATCATGAGATTCATGCAATTTCATAGCCTTACTACCCTTTTTGAAATTTTCCTAACTGGAGGCAAAATAGTCATTTGTCACTATTTCCATATTTTTTCATAAAAATTATTATTCTGTTTTCGGGTAGCCTAATGAATTTAACGTAATGTAAATTCCCTCAAAACTACGTATAGCTACCTCTAAGTGCTCATAAAATTCCCTTACCTGGAATCACGCACGAGTTGACTCAGTTGTACCAGGTCTCTTAGTCCAATTCGCTCGTCTACGGAGCTGCATATAACCACATATGGGTTCAGTTCAAATATACTGATCAGTATTTCACTCTTACTGATCGAATCTAAAGCTCTGGGCCTGTTTTACTCTATTGGGCCTGATTGCACTTTAATGGGCCTCGACCCCCTTTTCAGCCCGTTTCCACTTTTTAAATCCCTTCTTCGGGTTTACTGGGCTCATTTGGCTTATCAATAATCATCGGGCTTCATTCCAAACTCACTGGATAGCCCAGATACTATTTAGGATAAATACTTTGAAATTTTGAATAAAATTCCTTTTATGCAGAATTAATCTGTAAATTCCGTAAAATAATCTTAACTCTCCATTTAAGGACTCATTTTATCATAATTAAAATGTACTTACCCAATATGGTGCGGGGTATGAAAATTAAAGCTAAATCGACTCTCGTTCGGGCTCTGCGGTAACACTGCACAATTATATAAATCCGAGTCATTTTCCATTAAAATAATATTAAATTGAATTCTCGAGATTTATCTGCAGGTCAATCCTGACTCTCGATCACTTACCCGAATTTTGAGTCGTCCCTGGGTACACTTTCTTTCTTTTCTTTTTCCTTTATTTGCTTTTTCTTTTTCATTTTCTTCCTTCTCGGCTATGATGCCGTTTTAGCCCGTTTGCCGTCGCCGGTGATTCTGACCATCTCGTCGCCTGCCAGTAGGCTCAAAAGAATCGCCTCGGTTGGGGGAGTGCTCAGCTGGGCTGAATCGGCGCTGGGACACTGCCATTTGCCGGGACCGACGTGATTTCTCCTCGGATCTTTCGGTCGTCGATTAGTCGGAGATAGGGAACGTCGGTGAGCGTCACCGGTACCAATGGAACCGTCGGGCTTCGCTCTTCCTTTTTCGACCGATAGTTGGGCTCGTCGGCCGTCGGTGGGTCGTCGGGGGGTTTGGGTTTGGCTGTCGGGTTGCTGGGTTTCCGTTTCAATTTCTCTCTCCCCAAAAAATCTAATTTCCTTTTTCTTTTATTTATTTATTTATTATTATTATTTATTAATTCATTTATTATTATTATTTTAATACCTTAAAATATATTAAAATAATCCAAATATCCCCAAAAAAAATCTTAAAAATTATTATTTTATCCATTTAATCAATAAATGAATTTCTTAGTCTATTTTCGTCTTTCCCGGTATATTTTTCGATTATTTTCGGGATAATTTTTTGAATTAAAAATCTCGATTAATTTTGAATTAATTTTCATAAATTAATATCTAGATTAATCGAACTCGAATTTAAATATTTTCCTCGGTATTGATCCAGATTTCACAAATTCCATATTTTAATGAAAATTACTTATTGAATTTATACCGAATCTTGATCTTTTGACCATTTTACCCTTGCACGTGTTCGAGACTAAATTGAATCGAGTTTCTTTCAAATACACCATCTTTTCCCTATGTTCAATTCCTTATTTTTAGTCAACTCAATTGAATTCCTTAAAAGAACTTGTTGGGTCCCTGCTTTCCCGATTTATCCTTATTCGATTTTACATATGATATTTCATTTCATCCACATTTATCAAATCCGAATCAACCATCTTATGAATCCATTAACATATAATAATGTCATAGAAATGGAAATCATAAGGAACATCATACAAAAATTACGGATCTCACACACTGATTTTGAGACAAAGGCATTGGTGATATCATGCTGCATTTCTGTCTGTTCTGTATCTGTTTTTATGGTCCACTGAGTATGATGTACCATGCAGCACGCACGTGGGTACGATGTACCATGTTTCTGATTCTGTTTCTGGTCTTCGAACATTCTGATCTGTGAGCCGTTTGGGTAGCTGACCACTCCCACAACGATTGACATCCCGACACACCTGGCCCGTGATTACCCGGAGTTATCGACATTGGCCAATTGTCATTTCTGATATTCGATATAGCATGTCTACCTTGTTCGTCTTTTTGAACTTCTGAATTGACTATGTGATTGTTTTTTCTTATGGAACTGGATATTTTAATGAATAAAAGATTGGAGGCCACCTCTTGAATCTTCTAGACAAAAGTGCCACACTGTCATCGCTTTGAAAAGCTGTTTAAAGTTTTAGAAACGGTATTGATTTCATTCCATTTTCATACTGAAATTGCCATGAATTTTTTTACTTTGATTTTTCGAAACTGGCAATGCCTCTGTGTTTATATGAAATATTTTTCTAAACTGTTTACATGGATTGGTATATTCTGGAAATCTGTTTATTTATCTACTGAAAGCTTTGAAATTTTCTGTATTTACCACAGTAGCTAATTTCACTACCGATATATGTTCTGGTTTTTGAAATTTGTTTTTGGTATCTATGAATTTTTATAACTACTTGTATACTTGGTGAAAATGTTTCGGATTTTGGAAAGTATATATATATATATATATATATATATATCTTAGGTAGTATATTTATCTACCTTCTATGGAGTTTTTCTTACTGAGCATGTTGGTCTCAACCCTTTACTTGCCTCCACAGAGCCCCTTTGTAGCTGGGTTCGCTTCCATTAGTAAGGCATTTCGTATAGTTATAATTCCGCGGAGCATATTTTTGCATTGAAGGTATACCCAGTTTTAAGAATTTTTTTTGTATCTAAAATTTTTATAAGTATAGTAATGCATACTAGATGTGTCTGGGGAATGTAAATATATTTTGTTTAAAATTTGTTACTAAGAAAGAAAATTAATCAGACTAAGTTATTGTTCTGATCCAATATCGACTTGTTGCCCAACCAAATTGTGTGAAAATTTGGGTCGTTACAAAAACCCCTTTAAAACCATGCAGAAAGATCGATCCTATATCTTAAAGGATCGATCTCTTTTGCACCAATATGCAACGTTTTGGGCTTTCAACCCCAAAACCATGTCAAATCATTAGGAAAACAATTCAAGAAGTTTATAAAACTCTTGTTTCATGATAAAAACTTTTATTATGATTTAAACGTATGACCTAAGCTACCTATGGTCTAAATATACATTTTAAAAGTCTAGAATCCTAAGTTTCATTTAAAATCCTTCATTATTATAAATCACATATTGAAATCAATTATAGTTGGTTACTATCAACTTCCACATACACCCGTTACCTTAAATACACCATAAGATCAAGCTAAAGCTATGGCACCACTCACTTTTCCCTTTAGCTGGATGCCTCCTTAACTAGCCTAGCTGCCAAATGAATCTAATGTATCATTAATTCACATTCAAGATTTCATTTAATGTTTGTTAACCACGAAATTCACAAAGCAAACCTTAAATCCCTCATGGTCAAATTTTAAGTCAACTTTTCCTATTTTTACTCAAATTTCCATTTGAGCCAATCTATAGATCCTTCATCCAGATAACACATATATTAATTTCACAATTTAATAAAATACTTTACCTTTAAACCTAGGTTTGACCAAGCCAAGAAATACCATAAATGACCTTAGAGCCATCATAAAAACATCATATATTAATATTTTGAAGATTTGAGATTTTCTCTCTTTAATATACCTTAAAGAGCTTCAACTTCTTTCTTGAATCTTATCTTCAATCTTTCTTCAAGTGCTTCTAAATGGCTATATGTTAGAGAGGGTGGTGAGTGAAAGAAATGGTTTAAGTTTCTTGGTTGGGTTCCTTTTCCTTTCGTTCCCTTCTCTTTATTCATTTCTTTTTTTTTTTCTTTTCCTTCTTTTTCCTCAGGTTTTCAAGAAAGTGTCGAAAGAATTGATTCCTTGCTTGAAAGGATTGGTCCCTTAAGGTAATTTTTCACTTTTAAAGCTCTCGACAAGGAAGGGACGATCCTAAAAGGGTAGGGGATCACTCCTTTCTTAGCAGAAAGCAATATTTTGTAGTTTTGGGGTAGGGGATCAATCCTCTCAGGCTAAGGGATTGGTCCCTTCTTGGCAAAATACAATTTTGCCCAATATCTTTCATAGGGGATTTATCCTTTAGGGGAGGGGATCGATCTTTCATACCAAAACTACATTTTCTACATATTTTTCACTTTGTAAACCTTCTTTAAATCAAACCAATTTCACTCCAACACATCAAACATACCCATTTACACTTGTTTGGATTAATTTTCATCTTCATTCAATTATTTCACCTATTTTCCATTTATTAACTCATTTTATTACTTATTTAACCATTTTATAAAATCTTAATACCTTAAATGTACATTTGGCCTTAACAATCATATTGTCATTCATTAATGCTCTAAACTTGTATTATTAAACTTAATGAGGTCACTTATAGTACATAGAAGTGTGGGGTTTCACATAACATCAATAGATAAAGGTCAATTACTTATTAATAGGAAAAGAACATGGGTATTGATTTGAGAAACTCATAATGTAGATGGCTAGAACTCACATCTATTGTATATAATGTTGTATGCATTGTTAAATGAATAATTGTTCCACCAAAAGTTGCATAGTATTGATTTCTAGA
The DNA here is from genome assembly GCA_033439115.1 of Firmiana major. Lineage (NCBI taxonomy): Eukaryota > Viridiplantae > Streptophyta > Magnoliopsida > Malvales > Malvaceae > Firmiana > Firmiana major. Next base: position 39,582,841 of record CM065902.1, read on the forward strand.
AAAGTAACATATTGTTTGAGCTTTTTATGCCTTGTGTTCCACGACAAAATTCAGGAACATCATATACATATTCGAAATAACCTTTTTATTGCATTCACATAGCAAATCTCTACTACATGTAGCTTTAAAATCATCGATCATCAACTCCATCAACCTTAGGTCTTGACACAACAATTGAAGTAGCTGAAGGTACTCCTCTTTTTCTATTAAAATAAACAATAGGTAATGAGGTAATGAACTTAAATGAAAATCATCATTCAAGGATTGTTGTAGCAAAAAGTGGTTAAGGTAAAATGGTGGTTCAATTAGAGTAGAGCTTTTGTGATCTATAGTTGCATCAATATTATAAGGGAAAAGTTTCAGAAAGAACAAATTATGTCAAATTAATTAATCAATAAAAGAGTAAAACTTGCCAAGCAATTTTCTTTCTCTTTTTCTTGCAGAAGGAATGAATTCTTTCTAACACATAATGAGCCTAAATGCTAACTTCTATGCACACATGTTATATAGATAAAATACTGATTGCATGTACACCAGTTACACTTACATGTGACCTAAGGAAAGTGCGATATGGTTCATCTATATTAATTATCGAGTTATAATTGTAAGAAACCACAAATCTTCCTTCACAAGCATATTATGATTTGATTGATAAAGCAAAATTCCAAAGAAAGAAACAAAAAATGATAAAAGAAAAGACAATCTTATCTTTGATCAAATAGTTTGACCTCAAATTATTACATGCAAAAGTGGCATCAATATCATCCATGCTTTTAGAATGGGTCAACTCAATCGCAAGGACTTTTTGCATAATCATCTATCCCATTCAGCTGTCACTTTAGCGTTGAGAAGATGCAATAGTCAAAAACACCGATGCCTTTGAATAGACTCTTCAAATTAATCCCACTATTGTACTAACACTTGTTTGAATAGACTCTTCAAATTAATCCCACCTTCACATTTAGATTAACTCAAAATCCTAATAAATTCGTTCTCTCCTTTGATTTATATATGTAAAAAGAGGAAATGACATGATCAAGAACCAATCACCACTTAACATGTTAGATATCAAACAAACAAAAATAATAAAAAGGAAGGATAAGAATGTAATCAATAATCATTTAAAGAAAAAAATGTTATACATTAAAATATTAATGAAAAATAAAATAAAGCATTGCATTATAAAATTATAAGGAGATGAATATTTACATTAGTTAATCAAAATTGGTTTGAAGTTCCATCATGATTGGATTACAATAATGGCACATGAAAAAAAAAGTGTTTTGTTTTTTGTTTTAAGGCACCAAGCTATCATGGACATAAAATATTACTATCATAAAACACTGTAAGTTGTAAAAAAATAAAAATAAAAATTCATTTTTCTTTGAGGCAGACTTTAAACATCCTACTTGATAAAAATATCAAATAATAACGAAGAATAGATTTGTTTATTAAAGTGATATCAACAATTGATATAAAAATTACATTAAGAAATCAAAGTAAAATTAATAATTAATAGATGGTGTTCAATCTATCTTACAATACAATGTTATCTTTTTTTGCATAGACAATGAAAAAAAGTAACATTAAACGATTATTTGTTTTAAGAGCACAAGTGCCATGGAAGGGTTTGTATGTTTGAATCATCATCATCATCATCATCAAAAAATCAATTAAGAAAAATAAAAATATTACTTTGTGAATTTTAGAGCTACTTGCTTCTAAGAATGTTAATAGCTCTAAATCATTATGCAAATGATACTTTTTAGGTCTTAAATCAAGTCAATCAAATCAAAGTTTGCATGCCTCATTTAAGTTTTTTTATGTAGATTAGTTAAAACAGTAGAAAATTTATCAATTTCTAAATGCATAATGAAATTGCAATACAAATATAGGTCTTTGCTATTGTTGCACCTACATCTAGCTTGCCGTCATTTCAAACCACCTCATTCTTCTCATGGCTTCCACCACTTTCTCTTCTTATAGTAACGTGGTAGCTAATTCATCAAATTTACATCTTTTATTAGAAATTTCATCCACCAACATGAAAACTTCAATTTGTGTTTATCAAACAAACATGTTCAAGGTAATTTAATAAAAGTGAGAGAGTAGATGTAGAAGCTGGGAATCCAATAGGGGTATATGATTTAGGCTCCTCATATTTATGCACAGATGGGATAAAATCCATGTAAACAACAAAAGGCCCATTGAACATGGAAGCATTAATAACCCAAGCATTGATAGACCCACCGAATTTCGAAACTAAAACTTCATCTATTTTTTAAAAATTAGATACTCTCTCAGCGAATAGATTCTTAGTCCCTTTAACTTTGTCTCCATTGAAGAATATGGCATTCGTTGAAAGCACCTAATTGTAATGATTTTGTGAGATATTTATCGTAAAGAGTGCTTTAAAGTTTCAAAGAAATGAAAATAACTTATAATTAGGGATTTAGAGGTAGATGAGAAGTAGAAAGATGCAACGATTTTATAGTAATTCCTACTATTAGGCTCAATTAAACCTTGGCTTTAACAATACATAAACATCAAACCAAAAAAGAAAAAAAAAAACCTATGAAAAAAGGGAAAATATAAGGAAAAGGTAAGGAAAGTAGAAGGGAGATTTGGTTAATTAAGAAGAAGAGAACCACGACTTTGAAAAAGTAAAAAAGAAAAAGCCAATGAAAGTATAGGTTTAAATTAGAAAAAAAATTACATTTTTATCGCAATTAGGAATAAAGATAGTAAAACCCAAAATTTTCACATCAGTAAGTAAATGAAAGTTGAGAAATAATCAAGTATTCGGAATAATGTTATGCAGGCCCAAAGTGATCAAAGCGCTCGGGATTGTGGAACGGGACCCGATGGCATGAAAACGAAGGTAAGACTCTGAGCTCAAGAATTCACTTAATATTGTACATATGTTCATTAAATGATGTTGGGAAGTGAACACTAAAGTAATGGAAGTGAAAAAGTTAATAAAACTCGAGTTACGATAAACCGAGAAAAATTGACCTAGTTAAGGAAATAAATTTGGAATAAATTATATAAATTCAATAAAATTATTCTGAGACCATGGGAAGTTAGTATAAGATAATATTTACTTGTAAATTAAAATCAAGTGGAAATATGGAGGTTTCGATGTTTAAATGAATTTCTAAAGTAAACCGAAAGCTTAAAGCCATTTTACTCGGTATTGACCAAATCGAGAAAAATGAGCTCAATCGGGGAAACTTCCTTAAATAAGTGACCCCAAAATTTTTATGAGAGATACTAGAGACATAATAGAACATTTTAGAAGTGAGAAATTTAAATAAATTGGACTAAAAATAATTTTAGATGATTTTACAAAATAGGGCAGAAAATCTACCCAGTCCAAGTCAGCAGACACTCATAAGAACCCTTGGATTTGATAACACTCCTCACATCTAATGGTTCCCATCTCCTCTATATTATTATTCCACTTAATAGGGCTAACCATATCCCTTGAAAACACCTAAAAACTCCAACCAACCCCAGAGAATCAGCCTTTTCTTCATCCCCTCATTTCTGCCATAAACGGTACTGTTGCAGATTCATTATGCATATTTTTCGAGGGTCTTCCAGAAAGAATTAGGGAACATATAAAATGTAAAACTATTCCCTTATGCGTCATCTATAACATATAAAAAAATCTAGCAAAAAAGAGGTCATCTGCAAGAAGAATTTTTAGAGAGAAGTTCGGAGGGCAGAACTACCCTGTTCATGAGTAAGTGAAAGTTTTGATCTTTGATGAATCTAGTTGATTTTTCTTGTATTTTTGAGTGAATATAAGTTGTAAACTTGATGGGTTATAGTTGAAGGCTGATTTGGAGAATCATTGGAGTGATTAGCTTTGATCAAAGGTAAGAGAAAATTTATGAATGATGAAGATGATAAACAATGTTCTTAATTGGTGATTTTTAGGAATTTTGTTGTTGAATAAAATTGATGAAAATAATTTTAAGACTCTTTAGGGATTTAGCCAACCTAGAATTTATGAGTCTATGGTGTAATTTGGGTTGCTTTAAGCATGATAATTGTTAAAGATTATACAGAAAAGTCCAATTTAAAGCTTAGTTTAACGAAAAAAATTGAAAAGTGTGAAATTTAACAAAATGGGTTTGATGGTAAGCATGAATGGTGTATGTAGGCCATTATGATGGTGAATATGAAATTAGGATAATAAAATTTGTATGGATAGCTTAAACCGGAGATTAAATCGGTAAAACCGAGAAAATGAACAAAGTTGACGAAAAAGTCAAGATTTGGTCAATTTTAAGAAAGTAAATACATATTTGAATATGTTAAAGTAAGATTGACCTATATTTGATGATTTGATGTTATTTTGGGCAACTCAGGTATTTGACACGCTAATCGAGATGACTTCGAAACCCATTAATATTTCGTTGCACTAAGGCGAAAGAGGTAAGGGATGTGTTTTGAGTAGTGTTAGCTTTCAAACAACCTACTTGAACTAAGAAATATATTTGTATGCCAAAGGATTAGAAAGAATGACTTTCTGCATTTGTAAAGCTATTTTTTTGTATAAACTGAAGAAAAAGCCCTTTCTCCGAACCACTCCCAGCATGTTTTTAACATGTTTTTCAATGATTTTTAAATATGTTTATGTTTGAAAGTTTTGCTATCTGATTTGTATATAAGTATTGGAAAAGATAGCTATATGGGTTTTGATATTTGGAAAAATGATTTGTGTTATGTGAAGTGAATTTGAATATGACTGTGGGGGCCACCTCTTGAATCCTACGAGACCAAAGTGCCACACAAAAAGTCACATTTTATGAATGAGTTTTAAGTCATAAGAGATTTTTATTTCAACTCAATTCTTATGAACTTATGGACTATAAGCCCAAGAAAGAACTTTAAAAGCTTTGTTTTTTAGACTAAGGCAATATATAAATCTGGACATTTGTCATGCTTAGTCCGTGTGGAGTTTGGACCACCGTGGTGCATTGCTTTTGGACACTTGGGTACAATTAGTCCCTTGTGATTGCATGCCAAACCATGCACATTGCTTTTGGACACTTGGGTATGGTTAGTCCCTTGTGATTGCATGCCGGATATTTGGACCACATAGAGCATTTCTTATTTGCCACCATCTGTTTTGGATATGTATGTTTAGTGGCGTAGGGCATTGTACAAACCTGATCTAGTCTACAATCCCTCTTTACCATGACTATAGGTACTCTGAATGTTAAGTGAACATGACTTATGATTAATACATACAAATGCCTAGTCTCTATGATTTGTTTGTCTGATTTAAAGAAAAGTGATAAGCTATGTATCCATTTCAATTTAAACGATAAGCTATGTATCCGTTTCGATTTGATTGATAAGCTATGCATTCGTTTCGAATTGAATGATTCAATTTTGTATCTGTTTGGTTTGAATCAGTTTTAAAAATGAAGTTTTGTTATATATTTGTTTTGACTTTAAAGAATATGTTTCGATCTGATCTGGTTTCTAAAAGTAAGAATGCATTTTTGAGAATGTATATGAATAGATTGATTATTTTTACTATGTATGGCATAAAGCCTACTATTTTCAGATATTATATTTCTCACTACTTTGATGCATTACTTACGAGCTTGAAGAGCTTATCCCCCTTTTATTTCCCCCTTTTAGATTACTTCCAGTGACAGCACTTATATCTGCTGAGAGTGGTTATGGACGAGTGAATCTTGACCCTCTTTTGGACTACCTTTGTATAAGTGAGGTATACTACACTTACTTTCCAGACGTTATGTAAAGCATAGACTACTATTGTAAAAGATGTTTTTGGGATGTAAGTTAGGTGTAAATGTTGATATACAGATTTGTAATTACACTGTTTAATGATATGTATGTAATCTTAGTATTATTGAGTATTGTCATGACAATGAGATCTGTTGATGGCTAAGATAAGAGATTAAAATCAACTGGATTATGGATATAAATTGCGTTTACACTTTGCAGGTGGGTTAAGTCCAATTGCAGTTGTTATGTTGCCAAAATTTTTATAAAATAAATTGGTTATGTATGTGACACTGATAGGAATACAACATAAGTAAAAGTTTAGGAAAGTTTTAAATTAGTCTATTTTTTCGCTCTTTCGGAGCGTTACAAAGATGTTCCTATCATGCCACTGAGCATTCATAACTATTTCGATACTATTAACAATCAAATCCTTAGAATGCAACTATAGCACATCCCTTTCGTCTCCATCGAAATCCTGTTGTTGACCCTAATTGTACTGAATCTAAATACAACCACCCATCTAAATCAACGCCTCATTTCATGTAACGGCCCTGCCCAACCAACCATGGCCACCCATTTTGGGCCCACAACCTCAACTGCTGTGACATCGTTACTCATTCGTACTATCCACTTGGGTCCAATAACCAGTACGATTTTATTGTGGGCGAGCTAAGGTCAAGTTAGCTTGGGGTTTACCTCTCCACAATTCACGTTCCCATTGTGGTTCAAACTTGGGACCCGTAAGTACTTAAGGGTCAGACTTGGGTACTTAAGGATCCCAAGTTTGAACCATGATGGGGACGCGAATTGTGGAGAGGCAAACCCCAGGCTAGCTTGACCCTGGCTCACCCACGATAAAACCGTGTGGGTCAGTAGACCCAAAGCGGACAGTATGGATGAGTAACGATGTCACATCAGTAAATGTTGTGGGCCCAAAATGGGTGGCCATGGTCGGCTAGGCTGGACCGTTACAATAAAATGCACATTTTATTATAACAGCCCAGCCCAGCCTAGCTGGCTATGGCCACCCCTTTTGGGCCCACAACAACGACTGTTGTGACATGTTACTCATCTGTACAGTTCGCTTTGGGTCCACTAACCCTTACGATTTTGTCGTTGGCGAGCCAAGATCTATGTTAACCTGGGGTTTACCTCTCCACAATTTGCATCCCCACTGTGGTTTGAACCTGGGACCCTTAAGTACCCAAACCTTACACACGTGGTACAATTTGTTCTAGTCCGTTTCCACCTGTGTGGCATTTTCGTTATGCTGTAGTACTCTGACCCAGTCTTGTAATGCTCCGTAAGAGCGGAAATATGGGATAACTTTTTCCTTTAGTCTTATTTTCCTACTTAGGTTGTATTCCTGTACAGTGTAGGTTACGCCATTTCCTTCCTTTACTTATCATTTTAATCATTTAATTTTGCTAGAAATTTCGGCAGGATAGCCCCTTATTTTATATCCTAACCATCTGCAAGTAAATGCAGTTTATAGTAGCAAGGCAGTTGATTTTATTTCTTATCCTTATTACCTTTAAGTTTCATACATTTCTACTATCGCATCCATATCAATAGTCAATATCGTGAACATTTTAATTACCTTCCAACGTTTACTCACTCATCCATAAAAACATTCATTACATCCCAAAAGTATTTATAGAAACCAGTGTCTGTACAATATACAAGTCTGAAAATAAATGTCTGGTGATATACCTGAGCTTCCATTAAAAGTAAGTTGGGAGGCAGTAAATCCACCATCTACTTGAGTACTCTGTGATAGCTGAGAGATCTTACTGCTGGTACTCTAAAATGGAGAAAGAATGGGTGAGCTTCTGGGAAAAAGCTCAATAAGGAATGTATTTAAAGAATGGGTGAGCTTTTGGGACAAAGCTCAATAAGGAATGTATTTAAAATAATTCCAACTATATAAAACAAGTGGGAAATCATGCAAGTATACTTTCATATATTTGTACTCATGAAAACCGATTCATATGCTTACTTTGAAACATAACATTTAAACATACACATATACTTTATTTCATACGTGAAACATCCTTACATAGAAATAATCATATATATATATATATATATCTATATACTTTCTTGTTTATCGTCATACATATCTTTTCATATGAAAACATCAAACATACTTTCTTTCATTAAATCATCATACATGTCTTTTCATATGAAAACATCAAACATGCTTTCTTTCATTAAATCATCATACATATTTTTTCATATGAAAATATCAAATATGCTTTCTTTCGATAAATCATAACACATCAAAACGTGGAGACTAGACTGTGTCTGAGTAGCTAACATGCATCATACGTCATCCTCCGTAGAGGGCATATCATACTGATGGCCATGGTTGGGGGGGGTGTAGACTGGATTAGGGGTCGTACAACAAACATAAACATATGTAGTATCTGAACAGCTTAACTTAACACTAGCACACAGCTAAGGCACCAGCACCAATGGCACTCGCCGTGCGGGAGACATATATGCGTGCTGCGCAGGCATGAGATACTATGAGAAACATATACCACGAGTAGCGAAGGCAACCACCACAAAGGTAAAAACAACCACTACACGGGTCCAACGTATTAGGCACCACGAGTGGCGGAGTCAAAGCACCACAAGCAGTGGGCATGCTGATTGGATAGCCTTCTAGTCTAAAAATCTATTTTCCTTACTTTCAAAATCATCAAAAATTCCTTTGAAACATAGAAATAAAGTCATATAGATGAATATAAAATACCCATGTGTTAAAACTTGTGAATAATGGCTAAAAACCCGGTTTATCATTATTTATTTTCTTTTTGAAAGTTCTTCATACTTCATAAATCATTTTATGAACATATATAAGTATATTTAGTCAGAACTATGCTAAATTACATCTCTTACCTCTACTGGACTAAAGCGGCGTTATTTCACCAGGGTCCGGCATCGCCTCGTTAAACATGCTATTTCCCGAGCTGCCCAAAACATTATCAACTCATTAAATATTGCTCAATTTCATCTTAACATATCCAAAGGTGTATTTATCTTCTCAAAGTTTGATCGATTTTGACTTTTTAGTCAACTTTTTTCTATATCTTCAGTTTTATCGATTTAAGTGCCGGTTTAAGCTAATCTCACCAATTTTTATTGTTTTAACTTTAAATCCATTACCTCAACAATCTAAATACTCACTTAAGTCCACAATTCAAGCTTATCAACTTTTCGATTTCTCAATTTCTACACTTTTCGATTTTTCGACTAAACCAAGCTTTAAACCAAACTTTCTCGTTATTAATTTAGTAATTTATAACCTCAAAAATCACCAAAATTCATCCTTTTCTTACAAACCCTAGGCTGACTGAAACATACCTCTCTCTATAATTTATTTCAACTATTTCCACTTAACTAAAAATCATCTAACAAAATTAAATAATCACATATCTCAAGTTCATCATCATTCATAAATTTTACCTCAACTTTGACCAGGGTTGACCAAGCTTTTGATCCTCAAAACTACTCCTCAACTATAAATCAACATGTATATACCTTAGAATCATTAAAAACTACAAGAAAAATCAACCAAAAACTTACAAAAATTGAACTTTCTCTTACCTCGAAACATGACAGTTTTTGTCCCTAATCTTATCTCTAGTTTTTCACCTAGTAAATGGACTCCTTTTTAGCTGGATTTCATATATGTTATAGAGGACTGAAAGGGGAATATTTCATCCCTTTGGTTGGAGTCCAATTCGGCTCGAAAAGGGGTCGAAAAAATGCAAGAATGGGAAAGGTACAATACCGCATGCAAAACTTTCAGGAGGGAGGTGAGGGTGCATGAGGGCTTCTTTCTAGATGCTTTAAGTGCCCTCATAATGGTATTTAAGTCTAGTTTTATGGGCCTAAATCTTGTTTTTAGATGGGTGGAAATTGGGCCTTTTTGGGTAGTGGTCTGTTTACTGCAGTAGGAAAATTTTATGTTTTGTTTTGATAATTCATAAAAATTATTTCTAGTTCAATTTCCTCCGAATTCTCACTTTTCAAGTGTTCTTCTATATCTCTAGTATCTCCCATAAAAATTTTGGTCCCACTTACTTAAAAATTTATCGATTGGGCCTATTTTACATTACTTGGTTATTACTGAACAATGTAACTTAAGGTTTTTGGTTTACTTTAAAAATTTATTCGATCATCGAAATCTCCTTATTTCCACTTGATATTCATTCCACATGTAAATTATGCCTTGTACTAATTTCACATGGCCTCAGAATAATTTTTGAGAATTTCTAGAATTTATTTCAAATTTATTTATCTTATTGGGCTTATTTGCTCGGTTTAGTGGAAACCCGGGTTTCACTAACTTTATCACTTCTAATACCTTAGTTTCACTTCCCAATCATCAAAACATACTTAAAATCATACTTTTGAAGAATACTTAAATTTGTATTTTTACCTCAAAGTGTGTGCCCCGGGCTTCGTGCCACTATTCCAGGCGCCTCAGTTACTCTAGGCCTTAAATAAACATTTAAGTGAGTCTTAAGCTTCTCAACTTATCTTAAAATAAACTATAGCATGGGAATATTTTGGGTCTCGCATTCTTCCCCACCTTTAAAGAAATTGGTCCTCTATATTCAGTTAGGTTCGTCAAATAGTCGAGGTTACTTCTTTCACATGGCCTCAGTGTATAGTGATGCATCTCACCAAGGATTGGGATGTGTGCTTATGCAGCACGGAAGAGTGGTCGCATATGGATCGCGACAGCTGAAAGACCATGAGCGGAATTATCCCACGCATGATTTGGAGTTAGCCGCTGTGGTATTTGCTTTGAAGATCTGGCGATACTACTTATATGGGGAAAGATTCCAGATCTTCACTGATCACAAGAGTTTGAGATATCTCTTTGATCAGAAAGAGTTAAACATGAGACAAAGGAGATGGATGGAACTCCTTAAAGATTATGACTGTGAGATTCTTTATCATCCGGGTAAGGCGAATGTGGTTGCTGATGCCCTGAGCAGGAAGAGTATGATATCTGCTATGATGATCAGGGAATGGGATTTGTTAGAGCAGTTCGTCGAACTTCGGATCAGAGTTAAAGAGGTAGAGACTGGATTTTTGGCTAGCCTACGGATAGAGCCCAAGATCATGGATCAGATTAGAACTGGGCAGCGCAGTGATCAGAGATTGATAGATATGGTTAGCCAAGCTGAGCAGAGTTCGCAGTCGGATCTCACCATCAGTGAGGATAAATTGTTGAGATTCAGAGGACGGATCTGTGTATCGGACGATGATACCCTGAAGAGACAGATACTGAGAGAATCCCACTGCTCGTGATACACCATGCACTCAGGGAGTACTACAATGTACCGAGACTTGAGAAAGGTGTATTGGTGGAGTGGTATGAAGCGAGATGTGGCAGAGTATGTGGCCAGGTGTTTAGTATGCCAGCAAGTGAAAGCTGAGCATCGGAAGCCCGGAGGACTACTACAGCCCTTACCTGTACCTACATGGAAATGGGAGCATGTCACTATGGACTTTATTATGGGTTTACCGAGGACCCGAAGAGGTCATGACGCTATATGGGTTATAGTGGATAGATTGACCAAGAGTGCCCACTTCCTTGCCATCAAGAGCACAGATACTGTGGATGCCTTAGCTGAGCTATATGTCAGCGAGATAGCTAGATTACATGGGGCTCCAGTGAGTATTACTTCTGATAGAGATTCTCGGTTTACTTCCAGATTTTGAACCCAGTTTCAGGAGTCCATGGGATCTCGATTAAGTTTTAGTACCGCCTATCATCCTCAGACAGATGGTCAGTCAGAGAGGACTATTCAGACCCTGGAGGATATGTTGAGGGCGTGTACGATGGATTTTAAGGGATCATGGGATGATCACCTGCCCCTAGCAGAGTTTGCATACAATAACAGCTATCATGCGAGTATTGGAATGGCACCCTTTGAGGCTCTATATGGTAGGAGGTGTAGATCCCCTGTAGCTTGGGAAGAAGTAGGTGACAGAAAGATAAATGCTCCCGAGCTTGTTGAGCAAGCTGTACAAAGTGTAAAACTCATATGTGAGAGATTACGGGCTGCACAAAGTAGACAGAAAAGCTACGCGGATGTGCGTAGACGACCACTCGAGTTTGACGTTGGTGATGCAGTATTTCTGAGAGTATAACCGAGCAAGGGTATCATGCGATTTGGGAAGAAAGGAAAATTGAGTCCTCGATATGTAGGACCATTCGAGATTCTTGAGAGAGTGGGAGAGGTAGCTTACAGATTAGCATTACCCCCACAGATGTCCGAAATACACAACGTTTTTCATGTGTCTATGTTGAGGAAGTACCACCCGGACCCTTCTCATGTTATAGAGTATGATGAGATGGACATACAGGAGGACATGAGCTATACTGAGGAACCCGTCCGGATTCTCGATTGAAAGGAGAAGGTACTGAGAACCAAGAGCATCCCACTAGTGAAAGTTTTGTGGAAACATCACTCAAGGGAAGAGGCAACGTGGGAACTAGAGAGTCTCATGAAGGAGAAATACCCCCATCTATTCGACTAGTTGAGTTGAATTTGGAGGACCAAATTCTATTTAAGGTGGGGAGGATGTGAGATCTGAGAATTTCAGACATATTTTATTGATGTAATAATAATTTGAGGTGAAATTCATTGAGCTAAGTGAATTGGGAAATGATAATTGGAGATTTATATGTTAAGTGTCAAAATAAATGTGAAACTATGAGGACAGATCGATCTGGGAGAAGGAGAGATCGATCTGGTGAGTTATAGACGACAAAGAAGGAGAAATTTAAGGAGCAGATCGATCTCCAATGGAACAGGATCGATCTCCTTATGAATCTGTTTGAGAGAAGATCGATCTCATGAGGAAGAGATCGATCTCCAAATGATTCTGTTTGGGAGAAGATCGATCTCCTTAGGAGCAGATCGATCTCCTTAGGAGCAGATCGATCTCATACAGCCATAAAGAGATCGATCTCACCCCTCGACAGATCGATCTCCTAGGCATAAAATTACCCAGATCGTCCCCAAAAATTCAAACGCAGATCGATCTCATCAAGAGGCAGATCGATCTCCTACCTCCAGTCTATATAAGGAACCCATGTTTTTCTCCTGCAAACTCACTTTCTCTCTCTTCCAAACCCATTTCCATCGAAAACCTAACTTTCTCACTCATCCAAAACACCCATTTCCGACCAAATCAAGAGTGGTGGTAAGAAGGAAAGTTGTTCCTCATCAAAGGGAGAACAACATACTTGGAAATCGAAGGACGAATTGGATCGAGGCGTGGGTTGTGCGTCTCACAAGCTTTGGGTAATTTCTAAACCTCGATCTTGATATTTGAGATGATTTTGATGATATTGGTGGTTGTCATTGCGTTGAAATAGTTGAGAAATGATTAGGGATTGATGAAATTGCAATGTAGTTGGAGTAATGTTGATATTTGGAAATTTTGGCAATTTTGAGAATTTGTGCTATAAATGGAAATTTAGACAATGGGATGAATTAGCCTAGATAATTGGCATGAGAAATGTAGGACGTTGAGATATTGTGAATGAGGTTGTAGTTTAGGGTAGAGTTACGAGAATCGAGAGATTTAAGGAGTTATGAGCAATTATGCTCGATTTTGAGAATTGAGGTTTATGAGATAATTGAGTATTGATGTTTTAACATCGTTTGGACAGCTCGGGAGTTTCAGAGTGGAATGCGAGGCTAGTCCGTGATACGGGGGAAACGATTGCACTATACGAGGTGCAAAGAGGTAAGGGAAATCTAAACCATTTGTGTATGTGAATTGTAAACTATTTTAGCATGAATTGTGGTTTATAAAACAAGCATGTTGGGTGTTGTGTTGAGTTATAATTGCACACGGTTTTTATAGTCGGTTGGAGCCCATTGTTTTATGCGTTTATAAGCTGAGTGTGAAATTGCTTTATAAACCGTCGAATTTGTGTGAGTAATGAATTGGGCTCTACGTTAAGGCAATATCGAGATTTGAGAAATGTGTGCGTGTTTTGCCGGTTGGAACTCGGTTTTATTATGTTTTGTGTTGAGTACAAAACAGTTTTCAAATGAGTTTTATGAGAGGAAAACCATTATGAGTTCTACGTGAAGGCAAACCAGTCTTGTGTGATAAGACTTAGGTGTGTAATTTTGAGTACACACCGGGCATTGCTCTGGTAGCATGTAAGCCCGATTTCTTCTCCGTTCTGGTAACGTGAGAATAACCTATTCTGTGGCTGTGCCACGTATACTTAGTGGCCGTTGCCACGTGTGAAACCCTATTTAGTGGCCGTTGCCATGTGAGAAACCCCATTGGTGGCCGTTGCCACATGAGAAACCCCATTGGTGGCCGTTGCCACGTGAGAAACCCCATTGGTGGCCGTTGCCACGTTATACCCCATTGGTGGCCGTTGCCACGTGAGAAACCCCATTGGTGGCCGTTGCCACGTGAGAAACCCCATTGGTGGCCGTTGCCACGTGAGAATCCCTAATTAGTGGCCATTGCCATGTGAAACCCTATTCTGTGGCTGTGCCACGTGTGAATTTAAATCAGTGGCTTTGCCACGTGAGATAGTGGCTATGCCACGTGAGATTTTAAATCAGTGGCTATGCCACGTGTGTTTAGTGGCTGTGCCACGTGCATTACTATTCCAGTGATTTTATCACGTGTTTGAGAAAGCGTTTATCGCATTGTTTTCACATGCTTTGTTGTTGCTCTAGAGTGAGCCTTTTTACTTCATGTTTTCACATGATTTGAGATATGAGAATATCGTTTTGAGTACTTTCATGCTATGGTTTTCAAATGAGTTTCACATACAAATAAACATTGTGTGATGTGCATTTTGGTTTATGAAATGAGTTCCTTACCCCCCTTACTGAGCGATTTAGAAGCTCACCCTGTTTTCTTTCCCCCCCAGAGTTCTTCAAGTGAATAAGGACTTCCCTGCGATGTACGGAGTAGTGGCTAGTGGAGGACTCGAGCTCCAGGCCATATATATTGTATCTTGAGGTATATTTTATCTTTTCATGTACCCAGACTATTATTGTAATTGCAGAAACTTGATGTATATCATTGTATGGGATGTATTAGGATTAATTAACTTGTAATCGAGTAATGGGTATAATACAATATTTATTATACCATGATGAGATCCTGAGGAATGATACTTATGATGATGTATGACACTCCACAGGAATGCACCTTTAACTATGAATTAATGAGTAAAAAGTTTTAAATTAGCCCTATTTTCCGCACTTCCGGGGCGTGACATCCACATAACTCATATCTCCCTGAATGTCCAAGGCTTTATACTCAATGACATGGGAGCAATCCAGATTATATTTCCTCAACATTGAGACGTGAAAGACGTTATGTATCCCGAAAAGCTATGGAGGTAAAGCTAACCGGTAAACAACTTCTCCCACTCTCTCTAGTATCTCAAATGGATCGATGTAGCGAGGACTCAACTTCCCTTTCTTTCCAAAATGCATGATGCCCTTACTTGGATATACCTTCAGAAACACTGAGGCCCCAACCTGAAACTCAAGTGGTCGTCTACACACATCGGTGTAACTCTTCTGCCTATTCTGAGTAGCCCGAAGTCTATCACAAATAGCCTGAACGCCCTTCAGTGCCTGTTCCACTAAATCGAGAGCCATAATCTTTCGGTCACCCACTTCTTCCCAAGCAATTGGAGACCTACATCTCTTGCCATACAGAGCTTCATAAGGTGTTATTCTGATACTAATATGGTAGCTGTTATTATAAACAAACTCTGCAAGGGGCAAATGATCATCCCATAAACCCTTAAAATCCAATACACACCATCAACATATCCTTCAAGGTCTAAATAGTCCGCTTAGATTGACCATCAGTCTGAGGATGGTAGGCAGTGCTGAAAGTCAATTGAGATCCTATGGCTTCCTCAAAATGTGTCCAAAATTTGAAGGTAAACCTGGAATCCCTATCAGACGTAATACTCAAAGGAGCCCCATGTAATCAAGCTACCTCTCTGACATACAATTCTACCACGGCACTCAAAGAATCTGTACTCTTCATGGCTAGGAATTGGGCACTCTTAGTCAATCTGTCTATGATTACTCAGATTGCATCGTAAACTCTTCGGGTCCTCGGTAAACCCGTAATAAAGCCCATCGTTATGTGTTCCCATTTCCACGTAGGCATGGGCAACGACTTAAGTAATCTTGCAGGCTTCTGGTGCTCAATCTTAACCTGTTGGCATACTAAGCATTTGGCCACAATTCTGCTACATCTCATTTCATGCCACTTCACCAATACACCTTACGCAGATCATGGTACATTTTGGTGCTGCCTGTGTGCATGGTGTAATAGGAACAATGAAACTCTCTCAAAATCTGCTGTCTCAAAGCATCATCGCTCGAAACATAAATTCGGCCTCTAAACCTCAACAGCCCATCATCACTAACTGTAAAATATGACTGCGAAGCTTGTTCTACTTGGCTAACCATATTAATAGCCTTTGATCATTGCTCTGCCCAGCTCTGATATGATCTAAGATTTTGGGCTCAATGCGAAGGCTAGCCATAAATTCCACATCTGCCTCCTCAACACTAATCTTGAGTCTGAAAAACTGATCTAGAACCTCTCATTCCCTGATCTTCATGTACGACACTATACTCATCCTGCTAAGAGCATCTGCCACCACATTCACCTTACCCGGATGATATGCAATCTTGCAATCATTACCCTTAAGGACCTCTAACCACCGTCTCTGTCTCATGTTCAGCTCCTTCTGATCAAATATGTATTTTAAACTCTTGTGGTCAGTGAATATCTGAAATCTCTCACCATATAGATAATGGCGCCAAATCTTTAAAGCAAATACCACAGCGGCTAACTCCAAATCATGGATGGGATAATTACGTTCATAGTCCTTCAATTGCCTGGAACCATATGCTATCACTCGACAATTCAGCATGAGTACACATCCCAAACCTTGGTGAGAGGTATCACAGTATACTGCAAATCCCCCTGATCCACTTAGAATAGTTAGGACGGGTGCGATAGTCAGTCTCTACTTGAGCTCCTGAAAACTCTGCTCACAAGCTTGTGATCATACAAAAGGAATCCCTTTAGGTGTGAGCTTAGTCGGTGGAGCTGCTAGCTTAGAAACACCCTTAACAAATCTCCGATAGTACCTCGTCAGCCCCAGAAAGCTTTGAATCTCAGTTATAGTCCTCAACCTCTCCCATTTGAGTACTACCTCAACCTTGGACGGATCAACTGACACCTCGTCCTTGTATATGATGTGACCAAGGAAAGCTATTTGCTCTAGCCAAAATTCACACTTACTCTGTTTCCCATATAATGGTTTCTCTCGAAGAGTCTAGAGCACTATCCTCAAATGTTGTTCATGTTCCTCTCAGGACTTAGAGTTAACCAAGATGTCATCAATAAACGTAATCACAAATCGATTTAAATAATCTTAGAATACTTCGTTCATCAGACTCATAAAAATAGCAGGGGCATTAGTCAAGCCGAAAGGCATCACCAAAAACTCATAGTGGCCATACCTCGTCCTGAATACTGTCTTGTCCACATCTTCTTTTCTGATTCTCAGTTGGTGATAGTCAAACCTTAGATTAATCTTTCAAAACACTGAAACCCCTCTCAACTGATCAAATAAATCATCTATTACAGGCAGGGGGTACTTGTTCTTTACCGTAGCCTTATTCAATAATCTATAATCTATGCACAACCGGAGGCTACCATCCTTCTTCCTGAAAAATAAAACTGGAGCTCCTTAAGGTGACACATTGGGTCTAATAAAACCCTTTGTTTAGCAATTCTTGCAACTGCTTCTTCATCTCTTCTAATTCTACTGATGTCATTCTATAGGGAGTCATAGAGATTGGTTGGGTATCTGGCACTAAATCAATAGTAAATTTCAGCTCTCTCTCTGGCGGTAACCCTGGTAATTCCTCAGAAAACACATATGGGAACTCGCATACTATCGTTATATCTTGAAGACTTGGATGTTCCCTGTTCATATCTAAAATGAAGGCTATATAACCTTCACCATAATAGAACATCAAAAGTTCACACAACATCATATTTAAAAACATCATATATTTCATTTCACTTCTTAACGGTAAAACATACCTCAAATTTATTAGGTAAGGAGATGATTACAGTCTTATTATAGCAGTTTAAACTTACTCTATTGGTTGCTAACCAATTCATTCCCAATATTACATCAAAGTCCTACATGCTTAGTAAGATTAGGTCTCTTATCATTAACTTGTCTCTCACCTTAATTTCATAATTCCTACACACTCTATCAGTTATTTGTGTCTCATGCATGGGGGTACTAATATGATAAACATGATCTAGAGGTACAGATTTTACATGCAGGCACTTTATAAACTGAGGTGAAATGAACAAGTGTTTGGATCCTGGGTCAAACAACACATTAGCTCTATGATTACAGACAAGAAGATTGCCTCTGATAACATCGGATGAGGCATCTACTGTCTCTTAATCAATTACGAAGACTCACCCTTGGGTGACAGGCTTCTTACCCTTCTCTTTCGTTATAACCTGTCTCGGAGGGATCTACCTTTGAACCGTTTGTGTCTATCTTTTAGGCAATCTCTCAGGCGGTGGGGGAGGCTAACCTTGAGGCTATGGAGTCTGCTGTAGTAGACAATCTCTCATCAGATGTCCTTTCTCACCACATCTAATACATGCACCCGACCTTAAGAGGCATGGACCACTATGCGCCTTACCATAGTCTTGGCAGATTTTTCTGGTCATCAGTTGGCCTCGAGTAGTTACAGGGGTAGTAGCGAAAGTCACAAGCCTATGAGCCCTCACTAGAGCCCCACCAAGTCTCAGTCTCTTTGGTTGACTCCTCGATGGTTCAGTTCTAGAGATTTCCACTCTTTTACCCTTACTCTTTAATTTCCCCCTGAATCCATACTGAGCATGAGTGACGTCAAGACCTCTTTCTACATCTTGAGCTCGCTCTAACGCATCACTGAATTCTATAATACGGAGACCAAGTAATCTATCCTGAATAGGGGGTCTCAATCAGGATAGAAATCTTCGTGCTCGACGCTGCTCGTCTCTAACAGTTTTCGGGTCGTATTGCATAAGTGTAGTAAACATGTTCTCATACTCGTCAACAATCATACTGCCCTGTGATAACTCCAAAAATTTTGTCTGCATTTTCTGTTGGGCAGCAAACGGTACATACTGACCTCTAAAAGCAGCTGGAAAGGTCTCTCAAGAAATCTCTAGATGTTGAGACATCAAATGAGTTCTGGTGGCTCTCCACCATCCACCGGCTTGTCCAGTCAATATATACGTTGTCATTCTGACTCTTTTTGTATTAGTGCACTCGAGATACTTAAATATTCATTCCAAGTCTGTCAACCATTCCTCAGCCAATACTGGATCCTTTACACCCTAGAACTCTAGAAGGTGCATCCTAAGAAAGTTCTTCATTCTGCCCTTATCTCTGTTATTAACCCCAATCTGTACCTGAGGCTAAGCTACAGGAGGTGCCTGAGGGGCCTATGGAGGAGGAGGTACGAGCGTAGTAGCACCAAAATCTGAAGCATGAGCCCCAAATTGCTGGGAAAACATAGCTGTGAGGGCATTACACCCCTCTCTCATGCTTTGCATACCCTACTCTAGTCTCCTTATCTGGGAATTTGGGCTCTCTAGCTAAGGGGGAGGGGGCGTTTGTGGTTGGTTTTTCCTCTGCAGACGACCTATTCTACCACTCATGGTAACTAATATGAATTACCTACACCGATGCCAATAAATTTTAGCTACAGCTATCACAGGTATATACAATTTATAACCAGATAAGTACAGATACTTGAGATGTAATCATACTTTAACTACCCGACACTAACAATACTAGACAACCTCTGCTCTGATACCATGTTAACTGTAACGCCCCGTAAGCGTGGAAATAGGGGCTAACTTTTTCCTTTAAGCTTATTTTCCTTTTTAGGTTGTATTCTTGTACATTATAGGTTACTTCATTTCCTTCCTGTACTTATCCTTTTAATCATTTAATTTTGATAGAAATTTCGACAGCATAACCCCTTATTTTATATCCTAACCACTTGCAAGTAAACGCAGTTTATATCAATTGATTTTATTTCTTACCTTCCAGTTTGATACATTTCTACCACTGCATCTATATCAATAGTCAATATCGCCAAACATTTTAATTACCTTCCAACGTTTACTCACTCATCCATAAAAACATAGATTACATCCCAAAAGTATTTATACAAACCAGTACCTGTAGAATATATATATCTGGAAATAAAGTCCGGTGATATACCTGAGCTTCTACTAAAAGTAAGCTGAGAGGCACTAAATCCACAAGCTACTTGAGTACTCCGTGATAGCTGAGAGATCTTCTTGCAGGTACTCTGAAATGGAGAAAGAATGGGTGAGCTTCTAAGAAAAAGCTCAGTAAGGAATGTATTTAAAATAATTCTAACTATATAAAACAAGTGGGAAATCATGTAAGTATACTTTTATTTATCAATACTCATGAAAACTGATTCATATGCTTACTTTGAAACATAACATTTAAACATACACATATATTTTATTTCGTACGTGAAACATCCTTACATAGAAACAATAATATATATATATATATGTATACTTTCTTGTTTATCGTCATACATATCTTTTTATATGAAAACATCAAACATACTTTCTTTCATTAAATCATCATACATGTCTTTTCATATGAAAACATCAAACATGTTTTCTTTCATTAAATCATCATACATATCTTTTCATATGAAAATATCAAATATGCTTTCTCTCATTAAATCATCATACATTAAAACGTGGAGACTAGGCTATGTCTGAGTAGCTAACATGCATCATACGTCATCCTCTATAGAGGGCATATCATACCGGTGGCCATGGTAAGGGGCTGTAGATTGGATCAGGGTCGTACAACAAACATAAACATGTGTGTATCTGAACAACTTAACACTGGCACACAGCTAGGGCACCGGCACCAATGGAACTCACTGTGTGGGAGACATATATGCGTGCTGCGCAGGCACGAGATACTACAAGAAACATATACCACGAATAGAGAAGACAACCACCACAAAGGTAAAAACGAGCACTACACGGGTCTAACATATTAGGCACCACAAGTGGCAGAGCAGGAGCACCATAAGCAGTGGGCATGCTAATTAGATAGCCTTCTAGTCTCAAAATCGCTTTTCTTTACTTACTTTCAAAATCATCAAAAATTCCTTTGAAACATAGAAATAAAGTCATATAGATTACTATAAAATAACCATGTGTTAAATCTTGTATAAAATGGTTAAAAACCCGGTTTATTATTATTTATTTTCTTTTTGAAAGTTCTTCATTCTTCATAAATCATTTTATGAACATACATAAGTATAGTTAGCCAGAACTATGCTAAATTACATCCCTTGCCTCTACTGGGCTAAAACGGCGTTATTTCATCGGGGTCTGGTATTAACTCGTTAAATGTGTCGATTTCTCGAGCTGCTCAAAACAATATCAACCCATTAAATATTGCTCAATTTCATCTCAACATATCCAAAGGTGTATTTATCTTTTCAAAGTTTGATCGATTTTGACTTTTTAGTCAACTTTTTTTTTTTACTTTTTTTTGTTTTACCGATTTAAGTACTGGTTTAAGCTAATCTCACCAATTTTTATTTTTTTAACTTTAAATCCATTACCACAATAATCTAAATACTTACTTAAATCCACAATTCAAGCTTATCAACTTTTCGATTTCTCATTTTCTACACTTTTCAATTTTTCGACTAAACCGAGCTTTAAATCGGACTTTCTCGGTATTAATTTAATACTCTATAACCTCAAACATCACCAAAATTCATCCTTTTCTTACAAACCCTGGGCTGACCAAAATATACCTCTCTCTACAATTTATCTCATCCATTTCCACTTAACAAAAAATCATCTAACAACATCAAATAATCTCATATCTCAAGTTCATCATAATTCATAAATTTTACCTCAACTTTGACCAAGGTTAACCAACCTTTTGATCCTCCAAACTACTCCTCAACTGTAAATCAATATGTATATACGTTAGAATCATCAAAAACTACAAGAAAAATCAGCCAAAAACTTATAAATAGAACTTTCTCTCACCTTGAAATAGGACAGTTTTTATCCCTAATCTTCTCTCTAGTTTTTCACCCAGTAAATGGACTCCTTTTTGGCTGGATTTTTTATATGTTTTATAGGACCGAAAGGGGAAGATTTCATCCTTCTTGGCCAGAGTCCAATTAGGCTTAAAATAGGGTAAAAAAATTCAAGAATGAGAAAGGTACAGTACCGCCTGCGAAAATTTCGAGAGGGAGGTGAAGGCGCATGAGGGCTTCTTTCTGGATGCCTTCAGAGCCCCCATAATGGTATTTAAGTGTATTTCTAAATCCTGTCTGTAGATGGATTAAAATTGGGCTTTTCTGAGTAGTGGTTTGTTTACTGTAGCAGGAAAAGTTTTTATTCTGTTTTGATAATTTCATAAAAATTATTTCTAGTCTAAGTTCCTCCAAATTCTCACTTCTCTTGTTTAAGAAAATTTTCCCGATTGGGCCCATTTTACACGACTTGGTCATTACCGAACAATGTATCTTAAGGTTTTTTATTTACTTTAAAAATTTATTCGGTCATCGAAACCTCCTTATTTCCCATTGATATTCATTCATGTAAATTATGCCTTGTAATAATTTACCATGGCCTTAGAATAATTTTTGTGAATTTCTAAAATTTATTCTGAATTTATTTCTCTTATTGAGACTATTTACTCGGTTTAGTGGAAACCCGAGTTTCACTAACTTTTTCACTTCTAACACCTTAGTTTCACTTCCTAATCATCAAAACATACTTAAAATCATACTTTTGAAGAATACTTGAATTTGCATTCTTACCTCAAAATGTGTGCCTCGAGCTTCGTGCCACTATTTCGGGTGCCTCATTTACTCTGGGCCCTACATGAACATTTAAGTGAGTCTTAAACTTCTCAACTTTTGTTAAAATAAACCACAACTTTAGAAAAATTCGGGTCTCGCATTTCACTTCCTAAACAAATGCATGTTGCACATGTCCTCTCATACTATACCGATGAAATTCTTACTTGGGCTTTCAACATGTCGTATTTCAAAAATCCAATGCCATATAGCCTCACCTAGGACTTGCCTTATGACTTAGGCTTCATTATTCTTGACCAGTATTTGTTGAGCTCTATTATATGGGGAGAGGGAGGGTCAGTTGCTACGGTCGCTTAAGATAAGGCAGTTATGTGGAGACATTGGCGGTTTAGAGAAATGGTGAGTGGTTTTGTTGTGGAGAGTATGGTGGCACCTTAAGTTAGAAATGTGGCTACATGATGGCAGCGACAAATGGCTTGAGGTAGGTGATTGAAGCACTTTTCTTTATTTAAAGACAATTGTAAGGGAGTGTCGGTCAAGAGATGGTTCTAGAGAATAAGGAACGTATCACCTTTACACCATACCTTCATCATGGTCGAATACATCATTATAGGGTTTACTATGCCATTTATCATCTTAACAATATGATAGTAACAAACATTTATGTGTGTGTGTGTATATATATGTGTGTGTGTGTGTGTGTATCTCACTTACCAATGCACCAAGGCTAATCAGTTAGCCATATGCAAAGCCTTTAATCGAATGCACCACTTCACCACTTATCGTTTTCTTTACAATTCCAACACATTAAAAATTTCATAATATATATATATATATATATATATATATATATATTGTAGCATTTAGATTTAACACATCAAACAAGCCTTACCCTAAGATCCCCTCTTGGCTATGGGTTTCCTTGTGTTTTTCTACATATCAATCATACCAACACATAGATCAGCTTATGTAATTTATCCTAGTTCCAATGAATCATCCTAACATTACTTACCCTTAAATCACACTTTGAGCAGAAAATTGCAACACCTTCTCTTTAAGGTCTTTCTACAAATAAACACTATAATATGCCTTAGAATCATTTTATATACTACATATATCAATGTCAAACTAAAAGCATAATTCTTTACCCTTTTTTTCTCTACTTGGCCAAACCCAGCTCCTTTTATTGCTCAAGGTTTTGTTTCAAGCAAAACCTTTTCAACTCTATAAGAAATCAAGTTTTCTAGTTTACGAAATGGTAAAAATTAGATTAGAAAGGTAAGGTTTTACTCTTTCTTCTTCCTTTTTTCCTTTTTTTTCTTCTTTTTCTTCTCTTTTCTTTCTTTCTTTTCCTCTCCCTCACGTGTTTCCTATCTTTTTATGGTCTATTTGTTGAGCATTTTCCCACACTTTCCCTTAGCCTTTTAACACATAAGGTTTAAGAGCTTAATGGTCAAAGTTAAAGGAAGACCATTGAAACTATCTTGCATATTTATCCATTTAGTTGTTAATTTTTTAAATTCCATAATTTTTTCATGGTTGCTATTTAATTTAGTTGGCCAATATTTCATCTTAATAATATGCATGGAAGACAACTTGGCTTCCTTCATAAGCCTTGTAAATATCCTTGGATATTTATCAACTTAATTCTCACATTTTTTCCACTTAATTTACTAATATCATAAATTTACATGGCTATAATTTAATCCCACTTACTAGGCTCATTTTCATTCCTGCTTCTTTATATTTGGAAGGCCAAAGTTTTGTGATTTAGTACATGGGAGTGGTCGGCCATACATAGGAGAAAATAAAGGGTTTTGTTTCAACTTGTCATTTAGGTTTTGACTAGCCATTTGGAGTTTAACTCGGTTAACCTTGATATAGGGATTGACCTTTCATCTTTAAGCTTCGACTAACCCTACTTAGAGTCCAAAAGTCAAATGACATTGTCCATTTGACCACTTTGACTAATCATACTGTGAACTTAACCATCATTATTCCATTTGTTGCATAAATTCTCATGTATATTGAAACTCTAGTTACTTGAGCTAAAATGTTTTACCCAATGTTATTCATGCTCAAGATAAAGGAATTTCATGATTAACGAACGAATGTGACCTTCCAAGAGGCTCGTGTACTGTGCATCTACGTACTTGCATTCCTATACTTATGTCCTTACATGAATATTCAGGATATCCTTATTCCAATATCGATACTTTAAGCACGAGATAACCTATAATGTATTACAGAATTTGCGGTTCTTACACTTTTTGACTTAATATTGCTTACATAGTGCCCCTTAACAAAATACTAAAAAGGCCTTAGCCTTAGTCCAACTAGATTAGGTCCATTTTTTGCCTTTTAAAATCTAATTGGCTCTTAAAGCATATACTAACAATCTCTCGTCTACGCTACAGCTAATCAATCATGTATTTGAATTGATAATTTGGACCGACCATGAATCATTGAATTAATAATTCATAATGATAATCTCATTATAATTGAAAATATTAGAATACCCTTTAGTTATTTCGAGTTAAAAATACCATTAATTAAATCTCGAATTTCAATTACAATGAGAGTCCTAGGCTAATAAGGATTCTCATCAAGAGTTCTAATCTCATTAGTACTCTTTATGTGTCCTAATTAATTTAAGACTCATACTTGGAATTACAAATTATAGTAAGAATCTTAGCCATACTAGTAGTTTTACACAAAATAGAATTCTAGTTGGAATAGGATTCTAGTTTCACAAGGAATCTTACTTGTAGTAGAATTTATCATATGAATCAAACTCTAATTACTTATTTTTTGTCATACTCTTATTATGTGTGATCCTTTATGTTTCCATTTGGTAATGATTTAGAATCTTATTCATAAATCACAAGCCAAGATTGGTATCTAGCTACATCATGGCTACCTAAGTAATGGAAATGTCAGTGAGTTGACGACAATCCTTTCCATGAGCAATTACCATATAATTCGATCATTTCGTCACTTAATATCTCAACTGAACATAAAGTATGGAACGTATCATCTCTATTAA
The DNA here is from genome assembly GCA_033439115.1 of Firmiana major. Lineage (NCBI taxonomy): Eukaryota > Viridiplantae > Streptophyta > Magnoliopsida > Malvales > Malvaceae > Firmiana > Firmiana major. The sequence continues at coordinate 39,608,668 of CM065902.1, forward strand.
AGTTCAACTATCTTTCTTAATCTCAAAATGAATGACTTAATCAAATGAATTCAAGATCTCATCTTAAATCTCATTTGTACTATGACCACACATTTCTAATCGTCAATCTTTGTTAAGAGGCTTTGAGATATAGACTCATATTAACAAGAGGGACAAATCCTCTCTTAATCACTCATAACCCTCTATGATTCATGATTTACTCAATTATTGTCTTTCTTACAACCCTTATTCAGTTACGTTTACTAGCATCAAAGTATACCAATCCACATATATGATACCTATAATGTCCCAGAATGGCATAAATGCGGATTAACTTTTTCCTTTCTTCCTTCTTGTTATCTATGTGCAATGTAGGTTACGATTAACTTAGTTAGCTAATCCTTTATAATTATGATGGTAATTCTTGTAGTTCATGATCCCTGTCGAATAACCAGAATGATGCGAGATGACAATTCACTAATCCAACATAATCATCTACAAAATATTGCATTCATTCTCATTGGATTTCCAATAAAATCATACAAAAAGAATCACGGTGAATACTCCAAATACATCACGCCAAAAGGAGGCTATAATTGATATCTAATCTAGCCTAGCTGACTACATTATACATCTATTACAGCCTGATAGTTACATCCCAACCAAAAATAACTTACAAATATACAGATAAACTTGGTTTGTACTTTCTATCTGGAGACAACAGTAGAGAAGAAGTGGATACCTCATGTGACTAAGAGATGAGCCGAAAGAGGCTCCTGAAACTGATCCACCTAATGCAGTACTCAACGAGTCACTGCAAGGTTAGTTTGAAAAATGAAGGGAAGAGCTAACGTATTCAGTAAGAAATATGCTTGCAATCATAATAACATCGAAAACAATGATGCGGTAAATACATGTGATTCGAATCATGCAGTCATTTCTAAAATACTTGTCAAAGCAAATAAATAATATAGGCATACTTCAAATCATACTTATCAAAACTTATCAAATCAAATACTGAATCGAAATCAAATACTGAATCAAAGCAAATACTAAGTCAAATAGTGGAGACTAGATTGAAGTCATGTAGTTGATATGCAACTAAAACTAAAAGTAACCTATGGCCATGGTGGGGTTCCTCAGTGTCTCAAGATAGATGAGTAATGGGAGGCTGTAGACGTGTCTAGATCTAACAGTAGTTAATCAATTTCGAAAGTCCATGGGTAGTTTTAAGGTTCAAAAGTATGATTTAGTTCAAAATCTGATGAGAGGATTAATCTTCTTGGTGTAGGTATACACATTCATACAAGTAATACAGATGTAGGTCCAAATATCGTTCCCACAAGGATTATTTAGAATTACTCTAGCTAAATACTAAAATTTGTCAACCTAGATTTATCCAAACAAATGAAGTTCTCTTAAGTGAATTAACTATTAAAAAAATTAAAATAAATCATAAAAATGCAAAATAAAAAATTTAAAATGCATGAAAATAATAAAAAAATTAATGACTTGAAATAAAATTTCTTTAAACATCATTTATAATTACCATACCCTATTTACTTAACTAAACTATTTTAGCTAACTATTATAAAACAATATATTAAACTAAATTAACCGACTTACTAAACTAATATAATATAATATACTAACTTAATAAAATAATATATACCATACCAATCTTGAAACTAAAGTTTAAACTATGAAGTTAAATTGCATATGAAATCTGCAATTGGAAACTGAGAAAACACTTAATGCACTATTAACCTGTCACGACCCAAATTACCTAAAATCACTACAAATTTTTCGTTTTTTTCATTTATTATTTAATTCTTACCTTTCTCTCATCGTGACCATCCTACAAACAGTTGGGCTATGATTCGGTGTTAGTCACCTCTCACCTATTTACCATTCCATTTCCATAATCACATTCACATATCAGAGTTTACTATCTTTTGACTTTAACCAAATACATATACAATGGTATTACATCACCTTACATCCCTGACATCATATCCATTTACAGTAATGTGCATTACATATTTAGATACAAAACTATACAAATGTGTATATCTGTCTCTCGATGGGACGCAACGGATACCAAGAATGCAAGTCATCAGCTACTCACTAACTACTGCGAGTGCTCTGAAAAGACGGGAAAATAAGGGGGTGAGCAAACCACACGCTCAGTAAGGCAATTATGCAAGTAAGTAGATAGCTCCACTATCTACATGCTCATAATGTCATGCCCTTAAAATCCATTTCTTTTCATTAAAATCCCAAGCACAAAACCATGCATACATCAATGACATAGTTTATCAAAACTATTTGTGCTTATAGAAATCATGTAATTCATGCATCAAAGGCATTTTATGTAACATCAAAATTCATATGAATTTAAATCAAGATCATGCATTATTTCATGCTATGAAAACAAATCATGAGAACCAATTCTTTCATGAATTTATGATTAAAGCATGGAAATTCATCATGCTACTCAATTTAAATCATTTCATTAAAACTGCAGTATAAACTAACCCTTCCGGATCAATCATCTCATAAAACAATTCATTAAAATTCATTATAAAACTTCGATTATAAAACCACCCTTCTTTCAGGGTCACATATCATAAAATCCTCTAAAACATATATTAGCATAGTAGAAATTCATAAAATCGGGGCCCTGACCCCTCTATCGAGTCTACCATGGTCTATCGAGACCACAAGTTATATCATGTGAGACAAGTAGGTGACTATATCAGTAACAACGAGGACTATGGCCATAACCTAGTGATCCCTGACTACACGGTACCTAGTGTGCGGGGTATCACACCTGAAACGGGAGATGGGTTGGTCCTACCCACCAGAACAGCATAACATCAGGATTGCGAGGGCAAGGCTTGCTGCCTCGGGCTAATCCCACTCCACTCCAACAATTCCCATGGTACAGCATACTCCACATGACATACACGGTACAACGTACTCCGTGTACCCAAGCTCAGTCAGGGGTGCCTGCAATAGGTCTTATCCACACATACCATCTTTGTCTCAGTATGCACGTGTGGGCATATCATTTCACTGTGACACACAGTCTACAAGAGGCTCCAACACGGCTATATGCATGTCATATAAATCCATGTGCAAGCGAAGTTCTTGCACGGCTCCATGCATATTCATGATATCAGAAAATCTCGTGCGAGCGAATGTCTAGCATGGTTTCATAAAAATCAGTAAAATCTGTGTACGAGTAGTACTCCAGTACGACTTTAAAATGAGTTATAAATCCATATAAAACTTCATGCGAGCAAGCTCCAGCACGATGTTATGCATCAATAAATCAAATCTCGTGCGAGTTATACTCCAGCACAGTATTATGCATAAATAAATCAAATCTCGTGCGAGTTACACTCCAGCACGGCTTTTATGCAATTATCATATCAAAACAGGATGTGAGCTAAGCTCCAGCACCTCTCATGCATGTCAAATCATTAAAACTAGTGCGAGCAATCGCTCCAGCACCTTTTTATGCATATCAAGTCAAAACAGGTCAAAACCGTCAAAACAAGGTGCGAGCTAGGCTCCAACACCTCTCATGCATTTCTCAATAATAAAAATCAGTGTGAGCAACCGCTCTAGCACATTTTATGCACACTTGCAAACGCAGATATAGTGCGAGCTATGCGCCAGCACTATCTGTTTCCATATAAACTTGATAGTTGGCCCATTTTCGAAAGAATTTTCATTTAAATCTTAATAACACTTATGTAGTGTTATCTTGTTAAATTTATGCAATTACTGGCTAATCTACCAATTTGCTTTGCTTAAAAACCAAGAAAATTCCTTAATTCAAAAAATTTCTTAAATCATGCATTTCATGCATGTCATGCTTTCACAATCCTTCGGTGAACTTCCCTCAATAGGGGTAAAATAGTCTTTACCTATTTCGAGTCCTTAAAATCTTTAAACCATTTTTAGGACCTTTGTACAATATCAATGTATACATACATATTCAGTGTATACAAAAGCTATTTAAAGTATGCGTAGCTACCTCTAGCTACTCACACAATTCCCTTACCTCATTTTTCTGTACAGTCTGACCTTTTCCACTGATGTCTCGTCACGCAGTCTGATTTGCTCTAAATTCAATCTTCGAAACTGTGGATAAATATTCATAAGGTAAAATACAATACAATAAATTGTATTTCATATTTTTTGGGCTTAATTTAAATCATTGGGCCCGTTTACCCATATTGGGCCCGATTGTACCATAATGGGCCTTAATCGGCCTTAAACCTATTTTTCACTTACTATTCACATTATCGAGGCCTATTGGGCTCATTGGGTCCATCAGTATTTATTGAGCCTCATTCTAAATTCTTGGATAGCTCAATTAATTATTTACGACAATTTATCTCTAATTCCATAATATAATTCATTTTATGCGAAAATTAAATCCGTAATTTATGTGGTAAATTTTTAACATGCATAACGATGCAATATTATTGTAAATAAGGATTAATTACCCGAGATTTCATGATAGTACGTAAATCGAGACTGTCTCGAGCTCTCGGTTGACGTCAATTGTCGAGCTACACAATTTAATATTTTTTCGAGTAAATTTTCAGTCGGATATTAATCAAATTAAATATTTCAAAAATTAAATCGGTCAATTTCGACCGCTTACCGACTTACCCGTAGGTCGATTGCATCATTGTAATTTTTCTCAATTTTTCCTCTTTTTTCTTTTTTTTTCCCTTTTTTTCTTTTTTTCTTTTTCTTTTTGGCTGAACCGTTCCGGTTCGGTTCATCATACCCTCACTGCGCTGAACCGACCGTACCGGATCAGGCCTCATTTTGTCATTTCGGCGCCGTCCGGTCGGTCCCGATGTGATTTCGATGCTGTTCGGCGCGCCACGGCCTGGGCGTTCATCATCGGGCCTCGGGTTGGACCAAATCGGCACCGATGGCCGCCAATCTCCTTTCTCTCCCGCAGCATCTCCCTCCATCAATCTGTCGATTCCAGCGTCTCCACTGCGCGTCGCAGCCGCTGGTGGGTCTCCCGGTGGTCAAGCTCCTTTCCCGGTCGTTGCTAGCCCCTCTGCCTCGCTGGTGACTTGCCGTACGGAGGGAACCGACTCCCTCGGTTTCGGCTCCTTCATTTCGCCATTTTCTTCCTTTCTGCAGAAATCGCATTTCGCGATTTCTTCTTTTTTTTCATTTACTTTATTTATTTATTTATAATTTATTTTTAATATTATTTTAATCCATTAAAATATTCAATAATAATCCAAAATATCCTAAAAAATTATATTCTATTCATTTATTCAATAAATGAATTTATTGATCTTATTTCGTCTTTTCGGTATATTTTTCAATTATTTTCGGGATAATTTTTCGAGGTGAAAATTCTGGTTTATTCCAATAAATTCATATCTTAATCAATTTAACCCGAAATTTAATTATTTCTTCGTTATTGATCAAGATTTCTCGATCCCATATTTTTAATTAAATTTTCTTGTCACGATAAATACCAAATTTTGGTCTTTTAATTGTTTTACCTTTCAACGTGTTTGGGAATTCCATTTCAATCCTTTTGCATTTTTCATTTCGTGTTTTGAATAAAATTGGGTCTTACAATCTCCCCCACTTAAGAAATTTGGTCCTCCAAATTAGAACCAAGTTAAATGGGTCCATAAACAACTCCAGGTACATCTATTGCATCATACTCTTTAATTCTCATGTAACTTTTTTCGGAGTGTAATACTACTAACATACTTAAGTAGGGAGGTCATCTTAAACCTCAACACTTTCTCCTTCCGTCTAATACCCGAATCAATTTTTCAACATACATTATACTATCATTAAGCTAACCTGTTGGAGCTCATATTTGATCACATATGCTAGGTTCGGATAGTATTTTCGAAGCATCAAAAGATGGGACACATTGTGGATACCTGCTAATTCAAGTGGTAACGCCAACCTACAGGCCTTGTCTCCCACTTTGTCCAATCTCTTTCCAAATCTCGTTACGTCCTTATGCTATGTCCTAAGGGCATGTAACTTCCAATAATACTAATTCACCCTCGGTGAATTCTAATGGTTTCTGTCTCTTGTCAGCATAGTCTTTTCTGTCTGCTCTGAGGTGTTCTAAATCTCTGACAAATCAACTTAACATCCTCAGAGGTTTGTCTTACCAATTCAGGAACAATTTTATCTGTCACCCACTTCTTCTTATCCAAGTTGGGAAACAACTCCCTACGGCCATACAATGCCTCTTATAAAATGTTATCTCGATACTCAAGTAACAACTGTCATTATTGGAGAATTCGATTAGTAACAATTGATCATCCCAGGAGCTTATCAAATCAATGGCACTCGCTCTCATTATATCCTCCAGAACCTGTACAGTCCTCTCTGACTGACCATCTGTCTGAAGACGAAAAGCTATGCTAACACTCAATCGGGTTCCCATAGCTTCCTAAAAAATATTCTCAGAAGTGGGAAGTGAAGCGAGAATCCCTATCTGATCCATGCTCACTGGAACGCTACATAATGTTTCACAATCTTCCTTACATATAACTCCGCCTACACACTTAGAGTATCTAGGGATTTCCATAGCCAAAAGGTGGGTAGACTAAATCAATCTATCGACTATCACCCAGATAGCCTCGTGATTCATTCGGGTCCTCTATAACCAATCACAATATTCATGGTAACTTACTCCTATTTTCGTGTTGATATAGGTAGAGGCTCCAATAATCCTGCAGACTTCCCGTACTCTACCTTACTCTGCTGACATACGAGACACTTCTCCACAACTCTACAATGTCTCTTTTCATATCTGACCACCAATACCCTTTTCAGAGATTCTGATATATTTATTACTTCCCGGATGCACTGTGTATCTCGAAGAGTGAGATTTTGACAATAGCACTATCTCATCAACTGTGGTCTTGGGGAGCACTTATACTGTCTCTGAACCTCTGTAAGTCATCACACTTACTGTGAACTCTGTCACTATACCCTTTTGAATCTGACCCACACTATCGACACCATGTCGATCATCATACTAAGCAAGGCAAATTCGGTCACTCAAATTTGGTTCTAACCTCAGGCTAGCTGTTACAAAATCACCGTCATCATCAGAAGGGATCACATCACTACTAAGGCTCACAACTGCTCTAGCAGCTCACGCTTCCTGACCATCGCATGTAATACCATCCCGAGGATCTTTCTGCTCAAGGCATCATTCATTACATTAGCCTTTTCTGGGTGGTACAATGTTCACAATCATAATCCTTAGAAGCTCTAACCCTCTTGGTTATCTCATATTCTACTCTTTCTGTGAAAACAGATACTCGGGGCTTTTACGATCAGTACATACCCAAAATTTCTTACCATTTAAGTGGTGGCGCCATACTTTTACTGTAAATGCTATGGTTGCCCACTCTAGATCAGGGGTCGGATAGTTTCTCTCATGGTCCTTGAACTATCTGGATCTATAAACGACTATCTTCTCATTTTGCATCAATACACAGCCAAATCCTTATTTACTGAAACCTCTTGAGCTGTTGGTTATGGTGAGAATAATTACAGTGGTCAGTTTATTACTTCAATATACCAAGACTCACAGAAGCTATTTTCATACTTATCATCCCACTCCTATGCAATCTTTTTCCAAATGAGACGTATCAACTGAGCAGCCCATTTCAAGAAACTCACCACACCTCGTCTGTAAGAAAGTTTCCAATTACTACTTATGCTCTTCCCTGGACTTCGAATACATCGAAATATCATCGGTAAAGATGACAAACAATCGGTCTATGTAAGGTTTAAATACCTCATTGTAGTTGAGTTCTACTAAATATTTCAATCACCCATATCCTTGACCTATGTACGCATAAACGTACAATGTCATTTCGAAATCGCTTCCGTTCAAGATACTAACCCATGTCATTTCCTTTTTCTTATATTAACGGCTTTTATAAAATTTTAATTTTTCTTAAACTTTCATAATTAATCAAATTCTATATTTCTTTATCGTACCAGTAAAGGTACCCATATTTTAAATTTATATTACGACTGTCGATTTCAATTTATAGGTTATGTGTGCGCTTCTAGACACTGTCAAGTTTTCAGGCAGGGAGGTATTTTGAAATACCTTTATTAACCCTCAGACTTGACCACATAGACTGGTTATGGATATATCCTCCTCTTATCTTTAGCCGCAATTCATATTCATTACATATTGCTTAATCCAAAATACTTTATATATCAAAGATATTCTTACCTTGCATACGCCTCTTATTCCAATATGTCTTGTATTTAGGATCTATCACATTTCGTCCGTACAGCCATGCACTCCTTTAATTACGATTGCTACACCCCTTTTTATAACTTGTCAAACTTACTGTATACTTTTTAGGGGTGAAAACATCACTATCTGAGGATAGCAATCTAAACATCATAGTTTGCAGCCGAAACAATCTATTCTCAAATATTACTTCAAAATTATTCATATTTCATTGAATAAATCGACTGACGTATCATTTTCCCCCGTTTTCAACTTACAATCCGTATACCCATATTTAGTTAGTGATAAACAGCTAACTAGCATCATCTTGCTTAAGGGTACAGGCTTCACATCTTTCACTAGCTTATACGCAACTGAAGGCGGTATGAATAAATGCGTGGCACCAGGATCAATTAAAATAATTACTTCATTATTCACAATCAGTGTGGTATCTTCCACCACATCAGATGAAACATCAGTAATGTCCTGGTCCAAGGCATACACTCGCCCTCGTCCAACATCTTATTTTCGTGGTATCTACCACACATCCTACACTGTTACATTGCTTCGTGGCAGGTCGGGGTCCTCAAATCACAATACCCCTCAAAAGTATTGAAATTAAATATACTGGGGCCTTACCAATCATCTTACCCCGTGACTCATCAGCTCTAATCTTTTACCCAACTACCTTTTTCCCGTTCTGACATCTCTGTCATTCTCTATTCTCTTCTGTCTCTATTTCGGCCCTTACTACCTTTCCCAATCTCAGAGGCGTGCAACTCATGATCTTATTTACACAACTATAGTCTGCACAGTGCCTCGGCATAGGTAGTGATAGCTAACGAGGTCAATCAGACTCTAATTGATAATCCGAGCCCTTCCATGAACTTTCAGACATCCCGACTCTCACTGTTCATAGTGTCGGGGTCGTATCTGTCCATGAATATAAATTGAATTTCATACTCATCAATCAATCAGTTCCTTTAGGTCAGAGTAAAGAATTTTATCAATAATTTTCTTTAAGCAGTGTCCGAGATATTCTGTCACCAGAATACATCTAGAATTACTTTCCATGTCCATTCTGGATGTCTAACTCCATAATATGGGTCGAGCAGACTTTCACCAATGCTCCGACTCGCCATCAAATCTCATGCATACCCTGAGCAATTAGCTCTTAAAATATTCTCCACACTCAACTCCAACCTCGTGAAGCGTGTCTCAATACTGTCCGGTCTCTCTGTCGGACTCTGTGGGGCAAGCTTAACATCAGCCTCCACTTCTATCTCGATATACACAATTGTATCTAAACAATGCACAGTACATGGGGATCTAAACTTCCTTAACCACTAACACTGACTCATATCAGGCCAACTCAGCTTTGATACCAAAAACTGTCACGACCCAAATTACCTAAAATCACTACAAATTTTTTACTTTTTCATTTATTATTTAATTCTTACCTTTCTCTCATCGTGACCATCCTACAAACAGTTAGGCTATGATTCGGTGTTAGTCACCTCTCACCTATTTACCATCCATTTCCATAATAACATTCACATATCAAAGTTTACTATCTTTTGACTTTAACCAAATACATATACAATGGTATTACATCACCTTACATCCCCGACATCATATCCATTTACAGTACTGTGCATTACATATTTAGATACAAAACTATACAAATGTGTATACCTGTCTCTTGATGGGACGCAGCGAATACCAAGAATGCAAGTCATTAGCCGCTCACTAATTACTGTAAGTGCTCTGAAAAGACGGGAAAATAAGAGGGGTGAGCAAACCACACGCTCAGTAAGACAATTATGCAAGTAAATAGATAGCTCCACTATCTACATGCTCATAATGCCATGCCCTTAAAATCCATTTCTTTTTATTAAAATCCCAAGCACAAAACCATACATACATTAATGACATAGTTTATCAAAACTTTTGTGCATATAGAAATCATGTAATTCATGCATCAAAGGCATTTTATGTAACATCATAATTCGCATGAATTTAAATCAAGATCATGCATTATTTTAAGGCATGAAAACAAATCATGAGAACTAATTCTTTTCATGAATTTATGATTAAAGCATGAAAATTCATCATGCTACTGCATTTAAATCATTTCATTAAAACTGGAGTATAAACTAACCCTTTCGGGTCAATCATCTCATAAAACAATTCATTAAAATTCATTATAAAACTTCGGTTATAAAACCACCCTTTTTTCAGGGTCACATATCATAAAAATCCTCTAAAACACCTATTAGCATAGTAAAAAATCAAAAAATTGGGGGCCTGACCCCTCCCTCGAGTCTACCCTGGTCTATCGAGACCACAAGTTATATCATGTGAGACAAGTAGGTGACTATATCAGTAACAACGAGGACTATGGCCATAACCTAGTGATCCCTAGCTACATGGTACCTAGTGTGCGGGGTATCACAGCTGAAACGGGAGGTGGGTCGGTCCTACCCGCCAAAACAGCATAACATCAGGATTACGAGGGCAAGGCTTGCTGCCTCGTGGCTATGCCACTCCACTCCAACAATCCCCACGGTACAGCGTACTCCGTGTGACATACACAGTACAACGTACTCCGTGAACCCAAGCTCAGTAAGGGGTGCCTGCAATAGGTCTTATTCACCCATACCATCTCTATCGTAGTATGCACGTATGGGCATATCATTTCATTGTGACACACAGTCTACAGGAGGCACCAACACGGCTATATGCATGTCATATAAATCATTGTGCGAGCGAAGCTCTAGCACGACTCCATGCATATTCATGATATCAAAAAATCTTGTGCGAGCGAAGCTCTAGCACAGTTTCATAAAAATCAATAAAATCTGCGTACAAGTAGTACTCCAGTACGACTTTAAAATAAGTTATAAATCCATATAAAACTTCGTACGAGCAAGCTCCAGCACGATGTTATGCATCAATAAATCAAATCTCGTGCGAGTTACACTCCAGCACAGCTTTTATGCAATTATCATATCAAAATAGGATACGAGGTAAGCTCTAGCACCTCTCATGCATGTCAAATCATTAAAACTAGTGCGAGTAATCGCTTCAGCACCTTTTTATGCATATCAAGTCAAAACAGGTCAAAACAGGGTGCGAGCTAGGCTCTAACACCTCTCATGCATTTCTTAAATAAAAATTAGTGCGAGCAATCGCTCTAGCACATTTCATGCATATGATATCACACAAGTCGATGCGAGCAACCTTTCTAGCACATTTTATGCACACTCACAAACGCAGATATAGTGCGAGCTATACGCCAGCACTATTTGTTTTCATATAAACTTGATAGTTGGCCCATTTTCCAAAGAATTTTCATTTAAATCTTAATAACACTTACGTAGTGTTATCTTGTTAAATTTATGCAATTACTGGCCAATCTACCGATTTGCTTTGCTTAAAAACCAAGAAATTTCCTTAATTCAGAAAATCTCTTAAATCATGCATTTCATGCATGTCATGCTTTCACCATCCTTAGGTGAACTTCCCTCAATAGGGGTAAAATAGTCTTTACCTATTTCGAGTCCTTAAAATCTTTAAACCATTTTTAGGACCTTTGTACAATATCAATGTATACATACATATTCAGTGTATACAAAAGCTATTTAAAGTATGCGTAGCTACCTCTAGCTACTCACAAAATTCACTTACCTCATTTTTCTGTACAATCTGACCTTTTCCACTGATGTCTCGTCACGCAGTCCGATTTGCTCTGAATCCAATCTCCGAAACTGTGGATAAATATTCATCAGGTCAAATACAATACAATTAATTGTATATCATATTTTTTGGGCTTAATTTATATTATTAGGCCTGTTTGTACCATAATGGGCTTTCATCGGCCTTAAGCCTGTTTTTCACTTACTATTCACATTATCGAGGCCTATTGGGCTCATTGGGCCCATCAGTATTTATTTAGCCTCATTCTAAATTCTCGAATAGCTCAATTAATTATTGACGACAATTTATTTCTAATTCCATAATATAATTCATTTTATGCGAAAATTAAATCCGTAATTTATGCGGTAAATTTTTAACACGCATAACGATGCAATATTGTTGTAAATAAGGGTTGCTTACTCGAGATTCCATGATAGTATGCAAATCGAGACTGTCTCGAGCTCTCGGTTGACAATAATTGTCGAGCTACACAATTTAATATTTTTTCGGGTAAACTTTCAATCGGATATTAATCAAATTAAATATTTCAAAATTTAAATCGGTCAATTTTAACCGCTTACCGACTTACCCGTAGCTCGATTGCATCACTGAAATTTTTTTCAATTTTCCTCTTTTTTCCTTTTTTTCTTTTTTTTCTTTTTTTCCTTTTCTTTTTGGCTGAACCGGTCCAGTCTGGTTCAGCATACCCTCATTGCGCTGAACCGGCCGTACCGGGTCAGGCCTCATTTTGTCATTTCGACACCATCCGACCGGTTCTCGACGTGATTCCAATGCCGTTCGGCGCGCCACGGCCTGGGCGTTCATCATCGGGCCTCGGGTTAGACCAAATCGACGTCGATGGCCGCCAATCTCTTTTCTCTCCCGCGGCATCTCCCTCCGTCGATCTGCCGATTTCGAAGTCTCCATGGCTCGTCGTAGCCGCTGGTGGGTCTCCCGGTGGTCAGGCTCCTCTCCCGATCGTTGCCCGTCACTCTGCCTCGCCGGTGACTTGCCAGATAGAGGGAACTGACTCCCTCAATTTCGACTCCTTCATTTCGACATTTTCTTCCTTTATGCAGAAATCGCATTTTGCGATTTCTTCTTCTTCTTTTTTCATTTACTTTATTTATTTATTTATAATTTATTTTTAATATTATTTTAATCCATTAAACTAATCAATAATAATCCAAAATATCCTAAAAAAATTATATTTTATTCATTTATTCAATAAATGAATTTATCGGTCTTATTTCGTATTTTTGATATATTTTTCGATTATTTTCAGGATAATTTTTCGAGGTGAAAATTTCAGTTTATTCCAATAAATTCATATCTTGATCAATTTAACTCGAAATTTAATTATTTTTTCATTATTGATTAAGATTTCTCAATCTCATATTTTTAATTAAATTTTCTTGTCACGATAACTACCGATTTTTGATCTTTTGACCGTTTTACCCTTCAACGTGTTCGAGAATACCATTTCAATCCTTTTGTTGTTTTCATTTCATGTTTTGAATAAAATCGGGTCTTACACAACCGATGCATCCCTGGCTCTCTGTCACTCGCAAAGCAGCTACGCCGGCCACGCACCAGCTCCTTGCGTTTGCTTCCTGCCTTTCCACCTCCTGCTTTGGAACATTCAACCACACCGTCCACGTCCTGCTTCAACACAGTAACGCTGTCCCGCAAATGCCAGCAAACACACTGACCCCAGCACAGCGCAGGTAACGCCAGATGCAGTGCTACCAAGTAGCAAATCCCATCACAGCTAGCCTTGCTGCATGGACCCGTGGCACAATATGAAGATGCCAATAACAGCTTGCACCTCTGTTTCACGTAGCAACAACAAAACAGCTTTGCACCACCACGCCAGCGACAGGAAACCACGTTCTGCACAGCTCACGCTTCACCACCTCCTACACCATCCGCATAAGAGCCAACACTGAAGCAAGGACCGCAGTAGTGGATGCACAAATCAAGCCAGTAACAACATAACAGATCATATCAGAAAGAAATTGCAAGAAATAGGAAACCAGCATAGAAATGTAGCAGAGAAGAATAAAAATTCCGGAAACAGAAATTGTAGACAACTGACGTGAATTTGCAGACAATCGAAAGTCAAAACAGAGACTTACAATTGAAATAGAAAATATGAAATATAATCTACAGTTAAAACCTATTGAAACCGAAAGAAAACAGAGAAAGATTTTAAAGTTGTGTCACACAGCTAACTTCCTCCTTTTTAATCTAAGATAAAGCAATAAAATAATTATTAACCTACTGCCTAAGCTTAAGAAAACATTCAAGAAAAAATAGCAGCAACAGTTTTGAACAGAGGAAAATGACGTTGAAGATGATGGCTGCTATCACCAACCCCATCCCCACTATTTTATGTGGCTGCTGCCTTTCTCTCTTTTGGGGATTTTCTTTTAGATTCATTTTGCAACCAGCTTTCTAGGCTTTGTATCTTGAAGATTTCATGGGTTGGGTTTCATGTGGATGGGCTTTTTTTTTTAGTGTTTTGCACGGAAAATGGCCTAGGTCTTAAATGGGTCTTATATGGTAATGTTAGTGGGCTTTGGGATTATTCATAGGTTAGGATTTTTATTTTATGGGCCAAGGATAAAGTTAAGCAAAGATTCAAGATTTAAAAATAAGATTTAAGAATAGGATTAAAATACCAACACAAATCACTTTTCTTAATTTGCACCATTTTTTCAATTTTCTTTATTTTTCTCGAAATTCCTACCCATGAAAAAAAATCAAGTAAATAGGAAGGAAATTAATTAAAAATTCCAAATTTTAATAAAAAATCATGCAATAAAGTATTCTAAATATGATACTTTAGAGACTCATCAAAATGATCGATCCCTAAATGGCAAAATGCTTATGCCCTGTTTGAAAAGCAGATGAGATCAATCCTTACCTCAGAGGGGATAACTCCCTTAAAATCAGAAAGCCTTTTTTTAGAAAATTTTGATGAGAGATCGATTCTTTATCTTAGAAGATCAATCCTTAATGCACAAAAATGCAATTTTTGGTTAGGTTTAAGTCCCAAGCCTAACCAAAACCATTTTAAAACATCAAATACATTTCATAGGAACCTTTTTCATGCCAAAACATTGCAAAACCTATCATGCATTAAAACTTTTCCAAAAACTAATGAATTTGGACCTGAGTTTTCAACACATTGCTAAAATAGGCTAATTGAATGGTTTCTTAATCTTTTATGCATTGAACCTATCCCGTTTGACACTATTACACCAATAAATATATTCCTTACCTTTAAAATGCAACGCCTAGCACCCTTCATTGAGCCCAATGCACTCTTGTAATTCCTTGGCTGCATTCTTGATAATTCTATTAAAATAGAAGTATTTGTACTTAATTTCTTAATTAATTATTTTAATCATCATATTATTTTATTAATTATCCCCTCAATTTAAATAAAATTCTCTTATGTGCAGATAAATTAAATCTGGATGAAACTCAGTCGTTTCAGTCAGAAATGAGCTGAAAACAGGCTAAAAAGGAGATTGGACCACTCCCAATTCGCAGACTGAGTCACCATTCGTTTAGACACGTGTGATGTTAGGTATTCGTATTTTATCTTCTTTGAAAAGATAAGATCGACGAACATCGTGCCCACCTAATGGAAGACACACGCCGGGCCACATCGCACTTCCAAGTGGACAAGAAGACGAATGACATGAAAATATCTTCTCTACAACGAATGTAATGAAGACAAGTGGCCAAGCAATGACAACTCATCTAGGATTGAAAATTATCATTGTACCCCCAATTTTGTGTATAAATAGAACATGATGAGCAATTAAAAAACCAAGTAGTGTAGAAAGTAGGTAGGGTAGTTTAGAAGTAGAGTAGGTAGGGTAGAGTGAGAGTAGTGCTAGGGTAATTTTTGAATAGTTTTTGTTGTTTTCTTTAAAATCTTTCCCGTTAGCCACATTTAATTTTTCTTTTTGTTTATTGTACTGTTTATAGCATTTTTTTTATCTTTATGAAAAGCTTCTTCAGTTCTAGTCTTTGGTATTTTAACACTAACTTATAGCAACCATTTCCATTTTCTTCTTCTTGGTTTGTGCAAGTTCCATTCCTTTATTTTTTTAATGTCTAAGTGTTAATGAAAAGTTTTTATTTTTCTATTGTGGCTCTTGGTTTGCTTATTAGTTTGGTTTTATTTCTTTGTTCTCCACTGCATTCAGGTGATTAAGCTCTCTTCACTACTACCCTACTCGGTTCTGGTGCTTTGATGCGGTCTTGATGCCGAGCATTGTTTCCGCATCAATGGCAATGTGGAATCACGACGGTAGGAGCAAAAACTGAAGCAACCCAAGGCCACTGGAAATTCACGTTTCTAGGATTTAAGGGTATTGATAGTCTTGGTTTAATTTTCAGTTATTGATTTTACTTATTTCTTTTCGGTTTTAAGCTTAAAATGTGTGATTGCCTTGTTGTTTCTTTTTTTTTTTTTCATTTTCATTTTTCTGCACTACATGGATTCATCTCTTTTCTGCATTTAGAGTGTTAGTTTTCATCACTTTTATTTCAACATTCAAGTTGTGTTTTCCCTTGTTTTGCATTTGTTCTTCTCAGCACTTTCAAATTTTATTGGTTTCTATTTGTTGCTAGCCTATGATAAAGGTGGCTGAGCTAAAGCCATTCGGTGCAGCAGATAAGCTACCTCACGGTTGCAGGGACAGAGGATCACAAACTTCCACTCTGTTCTGCTCTGTTTCCATTTACGTGTACTGTTCATTTAGCTGTTTTTTCTTTTTATGTATTAATCTAACTGGTATTTGATAGGCAGGTTGCTGTTGGTTTTTTGACAAAAGCATGGCTGCAGTACGGGAGGTGGCATGACATAGCCACGCATGTTTGCATCATTTCTACATTATCCCTTGACTGCTTCGATAGTTTTAGGAACCAAGTGACAGCATCCAGCTCCATTTTGTTATTTTTGTGTCTAGTAAAGCTATGTGATTAAACTCGGGTCCAACCCTATTCTGTTTTCTATTTTTTTTGTATGCTTTCTGTTGTGTTACTGTTGCAGGTTATGTAAGTTATTGTCTTCTACTAGACTGGTGTGGTGCACGAAACAGATGATGGCCAAGCAGCACCAACACTGAAGACAGCAGTAGCTGCTAGCTAGAGCTGAAGCAAAGAAGCAAAACATGAATAGAATTAGCAGAAGCAGTGCAAGACAGTTCAGTGGAGGAAGACGTTGTCTGCTAGCTGATCAGAGAATGACGATGTGTTGTGCCGTTGGGAGCTGGGCAGGTCTAGCCAAGACATGCGCATGCATGGTAGGAAGCGGACAAAAACGAGAGCAGGCGCAAGATAGCACTTGGAGCAGAATAGGCAGGAACGTGCACAGTACAGTGCATGGGTTCATCAAGCTGGCTGGATAACTGTCTAAGGCCATGTTTGGCTGCAACGTTTTATGTTTTTATATTAATTGGTTTAATTATTTTTATCCTTTTATTAGTTGTTAGCTTAGGTAAAGTGTTAAATTAAAATTGTAGGTTAGTTATAGTGTCTTTGTTTGTTAATTTAATTTTTAGTTTTAATTATGTTAATAGTTGATTTTATATAATAGGATTTAAGATTTAATGTTAGTGTAGAATTTATGAGTTGCATTTAGAATTAAATTATGGGTAGACTTATTTTATGCATTTTTAATTTAGTTTTCATTTTAAATTTAAAAATCCAAAAATATTAAGTTCTCATGCATTATTTAGATTTTGTTTTATTAGTAGTAATTAGTTAGAGTTAGATTTAATTTTGGATCATTTTATAGGTAATTAGTTTCTTAGCTTTATTTAAGAATTTGTTTAAGTTAATAGAAGTATATTTTATTAGACTTTAGGTTAGTTTAATTTGCATTTTTATTAATTAGTTTAGCTACATGCATATTTTATTAGGATTGTTTAATTTTAATCTGATCTTTATTTTTATATTTGCATTTTAGTTTATTGGTATTAATTAATTTTAACTGTTTCAATTATCTTTTGTAGGTTATTGCTTTTAATTGCTTGGAGCTCTGTAAGTAATTTTAGTTCTGTGTTATTTTCTTTATTTTTATTGTTTTTAGTACTTTTTAATTCTAACCTTGTAGATCACTCACTAAAACTTCATAATTTGCTATGATATATTTAGGGTAAGATTAACCGGTACTTAATTAGGCTAATTAGATTCTCTATGGGACGATAATCCGATACTCAAATCCCATTATTACTTGTACGACCCATGCACTTGCGGATAACATGTCTAGGTCACTTAGAGTGGGCGTAGTCACATCAAGTTTTTGGCGTCATTGTCGAGAATGATAATTAGCCATTAATTAATATCGGTGAAATTATGCTTAGGTATAATTCTAGTTTGTAAATATTTAGGTTGTAAATATTTAGAGTGTCACGACCCAAAACTACCCAAAAATCAGAGTAAATTTTTCGCATTTTGTTTATTTACTTAAATTCTTACCTGTCCTCGAATCGTGACCACACTCCACTAATAATTGGGCTGTGCGTCAATGCCAGTCCCACCATACATTTACCATATTACTTATTTCTTCTCCAGTCGTTTATAATTGTTTACATTAATTATACATCCCCTAAAGTTACTTACAAACATGTTACTGTGCTATGCTTATGTAGATACAATATGTACAAGTGTATATACCTTAAATGATGGGCAGCAGCGGACATCCGGAATGCAGTACTGAGTCGCCTCAACTTCAACTGGAGATTATCTGTGGGAGAAAATGAAAGGGGTGAGCACATCAAGCTCAGTAAGGCAATCCTACGAACAAGTAGGTAACCATACTACCTACATGAACGTGGTGCCATGCATAAACCACCATTTCTCCACACATTTAAAAAAGATGATATGAAAGTTATGATGTTATGTAAATCGAGTTTGCACAGAAAATTCAACATGCAATTATTTCAAATCATTTCTTTCTCAATTAAAATTTTCACAATAAAGTCAGGACTCGACCCCTCCTTCGGGTGATCCTGACTCACACAAAACCATGAAAATCGGTATACATTACACATGGGTTTAAAAAGCATGGAAATAACCATTATGCACATTTAATTAAAAACCCAGTTTAAATCATCGAAATCATCGACATGCGAGACGAGGCAATATCTGTATAACGACAATAACCAGGACTGGCCATATGTGTCCTCGTGAGTCCCTCTAGCTTCACAGATCCCAGTGTGCGAGGTCTCACCCTGATCGAGAACCGCTCGGGAGGTGGGTCAATCCAACCCGTCAGTCTTATCCGATCTCACGCATCCGAAGATGCCATATCCGAAGATACCCGTATCACAAGATACCGTATCCGAAGATATCCCGTATCACAAAGATACCGTATCCGAAGATACCCCACGGTACATCGTACTCCATGCTACTTGCACGGTACATCGTACTCCATGGACCCATATCACTCTAGGTACTCCAGCCCAAATGGCCTGCTTCCCACAAAGAGGTTTTGTTTCTCAATACTCATGCCATGTCTCAAGACGCACGTGCGAGCCTATTAAATCGGTGACACACAGTCTACCCGATGCTCCAAGCACGGCTCATCGCATGTTCTCATAAAATCAGTGCGAGCGATGCTCAGCACTCTCATCAAATCAAGTAAAATCGGCAGAGCCCGCTTTACATCCCCACAAGGCCGCCAACCTCATCCCTCACTCTCACCCCCCACTTAAGAGGTCTTTTGAGCCTGTTGGGCCTTTTGGCTGACTCCAAGGGCAGACAGCGCTACTCTCAATAAATCTAGTAAAACCAGTGTGAGCTAGGCTCTAGCACTCTATATATAAATCACATGAAAATCTTATAAAATCTGGTGCGAGTTAAACTCCAGCACCCTGTCACGAAAATCATGAAAAATCTGGTGCGAGTTAGACTCTAGCACCGTGTCACGAAAAAGCATGTGAAATCTGGTGCGAGTTATACTCTAGCACCTATACATGTAAAACTCTAGTGCGAGCTCTCGCTCCAGCACTAATGCATGCATCACACAAATCAAACATCGTGCGAGCTAAGCTCTAGCACGTCACATGTAAATAAAAACACGTAGGCGGCTCTGTTTCCTCAAAACAGTTTTCAAGATAATTTCATCGTTGAAAGTATGCAATGCTGTGCATTTTCTTTCAAGGTTAGCCAGCCTACTCATGCATGCATTAAAATGTCTCCAGAACGAGCAGAAACCTCTTGTTCTTGCTCCTCTCAATTTTTCCTAAATTTGTAAATTTTACCCTTAACAAGGGTATTTTGGTAATTTACCCATTCAGGGCACTAAAATTATTATTTGACCTCTAGACCCTTCAGATAATTTTTAAAGACTGCATATGAACTTGAAATTGCGTAAAGTTTACCTCTAGCAGTCCGTAGAATTCCCTTACCTTATTTTCCTGTCGAGTCTGACCTTTTCTTTTCCATTGTCGTCTCGTCGCGCAGTCCGATATGCTCCCAATCAAACCTCCGGAACTGCGTATAATTATTCCTCAGGTCAGATATCATACAATTTAATTGTATTTAATAGTTTTTGGGCTTAATTTAAATCGTTGGGCCCATTTACCCCTATTGGGCCCGATTGCACCTTAATGGACCTTAATCGGCCTTAAGCCCGTTTTCCACTTAATTTTCACTTTATCGAGGCCTATTGGGCTCATTGGGCCCTCTAACAATTTATTGGGCCTCGTTCTAACTCCCGAATAGCTAAATTTAATATTTACGACAATTTATCTAAATTTTCATAATTTAATTCAATTTATGCGGAATTTAAATTCATATCACGCATAACGATGTAAACTGTCGTAAATAAGGGTCATTTACCCGAGATTCCATGCTAGTCCGCGAATCGAAGCTATCCCGAGCTCTCGTTGGATGCCAATTGTCGAGCTACATAATTTCATAATTTTTCGGGTAAATTTTCAGTCGAATAATAATTAAATAAAATATTCCAAAATTCAAATCGGTTAATTTCGACCGCTTATCGACTTACCCGAAGCTCGATTGTATCACTGAAATTTTTTCCAATTTTTTTCTCTTTCTTTTTCCCTTTTTTTCTTCTTTTTTTTTTCTCTCTTTTTGGCTGAACTGGTTCAGTCTGGTTCGGACCGGTTCAGACCGTCGGTTCACTCCGATTCGACCGGTTCACCGCCGATTCACCACCTTGCCGGCCGGTTCTCCGCCGGTTCTCGCCACCAATCGCTCCGCTGGGTCGTCCGCATCTCAGATCTGCCCTCGGTTTGGGTCAAGCTCGCCGGAACGTCGCCGGTTCGGCTCTTCTCCCTCGGGCGTCGGACCCATTTTCCTCCTCTTGGTCATTGCCGAAGTTTCCCGCCGTTTCGTCAGCTGATACCGGTGCAGAAAGGACCGCCGTCGCCTGGGCTTTCGGAATCGGGCCTCGGTTCCGCCCGAATCGCCGCCGTTCGCCGTCGGTGACCATTTCTTTCCCGCGGCCTTCTCCTCCGTTTTTCGACGTCCTCCGATGTCCTTGGCGCGCGTCACCGGTGGCCTGAAGATCGTCGGCCTCTCCTCTTCCATTTCGGCACTTCGTCGGGGGTCGTCGGTCACCGGTGGCACGTCGGACTCCTCGGTTTTTCGGCTTCCATTTTTTCGTTTCTATTCCTTCTCTCTCCCCGATTCAATCTGATTCTTTTTTTTATTAATTATTTTTATTATTATTATTTATTTTAATTATTACACTATTCCTTAAAATACTTTATAAAAATCCAAAATATCCATTAAAATATCCTTAAAATTATTATTTAATTCTAAATTAATTAATTTAATTTTATTTAATTTATTTATTATATTTTAACCCTTTTTCGGGTATAATTCCTCCGTATTTTTTGGATATTGTCCCGAATGACTTTTCGATATATTTTTCGATTATTTTCGGGATTATTTTTTCGTACTAAAAATTCCGATTAATTCCCATAAATTAATATCTTGATCAATTTTACCCAAAATAAATTTATTTCACCTTTATTGACCAAGATTTCTCAAATCCATATTTTTAATTAAATTTTCTTATCGAATTTACTCCGGCTTTCGGTGTTTTGACCACTTTGCCCTTACACATGTTCAGGATTAATTTAACCCGACTTCCCTTCATAAATACTCATTCATTTCGTATTTTAAATAAATTCGGGTCTTACAACTCTCCCCCACTTAAGGAATTTGGTCCTCCAAATTAGAACCTAGTCATATGAGTCCATATACAACTCCGGGCACATCGATCGTATCATACTCTTAAATTCTTATGTGACCTTCTCCGGAGTGTATTACTACCAAAGGACTTTAATTAGGGAGATCAACTTAAACCTCAATACTTTCTCTTTCCTGTTTAATGCCCGAATCAACTTATCAATATACTTATATTCGCACTGAGCTGGACTGTTGGATCTCATATCCTATCACCTATGCTGGATCTGGATAGTATTTCCGAAGCATCAAAAGATGGGACACATTGTGGGTGCCTGCTTATTCAAATGATAACGCCAACCTACAGGTCTTATCTCCCACTTGTCCAATCTCTCAAAATATTCTATCCAGCGTAACTCAATTTACCTTCTTCCAAAAGCTCGCTATGTCCTTATTCTCTTAGGACAAGAAACATTTCAATCATACTAATTCACCAAGGGTGAATTTCAATTCTTTCTGTCTGCTCTGAGGTGTTCTTAATCTCTCTCTTCTCAACTAAACATCCTCAGAGACTTATTATCCAAAGTCGAAAATAATTTCTACCTGTCACCCACTTTTTCTTATCCAATTTGGGGAACAACCCCTACAGCCATACACTGCCTCATATCTTGTTATCCCGATACTCAAGTGACAACTGTCGCTATTGGCGAATTCAATTAGAAATCAACTGATCATTCCAGGAGCTTATAAAATCAATGGCACACGCTTTCATCGGATCCTCCAAAACTTGTACAGTCCTCTCTGACTCACCATCTGTCTGAGGACGAAAAGCTGTGCTAATACTCAGTCGGGTTCCCATAGCTTCCTAAAAATATCCTCAGAGGTGGGAAGTGAAGCGGGAATCCCTATATGATACCATGCTCACTGGAACGTTACTTAGTGTTCTACAATCTTCCTTACACATAAATCCTCATATATATTCTGAGTATTTGGGGATTTCATAACCAAAAGGTGGGTAGACTTAGTCACTCTATCGACTATCATCCGAATAGCCTCGTAATTCACCTGGGTCCTCTGTAACCTATCACGACATTCATGGAGACTTGCTCTCATTTTTCGTGCCGTGTCGATATAGGTAGGTGCTGCAATAACTCTGCAGACTTTTAATACTCTACCTTATCCTGCTGACATACTAGGCACTTTTTTACAATCTCTACCATGTCTCTTTTCACATCTGACCACCAATACCCTTTTCGAGATTTCAATATATTTTTATTACCTTCCGTATGCACTGTATATCCCGAAGAGTGAGCTTCTGTCAATATTACTATCCCATCAACTGTGGTCCTGGGGAGCACTTATATTGTCTCTGAACCTCTCTATAAATCATTATCATACTCTGTGAACTGTGTCACTGTACCCTTCTGAATCTGACCCAAACTATCGACACCATGTCGATCATCACGCTAAGCCTGTCAAATCCGGGCACACTCATCCGGTTCTAATCTCAGGCTAGCTGTCACATAATCACTGTCATCATCAGAAGAGATCACATCAATACTGAGGCTCACAACTGCTCTAGCAGCTCTCGCTCCCTGACCATCATATGTAATACCATCCCGAGGCTCTTTCTGCTCAAGGCATCAGTCATCATATTAGCCTTTCCTGGGTGGTACAATTTTCACAAATCAAAATCCCTCAGAAGCTCTAACCCACTATGTATTCTCATATTCGCCTCTTTCTGTGAAAACAGATACTCGAGCTTTATGATCAGTGTATATCCAAAATTTCTCACCGTGTACATAATAGTACCATATCCTCAGTACAAGTACTATTGCTGCCAACTTTAAATCATGGGTTAAATAGTTTATTTCGTAATCGAGGAGTTGTTTGACTCCAAAATTGACTATCTTCCCATTATACATTAATACACAGCTCCTTCATTATTTTGAGGTATCCATACTCACTGAGAACCTCTTGAGCTGTTGGGTATGGTGAAATTAATCACGGTGGTCAGTTCATACTTCACTACACCGAAATTCACGTCACATCTATCATCTCACTCAAAGACCACATTTTCATAGTTAAACGTGTCAACAAGGTATACCCTTTTTAGAAGTCGCAACAACCCATTTGTAAAAGCAATTTTCCAATTATTGCTTACAATTTGCCCTGGACTTTAACTACACCCAACATATCATCGATAATGATGATTACAAATCGATCCCATCCTTGACTTATTTACGCATAAGCGTATAAGATCCTTCAAAATCGCTTACGTTTTCAGGTACTAACCTGCGTCATTTCCTTTTCTTATCTTAACGGCTCTTATTAAATTTTACTATGTTAACCTTAATGATTTGTCGAATTTTATAATTCTTATCGTCTTAGTAAAGGTATCCTAATGCTAAAGGTATTTATTACGACGATCGATTTCACGTTATAGGTTATATATATATATACTTTTAGACGCTGTCAAGTCTTCAGGCGGAGAGGTATTTTGAAATACCTTTATTAACCTTCAGACTTAACCACAATTACTTTACAAATCAGTCCATGTGGTTACAATTTATATTCGCTACTAATTATTTTAATCCTAATGACTTCGCATACGCACTCTTACTCCAATACTTCTTGTATTTAGGATCAAGCATATCTCAAAGATTATCTCCTAAGTGTATCAATTACAACGAAACCCTTGTTATTATCCATTCCGTGAGTACAATCCTTTACTCCTTTAATTTCAACTGTTGCACCCCCTTTTTTTTCAACTTAAAATCTCTATATCCTTATTCCGCTAATTAATCCTCCTCTATTGGGGTATTCATTTATCAGTATTGTACCCAATGATGTAGGCATTCATGCCTTTTACTCACTTATATGTGAATGAAGGCGGTATGAATAAATGTGTGGCACCAGGATCAATGAACATATGTACTTCATTATTCATAACAAGTGTGGTATCTTACACCACATCCATGAAACATCAATAGTGTCCTGGTCCAAGACATCCTCTCGCCTTCGTCCAACAGCCTACTTTCCTTTTTCTTTTCTTTTCGGCTATTGCCTCCCTTTTCGTTGCAGCTATACCAACGAAGTTTTTCTCTGTCTCTTTACTTTTCTATGGGGCAATCTCGCCCAACTCTGCTCAATCAAAATCAATGGTCCGTCTTATCACACTTAACGGCCATTTTTATCAATACAGTGTAGGTATAGACCCTCCTTCCATGGTATCCACCACACATCTATAATGATCACACTGCTACTCTGCTTCGTAGCAGGTCGGGGTCCTCCAATCACAATGCCCCTCAAGAGTGCCAAAATTGGATGCACTGGGGTATTACCACTTATCTTAGCCCATAACTCGTCAAATCAGATCTTTTACCAATTACCATTTTCCCATTTTAATATCTTTGTCATTTCTCGATTCTCTTTTCTGTCTCTATTTCAGCCCTCACTACCTTTCCCAATCTCAGAGGCGTGCAATTCATGTTCTTATTTACCCAACTGTAAATCTGCGCACTGCCTCGGTATAGGTAATATCTTACGAGCCAATCAGTCTCTAATTCAAAAGTTGAGCCATTTCATGAACTTTTAGACGTCTCGACTGTCACTTGTTCATAGTGTCGAGGTAATATCTATCCAAGAATATAACTGAGTTTCATACTCATAAATCATACTCATCAATAAATCAAATCCTCTGGGTCAGAGTAAGGACTTTTAATCCAAAATTTTCTTTAAATCATGTCCGGGATATCCTGTCACCGAAATATATCCAAGATATTTCTCATATCAGCTCTTAAGATGGGTTGAGCGGAATTCCACCAATGCATCCCCTGCGCCCTCTTATCTTATTCATAATCTGAGCAATTAGCTCCTCAAAATAATCTCCACACTTCGCTCCAATCTCGCGAAGCGTCTCTCAATACTGTCCGATCTCTCTGTCGGACTCTGTGAGGCATGCTCAACATTAACCTCTATTTCAATCTCATACTGATTCTCATAGTCAAACTCAGCACGACTTAGCAGACTCGGGTCTACCTCTACGATCTCTGCCTCGTGCACTATCTCATCTAACGCGACTCATATTAGGCATTCCTGCATTCTCAACCATTTCTTAGTCAAAACCCATCTCGATATACACTATTGTATCTAACCAAGCACAGTAACACGGGGATGTAATTTTCTAATTACTGACACTAACACACATCAGACCAATTGCTGCTCTGATACCAAACATGTCACGACCCAAAACTGCCTAAAAATCAGAGTAAATTTTTCGCATTTTGTTTATTTACTTAAATTCTTACCTGTCCTCGAATCGTGACCACACTCCACTAATAATTGGGCTGTGCGTCAATGCTAGTGCCACCATACATTTACCATATTACTTATTTCTTCTCCAGTCGTTTATAATTATTTACATTAATTATACATCCCCTAAAGTTACTTACAAACATGTTACTGTGCTATGCTTATGTACAAGTGTATATACCTTAAATGATGGGCAGCAGCGGACATCCGGAATGCAGTACTGAGTCGCCTCAACTTTAACTGGAGATTATCTGTGGGAGAAAATGAAAGGGGTGAGCACATCAAGCTCAGTAAGGCAATCCTACGAACAAGTAGGTAACCATACTACCTACATGAACGTGGTGCCATGCATAAACCACCATTTCTCCACACATTTAAAACAGATGATATGAAAGTTATGATGTTATGTAAATCGAGTTTGCACAAAAAATTCAACATGCAATTATTTCAAATTATTTCTTTCTCAATTAAAATTTTCACAATAAAGTCAGGACTCGACCCCTCATTCGGGTGATCCTGACTCACACAAAACCATAGAAATCGGTATACATCACACATGGGTTTAAAAAGCATGGAAATAACCATCATGCACATTTAATTAAAAACCCAGTTTAAATCATCGAAATCGTCGATATGCGAGACGAGGCAATATCTGTATAACGGCAATAACCAGGACTAGCCATATGTGTCCTGGTGAGTCCCTCTAGCTTCACAGATCCCAGTGTACGAGGTCTCACCCTGATCGGGAATCACTCGGGAGGTGGGTCAATCCAACCCGTCAGTCTTATCTGATCTCACGCATCCGAAGATGCCGTATCCGAAGATACCCCATATCACAAGATACCATATCCGAAGATATCCCGTATCACAAAGATACCGTATCCGAAGATACCCCACGGTGCATCGTACTCCATGCTACTTTCACGGTACATCATACTTCATGGACCCATATCACTCTAGGTACTCCAGCCCAAATGGCCTGCTTCCCACAGAGAGGTTTTGTTTCTCAATACTCATGCCATGTCTCAAGACGCACGTGCGAGCCTATTAAATCGGTGACACACAGTCTACCCGATGCTCTAAGCACGGCTCATCGCATGTTCTCATAAAGTCAGTGCGAGCGATGCTCAGCACTCTCATCAAATCAAGTAAAATCGGCAGAGCCCGCTTTACATCCCCACAAGGCCGCCAACCTCATCCCTCACTCTCACCCCTCACTTAAGAGGTCTTTTGAGCCTGTTGGGCCTTTTGGCTGACGCCAAGGGCAGACAGCGCTACTCTCAATAAATCTAGTAAAACCAGTGTGAGCTAGGCTCTAACACTCTATATATAAATCACATGAAAATCTTATAAAATCTGGTGCGAGTTAAACTCCAGCACCCTGTCACGAAAATCATGAAAAATCTGGTGCGAGTTAGACTCTAGCACCGTGTCACGAAAAGGCATGTGAAATCTGGTGCGAGTTATACTCTAGCACCTATGGATGTAAAACTCTAGTGCGAGCTCTCGCTCCAGCACTAATGCATGCATCACACAAATCAAACATCGTGCGAGCTAAGCTCTAGCACGTCACATGTAAATAAAAACACGTAGGTAGCTCTGTTTCCTCAAAACAGTTTTCAAGATAATTTCATCGTTGAAAGTATGCAATGCTGTGCATTTTCTTTCAAGGTTAGCCAGCCTACTCATGCATGCATTAAAATGTCTCCAGAACGAGCAGAAACCTCTTGTTCTTGCTCCTCCCAATTTTTCCTAAATTTGTAAATTTTACCCTTAACAAGGGTATTTTGGTAATTTGCCCATTCGGGGCACTAAAATTATTATTTGACCTCTAGACCCTTCAGATAATTTTTAAAGACTGCATATGAACTTGAAATTGCGTAAAGTTTACCTCTAGCAGTCCGTAGAATTCCCTTACCTTATTTTCCTGTCGAGTCTGACCTTTTCTTTTCCATTGTCGTCTCGTCGCGCAGTCCGATATGCTCCCAATCAAACCTCCGGAACTGCGTATAATTATTCCTCAGGTCAGATATCATACAATTTAATTGTATTTAATATTTTCTGGGCTTAATTTAAATCGTTGGGCCCATTTACCCCTATTGGGCCCGATTGCACCTTAATGGACCTTAATCGGCCTTAAGCCTGTTTTCCACTTAATTTTCACTTTATCAAGGCCTATTGGGCTCATTGGGCCCTCTAACAATTTATTGGGCCTCGTTCTAACTCCCGAATAGCTAAATTTAATATTTATGACAATTTATCTAAATTTCCATAATTTAATTCAATTTATGCGGAATTTAAATTCATATCACGCATAACGATGTAAACTGTCGTAAATAAGGGTCACTTACCCGAGATTCCATGCTAGTCCGTGAATCGAAGCTATCTCAAGCTCTCGTTGGATGCCAATTGTCGAGCGACATAATTTCATAATTTTTCAGGTAAATTTTCAGTCGAATAATAATTAAATAAAATATTCCAAAATTCAAATCGGTCAATTTCGTCTGCTTATCGACTTACCCGAAGCTCGATTGCATCACTGAAATTTTTTTCAATTTTTTTCTCTTTCTTTTTCCCTTTTTTTTTCTTCTTTTTTTCCTCTCTTTTTGGCTGAAGCGGTTCAGTCCGGTTCGGACCGGTTCAGACCGCCGGTTCACTCCGGTTCGACAGGTTCACCGCCGGTTCACCACCTTGCCGGCCGGTTCTCCGTCGGTTCTCGCCACCAATCGCTCCGCTGGGTCGTCTGCATCTCAGATCTGCCCTCGGTTTGGGTCAAGCTCGCCGGAACGCCGCCGGTTCGGCTCTTCTCCCTCGGTCGTCGGACCCATTTTCCTCCTCTTGGCCGTCGCCGGAGTTTCCGACCGTTTCGTCGGCTGATACCGGTGCAGAAAGGACCGCCGTCGCCTGGGCTTTCGGAATCGGGCCTCGGTTCCGCCCGAATTGCCGCCGTTCGCCTCCGGTGACCATTTCTTTCCCGCGGCCTTCTCCTTCATTTTTCGACGTCCTCCGACATCCTTGGCGCGCGTCACCGGTGGCCTGAAGATCGCCGGCCTCTCCTCTTCCATTTCGGCACTTCGTCGGGGGTCGTCGGTCGCAGGTGGCACGTCGGACTCCTCGGTTTTTCGGCTTCCGTTTTTCCGTTTCTATTCCTTCTCTCTCCCCGATTCAATCTGATTCTTTTTTTTATTAATTATTTGTATTATTATTATTTATTTTAATTATTATACTATTCCTTAAAATACTTTATAAAAATCCAAAATATCCCTTAAAATATCCTTAAAATTATTATTTAATTCTAAATTAATTAATTTAATTTTATTTAATTTATTTATTATATTTTAACCCTTTTTCGGGTATAATTCCTCCGTATTTTCGGGATATTATCCCGAATGACTTTTCGATATATTTTTCGATTATTTTCGGGATTATTTTTTCGTACTAAAAATCCCGATTAATTCCCATAAATTAATATCTTGATCAATTTAACCCAAAATAAATTTATTTCACCTTTATTGACCAAGATTTCTCAAATCCATATTTTTAATTAAATTTTCTTATCAAATTTACTCCGGCTTTCGATCTTTTGACCACTTTGCCCTTACACATGTTCAGGATTAATTTAACCCGACTTCCCTTCATAAATACTCATTCATTTCGTATTTTAAATAAATTCGGGTCTTACATAGAGCCTTAGTTTAGGTTAGTTAAATTTTCTCTCTCTAATTAAAAAAATTAAAAAATTAAAAAATTAAAAAATGAAAAAAAATTTCCCGAGGACTTTTAGATGTTTACATGCATAGAGCCAAGAGCTATGATTTCTTTCCTTTAGATCCTGAAATTGAAAGAACACTTAGAAAAATTAGAAAGGATTCTAGGAAATTAGTAGCTTCGCTGCAAAACACTATGGCAGAGAACAGAGAAATTAGGACCGTATGAGATTATGCGATATCGACTATTGGAGGGTATTATACTTGTATTAGGCCACCAGCTGTCCAAGCAAACAATTTTGAAATTAAGCCTTCAATCCTTCAGATGATCCAAACTTCGCTACAGTTTAGTAGGCTTCCTCATGACGACCCACATGCTCATCTAGGGCAATTTCTGGATATGTGCAACACCTTCAAGCATAATGGATTATCGGATGATGCGTTTAGGCTGAGATTATTTCCTTTCTCGCTTAGGGATAGGGCGCGACACTGGTTAACCTCCTTACCTCCAGGATCCATTTCTACTTGGGACGAGTTAGCCCATCAATTTTTAGCTAAGTTCTTTCCTCTATACAAAATGGCTAGACTCCATAGTGACATATCTTCATTTGCTCAATTTGATTTTGAATCTCTTTATGAAGCTTAGGAACGATATAAAGACC
This sequence comes from Firmiana major, assembly GCA_033439115.1. Lineage (NCBI taxonomy): Eukaryota > Viridiplantae > Streptophyta > Magnoliopsida > Malvales > Malvaceae > Firmiana > Firmiana major. Next base: position 39,639,510 of record CM065902.1, read on the forward strand.
TTCTTAGGAACTGTCCTCATCATGGTCTACCCTTATGGTTGCAAGTCCAGACCTTCTATAATGGACTTACTAGCCAAAATAGGACCATTGTTGATGCTGCTGCGAGAGGAGCTCTAATGTGAAAAATGGAGGAGGAAGCTTATGGTTTGTTAGACAAGATGGCAGTTAACAATTATCAATGGTCTTCGGAGAGGCAGCCGCCTAAGAAGTCAGCGGGTATCTATGAGTTAGACACACTGTCTACCTTAACCTCTCAAATAGCTAACCTTACGAAAAAGGTAGAGTCACTCAGTACCCAACATAATCATGCCACCAGTCCTAACCCTGTCCTAGCTGTACAAAGTCCTTTTCTTTCATGCGATCTGTGTAGTGGTACACATTCTGTAGATAGGTGCCCGCTTAATTTAGAATCGGTTAAATACGTTGCCCCATCTCAGAAGTAATAGAACAACCCCTTTTTAAACACCTACAATCCAGGGTGGATGAACCATCCTAATTTTTCCTGGAGCCAAAATCAAGGGTAATCTTCTAATTCCATACCGTAGGACCCCCTAGTTTTCAAGCTCCACCAGTTCATGTACCACCACATCAGCAACTTCCATATCATCCCTCTCATCACTCTCATCACCCTCATCACTTATATCGACCTCAACAATTTCAACATCATCTATCCCCACCACCACCACCTATGCAGCCACAGCACCTACTTGCACCAGCAGTTGCAGTTAAGAAGAAGCCTACACTAGAGGAGATGTTCATGACTATCCTACAAAACCAAGTTGCCTCAATTAAGAACTTAGAAGTTCAGGTTGGACAAATAGTTAGTGCGCTTAGCCAGCGTCAACAAGGGACCCTACGCAGTAATACTAAAGTTAACCCTGTTAAGCAAAGGGAGGGTAAAGAACATGTGAAATCCATCACCCTTAGGAGCGGCAGAGAGCTAGATGATCCACAAGTTGAGTCTAGACCTAAAAAGCCCATAGTTGAAGAATCTTTAGTTTCTAAAGAGGCAGCTCAGAAAGAGTAGGAACATCAGGATCAGGCTGCTAAGAAATCTAAGTTAGGCGTTTCTTTATCTTTACCTTCTTCATCTTCTTCACAACTTTCCTCTTCATCTGATGCTATACATGTTACCACTACACTTCCCCCAGTTAAACCACCGGTACCTTTTCCTCATAGGTTCTAAAACTAAAAGCTCGATCAGCAATTCACTAAATTTCTTGAGGTTTTTAAGAAGCTTCACATCAACATTCCTTTTGTAGATGCTTTAGAGCAAATGCCGAGTTATGTGAAGTTTATGAAAAAGATCCTCTTGAGGAAAAGAAGATTGGAAGATTATGAGACGGTGGCCCTGACTAAGGGGTGTAGTGTAATTATTTAGAGGAAATTACCCCCCAAGCTCAAAGATCCAGGGAGTTTTACCATACCATGTACCATAGGAGATTAATTGTTTGGTAGAGCTCTGTGTGATCTAGGAGCTAGTATCAATCTGATGCCTTGGTCTATTTACCAGAAGTTAGGAATAAGGGATGTCAGGCCTACCACAATGACCCTTCAGCTAGCTGATAGATCCATTAAGTATCCGAAGGGGATCATTGAGGATGTGCTAATTAAGGTGGATAAATTTATTTTCCCTACGGACTTTATCGTGTTAGACATGGAGAAAGACAGGGACGTCCCCATTATTTTAGGCAGACCTTTCCTAACTACTGGTAGAACAGTAATTGATGTACAAAAGGGGGAATTAACTATGAGAGTCCTAAATCAGGAGGTGACATTTCATGTTTTCAAACCTTTGAAGTTCCATGATGACTCTTAAGACTATTTTAGGATGGAAGATATAAGGCTTGAGCATAAGAAATCTGAAAGAATGATGGAAGTAGATAGAGTTAAGGAGGATTTAACTGTCAACATTCTTTCACCACTTTGGCTGACCCTCCTACTTCTCGCCCTGCTGCTGAGTGTCATTTTCTTCAACTGCATTTGAAATGGCTTTATTTTTCTTTTCACTTTTTGTATAGTTCTTTTTTTTCTTTTCTGTTGTTTCTTTCTTTGTTTCTTTTGCAGATTGCTTTTCTAGCATGTTCCAATCAAGCTTTAATTGTTCTTCATTATCAGATAGGGGAGTATTCTGTTCTTGAGTTTCAATTCTTATATTATATGCACACTGAGGACACTGTGCATTTTAAGTTTGGGGGTGGGGATATCACTTGAGCATTTTTGAAAAATTTTAGGCAAAATTTAAAAAAAAATTCAAAAAATATGAGCTTACATTGTTTGATTTTGGGATGATTTAGTACTTAGCATGTAGTTTTTCCATATTTCGATGATATAACCCCATGATTTAGTCTGACTTTGATTGAATTAGAAGCATGATTATAGGAAAAGCATGAAGTTGAATTCTTGAATTTGTCTTGATTCTGATTGTGATTTCCTCATCTTATGCACATGTCATGTCATGAATCTATATATTTATTTAGAGAAAGCTTATGTGGACATAGGATTGCATTTGTTCTATTGATTTTGTGCATCATATTCTAGAATTTGTTTGATCTTATCTTGAGGTGAAATATTAGATCTCACTTAATTAGGGAAATGATTTAGGCCATCTTTGGATCGTTTAAGCCTTTCTAGCAATCCTTGTACATTTTTTACCCCTAGTCACCCATCTAGGCCAAATAAGCTTTTCTTTGTAAATAACACCTGCACAATTTTCCTTAGTTTAAACACTTTGTTCCTATCCCTTACCCCAAAAGCATGAAAATCTCACTAGGATATATCTTGAGCTATGTACATATGGGTAAAGGTGATAGTGAAATAGCAAAAAAAAAAAAAAAAGAGAAGAAGAAGAAGAAGAAGAAGAAGAAGAAGAAGAAGAAAATTACAAAAATACAAAAAAAAATGTTTAGCAAAATAAATAAGTTTTGGGGAAGCAATTATGAGCTCTTACATTAAAAATCCTAGAAGTAATGCATGTAGAGGGGTAATTAAACCTAAATCGACTTTATCATACCTTAGCCCCAGTCTTACATTACAAGCTTAATGAAGTCCTATTGATCTTTGATTAAGTGTGACTACATTAGTGGAGAGAGAAGTGAAAAGCAAACTTATGGGAATGATCACTTGTCATTGACTTTGCATTCACTGTGTTTGCATAATTTGATCCGGGTAATGTACTGTGAAGTGGCTTTGACATTTTCACACACACACGAGGAGTCTAATTTGGGTTAGGACTTATGATTGGATGATTCTGAGTGTTGGACTTATAATCGTGAATCTCTGAGATCATAGTTTGTACTTTTTCTTTGAGCATAATATTGGAGAAATTATTATGTGTGGTACTTGTCATTCCTACATTTGTTTTGTTTTGCTTGAGGACAAGCAAAAACTCAAGTTTGGGGGTGTGATAATTCTATTAAAATAAAATTATTTGTGCTTAATTTCTTAATTAATTATTTTAATCCCCATATTATTTTATTAATTATCCTCTCAATTTAATTAAAATTCTCTTATGTGCAGATAAATTAAATCCGGATGAAACTCAGTCGTTTCAGTCGAAAATAGGCTAAAAATAGGCTAAAAGAAGACTGGACCGCTCTCAATTCACAGACCGAGTCACCATTCATCTGGACACGTGTGATGCCGGGTGTTCATATTTTATTTGCTTCGAAAAGATAAGATCGACGAACACCGTGCCCACCTCATGGAAGACACACGTTGGGCCACATCGCACCTCCAAGTGGACAAGAAGACGAATGACATGGAAATATATTCTCTACAGCGAATGGAATGAAGATAAGTGGCCAAGCAATGCCAACTCATATAGGATTAAAAATTACCATTGTACCCCCAATTTTGTGTATAAATAGAACATGATGAACAATTAAAAAACCAAGTAGTGTAGAAAGTAGGTAGGGTAGTTTAGAAGTAGAGTAGGTAGGGTAGAGTAAGAGTAGTGCTAGGGTAATTTTAGAATAGTTTTTGTTGTTTTCTTTAAAATCTTTCTCGTTAGCCAAATTTAATTTTTCTTTTTGTTTATGCTACTATTCATAGCATTTTTTATCTTTATGAAAAGCTTCTTCAGTTCTAGTCTTTGGTATTTTAACACTAACTTATAGCAACCATTTCCATTTTCCTCTTCTTGGTTTGTGCAAGTTCCATTCCTTTATTATTTTAATGTTTAAGCGTTAATGAAAAGTTTTTATTTTTCTATTGTGGCTTTTGGTTTGCTTATTAGTTTGGTTTTATTTCTTTGTTCTCCACTGCATTCAGGTGATTAAGCTCCCTTAACTACTGCCCTACTCGGTTCAAGTGCTTTGATGCAGTTTTGCTGCCGAGCATTGTTTCCGCATCAATGGAAATATCGAATCACAGGGGTAGGAGCAGAAACTGAAGCAACCTAAGGCCACTGGAAATTCAAGTTTCTGTGCTTTACAGGTGTTGATAGTCTTGGTTTAATTTTCAGATGTTGATTTTACTTATTTCTTTCGGTTTTAAGCTTAAAATGTGTGATTACCTTGTTGTTTTTTTTTTTCATTTTCATTTTTTTTGCACTACATGGATTCATCTCTTTTTTGCATTTAGAGTGTTAGTTTTCGTCACTTTTATTTCAGCATTCAAGTTGTGTTTTCCCTTGTTTTGCATTTGTTCTTCTTGACACTTTCGAATTTTATTGGTTTCTACTTGTTGCTGGCGGGTGATAAAGGTGGCTGAGATGAAGCCATTCAATGTAGTAGAGATGCTGCCTCACGGTTGCAGGGACAGAGGTTCACATACTGTAAGACCCAAATTTTTATCATATTTCCTTATGATTCACATGATGTAAAAATGGTTATATGTAAATTAAATCATAAGAAGAGTTTTACATGAATGAAAAATGCAAATGGAATGTATAAAAATTTTCGAATGCATTTAAAAATCAAATGTAGATTGAAATGACCACATATTAAACGAATGGGATTCGGACCATTCGGATAGGAGATAAGAATTTAAAACACAAAATGAGTAAGTGTTCGTGATGGAAAGTTGGATTGGTTTGGTCCCGAACACGTTGAAGGGTAAAACGGTCAAAAGATCAAAAATTCGAAGTCAATTCGGTAAGAAATTTACACTGTAAACATGGATTCAGAAAATCTTGATCAATATAGGAGAAATAATTAAATTTTAGGTTAAATTGATCAAGATATGAATTTATTGGAATAAATCAAAATTTTCACCTCGAGAAATTATCCCGAACATATTGAAAAAATACACCGAAAAGATAAAATCAGACAAATAAATACATTAATTGATTAAATGAATAAAATATAATATTTTGGGATATTTTGACAAAAAATATTATATTTTATTCAATTAAAATAATAATTAAAAAATAAAAAATAAAAAAATGAAAAAAAGATACAGAATCGTGGAATCGCGATTCTGCAAAGAAGAAAGAAATAGAAGACGCACGAGGGAGACCAGCCTCCCCCTTCTGCCACAATGAACGGAGCCACCGATGGACACACCCCGGTGAGAGGCCGAAGGGAGAAGCAGCCGAGCCCTCGCTGACGCTGGTAGAGGGAGGAGGAGATGCGGTCGGTGAGAGAAAGAGAAAGAAAGAGAGAAACCGAGGGAGAAAAGAGAAATTCGGTGAGCCGACGCCGATTCGGCCATAGCAGCCGCCCACCAAAGGTCCCCCACTTGATGCTGAGCCGATTGGTGGAGAAAACGGTATGGGAAACGGCGGCCAGTGCCGGCAACGACGAGAAAGGAGAAACGGTAGCGAGACTGAGGAGAGAAGGGGCCGAACCGACCACTTTTCGGCCAGTCCTGGCGAAACTGACACCAGATCCGTGCACCAGACAACCACGCAGACCTATTGGAGAAGGAAGCCAGTAAAGAACCGATCGATGAAGCTCCAAATGACGAAGGAGAAAATCAAACCGGATCGAACTAGACAGAACCGGGCTGAACCGGATTAGGCCGGTTTAAGCAGAAAAGAAAGAAAAAAAGGAAAAGGAAAAAGGAAAAAAAGAGAGGTAAAATTGGGGAAAAATTCGATAATGCAGTCGAGCTACGGGTAAGCCGGTAAGTGGTCAAATGGACCGATTTAAGTTTTGGAATAATTATTTAAATATATATTTGATCGAATTTTACCCGAAAAATATATAAATGTGTAGCTCGATAATTAACGACAAACGAGAGCTCTAGTAAGCATCGATTTACGTACTATCATGAAATCTTGGGTAAGTAACTCTTATTTATGATAATTTGCATCGTTATGCGTGTTAAAAATTTACCGCATAAATTACGAATTTAATTTCGCATAAAATGAATTATATTTTGGAATTGGAGATAAATTATCGTAAATAATTATTTGAGCTATCCAAGAGTTTAGAACGAGGCCTAATAAATTGTTGGTGGGCCCAATGAGCTAATAGGCCTTGATGATGTGAATAGTAAGTGAAAAATGGGCTTAAGGCCGATTAAGGCCCATTAAGGTGCAATCGGGCCCAAAATTGTGAACGGGCCCAATACTTTGAATTAAGCTCAGGAATTATGAAATACAGTTAATTGTATGATTTTTGACCCAATAAATAATTATACGCAGCTCCAAAGATTTGATTGGGAGCAGATTAGACTGCGTGACGCGACATTTTTGGAAAAAGTCAGACTGTACATAGTAAAGTGAGGTAAGGGATATAATTTAGGGTAGCATTAGTGCTCCACAATCCTTACCAATGACTTGATGTATGTTACTTGAATGAGATTTTATGAAATAGGTTGCAATGCCTTAGAAACCGAAACTAAACTGTTTCCCGAGTTTTTCCACATGTTTTCCACTTACATGAGATACATTTTACTTCACATGTTTATGAAAATGTGATTTTTCAATATGAAGAAGAAAACATGGTTTGATTTCATCAAATGACAGGGAAGAGCCCCGAGAATGGTTTACAAAAATAATGTTTTCATGACACGAGTTAAAGTCCTGAAACAACTTTTAAGCTATATTTTCACGGTACGGGTATGAATCCTAAGATATAATTTTATGACTATATTTTCTCTATTTAAATGCGTAAGAGGCCCTAAATGTTTGATAAAATGGGTAAGAGGCCCAAAATAATTTTTGTGGGGTAAAAAAGCATGATATGACGATAGTTAGAGGATCTGGGGTCGATCTCGCATACATAGGTTAGCGTATGGAGACGATCGAGGATCTAACTAGCCAACGGCCAGGGAACGAGCAGGCTCTGACTTGATTTGAGAAATGTACGTATAGTCCACACTTGGAGATGTACGTGAGTTCATTTGTATAGTCCCCATTTAGTGGTGCACGAGAGATAGGGCAGCGTACGACCCTGATCCAGTCCTACGGCTCCCTGTAATATGGCCATGAGTACCCATGATTTTGTCTTACAGGACCAGATGTATGATATCCTTCGGGACTAGTTTATGAGATGATTGTCTGACCCTACACGATAGTGATATGATGTTTTATGTTTTCACATATCTATGCTACTTGTTTTCTTGCTATCGGTTTTAACACTATGTTATATAATGATATTTAATGGTAGCTATGTTTCTGTTTTGAAGAAATGAGTTGTGAAAACATGATTTCACTTTTTAAAGTGATGATGGGATATGATATATTTGATTTGAGATTTTGAGATGCTCTTATGTATGTTTACACTATGAAACATGTTTTCAGCATGAGATGTTTTATGAAAATGAGATGCTTTATAACTGTTTACACTAATGATATATTTATAGCATGATACATTTTACGAAAAGGATGCATGATGTGTAAGCTAATGATTTTAAGCCATGTGTTTACTGCTTTTCTAAATGTAAGCATCTCTACTTTCTTACATGTTTATGCTGAGTTGTGAAATCACGTGTTTTACTTATTTTAAGTACTAAGGTCACTTTAAATGTATCTCTTGCTGAACCTAAAAAGCTCACCCCCCTTATTTTCCCCATCTACAGAGTACATTTAGTAGTTTGAGCACAACTGAGGACTTGCATCTTTGGTATCTGTTGCGTCCCATCGAGAGTCAGGTATACTCATTTATATAGTTTTGTATCTGAACATGTAAATGCACAGTACTGTAAACGGATATGATGTTGGGGATGTAGAGTTATGTAAATACCATCGTATATGTATTTAGTTAAAGTCAAAGGATAGTAAATCTTGATATGTGAATGTGAATATGGAAATGAAATGGTAAATAGTGTGAGGGAACTAACACCGAATCATAGCCCAACTGTTGGTAGGATGGTCACGATGAGAGAAAGGTAAGAATTAAAGAATAAACGAAAAATGAAAAAAACATTGTAGTAGTTTTTAGGCGATTTGGGTCCTGACAGAAGTGGTATTAGAGCTGAGTTGGCCCGATATGAGTCGGTGTTAGTGGTTAAGGAAGTTTACATCCCCATGTACTGTGCTTTGTTTAGATACAATTGTGTATATTAAGATGGAATTGCAGCTAAGAATTTGGTTTTGAATGCAAGAATCTAATTGTTATAACTGATAGCCGCTATGGTAGAGGGGCGAGAATACATGCACTCAAGGCCGTAGAGGTAGGCCTGAAAGTCGTACTGAATCATCATATAAGACTCAGGATGAGATTAAGGTGGAAGTTGATGTTGAGCATGCTTCACAGTGTCATACAGTGAGACTAGACGATATTAAGACACATTTCACGAGGTTAAAGTGAAGTGTGGAGAATATTTTAGAGTTGCTTACTCAGTCTATGCAAGGAGCTGAGGGCTGACGAGACCCAGCTGCACAGCCTGCACTGATGCCTCAAACTATAGAAACTTCAACAACCTACTGGTTAAGGATACGTCTTCTTCACCTGCAGCTCTACAATAGAGTGGTAATGATTTGGAATATGATTATGAGCTGGATAGGTTAAGGTAATTTTAAAAGTTCAGATCACTGATAATTAGTGAGGTAAAGAGCCCAGTAGCTACTGAGGACTAAATAAATGAGATAGTAAAGTTGTACGGGTTCTATCGGTGTATGTCGATTGAGAAAGTGACTTTTGATGCGTTTATGTTAGAGGGTGAGATGGAGCATGGATGGAAGTCCTCTCGACCTATCTTAAGAGTTAGACATCCAGAGCTGACATGAGAGATAATTTTGGATGCACAGAGACAGTATATTCATAACACTGTTCAGAGGAATTTATGGATAGAGTTCCTTACTTTAACCCAGAGGAACAGATTTATTGACGAGGATGAATCTCGGTTTATATCCCTGAGCAGGTGTGATCATGACACTATGAACAGTGAGAATCGAGAAGTTCGAAAGTCATGAAAAAACTCAGATCGTCTATCAGAGTCTGATTAGCCCCGTTAGATATCATTACATATGACGAGGTAGTGCGTATACCATAGTGGTGCAAATAAGATTATGAGTTGCACAGCTCTGAGTTTGGGAAAGGAAATAAGGGCCAAAATAGAAACAAAAAGAGAATAGTGGATGACAAAGATGTTAGAATGGAAAGGAGGCCATTTGGTAAGAGATTTAGAGCTGATGAGTCAGGGGTAAGATGATTAGTAAGCCCCCAGTGTATCCAATTTCAGTGCCTACAAGGGGTATTGTGATTGGAGGACCTCAATCTACTACTAAGCAGTGTAAGATGTGTGGTAGATACCACGAAAATAGGGCCCGCATCTTATTGACTAAAACAGGTGCTAAGTGTCACGCCCCGGAAACGCGAAAAATAGGGTAAATTTAAAAACTTTTACTCATCGATTCACAATTAAGAGTGCATTCCTGTGCAGTGTCATACATCATCACACTTATCATACCTCAGGATCTCGTCATTAAATAGTATATACCATATCATATACATTACTCGATCTCAAGTTAATTAATCCTAATACATCCCATACAATGTTATACATCAAGTGTCTGTAACTACAATAATTGTCTGGGTACATGAAAAGATAAATGATACCTCAAAACACAATATATGGCCTGGAGCTCAAGTCCTCCACTAGCCACTACTCCGTACGTCACAGGGAAACCCTTTTTCACTTGAAGAAATCTGGGGGGAAAGAAAACAGGGTGAGCTTCTAAATCGCTCAGTAAGGGGGTAAGGGACTCATTACATAAACCAAAATGCACATCACAAAATATTTAATTGTATGTGAAACTCATTATACTCTTTTGAAAACCATAGCATGAAAGTACTCAAAACGACATTCTCATATCAGAAATCATGTGAAAACATGAAGTAAAAAGGCTCAGTATAGGGCAGTAATCAAGCATGTGAAAATAATGCGATAATCGCTTTCTCAATTAACGTGATAAAATCACTGTAATAATAATGCACGTGGCGCAGCCACTAAACATACGTGGCATAGCCACTGATTTAAGTTCACACGTGGCACAGCCACAGGATAGGGTTTCACGTGGCAACGGCCACCAAATATATGTGGCATAGCCACTGATTTAAATTCACATGTGGCACAGCCATAGGATAGGGTTTCACATGGCAATGGCCACCAAATATACGTGGCATAGCCACATAATAGGGGATCTCACGTGGCAACGGCCACCAAATAGGGTTCTCACGTGGCAACGGCCACCAAATATACGTGGCATAGCCACAGAATAGGGAATCTCACGTTACCAGAACGAAGAAGAATCGGGCTTGCATGCTACCAGAGTAATGCCCGGTGTGTACTCAAAATCACACACCTAAGTCTTATCACATAAGACTGGTTTGCCTTCACGTAGAACTCATAATAGTTTTTCTCTCATAAAACTCATTTGAAAACCGTTTTGTACTCAACACAAAACATATTAAAATCGAGTTCCAACCGGTAAAGCACGCTCATATTTCTCAAATCTCGATATTACCTTAACGTAGAGCCCAATTATAAACTCAACAAAATATTGGGCTCCAACCGACTATAAAAATCGTGTGCATTCTCATCAAAACACAATACATCAAACATGCTTGTTTTATAACTCACAAATCATGCTATAATAGTTCAAAATCACATACACAATTGGTTTAGTTTCCCTTACCTCTTTGCACCTCGTATAGTGCAATCGTTTTCCCCGTATCACGGACTAGTCTCGTATTCCACTCTGAAACTCACGAGCTATCCAAACGATGTTAAAACATCAACACTCATCATCACAGTAACCTCAATTCTCAAAATCGAGCATAATTGCTCATAACACCTCTAATTTCTCAATTCTCATAACTCTATCACAAACCACAATCTAGCTCACAACACCTCCACATTCTACATTTCCCATGTCTTAATATCTATGCTAATTCACCACATTGTCTAAATTTCCATTTATAGCTTAAATTCCCAAAATTGCTAAATATCATTATCACTCCAACTACATTGTAATTTCATCAATCCCTAATCATTTTCCAGCTACTTCAACACAATGCCGACAACTATTATTACCAAAATCATCTCAAATATCAAGATCGAGGTTTAGAAATTACCCAAAACTTGTGGAGAGCTTATCTCTTGCCTCGATTCAATCCGTCTTACGATTTCCAAGTATGTTGTTCTCCCTTTGATGAGGAACAACTTTCCTTCTTGCCACAGCATCTGATTTGGACGGAAATGGGTGCTTTGGATGAGTGAGAAAGCTAGGGTTCGGTGAAAATAGGGTTTGGAAGAGAGAGAAGATGAAATTGCGAGAGAAAGCAGGGGTTCTTTATATAGACAGAGAGTAGGAGATCGATCTGGCTCTTGATGAGATCGATCTGCATTTGAATTTGGGGACGATTTGGGGCAATTTTATGCCTAGGAGATTAATCTATCGAGGGGTGAGATCGATCTCTTTATGGTTTTATGAGATCGATCTGCTCCTTGAGGAGATCGATCTTCTCCCAAACAGAAACATTTGGAGATCGATCCCTTCCTCATGAGATCGATCTTCTCTCAAACAGAATCATAAGGAGATCGATCCTCTTCCATTGGAGATCAATTTGCTCCTTAAATTCTTCCTTCCTTGTCATTTTTAACTCACTAGATCGATCTCTCCTTCTCCAAGATCGATCTGACCTCTTAGTTTCACACTTATGTTAAACACTTACATATAAATCTCCAAATATAATTTTCACAATTCACTTAGCTCACTAAATTACACTTCAAGTTCTTATTACATCATTAAAATATATCTAAAATTCTCAGATCTCACATCCTCCCCACCTTAAAAGAATTTGGTCCTCCAAATTCAACTCAACTAGTCAAATAGATGGGGGTATTTTTCCTTCATGAGGTTCTCTAGTTCCCAAGTTGCCTCTTCCATTGAGTGATGTTTCCATAGAACTTTCACTAATGGGATGCTCTTGGTTTTAAGTACCTTCTCCTTCCTATCGAGAATCCAGACGAGTTCCTCAGTATAGCTCATATCCTCTTGTATGTCCATCTCGTCATACTCTATGACATGAGAGGGGTCCGGGTGGTACTTCCTCAACAGAGACACATGAAAAACATTATGTATTCCAGACATCTATGGGGGTAATGCTAATTTGTAGGCTACCTCTCCCACTCTCTCAAGAATTTCGAATGGTCCTATGTATCGAGGACTCAATTTCTCTTTCTTCCCAAATCGCATGATACCCTTACTCAGTGATATTTTTAGAAATACTGCATCACCAACATCAAACTCGAGTGGCCATCTACGCATATCCGTGTAGCTTTTCTGTCTACTCTGTGCAGCCTGTAACCTCTCACATATGAGTTTCACACTCTGTACAGCTTGCTCAACAAGCTCAGGAGCATTTATCTTTCTGTCACCGACTTCTTCCCAAGCTACAGGGGATCTCCACCTCCTACCATATAGAGCCTCAAAAGGTGCCATTCCAATACTCGCATGATAGCTATTATTGTACGTAAACTCTGCTAGGGGCAGGTGATCATCCCATGATCCCTTAAAATCCATCGTGCACGCCCTCAACATATCCTCCAGGGTCTGAATAGTCCTCTCTGACTGACCATCTGTCTGAGGATGATAGGTGGTACTGAAACTCAATCGAGTTCCCATGGACTCCTGAAACTAGGTCTAAAATCTGGAAGTAAATCGAGAATCTCTATCAGAAGTAATACTCACTGGAGCCCTATGTAATCTAGCTATCTCGCTGACATACAGCTCGGCTAAGGCATCCACAGTATCTGTGCTCTTGATGGCAAGGAAGTGGGCACTCTTGGTCAATCTATCCACTATAACCTATATAGCGTCACGACCTCTTTGGGTCCTCAGTAAACCCATAATAAAGCCTATAGTGACATGCTCTCATTTCCATGTAGGTACAGGTAAAAGTTGTAGTAGCCCTCCGGGCTTCCGATGCTCAGCTTTCACTTGCTGGCATACTAAACATATGGCCACATACTCTGCCACGTCTCGCTTCATACCACTCTACCAGTACACCTTTCTCAAGTCTCGGTACATCTTAGTACTCCTTGGGTGCATGGTGTATCGCGAGCAGTGAGATTCTCTCAGTATCTGTCTCTTCAGGGTATCATCGTTTGGTACACAAATTTGTCCTCTGAATCTTAACAATCCATCCTCACTGACTGTGAGATCCGACTACGAACTCTGTTCAGCTTAGCTAACCATATCTATCAACCTCTGATCATTGCGCTGCCCAGTTCTAATCTGATCCATGATCCTGGGCTCTATCCGCAAGCTAGCCAAAAATCCAGTCTCTATCTCTTTAACTCTGATCAGGATTTCGACGAACTGCTCCAGTAAATCCCATTCCCTGATCATTATAGCAAATATCATACTCTTCCTGCTCAGGGCATTAGCAACTACATTCGCCTTACCCGGATGATATAGAATCTCGCAGTCATAATCCTTAAGGAGTTCCATCCATCTCCTTTGTCTCATGTTTAACTCTTTCTGATCAAAGAGATATCTCAAACACTTGTGATCAGTGAAGATTTGGAATCTTTCCCCATATAAGTAGTGTCGCCAGATCTTCAAGGCAAATACCACAGCGGCTAACTCCAAATCATGCGTGGGGTAATTCCGCTCATGGTCTTTCAACTGTCGTGATCCATATGCGACCACTCTTCCATGCTACACAAGCACACACCCCAGTCCTTGGTGGGATGCATCACTATACACCAAAAATCCTCCTGATCCCTCAGGAATAGTTAACACAGGTGCCACTGTCAATCTCCTCTTTAACTCTTGAAAACTGAGCTCACACTGATCAGTCCATATGAACGGAGTCTCCTTACGCATGAGTTTAGTCAAAGGAACGGCAATCCTAGAAAATCCTTCCATAAATATTTTATAATACCCGCCAAACCAAGGAAGCTTCACACCTCAGTAACTGTCCTCGATCTTTCCCAGTTAAGCACAGTCTCTACTTTACTTGGATCCACTGATACCCCTTCCTTTGAGACTATATGACCAAGGAAAGCTATTTGATCTAGCCAAAATTCACACTTACTAAGCTTTCCATATAATTTTTTATCTCGGAGTACCTGAAGTACTAACCACAAATGCTGTGCATGCTCCTCATACGACTGAGAGTATACCAGGATATCATCAATAAAGACTATCACAAATTTATCTAGATAGTCTCTAAACACCTCGTTCATCAATCTCATAAATGCTGCAGGGGCGTTCGTCAATCCAAAGGACATCACCAGAAATTCATAATGGCCATACCTCGTCCTGAAGGCCATCTTTGGAATATCTTCCTCCTTGATCCTCAATTGGTGATAGCCCGATCTCAAATCAATCTTAGAAAAGACTGATGCCCCTCTCAGCTGATCAAGTAGATCATCAATCCTGGGCAATGGATATTTATTCTTCACCGTGGCTTTATTCAACAATCGGTAGTCTACGTATAATCTGAGACTACCATCCTTCTTCTTAACAAATAATACTGGTGCTCCCCACGGTGAAACACTGGGTCTAATAAACCCTTGATCCAATAACTCCTGTAGTTGTTTCTTCAATTCTTCAAGTTCCACTAATGCCATCCTGTAGGGAGGTTTAGAGATCGGCTGAGTATCTGGTACCAAATCGATGGTAAACTCTAGCTCTCTCTGGTGGTAAACCTGGTAACTCATCTGGGAAAACATCCCGAAATTCACACACCACAGGTATATCTTCCATCCTCGGATGTTCCCGCTCATCATCTGAGATGAGTGTTTCATAACCTTCACATGAACAATCATATTTAGGACTCTCAAGAGCAACATCAAAATTTCATACGTTTATTTACTCAATAGTTCAAACGTACACTGTAGGGTTCAGGTAGGAAGAAAGTTACAATCTTAGTGTAGCAGTCTAAACTCACTCGATTGGTTGCCAACCAATCCATTCCCAAAATTACATCAAACCCATGCATATTTAACATGATTAGATCTGCTAACATCACTCCATCTCCCACCTTTATTTCACATCCTCTACGGATTAACTCAGTCCTTTGGGATTCACGCATAGGGGTATTTACATGTAGTATATATTCTAGGGGTTCAAACTTCAAATTTAATCTACATGCAAAATGCTTAGAAATGAACGAATGCGTGGATCCTGGATCAATCAACACATGAGCCTTATGATTACAAACAGAGAGTGTACCTCTTATAGTTTCTGCAGAAGTATCTGCGGTCTCCTTATCTAGGGCAAACACACGTCCCTGTGTAATAGGTCTCTTTCCTTTCTCTGCAGCAGTGGCCCGTCTCTGGGGATTTACTCTCTGAGGCTGTTGTCTAGTGGGCTCCAAGACATGTGGTTTCTGAGGTTGAGGGCAATCCTTCACCATGTGACCCATGTCTCCACATCTAAAACACCCATGGATTGACCTAGTACAACTTCCCTCATGCATTCGGCCATAATTTTTACAAAACCTTGTCTCAGGCCTGATATCTCGAGGGGTCTCCCTAATGTTAGGGTAAACTCTGGGTCTCTCTAATCTGCCCTTCTGCACTTCAATCCTTCCTCTTCTGAAGGAACCTTTCCGAGCATCTGTTTGGAAAATTACTGGCCTCTTGCCCTTATCTCTATTCACTGCTCTAAGCTCATTTTGGGATTGTACCATTTTAATTCCTCTTTCAATATCTTATGCTCGTCTCAGAGCATCTCCAAACTCGGTAATACATAGCCCTATCAATCTATCTTTGATGATGAGCTTCAATCCATACACAAACTTCTCTGTACGGAGCTCTTCATTCTTGAAGGTCTCTGGGTCATATCTCAATAGCACGGTGAATTGGCTCTCATAATCATCCACAAGCATATCACCCTGTACCAAACTCAAAAACTCGGCCTGTTTCTTTCTCTAGGTGGCTCGTGGTACATATTGGGTCTTAAAGGCTGTTTGAAACTCTTCCCAACCAATCACATCCTGGCGGGACATCAGAATACCCTAGGTAGTACCCCACCAATCTCGAGCTCTCCCCTTCAACATATAGATACTCATACTGACCCTCTCAGCATCGGTGCACCCCAGATAATCAAATATAATTCTCAACTCCGTCAGCCACTCCTCAGCCTCTGTAGGATCCTTCTTTCCCCTAAATGCAGGTGGATTCATCTTCAGAAAATCCTTCAGTTGGACCATACTTCTATCCTCAGGCTGAGTGACGGGAGGCACTAGGTCCATCTGTACTGGGGGTATGGGAGGTCCTTGTGGTGGTGTAGGAGTAGTACCCGAGGCATTAACTCCAAAGTGTTGCACGAATAACGCTGCCATCTGCTCAAAACCTTACCTCACATCGGTCTCAATCCAATTAAATCGAGAGTTAGGACTCTCTGGTTGGGGGGCAGGTGGCGGAGGGGACTCTGCCTACCTCCTCGAACGACCTCGTTGTCCACTCATTCTCTATCTTAACTCGTCTCCTGCGTGTACATATCAAAATCGATTGAAATCTCAATCCTCAAATTCAATTCATGACCAGACTATTACAGACACTTGGGATGTATTCTATTTCACTTAATCGACACTGACAGTACTGAACACCCTAAGCTCTGATACCAAGAAAGATCTGTCACGCCCCGAAAACGCAAAAAATATGGCAAATTTAAAAACTTTTACTCATCGATTCACAATTAAGAGTGCATTCCTGTGCAGTGTCATACATCATCACACTTATCATACCTCAGGATCTCGTCATTAAATAGTATATACCATATCATATACATTACTCGATCTCAAGTTAATTAATCCTAATACATCCCATACAATGTTATACATCAAGTGTCTGTAACTACAATAATTGTCTGGGTACATGAAAAGATAAATGATACCTCAAAACACAATATATGGCCTGGAGCTCAAGTCCTCCACTAGCCACTACTCCGTACGTCACAGGAATCCCTTTTTTACTTGAAGAAATCTGGGGGGAAAGAAAACAGGGTGAGCTTCTAAATCGCTCAGTAAGGGGGTAAGGGACTCATTACATAAACCAAAATGCACATCACAAAATATTTACTTGTATGTGAAACTCATTATACTCTTTTGAAAACCATAGCATGAAAGTACTCAAAACGACATTCTCATATCACAAATCATGTGAAAACAAGAAGTAAAAAGGCTCAGTATAGAGCAGTAATCAAGCATGTGAAAATAATGCGATAATCGCTTTCTCAATTAACGTGATAAAATCACTATAATAATAATGCACGTGGCGCAGCCACTAAACACATGTGGCATAGCCACTGATTTAAGTTCACACGTGGCACAGTCACAAGATAGGGTTTCACGTGGCAACGACCACCAAATATACGTGGCATAACCACTGATTTAAATTCACCCGTGGCACAGCCACAGGATAGGGTTTCACGTGGCAACGACCACCAAATATACGTGGTATAGCCACTGAATATGGGATCTCACGTGGCAACGGCCACCAATTAGGGTTCTCACGTGGTAACCGCCACCAAATAGGGTTTTCACGTGGCAACGGCCACCAAATAGGGTTCTCACTTGGCAACGGCCACCAAATAGTGTTCTCACGTGGCAACGGCCACCAAATAGGGTTCTCACATGGCAACGGCCACCAAATATATGTGGCATAGCCACAGAATAGGGAATGTCACGTTACCAGAACGAAGAAGAATCGAGCTTACATGCTACCAGAGCAATGCCCGGTGTGTACTCAAAATCACACACCTAAGTCTTATCACATAAGACTGGTTTGCCTTCACGTAGAACTCATAGTGGTTTTTCTCTCATAAAAATCATTTGAAAACCGTTTTGTACTCAACACAAAACATATTAAAACCGAGTTCCAACCGGCAAAGCACGCACACATTTCTCAAATCTCGATATTACCTTAACATAGAGCCCAATTATAAACTCATAAAAACATTGAGCTCCAACCGGCTATAAAAATTGTGTGCATTCTCATCAAAACTGTCACGCCCCGAAAGTGCGGAAAATAGGGCTAATTTAAAACTTTTTACTCATTAATTCACAATTAAGAGTGCATTCCTGTGCAGTGTCATACATCATCATAATTATCATGCCTCAGGATCTCAACATCATATAACGTATATTGTACCATATACAAATACTCAATTCCAAGTTAATTAATCCTAATACATCCCATATAATGTCATACATCAAGTGTCTGTAATTACAATAATAGTCTGGGTACATGAAAAGATGAATATACCTCAAAGTACAAAATATATAGCCTGGAGCTCGAATCCTCCACTAGCCGCTACTCCGTACGTCGCAGGGAAGTCCTTATTCACTTGAAGAACTCTGGGGGGAAAGAAAAATAGGGTGAGCTTCTAAATCGCTCAGTAAAGGGGGTAAGGACTCAGTTCATAAAACAAAATGCACATCACAAAAGGTTTATTTGTATGTGAAACTCATTTGAAAACCATAGCATGAAAATACTCAAAACGACACTCTCATGTGTCATGTCATGTGAAAATATGAAGTAAAAGGCTCACTCTAGAGCATTAACAAAGCATGTGAAAACAACACGTCAAACGCTTTCTCAAATACGTGATAAAATCACAGTAAAAATAATGCACGTGGCACAGCCACTAAACACACGTGGTAAAGCCACTGATTTAAATTCTCACGTGGCAAAGCCACTGATTAAATTTCTCACGTGGCATAGCCACAGAATAGGGTTTCTCAACGTGGCACTGCCACCAATGGGGTATAACGTGGCACAGCCACCAATGGGGTTTTCTTAACGTGGCACAGCCACCAATGGGGTATAACGTGGCACAGCCACCAATGGGGTTTCTCAACGTGGCACAGCCACCAATGGGGTATAACGTGGCACAGCCACCAATGGGGTTTCTCAACGTAGCACAGCCACCAATGGGGTATAACGTGGCACAGCCACAGAATAGGTTATTCTCACGTTACCAGAACGGAGAAGAAATCGGGCTTACATGCTACCAGAGCAATGCCCGGTGTGTACTCACAACTACACACCCAAGTCTTATCACATAAGACAGGTTTGCCTTCACGTAGAACTCGTAATGGTTTTCTCTCATAAAACTCATTTGAAATCATTTTGTACTCAACACAAAACGTAATAAAACCGAGTTCCAACCGGCAAAGCACACGCACACATTTCTCAAATCTCAATATTGCCTTAACGTAGAACCCAGTTATAAACTCATAAAAACATTGGGTTCCAACCAGCTATAAAAATCGTGTGTAAATATATCTCAACAAAAACACTCAACATGCTTGTTTTATAAATCAAAATTCATGCTAAAATAGTTTACAATTCACATACACAATTGGTTTAGATTTCCCTTACCTCTTTGCACCTCGTATAGTGCAATCGTTCCCCCGTATCACGGACTAGCCTCGCATTCCACTCTGGAACTCCCGAGCTGTCCAAACGATGTTAAAACATCAATACTCAACATCACATAAACCTCAATTCTCAAAATCGAGCATAATTGCTCATAACACCTCAAATCTCTTGATTTCTCGTAACTCAACCCTAAACTACAACCTCATTCACAATATCTCAATGTCCTACATTCCTCATGCCAATTATCTAAGCTAATTCTCCACATTGTCTATATTTCCATTTATAGTTCAAAATTCCTAAAATTACCAAAATCGCTAAATATCATTGTCACTCTATCCACATTGAAATTCATCAATCCCTAATAATTTCTTAACTATTTCAACACAATTACAACCACCAATAACATCAAAATCAGCTCAAATATCAAGATCGAGGTTTAGAAATTACCCAAAGCTTGTGAGACGCACAACTCACGCCTCGATCTGATTCGTCCTTCGATTTCCAAGTATGTTGTTCTCCCTTTGATGAGGAACAACTTTCCTTCTTACCACAACAGCTAATTCGGCCGGAAATGGGTGATTTGGAGGAGTGAGAAACTAGGTTTTCGGTGGAAATGGGTTTGGAAGAGAGAGAAAATGAAATTACAGAGAAAACACGGGTTCCTTATATAGACTGGAGGTAGGAGATCGATCTGCCTCTTGATGAGATCGATCTGTGTTTGAAATTTGGGGACGATCTGGGTAATTTTATGCCTAGGAGATCGATCTGTCGAGGGGTGAGATCGATCTCTTTATGGCTTTATGAGATCGATCTGCTCCTGAAGAGATCGATCTTCTCCCCAAACAGAATCATTTGGAGATCGATCTCTTCCATTGGAGATCAATCTGCTCCTCAAATTTCCCCTTCCTCGTCATTCTTAACTCATCAGATCGATCTTTCCTTCTCCCAGATCGATCTGTCCTCATGCTTCATGCTCATTTTACACACTTAACACATAAATCTCCAATTATAATTCCCACAATTTACTTAGCTCAATAAATTACACTTCGAATTCTTATTACATCAATAAAATATGTCTGAAATTCTCAGATATCACATCCTCCCCACCTTAAAAGAATTTGGTCCTCCAAATTCAACTCAACTAGTCAAAATAGATGGGGGTATTTCTCCTTCATGAGGCTCTCTAGTTCCCACGTTGCCTCTTCCCTTGAGTGATGTTTCCATAAAACTTTCACTAATGGGATGCTCTTGGTTCTCAGTACCTTCTCCTTTCTATCGAGAATCCAGACGGGTTCCTCAGTGTAGCTCATATCCTCTTGAATGTCCATCTCGTCATACTCTATGACATGAGAAGGGTCCGGGTGGTACTTCCTCAACATAGACACATGAAAAACGTTGTGTATTCCGAACATCTGTGGGGGTAATGCCAATCTGTAGGCTACTTCTCCCACTTTCTCAAGAATCTTGAATGGTCTTATGTATCAAGGACTCAATTTCCCTTTCTTCCCAAATCGCACGATACCCTTGCTCGGTGATACTCTCAGAAATACTGCATCACCAACATCAAACTCGAGTGGCCATCTACGCACATCCGCGTAGCTTTTCTGTCTACTCTGTGCAGCCCGTAACCTCTCACATATGAGTTTCACACTCTGTACGGCTTGCTCAACAAGCTCGGGGGCATTTATCTTTCTGTCACCGACTTCTTCCCAAGCTACAGGGGATCTACACCTCCTACCATATAGAGCCTTAAAAGGTGCCATTCCAATACTCGCATGATAGCTGTTATTATACGCAAACTCTGCTAGGGGCAGGTGATCATCCCATGATCCCTTAAAATCCATCGTACATGCCCTCAACATATCCTCCAGGGTCTGAATAGTCCTCTCTGACTGACCATCTGTCTGAGGATGATAGGCGGTACTAAAACTCAATCGAGATCCCATGGACTCCTGAAACTGGGTCCAAAATCTGGAAGTAAACCGGGAATCTCTATCAGAAGTAATACTCACTGGAGCCCCATGTAATCTAGCTATCTCGCTGACATACAGTTCAGCTAAGGCATCCACAGTATCTGTGCTCTTGATGGCAAAGAAGTGGGCACTCTTGGTCAATCTATCCACAATGACCCATATCGCGTCATGACCTCTTCGGGTCCTCGGTAAACCCATAATAAAGTTCATAGTGACATGCTCCCATTTCCATGTAGGTACAGGTAAGGGCTGTAGTAGTCCTCCGGGCTTCCGATGCTCAGCTTTCACTTGCTGGCATACTAAACACCTGGCCACATACTCTGCCACATCTCGCTTCATACCACTCCACCAATACACCTTTCTCAAGTCTCGGTACATCTTAGTACTCCCTGGGTGCATGGTGTATCGCGAGCAGTGGGATTCTCTCAATATCTGTCTCTTTAGGGTATCATCATCCGGTACACAAATCCGTCCTCTGAATCTCAACAATCCATCCTCACTGATGGTGAGATCCGACTGCGAACTCTGCTCAGCTTGGCTAACCATATCTATTAATCTCTGATCACTGCGTTGCCCAGTTCTAATCTGATCCATGATCCTGGGCTCTATCCGCAGGCTAGCCAAAAATCCAGTCTCTACCTCTTTAACTCTGATCCGAAGTTCAGCGAACTGCTCTAACAAATCCCATTCCCTGATCATCATAGCAGATATCATACTCTCCCTGCTCAGGGCATCAGTAACCACATTCGCCTTACCCGGATGATAAAGAATCTCGCAGTCATAATCCTTAAGGAGTTCCATCCATCTCCTTTGTCTCATGTTTAACTCTTTCTGATCAAAGAGATATCTCAAACTCTTGTGATCAGTGAAGATCTGGAATCTTTCCCCATATAAGTAGTGTCGCCAGATCTTCAAAGCAAATACCACAGCGGCTAACTCCAAATCATGCGTGGGGTAATTTCGCTCATGGTCTTTCAGCTGTCGCGATCCATATGCGACCACTCTTCCGTGCTGCATAAACACACACCCTAATCCTTGATGAGATGCATCACTATACACCGAGAATCCTCCTGATCCCTCAGGGATAGTTAACACAGGTGCCGCTGTCAATCTCCTCTTTAATTCCTGAAATCTGAGCTCACATTGATCAGTCCATATAAATGGAGTCTCCTTGCGCGTGAGCTTAGTTAAAGGAGCGACAATCCTTGAAAATCCTTCCACAAATCTCCTGTAATACCCTGCCAAACCAAGGAAGCTTCGTACCTCAGTCACTGTCCTCGGTTCTCCCAATTAAGCACAGCCTCCACCTTGCTTGGGTCCACTGATACTCCTTCCTCTGAGACTGTATGCCCAAGGAAAGCTATCCGGTTCAGCCAAAACTCACACTTACTAAGCTTTCCGTACAGTTGCTTATCTCGGAGTATCTGAAGTACTAACCACAAATGCTGTGCATGCTCCTCATACGACTGAGAGTACACCAGGATATCATCAATAAAGACTATCACAAATTTATCCAGATAGTCTCTGAACACCTCGTTCATCAATCTCATAAATGTTGCAGGGGCGTTCGTCAATCCAAAGGACATCACTAGAAATTCGTAATGGCCATACCTTGTCCTGAAGGCCGTCTTTGGAATATCTTCTTCCTTGATCCTCAATTGGTGATAGCCCGATCTCAAATCAATCTTAGAAAAGACTGATGCCCCTCTCAGCTGATCCAGTAGATCATCAATCCTGGGTAGTGGGTATTTATTCTTCACCGTGGCTTTATTCAACAACCGGTAGTCTACACATAATCTGAGACTACCATCCTTCTTCTTAATAAATAGTACTGGTGCTCCCCACGGCGAAACACTGGGTCTAATAAACCCTTGATCCAATAACTCCTGTAGTTGTCTCTTCAATTCCTCAAGTTCCACTAATGCCATTCTATAGGGAGGTTTAGAGATCGGCTGAGTATCTAGTACCAAATCAATGGTAAACTCCAGCTCTCTCTCTGGTGGAAAACCTGGCAATTCATCTGGGAAAACATCCAGAAATTCGCAAACCACAAGTATATCCTCAATCCTCGGATGTTCCCGCTCATCGTCTGAGATGAGTGTCTCATAACCTTCACATGAACAATCATATTTAATATTCTCCAAAATAATGTTAAAATTCTCAAATTACTTACTAGAAATCCCCATATTCATTCCCTCAATATCTCAATTGTACACTGTAAGGTTCAGGTAGGGAGAAAGTTACAATCTTAGTGTAGCAGTCTAAACTCACTCGATTGGTTGCCAACCAATCCATCCCCAGAATTACATCAAACCCATGTATATTCAACATGATTAGATCTGCTAACATCACCCTATCTCCCACCTTTATTTCACATCCTCTACAGATTAACTCAGTTCTCTGAAATTCACGCATAGGGGTATTTACATGTAGTATATATTCTAGAGGTTCAAACTTCAAGTTTAATCTACATGCAAAATGCTCAGAAATAAACGAATGCGTGGATCCTGAATCAATCAACACATGAGCCTCATAATTACAGACAGAGAGTGTACCTCTTATAGTTTCTGCCGAAGTGTCTGCGGTCTCCTTATCCAGGGCAAACACACGTCCCTGTGCCACAGGTTTCTTCCCTTTCTCTGCCGCAGTGGCCCGTCTCCGGGGATCCACTCTCTGAGGCTGTTGTCTAGTGGGCTCCGGAGCATGTGGTATCTGAGGTTGGGGACAGTCCTTCACTCTGTGACCCATGTCACCACATCTAAAACATCCATGGATCGACCCAGTACAACTTCCTTCATGCGATCGGCCACAGTCTCTACAAAACCTTGTCTCCGGCCTGACATATCGAGGGGTCTCCTTGATAATAGGATAGGCTCTGGGTCTCTCCAATCTGTCCCTCTGCACCTCAATCCTTCTTCTTCTGAAGGAACCTCTCCGAGCCTCTGTTTGAAAAAGTGCTGGCCTCTTGCCCTTATCTCTATTCACCGCTCTGAGCCCATTCTGGGATTGTACCATCTCAATCCCTCTTTCAATCTCTTGTGCTCGTCTCAGAGCATCTCCAAACTCAGTAATACATAGCCCTATCAATCTATCTCTGATGACGGGCTTCAACCCATACACAAACTTCTCTGTGCGGAGCTCTTCACTCTTGAGGGTCTCTGGGTCATATCTCAATAGCGCTGTGAATTGGCTCTCATAGTCATCCACAGACATGTCACCCTGTACCAAATTCAAAAACTCGGCCTGTTTCTTTCTCTGAGCGGCCCGTGGTACATATTGGGTCCTAAAAGCTGTCTGAAACTCTTCCCAACCAATCACACCATGGTGGGACATCAAAATACCCTGGGTAGTACCCCACCAATCTCGAGCTCTCCCCTTCAGCATATAGGCACTCATACTAACCCTCTCAGCATCGGTGCACCCCAGGATATCAAATATAATTCTTAATTTCGTCAACCACTCCTCAGCCTCCGTAGGATCCTTCTTTCCCTTAAATGCGGGTGGATTCATCTTCAGAAAATCCCTTAGTCGGACCATGCTTCTATCCTCAGGCTGAGTGACGGGAGGCACTGGGGGTATGGGAGGTCCTTGTGGTGGTGTAGGGGTAGTATCTGAGGCATTAACTCCAAAGTGTTGCGCGAATAACGCTGCCATCTGCTCAAAACCTTGCCTCGCATCGGTCTCAATCCGATTAAATCGAGAGTTAGGACTCTCTGGTTGTGGGATAGGTGGCGGAGGGGACTCTACCTGCCTCCTCGAACGACCTCGTCGTTTACTCATACTCTATCTCAACTCGTCTCCTGCGCGTACATATCAAAATCGATTGAAATCTCAATCCTCAATTTCAGTTCATGACCAGACTATTACAGACACTTGGGATGTATTCTATTTCACTTAACCGATACTGACAGTACTAGACACCCTAAGCTCTGATACCAAGAAAACTCTGTCACTCCCCGAAAGTGCGGAAAATAGGGCTAATTTAAAACTTTTTACTCATTAATTCACAATTAAGAGTGCATTCCTGTGCAGTGTCATACATCATCATAATTATCATGCCTCAGGATCTCAACATCATATAACGTATATTGTACCGTATACAAATACTCAATTCCAAGTTAATTAATCCTAATACATCCCATATAATGTCATACATCAAGTGTCTGTAATTACAATAATAGTCTGGGTACATGAAAAGATGAATATACCTCAAAGTACAAAATATATAGCCTGGAGCTCGAATCCTCCACTAGCCACTACTCCGTACGTCGCAGGGAAGTCCTTATTCACTTGAAGAACTCTGGGGGGAAAGAAAAACAGGGTGAGCTTCTAAATCGCTCAGTAAAGGGGGTAAGGACTCAGTTCATAAACCAAAATGCACATCACAAAAGGTTTATTTGTATGTGAAACTCATTTGAAAACCATAGCATGAAAATACTCAAAACGACACTCTCATGTGTCATGTCATGTGAAAACATGAAGTAAAAGGCTCACTCTAGAGCATTAACAAAGCATGTGAAAACAACGCGTCAAACGCTTTCTCAAATACGTGATAAAATCACAGTAAAAATAATGCACGTGGCACAGCCACTAAACACACGTGGCAAAGCCACTGATTTAAATTCTCACGTGGCATAGCCACAAAACACACGTGGCAAAGCCACTGATTAAATTTCTCACGTGGCATAGCCACAGAATAGGATTTCTCAACGTGGCACTGCCACCAATGGGGTATAACGTGGCACAGCCACCAATGGGGTATAACGTGGCACAGCCACCAATGGGGTTTTCTCAACGTGGCACAGCCACCAATGGGGTATAACGTGGCACAGCCACCAATGGGGTTTCTCAACGTGGCACAGCCACCAATGGGGTATAACGTGGCACAGCCACCAATGGGGTTTCTCAACGTGGCACAGCCACCAATAGGGTATAACGTGGCACAACCACAGAATAGGTTATTCTCACGTTACCAGAACGGAGAAGAAATCGGGCTTACATGCTACCAGAGTAATGCCCGGTGTGTACTCACAACTACACACCCAAGTCTTATCACATAAGACAGGTTTGCCTTCACGTAGAACTCGTAATGGTTTTCTCTCATAAAACTCATTTGAAATCGTTTTGTACTCAACACAAAATGTAATAAAATCGAGTTCCAACCGGCAAAGCACACGCACACATTTCTCAAATCTCAATATTGCCTTAACGTAGAACCCAATTATAAACTCATAAAAACATTGGGTTCCAACCGGCTATAAAAATCGTGTGCAAATATATCTCAACACAAAACACTCAACATGCTTGTTTTATAAATAACAATTCATGCTAAAATAGTTTACAATTCACATACACAATTGGTTTAGATTTCCCTTACCTCTTTGCACCTCGTATAGTGCAATCGTTCCCCCGTATCACGGACTAGCCTCGCATTCCACTCTGGAACTCCCGAGCTGTCCAAACGATGTTAAAACATCAATACTCAACATCACATAAACCTCAATTCTCAAAATCGAGCATAATTGCTCATAACACCTCAAATCTCTTGATTTCTCGTAACTCAACCCTAAACTACAACCTCATTCACAATATCTCAATGTCCTACATTCCTCATGCCAATTATCTAAGCTAATTCTCCACATTGTCTATATTTCCATTTATAGTTCAAAATTCCTAAAATTACCAAAATCGCTAAATATCATTGTCACTCTATCCACATTGAAATTCATCAATCCCTAATCATTTCTCAACTATTTCAACACAATTACAACCACCAATAACATCAAAATCAGCTCAAATATCAAGATGAGGTTTAGAAATTACCCAAAGCTTGTGAGACGCACAACTCACGCCTCGATCCGATTCGTCCTTCAATTTCCAAGTATGTTGTTCTCCCTTTGATGAGGAACAACTTTCCTTCTTACCACAATAGCTGATTCGGCCGAAAATGGGTGATTTGGAGGAGTGAGAAACTAGGTTTTCGATGGAAATGGGTTTTGGAAGAGAGAGAAAGTGAAATTGTAGAGAAAACACGGGTTCCTTATATAGACTGGAGGTAGGAGATCAATCTGCCTCTTGATGAGATCGATCTGTGTTTGAAATTTGGGGACGATCTGGGCAATTTTATGCCTAGGAGATCGATCTGTCGAGGGGTGAGATCGATCTCTTTATGGCTTTATGAGATCGATCTGCTCCTGAAGAGATCGATCTTCTCCCCAAACAGAATCATTTGGAGATCGATCTCTTCCTCATGAGATCGATCCCTTCTCAAACAGATTCATAAGGAGATCGATCTCTTCCATTGGAGATCGATCTGCTCCTCAAATTTCCCCTTCCTCGTCATTCTTAACTCATCAGATCGATCTCTCCTTCTCCCAGATCGATCTGTCCTCATGCTTCATGCTCATTTTACACACTTAACACATAAATCTCCAATTATAATTCCCAGAATTTACTTAGCTCAATAAATTACACTTCGAATTCTTATTACATCAATAAAATATGTCTGAAATTCTCAGATCTCACAAAAACACAACACATCAAACATGCTTGTTTTATAACTCACAAATCATGCTATAATAGTTCAAAATCACATACACAGTTGGTTTAGTTTCCCTTACCTCTTTGCACCTCGTATAGTGCAATCGTTTCCCCCGTATCACGGGCTAGTCTCGCATTCCACTCTGGAACTCCTGAGCTGTCCAAACGATGTTAAAACATCAATACTCATCATCACAGTAACCTCAATTCTCAAAATCGAGCATAATTGCTCATAACACCTCTAATTTCTTAATTCTCATAACTCTATCACAAACCATAATCTAGCTCACAACACCTCCACATTCTACATTTCCCATGTCTTAATATCTATGCTAATTCACCACATTGTCTAAATTTCCATTTATAGCTTAAATTCCCAAAATTGCTAAATATCATTATCACTCCAACTACATTGCAATTTCATCAATCCCTAATCATTTTCCAGCTACTTCAACATAATGCCGACAACTATTATTACCAAAATCATCTCAAATATCAAGATCGAGGTTTAGAAATTACCCAAAACTTGTGGAGAGCTTATCTCTTACCTCGATTCAATCCGTCTTATGATTTCCAAGTATGTTCTCCCTTTGATGAGGAACAACTTTCCTTCTGGCCACAGCCTTTGATTTGGACGGAAATGGGTGCTTTGGATGAGTGAGAAAGTTAGGGTTCGGTAAAAATGGGGTTTGGAAGAGAGAGAAAATAAAATTGTAGGAGAAAGCAGGGGTTCCTTATATAGATAGAGAGTAGGAGATCGATCTGGCTCTTGATGAGATCGATCTGCATTTGAATTTGGGGATGATTTGGGGTAATTTTATGCCTAGAAGATCGATCTGTCGAGGGGTGAGATCGATCTCTTTATGGTTTTATGAGATCGATCTGCTCCTTGAGGAGATCGATCTTCTCCCAAATAGAAATATTTGGAGATCGATCCCTTCCTCATGAGATCGATCTTCTCTCAAACAGAATCATAAGGAGATCGATCCTCTTCCATTGGAGATCGATCTGCTCCTTAAATTCCTCCTTCCTTGTCATTTTTAACTCACCAGATCGATCTCTCCTTCTCCAAGATCGATCTGACCTCTTAGTTTCACACTTATGTTAAACACTTACATATAAATCTCCAAATATAATTTCCACAATTCACTTAGCTCAATAAATTACACTTCAAGTTCTTATTACATCATTAAAATATATCTAAAATTCTCAGATCTCACACTAAGAGTGGCAATACGGGCCATCTTTTTAAGGATTACCTAGAGTTAGGTGAGACTACCCCACAGAAAGGCAAAGAGCCTGAGAAAGCCCTGTTGATACCTATGCACAGAAAAAGAAGGCCACAACTGAAGAGAAGGGGAAAATAGGCTATTGGTCGAGGGCGAGTGTATTCCTTGGATCAGGATACTACTGATGTTTCATCTAATATGGTGGAAAGTACCACCCTAATTTTGAATATAGGAGCAATTGTTTTAACTGATCCTGGTGCCATGTATTTTTTCAAATCATCCTAATAAATGAGATTCAGCTAACTGAATATGTATGTAGAGATTTATGAGTTGAAAGTGGGAGAAAAGCATATGTCAGCCGATCTCATTCAATTGAAGATGTAAAATAGGCAATGGACTGGTCAGCTGCAAACTATGTGGTTGATATTGCTATTCTAAGATAGTGATGTTTCCACCCTTGAAAAGTGTACTGTAAGTTTTGATAAAAAATGAAAGGTATAATGGTTATATTTGAGTGGGATGATAAACGTGAAAGGAGTTTTGGTGTGTTGAAACATAAAATGACCACCACACTTATTCTCACCATACCTAACAGCTCATGAGGTTTCTCAACGTATATGGATGCAAAATGGGAAGATAGTCGCTCATGGATCTAGACAGTTCAAGAACCATGAGAGGAACTATCCGACTCATGATTTAGAGTTGGTAGCCGTAGTGGTTGCACTGAGCGTATGGCGTCACTACTTATACGATGAGAAATTTCATGTATGCACTGATCATAAAAGTTTCAGTATCTGTTTTCACAGAAAGAGTGGAATATGAGATAACAAAGAGGGCCAGAGCTTCTGAAGGATTAAGATTGTGAGATATTGTACCAACTGGGAAAGGCTAATGTGGTGACTGATGCCTTAAGCAGAAAAAGCCTCAGGATAGTATCACATATGATAGTCAGGGAGCATGAGCTGTTAGAGTAGTTTGTGAGGCTCAGTATTGATGTGATCCCATTTGATGCTGATAATGATTATGTGACAGCTAGCCTGAGATTAGAACCAGATTTGATTGATCGGATTCGACAGGCTTAGCGTGATGATCGACAGGGTGTCAATAGTGTGAGTCAGATCCAGATGGGTACAGTGACAGAGTTCACAGTGAGTGATGATGGCTTACTGAGGTTCAGAGGTAGAATAAGTGCTCCCAAGGACCCACAGTTGTTGAGATTGTTATTAACAGAAGCTCACTAGTAGAGGCATACAGTGCATCAGAGGAGTAATAAAATATATCAGAATCTCTGAAAAAAAACGTATTGGTGGTCAGGCATGAAAAGAGACAACGTAGAGTTGTAGCAAAGTATCTCATATGTCAGCAAAGTAAGGTAGAGCACCAGAACTCTGCAGGGTTATTGCAGCCTCTACCTATATTGATATAGAAATGGGAGCATGTTACCATGGATTTCGTCATGGGTTACAGAGGACTCGCAAGAAGTGCGAGGCTATTTGGGTGATAGTCGATAAATTGACGAAGTCTACCCACTTCCTAGTTATGAAATCTACAGATACTCTGAGTGCGTTGGTGAAGTTATATGTATGGAGACTTGTGGAACACTATGTGACTTTCCAGTGAGCACTGTACCAAATAGGGATTCCCGTTTCACTTCCCACTTCTAGGAACATTTTTCAGTAACTATGGAAACCCAGTTGAGTGTTAGCATAGCTTTCCGTCCTCAGACAGATGGTCAGTCAGAGAGGACTGTATAGGTTCGGGAGGATATGTAGAGAGCGTGTGCAATTAATGTTACAAGCTCTTGGAATGATCACTTGTCATTTGCTAAATTACCTACAACGATAGTTATCACTCGAGTATCGGGATGACATTATGTGAGGTATAGTATGGCCATAGTTGTTGTTCCCCCGATGGGATAGGGATAAGTGGGTGACAGACAGATATTTACTCCCAATTTGGTAAGACAATCCTCTGAGGATGTTCAGTTGATGTGTGAGAGATTAAGAACACCTCAGAGCAGATAGAAAAGCTATGCTGACAAGAGACTTAGACCGTTGAAGCTAAAAAAGAGTAGGTCGTATGTTGAAAAGTTGATTCGAGTACTATACAGAAGGAGAAAGTGTTGAGGTCTAAGATGATCTCCCTAGTCAAAGTCCTTTGGTAGTATTACACTCTGGAAAAAGGCACACGAGAATTAAATAGTATGATGTAATAGACGTACCCGTAGTTTTTTATGGACCCATTTGACTTAGTTCTAATTTGGAGGACCAAATTTCTTAAGTGGGAGAGATTATGTAAGACCCAAATTTTTATCATATTTCCTTATGATTCACGTGATGTAAACATGGTTATATGTAAATTAAATCATAAGCAGAGTTTTACGTGGATGAAAAATGCAAATGGAATGAATAAAAATTCCCAAATGCATTTAAAGATCAAATGGAAATTTAAATAACCACATATTAAACGAATGGGATTCGGACCATTTGGATAAGAGATAAGAATTTTAAACACGAAATGAGTGAGTGTTCGTGAAGGGAAGTTGGATTGGTTTGGTCCCAAACACGTTGAAGGGTAAAACGATCAAAAGACCCAAAATTCGATGTCAATTCGGTAAGAAATTTACACTGTAAACATAGATTCAAGAAATCCTGGTCAATAAAGGAGAAATACTTCAATTTCAGGTTAAATTGATCAAGATATGAATTTATTGGGATAAACCAAAATTTTCACCTTGGAAAATTATCTCGAAAATATTGGAAAAATACAACGAAAAGATAAAATCAGAGAAATAAATACATAAATTGATTAAATGAATAAAATATAATATTTTGGGATATTTTGAAAAAAAATTATATTTCATTCAATTAAAATAATAATTAAAAAATTAAAAAAAAAGAAACAGAATCGTGAAATCGCGATTCTGCAAAGAAGAAAGAAACAGAAGGTGCGCGAGGGAGACCAGCCTCCCCTTTCTGCCGTACCAAACCGAGCCACCGGTGGACACACCCGGTGAGAGGCCGAAGGGAGAAGCAGTCGAGCCCTCGCCGGTGCTGGTAGAGGGAGGAGGAGACGCGGCCAACGAAAAGAAAGAGAGAGAAAGAGAGAAACCAAGGGAGAAAAGAGAAATTCGGCGAGGCAGCGCTGATTCGACCATAGCCACGCCGACCGAAGGTCCCTAATTCGATGCCGAGAAGATTTGTGATGGAAATGGCCTGGGAAACGACGGCCAGTGCTGGCAACAGTGAGAAAGGAGAAACGGTAGCGAGACCGAGGAGAGAAGAGGCCGAACTGACCACTTTCCGACCAGTCCTGGCGAAACCAACACTAGATCCGTGCACCAGACAACCAGGAGGACCTGCTGGAGACGGAAGCAGGCGAAGAACTGACTGGCGAAGCTCCGAACGGTGATGGAGAAAATCGAACCAGACCGAACCTGGTTGAACCGGATCGAGCTGGTTCAGCAAGAAAAGAAAGAAAAAAAGGAAAAGGAAAAAGGAAAAAAAAAAGAGAGGAAAAATTGGGGAAAAATTCGACGATGCAGTTGAGCTACGGGTAAGCCAGTAAGTGGTTAAATGAACCGATTTAATTTTTGGAATAATTACTTAAATATATATTTGACCGAATTTGACCCGAAAAATATATAAATGTGTAGCTCGATGATTGATGACAAACGAGAGCTCGAGTCAGCCTCAATTTACGTACTGTCACAGAATCTCGAGTAAGTAACCCTTATTTACAATAATTTGCATCGTTATACGTGTTAGAAATTTACCGCATAAATTACGAATTTAATTCCGCATAAAATGAATTATATTTTGGAATTGGAGATAAATTGTCTTAAATAATTATTTGAGCTATCCAAGACTTTAGAACGAGGCCCAATACATTGTTGGTGGGCCCAATGAGCCCAATAGGCCTCGATGATGTGAATAGTGAGTAGAAAATGGGCTTAAGGCCCATTAAGGTGCAATCGGGCCCAAAATTGTGAACGGGCCTAATACTTTGAATTAAGCTCAAAAATTATGAAATACAGTTAATTGTATGATTTCTGACCCGATAAATAATTATACGCAGCTCCGGAGATTTGATTGGGAGCAGATCGGACTACGTGACGTGAGATTTTTGGAAAAAGTCAGACTGTACAGAGTAAAATGAGGTAAGGGATATAATTTAGGGTAGCATTAGTGCTCCATAATCCTTACCAATGACTTTATGTATGTTACTTGAATGAGATTTTATGAAATGGGTTGCAATGCCTTAGAAACCAAAACTAAACCGTTTCCCGAGTTTTTCCACATGTTTTCCACTTACATGAGATACATTTTACTTCACATGTTTATGAAAATGTGATTTTTCAATATGAAAAAGAAAACATGGTTTGATTTCATGAAATGACGGGGAAGAGCCCCGAGAATGCTTTACAAAAACAATGTTTTCATGACACGGGTTAAAGTCCCAAAACAACTTTTAAGCTATATTTTCACGGTACGGGTATGAGTCCTGAGATATGACTTTATGACTATGTTTTCTTATTTAAATGGGTAAGAGGCCCGAAATGATTTGATAAAATGGGTAAGAGGTCCAAAATGATTTTTGTGGGGTAAAAAGGCATGATATGACGATAGTCAGAGGATCTGGGGTCGATCTCACATACATAGGGTAGCGTATGGAGATGATCGAGGATCTACCTAGCCGACGACCAGGGAATGGGCAGGCTCTAACTTGATATGAGAAATGTGCTTATAGTCCACACTTGGTCATGCACGTGAGTTTGTGCATATAGTCCACATTTAGTGGTGCACGAGAGATAGGGCAGCGTACGACCCTCATCCAGTCCTATGGCTCCCTGTACTATGGCCATGAGTACCCATGATTTTATCCTACGAGACCAGATGTATGATGTCCTTCGAGACTAGTATATGAGACGATTGCCTGACCCTACATGATAATGATATGATGTTTTATGTTTTTACACATCTATGCTACCTATTTTGTTGCTATCAGTTTTAGCACTATGCTATATAATGATATTTAATGGTAGCTATGTGTATGATTTGAAGAAATGGGTTGTGAAAACATGATTTCACTTTTTTAAAGTGATGATGGGATATGATATATTTGATTTGAGATTTTGAGATGCTCTTATGTATGTTTACACTATGAAACATGTTTTCAGCATAAGATGTTTTATGAAAACGAGATGCTTTATGACTGTTTACACTAATGATATATTTATAGTATGATGCGTTTTACGAAAAGGATGCATGATGTGTAAACTAATGATTTTAAAGCATGTTTTTACTGCTTTTCTAAATGTAAGCATCTCTACTTTCGTACATGTTTATGCTGAGTTGTGAAATCACGTGTTTTACTTGTTTTAAGTACTAAGGTTACTTTAAATGTATCTCTTGCTGAGCCTGAAAAGCTTACCCCCGCTTATTTTCCCCATCTATAGAGTACTTTTAGTAGTTTGAGTGTGACTGAGGACTTGCATCTTTGGAATCCGTTGCGTCCCATCGAGAGTCAAGTATACACATTAGTATAGTTTTGTATCTGAACATGTAAATGCACAGTATTGTAAACGGATATGATGTTGGGGATGTAGAGTTATGTAAATACCGTCGTATATGTATTTAGTTAAAGTCAAAGGATAGTAAATCCTGATATGTGAATGTGAATATGGAAATGAAATGGTAAATAGTGTGAGGGAACTAACACTGAATCATAGCCCAACTGTTGGTAGGATGGTCACGATGAGAGAAAGGCAAGAATTAAAGAATAAACGAAAAATGAAAAAAAAAATTGCAGTGGTTTTTAGGCGATTTGGTCCTGACACATACTTCCACTCTGTTCTGCTTTGTTTCCCTTTACGTGTACTATTCATTTAGCTATTTTTTGTTTTTATGTATTAATCTAACTGGTATTTGATGGGCAGGTTGTTGTTGGTTTGTTGACAGAAGCATGGCTGCAGTGCGAGAGGTGGCATGACATAGCCACGCATATTTGCATCATTTCTACATTATCCTTTGACTGCTTTGATAGTTTTAGGAACTAAGTGACAGCATCCAGCTCCATTTTGTTATTTTTGTGTCCAGTAAAGCTATGTGATTAAGCTCGAGTCCAACCTCGTTCTGTTTTCTATTTTTTTATGCTTTCTGCTGTGTTGCTTTTCCCCCTCTACAGAGTACTTTTAGTAGTTTGAGCACGACTGAGGACTTGCATCTTTGGTATCCGTTGCGTCCCATCGAGAGTCAGGTATACACATTTGTATAGTTTTGTATCTGAACATGTAAATGCACAGTATTGTAAACGGATATGATGTTGGGGATGTAGAGTTATGTAAATATCGTCGTATATGTATTTAGTTAAAGTCAAAGGATAGTAAATCCTGATATGTGAATGTGAATATGGAAATGAAATGGTAAATAGTGTGAGGGAACTAACACTGAATCATAGCCTAACTATTGGTAGGATGGTCACGATGAGAGAAAGGTAAAAATTAAAGAATAAACGAAAAATGAAAAAAAAATTGCAGTGGTTTTTAGGCGATTTGGGTCCTGACACATATTTCCACTCTGTTCTGCTCTATTTCCATTTATGTGTATTGTTCATTTAGCTGTTTTTTGTTTTTATGTATTAATCTAACTGGTATTTGATGGGCAGGTTGCTGTTGGTTTGTTGACAGAAGCATGACTGCAGTGCAGGAGGTGGCATGACATAACCACGCATATTTGCATCATTTCTTCATTATCCCTTAACTGCTTTGATAGTTTTATGAACCAAGTGACAACATCCAGCTCCATTTTGTTATTTTTGTGTCCAGCAAAGCTGTGTGATTAAGCTAAGGTCCAACCTTGTTCTATTTTCTATTTTTTTATGCTTTCTGCAGTGTTGCTGTTGCAGGTGATGGTAAGCTGTTCTCTGCTACTAGACTGGTGTGGTGCACGGAATAGATGATGTCCAAGCAACACCAACACTGAAGACAGCAGCAGCTGCTAGCTAGAGCTGAAGTAGAGAAACAGGACATGAATAGAATTAGCAGAAGCAGTGCAGGACAGTTCGGTGGAGGAAGACATTTTCTGCTAGCTGGGCACAGAACAACGATGTGTTGTGCCACTAGGAGCTGGGCAGGTCTAGCCAAGACAAGCGCATGCATGGCAAGAAGCAGACAGAACCGGGAGCAGGTGCAGGATAACACCTAGAGCAGAATAGGTAGGAACGTGCACAGTACAGTGCACGGGTTCATCAAGATGGCTAGATAACTGTCTAAGGCCATGTTTGGCTGCAACGTTTGATACTTTTATATTAATTGGTTTAATTGTTTTTGATCCTTTTATTAGTTGTTAGCTTAGGTAAAGTGTTAAATTAAAATTGTAGGTTAGTTATAGTATCTTTGTTTGTTAATTTATTTTTAGTTTTAATTATGTTAATAGTTGATTTTATATAATAGGATTTAAGATTTAATGTTAGTGTAGAATTTATGAGTTGCATTTAGAATTAAATTAGGGGTTGACTTATTTTATGCATTTTTAATTTATTCATTTTAAATTTAAAAATCCAAAAATATTAAGTTCTCATGCATTATTTAGATTTTGTTTTATTAGTAGTAATTAGTTAGAGTTAGATTTAATTTAGGATTATTTTATAGGTAATTAATTTCTTAGTTTTATTTTAGAATTTCTTTAAG
Source organism: Firmiana major (assembly GCA_033439115.1). Classification (NCBI taxonomy): domain Eukaryota; kingdom Viridiplantae; phylum Streptophyta; class Magnoliopsida; order Malvales; family Malvaceae; genus Firmiana; species Firmiana major. The sequence goes on from CM065902.1 coordinate 39,676,682, forward strand.
TTAATAGAAGTATATTTTATTAGACTTTAGGTTAGTTTAATTTGCATTTCTATTAATTAGTTTAATTACATGCATATTTTATTAGGATTGTTTAATTTTAATCTGATTAATTTTGTTTCTTTATTTTTATATTTGCATTTTAGTTTATTGGTATTAATTAATTTTAATTGTTTCAATTATCTTTTGTAGGTTATTGCTTTTAATTGTTTGGAGCTTTGTAAGTAATTTTAGCTATGTGTTATTTTCTTTATTTTTATTGTTTTTAGTACTTTTTAATTCTAGCCTTGTAGATCACTCACTAAAACTTCATAATTTGCTAGGATATACTTAGGGTAAGATTAATCGGTACTTAATTAGACTAATTAGATTATCTGTGGGACGATAATCCGGGACTCAAATCATATTATTACTTGTACAACCCGTGCACTTACGGATAACACGTCTAGGTCACTTAGAGTGGGCGTAGTCATATCAATTCCCACATTAATAATCTTTAATCCTTAATTCATTCACATAAATACATACTTATCATTATGGCCTATCCATGATCAAACCTCATGGACATACTTGGTACATTTTCCTAAACAATTTTCTTAATCCAAAACATATATCAATACTTAACTATACCTATAAATGAAATCTTAAATCCCCAGACTCTTACGTTAGCCCTTCTTAAGATGCCAAAACCCTAGCTTCATTCTTCCAAAACACACTTTATATTTCAAATGACCTTTAAACCTCTTATCATAGCTTAAAAACCATAAACCTTTTAAGATTTAGCTCAAGTCTTCAACTTGCCTCAAAGATCCAAGCTTCTCTCTCTAGGAAATCATCATCAAACCTATCTCCTTCAAGCTTCAAATTGAACTATGTTGGTTAAGAGGTTGGAATGGGGGTTGGGTTAATGTCTTCGGGTTTTCTTCTTCTTTTTTTCTGTCCTTTCTTTCTTTTTTCTCTCTCTTTCCCTTTTTCTTCTTCTTTTTCCTTGGTTTGGTTAAAAATGGGCAGAATGAGTGAAAGAGAAGTGGTTATAGGGATTTAAATGAATTAAATCCACCTTTCCCATCCATAGTGGGAACAGGTAAGCTGCCGTAAAGGCAGAGGGATAAATCCGTCAAGAGAGAGGATCGACCCTTCCTTCCTAAAATGACCTTTTTTTTCATAAGGGTTTGAACTAAAGTATAGATCCCATCTCTTAGGGGATCGGTCCCTATCTTCCAAAATGCCCAAATCTATATTTTTTTTTGGTAAGGGGATTGATCCTTTAAGGGAGAAGATTGATCCCTCATATAAGAACTACACTTTTCTGCAGATTTTCAACCTCTAAAACATTCCCAATTCATACCAAAATCATGATAAGCTATTATCTAAGACTTCTAACTTTTCCAACAAATTAAACACATCCATATACACTTGTTTAGGTTGGTTTCTCATCATCCTATATTCATTTCATTAGTTTTCTATTATTTCATGTCTTATAACCTTATATTACTCAAAATATGCAATCAAAGCACAATGAGCACTTAAATTCCATAAATTTACTTTCACTCATTCTTGCACTAACTTTGTCTTAATACAAATCTTACTTAAGCGCATATACACAGTACTGATACAATTGCTATGAAAATGACGGGTTTTCCATCCTCCTCACCTTAAGGAATTTGGCCTTTCAAACTCATCTAAGCCTAATCAAACAAGTAAAGATGCTTATCCTTCATGAAACTTTCTAATTCTCATGTAAACAATTTTGTGGAATAGTGCTGCCATAGTACCATCACTAAGGGAATGTTCTTTGATCGAAACACCTTCTTTTTTAAGCTAGGTTCGGATTGGCTTTTCCACATAACTCGTGTCATCCTTGATCTCCAATGGTGCATACTAAATGACATGAGAAGGGTTCAAACGATACTTCTTCAGCATTAGAATACAGAAGACGTTGTGCACTTTAGATAGTTGTGATGGTAATGCTAATCTGTAGGCTACATCTCTAACTCTCTCTAATACTCAAATGGATCAATAAATCGAAGACCCAGTTTCCTTTTCTTTCCAAATAGCACTATGCCTTTACTGGGGACACTTTTAAAAACATTGAATCACCAACTTGGAACTCAATATGTCTCATATGGACATTAGCATAGCTTTTTTGCCAGCTCTAAGTAGTTCGTAGCCTTTCAAAATAATCTTGACACCCTCAAAAGCTTGCTCAACTAATTTGGGAGCTTAAAACTTTCTTTCATCCACTTCCTCCTAAGCTATCGAAGATTAGCATCTCCCCCCATACAAGGCCTCACAAGGCCCTATTCTAATGTTGGCATTGAAACTTTTGTTGTAAGCAAACTCTGCCAATAAAAATTGGTCATCCCATGAACCTTTGAAATCCATAGCACATGCCTTCAACATATCCTTCAAGGTTTGGATTGTCAGCTCAGACTGATTGTTGGTTTATGGATGGAAAGTCGTGTTATGATTTAACTTAGATCCGATTGCATCTTGAAAATACCCTTAAAATCGAGATGTGAATCGAGAATCGATATCAAAAATGATACTTATGGAGTGCCATGCAATCAGATTGCTTCTGTCACACACAGATATGCCAAATAGTTTAAAGAATCCATTGTCTTGATAGCCAAATAGTTCAAAGAATCTGTTATCTTGATAGCTAGGAAGAGGGCTGACTTGGTTAATCTATGTACTATCACCTAGATTGCATAATGTCCTTTCTTAGTATTGGGTAGGCTCATGATGAAATCCATAGTGACATGCTACCATTTCCATATAGGTATTGACAAAGGATGTGTAAGACCTGATTTTTATCATATTTTCTTATGATTCACGTAATGTAAAAATGGTTTTCTGTAAATTGAATCATAAGAAGAGTTTTACGTGAATGAAACAAATGCAAATAGAATGAATAAAAAATTTTTGAATGCATTTAAAGATCAAATGAAGGTTTGAAATGGCCATAGATTAAACGAATGGGATTCAGACCATTCGGATTGGAGATAAGGATTTAAAACATGAAATGAGAAAGGGTTCGTGAAGGGAAGTTGGACTGGTTTGGTACTAAACACGTTGAAGGGTAAAACGATCAAAAGACCAAAATTCGGTATTAATTCGATAAGAAAAATTTCATTAAAAATATGGAATTGAGAAATCTTGATCAATAACGAGGAAAATATTGAATTTTGAGTCCAATTGATCAAGATATGAATTTATTGAAATTTATTGGAATTCATCGAAATTTTCACATCGAAAAAATTATCCCGAAAATATTAGAAAAATATACCAAAAAGACAAAATAAGACTGATAAATTCATTTATTGATTAAATGAATAAAATAAGATTTTTTGGAGATATTTTGGATTTTTTAATGTATTTTAATTGAATAAAATAATAATAAAATAATTTAAATAAAAAACAAAAAATAGTGTCGCGCGATTGCGCAGAACCGATCGCGCGACCACCATCTTCAGCTTCCCCAAAAGATGGCAACTGACGACACGATGGAGGGCGAGGTGACCGGTGAAGCAAGACCGACACCGAGGGAGCCTTTACTGGCCAGTACGCGCGCCCCCAGCCACCGAAAAACATGAAATCGTCGAGGAGAGAAACTGAAAGGGAAAAGAGAAATCGATGGCCATCGGCGTCGATTTGGCCAACCTCGCCCCAGCCGATGGTTCCCCAGGCACAGGCGATGAGATCGATGGTTGAATCGACCAGTGGAATGGCCAACAGTGCCATCAACGGCGGCAGAAAGGAAATGGCACCGACGTCGAAGAGTGTAGAGGCCGGACTGACCACTTTCCGGCTAGCCAAGGTCGAGCCGACACCAGATCCGTGCACTAAACAACCCCGTGGATCTGCTGGAGATGGAAGCCGACGAAGAATTGACCGGGGATGCTCCGAACGGGGAAGGAGAAAATTTAACTGGTTGAATCGAACCGTTCTGAATCGGGCTGAACCGGACCGAAACGGTTCGGCCAGAAAAGAAAAAAAAGAAAAAGAAAAAGGGAAAAAGAAAAAGAGGAAAAATTTGGAGAAAATCCCGGTGATGCAGTCGAGCTACGGGTAAGCTGGTAAGCGGTCGAAATTGATCGATTTAAATTTTGAAATATTTAAGTTGATTAATATTTGACTGAAAATTGACCCGAAAAAATATGTAATTGTGTAGCTCGACAATTGACGTCAAACGAGAGCTCGAGTTAGCCTCTATTTGTGTACTATCATGGAATCTCAGGGTAAGTAACCCTTATTCAAGACAATTTGCATAGTTATGTGTGTTAGAAATTTACCGCATAAATTACGGATTAATTCCGTATAAAATGAATTAAATTTTGGAATTTGAGATAAATTGTTGTAAATAATTAATTGAGCTATCCGAGAGTTTAGAACGAGGCTCAATAAACATTGATGGGCCCAATGAGCCCAATAGGCCTCAATGATGTGAATAGTAAGTGAAAAATAGGCTTAAGGTCGGTTAAGGCCCATTATGGTAAATTGGGCCCAATATGGGTAAACGGGCTCAATGATTTAAATTAAGCCCTGAAAATATGAAATACAATTAATTTTATTGTATTTGACTTGATGAATATTTATACGCAGTTCCAGAGATTGGATTGAGAGCAAATCAGACTGCGTGATGAGACATCAATGGAAATGTCAGACTATACAGAAAAATGAGGTAAGGGAATTTTGTGAGTAGCTAGAGGTAGCTACGCGTATTTTTAACAACTTTTACATACACTGAAACTATATAAAGATCCTAGAAATGGATTAAAAATTTTAAAGACCCGAGATGGGTAAAAGACTATTTTACCCCTACTGAGGGAAAATTCACCTAAGGATGGTGAAAGCATGACATGTATTAAATGCATAATTTGGAAGATTTTCGTGGTTTTTAAGCAAAGCAAATTGATAGATTGGCCAGTATTTGCATAAATTTCACAAGATAACACTACATAAGTGTTATTTAGATTTAAATGAAATTTCTTTGGAATATGGGCCAACTATCAAGTTTATATGGAAACACATTGTCACGACCCAATTCCATTCTCTTTAACCGAAAATCACTGAAAATTTTTCGCGTTTTGCTGTTACCTTACCCGGTCGTGAACTAAACTCACCACACACTGTTGGGCTGTGAGCCAATAATAAACACCACATCTCATTCATCCTCAATTAATTAAAACGATGTCGTACATGTGCATTTAATCGTGTACTTATACGAATACATGTTTTACTGACATCTACATCCCCCATAATTACAACTCAAAAGAATACTGTGCTTTTACATTGTTTAGATACAAAAAGAATCACTGTGTATATACCTCTTAGCGATGGAGATGCAGCGGAGTCCAAAATAATACGCCTCAGTCCTCACTGGGCTACTATGCACGCTCTGTAGGGGGGAAAATAGAGTGGGATGAGCAACCACACGCTCAGTAAGGCAATAATGCAAGCATGGTAGATAACTACTCTATCTACATGCTGATAGTGTTATGCATAAATCATTTATAGTAGGAGCATGAGGAATAAAACTATGCCATGTGAATATACATATATATATCATGTATCAAAATCATGTGCGTTGGCATATAAAACATGGTAGAAATATCATGTATAAATCATCTCATGCTCAATCTCATTTAAATTTTTAAAAAGGGCAATTCATTTAGAAACTTCCTTTTTAAACCAACAACATAAACCCCTTTCTCAACACATAATTACCACCCAATCAATTCACAATCACAACCACATTTTCATTTCACAATTCACGCATGTGTATAAAACTAGGTCACTATATCGAAAGTGCCTATGTGAACCATTACATCATAAATCATCCCAGACCACACGCATCCAGGTGTGCAGGGTATCATGCTGGCACGAAGATGGATTATCCCTCGCCAGACTTTCTCATCACATAACCATCATGCGGTACATCGTACTCCATGTGATATACACGGTACAGCGTACTCCACAACTCATATCGTGATTGGGGTGCCATTCCTAGGTCCTATCTACCCCATACCAAGAGTTTTCCATATTCCGTGAAGGAGAGCCTCCCTGCCGAACAGAGCCTCCCCGCCTAACAGAGCCTCCCCGCCTCTTTGGGCTTAAGGATGTTAGCTTAAGGATGTAGGGCTTAAGGATCTTACTATAACCATGTAGGAGAGCCTCCTCGCCTAACAGAGCCTCCCCGCCTCTTTGGGCTTAAGGATGTTGGCTTAAGGATCCCACCGTAAGAGAGCCTACCCACCAAACAGAGCCTCCCCGCCTAACAGAGCCTCCCCGCCTCTTTGGGCTTAAGGATGTTGGCTTAAGGATGTAAGGCTTAAGGATCTTACCATTTTCATAACCTTATATGTATCTCAATATGCAACTTGTGCGAGCAAAGCTCTAGCACGACTCATGCATCTTCTCATAAAGAGACGCGTACGAGCATAGCTCTAGTACGGTTATACTCATAAGACAACCACTCAAAATTCGCATACGAGCAGAAGCTCCAGTACGGTTTATAAACATCATCATAGTTTCCAAATCAAGGTGCGAGCTAAGCTCCAGCATGTTTCATACAAATGAAAACATAGAAATCCAGCGCGAGCGAGGCTTTAGCGCGATTTATGTCATACAATTACGATAGGCGGCTCATACACAATCAACAATCCCAGAAATTGGGTTTAGCACTCACAAATGCTTTTCCACAACAACAATACAATACTAGCCGACCTATCTACAAGCTTGCTTAAAACCAAGCAATTTCATTTTGAAAAGCATCAAAACATTAGATTTATGCAATTATTAGCCTTACTATCCCATTTCATAAAATCCACTTCAAAACCAAAATCACGCATATACTCATCATCATTCACGAATACCATCAATCATTTATTTGAGCAACCATGCATTTCATACAACACCCAATATTCACCCACAAGTTCAAAGTACGAGCAGCTACCTCTATATACTCATAAAATTCCCTTACCTGGAATCGCGATGTGTGATTCCACTTCCTTAAGCTGCTTACTCGTACGGTTCGATTCGTCTTCAATGAACTCTTCGGAACTGCACAAAATCGTATCCCGCATTATATTCGATCCATATAATGCAACCCTTGCGCTTGCTATATCCAATATAATCTATAGCCTCTATTAAAGCTTATTTGGCCTCGTTTCATTACTTTACCCATAGCTCGAGTCTATGGACCTTCTTAGGCCTATTAACTTATTCAAAGTTGATATCAAATCGACATAAAGCTCATAGCGTTCATATTTCATGAATCCCCTCACTATGGCATTTATCACTCATATACATACCCATTTTCACAATTCCTCCAACTCACCAAGTAATTCCATCTAACCATCTAAAATCATAAACATTACCCCAATAACAACTTTAGCATGCCAATCATAAGCTCATTCAATCCCACATATCCTCACATTATACCCATTTTAGATTTCTAGGTCACACCAATTCCACTACATTCCTAGGTAGTTTATCCATCAATACTCATATCAATCAACTCCAAAATCAATTAAATAGCTAATGCATTTGGATTGGAGTGTTAGAATCTTACCAATATGATTTCTCTTCTTGCTCCAAATGGTAATGCCCTTAACTCCTTCAATTCCAAAAATGGGAAGATGCCCTCTCACTATGTTGTTCTTCTCTTTGATAGGGACAACTTTGCCTCTAATGATCTCTCTTCAAATCTCACTGAAAATGGCTGATTTTAGAGAGGGAAAGTTAGGTTTTTGGGGTTGAGATTGTAAAGTTAAGTATTTTTTCGAGATTTCCAGATTTTCAGCTCTCCTTATATAGAAATAGCTTGGGGAGATCGATCTGGTCCAAGAGGAGATCGATCTGGTCCCTTAAAATCCCTATTTTTCACGGCATTTTTAAGCATGAGATCGATCTGTCGAAGCATGAGATCGATCTGTTGAAGCATGAGATCGATCTGTCGAAGTATGAGATCGATCTGGTCCCAAACAGAGAGCTAAGGAGATCGATCTGGGTGCTTGGAGATCGATCTTTTCATCACGAAAATGCTTAGGAGATCGATCTGGCTCCATTGGAGATCGATCTGCTTTATTCTTTTGCCCAAATAAGAGCATTCTGGCTCTTCCAGATCGATCTCTCATCCTATGAGATCGATCTGGCCCTCATGTTTTCCAGATTTCCTGCAGTTTCCTTGCTGCAACTCATACGCACACATTCTTAATCTATTGCCATGGCCATTTTCTCATCCATCCACCTTTATAACTTGAAAATGGCATCCATTCATACCTTATGAACATTGAAACTTGTGTGCATTCATTGTATGTTCAAAGGTATGCTACATGAAACCAAATGGAAGCATAACTCCATTCCATTTTACCACACTACTCAACTTGAGTTTTCAATCACATCCATCTCTTGGCAGAACTCATTTCTTCATATTCATACTCAATGAAACTTGCATGTATGCTACAATTCATATTATACATACATACATACATTGAATCCATGGACTACATCAATCATACTTTACATTACAAGTCCATTCGTATTATTTGATCCAATTATACATATTACCATTATACATAAACGGGGTCTTACACACATGGTGTTGGAGCATTTCCTCGCACTATATCTGAGTTTGTGAGTGTGCATAATGGTGCTAGAGCGGTTGCTCTCATCGATTTGTGTGACATCATATGCATGAAATGTGCTGAGCGGTTGCTCACACTGATTTTTACTATTGTGAAATGCATGAGAGGTGTTGGAGCCTAGCTCGCACCCTGTTTTGACTTGATATGCATAAGAAGGTGTTAGAGCGATTGCTCGCAATAGTTTTAATGATTTGACATGCATGAGAGGTGTTTGAGCTTAGCTCGCATCCTGTTTTGATATTATAATTGCATAAAAGCCATACTAGAGCCTTTCTCGTACGTGATTTAATGGATTTGATTGCATAAAAGCCGTGCTAGAGTGTAACTCGCACGAGATTTGATTTCTTTATGCATGAAATCATGCTGGAGTGTTGCTCACACAAAGTTTTGATTTACTTGAGCATTCATTCGTGCAGGAGCATTGCTCGCACGAAGTTTTGAATGATTTATGCATGATGCCGTGTCGGAGCATTGCTTGCATGAGGCTTTGATGGATTTTATGCATAAAACGTGCTGGAGCTTGCTCACACGTGATTTTATATGGATTTATAACTCTTTTAAAGTCGTACTGGAGTGCTGCTCATATGCAGATTTTATTGATTTTTATAAAACTGTGCTAGAGCTTCGCTCGCACGAGGTTTTCAGATATCATGAATATGCATGGAGCCGTGTTGGAGCTTTGCTCGCACAGGGATTTATATGACATGCATATAGTCGTGTTGGAGCCTCCTGTAAACTGTGTGTCACAGTGAGATGATATGCCCACACGTGTATACTGAGACATAGGTTGGGTGGATAAGACCTACGACAGGCACCCCTGACTATGATTTGGGTTCACGGAGTACGTTATACCGTGTATGTCACGCGAAGTACGCTATACCGTGGGGATTGTTGGAGTGGAGTGGCATTAGCCATGAGCCTGTAAGCCTTGCCCTCACAATCCTGGTATTTATGTTGTTCTGGCGGCAGGACTGACCCACCTCCTGTTTCAGGTGTGATACCCAGCACATTAGGTACCGTGTAGCCAGAGATCACTAGGATATGGCCATAGTCCTCGTTATTACTGATATAGTCACCTACATATCTCCCATGATATAATTTTTGGTCTCGATAGACCAGGGTAGACCCATGGGAGGGGGTCAGGCCCCCCAATTTTGTGATTTTCTATAATGATGATAGATTTTTCGGAGGATTTTATAACATGTGACCCTAAAAGAAGGGTGATTTTATAACGAATTTTATAATTAATTTTTAATGAGTTTGAGATTAATTTATAAAATGATTGACCTGGAGGTGTTATTTTATACTGAGCTTTAATGAAGTGATTTAAATGCAGTAGCATGAGGAGTTTTCCATGCTTTAATTACAAATTCATGAAAAGAATTGTCTCTCACGATTTGTTTTACATGGCATGAAATAATGCATGATCTTGATTTACTTCACGCGAATTATGATTTTACATAAAATGCCATTGATGCATGAGTTGCATGATTTCTATATGCACGAATAGTTTTTATAAACTATGGCATTGATGTATGCATGATTTCATGCATGAGATTTAAACGAAAAGAAATGGATTTAAGGACATGGCATTATGAGCATGTAGATAGTGGAGCTATCTACTTACTTGCTTGATTGCCTTACTGAGATCGTGGTTTGCTCACCCCCCTTATTTTCCTCCTCTACGAAGTACTTTTAGTAGTTTGAGCGCGGCTGAGGACTTGCATCTTTGGTATCCATTGCGTTCCATCGAGAGACAGGTATACACATTTGTATAGTTTTGTATCTAAATTTGTAAATGCATAGCACTGTAAACGTATATGATGTCGGGGATGTAAGGTTAAGTAAATCCAATTATGAATGTATTAGTTTAAGTCAAAGGATAGAAAATCCTAATGTGTAAATGTAACATGGAATGGAATGGTAAGTAGTGTGAGGGGACTAACACCGAATCATAGCCCAACTGTTGGTAGGACAGTCACAATCAGAGAAAGGTAAGAATTAAATAACAAACTAAAAATTTGTAGTGATTTTTAGGTAATTTGGGTCGTGACAGGGTGAAGCAACCTTGCCTGATTTTTGTGTTCAATCTTCACTTATTAGCACACCAAACATCTTGCAACATATTCAACAATATCCATTTTCATCCCAACCCACCTATATACATGCATAAATTATGGTACAACTTGTTACTGCTTAGGTGCATATTATACGAGAACTATGTGCTTCTTTTAAAATTAAATATTTTAAGTTGTTACTGTTCGGAACATGATTCTGCCCTTAAACCGAAGTAAATCATCACCACTAACTACATACCCTGATTGTGAATATTGAATCAGTTGATAGCAATCTCAACTAATTCCTGATCATATCTCTATACCAGAGCTCAGTTCTATCTGAAGACTTGCTAGCCAACAACCTTCAATGGGTTCTACACTGATCCTAAGCTGAACAAATTATTGCAGGAGATCCAACTCCTTAACCATTATATAGGATACCATCCTCTTTCAGCTTGAATCATATGCTACTCTATCGCTTTTCCCAGATGTTAGAGGATCTCATATTCATAGTCCTTTAAAACTTCCATTCACCGCCGTTGCCTCATGTTGAGCTATTTCTGATTAAACAAGCATTTCAAGCTTTTGTGGTTAGTATAAATCTGAAACTTCTCACTATGTAAATAACACTGCTAAATCTTGAAAGAAAAAATTGCAACGGCTAACTTCAAGTCATGCGTCGAGTAGTTTTTCTCATGATTTTTCAACTAACGAGATCATATGTAACTATCTTTCCATGTTGCATTAGAACACAACCTAGACCTTATAAGAAAGCTTACTATAAACAGTGAAACCTCTTGATCCACTCGGATTGATTTGGATCGGTGCTTAGGTCAATCTCTTCTTCAGTTCATGGAAACCCTTCTCAAACTTGTATGACCATTCAAACTTATCATCTTTGTGGGTGAGTCGGGTCATCAGTGCAGTTATCTTCGAAAAGCCTTCCATAAAATGCCTATAGTAGCTGGCCAGTCCCTAGAAACTCCTTATTTTTGTAATGTTATTTTCCCTTTCGCATTTCAGTACCGCCTTAACCTTGAATAGATCTATTAACACCTCGTCCTTAGACACAATGTGACCCAAGAATGCTATATGCTCAAACCAAAATTCACACTTAACTTAGCATACATTTGTTTCTCTCGAAAGGTCTGCAGTACTATCCTCAAGTGTTGCTCATGCTCTTCTGAGAACTTCAAGTACACCAAGATGTTATCAGTGAAAATGATGACAAATTGGTCCAAGTACAGCTTGAATACTTCATTCATCAAACCTATAAATATCGTTGATGCATTCTTTCCCAAAATTCAAAATGGCCATAACAAGTTCTAAAAGCAGTCTTTGATATAGTAGACTCTTTTATCTTTAACTGATAATATCCAGACCTCAAATTAATCTTAAAGAACATCGATGCATCGTAAAGTTGTTTAAAAAGGTCATTGATTCTAGGCAAAGGGTACTTGTTCTTCACTATAGCCTTATTCAATAGCCTATAATTGATGCACAACCTTAACCCTTCATCCTCCTTCCTAACAAATATAATAGGATTAATCTAAGAGGACATGCTTGGTTGAATAAAGCCCTTGTCTAACAAATCTTGGGACTGTTTCTTCAGCTCTTTCACTTCATCCAATGCCATGTGATAGGGAGGCTTAGATATTAGCTGAGCATCTAGGGCCAAATCGATGGTGAACTCTAGCTCCTTATCGGGTGGCAACCCTAGCAATTCCTTTAGGAATACATCCCAAAATTCCTTGATCACGGGAATATCTTTGAATTCTAGAAGTCCCTTTCCAAATCTCCCATATAAGCAATAAATCCTTCACATTAACCAAAATCTTATTAGACTGACAAAACATATAAACAATCTAATTTTTTTCTGATTGGCCAAACATTTATCGTATTTGTTAGTATAGAGAGTTACATTTTTAGTGTAGCAGTCTAAACTAGCATGATTGGCAGCTAACTAATCCATGCCCAAAATAATATCAAAGTCACGAATACTAAGCAAAATTAGATATGCTACCATATCTCTATCTCCCACCCTAATCTTACAGTTCTTATACTCTAAATCAGTCAATTGCAACCATGGGGGTATAGATATGCAAACATAACCTAAAAACTCAGGCTCTATCCTCAAATTGGTAATCTTACCACCATTATTAGTCTCAAAAGATAGAACATTCGATTTCAGGCATCTATCACTTATTTGATTTCTGAGCGTATCTATTATCGTTACAACTCGAAACAAGCCTCACATATTGCCATTATAGCTTATCAATAATATATCAATCCTTAAACCATATTCATATGTTCAAATCCTTTTAGGGGAGACTAAGTAATTTCCTGTGTGGTGACCATGCAATAATTGAAGTCCTCTAAAATCTATGGCTATGGTCACGACCCGAATCTCACTAGTCAAGCAAATAACTAAGAAGTTGTGAGAGCACCAACGTCATACAATGTAAATTACATCACTATAGCACACAACATGAGGGCCATCACTGGTAAGCTTAAATGCCATATAGACAAATAATTAATTACACGTCACATAGACATGAGCTTACATGATTATCACTTAGGCAATTACTTTAGATGTCTCAAATATTAATAACATTTCACCTTAATCTAACCATTTCACATACAAACAAACATTTTAATATCATTTTCAGACACTAATCATGATCTATATCAAGACAATCACAAACATATGGGATGGAACTTTAATTCTAGCCTGTCTACACTAACCCGCACTAAAAAACTCAAGCTGTGATACCAACTCTATAATGTCTCAGAATTGCAAAAATGCAAACTAACTTCTTTCTTTCTTCTTACTTGTTGTCTTTGTGCAGTGTAGGTGACGATCAACTTAGTTAGCTAATTTTTTATCATTATGATGGTAATTCTTATAGTCGGTGGTCCAAGTTTAATAATTAGAGTGATGCAAAATGACAATTCACTAATCTAACTTAACCATCCCCAAGCTATTACATTCATTCTCATTGGATTTCCAATAGAATCATACAAAAAGAATGATAATGAATACTCCAAATACATCACCCCAGAAGGGGGCTATAATCGATATCCAATCTAGCCTAGCTGACTACATTAGACATTTATTATAGCTTGTTAGTTACATCCCAAACAAAAATAACTTACAAATATACAAATAAACTTGGTCTGTGCCTTACTATCTCGAGAAAAAAGTATAGAAGAGGTGGATACCTCACATGACTAAGAGATTAGTCGGTAAGGCTCCTAAAGCTTATCCACATAATGCGGTACTCCGCGAGTCACTGCAAAGTTAGTTTCAAGAAAGAAGGGGTGAGCTAACGTGCTCAGTAAGAAACATACATGCAAGCATAATAGCATCAAACAATATGATGTGATAAATGAATATAATTCGAATCATGCAATCATTTCCAAAATACTTGTCAAAGCAAATACATAACATAAGCATGCTCGTACTTATCAAAACGTACTTATCAAAACTTAGCAAATTGAATATTAAATCAAATCAAATACTGAATCGGAATCAAATACTAAATCAAATCAAATATTGAGTCAAATAGAGGATAGTAGGCTAAACTTATGTAGTCGATATGCAAGTAAAGTTGAAAGTAACCAATGGCCATAGTTGAGTTCCTCAATATCTCAGGACAGATGAGTATTGACAGACTGTAGATGTGTCTAGGTCTAACAGCCACTAAAGGTGCCACTTGGCATGACTAAAAGTACCACTCGGTGCTAGCATGTAGGGATGCTTTGTGGCTCACGACATGACATGGTTACCACTCGATACACCCGTTTGAGGATACTGCCAAGCTTGCAACTTGACACTATACATAGCTAAAGGTTGCTTTTCATCTCAAATTAGTGTTCAAAAGCTTATAGTGAGTCATTCAGTCTCACATCTGATAAAACATTAAAAGCAACTCAAGTTTTACTTATCAAAAAAGCTAAAATAACATATAGGTTGTCAAAATATTCATATCTACATTGCAAATTAACTTTGGAAATCAATGGGTCATTTTGAGGTTTAAATGTACATTTTGTTCAAAATATAAAAAGGGGATCGATCCTCTTGGTGTAGAGGATCGGTCCCTAAGTGCAGAATACTTTTACCCTATTCAAAAAGCAAAGGGGATCGATCCTTATCTCATAGGGGATCGATCTCTCAAAGTCGAAAGCCATTTTTTTCTGAAAATTTTTTATGAGGGACCAATTCCTTATCTTAGGGGATCGATCCTTAATGCATAAAAATGCAATTTTTAGTTGGGTTTTAAGTCCTAAATCTAACCAAAACCATTTCAAAACACCAAAATATTTCATTGAAACCTTTTTCACGCCAAAACATTCATGATGTGCTTACAAAACCTGTGACAGCACTAAAGCGCAGAAAATAGGGCTAATTTTAAAATTTTCTTATATTAAACCTCTTACTCGGGTTGCATTCCTGTACAGTATCATTTAATGTCACGACCCCCAACTTATCAAAAATCATCGTAAATTTTTCGCTTTTCATACATTATTTATTATTCGTTCTTACCTTACCTCGATAGTAATCAGCTAAACTCTCAACAGTTAGGCTATGTGTCAATGTCTATCTCATCCAACCATAACAATTTAATTTGCATTATAATTAGGACATAAAAACTTGTATAAATAAATCAGAGTTGCTGTTTACATGTGTTTACATTATTTTAGATCCCCAATGGTTACATTCAAAATGCTACTGTGCTATAGAAAGTTTAGATACAAAATTATATCAGTGTGTATACCTTACGCAATGGGATGCAATGGATACCTAAAAGGAAAACCTCCAGTCGCCCCCAGTCTATACTCAATGCTCTGTAGAAAAGGGAAAATAAGGGGGGTGAGCAAACAACACGCTTAGTAAGGCAACTATGCCAACAAGTAGATACTGCACTATCTACGTGATCGTGATGCCCTGCTCAAAACCATACAATTTCTCATTCACACCTCAAAAGCATTAGTTCATGCTTGTGTTAATGGCATGTAAAGCAAATCATGCTATTTTGTTCAGTGCACAAATCAATTTCAAAGCATGGAATAACCCTAATGCATATTTCATAAATAAGGCATGGAAAATCATCATGTGTAAGTGCATTTTAAAGCCATTATCATGCTTTCTCATTTTAACAAAATTAACACCTATCAGGACTCAGCCCCTCCCTCAGACTGTCCTGACCCACAAAGTATTTCAAAACATGGATTCATTCATAAATAAGAGACATGTGAGATAGACAATATAACAAGGAAATATCCTCTAGGACTATAGCCATATCCTCTATGATCACAGACTACACTGATCAGGTGTGCGGGGTATCACCTCTATCTGCTTCCACATGAGAGGTGGGTCCGTCCAACCCGTCGGTCCATAGCAGATCTAAACATCGTCCGAAGACATCATATCACAATCTTAACACGGTACAACGTACTCCATGCTACCTGCATGATACAACATACTCTATGGACCCATATCAACACATCATATCACGTCACATCTCAAAATGCACGTGCGAGCCTATTTAATAGGTGTGACACCCAGTCTGCCCGAAGCTCCTAGCACGACTATCAATCATGTCATAAAACCACGTGTGAGTAATCTTAAGCATGGCAACAAGTATGGTGGACATCTAATGCATGCTATGCTCCAACACCATGTCAAAACCAGTATAAAATCTGTGTGAGCTAAGCTCCAGCACAACATTATAGAAATTCATGTAAAAACTAGTGCGAGCTAAGCTCCAGCACTCATGCGTATAAAACACATCAAATCTTGTGTGAGTCATACTCTAGCACGCTTTCATTTTCATGAAATCCATGTAGGTGGCTTAATTCTTTGCAAAGCATAGCTATAAACTAAATCAAATCATTTCTATTGGAAAACATTTCAAATGTTAGCCAACCTACCCATCACTTGCTAAAAAGTAACAAAACAGGATTTTAAAAGCTTCATGCTTTTGTTTTCATGCATATTTCATCAAAACCCAACTCTTGCCCTTCAAACTCTCATTCCATTTCCTATTACCACATGCATTCTAGAAAACATAATGCGCCCAAAATGCGCACAGATATCTCTAAGAGTCCACACAATTCCCTTACCTCGATTTACTCAAGGTGTGACTCTCTTCCTCTTAGCTCCTCGCGCTTTGGCTCAAGTTGCTCCGGGTGTATCCTCAGGAGCTGCAATTCATTCACTAATCACTTGAGTTAATGTTGCTAACTCACATTTTGACTTCAACTAGTCAATATATTTCATTCAGCCTATTTCATTAAGTTTGGCCCTTTTTTGCATTTGGCCCTCATCAAGCCATTTCCAGCCAATTTATCTAGTAACTCACTTAGTTACTTGTTTAGGACTTGATGTGAAATACTCTACCCTTACTCTCTTATTCATTTATGCATTTTACCCAAATGCCTTAAATAAACATTTTACCCTTTTTGGGTAAGTCTCACAATTCATTTCATAACACCATCTTAAAATCATACTCACAACACCATTATCACCTTAAGATATCCCATTCATCATTGATTCCAATACATTTCACTTTCTCACACTAGACTCATTTTAGGTCATAATTGTTCCTTTGTATTCTAGGTAGTTTCTACCATTAATATACATACCCATCTACTCCAAAATCAATATCTAAGCAAATGTACTTGGGTTGTTGCATTAGAAACTTACCTAGCTTGATTTCCTCCTTGCTCCAAATGGAAATACACCTTTAATCCTTCAATCCAACAAATGGTGTAATGACTCCAAGTTATGCTGTTCTTCTCTTTGATGTGAACAACTTTGTATCTAATAGTTTTCCCTCAAATCTTTATGAAAATAGGTGGATTTAGGAGTGAGAAAGTTAGGTTTTGGATTGAAAATGGTAGAGTGAGGTTGTTTCCCAAAATTTGAAGATCCAACTGCTCTTATTTATAGAATTAGCTTAATGAGACAGATCTGCATTAGTAAGAGATCAATCTGCCTTGCCTAAATTCTTTATTTTCACGACATTGTAAAGGCAGGAGATCGATCTGTCGAGGGCTTGAGATTGATCTATTTTTGTGAATAAGATCGATCTGCTTCAATGGGATATGATCAATCTGTTTCAGGCCGAGAGATAATGAAATCGATCTGGTCTTAAAGGGAGATCGATCTGCTCCAACCCGAGAGTTAAAGAGATCGATCTGCTTGAATGGGGGATCGATCTGGGCTTGGCAGAGGCAAATGCAGATTGATCTGGGTAATTAGAAAGATCGATCTGCCTTGCATATTTCACTCCAAATTGCCTCATTTTACACAAGAGATCGATCTTCTTTGAATGAGAGATCCATCTGACCTGTATTTTCTGCATTTCCACTGTAGTTTTCCCAGAATTCTCAAAGGTTAACTTGCCTTTGATTGCTTGACTAGTCATTTTGTAATCTATATCCATCTAGAGCTTCGTAAGGCTCGTTTCTTATGACTTCCACATTATGAAACTTGTGTGTATCACTTGGAAATAAAAAAGGTTCGTATAATTCCTCGTTTTACACTCATTTATACATTTCACGTCCTTATACTCATTCCGGATGCTTAAGGTTTTTCATTTACTTAGTTTGCGGCCACTTCAGCCCTTATTTAACCTTCACATGCATCCATAATACTCATTCATTTCCATTTGAACTTGATTCCCATTTACTTGATCCAAAATCATCCATATTATAACTCCATTTACATATATACAAGGTTATACATATATGGGGTCTCACATTCTCCCCCATTTAGAAAATTTGGTTCATCAAATTAGAACCAATCAATCTGTGAATAACTCAGGGTACTTCTCCCGCATCAGATTCTCCAACTCCCATGTGGCTTCTTCCACAGTGTGATGTTGCCAAAGGACTTTCACCAAGGGAATTGTCTTTATCCTCATCACTTTCTCTTTTCTATCTAATATCTGAACTGGCTTTTTAACGTACGTCATGCTTTCATTGAGCTCCAATGGCTCATATCTTTTCACATGTGTCGGGTCCGGGTGGTATTTCCATATCATGGATACGTGGATGACGTTATATACAGTCGCTAACTCAGGTGGTAACACTAGCTTGTTTGCCTTATCTCCCACTTTATCAAGTATCTCAAATGACCCTATATATCGAGGGCTCAAGTTCCCCTTCTTCTCGAACCTCATAATCTCCTTCGAGGGAGAACCTTTAAAAACACTGACTCACCCACATTAAACTCTAATGGTCTCCGTCTCCTGTCAGCATAACTCTTTTGTCTGCTCTGAGCTGTCCGTAGCCTTTTACAAATCAACTGGACATCCTCAAAGGCTTGTCTAACCAAGTCAGGAGCAAAGATCTGTCTATCACCAACCTCTTCCCATCTAATAGGGGAACGACATCTACGCTCGTATTATACCTCATATGGTGTCATCTCGATACTCGCATGGAAACTGTTATTATAGGCGAACTCTGCGAGTGGCAAATGGTCATCCCATGAGCCTCCAAAATCTAATGCACACGGTCTCAACATATCCTCCAGGGTCTGTATAGTCCTCTCTAACTGACCATCTACCTAAGGATGAAGTGCAGTGTTAAAACTTAATTGGGTCTCCATCGCTTCATGAAAATGTTCCCAAAAATGGGAAGTGAAGCGGGTATCCTGATCAAAAACAACGTTCACTAGAATTTCATGTAGCCTCCCTATCTCACGCACATACAAGTTCGCTAACTGGCTTAGAGTATCGGTAGCTCTCATAGCTAAGAAATAGGCTGATTTCGTCAACCGATCCGTAATCACCCATATGGCATCATGACCTCTGCGGGTCCTCGATAATCCAATCATAAAATCCATGGTGACGTGTTCCCACTTCCAAGTCGGTATCGGTATAGGCTGCAATAACCTTGTAGGCTTCTAATGCTTTACCTTCACCCGCTGACAGATGAGACATCTAGCGACATATTCAACAATGTCTTTTTTAATCTCAGACCACTAATAAACCTTTCGAAGATTCAAATACATCTTGGTACTCCCTGGATGTATCGTATACCTCGATGAGTGAGCCTCTGTCAAGATCAACTTTCTGATCTCTGGATCATCGGGAACACATATCCTACCTCTGAACCTCAACAACCCATCTGAACTCAATTCAAAATCAGTCTCTGTACCCCTCTGTATCTGTATGACAATATCTCTACACTACTGATCAATCTGTTGAGCCTGTCGAATTCGATCTACCAAATCTGGTTCCAATCACGGCCTAGCTATCATAAAGCTGCTATCAGCATCAGGCGGGGTCACATCCAAACTGAGGTTCTTGAACTATTCCAATAGCTCATGTTCCCTAATCATCATAAATGACACCAACCTGAGATGCTTTCTACTCAATGCATTAGCCACTACGTTTGCCTTACCCGGGTGGTACATAATATCACAATCATAATCCTTTAAAAGCTCAAGCCATCTCCTTTGTCTCATGTTCAACTCCTTCTGTGAGAACAAATACTTAAGGCTCTTATGATCAGTGTAAACCTAAAATCTCTCACCATAGAGATAGTGGCGTCATATTTTCAATGCAAATACCATAACCACCAACTCTAAATCGTGAGTTAGTTCCTCTTATGATCATTCAGTTGTCTTGATCCATAAGCTATTACCTTCCCATCTTGCATCAGTACACAGCCCAATCCTTGGTGTGAAGCATCCATATACACCGAGAAACCTCTTGAGCTGGTAGGAATGGTGAGAATCTAGGCTGTGTAAATTTCCTTTTCAACTCTTGAAAGCTCTCCTCACATCTATCGTCCTACACAAACTTCACATTCTTTCTTGTGAGACATGTCAACGGAGCAGCTAATCTCGAGAATCCCTCCACAAACCTTCGATAATATCCAGCTAAACTAGGAAACTTATGATCTCTGTCATTGTTTAGGGTCTCTGCCACTGAACTACTGCGTCAATCTTTGATGGATCCACTAACACACCATCCTTCGATACTATATGATCCAGAAAAGAGATCTGTTCCAACCAAAAATTACACTTACTGAATTTAGCGTACAACTTTTTCTCTCGGAGGGTCTGTAGCACTATCCTTAGGTGTTGTTCATGCTCCTTTCTAGATCTTGAGTACACTAGTATGTAATCAATAAACACTGTAATAAATCAATCCAAATACTGGTGAAACACCTCATTCATCAATGACATAAAAGCCGTGGGAGCATTTGTCAACCCGAATGGCATAACCATAAACTCATAATGACCATACCAAGTGTGACAAGCTATTTTGGGTACATCTCCATCCCAAATTTTCAACTGATGATACCCAGATCTCAGATCTATCTTGGAGAAGACCTGCGCTCCCCTAGGCTGATCCAACAAGTCATCGATGCATGGAAGAGGATACTTATTCTTGATGGTCGCCTCATTCAACAACATGTAATCAATACACAGTCGGAGGCTTCCATCATTCTTTCTTACAAACAGAACCGGTGCTTCCCAAGGTGAGACGCTCGGCCTGATGAACCCCTTCTCCAACAACTCTTGTAACTGCTTCCTTAATTCTTCCAACTCAACCTGAGCCATTCTGTATGGTGGCTTGGATATCGATTCTGTACCAGGTGCTAACTTTATACCACATTCCATCTCTTTATTAGGAGGTAACCCTAGTAATTCATCTGAAAAGATATCTGGAAATTCTCTGACCACTAGGATGTCCAACAACTCCGGACATGCCTTATCCGTCTTAATCACATAAGCAATGAACCCTTCACATTATCCTTTCCACCATTAGTAACACAAATCATCACATTAACATATGCAGTTGATAAACAAATTCATCTCTCGAATATCATCTATTAAAATCATACTCTTTTATTTACAGTAAACATGGTCTTTCACTTTATTTCACAAAGTTTGCAATAAGATTTTCTATCTTGGGAAATATCAATATTTTAGCATGACAATCCATAATAACATGGTTTGCAGCCGGCCAATCCATTCCTAGGATTATATCAAAATCACTCATATTTAATAAAGTTAAATCGGCTGCTATTTCTTCACCTCTTATCCCCATCTTACAATTTCTATATACATACTCAGTCAATTGACTATCATTCATAGGGGTAGATATCATCAACATCTTATCTAGCAGTGTAGGTTTTACATGCTTCAACAATTTATGTGCAAAGGATGGCGATATAAAGGAATATGTGGCACCAGGATCAAATAATACAAATGCTTCAAAATCAAAGATTTGGATGGTACCTTTAACCACATCCGAAGACTGATCTGCAGTGTCCTGGTTCAGTGCATGCACTCGTCCTCTGCTCACACCCACTGCTTGCTTCCCCTTTTCCTCAGTTGTAGTCCTCCTCCTCAAAGCAGCTGTACCAACTGGAGCTCTCTCTGGCTCCTTACCCTTCTGTGGGACTCTCTCTGTCATCTTTGGGCTATCCAGATTATGTGCCCTGGGTTCCCACATCTGAAGCATACTACAGGAGGTCCATAGCATGGTCGAGTACCATGGTACCTACCACACTTACTACACTGTTCTGTAGTAGGTCGTGGCCCTCCAATCATAATTCCCCTAGCTGGAGCTATGGCCGGATACATGAGAGGGTTAATTGTCCTCTCCCGGATCTCCTCAATCTGTAGCCTCTTCCCAGAAAATCTCTTACTTCTCTTATAACTGAAGCCTCTATCCAGTACTGGTCTCTTCTTATCTTTATCCCTCACTTTACCAACCCTTCCAAACTCTGAGGCAATCCTCTCAACATCTTGTTCACACAATTGCGCCCTGCGCACTACCTCCTCGTAGGTTGATATATCCAAGGGGACTAATCTGAACCTGATGGTTGGTGTCAATCCATCCACAAACTTTTGGATCTTCTCGACCTCATTACCCATTGTATTAGGCTCATATCTGCCTAGGGAGATAAAGGTCGTTTTATGCTCATCCGCCTTCTTACTCCCTTGGGTCAGGCGTAAAAATGCCATCTTCATCTTCTGCTGTGCAGTATTCGGAACATATTATCTCTGAAAAGCCTTCAAGAATACATCCTAGCTGATCTCTATATGTCGAGCTCTCAAAATAGGCCTGGTGGATTTCCACTAATGTTCCATTGACCCCTTCAGCATGAATGCGGCAAAAGCTACCATCTCGGTAGTAGTGCACTCAAAGAACCCATATAACTTCTCAATCTCATTTATCCAATCCTTTGCAGCTACTGGGTCCTTAACTCCACTGAAAGACGATGGTCCAAACTTTTGGAACTGTCGCAGTCTATCTAAATCACATCCATAACCCCAGCCTCTACTGCCCTGCGGTATAGCAATAGGGGTAGGCATATCCTGTGTGGGTGGGGGTGTAGGTGTATCTATCATCTGAGGTCTCTGGACTGGTCGTGCCTATGCCTCAGGAGCTGTCACTTGCTCGGCATCACCTTGTGTGGTGGGACTTTGTCTACCCCCAACTCCAGGAAAAGATTGAGTGACCAACTCTAAGATCATCTCTATGCTCCTCTCAATCCTCGCCAAGCGTGCCTTAGTACTCTCAGGTCTCTTCTCTGGACCATGTGGAGCATGCTCAACCTCAACCTCAGCCTCCACCTCAATCTCTTCCTGAGTCTCATGTGTTTCTGGCTCAACATTATCCACAAGACTACCTCTACGCCTCTAGCTTGCGTTCTCGCCCCTCTACCACGACTGGTATTAGGCATAATGCTCAATTCCCTACATTCACATCAATTTTTTAGTCAACCCATCAACACACACACAATTGTATATAAACAAGCACAATAACATGGGGATGTAATTTTCAAACTTATTAAGTATTTTAGACACTGATACATGTCAAACCAACTCAGCTCTGATACCAACTTCTATCACGACCCCCAACTTATCAAAAATCGTCACAATTTTTTTTGCTTTTCATACATTATTTATTATTCGTTCTTATCTTACCTCGATCGTGATAAACTAAACTCTCAACAGCTGGGCTGTGTGTCAATGTCTATCTCATCCAACCATAACAATTTAATTTGCATTATAATTCAGAAGTAAACACTTGTATAAATAAATCAGAGTTGTTATTTACATGTGTTTACATTGTTTTACATCCCCAATGGTTACATTCAAAATGCTACTGTGCTATAAAAAGTTTAGATACAAAATTATATCAGTATGTATACCTTACACGATGGGATGCAACGGATACCAAAAAGGAAAACCTCGGGTCGCCCTCAGTCTATACTCAATTATCTGTAGAGAGGGGAAAATAAGGGGGTGAGCAAACAACATGCTCAGTAAGGCAACTATACGAACAGGTAGATACAACACTATCTACATGATCATGATGCCATGCTCAAAACCATACAATTTCACATTCACACCTCAAAAGCATTTGTTCATGCTTGTGTTAATGGCATGTAAAGTAAATCATGCTATTTTGTTCAATGCACAAATCAATTTCAAAGCATGGAATAACCATCATGCATATTTCATAAATAAGGCATGGAAAATCGTCATGCGTAAGTGCACTTTAAAGCCATTATCATGCTTTCTCATCTCAATAAAATCAACACCTGTCAGGACTTAACCCCTCCCTCGGACTGCCCTAACCCACAAAGCATTTCAAAACATGGATTCATTCATAAATAAAAGATATGTGAGATAGGCAATATAACAGGGAAATATCCTCTAGGACTATGGCCATATCCTCTATGATCCCAGGCTACACTGATCAGGTGTGCGGGGTATCACCTCTATCTGCTTCCGCACGGGAGGTGGGTTACATCCAACCCGTTGGTCTATAGCAGATCTAAACATCGTCCGAAGACGGCATATCACAATCTCAACACGGTACAACGTACTCCATGATACCTACACGGTATAGTATACTTCGTGGACCCATATCAACACATCATATCATGCCACATCTCAAAATGCACGTGCGAGCCTATTTAATCGGTGCAACACCCAGTCTACCCGAAACTCCTAGAACGGCTATCAATTATGTTATAAAACCACGTGTGAGTAATCTCAAGCACGGCAACAAGTATGGTGGACATCTAATGCGAGCTATGCTCCAGCACCATGCCAAAACCAGTATAAAATCTGTGTGAGCTAAGCTCCAGTACAACATCATAGAAATCCATGTAAAAACTAGTGCGAGCTAAGCTCCAGCACTCATGCATATAAAACACATCAAATCACGTGCGAGTCATACTCTAGCACGCTTTCATTCTCATGAAATCCATGTAGGTGGCTCAATTCTTTGCAAAGCATGATTATAAACCAAATCAAATCATTTCTATTGGAAAACATTTCAAATATTAGCCAACCTGCCCACACTTGCTAAAAAGTAACAAAATAGGATTTTCAAAGCATCATGCTTTTATTTTCATGCACATTTCATCAAAACCCAACTCTGGCCCTTCAAACTCCCATTTCATTTCCTATTACCACATGCATTCTAAAAAACATAATGTGCCCAAAATGCACACAGATATCTCTAAGAGTCCACACAATTCCCTTACCTCGATTTACTCGGGGTGCAACTCTTTTCCTCTTAGCTCCTCACGTTTTGGCTCAACTTGCTCCAGGTGTATCCTCGGGAGCTGTAATTCATTCACCAATCACTTGAGTTAATGTCGCTAACTCACATTTTAACTTCAACTAGTCAATATATTTCATTCAGCCTATTTCATTAAGTTTGGCCCATTTTTGCATTTGGCCCTCATCAAGCCATTTCCAACCAATTTATCTAGTAACTCACTGAGTTACTTATTTAGGACTTGATGTGAAATACTCTACCCTTACTCTCTCATTCATTTATGCATTTTACCCAAATACCTTAAATACACATTTTACCTTTTTAGGTAAGTCTCACAATTCATTCCATAACACCATCTTAAAATCATACTCACAACACCATTATCACCTTAAGATATCTCATTCATCATTAATTCCAATACATTTCACTTTCCAACACTAGACTCATTATAGGTCATAATTGTTCCTTTGCATTCTAGGTAGTTTCTACCATTAATATACATATTTATCTACTCCAAAATCAATATCTAAGCAAATGTACTTGGTTTGTTGCATTAGAATCTCACCTAGCTTGATTTCCTCCTTGCTTCAAATGGAAATGCACATTTGATCCTTCAATCCGACAAATAGGGTAATGACTTAAAGCTATGTTGTTCTTCTCTTTGATGTGAACAACTTTGTATCTAATAGCTTTCCCTCAAATCTTTATGAAAATGGGTGGATTTAGGGATGAGAAAGCTAGGTTTTGGATTGAAAATGGTAGAGTGAGGTTGTTTCCCAAAATTTACAGATCCAACTGCTCCTATTTATAGAATTAGCTTAATGAGATCGATCTGCATTAGTTAGAGATCGATATGCCTTGCATAAATTCCTCATTTTCACGATGTTTTAAATGCAGGAGATCGATCTGTCGAGGGCTTGAGATCGATCTGTTTTAGTGAATAAGATCAATCTGCTTCAATGGGACAGGATCGATCTGTTTTAGGCTGAGAGCCAAGGAAATCGATCTGGTCTTATGGGGAGATCGATCTGCTCCAACCCAAGAGTTAAGGAGATCAATCTGCTTGAGTGAGGGATTGATCTAGGCTTGGCAAAGGAAAATGCAGATCAATCTGGGCAATTGGGAAGATCGATCTGCCTTGCATATTTCACTCCAAATTGCCTCATTTCATACAAGAGATCGATCTTCTTTGAATGGGAGATCTATCTGGCCTTTATTTTCTACATTTCCACTGCAGTTTTCCCAGAATTTTCAAAGGTTAACTTACCTTTGATTGCTTGACTAGTCATTTTGCAATCCATATCCATCTAGAGCTTCGTAAGGCTTGTTTCCTATGACTTCCACATTATGAAACTTGTGCGTATCACTTGGAAATAAAAAAGGTTCGTATAATTCCTCGTTTTACATTCATTTATACATTTCACGTCCTTATACTAATTTCGGAGCTTAAGGTTTTTCATTTACTTAGTTTGCGTCCACTTTAGCGCTTATTTAACCTTCACATGCATCCACAATACTCATTCATTTCCATTTGAACTTCATTCCCATTTACTTGATCCAAAATCATCCATATTATAACTCCATTTACATATATACAAGGTTATACATATATGGGGTCTCACATTTAATCACTTGTATTTATAATAAATCATTAACCCCAAGATCACACAATTTCTAATTCATAAAATCAAATACATAATATCCTAAATGGATCAATCCACAAAACATGATTCATTTCCCTCATGTTATCCTAGTTACATCCCAAAATACTTAACACAAATGTTTGTATTACATCATTTTTTGGATACAAAATGAACTGAACTATATCTTATGCGTGTACAAGCGATAGCTTGGGGAGATCTTGTCCACCAGCCTATATCACGTACACGGTAGGTTCTAACTCGCTACTTCAAGTAATCTGGAGGGGGAGGAAAAAGAAGGGGTGAGCTCTCAAAATGCTCAGTAAGGAGGATAAGGGGAAATTTATAAAAATCATCATTACAACACAATATGCTAAAAATATTCGAGCATGTAAAATGTTATAAATATAACGGCGAAAACAATGGCATCGGCATAATTCACGTGATAAAGATCACAATTCATCATAACATTGAATCTCATTACGTGATAGAAATCATAGTTGTACAACACATCATTCATCAAAGAAATCGAGACTAGGCATTTAATAAAACTCAAATAAAATCATCGTCAAAGGCACATCACATCAAATCAAATCAAATCATCCCTAGGTAGATATCCTCAAAAAAGGGAAGCATCGACATCAATACATGGCCATGATTCGCTGTAGACTTGGTCAGAGTCGTACAGCTATGGTTTTACATGCTATTCAAAGCAAGGACCGATCTTACATGCTATTAAAGCAAGGCCACCCATCGCTACCAGAGCGGGGTCATCTCTCGTTACCAAAATGGAGGTATCGGTCTTACATGCTACTTGAGCAAGGCCTAGTCTTACATGCTACTAGAGCAAGGCCACTCAACGCTATCAAGCAGAGTATCGATGTGTATCTCATAACATGCCTTAGTCTCAGTAAAATATGCCATTGTTGTATTAAAACCCTTTTGCCTTCACGTAGAGCCCATAATGGTTATTTCAAAACTTATTTTGAGTTAAAACACATTATATTTACAGTTACACAAAACTCATCAAAATCGAGCTCAAACCGGTAAAACTCTTAATCATTCATCAAAACAACAAATCATCCCATTTGTCATAAACATGCTCATTTCATTAAACCTTTTTCATGCTATCAAAACATTTTCAATCATTAAAAAACTCCCAAACACAAATGATTTATTTCCCTTACCTCTTGCACCTTGAGTGGTACAATATCTTTCGGCCCCCAGACTAGTCTCGTTTCCCGTGTCGAATTCCTGAGCTGTCCAAACATCATTAAATTGTCAATATTCATCATTCTCATTTCCTTTTTTCACCTCACTTATACCTATACCTATACTATATCCGAGCTATCACTCTTAACTCATACATTATCTCAAAACTTCTCCTACATCTTAATCATCACCTTAGCTAGCTCATAATCAATACAAGATATCCACATTTCATTTTCCAACTATACTCATTAAGTGTTTCCCTCATGACTTAGACATTTCCAACTAAACATATATATATATATATATCCATTCACCAATATATATAAAATGATAATGCTTAAGAAAAACAAGGGTCTTTTGAACTCACCTAGCTTGTCTCCTCTTGACCAACTTGTTGAATACTTGTCATTTTTCTTTGTCAAATCCAGTCCTTGATTTTCTAGTGTGTTATTCTCTTCACCAAGAGGAACAACTTTGTCTCTTACCCCTTTGTCTAATTCTGTCTAGAATATGGTAAATCTTGGAGAGAGAAAGCTTGGTTTGGGTGAAAATGGTGTGTGTTGGGGTTTATAGGTGAGAGAGGCTCGGTTTCCAGGCAAAATCTCATGATTCTTATATAGGCAGGGCATACGAGATCGATCTGACATTGATGGAGATTGATCTCTGCTTGATTTCAACTGCTCCAACTGCTCCATTAACAACTACAAGATCGATGTGGTCGAGGGTAGAGATCAATCTGTTCTTCTAAGTGGAGATCGATTTGCTAGAGGGTAGAGATCGATCTCTTCCAGGCCAAGACTTAAGGAGATCGATCTGCCCTTGTGACAGGATCGATTCTTGCTAGGTAGAGGCAGCCTGAGATCGATCTGCTCCCTTATGAGATCAATCTGCTTGCTTGCTTTTGTACATTTTCTGCATTCTGGAGCCTTGAGATCAATCTCCCATCCCTTGATGATCGATCTGGCCTTCACAGATCCTACTACTGCTACACAAATTTGCAGGAAACTCAATGTAAACTTAGTACAATCTACTCTATAGTCCATATTTCAATCCATACACATTTAAGACTTAAAAATTTCATCTCCATATACTTCATTATATTTAAAACTTGCGTGTACATCGATATAACATAATTACATTCACCAATAATAATCTTCACAATGTAAATCTCATGACTAAGGTATATAAAATTCTTAGGTCTCACAAAACCTATCACGCACTAAAGCTTTTCAAAATAATAATGGATTTAGACCTAAGTTTTCAACACATTGTTAAAATAGGCTAATTTAATGGTTTCCTAATCTTTTATGCATTAAACATGTTCTTTTAGACACTATCACACCAACAAACATATCCCTTACCTTTGAAATGTGGCACTTAACACAGTTGAAGTCCTAGCACCCTTCTTTGAGCCCAATGCACTCTTGGAATTCCTTGGTTACATTCCCATATCAATAATCATTAATCCTTAATCCTTAATTCTTTCACACAAATCCATACTCATCATTATGGCCTAACCATGATCAAACCTTTGGGACACAGTTGGTACATTTTCTTAAACATTCTTCTTAATCCAAAACATATATCAATACTTAACTGTACACACAAATGAAATCTTAAATCTTAAATCCAAACATTCTTCTTAGCCGTTCTTGGAAGGCCAAAACCCTAGTTCCCTTCTTCAAGCCTTCCAAAACATAAAATAAATTACAAATAACCTTTAAACCTCTTATCATAGCTTAGAAACCATAAACCTTTTAAGATCTAGCTTAAGTCTTCAACTTACGTCGAAGATCCAAGCTTTTCTCTTTAAGAAATCATCATCAAAACTATTTTCTTCAAGCTTCAAATTGAATTATGTTGGTAAAGAGGCTTAAATGGAGGTTGGGTTAGTGGCTTAGGGTTTTCTTCTTTTAATTCTTTTTTCTTCTTCTTCTCTCTCTTCTTTCTTCTTTCTCTCTTCTTTACCTTTTTGTTCTTATTTTTCCTTGGTTTGGTCGAAAATGGGCAGAATGAGAAAGAGAAGTGGTTTTAAGGATTTAAATGAATTAAATCCACATTTCTCGTCCACAATGGGAGCACATAAGTTGCCTTAAAGAGAGGGGGTTCAATCCCTCCTTCCTAAAATAGCCTTTTTCATTTGGGTTTGAACTAGAGGATCGATCCCATCTCATAGGGGATCGATCCTTATCTTTTAGAATGCCAAAATCTACAATTTCTTAGTAAGGGGATCGATCTTTTAAGGGATGGAATCGATCCCTCATACCAGAACTGCACTTTCTTACAAATTTTCAACCTCCAAAACATTCCCAACTCATGCCAAAATCATTTTAAGCCATTATCTAAGACTGTCAACCTTCCCAACACATCAAACACATTCATAGACACTTGTTTAAGTTGGTTTCTTATCATCCTTTATTCATTTCATTAGTTTTTCATTATTTCACCTCTTATAACCTTATATTACTCAAAATATGGAAAGCAAACAACAACGAACACTTAAATGCCATAAATTTGCTTTCATGCATTTTTACACTAACTTTGTCTTAATACAAATCTTACTTAAGAGCATACACACATTACTTATACAATTGCTTTGAAATAGCGAGTTGTAAAATACCATAGCGACCTCAAGTCTAAGGATCACATATATCATTACTATTCGAGAGAATATAATGACACTTAACATAATGATCCACGTAGAGTTCTCAAAATGGGTCATTCCAGTGTATTTATTCATAATGATCACCCATGTGTTGATTTGGATATCACCATATCCATGGCTTTTGAGATCAGTCACCTAAAGAAATCTAATAGATGTTAGTCTTATTATATCACTGGTGCTCTTTCTCAATGATACTATAGCTACGGATATTTAAGAATAATATTCTTGGTATCATAAGGATCTCATCTTCAAAGTCACTACTTTAATTCCCTTGATATAGATGTTCTATTCTAGGGACTTTATCTTTTGATTATGACTTGAGCAAATTAAATATAGTCAACAATGATAAATAAATGTCATGTATTATTAAATACCATAAACGATCATAATGTCATAAGTGTAATATAAGTCCAAATTTGATTAGCTCGTAGTGCATACATTAAGAATCTTCCACTTACATTACAGTCAATGGGTCATGTATCTAATACCAAATGACCTAACATATGCATCTTGTTTTTGCTGTGATAGTGCCTTTGCAATTCCTTAGCTTGTGCAATAGCTCCATTATTGTCGTTATTTGGGATGGACTCAGGCTAGAAGACCACATACCAAGCCTAGACCAATAGTCCTAATCTAGATCATGTTTAGTCTCCTAGTCTCTACGGTCTCATGGACTAATCACATTCAGACAGTTAGACTCCACCAGATGATGACACATGGCACAATCTTATGCCTTCACTAGCCTATTAATAGGCATTTTTTCCTTGAGAAAGGGATCTTAACTCTCATTCTTGCCCAAGCTCTGTTGTATTTACTTTACGCCTTACTTTCTTTCTTATATACTTATACACTAGTCGCACCCGGACATCAGACTAGTTTTATCAAGAGCGTTGTACTTAGGGAACTGTTCAATTCACACCATACACTTAGTTGTACACTCATAGCTACCACTGTAGATGTAGGCTCATTGTCAAACCACATAAATGCTAGTGTCTATCTCTTTACCTACTTCTTTCAACAGTATGTAATAGTCACAATAGAGTGCCATTGGGTTAGTATACTAGGGACCACTTCAAGATTACTGATAAACTTCTTGATCTAAACAGCTTCCTTAATTGCATCAGAAGTCGTTATATACTTTGCCTCATTTGTAGAAGCGATCATGGTCTCTTGTTTTGAACTTTTTCAACTCACAGCATCACCATTTAAGAAAATACATAGCCAGATTGTGACTTAAAGTCATCCTTGTCTGATTAGAAACTAGCATCGATTGTAACCATCATAACGAGCTTATTTTCTCTTTCATAGACTAAAAATGCATTTGTAGTCTTTCTTAAGCACTTAAGAATGTTCTTAACTGCAACCAATAGCTCACTTGGGTTAGCTTGATACTTGCTTGCTATACTCAAGACATACGAGATATCAAGCCTAATACATAACATGGCATATATGATACATCCAATAGCTGAAGCATATGGACTTAGCCATTTTATCTCTCTTATCTTGTGTTTTAGAACACATGCCCTTGGAGAGATAAATTTCATGTGACATAGGTAAGAATTATTTCCTATATTCTTCCATGCTAAACCTTTTTAACACTTTGTCAATATAAGTACTTTGACTTAGACCAATAAGCCTACTTGGTCTATGTACTTTAACTTAGACTAAGCAATCAATAGACTAAGCAATCTACTTGATCTATCTCTCTAGATCTTTATCCCAAGGATATTGGCTACTTCTCATAAGTATTTCATGGAAAAGCAATTCCCTAGCCAAGTTTTGACAGATTATAAGGCAAGAATGTCATATCCTATAAGTAGTATGTCATTCACATATAACACTAGGAATATGACAACACTCCCACTAACCTTCTTGTAACCATAAGGTTCATCTTCGTTCTTAATGAAGCCAAACTCTTTGACTGTCTTATTAAAACGAATGTTCCAGTTCTGAGAAGCATGCATTAATCCAAAAATGGATTTTTGAATCTTACATACCTTGTAAGCATTTTCAAGAGTGATAAAATCTTCAAGTTATGTCATGTACACTTCCTCAAACAAGTTCCCATTTAAGAATGTAGTTTTATCATCCATTTTCATATTCATGGTATGCAGCTATATAGCAAGTAAAATTTGGATGGACTTGAACATTGCGACTGTGAAAAGGTTTTGTTATAGTCTATACCATACCTTTATTTGAAACCTTTGGCCACTAATTAACCTTTATCGGTATGCATGTTACCATTTGTGTCGATCTTTTTCTTGAAGACTTACTTGCACCCTATGGGTTTTACCTCTTCAGCTAGATCAACCAAAATGCATACTTAATTTGTATGCATTGAGTCCATTTCAGATTTCATGGCTTCAAACCAATTCTCAAAATTTAGGCCCGTAATTGCTTCTTCGCAAGTGGCAGGGTTATCATTATCCATGAGCGATACATTATAGTGTTGAATGAAAAGATGGCTAAGCTTTTTGGGCTCTCAACGTATCTTACTAAACCTACGCGGGCCTTACGTTTCCAAAGCAATTTCCTATTCCACAACATCATGTGGGACTTACTCGTGATCTACTAAAGGCTCAGTGACATTTTGTAGTTCTTGAACCTCTTCAAGCTCTATTTTTCTCCTACTAGTTATTTTAGAAAGGAATAGTTTATTTTCAGAAAGATACCTTATCGAGCCACAAGCACTTTATGCTTCATAGGATTATAGAATTAGTATCTTTTTATCTCTTTAGGATACCTCATAAATGTGCACTTATTAGACTTGGGTCTTAATTTGTCTAAGACTTGTCTTTGGACATTAGCCCAAATCTTTAAAAAAGACAGATTGGGTTTTTCTCAGTCCATATCTTATGTAGTGTCTTCTTAACTGCTTTAGTAGGAACACGGTTTAATATGAATGCTATTGTCTCTAAAGCATAACCCTAGAAGGAGGCAAAGAGGTCAGCCACACTCATCATGGATCGAACCATGTCAAACAAGGTCCAATTCCTCCATTCAGATACATCATTCCTTTTAGGTGTACCAGGTGGAGTGAGTTGTGAAACTATTCCATACTCTTTTAGATGATTTGTAAATTCTAGGCTCGAAAATTCTTCACCACAATCTTATTATTGAATTCCTTGAACTTTTTAAAAGATTGTAACTTGTTTCTCGTTATATACATATAGTCATATCTACTATAGTCATCAATGAATGTGATGAAGTATTGAAACCCTTCTCTAGCCTGTGTGGTCAATAGGCCATATACATTTGTATACATGAGCTCTAGTAAACCACTAGCCTTTTCACTTATTCCTGTAAAAGGGGCATTGGTCATTGTACCAAGCAAACAAGACTCACATACATCATAGGATATTTGATTCTAAGTATCCATCTTTATGAAGCATAGATGTACATTTCTCATTTATGTGACCAAGTCTATAGTGCTGAGGAACATAGAGTTAATCTCATTACCCTTTGACCTTTTAAAATCAACATTATACATGTTATTATCTAAATATAGAACAGACAATCTATTTATAATAGAAGCATTTACATAGAAAATATCATTAAAATAAATTGAACAACTATTGCTCATTATTTTAAAAGAAAAACCTTTCTTGTCCAAACAAGAAACAGAAATAATATTCTTGGCATTTGTTGGAACATAATAACAATTATCAAGTTCTAGAAATAGGCCTGAAGGCAACGATAAATTAAAAGTTCCTATATCTAATGCAACAACCTTTGCTTCATTTCCAACTCGTAGGTTCATCTCGCCCTTAGCAAGTCTCCACTCATTGTTAAACTTTTTACATTAATTCAAATGTGAGAACCACATCCAGTATCTAATACCCAAGATGAAGGAGTATATATGTTTATCTCTATCACATATATACCTAAGGTAGAAGTCTCACTTCCTTTCTTTTTTTAGTTCATTTTTCAATGACCAATCTTACCTTAGTGAAAGCACTTTTCTATCTTGGCAACTCCACTAGATAGCTTGAGATTCTTATCCTTTTCCTTCTTATTACCTTTAGGTTTGGGCTTACCCTTAGGCTTGCCTTTACTTTTGGATTTGGCCTTATCAACCACCATAATAGAGGTAGGCCTTAACTTTTTCAAGTCCTGCTTAACAGTTCTTAACATGTTGAGCAATTTTGCAAGTGTCTTATCCATATAGTTCATATTATAGTTCAACATAAATGAATTATAGCTATCTGATAAGGAGTGAGAGATGAGATCAACAGACAACTCTTTATGCATGGTGAAGCCCAGTGCTTTCAACGTCTCAATGGACCTAATCATATAAAGTAAATTAGTGTGCACTAGAGCTCCTTCAACCATCTTGCTCTAGAAGAGCACTATAGACACCTCATAATGTTCGTATCGTGCTTACTCGTTGAACATTTTCTTGAGATGTTTAATTATATAAAATGGTTTCATAGTCTACGTTATTTCTGAAGTTTAGAACTCATGGAAGCTAACATTAGGCACTATATATCAGTGGCATCATTCAAATGCTTTTGATAACTTTCCTTATCAGTAGTGGAAGCATTCTATCGAGGTAAAGCTGGAATCGCATGCTCTAGAATATATCCTCAAATTTTTGTGCCAATCCAAGAAGTTTGTCCCGATGAACATAGGGAAAAATTGTTATTTGCCATGATAATTCTAGAATCATAAAAATAAATATGCAAGTAAGTACTAAATAATTTAATTATGGTCTTTTAATTAAATGAATTACTCCCACTATTTTCTTTAATCTAATAGCCCTCGCTATCAACTTGAAAAGCCTTTTCACACTAGCTCCTAGTGGGCCAAGAACCATATTTGGCCTCATTAAGACATTAGCTAAGCTAAAGCGTCTAATAAGATTATTTAGGTATACAACTCTTGTCAATTTCATATTATGTAACTCAAGAATAGATAGGTGATAACCCTATGAAAATAGAGTTATTTGTGCTTAAATTTTTAATTAATTAATTAATTAAATCCCATTATTATTTTATTAATTATCCCCTTATACTAATTAAATTTCTCATGCTTTGTAGATAGATAATGTCAGACCCGGATTTTTATGTAGCTTGTTCCTTATGATTCCTATGTGTATGAACACTTTATTACATAGTTGAATCATAAGAAGAGTATTTACTAACATGCAATCGACAATTTGAGAAATTAAAAATGCATGTAAGCTACATAACAGTGAGATAAGGGTTAAGTTGATTCCCGAACGAGTGCAGGGGTAAAACGGTCAAATGACTAAAATTCGGTATAATTTCAATAAGACAATTTCATAAAAAAATATGAAATTGAGGAATCTTGATCAAAATCGAGGAAAATATTTAATTTCGAACCCAATTGATCAAGATATAAATTTATTAGAATTTATCAAAATTTTTACCTCGAAAAATGAGCCCAAAAATAGTGGAAAAATATACCGAAAAGGTAAAATCGGACTGATAAATTTATTTACGGATTAAATGAATTTAATATGATTTTTTGAGATATTTTTAGATATTTTGGGATATTTTTAGGATTTTTATTATTATTTTTATAATAAAATAATAATAAAAATATATTATAAAAAAAGAAAAGAAAAACGAAATCTGAAGAGAAAACACGGGGAGAGAGAAGAGAGGAAACCGCATGAAGCCGAACGAGGAAGAAGGAGTCACCGGCGAGCATCTGGCGACCCCATGGTCAGGCAAGCGACCGAAAAAGGAAGAGCATGTTCGTGCACACCCATTGGCACCAGTCACGACCTCCACCGACGCCGGATGTCGGCGAATCGAAAAGGAGAAGCCGCGGAGGAAAAGAAGAGATTCGACGGCAACCGGTGGTGCTTGGTCCCGATCGAGCCCAGCCAAGTGTTACCCAGGCTGAGGCGAGCCGAACTGTAGTGGTGATGCGTCAGGAACCGGCCGAAATACACCAACACGACCAAAGGAAGCCTGAACCGGTCAGTGGTTCAGTGAAGAAGGTTCTGCGCTGAACCGGACTGGACAGGTTCAGCCAAGGAGAAAATATGAAAAAGAAGAAAAAGAAAGAAAAAGGAAAAGGGAAATTTTTGAGATTTCACCAGACTTCGGGTAAGTCGATACGAGGTCAAAAGTGACCGATTTGATTTTCGATAAATTTATTTAAATTATATTTAATCAAAAATTGACCCAGAGTTAAATATATAAAATTGTGCAGTTCGACGATAAATTTCGAACGGAAGCTCGATCACACTTCAATTTGCATACCATCGCATAATCTCGGGTAAGTAAAGCTCATTTACAACAATTTATGTGATTATTGCGTATTTAAGATTTATTTTACGCATTTCGGATTAAATTTCGCATTTAGTGAATTATAATTGGAATTTTGAATTTAATGTCGTAAATGATATACGGGCTATCCAAAGAGCTTGGAATAAAGCCCAATGGGTATTGATAGGCCTAATGAGTCGATAGACCCTGATGAAGGGAAATAATAAGTGGAAAACGGGCTTAATACAGATTAAGGCCCAATTAAAGTATTTATGCCCATTTAGAGTAAACGGGCACAATTTAGGGAAATGGACTGTATTTAATGTGAAATATAGTAGGAAAAGTGTAATTAACCTGATAAATGGTTATATGCAGCTCCAAAGAGTATTGGAGGAGCAAATCAAACTGCTGAAACGAGCAGCGCAGAGAAAGTGAAATTTCTCGAGTGATTGCAGGTAAGGGACTTTTGTGAGTAGTTAGAGATACCTACACGTATTTTCGTCTGCTTTTACATTCACTTAAAAACTCTAAGGGTCAGAGAAAGTGAATAATAATTATTGCGACCCGATAGTGGTAAATTACAATTTTACCCCTAGTTAGTCAAAAAGTCAACTTTTGTGAAAAGTTGCAAAAAGCATGGAAACTACTATTGTGAGTGTTTAACTACTGTTTAGCATGAAAATAAATAGATGGGCTAATGATTTTAAGGTTGATGTGAAATAAGCACACTTTACAGTGCTGATTTTGATGTTTTGTAAATCATCCCTTTTTAAAGAGCCATCTATCATTTATGTGAGAATGAATCGTGTTGGAGCACAGCTCGCAGTGGATTTCATATATTTTCCACATACATTAGTGCTGAATTTTGATTCGCACTAGATTTCCATGACATGCATGATAGAGTACTAGAGTTATTTCTCGTACTCAGTTTTATACGATATATGCATGACAGAGTGTTGGAGCGATTAGCTCGTACTCGAGTTTTACATGAGATACATGACAGAGTATTGGAGCGTTGCTCGTACTCGATTCTTCATGATTTATACATGACATAGTACTGGAGCTATTGCTTGTACTTGATTTGATGATATTATGCATAGCATGGTAGTGGAGCTATTGCTCGTACTTGATTTAATACATGAACTATGCATTGACCTAGTTGCTGGAGGTTTACTCGCACTAGAGTTGAGTTTGTGATGTAAAACAGTGTTCGAGCATAGTGTCGACTGTGTGTCACACTTAAAGGCGCGCACTGTATGTGATATAAATTACATGTTACAATCCCACGCCGCATCCTTGTGTGACTGAGTGTCACATTTGTGAGAGGATGGCCGCATGGGGATATTAGAGATGTGGTATGATATTCCATGGTTTGAGGGCTAAGACCTATGGCAGGTACCCTGACTGTGATGTAGGGTCCACGGGTGTACTTTGTACCGTGCCCGGGGCATAGGAGTACGCTGTACCGTGTGTTGTTGTATAGCTGACGGTTGTAATGGACTGACCATCCTCCCGTTGCAGCAGTGATACCCCACGCACCGGGATTTGTGTGGCTTAGGTTCACATGTCAGATATGATCATAGTCCAAGATACTATTTGCATTTCACCACAGAGTCTCACATGATATATCACATTGATTGACTGATTTAAATTGCGGACAGACCTGAGGGATGGGTCGGACTCCGATTTTGTGTTGTGAATTATTTAATGCCATATTTATTGTGATTTAAATATACATGGCATGATTTACATAAAGGCATGATTTATATACAATTCATTGTTTTGCACTACATGCCTACATTTGAGAAAGAAAGCATGATTCTGTACATGGGATTTAATCTGTACAAGTATATATATTATATTTAAAGGCATGCTTTTAAAGTGAGTAAAGGAAATAATGTTTTCAAGGCATAGCATTATTTTGAGTATATAGTGTAGATATCTACTTACTTGCCCGATTTCCTTACTGAGCGTGTTGTATGCTCACCCCCCTTTCTTTACATCTCTCTACAGAGCATCAGCAATAGAGCGAGAGTTATTGAGGGATAGTATTCCTGAGTCCACAGCTAGTTCCTATCAACCGTCAGGTATACTGTCACGACCCGAACTACCCAAAAATCAGAGTTAATTTTTCGCGTTTTGTTATTTCTATTACTTAAATTCTTACCTGTCCTCGAATCGTGACCACACTCCATTAATAATTGGGCTGTGCGTCAATGCCAGTCCCACCATTCAATTACCATCTAACTTATTTCTTCTCTAATCATTTAATATTGTTTACATTATTTATACATCCCCTAAAGTTACTTACAAACATGTTACTGTGCTATGCTTATGTAGATACAATATGTACAAGTGTATATACCTTAAATGATGGGCAGCAGCGGATATCCGGAATGCAGTACTGAGTCGTCGCAACTTCAACTGGAGATTATCTGTGGGAGAAAATGAAAGGGGTGAGCACATCAAGCTCAGTAAGGCAATCCTACGAACAAGTAGGTAACCATACTACCTACATGAACGTGGTGCCATGCAAAAACCACGCTTTCTCCACACATTTTAAAACAAATGATATGAGTTATGATGTTATGTAAATCAAGTTTGCACAGAAAATTCAACATGCAATTATTTCAAATCATTTCTTTCTCAATTAAAATTTTCACAATAAAGTCAGGACTCGACCCCTCCTTCGGGTGATCCTGACTCACACAAAACCATGAAAATCGATTTACATCACACATGGGTTTAAAAAGCATGGAAATAGCATCATGCACATTTAATTTAAAACCCAGTTTGATCACATCAAAATCGTCGACATGCGAGACTAGGCAACATCTGTATATCGGCAATAACCAGGACTGGCCAATATGTGTCCTCGTGAGTCCCTCTAGCTTCACGGATCC
Organism: Firmiana major; assembly: GCA_033439115.1. Taxonomy (NCBI): domain Eukaryota; kingdom Viridiplantae; phylum Streptophyta; class Magnoliopsida; order Malvales; family Malvaceae; genus Firmiana; species Firmiana major. Next base: position 39,716,601 of record CM065902.1, read on the forward strand.
TAGTGTGCGAGGTCTCACCCTGATCGGGAACCGCCTGGGAGGTGGGTCAATCCAACCTGTCAGTCTTATCTGATCCCACGCATCCGAAGATGTCGTATCCGAAGATACCCCGTATCACAAAGATACCGTATCCGAAGATACCCGTATCACAAAGATACCGTATCCGAAGTTACCCGTATCACAAAGATACCGTATCCGAAGATACCCCACGGTACATCGTACTCCATGCTACTTGCACGGTACATCGTACTCCATGGACCCATATCACTCTAGGTACTCCAGCCCAAATGGCTTGCTTCCCACAGAGAGGTTTTGTTTCTCAATACTCATGCCATGTCTCAAAACGCACGTGCAAGCCTATTAAATCGGTGACACGCAGTCTACCCGATGCTCCAAGCACGGCTCATCACATGTTCTCATAAAATCAGTGCGAGCGATGCTCAGTACTCTCATCAAATCAAGCAAAATTGGCATAGCCCGCTTTACATCCCCACAAGGCCGCCAACCTCATCCCTCACTCTCACCCCCCACTCAAGAGGTCTTTTGAGCCTGTTGGGCCTTTTGGCTGACTCCAAGGGCAGACAGCGCTACTCTCAATAAATCCAGTAAAACTAGTGCGAGCTAAGCTCTAGCACTATATATATGAATCACATGAAAATCATATAAAATCTGGTGCGAGTTAAACTCCAGCACCCTGTCTCGAAAAAGCATGTGAAATCTGGTGCGAGTTATACTCTAGCACCTATACATGTAAAACTCTAGTGCGAGCTCTCGCTCCAGCACTAATGCATGCATCACACAAATCAAACATCGTGCGAGCTAAGCTTTAGCACGTCACATGTAAATAAAAACATGTAGGCGGCTCTGTTTCCTCAAAACAGTTTTCAAAACAACTATATCGTTGAAAGTATGCAATGCTGTGCATTTTCTTTCAAGGTTAGCCAACCTACTCATGCATGTGTTAAAATACCTCCAGAACGAGCAGGAACCTCTTGTCCTTGCTCCTCCCAATTTTTCCTAAATTTGTAAGTTCTACCCTTAACAAGGGTATTTTAGTAATTTGCCCATTCGGGGCACTAAAATTATTATTCGACCTCTAGACCCTTTAGATAAATTTTAAAGACTGCATATGAATTTGAAATTTCGTAAAGTTTACCTTTAGCAGTCCGTAGAATTCCCTTACCTTATTTTCCTGTCGAGTCTGACCTTTTCTTTTCCACTGTTGTCACGTTGCGCAGTCCGTTATGCTCCCAATCAAATGCTTGGAACTGCGTATCAATATTCCTCAGGTCAGATAACATATAATTTAATTGTATTTAATCTTTTCTGGGCTTAATTTAAATCGTTGGGCCCATTTACCCCTATTGGGCCCGATTGCACCTTAATGGGCCTTAATCGGCCTTAAGCCCGTTTTTCACTTAATTTTCACTTTATCGAGGCCTATTGGGCTCATTGGGCCCTCCAACAATTTATTGGGCCTCGTTCTAACTCTCGAATAGATAAATTTAATATTTACGACAATTTATCTAAATTTTCCATAATTTAATTCAATTTATGCGGAATTTAAATCTGAAACACGCATTACGATGTAAATTGTCATAAATAAGGGTCACTTACCCGAGATTCCATGCTAGTTCGCAAATCGAGGCTGTCTCGAGCTCTTGGTGGATGCCAATTATCGAGCTACACAATTTCATAATTTTTCGGGTAAGTTTTCAGCCCAAAATTAATTAAATTAAATACTTCAAAATTTAAATCGGGTCAATTCGACCTCTCACTGACTTACCCGAAGCTCGATTGCATCACTGGAATTTTCTTCAATTTTTTTCTCTTTTTCTTTTTCCCTTTTTTCTTCATTTTTCCTCTTTTTGGCTGAACCGGTTCAGTCCGGTTCGGACCTGTTCAGACCACCGGTTCACCCCGGTTTGGTCGGTTCAAGGCCTTGCCGATCGGTTCTCCACCGGTTCTCGCCACCAGTCGCTCCGCGAGGTTGTTTGTATCACGAATCCACCCTCGGTTTCGGTCGAGGTCGCCGGAACGCTGCCGGTTCGGCTCTTCTCCCTCGACCGTCGGAACCCATTTCTTTCTCTTCGTCGTAGCCGGCGATTCCCGTCGTTTCGTCGGCTGATACCAGTGCAGAAAGAACCGCCGTCGCCTGGGCTTTTAGAATCGGGCCTTAGTTCCGCCTGAATCGCTGCCGTTCGCCGCGGGTGACCATTTCTTTCCAGCGGCCTTCTCCTCCGTTTTTGGCCGGATTCCGGCGTCCTTGGCGCGCGTCTCCGGTGGCAGCAAGATCGCCGGCCTCTCCTCTTCCTCGTCGGCTCGTCGTCGGCGGTCAAGGATCGCCGGTGGTGGCTCGTCGGTCGGTCACGCGTGATCTCCTTCCTCGGTTTCCCATTTCTTCTTCTCTCTCCCCGATAAGGTTCCTGATTCCTTTTTTTCATTTCTTTAATTTATTTTATTTATTATTTATTTTTATTATTTTAATCATTCAAATACCTTAAAAATACCCAAATATCCCTTAAAATTATTATTTTATCCCAAATTAATTTAATTTAATTTAATTTATTTATTATATTTTAATCCTTTTTCGGGTATAATTTCTCTGTATTTTCGAGATATTGTCCCGAATGACTTTTCAGTATATTTTTTGATTATTTTCGGGATTATTTTTCCTAACTAAAAATCCCGATTAATTCCCATAAATTCATATCTTGATCAATTTAACCTAAAATAAATTTATTTCATCCTTATTGACCAAAATTTCTCAAATCCATATTTCTAATTAAATTTTCTTATCGAATTTATTTCGGCTTTCGATCTTTTGACCATTTTGCCCTTACACATGTTCGGGATTAATTTAACCCGACTTCTCTTCACGAATACTCGTTCATTTCGTATTTTAAATAATTTCGGGTCTTACATATACAGATTTTTTACGGTTATGTATCTAAACATAGAAACAGCACAGTGATGTATATGATATATATTATGGGGAATGTATTTGTGTTAGATTTTATATAATCTCACATGTATTATAAAAGCAGTTACAGTCAGTAATAGTATATTGACATGTATGTATGATAATGGATGATGTGGTAAGCGAGGACTCTGACATCGAATCACAGCCTAACCATTGAAGAGAGGAAAGGTAAGTTAAAAATGCAAAAAATTTGTAGTGGTTTTTGGTTAAGTCATGGATTGAGAATGGGGTCCTGACAAATAAATTTTGGATGATTTTCAATCATTTCGACTGAAAATGGATTAAAAATAGGCTAAAAAGAAGATTAGGCCACTGCACTTTTATCCTATAGCATGAGTCAGCAATGTTCGCTCTCTTGGACACCTAAGATACCAAGTGTCCATCTCTTATTCATCCTTGATGGATAAGAACAAAGGACACCTTGGTTGACACATAGACATGCTTAGGAGGACAAGATGACAAAGGAAGGTTCTAGAAGAGAGAGAGCTGTCCATGGCTGGTTGAAGGCTTGGATGACATGGAAATATCTTCTCTAAGGAGACAATGACATGAAGATAAGTGGCAAAGCAATGCCCACTCATCTAGGATAGGAATTTCCCTTCATACCCCTAATTTTAATTACTATATAAAGAAAAAGATGGGAACTTTGTAAGGTTGTCAGTTACCTACGCTTAGGAATTTGATTTTTTTCTTGGACAATTTATTGTTTTCTTAGAGTAGAAAGTAACCACTATTTTTATTTTTAAAGCTTTCTTCCATTTACCTTTGTTTTGCAACATTTTAGTCATTTTAATGCAAGCTTTTAATTTCCTCTTAAAGCTTTAATGTTTATTTTTATTTCTAGCATTTCAATACTTTTCTCCTTCATCTTTTTCTTCTCATTTTGATCTTGATTGAGTTCTATGAGTATGAAAGCTTGAAAGGTTGCAAAATCACCTCTATAGATCTTGTTCTTGAGCTTGACTGTCATGACCCAAATTACCTAAAAATCACTACAAATTTTTCGTTTGTTGTTATTTAATTCTTACGTTTCTCTTATCGTGACCATCCTACCAACAGTGTGAGGCCTCGTATATGTATAATTATAATATGTACATAGAAATGTAAATGGAGTTATACTATGAATTCATAAGTGAACTATATGTAATGTAAGTCCATCAGTTTAAGGTACACGCATGTAATAAGAGTTGTGATTGTACATACAAGTTACATTATGTATGAATGTGAAGAAATGGACTTAAACATGTGGAAAATGTGAGTAAAATGGAATATGAGTAGTGTGGTAAATGGAATGAAGATTTGCATGATTATGCACTTCCATTTGGTTTATATTAAGTATCTTTGGTTATACAAGGATTCCACACGAGTTTTAAAGTGTATGAAGTATTAATGGATGCCATTTTCAAGTCTTAAAGGAAATCGAATGAGGAAATGACCATGGCAACAAAATGTATGAAGTTTGGTATGAGTTGTTGCAGAAAAACTATAGAAAATCTGAAAATATGAAGGCTAGATCGATCCCATAGGATGAGAAATCGATCTGAAAGAGCCAAAAAGCTCTTATGTGAGTAATGGAATAGAGCATATCGATCCTTAATGGAACAGATCGATCTCCTTAGCTATCAAGTTGGATGCAGATCGATCTCCCCTAAGACCAGATCGATCTTTTTGACTCTCTATTTGAAGCAAGATCGATCTCCTTGACTCTCTGTTTGAAGCAAGATCGATCTCCCCTACTCGACATATCGATCTCCTACATTCAAAATGTCTTGGAAAATAGGAATTTTAAGAGGACTAGATCGATCTCCACCCAAGGCAGATCGATCTCATCAAGCTGAATCTATAAATATGGAGCAGTTGGATCTGCATTTCTGAGACAAAAACTAATCTTTCCCATTTCCAACCTAAAACCTAGCTTTCTCACTCCTAAATCTACACATTTTCAGTAAGATTTGAGGGAAAGCTATTAGAGACAAAGTTGTTCACATCAAAGAGAAGAACAACATAGTTTGGAGGCATTTCCCCACTTGTTGGATTGAAGTATCAAAGGTGTATTTCCATTAGAGCAAAGACGAAATCAAGCTAGGTAAGTTTTTGAATGAAATAACTCAAGTACATTGGGTAGATATTGATTTTGGAGTTGTTTGGTATGCATAGAAAGGGTAGAAACTACTTAGCAAGTAATGAATCCACCATGACCTAGAGATGGTCTAGTGTGAGAAAGTGAAATGTGTTGAGATTAATGATGAATTGGATATATTGAGGTTAATAATAGTGTTGTGGTATGATTTTAAGATGTTAGTGGATCAATTGTGAGATTTACCTAAAAGGGGTAAAATGTGGATTAAGGCATTGGTAAATGCAAAGATGAGTTATATTGACTAATGAGGTCAAATGTGAGTTAACAACTTTAACTCAAGTGGTTTGGATGATTGAATCGCAGCTTCCGAGGATACACTGGAGTAAGACGAGCCAAGAGCGCAAGAAGCTAAGAGGAAAAGAGAGTCACACTCAAGTAAATTGAGGTGGAGAAATTTTATGGACTCTTAGAGATATCTGTGCGCAATTTGGGCGCCTAATTGCTTTGCTAGAATGCATAAGATGTTAGGAAATGAAATTGGGTGATTGAAAGGTAAAAAGCTGGGTGTTTGAGAAATGTACATGAATATGAAAGCATATTGCTTTGGAAAATCATGTTTTATTGCTTTTTAGCAAAGGATTAGTAGGTCGGCTAACATTTGAAATGAATTGTAAAAAGAAATGAGTTGTTTTTGTTTGTTAACCATACTTTGCAAAGAATTAAGCCACCTGCATTGTTTTTGTGAGAATGAAAGCGTGCTAGAGTATGACTCGCACAAGATTTGATGTGTTTTATAAGCATGAGTGCTGGAGCTTAGCTCGCACTAGTTTTCACATGGATTTCATACTGGTTTTGGCATGGTGCTTGGAGCTTAGCTCGCACTAGATGCCCACCTTATTTGTTGTCGTGCTTGGAGCTTCGGGCAGACTTGGTGTCGCACCGATTAAATAGGCTCGCACATGCAGTTTGTGATTTTTACATGTTGATAGCCATGTTAAGAGCTTCGGGTAGACAAGAGGTTGTATCGATTAAATAGGCTCACACATGCGTTTTGAGATGTGGCGTGATATGATGTGTTGATTGGGTCCACGGAGTACGTTGTACCATGCATATAGCATGGAGTACATTGTACCGTGTTGAGATTGTGATATGCCGTCTTCAAACAAGATCTGCTATGGATCGACGGGCTGGATTTGACCCACCTCCCGTGTGGAAGCGGATAGTGGTGATATCTCGTACACCTGATTCGTGTAGTCGGTATCACAGGATATGGCTGATAATTCTATGAAAATAGAATTATTTGTGCTTAATTTTCTAATTAATTATTTAAATCCCTAATTTATTTTGTTAATTATCCCCTTTATTCAATTAAAATTCTTTAATGTGCAGGGAAATTAAATCCAGATAAAACTCAGTCGTTTCAGTCAAAAATAGGCTGAAAACGGGCTAAAGGAGACTAGACCACTTTCAATTTGCAGACCGAGTCACCAGTCGTCTGGACAAGTAGGATGTCGGGTGTTAGTATTTTATCTGCTTCGAAAAGATAAGATCGACGGACATCGTGCCAACCTTCTGGAAGACACACGACGGCCACATCGTACAACCAACTGGACAAATCGACAAGTGACGTCGAAATATCTACTCTGCAGCAAATAAAATGAAGACAAGTGGCCAAACAATGCCAACTCATCTATGATGAAAAATTACCATTGTACCCTAAGTGTGTATATAAATAGAATATGATGGCAATTGAAAAAAATCAAGTAGTGTAGTTTTTAGAAGTAATTTTAGTGTAGAACTAGTTAGAGTAGTGTAGGTAGAATAGTTTTTAGTTTTATTTGTTTTTAAGCTTTCCCGTTGGTTTCATTTTTTCTTTTTTATTTTTAGCAGCCACCATTGTGATTCTTCTCTGTTTTACAAGCACTCATTTCCTTTGTTGTTTAGCACATTCACGTTCTTAATGAAAAGCTTTGTTTGTTTTTTTTTTTTTAGTTCTCATTGCTCTTCTATTTTGGTTTTCATCTTATTGTCAAATGATGGAGAAGGGAGGCTCGGCTGACAGGAGCAGCAATCCATAATGCTTATTTTTATTACACTTTATAGTTTGAGTTGATGAACAGTAAAGAGGGGAAGAAGACGTCAGTGACAGTGGCCATCTTCTTCAACTATTTAACTGTACAACTTCATTAAAATTTCAGTTTTGCATTAGCTTACTCTCTTACTGCCGTTTGATATTCTTATGCTCAAGTTTCTTCAAGTTTCGATTAAAACTTAAGTTCTGGTCTGTATTACTTGTTACCTTTTCTGTATCAATTTATTTTGTTTTCTGTTCTGCATATTTCTTTGTTTCTCGGTATAAATATTTTGTTGTGTTGCTTCGTGTTTTTGTTTCTTACATTCTAATTACAGGACTTTACAGGAGGGATGACAGGATGGTAGCTGAGCAGAACAGAAGCTGGCCAGGTTGTATTGCTGCAGTAGACAAGGATCATCATCCTTCTCTACTCTGCTCTGTTCTATGACCAATGTACTGTTCATTTTTTTGTTTTTCAATTTGCTCAACATTACTTCATGGGTGCTCGATTCCTACTGCTCCAGCTGCTGCACATCCTCGGTTATCTGCAGTGGGAAGAAATCTTGTGCTGAGCAACGTAACAAGTGAGCAAGAAGCTGGATTGCACTTGAGAGCTGAAATCGAACTGTTGACTTATAGCCAGCAGGATTGAAGCTTGCAGAAACATGGATACTACAGCAGCAGGAAGGATGCTGGACATCCTCTGTGTCTACTGATGTTCGGTGATGAAGCAAGCTGGTACCGTGGGCACAGCTGGGCAGTCTGGCCAGTGAGCATGATCAGCAGCTGTTAGACAGAGCCAGGAGGTAGCATGCTGAGGACGTACAGCGGTATGGGCAGGACAACGCCTGGAGAAGGAAACGTGCACGGTACATGCACGGGGCCAGTGTCGGGGCAGTTGGCTATTTTGCAAACTGAGCAAGGCTGTGTTTGGTTAAGGGGCAATTCCTAATTTAATGTTTTATGTAATATTGTTATTTTAATTGCTATTATTTCTGTTAGTATTTGTTATCTTAGGTATAAATTGATTTGCAGGATAGTTTAAATTTTTTTTTTTAAACTTTATCAATAGTTAATAGGATTTAAGGCTTTAATTTAAGTAGTGTCATATGTAGCATGTAGAGTTAATTTAGGGGTAGAATTATTTTATGCAATTTGTTAATTAATTTTTACATTAAAATTTAAAAATCGAAAAATATTTGTCATGCATTATTTAGATTTTGTTTTATTAGTTAGTTAGAGTTAGATTTAATTTAGGATCATTTTTTAGGTAGTTAATTTCTTAGTTAGATTTAAGAATTTCTTTAGGTTAATAGATTTTTATTTTATTAGGTTTTAGGTTAGTTTAATTTGCAAGTTTTATTAGTTAGTTTTATTACATGCATATTTTATTTTAAGTTTGTTTAATTTTAGTTTAATTAAATTGTTTTCTTTATTTTCATATTTGCATTCTAGTGCAATTGCATTTTAGTTAATTAATTTTAACTATTTTAATTTTTTTTGTAGGTTGTTGTTTTTAATTGCCTGGAGCACTATAAGTAATCTGAGCTCGGTTTTATTTTCTTTAGTTTATAATTGTTATTGTTTTCAGTAGTTTTAATTTCAGCCTTATAGATCACCCATCAAAACTTCATAATTTGCTAGGATATATTTAGGGTAAGATTAACCGGTAGTTAGTTAGGCTAATCAACTTCTCTGTGGGACGATAATCCGGGACTCAATTCCTATTATTACTTGTACGACCCGTGCACTTGCGGATAACATGTCTAGGTCACTTAGAGTGGGCACGGCTTAGTTCGTATCAATGGCCGTAGTCCTAGAGGTTATTACCTTTTATTGAATTGCCTATCTCACATGTCTATTGTTTTGTGAAAAATCCATGTTTGAAATGATTGTGGGTCAGGACAGTTTGAGGGAGAGGTTGAGACCTGACAAGTGTTGAATTGTTTTAAGATATCGATTGTTAATGGTTCAAAGTGCACCGAAGCATGATGATTAATGCCATGCTTTATTGTGAAAAATGCATGATGGTTAATGCTATGCTTATTTGAGAAAACGCATGATGGGTAATGCCATGCTTATTTGAGAAAACACATGATGGGTAATGCCATGCTTTATTGTGAATTATGCATGATGATTTATACCATGCTTTGAATTGAATTGTGCACTAGATTTTAATAGAATGAATGTTTTACATACCATTAACACAATCATACACTCATGTTTTGAGATAAAATGATGAACTAAATGCTTTTGAGCTTGGCATCACGATCACATAGATAGTGCAGTATCTACCTATTCGCATGATTGCCTTACTGAGCGTGTGGTTTGCTCACCCCCTTATTTTCCCCCTCTCTACAGAGATTTGAGTATAGAGTAAGCGTGACTGGAGGCTTTCCCTTTTGATATTCGCTACATCCCATCGCTAAAGGTATACACACTTGAATTATTTTGTATCTAAACTAGACATAGCACAATAGCATTTTGTATGTAAACATTGGGGATGTAAAGCAATGTAAACACTTGTAAACAGTAACTCTGATGTATTCATGAAAGTGTTTACTTTTGAAATTAAGTGACTATGGATGGATGAGGTAGACATTGACACACTACCCAACTGTTGAGAGTGTGGTTGTTCACGATCGAGGAGGGATGATTAATAAATGACGCATGAAAATGCAAAAAATTTGTACGTATTTTGGTAAGTTAAGGGTCATGACAAACAGTTGGGCTATGATTCGATGTTAGTCCCCTCTCACCTATTTACCATTCCATTTTCATATTCAAATTTACACATTAAGATTTACTATCATTTGACTTTAACTAAATACATTCACAATGGTATTTACATAACCTTACACCCCAACATCATATCCGTTTACAGTATTGTACATTTACATGTTCAGATACAAGACTATGCAAATGTGTATACCTGCCTCTCGATGGGATGCAGTAGATACCAAAGATGCAAGTCCTCAATCGCGCTCAAACTACTGAAAGCACTTTATACAACAAATTAATCCGTAATTTATGCAACAAATTTCTAACATGCATAACTATGCAAATTGTCGTAAATAAGGGTTACTTACCTGAGATCCCATGATAATACGCAAATCGAGGTTGACTCGAGCTCTTGTTTGACGTCAATTGTCGAGCTACACAATTACATATTTTTTTGGGTCAATTTTTCAATCAATATTAATCAAATTAAATATTTCAAAATTTAAATCGGTCAATTTCGACCGCTTACTGACTTACCCGTAGCTTAATTGCAGCACCGAAATTTTTCCCCAATTTTCTCTTTTTCTTTTTCCCTTTTTTCTTTTCTTTCTTTTCTTTCGTCCCTGGCTGAACCGACTTGGTCCGGTTCAGCCCGGTTCAATCTTGTTCGGTCCGGTTTGGTGCTTTGCCAGCCGGTTCTTCACCAGCTTTCGTCTCAAGCAAATCTGCGGGGTCGTCCTGTGCACGGATCTAGTATCGGTTTCACCAGGACTGGCCGAAAAGTGGTCGGTCCAGCCTCTTTTCTCTTTGGTCTCGCTACCGCTTCTCCTTTCTCGTCGTTACTGGCGCTGTCGATCGTTTCACCGACTGTGTCCACCACCAATATGCTCATCTTTACCTCGCGAACGTTCGACTGGGGGCGAGGTTAGCCAGATCGGCGCCGGTGGATGTCGATTTCTCTTTTCCCTTCCGGTTCCTCCCTCTCGTCATTCTCTTCATCGGCAATGGATCTCAGCGCGTGGTGGCTCTCGGTATACTCCCACCGCACCGATCGTCCTTCGTCGTGTGCCGTTCATCACCATTCGTCTCCGATGGTCGCCGTTCAGGGAAGCAGAAAGCACCGGTCGTGCGATGAGTTTCACGCGATCGTGCGACCCAATTTTCATTTTCTTTTTTTTATTTAAATTATTTTTTATTATTTTATTCAATTAAAATGCATTTAAAAATCTAAAAAATCTTATTTTATTCATTTAATCAATAAATGAATTTATCAGTCTTATTTCATCTTTTCAGTATATTTTTCTAATATTTTCGGGATAATTTTCCCCATGTGAAAATTTCGATTAATTCCAATAAATTCATATCTTGATCAATTGGACTCGAAATTCAATATTTTCCTCATTATTGATCAAGATTTCTCAATTCCATATTTTTAATGAAATTTTTCTTATCGAATTTATACCGAATTTTGGTCTTTTGACCGTTTTACCCTTCTACACGTTAGGGACCAAACCAATCCAACTTCCCTTCACGAACCCTTTCTCATTTCATGTTTTAAATCCTTATCTCCAATCCGAATAGTCTGAATCTCATTCGTTTAATCTGTGGCCATTTCAATCCTTCATTTGACCTTTAAATGCATTCGAGAATTTTTATTCATTCCATTTACGTTTTTCATTCATGTAAAACTCTTCTTATGATTCAATTCACATAAAACCATGTTTACATCATTTGAATCATAAGAAATTACGATAAAAATTGGGTCTTACATTGACCCACACTTATTTTTTTTATTTTTTATTTTCTGACCTAGTTTTTATTGTTTATAAATTTTTAGCTATTGCTTTAGAAACCTATTATATCTTTTTTTTAATATTTTAAATAAAAAATATCCATAATAGTTCTACGTGATTTACGAGTTTGATTTTCTTCATTTCTTAAGTTTAATATAGTTGGTGTTCTTAGGTTTAATTTGGCTATTGCTTTATATTATTTTACTTGTACTTGGTTAGTTGCCACTGATTATATTCGATGGTTTCAAGAAGTGTTAAAAGAATGAATGTTATATGATTTGTAGTATAAGTTGGTGTCATTGTGATGTGAGTTCAATGCTGGCTTCTTATTCGATGCTACCATATTTCTTTTACCGCTTCGTTCAACATTGATTCCAGCCCATAAAGTGTCACAATTTAGTCTATACTTTTACCAAGTAGCTGTAGTTTTAATGCATCACCTGGTCTTGGAATATTAAGATAACATTTAGCTAGTAATCGGTTTCATTGTTTTACTTTTATACCACATTTTTTTATTGATTCAGTCATCATTTGCATCATCTTAGGACAAGATTTGTTGCTGTTTAAGGTTGATTATAAGGTCATTTTATAGTTTTAATTCATATTAGATCATATATTACATTGAGACATTTTTTAAGATGCATATGATTATATTTCCTTACAATTTTTATTAGCCATTTTCACTTAGTAAATTCATTGTTGTGGCGTTAGTTTCATGTTTGATTAGGTCCTATTTTAGGTTGTTTTAAGGGTAAATTAGTTTAATGTAGGTGAATGTAGGTTAATATTTTTATTAGATGAATTTTCAGGGATTTCTTAGATTATGGATACATTGCATTTTCCTTTCCATTTTTTTAGATTAGGCATCTTTTTCATCATGTTCAGGTCTATCTTTTAATTACTGTTCCAACATGTTTAGGGTGCATTTAGGTGTTTTTAGTTCATTGATACATCACATTAAAATTAAATAGTTAGATGTTAGTGATTAGGATGCATTTTGGTAAATTTTCTTAGCATTTTAAACTAGGTTATTAAGGTGAATCTCAATTTTGTCCAGATATAATTTTAATTATTGTTTGAGTAGATTAAGGGCTGTTTACAATTGGCTAGAATATACATTAGGATGTAATTATTTGGTAATCAATTAAGCTACAAAATCATTGTGGAATGATACTCTAGGACTTCAATTCCTATATTACTTGTACAACCTGTACTCTTACAGTAAACACCATTTAGGGTCCATCAAGTTTTTGGCATCGTTGTCGGGATTCAGTTAACCTTAATTGATATCAGAGAAAGCATGCTTAGGTATAGTTCAAGCTTATACATACTTAGAGCCTTTAGGTTAGATTAGGATTATTTTCTTTTAATATACATACAAACAAAAATTCAAAAATTCAAAAACTCAAAAAAATAAAAATAAAATTTTTTTAAATAAATAAAAAATCATTTAACTGCTTTGAATGTCTGTATGTGTAGAGTTAAGAGCTTTGATTGCTTTCCTTTATCCTAAAATAGAGAGAACACTTAGGAAAATCAAAAAGGACTCTAGAAAAAAAGTAGCTCCGCTGCAAGACACAATGGCTAAAAATAGAGAGATCTAGACCGTAGGAGATTATGCAATCTTAACCATAAGAGGGTATTTTATTAGCATCAGGCCACCAACTGCTCTAATCAATAACTTTGAGACTAAGCCTCCAATCATCCAGATGATCCAAACTTCTCTTTAATTTAGTGGGCTTCCCCATGATGACCCACACGCTCACTTAGAAAATTTCCTAGAACTGTACAATACCTTTAAGCATAATGAGCTCTCAGATGATGCACTTAGGCTTAGGTTATTTCCTTTCTCTCTTGGGGATAGAGCTAGACACTGGTTGACTTCTTTACTCCCTAGTTCCATGTCCATATGGGATGAGCTGGCCCATCAGTTCTTTGCCAAATTCTTTCTTCCTTCTAAAATGGCCAAATTACGTAGTGATATGTCCTCCTTCTCTCAGTTCATCTTTGAGTCCATTTATAGGGCTTAGAAGAAATATTAGGACCTTCTTAGGAAGTGTCCTCATCATGACTTTCCTTTATGGTTACAAGTCCAAACCTTCTATAATGAACTCACTAGCCAGAATAGGACTATCGTTGATGCTGCCACCAGAAGAGCTTTGATGTGTAAAATGGATGAGGATGCATACAATTTGTTAGATAAGATGGCAGCCAACAATTATCAGTGGTCATCAGAGAGATAGCCACCAAGAAGGTTGAGGGAAGTTATGAGTTGGATACGTTATCTATCTTGACCTCTCAAATTGCCAATCTTACGAAGAAGGTAGAATCTCTTAGTACCTAGCCTAGATCTACCTTTAGTCCTTGCCTTATTTTAGCTATCTAAAGTCCTTTCATCTCATGCACTCTATGTGGTTGTACACACTCTATTGATAGTTGCCCACTGAACTTAGAGTTTGTTTAGTACGTTGCCCCACATCAGAGGCAACAAAACAATCCATACTTCAGCACCTACAATCTCGAGTGGAAAAATCATTCTAATTCCTCTTAGAGCTAAATTTAGGGGCAGTCATCAATTTTCAGACCTTTAAAACCCTTTGGTTTTCAGCCTCAACACACATATGTACTACCACCTCAGCAAATTCCACATTATTTGTCTCATTAGTCCCATCAGTCACATCAATTTCAACATCATCCACCACTACCACCTCTTATGTAACTTTAACACATATCTGTACTTGTAGCTGAAAATAAGCCTTCACCTAACAAGATGTTCATGACTATCGTACAAAATCAGGTTGCTTCCAGTAAAAAGTTGAAAGTCCAGGTTGGACAGATAGCTGATGCTCTCAGCCAGCATTTACAAGGGACCATTCTTAGTAGTATTGAAGCTAATCTTGTTAGACAAAAGAAGGGTAAGGAGCATGTTAAGGCCATAACCCTTAGGAGTGGTAGAGAGTTAGATCATCCACATCTTAGGTCCAGTCCTATTGAGCCCATAGAGATAGAGCCCTTGGGTTCTAAAGAAGCACCCCAAAAAGAGCAGATACACGATGATCAGGGTACAAAGAAGCCTAAGTCAAGCACTACATCATTTTGTTCTTCAGCTTCACATTATTCTTCTTCTTCTTTTTCTTCGAACCCTACACCTGTTAACACTATACCTCCTCCATTTAGGCCACTGATACACTTTTCTTTGAGGTTCCAAAATAAGAAGCTTGATCTGTAGTTTGCTAAATCTACTCTAGCATTAGATGTCCCTCCATCAACTAGTGACCCTCCAACTTTAGAGCTTAAGCCTTTACCCTCACACCTTAAGTGTGCTTATCTAGGTGAGTCTTCCACTGTTATAGTGTCTACTTCTCTCTCCACTAATTAGGAGGAGAAATTATTACAGGCTTTGAAAGACCATTAAAAGGTAATAGGTTAGTCTATCTTTGATCATAAGGGTATTAGTCCCCTAATTTATATGCATAAGATACTGTTGAAGGAGGGGTATAGGTCATCAGTAGACCACCAACGTTGGTTGAATCTTGTGATGACAAAAGTGGTCAAAAAGAAAATAATTAAATGGTTAGATGCTGGGATCATATATCTCATTTCTGACAGTGTTTGGGTAAGCTGAGTTCAATATGTCCTAAGAAGGGAGGGATGACTATGATTGAGAATGAGAATAATGAGTTCATCCCTATTACGACTGTCATTGGTTGGCAGGTGTGTATGGATTATCAAAAACTCAATAAGGCCACCCAAAAAAAAACCACTTTTCCCTACATTTTATTAACTAGATGCTAGATAGATTAGCTGGTCATAAATTCTATTGATTGTTGGATGGGTATTCTAGGTATTATCAGATAGCTACAGCCCAAAGGATTAAGAAAAGATCACTTTCACTTATCTCTACAGGACATTTGCATTTAAGAAAAAGCCTTTTGGCCTTTGTAATGCACTTGCTACCTTTCAATGTTGCATGATGGCCATCTTTCATGATATGGTGGAGGATTCTCTCGAGGTTTTCATGGATAATTTTTTATATTTGGGGATAACTTTGACCTCTGTTTACATAACTTGGTACTAGTGTTGAAGAGATATGATGAGACAAATTTGGTGTTCAATTAGGAGAAGTGCCACTTTATGGTTAAGAAAGGTATCGTGCTTGCGTACCAGATCTCATCGAATGGGATAGAAGTGGATAGAGATCAGGTAAAAATCATTGAGAAGTTACCCCCTACCTCTATTAAAGGAATCAGGAGTTTTCTAGGCCATAGAGGCTTTCATAAAAATTTCATAAAGGATTTTTCCCAGATCTCAAAACCATTGTGTAACCTTCTTGAAAAGGACACTTCATTCTATTTTAATGAGCATTGCATGGATGCATTTAAGACATTAAAGGATAAGTTAGTTACAGCCCTCGTGATCACAACTTCAAATTAGAGTTTACCTTTTGAGCTAATGTGTGATGCGAGTAATTATGAAGTTGGGGCTGTACTTGAATAGAGAAAACGAAAAGTCTTTAATGCTATCTTCTATGCAAGTAAGACTTTGACTAAAGCCCAATTAAACTATGCTACCACCGACAAAGAGCTGTTGGCTGTGGTATTTGCTTTTAATAAGTTCCACTCTTATCTTATTAAAAATAAGGTGGTAGTGTACACTGATCATGTTACAATTAAGTAATTAATATCTAAGAATGATGTAAAACCCAAACTGATTATATGGATCATCTTGCTTCAGGAGTTTGACTTAGAGATTAGGGATAGGAAAGAGACTGAGAATCAAGTAGTTGATCATCTATCTAAATTGGAGACTGAACTTAAAGAAGATGGAACAACAATCAGTGAGTCCTTTCCTAATGAGAAACTGTTTGCTTATGGGTACTTCAGTTTGCCCTAATGCGCTGACTTTGTTAACTATTTGGTGACCAATGTGATGTCATCATATTTAACTCCTCAACATAAGAAGTTTTTAAGTGATGTCAAGTATTATATGTGGGATGAGCCATTCTTGTATAAACAATGTAAAGATCAAATTTGAGGAGCTGTGTCCCTATGGAGAAAGTAGAGGATATATGTGAGACCCCGTACATGTATAGTTGCAACTTGTGTAATTGGACCAATGAATGCCAATGGACTTGTAAGGTAAATTGTAATTGATGTAAGTCCATGGATTCAAAGTACATATGTGTAATATGATTTTGTAATGTACATACAAGTTTCATGGTGTATGAATATGAAGAAATGAGTTCTTGTCACGACCCAAATTACATAAAGATCAGAGTAAATTTTTCGCTTTTTAATTTCCTTACCCGTCGTGAACAGTTACACTACTAAACAGTTGGGCTATGATTCGATGTTAGTCACCTCTCACCTATTTACCATTCCATTTTCATATTTTATTTACATATCAATTTATTTTAAATAAATATATCCCCAATATTACATCCATGTACAGTACTGTGCCTCTATATGTTCAGATACAAAAATTATACAAATGTGTATACCTGGTCTTGATAAGAAGCAACGGATATGACTACTGTCGTTCTCTTCTACTGAATATACCCTGTGGGGTGGAAAATGAAAGGGTGAGCATAAACAGCTCAGTAAGGCAATAATGTAAGCAGGTAGATAACTATACTATCTACATGCTGATAATGTCGTGATATAAAATCGTTTATATTTAGAGCATGAGGTATGACTAAAACGATGCCACATATATGTATATATCATATAAGAGAAGTAATGAAATCAACAGATAAATCAAACATGGAAAAATCATCATGTATGACATCTCATGCTCGTCAAATTAAAACTTATTTGTTTCATCATAAACTCATTACGTTAAAACTCATTTGTTTCATCATAAAACAACTTCATCAAGGTCAAACCCATCTCTCGGGAATACCTTGATTCATTAACTCACATCTCTTTTAAAAACATAAATCGGGACATTACCCCTCCCTCGGGTTCGTCCTGGTCTATTCAGACCGTATGATATCATGTGAGGCATGTAGGTTACTGTATGAAAATCGAGGACTATGGTCATACTTTGTCCCTGTGATCCCAGGCTACACGGATCTCAGTGTGTGGGGCATCACAACTGCAACGGGAGGTGGGGTCAAGTCCTACCCACTAGAATATCAAGTAATATCATCGAGTCATCATGACTGCACGGTACAGCGTACTCCGTGTGACATACACTGTACATCATACTCCGTGGACCCATATCATAGTCTGGGGGTGTCTGCCGTAGGTCTTATCCACCCCAACACTATGTCGATAACCAACCCATGTCTCAAAGTATACGTGCTAGCATCTCAACTCTCTGTGACACACAGTCTACAGGAGGCTTCCGCACGACTATATGCATGTCAACTCACGTCTAGTGCGAGCGAAGCTCCAGCACCATGCTATGCATATCATGATATCTAAAATCTCGTGCCAGCGAAGCTCCAGCACGATTTTGTGCACACATAAATTTCTCGTACGAGCAATGCTCCAGTACAGCTTTTCATGAGTAATAAATCAATAAACTTGAGTGCGAGAAAAACTCTAGCACTCTTTTTACTCGTGTAAATATGATAGGTGGCTCAATCTTTATAAAACATCTTTTAAAATAGTAACCGGTCCAAACCGATACCCTTCTGTATAATTCACAAAATCAACAGCCAACCTATGTGCATATTTGCTTAAATCAAAGCAATACATTTATATAAAACATTAAAATAAGATAATCATGCAATTTATCTGCCTTACTACCCTTTTTGTAAATTTTACTCCCATGGGCAAAATCGTCTTTTTCCTTTATTCACCTGTGCCCCGATTTTCGTAAAAATTATAATTTCATTTTCTAGATACTTTAAGGAATTCTAAGCCCTGTAAATCCCCTCAATAAATACGTATAGAAATCTCTATGCACCTACAAAATTCTCTTACCTCGATTTACGTGCAAACTTATCTCGTCTCGATAATATCCGATCTCTCAGTCCAACTGTGCGTCAACCAAATCTACGAAACTGCATATAACCACATATTTTGGGTTAATTCACTTATTTTTATCAGTATATCACATTTACTGATTGAATCTAACGTACTAGGCCCGTTTTACTTTATTGGGCCCAATTGCACTTTAATGGGCCTCGACCCATTTTCAGCCCGTTTCTACTTATTAAATCCCTTCTTCAGGTTTACTGAACTATTCAGCTTACCAATAATCATCGGGCTTCGTTCCAAACTCATTGGATAGCCCGTATACTATTACGATAATTACGTCGTAATTTCGATTAATATTCCTTTTTATACAGAATTAATCCGTAAATTTTGTAAAATAATCGAAACTCTGTATTAAGGGACTCATATTATCATAATTAAAACATACTTACCCAATATGATGCGGGGTACAAGAATCGGAGCTCAATCGGCTCTCGTTCGGGCTTTGTCGTACAACTGCATAATTATATATTTAATTCTGGGTTACTTTTCGATTAAATATAATTTAAATAAATTTCTCGAAATTCAAATCGGTCACTTTTGACCTCTTACCGGCTTACCCGAAGTCCGGTGTATCCCCAAAAATTCTTCCTCTTTTTCCTTTTTCTCTTTTTCTCTTTTTTTTCCCTTGTTTCTTGGTTGAACTGGTTCAGTCCGGTTCAAACCCGATTCAGATCGGTCCGGTTTAGTCGGTTCACTCCGGTTCACCTCTTTACTGAATCGGTCCGTACCGGTTCAGATGTTCCCACCGCCGTTCATGGTGTTTCCGGCCGGTTCTCGGCTCGTTTTTGGTGCTAAACGGTGCGCCTGCACTGGGGGAGTTTTCGACTAGGGTCGGGGTTGGCCGAATCACGCCGGTGGCCGTCGGATTCCTCTTCTCCCTCCGTAGCACTCTCTCTCTCGATCTGCCAGATTTTGGTGGTTTCCCCGACCGACATCAGTCTCAAAAGAACCGCATCCTCTTCTCGATCACGCCGGTGTCCGCCGTTCGAGCCCAGCTGCCGTAGATCGCCGAAATCGAGCTCCTTTCTCCCGTCGGTTTCTCCTCCTCCGTTCTCCAGATTCGGCGGTCCTTGCACGCGTCACCGATGCCCACAAGATCACCGGCCTCTCCTTTCTCTGCTCAGCTGTTCGTCGGCGTCGTCGGTCGCTGGTGGCCGTGGATCGGACGGGCCACGCGCGAGCCGTCCTCGGTTTCCATTTTCGGGTTTCTTCCCAATTTCCAGTTTTAATTCTTTTTCTTTTTTTTTACAATTATTATTATTTTTTGTTATCTATAAATTATTTTATTATTAAAATAATCATTAAAATATTCTAAAGTATTCTAAAATATCTACAAAATTAATTTTTTATCCCAAATAGGTTTATTTAATTTTATTTAATTTATTTATTATATTTTTAACCCTTTTTCGGGTATAATTTCTTCGTATTTTCGGGATATTGTCCCGAGTGACTTTTCAGTATTTCTAAAAATTTCGGATCTTGATCAATTGGACTCGAAATTTAATTATTTCTTCGTTATTGATCAAGATTCTCAAATCCATTATTTTTAATTAAATTTTCTTATCGAATTTATTTCGACTTTCGATCTTTTAACCGTTTTGCCCTTCACGTGTTCAGGATTAATTTAACCCGACTTCTCTTCACGAATACTCACTCATTTCATATTTTAAATCCTTATCTCCTGTCCGAATCCTGTTTCATTTAATTTGGGACCATTTTCAATTCTTTATAAGAAATTACGATATAATTTTCGTGTCTTACATAATCTCCCCCACATAAGAAATTTGGTCCTCCAAATTATAACCAAGTTAGTCTGTAAATCACTCTGGATATTTCACACATATCATACTCTTTAACTCTTATGTGACTTTTTCGGAGTGTACTACTACCAAAGGACTTTAATTAGGGAGATCGTCTTAAATCTCAATACTTTCTCCTTCCCGTTTAATACCCGAATCAAGTTTTCCAATCATACGTTATACTTCCATTGAGCTAAGCTGTTGGAGCTCATATCCTATCACATACGCTGGGTCCAGATAATATTTTCGAAGCATCATAAGATAGGACACATTGTGGATGCCAGCTAATTCAGGTGGTAACGCCAATGTACATGCCTTGTCTCCCACTTTGTACAATCTCTTTCTGAATCTCATCACATCCTTACGCTATGTCCAATGGCATGTAACTTCCAACAATACTAATTCACCCTTGATGAATTCTAATGGTTTCTGTCTCTTGTCAGCATAGTTTGTCTATCTGCTCTGAGGTGTTCTTAATCCTTCACAATTAACTGAACATCCTCAGAGGTTTGTCTTACCAATTCGAGAATAATTTTCTATTTGTCACCCACTTCTTCTTATCCAAATCGGGGAAACAACCCTTACGACCATACAATGTCTCATCTGAAGTAATCCCGATACTCAAGTGACAACTGTCATTATTGGCGAATTCGATTAGTAACAATTGATAATCCCAGGAGCTTATCAGATAAATGGCACACGCTCTCATCATATCCTCCAGAACCTGTACAGTCCTCTCTGACTGACCATCTGTCTGAGGACGAAAAGCTGTGCTAACACTCAATCGGGTTCCCATAGCTTCCTTAAAAATATTCTCAGAAGTGAGAAATGAAGCGGGAATCCCTATATGATACAATGCTCACTGGAAAGATACTTGATGTTTCACACTTTTCCATACACATAAATCCGCCTATACACTCAGAGTATCTGGGTATTTCATAACCAGAAGGTGGGTAAACTTAGTCAATTTATCGGCTATCACCCAGATAGCCTCATGATTCATCCAGGTCCTCTGTAACACCTCATAATATCCATGGAGACTTGCTCCCATTTTTCATGCCGTATCGATATATAGGTAGAGGCTGCACTAACCCTGCAGACTTCTAATACTCTACCTTACTCTGCTGACATACGAGACACTTTTCCACAATCTCTCCAATGTCTCTTTTCATATCTGACCACCAATACTCTTTTCTAAGATTTTGATATATTTATATTTATTACTTCTCGAGTGCACTGCATATCCCGAAGAGTGAGCTTCTGACAATATCATTACCTCATCACTGTGGTCTTGGGGAGCACTTATACTGTCTCTGAACCTCAGTAAGCCATCATCATTCTCTGTGAACTCTGTCACTGTACCCATCTGAATCTGACCCACACTATCGACACCCTGTCGATCATCACGCTAAGCCTGTCAAATTCGGTCACTCAAATTCGATTTTACTCTCAGGCTAGCTGTCACACAATCACTGTCATCATCAGAGGGAATCACATCACTACTGAGGCTTACAACTGCTCTATCAGCTCACGTTCCCTGTGTGAGATCTGAGAATTTCAAACATATTTTAATTATGTAATATGAACTTGAAGTATAATTTATTGAGCTAAGCGAATTGTGGGAATGATAATTGGAGATTTATATGTTAAGTGTTTAAAATAAGTATGAAGCTATGAGGACAGATCGATCTGGGAGAAGGAGAGATCGATCTGGTGAGTTAAAAATGACAAGGAAGGAGGAATTTAAGGAGCAGATCGATCTCCAATGGAAGAGGATCGATCTCCTTATGATTCTGTTTGAGAGAAGATTGATCTCATGAGGAAGGGATCGATCTCCAAATGTTTCTGTTTGGGAGAAGATCGATCTCCTCAAGGAGCAGATCGATCTCATAAAGCCATAAAGAGATCGATCTCACCCCTCGATAGATCGATCTCTTAGGCATAAATTACCCCAAATTCAAATGCAGATCGATCTCATCAAGAGCCAAATCGATCTCCTACCCTCCGTCTATATAAGGAACCCCTATTTTCTCCTGTAATTTTATTTTCTCTCTCTTTTAAACCCCATTTCTATCGAAGCCCTAGCTTTCTCACTCATCCAAAGCACCCATTTCCATCCAAATCAGAAGTTGTGGCAAGAAGAAAAGTTGTTCCTCATCCAAGGGAGAACAACATACTTGGAAATCGGAAGACAGATCGAATCGAGGCAAGAGATAAGCTCTCCATAAGTTTTGGGTAATTTCTAAACCTCAATCCTTATATTTGAGATGATTTTGGTGATAATGGTTGTTGGCATTGTGTTGAAATAGCTGAAAAATGATTAGGGATTGATGAAATTACAATGTAGGTGGAGTGATGATGATATTTAGCAACTTTGGTAAATTTAAGAATTTTTGAGCTATAAATGGAGATTTAGACAATGTGGTGTATTAGCATAGATATTGTGGCATAGGAAATATTGAATGTTTAGGCGTTGTGAGCGAGATTATGGTTTGTGATGGAGTTATGAGAATTGAGAAATTTGAGGTGTTATGAGCAATTATGCTCGATTTTGAGAATTGAGGTTAATGTGATAATGAGTATTGATGTTTTAACATCGTTTGGACAGCTCAGGAGTTCCAGAGTGGAATGCGAGGCTAGTCCGTGATACGGGGGAAACGATTGCACTATACGAGGTGCAAAGAGGTAAGGGAAAATTAAACCATTTATGTATGTGTTTTGATGAACTGTTTGTAGCATGAACCACGATTTGAGAATACAAGCATGTTTGGTGTTGTGTTGTGATATAATTGCACACGATTTTTATAGCCGGTGGGAGCCCATTATTTTATGAGTTTATAAGCTGAGTGTGAAATTACTTTATAAACCTTTGAGTTTGCGTGAAAAGTAAATTGGGCTCTACGTTAAGGCGATATTGAGATTTGAGAAAATGTGTGCGTGTCTTGCCGGTTGGAACTCGGTTTTAATATGTTTTGTGTTGAGTACACAAATGTTTTAAATGAGTTTTATGAGAGAAAACCATTATGAGTTCTACGTGAAGGCATAACGTTTTATAAGATAATGGCTAATGATTGAGACTTAGGCGTGTCATGTTGAATACACATCAGGCCTTGCTCTGGTAGCATGTAAGACCGATATAGTGGGACGCCTAGGAACCGACCCAGGGACCACAGGCCTTGTTCTGGTAACATATAAGTCCGATTATTCCTCCGCTTTGGTAGCGTTGGGAGGCCTTGCTCTGGTAGCATGTAAGTCCGATATTCCTCCGTTTTGGTAACGAGAGATGCCTCCATTTTGGTAACGAGAGATGCCTCCATTTTGGTAACGTGAGATGACTCCCGTTCTGGCAACGCTGGGTGGCCTTGCTTTGGTAGCATGTAAGACCGAGAGAGTGGGCCGCCTGGGAACGACCCAGGGACCACGTGATAGTGTGTATGAGGCGAGGCATTGCTCTGGTAGCATGTAAGGTCGGGCCTTGTTCTGGTAACATATAAGTCCAATATACCATGCATACGACCATATTGTGTATGTTCCCTCTATACGATGATGCCTGGGATGCGCACCTATAGGAGATTACATATTTGATGTGCCATGACGAGTTTTAATTGAGTTTTATTGCCTAGTCTCGTTTTACACATGAGTCGTGTTTTGTGACTTTGTCACGTGCTATTTACTAAGGTGATTTTTATCACGTATTTTGAGAACAGCCATTATCGCATATATTTACACATGCTTGTGAGTGCTCGATATTGAGCCTTTTTACCTTCATGTTTTCACATGATTTATGAGTTATGAGATAATGATGTTTTGAGAACTTTCATGCTACGATTTCAAATGAGCTTCATAAACAAATACATATTTTTGATGTGTGATATGGTTTATATAACTGAGTTCCCTTACCTCCCTTACTGAGCGATTTGGAAGCTCACCCTGTTTTCTCTTCCCCCAGATCGCTTCAACTGAAGTGAGTTCCCTGCGACGTACGGGTTAGAGGTTAGTGGAGGACTTGAGCTCCAGGCCGTATTTTGTGTATTGAGGTAGATATTTAATATTCATGTACCCAGACTAGAGTTATATTTACAAACATTCATTGTATAATGATGTACGGGATGTATTAGGATTAATTAACTTGGAATCGAGTAATATATAGGATACTATATTATGATGAGATCCTGAGGCATGATAATTATGATGATGTATGACACTGCACAGGAATGCACCCTTAATTGTGAGTTGATGAGTAAAAAGTTTTAAATTAGCCCTATTTTCTGCGCTTCCGGGGCGTGACAGAGTTTTCTTGGTATCAGAGCTTAGGGTGTTTAGTACTGTCAGTGTCGGTTAAGTGAAATAGAATACATCCCAAGTGTCTGTAATAGTCTGGTCATGAATTGAATCTGAGGATTGAGATTTCAATCGATTTTGATATGTACGCGCAGGAGACGAGTTGAGATAGAGAATGAGTAAACGACAAGGTCGTTCGAGGAGGCAGGCAGAGTCCCCTCTGCCACCTGTCCCACAACCAAAGAGTCCTAACTCTTGATTTAAGCGGATTGAAACCGATGTGAGGCAAGGTTTTGAGCAGATTGCAGCGTTATTCACACAACACTTTGGAGTTAATGCCTCGGGTACTACTCCTACACCACCACAAGGACCTCCCATACCCCCAATGCCTCCTGTCACTCAACCTGATGACAGAAGTATGGTCCGACTGAAGGACTTTTTGAAAATGAATCCACCTGCATTTAGGGGAAAGAAGGATCCTACAGAGGCTGAGGAGTGGTTGACGGAGTTGAGAGTTATATTCGACTATCTGGGGTGCACTGATGCTGAGAGGGTTAGTATGAGTGCCTATATGTTGAAAGGGAGAGCTTGAGATTGGTGGGGTACTACCCAGGGTATTTTGATGTCCCACCAGGATGTGATTGGTTGGGAAGAGTTCCAGATAGCCTTTGGAGCCCAATATGTACCACGAGCTGCCCAGAGAAGGAGGCAAGCATAGTTTTTGAGTTTGGTACAGGGTGACATGTCTGTAGATGATTACGAGAGTCGATTTACCACTCTGCTGTGATATGATCCAGATACTTTCAAGAATGAAGAGCTCCACACAGAGAGATTTGTGTATGGATTAAAGCCCATCATCAGAGATCGATTGATTGGGTTGTGTATTACTGAGTTTGGAGATGCTCTGAGACGAGCACAAGAGATTGAGAGGGGAATTGAAATTGTACAGTCCCAGAATAAGTTTGGAGCAGTGATTAGGGACAAAGGCAAGAGGCCAGCGATGTCTCAAGCAGATGTTCGGAGAGGTTCCTTCAGGAGAGGAAGGATTGAGGTACAGAAGGGCAGATTGGAGAGACCCAGAGCTTATCCTATTATCAAGGAGACCTCTCGATATGGCAGGCCAGAGATAAGGGTTTGTAGAGACTGTGGCCGATCGCATGAGGGAAGTTGTACTGGGTCGATCCGTGGATGTTTCAGATGTGGTGACATGGGTCACAGAGTGAAGGACTGTCCTCAACCTTAGATACCACATGCTCCGGAGCCTACTAGACAGTAGCCTCAGAGAGTGAATCCCCAGAGATAGGCCACTACTGCAGAGAAAGGGAAGAAACCTGTGGCACAGGGATGTGTGTTTGCCCTGGATAAGGAAACTGCGGACACTTCAGCAGAAATTATAAGAGGTACACTTTCTGTCTGTAATCATAAGGCTCATGTATTGATAGATCCAGGATCCAAGCATTCGTTTATTTCAGAGCATTTTGCATGTAGTTTAAATTTGAAGTTTGAACCTCTAGAGTATGTACTACATGTAAATACCCCTATGCGTGAATCCCAGAGAACTGAGTTAATCTATAGAGGATGTGAAATAAAGGTGGGAGATAGAGTGATGTTAGCAGATCTAATCATGTTGAATATACATGGGTTTGATGTAATTCTGGGGATGGATTGGTTGGCAACCAATCGAGTGAGTTTAGACTGCTACATTAAGATTGTAACTTTCTCCCTACCTGAACCTTACTGTGTACGGTTGAGATATGAGGAAATGAATATGTGGAATTCTAGTAAGTAATTTGAGAATTTTAATATTATTTTTGAGAGTATTAAATATGATTGTTCATGTGAAGGTTACGAAACACTCATCTCAGACGATGAGCGGGAACATCCGAGGACTAAGGATATACCTATGGTGTGTGAATTCCCGGATGTTTTCCTAGATGAGCTGCCAGGTTTGCCACCAGAGAGAGAGTTGGAGTTTACCATTGATTTAGTGCCAGATACTCAACCGATCTCTAAACCTCCCTACAGGATGGCATTAGTGGAACTTGAGGAATTAAAGAAACAACTACAAGAGTTATTGGATCAAGGGTTCATTAGGCCCAGTGTTTCACCGTGGAGAGCACCGGTTTTATTTGTCAAGAAGAAGGATGCTAGTCTCAGATTATGCGTAGACTACCGGCTGTTGAATAATGCCACGGTGAAGAATAAATACCCACTGCCTAGGATTGATGATCTACTTGATCAACTAAGAGGGGCCTCAATCTTTTCTAAGATTGATTTGAGATCGGGCTATCACCAATTGAGGATCAAGGAAGAAGATATTTCCAAGAGGGCCTTCAGGACAAGGTATGGCCATTATGAATTTTTGGTGATGTCCTTTGGATTGACGAACGCCCCTGCTGCATTTATGAGGTTGATGAACGAAGTGTTCAGAGACTATCTAGATAAATTTGTGATAGTCTTTATTGATGATATCCTGGTATACTCTCGGTCGTATGAGGAGCATGCACAGCATTTGTGGTTAGTACTTCAGATACTTCGAGATAAGCAATTATATGGAAAGCTTAGTAAGTGTGAGTTTTGGCTGAACCGGATAGCTTTCCTTGGTCATATAGTCTCAGAGGAAGGAGTATCAGTAGATCCAAGTAAAGTAGCAGCTGTGCTTAGTTGGGAGAGACCGAGGACAGTTACTGAGGTGCGAAGCTTCCTTGGTTTGGCAGGGTATTACAGAAGATTTGTGGAAGGATTTTCAAGGATTGCCGCTCCTTTGACTAAACTCACGCGTAAGGAGACTCCGTTCATATGTACTGATCAATGTGAGCTTAGTTTTCAGGAGTTAAAAAGGAGATTGACAGTGGGACCTGTGTTAACTATTCCTGAGGGATCAGGAGGATTTTCGGTGTATAGTGATGCATCTCATCAAGGATTAGGGTGTGTGCTTATGCAGCACGAAAGAGTGGTCGCATATGGATCGCGACAGTTGAAAGACCATGAGCGGAATTACCCTACGCATGATTTGGAGTTAGCCGCTGTGGTATTTGCTTTGAAGATCTAGCGACACTACTTATATGGGGAAAGATTCCAGATCTTCACTGATCACAAGAGTTTAAGATATCTCTTTAATCAGAAAGAGTTAAACATGAGACAAAGGAGATGGATGGAACTCCTTAAGGATTATGATTGCGAGATTCTATATCATCCGGGTAAGGCGAATGTAGTTGCTGATGCCCTGAGCAGGAAGAGTATGATATCTGCTATGATGATCAGGGAATGGGATTTGTTAGAGCAATTCGCCGAACTTCGGATCAGAGTTAAAGAGGTAGAGACTGGATTTTTGGCTAGCTTGCGGATAGAGCCCAAGATCATGGATCAGATTAGAACTGGGCAGCGTAGTGATCAGAGGTTGATAGATATGGTTAGCCAAGCTGAACAGAGTTCGCAGTCGGATCTCATAGTCAGTGAGGATGGATTGTTGAGATTCAGAGGACGGATTTGTGTATCGGACAATGATACCCTAAAGAGACTGATACTGAGAGAATCTCACTGTTCGGGATACACCATGCACCCAGGGAGTACTAAGATGTACCGAGACTTGAGAAAGGTGTACTGGTGGAGTGGTATGAAGTGAGACGTAGCAGAGTATGTGGCCAGGTGTTTAATATGCCAGCAAGTGAAAGCTGAGCATCGGAAGCCTGGAGGGCTACTACAGCCCTTACCTGTACCTACATTGAAATGGGAGCATGTCACCATGAATTTTATTATGCGTTTACCGAGGACCCGAAGAGGTTGTGATGCGATATGGGTTATTGTGGATAGATTGACCAAGAGTGCCCACTTCCTTGCCATCAAGAGCACTGATACTGTGGATGCCTTAGCGGAGCTGTATGTCAGCGAGATAGCTAGATTACATGGGGCTCCAGTGAGTATTACTTCTGATAGAGACTCCCAATTTACTTCCAGATTTTGGACCCAGTTTCAAGAGTCCATGGGATCTCGATTGAGTTTTAGTACCGCTTATCATCCTCAGACAGATGGTCAGTCAGAGAGGACTATTTAGACCCTGGAGGATATGTTGAGGGCGGGTACGATGGATTTTAAGGGATCATGGGATGATCACCTACCCCTAGCAGAGTTTGCGTACAATAACAGCTATCATGCAAGTATTGGAATGGCACCCTTTGAGGCTCTATATGGTAGGAGGTGTAGATCCCCTGTAGCTTGGGAAGAAGTCGGTGACAGAAAGATAAATGCTCACGAGCTGGTTGAGTAAGCTGTACAGAGTGTGGAACTCATATGTGAGAGGCTACGGGCTGCACAGGGTAGACAGAAAAGCTACGCGGATGTGCGTAGACGGCCACTCGAGTTTGATGTTGGTGATGCAGTATTTCTGAAAGTATCACCGAGTAAGGGTATCGTGCGATTTGGGAAGAAAGAAAAATTGAGTCCTCGATACATAGGACCATTCGGGATTCTTGAGAGAGTGGGAGAGGTAGCCTACAGATTGGTATTACCCCCACAGATGTCCAGAATACACAACATCTTCCATGTGTCTATGTTGAGGAAGTACCACCCGAACCCTTCTCATGTTATAGAGTATGACGAGATGGACATACATGAGGACATGAGCTACACTGAGGAACCCGTATGGATTCTCGATAGAAAAGAGAAGTTACTGAGAACCAAGAGCATCCCATTAGTGAAAGTTTTATGGAAACATCACTCAAGGGAAGAGGCAACGTGGGAACTAGAGAACCTCATGAAGGAGAAATACCCCCATCTATTTGACTAGTTGAGTTGAATTTGAAGGACCAAATTCTTTTAAGGTGGGGAGGATGTGAGATCTGAGAATTTCAGACATATTTTAATTATGTAATATGAACTTGAAGTATAATTTATTGAGCTAAGCGAATTGTGGGAATGATAATTGGAGATTTATATGTTAAGTGTTTAAAATAAGTATGAAGCTATGAAGACAGATCGATCTGGGAGAAGGAGAGATCGATCTGGTGAGTTAAAAATGACAAGGAATGAGGAATTTAAGGAGCAGATCGATCTCCAATGGAAGAGGATCGATCTCCTTACGATTCTGTTTGAGAGAAGATCGATCTCATGAGGAAGGGATCGATCTCCAAATGTTTCTGTTTGGGAGAAGATCGATCTCCTTAAGGAGCAGATCGATCTCATAAAGCCATAAAGAGATCGATCTCACCCCTCGACAGATCGATCTCCTAGGCATAAATTACCCCAAATCGTCCCCAAATTCAAATGCAGATAGATCTCATCAAGAGCCAGATCGATCTCCTACCCTCCGTCTATATAAGGAACCACTACTTTCTCCTACAATTTCATTTTCTCTCTCTTCCAAACCCTATTTCTGTCGAAGCCCTAGCTTTCTCACTCATCCAAAGCACCCATTTCCGTCCAAATCAGAAGTTGTGGCAAGAAGGAAAGTTGTTCCTCATCCAAGGGAGAACAACATACTTGGAAATCAAAAGACGGATCGAATCGAGGCAAGAGATAAGCTCTCCACAAGTTTTGGGTAATTTCTAAACCTCGATCCTTATATTTGAGATGATTTTGGTGATAATGGTTGTTGGCATTGTGTTGAAATAGCCGAAAAATGATTAGGGATTGATGAAATTACAATGTAGTTGGAGTGATGATGATATTTAGCAACTTTGGTAAATTTAGGAATTTTTGAGCTATAAATGGAGATTTAGACAATGTGGTGTATTAGCATAGATATTGTGGCATAGGAAATATAAAATGTTGAGGTGTTGTGAGCGAGATTGTGGTTTGTGATGGAGTTATGGGAATTGAGAAATTTGAGGTGTTATGAGCAATTATGCTCGATTTTGAGAATTGAGGTTAATGTGATAATGAGTATTGATGTTTTAACATCGTTTGGACAGCTCGGGAGTTCCAGAGTGGAATGCGAGGCTAGTCCGTGATACGGGGGAAACGATTGCACTATACGAGGTGCAAAGAGGTAAGGGAAAACTAAACCATTTGTGTATGTGTTTTGATGAACTGTTTGTAGCATGAACCATGATTTGAGAATACAAGCATGTTTGGTGTTGTGTTGTGATATAATTGCACACGGTTTTTATAGCCGATTGGAGCCCATTATTTTATGAGTTTATAAGTTGAGTGTGAAATTGCTTTATAAACCTTTGAGTTTGCGTGAAAAGTAAATTGGGCTCTACGTTAAGGCAATATTGAGATTTGAGAAAATGTGTGTGTGTCTTGCCAGTTGGAACTCGATTTTAATATGTTTTGTGTTGAGTACACAAATGTTTTAAATGAGTTTTATGAGAGAAAACCATTATGAGTTCTACGTGAAGGCATAACGTTTTATAAGATAATGGCTAATGATTGAGACTTAGGCGTGTCATGTTGAATACACATCGGGCCTTGCTCTGGTAGCATGTAAGACCGATATAGTGGGACGCCTGGGAACCAACCCAGGGACCACAGGCCTTGCTTTGGTAACATGTAAGTCCGATTATTCCTCCGCTTTGGTAGCGTTGGGAGGCCTTGCTCTGGTAGCATGTAAGTCCGATATTCCTCCATTTTGGTAACGAGAGATGCCTCCATTTTGGTAACGAGAGATGCCTCTGTTTTGGTAACATGAGATGACCCCCGTTCTGGTAACGCTGGGTGGCCTTGCTTTGGTAGCATGTAAGACCGAGAGAGTGGGCCACCTGGGAACCGACCCAGGGACCACGTGATAGTGTGCATGAGACGAGGTATTGCTCTGGTAGCATGTAAGGCCGGGCCTTGTTCTGGTAACATATAAGTCCAATATACTATGCATACGACCATATTGTTGACGTTCCCTCTATACGAGGATGCCTGGGATGCACACCCAAAGGAGATTACATATTTGATGTGCCATGACGAGTTTTAATTGAGTTTTATTGCCTAGTCTCATTTTACACATGAGTCGTGTTTTGTGACCTTGTCACGTGCTATTTACTGAGGTGATTTTTATCACGTATTTTCAGAACAGCCATTATCGCATATATTTACACATGCTTGTGAGTGCTCGATATTGAGCCTTTTTACCTTCATGTTTTCACATGATTTATGAGTTATGAGATGATGATGTTTTGAGAACTTTCATGCTACAATTTCAAATGAGCTTCATAAACAAATACATATTTGTGATGTGTGATATGGTTTATATAACTGAGTTCCCTTACCCCCCTTACTGAGCGATTTGGAAGCTCACCCTGTTTTCTCTGCCCCCAGATCGCTTCAACTGAAGTGAGTTCCCTGTGACGTACGGGTTAGAGGCTAGTGGAGGACTTGAGCTCCAGGCCGTATTTTGTGTATTGAGGTAGATATTTAATATTCATGTGCCCAGACTAGAGTTATATTTACAGACATTCATTGTATAATGATGTACGGGATGTATTAGGATTAATTAATTTGGAATCGAGTAATATATAGGATACTATATTATGATGAGATCCTGAGGCATGATAATTATGATGATGTATGACACTGGACAGGAATGCACCCTTAATTGTGAATTGATGAGTAAAAAGTTTTAAATTAGCCCTATTTTCCGCGCTTCCGGGGCGTGACACCCTGACCATCATATGTGGTACCATCCCGAGGCTCTTTCTACTCATGGCATCAACCATTACATTAGCCTTTCCTGGGTGGTACAATTTTCACAGTCATAATCTCTCAGAAGCTCTAACCCTTTTTATTCTCATATCCGACTCTTTCTGTGAAAATAGATACTTGAGGCTTTTAAGATCAGTGCATACCTGAAATTTCTCACCATATACATAGTAGTGTCATATACTCAATACAACCACTCTCGCTGTCAACTTTAAATCATTGGTCGGATAGTCTCTTTCATGATCCCTAAGTTGTCTGGATCCATAATCGACTATCTTCCCTTTTTGCATCAATACACAGTTCATTCATTATTTTAAGGTACCCACAGACTCATGAGAAACCTCTTAATCTGTTGGGTATGGTGGGAATAAATGCGGTGGTCAGTTTATTACTTCAGTACACCAAAACTCATGTTACGTCTATCATTCCATTCAACTACAACTTTTTCTAAGTTAAACGTGTCAATAAAGTAGTCTATTCTGAGAACTCTCCACAAATCATTTGTAAAAACAATCTCCAATTGTTGCTTATGATTTCCCTGGACTTTAAATACACCCAAAATATCATCAATATGGATGATAACAAATCGGTCCAGGTAAATTTAAATAACTTGTCGTAGTTGACTTCCACTGAATATTTAAATCACTCATATCTTCGACCTATATGCGCATAATGTATAATGTCCTTCCAAAATCGCTTCTGTTCAAGATACTAACCTGCGTCAATTCCTTTTTAACGGCTTTTATAAAATTTTAAATTTTTTAAACTTTCTTGATTAATCAAATTCTATATTTCTTATTGTACCAGTAAAGGTACCCTAATTTTTAATGTATATATTACGACTGTCGCTTGCAATTTATAGGTTGTGTATACTTTTAGATGCTGTCAAGTCTTCAAGCGGGGAGATATTTTGAAATAGCTTTATTAACCCTCAGACTTGACCACAATTACTTTACATATCAGTCCATGTGGTCACAATTCATATTCGCTACTAATTGCTTTAATCCTAATTACTTCGCATATCATAGATATTTTTACCTTGTATACGCCTCTTATTCCAATAGATTTTGTATTCAGGATTTATCATATCTCAAAGCTTATCTCCTTTCATATATCACTTTTTACAAAACTCTGTCATT
Source organism: Firmiana major (assembly GCA_033439115.1). NCBI lineage: Eukaryota > Viridiplantae > Streptophyta > Magnoliopsida > Malvales > Malvaceae > Firmiana > Firmiana major. Next base: position 39,750,092 of record CM065902.1, read on the forward strand.
ACTCATTCCGTGAGTACAATCATTTATTCCTTTAATTTCAATCGCTACACCCTTTTTTGACTTATAATCTCTTAATAATTATTTCGTTAGTTAACCCTCCTCTATTGGGGTACTAACTATCGGCATTGTACCCATAGGTGTAGGCATTCACTTCTTTTACTAACTTATATACAAATGAAGGCGATATGACTAAATACGTGGCACCAGGATCAATTAAAATAATTACTTCACTATTCTTAACTAGTGTGGTATCTTTCACCACTTCATATGAAACATCAATAGTGTCATGGTCCAAGGCATACACACTCGCCCTCATTCAACAGCCTACTTTCCCTTTTTCTTTGGTTGTGGGCTCCCTTTTCGGTGCAGAGATACCAACAGGGTTTTCTCTGTCTCTTTACCCTTCTGTGGGACAGTCTCACCTAACTCTGAGCAATCATTAATTAAGTGGCCTATCTTACCACACTTAATGCCTATTTTAGTTAATAAAGTATAGGTGTAGGCCTTACTTCCGTGGTATCTACCACATATCCTACACTGCTCACACTGCTAACTCTGCTTACACTGCTACACTGCTTCATAACAGGTCGGGGTTCTCTAATCACAATACCCCTAATAAGTGTTAAAATTGAACACACTGGGGCCTTACCAATCATCTTACCCCATGACTCATCAGCTCTAATGTCTTACCAACTGGTCTTTTTCCCGCTCTGATATCTCTGTCATTCTCTATTTTCTTTTGTCTCCATTTCGACCCTTACTTCCTTTTCCAATCTCAGAGGCGTGCAACACATGATCTTCTTCACGCAACTGTATTCTGCGCACTGCCTCAACATAGGTAATGAGCCAATCGGACTCTAATCGACAATTTGAGCCATTCCATAAACTTTTGGGCTTTTCAACTCTCACTCCCACAGTGTCGGGGTAATATCTGGGCATGTATATAAACTGAGATTCATATTCATCAATCAACTAGTGTCTCTGGGTCAGTGTAAGAAATTTTAATTGTAATTTCCCTTAAGTAGTGTCCGAAATATTCTGTCACCGGAATACATCCAGAAATATTTTTCATGTCGACTCTGGACATCTAACTCTTCAGATGAGTTGAGCGGACTTTCACCAATGCTCCGTCTCGACTCCAACATAAACATATTTAAAAGTCACATTCTCGGTCGACATACACCGAAAGATTCCATATCACTTCGCTATCTTATTCACCCAGTCCTCAGTAACTATTAGTTTCTTTACTTCGCTATATACCGGAGGGGTGTGAAAATCTCTATAGTCTGAGGCACCTGTTTAGGCTTTACTATGCCTATCCTCAACTACCAGCATAGATTGAATAAACAACTCTGAAATATTTTTTTACACTCCACTCCAATCTCTTGGAGCGTGTCTCAATACTGTTTGGTCTCTTTATAAGACCCTGTGGAGTATGCTCAACATCAGCCTCCACCTCACTCTCATCTTGAGTCTCATGTGATGACTCATTCGACTCTCAGGCCGATCTCTATGGCCTCGAGCATGTGTACTCGCCCCTCTACCATAGCGACTATCAGTTATAAAAACTATATTCTTGCATTCGAAACTAAATTCTTAGCTGTAGTTCCATCTTGATATACACAATTGTATATAAACAATGCATAGTACATGAGGATGTAAATTTACTTAACCACTAACATCGACTCATGTTAGGCTAACTCTGCTATGATACCATCTTTTCTGTCATGACCCAAATTACCTAAAAATCAGAGTAAATTTTTCGCTTTTTAATTTCCTTACCCGTCGTGAACAGTTACACTACTAAACAGTTAGGCTATGATTCGGTGTTAGTCACCTCTCACCTATTTACCATTCTTTTTCATATTTTATTTACATATCAATTTATTTTAAATAAATACATCCCCAATATTACATCCATGTACAGTACTGTGCCTCTATATGTTCAGATACAAAAATTATACAAATGTGTATACCTAGTCTTGATAAGAAGCAGCGGATATGACTACTGTCGTTCTCTTCTACTGAATATACCCTGTGGGGTGGAAAATGAAAGGGTGAGAATAAACAGCTCAGTAAGGCAATAATGTAAGCAAGTAGATAACTATACTATCTACATGCTAATAATGTCGTGATATAAAATCGTTTATATTTAGAGCATGAGGTATGACTAAAACGATGCCACATATATGTATATATCATATAAGAGAAGTCTTGAAATCAACAGATAAATCAAACATGGAAAAATCATCATTTATGACATCTCATGCTCGTCACATTAAAACTTATTTGTTTCATCATAAACTCATCACGTTAAAACTCATTTGTTTCATCATAAAACAACTTCATCAAGGTCAAACCCATCTCTCGGGAATACCTTGATTCATTAAATCACATCTCTTTTAAAAACATAAATCGGGACATTACCCCTCCCTTGGGTTCGTCCTGGTCTATTCAGACCGTATGATATCATGTGAGGCATGTAGGTTACTATATGAAAATCGAGGACTATGGCCATACTTTGTCCCTGTGATCCCAGGCTACACGGATCCCGGTGTGCGGGGCATCACAACTGCAACGGGAGGTAGGGTCAAGTCCTACCCGCCAGAATATCAAGTAACATCATCGAGTCATCATGACTGCACGGTACAGCATACTCTGTGTGACATACATGGTACATCATACTCCGTGGACCCATATCATAGTCTGGGGGTGCCTACCGTAGGCCTTATCCACCCCAACACTATGTCGATAACCAACCCATGTCTCAAAGTATACGTGCGAGCATCTCAACTCTCTGTGACACACAGTCTACAAGAGGCTTCCGCATGACTATATGCATGTCAACTCACCTCTAGTGCGAGCGAAGCTCCAGCACCACGGTATGCATATCATGATATCTAAAATCTCGTGCGAGCGAAGCTCCAGCATGATTTTGTGCACACACAAATTTCTCATACGAGCAATCCTCTAGTATGGCTTTTCATGAGTAATAAATCAATAAACTTGAGTGCGAGAAAAACTCTAGCACTCTTTTTACTCGTGTAAATATGATAGGTGGCTCAATCTTTATAAAACATCTTTTAAAATAGTAACCGGTCCAAACCGGTACCCTTTCGTATAATTCATGAAATCAACAGCCAACCTATGTGCATATTTGCTTAAATCAAAGCAATACATTTATATAAAACATTAAAACAAGATAATCATGCAATTTATCTGCCTTACTACTTTTTTTGTAAATTTTACTCCCAGGGGCAAAATCGTCTTTTTCCTTTATTCACCTATGCCCCTGTTTTCGTAAAAATTATAATTTCATTTTCTAGATACTTTAAGGAATTCTAAGCCCTGTAAATCTCCTCAATAAATACGTATAGAAATCTCTATGCACCTACAAAATTTCCTTACCTCGATTTACGTGCAAACTTATCTCGTCTTGATAATATCCGATCTCTTAGTCCAACTGCGCATCAACCAAATCGACGAAACTGCATATAACCACATATTTTAGGTTAATTCACTTATTTTTATCAGTATATCACATTTACTAATCGAATCTAACATACTAGGCCCGTTTTACTTTATTGGGCCCAATTGCACTTTAATGGGCCTCGACCCATTTTCAGCCCGTTTCTACTTATTAAATCCCTTCTTCAGGTTTACTGAACTCATTCAGCTTACCAATAATCATCGAGCTTCGTTTCAAACTCATTGGATAGCCCGTATACTATTTACGGTAATTACGTCGTAATTTCGATTAATATTCCTTTTTATACAGAATTAATCCGTAAATTTTGTAAAATAATCGAAACTCTGAATTAAAGGACTCATATTATCATAATTAAAACATACTTACCCAATATGATGCGGGGTATGAGAATCGGAGCTCAATCGGCTCTCGTTCGGGCTTTGTCGTACAACTGCACAATTATATATTTAATTTCGGGTTACTTTTCGATTAAATATAATTTAAATAAATTTTCTAAAATTCAAATCGGTCACTTTTGACCTCTTACCGACTTACCCGAAGTCCGGTGTATCCCCGAAAATTCTTTCCCTTTTTCCTTTTTCTCCTTTTTTCCCTTGTTTCTTGCTGAACCGGTTCAGTCCGGTTCAAACCCGATTCAGACCTATCCGGTTTAACCGGTTCACTCCGGTTCACCTCTTTGCTGAACCGATCTGTACCGGTTCAGACGTTCCCGTAGCCATTCATGGCGTTTTCGATCGGTTCTCGGCTCGTTTCTGGCGCCAAACGGTGCGCCTACACTGGGTGAGTGTTCGGCTGGGGTCGGGGTTGGCCGAATCACTCCGGTCGTCGTCGGATTCCTCTTCTCCCTCCACGGCACTCTCTCTCTCTCGATCCACCAGATTTCGGTGGTTTCGCCGGCCCACATCAGTCTCAAAAGAACCGCATCCTCTTCCGGATCACGCCGATGTCCGCCGTTCGAGCCCAGCTGTCGTGGATCGCTGGAATCAAGCTCCTTTCTCCCGTCGATTTCTTCTCCTCCGTTCGCCAGATTCGGCGGTCCTTGGTGCGCGTCACCGGTGCCCACAAGATCGTCGGCCTCTCCTCTCTCTCCTTGGCTGTTCGTCGGTATCGTCGGTCGCTGGTGGTCGTGGATCGGATGGGCCACGCGCGGGCTGTCCTCGGTTTCCATTTTCTGGTTTCTTCCTGATTTCCAATTTCAATTCTTTTTTTTACAATTATTATTATTTTTTGTTATTTATAAATTATTTTATTATTAAAATAATCATTAAAATATTCTAAGGTATTCTAAAATATCTACAAAATTAATTTTTTATTCCAAATAGATTTATTTAATTTTATTTAATTTATTTATTATATTTTTAACCCTTTTTCGTGTATAATTTTTTCGTATTTTCGAGATATTGTCCCGAGTGACTTTTCAGTATTTCTAAAAATTTCGGATCTTGATCAATTGGACTCGAAATTTAATTATTTCTTTGTTATTGATCAAGATTCTCAAATCCATTATTTTTAATTAAATTTTCTTATCGAATTTATTTTGGCTTTCAATCTTTTGACCGTTTTGCCCTTCACGTGTTCGGGATTAATTTAACCCGACTTCCCTTCACGAATACTCACTCATTTCGTATTTTAAATCCTTATCTCATATCTGAATCTCGTTTCATTTAATTTGGGACCATTTTCAATTCTTTATAAGAAATTACGATATAATTTTTGGGTCTTACAATTCTTATAAGTGATGAGTGTGATTGGAACTCAAAATGAGTAGTGTGGTAAAATGGAATGAAGTTATGCTTCCATTTAGTTTGGAATGTGGTACTTTTGGATATACAATGAATGCACACAAGTTTCAATGTGCATAAGGTATGAATGGATGCTATTTTCAAGTTATAAAGGTGGATGGATGAGAAAATGGCCATGGCAGTAGATTAAGGACAATTGGGTATGAGTTGCAGCAAGAAAACTGCAAAAAATCTGGAAAGTATGAAGGCCAGATCGATCTCATAGGATGAGAGATTGATCTGGAAGAGCCAGAATGCTCTTATTTGGGCAATGGAATAGAGCAGATCGATCTCCAATAGGGCCAAATCGATCTTCTAAGCATTCTATAATGGAAAGATTGATCCTCAAGCATACAGATCGATCTCCTTAGCTCTCTGTTTGGGAGCAGATCGATCTCATGCTTCGATAGATCGATCTCATGCTTAAATTACCGCGAAAAAGAGGGATTTAGGGGGACCAGATCGATCTCCTCTTGGACCAGATCGATCTCCTCAAGCTATTTTTATAAAAGGAGTGCTAAAAATCTAAAAATTTTGGGAAAAACACCAATCTTCCATTTCTAACCCAAAAACCTAACTTTCTCTCTCTAAAATCAGTCATTTCCAGTAAGAATTGAGGGGAGGCCATTAGACACTAAGTTGTTCATCTTGAGGAAGAGAACAACATAGTTGGAACCCAAAATCCCATTGTTGGTATTGAAGGAGCTAAGGGCATTGACATTTGGAGCAAGAAGAAAAATCAGATTTTGGTAAGATTCTAATACTCCAATCCAAGTACATTGTTTATTTAAGTGATTTTGGAATTGAGTTGGATGTGTATTGATGGATAGATTATCTAGGGATGTGGTGGAATTGGTGTGACCTAGAAAACCTAGAATGGGTATAATGTGAGAAGATATGGGTTGAATGAGTTTATGAATTATGGGCATGCTAAAGTTGTATTGAGGTAATGTATATGATTTTAGATAGTTAAATAGAATTACATTGTGAGTTTGGAGGAATTGTGAAAATGAGTATGTATATGCTTGATAAAATGCCATAGTGAGAGAATTCATGAAATATGAACACTATGAGCTTAATGTCGATTTAATATCGATTTGGAATAAGTTAATAGGCCTAAGAAGATCCATAGACTCGAGTTATGAGTAAAGTAATGAAACGAGGCCTCATAAGCGTTAATAGACGCTATAGATTGAATTGACTATAGCAAGCACAAGGGTTGCATTATATGGATCGAATATAATGTGAAATATGATAGTGTGCAGTCCCGAAGAGTTCGTTGAAGACGAATCAGACCACACGAGTGAGCAGCGCTAAGGAAACGGAATCACGTGTCACGATTCTAGGTAAGGGAATTCTATAAGTATATAGAGGTAGCTGCTCGTATTTTATGGGTGTATAGGGCTTTGGAAATGTGCATGAGTTATAGAAATGTGTTTGAAGATGTATGGAAATTACTATGAGTATTTGTATGAGATTTGGTTGTTTGAAATAGTTATTGAAAAGGGATAGTAAGGCTAATAATTGCATAAATCACGTGTTTTGAATGCTTTTACAAAACACAATGCTTTGATTTGAGCAAATAAAAGGATAGGCTGGCTAGTACTTGAATGATGTTGTGAAATAGCCCATGTGAGGCGCTAAGCATGTTTTGAGATGTTTTGAATGCATGTGAGCCACCTATCGTGTGTATGTGATTTAATTCGCGCTAGAGCCTCGCTCGCGTTGGATTTTTATGTTTTCAATTGTGTGAAACGTGCTTGAGCTTAGCTCACACTTTGATTTGAATTGTGACGATGTTTTATAAACCGTACTGGAGCTTACGCTCGTACGTGGATTTGAGTGGTTTTTCTTATGCATATAACCGTACTAGAGCTATGCTCGTACGTGATTTTTTCATATTTTATGCATAAATGCGGTACTAGAGCGTTGCTCGTACGAAGTGATTTATTATGATGCATGAAATCTGGTGGCTGTCGAGACCAACAATAATAATTCCTACTCAAAATAAATTAAAACTGCAGTATAAATGAGTAAGGTCATTTCCCAATAGATTGGTTAGATTTATTTTTCTGCAAAACAATTAAAAAGTAAAATGGGGATTTTGTTGTAGTGAGAATAAAAAGGTAAATATATTAAAATGTAGTAGAGAAAAATCAATATGATGAAAACATCTAGCCAAAGGAATAATCTTAGAATGGGTTCATGGAATTGATCATTGATGCAAAAATAAATTTTTTTAATCTTTACCAAATTGGTTATGGTTATTGGTACGACCTAACAACCTATCCCTCCTTACTTCTTCGATAATTAGGATACGATCTCTAATTATTTCTCTTGTCAGTTAAACAACCTTAGATACGATCTTAAGATTTAATTTACTAACAGCATTGAAAACTAGAGAGACTACCAATTCTAACCAACAAACACACATGTAGGTTCATTTAAGCTAGATTATATATCTTCTTAACAGAGAATTGAAATCCTGTCTGAAATCAATTATGTTATTTACCACTTATATTAGAATGCCTAAATAATTACGGATTCAGGTTTCTAATTGGCGATATATTATCCTGACAATTGAACAAAGGGCCCTTTTTGCACAATCAATCAAAACAATAATTTAAACAAGAACAGAAGACATATAAATAATAAAGATATAAAAGAACAATATAAAACTAGTTAGATCTCACAATTCTTGAAGAACCCAAACTTGAATTATCCTTTGGCTAGACTAAAAACTTAGCAAGCCATAAATTCAAAGAAAAACACAAAAGAAAAATAAAAATATATGAAGATTCAAGATGATGTCTCTCCCTAGCCACTCTTAGTCTATAAATACTAAATATCCTAACCCCAGAATCTGTTTCCAAAGGAAAGTTCTCTGATTGAGTTTGATTACAATTAAACTTCTTTCCTTTTTCCACCACTTGCCAAAGACAGATTTTATATATATCTTTCTTAATAATTAAAATCTTCCACTTGCCATCTTTAAATTGATTCAGTCAACTTCAGCTACAAGTGATAGATCTCGACTTGAATTCCAAGATTTCTTCTGATTTTGTGACCTGAGCAGAATTTGCAGCTTTTAATCCATTTTGTCCATTTTCCTTCATTTACAAAACAAAATAGAAAATATAAGTCAAATCCAAAAATTAAGCACATAGAATAATCTAATTCATGGGAAAATATGACAATTAATATGTATAATATGCAACTTATCAAAATCGTGCTAGAGCGTAGCTCGCACTGGTTTTCACACTGTGGTATGTATGAGGCTATGGTGAGAGATACGGATTGGTGTTCAGGGAACCCAACAGGCCTAACAGACCTCTTGAGTGGGGTGAGGGTGAGGGGCTAGGACCTGACATCATCCATTCAGGGAACCCAATAGGCCTAACAGACCTCTTGAGTGAGGTGAGGGTAAGGGGCTAGGACCTGAATTAGGGAACCCAACAGGGGCGAGCAAGGCCATGAGGGGCTAGGACCTGGTATTGAGGTTACTCCCACGCGCTCTTGAGACTATAAAGGTTACACTCGATATGGGGTAGATAAGACCTACGGCAGGCACCCCCAACCTTGTTATGGGTCCACGGAGTACGATGTACCGTGTATATCACATGGAGTACAATGTACCGTGTGGTGGTTACTTGATTCGAGAAAGTCTGGCGGAGAACTAACCCACCTCCGTACCAGCATGATACCCCGCACATCGGGATCCGTGTGGTTTGGGATGATATGTGACGATTGGCCAACATAGTCAGATGAGTTATAGTAACCTGTCTCCTTGCTTGATTTACTTACTAGCACATGATTTTAATCTCTAAGTGTGATTGTGATTGTTCAAGGTAGACCCGAAGGAGAGGTCGAGCCTCGTGGAATTGATTTGTGAAATGAAAATGAGGTTGTGATTGTGAATTGATGTGATGGGATTATATGTGTTTGAGAAAGAGTTTTATGATGTGGGTTTAAAAAGGAGGTTTCTTAATGAATTACCCTTTTATGAGTTTAAATGAGATTGAGCATGATATGATTTATACATGATGTTTTTACCATGTTTTATATGCCAATGTACATGATTTTGATACATGATATATATGTATACTCATATGGCATAGTTTTACTTCCTCATGCTCCTACTACAAACGATTTATGCATAACACTATCAGCATGTAGATAGAGTAGTTATCTACCATGCTTGCATTATTGCCTTACTGAGCGTGTGGTTGCTCATCCCTCTCTATTTCCCTCCTACAGAGCGTGCATAGTAGCCCAGTGAGGACTGAGGCGTGGCAATTTAGACATCCGCTGCATCTCCATCACACAGAGGTATATACACAGTGATTCTTTTTGTATCTAAACAATGTAAAAGCACAGTATTCTTTTGAGTTGTAATTATGGGGGATATAGATGTCAGTAAAACATGTTTTGTATAAGTTAATGAGTAACTTTCAAATGTATGGCATCGCTTTATTTAACTAAGAATGAATGAGATGTGATGTTTATTATTGACTCACAGCCCAACAGTGTGGTGGTAAGTTAGTTCACGATCGGGTAAGGAAAGAAATTTGCGAAAAATTTTTAGTGATTTTCGGTTAAAGAGAAGGGAATTGGGTCGTGACAATATACTTAGACATTGTCATTCTTCTTATTATGGGGGGCATTTTGGAGGAGATACGACAGCTGCCAAGGTTTTACAATCTAGATACTACTAGCCCGCTTTGTTTAAAAATGTTCACTACTTTGTGTCTAGATGTAATAGATGTCAGAGGGTAGGTAATATTTCCAAAAGAAATGAAATACCTCTAACTAACATTTTGTAAGTAGAGATATTTGATGTTTGGGGCATAGACATCATGGGACCTTTTGCCCCTTCATATGGCAATCTCTACATCTTAGTGGCTATAGACTATGTGTCTAAATAGGTTGAAGTAATGGTCTTGCCAACTAATGATGCTAAGGTGGTGATTAAGTTTTTGAAGAAGAATATTTTTACGAGATTTGCACCCCTAGAGCTATCATTAGTGATGGAATATTCTATTTTTATAAGAAAAGTTTTAGTGGACATTTAGGGAACTATGAGGTCAAGCATAAGGTAGTCACTACTTATCACCCACAGACTAGTGGTCAAGTAGAGTTAACCAATAAGAAGATTAAGAGGATATTAAAGAAGACAGTAAATCCAAATAGGAATGATCAATCCATTAGGTTAGATTATGCACTCTAAGCTTATAAGATAGCCTTCAAAACACCTATAGAAATGTCCCTTTATCAGTTTGTGTATGGAAAGGCATGTCATTTGCTTGTGGAGCTAGAGCATAAGGCCTACTAAGCCTTTAAGACCCTAGACTTCAATTTAGATGTAGCTGTGGAGAAGTAGCTATTGCAGCTTAATCATTTGGATGAGTTCAGGTTGCAGGCATATGAGAATGCCAAGCTCTACAAGGAGAAGACTAAGTGATGCCATGATGGAAAGATTAAGGATAGACACTTTGAGACGGGACAGCAAGTTTTGCTCATTAATTCTCACTGAAGGTTGTTTCTAAGAAAGTTAAATCTAGATGGACATGACCTTATACCATTACACAAGTTTTACCTCATGAAGCCATTGAGATCATGAATGAGACCTTGAAGCAGTCCTTTAATGTTAATGGGTATCAACTTAAGCATTATTTTGGGGAAGGGTTTGATCATCAGCAGTCTGATACCATCTTAGTTGACCCAATAGTTTCGGACCCTCTAGCTTATGACTTTGCTACTCAACTTCAATGAAAGTCCTTCAGAGGACTATAAACTCGACCCAACTTCATTGTTCATGTTTTTTCCACAACTACATCTTTATCTAATCAACTTCATTGATTTTTCTTTGTTTTTCTTTTTTTTTCATTTTTTGTACAGTTCTTTTTTCCTTTTTATGTTTTTTTGTTGCTTTTTTTGTAAATAGCCTTTGCAACAACACTTTCTCATTGAATTATAGTGTGCACTTTAAGTTTGGGGGGGGGGGATTCACTTGAGCATTTTTGAAAATTTTTTAGTAAAATTGCAAAATTTTTCAAATTTTTTTGAAAATATGAGCTTACACTATTTTGTTTTGAGATGATTTAGTACTTAGCAAGTTGTTTTCCCATGTTCTGATGATATGCCCCATGATTTAGTTCGACTTTGATTGACTAAGAAGCATGATTGTAGTGAAAACATGAAGTTGATTTCTTGAATTTTTCTTGATTCTAATTATGATTTCCTCACTTTATGCACATGTCATATCATGGATTTGTTTGCTCATTTAGAGTAAGCTTATGTAGACATATAATTGCATTTGTTCATTTGATTTTGTGCATCATATCCTAGAATTTATTTGATCTTCTCTCGAGGTGAAATATTAGATCACACTTGATTAGAGAAATGATTTAGACCATCTTTAGGTCGTTAGAGCCTTTCTAGCCATCATTGGACATATTTTATCCTTAATCACCCTTTTGGGCTAAATAAACCTTTCTCTATATATACACCTGAACAATTTTCCTTAGCCTAAATACTTTTTTCCTATCCCTTCCCTTGATAGCATGTGATGTCACTAGGTATATTCAGAGCTATGTACATATAGGTTGTGAGTGTTAGTGAAAAAGAAAATATAAAAAATAAATAAAAATAAGAAAAGAAAAGAAAAAGTAAATAAATAAAAAGAAAAAAATACAGAAAGAAAATATAAAAGTTTAGCAAGTAAATAAGTTTGGAGGAAATAAATAAAGCTCTAAACATTGAAGATCCTAGAAGTAATGCATGACTAGGGGTATTTGAGCTTAAATCGACTTTATCACACCTTAACCCTAGCCTTACATTACAAGCTTAATGAAGTCTTATTGATCTTTGATTAAGTCTGACTACATTAGCAAAAAGAGAGAAGTGAAAAACAAACTTATGGGAGTCATTACTTGTCATTGACTTTGCATCTCTGTGTTTGCATAATAGGATCCTGTTGGCATGCTGTCACGACCCTCAACTTACCAAAATACGTACAAATTTTTTCGCATTTTCATACATCATTTATTATTCGTCCTTACCTCAATCGTGAACAGCAACTCTCCTCAATAGTTGGGTTGTGTGTCGATGTCTAACTCACTCCACCATACCAATTCAATTTGTATATTATTTATGAGTAAACACTTGTATAAATGTATTTATATCAGAGTTGTTACATGTGTTTACATTGTTTTACATCCCCAATAGTTACATACAAAATGCTACTGTGCTATCGTAAGTTTATGTACAAAATTACAATAGTGTGTATACCTTACACGATGGGATGCAGCAGATTACCAAAAGGAACGCCTCCAGTCACGTTCAATCTATACTCCAATCTCTGTAGAGAGGGGGAAAATAAGGGGGGCGAGCAAACCACACGCTCAGTAAGGCAATCATGCGAACATGTAGATACTGCACTATCTACGTGATCGTGATGCCATGCTCAAATCATACTTTTCATCGTTTTTCAAAATATGAGATTCATGCTTGTGTTAATGGTATGTAAAACATCCATGCTATTAAAATCCAATGCACAATTCATTTCAAAGAATGGCATAAATCACCATGCATTTTTCATAATAAAGCATGGTATTAATCATCATGCATCAGTGCACTTTTAAAACCATTAACAAAACAATCCAACACTTGTCAGGTCTCAGCCCCTCCCTCGGACTATCTTGACCCAAAAATCATTTCAAACATGGATTTATTCACAAAACAATAGACATACGGATAGGCAATTCAATAAAAGGTAATAACCTCTAGGACTATGACCATATCCTGTGATACCGGCTACACGGATCAGGTGTGCGGGATATCAGCACTATCTACTTCCACACGGGAGGTGGGTCAAATTCAGCCCGTCGGTCCATAGCAAATCTCGTTCGAAGATGGCATTTCACAATCTCAACGCGGTACAACGTACTCCGTGCTACATGCATGGTACAACGTACTCCGTGGACCCAATCAACACATCATATCATGCCACATCTCAAAACGCACGTGTGAGCCTATTTAATCGGTATGACCTCTTGTCTATCCGAAGCTCCTAACATGGCTATCAACATGTCAAAATCATAAACTGCACGTGCGAGCCTATTTAATCGGTGCGACACAAAGTCTGCCTGAAGCTCCAAGCACGGCAACAAATAAGGTGGGCATCTAGTGCGAGCTAAGCTCTAAGCACCATGCCAAAACCAGTATGAAATCCATGTGAAAATTAGTACGAGCTAAGCTCCAGCACTCATGCGTATAAAACACATCAAATCTCGTGCGAGTCCTGCTCTAGCACACTTTCATTCTCACGAAATCATGTAGGTGGCTCAATTCTTTGCAAAGTATGGTTAACAAACCAAAACAACTCATCTCTTTTGCAAATCATTTCAAATATTAGCCAACCTACCAAATCATTTGCTAAAAAGCAATAAAACATGATTTTCAAAGCATTATGCTTTTATTTTCATGCACTTTTCTCAAAACCCAACTCTTTGCCCTTCAATAACCCAATTGCATTTCCTAACATCTCATACATTCTAGTAAAGCATTTAAGCACCCAAATTGCTCATAGATATCTCTAAGAGTCCGCAGAATTCCCTTACCTCGATTTACTTGAGTGCGACTCTCTTCCTCTTAGTTTCCTGCGCTCTTGGCTCGCCTTGTTTCGGTATATCCTCGAAAGCTGCGATTCAATCATCCAAACCACTTGAGTTAAAATTGTTAACTCACATTTGACCTCATTAGTCAATATAACCCTTCTTTGCATTTACCAATGCCTTAATCCATATTTTACCCCTTTTTGCTAAATCTCACAATTTATTCACTACCAACACCTTAAAATCATACCACAACACTATTATTAACTTCAATATATCCCATTCATCATTAATCTCAACACATTTCACTTTCTCACACTAGACTATTTATAGGTCATGGTGGATTCATTACTTCCTTGGTAGTTTCTACCATTTCTATGCATACCAAACAACTCCAAAATCAATATCTACACAATGTACTTGAGTTATTTCATTCAGAAACTTACCTAGCTTGATTTCCTCTTTGCTCCAATGGAAATGCACATTTGATCTTTCAATCCAACAAGTGGGGAAATGCCTCCAAGCTATGTTGTTCTTCTCTTTGATGTGAACAACTTTGTCTCTAATATCTTTCCCTAAAACCTTACTAAGAATGTGTGGATTTAGGAGTGAGAAAGCTAGGTTTTAGGTTGGAAATGGGAAAGATTGGTTTCTGTCTCATAAATGCAGATCCAACTGCTCCATATTTATAGAATCAGCTTGATGAGATCGATCTGCCTTGGGTGGAGATCGATCTGGTCCTCTTAAAATCCCTCTTTTTCAAGACATTTTGAAAGCAGGAGATCGATCTGTCGAGTAGGGGGGATCGATCTTGCTTCAAACAGAGAATCAAGGAGATTGATCTAGTCTTAGGGGAGATCGATCTGCTTCCAACCCGAGAGCTAAGGAGATCGATATGTTCCATTAAGGATCGATCTGTATTTTACAGAATGTGTTAGGAGATCGATCTGGCTCCCTTAGAGATCGATCTGTCCTATTTCATAGCTCAAAATAAGAGCATTTTGGCTCTTCCAGATCGATCTCTCATCCTATGGGATCGATCTGGCCTTCATATTTCCAGATTTTCTATAGTTTTTCTACAACAACTCACACCAAAACAACTTAAATTTGTTGCCATAGTCATTTTCTCATCCAATCATCTTTGAGACTTGAAAATGGCATCCATTCAAACCTTATACCTATTAAAAATTGTGTGGAATCTTTGTATAACCAAAGTATATGGTATACACCAAATGAAAGTGCACAACTCATGCACATTTTCCTGCTCTTTTACCATACTACCCATTTTCCATTTTACACCCACTCTGCACATGTTTAAGTTCATATCTTCATATTCATATGTAATGTAACTTGTATGTACAATCACAACTCTTATTGCAAGTGTGTACATTAACTTATGGACTTACATCACATATACTTCACTTATGAATTCATAGTATAACTTCATTTACATTTCTATGTACATATTACTATTATACATATACGGGGTCTCACATTCTCCCCCACTTAGAAAATTTGGTCCTCCAAATTAGAACCAATTTAATCCGTGAATAACTCAGGATACTTCTCCCGTATCAAACTCTCCAATTCCCATGTGGCCTCTTCCACAGTGTGATGTTGCCAAAGTACTTTCACCAAGGGAATTGTCTTTGTCCTCAACACTTTCTCTTTTCTGTCCAATACCCGAACTGGCTTCTCAACGTATGTCATACCCTCGTTGAGATCCAATGGCTCATATCTTATCACATGCGTTGGGTCCGGGTAATACTTTCTTAACATGGATATGTGGAAAACGTTGTGAACACTTGCCAATTCTGGTGGCAATGCCAACCTATAAGCCTTATCTCCCACTCTCTCCAAAATCTCGAAGGGTCCGATATATCTAGGGCTCAGCTTGCCCTTCTTACCAAACCTCATAATACCCTTTGAAAAAGAAGCTTTCAAGAACATTGACTCACCCACCTCAAACTCTAGTGGTCTCCATCTCTTGTCAGCATAACTTTTTTGCCTGCTCTGAGATGTCCGTAACCTCACACATATCAATTAGATGTCCTCAGAGACTTGTCTAACCAAGTCAGGGTAAAGATCTATCTGTCACCAACCTCTTCCCATCCAATAGAGGAACGACATCTGCGCCCATACAGTGCCTCATATGGTGCCATCCCAATACTCGCATGAAAACTGTTATTGTAGGCGAACTCTGCGAGTGGCAAATGGTCATCCCAAGAGCCTCCAAAATCCAATGCACATGCTCTCAACATATCCTCCAGCATCTGTATAATCCTTTCTGACTGACCATCTGTCTGAGGATGAAACGTGGTGCTAAAACTCAACTGGGTCCCCATCGCTTCCTGAAAATGTTCCCAGAAGTGGGAAGTGAAGTAGGCATCCCTATCAGTAAAAACGCTCACTGGAATTCCATGTAGCCTCACTATCTCGCACACGTACAAGTTCGCTAGCTGGCTCAGAGTATCGGTAGCTCTCATAGCTAGAAAATGGGCTGATTTCGTCAACCAATCCACAATCACCCATATGGCATCATGACCTCTGCGGGTCCTCGACAATCCCATCACAAAATCCATGGTGACATGCTCCCACTTCCAAGTCGGTATCGGTAGAGGCTATAATAACCCTACTGGCTTTTAATGCTCTACCTTCACTTGCTGACAAACGAGACACTTAGCAACATATTCAGCAATGTGCTTTTTCATCCCAGACCACCAATAAACCTTTCAAAGGTTTTGATATATCTTGGTACTCCCTAGATGTATCGTATACCTCGATGAGTGAGCCTCTGTCAAGATCAACCTTCTGAACTCTGCATCATCAAGAACACATATCCTACCTCTGAACCTCAACAATCCATCTGAACTCAACTCAAAGTCCATCTCTGTACCCCTCTGTATCTGCCCGACAATATCACTACACTACTGATCAATTCGCTGAGCTTGTCAAATTCAATCTACTAGATCCAGTTCCAACTGTAGGCTAGCTATCATAAATCTACTATCAACGTCAGGCGGGGTCATATCCAAACTGAGGTTCATTAACTGTTCCAACATCTCGTGTTCCCTGACCATCATAAATGATACCATCCCGAGATGCTTCCTACTTAATGCATCAGCAACCACATTTGCTTTACCCGGGTGGTACAGGATCTTAAAATCATAATCCTTTAACAGCTCGAGCCATCTCCTCTATCTCATGTTCAACTCTTTCTGCGAGAACAAGTACTTAAGGCTCTTATAATCTATGTAGATTTGAAATCTCTCACCATAAAGATAGTGGCGCCATATTTTCAATGTAAACACTACGGTCGCCAACTCCAAATCATGGGTCGGGTAGTTCCTCTCATGATCCTTCAATTGTCTTGATCCATATGCAACTACCTTCCCATCCTGCATCAATACACAGCCCAGTCCTTGGCGTGAGGCATCCGCATACACCGAGAAACCTCCTAAGCTAGTAGGAAATGTGAGGATCGGAGCTGTGGTTAATATCTTTTTCAACTCCTCAAAGCTTTCCTCACACTTATCGTCCCACACATACTCCACATTTTTCCTCGTAAGACAGGTCAAAGGATCAGCTAACCTCAAAAATTCCTCTACAAACCTTCGATAATATCCAGCTAAACCCAGGAAACTTCTGATCTATGTCACTGTCTGGGGTCTCTGCCACTGTGTCACTGCCTCAATCTTTGATGGATCCACTGACACTCCATCTTTCGATACTATGTGAACAAGAAAAGAGATCTGTTCCAACCAAAAGTCGCACTTACTGAGTTTAGCATACAAGTTCTTCTCTTGAAGGGTCTGTAGCACTATCCTTAGATGCTTCCATGCTCCTCTCTAGGTCTTGAGTACACTAGTATATCATCAATAAACACAATAACAAACCGATCTAAATACTGGTGGAATACCTCATTCATCAATGACATAAAAGCTGCGAGAGCATTCATCAACCTGAATGGCATAACCATAAACTCATAATGTCTGTACCAGGTGCAAAAAGCTGTCTTGGGTACATCTCCACTTCGTATCTTCAACTGATGGTACCCAGATCTCAAATCTATCTTGGAAAAGACATGCGCTTCCTTAAGCTGATCCAACAAGTCATCGATGCGTGGAAGGGGATATTTATTCTTGATGGTGGACTTATTCAACAACCGGTAATCTATACACAGTCGGAGGCTTCCATCCTTCTTCCTTACAAACAGAACCGGTGCTCCCCAAGGTGAGACACTCGGTCTGATGAATCCCTTCTCTAGTAACTCTTGTTACTATTTTCTTAATTCTTCCAACTCAACTTAAGCCATTCTCTAAGGTGCCTTGGTGTCATGACCCAAAAATCAGAGTAAATTTTTTGTTTTTCTTCCATACTTACATGTCCTCTGATCGTGACCACACTCCACTAACAATTAGGTTGTGCATCAATGCCAGTCCCACCATTCAATCACCATATAACTTAATTCCTTATTACAGAAAAAGGTAAACTCATGCGTTTTTCATTTATTCTTTTCCATTCATTTACAAGTGTTTACATTATCTATACATCCCCGACAATTACTTACAAACATGTTACTGTGCTATTCTTATTTAGATACAATATGTACAAGTGTATATACCTTAAAATGATGGGCAGCAGTGAATATCATGAATGCAGTACTCAGTCGCCTCAAAGTCTACTTGAGGAAATCGGTGTAGAAAAATGAAAGGGGTGAGCACATCAAGCTCAGTAAGACAATCCTACGAATAAGTAGGTAACCATACTACCTACATGAACTAGTGCCATGCATAAACCACCTTTTCTCCACACATTTCAAAATCGATGCTACAATTCATGATGTCATGATGTCATGTAAAAACAAGTTCACATATGGATTTCAAAAGCATGGAAAACTCGACATGGAAATCCATTTAAAACATTTCATTCACGTTAAAATTTTACAACACAGTCAGGACTCAACCCCTCCCTCGGATGCTCTTGACTCACACAAAACCATGAAATCAAATGCTTTTCAAAGCAATAGTACAATGCGATACAATGAATATCATGTAAAACCAGTTTACATCATTCGTGGGTTTAAATAGCATGGAAATAACATCATGCAAGTTTTCGTTTAAGACCCAATTTAATTTTTCATCAAAACCATATCTTAGTTAGGATCCAACCCCTCCCTCGGGTGATTCAGACTCACACGAAAATCCACAAAACGTGTTTCTCAAAAACATCAACATGCGAGACTAGGCAATATATGTATATCTCAAGCAAATAACTAGGACGATGGCCATATGTCCTTGTGATCCCACTGCTACATGGATCCTAGTGTGCGGGGTCTCACCATGATCAGGGACCGCCCCGGGAGGTGGGTCAGTCCATCCCGTTGGCTCTGTCCGATCACTCGCATTCGAAGATGCCACTCGCATCCGAAGATGTCACGCATCCGAAGATGCAACATAATCAATTTCAACACGGTACAGTGTACTCCATGCTACTTGCATGGTACAATGTACTCCGTGGACCCATATCTCATATTCATACTCATGCCCTGTCTCAAAACGCACGTGTGAGCATATTTAATCGGTGTGACACACAGTCTACCCGACGCTCCAAGCATGGCTCATCGCATGTTCTCATAAAACCAGTGCGAGTGATGCTCCAGCACTCTCATAAAATCAAGGAAAATCTCGTGTGAGCCAAGCTCCAACACGCGTTTCATAAAATCTCATAAGATTAGTGCGAGTTAAGCTCCAGCACTATGTCAAAATCATATAAAACTAGTGCGAGCTAGGCTCTAGCACACTGTCATAACAATTCAAGTGAAAATCTGGTGCGAGTTAGACTCTAACACCCTGTCATGAAAATCATGTAAAATCTGGTGCGAGCTAGGCTCCAGCACCCTGTCACGAATATCATGTAAAAATCTGGTGCGAGCTAGGCTCTAGCACTAATGCATGTAAAACTCTAATGCGAGCTCTTGCTTCAGCACTAATGCATGCATCACACAAATCAAAACTCGTGCGAATTGAGCTCTAGCACATCACATTTCTATAAAATTATGTAGGCGGCTACATTTCTCAAATCAATTTCAGAGAAAATCAACATTGATTAAAGTTATGCAATGCTGTGCATTTTATTTTAAAGTTAGCCAGCCTACCCATGCATGTGTCAAAAAACCTCAAGAACAAGCAAGGACCTCTTGTTCTTGCTCCTCCCAACTTTTCCTAAATTTGGAAATTTTTCCATTCACAAGGGTATTTTGGTCATTTGCCAATCTGGGGCACTAAAATTTTTATCTGCAATCTAGACCCTTCAGACAATTTAAGAGACTGCAAATAAAGTTGAAATTTCGTAAAGCTACCTCTAGCAGTCCGTACAATTCTCTTACCTGGAATTACGCGCGAGCTTATCCCGACTCGATCGTACTAGGTTTCTCAGTCCAATTTGCGCCAACCAAGTCTACGAAACTACATATAACCACATATTTGGGTGAGTTCTAATATATTTATCAGTATTTCACTTATACTGATCGAATCTAAAACATTGGGCCCGTTTTACTTTATTAGGCCCGGTTACACCTTAATGGGCCTCAACCCATTTTCAGCTCGTTTCTACTTATTAATTTCCTTCTTCAGGTCTATTGGGCTCTTAATACACATTGGGCTTCATTCCAAACTCTTTGGATAGCCCGTATATCATTTACGACAATTAATTCAAAAATCTCAATATAATTCACTAAATGCGGAATTAAATTCAAAATTCGTAAAATAAATCTTTAATATGCGAATAATTACATAAATTATCGTAAATGAGCTTTACTTACCCGAGATTATCCGATGGTGCGTAATTCAAAGTTCGATCGGGCTCACCTATACGATTTATCATTGAATTGCACAATTTATATTTAATTCTGAGTAATTTTCGATCAAATATAATTTAAATAAATTTTTCAGAAATCAAATCGATCACTTTTGACATCGTATCGACTTACCCGAAGTCCGGTGTATCCCGAAAAATTTTTCCCTTTTTCTTTTTCTCTTTTCTTCCTTTTTCTCCATTTTTCCTCTCTTTCTTGGCTGAACCGGTTCGGTTCATTCAACCCGATTCTGACCGGTCTGGTTCAGTCCGGTTCGACCGATTCAGTGCTTCGCCGACCAGTTCTTCGTTGGCTTCCATCGCCAGCAGCTTCGTAGGACCTCGCGAAGCTCGGATCTACCCTCGATTTCGCCATGGCTGGCCGAAAAGTGGTTGGTCCGGCCTCTTTTCCCTCGACGTTGGTACCCTTTCTCTTTCATTGTCGTCGCCGGCGTTAATGGCCGTTTCACCAGCCACTATCGGTCTTAAAAGGACCGCCTCTTCCTCCCAATCACGCCGATGCCCACCGTTCATGGATCGCCAAAAATCGGGTCGTTTTCCTCGCGTTTCTCTCTTCCTCCGTTCACCGATTTTCGACGTCTAGACGGCGCGTCTCCGGTGCTGTGGAGTTCGCCGGCCTCTCCTCTTTCTCCTCCGATCTTCGCCTGAGGTCATCGATTGTCGGTGGCCGTGGGTTGCTCGGTCACGCACGAGTCTCCATTTTTTCAGTTTTTAGCTCTTTTGTTTTTCTCTCTCGCCGACCAATTTCTGATTTCTTCTTTTTTATTTATTAGTTTATTTATTATTATTTTAATCAATTAAATATATTAAAAATACCCAAAATATCCCTAAAATATCTTAAAATTATTATTTAATTCATTTAATCAATAAATGAATTTATCGGTCTATTTTCGTCTTTTCGATATATTTTTCGATTATTTTCGAGATAATTCTTCGATGTGAAATTTTCGATTAAGTCCAATAAATTTATATCTTGATCAATTTAACTTGAAATTTAATTATTTCTTCGTTATTGATCAAGATTTCTCAATCCTATATTTTTAATAAAATTTTCTTAGCGATTTTACACCGACTTTCGATCTTTTGACCGTTTTACCTTTAACGTGTTCGGGAATACCATTTCAATTCTTCATTTGATCTTTAAATGCATTCAAAAATTTTTATTCATTCCATTTGCATTTTTCATTCACGTATACATCATTTGAATCATACGACATTACGAAAAAATTCGGGTCTTACACTTGGATATCGGCTCTGTACCAAGTGCCAATTCTATAACAAACTTCATTTCCCTATCTGGAGGTAACCCTGGTAACTCATCCGGAAAGACATCTGGATATTCCCTGACCACTGGAATGGCCACTAATTCCAATCGTGCCCAATTCCAGTCGTGCCTTATCCATCTCAATCACATAAGCAATGAATCTTTCACATTATTCTTCCCACCATTAGTAACACAATCATCACATACACATAAATAATTGATATTAGAATTAATCTCTCAAATATAATGTATTAAGATCATACTCTTTTATTTATGTTTAACATATCTTTCATTTCATTTCACCAAATTTACAACAAGGTTGTCTATCTTTGGAACCATCAAAGTTTTTGCATGACAATCCATAACCACATGATTTGCAACCAGCCAATCCATACCTAGGATTACATCAAAATCACTCATGTTTAATAAAATTAAATCGGCTTCCATTTCTTTACCTCCTATCCTCATCTTACAATCTCTATATACATGCTCAGTTAATTGACTATCATTCATAGGGGTAGATATCAACATCTTATAAAGCAGTGTGGGTTTTACATACTTCAATAATTTACATGCAAACGACGGAGATATAAAGGAATGTGTGGCACCAGGATCAAACAATACAAATGCTTCTAAATCAAAGATTGGATGGTACCTTTTACCACATTCGAAGACTAATTTGCAGTGTCCTGGTCCAGTGCGTGCACTCGTCCTCTGCTCACACCCACTACTTGCTTCACCTTTTCCTCAGTTGTAGCCCTCCTTCTCGGAGCAGCTGTCTCAACTGGAGCTCTCTCTCGCTCCTGGCCCATCTGTGGGGCTCTCTCTGTCATCTCTGGGCAATCTCGGATTATATACCCTGGCTTCCCACATATGAAGCATACTACCTGAGGTCCGTAGCATGGTCGAGTCCCATGGTAACTGCCACACTTGCCACATTGTTCCGTAGTAGGTCGTGGCCCTCTAATCATAATTCCCTTAGCTGGAGCAATGGCCGAATACATGAGAGTATTCACTGTCTTCTCCTAAACCTCTTCGATCCTCTGCCTCTTTCCAAAAAATCTCTTTCTTCCCTTTAACTGAAGCCTCTATCCATCATAGGTCTCTTCTTATCTCTGTCCCTCACTTTACCGACCTTTCCAAACTCTAAGGCAATCTTATCAACATCTTGTTCGCACAATTGCGCCCTGCGCACTACCTCCTCGTAGGTCGGTATATCCAGGGGAACCAGTCTAGACCTGATGGTCGGTCACAATCCATCCACAAACTTCTGGATTTTCTCAACCTCATTACTCATTGTGTTGGGATCATATCTGCCCAGGGAGATAAAAGCAGTCTCATACTCATCCACAATCCTACTATGCCATTTTCATCTTTCGCTATGCGGTATCTGGAACATACTGTCTACGAAAGGCCTCCATAAATATATCTGAGCTGATTTCAGTATGTCGGGCTCTCAAAATAGGCCTGGTGGATTTCCACCAATGTTCTGCTGATCCCTTTAGCATAAAAATGGTAAACGCTACCATCTCGGTAGTAGTGCACTCAAAGAACCCGTATAGCTTCTCAATCTCATTGATTCAATCCTCTGCAGCTACTGGGTCCTTAACTCCACTGAAAAACGATGGTCTAAACTTCTGAAACTGTCGCAGTCTATCCAAATCACAATCGTAACCCCAGCCTCTACTAGCCTGTAGTGTAGCAACAAGTGTAGGCATCTCCTGTGCAGGTGGGGGTGTAGGTATCTTTGTCGTCTGAGGTCTCTAGGCTGACCGGGCCCGTGCCTCAGGAACTGTCGCCTGCTCAACATCACCCAGTGTAGTGGGACTCTGTCTACTGCCAATTCCAAGTAAAGATTGGTGACCAACTCCAATATCATCTCAATGCTCCGCTCAATCCTCGAGAAGCGAGCCTCAGTACTCTCGGATCTCTCCTCTGGACCCTGTGGAGCACGCTCAACCTCAGCCTCCAAGCACCATGCTAAAACCAGTATGAAATCCATGTGAAAACTAGTACGAGCTAAGCTCCAGCACTCATGCGTATAAAACACACAAATCTTGTGTGAGTCCTGCTCTAGCACGCTTTCATTCTCACGAAATCATGTAGGTGGCTCAATTCTTAGCAAAGTAAGGTTAACAAACCAAAACAACTCATCTCTTTTGCAAATCATTTCAAATATTAGCCAACCTACCAAATCATTTGCTAAAAAGCAATAAAACATGATTTTCAAAGCATTATGCTTTTGTTTTCATGCACTTTTCTCAAAACCCAACTCGTTGCTCTTCAATCACCCAATTTCATTTCCTAACATCTCATGCATTCTAGCAAAGCAATTAAGCACCCAAATTGCTCACAGATATCTCAAGAGTCTGTGGAATTCCCTTACCTCGATTTCCTTGAGTGTGACTCTCTTCCTCTTAGTTTCTTACGCTCTTAGCTCACCTTGTTCCGGTGTATCCTCGGAAGCTGCGATTCAATCATCCAAACCACTTGAGTTAAAATTGTTAACTCACATTTGACCTCATTAGTCAATATAACCCTTCTTTGCATTTACCAATACCTTAATCCACATTTTACCCCTTTTTGGTAAATCTCACAATTTATTCACTAACAACACCTCAAAATCATACCACAACACTATTATTAACTTCAATATATCACATTCATCATTAATCTCAACACATTTCACTTTCTCACACGAGACCATTTCTAGGTCATGGTGGATTCATTACTTCCTAGGTAGTTTCTACCCTTTCTATGCATACCAAACAACTCGAAAATCAATATCTACACAATGTACTTGAGTTATTTCATTCAAAAACTTACCTAGCTTGATTTCCTCTTTGCTCTAATGGAAATGCACCTTTGATCCTTCAATCCAACAGGTGGGGAAATGCCTCCAAGCTATGTTGTTCTTCTCTTTGATGTGAATAACTTTGTCTCTAATAGCTTTCCCTCAAATCTCACTAAGAATGTGTGGATTTAGGAGTGAGAAAGCTAGGTTTTAGGTTGGAAATGGGAAAGATTGGTTTTTGTCTCATAAATGCAGATCCAACTGCTCTAGATTCAGCTTGATAAGATCGATCTGCCTTTGGTAGAGATTAATCTGGTACTCTTAAAATCCTTCTTTTCCAAGACATTTTGAAGGCAGGAGATCGATCTGTCGAGTATGGGAGATCGATCTTGCTTCAAATAGAGAGTCAAGGAGATCGATCTGGTCTTAGGGGAGATCAATCTGCTTCCAACCCGAGAGCCAAGGAGATCGATATGTTCCATTACGGATCGATCTATATTTTACAGAATGTGTTAGGAGATCGATCTGGCTCCCTTAGAAATCGATCTGTCCTGTTCCATAGCTCAAAATAAGAGCATTTTGGCTCGTCTAGATCGATCTCTCATCCTATGGGATCGATCTGGTCTTCATATTTCTAGATTTTCTACAGTTTTTCTGCAACAACTCACACCAAAACAACTTAAATTTGCTGCCATAGTCATTTTCTCATCCAATCATCATTTAGACTTAAAAATGGCATCAATTCATACCTTATACCTATTGAAACTTGTGTGGAATCTTTGTATAACCAAAGTATATGGTATACACTAAATGAAACTGCATAACTCATGCACATTTTCTGTCACGACCCAATTCCATTCTCTTTAATCGAAAATCACTGAAAATTTTTTGCGATTTACTGTTACCTTACCCGATCGTGAACTAACTCACCACACACTGTTGGGCTGTGAGTCAATAATAAACATCACTTACCATTCATTCATAGTTACATAAAACGATGTCATACATTCACATTTAATCGTATACTTATACAAAAAACATATTTTACTGACATCTACATCCCCCATAATTACAACTCAAAAGAATACTGTGCTTTTACATTGTTTAGATACAAAAAGAATCACTGTGTATATACCTCTAAGCGATGGAGATGCAGCGGAGTCCAAAATACCAAGCCTCAGTCCTCACTGGACTACTATGCACGCTCTGTAGGGGGAAAGTAGAGAGGGATGAGCAACCACACGCTCAGTAAGGCAATAATGCAAGCATGGTAGATAACTACTCTATCTACATGCGGACAGTGTTATGCATAAATCATTTATGGTAGGAGCATGAGGAATAAAACTATGCCATATGAGTATACATATATATCATGTATCAAAATCATGTACATTGGCATATAAGACATGGTAAAAACATCATGTATAAATCATCTCATGCTCAATCTCATTTAAACTCATAAAAGGGTAATTCATTAAGAAACCTCCTTTTTAAACCCACATCATAAAACTCATTCTCAAACACATACAATCCCATCAAATCAATTCACAATCACAACCACATTTTCATTTCACAAATCAATACCACGAGGCTCGACCCCTCCTTCGGGTCTACCTTAAACAATCTCAATCACACTTAGAGATTAAAATCATGTGGTAGTAATTAAATCAAGCAAGGAGACAGGTTACTATATCTCAAGTGACTACGTTGGCCAATCGTCACATATCATCCAAGACCACACGGATCCCGGTGTGCGGGGTATCATGTTGGTACGAAGGTGGGTTAGTTCTCCGCCAGACTTTCTCAATTCAAGTTACCACCACGCGGTACATCGTACTTCATGTAATATACACGGTACATCGTACTCCGCGGACCCATAACAAGGTTGGGGGTGCCTGCCGTAGGTCTTATCTACCCCATACCGAGTGTAACCTTTATAGTCTCAAGAGCGCGTGGGAGTAACCTCAATACCAGGTCCTAGCCCCTCATGGCCTTGCTCGCCCCTGTTGGGTTCCCTGATTCAGGTCCTAGCCCCTTACCCTCACCCCACTCAAGAGGTCTGTCAGGCCTGTTGGGTTCCCTGAGTTAATCCGTATCTCTCACCACGACCTCATACATACCACAGTGTGAAAACCAGCGCGAGCTACGCTCTAGCGCGAATTCATGCATCAAAACCAATCACTTCGTACGAGCAACGCTCTAGTACGGCATTTATGCATAAAAATATGAAGAAAATCACGTACGAGCATAGCTCTAGTATGGTTATATGCATAAGAAAAACCACTCAAATCCATATACGAGCGTAAGCTCCAGTATGGTTTATAAACATCATCCCAATTCAAATTCAAGTGCGAGCTAAGCTCCAGCACATTTCACACAAGTGAAAACATAGAAATCCAGCGCGAGCGAGGCTCTAGCACGAATTAAATCACATACACATGATAGGCGGCTCACGTGCATTCAAAACATCTCAAAACATGCTTAGCGCCTCACATGGGCTATTTCACAACATCATTCAAGTACTAGCCAGCCTATCCTTTTATTTGCTCAAAACAAAGCATTGTGTTTTGTAAAAGCATTCAAAACACGTGATTTATGCAATTATTAACCTTACTATCCCTTTTCAATAACCATTTCAAACAACCAAATCTCATACAAATACTTATAGTAATTTCCATACATCTTCAAAACACATTTCTATAAGTCCATGCATATTTCCAAAGCCCTATACACCCACAAAATACGAGCAGCTACCTCTATATACTTACAGAATTCCCTTACCTGGAATCGCGATGCGTGATTCCACTTCCTTAAGCTGCTTACTCGTACAGTTCGTTCGTCTTCAACGAACTCTTCGGGACTGCACACAATCATATTTCACATTATATTCGATCCATATAATGCAACCCTTGTGCTTGCTATAGTCAATTTAATCTATAGCCTCTATTAATGCTTATATGGCCTCGTTTCATTACTTTACCCATAACTCGAGTCTATGAATCTTCTTAGGCCTATTAACTTATTCCAAATTCTATATTAAATCGACATTAAGCTCATAGTGTTCATATTTCATGAATTCCCTCACTATGGCATTTTATCAAGCATATACATACTCATTTTCACAATTTCACTTAAACCCACATTACATAACCATTCCAAATCACCCACATTACTCATTTAACAACTTATCATAACCCATAAACCACTAACTCCCTAAATCATACTTTCTCACACTAGAGGCATTCCATTTTCTAGGTTACATTTGTTTCTAACACAACCTAGGTGTTTCCATCCGTCCATACTGTATTTGGATTGGAGTGTTAGAATCTTACCAAATTTGATTTTTTCTTCTTGCTCCAAATGTCAATGCCCTTCGCTCCTTCAATACCCACAATGGGATTTTGGGTTCCAACTATGTTGTTCTCTTCCTCAAGATGAACAACTTAGTGTCTAATGGCCTCCCCTCAAATCTTACAGGAAATGGCTGATTTTAGAGAAAGAAAGTTAGGTTTTTGGGTTAAAAATGGAAGATTAGTGCTTTTCCCAAAATTTTAGATTTTTAGCCCTCCTTATATAGAAATAGCTTGAGGAGATCGATTTGGTCCAAGAGGAGATCGATCTGGTCCCCTTAAATCTCTCATTTTCATGGCATTTTAAGCATGAGATCGATCTGTCGAAGCATGAGATCGATCTGCTCCCAAACAGAGAGCTAAGGAGATCGATTTGGGTGCTTGAGGATCGATCTTTTCATTACAAAAAGCTTAGGAGATCGATCTAGCCCCATTGGAGATCGATCTGCTCTATTTCATTGCACAAATAAGAGCATTCTAGCTCTTCCAGATCGATCTCTCATCCTATGAGATCGATTTGGCCTTCATACTTTCCAGATTTCCTGCAGTTTCCTTGCTGCAACTCACACTAACACATCCTTAATCCGTTACCATGGCCATTTTCTCATCCATCCACCTTTATAACTTGAAAATGGCATCCATTCATACCTTATGCACAGTGAAACTTGTGTGCATTCATTGTATATCCAAAAGTATCACATTCCAAACTAAATGGAAGCTTAACTTCTTTCCATTTTACCACACTACTCATTTTGAGTTCCAATCACATTCATCACTTACAAGAACTCATTTCTTCATATTCATACTTAATGAAACTTGTATGTACATTACAATTCATATTACACATACGTACATTGAATCCATGGACTTACATCAATCATACTTTACATTACAAGTCCATTCACATTCATTACACATTACAACTATACATAAACGGGGCCTCACATTCTCCCCTCCTTCAAGGAATTTGGGCCTCCAAATTATAACCAAGTCACCCTTCAAAAAGTTGGGGGTACTTCTCCTGTATCAAGTTCTCCAATTTCCATGTGGCCTCTTCCGCCGTGTGATGTTGCTAAAGAACTTTCACCAAGGGAATTGTCTTATTCCGCAACACTTTCTCTTTTCTGTCCAATATCTGAATCGGCTTCTCAACATACGTCATACTCTCATGAGCTCCAACGGCTCATATCTTATCACGTGTGCCGGGTCCGGGTGATACTTCCGAAGCATCGAGACGTGGAAGATGTTGTGGACATTCGCCAAGTCCGGTGGCAATGCCAACCTATACGCCTTATCTTCCACTCTCTCCAAAGTCTCGAAGGGTCCGATGTATATAGGGCTCAGCTTGCCCTTCTTATCGAATCTCATAATACCCTTCGATGGAGAAACTCTCAGAAATACTGACTCATCCTCATCAAACTCTAGTGGTCTCCGTCTCTTGTCAGCATAACTCTTTTGCCGACTCTGAGCTGTCCGTAATCTCTCACATATCCACTGGACGTCCTCAAATGCCTGTTGCACTAAGTCTGGAGCAAAAATCTGTCTGTCACCAACCTCTTCCCATCCAATAGGGGAACGACATCTACGCCCGTACAATGCCTCATAGGGTGCCATCCTGATACTCGCATGATAGCTTTATTATAAGCAAACTCGGCTAACTGCAGGTGGTCATCCCAGGAGCCTCTAAAATCCAGCACACACGCTCTCAACATATCCTCCAGGGTCTATATATTCCTCTCTGACTGCCCATCTGTCTGAGGATGAAAAGCGTTGCTAAAACTCAGTCGGGTCCCCAACGGTTCCTGAAAGTGTTCCCAAAAATAGGAAGTGAAGTGGGCATCCCTATCAGAAACAACGCTCACTAGTACACCATGTAGCCGTACTATCTCTCGAATATACAGGTTCGCCAACTGACTCAAAGTATCGGTAGCTCTTATAGCCAAGAAATGGGCGGACTTAGTCAACCGGTCCACAATAACCCATATGGCATCATGACCTCTGCGGGTCCTCGGCAACCCCATCACAAAATTCATGGTGACATGCTCCCACTTCCAAGTCGGTATCGGTAGAAGTTGCTATAATCCTACAGGCTTTTGATGCTCTACCTTCACTTACTAACAAACGAGACACTTAGCGACATATTCAGCAATGTCTCTTTTCATTCCAGACCACCAATAAACTTTTCGAAGGTTTTGATACATCTTGGTACTTCCCGGATGTATTGTATACTTCGATGAGTGAGCCTCTGATAAAATCATTCTTCTGATCTCAAGATCCTTGGGAATGCATACTCTGCCTCTGAACCTCAATAACCCATCAGCACTCTGCTCAAAATCACTACCCACACCAGTCTGTATCTACCTCAGCCAATCGATGCATCGTCGATCACTCTGCTGGGCTTGTCGAATACGGCCAATCAACTCTGGCTCTAGTCTCAAACTAGCCACGATCTCAAGTCTCTCCGAACTAGGTGGGGTTACATCCAAACTGAGGTTCGCAAAGTGTTCTAAAATTCATGTTCCCGTACCATCATATATGACACCAACCCAAGGTTCTTTCTACTCAAAGTAACGGCAACTACATTTGTCTTACCCGGGTGGTACATGATTTCACAATCATAGTCCTTCAGGAGTTCGAGCCATCTCCTCTGTCTCATATTCAACTCTTTCTGCGAGAACAGGTACTTAAGGCTCTTATGATCTATGAACACCTGAAATTTCTCACCATAGAGATAATGGCGCCATATTTTCAAAGAAAATACCATGGCCGCCAACTCCAAATCATGTGTCGGGTAGTTCCTCTCATGATCTTTCAACTGTCTAGATCCATAGGCAACTACCTTCCCATCCTGCATAAGCACACAGCCCAGTCCCTGGTGTGATGCATCCGTATACACCGAGAATCCTCCTAAGCTGGTAGGAATGGTGAGAACTGGAGCAGTGGTCAATCGACGCTTAAGCTCCTCAAAACTCCTCTCACATGCCTCATCCCATACAAATTTAACATCTTTTCGCGTGAGGCATGTCAATGGAGCAGCTAGTCTGGAGAAACCCTCTACAAATCTCCGATAATATCCTGCCAATCTCAGAAAACTTCTGATCTTAGTAACTGTCTTGGGCTGTTCCCATTGTATAACTGCCTCTATCTTGGATGGGTCCACTGATACCCCATCCTTTGACACAACATGCCCCAGAAATGAGATCTGTTCCAACCAAAAGTTACACTTGCTGAGTTTGGCGTACAATTCTCTCTCTCGGAGGGTCTGCAGAACTATCCTCAAATGCTCCTCATGATCTTCCCTGGACTTAGAATAAACCAAAATGTCATCTATGAAAACAATCACAAACTTGTCCAGGTATGCCTTGAATATATCATTCATCAATGCCATAAATGCTACGGGAGCATTCGTCAATCCGAATGGCATCACCAAAAACTCGTAGTGGCCATAACGGGTACGAAATGCTATTTTGGGTACATCTCCACTCCTGATCCTCAACTGATGGTACCCTGCTGTAGATCTATCTTAGAAAATACTTCGGCTCCCTAGAGTTGATCCAACAAATCATCGATTCTTGGAAGGGGGTACTTGTTCTTAATGGTGGCCTTATTCAACAACCGGTAATCTATACACAGTCGGAGGCTTCCATCCTTCTTCCTTACAAATAGTATCGGTGCTCCCCAAGGTGAGACACTCGGTCTAATAAACCCCTTCTCCAGCAATTCTTGTAGTTGTTTCTTCAGCTTTTTCAATTCTATCGAAGCCATTCTATAGGGTCGTTTCGATATCGGCTCTGTAACAGGCACTAGCTCAATGCAAAATTTCATTTCCCTTTCAGGTGGTAGTCCTGGTAATTCATCCGGAAAGACATCAGGGTAATCCGCAATTACGGGTATGTCCTTCAATTCCGAGCGTGCCTCATCTATATTAACCACGTATGCAATGAACCCTTCACATTATCCTCTCCATCGTTAGTAACATAAACCATCACTCCACATTCAACATTTATCATCAATAAATAATTTATCTCTAAAGCAATATGCATTTAAAATCATACTCCTTTATTTACACCAAAAATATTATTTTCATATCATTTCTTTTCATCAAAGTTTATAATAAGATTGTCTAATCCTGAAAACATCAATGTTTTGGCATGACAATCCATCACAACACTATTGGTAGCCAACCAATCCATTCCCAAAATTACATCAAAATCATTCATATTCAATAAAATCAGATTGGCTATCGTTTCCTTCCCCTCTATCTTTAACTTACAATCTTTACATACATGCTCAGTCAATTGACTAACATTCATGGGTGTGGAAATCATCAACATTTTATCCAATAATGTTGGTTTCACATATTTCAACAATTTATGTGCAAAGGAATGTGATATGAAAGAATGCGTGGCACCAGGATCAAATAATACCAATGCTTCTAAATCAAAGATTTGGATGGTACCTTTAATCACATCCGTCGATGCGTCTGCAGTGTCCTGGTCCAGTGCGTGCACCCTTCCTCTCTACTCACACCCATAGCTTGTTTCCCTTTTTCCTCAGCTGTAGCCCTCCTCCTCGGGGCTGCTGTCTCAACTGGAGCTCCCTCAGGCTCCTTGCCCTTCTGTAGGGCAGTCTCAATCATCTCATTACAGAACCTTGATATATGTCTTGGCCTCCCACACCTAAAACACGAAACATGGGGCATCTGACATGGCCTAGTCCCATGGTATCTTCCACATCTCCTACACTGATCCGTGGTAGGTCGTGGTCCTCCAATAGTTATACCCCTCGGTGCAGTCAAGGCTGGGTATACGGGAGGTCTAGCAGCTCTCTCCTGTACCGCCTCAATCTTAGGTCTCTTCTCGAAAAACCTTTGGCCACCTCTCTTGGCCACTCTTCCAAACCCGGATCTCTTCCGATCTCTATCCTTTCTAACGCTGATTCTCCCAAGCTCGGAGGCATTCCGCTCAAAATCTTACTCGCATAACTGAGCCTTATGTACAGCCTCCTCATAGGTCAAGATGTCAAAGGGAGCTAGCTTAGTCCGGATGGCCAATCTCAATCCATCCATGAACTTCTGTATCTTTCAGGTCTCACTGCCCATCGTGTCCGGGTCATATCTCCCTAAGGACATAAACTTGGACTCATACTCGTCTACAGTATGGTTCCCCTGAACCAAATTCATAAATTCCATCCGTAATTTCCTCTGTGCGGTGGCTGGGATATACTGTCTCCTGAAGGCCTCTAGAAATATCTCCCACGAGATCTTAGAGTGTCTGGCCCTCAAAATAACCTCGGTGGACCTCCACCAATGCTCGGCCTCGCCTTTCAACATAAACACGGCAAAGGCTACCTTTTCAGCTGAAGTGCATCGAAAAAACCTATATAGTTTCTCCATCTCATACACCCAATCCTCTATAACCACTAGGTCCTTCACCCCTCTAACACTGGGGGTTTCAGCGCTTGAAACTCTCGCAACCTGCTTAAGTCGCAGTCATTCCCCAAATCACTACCGCTCTGCTATGGAGCGATAGGAGAATCTGTATCCTGTACTGGAGGTGGTGTAGCAGTAGCAGTCTCTGTAGTCTGAGGTCTCTCCGCCTCTGCAGCTGCCTGTTCAGTAGTAAGCTGTGCCGCGGGACCTCATCTGTCACCGGCGCCCAAGGCCTACGTGACTATCTCCACCAAATTCTCAATACTCCGCTCTAACCTAACGAAGTGAGCCTCAGTATCCTCTGCTCTCTCAGCAGGATTTTGTGGAGCTTGCTCAGTCTGTGGCTCCGCACAGCTCTCAAGCCTACCTCTACAGCCTCTAGCACGTGCTCTCGCCCCTCTACCTTTGCGTGTAACTGGCATAATGCCTAACTTCCTATATTATAATAATTCATTAAGCTCAATCCATCACGGTATACACAGTTATATCTAAACAAAAGCACAGTACTATGGAGATGTACTTTCCTACGTTTTACTAATGACTCACATCAGGCTAACACAGCTCTGATATCAATCTCTGTCACGACCCAATTCCATTCTCTTTAATAGAAAAATCATTGAAAATTTTTCACGATTTACTGTTACCTTACCCGATGGTGAACTAACTCACCACACACTGTTGGGCTATGAGTCAATAATAAACATCACTTACCATTCATTCACAGTTACATAAAACGATGTCATACATTCGCATTTAATCGTATACTTATACAAAAAACATGTTTTACTGACATCTACATCCCCCATAATTACAACTCAAAAGAATACTGTGCTTTTACATTGTTTAGATACAAAAAGAATCATTATGTATATACCTCTAAGCGATGGAGATGCAGCGGAGTCCAAAATACCACGCCTCAGTCCTCAATGGGCTACTATGCACGCTCTATAGGGGGGAAAGCAGAGAGAGATGAGCAACCACATGCTCAGTAAGGCAATAATGCAAGCATGGTAGATAACTACTCTATCTACATGTTGATAGTGTTATGCATAAATCATTTATGGTAGGAGCATGAGGAATAAAACTATGCCATATGAGTATACATATATATCATGTATCAAAATCATGTACATTGGCATATAAGACATGGTAAAAACATCATGTATAAATCATCTCATGCTCAATCTCATTTAAACTCATAAAAGGGTAATTCATTAAGAAACCTCCTTTTTTAAACCCACATCATAAAACTCATTCTCAAACACATACAATCCCATCAAATCAATTCATAATCACAAACACATTTTCATTTCACAAATCAATTCCACGAGGCTCGACCCCTCCTTCGAGTCTACCTTAAACAATCACAATCACACTTAGAGATTAAAATCATGTGGTAGTAATTAAATCAAGCAAGGAGGCAGATTACTATATCTCAAGTGACTACGTTGGCCAATCGTCACATATCATCCCAGACCACACGGATCCCGGTGTGCGGGGTATCATGCTGGTACGAAGGTGGGTTAGTTCTCCGCCAGACTTTCTCAATTCAAGTAACCACCACGCGGTACATCGTACTCCATGTGATATACATGGTACATCGTACTCCATGTGATATACACGGTACATCGTACTCCGTGGACCCATAACAAGGTTGGGGGTGCCTGTCGTAGGTCTTATCTACCCCATACCGAGTGTAACCTTTATAGTCTCAAGAGCGCATGGGAGTAACCTCAATACCAAGTCCTAGCCCCTCATGGCCTTGCTCGCCCCTGTTGGGTTCCCTGATTCAGGTCCTAACCCCTCACCCTTACCCCACTCAAGAGGTCTGTTAGGCCTGTTGGGTTCCCTGAATGGATTATGTCAGGTCCTAGCCCCTCACCCTCACCCCACTCAAGAGGTCTGTCAGGCCTGTTGGGTTCTCTGAGTTAATCCGTATCTCTCACCACGGCCTCATACATACCACAGTGTGAAAACCAGCGCGAGCTACGCTCTAGCGCGAATTCATGCATCTAAACCAATCACTTCGTACGAGCAACGCTCTAGTACGGCATTTATGCATAAAAATATGAAGAAAACCACGTACGAGCATAGCTCCAGTACGGTTATATGCATAAGAAAAACCACTCAAATCCACATACGAGCGTAAGCTCCAGTATGGTTTATAAACATCATCCCAATTCAAATTCAAGTGCGAGCTAAGCTCTAGGACATTTCACACAAGTGAAAACATAGAAATCCAGCGCGAGCGAGGCTCTAGCACGAATTAAATCACATACACACGATAGGCTGCTCACGTGCATTCAAAACATCTCAAAACATGCTTAGCGCCTCACATGGGCTATTTCACAACATCATTCAAGTACTAGCCAGCCTATCCTTTTATTTGCTGAAAACAAAGCATTGTGTTTTGTAAAAGCATTCAAAACACGTGATTTATGCAATTATTAACCTTACTATCCCTTTTCAATAACCATTTCAAACAACCAAATCTCATACAAATACTCATAGTAATTTCCATACATCTTCAAAACACATTTCTATAAGTCCATGCATATTTCCAAAGCCCTATACACCCACAAAATACGAGCAGCTACCTCTATATACTTACAGAATTCCCTTACCTGGAATCGCGGTGCGTGATTCCACTTCCTTAAGCTGCTTACTCGTACGGTTCGATTCGTCTTCAACGAACTCTTCGAGACTGCACACAATCATGTTTCACATTATATTTGATCCATATAATGCAACCCTTGTGCTTGCTATAGTCAATTTAATCTATAGCCTCTATTAACGCTTATATGGCCTCGTTTCATTACTTTACCCATAACTCGAGTCTATGGATCTTCTTAGGCCTATTAACTTATTCCAAATCGATATTAAATCGACATTAAGCTCATAGTGTTCCTATTTCATGAATTCCCTCACTATGGCATTTTATCAAGCATATACATACTCATTTTCACAATTTCACTTAAACCCACATTATAACTCCACATAACCATTCCAAATCACCCACATTACTCATTTAACAACTTATCATAACCCATAAACCACCAACTCCCCAAATCATACTTTCTCACACTAGAGGCATTCCATTTTCTAGGTTACATTTGTTTCTAACACAACCTAGGTGTTTCCATCCATCCATACTCATGCCAAACAACTCCAAAATCAATTAAATAGACAATGTATTTAGATTGGAGTGTTAGAATCTTACCAAATCTAATTTTTTCTTCTTGCTCCAAATGTCAATGCCCTTAGCTCCTTCAATACCCATAATGGGATTTTGGATTCCAACTATGTTGTTCTCTTCCTTAAGATGAACAACTTAGTGTCTAATGGTCTCCCCTCAAATCTTACAGGAAATGGCTGATTTTAGAGAAAGAAAGTTAGGTTTTTAGGTTAGAAATGGAAGATTGGTGTTTTTCTCAAAATTTTTAGATTTTTAGCCCTCCTTATAAAGAAATACCTTGAGGAGATCGATCTGGTCCAAGAGGAGATCGATCTGGTCCCCTTAAATCTCTCATTTTCACGGCATTTTAAGCATGAGATCGATCTGTCAAAGCATGAGATCGATTTGCTCCCAAACAGAGAGCTAAGGAGATCGATCTGGGTGCTTGAGGATCGATCTTTTCATTACAAAATGCTTAGGAGATCGATCTGGCCCCATTGGAGATCGATCTGCTCTATTCTATTGCCCAAATAAGAGCATTCTGGCTCTTCCAGATCAATCTCTCATCCTATGAGATCGATCTGGCCTTCATTCTTTCCAAATTTCCTACAGTTTCCTTGCTGCAACTCACACCAACACATCTTTAATCTGTTGCCATGGTCATTTTCTCATCCATCCACCTTTATAACTTCAAAATGGCATCCATTCATACCTTATGCATAGTGAAACTTGTGTGCATTCATTGTATATCCAAAAGTATCACATTCCAAACTAAATGGAAGCTTAACTTCATTCCATTTTACCACACTACTCATTTTGAGTTCCAATCACATTCATCACTTACAAGAACTCATTTCTTCATATTCATACTCAATGAAACTTGTATGTACATTACAATTCATATTACACATACGTACATTGAATCCATGGACTTACATCAATCATACTTTACATTACAAGTCCATTCACATTCATTACACATTACAACTATACATATACAGGGTCTCAGATTTTCCTTCTCTTTTACCACACTACCCATTTTCCATTTTACTCCCACTCTGCACATGCTTAAGTTCATATCTTCATATTCATATGTAATGTAACTTGTATGTACAATCACAACTCTTATTGTAAGTGTGTACATTAACTTATGGACTTACATCACATATACTTCACTTATGAATTCATAGTATAACTCCATTTACATTTCTATGAACATATTACAATTATACATATACAGGGTCTCACACATACTCTGAAGTGGCTTTGACATCATCACACACACATGAAGAGTCTGATTTGGGTTAAGACTTATGATTGAAAGATTCTGAGTGTTTGACCTATAATTTTGAGTCTTTAAGATCGAAGTCTACAATTTTTCTTTGAAGATAATATTGGAAAAATCAATCTATTTTGTACTTATCATTTCCTACATATGTTTTGTTTTGCTTGAGGACAAGCAAAAGCTCAAGTCTGAGGGTATGAAAACTCTATGAAAATAGAGTTATTTTGTTAATTAATTAATTACTCTTATTATTTTATTAAGTATCCCCTTATATTAATTCAATTTCTCATGTTTTGCAAATAAATAAATTTTCGATGATTTTTAGTCATTTCAGTAGAAAATGTACTGAAAATGGGCTAAAAAGAAGACTAGGCAACTACACTTTCATCTTATAGCATGAGTCACCAATGCTCTTTCTCCTTGACACCTAAGATGCCAAGTGTCCATCTCGTATTCATCCTTAGTGGATAAGAACAAGGGATATCTTGGCTAACACATGGAGGACACATGCCTTTGCCACCTTGTATGCTTAGGTAGACAAGAAGACAAAGGAAGGTTCTAGAAAAAAAAAGGCGTCCATAGCTGGTTAAAGGCTTACATGACATGGAAATATCTTCTATAAAGAGCCAATAACATGAAAACAAGTGGTCAGGCATTGCTAACTCATCTAAAATAGGAATTTCCCTTTATACCTCTAATTTTAATGACTATATAAAGAAAAAGATGGGAACTTTGTAAGGTGGTTAGCTACCTAGACATAGGAATTTATTTTTTTTATCGCACAATTTATTGTTTTCTTATAGTAGAAAGTAGCCACCACTTTTTTAAGCTTTCTTCCATTTACCTTTCTTTTGTAACATTTTAGTCACTTTAATGCAAGCTTTTAATTTCTTCTTAAAGCTTTGATATTTATTTTTATTTCTAGCATTTTAATACTCTTCTCTTTCATCTTTTTCTTCTCATTTTGATCTTGATTGAGTTCTATGAGAATGGAAGCTTGAGAGGTTGCAAAATCACCTTCATAGCTCTTGTTCTTGAGTTTGATCCACACTTTCTTTTATTTATTTTTTTTTATTTTTCAACCTAGTTTTTATTGTTTATAAATTTTTAGTTACTATTTTAGAAATCTATTATATCTTTGTTTTTAATATTTTAAATAAAAAATTTCCATAATAGTTCTATGTGATTTACGGGTTTAATTTTCTTCATTTTTTAGATTTAATATAGTCGGTGTTCTTAGGTTTCATTTGGCTCTTGCTTTATATTATTTTACTTGTTCTTGGTTAGTTGCCATTGACTATATTTGGTGGTTTGAAGAAGTGTTAAAAGAATGAATGTTATATGATTTATAGTGTGAGTCGGTGCCATTGTGATGTGAGTTCGGTTCAAGCTTCCTTTTGGTGCTATCATCTTTCTTTCACCGCTTCGTTCAAAATTGATTTCAGCCTGTAGAGTGTAATGGTTTAGTCTATACTTTTACCTAATGCATCACATGGTTTTGGAATATTATGATAACATTTAGCTAGTAATCAGTTTAATTGTGTTACTTTTATACCATAATTTTTTTTATTGATTCAGTCATTGTTTGCTTCATCTTAGGGACAAGATTTGTTACTGTTTGAGGTTGATTGTAAGAGTCATTTGATAGTTTTAATTCATATTAGAACATATATTACATTAGGACATCTTTTAAGATGCATGTAATTAGATTTCTTTATAATTTTTATTAGCCATTTTCACTTAGTAAATTCACTACTATGGCGTTAGTTTCATGTTTGGTTAGGCCCTGTTATAGGTTGTTTTGAGGGTAAATTAGTTTAGTGTAGGTGAGTGTAGGTTCATATTTTTATTAGATGAATTTCAAGGATTTCTTAAATTATAGACACAATGCATTTTCCTTTATATTTTCTTAGATTAAGCATCATTTTCATCATGTTCAAGTTTTTCTTTCTAGCATGTTTTAGGGCACATTTAGGTGTTTTTAATTCATTGATACATCACATTCAAATCAAATAGTTAAAGGTTAGTGATTATGATGCATTTGGTACATTTTGTTAGCATTTTAGACTAGGTTATGAAGGTAAATCTCAATTCTTTCTAGGTGTAATTTTAATTATTGTTTGAGTCAGTTAGGGGCTGTTTAGAGTGTTAATTTAGATGTCATTAGGTTGCATTAGTTTAGGGTTAGGCTAGTTTGGGTTTTAATGACATTTTCCTTAGCTTTTTCATGCATTTTATTAGGATTTAGTGACATTTGCATTTCTAATTAATTCATGGCTATTTAGAATTAGATTATTTACTGTTTTAACATTAAGTTTGCATTAGTTTAGGTTTTACAACATGCATTTAGGGTTAGTTTAGGGTTAGAGTATGTTTCATGCATTTTTAGGTTAGTTTTCATTTTAATTTCTGAAATTCCAAAAATATTTTCATTCTCATGCATCATTTAGAATATATTTTATTATTTACTTTTACATTTAATTAGTTTAGTAGTCATTTATGGTTAGGAATAATTTAGGGTTATATTTTAGGGCATTTTAGGGTTACGGTTTCCATTTAGAATTTTTAGTATTTTTATTTAGAATTTTATTCTCTTATGCATTATTTTAGGATATTTTAAATTTTATTTCATTTAATTAGATTAGATTCATGCATTTTAATTTTCATATTAGGATTTCGTAGTTTATTTTCTTTATTTTCATTTTAGATCCATATTTTTCATTATTTGCATTTTTAGCCCATTTCATTATTGATTTTAATATTGTTATTATTCTTTTGCAATTGCTTTTTATTTTGTGTTTGGGCTTTCTAAGTATCTCTTTTTCTTATTTCTCTTATTATTTTCATTTTATTTTTAGTTTCTTATTTTATTTACTTATTTTATATTTTTGTTTAACCATGCTTCAGTAGACTTATAGACCACCCAACTTCATAATTGATTAGAATATACTTTAGGATGTAATTATTTCATAATCAATTAAGCTATAAAATCTTTGTGGGACGATATTCTAGGACTTTAGTTCCTATATTACTTGTACAACCTGTGCACTTCCAATAAACACCATTTAAAGTCCATCATTGGATGTGTTAAGTTAATATATTTTGAAATGACAAAACAGTAATTCAATAATGGATATTATAAATCTAGAAATGTTTTAAACATGTTAAGAGGTTAATTAGATACATGTCATTGCCAGAAACTAGGTATTAAAGGTTGAGAGATCGATCTCATGAGATGAGAGATCGATCTCCTGGGTTTTCAAGTATGAGAGATCGATCTCATGAGAATATGAGATCGATCTGTTAAAGAATTAAAGACTCAAAGAACATGTATAGGATGTTAAGGAAGAAGAGATCGATCTTTAAATTACAGAATGCTTATGAGATCGATCTAGTCTAGGAAGAGATCGATCTCCTCTAAGGCAAAAGTTAAAGGCCTTAGATCGATCTGTAGATCGATCTATGTTCAAACAGAGAGCTTATGAGATCGATCTCATATGGATAGAGATCGATCTCCTCAAAGTTAGAGAGTTTAAGAGATCGATCTAGGGTGATTAGAGATCGATCTCCCCTTTACGAGAATGCTTGCTAGATCGATCTGGAGATCGATCTTGCTTCAAACAGAGAGTTTAAAAGATCGATCTGATGGCTCGATAGATCGATCTTCACTAACATTTTTCAAATTATAAGATCGATCTGTTCAAATATGAGATCAATCTCCTTGCTTCAAGTTGCTTTGTAATTGCAGGAATGTAAACTAGAAGATCGATCTGGTCATGATGGAAGATCGATCTGGTACTCTACTGGAGGTTCCCAATGGCTCTTTCTGTAAAATCTTCAATGGGAAAAACAACATTAAATGCTTCACCTACCTTCCTGCTGTATAAAAACCAAGCATTGAAGACACTGAAGCGAAAGAGACTGTGCTGTAAATTCTTAATACTCTCAAGAGATCATTCTTTAACATTCCCTTTGTCTTCAACATCACATTGATTGTATTGTGTTAAATAGCTTGTGAAGAAGTTATTCTTCCTACCCACAAAAAGAAAGTTCCTATTTATATTCATCCTTAATCCAAGAGAAAATAGGAGAGTTCCTCTGTGAGAGAATTTTGTAAGGGGTGAATACTTATCTTTGTAAAAAGGGGTAGAGAGGTTATTCCTTAACCTTAAAAAGGAGACTGTATCAACTATTGTGATAGTGAAAGAAAGCTCTTGACAAGAAGGTCAAGAAGAGAGGACGTAGGCAAGCGATTGGCCGAAACTCTATAAATTACTGAGTTTGCTGCTTCCTTCCCTTATCTCCTTTAATTTACTGCACTATACTCTTGTTTATTCTTTGATTACTTGCAATAAAATTCAATTAAGTTTAAATTTAGCATTTTCACTAGAAAACCGATTCACCCCCCCTCTCAGTAGAGCCAACAATTGGTATAAGAGCTCGGACTCTTTGATCATTAAGGAATAACTTCCTAAGAGTTAAAACAATCTAATAGCTTATAGCAATGTAGCAACAAGTCTAGTAGGAGAGGGGCACTCTACAGTTAGGCCTCCCATGTTCAATGGTGAACATTATGCTTATTGGAAAACTAGAATGATGCTTTTCATTCAAGCTAATGATTATGAGGTATGGAGAATCATTACTAAAGGTCCTCAAATCCCAACTAAGAAGATAGAGGGAAGAGATATCCCAAAAGAAGAAGATGAGTGAGATTCTAATGATATAAAATGTGCTCAGTTAAATGCAAAGGCTATGCACACCTTATTTTGTGCATTAAGGCCCAATGAGTATAATAAAGTCTCCAGTTGTGATAATGCCAAAAAAATTTGGGACAAATTGGCAATTACTCATGAAGGCACAACTCAAGTACAGGAGACTAAGGTAGGAATGCTCACACATGATTATGAGCTATTTAGGATGAAAGAAGGAGAGTCAATTAGTGACATGTTCACTAGATTTACTGATGTAATAAATGGACTAAAGTCATTAGGCAAAATTTACTCCAATATAGAAATGGTAAAGAAAATCTCGAATAGCTTACCAAAATCTTGGGAAGCTAAGGTAACAGCAATTGAAGAATCCAAGGACCCCCACACACTATCGTTAGATGAATTGATAGGGTCACTACTCACATATGAAATGAAATTAAGGAGAAATGAAGAGCCACCCAAGAAAGTAGGAGTAGCTCTAAAACCCACCACTCAAGAGGATTTGAAAGAGAATAAAAATGAGAGTGGTAATGAAGAAGATTTCGAAATGGCAATGTTTGCCAAGAGATTTAATAAATTATGAGAATAAGAGTAAATGGTAGTGGTAGGAGAAACTACAAGAAAGAATAAGAAGAATTAGGTAGAAAAGATATCATTGTATGCTATGAATGCAAAAAACCTAGACACATTAAATTTAACTGTCCTCTTCTAAAAAGATCAAGTGATAGGAATCACAAAAAAGAAGGCAATGATGGCAACATGGAGCGATAGTGACAGCTCCGATGATGATTCAAATGAAGATACTGCCAATCTATGCTTCATGGCAAATGAAGATGAGAAGGTAACTTCTGATCCCAATGAGTACTCTTTTGATGAACTACAAGATGCATTTGATGATCTTGCATTAGAATATAAGTGCATGAATTTGAAGTACAAAAAAGTGATTTCTAAACTAAAGAAAGAAAATGAATTAATACTAAATGATAAGATAGAATGTGAAAAGAGATTAGAAAGTACAAATCTTGAAATCCATGACCTAAAGGAAAAGAATAGTAACTTACATAATTCCTTTACTAGATTTTACATGGGTCAATAAAAACTAGATCACATGCTAGAAACTCAAAGGGCTTTCTTTGATAAAAATGGGTTAGGATATGAGGGTAAAAGTGGGGAAACTCACCACAAAAGTTTCTTAGCTAGAAAGAATATGCATAAATCCTCTACTACTTGCTCACATTGTAATAAAAATGGGCATGCATCATATAGTTGCAATATGAA
Source organism: Firmiana major (assembly GCA_033439115.1). Taxonomy (NCBI): domain Eukaryota; kingdom Viridiplantae; phylum Streptophyta; class Magnoliopsida; order Malvales; family Malvaceae; genus Firmiana; species Firmiana major. Next base: position 39,794,140 of record CM065902.1, read on the forward strand.
GATGACCACATTTAGAGGAAGGATAGTTAGAAGAATATGGGTCCCACAAGATGTGGTTAATTCAAAAGATATTAATGTAATATTAAAATGGATCCCATAAGGATCAAGAATTCTATTCACTAACTCCAAAGGACCCAAGAAAATTTGGGTACCTAAGACAAAAGTTTGAATGTTGATTATAGGTGATTGAGCATTGCTACAAGGCAAAAACAAAGGAAGCTTGGTACTTGGATAGTGGATGCTCAAGACACATGACCGATGATAGAAGTCACTTCAACTCATTCAAATCAAAATTTAGTGGGAAACTCACATTTGGGGATAACTCCAAAAGCCAAGTTGAAGGAAGTGGATTAATTGGTAATAATTATTTCTCATTAGAAAAGGTTTTACTTGTTAGAGGTCTAAAACATAATTTGCTAAGTATTAGTCAACTTTGTGACAAAGGTTACAAAGTAACTTTTGATTGCTTGAAGTGTCATGTTATAGATCCTAAATCAAATAAAATTCTTTTTTTAGGACATAGACAAGGTAACATATACATTGTTTATCTAAATGAACTTAAAAATGAAAATGTATACCTTATGGTAGATAAAGAAAAAGAACCTTGGTTGTGGCATAGAAGACTAGGTCATGCTAGCATGCATGTATTATCTAAGCTAGCTAGAAAAGACCTTGTTGTAGGATTACCTAAGTTGTCCTTTGACTATGACAAAATTTGTGAAGCTTGTGTCAAGGGAAAACATAAAAGGACAACATTTAAACCTAAACATAGTGTATTAACCACTAGACCTCTTCAATTACTTCACCTAGATCTATTTGGACCAACTAGAACTACAAGCCTAGGTGATAAGCATTATGGGTTTGTGATTGTAGATGATTATACTAGGTTTACTTGGGTATTTTTCTTAAGAGTAAAGAATGAAGCCTTAGAAAAATTCATTGTCTATACAAAAGTAGCCCAAAATGAAAAAGGTTACACTATAACTAGTATTAGAAGTGATCATGGCAAGGAATTTCAAAATATTGGTTTTGATAAATGTTGCAATGATCAAGGAATTAGTCATAATTTTTCAGCCCCTAGGACACCACAATAAAATGGGGTAGTTGAAAGAAGAAATAGAACATTAGAAGAAATGGTTAGAACAATGTTGAGTGAAATTAATTTACCTAAATATTTTTGGGCTGAAGCTATAAATACATCATGCTACATCATAATTAGAGCCATGATTAGACAAATCTTAAAGAAAACCCCTTATGAGCTTTACAAGAGAAAGAAGCCTAATATTAGTTATTTTCACCCTTTTGGTTGTAGATGCTTTGTCTTAAATAATGAAAAAGAAAACTTAGGAAAATTTGATGCCAAGAGTGATGAAGGAATCTTTTTAGGCTACTCTTTGAATTCAAAGGCATATAGAGTATATAACAAAAGAACCTTGATGGTAAAAGAATCAATACATGTAATATTTGATGAGTCAAACGATGCATCTAAAGGTTCTACCAATGATGAGGATATTGAAATATTTGATGAGACCTTGAAAGATTCCTCAAAGATAAAAGATAATCTACTAGAAAAACTTGACATTAATGAAGAAGATAAAGAAGAACTAAAAATACTAGAAAGAGAGTCTAGAGCATCAAGAGAACTAGGATATGTCAAAGATTGTGAAATTGTAGGTGATCCAACTCTTGGAGTTAGAACAAGGTCCTCTCTAAGAAATGTATGTCAATATATAGCCTTTGTATCTCAAATTGAACCAAAGAATATCAATGAAGCTTTAGATGACAATAATTGGTTTTTAGCCATGCAAGAAGAACTAAATCAATTTGAAAGAAGCAAAGTATGGAATTTAGTCCCTAGACCTAGTGATCACTCTATAATTGCAACTAAATGGATTTTCAAGAACAAAATGGATGAAAATAGTGTGATCATACGAAACAAAGCTAGGCTAGTTGCACAAGGTTATAGGCAAGAGGAAGGAATAAACTATGATGAAACTTATACACCAGTAGCTAGATTAGAAGCAATAAGAATGCTACTTGCTTTTACATGCTATGAAAACTTCAAATTATATCAAATGGATGTAAAGAGTGCATTTCTAAATGGTTTCATCAATGAAGAAGTTTTTGTTGAGCAACCCTCTGGTTGTGAAAGTCCTGAATTTCCTAAACATATACCAACTTTCTAAGGCACTTTACGATTTGAAACAAGCCCCCAGAGCCTGGTATGAAAGACTTTCAAAGTTCTTAATAGAAAAAAGATTTTCAAGAGGAAAAGTAGATACAACTTTGTTTATCAAAAATAAGAATAAAGATTTACTAGTTGTTCAAGTATATGTAGATGACATCATTTTTGGATCAACTAATGAATCTCTATGTCAAGAGTTTGCTAAGATCATGCAAGGTGAATTTGAAATGAGCATGATAGGAGAGCTCACCTACTTCTTGGGACTTCAAGTGAAGCAAACTAAGGATGGAACCTTCATCAATCAAGGTAAATACACCAAGGATCTGCTCAAACGATTTGGAATGGATAACTGCAAACCTCAAGCAACTCCAATGGGCACTAACATCAAGCTTGATAAAGATGAAAGTGGTAGTGTAGATACTAAACTATATATGTTTATGATTGGTTTATTGCTTTATCTTACTGCAAGTAGACCTGATATTTTATTTAGTGTATGTTTATGTGCTAAATTTCAATCCTCTCCTAGAGAGTCACACTTACTAGCTACAAAAAGGATCTTTAGTTATCTTAAAGACACACCCTCTCTAGGACTTTGGTACCCTAAAGATTTCACCTTTGCTTTTCATGCTTATTCTGATGCAGATTTTGGAGGTTGTAAAATAGATAGAAAAAACACTTCAGGAACATGCCAATTCTTAGGGAATAGATTAATCTCATGGTTCTCTAAGAAACAAAATAGTGTAGCATAATCCACAACAGAAGCAGAATATATAGCAGCTGGTAGTTGTAGTACTCAAGTGTTGTGGATTAAACAACAAATGAGAGATTATGGTGTAGACATGAAGCAAGTTTCCATCAAATGTGATAATACCAGTGCCATCAATCTCTCTAAAAATCCAATCCAACACTTTAGAACTAAACATATTGAGATTAGGTATCATTTCCTTAGAGATCATGGACAAAAATGAGATACCATTCTAGAATATATTGATATTTTACATCAAATAGCTGATATTTTCACCAAACCTCTTGATAAAGATAGATTTTGTGTTCTTAGAGGTGAATTAGGACTTATGAATGCTCCTTAAGACTTATTGCCTTCAAAACTTTGATTTCAAATTAATTTTCAACTGATTTTACAACTCATTTTCTGGGCAAAGAGTATGAGAGATCGATCTCCTCTCAATATAGATCAATCTAGCATGCTCGAAATTGGCCTAAAGCAGTAAGGTTCAGCTAAGCAGATCAATCTCTTATCCCATAAGATCGATCTCCTTAAGCTTCTGTATTTTACAGATCGATCTTTGCATTTGGCAGATCGATCTTCTTCAGCCTCTGTATTTTGAAGATCGATCTCTGCATTTGGCAGATCGATCTTCTTGAGCTTCTGTATTTTGTAGATCGATCTCATTAAACAACAGATCGATCTCGTTATGTAGAAGATTGATCTGGTACCTCGACAGATCGATCTCCTTAGCCCTGGGCTATAAATACTGCTTCAAAATTCCTAAATTTTAAAAACCCAAATTTCAAATCCTTAACCCTCTATCGCACCTCCTCCTCTGATTTCTCTTGCAGATCGATCTCTGGTAAGGTTCTCGTCTAATCTTTTTCATCAATCTTCATTCTAGTAACCTACATTGTCGAGTTTTCTTCAAAAATTCCTTTGCTTTTAATTAATCATCATTAGAGCTCCTATTGAACTGTTTCATTGCCTAGGATTTTAGAGAACTCTTAAAACAATCATAAAGTGTATTTAGCTGATTATTTAGTATACCATCATGCCTCGTATTAAGAGAGCTACCAATAAAGAGTCTAGACCCTCCTCCTCACAACCACTCATTGTCTCTTCATCCTCTGTCATCACTTTTAGCAGGTGTTTTCAAACACCTGCAAAAAGAAAGCGATATGAAGAGTACTTCTCTACCATGCCCATAAAACACTGGAGGACCATTGACTTTTCATTTCTTTCCCGCATAGACTTCCCTTATTTGTCAAAAATTGAAGAATTTGGTTGGCTTCCAATTCTCAAAATAAACACACCTCCACCTCAAAACATTATTAGGGCATTTTTCTCAAACGCCAAGCTTATCCATGACCCTGACGATACATGTAAAATTATAGGTTTTAAAACCTTCGTCATGGCCAAAACGATTTTCGTAAACACCAATCTCTTAACCCGAGTGTTTGAGATCGAAGATAATGGTTTGACTGATGAAGAGGAAGAGGTACCACTCGAATTTAATCTACCCGGAGATAAGGCTAGTGACCTACCCATGCACCCTAGGTTACTACACTTAATCATCTCTTAGAACCTCAGACCTTTCGGTACCCGACATTCTACAATCCGAAAGCTAGACCATTTTTGGCTCCATTATCTTCATACCTCTCAAAGCCAAAAACTAAACCTAGTCCACTTCATCTATGAGGACTGGCTAAAAATCGTGCGAGGACAAGCCTCAACAATAGTCTTCCCTCAACCCCTTGCATTCCTACTACAAAAACTCGAGGTTGACTGTTCTTGTGAGACCGGTGAAGTGCCCTCTGTAAAAAGTGTTTTGAATATCGACACTCTTCACCATATGGGGTACTACAAAGATTTCCACGGTCAGTGGAGGAAGAAAAATGAAACCCATCACGAGGCAGCCATGAAAGAGGAAGTTTCAGCTGAGCCTATCGCACCATCCACTGAGGTTCCTCCTACGTCTGCTGCTCAGCCTATTGCACCAACTGATACCATTACGGCCATAATGGATTTTCGGTAACACTTTGATACAACGATGGAGACGTTTGCACAACGGTTCTCAGTTTTTGAGAAACGTCTTGACAAAATTGAGGCAACGCAGCAAGTTATGTACATGAACTTCAAACCACTCGTGTTCAAGTTGAGGACATTGTTGATCGTTGTTCTTCACCATCTTCGTAGAAAATGATTTTTTCTTTGTTGTGCTTTGAACTCTGTTTTTGTTGTATGAACAATTATATTTTGAAATGCAAGAATTTTCATTCAATTTTATGCTTCATAGTCTGTTGATTTATGATAGTCTTATACTTTGTGGCAATCTTGATATGACAAAAAGGGGGAGAAGAGAGCATGAGAGAACATGTCAAGAGAAGCTTAAATTAAGGGTAGTTCTTGAGTCCTTGAACTGAGGGGGAGTTTTTTTAAACTAGAAAATTTGATGCATATGTAAAGGGGGAGATTAAACATGTTTATAAACTTAGTCTATTTAATAAGTTTTGTCATATCAAAAATGGGGAGATTGTTAAGTTAATATATTTTGAAATGACAAAACAGTAATTCAATAATGGATATTATAAATCTAGAAATGTTTTAAACATGTTAAGAGGTTAATTAGATACATGTCATTGCCAGAAACTAGGTATTAAAGGTTGAGAGATTGATCTCATGAGATGAGAGATCGATCTCCTGGGTTTTCAAGTATGAGAGATCGATCTCATGAGAATATGAGATCGATCTGTTAAAGGATTAAAACTCAAAGAACATGTATAGGATGTTAAGGAAGAAGAGATCGATCTCTAGGGGTTATGAGATCGATCTTTAAATTACAGAATGCCTATGAGATCGATCTGGTCTAGGAAGAGATCGATCTCCTCTAAGGTAAAGGTTAAAGGTCTTAGATCGATATGTAGATTGATCTATGTTCAAACAGAGAGCTTATGAGATCGATCTCATATGGATAGAGATCGATCTCCTCAAAGTCAGAGAGTTTAGGAGATCGATCTAGGGTAATTAGAGATCGATCTCCCCTCTACGAGAATGCTTGCTAGATCGATCTGGAGATCGATCTTGCTTCAAACAGAGAGTTTAAAAGATCAATCTGATGGCTCGATAGATCGATCTTCACTAACATTTTTCAAATTATAAGATCGATCTGTACAAATATGAGATCGATCTTCTTGCTTCAAGTTGCTTTGTAATTGCAGGAATGTAAACTAGAAGATCGATCTGGTCATGATGGAAGATCGATCTGGTACTCTACTGGAGGTTCCCAACGACTCTTTCTACAAAATCTTCAATGGGAAAAATAGCATTAAACGCTTCACCTACCTTCTTGCTGTATAAAAACCAAGCATTGAAGACATTGAAGCGAAAGAGACTGTGCTGTAAATTCTTAATACTCTCAAGAGATCATTCTTTAACATTCCCTTTGTCTTCAACATCACATTGATTGTATTGTGTTAAATAGCTTGTGTAGAAGTTATTCTTCCTACCCACAAAAAGAAAGTTCCTATTTGTATTCATCCTTAATCTAAGAGAAAATATGAGAGTTCCTCTATGAGAGAATTTTGTAAGGGGTGAATACTTATCTTTGTAAAAAGGGGTAGAGAGGTTATTCATTAACTTTAAAAGGAGACTGTATCAACTATTCTGATAGTGAAAGAAAGATCTTGACAAGAAGGTCAAGAAGAGAGGACGTAGGTAAGCGATTGGCCGAAACTCTATAAATTACTGAGTTTGCTGCTTCCTTCCCTTATCTCCTTTAATTTACTGCACTATACTCTATTGCTTATTCTTTTATTACTTGCAATAAAATTCAATTAAGTTTAAATTTAGCATTTTTACTAGAAAACCGATTCACCCCCCCTCTCAGTAGAGCCAACAGGATAAACAACTCTTGTTCTAACTTATCTTACGGATTAAAGTAGTACCTATGCCTATAAATCTTGTTAGGTTTGCTAAGTCGATGCCTTAAATTGATTTAGTTAAGTTTGACCAAGTACACTTGTAGATAACTCTTATCTCATGCACGCAAACGACTAAGATAGGTATGACCTTCATTGAGTCAAAGTAGCACAATATCGAATATTTGTTATTTTTTACTTAATATTTATTTTAAGAGATTTGTTAATTTACCGTTTCACCTAGCATGCTTTTCTATCATATATATCAACATTTATAAATAAAAGAATAATATTAAACGTGACAAGGTTATGGTCTTTCTATTACAATTGAACCGAAGGATACATTGTTTTTCTAATGTCTTCTCATCGGCTTCCTTTTAAGGATCTCCTTGGTTCACCTTGGCTCCAGACCATCTTGGCTTCAAATGTAATACATATTACAAGATAATCATAATTTATCTACGTAACTATTACATAAATAAATTACAAATAAAATCTAAGATTACTGGCTCAATTTAAATGAATCTAAATAAAATTATAACTCATGTAAACCAAGGCTAATAACCATTTACTGTAAAGCCCGTAATTTAATATGTATTCTTTATGATTTTGTGATGTATGGACAAGTCACATTGGATATAAATCATAAGGAATGAATGTTTTTAAGTTGCCAATGTGTATGAAATGTAAAACGGGTAGTTAAGCAAAGTTAATATCAATGTAACAATGAATTTTGGGAAAATTGCAGCAGAACTGCTTCAGAAGATGAGCAGATCGATCTCTCATTCAATGCAGATCGATCTTGGATAAGTACTAGGTAGAACAGATCGATCTCCTTAAGGTTCTGAGTAATGTAGATCGATCTCATGCTATGAGCAAATCGATCCCATAGGTTTAAAAAGTCATTTTCTGAAGAGAAAAGTGCAGGGTAGATCGATCTCATTTAGTTAGTAGATCGATCTCCAAGAGCAATTCTATAAATGTCACGACCCAAATTACCTAAAAATCCCTACAAATTTTTCGCTTTTTCATTTCCTTACCCATCGTGAACAGTTACACTACTAAACAGTTGGGCTATGATTCGGTGTTAGTCACCTCTCACCTATTTACCATTCCATTTTCACATTTCATTTACATATCAATTTATTTAAACTAAATACATCCCTAATATTACATCCATATACAGTACTGTGCATCTATATGTTCAGATACAAAATTATACAAATGTGTATACCTGTTCTTGATAAGAAGCAGCGGATAATCGAGATGCGAGACTATTGTCGCTCTCTTCTACTGAATGTACCCTGTGGGGTGGAAAATGAAAGGGTGAGCGAAACGTGCTCAATAAGGCAATAATGTAAGCAGGTAGATAACTATACTATCTACGTGCTGATAATGACATGATATAAAATCATTTACATTTGGAGCATGAGGTATGACTAAAACGATGCCACATGTATGTATATATCATCATATAAGAGAAATCATGAAATCGACATGTGAAATAAACATGGCAAAATCATCATGTATGACATCTCATGCTCCTCACATTAAAACTTATTAATTTCATCATAAACTCTTCACTTTAAAACTTATTCGTTTAATCACAAAACTCATCACTTTAAAGCTCATTTGTTTTATCATAAAACAACTTCATCAAGGTCAAACCCATCTCTCGGGAATACCTTGATTCATTAAATTGCATTTCGTATAAAAACATAAATCGGGACCTTACCCTTCTATTGGGTTTGTCCTAGTCTATCCAGACCGTATGATATCATGTGAGGCATGTAGGTTACTGTATGAAAATCGAGGACTATGGCCATACTATGTCCTTGTGATCCCAGGCTACACGGATCCCGGTGTGCGGGGCATCACAACTACAACGGGAGGTGGGGTCAAGTCCTACCCGTCAGAATATCAAGTAACATCATAGAGTCATCATGACTGCACTGTACAGCGTACTCCATGTGACATACACGGTACATCGTACTCCGTGGACCCATATCATAGTCTGGGGGTACCTGCCGTAGGTCTTATCCACCCCAATACTATGTCGATAACCAACCCATGTCTCAAAGTATACGTGCGAGCATCTCAACTCTCTGCGACACACAGTCTACAGGAGGCTTCCGCACGACTATATGCATGTCAACTCACGTCTAGTGCGAGCGAAGCTCCAGCACCACGCTATGCATATCATGATATCTAAAATCTCGTGCGAGCGAAGCTCCAGCACGGTTTTGTGCACACATAAATTTCTCGTACGAGCAATGCTCTAGTACGACTTTTCATGAGAATAAATCATTAAACTTGAGTGCGAGAAAGACTCTAGCACTCTTTTTATTCATGTAAATACGATAGTTGGCTAAATCTTGACAAAACATCTTTTAAAATCGTAACCGGTACAAACCGGTTCCCTTTCGTGTAATTCTTAAAATCAACAACCAACTTATGTGCATATTTGCTTAAATCAAGCAATATATTCATATAAAGTATTAAAAACATGAAATCATGCAATTTATCTGCCTTACTACCCTTTTTGTAAATTTTACTTCTAGGGGCAAAATCATCTTTTTTCTTTATTTATCTAAGCCCCGATTTTCGTAAAAAATATTATTTCATTTCTAGATGCTGTAAGAAATTTCTAAGCCCTGTAAATACCCTCAAAATACGTATAGGCATCTCTATGCACCTACAAAATTCCCTTACCTTATTTTCATGTCGAGTCTGACCTTTCCACTGATGTCATGTCGCGCAGTCCGATCTGCTCCCAATCAAACCTTCGAAACTGCGTATCAATATTCTTCAGGTCAGATATTATACAACTTAATTGTATTTCCTATTTTCTGGGCTTAATTTAAATCATTGGGTCCGTTTACCCCTATTGGACCCGATTGTACCTTAATGGGCCTTAATCGACCTTAAGCGCGTTTTCTACTTAATTTTCACTTTATCGAGGCCTATTGGGCTCATTGGGCCCACCAACAATTTATTGGGCCTCGTTCTAACTCTCAATTAGCTCAATTTATTATTTACGACAATTTATTCGACTTTCCAAAATTTAATTTAATTTTATGCGATAATTAAATCCGAAGCACGCATAACAATATAAATTGTCTTAAATAAGGGTCACTTACCCGAGATTCCATGCTAATACGTGAATCGAGGCTGTCTCGAGCTCTCGTTGGATGCCAATTGTCGAGCTACACAATTTTCATAATTTTTCGGGTAAATTTCCAGTCGAAAATTAATTAAATATAATATTTTGAAATTTAAATCGATCAATTCGACCGCTTACCGACTTATTCGAAGCTCGATTGCATCATTGGAATTTTTCCCAATTTTTTTCTCTTTTTCTTTTTCCTTTTTTCTCCTTTTTTTTCCTTCTCTTTTTGGCTGAACCGGTTCAGTCCGGTTCAAACCGCCGGTTCACCCCGGTTCACTTCGGTTCGCTCCGATTCACTGCCTTGCCGACCGGTTCTCCATCGGCTTCCAGCGCCAGCAGCTCTGTTGGGTCGTCCGCAGCTCGAATTTGGCCTCGATTTCACCCAAGTCCGCCAGAAGGTCGCCGGTCCGGCCTTCTCTCTCTCGGTCGTCGGAACCCATTTCTTCCCTTGGCCGTCGCCGATGATTTCGACCGTTTCGTCGGCTGCTACCGGTCTCAAAATGATCGGCTTCTCCTCCCGATCACGTCGGTGGCCCCCACTCACGCCCAGCTGCCGTGGATCGCCGGGACCGAGCCCCTCAATCCCGTCGATCTTTCTCTCCCCGATTCGTCGGATTCAGGCGTCGGTTGGTCGTGCTGCCGGTGTCAGGGAGATCATCGGCCTCTCTTCTTCCTTTTTCGGCCCTTGGCCTGGCCGTTGGCCGCTGGACGGCTCGCCGGTCTCCCTCGGTTCTTCTTCGGGTTTTTGGCTTCCGTTTTCTGCTTCTATTTCTCTCTCCCCGACCCGTTTTCAATCTCTTTTCTTTTTTTTTTACAATTATTATTTTATTTAACAATTTGTTTTATTATTAAAATATTCATTAAAATATTCAAATAGATTCTAAAATATCTACAAAATCTATAAATTTATTCCAAATAAATTAATTTAATTTAAGTTAATTTATTTATTATATTTTTAATCATTTTTCGGGTATAATTTCTCTGTATTTTCAAGATATTGTCCCGGGTGACTTTTCGGTATTTTTAAAAATTTTGGATCTTGATCAATTTAACCCGAAATTGTATTATTTCTTCATTATTGATCAAGATTCTCAAATCCATTATTTTTAATTAAATTTTCTTATCGAATTTATTCCGACTTTCGATCTTTTGACCATTTTGCCCTTACACGTGTTCGGGATTAATTTAACCCGACTTTCCTTCACAAATACTCACTCATTTCGTATTTTAATTAAATTCGGGTCTTACAATAAATACACGGCTCTGCACTTCAGTTTTTCCCGAGAACATCAAACCCTTCATGAACCAAAGTGTAACCTAACCTTTCTACTCCAGAAATCTTCATCTTTCAAGTAGTTTTGAGTGAGATTCATTTTAGCAAAGTTATTCTTAGTAAAGAGTAGAACGACATAGTTGGAAACTAGAAGTTGGAATCAAAGATTGAAGGAACAAGGTGGAGTTTACCAAATTTGGCAAAAAGAGGAAAAGTTCAAGCTAGGTAAGATTCAATACACCAACTTCATATATGTTGATATAGGTGTCTTGGTGAGTTGATTGGTATATGTTTAAATTGTTGAAAACACTTGGATCATGAAAAATATCCATGACTTAGATATTGTTGAGGAAGTTGAGTAAACATGGATTAAATGATGAAATGAGCATGTATGAAAGATTGTAAGGTAGTTTTATGAAATACATAAATTGGAATAGATGAGAAATGAAGATAGGTATATGAGATATATGGTATAACACCATAATGGGAGAAAGTGATGAGATTGAGGCATTGACAGGAGTTGAAAGCATTGATTTAGATTCATGCAACTGAAAACAAAGTATATTAAGGTATACTGATGTGAATGACTATTTACAGCTTCAGAAGTAGATACTGGAAGCTAATCGGACTGCGAGGTTTAGCAGCACCGAGGAAGTGAGGTCACACGATGTGATCCGAGATAAGGAAATTTCGTAAATAGCTAGAGATAGCTACACGTATTTCAAATAGAATTTCAATTATTATACTATATATGAAATCCCGTGTATAGAAATGTCGTGATAGGGACCGATAAGATAAATCGTGGTTTTATCCAAAATTAGGATAAAAAGCCTTAGAAGCATGTTTGTGACAAATTTTATAGTTGCATTAATAGAGTGGCTAATGTTCCATGTATATGCGAAAACAAGACATTTGCGTGTCTATTTGATTTAATTGAGTGAAATTCAATTTGAATAAGCCATTTATCAGGTTTTGTGTGAAAAACATTGGGGCTAGAGAATACTCGCACATGATTTTGAGATATGCATCATATACTTGAGTATATTCTCGTAATTGATTTTAAATGCGATTTATGCATGGTAGAGTACTGAGAGCATTGCTCGTACTCAGTTTTTTTTTATTGATGCATGATAGAGTATTGGGGCATTGCTTATACTTAGTTTTACATGACATAGTGCTGGGAGCATTACTCGCACTAGATTTATAATATGTGTATGTGGTCGTGTTGAGAGTTTACTCGCACGTACCGGGTTTTGAAAGAGAAAGCATGAAACAGTCGTGTTGGGAGCCTGTGCTGACTGTGTGTCACATCGATTATATGCTCACACGTGCAATATTTTGAGATATGGCTGAGGGCTATCGAAAATATTATCCATAGTCTAAGGGCTAAGACTTATGGCAAGCACCCGACTATAAGGTATATCCAAGGTATGAGGGCTAAGACTTATGGCAAGCACCCCAACCTTGAAATTGGGTCCATGGAGTACTTTGTACCGTGTATGTCACATGGAGTACGTTGTACCATGAGTACACGATGTGATTGAGTTGTGAGCTGACGGTAGAGGATTTGACCCACCTCCCATTACAACAATTGTGAGACCCTGCACACCGAGTACTGTAGTCTGGGATCACGAAAAATGAGTTATGATCATAATCTCGGAACATGTAATCGTATGTCTCGTTTCATCACTTGAGATTTCTTGAATGACTTATCAAATGGTTTTATAATTTGAACATGTGAATTTGTGTGTGAAAAGGGTAACCCGAGGGATGGGTGAGGCCAAGATTTCCATGTTTTAAACATGATGATATGTCATATTATTTTGATTTAATTGAATGGCATGATAAATGTGAATTTTATGAAATTACATGAGAAATGCAATGTTTTACATAAACTGCTGAGATTTATTAAACCAGCATGAATTCAGTCTTTATAACTGACAATTTATATCTATATGTATATATTGCATAAATGTTTAAATAAAGATGCATGTTTTAGATATGAATTGATAAGAAATGATTTCAAGACATGAACATTGTATTTTGTAGATAGTGTGGTTATTTACTTACTTGCCTTATTTCCTTACTAAGCTGTGAGCTCACTCCCTTTTTATTTCCCCTCTTTACAAAGCATTCACAGTAGTTGGACACGACTGAGGATTGATATTCCTAGATCTGTTGCATATCCATCTTACGCAAGGTATACACATTTGGAATGTTTATACTGAACAATGTAAACGCACAGTTATGTAAACGAATGTACAGTCGGGGATATATATGTACAAGTATTTGTATTTATGTATTTGAGTTACTTTTAAGAAAAGAGTACTTACAGTTAATAGAATATCTATATTGATATGTATGTATGTTATGGAATGAATGTGGTTGAGGTGACTAATATCGAATCACAGCCCAATTGTTTGGTGTTGAGTTATAACAGAAGGAGAGGTAAGTAAAATGGAAAAAAAATGGTGGTGATTTTTGTAGGTCACAGGAGGGGAGGTTGTGACATGCACCAAGTATCCATCCATACATACGAGTCTAACATTATGCATATATAGCAATATTACATTTTAATTTGCATGCTTTGTAATTAAAATCTAATTTTAATTATTTTAATTTTACATAATTACAAGTATCAAAGGCTGTTTTAATTTAATTTTAATTCTCAAAATTCAATTTGGGCTTAATTGAAATTTTAATTTCATTAAAATCTAAACACCATTGGATAACTCTTATCCAATTTTAATATAAATAAATTTTATTTTAAAACATTTTAATTTAAAGTTTTTATGAGAATAATACTTTTAAAATTTTAATCTCATTAAAACCTCAAAAGTACTATATAACTCTTATCTTTTTTTTTCAACTTAGAAAATTTGTCTTTAAAATATATTTAATTTAAAACTCTATAAGATAACTTTGATCATAATTTAATTTTTAATCAAAATATATTTTAAAGAAATAAAATTAATAAAAATTAATAAAAAATTAAAATATATTTAATTTCAGGTTTCCTTTAACACTATAATAATCTTTCAATTATTTTAGGGTTGCCCAAATGAATTTTGAATAAAATCAAATCTATAAACAACTTACAATAAAAACAGGCATAACCACAGATCGTATTTGTTATCCCAAAAGGCGTTTTCACAATGGCTCTAATACCTCTGTAAGGTTCGTTGTCCCAATTTATCATGTCGTACATGAAGAGAAGCAGTGGATTATAAACACAATGAAACCAAAATCACCAAGACCATGCAGTAAAATTGCTTTCGACGTAGAATTTAACCTTTTTTGGTGTTGCTCATGTATGGATGTCACGACCCAAATTACCTAAAAATCAGAGTAAATTTTTCGTTTTTTCATTTATTATTTAATTCTTACCTTTCTCTCATCGTGACCATCCTACAAACAGTTGAGTTATGATTCGGTGTTAGTCACCTCATACTATTTACCATTCCATTTCCATAATCACATTCACATATCAGAGTTTACTATTATTTGACTTTAACTAATACATATACAATGGTATTACATCACCTTACATCCCCGACATCATATCCATTTACAGTACTGTGCATTACATATTTAGATACAAAACTATACAAATGTGTATACCTGTCTCTCGATGGAAAATAGTAGATACCAAGATGCAAGTCCCTAGCCGCTCACTAATTATTGTGAGTGCTCTGAAAAGATGAGAAAATAAGGGGGTGAGCAAACCACACGCTCAATAAGGCAATTATGCAAGTAAATAGATAGCTCCACTATCTACATGCTCATAATGTCATGCCCTTAAAATCCATTTCTTTTCATTAAAATCTCAGTACAAAACCATGCATATATCCATGACATAGTTTATCAAAACTATTTGTGCATCTAGAAAGCATGTAATTCATGCATCAATAACATTTTATGTGACATCCTTAAATCATAATTAGCATGAAGTAAATCAAGACCATGCATTCTTTCATGTCATGTAAGACAAATCATGAATTTCAAATGAAAGCATGGAAAACATCATCATGCTACTACATTCAAATCATTTCATTAAAATTGCAGTATAAACTAACCCTTCCAGGTCAATCATCTCATAAAACAATTCATTAAAATTGATTATAAAATTTCGGTTATAAAACCACCCTTCTTTCAAGGTCACATATCATAAAATCATAAAATCGGGGGTCTGACCCCTCCCTCGGGTCTACCCTGATCTATCGACCAATAGTTATATCATGTGAGACAAGTAGGTGACTATCAGTAACAACATAGGACTATGGTCATAACCTCGTGATCCTTGGCAACAAGGTACCTAGTGTGCGGGGTATCACACCTAAAACGGGAGGTGGGTCGTCCTACCCGCCAGAACAGCATAATACCAGGATTACGAGGGTAAGGCTTGTTGCCTCATGGCTAATGCCACTCCACTCTAACAATCCCCACAGTACAGCGTACTCCGCGTGACATACACGGTACAACGTACTCCGTGGACCCAAGCTCAGACAAGGGTGCCTGCAATAGGTCTTATCCACCCATATCATCTCTATCTCATTATGCACGTGTGAGCATATCATCTCACTGTGACACACAGTCTACAGGAAGCTCCAACACGGCTATATGCATGTCATATAAATTCTTGTCCGAGCAAAGCTCTAGCACGGCTCCATGCATATTCATTATATCTGAAAATCTCGTGCGAGCGAAGCTCTAGCACGGTGTCATAAAAATCAATGAAATCTGCATACGAGCAGCGCTCCAGTACGACTTAAAATAATTATAAATTCAAGTAAAATCCAGTTACGAGCAATGCTCTAGTACGGATATGTATAAAAACTCAGTGAAAACCTCGTACAAGAAAAACTCCAGTACGGCTTTAAAATGAGTTATAAAACCATATAAAACTTCGTGCGAGCAACGCTCCAACACGAATAAATGCTCCAGTAAATCAAATCTTGTGCGAGTTACACTCCAGCACGGCTTTATGTATAAATAAATCAAATCTCGTGTGAGTTATACTTCAGCACGGCTTATATGCAATATCATTTGAAAACAGGATGCGAGCTAAGCTCCAACACCTTTTTATGCATATCAAATCATAAAACTAGTGCGAGCAATCGCTCCAGCACCTTTTTATGCATATCTGGTCAAAACATGGCAAAACATGTCAAAACATGTCAAAATAGAGCGTAAACTAGGCTCCATCACCTCTCATGCATTTCACAATAATAAAAATCAGTGCGAGCAACCGCTCTAGCACATTTCATGCATATGATGTCACACAATTCAGTGCGAGCAACCGCTCAAGCACGTTTTATGCACACTCACAAACGCAGATATAGTGCGAACTATATGCCAGCACTATCTGTTCCATATAAATTTGATAGTTGGCCCATTTTCCAAAGAATTCTCATGTAAATATTAATAACACCTACGTAGTGTTATCTTGTGAAATTTATACAATTTCTGGTCAATCTACCGATTTGCTTTAATTAAAACCCATAAAATTCCTTAATTCGAAAAATTTCTTAAATCATGCAATTCATGCATGTCATGCTTTCACCATCCTTAGGTGAACTTCCCTCAATAGGGATAAAATAGTCTTTTCCTATTTCGAGTCCTTAAAATCTTTAAACCATTTTTAAGACCTTTATACATAATCAGGGTATACATACGTATTCAGTGTACAAAAAAGCTATTAAAATACGCGTAGCTACCTCTAGCTACTCACACAATTCCCTTACCTCATTTTTCTGTACAGTCTGACATTTCCACTGATTTCTCATCATACAGTCCGATTTACTCTCAATCAAATCTTCAAAACTGCGTATAAATATACAGCAGGTCAAATACAATATATGTAATTGTATTTCATATTTTTCTGAGCTTAATTTAAATCATTAGGCCCGTTTACCCATATTGGGCCCGATTGCACCATAATGGGCCTTAATCGGCCTTAAACCCGTTTTTAACTTACTATTCAAATTATCGAGGCCTATTGGGCTCATTGGGCCCCTCAGTATTTATTGAGCCTCATTCTAAACTCTCGAATCACTTAATGAATTATTTACGACAATTTATCTCAATTTCCAGAATTTAATTCATCTAATGCGAAAATTAAATCTGTAATTTATGTGGTAAATTCTAACACGCATAACGATATAAAATTATCGTAAATAAGGGTTACTTACTCGAGATTCCATGATAGTACGTAAATCGAGGCTGTCTCGAGCTCTCGGTTAACGTCAATTGTTGAGCTACACAATTTAATATTTTTTCGTTTAAATTTCAATCGGATATTAATCAAATTAAATATTCTAAAATTTAAATTGGTCAATTCGACCGCTTACCGACTTACCCGCAGCTCGATTACATCACTGAAATTTTTTCTATTTTTCTTTTTCCCTTTTTCTTCCTTTTCCTTTTCTTTTTGGCTGAACCAGTTCGGTCTGGTTCAACCAGGTTCAGACCGTCGGTTCAGTCCGATTCGACCGATTCAGTGCCTTGCCGGTAGGTTCTCCGCCGGTTTCCATCGCCAGTAGCTCCGTGGGGTTGTCCGCAGCTTGGATCTGGTCTCAATTTTCCCCGAGGACGCCGAAAAATGGCTGGTCCGACCTCTTCTCTCCTCACCGTCAGTGGCTTCTCTCTTTCTCCCGTTTTTTGGTGCTAGCCGCCACCCCACTGACCGATTCAGCTGTCGATCGGCCGGTCTCCGCGTGGGCTACCTTCGACTGTCGGTGGCCGGGCCCAAATCGACGCCGGTCACCAGTTTTTCCTTTCTCCCTCTCTTGGTCTCCTTTCGCCGGCGTTTCTCTCGCCGCCGATCGTGCTTCCATCTCCGGACTCTGCCTGGGTCAGCGTCAGCTACCTCGCTTAGTGGGTGCACCGCCGGCCGCTTCGTCCCGTAAGGGAGGACCAACTCCTTCGGTCTCTGCTTCCCTTCTTAGAATCGCAAATCGCGATTCTTTTTTTTTCTTTTTCTTTTTTTTATTATTTTTTTATTTATTATTTATTTTTATTATTATTTTAATCAATATTATATTATTATTTTTGCCAAAATATCTAAAAAAAATTTTATTTAATTCATTTAATCTATAAATGAATTTCTAGGTCTTATTTCGACTTTTCGGTATATTTTTTGATTATTTTCGGGATTATTTTTTGATGTGAAATTTTCGATTTATTCCAATAAATTCATATCTTGATCGATTTCGTTATTGATCAAGATTCTCAACTCCATTATTTTTTATGAAATTTTCTTATCGAAATTATACCGAATTTTGATCTTTTGACCGTTTTACCCTTGCACGTGTTTGAAAATTTCATTTCAATTCTTTTGCATTTTAAATGCACTCGAAATGTTCTATTCATTCCCTTTTGCTCTTACGATAAAATCGGGTCTTACAACGGAGGTTCAGCTTTTGAAATTTGGCAGTCCATGAACAGCTTATTTATCATTAACTCGAGACTCCTAGTTGAGAGAAACCCTCTAACGATATCCACATGAATAGGACGCAAAAGGAAACTTTTGCTTGGGATAAGGTGTAGCCAACGACAAAAAGAGGAGGAAAGGGAATATTTTATGAATGCTAGCTCCAAGAGGCAGAGTAGTTACGTTGTGTGTTTTGTTAGAATTTTCTGATTTAATATTGCTTATATAGTGCCTCTTAACAAAACATTAAAAAGACCTTAGCATTAGTCCAACTAGATTGAGTCTTTTTTGGGCTTTTTAACTAAATCTAAATCCAATTAGCTCGTAGGGCATATACCAACAGAATGTACATATGCATTAGGTAGAATATACATATTCTTTTTCCTGAATTTACTTCTAATTATTCTCATTCCAAGGCTTCAAGTTATTTGAATAACCTCTTAGAATATACTAATACCCTTAGTTTGTATACATTACAATGCAATAGGTACACATGAACGAGGCACTATGTACAAATGCTCCAAACTATAAGTACAACCTTAATTCCTTCAAGATATTCAAATTCTCATTTCATAGTATTGGAATGCCCTTGATTTGTACATAAACTCTACACATAATGTACATAAGAACATAGCAACATATACATATATTTTAGTTAATATGTACAACTTGTTATTTTTCATTTCAAAAGCTTATTTTATACTTCCAAAACATTAATTTCTCAACACATATGTAACTATATGATCTATAAACACTTCTTTTTCAATCAAACACTTTATACTTAATTGAAAATCATGTAAGTTTGGAAATATATATAACCGTCTGTATAAATTTTTTTGGTCTAATTTTTGGTATATTATTTCTAAGGGTTTATATATGATGCACTGACAATGTATAGTCTCTATACATCGTCAATGTGTAAAAAGGTTGACACCTCATTAATAAGAAAATTAAAAAGATGCTAAACTCTTTTAAGCAAATTGAAACAATAATTTTCTTTGTTTTTAAGGGCTTAATATCTTTTTAATTTGCTTATTAGTGATATGTCAACCTTTAGTGCATTAACAGAGTATAAAGTATATATATATATTGTCACTGAATCATATATAAATCTTATTTCTAATATAATATGGATATACATATATATTTTATTAATCTTTGTGATAAACTAAAAGTTGACATTTAATCTTAACGATTTGAAAAATAAAAGAATAAAAATAAAAGATAGTCAAAAAGGAAATTAGAAAGTAGAAAAAGGAGAAAGAGAGCAAAAGTATTAAATTGAAAGTATTCTTTCTTTCTTCCTTTTTTTTTTTTTTTTTGTACAAAACTTGAAACTACTCTTTCTGGTTGTTCCATTTCCACCCAAAGAACGGTATTTTCATAATTTTTTTTCAAGGCACGGGAATACCCTGTTGAAAGCGATGTATCGATCTATATTCGGATCCCACGTGTCGGTCACGAGTTGCTCGTAAAAATCATACGTAAAACTTTTCTATGCGCAGCCAACTACGCAACAAAATACCCTCCTAATTTTTTTTTTAAATCTTCTAAATTTCGTCAGCAAATGTCTTAAGAATACCTTTTAAAATAATTATGTCTAATATAAATAATTAAATAATCGATTTGAATATATATATATATATATATATATATATATATATATATATATATATATATATATATTTATAGCAGGGAAAGATATCTTTCAAAGAATCCCCATGAGACGCGGCACCGGCTCTTTGCACACCTTTTTTAACCGGCACGCGTCTCACCGCGTAGCACGAATAGACTCAGAAATTGTACGTGGCATACATCTATTGGTCGAACTAAACAAAATTTTTCTTGTTACTTTTGTGATTGTAAGTGCAACTCTGATTCCGAACAAACCGGATCGAAGCAAATTTTACTTCGGCTTCTCAAATCGGACCCACATTTTCTTTTTCTTTTTTTTTTTCTTTTCATATTTTAAGGTAAGTTGCCAGAATACGCCAAGCCCAGCTTTTGAGTCTTCTCTTCACCTTCTCTCTCACGTATGCAGAAAACAGCCCACTGTTTTATTCTTCATTCATTAAAACATATGTTACTTTTTTTTTTTCTTTTAAAATATTCGTTTCTTCAATATAATTTTCATTTTTTTTTCATGCAGTAAATCTTATAAAGATTATTTATAAATTGTCTTTAATTTGTTTTATTTTTTAATAAAATATTGATGATGCATGAAAGGCAAAGGTATGTCAAAATCTTTGAAAATGGAAAACAATGAAAATGATCCATATCCATTTAAATTCTTCAATCAAAACCGTTAATACTTTCAATTACAGCAATCAAATTTAGTTTTTTCTTCAATAAAAATGGAATCCGAGAAACCAAATTTTGGTGCCGTAATGGCTTACTTCAGAAAACCATCCTGGGCTTTCCTTGTTCTTCTTTTTACAGTAATAGCAATTCTTTCTCTTCAAATCTCAACAAAAGTTACTCTTCCTCTTCAACTCTTTCCCGTCTTGGGATCATCTAAACCCGACGCGGCATCCGGTTCAGACCCAGGAAGTTGCGCTGGGTTTTTGGGGGAGTTGCCTGAGAGAAAACATGTTATGTCGATCAAGGACTTTGGGGGAGTTGGCGATGGGAAAACGTCGAATACAGCGGCGTTTAGGAAAGCGTTATTTTACATGCAACGCTTTAGTAAAAAAGGCGGGGCTCAGCTTATTGTGCCCAAAGGGAAGTGGCTAACCGGAAGCTTTAATCTTACCAGTAATTTCACGTTGTTTCTTGAACAGGGTGCCGTTATTTTAGGTTCACAGGTCAGAAATGCTCTGTTTTTCTCTCTGTTTTTACTGGTTTTTTTAATTTGTTTTGATGGATAATTAAGTTGGCTGACGGTTGATTAATGGTTGATTTCGAACCTAGCACGGACGAATTGAAAGTTTAAGTTTAACTGTTGGAGGCTTTGTGGTATCTGGTTTTTGGTCTGTTTTTTGGCCTGTTTCAAGGTGTTTAATTTGTTACGTTTATATTTGAATTTGAAGGTTAATGGACATTGGTTATTAAGTTTCTTCCATAGTCTTTTGAATTATAGGATTTATGCTGTAGAAGAGAAAACAGAGCGTGATGCTCTGTTTCCCCTGTATAAGTTGTTTCTGCCCTCTCTTTCTACTTTTCAATGAGATTTTCTTTCCCTTTTTCAGCCAGAAAATTGGGAAGAAAAAGAAACATGTAAAAGGTGAAAGTTGCTTTACGTAAAAATTGGGTAAAATAAGAGAGTGTGCTTGTTTGAAACATAGCTAGGTTTAGTCAAGTCATGTTTGTCATGCTTTGATCTTTCTCATAGCTTTTTTCTTTAGAAGAGAAACAAAGTTGGTGGTGCTGATGTGCAACTTGGACTAAAGAGGCTCCACTAAACATATTTGGTTTCTTATTTTAGTTTAACTTGGGCTATTTTCTTGGTAGACTTCATTGCTTCTTCTATTGAAGAAAAGAGAATGCCATGAATGTTTTCATCAAATCAAGATATATGTTTTTCTTTTGGGGGTTTCTTTGAATCAAGTTCGTTGAATTAGAAATTAGTAATTAGTAATTATTGCTGGCCTGTGAATATGCTGCTTGTCATGTGGAAACAATTGTTTAATAAAGTCAGACAAATAGTTACTCTTGGTAATTTATTTTGGTCATGCCACTAATTTTTTTATCAACTTTGTGCCACAATAAGTGCAGTGTAGTGGTGATAGCTGGCCGATCATGTTTCTAAGTAAAACTTGAAAAAAAAAAAAAACTATGAAGGCATCTTTTATTTGTTAAAATTAGTTCTAAATAAAAGATTCCTGTTTTGAATTTTTGTGTTTATGAATAATAGGACCCAGAGGAATGGCCTATAATAGAGCCATTGCCGTCTTATGGTAGAGGGAGAGAGAGATTGGGAGGAAGACACATAAGCCTTATTCATGGTGATGGTCTTATCAATGTTGTTGTCACAGGTAATTTTGTTTTGATTTTGTTAGTAACATGTGTGGAGACATAGTTATGGCACTTTGATGATTAAAAATGAAAAGAGAAAGAAGAGTTGCTTTAACAATAATGATTAAAAAATTAAATCATGCTTCTTTCTTTAGAAAAAAAGAAAATGTTCACATTGCTTGTGAAATCAAGTAGACTTTTTCTTTGTTCTCAAGAGTAAATGGATTCCGTTATTAAATTTAATTTTATATACTATAAGGAATCATTCATTGATTCCCATTATTTAAAATCAATAATAATGTTTTAATTTAATTTTTTCCTTCATTTCTAGGATACAGGGAAACAACGTACCTTGAGAGAATTTATATGGAGAGTGAAGTAGCTCTTCATTTATTTCTTGACATACGTTATTTTTCCTTTAGTTGAATTAGTTAAAGCTACAAGAAAATGGCATTATGGATTTACATACTGCAGTTTGATTCATCTTAAAGAAATACTTTATAGTTTTTATTTAGTTGACCATCTGTAGGAACATCATCTTTATATTCTAAACATTCAGAGGGGGGGATCTTAAGCAGTTCCAAGAAAAGAATTATTGTGTTCTAAAAATTGTTTCTGGCTGGTACTTTAATGGCAGCCAGTGGCAGCATAGGAGTTTCTTTCATTTTGCTTTTCTCAAATTATATTGAACTAATCAGTGGCTTATAGGTAATACTATCAAAATGAATGCTTTACTATGCATGCTAGGTAATATATTGAAAAGCATCTTAATTGACTTCAATTACTATTTCTACTAGACTAGTAGGTGGACTTATTTAAAAGCAACCAAACTATTTGATGTCTTTAGTTTCACAGAGCACCTAGCTGCCACCATCATTTAATTTTTTTTGAAGTTTACAATTACTATCGCAACTATTTCCATTAAACTTGTATCTGAAGCATTACTGATATCTGCAAGGATTTATCAAGTATGCAGTGATGATTTGTTTTCATTTTGTAGGACAGAATGGGACAATTGATGGTCAAGGTAGGATGTGGTGGGAATTATGGTGGAACAGAACGCTAGAGCATACAAGAGGCCATCTCTTAGAACTAATGAACTCTCATAACATTCTTATCTCTAACTTAACCTTCCTGAATTCACCATTTTGGACCATTCATCCTATTTACTGCAGGTTTGACCTTCATTTTCTTTCATTTTTAATCCATTTATTTATTTATTTATTGAGCATGACTGCTTAGTTTTATTAAGTTAAGAAGAATTGTCAACCTCTTCCTTGAGTGTGAAGATGAGATGCATGTCCTGGTACTTGATAGAAGATTAATATCTTAAGATAGCTCAACTATGTATCGTCTCTTATTTATTCCCCCAAAATTACTTATGGGACATACTGAAAACGAACTTGAGGTTGCGTTTTGTGTTTTGTGTCCCGTAGCTTCTTTTTTATCTTAAAAATTTATGGGAAACATGTGCATCAGATAGAGTAAAACTTATGATTAATCCCCTTTCTCACAGATTTCTCGAAGATTAACATTGAGACTAACAGTTACTTTTCTACTTATGCTTTCAGCAATGTTGTTATTAAGGGATTGACAATATTGGCTCCCCTTAATGCACCAAATACAGATGGAATAGACCCAGGTATGTTGGTGCAATTCTCCATCTTCTTGTGTAATTTATTCCACATTGCATCTAACCTATAGCAACCTAAACCTCATAATGGAGACATCTTTTCCAACATTCTCATCAAAATTTGTGCAGACTCAAGTACCAATGTATGTATTGAAGACTGCTATATTGAGAGTGGAGATGATCTTGTAGCAGTGAAGAGTGGATGGGACCAGTATGGCATCAGCATGGCACGACCAAGCTCAAACATAATGATAAGGAAAATTTCAGGCACTACACCAACTTGTTCTGGTGTTGGCATTGGTAGTGAGATGTCTGGAGGGATTTTTAATGTAACCATTGAAGATATGCATGTTTGGAATTCAGCTGCTGGGGTGCGCATAAAAACTGACAAGGGTAGAGGAGGATACATTTCAAATATCACCATAAATAATATAACAATGGAACGAGTCAGAATACCTGTTAGGCTCAGTAGAGGCTCCAATGATCATCCTGATGATGGATGGGACCCTAAAGCTATTCCTAAAATAAAGGGCATTTTCATTAGTAACGTCATTAGTTTGAATTCAACAAAAGCTCCAGTACTGGCTGGTGTCCAGGGTGCATCATTTGGAGGGATATGCTTTAAGAATGTTACGCTACTTGGACTTGCCCCAACTGCAGCATGGCATTGTGAGTTTGTTTCAGGTTGTACCAGTGCTGTGTTTCCGCTGCCATGCCCCCAATTGCAGAACGGCAGTTCCTTACCATGTTGCTTATAGGCTTAAGTTTGTGGTGAGCTCCTGAGTGCATATGGAAATTTCAGGTTTGAATTGCTTTAACCCTCAATGCCTCGAACAAATTGGACTTTAGGCGAATAATTTCACAAACATGACTAGTTTGGGCTTCAAATGCGCATATGATTTTTCCTCTATTCTCTGTGCATGGGAGATATAAACTCGGGGTGTGAAAAGCTTGCAGGCTAGAGGACTACTGGCTGCGTTAGCATCCTGCAATTTTGTCAAATATAAGATTCATTGAGTGGTTGGACTTTGCTTGGTTGGACAGGTTTGTCTGGTCTTATCTTAGATATTTCACCATTGATTTTGATGACACTTTTGATGGCATATAGTCGGGTTGTACAAGACATGTTCATCGAACTCGTGGAAAGATAATCAAACATCTATAGAGTCCTCATAGACACAGAAAGCGGACAAAGAACTCACGTAATTCATTTCATTGGTGTACAACCTCATTTCACGTAATTCATTACTTGTGCTATATCTTGTTTGGGTTGATTTTGTGAATATGCAACAGTTGCATGATCAGATAATTCACATTGCTTGTATATTTCAGCCAGTATAACATTTATTCAAGGAAATGGTAAAATGAAATAAAGAGGTATTTGATCTACTAGCTGAGGGAACAAATGTTTAGAACAACGGTAGACGTGCCAGAGGCATTAAAGAAAAACACATGAAAATAAGCATCATCGTGCATCAATACTGCAAAAGCAAGATTCATCTAGAAATTGTTTAACTAGTTTCTGCAAAAGTAAGACATTTTCTTGGTATTTTTCCGAGTCGGTGTGCTACTTTTTAGAGATCAGTTGAAAGGTTTTCAAGGCAATTATAAGGGTAAAATTCATTTTAATTTTTGGATTTGAATTTAATTTAACTTTAATCTATTACTATTAATTAAAGTCAATATAACGTGAATAATTATAAAATTACTTAATTCTAAATTTTTCAATATAAATAATTTTTCATTATCTTCAACAATTCTTCACTTTTTTTCACAATTTTTATTAGTATTATTTAACCTATAATTTTCTTATAAAATGTGATATATATAATCTTATTAATTTTTAAAAATACAATTATTCTTAATTTAAATTGTAATTGATAGAGGTAATTTACATTAAGTCCACGTAGGCAATATTAGCTAACGAGTGACAGTCACGTGTCAAGTCATAATACCACATGACATGTGTCACGTGTTCAAGTCATAATGTCATGTGGCAATCACCAAAGAGTCAATGACACCTCTGCACTTCCCGTGTCCTACGGCAGACCTCTGCACTCTCGGTGTCTTACGGCAGACCTCTGCACCCCTGGTGCCCTGTTGTAGACCTCTGCACCCCTGGTGTAAGATCAGACCTCTATCGTAAGGTGGCAGACTTCTGAATCCTGCAGTAGAGGTTCTCAGAGCTCTGCACCCCTGAGACTGAGCTCTCAAAACTCACTTTTGATAGTCCAGTCGTACGCCTGGGCCTCAGAACACGAAAGACCCAAAACAATAAAATTTTAAGTCTAAATACTTATAAGTCCTGAGCTTATTGAAACCACACGGTAGACATTTATAAATACCTCACAGATATGATAAAAAACCATAAGCTCTATTTTGTTGACTAAAATTTTGCTTAAACATCTTTTTTCTGAATTAAGCATCGGAGTGCACGCGTGGGAAAAAATCCATGCGCCTCTCTAACCTTTACTATTTTTGCAGAATCTTCAGTACACGTAGAGAAGACGACAAGGAAGATTACATCATCATTAGTTTATTGTTGTTGAGAGCAACAACAATAATAATTTCAATCAATGTTTTAAAATTTTCAAATTTTAAATTATTTTTATTTTAAATGATTTTAAATATAAATTATTTTGTATTATGTCATTTTAATTCAAATTATTTACATTTTTATTAAATCAATTTAGATGAATTTAAATGAATTTTTTGAATCCATAAAAATTTTGAACTGTTTACTCTACTTGACTTGTAACAAAAAGAGTTGGTTTAAAACAATTACAATGTGTAACTTAATACTGAACTCAATAAATAAAAATAATAATATTTTTCATATATGGCATAAATTTCATAAGATTTGTGAGTATTAACAAGCAATTTTTTTTAAAAAAATTATATAATAAATAATAAACAAAAAAATAAATTAGAAGTAAAAAAAAAAAAAACTTTTTAAAGTCTAATAGCTCTTCAACAATCTTTTTGTATTCTTGTTTGATTTTGAAAATTTGAAGTATTTCAAATGATTTAGGGACAAAATTGTTACAAATTTAAGTTTTCAATTATTTACTTAATGATTTACTAAGGAAAAGATTTATTTGTCTTATAAAATTAAAAAGTTTCGGGATAAAATATCAATTTTTTATATTAATAAATTAATATTAAATTAAATTCAAAGCTTAAAAGCTTTTATGAAATTTACCCAATTATAATCACACACTTGTTAAGAGTATGGAGTACTTATCTAACAGAATTCATTTAGTCATTTTGTTCTTGAACATCAATTCAATTTCGTTTCGTGGGTGGAACTTATAATCTCCCCAATCGTCTTTTTCCATTGTAGTCTCGTTATCATTCTCTGCTGAAGTTCGGATATGGAAATAAGGAAATAGAATAGAACCATACAGAGAAGAACAAAAAAAAGAAAACAAAAAAAAAAAAAAAAGAAAATGGATAAGCAAGTCTCTTAAATTGGGAAAGTTAGAGTCGATAATTTAAGCGAAAAATACATTTCACCATTTCCAGAAAACATTAGACCCACACTTGTATTTGTCCTTCCCTTCACATTCCAAGGCCAAATCATCAGAAATAAATGGTACTTTCTGCATCCAAAAAAGAAAAATACAAAAACCCAATTAATCTCAATCAAATATCATCATCAAATCATCAACAAACACTTGCAAGAAGCAGATGTGAGAATTGAACTTTTTGCTTTGCAAGATCCTGGCATCCAGTAAAGTTCTCAGGGAACTTGCAGCTGCCGAATTGAACTGTGTATGCTCTGGCAAAGTTTGCTCCACTAGTGGCCAACCTCTTCCTGTCATTCAACTCCTGCAGCAATATTGAGCACGTACCAATGATCACCAACTCAGTCTACAAGAATTCCTAGCATGTTGATCGACCTGTCAAGTTTTCATAGCAAACATACCTTGTTAGCTTTGCTCTTTTCAAGGTAATCATCAATGACCCCAGCATTTGCAGAAGCAGCAGCGGCTGTGGTGAAAAGGGTAGCTGCCAAATACAGCATAGCAGCTCTTCTTCCTTCACTGGCACATGATTCTTTGGAATCAGGAACTTTGGCCTGCTGGGCTTTTATCACAGGCAACTTGTGACCACCAGACACAACTGGGGAAGCAACGGAAGGCACTGAAGAAAGTTTGGCATTAAGCTCAGATGATCCAGTGCCTGAGATAGCATAGTTGCGCGCCAAAACGCTGGAGTTCACGGCTGCCATTGCTGCAAAACGGACTTTGTTTACTAAAGAAAATGGAGCTTAATTGGCCTTTTCACAAAGGCTGTTAGTATAATATATTTGTGTTTGGGGATGTTTGATAAGGAGTGGAGTGATGTGGCCAGAGGAGATGACGAATTGGGCAACAGATAGTGGTTGTAGCGTGGAGAAGGTGAGATTACCTCACTCCTATTGGCAAACTTTACTCTTCATGCTATTTTTGGCACAACTAAAGTTGTGCGGCAAGCTTGAATTTTGGGTCCACTTCGGAATCTAAAATTTGTGCACAGTATCTCTCTGCTTCCCTGGGAGTCAGAGGCTAAGGGCAGATAATATATTTTACCACTCTAATTCGATGCCATTGCATTGAGCATGGAAACTAGAACGGAAATCTTATTATAAAGCTTAATTCTCAAATATACCTTTTCAATTTTATATATAAAATACATTTAAACACTTAATTTTTTACAATAGGCAGATAATTTTATAGTCTTTCATTTTGTTGTAAATAAAATCATAAACTTTCTTATTTATATAAAAATGTCCAATTCAATTAAATGAGATTATAGACCATTTATTTAATCCAATTGGACATCCTTGCGACTGATGCCATGTAAAATGATTTTAATGTTATGTTTTTAAGACTTTGCACAATAGCTTTGTTAATAATATTTTTTTAACATGTTTTTTTTTTTTAATATATAAAATCAAATTATCATTCAACCATTGATTTTTTGTTCGACTACACAAATTAATATGCAAAATGATCATTGAAAATACTCTCTTTACTCTAATTATGACAATCCGTAGAATCAATGCTGACATCAATATCAATATAAATTTTATCGTTTCTACTACTAAATATTATCATAGTAACATTGTCAAATCTTTTCAACTGTAAAAATTCGATGTTATAGCACAAATATATAATATAAGTACGAAGTTGAACTTCAAATGCCAAAGAAGTTAGTTGAGAAAATTCTTTGGGATAAAATTTAACAATATGCAAATTTTTATTATTTTAAGACATTATTTTAGAATGTTTTTGAGCCCCACAGAGCTATGCCTTTGATTGTCAAACTCCCACGGCACCCTCGCCCAAAACAAACAAAAAGAAAAATTAACATGCAAGTGTTATTTTTATAATAAATGTTAAAATTAAAGGGTTTTTTTTTTTTTTTGGGATGACGATAACCAAACAATTTTTAATTTTTTTTGTTTTGTTTTGACTTTTTATTTGTTTACTTTTATCAAAACGACATATCATTAGATCACTTGTACATCGTTTTATACATCATAAGCCACATAAGATGTAAACTGGACTAAATAAATGGTTTTTAGTCTCAATTAATTCAATTTGGCCTTTTTATATAATTTTGAAAAATTATTTATTTAACAAACAAAATATTATAAATTTATTAGATTATTATATCATTTATTGATAGTGAAATTTTTTTTTTTAGTTTTATAAGCGAGATAAAAAAATTGTCAGATATCACACTTTATTTTTTAATAAATATTTTTTATTTTTTTAATATTTTTTAAAAGATGTGTCACTTTTGTTAACTCGTTTATAGAATTTAAAATTTTTACTCATCCATATATTGATAATAATCTAAACTTATTGGTATGAAATAATAAAGAAATTTCAGTATTATTTGCTTTGTGAATTAATCGCACATTTTACCTGAACCCAAGATTAATTAGCAATATATTATATTCTCATTTCTTCGGTTGTAAATTCATTTTTGTTCTTTAATAATAAAAATTTGACATAACAGTTATTATCTATTTTTAGAAGAAATTAGATCCAAAATTTATTTCTCTTTTTCTCTTTTTCTTTATTGTGCATTCTTATAAACAGAAAGAAAAAAAAAATTGTTCTTTTATGCTATTGATGCAAGAAGCCAATATCTTGTTTCCGAAAGTTTATTTTTGGAACCAACAAGCGGTTTATGAAAATGAATTTCTAGAAATTTCATTGTGTTTCCGAAAAAATTGATGCCAAAAATTCATACTACTCGCCTGAACATATATTCTTCTTCCATCCTATCTAAGTAGGTTGGTTCCATTATTGTATCTTCTTCTATCAAATTGTCACAAGTATATTTTATTTTCATATTTTTTTCAAATTAAAAATTTGACTTTAGGGTTGAATATGAAAATTAGGAAAAGAAAATGAAGAGATCGAAGAAAAAGGAGAGAAAACTGGAATTAGGGAAGTTTTGTGCTATCATTAATTTAGTAATTTTTTAGTTAATAAATTCTTTTCACTTAAGGATACTTTTATTCTAAAACAAAAATAAAAATTTTGGTTGCAAAATGCAAAATGAGAGTTGTATTTAGAATTTTTCTGTGTGGAACTGTAACTCACCACAAAGTTAGACGCGCCACTTGCAAGGTCCGTGCAAATCAAAATTGCCTAACCAAAAAATATATATTGTAATTTTGTTATTTATCATATTCATAGGAAGAAACAAAGCTCTTAAGAACATATTATAATGAAATTCTCAACCACACCAACTTTTTTAACTTCCATAATTGTACGCGATAATCCCCCAACTACAGCAATAACTTTAACCACTTGTATTGATGATAAGATAACCTGATAAATGATGGAAGCGATAATCCATATAATAACTCATAAGAATCAAACCTAATTTACTTGTCCTGAACTTGATCCAATGTAATCAAGTTTCCAAAAGTTTCATTTGATTTTTCACTCACTTTTCCAATTGCTTTTCCAAGTGTTGATGAGTTTTACCAAAAAAAATTGTATTTGAAAGAAGAGAACTGAGGGGTATTTGTTTGAATTACTCCAACATGCACTTCTCGCTCGGTGATTGCAATTGGCCATTGGGTGTTCCTGTGATTAGGTCTTCGGTACTTCTTAAAAAAAAAAAAAAAAAACCCTTAAGCTAGCACAACAACGTTGGCTATAACAACACGTGAGGATTATATTCTAAGCCTTTGTTCATTCAACAACGAACCTTCCACTGATGCAAACTCTTTATCATGTTCATGCCTTTACGTCATGCTTAGTGCTTAGGATAACATAGTATAGAATATGATGATTATCATTATATCCTATATTTGACGCACATTAAAAGAATGATTGAATTGTAAAGAGAATTAGTCATCCTCTTGGTATAAGATGATTCAATCTTCTCCAAAATGTAAGGATTATTTTTAATTTTACGTGATTAGGTAATGAATACTCGTGTTTTATTCCTAGGTTATGTTTAGTACATTGGATGAGAATATGATATATTATTCTATCTTATATTTAATGTGTATAAAAATCAAGAATAAGATAAAATAATTTTTATATATTTTTCATCATATTTAATATGTGTAAAATTAAGAATAGGATAAAATAATTTTTTTATGATAAAAATACTCTTCTTTAATTAAATATAATTTAAATTTAGAATTTTTCTTTTATATATAATTTAAATATTTTTTAATCTAGAAATATATATTATTATTATAATTTATATAATTAAGAGTTAAATTTATTCTTTTTAACAATTGATTTTGTAATAAAAATGATTTTTTTGAAAAATTAAACGTTTTCAAAAAACTAATTTTGTTAAGAAATTAAATTTTATTAAAAATATTTCTCTCTATTTTAACTATTTTTTCTTTTTTATTTATTTTTATGATTTAGATTTAAAATAATTTCTATAATTTTAACTTAACTATAATTATTTTATAAAAATAGATTTTTCAAACAAAAATAATAAGTTGATTGTTTTAAAGAGTACCTTAATTTTTCAAAGAAAAAAAATCTTATTTTTTATTTTATTTTTTTCATTTTCTTCTCAAAAAGAGGAATAAATAAAATATAAACAAATAAAAATAAAAATAAAAGAGAGAAAAAAATAAAAAAAATTCAAGAGTTAGTTAAAAAATTGAAATTTGAAAAGTTAAATATTTTAAAAAAATAATTAATTAGTTAGTAGGATTACGTATGTTCCATGAAAAATCATTATAAGGAACCTAGTAATTTCATGCTTAATTATGTCTCTCACTAAATTATCCACTTGACTTATTTATTCAATTTAAATCATCAATTGACTTATTTCCAACAAATAAAAAGACCAAACCCATGGCTCAATTTTAAACTTTAATATCGTATTGTTAAAATTACCTTTTTACCCTTAGTACTAAAATTCCATCAAAATTGACACCAAGCCTCAGGGCATCTAAATCCACCAAATATGTCCAAAATTCATTAAAATAAATTTGAATTAGCTTAAATTCGCTCAAGGGCATTTACACTTATTGCTTATTCTCAGGGTGTAACACTAGGTTAATAGATGAATCCTCCTTCTTCAGGAATTCGATCTAGAGATTAGGGACATGAAAAGAATAGAAAATCAAGTAGCTAATCATCTTTTTGGGGTTAGAGAATGGAGGAGTTCAGGATAGGACATAGATTAATGAGTCCTTTCTAGATAAGTGACGGGCCCAAAGGGTATATATCCGCAAGTGCACGGGTCGTACAAGTAATAATGAGATTTGAGTCCCGAATTATCGTCCCACAGAGAAGTTGATTAGTCTAATTAAGTACCGGTTAATCTTACCCTAAGTATATTCTAGCAAATTATGGAATTAAGGTGAGTGATCTACATAGCTATAATTGAAAATACTGAAAGCAATAAAATAATAAAACTATAAAATAAAGAAAATAAAACTGAGCTCAAAGTACTTACAATACTCCAAGCAATTAAAAACAACAACCTACAAAAGAAAATTAAAACTGTTAAAATTAACTAACGCAATTAAAATAAAATGCAATTATGAAAATAAAGCAATAAAATTAAACTACAATTAAACTAACCTAAGACTTAATGAAATGAATTTACTCCTAATCTAATTCTAAATTAACATTTAATTAACTATCAACCTAAATAAAACTAAGTTCTACACTATTAAACTAGAATACTAATCATGCAATTTAATTAACAAATCTAAACTAAGCTAACTAATTTAATTGGAAATAAACTAAACTAAAAAGCATGAAAATGAGTTAATGCCCAAAATGCAAAAGCCAAACAAGGCCTTAAGCATTTTTAAACCTTCCCTCCATATACTGTTCATCATTCATTTTGTTTTTTCCATTTCCAGTAAGGCCTCGGGTTGCTCGGTTTCCAGGTGCAGTCTCGGGTTGCTCGGCTTTGCCCGCTGGTCCGCTGCTGTTTTGTCCATGGGTTGGTGCTTGCTGTTTGGTCTGCTGGTCTGCTGCACTCTGTTGTTTCTGGTGTTCCAGGTCACGGGTTGGTAAGGTGCTGCCCATGCCTCGACTGTGCACTGCACTCGGCAGTTGGTGCCTGTCCATTCCTACTCTGCTCCATTCCCTGCCTGTACCACTGCACGTCACTTCCTGCCTTGCTTCTATCATCAGCAAGCCATGCTCCAACACCCAGCGCAGCCTACTCATCCAGCAAACAGCCACGCGCATCAAGCAGATCGACACGCCAGCCCAGCACTGATTCATCACGTCCTGCTCCTGCATCTGTTCCATGCAATCGGTGTACACAGCAGCAGCTCCTGCCTTCAGTTGTCCGATCCCTGCACCAACGCCCTTGCTTCACCTGCCACGCAGCTCAGCACACTCCCGTAACAATGGCTTCCTGCTCCATTCTTGCAAAATAGAAGATGATGAACAGTACAATAACAACATAACAGGGCAGAACAGAGGAGGGCTCTCGGTCTGTCCAGCTTCACTCTCGGTTCATGGCCTGCTGCTAGGATCTCGGGTGGTTTATGAAATCAGCCTAGCTCCCCACATTCTCGAGTAGCAAGGACAGCAAACGAAAAGGAAAAACAAAATTACCAATGGAAGCAACCGAGAATTATAAACATAATAAAAACAAACTTGAAAAATGAAGGAGAAACCGAGAAGAGCAAAGACAAGGAAATGAGATCAAATGCTGTAAAAGAAGATTAGCAACTAGGATTAAACTTTTTCATTTTAAAGAAAATAAAACAAAGCTTGTAAATTGCAACAATGGTGGCTAACTAAGAACTAACCGGAAATCCTTGCAAATGAAAAACAAAATAAATCTAACAACAAAGCTTTTGAAATAAAACTTTAAACTATATTAAAAATACCTCTAAGTTACATTACACTACTCCTAACTACATTACACTACTCCTACTCCTAAAAATTACATAACACTTTCAATTGTCATCCTTTCCTATTTATAAACACACTAGGGGTAAAATGGTAATTTTCACATCCTTGATGAGTTGGCATTTTTTTTGGCCACTTGTCTTCACACCATTGGCTCCTCGAAAAGATATGTCCATGTCATCGGTCTTCTTGTCCAATTGGATGTGCTCGGTGGCATGACTCGTGTTGTCCGCGTGGCTCAATCTCGATTTTAGCCCAATTTCGATCCATTTTCTACCGAAATATTCAAAATTCATCCGGATTTGATTTATCTGCAAACATGAGAATTTTAATTAAATAAAGGGGATAATTAACAAAATAAATTGGGGATTTAAATAAATAATTAGGAAATTAAGCACAAATAATTCTAAAAATATAGAATTATCACACCCCCAAACTTGAGCTTTTGCTTGTCCTCAAGCAAAACAAAATGATTGTAGGAATGACAAGTACAAAAACATAATAATTTCCCCAATATCATCCTCAAAGAAAAAGTACAGACTATGAAATCAAAGACTCACAATTACAAGTCCAACACTTAGAATTATTCAATCATAAGTCCTAACCCAAATTGGACTCCTCGTGAGTGTGTGAAAGATGTCTAAGTCACTTCACAGTACATTATCCGGATCAGATTATGCAACATAGTGAATGCAAAGTCAATGACATGTGATCATTCCCATAAGTTTGCTTTTCACTTCTCTCTCCACTAATGTAGTCACACTTAACCAAAGATTAATAGGACTTCATTAAGCTTGTAATGTAAGGCTGGGGCTAAGGTATGATAAAGTCGATTTAGGTTTAATTACCCCTTAACATGCATTACTTCTAGGATCTTAATGTAAGAGCTCTAATCATTTCCCCCAAACTTATTTATTTCACTAAGCATTTTTTTTTCTTTTCTTGTTCTTTTTCTCTCTTTTTTTTTTCGTCATTCTTTCTTTCTTTTTTTTTTATTTTTTTTTATTTTTTTTACACACTCCTTCACAATCACTTAATACCCATACAGCTCACAATATATCCAATGACTTTTCATGCTTTCGGGGTAAGGGATAGGAAAAAGTATTTAAGCTAAGAAAAATTAAGCAGGTGTATTTACAGAGAAAAGCTTATTTGGCCCAAATGGGTGACTAGGGGTAGAATATGTACAAGGATAGCTAGAAAGGCTCAAACGATCCAAAGATGGCCTAAATCATCTCCCTAATCAAGTGTGATCTAATATTTCACCTCGAGATTAGATCAAACAAATTCTAGAATATGATGCACAAAATCAACTGAACAAATGCAATACTATGTACACATAAGCTTTCTCTAAATAAATATACCGATTTATGACATGACATGTGCATAAGATGAGGAAATCACAATCCGAATTAAGACAAATTCAAGAACTCAACTTCATGCTTTTCCTATAACCATGCTTCTCATTCAATCAAAGTCAGACTAAATCATGGGGTCATATCATTGAAATATGGGAAAACTACATGCTAAGCACTAAATCATCCCAAAATCAAGCAATTTAAGCTCATATTATCGAAAAAATTTTGAAAATTCCTTCTCAGATTTTCGAAAAAATTTTGAAAATTTTTCCAATTTTTCACAAAATTGCTCAAATAATATCCCCTCCCCCAAACTTAAAGTGCACAGTATCCTCAGTGTGTAGATAATATAAGAATTGAAGTTTAGGACAGAGTACTCCCCTTTCTGATGATGATGATGACAACTGAAGATTTGATTGAAAGCATAAAAATAGAAAATAAACCTGCAACACAAACAAAGAAAGAAACAACAGAAAAGAAAAATAAAAAGAACTATTTACAATGTGAAAGTGAAAATACAACCACTTCAAATGCAGCTGAAAAACACTACACTCAGCAGCAAGGCAAAGAGCAGGAGGATTAGCCAAAATGGTGACAGAATGTTAACAGTTAAATCCTCCTGAGCTCTCGTTACTTCCCTCCTTCTTTGAGAATTCCTGTGCTCAAGCCTTATATTCTCCTCAATCCCTATCTTAAAACACTCTTGAGAGTCATCAGGGAGCTTTAAAGGTTTGAAGACATTAAACTTCACTTCCTGATCTTGGACTCTCATCGTCAACTTTGTAGAATCAGAGGGCGAGGAAGGCAATGAATAAGAAGGTATAGATGAAGAAGCGCCTAATTTTGCAGCCCGATCCTGATGTTCCTGCTCTTTCTGAGCTGCTTCGTTAGAACCTATGTGTTCTTCAACTATGTGCTGTTCAGGTTGGGACTTGACTTGTGGCTCATCTAGCTCTCCGCCACTCCTAAGGGTGATAGATCTAACATGTTCCTTACCCTCCATTTGCTTATCATGATTAACTTCAGTATTACTAGGAAGAGTCACTTGAGGATGTTGGCTAAGAGAGCTAGCTATTTGTCCAACCTGAACTTCTAAGTTCTTAAGTGAAGCAGCTTGATCTTGCAGGATAGTCGTGAACATCTCCTCTAATGTAGGCTTCTTCTCAGCTGCTGGTGTGTGGTAGAATTGGGGCTGCATGAGTGG
Organism: Firmiana major; assembly: GCA_033439115.1. Lineage (NCBI taxonomy): Eukaryota > Viridiplantae > Streptophyta > Magnoliopsida > Malvales > Malvaceae > Firmiana > Firmiana major. The sequence goes on from CM065902.1 coordinate 39,831,368, forward strand.
TGGTGGTGGTGGTGGTGGTGGTGATGGATGAGATTGAAATTGAAGTGGGGATGGTTGATGAGGCGAGTGATATGGAATTTGCGGCTGTGGTGGTACCTGAACCGGTGGAGTTTGAAAACTAGGGGGTTCTATAGATCTAGAGTTAGAAGGTTGCCCTTGGTTTTGGCTCCAGGAGAAGTTATGATGGTGCCTCCACCCTGAGTTGTAGGTGTTTGAAAAATGGTTGTTTTGTTGCGTTTGAGAAGGGGCAACATACTGAACCGATTCTAAGTTGAGCGGACACCTATCTACAGAGTGGGTACCACTACACAGCTCGCAGGAAAGAAAAGGACTTTGGACAGAATAAATCGGATTAGGACTGGTGGGAGGATTATACTGGGTACTGAGCGACTCCACCTTCTTTGTAAGATTGGCTATCTGAGAAGTCAAGGTGGACATCGTGTAGAGCTCATAAATACCCGCCGGCTTCTTTGGCATTTGCCTCTCCGAGGACCATTGATAGTTGTTAGCCGCCATTTTGTCTAGCAACTCGTAAGCCTCCTCCTCTGTTTTGCACATCAAGGCTCCACCCGAAGCAGCGTCCACTATGGTCCTATTCTGGCTTGTAAGTCCATTGTAGAAAGTTTGGACTTGAAGCCATAGAGGTAGGCCGTGGTGAGGGCACTTCCTAAGAAGCTCCTTATATCGTTCCCATGCTTCATAAAGAGATTCAAAGTCGTACTGGGCAAAGGAAGATATATTGCTACGAAGTTGGGCTAGTTTAGAGGGAGGAAAGAATTTGGCTAGAAATTGGTGGGCTAACCCATCCCATGTGGAAATTGATCCCGGAGGCAGAGAGGTCAACCAGTGTCTCGCCCTATCCCTAAGTGAGAAGGGGAATAATCTAAGCCTAACAGCATCGTCAGATAATCCATTATATTTAAATGTGTTGCACAAGTCCAAGAATTGCCCAAGGTGAGCATGTGGGTCATCGTAAGGAAGCCCACTGAACTGTAGAGAAGTTTGGATCATCTGGATGATTGCGGGCTTAATTTCAAAATTGTTTGCATGGACAGCTGGTGGCCTAATGCCGGAATAATACCCTTCAATAGTCGGCATTGCATAATCTCCGACTGTCTTAATTTTCCTATTTTCTGTCATGATGCTTTGCAGCGGAGCTATAAATTTCCTAGAATCCTTTCGAATTTTTCTAAGAGTTCGTTCGATTTCAGGATCTAAAGGAAAGCAATTAAAACTTCTGGCTCTACACTTGCAATCATCTAAAAGTCCTTAAAAAAAATTTTTTAATTTTTTTTTAATTTTTCAATTTTTCAATTTTTTTTTATTTTAATTAAGAGAAAATTTAACTAACCTAAGCTAAGGTTCTAAATATTTACAAGCTAGAATTACACCTAAGCATAATTTCACCGATATTAACTAATGGCTAATTAAGACTTCCCCGGCAACGGCTCCAAAAACTTGACGGGCCCAAAGGGTATATATCCGCAAGTGCACGGGTCGTACAAGTAATAATGGGATTTGAGTCCCGAATTATCGTCCCACAGAGAAGTTGATTAGTCTAATTAAGTACCGGTTAATCTTACCCTAAGTATATTCTAGCAAATTATGGAATTAAGGTGAGTGATCTACATAGCTATAATTGAAAATACTGAAAGCAATAAAATAATAAAACTATAAAATAAAGAAAATAAAACTGAGCTCAAAGTACTTACAATACTCCAAGCAATTAAAAACAACAACCTACAAAAGAAAATTAAAACTGTTAAAATTAACTAACGCAATTAAAATAAAATGCAATTATGAAAATAAAGCAATAAAATTAAACTACAATTAAACTAACCTAAGACTTAATGAAATGAATTTACTCCTAATCTAATTCTAAATTAACATTTAATTAACTATCAACCTAAATAAAACTAAGTTCTACACTATTAAACTAGAATACTAATCATGCAATTTAATTAACAAATCTAAACTAAGCTAACTAATTTAATTGGAAATAAACTAAACTAAAAAGCATGAAAATGAGTTAATGCCCAAAATGCAAAAGCCAAACAAGGCCTTAAGCATTTTTAAACCTTCCCTCCATATACTGTTCATCATTCATTTTGTTTTTTCCATTTCCAGTAAGGCCTCGGGTTGCTCGGTTTCCAGGTGCAGTCTCGGGTTGCTCGGCTTTGCCCGCTGGTCCGCTGCTGTTTTGTCCATGGGTTGGTGCTTGCTGTTTGGTCTGCTGGTCTGCTGCACTCTGTTGTTCTGGTGTTCCAGGTCACGGGTTGGTAAGGTGCTGCCCATGCCTCGACTGTGCACTGCACTCGGCAGTTGGTGCCTGTCCATTCCTACTCTGCTCCATTCCCTGCCTGTACCACTGCACGTCACTTCCTGCCTTGCTTCTATCATCAGCAAGCCATGCTCCAACACCCAGCGCAGCCTACTCATCCAGCAAACAGCCACGCGCATCAAGCAGATCGACACGCCAGCCCAGCACTGATTCATCACGTCCTGCTCCTGCATCTGTTCCATGCAATCGGTGTACACAGCAGCAGCTCCTGCCTTCAGTTGTCCGATCCCTGCACCAACGCCCTTGCTTCACCTGCCACGCAGCTCAGCACACTCCCGTAACAATGGCTTCCTGCTCCATTCTTGCAAAATAGAAGATGATGAACAGTACAATAACAACATAACAGGGCAGAACAGAGGAGGGCTCTCGGTCTGTCCAGCTTCACTCTCGGTTCATGGCCTGCTGCTAGGATCTCGGGTGGTTTATGAAATCAGCCTAGCTCCCCACATTCTCGAGTAGCAAGGACAGCAAACGAAAAGGAAAAACAAAATTACCAATGGAAGCAACCGAGAATTATAAACATAAAAAAAACAAACTTGAAAAATGAAGGAGAAACCGAGAAGAGCAAAGACAAGGAAATGAGATCAAATGCTGTAAAAGAAGATTAGCAACTAGGATTAAACTTTTTCATTTTAAAGAAAATAAAACAAAGCTTGTAAATTGCAACAATGGTGGCTAACTAAGAACTAACCGGAAATCCTTGCAAATGAAAAACAAAATAAATCTAACAACAAAGCTTTTGAAATAAAACTTTAAACTATATTAAAAATACCTCTAAGTTACATTACACTACTCCTAACTACATTACACTACTCCTACTCCTAAAAATTACATAACACTTTCAATTGTCATCCTTTCCTATTTATAAACACACTAGGGGTAAAATGGTAATTTTCACATCCTTGATGAGTTGGCATTTTTTTGGCCACTTGTCTTCACACCATTGGCTCCTCGAAAAGATATGTCCATGTCATCGGTCTTCTTGTCCAATTGGATGTGCTCGGTGGCATGACTCGTGTTGTCCGCGTGGCTCAATCTCGATTTTAGCCCAATTTCGGTCCATTTTCTACCGAAATATTCAAAATTCATCCGGATTTGATTTATCTGCAAACATGAGAATTTTAATTAAATAAAGGGGATAATTAACAAAATAAATTGGAGATTTAAATAAATAATTAGGAAATTAAGCACAAATAATTCTAAAAATATAGAATTATCAATAAGCAACTATTTGCCTTTGTCTATTCGAGTCTACCTTGGTATGCTACTATGTCAACTTCTTAATCAATAATGTTTTACCACTTGATTTGTCCATCCAACATAAGAACTTTTTGAATGATGCCAAAATTTATGTTTGGGATGAGCCTTACTTGTATAGGTAATATAGAGATCTCATTTTGAGGAGGTGTGTCCCTAGGTTAAAGATATAGTATTCTTAGGCCTTGTTACTCTTTTGAGTATGAGGGACATTTTAGTAGGGAGAACAGTTGCCAAGGTACTTTAATCTGGATATTATTGGCCAACCCTGTTTAAGGATGCCCACTACTTTGTTTATAGTTGCGATAGGTGTCAAAGGACAAGTAATGCCTATGATAGATATCTTAGAAGTTTTGAATTGTTTGATGTGTGGGGCATTGACTTTATGAGGCCATTTATTCCCTCATATGGGAATTTATACATTCTATTGGCAGTTGACTATGTTTCCAAGTGGGTTAAGGCAGTAGCATTACTCATTAATGATGCTAATATGGTGATGAAATTCCTTTGGAAGAATATTTTTGTTAGATTTGGTACACCTAGGCAACCATTAGTGATGAGGGATCCCACTTTTTAAATAGAACTTTAGGGGGCTTTTGAAGAAATACGGAGTCAAGAATATGTAGCTACAGTTTTTCACCCTCAGACCATTAGCCAACAAAGATTTCTAATAAAGAGATTAAGGAAATTTTGGAGAAATAGTTAATCCCAATAGGAAAGACAGGTTCTTTTAGCTAGATGATGCATTATGGGCTTATAGGACCATATTCTAAACACCTATAGGGATGTCACCTTATAAACTTGTTTATGGGAAAGCTTATCACCTAACAGTAAAGCTAAAGCATAAGGTCTATTGGGCCATTAAAAAGCCTGAACCTTGATCTTAAGACAATCGGTGAGAGAAGGTTGCTGCAATTGAATAAATTAGATGAGTTCAAGTTACAGGCATATGGGAATGTTAAGATTTTTAAGGAAAATACTAAATTGTGACATGATAGGAAAATTAAGAAGAAACACTTCGAGCTTGGGTAGTTGGTCTTGTTATTTAACTCTTACTTGAAGTTTTTTCCAACCTAGCTTAAATCTAGGTTGTTAGGACCTTTCACCATCACACAAGTCTTACCACATATGGTAGTAGAGATCATAGATGAGACCATTAAGCAACCATTTAAGGTTAATGGACAAAGGCTTATGCTGTACTTTGGTAGAGGATATGATAGGCATTACTCAATGACTGGTTTAGCTAATCTTAATCCACCTACTGTCGCTCTAGAGCCAAATTGATACAGAGTTATTGAGAATGTTGTTGAGAACTTTAAATTGTCACGACCCAAATTACCTAAAAATCAGAGTAAATTTTTCGCTTTTTAATGTCCTTACCCGTCGTGAACAGTTACACTACTAAACAATTGGGCTATGATTCGGTGTTAGTTACCTCTCACCTATTTACCATTCCACTTTCACCTTTCATTTACATATCAATTTATTTAAACTAAATACATCCCCAATATTACATTCATATACAGTACTGTGCATCTATATGTTCAGATACAAAATTGTACAAATGTGTATACCTGATCTTGATAAGAAGCGGCGGATAACCGAGATGCGAGACTATTGTCGCTCTCTTCTACTGAATATACCCTGTGGGGTGGAAAATGAAAGGGTGAGCGAAACGTGCTCAGTAAGGCAATAATGTAAGCAGGTAGATAACTATACTATCTACGTGCTGATAATGTCATGATGTAAAAATCGTTTACTTTCGGAGCATGAGATAAGATTAAAACAATGCCACATGTATGTATATATCATATACAAGAAATCATGAAATCGACATATAAAGCACACATGGAAAATCATCATGTATGACATCTCATGCTCGTCACATTAAAACTTATTTGTTTAATCACAAAACTCATCACTTTGAAACTTATATGTTTCATCATAAATTCATCACATTTAAAACTCATTTATTTCATCATAAACTCTCACTTTAAAACTCATTTGTTTCATCACAAACTCATCACGTTAAAACTCATTGTTTCATCATAAAACAACTTCATCAAGGTCAAACCCATCTCTCGGGAATACCTTGATTCATTAAATCACATCTCTTTTAAAAACATAAATCGGGACTACCCCTCCATCGGGTTTGTCCTGGTCTATCCAGACCGTATGATATCATGTGAGGCATGTAGGTTACTGTATGAAAAATCGAGGACTATGGCCATACTTTGTCCCTGTGATCCCAGGCTACACGGATCCCGGTGTGCGGGGCATCACAACTGCAACGAGAGGTGGGGTCAAATCCTACCCGCCAGAATATCGAGTAACATCATAGAGTCATCATGACTGCATGGTACAGCGTACTCCGTGTGACATACACGGTACATCGTACTCCGTGGACCCATATCATAGTCTGGGGGTGCCTGCCGTAGGTCTTATCCAGCCCAATACTATGTCGATAACCAACCCATGTCTCAAAGTATACGTGCAAGCATCTCAACTCTCTGTGACACACAGTCTACAGGAGGCTTCCGCATGACTATATGCATGTCAACTCGCGTCTAGTGCGAGTGAAGCTCCAGCACCACGCTATGCATATCATGATATCTAAAATCTCGTGCGAGCGAAGCTCCAACACGGTTTTGTGCACACACAAATTTCTCGTACGAGCAATGCTCCGATACGGCTTTTCATGAGAAATAAATCAGTAAACTTGAGTGCGAGAAAGACTCTAGCACTCTTTTTATTCATGTAAATACGATAGGTGGCTCAATCTTGATAAAATATCTTTTAAAATCATAACCGGTACAAGCCGGTACCCTTTCGTAAAATTCATGAAATCAACAGCCAACCTATGTGCATATTTGCTTAAATCAAAGTAATATATTCATATAACACATTAAAAACATGAAATCATGCAATTTACCTGCCTTACTACCCTTTTTGTAAATTTTACTCCTAGGGGCAAAATCATCTTTTTCCTTTACTCACCTATGCCCCGATTTTCGTAAAATTATTATTATTTCATTACTAGATGCTTTAAGGAATTCTGAACCCTGTAAATACCCTCAAAATACGTATAGGCATCTCTATGCACTTACAAAATTCCCTTACCTTATTTTTCTGTAGAGTCTGACCTTTCCTTTTTCACTGTTGTCTCGTCGCGCAGTCCGATATGCTCCCAATCAAATGTCCGAAACTGCGTATAAATATTCCTCAGGTCAGATATTATACAACTTAATTGTATTTAATACTTTCTGGGCTTAATTTAAATCATTGGGCCCATTTACCCTTATTGGGCCCAATTGCACCTTAATGGGCCTTAATCGGCCTTAAGCTCGTTTTCCACTTAATTTTCACATTATCGAGGCCTATTGGGCTCACTGGGCCCACTAACAATTTATTGGGCCTCGTTCTAACTCTCGAATAGCTAAATTTATTATTTACGACAATTTATCTAAATTTTCATAATTTAATTCAATTTATGCGGAATTTAAATTCATATCACGCATAACGATGTAAATTGTCGTAAATAAGGGTCACTTACCCAAGATTCCATGCTAGTACAAAATTCGAGGCTGTCTCGAGCTCTCGTTGGATGCCAATTGTCGAGCTATATAATTTCATAATTTTTCGGGTAAATTTTCAGTTCAAAAATTAATTAAATTAAATACTCCGATATTTAAATCGGGTCAATTTCGACCACTACTGACTTACCCGTAGCTCGATTGCATCGTCGAGATTTTTCTCCAATTTTTCCTCTTTTTCTTTTCCCCTTTTCTTCCTTTTTTCCTCTTCTTTTTGGCTGAACCGGTTCAGTCCGGTTCAGACCGGTTCGGACCGTCGGTTCGGTCTGGTTCGGTTCGGCCGGTTCAGTCCGGTTCGGCCGGTTCGATCCCCATTTGGTCATTCCGGCGTCGTCCGGCCGGTTCCCGGTGCCTCACCACCGCCGTTCGACGCGTCTGCACTTGGGCATCCAAGATCGGGCCTCGGCTGGAGTCGAAACGCAGCCATCGCCGGTGAATCTTTTCTTCTCCCCCGCGGCTGTTACCTCTCGATTCGGCGGATTCCGACGGTTTCGCCGGCCAATACCCGTCTCAAAAGAACCGGCTCCTCTTCCCAATCTCGCCGGTGCCCGCCGTTCGAGCCCAGCTGCCGTGGATCGCCGGAACCGACGACGTTTTCCCCGCGGGCTTCTCTTCCTTTGTTCGGCGATTTTCGGCCTCCTTAGCGCGTGTCGTCGGCGCCAATAGCTTCGCCGGCCGCTCTTCTTCCTGTCCGGCTGTTCGTCGAGGCCGTCGGTGCCCGGTGGCCGTCGGTCGGACGAGCCACGCGCGGCAGCTTCCTCGGTTTCTCTGTTTCTTCTCTCTCCCCGATAACATTTCCAGATTTTGCTCTCTTTTTTTTTTCTCTTTTTTTTTTTACAATTATTATTTTATTTAACAATTTATTTTAATATTATTTAATTGATTAAATTAGTCTAGAATATTCAAAATATCTTAAAAAAATTATATTTTATTCATTTAGTCTATAAATTAATTTCTTGGTATTAGTTCGGCTTCCCGGTATAATTTTTGATTATTTTTCGGGATTATTTTTTCGAACTAAAAATCCCGATTAATCTCGATTAATTCCAAGAAATTAATATCTTGATCAATTTAATCCAGAATAATTATATTTCATCTTTATTGACCAAGATTTCTCAAATCCATATTTTTTATTAAATTTCCTTATCGAATTATACTGACTTTCGGTCTATTGACCGTTTTGCCCTTACACTTGTTCGGGATTAATTTAACTCAACTTCCCTTCACGAATACTCATTCATTTCGTATTTTAATTAAATCTGGGTCTTACAACTCTCCCCCACTTAAGGAATTTGGTCCTCCAAATTAGAACCAATTCATATGAGTCCATATACAACTCCGGGTACATCGATCGTATCATACTTCTTTAATTCTCATGTGACCTTCTCCGGAGTGTATTACTACCAAAGGACTTTAATTAGGGAGATTGTCTTAAACCTCAATATTTTCTCTTTCCTATTTAATGCCCGAATCAACTTATCAATATACTTATATTTTCATTAAACTGAACTTTTGGAGTTCATATTCGATCACCTATGCTGGATCTGGATAGTATTGCCGAAGCATCAAAAGCTGAGACACATTGTGGGTGCCTGTTAATTCAGGTGATAACACCAACCTACAGGTCTTATCTCCCACTTGTCCAATCTCTCAAAAGATTCTATCCAGCGAAACTCAATTTACCTTCTTCCAAAAGTTCGCTATGTCCTTATTCTCTTAGGACAAGAAACATTTCAACCATACTAATTCACCAAGGGTGAATTCCAATACTTTTCTATCTGCTCTGAGGTGGTCTTAATCTCTCATCCTTAACTAAACATCCTCAGAGACTTATTATCCAAAGTCGAAAAATAATTCTATCTGTCACCCACTTTTTCTTATCCAATTTGGGGAACAATCCCTACAGCCATACACTGCCTCATATCTTGTTATCCCGATACTCAACTGTCACGACCCGAACTACCCAAAAATCAGAGTGAATTTTTCGCGTGTTTATTATTTTATACTTACCTCTGATCGTGACCAACCATAACCAATAATTGGGCTGTATGTCAGTGCCCACATCTTCTCCATGCATTTACAATTTAGTGCATAATTCATTTTAAATATACATTCATATATTCTGTACTACATTTCTTTGATTTAATTACATAAGTACACCCACTCTATACATCCCAGTGTCATACAAAATATAATACTGTGCTCATGTTATTTAGATACAAAAACCATATATATAGCATGTATATACCTCAAAAGATAGGCAGCAGCGGACAACTAGAATACCGTACCCAGTCGCCTCCCAATCTACTGGAAGAAATCTGTGTGAGAAAGTGAAAGGGGTGAGCACATCAAGCTCAGTAAGGCAATTCTACGAACAAGTAGATAACAATACAACCTACATGAACGTAGTGCCATGCATAAACCGCCCCTTCTCCACACATTTCCAAAACAGATGTTATGATATGATGTCATGTAAAATAACTCATATGAAAGCTCAAAAGCATGAAAACTGAAACAAGCATATCTTTTAAGTCATTTAGTTCTCGTCAAAATTTCATATAAGGTTAGGACTCAACCCTTCCCTTGGGTCGCCCTGACTCACAAAAATCCGTGAAATCGTGTTTTTCGAAAACAACAATATCTGAAAACATAAATCTACGAGATACGAGACTAGGCAACATCGGTATATCGATAATAACTAGGACTATGGCCATATGTGTCCTCGGGAGTTCCTCAGCTACACAGATCCTAGTGTGCGGGTTCTCACCATGATCGGGAACCGCCCGGGAGGTGGGTCAGTCCATCCCGTCAGTCTTATCCGATCCCCGGCATCCGAAGATGCTGCATCCGAAGATGCCGTATCCGAAGATACAACACGGTACATCGTACTCCATGCTACTTGCACGGTACATCATACTCCGTGAACCCATATCATGTCTCTATACTCATGCCATGTCTCAAGCGCACGTGCGAGCCTATTAAACCGGTGACACGCAGTCCACCTGTTGCTCCAAGCACGGCTTATTGTATAATCTCTGAAAAGTAGTGCGAGCGGTGCTCTAACACTATCAGTAACTCAGGTAAAACTAGTGCGAGCTAAGCTCGAGCACTCTGTCATGAAAAATCGTATATAAAAATATGGTGCGAGTTAGACTCCGGCACCGTGTCATGAAAATCATGTAAAACCCTAGTGTGAGCTCTCGCTCCAGCACTAGTGAAATCATTGCACAAATCAAAGCTCGTACGAGCTGAGCTCTAGCACGTCGCATTTATGAAAGGTCACGTAGGCGGCTACATTTCTTAAATCGATTTTCAACGAAAATCCACGTTTGTTGAAAATATGAAATGTTGTGCAATTTCATTTAAAAGTTAGCCGACTTACTCATGCATGTACCAGAATACTTCAAAAACAAGTAGGAACCCTTTGTCCTTGCTTCTTACACTTTTTCCTAAAACTTGGAATTTTACCCTTGAGAGGGGTATTTTGGTAATTTGCCCATTCGGGGCCCAAAATTTTTTTATCTCAAATCTAGACCCTTCGGACAATTTAAAGGAATGTAAATGACATCGAAAATTCGTAAAGCTATCTCTAGCAGTTCGTAAAATTCCCTTACCTGGAATCGCGCGCAGACTACTCTTGTCTCGATGATACCGAACCTCTCGACCCAAGTGCACGCCAACCAATGTACGTAACTGCATATAACCACATAATCGAGGTTAATTCAATTATCCCGATCAGTATATTGCATTTACTGATCAACTTGAAGCTATTGGGCCTTATCTACCTTATTGGGCCTCGGCCCATTTTAGCCCTTTTTATATTCATTAATTCCCTTCTTCGGGTATACCGAGCTTATACAGCTTTCTAATAATTATCGGGCTTCATTCCAAATTCATTGGATAGCCCGTATACCATTTACGGCAATTATATTACAATTCCGAATAATATTCCTTCCTAGGCGAAATTAATCCATAATTCCATAAAATAATTAAACTCGGTATTTAAAGAACTCTAATTGTCGAAATTAAATTGTACTTACCCGATACGATGTGGGGTACGAGAATCAGAGTTCGATCGGCTCTCGTTCGATCTCCGTCGTGAAGCTGCATAATTAGGTAAATTCGGATTATTTTCCATTAAAATAATATTAAATTAAATTTCTGGAATTTACCCGTAGGTCAATTTCGACCCTCGGTCAACTTACTCGAACCTCGAGTCGTCCCCGGTAGATTTCTTTCCTTTTTTCCCCCTTTTTCCTTCCTTTTCCTTCCTTTTCCTTTCTTTTCCTTTCTTTCCTTTTCCTTCCTTTTCCTTCCCTTTCCTTCCCTTTCCTTCCAGCCAAACGACACCGTTTCTGCCTATTGCCGTCGCCGGCGTTTCCAGCGGTCTCACCGGCTGAGACCGGTCTCAAAAGAATCGGTTTCTTCCCCTGAGTGCGTCGGTGCCCTCCATTTCAACCCAGACGTGGCGGTTCGTCGGGAATCAGCTTGTTTTTTCGGCGGTCTTCCTCAGCTCCGATCGGCCTGCTCCGGCCACCTGGCGGCGCGAATCCGGTACCCACGTGCTCGCCGGACTCCCCTCTTCCTCTTGGCAGCTTCGTTGAAGTCGTCGGACGCCGGTGGTGCGAGCATCGACGGTGAACGGGGTGCGGGTCACTGTTTTCGATTTTGGGTTTCTCGGGTTTTCTCTCGGTTTCTCCTTCTTTTTTTTTTGTTTTATTTTTATTATTTTTATTTTTATTATTATTTATTTTAATTAATTTACTATTCAATATAATACTCCATAAAATCCCAAAATATCTACACTTTCATTATTTTTATTCTACTTTAATTTATTCAATTTAAATTTAATTTATTAATTTTATTTTTCTCTAAATTTTGATATTATTTCTTCGCGTTTTTTGAGATATAGTCCCGGTAATTTTTTCGGTATTTTTAAAATTTCTGAATCTTGATCAATTGACCCAAAATTTATAATTTCCTTATTATTGATCAAGATATCTTACATCCTTATTTTTAATTAAAATTCTCTTATCGCCCTAATACCGGGTTCGGGTATTTTTACCATTTTACCCCTGCTCTTGTTTCGGAATTCAATTTAACCTGACCTTCCTTCATACATCCCCCATATTTACTTATTTAATTTTCGTATTTTTGATTTACTTCATTCTGATCATTTTCGTTTGATCAGTGGTCATTTCGACTCGTATTTAATTACTTCCGACTTCTACCGATATTCCATTTTATTTTGCTTCACCAATTTAATTAGTCAACGCTCTTCTTATGATTCGATGAATATATATAAGTGTACATCGCGTGAATCATAAGGAATATAACAACAATACATACGAAGTGGGTCTTACATAATCTCCCCCACTAAAAGAATTTGGTCCTCCAAATTGGAACCAAATCAGTCTCTGAATAACTCCGGGTAATTCTCTTTCATCTGACTCTCTAACTCCCAAGTCGCCTCCTCCGGAGTGTGATGCTGCCACAGTACCTTCACCAGAGGAATCGTCTTCGACCTCAATACCTTCTCCTTCCTATCCAAAATCCGAATCGGTCTCTCAACATAGGACATACTCTCACTGAGCTCCAGTGGCTCATATCTGATCACATGCGACGGATCCGACTGATACTTCCGAAGCATGGAGATGTGGAAGACATTATGAACATTTGCTAGCTCTGGTGGCAATGCTAGCCTGTAAGCTCAATCTCCCACTCTCTCGAGTATCTCAAAAGGTCCTATGAAGCGAGGGCTCAGCTTCCCTCTCTTCCCGAATCTCGTAATACCCTTGGAAGGAGAAACTTTCAAAAATACTGACTCCCCTGCTGTAAACTCCAATGGTCTACGTCTCCTGTCAGCATAACTTTTCTGTCGACTCTAAGCTGTCCTCAACCTCTCACAAATCAACTGGACGTCCTCAGAGGCCTGACGTATCAAATCGGGAGCGAATATCTGCCTGTCACCAACCTCCTCCCATCCTATAGGAGATCGACATCTACGGCCATACAAGGCCTCATATGGTGTCATCCCGATACTCGAATGATAACTGTTATTGTAGGCGAACTCCGCGAGTGGTAGGTGATCATCCCAGGAGCCTCTAAAATCAAGTACACAAGCTCTCAACATATCCTCGAGGGTCTGTATAGTCCTCTCCGACTGCCCATCTGTCTGAGGATGGAAAGCTGTACTGAATCTCAACTGGGTCCCCATAGCTTCCTGAAAGTGTTCCCAGAAACGGGAAGTGAAGCGGGAATCCCTATCCGACACAATACTCACTGGGACACCATGTTGTCTCACAATCTCGCGCACATATAGCTCCGCCAATCTACTCAGAGTATCGGTGACTCTCATCGCTAGGAAATGTGCCGACTTCGTCAATCTGTCGACTATCACCCATATGGCATCATTCCCTCTACGAGTCCTCGGTAAACCTATCACAAAGTCCATGGTGACATGCTCCCATTTCCAAGTCGGTATAGGTAGAGGCTGCAATAACCCTGCAGGCTTCTGATGCTCTACCTTCACCTGCTGACAGACGAGACATCTCGCAACAAACTCTGCTATATCCCTCTTCATCCCTGACCACCAGTATACCTTCCGGAGATTCTGATACATCTTCGTACTACCCGGATGCAAGGTATACCTCGACGAATGAGCCTCTGTCAAGATCAACCTCCTGATCTCAGGATCCTCGGGAACACATATCCTGTCTCTGAACCTCAGTAACCCATCTGAACTCAACTCAAACTCAGTCTCAATACCCCTCTGCATCTGCCTGACTATCTCAATACACTGCTGATCCTCACGCTGAACCTGCCGAATCCGATCCATCAAATCCGGCTCTAATCGCAGGCTAGCAATCATATAACCACTATCAGCATCAGGCGGGGTCACGTCTAAACTAAGGCTCGCAAACTGCTCCAATAACTCGTGCTCCCGTACCATCATATAAGCAACCAACCCGAGATGCTTCCTACTCAACGCGTCAGCCACAACATTCGCCTTACCCGGGTGGTATAAGATCTCACAGTCGTAATCCTTCAGAAGCTCAAGCCACCTTCTCTGTCTCATGTTCAATTCCTTTTGCGAAAACAGATACTTGAGGCTTTTGTGATCGGTAAATACCTGGAATTTCTCACCATACAGATAGTGGCGCCATATCTTCAATGCAAACACTACGGCCGCCAACTCTAAGTCGTGGGTCGGGTAGTTCCTCTCATGATCCTTCAGCTGTCTGGATCCATAAGCGACTACCTTTCCGTCCTGCATCAATACACAGCCCAGTCCTTGGTAAGAAGCATCCGTGTAAACAGAAAAACCTCCTGAGCTGGTAGGAATGGTGAGAATCGGAGCAGAGGTCAATCGACGCTTCAGCTCCTGAAAACTTTTCTCGCATCTGTCGTCCCACTCAAACGCAACACTCTTCCGAGTGAGACGTGTCAACGGAGCAACCAATCTCGAAAATCCCTCCACAAACCGTCTATAATATCCTGCTAAACCCAGAAAACTCCTGATTTCCATAACTGTCTGAGGCCTCTGCCACTGTACTACTGCCTTAATCTTGGATGGGTCTACTGACACACCATTCCTCGACACAATATGTCCCAAGAAGGAGATCTGCTCAAGCCAAAAGTCACATTTACTGAGTTTAGCATACAACTGCTTCTCACGGAGGGTCTGCAATACAATCCTCAGATGCTGCTCATGCTCCTCTCTGGATCTCGAATAAACCAGGATGTCATCGATGAAGATAATCACAAACTGATCCAGATAAGGTCGAAACACCTCATTCATCAATGACATAAAAGCTGCGGGAGCGTTCGTCAACCCGAATGGCATAACCGTAAACTCAAAGTGACCATAACGGGTGCGAAAAGCTATCTTGGGTACATCTCCATCCCGAACTCTCAACTGATGGTACCCAGATCTCAGATCAATCTTGGAAAAGACCTGTGCTCCCCGGAGCTGATCCAGTAAATCATCAATCCTCGGAAGGGGTACTTATTCTTGATGGTAGCCTTGTTCAATAGTCGATAGTCGATACACAACCGAAGGCTCCCATCCTTCTTCCTAACAAACAGGACCGGTGCTCCCCACGGTGACACGCTCGGTCTGATAAACCCCTTCTCTAACAGTTCTTGTAACTGTTTCCTCAATTCCTCTAACTCGACTGGTGCCATCCTGTACGGTGGTCTGGATATCGGCTCTGTACCGGGAGTCATATCAATACTGAACTCTGTCTCCCTCACTGGCGGTAATCCTGGTAACTCATCCGGAGAGACATCTGGAAATTCTCTGACTACTGGAATGTCTGTCAATTTCGGACGTGCCACAGCCGTATCTACCACGTACGCAATATAACCTTCACAACATTATCCACCAAATTAGTACGCCATTCATTCATACTCTTACAAAATTCTCATTCTCATTTACTTCAAGGAAATTGCACTATACATTTTTTTGGAGTATGAAACGTAACTGTCCTAGCAAAACAGTCTAAAATAGCTCGATGAGCAGCCAACCAATCCATCCCTAAGATTACATCAAAATCTCTCATATGCATCAAGATTAGATTGGCTGTCATCACTCTACCACCTAATTTCAGCTCACAATCCCTCAATACATACTCCACTAATTGGCTAGTATTCATAGGTGTCATTATAGATAACTTTCTACTTAGAGGGGTAGGTTTCACATCATTACCCAATTTAAATGCAAACAATGGTGATACAAATGAATGCGTAGAACCAAGATCTATTAACACATATGCTTCTAAATCATGGATCAGAATAGTACCTTTCACCACCTCTGCTGACTGATCCGCTGTATCCTGGTCAAGAGCGTGCACTCGCCCTGTACCAACCGCTTGCTTCCCCTTCTCAGCCGCTGTCGCTTTCCTCCGCGGAGCAGATGTATCACCAGAAGCTCTCTCTGAAGCCTGGCCCTTCAGAGGGGTACTCCCCACTATCTCGGAACAGTCTCTGCTCATGTGTCCCGGTTTCCCGCATCTATAGCATACTACTATAGGAATAAAGCAGGGTCTATCACCATGGTATCTGCCACACTTGCCGCACTTCTCAGTCGTAGGTCGTGGCCCACCTATCACGATACCCTTCTGAGGAGCAGAAGAAATGGTCGGATAAACTGGAGGTCTAGCTGGCCTCTCTCGGATCTCCTTTATCCTCGGCCTCTTCCCAATCAACTGTCTGCCCCCTCTATATCCAGACCCTCTATCTCCCACCGGTCTCTTCCTCTCTCTCTGTCTGCTGCCAGTCCTCCCAAACTCTGAGGCAGTCCTCTCGAAATCCTGCTCAATCAGCTGTGCTCTACTCACTGCCTCCTCGTAAGTCGAGATAGCCAAAGGGACCAATTTAGATCTGATCGCTGGCCTCAATCCATCTATAAACCTCCGGACTTTCTTAGTCTCACTACTCAAGGTGTCCGGGTCATACCTGCCCAAGGAGATAAACCTTGTCTCGTACTCGTCTATTGTCCGACTCCCTTGGGTCAAGTGGAAAAACTCAGACTGCAGCTTCCGCTGTGCTGTATCTGGGATATGCTGCCTCCGAAAGGCCTCCAAGAATATCTCCCAGCTGATCATAGTATGTCTAGCTCTGAGAATCTGCCTGGTGGACTTCCACCAATGCTCTGCTGATCCTCTAAACATAAAAACCGCAAATGCCACCATTTCTGTAGAGGTACATTCGAAGAACCCTTATAACTTCTCCATCTCGCTCAACCAATCCTCAGCTACAACTGGGTCCTTCGCCCCGATGAATGCCGACGGTCTAAACTTCTGGAACTGCCGTAATCTATCCATATCACAACTGTAACCCCAATCTCAGGTACTTTGATGCGGGGTGACAGGAGAATCCACGTCCTGAACCTGTGGGGGTGTAGGAGTCTCTGTCTCCTGGACTGGCTGAGCAGGCGCATCAGGAGTAGCTGCCTGTCCAGCATCACCATGTCCTCCTCTAACACCCTGTACCGACTGCGAAACCAACTCCATAAGTACCTCGAGGCTCCGCTCTATCCTAGCGAACCGTGCCTCAATCGCCTCAGCAGATCCCCCTGCAGTATCCCTCTCTGCAGTACCCTGCTCTGTAGTCTCTCTCTCTGGAGGACCCTGTGGGGCATGCTCTACTCCGGTCTCTACCTCAGCCTCCTCCTGAGTCTCATGAGGTAACTCGGCACGTCTATCAGTCGCAGGCCTACCTCTACGGCCTCTGCCTCGTGCCCGACCTCCTCTACCACGACGAGTAACAGGCATCCTGTCTATAGTCCTGCATTCACAACCATTTCTTAATTAAAACCCATCTTAATATACACGATTGTATCTAACCAAGCACAGTAACACAGGGATGTAATTTCCTAATTATTGACACTGACATACATTAGACTAATTCAGCTCTGATACCACCTTAATTGTCACGACCCAAACTACCCAAAAATCAGAGTGAATTTTTCGCGTTTTTATTATTTTATACTTACCTCTGATCGTGACCAACCATAACCAATAATTGGGCTGTATGTCAGTGCCCACATCTTCTCCATGCATTTACAATTTAGTGCATAATTCATTTTAAATATACATTCATATATTCTGCACTACATTTCTTTGATTTAATTACATAAGTACACCCACTCTATACATCCCAGTGTCATACAAAATATAATACTTTGCTCATGTTATTTAGATACAAAAACCATATATATAGCGTGTATATACCTCAAAAGATAGGCAGCAGTGGACAACTAGAATACCGTACCCAGTCGCCTCCCAATCTACTAGAAGAAATCTGTGTGAGAAAGTGAAAGGGGTGAGCACATCAAGCTCAGTAAGGCAATTCTACGAACAAGTAGATAACAATACAACCTACATGAACGTAGTGCCATGCATAAACCGCCCCTTCTCCACACATTTCCAAAACAGATGTTATGATATGATGTCATGTAAAATAACTCATATGAAAGCTCAAAAGCATGAAAACTGAAACAAGCATATCTTTTAAGTCATTTAGTTCTCGTCAAAATTTCATATAAGGTCAGGACTCAACCCTTCCCTCG
The DNA here is from genome assembly GCA_033439115.1 of Firmiana major. Taxonomy (NCBI): domain Eukaryota; kingdom Viridiplantae; phylum Streptophyta; class Magnoliopsida; order Malvales; family Malvaceae; genus Firmiana; species Firmiana major. Next base: position 39,849,633 of record CM065902.1, read on the forward strand.
GGTCGCCCTGACTCACAAAAATCTGTGAAATCGTGTTTTTCAAAAACAGCAATATCTGAAAACATAAATCTACGAGATACGAGACTAGGCAAATCGGCAAATCGGTAATAACTAGGACTATGGCCATATGTGTCCTCGGGAGTTCCTCAGCTACACGGATCCTAGTGTGCGGGTTCTCACCATGATCGGGAACCGCCCGGGAGGTGGGTCAGTCCATCCCGTCAGTCTTATCCGATCCCCGGCATCCGAAGATGCTGCATCCGGAGATGCCGTATCCAAAGATACAACACGGTACATCGTACTCCATGCTACTTGCACGGTACATCGTACTCCGTGAACCCATATCATGTCTCTATACTCATGCCATGTCTCAAGCGCACGTGCGAGCCTATTAAACCGGTGACACGCAGTCCACCTGTTGCTCCAAGCACGGCTTATCGTATAATCTCTGAAAAGTAGTGCGAGCGGTGCTCTAACACTGTCAGTAACTCAGGTAAAACTAGTGCGAGCTAAGCTCGAGCACTCTGTCATGAAAAATCGTATATAAAAATATGGTGCGAGTTAGACTCCGGCACCGTGTCATGAAAATCATGTAAAACCCTAGTGCGAGGTCTCGCTCCAGCACTAGTGAAATCATTGCACAAATCAAAGCTCGTACGAGCTGAGCTCTAGCACGTCGCATTTATGAAAGGTCACGTAGGCGGCTACATTTCTTAAATCGATTTTCAACGAAAATCCACGTTTGTTGAAAATATGAAATGTTGTGCAATTTCATTTAAAAGTTAGCCGACCTACTCATGCATGTACCAGAATACTTCAAAAACAAGCAGGAACCCTTTGTCCTTGCTTCTTACACTTTTTCCTAAAACTTGGAATTTTACCCTTGAGAGGGGTATTTTGGTAATTTGCCCATTCGGGGCCCAAAATTTTTTTATCTCAAATCTAGACCCTTCGGACAATTTAAAGGAATGTAAATGACGTCGAAAATTCGTAAAGCTATCTCTAGCAGTTCGTAAAATTCCCTTACCTGGAATCGCGCGCAGACTACTCTTGTCTCGATGATACCGAACCTCTCGGTCCAAGTGCGCGCCAACCAATGTACGTAACTGCATATAACCACATAATCGAGGTTAATTCAATTATCCTGATCAGTATATTGCATTTACTGATCAACTTGAAGCTATTGGGCCTTATCTACCTTATTGGGCCTCGACCCATTTTAGCCCTTTTTATATTCATTAATTCCCTTCTTCGGGTATACCGAGCTTATACAGCTTTCTAATAATTATCGGGCTTCATTCCAAATTCATTGGATAGCCCGTATACCATTTACGGCAATTATATTACAATTCCGAATAATATTCCTTCCTAGGCGAAATTGATCCATAATTCCATAAAATAATTAAACTCGGTATTTAAAGAACTCTAATTGTCGAAATTAAATTGTACTTGCCCGATACGATGTGGGGTACGAGAATCAGAGTTCGATCGGCTCTCGTTCGATCTCCGTCGTGAAGCTGCATAATTAGGTAAATCCGGATTATTTTCCATTAAAATAATATTAAATTAAATTTTCGGAATTTACCCGTAGGTCAATTTCGACCCTCGGTCAACTTACTCGAACCTCGAGTCATCCCCGGTAGATTTCTTTCCTTTTTTCCCCCTTTTTCCTTCCTTTTCCTTCCTTTTCCTTTCTTTTCCTTTCTTTCCTTTTCCTTCCTTTTCCTTCCCTTTCCTTCCCTTTCCTTCCAGCCAAACGACACCGTTTCTGCCTATTGCCGTCGCCGGCGTTTCCGGCGGTCTCACCGGCCGAGACCGGTCTCAAAAGAACCGGCTTCTTCCCCTGAGTGCGTCGGTGCCCTCCGTTTCAACCCAGACGCGGCGGTTCGTCGGGAATCAGCTTGTTTTTTCGGCGGTCTTCCTCGGCTCCGATCGGCCTGCTCCGGCCACCTGGCGGCGCGAATCCGGTACCCACGTGCTCGCCGGACTCCCCTCTTCCTCTTGGCAGCTTCGTTGAAGTCGTCGGACGCCGGTGGTGCGAGAATCGACGGTGAACGGGGTGCGGGTCACTGTTTTCGGTTTTGGGTTTCTCGGGTTTTCTCTCGGTTTCTCCTTCTTTTTTTTGTTTTATTTTTATTATTTTTATTTTTATTATTATTTATTTTAATTAATTTACTATTCAATATAATACTCCATAAAATCCCAAAATATCTACACTTTCATTATTTTTATTCTACTTTAATTTATTCAATTTAAATTTAATTTATTAATTTTATTTTTCTCTAAATTTCGATATTATTTCTTCGCGTTTTTCGAGATATAGTCCCGGTAATTTTTTCGGTATTTTTAAAATTTTCGAATCTTGATCAATTGACCCAAAATTTATAATTTCCTTATTATTGATCAAGATATCTTACATCCTTATTTTTAATTAAAATTCTCTTATTGCCCTAATACCGGGTTTGGGTATTTTTACCATTTTACCCCTGCTCTTGTTTCGAAATTCAATTTAACCTGACCTTCCTTCATACATCCCCCATATTTACTTATTTAATTTTCGTATTTTCGATTAACTTCATTCTGATCATTTTCGTTTGATCAGTGGTCATTTCGACTCGTATTTAATTACTTCTGACTTCTACCGATATTCCATTTTATTTTGCTTCACCAATTTAATTAGTCAACGCTCTTCTTATGATTCGATGAATATATATAAGTGTACATCGCGTGAATCATAAGGAATATAACAACAATACATACGAAGTGGGTCTTACATCAACTGCCAACTGTCGTTATTGGCGACTTTAATTAGAAATCAACTGATCATTTTCAGGCGATTATAAAATCAATGGCACACGCTTTCATCGGATCCTCCAGAACCTGTACAGTCCTCTCTGACTGACCATCTGTCTGAGGACGAAAAGCTGTGCTAATACTCAGTCGGGTTCCCATAGCTTCCTAAAAATATCCTCAGAGGTGGGAAGTGAAGCGAGAATCCCTATATAATACCATGCTCACTGGAACGCTACTTAATGTTCCACAGTCTTCCTTACACATAAATCCTCATATACACTCCGAGTATTTGGGGATTTCATAACCAGAAGGTGGGTAGACTTAGTCACTCTATCGACTATCATCCAAATAGCCTCGTAATTCATCTGGGTTCTCTGTAACCCATCACGAAATTCATGGAGACTTGCTCCCATTTTCGTGCCGTGTCGATATAGGTAGGCGCTGTAATAACTTTGCAGACTCTTAATAGTCTACCTTATCCTGCTGACATACTAGGCACTTTTTCACAATCTCTACCATATCTCTTTTCATATCTGACCACCAATACCCTTTTTAGAGATTTCGATATATTTTTATTACTTTCCGTATGCACTGTATATCCCGAAGAGTGAGCTTCTGATAGTATCACTATCTCATCAACGGTGGTCATGGGGAGTACTTATACTGTATCTGAACCTCTGTAAATCATCATCATACTCTGTGAACTCTATCACTGTACCCTTCTGAATATGACCCAACTATCGACACCATGCCGATCATCACGCTAAGCCTGTCAAATCCGGGCACTCTTATCCGGTTCTAGTCTCAGGCTAGCTGTCACACAATCACTGTCATCATCAGAAGGGATCACATCACTATTGAGGTTCACAACTGCTCTAGCAGCTCACGCTCCTTGACCATCATATGTAATACCATCCCGTGGCTCTTTCTACTCGAGGCATCAGCCATTACATTAGCCTTTCCTGGGTGGTACAATTTTCTCAATCAAAATCATTTAGAAGCTCTAATCCTCTTTGTTCTCATATCCGACTCTTTCTGTGAAAAACAGATACTCGGGGCTTTATGATCAGTGCATATCCAAAATTTCTCACCCTGTACATACCATATCCTCGGTACAAACACTACCGTTGCCAACTTAAAATCATGAGTCAAATAGTTTATTTCGTGATCAAGGAGTTGTCTGACTCCAAAATTGACTATCTTTCCAATTATACATCAATACACAGCTCATTCATTATTTTGAGTCATTCATACACACGGAGAACCTCTTGAGCTGTTGGGTATGGTGAAATTAATCACGATGGTCAGTTCATACTTCACTACACCGAAATTCATGTCACATCTATCATCTTATTTATCATCTCATTTAAAGACCACGTTTTCTTAGTTAAACGTGCCAACAAAGTATACCCTTTTTAGAACTCGCAGCAACCATCTGTAAGGGTAATTTTCCAATTGTTGTTTATAAGTTGCCCTGGACTTTAACTACACTCAACCTATCATCGATAATGATGATTACAAATAGGTCCAATCCTTGACTTATTTACGCATAAGCGTATAAGATCCTACAAAATCGCTTTCGTTTTTAGGTACTAACCTGCGTCATTTCCTTTTCTTAACTTAACGGCTCTTATTAAATTTTACTATGTTAACCTTTATGATTTGTCGAATTTTAATATTCTTATCGTCATAGTAAAGGTATCCTAATGCTGAAGGTATTTATTACGACGATCGATTTCACGTTATAGGTTATAAATATATACTTTTAGATGCTGTCAAGTCTTCAGGCGAGGAGGTATTTTGAAATACCTTTAATAACCCTTAGACTTAACCACATTTACTTTATATACCAGTCCATGTGGTCACAATTTATATTCGCTACAAATTGCTTTAATCCTAATTACTTCATATCGTAAAGATGTTCTTACCTAGCATACGCCTCTTACTCCGATACATCTTGTATTTAGGATCAAGCATCTCTCAGAGATTATCTCCTTAGTGTATCAATTATAACGAAACTCTTGTCATTATTCGTTCCATGAGTACAATCCTTTAATTTCAACTGTTGCACCCCTTTTTATCACTTGTCAACACTTACAATATATTTTTCAGTGATGTTTTCACCCCTGTTTTCAACTTAAAATCTCTATATCCATATTTCGTTTATTAATCCTCCTCTATTGGGGTACTCATTTATCAGTACTGTGCCCAATGATGTAGGCATTCATGCCTTTTACTCACTTATATGCGAATGAAGGCGGTATGAATAAACGTGTGGCACCAGGATCAATGAACATATGTACTTCATTGTTCATAACAAGTGTGGTATCTTACACCACATCCATGAAACATCAATAGTGTCCTGGTCCCAGACATCCTCTCGCCTTCGTCCAACAGCCTACTTTCCTTTTTCTTTTCGGCTATAGCTTCCCTTTTCGTTGCAGCTATACCAATGAAGTTTTTCTCTGTCTCTTTACTTTTCTATTGGGCGATCTCGCCAACTCTGTGCAATCAAAATCAATGGTCCGTGCCACACTTAACGGCCATTTTCATCAATACAGTGTAGGTATAAACCCTCCTTCCGTGGTATCCACCACACATCTCACGCTGCTTACAGTGCTTACACTGCTACGCTGCTACACTGCTTCGTAGCAAGTCGGGGTTCTCAATTTACAATATCCTTTAAAAGTGCTAAAATTGGATATACTAGGGCTTTACCAATCATCTTACCCCGTAGCTCATCAACTCTAATCTTACCAACTGGTCTCTTTCCGCTTTGACATCTCTGTCATTCTCTATTCTCTTTTGCCTCTATTTCGGCCCTTACTACCTTTCCCAATCTCAGAGGAGTGCAATTCATGTTCTTATTTCACCCACTATAAATCTGCGCACTGCCTCGGTATAGGTAATATCTCACGGGCCAATCGGACTCAAATTGAAAAGTTGAGCCATTTCATGAACTTTTAGACATCTCGACTGTCACCTGTTCATAGTGTCGAGGTAATATCTGCCCAGGAATATAACCAAGTTTCATACTCATAAATCATACTCATCAATAAATCAAATCCTCTGGGTCAGAGTACAGACATTTATCCATAATTTCCTTTAAATCATGTCCAGGATATCCTATCACCGGAATACATCCAAAATATTTCTCATCTTAGCTCTGGATGTTTAACACTTAAGATGGGTCGAGCGGGTTTCCACCAAAGCTCCGCTGCGCCCTCATATCTCATACATAATCTGAGCAATTAGCTCCTCACAATAATCTCCACACTCCGCTCTAATCTCGCGAAGCGTGCCTCAATACTATTCGATCACTCTGTCGGACTCTGAGAGGCATGCTCAACATTAACCTCTATTTCAATCTCATCCTGATTCTCACAGGTCAACTCAGCATGACTTAGCAGACTCAGGTCTACCTCTACGACCTCTGCCTCGTGCACTATCTCATCTTGAGTCTCATATCATGACTCATTCGATTCTCAAGCCGATCTCTACGGCCTCGAGCATGTGTACTCGCCCCTCTACCATAGCGGCTATCAGTTATAACAACTATATTCTTGCATTTGAAACTAAGTTCTTAGCTGCACTTCCATCTTGATATACACAATTGTATCTAAACAATGCACAGTACATGGGGATGTAAATTTACTTAACCACTAACACCGACTCATATCAGGCCAACTCTGCTCTGATACCATTAAATTGTCAAGACCCAAATTACCTAAAAATCAGAGTAAATTTTTCGCTTTTTAATGTCCTTACCCGTCGTGAACAGTTACACTACTAAACAGTTGGGCTATGATTCGGTGTTAGTCACCTCTCACCTATTTACCATTCCATTTTCACCTTTCATTTACATATCAATTTATTTAAACTAAATACATCCCCAATATTACATTCATATACAGTACTGTGCATCTATATGTTCAGATACAAAATTATACAAATGTGTATACCTGATCTTGATAAGAATCAGCGGATAACCGAGATGCGAGACTATTGTCGCTCTCTTCTACTGAATATACCCTGTGGGGTGGAAAATGAAAGGGGGAGCGAAACGTGCTCAGTAAGGCAATAATGTAAGCAGGTAGATAACTATACTATCTACGTGCTGATAATGTCATGATGTAAAAATCGTTTACTTTCGGAGCATGAGATAAGATTAAAACAATGCCACATGTATGTATATATCATATACAAGAAATCATGAAATCGACATATAAAGCACACATGGAAAATCATCATGTATGACATCTCATGCTCGTCACATTAAAACTTATTTGTTTAATCACAAAACTCATCACTTTGAAACTTATATGTTTCATCATAAATTCATCACATTTAAAACTCATTTATTTCATCATAAACTCTCACTTTAAAACTCATTTGTTTCATCACAAACTCATCACGTTAAAACTCATTGTTTCATCATAAAACAACTTCATCAAGGTCAAACCCATCTCTCGGGAATACCTTGATTCATTAAATCACATCTCTTTTAAAAACATAAATCGGGACTACCCCTCCATCGGGTTTGTCCTGGACTATCCAGACCGTATGATATCATGTGAGGCATGTAGGTTACTGTATGAAAAATCGAGGACTATGGCCATACTTTGTCCCTGTGATCCCAGGCTACACGGATCCCGGTGTGCGGGGCATCACAACTACAATGGGAGGTGGGGTCAAATCCTACCCGCCAGAATATCGAGTAACATCATAGAGTCATCATGACTGCACGGTATAGCGTACTCCGTGTGACATACACGGTACATCGTACTCCGTGGACCCATATCATAGTCTGGGGGTGCCTGCCGTAGGTCTTATCCAGCCCAATACTATGTCGATAACCAACCCATGTCTCAAAGTATACGTGCAAGCATCTCAGCTCTCTGTGACACACAGTCTACAGGAGGCTTCCGCACGACTATATGCATGTCAACTCGCGTCTAGTGCGAGCGAAGCTCCAGCACCACGCTATGCATATCATGATATCTAAAATCTCGTGCGAGCGAAGCTCCAACACGGTTTTGTGCACACATAAATTTCTCGTACGAGCAATGCTCCGGTACGGCTTTTCATGAGAAATAAATCAGTAAACTTGAGTGCGAGAAAGACTCTAGCACTCTTTTTATTCATGTAAATACGATAGGTGGCTCAATCTTGATAAAATATCTTTTAAAATCATAACCGGTACAAGCCGGTACCCTTTCGTAAAATTCATGAAATCAACAGCCAACCTATGTGCATATTTGCTTAAATCAAAGCAATATATTCATATAACACATTAAAACACGAAATCATGCAATTTACCTGCCTTACTACCCTTTTTGTAAATTTTACTCCTAGGGGCAAAATCGTCTTTTTCCTTTACTCACCTATGCCCCGATTTTCGTAAAATTATTATTATTTCATTACTAGATGCTTTAAGGAATTTTGAACCCTGTAAATACCCTCAAAATACGTATAGGCATCTCTATGCACTTACAAAATTCCCTTACCTTATTTTTCTGTAGAGTCTGACCTTTCCTTTTTCACTGTTGTCTCGTCGCGCAGTCCGATATGCTCCCAATCAAATGTCCGAAACTGCGTATAAATATTCCTCAGGTCAGATATTATACAACTTAATTGTATTTAATACTTTCTGGGCTTAATTTAAATCATTGGGCCCATTTACCCCTATTGGGCCCAATTGCACCTTAATGGGCCTTAATCGGCCTTAAGCCCGTTTTCCACTTAATTTTCACATTATCGAGGCCTATTGGGCTCACTGGGCCCACCAACAATTTATTGGACTTCGTTCTAACTCTCGAATAGCTAAATTTATTATTTACGACAATTTATCTAAATTTCCATAATTTAATTCAATTTATGCGGAATTTAAATTCATATCACGCATAACGATGTAAATTATCGTAAATAAGGGTCACTTACCCAAGATTCCATGCTAGTACAAAATTCGAGGCTGTCTCGAGCTCTCGTTGGATGCCAATTGTCGAGCTATATAATTTCATAATTTTTTGGGTAAATTTTCAGTTCAAAAATTAATTAAATTAAATACTCCGATATTTAAATCGGGTCAATTTCGACCACTACTGACTTACCCGTAGCTCGATTGCATCGTCGAGATTTTTCTTCAATTTTTCCTCTTTTTCTTTTCCCCTTTTCTTCCTTTTTTCCTCTTCTTTTTGGCTGAACCGGTTCAGTCCGGTTCAGACCTGTTTGGACCGTCAGTTCGGTCTGGTTCGGTTCTGCCGGTTCAGTCCAGTTCGGTCGGTTCGATCCCCATTTGGTCATTTCGGCGTCATCCAGCCGGTTCCCGGTGCCTCACCACCGCAGTTCGACGCGTCTGCACTTGGGCATCCAAGATCGGGCCTCGGCTGGAGTCGAAACGCAGCTATCGTCGGTGAATCTTTCCTTCTCCCCCGTGGCTATTACCTCTCGATCCGACGGATTTCGACGGTTTCGCCGGCCAATACCCGTCTCAAAAGAACCGGCTCCTTTTCCCAATCTCGTCGGTGCCCGCCGTTCGAGCCCAGCTGCTGTGGATCGCCGGGACCGACGACGTTTTCCCCGCGGGCTTCTCTTCCTCCGTTCGGCGATTTTCGGCCTCCTTAGCGCGCGTCGTCGGCTCCAATAGCTTCGCCGGCCGCTCTTCTTCCTGTCCGGCTGTTCGTCGAGGCCGTCGGTGCCCGGTGGCCGTCGGTCGGACGGGCCACGCGCGACAGCTTCCTCGGTTTCTCTGTTTCTTCTCTCTCCCCGATAACATTTCCAGATTTTGCTCTCTTTTTTTTTCTCTTTTTTTTTTACAATTATTATTTTATTTAACAATTTATTTTAATATATTTAATTGATTAAATTAGTCTAGAATATTCAAAATATCTTTAAAAAATTATATTTTATTCATTTAGTCTATAAATTAATTTCTCGATATTATTTCGGCTTCCCGGTATAATTTTTGATTTTTTTTGGGATTATTTTTCAGAACTAAAAATCCCGATTAATCCGATTAATTCCAAGAAATTAATATCTTGATCAATTTAATCCAGAATAATTATATTTCATCTTTATTGACCAAGATTTCTCAAATCCATATTTTTTATTAAATTTCCTTATCGAATTATACTGACTTTCGATCTATTGACCGTTTTACCCTTACACGTGTTCGGGATTAATTTAACTCAACTTCCCTTCTCGAATACTCATTCATTTCGTATTTTAATTAAATCTGGGTCTTACAATAAAATCAGCCCAGCTTCATTCCCTTTGCTTTATTTTATTTTCTTCTTTCTTTTGTTGTACAGTTCTTTTTTCTATTCTATGCTTACTTTTCTTTTTTTCTTTTGTAGGGTACCGTTGGTAGCAATAGTCCCTATTGAGCTGTACAGTGTTCTTAATCAGGATGTTGGGGGGGGTTATTTTAAGCTTTCTCTCTTTGTTTATTTGCACACTGAGGATACTGTGCACTTTAACTTTGGGGAAGGGATTAACTTGAGCAATTTTCAAAAACTTTTATGCAAAATTGATTTTTTTTAAAAAAAATTATGCTTAAAATGTTTTGATTTGAGGTGATTTTTATGCTTAATTTGTTTTCCCATAATCTTATGATATTAACCTTTGATTGAATCTTATTTTGATTGATTGAGATGCATGATTAAGTTGAAAGCATGAAGTTAATTACTTGAATTTGTCTTGCTTCTAATTGAGAGTTTCTCTTCCTTATGGACATGTCTTGATCATGGATTGGTATGTACATTTAAAGAAAGCTTATGTGGACATAGGATTGCATTTGATCATTTGATTTTTTACATCATATTCTAAAATTTGTTTGATCTTCTCTTAGGGCGAAATTATTAAATCACACTTGATTAAGGAAGTGATTTAGGCCATCCCTAGATCGTTTGAACCTTTCAAGCTAACCCTGTAAATAGTTTATCCTTAGTCACCCCCTTTGAGCCAAATAAGCTTTCTTTATATATACACCTACATAGTTATATTCCTTTAGCCTTAAATAATTTTTCCTATCCCTTACTCCGAAAGTAAGTAATTAACTAAGATATATTAAGAGCTATGTACACATGAGCATAATGATAATGAAAGAAAAAAGAAAAATAAAAAATAAAAAAAAAGGAAAAGAAGAAAAAGGGAAAGAAAAAAATGTGAAAAGGAGAAAAATACAAAAATATAATAAAGTAAAGTAAAGAAGAAAATAAGTTTGAGAGGAAAATTAAAGCTCTAAACATCAGAGATTCTAGAAAGTAATGCATGATTAGGGGTTATTGAGCATGAATTGTCCTTTATCACACTTTAACTCTGACTTGACATTACAAGCTTAATGAAGTCCTATTGATTCTTGATTAAATGTGACCACATTAGTGGATAGAGAAGTGAAAAATAAACTTATCAGAGCGATCACTTATCATTGACTTTGCATTTTTTTTGTTTGCATAATATGATCAGAGTGGTGTACGTTAAAGTGGTTTGACAATTTTTTACACATACACATAAGGGTTTCAATTTAGGTTGAGACTTATGATTAGATGATACCTAATGTTAGAGCAATGATTGTAATTCTCTGAGATTAAGGTTTATATTTTTTCTTTGAGGATATTTAAGGAAAATAAAATTGTTTTGCACTTGGTCATCTCTTATGTGTTTTAGACTGCTCTTTGTTTTGCTTGAGGATAAGCAAAAGTTCAAGTTTGGGGTTGTGATAACTTTATGAAAATAGAGTTATTTCTTTGCTTAATTGCCTTAATTTTGCTTAATCCTCTTATGAGTTATGTTACTTATCCTCCTAATTTGATTAATTTTCTTTAATTATTCAGATAAATAATTTTCAGAAGAAATTCGAATTATTTGGTGAAATTTAGGAAGAAAAAGTGCAAGAATTGGGTTAGATCCATCACAAGATGAAATTCTAGCATTACAAGCCAAAATAGCAAGACAATTTGTCCTGTAATGCACCTCATCGCTCCATGCCACCTAGCACTCTACATGTCACTGTCTTATTCATCCTTGGAAGATAAGAAGAAAGAGATACATGCCAATAACATGGCTTTGCCACATAGATTCTTATGTGGACAAAATGACAAATAGATGGTACTGAAAGGTGTGAGTTGTCCATGGGCTGATATGGAGCATTAAATGACATGGAAATATCTCATAATAAGAGCGTAGCAATTGAAGACAAGTGGCAAGGGGTGCTAACTCATCTATAATGCCAAATTACTCATGTAACCTAAATTTTAGTGACTATTTAAAGAAAATTATAAGACCAATTGTAGGTATCAGCTACCATAAGGATTTTAAGTTTAGTTTCAATGCTTTTTTCATGGTCTTCAATAGTTTAGAGTAGCCACTAAGTATATTTCCCAAGTATTTTTATATTTCCATTTTTATTTCCATTGTTATCTTGTTATTTCCTTTATTACAATCACTTTTCTTTCGGGTTTTTATTTTAACCGAAGGCGTGTTCTTAAAATTTCAGCAATGAAATCTTCTTCTACTCCATTTCCATCTTCCATTTTTGGGTTTGATTGAGTTCTAAGAGCATGAGAAGCTAAAGAGGTTAAAAAACTACCTCAATAGCTCTTGTGTGCAAACTTGATTCTTATTTCTTCCTTTTATGATCTTCTTCACTATTTCGATTTTTTTTTTGTTGTTGTTTAGTTTGTTTATTCACTAATTTAACCTTTATTTTCATTTTTCAAATTAGTTTAGTAAGGTTTTAAGTTGTAAAAAATAATTTCCAAATGTTAGATTTCATTTGTTTCAAGCTAGTTTTCATTTTTGATTTGTTTTCTTGATTTTCTCCTTGTATTGGCATCATTCCAAATTTTGTTTGGCAGTGTTTTAGCTCTTGTTTTGGTCAATTTAAGGTCTCATTTCATTATTTTTAATCCATTTAAGAGTCTTGCACTTAATGGTTAGTAATTCGCTAGTGTTAGACTAGGTTGTTACTCCATTTTCATGCATTATAATTTGTCCAGCAATTTCAGGTGTCAGTTTCAAGTGTATTTTTGCTGCTATTTGATGTTATTTTAAGTTTAATTTAGATAAGTTTAAGGGTTGCTAAGATTTAGTATACATTAGTTAATTTTTAGATAGCAATAGATAAATTTTTGTAGCATTTTTCAAATAAATTTTGGTTTAAAGTGTGAATATTGTAGGTTGTCCAGGTCAGTTTATAGGTTCTTCTTTAGGCATATTTTAGAGCCATTACACTAGCTTTTAAGTTACATTATGATCATACATTCATTTGGTAAAATTTAGGAATTTATTAGATTAGGTACCATTGCATTTTCATAACATTTTCATGGCATTTTCTTATTTAGTGTTTAGGCATGAATAAACAGGGTTTTAGCTTCTGGTTTTAGTCCATTCTATGTACTATTTTATTAGTTTATCAAGCATATTAGGAACATATAATTAAGGGTTAATGTTTAAGTACATTTATGTTTAATTCTCATAGCATTCTTATAGCATTTAGGCAACATTTTGCGTTAAAATTTCAATTCTGTCCAGGTTTTAATTCAGATCTGTTTTAGGTTAATTAGCTATTGTTTTATGTCTATTTTAGGTTTCTTAGGGTAGTATTCATATAAGATTTAGCTTAGGTAAGGTTTAATTAAGGTTCTATGTCATTTGCATTCCACGCATTAGTGAGGTGTTTTTACATTAAATTTGTCACGACCCATTTTTACCTAAAATCACTACAAAATTTTCACTTTTTCATTTCTTTTCCCAGTTGTGAACATTCTCACCACCAAACAGTTGGGCTATGAGTCAGTATTAGTCACCCTTTACCATCTACTATGCCATCTATCTTTTAATTTATTCAAAAGCAAACACATATACTGTATAATTGAGGTTCTATACTTATACGTGTTTACTAATATTTACATCCCCCATATTACATTCCAAAATGTTTACTGTGTTATTACATATTTAGATACAAAATGATACCAGTGTGTATACCTCTCGGTGATGGGAAGCAGCAGATACCAGGATGCAACTCCCCAGCCACTCACTAACTACTGTGTGTGCTCAATAGAGGGGGAAAATGGAAGGGTGAGCTCACTAGCTCAGTAAGGTAATAATGCAAGCAAGTAGATAACTACACTATCTACGTGCTTATAATGTCATGATATAAAATCGCTTACATTTAGAGCATGAGGTAAGACTAAAACGATGCCACATGTATATATCGATCATATAAGATAAATCATGAAATCATGCATATAAAACAAACATGGAAGAATCATCATGAATGACATCTCATGCTCGTCACATTAAAACTTATCAGTTTCATCATAAAACAACTACGTCAAGGCTAAACCCATCCCTCAGGAATACCTTGATCCATTAAATCGCATCTCAATTAAAAAATATAAATCGAGGAATCACCCCTCCTTCGGGCCTACCTTGATCTATTCAGACCGTATGATATCATGTGAGGCATGTAGGTTACTATATGAAAAATCGAGGACTATAGTCATATTATGTCCTTGTGATCCCAGGCTACACGGATCTTGGTGTACGAAGCATCACAACTACAACGGGAGGTGAGGTCAAATCCTACCCACCAGAATATCAAGTCACATCAGTTAGTCATCATGACTACATGGTACAACATACTTCGTGTGACATACACGGTACAACGTACTCCGTTGACCCATATCATAGTCTGAGGGTGTAAGGCCCATACTTTTACATGTATTCTTTATGATTTCATGTTGCACACACAAGTTACAAAATACGTGAATCATAAGAGATGGACCCTTTTATGCTTTAAGTGTGAATAGAATACAAAATGATCAGTGAAGCATTTAAAGGCAATCCTTCCTTTGAAATTCTAGAAAAATTAGTAGCTGAAATCCTGCAGATGAATGCCAGATCGATCTCCTTCACGATAGGATCGATCTTGTAATCCCATAATGAAATCACAAAGGTTTTATAGGCAAGCAGATCGATCTCAAGGTGTATCTACATAGAGAGGATCGATCCCTACCCAAAAGTAGATCGATCTCGAGGTGATTCTGCATAGAGAGGATCGATCCCTACCTAAACATAGATTGATCTTGAATGGTTTCTGGCTAGAAATGATCGATCCCTTCCCAAGAGCAGATGGATCCCATCCTAAGAGCAGATCGATCCCATAACTTACTGAATATTTGTGTAGTTCAACCAAAGGAGATCGATCTCTCACCCTAGGAGATCGATCTCACAATGCCTATTTCTATTTAAAAGCCCCAGAGACGAGTCTTCTTCCCCAGATTAACAAATATCTCTCCATTTTAGCAAAGTGAGCAAGTTTTCTCACTCTAAAATATCACCACCTTTCAAACAGATTTGAAAAAGGTTACTTTTAGCAAAGTTGTTCCTCGTGAGGAGGAGAACAACATAATAAAAAACTAGTAGTTAAATTTCTAGATTGAAGAAGCAAGGTGTTTCCCCCATTTTTGGCCAAAAGAGAAAGGTTAAGCTAGGTGAGTTTTCAATACACCAACTTCAAGTATGTTAATCTAGACATTTTTATGAGTTGATTGGTGTATGTATTGTTGGCTAAAACATCCTTGAGTATGATTAATCATCCATGACCTAATATGAGTTTAGTGTGAGAAAGTGAGCTATGGTTGATTTAATGATGAATTGATTATACTATGGTGTTGGTGATGTTATATGCATGATTTTGAGATGGTTTTGTGAAACCAATATGTTGGAATAGATGATGATTTAAAGTAGGCATAAGAGGTGTATGATGAAATACCTTAGTGAAGGAAAGTGATGAACTTAAGGCAAGCACACCAAATGTTTACCGAAATGCCCATGAGAGCTAGGCAACCATGGTGTCGGCCATGGCTAGGCATAGCGCACCATGCATGACCGAATGGTCAAGTGGGCCAAACATTGAGTATTTGGCTTAATAAGGCATTGTGGGCCTAAGGCCGGCCTGATATGAATCAGTAGGCTTGATTGGCCCAACAGATTCTCGAGAAATGAATAGTATAATCGAAATGGACTTAAGAGAAAGTAAGGCCCAATGAGAGTAAATAGGCCCAATAAGTTAAATCGATTGTAGTGAAAGTGAAATACAGATAAATAAACTGTATTTAATAAGATAACTAATTTTGTACAGCTCCAGAGATTATATTGGGAGCGAATTGGACTACGCGATCGAGTAGCTCTGAGGAAGTGAAATTACTCGATGCGATTCTAGATAAGGGAATTTTGTGAGTGCCTAGACGTAGCTACCTGTATTTAGAGGGTATTTATAGGGCATTAGATTTGCTTGATTATCTAGAAAAGAAATAATAATTTTTGCGGAAAAAATTTGGATATAGGTGAAAAAAGATGATTTTGCCCCTAGGAGCAAATTTTACAAAAAGGGTAGTAAGGCTAATAAATTGCATGATATCATGTTTTGATATTTTTATGAAATATATTGCTTCGATTTAAGCAAATTTACAGATAGACTGGCTATTGATTTCATAATTTCATGAAATAGCACGAGCTAGGTGCTAACTTTGATTTTGAGCATGTTTTGTTGAAATAGAGCCGCCTATCAGATTTATATGAGTTTAATCATGCTAGAGCTTTGCTCGCATTGGATTTTTATATTTTAACATGCATAAAATGTGCTGGAGCCTAGCTCGCATCATATATTGACTTGAGATGCATGCAAGCTGTATTAGAGCTTTTGCTCGTACGTGGGTTTCATTTATTTCTTATGCATATAACCGTATTAGAGCTTTGCTCGTACATGATTTTACCATTATTTATTTTGCATAAAGTCGTACTCGAGCATTGCTCGTACGAGGATTTTTACTGACTGTGCATGAAATCGCGCTAGAGTCTTGCTCACACTAGTCTTTTCACACTGTGATATGTAATGAGTCGTGTTGGATGCCTCGTGTAGACTGTGTGCCACACGGATGAGATGCTCGCACGAGCCATGCTAGATACCTTGTGTAGACTATTAGTCACACGGATGAGATGCTCGCACGTGTACTTGAGACTGAGTCTGTTATACATGGTATGGGGTAGATAAGACCTACAGCAAGCACCTCCGACCATGATATTGGTCCATGGAGTATGTTGTACCGTGTATATCACATGGAGTACGTTGTGCCGTGTGGAGATGATGTTGATTTATATTTTGGGGGGTAGGATTTGACCCACCTCCCGTTACAGCATGATGCCTCGCACACCGGGGTCCGTGTGGTCTGGGATGATAGTGACATAGTTAGCCAATAGAGTCCTCGATTGTATACAGTGACCACCTATCTCACATGATATCACATGGTTTTATATGCACTAAACATGATTTGTGTTATCCAGGGTAGACCTGAGGGAGGGATCAAACCTTGTGGGATGTTCTTAAAGGATGATATATTTATACACATGCGACATAGTTTTATCTATTTCCTTATGTGTAAAATGAAATGTGGTTTTAATGATGTGTTGATGAGTTTTACTAAGTTTTGATAATGTGTTAAACCTTGAGGGGTTGTTTTATGATGGCTTTTTCAATATGTTGAGCATGAGACGTTGACATGATGATTTTCCATGTTTACATGCCTATTTTCATGTTTTCAGTACGTGATATATGTATATACATGTGGCATAATTTTAATTATACCTCATGCTCTGGAGATAAATGATTTTTATATCATGGCATTATAAGCATGTAGATAGTGTAGTTATCTACCTACTTGCATTATTGCCTTACTAAGCTAGTGAGCTCATCCCTTTCATTTTCCCCCTCTACAGAGCACACACAGTAGTTAGTAAGTGGTTGAGGAGTTGCATCCTGATATCTGCTGCTTCCCATCACCGAGAGGTACACACATTGGTATCTTTTTGTATCTAAACATGTAATAGCATAGTAATCATTTTGGAATGTAATATGGGGATGTAAATATTAGTAAACATGTACAAGTATTGAATCTCAATTTATAAAGTATACGAGTTTGCTTTTAAATAAATTAAAAGATAGATGGCATTGTAGATGGTAAAAAGAGACTAATACTGACTCATAGCCCAACTATTTGGTGGTGAGAATGTTCATGAACGAGAAAGGAAAGGAAAGGAAAAAAATGAAAAATTTGTAGCAATTTTAGGTAAAAATGGGTCGTGACAGAGGTGGTATCAGAGCTGAGTTGGTCTGATATGAGTCGATATTAGTAAGTAGGAAAGTTATATCCCCATATTGCCGTGCTTTGTTTAGATATAACTGTGTATACCAAGATGAGATTAGACTAATGAATGGTTATGAATGCAAGAATTTAGGCATTATGCCTGTTAACCGCCGTGGTAGAGGGGCGAATTCACGTTCTAGAGGCCGTAGGGGTAGGCTTGAGAGTCGTGCAGTGCCACAGATTGGTCAAATCCCATAAGAGCCTATTGAGAGGCTAAGAGATACTGAGGCACGCTTCGCTAGGATTGAGCGGAGTATAGAGAGCCTCGTTGAGATAGTTACAAAGGCTACATTAGGGGACTGGTGATAGACGAGGTCTGACCAGATAGCTTACTGATACTAGACAGGTAGTTGCTGCAGATACACCTACACCCCCCACCATTTCAAGATACAACATCTCCTGTTGCTCTAGAGCAAGGTAGCAGAGGATCGGGATATGGTTGTGAATTGGATAGATTAAAGTAGTTTCAGAAGTTTAGACCACCGATATTTAGCGAGGTAAAGAACTCAATAGCTGTTGAGGATTGGGTGAATGAAAAAATGAAGTTGTTCAAATTCTTTCGGTGTAAGTTGACTGAGAAAGTGACTTTTGATGTGTTTATGTTAGAGGGCGAGATGGAGCATGGATGGAAGTCCTCTCGACCTATCTTAAGAGTTAGACATCCAGAGTTGACATGAAAGATAATTCTGGATGCATTTCGGAGACAGTATATTCTGGACACCGTTCAGAGGAAGTTATAGATAAAGTTCTTTACTTTGACCTAGAGGAACAGGTCAATCGAATAGTATGAATCTCGGTTTACATCCCTGGACAGGTATGACCCGACACTATGAACAGTGAGAATCAGAAGGTCTGAAAGTCATGGAAGGGCTCAGACTGTCTATCAGAGTCCGATTGGCCCCGTTAGATATCACTACATACGACGAGGCAGTGCACAGACCACAATGGTGCGAGTAAGATTATGAGTTGCATGCCTCTGAGTTTGGGAACGATAATAAGGGCTGAAATAGAGACAGAAAGAGAATAGTGGATGACAAAGGTGTCAAAGCAGTAATGAGGCCATTTGGCAAGAGATTTAGAGTTGATGAGTCACGGGGTAAGATTATTAGTAAGCCCCTAGTGTATCTAATTTCAGCACATACGAGGGGTATTATGATTGGAGAACCCCAACCTACTACTGATCAGTGTATGATGTGTGGTAGATACCACAGAAATAATGCCCACATCTTTGACTAAAATAGGCATTAAGAGTGGTAAGACGAGCCATCTATTTAAGGATTATCTAGAGCTGGGTGAGATTGCCCCATAGAAAGGCAAAGAGCTTGAGAAAGCCTCTGCTGATACCTCTACACCGAAAAAAAGACCACAACTGAAGAGAATGGGAAAATAGGCTGTTGGTCAAGGGCGACTGTATTCCTTAGACCAGGACACTATTGATACTTCATCTGATGTGGTGGAAGGTACCATATTGATTGTTAAAATTGAAGAAATTGTTTTAATTGATCCGGTGCCATACATTCATAATATCGCCTTCATTTGCATATAAGTTAGTGAAATATGTGAAGCCTATACCCTTAGGCAAAATACTGATAGTTAGCACCCCCAATGAAGGATAGTCAGCTAACTAAATATGTATGTAGAGATTTAAGTTGAAAGTGAGGGAAAAGGATGTGTCAGCTGATCTTATTCAATTGAATACGAATGATTTTGATGTAATATAGGGAATGGATTGGTTGGCTACAGACTATACTGTTTAGATTACTATTCTAAGATAATGATGTTTCCACCCTGAAAAGTGTATTGTATATTTTGACAAGTGATGAAAGAGTGTAATGGTTGTAACTAAAGGAGTGAATGATTGTACTAGCAAAATGAGTAATAATGTGAAGGTTTCATCGTTTATGTGGTTGGTATGGATAAGGCACACCGAATTTGACAGATATACCAGTAGTCAGGGAGTTTCCTGATATCTTCCCGGATGATTTACCAGGGTTACCACCCAATAAAAAGATGGAATTTTGTGTTGATTTGGTACCCTGTACTGAACCGATATCCAAACCCCTGTATAAAATGGTACTAGTGGAATTGGAAGGACTAAAGAAGCAATTACAAGATTTATTAGAGAAGGGGTTCATCAGACTGAGTATCTCACCACGAGGAGCACCGATTCTATTTCGAAAAAGAAAGATGAAAGCATCTGACTATGTATGGATTATTAGTTGTCAAATGAGGCTACCATCAAGAGTAAGTGTTTCCTTCCATTATTGATAATCTATTGGATCAGTTTCGAAGAGCGAAGATATTTTTCGAGATCGATTTGAAGTCTGGGTATCATTCGTTGGGGATTCAAAATGTGGATATGCTTAAGACAACTTTCTGTAATTGTTAAGACATTAATGAATTAGGTATTTAAACTTTACTTGGACTGATTTGTTAGTGTCTTGATTGATGATACTTGGGTGTATTCAAGTCTAGGGAAGAACATGAGCAGCCCTTAAGAATTATTTTGCAAACCCTCCTAAAGAAACAGTTGTATGCCAAACTAAGTAAGTGTGACTTCTGGTTAGAATATATATCATTTCTGGGTCATATGATATCGAAAAACGGGGAGTTTATGGATCCATCTAAGTTAGAAGTAATGGTTCAGTGAGAACAGCCCAGAACAGTTAGAGATTAAAAGTTTTCTGAGTTTGGTTAGGTATTACAGACGGTTGTTGAGGGTTTCTTGAAATTAACTGCTCCGTTGACACGTCTCAATCAAAAGAAGGTTCCATTTGAGTGGGATGATAAGTGTGAAAGTAGCTTCTGTGAGTTTTAGTGAATTGAAGTATAAACTGACCACGACACCTATTCTTACCATACCCAACAGCTCAAAAGGTTTCCCAGTATATGTGGATGCCTCAAAATAAGGATTAGGCTGTATACTGATGTAAAATGAGAAGATAGTCGCTTATGGATCCTGATAGTTTAAGAACCATGAGAGAAACTATCCGACCCATGATTTAGAATTGGTAGCCATAGTGTTTGCACTCAAGGTATGACGCCACTACTTATACGATGAGAAATTCTTAATATGCACTAATCATAAAAGCCCCAGTATCTATTTTCATAAAAAGAGTTGAATATGAGATAACAAAGAGAGTTAGAGCTTCTAAAAGACTCTGATTGTGAGGTATTGTATCGTATTGTATCATCCGAGTAAGGCTAATGTAGTGGCTGATGCCTTGAACAGAAAGAGCCTCGGGATGGTATCACATATGATGGTCAGGGAGTGTGAGCTGTTAGAGCAGTTTGTGAGCCTCAGTAGAGATGTGATCTCTTCTGATGCTGACAGTGATTATGTGATAGCTAGCCTGAAATTAGAACCGAATTGGACTGATCGAATTTGACAGGCTTAGCATGATGATCGGCAGGGTGTTGATAGTGTGAGTCAAATTTAGAGGGGTATAGTGACAGAGTTCACAGTAAGTGATAATGGCTTACTGAGGTTTTGAGGCAGAATAAGTATTCCCAAGGACCCACAGTTGATGAGATTGTTATTGTCAGAAGCTCATTCTTCAAGATATACATTACATCCAAGGACCAATAAAATGTATTGGAATCTCTAAAAGGGTATTGGTGGTCAGGCATGAAAAGAGACATTGTAGAGTTGTAGGGAAGTGTTTCGTATGTCAGCAGATTAAGGTAGAGCATCAAAAGCCTGCAGGGTTATTACAGCCTCCACCTATATTGATATAGAAATGAGAGCACGTTACCATGGATTTCGTCATGGGTTACAGAGGACCTGCAAGAATCATGAGGCTATTTGGGTGATAGTCGATAGATTGACGAAGTCAACCCACTTCCTAGTTATGAAATCCACAGATACTTTGAGTGCGTTGGTGAAGTTTTATGTATGGAGACTTGTGGAACACTATGTAGTATTCCAGTGAGCATTGTGTCAAATAGGGATTCCCGCTTCATTTATCATTTTTGAAAACATTTTCAGGAAGCTATGGGAACCCGAGTGAGTTATAACATAACTCTTTATCCTCACATCGATGGACAATCAGAGAGAACCATCCAGACATAGGAGGATATGTTGAGAGCGTGCGTAATGAATTTGAAAGGCTCCTGGGATGATCATTCATCATTAACCAAATTCATCCATAATAAACAGTTATCACTCGAGTATTGAAAATGCACCGTATGAGGCATGGTATAGTAGGTGTCATTCTCCACTTGGATGGGGAAAAGTGGGTGACTGACAGATATTTACTCTCGATTTTATGGAACGGGCCTTTGAGAATGTTCATTTAATGTGTAAGAGATTGAGAACAGCTCAGACCAGACAGTAAAGCTATGCTGACAAGAGATGAAGGCCATTAGAATTCACTGAGGGTGAATCAATGTTTTGGAAGTTTCTTCTTCGAAAGGGGTAAGGAGATTCAGAGAGAAAGGAAAATTAAGTCCTCGTTACATTGGATCGTTTAAGATATTAGACAGAGTGGGAGATAACGCTTATAGGTTGGCGTTGCCACTAGAGTTAGCAGGTGTTCATATCATCTTCCATGTTTCTATACTCGAAAATACCATCTGGAGCTGACACATGGGATTAGATATGAGCCATCGGAGCTCAATGAGAACATGTAGTAGGTAAAGAAATCGGTTCGAATATTGGATGGGAAAGAGAAAGTACCACAGTCTAAGACGACCCCCCTAGTTAAAGTCCTTTGGCAGTATCACACTCCGGAAGAAGCTACATGGGAGTTGGAGAGCCTGATGTGGGAAAGGTACCCCTGACTTTTAGAGGAGTGACTTGGTTCTAATTTGGAGGACTAAATTTTTTAAAGGAGGGGAGGAATGTAAGGCCCGTACTTTTACATGTATTCTTTATGATTCCATGCTGTACACACAAGTTACATAATACGTAAATCATAAAAAATGAACCCTTTTATGCTCTAAGTGTGAATAACATGCAAAATGATCAGTGAAGCATTTAAAGGCAATCATTCCTTTGAAATTTTGGAAAATTTAGCAGCTGGAATCCTGCGATGAATGCCAGATCGATCTCCTTCATGACAGGATCAATCTTGTAATCCCAGAATGAAATCACAAGGGTTCTATGGGCAAGCAGATTGATCTCAAGGTGATTCTACATAGACAGGATCGATCCCTACCTAAAAGCAGATCAATCTCGAGGTGATTCTGCATAGAGAGGATCGATCCCTACCTAAACACAGATCGATCTTGAATGGTTCCTGGGTAGAAAGGATCGATCCCTTCCTAAGAGCAGATCGATCCCTTCCTAGGAGCAGATCGATCCCACAACTTACTTACTGAATATTTGTGTAGTTCAATCAAAGGAAGATCGATCTCTCACCCTAGGAGATCGATCTCTCACCCTAGGAGATCGATCTCACAATGCCTATTTCTATTTAAAAGCCCAATAGACGAGTCTTCTTCCCCATATTAACAAATATCTCTCCATTTTAGCAAAGTGAGCAAGTTTTCTCACTCTAAAATATCACCACCTTTCAAACAGATTTGAGAAAGGTTGCTTTTAGCAAATTTGTTCCTTGTGAGGAGGAGAACAACATAGTTAAAAACTAGTAGTTAAATTTCTAGATTGAAGGAGCAAGGTGTTTCCCCTATTTTTGGCCAAAAGAGAAAGGTTAAGTTAGGTGAGTTTTCAATACACCAACTTCAAGTATGTTAATCTAGACATTTTTATGAGTTGATTGGTATATGTATTATTGGCTGAAACATCCTTGAGCATGATTAATCATCCATGACCTAATATGGGTTTAGTGTGAGAAAATGAGCTATGGTTGATTTAATGATGAATTGATTATACTATGGTGTTGGTGATGTTGTATACATGATTTTGAGATGGTTTTGTGAAACCAATATGTTAGAATAGATGATGATTTAAAGTAGGCATAAGAGGTGTATGATGAAATGCCTTAGTGAAGGAAAGTGATGAACTTAAGGTAAGCACACCAAGTGTTTGTCGAAATGCCCATAAGAGCTAGGTAACAATGGTGTCGGTAATGGCTAGGCGTGGCGCACCATGCGTGACCGAATGGTCAAGTGGGCTAAGGATTGAGTATTCGGCTCAATAAGGCATTGCGGGACTAAGGCCTAGCCGATATGAATCAGTAGGCTTGATGGGCCCAATAGATTCTCGAGAAATGAATAGTATAATAGAAATGAACTTAAGAGAAAGTAAGGCCTAATGAGAGTAAATGGGCCCAATAAGTTAAATCGATTGTAGTGAAAGTGAAATACTGATAAATAAACTGGATTTAATATGATAAATAATTTTGTGCAGCTCCGGAGATTATATTAGGAGCAAATCGGACTGCGTGATCGAGCAGCTCTGAAGAAATGGAATTACTCGATGCGATTCCAAGTAAGTGAATTTTTTGAGTGCCTAGAGGTAGCTGCATGTATTTTTAGGGTATTTACAAGGCATTAAATTTGCTTGATTACCTAGAAAAGAAATAATAATATTTACGAAAAAAATTTGGATATAGGTGAAAAAGATAATTTTACCCCTGGGAGCAAATTTTACAAAAAGGGTAGTAAGGCCAATAAATTGCATGAATATCATGTTTTGATATTTTTATGAAATATATTGCTTCGATTAAGCAAATTTATGGATAGGCTGGTTATTGATTTCATAATTTCATGAAATAGCACGAGTCAGGTGCTAACTTTGATTTTGAGCGTGTTTTGTTGAAATAGAGCCGCTTATCAGATTTATATGAGTTGAACCGTTCTGGAGCTTTGTTCACACTAGATTTTGATATTTTAACTTGCATGAAATGTGCTGGAGCCTAGCTCGCACCATATATTGAGTTGAGATGCATGAAAGTCGTATTGGAGCTTTTGCTCGTACGTGGGTTTCATTTATTTCTTATGCATATAACCGTACTAGAGCTTTGCTCGTACATGATTTTACCATTATTTATTTTGCAAAATCCATACTGGAGCATTTCTCATACGAGGATTTTTACTGATTGTGCACGAAATCGTGCTAGAGCCTTTCTCGCACTGGACTTTTGACACTGTGATATGTAATAAGTCGTGTTGGATGCCTCGTGTAAACTGTGTGTCACATGGATGAGATGCTTGCACAAGCCATGCTGGATGCCTCGTGTAGACTATTTGTCACACGGATGTGATGCTCGCACGTGCACTTGAGACTGAGTCGGTTATAAATGGTATGGGGTAGATAAGACCTACGGCAGACACCCCCGACCATGATATGGGTCCATGAAGTATGTTGTATCGTGTATATCACATGGAGTACGTTGTACTGTGTGGAGATGATATTGATTTATATTCTGACAGGTAGGATTTGACCCACTTCTCATTACAGCATGATACCCCGCACACTAGGATCCGTGTGGTTTGGGATGATAGTGACATAGTTGGCCAATAGAGTCCTCGATTGTATACAGTGACCACTTGTCTCACATGATATCACATGGTTTTATATGCACTAAACATGTTTGTGTTATCCAGGGTAGACCCGAGGGAGGGGTCAAACCTTGCAGGATGTTTTTAAAGGATGATATTTTTATACACATGCAGCATAGTTTTATCTATTTCTTCATGTGTAAAATAAAATGTGGTTTTAATGATGTGTTGATGAGTTTCACTAAGTTTTGATAATGTGTTAAACCTCGAGGGGTTTTTTAGGCTGAGTTTTTCAATGTGTTGAGCATGAGACGTTGACATGATGATTTTCCATGTTTACATGCCTATTTTCATGTTTTCAATATGCGATATATGTATATACATGTGGCATAGTTTTAATTATACGTCATGTTGTAGAGATAAATGATTTTTATATTATGACATTATAAGCATGTAGATAGTGTTGTTATCTACCTGCTTGCATTATTGTCTTACTAAGCTAGTGAGTTCATCCCTTTCATTTTCCCCCTCTACAGAGCGCACATAGTAATTTGTGAGTGGCTAAGGAGTTGCATCCTGATATCCGCTGCTTCCCATCACCGAGAGGTATACACACTGGTATCTTTTTGCATCTAAACATGTAATAGCATAGTAATCATTTTGGAATGTAATATGAGGGATGTAAATATTAGTAAACACGTACAAGTATCGAATCTCAATTTATAAATTATACGTGTTTGCTTTTGAATAAATTAAAAGATAGATAACATAGTAGATGGTAAAGAGTGACTAATACTGACTTATAGCCCAACTGTTTGGTGGTGAGAATATTCACGACCGAGAAAGGAAAGGAAATCAAAAAAATGAAAAATTTGTAGCAATTTTAGGTAAAAATGGGTCGTGACAGAGGGTGTCTGCCGTAGGTCTTATCCACCCCATACTATGTCGATAACCAACTCATGTGTCAAGGTACACGTGCGAGCATATCATCTCTCTATGACACACAGTCTACAAGAGGCTCCAGTATGGCTCTATGCATGTCACATCACGTCTAGTGCGAGCGAAGCTCTAGCATGGTTTTGTACACATACAAAAATCCTCGTACGAGCAACGCTCCAGTGTGACTTTTTATGAGTAATAAATCAGTAAACTTTAGTGCGAGTAAGGCTCCAGCGCTCTTTTTTCTCGTATAAATATTATAGGTGGCTCAATTTTGATAAAACATATTTAAAATCGCAACTTGTACCTAACCTGTACCATTTCGTATAAATCATGAAATCAATAGCTAACCTATGCCCAAATTCACTTAAATCAAAGCAATACATTCATATAAAACATCAAAACATGATAATCGTGCAATTTATTAGCCTTATTACCTTTTTTTGTAAATGTTACTCCCAGGGGTAAAATTATCTTTTTCCACCAATGCCCCGATTTTCGCAACAGTTATTATTTCATTTCTCGATACTTTAAGAAATTCTAGGCCCTGTAAATCCCCTAAAAAATACGTATAGATATCTCTAAGCACTTACAAAATTCCCTTACCTCGAATCACGTCGAGCGCGTAGCTAAGTTCCATTGTCGGAGGCTCGTCCAATCCTATTTGCTCTTAATCCAGTCTCAAGAGCTGCAGATAACTATTTATCATGTCAATTTAACCCAATAAATTTAATTCTCGTGTTTACTATAGTCAATTTGACTTATTGGTCTCATTAACACTTATTGGGCCTTTCGTGGGGCCCACAATTTAAATTGGGTCGATTGCTACACAAGCTTGGCCCATTACAAACGTTTGGCCGAATATCTGGCCTAACATCACCATCGCGTTATTTTAAGAATTTTCTAGTCTTCTTGGATAGTTCATACTATCATTCACGACAATCAATTTTAAATTTCATAATATAAATCATTTTATACGAAATTAATCTATAACTTACGCGATGAATTTCTAACGCGCATTATTATACAATTGTCATAATTGAGATTCACTTACCCGAGATTTCGTGATAGCACGTAAATCGAGGTTGACTCGAACTCTCGTTTCTCGCCATTTGTCGTGCTATACATTTATATAATTAAATCGGGTCAATTCCAGTCAAATATAAATTCAAGTAACTTTTCCAAAATTTAAAACGATGAATTCCAATCGCTTACTGGCTTATCCTTAGACCCGATGCGTGATAATTCTATATTTTTAGAATTATTTGTGCTTAATTTCCTAATTAATTATTTAAATTTCCAATTTATTTTGTTAATTATCCCCTTATTTAATTAAAATTCTCATGAATGCAGATAAATTAAATCCGGATGAATTTTGAATATTTCGGTAGAAAATGGATCGAAATTGAGCTAAAATCGAGATTGGACCACACGAACAACACGAGCCATGCCACCTAGCACATCAAATTGGACAAGAAGATCGAAGACATGAAAATATCTTTTCAAGAAGCCAATGGTGTGAAGACAAGTGGCCAAAAAAAATGCCAACTCATCTTGGATGTAGAAATTACAATTATACCCCTTTTGTGTGTATAAATAGGACATGGATGGCAATTGAAAAAACTATGCAATTTAGGGTAGGAGTAGAAGTAAGTAGGAGTAGGAGTAAGTTAGGAGTAGTGTTAGAATAGTTTTAATTTATTTTTCCTTGTTTTCAAGCTTCACTTTTCCGTTTAGCTCCCATTTATTTTTACTGTTCACAAACAATTTCCATTGTTATTTTTACAAGCTTTTCAAGTTAGTTTTTCATTCTCTTGGTAGCCACTATTGTTAAACTTTTAGATGCTTTCAATTTTTTTTGAATGCAAATTTCTTATTTTTAGTAGTTAGTATTTTTTTTATTCACATTTGTTTCTCATTTTTCGTTAGTGTTCATTCGGTTTGAGAGGAGAGCATGGTGACAGCTGCTCAACCTCCAATCGTTTCAATGCTTTTCTTTACATTTCCCTTTGATTGCGATTTAAGTTCTGTTGCATCTTGAATTTTTGCCTTACCCGAGTCTCACTAGCTTCATTTACTCTTCGATTTTATTTCCTTGTTTTCATATGCTTAGTCGTTTATCACTTTGGATGCTTCAATCTTTACTGCTTTTATCTTATTCTGGTATTTTGATGAGTGTTGGATGTCGGGTATTGCTCCCGATTTGTTGGCATAGCAAAACAACGATGACTGCTTAGAGGAGCAAGCATTTCATGGTGTTAGAATCTTCGCATTTCCAATTTTCACAGTTCATTTTAACTACTGCATGTACATTTTTTTGTTTCGGTTTATTAGCTTCCGATTAGACAAAAGCCTTTCTTCATTTAGTGCTGATAATGTTGTCTAACTATTGCTGTGTGGTACAAAACAGGAGCTGGAATACACCATAGCAGTGAACTGGGATCAATAGTCTTCCTTTGTTCTGCTCTGCTTTTAAATCCTTCTACTGTTCATCATGAAGTTGCTGTAATTTTGCATTAATCCCTTGTTTGTTGTTGCTGGTGAAGGAGATCAAAGCAGAAGCTATTTACACAAGACCGAAAGTAGCAAGACACAGAGGGAGGCAGTGCAGGACCTACTGCAGTACGCGAGAGTGAGCTATACAGGTCGAGGAACAGTAGCTGCAGCAAGTCGAGGACAGTGACCTTTGCAGTAACCTGGACAAACCATGAGCATTGCCTGGAGTAGGACAAAATCGAGAGCAAAGTTGGAAAATGGAGCAGCAGTGGGTCAGTATCGTTGGCAGCCAAGCAGGCCCGGAGTAGTAGCAGATTGCAGAACCGAGAAGCAGGGTGCAGCATGCCAGTAGCTGAACCCGTGAGCACCTGGAACCGAGACACATTAGGGCAGAAACAGCAGAAGCGGACCTTGCCTGGAGCAGCAGTCGATTGCAGGACTGGATGCAGCAGACCAAGAGTAGTTGGGATCGAGAATACCTGCAGCAGAGGGCAACCCATGAACACAGCCTGGAAATAAACATGCATTTGGAAAGGTAATGCACAGTACCACATGCTCGGGATCACTTTGTGCATTCTGAACAAGGCTGCGTTTGGCAGCATCATTTTATCTCATTTAAACTTCATGTTTTTATGTTAATGGTTTAATGTTTTAATTGTTAGTTTAGGTATAGTTTTAAATCAAATTGTAGGCTAGTTTCTTTGTTTGGTACTTTAATTGTTAGTTTTAATTTTGATAATAGTTGATTTTTTTTTTTATAATATCATTTAGGAGTTAGTGTTAATGTAGAATTTATAGGTTGCATTTAGGATTAATTTAGATTAAATGTGTTTCATGCATTTTTAATTTAGTCTTTAGTTTCATTAAATTTTTGTTTAGTTTAATTTGCAATTTTTAGTTTAATTGCATGCATTTTTATTTTTGGCTTGTTTAATTTTAGTTTAACTAATCTTGTTTCTTTATTTTCATTTTTGCTTTTTATTTTAATTGCGTTAATTAATCTTAACTGTTTAATTATTTTCGTAGGTATTTGCTTTTAATTGCGTGGAGCTCGGTAAGTAAATCTTACTCGATTTTATTTTCTTTATTTTATAGTTTTATTATTTTCAGTATTTTTAATTTCAAACTTAGTAGACCACCGATAATCAAAACTTCATAATTTGCTAGGATATACTTAGGGTAAGATTAACCGGTAGTTAATTAGGCTAGTCAACTTCTTTATGGGACGATAACTCGGGACTTAATTCCCATAATTACTTGTACGACCCGTGCACTTGCGGACAATACCTTTTGGGCATGTCAAGTTTTTGGCGCCGTTGTCGGGAAAGTTTTAATTAGTCATTAATTAATATCGATGAAATTATGCTTAGGTGTAATTCTAGCTTGTAAATATTTAAGTTGTAAATATTTAGATCCTTTGTTTAGTTTAGTTAATTTTCTCCATTTAATTAAAAAAAATTGAAAAATTAAAAAACTTAAATTTTTTTTTTAAGGACTTTCTTATGTTTGCATGCGTAGAGCCAGGAGTTTTGATTACTTCCTTCTAGATCCTGAAATTGAACAAACACTTAGAAAAATTTGAAAGGATTCTAGGAAATTTATAGCTCCGCTGCAAAGCATCATGGCAGAAAATAGGGAAATTAAGACCGTTGGAGATTATGCAATGCCGACTATTAAAGGTTATTATATCGGCATTAGGCCACCAACTGTCCCTGCTAACAACTTCGAAATTAAGCCTTCTATCCTCCAGATGATCCAGACCTCTTTACAGTTCAGTGGGCTTCCACATGATGACCCACATGCTCACCTCGGGCAATTCCTGGACTTGTACAATACCTTCAAGCATAATGGATTATCTGATGATGCGTTTAGGCTTAGATTATTCCCCTTCTCACTTAGGGATAGGGCGCAACACTAGTTAACCTCCTTGCCTCCAGGATCTATTTCTACATGGGATGAGTTAGCCCATCAATTTCTAGCTAAGTTTTTCCCTCCATCTAAAATGGCCCAACTCCGTAGTAACATATCTTCCTTTGCCCAATTTGATGCGGAATCTGTTTACGAAGCATGGGAACGATATAAAGAGCTTCTTAGGAAGTGCCCTCATCATGGTCTACCTTTGTGGCTGCAAGTCCAGACCTTCTACAACGGACTTACAAGTCAAAATAGGACCATTGTTGACGTTATTGAGGGTGGAGCCATGATGTGCAAAACAGAGGAGGAAGCTTACGAGCTTTTAGACAAGATGGCGACTAACAACTATTTATGGTCTTCGGAGAGGCAATTGCCAAAGAAGTCA
Organism: Firmiana major; assembly: GCA_033439115.1. Lineage (NCBI taxonomy): Eukaryota > Viridiplantae > Streptophyta > Magnoliopsida > Malvales > Malvaceae > Firmiana > Firmiana major. The sequence continues at coordinate 39,880,776 of CM065902.1, forward strand.
GCGGGTATTTATGAGCTCGACACGCTGTCTACCTTGACCTCTCAAATTGCTAATCTTACAAAGAAGGTAGAGTCGCTCAGTACCCAGCATAATCCTTCTACCAGTCCTAATCCGATTTATTCTGTCCAAAGTCCTTTTCTTTCATGCGAGTTATGTTGTGGTACCCACTCTGTAGATAGGTGTCCACTTAACTTAGAATCGGTTCAGTACGTTGCCCCTCCTAAGAAACAGAACAACCCCTTGTCAAACACCTATAATCCAGGGTGGAGGAACCATCATAACTTTTCATGGAGCCAAAACCAAGGGCAACTTTCTAACTCTAGACCTGTAGAACCCCCTAGTTTTCAAGCTCCACCGGTTCATGTACCACCATAGCCGCAATTTCCACACCATCCATTTCCATACCATCAACCATCCCCACCTCAATTTTAGCATCATCCACCTCACTTCCATCAACCACCACCACTACCACAACATTACCACGCACCAACAGCTGAGAAGAAGCCCTCGCTTGAGGAAATGTTCTCAACTATCCTGCAAAATCAAGCTGCTTCAATTAAGAACTTAGAAGTTTAGGTGGGACAAATAGCAAATGCTCTTAGCCAACGTCCTCAAGGGACCCTTCCTAGTAACACTAAAGCTAATCCTGTTAAGCAAAAAGAGGGTAAGGAACATGTCAAATCCATCACCCTTAGGAGTGGTAGAGAGCTAGATGAACCACAAGTTAAGTCCAATCCTGTTGAGCCCATAGTTGAAGAACTCATAAGTCCCAAAGAATTAGCTCAGAAAGAGCAGGAACATCAAGATCAGGCTGCAAAAAATCCAAGCTAGGCACTTCTTCATCTATACCTTCTTCTACTTCACAGCCTTCATCATCCTTAGATGCTACACCTGTTTCCACTACATCCCTTCCAGTAAGAACACCAGTACCTTTTCCTCAGAGGTTCCAAAGTAAAAAACTGGATCAAAATTTTGTCAAATTTCTTGAGGTTTTTAAGAAGCTTCACATCAACATTCATTTTGTAGATGCTTTAAAGAAAATGCCAAGTTATGTGAAGTTTCTGAAGGATATCCTCTTTAGGAAAAGAAGATTGGAAGATTATGAGACGGTGACCTTTACTGAGGAATGTAGTGCCATTATCCATAAAAGATTACCCTCCAATCTTAAAGATCCCGGGAGTTTTACTATACCATGCACTATTGGAAATTTATTCTTTGGTAGAGCCCTGTGTGATTTAGGAGGTAGTATAAATTTGATGCCTTTGTCTATCTATCAGAAGTTAGGAAAAGGGGATGCCAAGCCCACCACAGTGACCCTCTAGTTGGCTGATCGATCAATTAAATATTCGAAGGGGATCATTGAGGATGTATTAGTAAAGGTGGACAAGTTTATTTTCCCTGTGAATTTTATCATTTTGGACATGGAAGAAGACAGGGAAGTCCCCATTATACTAGGCAGACCTTTCCTAACTACTGGTAGAACAGTAATGAATGTACAAAAGGGGGAGTTAATGATGAGAGTCCAAGGTCAGGAAGTAAAGTTTAATGTTTTTAAACCTTTGAAGCTCCCTGATGACTCTAAAGAGTGTTTTAAGATGGAGATTGAGGAGAATATAAGGCTTAAGCACAAGAGATCTGAAAGAAGGAGGGAAGTAGATAGAGCTCATGAGGATTTAACTATTAACATTTTGTCACCACTCTAGCTAATCCTCCTACTCTTCGCCCTACTGCTGAGTGTGGTTTTCTTCAGTTGCATTTGAAGTGGCTGTATTTTTCTTTTCACTTTGTATATAGTTCGTTTTTCTTTTTCTTTTCTGTTGTATCTTTCTTTGTTTGTGTTGCAGGTTTCTTTTCTAGTTTTACGCTTTCAATCAAAGCTTCAGTTGTTCATCATCATCAGAAAGGGGAGTACTTTGTTCATGAACTTCAATTCTTATATTATCTGCACACTGAGGACACTGTGCACTTTAAGTTTGGGGGATGGGATATCACTTGAGCATTTTTCAAGAATTTGGGCAAAATTGAAAATTTTTTAAAAAATATTTTCAAAAATATGAGCTTAAATTGTTTGATTTTGGGATGATTTAGTGCTTAGCATGTAGTTGTCCCATATTCCGATGATATGACCCCATGATTAAGTCTGATTTTGATTGACTAAGAAGCATGATTATAGGAAAAGCATGAAGTTAAATTCTTAAATTTGTCTTGATTTTGATTGTGATTTCCTCATCTTACGCACATGTCATGTCATGAATCTGTATATTTATTTAGAGAAAGCTTATGTGGACTTAGGATTACATTTGTTTAGTTGATTTTGTGTATCATATTCTAGAATTTGTTTGATCTAATCTCGAGGTGAAATATTAGATCACACTTAATTAGGGAGATTATTTTGGCAATCTTTGGATCGTTTGAGCCATTCTAGCTATCCTTGTACAGATTCTACCCCTAGTCACCCATCTGGGCCAAGTAAGCTTTTCTCTATAAATATACCTGCGTTATTTTCCTTAGCTTAAATACTTTGTTCCTATCCTTTACCCCAAAAGCATGAAAAGTCATTGGGATATATTGTGAGCTATATGGGTATTAAGTGATAGTGAAGGAGTATATACTAAAAAAAAAAGTGAAAGAAAAAGAAAAAGAAAAAGAAAAGAAGAAAGAAGAAAATATAAAAATAGAATAAAAAGTCTAGTGAAATAAATAAGTTTGGGGGAAATAAATTTGAGCTCTTACATTAAGATCCTAGAAGTAATGCATGTTAAGGGGTAATTAAACCTAAATTGACTTTATCATACCTTAGTCCCAGCCTTACATTACAAGCTTAATGAAGTCCTATTGATCTTTGATTGAGTGGGACTACATTAGTGGAGATAGAAGTGAAAAGCAAACTTATGGGAATGATCATATGTCTCTGACTTTGCATTCACTATGTTTGCATAATCTGATCTGGATAATGTACTATGAAGTGACTCTGACATTTTCACACACGCACGAGGGGTCCAATTTGGGTTAGGACTTATGATTGAATGATTCTGAGTGTTTGACTTGTAATTGTGAATCTTTAAGATCATAGTCTGTACTTTATTTTTGAGGATAATATTGGGGAAATTATTGTGTTTAGTACTTGTCATTCCTATAATTACTTTGTTTTGCTTGAGGACAAGCAAAAGCTCAAGTTTGGAGGTGTGATAATTTTATATTTTTAGAATTATTTGTGCTTAATTTCCTAATTAATTATTTAAATTCCCAATTTATTTTGTTAATTATCCCCTTTATTTAATTAAAATTCTCATGTTTGCAGATAAATTAAATCCGGATGAATTTTGAATATTTCGAAAGAAAATGGATCGAAATTGAGCAAAAATTGAGATTGGACCACACGAACAACACTAGTCATGCCATCTAGCACATCCAATTGGACAAGAAGACCGATGACATGAAAATATCTTTTCAAGGAGCCAATAGTGTGAAGACAAGTGGCCAAAAAAATGCCAACTCATCTAGGATGTAGAAATTACAATTATACCCCTTTTGTGTGTATAAATAAGACATAGATGGCAATTGAAAAAACTATGTAATTTAGGGTAGGAGTAGAAGTAAGTAGGAGTAGGAGTAGTGTTAGAATAGTTTTAATTTATTTTTCCTTGTTTTCAAGATTCACTTTTCCGTTTAGCTCCCATTTATTTTTACTGTTCACAAACAATTTCCATTATTATTTTTACAAGCTTTTCAAGTTAGTTTTTCATTCTCTTGCGAGCCACCATTGTTAAACTTTTAGATGCTTTCAATTTTTTTTAATGCAAATTTCTCATTTTTAGTAGTTAGTATTTTTTTATTCACATTTGTTCCTCATTTTCCGTTAGTGTTCATTCGGTTTGAGAGGAGAGCATGGTGTCACGCCCCGGGAGCGCGAAAAAATTGGGCTAATTTAAACTTTTTATTCATTAACTATATTGTTTTCCTGTCCATGTCTAGATTTAAAATCTTTTTCATTTTCCAGGATCTCATTACATTACATTCATTCTGTATATATATAATCATTTACAACTATTACATCCCGACTATTATATACAATAGTGTTTATTCTGTATCACATGTCTAGAATACGAGTAAGACTGTACCTCAAGGCTACGAAAGTATCCGATGAAATTTCGGACTATCCCGTCAATGACTACAGTCTCGTATGTACAATAGACTCGTTATCGATAATCTGGGAGATGGAGAGGAGGGGGTGAGTTTTTCAGACTCAGTAAGAGATACATTTAAAATAGCTTTAAATACTCAAAACATGGTAAAACTCATGGTTTTACAAATCAGCATAAACATGTACTGGAGTGGAGATGCTTACATTTCATAAAAGCAGTAAAAACATGCTTAAATAATAAGTTTACACATCATGCATCTTTTTGGTAAAACTCATATATAGTATGCATATCACGTCGTGTAAACAAGTAAAAAGCATCTCAAAACTTAATCATGGATATCATAACATGCTTATCACTTTGAAATGCAATCTTATTGTCATGTGCGCAATTCGTAAAACATACTCTTGGCTACCTTTAAAATCTCATCATAGAAAATTTGTGCTCAATAAAATCATAAAACATGTAGCATGAAATGTGCGAAAATATATATATATATCATTCCGTCAATTCATCGTGTAAGGTTAGGCAATCGTCTCATATACTACTCCCGAAGGACATCATACATCTGGTCCCATAGAACGTTCATCATAGGTACATATGGCCATTGTACAGGGGAGCCGTAGGACTGGATCAGGGTCGTACGCTGCCCTAGGGGAATATACGCACGAACTCACGTGCATCTCTAAGTGTGGACTATACGCACGTTTCTCATATCATGTCAGAGCCTGCCCGTTCTTTGGCCGTCAGCTAGGTAGATCCTCGATCGTCTCCATACACTACCCTATGTATGCGAGATCGACCCCAGATCCTCTGACTATCGTCATATCATGCCTTTTTACCCCACAAAAAAAAAAAAAATCATTTTGGGCCTCTTACCCATTTTATCAAAATCATTTCGGGCCTCATACCCGTGTACTGAAAACCATTATGGGACTTTAACCCGATTCTCAAAAACGTTATGGGACTCTAACCCGTTTTTCATAAAAAAACATAGTTTTCATAAATCATTATGGGACTCTAGCCCGTTTAAATATGGAAAGCATAGTTATAATAGTTATTTCCTGGGACTCATACTCGTACTATGAAAATATAGTTTAAAAGCTGTTTCGAGACTTTAATCTGTATCATGAAAACATGGTTTCATAAAACATATCGGGACTTTAACCCGTAATCTCACATGAAAACACTATGCTTTCGTTTCAGAAGTGAAAAATCACTTTTATAAACATGTATGCCGTAAAAATGTATCTCATATATATAAACATGCTGAAACTCAGGAAATGGTTTTGGCTTCGGTTTGAATACAGTTGGAAATCCATTTCTTAAAATCTCATTCAATTCTCATACATAAACAGTTGGTAAGGATGAAGGAGTACTAACGCTACTCTAAATTATATCCCTTACCTCTTAGCAATTGATATAGAGCACTTTCCTCGATGCTCGGGTTTACCTCGTAAAATGTGTCAATAGACCGAGCTGCTGCAAAACAAGTTCAACTTATCACATATGGCTTAAATTCATTTTAACATATCCAAATATGTGATTATATCGAAGCTTTGACCAAAAGTTGACTTTTAATCGATTTTACTCTTTTTGCTCAGTTTTATCGGTATAAACCTCATTTTAATCGTATTCAACTCAATAAATATGTTCTCATATTTGCTACTGTCAATTTAGCTAATTGGGCCAATTTTTCTCTTATTGGGCCCGATTGCACCTTAATGGGCCTTAATCTGTTTTAAGCCCGTTTCCTCTTATTAATTCTTTCATCAAGGCCTATTGGGCTCACTGGCCCCATTAGTACTTATTGGGCCTTTTTTTAAACTCTTTGAATAGCCCGTATATCATTTACGACAATTTAATTAAAAATCTCAATTTAATCCACTAAATACGCAATTTAATCTGTAACTCGTAAGCTAAACCTTTAATGCGCGATAATTACATAAATTGTCGTAAATGAGCTTTACTTACTCGAGATTATGCGATGGTGCGTAAATCGAAGTTCGATCGGCTCATGTACGCAATTTATCATCGAACTGCACAATTATATATTTAATTCCAGGTGAATTTTTGATCAAATATAATTTAAATAAATTTCTCGAAATTTAAATCGATCACTTTTGACCTTTTACCGACTTACCCGAAGTCTGGTGTATCCTCGAAAATTTTTCCCTTTTTCCTTTTTCTCCTTTTTTTCCTCTTTCTTGGCTGAACCTGTTCGGTTCGGTCCAGATCGGTTTAGACCGGCCGGTTCAGCCCGGTTCTCTTATTGCTAAATCGGTCTGTACCGGTTCAGGCTTTCCCGTTGCCATTCACCACTTTTCGATCGGTTCTCGAGCCTTTTCTGGCATCGTTCAGTGCGCCTGGAGCAGGGGAACGTTCGGCTGGGGTCGGCTGGGGTCAATAGTCGGTGGAGCCGCCAAAATCGTCTTCTCTTCCCCCGCAGCTTTCTCCCTCAATCCATCGAATTTCGACGTTTTCGGCTCGCGTCGTCGGTGGCAGGAGGGTCGGGCAGTGGTCGGGCTTCGTTTCCGGTGGTTAGCTGGCCTTGTCTGGCGCCGGTGGTGGCTCGCTGGCACTCGATCCCTCGGTCCCTCTGTTTCGATTTGCCTCGCGTTTTGTTTCTTCTATTTCCTTTCTCAGTTCACAATTCACGTTTTCTTCTTCCGTTTTCAATTTCCTTTTTTTTTATTTTATACTTTATTATTATTTTATTATATTTTATTTTATTCAATAAAATATTATATAATACCACAAATATCTTTCAAAAGTCATCTTTTATTTTATTAATTAATTAATTTAATTTATTTTAACTTTTTCGATGTATTTTTCGCATATTTTCGGGATAATGTCCCAGACGAAAATTACAAAAATTCGTAATATTTTCATATCTTGACCAATTGAACTCGAAATTCAATAATTTTTCCTTTATTGATCAAGATTTCCGAAATCATATTTATAACGAAATTTTTCTCGTTCAATTTATATCAGATTTTAGGTCTTTTGACCATTTTACCCTTCTACACGTTCGAGACCAATTTAGACCAATTTTTCTTCTCGGACTCACTATCTTTTCTCATTTAAATTTCGTATTTTCATATCTCCACTACATCATTCATATTCATGTCCTAAATCATCCGTCTTATGATTCCAATTAATGAACATAGTGGGAAAAATCTGAGTTTCACATTTCTCCCCACATTTTAAGAATTCAGTCCTCTGAATTCAAGCTGGTCCATCAACCACGTGAGAGTACTTCTCCTTTATTTGGCTCTCTAGTTCCCAAGTGGCTTCTTCTGTCTTGTGGTGTTGCTAGAGAACCTTTACTAGTGGAATAGTCTTAAATCGTAGCACTTCCTCTTTTTTTTTTGAAGCGTACAATACCTTTCATTGGTGACACCTTAACAAATACGGAGTCCCGAACCTAAAATTCAAGAGGACGTCTGCACTCATCGACATAACTTTTCTATGCAGTTCTCAATCTGTCACATATGAGCTGAACACCCTTGGTTGCCTGTTCCATTAAATCGAAAATAAGGTGAATCTAGGACAATGGGACTCTTTCAGAATGCTCCGTCCCAAGGTGTCATCATGTGGCACACAGATACGGCCTTGGTACCTCAGTAATCCATCATCACTGATCGTAAACTCAGATTGCGATCTCTCCTCTGCCTGGCTAACCATATCCAGCAACCTCTGATCGTTTCGCTATCCAGCTCTAATATGATCTAGTATACTGGGCTTAATCCGTAGGCTAGCCATGTATCCATGCTCAATCTCCTCCATACTGATCTTGAGTTCGAAGAATTGTTCCAATAAGGCCCACTCTTTAATCATGTAGGACATCATACCCTTTTTGCTCAGGGCGTCGGCTACCACGTTCGCCTTACCAAGATGGTATAAAATCTCGCAGTCATAGTCTTTCAGGAGCTCTATCCATCTCCGCTGTCTCATATTCAGCTCCTTCTGATTAAACAAGTACTTAAGACTCTTGTGGTCAACGAAGATCTGAAATCTTTCTCTATTCAATTAATGCCACCATATCTTGAGTGCAAAAACTACTGCAGCTAACTCCAAGTCGTGAGTGGAATGATTACGCTCATGATCCTTTAGCTGACGGGATCCATAAGCTACCACTCTACCATGCTGCATAAGCACACAGTCGAGACCCTGGTGGGAAGTATCATTGAATACCACATATCCCTCAGACCACTCGAAATGGTCAAGACTGATGCCGTAGTCAACCGACGTTTGAGCTATTGAAAGCTCTACTCACACTACTCAGATCATATAAACTGAACCTCTTTATAGGTCAGTCTGGTTAAATGGAGCTGTTATCCGTGAAAACCCTTCGACAATCCGTCGGTAATACCATGCTAATCTCAATAAGCTTCTGTCCTTCGTGACTGTCCTTTGTCTTTCCCATCTCAATACTGCATCTACCTTGGACGGATCTACTGACACCCCGTCCTTAGATACCACATGTTCTAGGAATGCAATCTGATCTAGCCAGAAGGCATAATTACTAAATTTACCATATAACTTCTTCTCACGGAGAGTCTGGAGCATAGTCCTCAAATGTTATTCGTGCTCTTCTCGGGATCTAAAATAAATCAAGATGTCATCGATGAATACTATCACCAATCTATCCAAGTATTCTCGGATGACATCGTTCATACGACTCATGAATGCAGCTGACGCATTAGTCAATTCAAAGGGCATAACTAAGAAATCGTAGTGCCCATATCGGGTCCGAAATGCTGTCTTCGGTACATTAGCCTCCTTAATCCATAGCTTATGATAACCCGATCTCAAATCTATCCTTAAAACACTAAAGCCCCTCTCAGCTGATCAAATAAGTCGCCTATCCTTGGTAGGGGATACTTATTCTCAACTGTTGCTTTATTCAAAAGCCTGTAGTCTATACATAGACAGAAACTACCATCCTTCTTTTTGACAAATAGTACTAGTGCATCGCATGGTGACACACTAGGCCTTATAAACCCCTTATCGAGTAATCTTTGCAACTGCTTCTTTAATTCTTCCAACTCTACCAATGCCATTTGATAAGATGGCTTGGAGATGGGTTGAGTATTTGGTACTAGCTCAATGGCAAATTCAACCTCTCTCTGGTAGTAACCCCGGTAAGTCCTCTGGGAATACTTCGAGAAACTCATATATCACCGAAACATCTTATATACTAGGTGATTCCGACTCTCATCAGAATTGAAGGTAATGTATCCTTCACACCATCAAACATCATACATCATATCATTTCATAACTCTAACACTATGCACTTTCATTACTTTCTAACCAAACATACACTGAACTTTTCTGGTAAGGAGAAAGTTAAGGTCTTAGTGTAGCAGTCTAGACTTATACGCTTGGTAGCTAACCAGTCCATGCCTAATATTACATTAAAGTCTTGCATATTCAACCATACTAGATATGCTAACCACTTCTTATCTCCTACCATAATATCACAAGCTTTACTTATCATATTTGATTTCTGTATCTCGTGCATAGGTGTACTTATGTGCAACATGTAATCTAGTGACTCCAGGTTTCCTATGAAACTTACATGCAAATTGTGGTGACACAAACGAGTGTGTAGAACCTAAGTTAAACAGTACATATGCTTCATGATTACAGACAATGAGAGTACCTCGGATAGCATCAGGGGATGTATCTACTGTCTCCTGGTCATGGGCGTACACTCGACCCTGGGAGATAGGCTTCTTGCCCTTGTCTGTAGTTGTAGCTCTCCTCTGTGGAGCCTGAGCCGATCTCTCTATCTGTCTAGGTGCCTCACGAGGTTCCTAAGATCTCATAAGTAGACACTCTCTCATCAGGTGTTCTGCTTCACCGCATCTGTAGCAAGTAAATATACCTGCGCGATAAGGTTCAGTGTGAATATTGCCCATGTCCTGCACCGTGGCACTCTTATCTCAAGGCCTCTAATCATACCTGCGACACCAACCAAAGTCTTGGGCTTACCAACCCCTATCTGAGGTCCTTCTACCCTCTGTCTCTTGGTCTGACCCCATCTCAAATTATGTCGAGAAGTAACTGTTCTCTTCCTCTTAACTTTGATTAATCTCCTGAAACCATGCTCTGCTTGAGTAATGTCCAAGCCCCTCTCTATCTCCTGGGCTCGCCTCAGAGCATCTCTGAAATCTACAATATTCTGACCTAACAACATATCTCTGATCTCGAATCTCAGTCCTTCCAGAAATCTCTCTGTCTGGCGCTCGAGATCTCTAACTGTCTCAGGATCATATCTCATCAGGGTTGTAAATCTATTCTCATACTTGTCTACTATAGAACTTCTCTGTCTCAAGTCCAAAAACTCTGCTTGCATCTTCTTTCAAGCTACAAGCGGTACATACTGCTCTCGAAATGCGACTAAGAAAGCATTCCATGTGATCTCTGAGGGATCCTCAGCTAATATCATATGTGTGGATCTCCTTCAGAACTTAGCCTGTCCCTTTATCATTTAACCCGCCATAGTCACTCTTTCCCTATTAGTACACCCCCAAACTGAAATATCGCCTTAATATCAACGATTCACTCCTCAACCTTAACCGGGTCCTTAAGCCCTGTGAACTTCGAAGGATGCATACTCAAGAAATCTCGCACCCTCTGAGTCTCTCTATCATCCCTATGCTAGGGAACTGCTGGCTGAGGGTTGGGGCTATTGGAAGAACTGGTGGGGAAGGAGGATTAGGCGTAAGAGTAGCTGTCTCCATACTAGGTGTACGTACCCCAAACTGCTGGGTAAACATAGTGGTAAAGGTTATAAGTCTTTCCCTCATACCATGTACCGTCTCTTCGAGCCTCCCTATTCTATCAGTAGGGCTCTTGGGTTGAGGGGAAGATGGTGGAGCGGGTTCAGCTCGTCTTTGTGAACGGCTCCGTCTACCACTCATGATCAGTTATCTACTATTTGCACACAATCCATAAATTAAGTCATACTTTGACAGGTAAGCTTACTTTATTACCAGACATGCATAGACACATTGGGATGTAATACACTCTTATTACTAGACACGACAGTACTACATAACATTTGCTCTGATACCAAGCAAATCTGTCACGCCCCGAAAGCACAAAAAAATTGGGCTAATTTAAACTTTTTATCCATTAACTATATTATTTTCCTGTCCATGTCTAGATTTAAAATCTTTTTCACTTTCCAGGATCTCATTACATTACATACATTATGTATATATATAATCATTTACAACTATTACATCCCTACTATATTATATACAATAGTGTCTATTCTGTATCACATGTCTGGAATACGAGTAAGACTGTACCTCAAGGCTATGAAAGTATCTGATGAAATGTCGGACTATCTCGTCAATGACTACAGTCTCGTATGTGCAATAGACTCATTATAGATAATCTGGGAGATGGAGAGAAGGGGGTGAGTTTTTCAGACTCAGTAAGAGATACATTTAAAATAGCTTTAAATACTCAAAACATGGTAAAACTCATGGTTTTACAAATCAGCATAAACATGTACTGGAGTAGAGATGCTTACATTTCATAAAAGTAGCAAAAACATGCTTAAATCATAAGTTTACACATCATGCATCTTTTTGGTAAAACTCATTTATAGTATGCATATCACATCGTGTAAACAAGTAAAAAGCATCTCAAAGCTTAATCATGGATATCATAACATGCTTATCACTTTGAATATGCAATCTTATTGTCATATGCACAATTCGTAAAACATACTCTTGGCTACCTTTAAAATCTCATCATAGAAAATCTGCGCTCAATAAAATCATAAAACATGTAGCATGAAATGTGCGAAAACATATATATATATATCATTCCGTCAATTCATCGTGTAGGGTCAGGCAATCGTCTCATATACTAGCACCGAAGGACATTATACATCTGGTCCCGTAGGACGTTCATCATAGGTACATATGGCCATTGTACAGGGGAGCCGTAGGACTGGATCAGGGTCGTACGCTGCCCTATCTCTCGTGCACCATTAAAAGGGGAATATACGCACGAACTCACGTGCATCTCCAAGTGTGGACTATACGCACATTTCTCATATCACATCAGAGCCTGCCCGTTCTCTGGCCGTTGGCTAGGTAGATCCTCGATTGTCTCCATACACTACCCTATGTATGCGAGATCGACCCCAGATCCTCTGACTATCGTCATATCATGCCTTTTTACCCCATAAAAAAAATCATTTTGGGCCTCTTACCCATTTTATCAAAATCATTTCGGGCCTCATACCCGTGTACTGAAAACCATTACGGGACTCTAATCCGATTCTCAAAATCATTACGGGACTCTAACCCATTTTTCATTAAAAACATAGTTTTCATAAATCATTACGGGACTCTAACCCGTTTAAATTTGGAAAGCATAGTTATAATAGTTATTTCTTGGGACTCATACCCGTACTGTGAAAATATAGTTTAAAAGCTATTTCGGGACTTTAACCCATATCATGAAAACATGGTTTCATAAAACATATCGAAACTTTAACCCGTAATCTCACATGAAAATACTATGCTTTCGTTTCAGAAGTGAAAAATCACTTTTATAAACATGCTGTAAAAATGTATCTCATATATATAAACATGCTGAAAACTCAGGTAATGGTTTTGGCTTCGGTTTGAATACAGTTGGAAATTCATTTCTTAAAATCTCATTCAATTCTCATACATAAACAGTTGGCAAGGATGAAGGAGTACTAACGCTACTCTAAATTATATCCCTTACCTCTTAGCGACTGATGTAGAGCACTTTCCTCGATGCTCGGGTTTACCTCGTAAAATATGTCAATAGATCGAGCTGCTGCAAAACAAGTTCAACTTATCACATATGGCTTAAATTCATTTCAACATATCCAAATATGTGATTATATCGAAGCTTTGACCAAAAGTTGACTTTTAATCGATTATACTCTTTTTGCTCGATTTTATCAGTATAAACCTCATTTTAATCGTATTCAAGTCAATAAATATGTTCTCATTTTTGCTACTGTCGATTTAGCTAATTGGGCCAATTTCTCTCTTATTGGGCCTGATTGCACCTTAATGGGCCTTAATCCGTTTGAAGCCCGTTTTCGCTTATTAATTCTTTCATCAAGGCCTATTGGGCTCACTGGGCCCATTAGTACTTATTGGGTCTTTTTCTAGACTCTTTGAATAGCCTGTATATCATTTACGACAATTTAATTAAAAATCTCAATCTAATCCACTAAATGCGCAATTTAATCCGTAACTCGTAACCTAAACCTTCAATGCGCGATAATTACATAAATTATCGTAAATGAGCTTTACTTACCCGAGATTATGCGATGGTGTGTAAATCGAAGTTCGATCGGCGCATGTACGCGATTTATCATCGAACTGCGTAATTATATATTTAATTTCGGGTGAATTTTGATCAAATATAATTTAAATAAATTTCTCAAAATTTAAATCGGTCACTTTTAACCTCTTACCGACTTACCCGAAGTCCAGTGTATCCTCGAAAATTTTTCCCTTTTTCCTTTTTCTCCTTTTTTTCCTCTTTCTTGGCTGAACCGGTTCGATCCGGTCTAGACCGGTTCAGACCGATCGGTTCAGCCCGATTCTCTTATTGCTGAATCGGTCAGTATCGGTTCAGGCTTTCCCGTCGCCGTTCATCACTTTTTCGATCGATTCTCGGGCCTTTTCTGGTGTCGTTTGGTGCGCCTGGAGCAGGGGAACGTTCGGCTGGGGTCGGCTGAGGTCAATCGCCGGTGGAGCCGTCGGAATCGTCTTCTTTTCCCCCGCGGCTTTCTCCCTCGATCCCCCTAATTTCAGCGTTTTCGACTCGCGTCGCCGGTTGCATGAGGGTCGGACGGTGGTCGGCCTTCGTTTCCGGTGGTTGGCTGGCCTTGTCTGGCACCAGTGGTGGCTCACTAGCACTCGGTCCCTCGATCCCTCTGTTTCGTTTTACCTCGTGTTTTGTTTCTTCTATTTCCTTTCTCAGTTCACAATTCACGTTTTCTTCTTCAGTTTTCAATTTCCCCGTTTTTTTATACTTTATTATTATTTTATTATATTTTATTATATTTTATTATATTCAATAAAATATTATATAGTACCACAAATATCTTTCAAAAGTCAACTTTTATTTTATTAATTAATTTATTTAATTTATTTAATTTATTTTAACTTTTTCGGTGTATTTTTCGCATATTTTCGGGATAATGTCCCGGACGAAAATTACAAAAATTTGGTAATATTTTCATATCTTGACCAATTGAACTCGGAATTCAATAATTTCTCCTTTATTGATCAAGATTTTCGAAATCCATATTTATAACGAAATTTTTCTCGTTCAATTTATATTGGATTTTAGGTCTTTTGACAATTTTACCCTACTACACGTTTGAGACCAATTTAGACCGATTTTCTTTGTCGGACTCACTATCTTTTCTTCTTTAAATTCTGTATTTTCATACCTCCACTACATTATTCATATTCATGTCCTAAATCATCCGTCTTATGATTCCAATTAATGAACATAGTGGGAAAAATCTGGGTTTCACATATGGTGACAGCTGCTCAACCTTAAATCATTTCAATGCTTTTATTTACATTTCCCTTTGATTGCGATTTAAGTTCTGTTGCATCTTGAATGTTTGCCTTACCGAGTCTCACTAGCTCCATTTACTCTTCGATTTTATTTCCTTGTTTTCATACTGCTTAGTCGTTTATCACTTTGGATGCTTCAATCTTTACTGTTTTTATCTTATTCTGGCATTTTGATGAGTGTTGGATGTCAGGTATTGCTCCCGATTTATTGGCATAGCAGAACAATGATGACTGCTTAGAGGAGCAAGCATTTCATGGTGTTAGAATCTTTGCATTTCCAATTTTCACGGTTCATTTTAACTACTGCATGTACATTTTTTTGTTTCGGTTTATTATCTTCCGATTAGACAGAAACCTTTCTTCATTTCAGTGCTGATAATGTTGGCCAACTACTACCGTGTGGTAAAAACAGGAGCCGAAATACACCATAGCAGTGAACTGGGATCAACAGTCTTCCTTTGTTCTGCTCTGCTTTTAAATCCTTCTACTGTTCATCATGAAGTTGCTGTAATTTTGCATTAATCCCTTGTTTGTTGTTGCTGGTGAAGGAGATCAAAGCAGAAGCTATTTACACAAGACCGAAAGTAGCAAGACACAGAGGGAGGCAGTGCAGGACCTACTGCAATACATGGGAGTGAGCTGTGCAGGCCGAGGAACAGCAACTGCAGCAGGTCGAGGACGGTGACTTATGCAGTAACCTGGACAAACTGTGAGCACTGCCTAGAGTAGGCAAAATCGAGAGCAAAACTAGAACCTGGAGCAGAAGTGGGTTAGAATCGTTGGCAGCCAAGCAGGCCTGGAGCAGTAGCAGATTGCAAAATCGAGAAGCAGGGTGTAGCATACCAGTAGCTGAACCTGTGAGCACTTGGAACCGAGACACACCAGGGCAGAAATAACAGAAACAGACCTTGCCTGGAGCAGCAGTCGATTGCAGGACTGGATGCAGCAGACCGAGAGTAGCTGGGATCGAGAATACCTGAAGCAGAGGGAAACCCGTGAACACAGCCTGGAAATAAACATGCATTTGGAAAGATAATGCACACTACCACATGCTCGGGATCACTTTGTGCATTCTGAACAAGGCTGCGTTTGGCAGCATCATTTTATCTCATTTAAACCTCATGTTTTTATATTAGTGGTTTAATGTAAGACCCGATTTTAATTAAAACATGAAATGAAAAATGTAAAAGGGTTGAAATGGTATTCCCGAACACGTGAAGGGTAAAACGATCAAAGGATCGAAATTCGGTATTTATCGTGACAAGAAAATTTAATTAAAAATAAGGGATTGAGAAATCTTGATCAATAACGAAGAAATAATTAAATTTCGAGTTAAATTGATCAAGATATGAATTTATTGGAATAAACCGAAATTTTCGCCTCGAAAAATAATCCCAAAAATAATCGAAAAATTTACTCTGATTTTTAGGTAATTTGGGTCGTGACAAGTTTAATGGTATCAGAGTGATACCAATAAATGTGTCATTACATTAGCCTTTCCTGGGTGATACAATGTTCACAATCATAATCCTTAGAAGCTCTAACCCTCTTCGTTATCTCATATTCTACTCGTTCTGTGAAAACAGATACTCGGGGCTTTTTTTTATCAGTGCATACCCGAAATGTTTTTACCATTTAAGTGGTGGCGCCATACTTTTAGTGTAAACGCTACGGCTGCTAACTCTAAATCATGGGTTGGATAGTTTCTCCCTTAGTCCTTTAACTATCTGGATCCATAAATGACTATCTTCCCATTTTACATCAATACACAACCCAATCCTTATTTTTGAGGTATCCATACACACTGAAACCTCTTGAGCTGTTGGGTATGGTGAGAATAATTACGGTGGTCAGTTTATTAGTTCAATATACTAAGACTCACTGAAGCTACTTTCATACTTATCATCCTACTGACATACAATACTTATCATCCTATTGACATACAATCTTTGCCGAACAAGATGTGTCAACTGAGTAGTCCATTTCAAGAAACTCACAACACCTCGTCTGTAAGACAGTTTCCAATTGCTACTCATGCTCTTCCCTGGACTTCGAATACATCAAAATATCATCGCTAAAGATGACAACCAATCGGTCCAGGTAAGGTTTAAATATATCATCGTAGTTGAGTTCCACTAAATATTTCAATCACACATATCCTTGACCAATGTACGCATAAACGTATAATGTCATGTCGAAATCGCTTCCATTTCAAGATACTAACCTGTGTCATTTCCTTTTTTTCTTATATTAACGGCTTTTATAAAATTTTAATTTTTAAACCTTCATGATTAATCGAATTCTACCAGTAAAAGTACCCAAATTTTAAATGTATTTATTACGACTGTCGATTTTCAATTTATAGGTTATGTGTGCGCTTCTAGACGCTGTCAAGTCTTCCGGCGGGGAAGTATTTTGAAATACCTTTATTAACCCCCAGACTTGACCACATGGACTGGGTGTAGATATATCCTCCCCTTATCCTTGGTCGCAATTCATATTTACTACATATCTCTTAATCCAATTTACTTTACATATCAAAGATATCCTTATCTAACATATGCCTCTTATTCCAATATATCTCGTATTCAGGATCTATCACATCTCAAAGCTTATCTCCTTCATATATCACTTATAACAAACTCTTTCATTACTTGTTAAAACTTATAGTATACTTTTCAGGGGTGAAAACATCACTATCTTTGGATAGCAATCTAAACATCATAGTTTGCAGCCGAATCAATCTATTCTCACATATTACTTCAAAATTATTCATATTTCATTGAATAAAATCGGCTAACATATCCTTTTTCCCTCATTTTCAATTTACAATCCTTATACCCATATTCAGTTAGTGAAAATCAGCTAACCATCATCATCTTGCCTAAGGGTACATGCTTCACATCTTTCCCTAGCTTATAAGCAACTGAAGGCGGTATGAATATATACGTGGCACTAGGATCAATTAAAATAATTAAGTCATTATTCATGATGGGAAAATAAGGGGGTGAGCAAACCACACGCTCAGTAAGGCAATTATGCAAGTAAGTAGATAGCTCCACTATCTACATGCTCATAATGTCATGCCCTTAAATCCATTTCTTTTTATTAAAATCTCAAGCACAAAAACATGTATTTCATCATGACTTAGTTTATAAAACTGTTCGTGCATATATAAATCATACTACTTATGCATCAATAACATTTTATGTGACATCATTAAATCATACTTAGCATGAATTAAATCAAAATCATGGATTATTTCATGCGATATAAAAGAAATCATGAGATACAATCCTTTCATGAATTTATCATTAAAACATGAAAAACTCATCATGCTACTGCATTTAAATCATTTTATTTAAAATGCAGTGTAAAATAACCCAAAGGGGTTAAGCATCTCATAATTCAATTTCAAACTCATAAAATAATTCATTAAAATTCATTATAAAACTTCGGTTATAAAATCACCCTTCTTTCAGGGTCACATATCATAAAATCATAAAATCGGGGGCCTGACCCCTCCCTCGGGTCTACCCTGGTCTATCGACCAATAGTTATATCATGTGAAACATGTAGGTGACTACCAGTAACAACATAGGACTATGACCATAACCTAGTGATCCCTGGCAACATGGTACCTAGTGTGCGGGGTATCACACCTGAAACGGGAGGTGGGTCGGTCCTACCCACCAGAACAGCATAACATCAGGATTGCGAGGGCAAGGCTTACTGCCTCGTGGCTAATGCTAATCCACTCCAACAATCCCCACGGTACAATGTACTCCGCGTGACATACACGGTACAATGTACTTTGTGAACCCAAGCTCAGTCAAGGGTGCCTGCAATAGGTCTTATCCACCCATATCATCTATCTCAGTATGCACGTGTGAGCATATCATCTCACTGTGACACACAGTCTACAGGAGGCTCCAACACGGCTATATGCATGTCATATAAATCCCTGTGCGAGCGAAGCTCTAGCACGGTTTCATAGAAATCAATGAAATCTGCGTACGAGCAGCGCTCCAGTACGACTTTAAAATGAGTTATAAATTCATATAAAACTTCATGTGAGCAAGCTCCAGCACGGTGTTATGCATAAATAAATCAAATCTCATGCGAGTTACACTCCAGTACGACTTTTGCATAAATAAATCAAATCTCGTGTGAGTTACACTCCAACACGGCTTTTTATGCAGTATAATATCAAAACAGGATGCGAGCTAAGCTGCAGCACCTCTCATACATGTCAAATCATTAAAACTAGTGCGAGCAATCGCTCCAGCACCATTTTATGCATGTCACGTCAAAACAAGTCAAAACATGTCAAAACAGAGTGCGAGCTAGGCTCCAGCACTTCTCATGCATTTCACAAGAATAAAAATCAGTCGAGCAACCGCTCTAGCACATTTCATGCATATGATGTCACACAAGTCGGTGCGAGCAACCGCTCAAGCACATTTATGCACACTCACAAACACAGATATAATGCGAACTATATGCCAACACTATCTGTTTCAATATAAACTTGATAGTTGGCCCATTTTCCAAAGAATTTTCATTTAAATACAAATAACACCTACGTAGTGTTATTTTGGTAAACTTATGCAATTATTGGTCAATCTATCGATTTGCTTTGCTTAAAACTAATAAAATTCCTTAATTCAAAAAATTCCTTAAATCATGCATTTCATGCATGTCATGCTTTCACCATCCTTAGGTGAACTTCCCTCAATAGGGGTAAAATAGACTTTTACCTATTCTGGGTCCTTAAAATCTTTAAACCATTTTTATTTCGTGTTTTAATTAAAATCGGGTCTTACATTTAATGTTTTAATTGTTAGTTTAGGTATAGTTTTAAATCAAATTGTAGGATAGTTTCTCTGTTTGGTACTTTAATTGTTAGTTTTAATTTTGATAATAGTTGATTTTTTTTTATAATATGATTTAAGAGTTAGTGTTAATGTAGAATTTATAGGTTGCATTTAGGATTAATTTAGATTAAATGTGTTTCATGCATTTTTAATTTAGTCTTTAGTTTCATTAAATTTTAGTTCAGTTTAATTTGTAATTTTTAGTTTAATTACATGCATTTTTATTTTAGGCTTGTTTAATTTTAGTTTAACTAATCTTGTTTCTTTATTTTCATTTTTGCTTTTTATTTTAATTGCATTAATTAATCTTAACTGTTTAATTATTTTCGTAGGTATTTGTTTTAAATTGTGTGGAGCTCGGTAAGTATATTTTAACTTGATTTTATTTTCTTTATTTTATAGTTTTATTATTTTCAGTATTTTTAATTTCAAACTTAGTAGACCACCGATAATCAAAACTTCATAATTTGCTAGGATATACTTAGGGTAAGATTAACCGGTAGTTAATTAAGCTAGTCAACTTCTTTGTGGGACAATAACTTGGGACTCAATTCTCATTATTACTTATACGACCCGTGCACTTGCGGACAATACCTTTTGGGCGTGTCAATGCGTCATCCAAATTTTCCTCTTTTTTTTTTCTTTTTTTTCCTGGCTGAACCGGCTGGTCCTGTTCAGCTATACCTATTTCACTGAACCTCATCCGTACCGGTTTAGCCCTTCCTTCCTCATTTTCGACGTTTTCGGGCGGTTCTCCAGCAGTTTCTTTCACCCATCGCCTCGTCTTCACCTGGAAAGCATTCGATCGATGGTGATGTTGGCCAGATTGGCATCACACCGGCGGATCGAAACTCTCCCTCTCGGTTTCTCTCTTTCATTCGTTTCTCTCGCCGACCACCGTTTCTTTGTCGGGTTTCGGCTGGGTCGGCGTCAGTGGTGGTTGTCCTCCCTCGCGGCTTCACGTTTTTGTCTCCTTCCTAAATCTTTCTTAGATTTTTGAGAGGCGACAAAGAGAGGGAATTAGGTTTTTCGATTCCTTCTGTTCGTTTTCTTCAGTTTCCCCCTTTTTCTTTTTTTTGTTTCGTTTTTTTTTTTTTGTTAGTTTGCCTCTTTTATATATATTATATTATATTATATTATATTATATTATATTATATTCTAGTATAATATAATATAGATGTACTACTAAAATATCTAATAATATAATATTATTATTTAACAAAATATCTTTATACAAATAACACAGACATATAAATATATTTAATTAATTAAATTTATTTATTTATTTTATTTTATTTTATTTTATAATCATTTATTTTTATTTTAGTTATATTTATATTTTTTTATTTTATCTCTATTTTATTTTATTTTATTTTTATTTTGCCGAAATTATTTCTCCATATTTTCGGGATAAATTCTCGAGGTGAAAAAATTTTAGTCTTCACAATAATTTCGTATCTTGATCAATCAAACTTAGAATTCAATTATTTCTTCTTTATTGATCAAGATTATATGAATCCATATTTATAATAATAACTTCCTAAAAATTGACACCGAATTTTCTGGTCTTACATTCCTCCCCTTCTTAAGAAATTCGATCCTCCAAATTGAACTAGATCAGTCTGTGAACAACTTCGGGTACTTCTCACGTATAATGCTTTCCAATTTTCATGTGGCTTTTTTCCAGAGTGTGGTACTGCCGAAGGATTTTAACTAAAGGGATCGTCTTAAATTGTAGTGTTTTCTCCTTCCTATCCACTATCCGAACTGGTTTCTTTACATACTACATGTTCTCATTGAGTTCCGATGGCTCATATTTAATCCCATGTGTCAGGTCCGGATGGTATCTCTGAAGCATCAAAATGTGGAAGACATTATGGACGCTTGTTGATTCAGGTGATAACGCCAACCTACAGGCCTTATCTCTCACTCTGTCTAATATTTTTAAAAAAAAGTCTAATATAACGAGGATTCCGTTTATCTCTCTTCTCGAATCTCGTTATACCTTTAGAGAGGGAAACTTTCAGAAATACTAATTCACCCACGGTGAATTCCAATAGCCTCCGTCTCGTGTCAGCATAGATTTTCTGTCTTCTCTGAGTTGTTCTTAATCTCTCACATATCGACTGAACATCCTCAGAGGCTTGTCTTACCGAATCGAGAGCAAATATCTATCTGTCACCCACTTCTCCCTATCCAATCAGGGAACAACAACTACGGCCATACAATACCTTTTCGATACTCGAGTAATAACTATTGTTGTAGGTAAATTTGACTAATAACAAATGATCATCCCAATAGCCTTTCAAATCCATTTTGCACGCTCTCAACATATCCTCCAATGTCTGGATGGTTCTCTCTGATTGACCATCAGTTTGAGGATGGAAAGTTATGCTAAAACTCAACTGGGTTCCCACGGTTTCCTGAGTATGTTCCCAGTAGTGAGAAGTGAAGCGAAAATCCCTATCTGATACAATGCTCACTGGAACATTACATGGTATTCCCCAATCTCCCTTACATATCAATCCGCCCACACACTCAGAGTATCTGTGGATTTCATAGCCCGAAAGTAGGCTGACTTAGTCAATTTGTCCACAATCACGCAAATAACATTATGGTTTCATCGGGTCCCTGGGTAAACCCATAACGAAATCTATGGTAACGTGCTCTCATTTCCATGTCGATATAGGTAAAGGCTGCAATAACCCTGCAGGCTTCTGATACTCTACCTTAATCTGCTGACATACGAAACACTTCACTACAACTTTACAATGTCTCTTTTCATGCCTGACCACCAATACCTTTTAGAGATTCTGATACATTTTTATTGGTCCCCTGGTGTACTGTATACCTCTGTAAACCCTACGATTTTTCATGTATCCGGTTTAAATAATAATTGAGAATGCGCTTATTGGTGGATAATTAATTTAAATTATAATATGAGAAACTTGGACGAGACTAAATTACTAAAATATTTTAATTTAAGGAATAAATAATTATGAGGTGCAAAACTAAAATTTTTTTTGAGCTAGATTTAATATGTGTATATTCCCCCGTACTAGATAAGTACTAATAATAGGCTATTACGCTTTGAAAATAATACATGGTGAAGTATAAAATAACTACCTAAAATATATTAATAAAATAAATTAAATGAATAAATAAATTAATTAATAATGATAATAGAATATGAAAAGAAAGGAAAGTGATGGAAGTGAAAGAATGATGATGGAAACGTGAGTGATGGTGATGATATGTATATATATAATAAACGTAAATGAAAATGGAAGGCTGGAAATGAGAGAAAGCAAAAAAAAAAAAAGAATTGATAAGGGAACCTTCCAACCTAAACCGACCTACCCTACATGTTCTGTCACAAGGCAGAGAACCCCTCCCCCATCAATCCTCATCACTTTCATCTCTTATTACTTAACTTCCCCACTTCCTGATGCCATTTTCTGTATTGAAACAAGGAAGTTAGTAGGAAATGAAGCAGTGAAGACTGAAGAAAGGAGGTATGGTCCGCTGTAGAAACAAAAAGAGACAGACCGAGAATAGGAAAAGAAAATGATGTGGAGCAGTTGGGGTGTTGAAATGAGCATATAAATATATTATACATATATAAATGAAGTGCGTAGACTTTGATGGTAGTAGAAGAAAGAGGAAATCGAGGAGATATTGGGCTGTCGGGAAAATGAAACATGAAACAGATGAAGCCGAGAGACAGCCCCAACGCGTGAAACGGTGAAGCAGAGGGGCAGTAGTCAGGCTGGAGCAAGTGACGCGACTGGGAGGAGGAGGGACTAAGGCCAGGGCCAGGCCATTCGGTGCTGGGTAGGTACCAATAAGCAGAGATGAAGAAGGGATACTGGAAAAAAGAAGAAAGGCACTGTTGGAGCAGACCGAGAAGGAAGGGGACGTGGGAACAAGGCACACCACAGAGCAGTTCCTGCTTCAGAAAAAGCTACAGCAAAATCTTGGTGAGGAGGACTGGTGAAGGTAGCATATGGAAGACCAAGAAAACAGGAGGAGGGAGAGAGTGGAGAAGCTGAAGTCACTGAACTACTACCGAATCGGGAAGGAACTCGAGCAGTGATATAGGTGAGAAACAGAGGAGAACAGGTGAAACAGGGGCTATTGGCAGACTGGTGTTCGAGGAAAGAAACAAAAAATGAAGAGCAAAGGGCAAAGAGTGATCATGAGCTGACGTTGGTGCTGGTCTAAGCTGGAGGTCTACTCAAACCGAGAATAGAAGAGCTGAAAACAAAGACAACAGTGAAGTATTAGAGCAGTGGCGAGCGGTGAAGCCCGAAGGGAAATGAAACAGGAAAGGAACGAGACATAGGGAGGATGATGGTGGTGTCGGGATCAAAGGAAGCGGTGGAGTTGAAGTGTTTAGCCGTGAACAGTGAGCTCGGGTATGGGGAAGAAGAAGAGAAAAAGGATGAACAGTAACGAGGAAACTGAAGAAGAAAGAAAATAAAAGGTAGAAGCAAAATGGCGGGAAAAGGAGAGGAAAAAAAAAAGATTTAAAAAAAAAAAGAGAAGAAAAGAAAAATAATATATATATATATATATATATATATTATTTTATAGAAAATAGAGGAAAATTGAGAAAGGAAAGTAAGTGTACTAAATTTTGAAAATCCCGGGGAAGAGTTCCAGAAAATTTATCGAGTGGACCAGACTCGCTGACCCGCTAAGTCGAAGCAATCAAGGATTACGGACAGACACCGAGGTAAGGAATTTATGCAAGTTTTAGAGATAACTGTACATATTTTATGATTTCAAGAGTATTTTCCCTAGGTAAGCAAGGCTACGATTTTGACGCGTCATGGGTAATTCGAATAAATAGGATACTAAGAATACGAATTTTAGTGTAGGAGAATCGTAGAAGGATTTAAAAGAGATACTTGGAAATTTTTGATAAATCGAGGTAAGAGTGTGTAATTTAAAATGGTAATAGTTTACTTTCTAAACCGCGATTATGGAAAACTTATAAGGATTTGAATTATGATTTTTAACCATGTTTTCTGCTTTTGTCTTCTAAGTAAAAGCGTGATTTTTGAATTGGTTTTCTGAATAAAAGCATGTTTCTGAATTTGTCTTCCGAATAAGTGTATGCTTCTGAATTTGTTTTCTGAATAAGAACATCTTCTTTGAATTTGTATTCTGAATAATTGCATATCTCTGAATTTGACTTCTGAACAAGAGCATGTTCTCTGAAAATGTCTTTTGAATAAGATGGTTGTATTTCGATTTTTTTATATATGAAAACTATAGTATGTTTTGAGACTACGGGTCACTTATGTTGTATGCCAACGCTTGTCATGCTCGCCTTTGTGGCGTCTGAACTCCACCTTTGTGGCATCTGAACTCCTCCTTTGTGGCGTCTAAACTTCGCCTTTGTGGCGTTTGAACTCCGCCTTTGTGGCGTCTGAATTTCACCTTCGGGTGTCTGAACGTTGTACGACCTTGATCATGTCTACAGCCCTACCATGGCCATAGGTTCTTAATTCCCTTTATGGAGGATGATTTTGTTATTGATGCATGATAATCATATGGGCCAACATAGTCTCTATCTGAACTAAACTTTGTTTTCAAATTTGACTCTGTGATATGTGATTTATATGCAAATATGTTTTTGAAATTTCGAATATACGAAAAGTTATGTTATGACTGTTAAGTTTTAAGTACTTAAAGATTCACGTTTTGATTGATAATGTTTCTGATTTCTTAAATTCGAAGGTCCCTTATATTAGTTGCAGAGAGAAGTCATTTTATGTATTATTATGCTTTTCTGTATATTTTAATCACTATGATCGTTTTAAGTGCACTTTCTTACTGAGCTTTTTCCTGAAAGCTCACCCCTTCACCTCTCAGATGTGTTGCAGTGAAACTATAATTGATAATTGCTGCGTAGACGATGTAGGCTGGCGGATACGAGTTTTCCCCAAACTATCTTTTATACATGCGTGAGGTATACATTTCTATCTCTTTACCAGACCATTTGTATGCACAGACATCTATTGAAAGTAATGTGTCGGGATGTAATCTGTATAAGGATAAATGAAATATTTTTAAGGATTAATTGTTGGGAGTAACTAGACGTGTTTGGAATATGTAGACTAATTTGATAATGTGACTTGGAAAGCATGTTTGATAGTTGTGGATATCTAAGATTATTAAAAACATATGGTTTGCAGGTGGGTAGACTTATATAGAAGTCGTTATGCTGCTGAAATTTCTATCGGTCATATAAATCTAAATGTGAAACTTAATTATAATTATGGATAAAGAAGTAAGAAAACTAATTGACACTGAACAGGAATACAACCTAAGTGAATAAAGCGATTAAGTTGCAAGCTGAAGTTTAAAAAAAAAATTCTCCGAATTTTTATAGGTCACAGGTCGTTACAACCTCGACTAGTGAGCTTCTGTCAATAACAATCTCATCAACTGTGGGTCATTGGGAGCACTTATTCTACCTCTGAACCTCAGTAAGTCATCATCACTCACTGTGAACTCTGTCACTGTACCCCTTTGAATCTGACTCACACTATCAACACCCTGTTGATTATCACGCTAAACCTGTCAAATCTGGTCAATCAAATCCGGTTCTAACCTCAGGCTAGCTATCACATAATCACTATTAGCATCAGAATGGATTACATCTCTACTGAGGCTCACAAACTACTATAACAGCTCATGCTCCTTGACCATCATATGTGATACCATCCCGAGGCTCTTTCTGCTCAAGGCATCAGCCACTACATTAGCCTTACCTCGGTGGTACAATATCTCACAATCATAGTCTTTCAGAAACTCTAACCCTATTTGCTATCTCATATTCAACTCTTTCTATGAAAACAGATATTGGGGCTTTTATGATCAGTGCATACCTGAAATTTCTCACTTTATAAGTAGTAGCACCATACCTTTAGAGAAAACACTATGCTACCAATTCTAAATCATGGGTCAGATAGTTTCTCTCATGGTCCTTAAGCTGTCGGGATCCATAAGCGACTATCTTCCCATTTTACATCAGTATACAGCCTAATCCTTGTTTTGAGGCATCCATATATATTGAGAAACCTCTTGAGCTGTTGGGTATGGTGAGAATAGGTGTGGTGGTTAGTTTATGCTTCAATTCACCAAAACTCACAAAAGCTACTTTCACACTTATCATCCCACTCAAATACAACCTTCTTCCGAGTGAGACGTGTCAACGGAACAACTAACATAGAAATCCCTCAACAAACGTCTATAATATCTAGCTAAACCCAGGAAACTCCTGATCTCGGTGACTGTCTTGGGTTGTTCCCACAGAACTACAACCTCAATCTTGGATGGGTCTACTGACACTCCATCCCTCGATACAACATAGCCCAGAAATGAAATCTGCTCTAGCTAAAAGTCACATTTACTGAGTTTAGCATACCATTACTTCTCTCGAAGGGTCTGTAATACAATCCAGGTAAGGTTTAGATACCTTGTTCATTAATGTCCTAACGGGTATAGAAAGTTGTCTTAAGTACATCCACGTTTCAAATCCTCAATGGATGATACCTAAACTTCAAATCGATCTCAAAAAAGATCTACGCTCTTCGAAACTGATCCAATAAATTATCAATAATGGAAGGAAACACTTATTCTTGATGGTAGCCTCATTTGACAACCAATAAACATTACATAGTCGGATGCTTCATCTTTCTTTTTCACAAACAGAACTGGTGCTCCCTATGATGAAACACTCGGTCTGATAAATCCCTTATCTAATAACTCTTGTAATTGCTTCTTTAGTCCTTCCAGTTCCACTAGTGCCATTTTATACAGTGGTTTGGATACCGACACAGTACCAGGTACCAAATCAATACAATATTTCATCTCTTTATCTGGTGGTAACCCTGGTAAGTCATCCAGGAAAATATTAGGAAACTCCCTGACTAGTGGGATATCTGTCAACTCTGGATGTACCTTATCCATATCAACCACATAAGCGATGAAACCTTCACATCGTTATTTATTCTGTTAGTACAATCATTTACTCCTTTAGTTACAACCATTACATTCTTTCATCACTTGTCAAAATATACTATACACTTTTCAATGTGGAAATATCACTATCTTAAAATAGCAATCTAAACAGCATAGTTTGCAGCCGACCAATCCCTTCCCTATATTACATCAAAGTCAGTCGTATTCAATTTAATAAGATCGACTTACGTATCATTTTCCCTCACTTTCAACTTTAATCTCTACATACATATTCAGTTAGTTGACTATCATTCATTGGGGTGCTAACCATCAGTATTTTGCCTAAGGGTATAGGCTTCACATATTTCACTAACTTATATGAAATGAAGGCGATATGATAAATGCATGGCACCAGGATCAATTAAAACAATTACTTCAATATTAACAATCAAGATGGTACCTTCCACCGCATCAGATGAAGCATCAATTGTGTCCTGGTCCAAGGCATACACTCGCCCTCAACCAACAGCCTATTTCCCCTTCCTTTCAGCTGTGGCCTTCTTTTTCGGTGCAGAGGTATTAGCATGGGCTTTCTCAGGCTCTTTTCCTTTCTATGGGGCAATCTCACCCAGCTCTAGGTAATCCTTAAATAGATGGCTTGTCTTACCACTCTTAACGCATGTTTTAGTCAATAAGATGCGAGGCTTATTTTCATGGTATCTACCACACATCCTACACTGTTCAGAGTAGGTTGAGGTCCTCCAATCACAATACCCCTCATAGGCGCTGAAACTGAATACACTGGGGGCTTATTAATCATCTTACCCCGTGACTCATCAACTTTAAATCTCTTGTAAAATGGCCTCTTTCCTGCTCTGACACCTCTGTTGTTCACTATTTTCTTTCTGTCTCTATTTCGACCCTTACTGCCTTTCCTAAACTTAGGGGCGTGCAACTCATAATCTTATTCATACCACTGTGGTCTACGCACTGTCTCGTCATATATAGTGATATCTAACGGGGCTAATCGGACTCTGATAGAAAGTCTGAGCCCTTCCATGACTTTCTGACCTTCCAATTCTCACTGTTCATAGTGTCGGGTCATACCTGCCTAGGGATGTAAATCAAGATTCATACTCGTCGATTGACCTATTCCTCTAGGTCAGAGTAAAGAACTTTATCTATAATTTCCTCTAAACAGTGTCTGAAATATACTGTCTTTGGAATGCATCCAGAATTATCTCTCATGTCAGCTCCAAAATGTCTAACTCTTAAGATAGGTCGAGAGGACTTCCATCCATGCTCCGCCTCGCCCTTCAACATAAACGCATCAAAAGTCACTTTCTCGGTTGACTTACACCGAAAGAACTCGAACAACTTCACTATTTCATTCACCCAATCCTCAACAGTTATTGAGTTCTTTACCTCGCTAAATACCAGTAGTCTAAACTTCTGAAACTGTCGTAATCTATCCAAATCACAACCATATCCCCATCCTCTACTACCCTGCTCTGGAGCAACAGGAGATATTGTGTCACGACCCAATTCCATTCTCTTTAACCGAAAATCACTGAAAATTTTTCGCGTTTTACTGTTACCTTACTCGGTCGTGAACTAACTCACCACACACTGTTGGGCTGTGAGTCAATAATAAACACCACATCTCATTCATTCTCAATTAATTAAAACGATGTCATGCATGTGCATTTAATCGTGTACTTATACGAATACATGTTTTACTGACATCTACATCCCCCACAAGTACAACTCAAAAGAATACTGTGCTTTTACATTGTTTAGATACAAAAAGAATCACTGTGTATATACCTTTAAGCGATGGAGATGCAGCGGAGTCCAAAATATCACGCCTCAGTCCTCACTGGGCTACTATGCACGCTCTGTAGGGGGAAAATAGAGTGGGATGAGCAACCACACGCTCAGTATGGCAATAATGCAAGCATGGT
Organism: Firmiana major; assembly: GCA_033439115.1. Lineage (NCBI taxonomy): Eukaryota > Viridiplantae > Streptophyta > Magnoliopsida > Malvales > Malvaceae > Firmiana > Firmiana major. The sequence continues at coordinate 39,910,350 of CM065902.1, forward strand.
AGATAACTACTCTATCTACATGCTGATAGTGTTATGCATAAATCATTTATGATAGGAGCATGAGGAATAAAACTATGCCATATGAGTATGCATATATATCATGTATCAAAGTCATGTAAAATTGGCATATAAAACATGGTAAAACATCATGTATAAATCATCTCATGCTCGATCTCATTTAAATTCATAAAAAGGGCAATTCATTAAGAAACCTCCTTTTTTAAACCCACGTCATAAAACTCTTTCTCATCACATACAATCACATCACATCAACTCACAATCACAACCTCATTTCCGTTTCACAAATTAAATCCACGAGGCTCGACCCCTCCTTCGGGTCTACCTTAAACAATCACAAATCACACTTAGAGATTTAAAATCATGTGGTAGTAAGTAAATCAAGCAAGGAGACAGGTTACTATATCTCAAGTGACTAGGTTGGCCAATCGTCACATATCATCCCAGACCACACGGATTCCGGTGTGCGGGGTATCATGCTGGCACGAAGGTGGGTTAGTTCTCCGCCAGACTTTCTCAAATCAAGTAACCACCACGCGGTACATCGTACTCCATGTGATATACACGGTACATCGTACTCCGCGGACCCAATAACATGGTTGGGGTTGCCTGCCATAGGTCTTATCTACCCCATACCAAGTGTAACCTTTATAGTCTCAAGAGCGCGTGGGAGTAACCTCAATACCAGGTCCTAGCCCCTCATGGCCTTGCTCGCCCCTGTTGGGTTCCCTGATCCAGGTCCTAGCCCCTCACCCTCACCCCACCTAAGAGGTCTGTCAGGCCTGTTGGGTTCCCTGGATGGATTATGTCAGGTCCTAGCCCCTCACCCTCACCCCACTTAAGAGGTCTGTCAGGCCTGTTGGGTTCCCTGAGTTAATCCGTATCTCTCACCACGGCCTCATACATACCACAGTGTGAAAACCAGCGCGAGCTACGCTCTAGCGCGAATTCATGCATCAAACCAATCACTTCGTACGAGCAACGCTCTGGTACGGCATTTATGCATAAAATATGAAGAAACCATGTACGAGCATAGCTCCAGTACAGTTATATGCATAAGAAAAACCACTCAAATCCATGTACGAGCGTGAGCTCCAGTACGATTTATAAACATCATCACAATTTAAATTCAAAGCGAGAGCTAAGCTCAAGCACGTTTCATACAAGTGAAAATATAGAAATCCAGCGCGAGCGAAGCTCTAGCGCAATTTATGTCATACAAATGTGATAGGCGGCTCATATGCAATTTATCAATCCCGACAATTCGGGTTTGGCACTCACAAATGCTTTTCCACAACAACAATACAATACTAGCCGACCTATCTACAAGCTTGCTTAAAACCAAGCAAATTCGTTTTGAAAAGCATCAAAACATTAGATTTATGCAATTATTAGCCTTACTATCCCATTTCATAAAATCCACTTCAAATCCAAAACCACGCATATACTCATCATCACTCACGGATACCATTAACGTTTATTTGAGCAATCATGCATTTCATAAAAACACCCGATATTCACCCACAAGTTCAAAGTACGAGCAGCTACCTCTATATACTCACAAAATTCCCTTACCTGGAATCGCGATGCGTGATTCCACTTCCTTAAGCTGCTTACTCGTACGGTTCGGTTCGTCTTCAACAAACTCTTCGGGACTGCACAAAATCGTATCCCGCATTATATTCGATCCATATAATGCAACCCTTATGCTTGCTATAGTCAATTTAATCTATAGCCTCTATTAAAGCTTATTTGGCCTCGTTTCATTACTTTATCCATAACTCGAGTCTATGGATCTTCTTAGGCCTATTAACTTATTCAAAATCGATATTAAATCGACATTAAGCTCATAGTGTTCATATTCCATGAATCCCCTCACTATGGCATTTTTCAATCATATACATACCCATTTCCACAATTCCTCCAAACTCACAATGTAATCTCATTTAACCATTTAAAATCATAAACATTACCCCAATAACAACTTTAGCATGCCATAATTCATAGGCTCATTTAATCCCACATATCCTCACATTATACCCATTTTAGATTTCTAGGTCACACCAATTCCACTACATTCCTAGGTAGTTTATCCATCAATACTCATATCAATCAACTCCAAAATCAATTAAATAGCTAATGCATTTGGATTGGAGTGTTAGAATCTTACTAATATGATTTCTCTTCTTGCTCCAAATGGTAATGCCCTTAACTCCTTCAATTCCAAAGATGGGAAGATGCCCTCTCACTATGTTGTTCTTCTCTTTGATAGGAACAACTTTGCCTCTAATGATCTCTCTCCAAATCTCACTGAAAATGGCTGATTTTAGAGAGGGAAAGTTAGGTTTTTGGGTTGAAAATGGGAGGTTAATATGTTTTTTTCCCGAGATTTCCAGATTTTCAGCTCTCCTTATATAGAAATGACTTGAGGAGATCGATCTGGTCCAAGAGGAGATCGATCTGGTCCCTTAAAATCCCTCTTTTTCACGGCATTTTTAAGCCTGAGATCGATCTGTCGAAGCAATGAGATCGATCTGTTGAAGCATGAGATCGATCTGTCGAAGCATGAGATCGATCTGGTCCCAAACAGAGAGCTAAAGAGATCGATCTGGGTGCTTGAGGATCGATCTTTTCACTATAGAATGCTTGGCAGATCGATCTGGCTCCATTGGAGATCGATCTGCTCTATTCTTTCGCCCAAATAAGAGCATTCTGGCTCTTCCAGATCGATCTCTCATCTTATGAGATCGATCTGGACCTCATGTTTTCCAGATTTCCTGCAGTTTCATTGCTGCAACTTATACCAACACCTCCTTAATCTATTGCCATGGCCATTTTCTCATCCATCCACCTTTATAACTTGAAAATGGCATCCATTCATACCTTATGCACATTGAAACTTGTGTACATTCATTGTATGTTCAAAGGTATGCTACATAAAACCAAATGGAAGCATAACTCCATTCCATTTTACCACATTACTCATCTTGAGTCTCAATCACAACCATCACTTGCTAGAACTCATTTCTTCGTATTCATACTCAATGAAACTTGTATGTACGTTACAATTTGTATTACACATACATACATTGAATCCATGGACTTACATCAATCATACTTTACATTACAAGTCCATTCATATTATTTGATCCAATTACACACATTACCATTATACATATACGGGGTCTTACATTCTCCCCTCCTTCAAGGAATTTGGTCCTTCAAATTAGAACCAAGTCACTCTTCAAACAGTTGGGGGTACTTCTCCCGTATCAAGTTCTCTAATTCCCACGTGGCCTCTTCCGCCGTGTGGTGTTGCCAAAGCACTTTCACCAAGGGAATTGTCTTATTTCGTAACACTTTCTCTTTCCTGTCCAATATCCGAACCGGCTTCTCAACATACGTCATACTCATGGAGCTCCAACGGCTCATATCTTATCACATGTGCCGGGTCCGGGTGATACTTCCGAAGCATCGAGACGTGGAAGACGTTGTGGACATTTGCCAAGTCCGGTGGCAATGCCAATCTATACGCCTTATCTCCCACTCTCTCCAAAATCTCGAAGGGTCTGATATATCTAGGGCTCAGCTTGCCCTTCTTACCAAATCTCATAATACCCTTCGATGGTGATACCCTCAGAAACACCGACTCACCCTCATCAAACTCCAGTGGTCTTCGTCTCTTGTCAGCATAACTCTTTTGCCGGCTCTGAGCTGTCCGTAATCTCTCACATATCAACTGGACATCCTCAGATGCCTGCTGCACTAAGTCCGAAGCAAAAATCTGTCTGTCACCAACCTCTTCCCATCCAATAGGGGAACGGCATTTACGCCCGTATAATGCCTCATAGGGTGCCATCCCGATACTAGCATGATAGCTATTATTATAAGCGAACTCGGCTAACCGCAGGTGGTCATCCCAGGAGCCTCTAAAATCCAGCACACACGCTCTCAACATATCCTCGAGGGTCTGTATAGTCCTCTCTGACTGCCCATCTGTCTGAGGATGAAAAGCGGTGCTAAAACTCAATCGGGTCCCCAGCGCTTCTTGAAAATGTTTCCAAAAATGGGAAGTGAAGCGGGCATCCCTATCAGAAACAACACTCATTGGTACACCATGTAGCCGTACTATCTCTCGAATATACAGGTTCGCCAACTGACTCAGTGTATCGGTAGCTCTCACAGCCAAGAAATGGGCGGACTTAGTCAACCGGTCCACAATAACCCATATGGCATCATGAGCTCTACGGGTCCTCGGTAACCCCATCACAAAATTCATGGTGACATGCTCCCACTTCCAGGTCGGTATTGGTAGAGGCTGCAATAATCCTACAGGCTTCTGATGCTCTACCTTCACTTGCTGACAAACGAGACACTTAGCGACATATTCAGCAATGTCTCTCTTCATTCTAGACCACCAATAAACCTTCCGAAGGTTTTGATACATCTTAGTACTTCCCGGATGTATCGTATATTTTGATGAGTGAGCCTCTGATAAAATTATTCTCCTGATCTCAGGATCCCTGGGAATGCATACTCTGCCTTTGAACCTCAATAAGCCATCAGCACTCTGCTCAAAATCAATACCCACACCTGTCTGTACCTGCCTCAGCCAATCTATGCACCGTCGATCACTCTGCTGGGCTTGCCGAATACGGCCAATCAATTCTGGCTCCAGTCTTAAACTAGCCATGATCCCAAGTCTCTCAGATCCAGGTGGGGTTACATCCAAACTGAGGTTCGCAAAGTGTTCTAACAATTCATGTTCCTGTACCATCATATATGACACCAACCCAAGGTTCTTTCTACTCAAAGCATCGGCAACTACATTTGCCTTACCCGGGTGGTACATGATTTCACAATCATAGTCTTTCAGGAGTTCGAGCCATCTCCTCTGTCTCATATTTAGCTCTTTCTGCGAGAACAGGTATTTAAGGCTCTTATGATCTGTGAACACCTGAAATTTCTCACCATAGAGATAGTGGCGCCATATTTTCAATGCAAATACTACAGCCGCCAACTCCAAATCATGTGTCGGGTAGTTCCTCTCATGATCTTTCAACTGTCTAGATCCATAGGTAACCACCTTCCCATCCTGCATAAGCACACAGCCCAGTCCCTGGTGTGATGCATCCGTATACACCGAGAATCCTCTTGAGCTGGTAGGAATGGTGAGAACTGGAGCAGTCGTCAATCGACGCTTAAGCTCCTCAAAACTCCTCTCACATGCCTCATCCCACACAAACTTAACATCCTTACGCGTGAGGCGTGTCAACGGAGCAGCTAGTCTGGAGAAACCTTCTACAAATCTCCGATAATATCCTGCCAATCCCAGAAAACTCCTGATCTCAGTTACTGTCTTAGGCTGTTCCCACTACACAACTGCCTCTATCTTGGATGGATCCACTGATACCCCATCCTTTGACACCACATGCCCCAGAAATGAGATCTGTTCCAACCAAAAGTTACACTTGCTGAGTTTGGCATACAACTCTTTCTCTCGGAGGGTCTGCAGAACTATCCTCAAGTGCTCCTCATGATCTTCCCTGGACTTGGAATAAACCAAAATGTCATCAATGAACACTATTACAAACTTGTCCAAGTATGGCTTGAATACATCATTCATCAATGCCATAAATGCTGTGGGAGCATTCGTTAATCCGAATGGCATCACCAAAAACTCGTAGTGGCCATAACGGGTACGAAATGCTGTCTTGGGTACATCTCCACTCTTGATCCTCAACTGATGGTACCCTGACCGCAGATCTATCTTAGAAAATACTTCGGCTCCTTGGAGCTGATCCAACAAATCATCGATTCTTGGAAGGGGGTACTTGTTCTTAATGGTGGCCTTATTCAACAACCAGTAATCTATACACAGTCGGAGGCTTCCATCCTTCTTCCTTACAAATAGAACTGGTGCTCCCCAAGGTGAGACACTCGGTCTAATAAACCCCTTCTCCAGCAGCTCTTGCAGCTGTTTCTTCAGCTCTTCCAATTCTATCGGAGCCATTCTATAGGGTGGTTTTGATATCGGCTCTGTACCAGGCACTAATTCAATGCAAAATTCCATTTCCCTTTCAGGTGGTAGTCCTGGTAATTCATCCGGAAAGGCATCAGGGTAATCCGTAATTACGGGTATGTCCTTCAATTCCGGGTGTGCCTCATCTATATCGACCACATAGGCAATGAACCCTTCACAATATCCTCTCCATCGTTAGTAACATAAACCATCACTCCACATTCAATATTTATCATGAACAATAAATTTATCTCTCAAGCAATATGAATTTAAAATCATACTCCTTTTATTTACAACAAACATGCTAGTTTCATATCATTTCTTTTTATCAAAGTTTACAATAAGATTGTCTAATCCTGAAAACATCAATGTTTTGGCATGACAATCCATCACAACACGATTGGTAGCCAACCAATCCGTTCCCAAAATTACATCAAAATCATTCATATTCAATAAAATCAGATTGGCTATCATTTCCTTCCCCTCTATCTTTATCTTACAATCTCTACATACATGCTCAGTCAATTGACTATCATTCATGGGTGTGGAAATCATCAACATTTTATCCATCAATGCTGGTTTCACGTATTTCAACAATTTATGTGCAAAGGAATGTGATATGAAAGAATGCGTGGCACTAGGATCAAATAATACCAATGCTTCTAAATCAAAGATTTGGATGGTACCTTTAATCACATCTGTCGAAGCATCTGCAGTGTCTTGATCCAGTGCATGTACTCTTCTCTGCTCACACCCGCAGCTTGTTTCCCTTTCTCCTCAGCTGTAGCCCTCCTCCTCGGGGTTGCTGTCTCAACTGGAGCTCCCTCTGGCTCCTTGCCCTTCTGTGGGGCAACCTCAATCATCTCAGTGCAGAACTTCAATATATGTCCTGGCCTCCCACACCTAAAACAAGAAACAGGGGGCACCTGACATGGTCTAGTCCCATGATATCTCCCACATCCCCTACACTGATCCGTGGTAGGTCGTGGTCCTCCAATAGTTATACCCCTCGGTGCAGTCAAAGCTGGGTATACGGGAGGTCTAGCAGCTCTCTCCTGCACCTCCTCGATCTTAGGCCTCTTCTCGAAAAACCTTTGGCCACCTCTCTTGGCCACTCTTCCATACCCGGATCTCTTCCGATCTCTGTCCTTCCTAACACTGACTCTCCTAAGCTCGGAGGCATTTCGCTCAAAGTCTTGCTCACACAACTGAGCCTTATGTACAGCCTCCTCATAAGTCACAATGTCGAAGGGAGCTAGCTTAGTCCGGATGGCCAATCTCAATCCATCCATGAACTTCTGTATCTTTCGGGTCTCACTACCCATCGTGTCCAGGTCATATCTCCCCAAGGACGTAAACTTGGACTCATACTCATCCACAGTCCGGTTCCCCTGAACCAAATTCATAAATTTCATCCGCAATTTCCTCTGTGCGGTAGCTGGAATATACTGTCTCCTGAAGGCCTCTAGAAATATCTCCCACGAGATCTCAGAGTGTCTGGCCCTCAAAATAACCTCGGTGGACCTTCACAAATGCTTGGCCTCGCCTTTCAACATAAACACGGCAAAGGCAACCTTTTCACTTGAAGTACATCGAAAAAACCTATACAGTTTCTCCATCTCGTACACCCAATCCTCCGTAATCACTGGGTCCTTCACCCCTCTAAACACTGGGGGTTTCAGCGCTTGAAACTCTCGCAACCTGCTCAAGTCGTAGTCATAACCCATATCACTACCGCTCTGCTGTGGAGCGATAGGAGAAGCTGTATCCTGGGCTGGAGGTGGTGTAACTGTAGCTGTCTCAGCAGCATGAGGTCTCTCCGCCTTTGCAGCTACCTGTTCAGTAGTAGGCTGTGCTGCGGGACCTCGTCTATCACCGGTACCCAATGCCTGCGTGACTATCTCCACCAAACTCTCGATACTCCGCTCTAACCTAGCGAAGCGAGCCTCGGTATCCTCTGCTCTCTCAGCAGGGTTCTATGGAGCCTGCTCAGTCTGTGGCTCTGTACGGCTCTCAGGCCTACCTCTACGGCCTCTAGCACGTGCTCTCGCCCCTCTACCTTTGCATGTAACTGGCATAGTGCCTAACTTCCTATATTATAATAATTTATTAAGCTCAATCCATCACAGTATACACAGTTATATCTAAACAAAAGCACAGTACTATGGGGGTGTACTTTCCTACGTTTTATTGACTCACATCAGGCCAACACAGCTCTGATACCAATCTCTGTCACGACCCAATTCCATTCTCTTTAACCAAAAATCACTGAAAATTTTTCGCGTTTTACTGTTACCTTACCCGGTCGTGAACTAACTCACCACACACTGTTGGGCTGTGAGTCAATAATAAACACCACATCTCATTCATTCTCAATTAATTAAAACGATGTCATACATGTGCATTTAATTGTGTACTTATACGAATACATGTTTTACTGACATCTACATCCCCATAAGTACAACTCAAAAGAATACTGTGCTTTTACATTGTTTAGATACAAAAAGAATCACTGTGTATATACCTTTAAGCGATGGAGATGTAGCGGAGTCCAAAATACCACGCCTCAGTCCTCACTGGGCTACTATGCACGCTATGTAGGGGGAAAATAGAGTGGGATGAGCAACCACACGCTCAGTAAGGCAATAATGCAAGCATGGTAGATAACTACTCTATCTACATGCTGATAGTGTTATGCATAAATCATTTATGATAGGAGCATGAGGAATAAAACTATGCCATATGAGTATACATATATATCATGTATCAAAGTCATGTAAAATTGGCATATAAAACATGGTAAAACATCATGTATAAATCATCTCATGCTTGATCTCATTTAAATTCATAAAAAGGGCAATTCATTAAGAAACCTCCTTTTTTTAAACCCACGTCATAAAACTCTTTCTCATCACATACAATTACATCACATCAACTCACAATCACAACCTCATTTCCGTTTCACAAATTAAATCCACGAGGCTCGACCCCTCCTTCGGGTCTACCTTAAACAATCACACTTAGAGATTTAAAATCATGTGGTAGTAAGTAAATCAAGCAAGGAGACAGGTTACTATATCTCAAGTGACTAGGTTGGCCAATCGTCACATATCATCCCAGACCACACGGATTTCGGTGTGCGGGGTATCATGCTGGCACGAAGGTGGGTTAGTTCTCCGCCAGACTTTCTCAAATCAAGTAACCACCACGCGGTACATCGTACTCCATGTGATATACACGGTACATCGTACTCCGCGGACCCAATAACATGGTTGGGGGTGCCTGCCATAGGTCTTATCTACCCCATACCAAGTGTAACCTTTATAGTCTCAAGAGCGCGTAGGAGTAACCTCAATACCAGGTCCTAGCCCCTCATGGCCTTGCTCGCCCCTGTTGGGTTCCCTGATCCAGGTCCTAGCCCCTCACCCTCACCCCACCTAAGAGGTCTGTCAGGCCTGTTGGGTTCCCTGGATGGATTATGTCAGGTCCTAGCCCCTCACCCTCACCCCACCTAAGAGGTCTGTCAGGCCTGTTGGGTTCCCTGAGTTAATCCGTATCTCTCACCACGGCCTCATACATACCACAGTGTGAAAACCAGCGCGACCTACGCTCTAGCGCGAATTCATGCATCAAACCAATCACTTCGTACGAGCAACGCTCTAGTACGGCATTTATGCATAAAATATGAAGAAACCATGTACGAGCATAGCTCCAGTACAGTTATATGCATAAGAAAAACCACTCAAATCCACGTACGAGCGTGAGCTCCAGTACGGTTTATAAACATCATCACAATTTCAATTCAAAGCGAGAGCTAAGCTCAAGCACGTTTCACACAAGTGAAAACATAGAAATCCAGCGCGAGCGAAGCTCTAGCGCGATTTATGTCATACAAATGTGATAGGCGGCTCATATACAATTTATCAATCCCAGTAATTCGGGTTTGGCACTCACAAATGCTTTTTCACAACAACAATACAATACTAGCCGACCTATCTACAAGCTTGCTTAAAACCAAGCAAATTCGTTTTGAAAAGCATCAAAACATTAGATTTATGCAATTATTAGCCTTACTATCCCATTTCATAAAATCCACTTCAAATCCAAAACCACGCATATACTCATCATCATTCACGGATACCATCAACGTTTATTTGAGCAATCATGCATTTCATAAAAACACCCGATATTCACCCACAAGTTCAAAGTACGAGCAGCTACCTCTATATACTCACAAAATTCCCTTACCTGGAATCGCGATGCGTGATTCTACTTCCTTAAGCTGCTTACTCGTACGGTTCGGTTCGTCTTCAACGAACTCTTCGGGACTGCACAAAATCGTATCCCGCATTATATTCGATCCATATAATGCAACCCTTATGCTTGCTATAGTCAATTTAATCTATAGCCTCTATTAAAGCTTATTTGGCCTCGTTTCATTACTTTATCCATAACTCGAGTCTATGGATCTTCTTAGGCCTATTAACTTATTCAAAATCGATATTAAATCGACATTAAGCTCATAGTGTTCATATTCCATGAATCCCCTCACTATGGCATTTTTCAATCATATACATACCCATTTCCACAATTCCTCCAAACTCACAATGTAATCTCATTTAACCATTTAAAATCATAAACATTACCCCAATAACAACTTTAGCATGCCATAATTCATAGGCTCATTTAATCCCACATATCCTCACATTATACCCATTTTAGATTTCTAGGTCACACCAATTCCACTACATTCCTAGGTAGTTTATCCATCAATACTCATATCAATCAACTCCAAAATCAATTAAATAGCTAATGCATTTGGATTGGAGTGTTAGAATCTTACCAATATGATTTCTCTTCTTGCTCCAAATGGTAATGCCCTTAACTCCTTCAATTCCAAAGATGGGAAGTTGCCCTCTCACTATGTTGTTCTTCTCTTTGATAGGAACAACTTTGCCTCTAATGATCTCTCTCCAAATCTCACTGAAAATGGCTGATTTTAGAGAGGGAAAGTTAGGTTTTTGGGTTGAAAATGGGAGGTTAATATGTTTTTTTTTCCGAGATTTCCAGATTTTCAGCTCTCCTTATATAGAAATGACTTGAGGAGATCGATCTGGTCCAAGAGGAGATCGATCTGGTCCCTTAAAATTCCTCTTTTTCACGGCATTTTTAAGCCTGAGATCGATCTGTCGAAGCAATGAGATCGATCTGTTGAAGCATGAGATCGATCTGTCGAAGCATGAGATCGATCTGGTCCCAAACAGAGAGCTAAGGAGATCGATCTGGGTGCTTGAGGATCGATCTTTTCACTACAGAATGCTTGGCAGATCGATCTGGCTCCATTGGAGATCGATCTGCTCTATTCTTTCGCCCAAATAAGAGCATTTTGGCTCTTCCAGATCGATCTCTCATCCTATGAGATCGATCTGGACCTCATGTTTTCCAGATTTCCTGCAGTTTCATTGCTGCAACTTATACCAACACCTCCTTAATCTATTGCCATGGCCATTTTCTCATCCATCCACCTTTATAACTTGAAAATGGCATCCATTCATACCTTATGCACATTGAAACTTGTGTGCATTCACTGTATGTTCAAAGGTATGCTACATAAAACCAAATGGAAGCATAACTCCATTCCATTTTATCACATTACTCATCTTGAGTCTCAATCACAACCATCACTTGTTAGAACTCATTTCTTCGTATTCATACTCAATGAAACTTGTATGTACGTTACAATTTGTATTACACATACATACATTGAATCCATGGACTTACATCAATCATACTTTACATTACAAGTCCATTCATATTATTTGATCCAATTACACACATTACCATTATACATATACGGGGTCTTACATATTGTATCCTGAACTAATGGGGGTGTAGGCGTATCTGTAGCAACTGCTTGTCCAACATCAGTAGGATGTTCGGTTGGACCTCATCTATCACCAGCCCCAAATGTAGCCTATGTAACTATCTCAACGAGGCTCTCTATACTCCGCTCAATCCTAGCGAAGTGTGCCTCAATATCCCTTGGCCTCTCAATAAGCTCCTGCGGGATCTGACCAGTCTATGGCTTTGTACAACTCTCAGGCCTACCCCTACGGCCTTTAGTACGTGAACTCGCCCCTCTAGCACAGCGGTTAACAGACATAATGCCTAAATTCTTGCATCCATAACCATTCATTACTCTAATCTCATCTCCGAATACATAGTTATATCTAAACAAAATACAGTAATCTGAGGATGTAACTTTCTTACTTATTAATACCGATTCATTTCAGGCTAACTCAGCTCTGATACCACCTCTGTCACAACCCATTTTTACCTAAACTCACTACAAATTTTTTGCTTTTTCATTTTCTTTTCCGATCGTGAATATTCTCAGCACCAAACAGTTGGGCTATGAGTCAGTATTAGTCACCCTTTACCATCTACCATGCAATCTATCTTTTAATTTATTCAAAAGCAAACACGTATACTTTATAATTGATGTTCTATACTTGTACGTGTTAACTAATATTTACATCCCCCATATTACATTCCAAAATGTTTACTGTGGTATTACATATTTAGATACAAAATGATACCAGTGTGTATACCTTTCGATGATGGGAAGCAGCGGATACTAAGATGCAAGTCCTCAGCACTCACTAACTACTGTGTGTGCTCTGTAGAGGGGGAAATGGAAGGGTGAGCTTACTAGCTCAGTAAGGCAATAATGCAAGCAGATAGATAACTACACTATCTACGTGCTTATAATGTCATGATATAAAATCGCTTACATTTAGAGCATGAGGTAAGACTAAAATGATGCCAGGTGTATATATCTATCATATAAGATAAATCATGAAATCATGCATATAAAACAAACATGGAAAAATCATCATGTATGACATCTCATGCTCGTCACATTAAAACTTATCAGTTTCATTATAAAACAACCACGTCAAGGCTAAACCTATACCTCAGGAATACTTTGACCTATTAAATCGCATCTTAATTAAAAAACATAACTCGGGGCATCACCCCTCCTTCGGGCCTGCCCTGGTCTATTCAGATCGTATGATATCATGTGAGGCATGTAGGTTACTGTATGAAAAATTGAGGACTATGGCCATAGTATGTCCCTGTGATCCCAGGTTACACGAATCTCGATGTGCAGGGCATCACAACTGCAACGGGAGGTGGGGTCAAATCCTACCTGCCAGAATATCAAGTCACATCAACTAGTCGTCATGACTACATGGTACAACGTACTTCGTGTGACATACACGGTACAACATACTCCGTGGACCTATATCATAGTCTGGGGGTGCCTGCTGTAGGTCTTATCCATCTCATACTATGTCGATAATCAACCCATGTCTCAAGGTACACGTACGAGCATATCATCTCTTTGTGAGACATAGTCTACAAGAGGCTCTAGCATGACTCTCTACATGTCACATCACATCTAGTGCGAACGAAGCTCTAGCACAAAGCCATGCATATCATGAGATCTAAAATCTCGTGCGAGCGAAGCTCCAATATGGTTTTGTACACATACAAAAATCCTCGTACGAGCAACGCTCCAGTACGACTTTTTATGAGTAATAAATCAGTAAAATTTAGTGCGAAGGCTTCAACACTCTTTTTACTCATATAACTATGATAGGTGGCTCAATTTTGATAAAGCATATTGAAAATCACAACTGGCACCTAACTTGTACCATTTCGTATAAATCATGAAATCAACAGCCAACCTATGCTCAAATTTGCTTAAATCAAAGCAATACATTCATATAAAACATCAAAACATGATAATCATGCAATTTATTAGCCTTACTACTTTTTTTGTAAATTTTACTCCCAGGGGCAAAATCATCTTTTTCCATCGATACCTCGATTTTTGTAAAAATTATTATTTCATTTCTAGATACTTTAGGAAATTCTAGGCCCTGTAAATCCCCTAAAAAATACGTATAGATATCTCTAAGCACTTACAAAATTCTCTTACCTAGAATCACGTCAAGCGTGTAGCTAAATTCCACTGTCGGAGGCTCATCCAATCCTATTTGCTCCAAATCCAGTCTCTGGAGCTACAGATAATTATTTTATCACATCTATTTAACCGAATAAATATAATTCTTGCGTTTACTATAGTCGAATTGACTTATTGGGCTCATTAACACTTATTGGGCCTTCCGTGAGGCCCACAATTTAAATTGGATCGATTCCTACACAAGCTTGGCCCATTACGAACATTTGGCCGAATATCTGGTTTAACATGTCACGACCCAAACTACCCAAAAATCAGAGTTAATTTTTTCGCGTTTTATTATTTACTTAAATTCTTACCTGTCCTCGAATCGTGACCAACACTCCACTAATAATTGGGCTATGCGTCAATGCCAGTCCCACCATTCAATTACCATCTAACTTATTTCTTCTCCAGTCATTTATAATTGTTTACAATATTTATACATCCCTTAAAGTTGCTTACAAACATGTTACTGTGCTATGCTTATGTAGATACAATATGTACAAGTGTATATACCTTATGTTGATGGGCAGCAGCGGATATCCGGAATGCAGTACTGAGTCGTCGCAACTTCAACTGGAGATTATCTGTGGGAGAAAATGAAAGGGGTGAGCACATCAAGCTCAGTAAGGCAATCCTACGAACAAGTAGGTAACCATACTACCTACATGAACGTGATGCCATGCATAAACCACCCTTTCTCCACACATTTTAAAACAATGATATGCGTTATGATGTTATGTAAAACACATTTGCACGGAAAATCAACATGCAATTATTACAAATCATTTTTTTCTCAATTAAAATTTTCACAATAAAGTCAGGACTAGACCCCTCCTGCGGGTGATCCTGACTCACACAAAATCATGAAAACGGTTTACATCACACGTGGGTTTGAAAAGCATGGAAATATCATCATGCAAATTTAGTTTAAAAACCCAGTTTAAATCATCGAAATCGTCGACATGCGAGACGAGGCAATATCTGTATAACGGCAATAACTAGGACTATGGCCATATCTGTCCTCGGGAGTTCCTCAGCTACACGGATCCTAGTGTGCGGGTTCTCACCATGATCGGGAACCGACCAGGAGGTGGGTCAATCCATCCCGTCAGTCTTATCCGATCCCAGGCATCCGAAGATGCTGCATCCGGAGATGCCGTATCCGAAGATACCACACGGTACATCGTACTCCATGCTACTTGCACGGTATATCGTACTCCATGAACCCATATAATATCTCTATACTCATGCCATGTCTCAAAACGCACGTGCGAGCCTATTAACTCAATGACACACAGTCTACCTGATGCTCCAAGCACGGCTCATCGCATGTTCTCATAAAATCAGTGCGAGCGATGCTCAGCACTCTCATCAATTAAGTAAAACTGGCAGAGCCCGCTTTACATCCCCACAAGGCCGCCAACCTCATCCCTCACTCTCACCCCACCTAAGAGGTCTTTTGAGCCTGTTGGGCCTTTTGGCTGACTCCAAGGGCAGACAGCGCTACTCCACAAATCTAGTAAATCTAGTGCGAGCTAAGCTCAACACTTTGTATATAAATCACATAAAAATCTTATAAAATCTGGTGCGAGTTAGACTCTAGCACCGTGTCACGAAAAAGCATGTGAAATCTGGTGCGAGTTATACTCTAGCACCTATGCATGTAAAACTCTAGTGCGAGCTCTCGTTCCAGCACCAATGCATGCATCACACAAATCAAACATCGTGCGAGCTGAGCTCTAGCACATCACATGTAAATAAAAACACGTAGGCGGCTCGGTTATCTCCAAATAGTTTTCACAGAAATTACATCGTTAAAGGTATGCAATGCTATGCATTTTTCTTTAAAAGTGAGCCAGCCTACTCATGCATGTGTTAAAATACCTCCAGAATGAGCAGGAACCTCTTGTCCTTGCTCCTCCCAATTTTTCCTAAAGTTGGAAACATTTACCCTTAATAAGGGTATTTCGGTAATTTTGCCCATACGGGCATTAAAATTATTCTTCGACCTCTAGACCCTCCAGAACATTTTTAAGGACTGCATATGAATTTAAAATTGCGTAAAGTTTACCTCTAGCAGTCCGTAGAATTCCCTTACCTTATTTTCCTGTCGAGTCTGACCTTTTCTTTTCCATTCTCGTCCCGTCGCGCAGTCCGATATGCTTTCAATCCAATGTCCGGAACTGCGTAGTAATATTCCTCAGGTCAGATATTATACAATTTAATTGTATTTAATATTTTCTGGGCTTAATTTAAATCATTGGGCCCGTTTACCCCTATTGGGCCCGATTGCACCTTAATGGGCCTTAATCGGCCTTAAGCCCGTTTACCACTTAATTTTCACATTATCGAGGCCTATTGGGCTCATTGGGCCCACCAATAATTTATTGGGCCTCGTTCTAATTCTCGAATAGCTAAATCGATTATTTACGACAATTTATTTAAATTTCCATAATTTAATTCAATTTATGCGAAAATTAAATCAATATCACGCATAACGAGGTAATTGTCGTAAATAAGGGTCACTTACCCAAGATTCTATGCTAGTACGAAATTCGAGGCTGTCTCGAGCCCTCAGTGGATGCCAATCGTCGAGCTACACAATTCCATAATTTTTTCGGGTAAGTTTTCAGCCCAAAATTAATTAAATTAAATACTCCAAAATTTAAATCGGATCAATTCGACCGCTCACTGACTTACCCGAAACTCGATTACACCACAGGAATTTTCCTCAATTTTTTCTCTTTTTCTTTTTCCCTTTTTCTTCCTTTTTTCCTCTCTTTTAGGCTGAACCGGTTCAGTCCGGTTCGGACCGATTCAGACCGCCGGTTCTCTCTGGTTCAGCCGGTTCACCGTCGGTTCACTGCCTTGCCGACCGGTTCTCCGTCGGCTTCCACCGCCAATCGCTCCGCTGGGTCGTCCGCATCACGAATCTGACCTCGGTTTGGGTCAAGCTCGCCGGAACGCCACCGGTCCGGCTGTTCTCCCTAGGCCGTCGGACCCATTTCCTTTCCTCCGCCGTTTCCGGCGTTTGCCGGCAGTTTCGCCGGTCGGGGCTACCACCAATCGACTCACCGGTGCCTGGGGAAGCTTCGGTGGTGGTCGATCGGGCCTGAATTGGCGCCGATCGCCGAAAATCTCTCTCCCCCCGGTCTCGGTTTTCCGTCGTTTTGCTCGCCGGTGGCCGCCATACGGGTCTCCAAGGGGCCGGTGATGGGTCGGGCTGCGTCTGGCTTGCCTTCGCTGGCCTCGCCTGGTCGCCTGGCCGCCGGCAGGGGCTCGGCCTCTGCTTCCGTTTTTCGTTTCCTCTTTTCTTTCGCGTTTTCGCTATTTCTCTCTTTTTTTTTTTCATTTCTTTTATTAATTATTTTTATTATTATTATTTATTTTAATTATTACACTATTCCCTAAAATACTCTATAAAAATCCAAAATATCCCTTAAAATTATTATTTAATTCTAATTTAATTAATTTAATTTAATTTAATTTAATTTATTATATTTTAACCCTTTTTCGGGTATAATTTCTCTGTATTTTTCGGGATATTGTCCCAGGTAACTTTTCGGTATATTTTTCGATTATTTTTGGGATTATTTTTCTGAACTAAAAATCCCGATTAATTCTCATAAATTAATATCTTGATCAATTTAACCCAAAATAGATTTATTTCACCTTTATTGACCAAGATTTCTCAAATCCATATTTTTAATTAAATTTTCTTATCGAAATTATACCGACCTTCAGTCTTTTGACCGTTTTGCCCTTACACGTGTTCGGGATTAATTTAACCCGACTTCCCTTCACGAATACTCATTCATTTCGTATTTTAAATAATTTCGGGTCTTACATAACATCACCATCGCGTTATCTTAAGAATTTTCTAGTCTTTTTGGATAGTTCATACTATCATTCACAATAATCAATTTTAAATTTCATAATATAAATCATTTTATACGAAATTAATTTGTAACTTGCGCGATGAATTTCTAACGCGCATTATTATAAAAATTATCGTAATTGAGATTCACTTACCCAAGATTCCGTGATAGCACGCAAATCGAGACTGACTTGAACTCTCATTTGTCGTCAATTGTTGTGTTATATATTTTTATAATTAAATCGGGTCAATTCCAGTCGAATATAAATTCAAATAACTTTTTTAAAATTTAAAATGATGAATTCTGGTCGCTTACCAGCTTGTCCTTAGACCCGATGCATCATCCAATTTTTCCTTTTTTTTTCTTTTTCTTTTTTTCTTTTTTTTGGGCTGAACCGACCGATCCGGTTCAGCTTATACTTATTTCAGTGAACCGGTTCTATACCGATTCAACCCTTCTTTCGTCGTTTTCGACGTTTCCAGCCAGTTCTCCGGCCGTGTCTTTCACCCATCGCCTCGTCTTCACCTAAAGAGCATTTGGTCGGTGGTGGTGTTGCCCAGATCGGTGTCACGCCGACGGATCGAAACTCTCCCTCTTAGTTTCTCTCTCTCGCTCGTTTCTCTCGTCGACCACCGTTTCTTCGTCAGGTTTTGGCTGGGTCGATGTCGGTGGTGGTCGTCCACTCTCTCAACTTCACGTTTTTGTCTCCTTCCTCCATCTTTCTCAGATTTCTGGGAGGCGGAAAAGAGAGGGAATCGGGTTTTACGATTCCTTCTCTTCATTTTCTTCAGTTTCCCTTTTTTTTGTTTCCTTTCTTTCTTTTTTTTTTTTGGTTACTTTGCCTCTTCTTTTATATATATTTATATATATATATATATATTATATTCTAGTATAATATAATATAGTATTATTATTTAACAAAATATCTTTATACAAATAACACACACATATAAATATATTTAACCAATTAAATATATTTATTTATTTATTTTATTTTATTTATTTTATATTTTATATTTTATTTTATTTTTTATTTTTATTTTGTCGAAATTATTTCTCCGTATTTTTGAGATAAATTCTCGAGGTGAAAAAATTTTAGTCTTCATAATAATTTCGTATCTTGATCAATCGGACTTAGAATTCAATTATTTCTTCTTTATTGATCAAGATTATATGAATCCATATTTATAATAATAATTTCTTAAAAATTGACACCGAATTTTCGGGTCTTACAAAAATTGGATTTGGTTTTTAGGGGCTACTTAGGGACTGATTTTATATGCTATGTAGTGTTTAAAATGCATTAGTTTATGGTTTAAAACTTTCATATAGCGTTAGTTTAAGTATAGGTTAATTTCATGTATTTTTAACTTGCATTAAATTTTACTTCAAAAAATCCAAAAATATAATTGTTTTCATGCATCATTTAGATTAGTCGTCATTAGGTAGTAATTATGCATTTTAGAAAGTATGTGCTTAGTTTAGGGTTAGCACTTACATTAAGGGTTATCGTATAAGCCATTTAGGGTTAAGGATCATTTTAGGTATTTTAAAGATTTTCTTACAGTAGTTTCATTCCTTTGCATTTTCATTAATTCTAATTTTAATTTTTTGAAATAGTCTCATACACTTTTATTTTCTTTATAAGATTTTAGTTATATTTTCATTATTTGTAATTTAAACTGGCATTTTTAGATCTTTGCATTTTAGCCTATTTCTTTACGAATTTCGATTTTTGCATTTTGTCTTTTACAGTTCTTTTAATTTACATCTTCATTACTGCAAATGTCACGACCCTCAAAACACCAAAAATTTGGCCATTTTTAACTTTAATGTTAGACCCGTTATTTATTGACTAATCTTTACCTTTTCTTTACCTGATCGTGAACAGCTACACCTTCAACAGTTGGGCTGCGTATCGATGTCAATCTCATCCAACCAAATCGTTTGAAATTTCAATTCATTTAAAAGTGAAAACTTGTATTTCTAAATTCGAGTTGTCATTTACAGGTGTTTACAAACTCTCTACATCCCCAAAATTACATTGCAAGATATTATTCTGCTTGTACATATCTAGATACAAAAAAAACATATAAATGTGTATACCTCGTGTGATGGGATGCAGCGGACACCAAAAATCCAATCCTCAATTGCTCTCTCTATCTATTGTAAATGCTTTGTATAGGAGGAAAATAAGGGGGTGAGCAAACCACGCGTTCAGTAAGGCAATCATGCGAACATGGAGATAATTGCACTATCTACGTGATCGTGATGCCATGCTTAAACCACATATTTATTGTCATACTTCAAAACGTGTGCTTATGCTTATGTCTATGTCATGCAAAGCAAATCATGCTATATAAATCAGTGCACAATTATTAACGCATAGCATGGAAAATCATCATGCGTAATCGTGGTCAAAGCATGGTAAATTATCATGCAACGTGCACTTAAAAACAATTTCCAATTCAAAACACAAGCCATTACAAAATCATTCACTCGTCAGGACTCGGCCCCTCCTATGGACTATCCTAACCCACAAAACACATTTCAAAAACATGGATTTATCATTCATCTATAGACATGTGAGATAGGCATACAATATAACAAGGGAAATATCCTCTAGGACTATGGCCATATCCTCTGTGATCCTAAGCTATACGGATCCTAGTGTGCGGGGTATCACCTCTATCAGCTTCTGCACGGGAGGTGGGTCACGTCCAACCCGCTGGTCCATAGCAGAATCCATTGTCCAAAGACGGCATATATATCACACACGGTACAGCATACCTCATGCTACTTGCACGGTACAACGTACTCCATGGACCCATATCAATACAATATATCCTGCCACATCTCAATACGCACGTGCTAGCCTATTTAATCGGTGTGGCCCACAACCTACCTAAAGCTCCCAGCACGACTCTCAACATGTCACAAAACCACGTGCAAGTAGTCTCAAGCACGGAAACAAGCATGGTGGACATCTAGTGCGAGCTATGCTCCAGCACCATGTCAAATCCAGTATAAAAATCTGTGCGAGCTATACTCCAGCATAATATCATAAAATCCACGTAAAACTCTAGTGCAAGCATCACTTCAACACTAATGCATGTGTAAACATGTCAAATCTCGTGCGAGCAACACTCTAGCACGTTTCATTTCCACAAACTCATGTAGGTGGCTCACTCTTTGCAAAACATGGCTATAAAACCAAATCAAGTCATTTCTCATGCAAATTATTTCAAAAGTTAGCCAACCTACTAATCACATGCTAAAAGAAACGAAAACAAATGGTTTTCAAAGCATTATGCTCTTGTTTTCATGCACCTTTCTCAAATTCCCTTTCCTTGCCCTTCAAACACCCATTTTATTCTTATTTCCACAAATATTCTAGAAAATCATAAAGTGCCCAAAATGCGCACAACTATCTCTAAGAGTCCACCCAATTCCCTTACCTCGATTTACTTGGAAGCAACTCTCTTCCTTTCCCATCTCTCGCGATTAGACTCAACTTACTCCAAACATGTCTTCGGGAGCTGCATTCATTTACCAATCACTTGAGCTAATGTTGCTCACTCATATTCTGACTTCAACTAGTCAGCATATCTCATTGAGTCTTTTTCGTTAAGGTTGACCCACTATTACATTTGGCTATTGTTATGTGATTTCTAGCCAATTTATCTAGTAACTCCCTTAATTACTTATTAGGCACTTGGGAGTGCATACTCTACCCTTAATTCTCTCATTCATTTACACATTTCACCAATGCCATTTATGTACATTTTACCATTAAGTTAATCTCACAATTCATTTTACACCACCATCATAAAATCATATTCACAACAACATTATCACCTTAAGATATCTCATTCATCATTAACTCCACCATATTTCATTTCTCACACCATCCTATTTCTAGGTCATTGTTGGTTCATTATATCCTAGGTAGTTTCAACCATTGAAATGTACACCAATCTACCCATGACATCATTTAGGTAAACATATTTGAAGTTGGTGTATTGAAAACTTACCTAGCTTGACTTTCTTCTCTTCCAAGTTTGGAAGACTCCTTAGATCCTTCAATCCAATGAGTTGGATGTTGACTTCAAGATATGTTGTTCTCCTCCCCAAGGTGAACAACTTTGCTCAAATGTCTTTTGCTCAAATTTTTCTGAAAAAAGTGGGTATCCTAGAGAGAGAAAGCTTAGTATTTGGGTGAAAATGGGGGAGAGATCAAGTTTCCTGCAGATTGAAGCTTTTACCTTCGGGTTTATATAGAAAAAGGGTGAGGAGATCGATCTAGTTAGGTAGGGAATCGATCTGCTTTTGGTTTTTGCTCTTAAAATGTTCAGGCATTACATGGTGAGATCGATCTGTTCGATGGGGAAGAGATCGATCTCTTTTTGGCAAAAGCTTAAGGAGATCGATCTGCACTTAAGGGAGGATTAATCTGGGCTTGGTAGAGGCAAATCTAGATCGATCTGGTCATTGGGGAGATCGATCTGCTTGATAGGGAGATCTATCTTTCCTTGACTATTTCACGGGAAATTACCCTATTTTGCACAAGGGATCGATTTGCACTTAATGGGAGATTGATCTGGCCTCCCATCTGCAGCCCTTTTCCTGCATTTTTACAGATTTTCTAAGGGTGAATTCTCATTCCATTGCTCCAATACTCATTTTGCATTTTAATCCCACTTCGTGCATAGAGAGACTTATTTCCTATGATTTTCATGTTATGGAACTTGTGTGTATTTGCTTGGAAATCAGAATGGGTATATAATTTTGTAATCCATGCTTTATCGTTCCGTGTTTTAAGTCCTTATCTCTGGTCCGAATGCTTTAAGTTCTATTCGTTTAGTTTGTGGCCACTTCAGCTCTTATTTGACTTTTACATGCATCCATGATACTCATTCATTCTCATTTGAAATTCATTCTCATTTGAAATTCATTCACATTTGCATGATTTAAAATCATTTGTCTTATAATTCCATTTACATAAATTACAAAGTTATACATATATGGAGTCTCACAGTAAATATTTCTCATTAGCCTTTTAATTTCATTTTCTTATTTTATTTTATTATTTTTATTTGCTATATAAGCCTTATAGATCACCTACTTCATAATTTACTAGAATATACTTAGGATGTTAATTTTTTGTAATTAATCAAGGTTAGCTGATCTCTGAAGGATGATAATTCTGGATTTAAATCTTATATTTTATACGACTCATGCGCTTGTGATAGATATGTTTAGGACACGACATGCCACAGCAACCCCGACCTGTAAGTCTTGTACTTCCAAGTAGTTTCATGGAACCTGTCCACTTAATTTTTCAGAGATTCCTTGTTCCTTTCTTAAGTGTAAGCAGATATGTGGTGTCTTTCTTTCTTTGACTATTGATCATGAAGGCTCTTGAGAACTCACTTTTCAATTGATCAAATGAAGGTATGGATCCTTCCTTCAACCCATTAAACCACTTCATTGCATGGCCTGTCAAAGTGAGTAAAAATGGTCTACACATGATCTAGTCCTCCCAGTCGTGAAGGAGCATAAACGACTCATAGTTATGCATATGATCATACTAGTCAATATTTCTTGCATAGCTTTCATTTAGGGCATTTTGAACTTGTGGGCTAAAGGTTTCTCCTTTATTGCTATGCTAAACAATATTCGCCACCCATCTCTAGTTCACCAAAGAGGTCTGTCATAAGAAGACTCTGCCACCTATCTCTAGTCTATCGGCTTTAGTGTGTGCGCCAGAGGTTACTGCTCCTTAGTCTGCTGCACCATTTTTTTCATAGCGGGATCTACCACCCCATATTTGCTACGACAAAGGTTTGTCGCCCATCTGGGCTTATCACTCCAAAAGTCTGCCATGAGGCACCATCTCCTACCAAGTGTTGCACCACCAATGGTAAATTGATCAATGGAGAGCGTCCTTGAAGAACTCTACCATTTCCTCTTAATGCCTGTGTAGTCTCCTCATTCTGCCATTTCAACGCCTCAAATTCAACCAAGGAAACAATAGCTGCAGGCTTTCCATTCCCAATCTAAACTTCCTTCCATGGTTGATGATATGAAGAACTCACAGAGTCTTCTTCTGCCAAATTTCTAACTGCTGTCAATTATGTCCTCATCTCACAATTTGTCAGAAAGTATGGCTTTTATATGAAATTCACACCGACAGTGCCAATTATTGTTGTCTGTTTACAACAAATGAATTTATAATGATATAAGAATCTTAATCTCCAAGTCCACATGTATCAAGAACTCTAAAAAATAAGAGAGACCAAAGAGATGTAGGGGTTTGTTTCTGTTTGCCTACTTTAATGCTTAAGTCAGAAAATGTAAACCCCACAAAAATTTTTTGGTACTTGGTTTTAAGTGCCACTGATTGGGATTAAATTATGCATGTGATACAAAAAAATAAAAAAAATAAACAAGATTAAATTTTAATGTTAATATGAGAGACTCAGACTTAGACGAGGTTGATTTACAAATTTTTCTTTTACATGTATATACATATATACATGATGGAATATTAAATAGTTACCTAGAATTGGTTAGTAAACAAATGAGAATTTATTTGAAATACATGGAGGAGAATACACATGTATATATATACATATATATACATTTGTACGTGCTATTGTAGATATATCTAATCACACACACGCACAAGATTTATGTGTGCAAATGCAGTGTGAATAGGAGTCTGAAGATAGGTAGCATATGTGAATGATACGTGTATATACATATGGAGAATTTAATCAAATACGTAGACATACATGAATTTATATATATATATATATATATATATATATATGCAATGTTTAATTTATTTCTCAAGATTAAAATATATGGGTGCAAGGGTATACAAATATGCATAGATAAATATACATATATGAAAGAAATACACCCATGTAAATATATGTGAATATATATATATGAGAGTAGATGTATACAATACATGTATAGGACCGAGAGCCCATCCGTTTATTATATTGGCATACACGAAATACAGATTAGTGAAGGAAATAAAGAAAACGTAGTAGTGAATGATGGGTGAATGACGGTGGCAGAAAAAAAATTGTATAAACTGATACATGAAGGGAGAGGGTGACTGTCAGTAGAAGATGAAGTAAAGAATGGTGAAAGATACCGACCCCACTGCAGCACCATGCCCTCTGCACACCCACTCTCCTGCCACATCATACCCTCCCTCCATTAACTTCCATCACACCGACCCCATCTTTCATTTCCATGCTCCTGGCAGCGAAAACTATTATAGATGGGAGAATAAAATATATACATATATATATAAATATATATTGAAGCAGTAGCAGACCAGGCGAGAAGAAGGAAACGTAATGAAAAAAAAGAGAAAGTTGAGGGGAATGACACGAGGGAGAGAATGAAATGCTAGAAATAGAAGCCAAACTGAGGTGATGAGGCTGCAGGGAAAGGGCTTCATTCCGTGAAGGAATATTGGGAAACAGAAGGAGCTTTGTCCTTTGTAGAAAACTGAAACGGAGAAGGGAGGATGAAACAAAGCTGATCGAAGGGCGCAGAAGACAGTGACGATCGAGAGATACTACTAGTGTCAAGGAGAACGTGAACTGTGGCTGAAGAGAGAGCGAAGAGGCTGAAGTTGTCGACTGCCACCAAATCGGGAAAGAAACCCGAGCAGTGATATAGGCGAGATCGAAGAGCTGGAGCAGAGGAAAAGGGGTCGCAGTTAAACCATTCAGCATTCTCGGCATCTCTTAGGCTTAGGAGAGAGGGGCAGTGAAAAGAGGATAACCCAAGTTGCTGCTGTTGACGATCACAGTGAGTGTGAACCAGATGAGAACGTGGAAGAAGGAAAAATGAGCTGTGACCCGAAAACAGGGGAGTTTGAAAAGCTGCTAGAATTTGGAAAAGATGGAGGTAAGCTGAAGCTAATACCGGGGGGTATTGAGGAGCAGAGGAGGCCCCTTCTCGGGTAGCAATACCCACGGTGGAAGGTTGAACCGAGGTTGATAGAGAAGATGATGATGGTGATGGGATGATGACCAAACTGAGGGAGTGTTGGAATGATGATAGGATCGGGAGGATGATGAATGTGAGAAATAGTGGAAGAGAAGCTTGTGATGCCGAGAGGATGGAGACAGATGAGGAGAACAGAGGCAAAGCACAATGTTCTCGGTGATAATGAAGATGATGATGAATAGTATCGAGGAGAGGAAACAGGGGAAGAAGAAATGAAGGAACAGTAAACAGAAGGCTAGAGCATGAAACCGAGAGACGATTGGAGAGAAAAGAAAGAGAAGAAAACAAAGCTGGGAACAAGGCAACTGGATTGCGTGGTGTGTGGCCGAAAACAGGAGAGGGAAATCAAAGAAAATAAGGAAAATCGAAATGGAGGAAAGAAGCAGTGTGGAAAAGGAAGTCGTTCCTATCTTAGGATGCCTCCATCCTTTCTTTCGCATGCTGAAAACTGGAACAGAGGAAGTGACGCGATCAGTAGGGAGAAACTGGAAATAGAGACAAGCTGAAGTGACACAGGCGTCGGGTCTTCTCACAGCTACTCCCATTTTTGTAGGTTCTCGGTTCTGTACTGGAGTCAGGGGCATCGAATGGTGCTGGTACAAGCTGGGTTGGAGTTTGACTGATCAATAATAGTTGAAGACAGTGTCCGGAAGGCTGTTGCCGAGTGATCCAAACATGGGTGGAAGTAAGGGAGTTAGAGAAGGGAGAACCGAGAAGGAGACCGTGAGCAGGGGATGGCAACGGGTTGAAGGATGGTGAGCTAAGGAACCGAGATAGGTGGTGGTGAAAATGATGATGGCGATGGTGATTATGTCGGGACTGGGTCTGGAGATGGTGGAGTCCGAAAGATAGAGATGGTGAAGTTACTAAGGAAGTGAGGGAGAAACTGAGAAGAAGGAGAAGAGAGGGATGAACAGTAACAAGGAAATGAAAATGAAGAAGAAAATAGAAGTGGCGAGAAAAAGAAAGCAAAATTCAAAAAAAAAAGATGAATAGTGAAAGTGATGAATAGTAAAAAAGAAAAGAGAAAAAATATATATATATTTGGAATAGAGAAAGAGACGCAAATAATTGGGAAATCTCGGGGAAAAGTTACGAAAAATTAACTTAGTGGATCGGGCTCGTCGACTCGCTGAGTCGAAGCGATCAAGGATTACAGACAGATACCGAGGTAAGGAATTTATGCAAGTTTTGGAGATAACGGTACATATTTTATAATTTCGAGTGTATTTTCTGAAGGCCCTTAGGCGGCAACACATTCCGGATGAAATTAAGTGGCAATTATGGAAGAAATGATTGTAATCGAACATAAAGTAACAAGTCTGAGGATGAATATGAAATTAAATTTATAGCTTTGGAAAAAGAATGAGTTGGATAAGTAGAGATGTGAAATGGAGAAAATTCAGGAAACTCGTATGAGGCATTAAGATCTTTAATTGAGCTAAATGAGCTCCATTATATGTTATTTTAAGGAAGCAGTGCGCAAAACGCAACTGTGATGATATGAAATGCATACTTTCGAGGTTATTAAGATCATGAAAAGGTAAAGAGAGTGACAAAAGGTGATGTACTAAGGAAGCAGTGAGAGTGATAGAGTAGTGTCCCTATGACTGAAAAGATGAATCACATAACTAAAAGTATGCTTACAGGATTGAATTAAAATCCTGAGGAAAACAATTACCTGAAAAGGAGATTATCGAACCAGGTGAATCACTTTGATGTGTACTAACATTAATTGTTAAGGAGACCCGAAGTCTTCTTGGTCACGATATGTTAAGAGCAGGTGTTAATTGGATTCCCAAGACAAGGATTATAAATCAGTGGGGAAAGACCTAAAACTCTTAAAGATGATTCAGAGTTTGAGATATATGGAGACTTGGGACTATGAATTACGTATCGAGTATAAAGATTGTGAATTACTCATGCTTATGTTTTGAATGCGAGACTTAATTGGAACAAGGAAAGAGTTCTAATATAATTAATGTACGAAATGAGGCAAGTTTGAAATGTGATAGATTTTGAATATAGGTGATACTATGAACAAGAGATGTATATGATGTATAAATACTTCTAGTAAATTAAATTATTCTGATCAAGTGATATGAACAGAGAATGAGTGTGACTAAGGGATAAATTGAAAATGACAATCAAAATATTTGTGTTTGAAGTCAGGATACCATTACTTGTACTGTGAAGAATGATGAAATTCTACTGATCATGAAGGTTAAGTATTAAATTTTACAAAAGCTGTCAAATACAAAAAAATGATGAATGACTCGAGTTAGTGCTTTGAGCAGAAGTGATTACGGGACGGCGTTACGTATATTGGTCAAGGATATGAGTTATTGAAATATTTAGCGAACTCAACTGGATGTGGTTCCTTTCTGATGTTGATACTTATATAGTAGTAGCGAGCCTGAGAGTTGAAAACTGGAATTGATTGATCGAATCGAGCAAGCTCATCATATTAATAAGTGACGTATTGATGTAGCAAATCAAACCCAGATAGGTGCTACAACTAGCTTGAGTATTGGTACTGATAATTTATTGAATTTTGAAGACAGAATTATCAAGTAGTCGCGATATCCTCCATGTATTGATGCAACGCAAGTATCACCTAGATCCGACACACGTGATTGAGTACGAACCACTGGAATTGAAAGAGGATAGGACATGTGGAGAAATCGATTCAGATTTTGAACATGAAAGAAAAGGCATTGAGGTCTAAGACGATTCCTTTGGTCAAAGTTCCATGGTAGTACCGTGCTTTGAAAGAGGCCACGTGAGAATTAAAAAATTTAATGCAAGAGAAGTACCTACATTGTTTAAGGACTAAGGTACTCCTGGGGACCAAATTTCTTAAGGTGGGGAGAATGTAAATCCCACAAAAATTTTTCGGTACTTGGTTTTAAGTGACACTGATTGGGATTAAATTATGCCTGTGATACAAAAAAAAATAAAAAAAATAAACAAGATTAAATTTTAATGTTAATATGAGAGACTCAGACTTAGACGAGGTTGATTTACAAATTTTTCTTTTACATGTATATACATATATACATGATGGAATATTAAATAATTACCTAGAATTGGTTAGTAAATAAATGAGAATTTATTTGAAATACATGGAGGAGAATACACATGTATATATATACATATATATACATTTGTACGTGCTATTGTAGATATATATATACACACACACGCATACAAGATTTATGTGTGCAAATGCAGTGTGAATAGGAGTCTGAAGATAGGTAGCATATGTGAACGATACGTGTATATACACATGGAGAATTTAATCAAATACGTAGACATACATGAATTTATATATATATATATATATATATATATATATGCAATGTTTAATTTATTTCTCAAGATTAAAATATATGGGTGCAAGGGTATACAAATATGCATAAATAAATATACCTATACGAAAGAAATACACCCATGTAAATATATGTGAATATATCTATGAGAGTAGATGTATACAATACATGTATAGGACCGAGAGCCCATCCGTTTATTATATTGGCATACACGAAATTCAGATTAGTGAAGGAAATAAAGAAAATGCAGCAGTGAATGATGGGTGAATGACGGTGGCAGAAAAAAATTGTATAAACTGATACATGAAGGGAGAGGGTGACTATCAGTAGAAGATGAAGCAAAGAATGGTGAAAGATACCGACCCCACTGCAGCACCATGCCCTCTGCACACCCACTCTCCTGCCACACCATACCCTCCCTCTATTAACTTCCATCACACCGACCCCATCTTTCATTTCCATGCTCCTGGCAGCGAAAACTATTATAGATGGGAGAATAAAATATATACATATATATATATATATATATATATATATATTATATTGAAGCAGTAGCAGAGCAGGCGAGAAGAAGGAAACGTAATGAAAAAAAAAAAGAGAAAGTTGAGGGGAATGACGCGAGGGAGAGAGTGAAATGCTGGAAATAGAAGCAAAACTGAGGTGATGAGGCTGCAGGGAAAGGGCTTCATTCCGTGAAGGAATATTGGGAAACAGAAGGAGCTTTGTCCTTTGTAGAAAACTGAAACGGAGAAGGGAGGTTGGAACAAAGCTGATCGAAGGGTGCAGAAGACAGTGACGATCGAGAGATACTACTAGTGTCAAGGAGAACGTGAACTGTGGCTGAAGAGAGGCGAAGAGGCTGAAGTTGTCGACTGCCACCAAATCGGGAAAGAAACCCGAGCAGTGATATAGGCGAGATCGAAGAACTGGAGCAGAGGAAAAGGGGTTGCAGTTAAACCATTCAGCATTCTCGGCATCTCTTAGGCTTAGGAGAGAGGGGCAGCGAAAAGAGGATAACCCAAGTTGCTGCTGTTGACGATCACAGTGAGTGTGAACCAGATGAAAACGTGGAAGAAGGAAAAAGGAGCTGTGACCCGAAAACAGGGGAGTTTGAAAAGCTGCTGGAATTTGAAAAAGATGGAGGTAAGCTGAAGCTAATGCCGGGGGGGTATTGAGGAGCAAAGGAGGCCCCTTCTCGGGCAACAATACCCATGGTGGAAGGTTGAACCGAGGTTGATGGAGAAGATGATGATGGTGATGGGATGATGACCGAACTGAGGGAGTGTTGGAATCATGATAGGATCGGGAGGATGATGAATGTGAGAAATAGTGGAAGAGAAGCTTGTGATGCCGAGAGGAAGGAGGCAGATGAGGAGAACAGAGGCAAAGCACAATGCTCTCGGTGATAATGAAGATGATGATGAATAGTATCGGGGAGAGGAAACAGGGGAAGAAGAAATGAAGGAACAGTAAACAGAAGGCTGGAGCATGAAACCGAGAGAAGATTGGAGAGAAAAAGAAAGAGAAGAAAACAAAGCTGGGAACGAGGCAACTGGATTGCGTGGTGTGTGGCCGAAAACAGGAGAGGGAAATCGAAGAAAATAAGGAAAACCAAAATTGAGGAAAGAAGCAGTGTGGAAAAGGAAGTCGTTCCTCTCTGAGGATGCCTCCATCCTTTCTTTCGCATGCTGAAAACTGGAACAGAGGAAGTGACGCGATCAGTAGGGAGAAACTAGAAATAGAGACAAGCTGAAATGACACAAGCGTCGGGTCTTCTCACAGCTACTCCCATTTTTGTAGGTTCTCAGTTCTGTACTGGAGTCAGGGGCATCGAATGGTGCTGGTACAAGCTGGGTTGGAGTTTGACTGATCAACAATAGTTGAAGACAGTGTCCGGAAGGCTGTTGTCGAGTGATCCAAACATGGGTGGAAGTAAGGGAGTTGGAGAAGGGAGAACCAAGAAGGAGACCGTGAGCAGGTGATGGCAACGTGTTGGAGGATGGTGAGCTAAGGAATTGAGAGAGGTGGTGGTGAAAATGATGATGGCGATGGTGATTATGTCGGGACTGGGTCTGGAGATGGTGGAGTTCGAAAGATAGAGATGGTGAAGTTACCAAGGAAGTGAGGGAGAAACCGAGAAGAAGGAGAAGAGAGGGATGAACAGTAACAAGGAAATGAAAATGAAGAAGAAAATGGAAGTGGCGGGAAGAAGAAAGCAAAATTCAAAAAAAAAAGATGAATAGTGAAAGTGATGAATATATATATTTGGAATAGAGAAAGAGACGCAAATAATTTGGGAAATCTCGGGAAAAAGTTACGAAAAATTAACTTAATGGATCGGGCTCGTCGACTCGCTGAGTCGAAGCAATCAAGGATTACAGACAGATAACAAGGTAAGGAATTTATGCAAGTTTTGGAGATAACGGTACATATTTTATAATTTCGAGTGTATTTTCCATAGGTAAGCAATGTTACAATTTTGTCGCATCGTAGTTAATTCGACAAATAAGATACTAAGAAATACAAATTTTGGTGTAGGAGAATCGTAGAAAGATCTAAGGGAGATACTAGGAGGTGTCACCCCTCGAATTCAGGATTTTCGTAAATCGAGATAAGGGGTATTATTTAACTTAGTTCTGATAATGCATATTTGTTTCACCGATAAATGATCTTATGAAAGAGCATATGATTTGAAATGATTTATCATTGCTTTCATACTTGCGAAGCATGTTTTAAATTGTCGAAATGTTCTCCGAGTATTTTTCATGTTGTGAAATGAATTTCCTAAAGTATGAAGTGTATGGATGTTTTACATTTATTTATGTTGTTATATCCATATTGTTAAAGAAACTATCGACAATTTCAAAAGTATTTAAGAAAAGAAATTTGTTTTCGAAAGGGGATTGTGGGGGCCACCTCTTGAGTCCTACGGGAACAAAGTGCCACACAGTCTTTCTGTTTTATGAAAGAGTTTCAGATTTCAAGGAATTCGATTTTACTACTCGATATGAGTTTATGGGTTATGAAACCCAAGAAAGATTTTGGAAACTCTGTTTTGAGACTATAGGCTTCATGCATGGTTACTTCTTGTGGTGTTCCGGCTACACCACCTGAGGTGCCGGTACGTTGGCCCCTTTAGCACTTGACTCAACCTGTGTGGAAGATGTCGTGCTAATGGTGGTTTACGATGATGTTTTGGTAGTATCTCGTGCCCACGCAGCACGGATGAATGTTCCCCACACGGTGAGTGCTACAGGTGCCCGTGCCCTAGCTATATGCTAGTATATTATAAGAAATATGAAGATACTACCCATGTTTATAATTATTATTGTTGTACGAACCTGATCCATTCTACAGCCTCCTTACCATGGCCATAGGTATGATGACTCTCCAATGGAGAATGACACGTATCGCATGACTTAGTTATAGCCTAGTCTCCTCGATTTGATTATGAAAATCGACTATGATGAATGAATGTGTTTTCATGATTACGAATTATTCATGAAATGTTTACGAATTGATTACGAAATATTCATGAAATGTTTACGAAATGATTATGAAATATTCATGAAATGTTTACGAAATGATTATGAATTATTCATGAAATGTTTACGAAATGACTATGAAATATTCATGAAATGTTTACGAAATGATTTATGAAATGTTCATGAAAGGTTTATGATAAAACGGTTAAGCATGTGATTTATTTTAAAGACACGCATGCTTTATAGCGATTATGCATGAAATGACAATTTATGTATTGCATTAAGTTTCGTTTTATGAACAACTTCAAATGTTTTTATATATCAGAACTGCTTTAAGAGTATTACCTTACTGGGCTTTTCCCCAAAAGCTCACCCCTCTACCTCTCAGATTTTTGCAGTTAATTACAGCTAATAAATGTTGCGTAGACGACGTAGGCTGGCAGATATGAGCTTCCCCAGACTACCTTTCGTATATGCGTGAGGTATACATTCTTATCTCTTTACCAGACTATTTGTATGCACAGACATCTATTGAAAATAATGTGTAGGGATGAAATCTGTATAAGGATAAATTAAATGAGATATTTTAAGTATTGACACTGAACAGGAATACAGTCTAAGTGAATAAGGGAATAAATGGGTAAACTAAATTCAAAAAAAAAAAATCCCCCGATTTTTCAAGGGTCAAGGGTCGTTACAGAAAAGTACTTTGATAGAGTTTCAATAAGAAAAGTAGAGATTAAATGAGTTTAAAAGATACATGAGTTCTATTTATAGAGATAGGAAACTGGTAATTACCCTCTTGACCATAAATTAAATGACACTTGCTTAAGTGACTTCTTTTGTCCTTACTGGGTCATTTTTGCACAGTAAACATCGTTAGATCAATAGGCCTAAACAAGTTATTGAACATCTTATGGAGATAGGCTTCTTGCCAAAAGAGTACCCTCTTGCTAGTGGGGTCTCTTAGAAGGCGAGAGACCTTTACGATAGAGTTTCCCACACAAGACGAGAGACCTCTAGCATTGCCACGTAGCCTCAGCAAGAAAGTCTCCTGCACATGGTAGGAAACCTTTGGCACAATCATGTGGCCTCTGCGGAAGTAGTGGGAGAGACTGTTGCCCTGGTGAGAAAGGTCCCAACAAACGTGTGTCTCTTGCAAGGTCTCCCACCATCATGCAGGATACCTATGTCGTGCCACATGGCATAGAGCTCTAAGGCAAGATCTTTCGCCCATAAGCGAGAGACACTATTGCCACATGTCTTCTACCATGTGGCATTCTCTTATGGTGCCATGCAGCACTACTCATCTGTACTCTTTCTCTTATGAGAAAGCTTCAATTTGTCACTGGGCCTAGCCCATCACTGGTCCCAATGCCACTGGTATAACCTATATCAATTATAGTACTAATTTTTATTTTAATTTTTTAAAAATAAAAAACAAGATAAGGGTATAACAGAATGAAGCTTCTATTATGACAGAATATGTAAGACCCGATATTTTCAAGTGCATTTAAAAATGCAAAAGGACTTAAATGACATTCCCGAATACGTGCAGGGCAAAATGGTCAAAAGACCAAAATTCGGTATTAATCGAGACAAGAAAATTTAATCAAAAATATGAGAATGAGAAATCTTGATCAATGACGAAGAAATAATTAAATTCCGGGTTAAATTGATCAAGATATGAATTTATTGGAATAAACCGAGATTTTCGTATCGAAAAATAATCTCGAAAATAATCGAAAAATATACCGAAAAGGTAAAATCGGACTGAGAAAATTATTTACAGATTAGATGAATAAAATATAATTTTTAAAAGATATTTGTGTATTTTAATATTATTTTATTGATTAAAATAATATTAAAAATAAATTATAAATAAATAAAAATAAAAAAAAAAAAAAAACGCGAATTGAAACAGAGAGGAAACGAAAGTCTGAAACAGAAGCAGAGAAGAAATGGAAGCCGAAAAGCGAACCGAGGGAGATCCCTCCGTCCGACGGTCACCGGCGGCCAAGGGCCCCAGGCGAGGGTCGGCGAAGGTCGACCGACCTCAGGCGAACCCACCGGTGGCATCGACGTGCGGCCAGGTGGCCGGAAAACGCCGAAAAACGAAGGAGATGCCGCGGGAGAAAAGCTTTGATTCGCCGGCGATGGCGTCGATTCGAGCCACACCGAGGCCCGATCTAGGGAGCCCATGCGATGGCGCGCCGAACGGCGGTGGAATCGGTCGGAGAACCGGCCGGACGGCGCCGGCACGACCAATTGTTCCCTGAACCGGCCGAACCGGACTGAACCGGCCAAGTTGAACCGAACCGGACCCGAGCTGAACCGGCGGTCCGAACCGGGTTGAACCGGACCGGACCGGTTCAGCCAAAAAGAGAGGGAAAAAAGGAAGAAAAAGGGAAAAAGAAAAAGAGAAAAAATTGGGGAAAATTCCAGTGATGCAATCGAGCTTCGGGTAAGTCGGTAAGCGGTCAAATTGACCGATTTAATTTTTAGAATATTTAATTTGATAAATAATCGACTGAAAGTTTACCCGAAAATATATTTAATTGTGTAGCTCGACAATTGGCATCCACTGAGAGCTCGAGACAGCCTCGATTTGTGTACGATCAGGGAATAACGGGTAAGTGACCCTTATTTACGACAATTTTATATCGTTATGCGTGATTGATATTTAACGCATAAATTACGGATTTAATTTCCGCATAAATGAATTAAATTCTGGAAAATTAGATAAATTGTCGTAAATATTAAATTGAGATATCAGAGAATTTAGAACGAGGCTAAATAAATTACTGATGGGCCCAGAGAGCCCAATAGGCCTCGATAAAGTGTGGTAAACAGGCTTAAGGCCGATTAAGGCCCATTATGGTGCATCGGGCCCAATATGGGTAAACGGGCCCAATGATTTAAATTAAGCCCAGAAAATTATGAAATACATTAAATTGTATTGTATTTGACCTGATGAATGTGTATCCGCAGTTCCGGAGATTGGATTTGGAGCAAATCGGACTGCGTGACGAGACATCGATGTAAAGGTCAGACTGTACAGAAAAATGAGGTAAGGGAATTGTGTGAGTAGCTAGAGGTAGCTACGCATATTTTAATAGATTTTGTATACACTGATTATGTATGTATACACGATTATTGTAAAATGATCCTAAAAGTGGTTTAATTAATTTTTAAGGATTGAAATAGGTGAAATGTCTATTTTACCCCTATTGAGGGAAGTTCACCTAAGGATGGTGAAAGCATGACATGCATGGAATGCATGATTTAAGGATTTTTATGATTAAGGAATTTTCTTGATTTTAATCAAAGTAAAGCGATAGATTGGCCAGTAAATGCATGAATTTCACAAAATAACACTACGTAGGTGTTATTAATATTTAAATGAAATTTCTTTGGAAAAGAAGCCAACTATCAAGTTTATATGGAAACAGATAGTGCCGACACGTAGTTCGCACTATATCTGCGTTTGTGAATGTGCATAAATGTGCTTGAGCAGTTGCTCGCACCGACTTGTGACATCATATGCATGAAATGTGCTAGAGCATGGTGCTCGCACTGATTTTTAATATTGTGAAATGAGAGCTGCTGGAGCCTAGCTCGCACTCTGTTTTGACATGTTTTGACATGTTTTGATTTGTTTTGACGTGGTATGCATAAAATAGTGCTGGAGCGATTACTCGCACTACTTTTAATGATTTGACATGCATGAGAGATGCTGGAGCTTAGCTCGCATCCTGTTTTGATTTAATTATGCATGAAGCCGTGCTGGAGTCTAACTCGCACGAGATTTGATTTAATTATGCATAAAGTCGTGCTGGAGTGTAACTCGCACGAGATTTGATTTATTTGAGCATTCATTTGTGCTGGAGCGTTGCTCGCACAAAGTTTTACGTAGTTTTCATAATTCATTTGAATATCGTACTGGAGTTTTTCTCGTACGAGGTTTTCAGTGAGTTTTTATACATATCCGTACTAGAGCGTTGCTCGTACGTGGATTTTAATTGAAATTATAATCAGTTTAAGTCGTACTGGAGCGCTGCTCGTACGCAGATTTCACTGATTTTTATGAAACCGTGCTAGAGCTTCGCTCGCACGAGATTTTCAGATATCATGAATATGCATGGAGCCGTGCTTGAGCTTCGCTCGCACAGGGATTTATATTACATGCATATAGCCGTGTTGGAGCCTCCTGTAGACTGTGTGTCACAGTGAGATGATATGCTCACACGTGCATTCTGAGACAGAGATGATATGGGTGGATAAGACCTATTACAGGCACCCCTGATTGAGCTTGGGTCCATGGAGTACGTTGTACCGTGTATGTCACGCGGAGTACGCTGTACCGTGGGGATTGTTGGAGTGGAGTGGCATGAGCCACGAGGCAGCAAGCCTTGCCCTCGCAATCCTGGTGTTATGCTGTTCTGGCGGGTAGGACGACCCACCTCCCGTTTCAGGTGTGATACCCCGCACACTAGGTACCGTGTTGCCAGGGATCACTAGGATATGGCCATAGTCCTCGATGTTACTGTTAATTACCTGATTGTCTCACATGATATAACTTGTGGTCTGTTAGACCAGGGTAGACCCGAAGGAGGGGTCAGGCCCCCGATTTGATGATTTGATGATTTCAGATGATTTTATGATATGTGACCCTGAAAGAAGGGTGGTTTTATAACTCAAGTTTTATAATGAAATATAACAATTTGTTTTATGAGTTTTGAGATGATTGACCCAGAGGGGTTATTTTATACTGCGTTTTAAATGAATTGATTTAAATGCAGTGGCATGATGTGTTTTTCCATGCTTTCATTTGAAAACCTTGAATTGTCTTACATGACATGAAAGACTGCATGATCTTGATTAAATTCATGCTTAATATGATTTAATGATGTCACATAAAATGCTTTGAATGCATGAGTTACATGATTTATATATGCACAAATAGTTTTGGATAAACTATGGCATTGAATATGCATGACTTTGTGCGTGTAATTTTAAATGAAAAGAAATGGATTTAAGGGCATGGCATTATGAGCATGTAGATAGTGGAGCTATCTACTTACTTGCATAATTGCCTTACTGAGCGTGTGGTTTGCTCACCCCCTTATTTTTCCATCTTTTCAGAGCACTTGTAATAATTATTGAGCGGCTGAGGACTTGCATGCTTAATATCCGCTGCTTGTTGCTTCCCATCGAGAGACAGGTATACACATTTGTATGATTTTGTATCTAAATATGTAATGCACAGTACTGTAAATGGATATGATGTCGGGGATGTAGAGTCATGTAAATACCATTGGGTATGTGTTTATTTAAAGTCAAAAGGATAGTAGACTCTCATATATGATTTTGGAAATGGAATGGTAAATGGTGTGAGGTGACTAACACCGAATCATAGCCCAACTGTGTTGTAGGATGGTCACGACAAGAGAAAGGTAAGAATTAAATAATAAATGAAAAAGCGAAAAATTTACTCTGATTTTTAGGTAATTCGGGTCGTGACAGGTTTAATGGTATCAGAGCTTGAGTTGGCCTGATATGAGTCGGTGTTAGTGGTTAAGAAAGTTTACATCCCCATGTACTGTGCATTATTTAGATACAATTGTGTATATCGAGATGGAAGTGCAGCTAAGAATTTGGTTTTAAATGCAAGAATAGACTCATTGACTGATAGCCGCTATGGTTGAGAGGCGAGTACACGAGCTCAAGGCCGTTGAGGTAGGCCCATGAGTTGTACTGAGTCACCACATGAGACTTGAGATGAGATTGACGTGGAGGCTGGTTGATCATGCCCCCCAGAGTCCAACAGAGAGATCGGACAGAGTCTGACAAAGAGATCGGATAGAGTCTGACAGAGAGATCAGACAGTATTGAGATACGCTTCGCGAGGTTGGAGCGGAGTGTGGAGAATATTTTGCGAGCTAATTGCTCAGGGTATGTATGAGGGCGAGTCGGAACATTGATGAAAGTTCGCTCGACCCATTTGAAGATTTCGACATCCAAATTGGACATGAAAAATAATTCGAGATATATTCCGGTGACAGAATATCCCGGACACTGTTTAAAGGAAATTACAGATGACATTCTTTACTCTAACCCAGAGGAACATGTTGATTAACGAGTATGATACTCAGTTTATATTCCTGGGCAGATGTGACTCGAACATGATGAACAGTGAGAGTCAAGATGTCTGAAAGTTCATGGAAGGACTCAGATTGTCAATTAGAGTCCGATTAGCCCGTTAGATATCACTACCTATGCCGAGGCAGTGCGCAGACAACAGTTGTGTGAATAAGATCATGAGTTGCACGCCTCTGAGATTGAGAAAGGTAGTGAGGGCCGAAATTGAGACAAAAGAGAATAGAGGATGACAAGAATGTCAAAACGGGAAAAAGGTAGTTTGGTAAAGGCTTTGAGCTGATAAATCACGGGGTAAGTTGATTGATAAACCCCAGTATATCTAATTTTAACACTATTGAGGGGTATTATGATTTGAGGACCGCAACCTGCTACGGAGCATTGTAAACAGTATAACAGAGTAGCAGTGTGAACAGTGTAAGATGTGTGGTAGTTATCACGAAAATAAGATGTTGGATGAAGGCGAGTGTATGCCTTGGACCAGGACACTATTGATGTTTCATAGGATGTGGTGGAAGATACCACATTGGTTGTGAAAAAAATGAAATGATTATTTTAATTGATCCTGGTGCCACGCATTTATTTATACCGCCTTCAATTGCTTATAAGCGAGTGAAAGATGTGAAGCCTGTACCCTTAGGCAAGAGGATGATAGTTAGTTGAATTTCACTAACTGAATATGGGTATAAGGATTGTAAGTTTTCACAAATAATGAAAGAGTTTGTTATAAGTGATTTATTAAAGGAGATATATTGGAATAAGAGACGTATGCAAGGTAAGAATATCCTTGATATGCAAAGTAAATTGGATTAAGCGGTATGTAGTCAAGTCTGAGGGATAATAAAGGTATTTTAAAATATCTCCCTGCCTGAAGATTTGACAGCGTCTAGAAGCGCACGCATAAGCTATAAATTGAAATCGACAATTGGGATATATATGCAATTAAAAATTTGGGTACCTTTGCTGGTACGATAAAGAAATATAGAACTTGATTAATCATGAAAGTTTAAAAATTAAAATTTTATAAAAAAAAAAAAAGCCGTCAATATAAGAGGAAAGAAATGACGTGAGCTAGTATCTTGAACGAAAGCTATTTCGAAATGACATTGTACGTTTATGCGTACATAGGTCAAGTATATGGAAAATTGAAATATTGAGTGGAACTCAACTACGTTAAGGTATTTAAACCTTACCTGGACCGATTGATTGTCATCTTTAGTGATGATATTATGATGTATTCGAAGTCCAGGGAAGAGTATGAGTAGCAACAGGAAACTGTCTTACAGACAAGGTGTTATGAGTTTCTTGAAATGAGTTGCTCAGTTGACACGTCTCATTCGGGAAAAGATTTCATACGAGTGTTATGATAAGTATGAAAATAGCTTCGGTGAGTTTTGGTATATTGGAGTAATGAACTGACCACCGTAAGTATTCTCACCATGACTAACAGCTCAAGAGGTTTCAGTGTGAATGGATACCAAAATAAGGATTGGGCTGTGTATTGATGTAAAATGGGAAGATAGTCGTTTATGGATCCAAATAATTCAAGGACCATAAGAGAAACTATCCGACCCATGATTTAGAGTTGGCAGCCGTAGCGTTTACATTAAAAGTATGGCGTCGCCACTTAAATGGTAAGAAATTTCGGGTATGCACTGATTGTAAAAGCCCCAAGTATCTGTTTTCACAGAAAGAGTAGAAAATGAGATAACCATGAGGGTTAGAGCTTCTAAGGATTATGAGTGTGAACATTGTACCACCCAGGAAAGGCTAATGTAATGGCTGATGCTTTGAGCAGAAAGAGCCTCGGGATGGTATCACATAAGATGGTCAGGGAGCGAGAGCTGCTAGAGCAGTTGTGAACCTCAGTAGTGATGTGATCCCTTCTTGATGATGACGGTGATTTTATGACAGCTAGCCTGAGGTTAGAACCGGATTTGTGTGACCGGATTTGCCAGGCTTAGCGTGATGATCGACAAGGTGTCGATGGTATGGGTCAGATTCAGAAGGGTATAGTGACAGAGTTCACAGTGTATGATGATGACTTACAGAGGTTCAGAGAAAGTATAAGTGCTCCCCATGACCACAGTAGATGAGATAGTAGTATTGTCAGAAGCTCACTCTTCGGGATATACAGTGCATCCGAGAAATAATAAATATATTTGAATCTCTGAAAAGGGTATTGGTGGTCAGATATGAAAAGAGATATTGTAGAGAATTGCGAAAAAGTGTCTCGTATGTCAGCAGAGTAAGGTAGAGTAAAAGAAGTTGCAGGGTTATTGCAGCCTCTACCTATATTGACACGGAAATGGGAACAAGTTACCATGAATTTCGTGATGGGTTACAGAGGACCCGAATGAATCTCGAGGATATCTAGGTGATAGTTGATAGATTGATTTAGTTACCCACCTTCTGGTTATGAAATCCCCAGATACTCTGAGTGTGTAGGCGAATTTATGTGAATGAAAAATTGTGAAATAATATGTAGCGTTCCAGGGAGCATGATATCAGATAGGGATTCCCGCTTCACTTCCCACTTCTGGGAATATGTTTTTGGAAGCTATGGGACCCTGATTGTGTGTTAGCACAGCTTCCACCCTCAGACAGATAGTCAGTCAGAGAGGATTGTACAGGTTCTGGAGGATGTGATGAGAGCGTGTGCCATTGATTTTATGAGCTCCTGGGATGATCAGTTGCTACTAATCAAATTCGCCAGTGATGATAGTTGTCACTTGAGTATCGGGATGGGATTATATTCGGCATTATATGGCCGTAGGGAGTTGTTCCCTGACTTTGATAAGAGAAGTGGGTGACAGATAGAAAATTGTTCCCGAATTAGTAAGACAAACCTCTGAGTATGTTCAGTTGATTTGAGAGAGATTAAGAACACCTCAGAGCAGATAGAAAAGACTATGCTGACAAGAGACAGGAAATCATTGGAATTCACCGAGGGTGAATCATTATGTTGGCAGTTACTTGTCTTAAGGACGTAACAAGATTCGGATAGAGATATTGGACAAAGTGGGAGGTAAGACCTGTAGGTTGGCGTTACCACTTGAATAAACAGGCATCCACTATGTGTCCTATCTTATGATGTTTCGAAAATATTATCCGAACCCGATATATGTAATCGGATATGAGCTTCAACGGTTTAGCTCAATGAAAGTATAACATATGATTGGAAATCGATTCGGGTATTAGACGGAAGGAGAAAGTGTTGAGGTTTAAGATAATCTCCCTAGTTAAGTATGATGGTAATATTACACTCCGGAGAAAGTCACTTGAGGATGACAGTATATGATGCGATAGACATACCCGGAGTTGTTATGGACTCATATTACTTGGTTCTAATTTGGAGGACCAAATTTCTTAAGTGGGGGAGATTGTAAGACCCGATATTTTCAAGTGCATTTAAAAATGCAAAAGGACTTAAATGACATTCCCGAATACGTGCAAGGGCAAAATGGTCAAAAGACCAAAATTCGGTATTAATCGAGACAAGAAAATTTAATTAAAAATATGAGAATGAGAAATCTTGATCAATGACGAAGAAATAATTAAATTCCGGGTTAAATTGATCAAGATATGAATTTATTGGAATAAACCGAGATTTTCGTATCGAAAAATAATCTCGAAAATAATCGAAAAATATACCGGAAAGGTAAAATCAGACTGAGAAAATTATTTACAGATTAGATGAATAAAATATAATTTTTAAAAGATATTTGTGTATTTTAATATTATTTTATTGATTAAAATAATATTAAAAATAAATTATAAAAAAAAAAAAAAAAAAAAAAACGCGAATTGAAACAGAGAGGAAACGAAAGTCTGAAACAGAAGCAGAGAAGAAATGGAAGCCGAAAAGCGAACCGAGGGAGATCCCTCCGTCCGACGGTCACCGGCGGCCAAGGGCCCCAGGCGAGGGTCGGCGAAGGTCGACCGACCTCAGGCGAACCCACCGGTGGCATCGACGCGCGACCAGGTGGCCGGAAAACGCCGGAAAACGAAGGAGATGCCGCGGGAGAAAAGCTTTGATTCGCCGGCGATGGCGTCGATTCGAGCCACACCGAGGCCCGATCTAGGGAGCCCATGCGATGGCGCGCCGAACGGCGGTGGAATCGGTCGGAGAACCGGCCGGACGGCGCCGGCACGACCAATTGTTCCCTGAACCGGCCGAACCGGACTGAACCGGCCAAGTTGAACCGAACCGGACCCGAGCTGAACCGGCGGTCCGAACCGGGTTGAACCGGACCGGACCGGTTCAGCCAAAAAGAGAGGGAAAAAAGGAAGAAAAAGGGAAAAAGAAAAAGAGAAAAAATTGGGGAAAATTCCAGTGATGCAATCGAGCTTCGGGTAAGTCGGTAAGCGGTCAAATTGACCGATTTAATTTTTAGAATATTTAATTTGATAAATAATCGACTGAAAGTTTACCCGAAAATATATTTAATTGTGTAGCTCGACAATTGGCATCCACTGAGAGCTCGAGACAGCCTCGATTTGTGTACGATCAGGGAATAACGGGTAAGTGACCCTTATTTACGACAATTTTATATCGTTATGCGTGATTGATATTTAACGCATAAATTACGGATTTAATTTCCGCATAAATGAATTAAATTCTGGAAAATTAGATAAATTGTCGTAAATATTAAATTGAGATATCAGAGAATTTAGAACGAGGCTAAATAAATTACTGATGGGCCCAGAGAGCCCAATAGGCCTCGATAAAGTGTGGTAAACAGGCTTAAGGCCGATTAAGGCCCATTATGGTGCATCGGGCCCAATATGGGTAAACGGGCCCAATGATTTAAATTAAGCCCAGAAAATTATGAAATACATTAAATTGTATTGTATTTGACCTGATGAATGTGTATCCGCAGTTCCGGAGATTGGATTTGGAGCAAATCGGACTGCGTGACGAGACATCGATGTAAAGGTCAGACTGTACAGAAAAATGAGGTAAGGGAATTGTGTGAGTAGCTAGAGGTAGCTACGCATATTTTAATAGATTTTGTATACACTGATTATGTATGTATACACGATTATTGTAAAATGATCCTAAAAGTGGTTTAATTAATTTTTAAGGATTGAAATAGGTGAAATGTCTATTTTACCCCTATTGAGGGAAGTTCACCTAAGGATGGTGAAAGCATGACATGCATGGAATGCATGATTTAAGGATTTTTATGATTAAGGAATTTTCTTGATTTTAATCAAAG
Organism: Firmiana major; assembly: GCA_033439115.1. Classification (NCBI taxonomy): domain Eukaryota; kingdom Viridiplantae; phylum Streptophyta; class Magnoliopsida; order Malvales; family Malvaceae; genus Firmiana; species Firmiana major. Next base: position 39,954,541 of record CM065902.1, read on the forward strand.
TAAAGCGATAGATTGGCCAGTAAATGCATGAATTTCACAAAATAACACTACGTAGGTGTTATTAATATTTAAATGAAATTTCTTTGGAAAAGAAGCCAACTATCAAGTTTATATGGAAACAGATAGTGCCGACACGTAGTTCGCACTATATCTGCGTTTGTGAATGTGCATAAATGTGCTTGAGCAGTTGCTCGCACCGACTTGTGACATCATATGCATGAAATGTGCTAGAGCATGGTGCTCGCACTGATTTTTAATATTGTGAAATGAGAGCTGCTGGAGCCTAGCTCGCACTCTGTTTTGACATGTTTTGACATGTTTTGATTTGTTTTGACGTGGTATGCATAAAATAGTGCTGGAGCGATTACTCGCACTACTTTTAATGATTTGACATGCATGAGAGATGCTGGAGCTTAGCTCGCATCCTGTTTTGATTTAATTATGCATGAAGCCGTGCTGGAGTCTAACTCGCACGAGATTTGATTTAATTATGCATAAAGTCGTGCTGGAGTGTAACTCGCATGAGATTTGATTTATTTGAGCATTCATTTGTGCTGGAGCGTTGCTCGCACAAAGTTTTACGTAGTTTTCATAATTCATTTGAATATCGTACTGGAGTTTTTCTCGTACGAGGTTTTCAGTGAGTTTTTATACATATCCGTACTAGAGCGTTGCTCGTACGTGGATTTTAATTGAAATTATAATCAGTTTAAGTCGTACTGGAGCGCTGCTCGTACGCAGATTTCACTGATTTTTATGAAACCGTGCTAGAGCTTCGCTCGCACGAGATTTTCAGATATCATGAATATGCATGGAGCCGTGCTTGAGCTTCGCTCGCACAGGGATTTATATTACATGCATATAGCCGTGTTGGAGCCTCCTGTAGACTGTGTGTCACAGTGAGATGATATGCTCACACGTGCATTCTGAGACAGAGATGATATGGGTGGATAAGACCTATTACAGGCACCCCTGATTGAGCTTGGGTCCATGGAGTACGTTGTACCGTGTATGTCACGCGGAGTACGCTGTACCGTGGGGATTGTTGGAGTGGAGTGGCATGAGCCACGAGGCAGCAAGCCTTGCCCTCGCAATCCTGGTGTTATGCTGTTCTGGCGGGTAGGACGACCCACCTCCCGTTTCAGGTGTGATACCCCGCACACTAGGTACCGTGTTGCCAGGGATCACTAGGATATGGCCATAGTCCTCGATGTTACTGTTAATTACCTGATTGTCTCACATGATATAACTTGTGGTCTGTTAGACCAGGGTAGACCCGAAGGAGGGGTCAGGCCCCCGATTTGATGATTTGATGATTTCAGATGATTTTATGATATGTGACCCTGAAAGAAGGGTGGTTTTATAACTCAAGTTTTATAATGAAATATAACAATTTGTTTTATGAGTTTTGAGATGATTGACCCAGAGGGGTTATTTTATACTGCGTTTTAAATGAATTGATTTAAATGCAGTGGCATGATGTGTTTTTCCATGCTTTCATTTGAAAACCTTGAATTGTCTTACATGACATGAAAGACTGCATGATCTTGATTAAATTCATGCTTAATATGATTTAATGATGTCACATAAAATGCTTTGAATGCATGAGTTACATGATTTATATATGCACAAATAGTTTTGGATAAACTATGGCATTGAATATGCATGACTTTGTGCGTGTAATTTTAAATGAAAAGAAATGGATTTAAGGGCATGGCATTATGAGCATGTAGATAGTGGAGCTATCTACTTACTTGCATAATTGCCTTACTGAGCGTGTGGTTTGCTCACCCCCTTATTTTTCCATCTTTTCAGAGCACTTGTAATAATTATTGAGCGGCTGAGGACTTGCATGCTTAATATCCGCTGCTTGTTGCTTCCCATCGAGAGACAGGTATACACATTTGTATGATTTTGTATCTAAATATGTAATGCACAGTACTGTAAATGGATATGATGTCGGGGATGTAGAGTCATGTAAATACCATTGGGTATGTGTTTATTTAAAGTCAAAAGGATAGTAGACTCTCATATATGATTTTGGAAATGGAATGGTAAATGGTGTGAGGTGACTAACACCGAATCATAGCCCAACTGTGTTGTAGGATGGTCACGACAAGAGAAAGGTAAGAATTAAATAATAAATGAAAAAGCGAAAAATTTACTCTGATTTTTAGGTAATTCGGGTCGTGACAGAATATTATACCAATTAGAACGCTAGTTATACCCTAAAAAGAATCCTTATGAGATTCTTATAGTTTCTTAATGTTGGCATGTTTCAAATCTTTAAATAAAGAGTTTAGCTTTTCTCTTGCTTAGACCTAGAGCAAAACGAATTGAAATTTTGATAGTAACTTTTATCTTCAAAATACTTGAATTGTCATAAGTAATTTTGAACAATATATTTAATTGATAATTTTTTTTTTTACAAAAGTAATAATAAAATAAATAAAATGCAAATGATAAAAGCATTAATAAAACAATTAAGTAAATAAAACAAGAAGATATGCTAGCTTCATATGGGTTTGAAATGTTATATCAAAATAAAAATAGTGCTTTCACTTTGCGTATGAATCAAAGATATATCAAATTGAGAAATAAATTTATAATAATAATAATTAAAACATTTGCTAAATCATTTTTTATAATTTTGTGCATAATTAAATTTATTACATTATTAATTTTAAAAATGATAAGATTAAAAATAATTGAATAAATAAAAAATAAAAATAAGTATTTAGAAAATAGAACATAATAGTTTTTTAAAAAAATAATTAGATAATATAAATAAAAAGTTTATTGAATAAAATTTTTATGTTAGCTAATTAAAATAAATTTAGAAAATGTGGATATGTTATTTATTAATTACTTTATTTTTTTCTAATAAGATTCAAATTTGAAATAATAATACAACTATATTTATTATTAAAATAAAATTTTAAGTGATAGTTAAAATCATAATAAGCATATTACATTCTATGAGCTAGTAACCAACAATCATAAACTATCAAATACAAAATAACTATAACAAATTGAACTCAATCTCACACTTGATGAGACTCGAACTTGAAACTTCAAAGTCCTAAATAATAATAATAATAATAAAGAGCTTCTAAATTGACCTTACAATTTTCTCTCCCACTACTAAATATATCCTATCCTCCAAGAAAAAAAAAATTACCTTTCATAACACCAAAATTGTGGAAAAAATACTTAATTTATCCTTCCTTACATTTCTTTCTTTTTTCTTTCTTTTTCTTACTCTTGTCGTTCATTTATCAATATCCAGTAAGAGACCTCGTGTCGACCGCCAATCACTGTTGTTAGCCTCTAGTCACAATCGTTGGTAACCGTTGTTTGCTCTAAAAAAAATATATCAAAATTGTCGTTGTTTCTTCCTCAATATATTTCTAACCTCATTTTCTTCCAAATATCCAAAATGCTATAGATCTAGGATAGAAGTAGCGAAGTTAGTCTTTAGATCTAAGATTTTCTGCGTACATTAAAAAAAGTAGCTTGAAAGGAGAAAGAAGTAAAAAGAGAATTTTTTTTGGAGACTGTTGTTGCCTGAAACAATAATAATGAATTGCTGACGTCCTTCAGGCCACGTGTTGCCTAAATCTCTGCAAGAAAAAGAAAGATCAGAGGGACGCAGGGCTCTTCCCTGCGTTTGCACTCCGATGCTTAAGTCAGACCCAAAATTTGACAGAGTTTCTGTAGAGGAAATAGAGAGCCCTTAATGAGTCGTACCTGATCCCTATTTATAAGGAGTTTCTTTGTTCCTTAATTATGCTTTTGTCCTTTTACTTTAATATTCTGTTATGTGGCTCTTATCTGTTTAATTATCTAGTGCATAAGCTCATGCGCAGATATGCCACGTGGCACATTATGATTGGCCGAAATAGCATCGAAATTATTATCTACAACAATTGCTCCCCACTCTTTCGCTAGGTATAACCTTGTGGAAGAGTACATATGTTCTTACTGTAGCCTCAGGTCAAGTCCTTACATTAGATTCTAAAATCAAATTCTCTGATCATCTAATTCTTAAGCTCTTGTTGGAGTGCGTGGTTTACCTCGCGCATTTTTCGCTTCAAGCCTTATACAGTTGAGTGTGTGGCTTACCTCGCGCATTTTTCGCTTCAAGCCCTTGCACATTTTCTTCATGGCTTACATCGTGCACTTTTCGCTTCAAGCTTTTTATTTGAGTGCTTAGCTTACTTCGCGCATTTTTCGATTCAAGCCCTTTATTTGGGTGTGTGGCTTACCTCGCGCATTTTTCACTTCAAGCCCTTGCACATTTTCTTCATGGCTTACATCACGCACTTTTCGCTTCAAACCTTTTATTTGAGTGCTTAGCTTACCTCGCGTATTTTTCGCTTCAAGCCCTTGCACATTTTCTTCATGGCTTACATCGTGCACTTTTCGCTTCAAGCCTTTTCTTGTTTGAGTGCGTGGCTTACCTCGCGCACTTTTCACTTCAAGCCATTGCACTTGTGTAGCTGGTGTGATCAGTCATCTATCAATTATGTGAGAACCTCAACAGCCAATAAAATATCAATATAGCATAAATCGTAGTTCAACAAATTAAATTTTAACCCTTAGTTGAATAAAAAATAACATTAAATGAAATAAAATCTCACTGCCAGTGTAGTTACAAGTGGTTGGTATTCCGCATTTTTGCTATCCACTTGCCTTGTGAACTTTTCATCTTCTTTCAAGGCATTGGTGATGGCTTAGGTAGCCTGGCGATGGTAGAAGTTTCTTTTCTCTGAACTTCCTTATATGTAGTTCAACGTCGGTATCATTTTCATGACTTCTTCTTGAGTGATATACTTATCTGCTCTAGAGAAGAAGTTCGAGATTATCGTCGGTTGATCTAAAGATGGCGACTCTTGCAACTTTTCAGACCTTGTCCCTTGTAGCATAGCTGTCACAGCTATTCCAGCTTGTAGATCATGTACTTCAAGAGTAGCATTACGAAACCGATCCACATAGCTCTTGAGTGATTCCTTGCTTCCCTGCCTCAAGGTAAGCAGATAGGTAACCTCATTCATTTTTTGGCTTTTTATCACAAAGGCCTTCAAGAATTCGTTTCTTAATTGATTAAAAGACGAAATAGATCCCTCCGGCAAACTGTTAAACCACTTTAGTACGTGATCAGTTAAAGTTAAGGTGAATGCTCTACACATAATCTCATCCTCCCAACCATGTAATAGCATTAATGACTCATAGTTCTGAATGTGGTCATAAGGGTCAGTCTTTCCCGTATACGCCGTCATTTGTGGCATCTTGAATTTTGGGGACGACAGTTTTCCCATGATCGTGGTACTGAATGGGATTCTCCTCCTCTGATTTTCTTCAGCTGGAACCAACCTTTTCTTTTCTAAGATTCGTTCCACCATTCTTTTCATATCTGTGGCGGCTTGAGCCGTGGACGCATCATATGAATCAACTTGGTCGCAGTCCATAGCTTCTCTCCCGTTACCCTAAGTTCGATTTTGACGAGTTTGAGGTTGAAAGTTTGACATTCCAGTTTCAAGGTTTTGTGTTGGATCTATTTTCGAGTCTCTCCCAACATGAGACCCTGTCATTCCCACACCTTCGATATCATTATTTGGCGAGCTATTTGTGTTTTGGGGCCAAGGATATTTTGCACCCAAATATCCAGAATCTACCATAGTCGGACCCTTAAGGTTTCTGGTACTTTGGCGTCTCCGACCACTAATAATTTCCCGTGTGAAATTCCTTATACCATGACGCCGCAGTTTTCTGACGCCCTGATGTCTCTGGTTCATTGGAATCTCGCGTATAGGGTCTTCCATAGCTTGGCGCCGTAGGCCTTCCGAGGCCTCACACATAGGGTCTCCCATTCCCTCACGCCTCATGTCTTCCTTGGTCTCACATATAGGGTCTCGTGCAGCCATGCAGTGAGGGAATCACGTAAAAGGGTCTCGCGCGAGCTGGCATCCTCGTGTTATGAGTGCGCCACGTGGCGCGCGAAGAACGCGCCACGTGGCGCACGAAGCAAGCGGGGGGTCTTGCTCTGTGCCGCCAGTATCCCCCATGCCATGAAGGTTTCGCGGCATGGCGTTGTGGTCTCCCATGCCGCCAATGTCACCCATGTCGCGAATGTCTCTCATGCCAGGAAGGGTTCGCGGCATGTCTCCAGTGTTCGCCATGCCTGGTAGGGATCGCGGCATGTCTTCAGAGTTTACCATGCCGGGAAGGTATCGCCGCACTCCAGCAGTGTCCATGTCGGGAATGTTTCGCGACATGCTTGTCACATGCTCCAATCTGGGAAGGCTTCGCGGCATGGGTGCCGCACGCTCCAATCCGGGAATGCTTCGCGGCATGGGTGCCGCACGCTCCAATCCGGGAAGGCTTCGCGACGTGGGTGCCACATGCTCCAATCCGGGAAGGCTTCGCGACGTGGGTGCCGTATGCTCCAATCCGGGAAGGCTTCGCTACGTGGGTGCCGCATGCTCCAATCTGGGAAGGCTTCGCGGCATGCTTGCCGCATGTTCCAATCCGGGAAGACTTCACGGAATTGGTGCCGCATTCTCCACTCTATGAACGTTTCGCAGCATGCCCTCAGCATCTAGCGAATTCTGCCTTTCTCCTACCAAGTGTTGGATGGATGATGGCAAATTCACATGCGGGAAGACACCTTTGAATAGGTTCACCATTGTCCGCGGAGCTTGGACAGTCTCTTCTCCTTGTTTCTACATTGCTTCGAATTTCGCGACGGGAATCGCCATCATATTGGCTTGGTTCTGCACCCTCGCGGCTCCTCCGCCCTCCGTCATGGGAGAACTTGCCATGTCTTCACTATCCTCGTGTCTGATTGCTGCCAAACGGGTCTGTACCATCGTGTCAGAATGACTTTTTGCTCGATTTCCCACAGACAGCGCCAATTGTTGTTGCCTGAAACAACAATGATGAATTGCTGACGTCCTTCGGGCCACGTGCTGTCTAAATCTCTGTAAGAAAAAGAAATATCAGAGGGACGCATGGCTCTTCCCTGCGTTTGCACTCCAATACTTAAGTCAGACCCAGAATTTGACAGAGTTTCTGTAGGGGAAATAGAGAGCCCTTAATGAGTCGTACCTGATTCCTATTTATAGGGAGTTTCTTTGTTCCTTAATTACGTTTTTGTCCTTTTACTTTAATATTCTATTTTGTGACTCTTATCTGTTTAATTATCTCGTAAATAAGTTCATGCGCAGATATGTCACGTGGCACATTATGATTGGTCGAAATAGCATCAGAATTATTATCTACAACAGAGACAAACCAACCACCACTGGGTACCGATCATCGTCGCCAATCACCATTCATCTGCAACGGTTTACTTTACAAATATACCAAAATTTTCGTCATTTATTGCTCCTTTTACTTTTGACCTCTATTTCTTTTTAAAATGTTCAAAATTGCTATAAATCTAAGATTAAAGTCACGACTTTAAATATTAGATTTATGATTTTGTATGTATTCTTGATAAATTAGATAAGAATGTAGAGGATTAAAAGAAAATGTTTTTGTGTTTTTTTGAAAGCGATCACCTTTGATCCAAGGGAGAAAATAGACAACCAACACCCAATCGCTGAATTCTAAGATGCAATTTGCGATAGCGATTCACGCCAGTGTTGCACGAGGTGGAAGAAATATTACCATTTCATCTTTAGCTTTAATTTTTTATTTTTTATTATTTTATTAAAAAACATATACCCTTAATAGTTATCTTTCTCTTTTTAATTTTACCAGCACCATATGATCCATCCAAATTGATCTTAAGTATGATGATATTTTTGTCCTAAAATTTAGAGATATTTTGTCTTGAAATTAAATAAAAATTTGAAACGAATGAAAAAAAAATTGTGAAATATATTTAGTCATAATAACAATAACAATAAAACATTCATTCCTCTTACGTAAAACAAGCTGATCATAAAAATTCATACAATTTCTGACAATTGATCACAAAAACAACATTGGAAAAGCAATAAGAATATATCATAAACTCAAAGCAATTCTTTCTTCTTTCCCCACTTTTTTCTTATTTCTTTCAAAAAAAATTTAAAAGGGCAGATGGCTAGGGCTAGCTCCAACCTGTCAGACCTAATCGGTCCGCAACATTATACATTACTAATTCATCCCATATTGGGCCAAAAACATCTTCTCCTCCAATGCTAAATGTCAAAGCCCATAAGCATAAAATACCCGAAAACACAGCGAACCCAACTGCTGATCCCACAACATCTGCAAAACCAAATACATTTATTATAACAAAATAAACAATAAGTTAAAAAGAGGGCAACTCCTCCCATTATGTGGAATCGGAATAGGGTTATTACAGGCAGCTTTTCCTCTACATTAACACACAGGATATTTCTTAAAACAAAATAAACAATAAATCACAAAATTTACCAGAAAATAACAATGTGGGAAATTTCAAGGAGTGATTTGCTTCAAGCAACACCATTATGAATATTGTCGTTTTTCCGAATACCACCCCCATAATAAACCCTTCAATCATGCCATCTTATAGAAAACCCAGTTCTACAATGTCACAGAGTAAACTGATGATAGAAAATCAGAATCTTCAGACAATGTCGATGATTTTTTTTTTTTCCCAATCAAAAGGAATTTTCCAGATTTGTTCCCAGCGATAAAATGTAGAACTTAATCAATCTCATATAACGAAAATAGAGCATAGAAACACCAAAACACCATGAGAAAAAGCATACAAACTTGTGACGGAGAAACAAAATTCAGCGATATACTCAGATGCAAAACGTTGAAATTTTTATGCATCACCATTTACACTTTCAACTTTCACCCAAAAGGAGGAAGAAAAAAACAAGCATAAGTTAAACATGATGTATGGTCTAATGTTGTCATGGGCACAAGGTGCACTCAAGGCACTGAGACCCTTCTATTCCCAAGGTCCAAGACACAAACAAAGCACTCACTAAGTGAAGGCGCATATATATGATTAGGGCCAAGTTCATTGTTGAGGATTCAAAGTTTAGACTCTTATCTTACCCTAATAAAAGAATTTGATGATAATGAATCAATCTCTAACTAAACTTTCTAAATAAATTATATTTTCTTGTCTTTCGATCTTCTATAGAGATTAGAAATTATTATCCTTTTTTTACTAAGATAACAACTAAGAAAATTTTAAAAAATAAAGATGGGTCAAGTTGACACTTTAGTCCGGCGATAAGTGCACAACGCATGTGCCTGATCAAAGGCATCTCATCTTGATGGGTGCATGGTGCTTTTGCTATTTGACGCTATGTCTTAGCACCTAGGCACGTTCCTTGACAATTCTACTATGGCCAACTGGAGCATTTCCCTACTTATATTCAAGGAAAACAGTAATGTACAAGAAAATTGCTTATTCCCGTATTGGTGAAACCAAATTAAAAAAAAAAAGAAGAGATAAGCAATGCATGTTTGCCATAAATAATGAAATAAGAAAGGTTGGTCAATAAACATTGAAAGTCTAATGCACTTTCATGTAACTCCCAGCCAAACATTTTTGCTTCACTGTTAATAAATGTATCCCCCATAAGGATAGTCTTTACATTGCCTTTTTCCCAACCAAAGTAACCAAGTCAGCAAAGACTTCTTAGTTCTACAAGAAAAATAGAGGATTAAGTGGACTCCATAATTAAAAATAAATATCATAATTTTTAGGAAGGAAAGGATAAAAAAGATTTCATTATGAACCTCCAACCTTGCCAAATGCTAAATTGTTTGCAAAGGGCATAATAGCTTGACCATCTAAATGTAGAACTTGTGTTGTTAAGGTGAACTTAGTTGCTAAGGCACATGGCCAAGAAAAACCTTAAGGCGCAAGATGCCTTTGATCCGGTGCACCAATTTGTTCAGTTTTACACACCATTTTTTGAGGTGAAGGGTGGAAGAAAAGCTCACTCAACAAAAGTCTCTTGCTGATTCTTTTATCAGTGGTTATCTTAATAGAATTAAAAAAAAGGATAATTTCAAATATCTATAGATTATAAGAGAATAAACAAAGCGTAACATAATCTATCCAAAACATTTTGCTAGGGATAGATCCATGAAGCATCAAAGTTTAATTAAGATAAAATACGAATCTTAAAAAAAAGCTGCTCAACTACAAATACTCAACAACATACTTGAGCCCACAGTCAATTCAAACATTATAGAGCAGATCTGGCTATTTGAAAAAAGGCATGTTATTTTTTTTTGCTATTATTATTTAAAATTTTCCTCTCTTCATCTGTCTATGCTCTTTACCTGCCCCAAATTTGTCTTTGATTTTACCTCTCATAACAGGGGGTGTACACCTCTGTACTGTTTTTCTCTTCAGAAACAGAGCAAGAGCACTGGTTTTGTCCTCAAAACAGAGAATCGCTCGCTGTAGGATTTTCATTCAAAACAGAATCATAACCTTCTACCTTATTCTCCCAAAAGCCAAAACGCAATGTCCTTTTTTATCACAAAAGAAAAAAAAAGTAAACTTAATGTATTTTGTGGCTTAAGTTATTTATATTAACAATTGCTCCTCCTTTCTTTTTTTTTTTTTTTTCGGGGGGGGGGGGGGGGGGGGGGGGGGGGGGGGGGGTGGTGTCTTTAAATTAGGTAGCAAGTTTCAAATGGCAGGCAATTTTACTGCTACAAGTGGCAATAATAAAAAAGATCTTAAGTGGAAGTACAACTTTCTTTGTTTAACTATATAATTATATAAATATTATTATTAACAATATATATGAGAGCACCTTGCTTCACTCAAAGCACTTTTTTGCACCTTGCATCTTTTATCTTGGGCAATATAATGGCCGTAGAGCCTAGAGTGCCATACGCTCTTGACAATATTGCATAGAACTATCTCCTTTGTTCTCTACAATGTACAAACCAATAGAAAAGAGAGAGACAAGTGTTGTTTGGCAATACAAAACAATTTCCTCTCCATCTTAGTAATGCCACTTATGGAGCAAACTAAATTAATTGGAATGACTTTCAACTTTTCCTATTACTCGTATTCATTGGGAAACCAAATTTCACCAATATTGCAATTGTGGTTTTGGACCTCAAGGCTGTGCTACATAGAGTGAATAAGTGGAAGGATGCATAGGGATGAGTGGAAAAGTGGAAAGAAAATGATTTTAGTAGTGCTTAGTAGGAAAGAAAAATGTAAGGAAAGAAAATAGGAAAGATTGCTATTTTCTGTCCTTATTAAAAAGATCAAATCATTCCAAATTGGGAAAAGTAATAGAGAGAAAATGAAAGAAAAGTGGGTATGTACAAAATTATCCTTCATTTTAATATTTTGTTTTATTATCTTAACTAATTAATGGTATAACAGTAAAATAATATAATTTCAACTTCCTTCCTTTCATTTTTCAAATCTACTAAGCAACAGATGAAAAGAAAATTATATTTTCTTTCACCTTTCTCATCTTTCTTACCAAGCACATCAATGGAAAGAAAAATATGCTTTCCATCTTTTCATTTTTCTCTCCTTCCTATTTTCAATCTTGTCATTTTTCTTTCCACTCTACCAAGCAAAGCCTAAAAGAAGGCTATTCGCTTCATATAAAACCATATAGATGTTGTGGTTTACTAGCTTCCAAAAGACTAAATGTATTGGAATGACAGTTTCGGACTTGCAATTAAGTAGGCCAAATCTACTCAAGCTATACTAAAAAAAAATATGCAAATGATTATTGCAATATCTTCACATTCAAGTCTAAAGAAAACAATGGCAAAAAAAATTCTTAGGAAAACAGCTTAGACAATGATAACTTTGTTTTTCTCCTTTTCCTAGTCAAAATGTGAACCTAAAGAGATTAAAGTTTTATTTAATGATTACTAAAGAGATTAAATTTTTATTAGTAAAAAATATTCAATGAAATACTTTCACCATTTGCTTGTTGAATTTTCAAAAGAAAAATGTATGTAAAAAGTGATGAGCAAATAGCTAAAATATAACATACATCCAATCATAATTGTTCAATATACAGGAAAAATCTTGCACTTCTGATAATAAAAAGTATTTCTTTCTCAATATTAATTATTAACTTTTTTATGCAAATGAACTTTTATACTTTGCTTTGGAAAGCAAAAACAAAAGATGCTAATAATTTCCTAGATTGATAACCTTAGACTAATATGCAATTCAGGTATCAGTAAATAAATATAAAAAAAAAAAAAAACCCTCAATCTTGATCAATTCGCTAAATGCAAAAACATCCTAACATCAACAAGACTTTGGAACCAGTTCGAAAAATTCTCAATTATATCATAGGCGTAAATAAATCAACAGAAAATTAAAAAGTACGAGAGGAAAGAATAATTACAACGGCGAAGGCGAGGGAAAGAGCGAGAATGACGGAGAACTGGCCAAAAGTAGAAGCAATTGACGGCCCAAAGCCAAGGCAAAAGGGCAAAGCCGAACTTGTAAAACCTCCGTGCATAGGACAACGATTCATCCTCCGTAAGGCCCAACGGACCATCGATTGTGGGCCACACCGGCGTCGATGACAATATCGAATTTCTATTGCTAGTGTAATTGTTGTTAGGGTTAGGGTTTGGAGTTGCGTTCGTCGATGCCTGTGAGGCTTCCATTTCCAATCTACTACTCCTCAACGATGTCGTTTACTTGGAGCTAAAGCGCTGAGATTTGCTTCTGGGTACGACGCTTTCGTGTCTCCCATCCCTTTCTTTGTGGAGCAGGTGAGAGGAAGGTTGAAAAAAAAAAAAAAAAAAAACGGCGCCGTTTCAAGAAAAGGAGTACAGTTTTTTGGCACTGAATTTAACCAGCTTTAATATTTATTTATTTATTTAATTTTTTATTTAAAAGGAGAGAGATTTAAACTTTATTTCAAGAAATTTTAAGGTTTCGGATCATTGAAAATAATTTTTAAAAAATAATTTTTATACTTTTAGTTATTTAGTTTAAAAAAATTTAATTGATCAATGAAAAATAATTTTTTGATTAATAAAAAATTAGATCATTTTTTTTTAAATTGTCCTGTACTTTCAAAAATGAAAAGATATATTTCAAAAATTAGATATCTATGTCAATATTATTTATCAAGCACGTGACTATAATTGTACTCAAATTATACATTGAATATAAATTTTTTTAATTTTAATTTAATTTAATCATACATAAAATATTATTATATTAATAATTTTTTTATTTAATTAAATTAAAAATTTTAAATATTAAAATATTAGCATTAAAAATATTTTCAACATCCAACAACTTTTCAACATTTTCTTTTTTATTCTAATTTGATTTTAAGTATTTAAAGTATTAAAAATGATTCAAAAGTAAAATATCTCTAATTTAAATTTTTAACCATTTGCTTTAACAATTGATTAACAAAAAGATTTACTTATCTTGTAAAATAAAAAACTTTGGAATAGAGCATTTATTTTTTATAATAGTGAACTAAAATTTAATAAGACTCAAACCTCAAAGATTTAAATGAAATTTACTCAAAAATAAATTAGAAAGAACCTCCACTTATACATGAACCTCTTTTATTTTTTGTTTGGTTATGTTAATTTAAATTCAAGTTAGACAATGGCGTAATGCCATACATAAATTTACATTAAGAATTGGTAAAATAGAAGGGGAAATACAACATAAAAACTTGGAAAAGAGCATTGTTACAACAAAAGCAGATGTCGAAACTCTGAAGTACCTTGATTTGGCATCAAACTACTTGATTGGAACCAATCATCCAACCCATTTTCTGTCTTCCATGGAAAAAGGTTGACTATGCTCAAAAAGCTGTCAGATGAATGTTACTCAAGATGCAACTGTATCAATGCCGGTAAAACTCAGGATTGAGATCTGCCTCGCATTTTCGCTCTCGCAAAAAACACTCCAGCCAAAAGACCTGCATATTCAAATCATCTTTTATACAACAGCCACAACAGAAGGAACTTGGAGAAGAATTTAGCTTGTGCTTTTTTTTTTTTTTTTGCATATTTGCATTCTTGAGACAGGTAATAGGAGGATAGGGCTTACCAAAGAAGATGCTGGCAGAGTTTTCCAAGCTAGTAGGGACTTTGAAAAGAACAATACCGGCAACAGAGAGAGGAATTTTGTTCAATGATCCCACCAGGCTGCAGATACCAAATCAGTAATGTACTACAAATTCATTTCACCACTATCACGAGTTTAAAGTAATTTCAGTGAGCCAACATATTAATTCCACAAACTCCAATCCAGTTTGAGATTGACTTGGAACTGAATATGGGGTCAATTGTACTACGAGCAAAATTACCACATTTGAGATATATAACTTAATAAGGGCCTAAATATGACACAGAGATTGGCCTTTTCTCCTAGATCCATATTTTAAAGAACTCAAGATAAGATTTACATTTGCAAGGGCTGGTCAATGATGGGTCAATTAGAGAACTCTGCCTCTACTCTTAGCATAACCTAACTTCTAAGGAATTGCACTTTAACACAGTCAAACTCAAAAACTAGAAATGTTTGTTTGGTCTGTCTCTCCAATAGCGCAAAGTAAATGTAACTATGTACAGTGGCCTTTAAGCCCCTTTTCATCTTACCTGTACGTAGTTGCCCCTGTTTGATGAAGAAACCACATTGAAGTGAAACTGATGGCCAGACCCAAAAGCCCACTTAATGTAATTACCACCCAGAAGTCAGGCATCCTTAGAAGTGGTCTGTCAAGTAAATTCAAGATTGTCAGATTTAAGAATTCAGAAATAAGAAAAATATCAGTAATCATGATTGACTGAAAACAAAAAAATTGTTGTAGGTTATTTGCAAGAGGTGCATGAGGTACCATGATTCATTTCAGTTCAACCAATATAATCGATAACAATATGTCTGAAATTAAGCTGCATTTATTGGTGGAGCTCAAAATTTAACCATTGACTTATTCAAATCTCAGCATGGAAAGCTTGGACCTTCAAAAACAATCTTGCTTAGCAAATGTGACTAAGGAGGTTTGAGATAGGAAGAGACTGAATTGTCATAGAGGCAACCTCAAGTACATGCAAGGAAGTTCTAGGAGAGTTGGGTGAATTTGATTGTGTTGGGGAGTCCAAAATGGGGGACAGATGTTCAAGAACCCTGACTTCTGAGGGAAAAAGGATCCGCATATGATTTTGATATAATATGATTTGACGCTGAAAGCATAACAAAAGGCTATTAATGCGAAAAGACATGCATAATAATATGGATTGGAAAATTCTGACTGATGCAATTTTTGGTTCTATAAAGAACAATGGAAGTAAAAAGAGGGCAGAGAATAAGAAAAGACGGAACTAATGAACGAAATAAAAGAAAATAACAGGAGATAGTACCATGATGGTCAGAAGTACTAATACAAAAGCTTTCAAATAAGCAGGAAAAGTTTCAAGTGTTGAAACAAATTGTTACCACAATGTAACTGTAAACTTTAATAGAAGTTCAATATTATGCTGAAAATTTGATTACATCCAAAAATGCAAACTGTAGAAGGAAAAGAAAAGGTACAATATTAATGTCAAAAGTTGAACAATTGATGAAATGAAAAGGTACAATATTATTCAAAAAACAGGTCACAAGTTGAACAGTTGAAAAGTTTTTATAATTTGTACATCTAACAGAGAAAGTCAATTAAATTTTAGGGTCTACACTTAAGAGAACACATTAGCAGCATAAAGTTGTCCTTATTCAACTAAATTGAAACTCTAGGGTGCCCTTAACTAGTCAACTCTAGATATTTCAAGCTGTATCTAAAGCGAGAATAAATGATATGTCATCCCCTAGTTAATTCTATAGTCAACAGAAAATGTTAAGCGTCTTATAATTTGTTATATTTGAGAAAAAGAACGACGACATACCAAATGTATCCGGTAACACAAAGCATTAGGTGGGGACTTACTCATGGACCTATTATATTGTTAGCAACCCCCACAATAAATTTGTAGTTCATTTATTTTGTGAAGCAAGCAAAAAAAATTTGATAACAAGTTAACAACAAATAGAATCCATTAAAGATCATATGAATTACAACATTAGATCATGAAAGAGTGAACAATTGGATATCTATATCTGTTTATGGTGAAAATTACTACTGTTACAGGTTGTATATCTTAAATATAGAAAATTAGTTTCTCTTCTTACTTCAACATGGTATCAACAGCCTTTTCCAGAAAAGTTTGAAACTTTTCTGGTTTTTTTTTCTTCTTCTACCCAAAGTGAGCAGATTTAGATTTTTTTTTTTTGGTCACCCTTGTGAGTGCCCAATGAATCTCATCGCCACCACCTTCTGCTCACGGCAATCCAGTGGGGTCCTTTGCTTCAGATCTGAAAGCGAATAGGACAGATCTCCCTTTTCTTTCTCTCTCGGTGATAGTTGTTCTTGACTGATCTCTCTTTTCTCTCTCTCGGTGCTTGCTGTTATTTTTTTTTTTCCTTTGGTTTTCATGCGTAACGATTGCTGATGAACAAAACAATTTGGTTGTGACTGATGTGATTCCCATGTTATCTATCACAGAACATAAGTTGACTGGCCCGAATTATTTAGATTGGTGTAAGACAGTCGGGATTTATCTACGGAGTTTGTCCAAAGATGATCATCTCACAGCAGATCCACCAACTAATGATACTCAGTACCAAGAATCTTTGAAGAATTCATCTCAATCTATCACTGCCCTTGCTGAGTTAGGCAAATCAAATTTGTGTCTCCTTTCTTCTTCCACACAATGGGTAGTTGATTCTGGTGCCACAGATCATATGACAGGTAATCCTAATCTCTTTTCTACTTTTCAGTTCCACATATCTCCCGCTATTGTAACTTTAGCTGATAGGTCTACTTCGTCTGTTCTTGGTTCTAGCACTATTCATCCTACTCCATTCCTTACCTTGTCTTCTATATTGAGTCTAGTAAAATTTTCTTTCAATCTGGTGTCTGTCAAAAAACTTACTCGTACTTTGAATTGTTCTATCTCATTTTTTCCTGGTTATTGTCTTTTTCAGGATCTTATGACGAAGAAGATTATTGGTAAAGGACATGAATCAAGAGGTCTCTACATTTTGGATACCCAAACGCCAAGATTTGTTGCTTGTTCCAGTACCTTGACCCCTTTTGAAGCACATTGTCGGTTGGGCCATCCTTCATTACCTTTATTAAAAAAAATTATGTCCTCAGTTTCAGCCTGTGTCCTCTCTGAATTGTGAATCATGTCAGTTTGCGAAACACCATCGCTTGCCTTGTATTCCTCGTGTCAATAAAAGAGCTAGTTTTCCTTTTGAGTTAGTCCATTTAGATGTTTGGGGTCCGAGTCTTATTGTGTCTAAAACTGGTTTTAGATATTTCGTTACTTTCGTTGATGATTTTTCTCGTATGACTTGAATTTATTTTTATGAAGATTCGTTCTGAATTATTTTCTCATTTTAGTACCTTTTTTTGCTAAAATCAAAACACAATTTAATGTATCTGTGCATACCTTAAGAAGTGATAATGTCAAAGAGTATTTTCCCGATTCGTTTCAGAGTTGCATGATTCAAAATGGCATTCTTCATTAGACATCTTGTGTCGACACACCATCTCAGAACGGTGTAGTTGAAAGAAAAAATCGACACCTTCTAAAGACCGCTAGAGCTCTCCTATTCCATATGCATGTTCCTAAACCATTTTGGGCCGATGCTGTTTCCACAACCTCCTTTCTCATCAACCGCATGCCTTCATCTGTTCTTCATGGTGAGACACCTTATGGTATTCTTTTCCCTAGTAAACCATTGTTTCCTATTGAATCTCGGATATTTGGCAACACCTGTTTTGTCCGTGATGTTCGTCCCCAAGTAACTAAATTAGACCCTAAGTCTTTGAAAGGCATCTTTCTAGGGTACTCTTGTCTACAAAAAGGGTATCGATGTTATTGTCCTAGTCTTAATAAGTATCTTGTGTCAGCTGATGCACCTTTCTTGAACATATTCCATTTTTTCCCACTTCTTCTAATTCTTTCAATAAGAGGGAGGATGATGATTTGTTACTTTATCATGTCACATACAAGTCGTCTAAACCAGCTCCATTAACATCATCATCTCCGACACTTCCATCCTCTCCACCACCTCCTCCTATTATCCATGTCTATTCTCGCCGTCGAGATCCTCCTGATACATGTTTGGCGCCTGTTTCTTCTTTGACATCAGATCCAACTCCAAGTGATCTTGAACTACCAATTGCCCTTCGTAAAGGTAAGCGTCAGTGCACTTATCCTATTACATCTTTTGTCTCTTATAATCAATTATCTCCCTCTTCTTGTTCATTTGTGGATTCCATTGACTCTGAGTCTGTTCGCAAAACCGTTACTGAAGCCTTGTCACATCCTAGTTGGTGCGAGGCTATGATAGAAGAGATGAATGCTTTAAATTCTATTGGTACTAGGAATTTGGTTAATTTACCGGTTGAGAAGAAGGCTATTGGATGTAAATGGGTGTTTACGGTAAAATTCAATGTTGATGGATCAATTGCCCGTCTTGTGGCTAAAGACTTTGCTCAGACTTATGGAGAGGATTATTTTGACACCTTTTCTCCTATCGCTAAATCAACATCTGTTCGTTTACTTATTTCTATAGCAGCAACTCATGATTGGCCCTTACATCAGTTAGATATTAAAAATGCATTCTTGCATGGTGATCTTTAGGAAGAAGTTTATATGAAGCAACCACCTGGGTCGGTTGCTCAGGGGGAGAATGAGAAAGTTCGTCATCTTCATAAGTCTCTATATGGTTTAAAGTAGAGTCCATGTGCTTGGTTTGGAAAATTTAGCCAGACAGTGGAAACGTTTGGCATGAATAAGAGCAAGTCAGATCATTCAGTCTTTTATAAACAATTTGCAACTAGCATTATTATCCTGGTAGTATATGTGGATGATATCGTTATTACAGGGAGTGATTCTATGGGAATCTCATCTTTTAAGTCTTTTCTTCACAGTCAGTTTCACATGAAAGACTTGGGAGCGTTAAAATATTTCTTGAGAGTCAAAGTAACAAGAAGCAAGAAAGGCATTCTTTTATCTCAGAGGAAATATGTGCTTGACTTATTAACTGAGACTGGAAAGTTGGGAGCCAAGCCATGTAGTGCTCCAATGCTTCCTAATTTACAACTCACAAAAGATGGAGAATTATTTGGAGATCTTGAGAAGTATAGAAGGCTGGTTGGAAAACTGAACTATCTTACAATAACTTGTCTTGATATTGCCTATTTTGTCGGTATTGTAAGTCAATCCATGTCCTCCCCAACAGTTCACCATTGGGCAACTTTAGAACAGATTTTGTGCTATTTAAAGGGAGCCTCGAGACAAGGGATATTGTATAGTAATCATGGACATACGAGCATCGAGTGTTTCTTAGACGCAGATTGGGCAAATTTCAAAATCGACCGGAGATCTACTACGGGCTACTGTGTTTTTGTTGGGGGAAATTTGATCTCCTAAAAAGTAAGAAATAAAATGTTGTGTCCAGATCTAGTGCAGAAGCAAAATATAAAGCCATGGCACAGTCTATATGTGAAATACTATGGATATATCAGCTCTTAACTGAAGTTGGTCTTAAAGTCTCAATACCAGCAAAGTTATGGTGTGATAATCAAGTTGCTCTTCATATTGCTGGTAATCCTATGTTTCATGAAATAACTAAGCATATTGATATTGACTGTCATTTCATTCGTGAAAAGGTGCAGCAAAAATTGATCTCTACAGGATATGTGAAAACTGGAGAACAACTAAGGGATATCTTCACAAAGGCTCTCAATGGACCTCGGGTTGATTATATTTGTAACAAGCTGGGCATGATTAATATCTATGCTCCAGCTTGAGGGGGAGTGTTACAGGTTGTATATCTTAAATATAGAAAATTAGTTTCTCTTCTTACTTCAACAACTACAAAGCAAATCAATAGAGAAAATAAGCTTTGAAGTTTTAACATTAATAATGATAAGGGAATAGAAATACTTACGTTGTGCATAGATAATCGACCTCCTTGAAAACAAAAATAAGAAGAATCCCCAAAGGCAATGAAAGTGTGTTATTTAGCAAGACCATAGAGAATTCATTCAAGTTTCCAGATTTAGTGACCTGCTTTGCAGTATCCATAACCCTACGCAAGGTTAGCTGCGTCAATAAAAAATAAATAAATGAACAATCAATCATTTATGAATTTAGATTAAAAAGAAAAAAATGAATGAACTAGAAATGAATAAGCAATCTGCCAGCCATAATTGAAAAAATAGGAGAAAAAAAAGCAGCAACCAGACGAGCTATAACAAGTACCAACAAATTGAACTTGCAACTATATCTTAAGTCCACTTTTGAATGTTCATGACTGAGACTTGAAATTCGAGTCACAACTAATAACAACATTTAGGATGAACAACAAATTGAAACCTCAGCCAAAAAAAAAAAAAAAATACAGAACCCAGTAAATCAAAATATTCTAAGACATTAGATCCCAATAAATATGCCACATGGCTGTCTTAAACATCTCCAATCTCAACTATAACATCAGTGTTGCTCTATTCACACTTTCAGCCAGGAGAAGCCTCAGCAAAAAATATTCATTTACTTACTCTAACACAAGCTCCTGATCTTACTAACACTCTTATGGTTTTTGATGCTCAGCATATTGAAGTTCTCTAATGCAAATGATATTTTGCACCCAGTAGGCAGTACGGTAAAAGTGTTAATATCTTAACATGATATTCCCTTATTACCAAGTGACGCCTTTTATTTAATCTTATAGTACATTATTTTGAAATAAATAGCAAAGAAATTCAAGATCAATAATAATAATAATAATAATAATAATAATTCAAAAGCACTATAATTTGAGGCAAAAATGCTAATCCATTGTTAGAAAAAGTATTGACTTCAATTTTCCTATATCAGATGATAAAATAGCTCAAAATCTCAAACTGATACGGCAATCTTAAAAGTTAAAATTGAAAGCCAAAATATCAATATGTACTCACAGAATATGATGCAGTTAAGAAGCAGTTAATAATCTGCCATGCATATCCGATGGCATGAAATGACAGATCAGTTATCCCTCCAGAAACTGCTGAAATAATCTGCACAATACAGAGACAAAATCTTTGTTAAGCTGATTACTCTTCAAAATGAGCATGTTATAAGGTACTTCTGTAGATAAGACCATCTTCAAAAAATAACAGATTTCATATAGAAACAACCTGATATGTTCTTTAGAAGAAATAATAGACCAAGGCAAAATCATGTTAAACTGATTACTTTCCAGATTGATTATGTTTTAAAATATCTCTAACTGTTAGATACAACCATCTTCATAAAGAACCAGATTTCTTATGGACATTTCAGTCTGGTGGAAACAATTTTTTTTCCATAAATGGACAAAACTCATAGCACCATATTCCTAGAAGGTAACAACATGAATGATCAAAGTTATTTATAACTATTTCTTAATGAAAAAGGAATATTGGTGGAAAAAAATTATTAAAGATAAAGGGTTTACGGTATGAGATGCAGCATCAAGCTAACATAAGAAGAGCAACATTTTGATTAATATATTCTCAATCCCATATTCACTATTCTAAAATAAACTGATTCATAAACATACCATTAAGAACAAAGCAGCCCACACCCTGCTATCATGATGCTTCTTAAATAGATACATTTCACCAACTGCAGTAATTACATTAGTGACATTCTTCAGGACCGTGACCATGGCTACATTAATATATTTCAAACTGCAGAAAGCAAAAATTGAAGTTAAGCAACAACAAAAGATGAATACTTTGAGCATTCACCAATTATTCATAACAGCATGTGTTCTATGGAAATAGCCTTTTAAAATAATGAACTAACAGCAGGTAAGCACTAACAGATGAATACTTCCCCTAAGATAATCTCTGGAAAGATAATAAGCAAATAGACCAGATGATTTCTGGAGTTTTCCAAGAAATTTTGAAATTGAGCATCCAACTCGAACATGTAAAATTTGAAGTTTATATAATCATCAGCACCACAACATTGATTTCTTTGATGGACACATCTTAGCCAAAGCAGAGACAATTAGCAATAAAAACATTAATCATTAAATGTAAAATAAGAACTTCATAGTTTAAGGCATCATCAATCCAGGAATATGACATTTTAAAGATTCAATATTATTGTAAATAATTCCAACCTAAAATTCTATTTATAGCAAAGAACTTTACATTTCTTTGCCCCTTATGAATGAACAGAACAACCTTTACACAACTCCGAGCAACAGTATCAAGCATAAATGTGTCTAGATACCAAATTCAGATCTTACTGAAGTCATATAATGCATGGTCAGTCATAGTAATCAAACAGCATTCCCCCTATGCCCGAGAGTAAATGAGCCATAAGTGAATGGCAAAAATATTTGTCATGCGTCCTACAGGAATGCACTACTTTTTTTAAACTATATCTAATATTCAATTCAAATATCTGTGTCCCACATCATTTTTGACAATAGGCTATTGCAAAATTTATTAATCACTTAAAAAATTACATATAACGAGAGCCATAAATACATGGTAAGCTTCACATACAGAACCAGAATCAAGCAGGGAATTCTAGGCCAGCCTCGTTAAATATATGAGACATTTTCAAGTTTCAAGGTCTAACAAGATTTGCAAAGAAACAGCAAAAAGGATGAACCAAGAAACATGGTTCATTTTCTGTAACTGTATTTAAACGTTTTGTAACACAGAGCCCTCAGCAAAAATCACAAAGAGAGAGAGAGAGAGGAACAAAGTATATGCAAGTCCAACTGATATGTAATTTAAGGCTTTTGACATAACCAATTTAGACTGTATTGAGCATTCTCAAGTTCTACATTGAATTTAGTTCAAGGTAACTAAAGAGGAGAAATCAATGTGGGAAAACAAAAGTCTTTTCAGGCGTTTTGGTAAATCAACTCGAGGTAAAAGTTCTTTCAAACATATGTAGCCAAAAAAAAAAAAAAAAATCTTTCAAACAGAAACCTCAGAATTCGCAATATCTAAGCATACATTGGTAAGTACCAAACATAAGCTACTATTCAACTATAAAGATAGATAATTATCATGGTAGTCCTGCCTTTAGCAATAAAAATTCAATAAAAATAAAATCTAAAAACCGAAAATCCTGCAAGAGACAAAAGTATGAAACAGCTTTGATGAGGTCAAGCAAAATGGGACTAATTTCTTCAAATTGTAGTAGGTTACTCATTCACTAGCAGAAAAATTACAAAATGGAAATTTTAAATATTCTTTTAACACAAGAATATATACATATATATAATCAAATAATGATTCACCAAGATGACCATATAAAAAAATATACTTCATACCTGAACATGCTTGTAACAAGCATCCCAACAAATATGACATTCACAGGTAACCAGACTTTAATCAACCTCCATGTTAGTGGTTCTCTCGATATTAGGCCCAGAGAACTCAGTATAGACACAATAACAACGGATATAAAATTCTGCAGCAGAGAGAGTCAAGAGCTTGTAAAGAGATTGGAATCACAGATAAAAAGCCTGCTGCTATGATACCAAAAAAAGGTTTATAAAAAAAAAATCCTAGCATAACTATGAATACTAGTTACAGAAAAATACCTGGTACAACATCAAGGATATCCCAGCATTGAAGTCATAGCTAGAGAGCACCAACTTGTTTACCAGTATCATACTGCAGGAGGAAATGCAATATGCAAGGCCAGATAATAAGGCCTGATTTTGTATTTTAACTGCCTTATTACCAAGTATTGTTTTGTCTCTGTCCTTTTCCAACTTACCACCCTCCAAGTCCATATCATCATTTTCAGGAGACTTTACAGCAGATAATGACCTATATTAACAAAAAATATTAATCAATAACCACTATTAAAGATCTCACTTCATTTATTTGCTAAGTTAAATAGACAATAATTGAAAAGAAAAGCAACATATGCAAAGCTACAAGCATGTTGAACCCACTGAAGCTCACATACCAGTTAAAAGAAGAGAAAAGGAATGGGGGAGAGGGTCCACTGGATTAGGCACAGATAAGACCTATATCACTTTTAGAATTACAGTAAATATACACCAACTTTACTTTCAAGTCACATATTAATCAGAGAACTACCTAAAGATATAACAATGGAAAGGTAAAAAACAAAGACAAAGAATTGAAGCATATACAATTCGTAACACTAAAGTAAACAACTAATGGACTTTTTCCTAGTTGGCATATTAAACCCTGAATTACATCCTTCGTTTGGGAAAAGAGAAGTGATACATTCTTGCATTCTTTTTTTAAAGATTTTAACTACCTCGTATGGAATTCCTTGGTTCAAAGCCCAAAGATGATGAAGTAGCCCATGTTTGACAAGCCGAAAAGACAAGCATCTGTACTTAAAATCTATTTTTCCTTTACTTTTATTTACAAGTGTATAATATAAGAGAATGCATTCTATCTGGGTTCTCAACTACCAGCACACCACCCCCCTCCTTCCCTTCCTCCCAAAAGAAAGGAGGGATGCAATCAAGCCTCTCTTATGAGTATTAGTAAAACCGAGAAATGCAACTATGGCACTGCTAATGACAAAGGCTTGTCCTACGCAACTAAATCACATCTGGAAGCAGAATTTAATCGGAAGCTAAACAGGATAGTAGAGATGAAGTTTATCTTTTCAAAGACATCCAATTCTCTCCTCTCACCACCAAAAACACTCCCATAGAAAATGAATTGGAAAAAGAGAAATCATATAACAAATCTATAAAGTCAAAACCTCAAGCTTTCTTCAAACAGACACACCAAAAAACCCTTTCTTTTAACTCCAAAAGTAAACCACATCTAAGAGCATAATTCAGTTTGAATAAAATGGTTTTGTGGCATCACCCTCCCTCCAGTCCTCTCCTTCCCCCACCCCACCCGCACCCAGAGCGCGCCCCCCACACACCCCCCCCCCCCCCCCCTCAAAAAAAAAAAAAAAAAAAAAACACTAGCAATCAAACACAAGAACCACATAACAATCAAGTTTTCCTTCAAACTAAACACCATTAGGAAGCAGAATCCAGTTGCCAAATAAGTTGCAAACTAGATTGAAGGTTACCTTTCCACAGAACCTTCATTCCACCCTCTATCCTCTCTTATTTACAACAGACAGTCCCCATACAAAATGAATAGGGAAAAAGCTCAAGTAACAAAGCTGTAAAGTTGGAAAAAAACCCTGCATTTTTTTCATCCATTACAAGCATTTTTTGAGAAGCATTATACAGTGTGGGATCATTTTAAAGGCTGATAAGGGAAAAGAATTTCTAAATTCAAAAACTTAAATTTGGAGAAATGAATTATACGAGAAGCTTTATTGGAAATTCAGCAACAAAATAAATCACGAAGTGCAACAAAATGCAATACAATCCTTAAATAACTAGATAATACCTGTTAAATATATCTCTCCTTACTGGACTAGAGGCTTGATGGCCCTGATCTAGTAGCCCATTTGACTCCTGAAATTTAAGGGAAACCATGCTGACATTTTCGGTGTGATTCCTTTCAAAAAGAGCATCAGGAGAATCTAGAGATGCGCTTGTTGACAAAGTTCTTCACAACAAAAGAAATATCCAAGTATCAGTTCTGCTCCAAAACAGAAACTGTAAATTACAAAATCCAGTATAGACACTAACAGTAGCAGAACCATGGTTAAATAGTCATATTTATTGCTTCAAATTAAACAAACTCCTGCACCAAGAGTTTGATCCTTCCAGAAATAAAGTCAACAAGTCCAAGTCATGATGAATCAGGAAACTAACGACCTAGAAAGCCCGAGAACAGGAATGGAGAATTTTAACGGATAAAAGTGTGCTTCAGATTGCTATAAAATAATTCGGATGAAAATAAAGTCGCATATAGAAAACTGTATTTGTTGAGCTAGATAAACAGTTTCAATTTCCTTGTCGCTTTTGGAATTGAAAATCATCTTCGAAGTCAGATTCATTTTCATTTCTGATTACAATAACTACAAAATTAGTAATAATACCTTCAAACATTTTCTTTTTAACAATTTGACCTTTTTTCAGAAGATGCTACAGTTTTGGGTGCTTCCAAAGCTTTCAAGACGAATTATTTCTGCTTCAAATTGATACTTTTAATTAAGTTTCAGCAGTGGCACATTGGAGAAAGTTGCAAACATGGATATGCCAGATAATGGTGATTCATTTGCTTAGCATGCAAGGGAACTAGAGGTTCCTCAAAAAGCCTATACCTTGACCATAAAAAAGTCATTATTTCCCAATACATAATCACAGTAAAATGACCATTACTTTCTAAACCTTATGTCTATCATCCAACAAGACCTAAATAACATCTCTCCATACCCATTTGAGCTCAATCAATGTTCTTTTACGCAATTTTGAAATTTGTCAAATTAACAAAAATGATATACATCACCAGAGAAGCAACATATTTTGAAAAAACGATACAATTAACTTGATTATACCTACGAACAGGCCAAAGCAACCAGATTATAAAAAATAAAAAAAAATTGTAAATTTCATTTATGTTTAGAAAGAAATAATTATCAAACCAAGTTTCCCAATACTTGATCTTCTCTGTTTCAATTTTGAGTTGATATAACTCATAAAAACGAAAGCCTCTTACATGATATAGACAACTAGATCAGATGCTGCTATTTGTTATCAAACCCAAATCGTAACTTGCCAAGTTAAGCATTAAACAGTAACACTAGCATTATATATATATATATATATATATATATATATATATATATAAAGATAACTAACAGATAAATTTATTCTCCGTATCCAAAATTTATAATTCATCACTAACTGGGTAAAACCCAAAGCTAGATAATTATCTACTTGATGTTCAAAGCAAAGAATCCAACTTTATATGACACAGCAAAAACAACAAACTTAAATTAAAAAAAAAAAAGGGGAAAGGAAAGAGAAAATACCTTGAACCCATCAAAGCTCAGATATTGATAGCTTTGAATGCATAAAGAGCATTCAAATTTTATATATAATATATATAATCGTAACTTTATAATAATAATAATAATAATAATAATAATAATAAATCCACCAAATTTAAATGCAACGAGAAGCCAAAAAAAAATTCAGAAACTGAGAGAGGGAAAACGAGAGATGCTTTTGAGATTTAAGCAAGAAAAGCAAATATATATATATGAAAAAAAAACTTTGAAAGTGCTGAGAGTTGAAAGAGTTTTGTAAGGTATACAAACAAGTGAACCTCTTTCCTTCCCCACTCGGAACTTCCTTTTACTTTGGTTTAACATTTAAATATATTTTTAATATTAATAAAATTAAATTAAATTTTTAATATTTAATTACATATAAATAAGTTTTTTACCTTTTATTTTAAACAATTAAAATATAAACATTTAAAAATAATAAAATTAAATATATTTTCATTAAATTTTTTTATTAAATCTTTTTTATTATTTTTACACAAATAATCGCCGACAAAAATATTATTAAAACTTGTCATGTAATTAGATGACGTGAAATTTTTTACCACATATAATATTTACTAATGTGAATATATATAATTTTTTTAAAAATTAATTTTTTCAAAATTACCTTTTTTACAGCTAAAAAATTTTGAAAAAAGGTAATTTTGAAAAAAACTAATAACAAATATTATACCTAACAAAAATTTTACATTTACATGTTAAATTAAGTCATATTAATATCATTATCAACTGTCACATATGCAAAAATAACAACAGTTAAAAAAATTTAATAAAAATATATTTAATTTTATTATTATGAAACATATAAATTTTAATTATTTAAAATAAAATATAATAAACTTATTTTCATATAATTAAAAATCAAAAATTTCATTTCATTTCTTTGATATACATTAAAAGTATATTTAAATATTAATCTTTTTATTTTTTATTTGAAAAAGATGGTTTTTTCTTTTTTTTTCTTTCTTTCTTCTGAATTCTCTTTGATTTCGTGTTGGTTGTTACATCCAAAAGTTGTAAAGTGATTGCAGTCCAAGTAGGCTGTAATCACTTTGCAGCCTTGGCTGCAAAGTTAATTTTACATAATTTTACCCAAATTACCCTTTTACAAAAAATAAAAAAATACTTTTATAGATGTTATAGGTAATTATCATATATAAAAAATATTTTATAAGGACTAAAATAAATTATTATGACATTCATTAAAAATAATAAATGAATTAAAATTTAAATTAATAATACATGAATTTTTAAATTAATAAATTTGTAAATTTAAATTAATAAATGAATTTGTAATAATTTACTAATTAAAATTTAAATTAATAATCATGAAAATTTAGAATTACAAATAATGAGCAATGTTAATAATATAATTTTATATCATTTACATTTTCATTTTAATTAATTTTTTCATTGCATTAAAGTTGTTTTTTATAGTTATGAGTATTTTTAAAATTTGACACAACTTTCTCAACAAAGTGAGTGCATACCAAACGCTGTAAAGTTACTTTCCCTGCAATTTAAACATAACTTTATATTGCATACCAAATGCTACAAAATTACTTTCTCAATAATCACTTTCCCAGCAATCACTTCCCAACAATCACTTTCCCAGCAATCACTTTCCCAACAATCACTTTGCGCTGCAATTACTTTCTCTCTAAGATACCAATCGACCCTTAATGAAAAACACATTTTCTAGATTGCTCTTTCCAACCACTGTTTTGCTATATCCAATATAGACCCTCGCCTGATAATAAGTTGATTGTTTATTTATTTTTAACGATAAGTTGTTGCATGAGTTTCTAAATATCATGTACATGTTTATATCATGTCGGGTATTATATCTCCTATCATATATTTATTAATTAAATCATTGATAAAATTTAAGGATTAAGGTCAAATTTATCATTATTTTATAATTTAATATTTAATTTTGTTATAATAATTTTAATGAATTTTATTAGTATTTTTTTCAAAAGATGTAGGGTTAAAGTATCATTTGATTCTAAATTATATCATTTTTGTCTTGTTAGTTCATAAAATAAAAATGTTCACGTTGGTCAGTATTTGAAACTTTCATTTTATCATACAAATTACCTCAAAGTTTGGATCTCATCGCACGTGTGATGCGGTGAGTTCAATTGCTACAGTAATA
The DNA here is from genome assembly GCA_033439115.1 of Firmiana major. Classification (NCBI taxonomy): domain Eukaryota; kingdom Viridiplantae; phylum Streptophyta; class Magnoliopsida; order Malvales; family Malvaceae; genus Firmiana; species Firmiana major. Next base: position 39,983,726 of record CM065902.1, read on the forward strand.
ATATTTACTATAAAATAATTTGTTCATTTATACTTTTAATTATTTTATTAAAAAATATATATTCTTAAAGATTTTTTTCAATTCACCGGAGTCAATCTCACCTTATTAGATAATCAATCCCATCGTTCATCCAAATTAATTTTAAAATAATTAAAGTGGCGTGAAATATCCAATAAAATTATTATCTATGATAGTGTTATGCCATTTGTATGCCACATCAACACTAAAGATAAAAATTAATAAATATTTTTGGATATTAAAAAATATCCAAAAATAGTTTAAAATGTTTTTTAAAATATTTTAAAATAGTTAAAAATATTTATTAAAAGTTAAAACCTATAAAAATATTTTAAAATTTTGATTTATTTTCATAAAATAGTTTTTTAAATTTAAAAAACTCAAAAAAGAAAAATCAATTTGTAACGACCCTTAACCCTTGAAAAATTGGGGGATTTTTTTTTCTTTTTGAAACTTAAATTTCCACTTATCCCTTTTATTCCCTTAGGTTGTATTCATGTTCAGTGTCTGTAACGACCCTTGACCGTTGAAAATTTGGGAATTTTTTTAACTTAATTTACCCATTTATTCATTTATTCACTTAGGTTGTATTCCTGTTCAGTGTCAAATCACTTTTCCTAATTCTTTATCCGTAATTATATTTAAATTTCATAATTTGACATATATGGTCGATAGAAATTTCGGCAGCATAACGGTTTATATATGAGCCTATCTACCTAGAAATCAATTGTTTTAACAATCCTAGATATCCACAACTACCAAGCATACTTTCCAAATCCACATTTACAACCCAATACATCCATTTCGATTCAAATCCCAACACATTTTTTTTATATAAAATTATCCAATGACACAATATTCATGTCTTCCATGAAATTTTCATTATTTCGAAAATGAAATATTCATGAGATCTCATCATTTCTCATAAATCCCCAATATAAGTTTTTACATCAAAATTATTTTCGATCCTTCCATGCTTGCATTTGCTTCATCACTTCCTGTATTTTGGGCTCTCCGTCATTCACGGGCATCTCGGGTCCCATACTCCTCGAGCCCTACAACGAATATTCGCACTTCCATTAAATCATATTATTTTTTATTTTTATATAGTTTAACTATATACAGGAATTTTGTGGTGTTTACATTCTCCCTACCTTAAAAGAATTTGGTCCTCCAAATTCATTTGGGTCCATCAGAATAGATGTGGGTACTTCTCCTTCATGAGGCTCTCTAGCTCCCATGTAGCTTCTTCAATCGAATGGTGTTGCCAGAGAACCTTGACCAGAGGTATCGTCTTCGATCGAATTACCTTTTCCTTTCTGTCCAAAATCCGGATAGGTCGCTCAACGTAGCTCATATCCTCTTGAATGCTCAAGGGCTCATACTCAATGATGTGTGAGGGATCCGGGTTATACTTCCTTAACATCGAGACATGGAAGACATTATGTACCCCAAAAAGCTGTGGTGGTAAGGCAAGTCTATAGGCTACGTCTCCCAATCTCTCTAGGATCTCGAAAGGACCAATGAAGCGAGGACTCAACTTCCCCTTCTTCCCGAACCGCATGATACCCTTGCTCGGAGATACCTTCAGAAACACGGAGTCCCCAATCTGAAACTCAAGTGGCTGTCTATGCTTATCCGCATAACTCTTCTTCCTATTTTGTGTGATCTTAAGTCTATCACAGATTATCCGAACACCTTCTGCTGCCTGTTCCACCAACTCAAGAGCCAAGATCCTTCTGTCACCCACTTCTTCTCAAGCCACTGGAGACCTACATCTTCTACCATACAAGGCCTCATAAGGTGTCATCCCGATGCTAGCATGATAGCTGTTGTTATAAGCAAACTCTGCGAGAGGTAGATGATCATCCCATGAGCCCTTAAACTCCAAAACGCTCGCCCTCAACATATCCTCTAAGGTCTGAATGGTCCTCTCGGACTGACCATCGGTCTGAGGATGATAGGCTGTGCTCAGATTAAGCTGAGATCCCATTGCTTCTTGAAAATGAGCCCAAAATCTAGAAGTGAATCGGGAACCTCTATCTAATGTAATGCTCACGGGCGCCCCATGCAACCGAGCTATCTCTCTCACATACAACTCTGCTAAAGTACTCAAGGAGTCTGTACTTTTGATGGCTAGGAAGTGGACACTCTTAGTCAATCTATCTACGATCACCCAATTGCATCGTGCCCTTTTCGGGTCCTTGGCAAACCCATAATGAATCCATAGTAATGTGCTCCCATTTTCAAGTAGGCACCGGAAGAGACTTCAGTAATCCCGCTGGCCTTTGGTGTTTGATCTTAATCTGTTGACAAATCAGACACTTGGCCACAAACTCAGCTACATCTCTTTTCATACCGACCCACCAATACACCTTCCATAAATCATGGTACATCTTAGTGCTTTCCGGGTGCATGGTGTACCGAGAATAATGAGACTCCTTTAAGATCCTTTGTCGTAGGGTATCATCGTTTGGGACACATATACGACCCCTAAATCTCATTAACTCGTCCTCATCAACCACAAAGTCTGACTGTACGTCCTGTTTTGCCTGACCGACCATGTCCATTAATTTCTTATCACCCCTCTGTTTAGTCCTGATCTGATCTAGTATACTAGGTTCAATCTGCGAACTAGTTATGAACCCAATATCCGTTGTTTCCACACTAACATTGAGTTTGGCAAACTGCTCTAACAACTCCCATTCTCTGACCATCATAAAAGAAATCATCCTCTTCCTGTTTAAAGCATCTACCACTACGTTTGCCTTGCCCGGGTGATACAGAATCTCGTAATCATAATCCTTGAGGAGCTCTATCGATCGTCTCTGTCTCATATTCAGCTCCTTCTGATCAAATATATACTTCAAGCTTTTGTGGTCAGTAAAAATCTAAAATCTTTCTCCATACAGATAATGCCGCCATATCTTCAAAGCAAAAACAACTGCGGCTAACTGAAAGTCATGGGTGGGGTAATTCCTTTCATGGTTCTTAAGCTGACGAGAACCATATGCGATCACTCTCCCATGCTGCATAAGTACACACCCTAAGCCTTGATATGATGCATCACTGTATACTGCATAGCCTCCAGACCCACTAGGAATGGTTAAGACTGAGGCGGTAGTCAACCTCTTCTTAAGTTCTTCAAAACTTTGCTCATACTGATCAGTCCACTCGAATGGAACATCCTTGCGTATCAGCTTAGTCAGTGGAACGACAATCTGAAGAAACCTTCTACAAACCTCCTGTAGTATCCAACTAGTCCTAAAAAACTCTGAATTTCTGTAACAGTTTTTGGCCTCTCCCAGTTAAGTACTGCCTCAACCTTAGATGAATCCACTGACACCCCGTCCTTAGAAATAACATGGCCCAGAAATGCTATTTGCTCCAACTAAAACTCACACTTATCCAACTTCCCATACAACTGCTTCTCTCTGAGAGTTTGGAGCACTACTCTCAAATGCTGCTCATGCTCTTCTCGGGAATTTGAGTAGATCAAAATATTGTTGATGAAAACTATGACGAACCGATCTAAATACTCCTAGAACACCTCATTCATCAGGCTCATGAATGCAACTGGGGCATTAGTTAGACCAAAGGACATCACGAGGAACTCATAGTGGCCATATCTCGTTCTGAAGGTCGTTTTCGAAACATCTTCCTTCCTAATCCTCAATTGGTGATAGCCCAATCGTAGGTCAATTTTCGAGAACACTGTAACCCCTCTTAGCTGGTCAAATAGATCATCTATTCTGGGTAACGGATACTTGTTCTTAATTATGACCTTGTTCAGCAGCCTGTAGTCTATACATAACCTGAGACTACCATCCTTCTTCCATACAAATAATACCGGAGCTCCCCACGGGGATACACTTGGCCTAATGAACCCTTTGTCTAGCAGGTCTTGCAACTGCTTTTTCTATTCCTCAAGTTCAACAAGGGCTATCCAGTAAGGAGACTTCAAGATTAACTGAGTCTTTGGTGTCAAATCTATAGTGAATTCTAACTCTCTCTCCTGTGGTAGTCTCGGTAGTTCATCAGGAAACACATCCGGGAACTCGCATACCACTGATATGTCCTGAATACTTGGACATTCCCAACTAGTATTGGAGATGAATGCAATATAACCTTCACATTAACACGTTCATCAAAAATTTTCATCAATAGTCAAAATCATAAAATTTCTTCCTTAACTGCAAAGCATACATCAAACTTACTAGGTAAGGAGAAGGTTACAGTCTTAGAGTAGCAGTCTAAACTTACACGATTAGTGGCTAGCCAATCCATACCCAAAATTACATCAAAGCCATACATGCTCAACAAGATTAGATCTGCTAACATGATCCTATCTCCTACCTTGATTTCACAATTTCTACACACCATATCAGTCTTTTGTGATTTATACATGGGTGTACTAATGTGTAATGTAAAATCTAGAGATTCAGGCTTAACATGCAATTTACGTGCGAAATGGGGTGATATGAATGAGTGGGTGGAACCTGAATCAAACAATACATGTGCCTCATGATTGCAAATTAAAAGCTTACCCTGAATGGTCTCAGTGGAGGCATCAGCAGTCTCTCTGTCCAAAGCAAAAACCCTCCCATGAGTGACAGGCTTCTTACACTTCTCTGCTGTGGTAGCCCATCTTTGTGGGATTTATCTCTAGGGAGCTTGCCTCTCAAGTTGTCGTGGTGGCTCTAGGGGTTGTGGAACCTGGTTCTGTGGGCAATCCCTCATTATGTGTCCCTTCTATCCACACACAAAGCAGTTTCTTGTGGCCAAACGACACACACCTCCATGGAGTTTTCCACACTTTTTGCACAACGACCTATACTGTTGCGGACCTATAGCAATCTGAGGGGCAGGTACTAGAATGATGGCCTATCAACTTTAGGCCGAAATTCATCTGTCCTCTGCCTCTTGAGCTAGCCCCTCCGAAAATCCTATCTCACAAACTCTGTCTGCTTACTCTTATCCCTGATATTTCCCTTAAAGCCATACTCCGTCTGTGTGACAGTTAGACCCCTCTCAATCATCTGTGCTCTACCCAGGGCATCCTAAAATTCAGTAATCCATAACCCCAAAAGTCAATCTCGGGTAGCTGACCTTAACCCTGCTGGAAACCTCTTCGTACGACGTTCTTCATTCTAGAATGTCTTCGGGTCATACCTCATCAGTATAGTAAACTTACTCTCGTACTCATCCACGGTCATACTACCCTGTACTAAATTCAAAAAGTCTGTCTTCAACTTCTGCTGGGCAGCTCGTGGAACATACTGATTTCTAAAGGTTGTAGAGAATGCATCCCAACTAATCACCGGATGCTGAGCAGTCAGAAGGACCTTGATGGATCCCCACCAATACTCTGCTTGGCCCTTCAGCATATACGTGGCCATAGAAACCTTCTCAACATCAGAACACCCCAAGAAATCGAAGATCTTCCCAAGGTCTACCATTCACTCTTCAGCCTCTACTGGATTCTTAATTCCCTTAAATATTGGAGGCTTTATCTTCAGAAAATCCCTGATTCTACCGATATCCCTCTCCTCCCTCCGGGCCTGTACAGGAGGCTGAGGAGCCATAGGTACTGGAGGGACTTGTGGAGGAGGAGGTGGAGGTGGTGCTTGTGGAGGAGTTGGCACCGGAGTAGGAATTGGTGCCGTGCCAGCTGAATCATAAACGTTTGCCCCTAGGTGTTGGGCAACATGGCAGCTACCGATTCCAAGCCTCGCTCGAGGTGCTGCTTCAAACGCTACTTGAACTGAGCCATATGAGTATTGGGACTCTCTAGCTGCGGTGGAGGAGGTGGTGGCTGAGCCTGCCTCCGAGGATGCCCCTATCTTTCACTCATCATGCAAGTGATCTAATACCTGTACGTAATTCCAAAGATCAAATCTTAAATTCATTAAGTATACATTACCTACAACCAGACAAGCACAGACATTTGAGATGTAATTTTATCCTTATTTTCAACACTGACAGTACTAGACAACCTTCGCTCTGATACTACCTTTAACTGCAACGACCCTTGAACCTTGAAAATTGAGAGATTTTTTTAAACTTAATTTACCCACTTATTCCCTTATTCACTTAGGTTGTATTCCTGTTCAGTGTCAAATCACTTTTCCTAATTCTTTATCCGTAATTATATTTATATTTCATATTTTGACATATATGACTGATAGAAATTTTGGCAGCATAACGACTTATATATGAGCCTACCCACCTGCAAATCAATTGTTTTAACAATCCTAGATATCCACAACTACCAAGCATTCTTTCCAAATCCACATTTACAACCCAATACATCCATTTCGGTTCAATACCAATTATCTTAACACATAATCCCAAAAGTAATATTCCTTATATTGTTTTCCTTACAAATTACATCTTAACAAAATATTTTCAATATATGTCTGTGCATACAAATATGTCTGGTAAAGGAATGTAATTGTATACCTTTTCTGGGTGTACAAACAGTAGCCTAGGGTAGCTCCTTCCCACCAGCCTACATCGTGTACACGACAGGTAGCGCCTATAGATCATTGCAAATAGTCTGAATGTAAACCCCACAAATTTCCTACATTTAAATAGATTATATAAAAAATGGAAATAATATATATTAATGGAAGTGTGAATGTTCGTTGTAGGACTCGAGGACTATAGGAACCGAGAATCCCGTGAATAACCGAGAATCTGAAGATACAAGAAGTGATAAAGCGAATGCAAGTACGGAGGGATTGGAAAATTTTAATTTATTAGTTGAAAATTGTTAATGTAAACACTTGTATCGAGAATTTATGAAGAATGATGAAATCCCGATACTACTTCATTTTCAGAATAATGAAAATTTCATGGAAGGCATGGATATGATGTCTTTGGATAAATTATACAAGAAAATGTATATATGTAGATATATACATAGGTGAATATGTATATATATATATATATACATATATACTAGACATTTAAATAAAAGAATAATAATATATATAGCATATATATTATTTAGTGTATAGTATTTAATATATAGTATTAACAAATAAATAAATAAAGCATGAGACAAATAAAAAAAATAAAAATGATGAAATGAAATAAAAGGAAATGAAATGAACACAAAACAATAATACAAACATTAAACAAAAAATAACTAATGACACTAAACCAACCAATAATATATATATATATATATATATTAATATAAAATATATATATGTTAATATTATATATGTATATATATTAATCTAATAATATACATAGTTGTACGGAATTGGCTTTCAAAGAAAGCCAATTCTGTCACTTTGTTTCAATTGAAACAAAGTACAAAACAGAGGAGAGTTGGGCGGGAAAAAGAAGAGGATAAAGGAAGGAGAGGCTTGGTCGGCTGGAGAAGAATGAGAAGGAAAAGAAAGGAATAGAAAGAAGAGAAGGGAAGGGAGAGGAGAAGGAAGCCGATTCTGCCGAGGGGGAAAGGAAAGCAAGAAATAGAGGGAGCTGGGTGGAAGCAAAACCAGAAAAGAGAAGAAGAGAAGGAACTGCTGCTGATCGAGACCGAAGAGTGATCAGCTGAGAAAGGTGGGAGGTTGGCATTTTCTGGAAAAGAAAACTGAAGCAGAACGTGAGGGAATCAGGGGAGGTATCGGCAATGCAGTAGAAAAAGAAGAAAAGAAGAGGGGAGACTGACGGGAAGAAGAAACAAAACAGAATAAATTGAAGCAATAACAGCCAGGAACGTGGATGGTAGCAGGAGAAGAATGAAGGCAGAAGTAGCGGTGTGATCAGGGGAGTGATAGTGGAAGACATTAGGAAACATAAACAGAGGACGAAACCTTGGAACTGAGAGGGATAAAGAGTAACAGCAGCTACAAACCGAGAAGCAACCGAAGAAGAAAACGAAGGTAGAAAACAGCAGCTGGAACCGAGAGCTGAAGAAAGGGCTGGAACTGAGAGGCAGAGGGATTGAGGGAGAAGCTGACCGAGAGGGAAGAAAGGAAAAGGAGAAAGGAAAAGAAAAAAAAAAGAAAGAAGAGAGAAAGAAAAGAAAATGTAAGATATTTATGTATATATGTATTTTTAATATACATGTATATATATGTTGTGGATATAAGCATGTTAGTGTAGATTTTAAACTAGATGTGAAATAAAACTAAAAATGGGAGAGATGAATAATAAACAAAAAATGTATATATATATATATATATATATAGATATATATATGTATATATATATATATTTATGTGATGATGAATAATGGGAAATAAGTAATAATATATATGTATTCATGTGAATATATATATATATATATATATATATATATATATTTGGGTATATACATATAGGTGTATATAATGAATGGATATGTTAGTATATGTACAAACAAGGATATATATGTGATAAGGAAAAATGGAAAACAATAATATATATATATATAGGAGTGTATATATATATATATATAGGTACATATACATATGGATGTATATAAGATGAATTTGTGCTAGTATATGTATATACAAAGAATGTATATATATGAGATAGGGAAACATGAAAACAAATAAAAGTATATATATACATATAGGAGTGTATAAATATATATATATATATATATATATTTATGTGTATATACATGTAGATGTATATAATAAAGGTATATGTAATATTTGTGGGTACAAAATATATAAATAGTATTGAAAATATATAAATGTGCATGTTGGCCTAGGTATGTACAATAATACGTACACACACAGTAGTAACGAATAGGTTACGATTTTAACGCAACTCGGATGATTCGCATGAATAGGATGCTAAGTAAACGATTTCGGTGTAGGTGAATCGTAGAAGGAATTAAAGGAGGTACTAAGAGGTGTCACCACTCGAATTCGAGATATCCGATCAATCGAGGTAAGGGGTACTATTTAACTTAGTTCTGATAATGCATTCTGGTTTCACCGATAATGATTTTATGAAAGAGCATATGAATTGAAATGATTTATCAATGCTTTCATACTCGTGAAACTGTTTATGAAGCATGTTTTAATTTGTCGAAATATTCCCCGAGTACTTTTGATGTTGTGAAATGAATTTCCTAAGGTATGAAGCGTATGGATGTTTTACATTTATTATTGTTTTTATATCCATATCGTTAAAGAAACTTTTGACAATTTCAAAAGTATTTAAGAAAAGAAATTTGTTTTCGAAAGGGGATTGTGGGGGCTACCTCTTGAGTCCTACGGGAACAAAGTGCCACACAGTCTTTCTATTTTATGAAAGAGTTTTCAGATTTCAAGGAATTCGATTTTATTACTCAATATGAGTTTATAAGGTATAAAACCCAAGAAAGATTTTGGAAACTCTGTTTTGAGACTATAGGCTTCATGCATGGTTACTTCTTGTGGTGTTCCGGCTACACCACTTGGGGTGCCGGTATGTTGGCTCCTTTAGCACTTGACTCAACATGTATGGAAGATGTCGTGCTACTGGTAGTTTATGATGATGTATTGGTAGTATCTCGTGCCCGCGCAGCACTCATGAATGTTCCCCGCACGGTGAGTGCCACGGGTGCCCGTGCCCTAACTATGTGCTAGTATATGATAAGAAATAATAAGATACTATCCATGTTTATAATTATTATTGTTGTACGAACCTGATTCAGTCTACAGCCCCCCTTTACCATGGCCATAGGTATGATGACTCTCCACGGAGAATGACATGTATCGCATGACTTAGTTATAGCCTAGTCTCCTCGATTTGATTATGAAAATCGACTATGATGAATGAATATGTGTTTTCATGATATATACGAAAATTGATTACGACCGATATGCTTCATGAAATGATTATGAAATATTCATGAAATGTTTACAAAATGATTATGAAATATTCATGAAATGTTTACGAAATGATTATGAAATATTCATGAGATGTTTACGAAATGATTATGAAATATTCATGAGATGTTTACAAAATAACTATGAAATATTCATGAAATGTTTACGAAATGATTTATGAAATGTTCATGAAAGGTTTATGAAAAGTTGTAAAATGATTAAGCATGTTATTTGTTTTAAAGACACGCATGCTTTATGACGATTATGCATGAAATGAAAATTTATGTATTGCATTAAGTTTCGTTCTATGAACAACTTCAAATGCTTTTATATATCAAAATTGCTTTAAGAGTATTATCTTACTGGGCTTTTCCCCAAAAGCTCACCCCTCTACCTTTAGATCATTTGCAGTGAATCTATAGACGCTACCTGCCGCGTACACGACGTAGGCTGTGGGAAAGAGCTACCCTAGGATACTTTTTATACATGCAGAAAGGTATACATTTACATTCCTGTACCAGACATATCTGTACGCACAGACACATATATTGGGAATATCAGCTGGGATGTAATTTGTAAGGAAACGATGTAAAGAATATGATTCTTAGGATTAAGTTTTAAGATGATTGGTATTAAATCGTTATGGATGTATTGAGTTGTAAAGGTAGATTTGGATAGTATGCTTGGTAGTCGTGGATATCTAGGATTGTTAAAACAACTGAATTGCAGGTGGGTAGGCTCATATATAAGCCGTTATACTGCCGAAATTTCTATCGACCTTAGAGGTCGAAGTATGGAAATTAATTATAATTACGAGTACAGAATTAGGAAAAGTGTTTTGACATTGCACAGGAATACAACCTAAGTGAATAAGGGAATAAGTGGGTAAATTAAATTCAAAAAAAAAATTTCTCCTGAATTTCAAGGGTCAAGGGTTGTTACACTGAAAGGTAGAGGAGTGAGCTTTTGGGGAAAAGCCTAGTAAGATAATACTTTTAAAGCAGTTCTGATATGTAAAAGCATGTAAAATTGTTCATAAAACTAATCTTTAATGTGATATATAAATTGTCATTTCATGCATAGTCATCGTAAAAATCATAAAGCATGAGTTTCCTTGAAACAAATAACATGCTTAACTGTTTTACAAACTTTTCATTATTCATGGATGAGTTCTTAAAATCATCGTGTTCATAAACATATCTGTTCGTAACCAATTATCGTAAATCTCATAAAAGCACATAATCATTTATCAAAATCGACATTCATAATCAAATCGAGGAGACTAGCCTATAACTAAGTCATGCGATATGTGTCATTCTTCGTAGAGAGTCATCATACCTATGGCCATGGTAAGGGGGCTGTAGATTGGATCAGGGTCGTACAACCCTTTCATAAAATATGGGTAGTATCTATCTTTCTTATTTTCACTAGCACCTAGCTAGGACACGGGCACCAAAGGCACTCTCCGTGTGGGAAACATAAATGCGTGCAGCGCAGGCACGAGATACTACCGAAACATCATCATCATAAACCACCAATAGTACGACATCTTTCACACAGGTTGAGTCAAGTGCTACAGGGGCCCTACGTATCGGCACCCAAGTGGTGGAGCCGGAACACCACAAGAAGTAACCATGCATGAAGCCTATAGTCTCAAAACTTCTTTTCCCATTTTCCCCTTTTTTCTATGCTTTTGAAATTGTCAAAAGTTTCTTTAACAATATGGATATAAAATCATAAATCAACGTAAAGCTTCCATATGTTTCATTGTCACGACCCAAACTACCCAAAAATCAGAGTTAATTTTTCGCGTTTTTATTATTTTCTTACTTTAATTCTTACCTGTCCTCGAATCGTGACCAACACTCCACTACTAATTGGGCTGTGCGTCAATGCCAGTCCCACCATACATCTACCCCAGTACTTATTTCTTCTCCAGTCATTTATAATTGTTATATTATTTATACATCCCCTAAAGTTACTTACAAACATGTTACTGTGCTATGCTTATGTAGATACAATAAGTACAAGTGTATATACCTTATGTTGATGGGCAGCAGCGGATATCCGGAATGCAGTACTGAGTCGCCTCAACTTCAACTGGAGATCATCTGTGGGAGAAAATGAAAGGGGTGAGCACATCAAGCTCAGTAAGGCAATCCTACGAACAAGTAGGTAACCATACTACCTACATGAACGTGGTGCCATGCATAAACCACCCTTTCTCCACACATTTTAAAACATATGATATGATGTTGTGATGTTATGTAAATCCAGTTGCACGGAAAACTCAACATGCAATTATTTTAAATCATTTCTTTCTCTTTAAAAATTTCACAATGAAGTCAGGACTCGACCCCTCCTTCGGGTGATCCTGACTCACACAAAACCATGGAAATAGAATTTCTCAAAAGCATCGGTATCGAAAACATACGTATATATATACAAGATACGAGACTAGGCAATACTGTATATCGGTAATAACCAGGACTGGCCAATATGTCCTCGTGAGTCCTCTAGCTTCACGGATCCCAGTGTGCGAGGTCTCACCCTGATCGGGAACTGCCCGGGAGGTGGGTCAATCCAACCCGTCAGTCTTATCCGATCTCACGCATCCGTCGATGCCGTATCCGAAGATACCCCGTATCACGAAGATACCATATCACAAAGATACCCCGTATCACAAAGATACCGTATCCGAAGATACTCTGTATCACAAAGATACCGTATCCGAAGATACCCCACGGTACATCGTACTCCATGCTACTTGCACGGTACATCGTACTCCATGGACCCATATCACTCTAGGTACTCCAGCCCAATTGGCCTGCTTCCCACAGAGGTTTTCATAACTCAATACTCGTTGCCATGTCTCAAAACGCACGTGCGAGCCTATTAAATCGGTGACACACAGTCTACCCGATGCTCCAAGCACGGCTCATTGTATGTTCTCTTAAGAATCAGTGCGAGCGATGCTCAGCACTCTCATCAAATCAAGTAAACTTGGCAGAGCCCGCTTTACATCTCCACAAGGCCGCCAACCTCATCCCTCACTCTCACCCTACTTAAGAGGTCTATTGAGCCTGTTGGGCCTTTTGGCTGACTCCAAGGGCAGACAGCGCTACTCAACAAATCCAGTAAAACTAGTGCGAGCTAGGCTCAGCACTCTGTATACAAATCGTATGAAAATCTTATAAAATCTGGTGCAAGTTAAACTCCCGCACCCTGTCATGAAAATCATGTAAAATCTGGTGCGAGTTAGACTCTAGCACCATGTCACGCAAAAGCATGTGAAATCTGGTGCGAGTTATACTCTAGCACCTATGCATGTAAAACTCTAGTGCGAGCTCTCGCTCCAGCACTAATGCATGCATCACACAAGTCAAACATCGTGCGAGCTGAGCTCTAGCACGTCACATGTAAATAAAAACATGTAGGCGGCTCGGTTATTTCCAAATAGTTTTCACAGAAATCACATCAGTTAAGATATGCAATGCTATGCATTTTCTTTCAAGGTGAGCCAGCCTACTCATGCATGCGTTGAAATACCTCCAGAACGAGCAGGAACCTCTTGTTCTTGCTCCTCCCAATTTTTCCTAAATTTTTAGAATTTTACCCTTAGCAAGGGTATTTTAGTAATTTTGCCCATACGGGGCACTAAAATTGTTTTTCGACCTCTAGACCCTTCAATTAGTTTTAAAGGACTGCATATGAATGTAAAATTGCGTACTGTTACCTCTAGCAGTCCGCAGAATTCCCTTACCTGGAATCGCGCGTAGACTTAGCTTATCTCGAAGCTACCGAACCCCTCGGCCCAAGTGCGCGCCAAACAAAGATACGTCACTGTATCGGGCTTCGATCCAAGTTCATTGGATAGCCCGTATACCATTTACGGCAATTTATTGCAATTACGAATTAATATTCCTTCCTATGTGAAATTAATCCGTAATTCCGTAAAATACTTAAAAATCGATATTTAAAGAAATCTTAATGCCGAATTTAAATCGTACTTACCCGATACGATGCGGGGTACGAAGATCAGAGCTCGATCGGCTCTCGTTCGGTCTCCGTCGTAAAACTGCATAATTAGGTAAATTCGGATTATTTTCCATTAAAATAATATTAAATTTAATTTCCGGAATTCACCCGTAGGTCAATATCGACCCTCGGTCAACTTACCCGAACCTCGAGTCGTCCCCCGGTAATTTCTTTCCCTTTTTCCCTTCTTTTCCTTTCTTTTCTTTCCTTTTCTTTCCTTTTCCTTCCCCTTTTCCTTCCTTTTCCTTCCCTTTCCTTCCCTTTCCTTCCAGCAAAACGGCACCGTTTTTGACCTCCTCACTGCCTCTTGCCGTCGCCGGCGGTTCCGGCGGTCTTACCGGCCAAGACCGGTACCAAAATGACCGGCTTCCTCCCCTGAACACACCGGTACCCTTCTTTCCGGCCCAGGTGCGGTGGTTCACCGGCGATCTCCTCTCTTCTCCCTCGGAAATTCGGAGCTCGGATCGGGCTCCTCCGGCCACCTCGCGGCTCGATTCCGATGCCTATGGGTTCGTCGGACTCTGCTCTTGCTCCTGGAAGCTTCGTCGGACGCCGAACGGTCGCCGGTGGTCGAGATCGGCAGTGGGTTCTTCTCGGGTGCGAACGGGTTTTTCGGTTTCCTTTGGTTTTTCGGGTTTTCGATTTCCAGCCTTTTTTTTTTTTTTTTTTTTTTTCAACATTATTATTATTTAACTACTCATTTTATTATTAAATTAATCATTAAAATACTCTAAAAATTCTGAAAATATCTACAAAAATTTTATTTTATTCACCAATTTAATTTAATTAAATTAAATTAAATTTATTTAGTTTTTAAATTATTTTTCCGGTATAATTCCTCCGTATTTTCGGGATATCGTCCCGGGTGACATTTTCGGTATTTTTAAAAATTTCGGATCTTGATCAATTTGACTCGAAATTATAAAATTCCCCATTATTGATCAAGAAATCCTAATTCCTTATTTTTAATTAAATTTCTCTTATCGTATTTATCCCGAATTTCGGTCTTTTGACCGTTTTACCCCTACACTTATTTCGGGATTAAATTAACCTAGCTTTCCTTCATACTTCCACCATATTTTCCTATTTAATTTTGTATTTTCGATAAATTTTATTTTCTTCCCTTCCCGTTTGGCCTGTGGCCATTTCGATCCTTATTTTTAGTCCGAGTCTCATTCCTTTAAATTTGTGAATATTTTTCTACCTCGTAAAATTTACGATTAAATTTCGGGTCTTACAAATCTCCCCCACTTAAGAAATTTGGTCCTCCAAATTAGAACCAAGTCAGATGAGTCCATATACAACTCCGGGTACATTTATCATATCATACTCTTAAATTTTTACGTGACCTTCTCCGGAATGTATTACTACCAAAGGACTTAATTGGGGAGATCATCTTAAACCTCAATACTTTCTCTTTCCTGTTTAATGCCCGAATCAACTTCTCGATATACTTATAATTTCATTAAACTGAACTTTTGGAGTTCATATCCTATCACCTCTGCTGGATCTGGATAGTAGTGCTGAAGTATCAAAAGTGGGACATTGTGGGTGCCTGTTAATTCAAGTGATAACATCAACCTACAGGTCTTATCTCCCACTTGTGCAATCTCTTAAAATATTCAATCCAGCGAAACTCAATTTACCTTCTTCCAAAAGCTCGCTATGTCCTTACTCTCTTAGGACAAGAATTATTTCAACCATACTAATTCACCAAGGGTGAATTCCAATACTTGTCTATCTGCTCTGAGGTATTCTTAATCTCTCACTCTTAACTAAAAACATCCTCAGAGACTTATTATCCAAGGTCGAAATTAATTCTGTTCTGTCACCCACTTTTCTTATCCAATTTGGGGGAACAACCCCTACAACCATACACTCATATCTTGTTATCCCGATACTCAACTGCCAGCTGTCGTTATTGGCAACTTCAATTAGAAATCAACTGATCATTCCAGGAGCTTATAAAATCAATGGCACACGCTTTCATCGGATCCTCCAGGACTTGTACAGTCCTCTCTGACTGACCATTTGTCTGAGGGTGAAAAGCTGTGCTAATACTCAGTCGGGTTCCCATAGCTTCCTAAAAATATTCCAGAGGTAGGAAGTGGAGCGGGAATCCCTATATGATACCATGCTCACTGGAACGTTACATAATGTTCCACAAACTGCCTTACACATAAATCCTCATACACACTCTGAGTATTTGGGGAGTTCATAACCAGAAGGTGGGTGGGCTTAGTCATTCTGTCGGCTATCATCCAAATAGCCTCGTAATTCACCTGGGTTCTCTGTAACCCATCACGACATTCATGGAGACTTGCTCTCGTTTTTCGTGCCGTGTCGATATAGGTAAGTGCTGCAATAACTCTGCAGACTTTTAATACTCTACCTTACTCTGCTGACACACTAGGCACTTTTCTACAATCTCCACCAATATCTCTTTCCACATCTGACCACCCATACCCTTTTCGAGATTTCGATATATTTCTTACTTCCGTATGCACTGTATATCCCGAAGAGTGAGCTTCTGACAACATTACTATCTCATCATCTGTGGTCCTGGGGAGCACTTATACTGTCTCTGAATCCTCAGTAACTCATCATCACCCACTGTGAACTCTATCACTGTACCCTTCTGAATCAGACCCAAACTATCGACATCCGGTCGATCATCACGCTAAGCCTGGCAAATCCGGGCACTCTCATCCGGTTCTAATCATCAGGCTAGCTGTCGCACAATCACTGTCATCATCAGAAGGGATCACATCTATACTGAGGCTCACAACTGCATCTAGCAGCTCACGCTCCCTGACCATCATATGTGGTACCATCCCGATACTCTTTCAACTCGAGGTATCAGCCTTTCCTGGGTGGTACAATTTTCACAATCAAAATTTCTCAGAAGCTTTAGCCCACTCTGTAATCTCATATTTGCCTCTTTCTGTGAAAACAGATACTCGGGCTTTATGATCAGTGCATATCCACAATTTCTCACCATGTACATAATAGTACCATATCTTCGGTACAAATACTGTCGCCAACTTTAAATCATGGGTCAGATAGTTTATTTCATGATCAAGGAGTAGTCTGACTCCATACTTGACTATCTTCCCATTATACATCAATACACAGCTCATTCATTATTTCGAGGTATCCATACTCACTGAGAACCTCTTTGAGCTGTTGGGTATGGTGAAATTAATCACGGTGGTCAATTCATACTTTACTACACCATAATTTATATCACATCTCTCATCTTATTCATCATCTCATTCCAAAACCACGTTTTCTTAATTAAACGTGTCAACCAAGTATATCCTTTTTGAACTCGCAGCAGCCCATTTGTAAAAACCATTTCCTAATTGTTGCTTATAAACCGCCCTAAACTTTAACTACACCCAGCATATCACCGATACTGCTGATTACAATTCGGTCCAATCCTTGACTTATTTACGCATAAGCGTATAAAATCCTTCTCAACCGCTTACGTTTTCAGGTACTAACCTGCGTCATTTCCTTTTCTTATCTAACGGCTCTTATTAAATTTACTATGTTAACCTTCATGTTTAGTCGAATTTTTAATATTCTTATCGTCTTAGTAAAGGTATCCTAATGCTAAAGGTGTTTATTACATCGATCGATTTTACGTTATAGGTCATATATATATATTTTTAGACGCTGTCAAGTCTTCAGGCGGGGAGGTATTTTGAAATACCTTTATTAGCCTTCAGACTTAACCACAACTACTGGTTATGGTTATACCCATCCTTATCCTTGGTTATAATTTGTATTCGCTACTAATTGTTTAACCTCAATTACTTCGCATATTAAGGGTATTCCTTATCTAGCATATATCTCTACTCCAATACATCTTGTACTTAGGATCTATCTTATCTCGAAGATTTTCTCCTTTGCGTATCAATTATAATGAAACTCTTGTCTTTATTCATTCTGTGAGTACATCCTTTACTCCTGTAATTTTCAACTGTTGCACCCCTATTTTTGACTTAAAATCTCTATAGCCATATTCCGTTAATTAATCCTCCTCAAATGGGGCACTCATTTATCAATATTGTGCCCAATGATGTAGGCATTCATGCCTTTTACTCACTTATATGTGAATGAAGGCGGTACGAATAAATGTGGGGTACCAGGATCAATGAACATATGTACTTTATTATTCATAACAAGTGTGGTATCTTACACCACATCCATGAAACATCAATAGTGTCCTGGTCCAAGACATCCTCTCGCCTTCGTCCAACAACTTACTTTCCTTTTTCTTTTTGGCTATTGCCTCCCTTCTCGTTGCAGCTATACCAATTAAATTTTTCTTTGTCTCTTTACTTTTCTGTGGGGCGATCTCGCCCAACTCTGTGTAATCAAAATCAATGGTCCGTCTTACCACACTTAACGGCCATTTTCATCAATACCGTGTAGGTATAGACCCTCCTTCTGTGGTATCCACCACACATTCCACAGTAATGACACTGCTACTTAATTCGTAGCAGGTCGGGGTCCTCCAATCGCAATGCCCCTCAAGAGTGCCAAACTTAGATGCACTGAGGCCTTACCAATTATCTTACTCCATAACTCATCAAATCAGATCTTTTTACCAATTTTCATTTTCCCATTTTGACATCTCTGTCATTTCTCGATTCTCTTTCTGTCTCTATTTCGGCCCTCATTACCTTTCTCAATCATAGAGGCGTGCAATTCGTGTTCTTATTTACCCAACTGTAAATCTGTGCACTGCCTCGGTATAGGCAATATCTCACGGTCAATTGGACTCTAATCGAAAAGTTGAGTCATTTCATAAACTTTTAGACATCTCGACTATCACTTTTCATAGTGTCGAGGTAATATCTACCCAGAATATAATCGAGTCTCCATGCTCATAATTAAATCAAATCCTCTGGGTCAGAGTAAGGACTTTTATCCATAATTCCCTTTAAATCATGTCCGGGATATCCTGTCACCGGAATATATCCACGATATTTCTCATCTCAACTCTTAAGATGGGTCGAGCGGGTTTCCACCAATGCTCCGCTGCGCCCTCTGATCTCATACATAATCGGAGCAATTTGCTCCTCAAAATAATCTCCACACTCCGCTCCAATCTCGCGAAGCGTGTCTCAATATTGTCCGATCTCTCTGTCGGACTCTGTGAGGCATGCTCAATATTCGCCTCTATTTCAATCTCATCATGATTCTCACAGTCAAATTCAGCACGACTTAGCAGACTCAGGTCTACCTCTGCGACCTCTGCCTCGTGCACTATCTCATCTAACGCGACTCATATTAAGCATTCCTGCATTCTCAACCATTTCTTAGTCAAGCCCATCTCGATATACACTATTGTATCTAACTAAGCACAGTAACACGGGGATGTAATTTCCTAATTACTGACACTGACACACATCAGACTAATTGTTGCTCTGATACCAAAATAATTGTCACGACCCAAACTACCCAAAAATCAGAGTTAATTTTTCGCGTTTTTATTATTTTCTTACTTTAATTCTTACCTGTCCTCGAATCGTGACCAACACTCCACTACTAATTGGGCTGTGCGTCAATGCCAGTCCCACCATACATCTACCCCAGTACTTATTTCTTCTCCAGTCATTTATAATTGTTATATTATTTATACATCCCCTAAAGTTACTTACAAACATGTTACTGTGCTATGCTTATGTAGATACAATAAGTACAAGTGTATATACCTTATGTTGATGGGCAGCAGCGGATATCCGGAATGCAGTACTGAGTCGCCTCAACTTCAACTGGAGATCATCTGTGGGAGAAAATGAAAGGGGTGAGCACATCAAGCTCAGTAAGGCAATCCTACGAACAAGTAGGTAACCATACTACCTACATGAACGTGGTGCCATGCATAAACCACCCTTTCTCCACACATTTTAAAACATATGATATGATGTTGTGATGTTATGTAAATCCAGTTGCACGGAAAACTCAACATGCAATTATTTTAAATCATTTCTTTCTCTTTAAAAATTTCACAATGAAGTCAGGACTCGACCCCTCCTTCGGGTGATCCTGACTCACACAAAACCATGGAAATAGAATTTCTCAAAAGCATCGGTATCGAAAACATACGTATATATATACAAGATACGAGACTAGGCAATACTGTATATCGGTAATAACCAGGACTGGCCAATATGTCCTCGTGAGTCCTCTAGCTTCACGGATCCCAGTGTGCGAGGTCTCACCCTGATCGGGAACTGCCCGGGAGGTGGGTCAATCCAACCCGTCAGTCTTATCCGATCTCACGCATCCATCGATGCCGTATCCGAAGATACCCCGTATCACGAAGATACCGTATCACAAAGATACCCCGTATCACAAAGATACCGTATCCGAAGATACTCTGTATCACAAAGATACCGTATCCGAAGATACCCCACGGTACATCGTACTCCATGCTACTTGCACGGTACATCGTACTCCATGGACCCATATCACTCTAGGTACTCCAGCCCAATTGGCCTGCTTCCCACAGAGGTTTTCATAACTCAATACTCGTTGCCATGTCTCAAAACGCACGTGCGAGCCTATTAAATCGGTGACACACAGTCTACCCGATGCTCCAAGCACGGCTCATTGTATGTTCTCTTAAGAATCAGTGCGAGCGATGCTCAGCACTCTCATCAAATCAAGTAAACTTGGCAGAGCCCGCTTTACATCTCCACAAGGCCGCCAACCTCATCCCTCACTCTCACCCTACTTAAGAGGTCTATTGAGCCTGTTGGGCCTTTTGGCTGACTCCAAGGGCAGACAGCGCTACTCCACAAATCCAGTAAAACTAGTGCGAGCTAGGCTCAGCACTCTGTATACAAATCGTATGAAAATCTTATAAAATCTGGTGCGAGTTAAACTCCCGCACCCTGTCATGAAAATCATGTAAAATCTGGTGCGAGTTAGACTCTAGCACCATGTCACGCAAAAGCATGTGAAATCTGGTGCGAGTTATACTCTAGCACCTATGCATGTAAAACTCTAGTGCGAGCTCTCGCTCCAGCACTAATGCATGCATCACACAAGTCAAACATCGTGCGAGCTGAGCTCTAGCACGTCACATGTAAATAAAAACATGTAGGCGGCTCGGTTATTTCCAAATAGTTTTCACAGAAATCACATCAGTTAAGATATGCAATGCTATGCATTTTCTTTCAAGGTGAGCCAGCCTACTCATGCATGCGTTGAAATACCTCCAGAACGAGCAGGAACCTCTTGTTCTTGCTCCTCCCAATTTTTCTTAAATTTTTAGAATTTTACCCTTAGCAAGGGTATTTTAGTAATTTTGCCCATACGGGGTACTAAAATTGTTTTTCGACCTCTAGACCCTTCAATTAGTTTTAAAGGACTGCATATGAATGTAAAATTGCGTACTGTTACCTCTAGCAGTCCGCAGAATTCCCTTACCTGGAATCGCGCGTAGACTTAGCTTATCTCGAAGCTACCGAACCCCTCGGCCCAAGTGCGCGCCAAACAAAGATACGTCACTGCATATAACCACGTAATCGAGGTTAATTCACTTATCTCGATCAGTATATCGCATCTACTGACCAACTTTAAAGTATTGGGCCCTATTTACCCTATTTGGTCTCGGCCCATTTCAGCCCTTTTTTATTTATTAATTCCCTTCTTCGGGTATACCGGGCTTATGCGGTTTACTAATAATTATCGGGCTTCGATCCAAGTTCATTGGATAGCCCGTATACCATTTACGGCAATTTATTGCAATTACGAATTAATATTCCTTCCTATGTGAAATTAATCCGTAATTCCGTAAAATACTTAAAAATCGATATTTAAAGAAATCTTAATGCCGAATTTAAATCGTACTTACCCGATACGATGCGGGGTACGAAGATCAGAGCTCGATCGGCTCTCGTTCGGTCTCCGTCGTAAAACTGCATAATTAGGTAAATTCGGATTATTTTCCATTAAAATAATATTAAATTTAATTTCCGGAATTCACCCGTAGGTCAATATCGACCCTCGGTCAACTTACCCGAACCTCGAGTCGTCCCCCGATAATTTCTTTCCCTTTTTCCCTTCTTTTCCTTTCTTTTCTTTCCTTTTCTTTCCTTTTCCTTCCCCTTTTCCTTCCTTTTCCTTCCCTTTCCTTCCCTTTCCTTCCAGCAAAACGGCACCGTTTTTGACCTCCTCACTGCCT
Organism: Firmiana major; assembly: GCA_033439115.1. NCBI lineage: Eukaryota > Viridiplantae > Streptophyta > Magnoliopsida > Malvales > Malvaceae > Firmiana > Firmiana major. The sequence goes on from CM065902.1 coordinate 40,005,818, forward strand.
CTTGCCGTCGCCGGCGGTTCCGGCGGTCTTACCGGCCAAGACCGGTACCAAAATGACCGGCTTCCTCCCCTGAACACACCGGTACCCTTCTTTCCGGCCCAGGTGCGGTGGTTCGCCGGCGATCTCCTCTCTTCTCCCTCGGAAATTCGGAGCTCGGATCGGGCTCCTCCGGCCACCTCGCGGCTCGGTTCCGATGCCTATGGGTTCGCCGGACTCTGCTCTTGCTCCTGGAAGCTTCGTCGGACGCCGAACGGTCGCCGGTGGTCGAGATCGGCAGTGGGTTCTTCTCGGGTGCGAACGGGTTTTTCGGTTTCCTTTGGTTTTTCGGGTTTTCGATTTCCAGCCTTTTTTTTTTTTTTTTCTTATTTAACTACTCATTTTATTATTAAATTAATCATTAAAATACTCTAAAAATTCTGAAAATATCTACAAAAATTTTATTTTATTCACCAATTTAATTTAATTAAATTAAATTAAATTTATTTAGTTTTTAAATTATTTTTTCGGTATAATTCCTCCGTATTTTCGGGATATCGTCCCGGGTGACATTTTCGGTATTTTTAAAAATTTCGGATCTTGATCAATTTGACTCGAAATTATAAAATTCCCCATTATTGATCAAGAAATCCTAATTCCTTATTTTTAATTAAATTTCTCTTATCGTATTTATCCCGAATTTCGGTCTTTTGACCGTTTTACCCCTACACTTATTTCGGGATTAAATTAACCTAGCTTTCCTTCATACTTCCACCATATTTTCCTATTTAATTTTGTATTTTCGATAAATTTTATTTTCTTCCCTTCCCGTTTGGCCTGTGGCCATTTCGATCCTTATTTTTAGTTCGAGTCTCATTCCTTTAAATTTGTGAATATTTTTCTACCTCGTAAAATTTACGATTAAATTTCGGGTCTTACATTCATACCTTAGGAAAAATTCATTTCATAACATGGATGTACTCGGGGAATATTTCTTAAAACTAAAAAATGCTTCATAAATAGTTTCATAAGAATGAAAGCAGTTATAAATCATTTCAAAATATAATGCTGCTTCATAAAACCTTTTATCGATGAAATAACAATGCATTATCAGAACTAAGTTAAAAGGAACCCTTTACCTTGATTTATCGGATATTCCTCGCTCGAGTAATGACGTCTCCCAGTATCTCCCCTAACTCCTCCTACGATTCTCCTACACCGAAGTTTGTATACTTAGTATCCTAGTCATACAAATTGTCTGAATTGCGTCAAAATTGTAACCAATTCGTTACTACTTTATGTGTGCGTATAATCGTACATACCTAGGCCAACACATATGTTTATATATTTTTATTACTAAATATTTTTTGTATGTACATATACTAACATACACATTTATTATATTCACCTATATGTATATACACATAAATATATACACATATATATTATTATTTGTTTTCATTATTCATTATCACATATATTTATTTATTTGTCTACTTCTCATCTTTCCCATTTTTATTCCATATCTAATTTAATCTACACTAACATGCTTATATCCAAACATATATATATATATATATATATACATGTACATTAAACACACATATATATGAATTTACCTTTTTCTTTTCCTCTTTTTTTCCTTCCAATTTCCAGCCCCTCTTTTTTTTTTCTTTCTTTCCTCCTTTTCCTTTCTCCTCTCTTGGCTAATGCTCACTGTCCTGTTCTTCAGCTACCGTGACTGCCTCTTTCCAGGTTTCCATCATCATCATCATCTTCATTCGATCACTTCTCCTCTTTAGCCCTTCGGTCTGCTTCAAATTTTCTAGCCCCGGTTCTGCTTCCCGTCGGTCTTCCTCTCCTTCTCCCCTGCCTCGCGGCCTTGCTCCTAGCTTCAGCTTCCTCGGTCTAGTCCTTCCTTTCAGCCTCGGTGGCCTCTCCTTCCTCCCCTTTCTTCCTTCCCTTTCTCCCTTTCCTTTCCTTCTTTCTTCCCCCAGTCAGCTCTCCTCTCGGTTTGCTTTCCTCCCTTTCTTCTTCTTTCCTTTCTTTTCTTTCTTTCTTTCTTTCTCCCTCGGCTGACCAGCCTTCGTCCTCTTCTCTTCTTCTTTTTTTCTTTTCCTTCTTTCCTTTCCTTCTTTCTCCCCCAGCCGACTAGCTTTCTTCTCCCTTTCTTCTTTTTTTTTTCTTTGTTTTCCCACTTCAACAGAGGATATCTCTGTTTTCGAATGGCAGCAGGCGAAATTGGCTTTCTTTGAAAGCTAATTCCATACAATACTATATATATATATATTATATATATATATATTATTTGTTTGTTGTTTAGTGTTATTTTTTTTTTGATTGTTTTTGATTGTTTTGTTTGTTTTTATTTATTAACCTATATTACATACTATATATTACCTAACATATATATTTGTTATATATTTACATTATTATCTATCTATTTAATTTTGTCTAGTATATATATATATACACATATGTATATACATATATATATATATACATTTTCTTTTTTTTATATAAAATTATCCAATGACACAATATTCATGTCTTCCATGAAATTTTTATTATTTCGAAAATGAAATATTCTTGAGATTTCATCATTCCTCATAAATCCCCAATATAAGTTTTTACATCAAAATTATTTTCGATCCCTCCATACTTGCATTTGCTTCATCACTTCCTATATTTTGGGCTCTCCGTCATTCACGGGTATCTCGGCTTCCATACTCCTCGAGCCCTACAACGAATATTCGCACTTCCATTAAAACATATTATTTTTTATTTTTATATAGTCTAACTATATACAGGAATTTTGTGGTGTTTACAGTGTCAATTCATTTTCTTGCTTCTTTATCCGTAATTATATTTAAGTTTCATATTTAGATTTATATGGCCGTTAGAAATTTCGGTAGTATAACGTGTTATATATAAGCCTACCAACCTGCCAACCATATGTTTTTAACAATCCTAGATATCCACAACTACTAAACATGCTTTCCAATTCCACATCATCAAACCAAGACATCCATTTCAAATTAAGACCAATTACTTCAAGACAAATTCCCAAAAGGAATATTCTTTACATGGATTTTTTTACATATTACATACATCCCAACAAAATATTTTCAATCTATGTCTGTGCATACAAAATGTGTCTGGTAAAGGAATGTAATAGTATACCTTTTTGCGTGTACAAAAAGTAGCCTAGGGTATCTCTTTCCCACCAGCCTATGTCGTGTACGCGGCAGGTAGCGCCTGTAGATCACTGCAAATAGTCTGAAAGGTAGAAGGGTGAGCTTTCGAAAAAAAAGCTCAGTAAGATAATATGTTTAAAGTAGTTCTGATATGTAAAAGCATGCAAAATCATTCATAAACCAATCTTTTAAAGGATGTGTAGAACTTTCGTTACGTGCATAGTCATCATAAGGAAATATGAAGCATGAGTTTCTTTAAATCAAATAACATGCTTAACTATTACATAGAATTTTCATCATTTATGGATGATTTTATAAAATCATCGTCATTCATAAGCATTTCATAAAACATAATTGCTCGTAAACATTTGCCATAATCTCATAAAAACATAGTCATTCATCATCATCATCATCATCATAATCATAATCATAGTCATAATCGTGGAGACTAGGCTATAACTAAATCATGCGATACGTGTCATCCTCCGTAGAGGGTCATCATCATACCTATGACCATGGTCGGGGCTATAGACTAGATCAGGGTCGTACAACACTTTCATAAAATATGGGTAGTGTTTATCTTTCTTACTTTCTCTAGCACCTAGCTAGGGCACAGGCACCAAATGCACTATCCACTCGAGAAACATTCATGCGTACTGCGCGAGTACGAGATACTACTAAAATATCATCATCATTAACCACAAGTAGCGAGACATCTACCACACAGGTAGAGTCAAGTGCTACAGGGGCCCTATATACCGACACTCAAGTGGTGGAGCCGATGCACCACAAGAAGTAGCCATGCCGGAAGCCCATAGTCTCAAAAAATTCTTTTTCTTTTTCTCAAATACTTTTGAAAATGTCAAAAGTTTCTTCCAAAAGAATAATATAGGATTACAAATCATCATAAAACTCTCATGCATTTTTATACTTCAGGAAATTCATTTCATAAACATAGATGTACTTAGTGAACATTTCATAAAACGAAATCATGTTTCGTAAATCGTTCCATAAGTATGAAAACAATCATAAATCATTTCAAAACATAACATTACTTCATAAAAATCTTTTTATCAATGCAATAAGTGTTCATTATCAAAACCAAATTAGATTATACCCCTTACCTTGATTTATCGAAAATCCCAAGTTCGAGTAGTGGCGCCTCCAAGTATCTCCCTTAAATCCTTCTACGATTCTCCTACACTGAAATTTGTATTCTTAGTATCCTATTTATTCGAATTGCCCACAATGCGTCAAAATCGTAACCTTATTCGTCTAGGAAAATATACTTGAAATTTAAATTCTAACTTTCTAAGATTGCATCAAAATATATAATCAACCTCATGGAGTTTTTCGAATTCGCTATTTTCTTCCAGTTCCATCATACATTTGGAAATTTAATCCTACTACAAAGTCTTTAGCTACATTTCTAATTAAATCATCATTTTCTCTTATCATCTTATACATTTCCTACTTACTGCTACTTTGTGTGTGTATACAATTGTACATACTTAGGCTAAAACATGTATATTTATATTTTGTTCATAAGCACTTATATTAACACACACATTTATTTTATATATATATATATATATACACACATAAGTATATACATATATATATTTTTTATTTTATTATTATTTATTTATTTTATTTTATTTATTTATTTTTGTCTACTTCTCATCTCATCTCTCTTTTTTTTAACACCTATGGTAACTTACACATACATACATATAAATACAAATATATATATATATATATATATTATTTTACCTTTTTTTTTTCACTTTCCAGCTTTTCCTCTTTTATTTTTTTCTTTTTTTTTCTTCTCTTTTCTTCCCTCGGCTACTGTTCACTAGTCTTCTTTATCTTCACTAGTTACTGTTACACCATCCCATCCCTATCGAACCTTCCTCTGCTTTGGCTTTCATCATCATCCTCATCATCCTCATTCAATCACTGTTTCCTATTTCACCGAGGTTTACGTCCCTGCTCCAATCTTGCTCTATTTCGGGTCTTCAGTTCCAGCAATCAATGCCAATCCCCTTCTCTAGCAGTCAGCCTTCACACGTTTCTCTGCTCCCTTTCTTTCGTGTTCTCAGGCCTTCTTCAACTCTCTCCTCTTCTGCTATCTTTTTCGGCTTGCTTCAATTTTCCTTCTCTATTTTTTTTGTTATGCTTCGTTACTGCTCATGCCTCACCTTTTCTCCTCTCGGTTTCGCGCCTCAGCTCCAGCTTCCCTGCTCCTCCTTTGTTCGGTTTCAGTTCAGCCCAATGCCGACTTCCAACCCCTCTCACCTTCGCTACCTGCTGCACCTACCTTTCCCTCTCTGTTTGTTTTAACTTCTAGTTTCTTTCTTCTGCTATCTCTTCCTTCCTTCTTGTAAACCCCATAAATTTCCTACATTTAATTAGATTGTATAAAAATGGAAATAATATATTTTAATAGAACTGTGAATATAAAATGTAGGGCTCGAGGAGTATGGGAACCGTGAAACCCTTGCATGATAGGGAAACCCAGAATATAAGAAGGGATGAAGCAAATGCAAACAATGAGGGATTGAAAAATGTTGGTTTATTAGTTGAAAATTTTGGATGTAAAACTTATATCGAGATTTATGAGGAATGATGAAATCCCAAGGATATTTTATTTTCGAAATAATGAGAATTTCATGAAGACATGAATATTGTGTCATTGAATAATTTTATGAGAAGAAAATGTATATATATATATATATACATGTATATGTATATATATATACTAGGAACAAATTTAAATGGACAAATAATGATATATATATATATATATATATATTGTAATGTATAACATACAATATATAAGAAATGAAATGGAACACAAAACAATTAAACAAAAAATAATAATAATAATAATAACACTAATCAAACAAAATATAAATATATATTAATACAAAGCATATATATATTTATATTAATATAATACATATATATATATATATTATTATAATATATATAGGTTGTACGAAATTGGCTTTCTCCGTCACTTTGTTTCAATTGATACAAATTGAAAACAGAGGAGAGCTAGGCAGGAAAAGAGAAGAAAGAAGGGGAGAGCTGGTTCTGCCGAGGAAGAAGAAAAGGAAAGAAGAGAAGAGGAGAAAGGAAGGAGGAGAGGGCTGGCCGAGGAAGAAGGAAAGAAAGGAGGAAAGAAGAAAAGAAGAGAGGACTGGTCGGTCGAAAGGGAAATAAAGAAAAGAAAGGGAAGAAAAAGGAAGAGAAGGCTGGAAGGCCAAGGGAGAAGGGAAGGAGAAGAAGAAGAGAAGAGGACCAAGGCTGAAACCGAGAGGAAAGGCTGGGAAATAGCAGCTGACCGAGAAGCAGAGCAACTGAAGAAGAAACGAAAGCAGGAAAAAAATTGGAACCGAGGCTTCAATGGAAACGGACTGAGGTTGAAGCAGTTGGAAATTGAAGCAGAAATGGGGACCGAATGAAGATGAGAATGATGGGAGACTGAAACAAAAAAAAAGGGGTAATTGAAGAAGAAGACAGAGGCTGAAGAGAAGCAAAACCGAGGGAGAAGGAGACCAATTTGGAGTTGGAAATCGAGACCGAAGGGGGAGCAGACCGAGAAGCAGGGGGATCGACGGGAGGAAGAAGAAGACCAAAGAAACTGAGCTGGAATCGAGACAAGTGAAGAGAACATAAGCAACAAGACAACATAAACAAAACCGTGGGAGAAGAAGGGCTGACCAAGAGGAAGAAAGGAAAAGAAAAAAAAAGAAAGAAAAGAAAAGGAAAGCTGGAAAATAGAAAAGGTAAATGGTATATATATGTATATATGTGTATTTAATGTACATGTATATATATTTATATGTTTGAGATATAGGCTTGTTAGTGTAGATTTAATTAGACAAAAAAAGGGGAATGATGAGGAGTAGGCAAATATATATATATATATATGTGATGATGAATAATGGAAACAAGTAATAATATATATATGTATTTAGGTGAATATTTATATATATATATATATTTTGGGTATATACATATAGGTGTATATAATGAATGAATATGTTAGTATATGTACATACAAGGATATATACATGTGATAAGGAAAAATGAAAACAAATGATGACATATATATATATATATTTATATATTTATTTATGTGCATAAACATGTAAATGTATATAGAAAATGTGTATGATTAATATTTGTATGTACAAAATATATAAATAGCAAAGAAAATATATAAACGTACGTGTTGGTCTAGGTATGTACAATAATACGTACACCGCAGTAGTAACGAATAGGTTACGATTTTAACGCAATTTGGATAATTCGCATGAATAGGATGCTAAGTAAACGATTTCGGTGTAGGTGAATCGTAGGAAGAATTAAATGAGGTACTAGGAGGCGTCACCACTCGAATTCGGGATATCCGATAAATCGAGGTAAAGGGTATTATTTAACTAAATAATATATATATATAATCATAATGATAATCATAATGATAAAAATAAAAATAATGATAGAAAAGAAATAAATAAATAATTAACAAATAAATGATAAATAAATAATATATATATATATAAATATAAATATATATATATATAATAAACGTGCATGTTAGTATAAGTGCGTGTCGACGATAATATGAATACACAAGCAGGAGCAGGTAGGAAACGTATAAGATGATAGGAGAAAAAGGACAATTTAATTAGGAATGTAGCTAAAGACTTTGTAGTAGGATTAAGTTTTCGAATGTATGATGGAACTGGGAGAAAAAAGGAAATTGATGAGTTCCAAAGGTTGAATATGTATAGTTTAATATGAACTTAAGGAGCTAGAATTTAAATTCCGAAAGTATTTTTCCTTAGGCTAATAAGATTTCGATTTTAAAGCAGTGTAAGCTATTCGATTTAAATAAGAATACTAAGAATACCAAATTCGGTGTAGGAAAATCGTAGGAGGAAAAGAGGGAGACACTTGGAGGCGTCACTACTCGAACCTTGAGCTCCCGATAAATCGAAGTAAGGGGTGTAATTTAAAATGGTAATAGTCTCCCCCCTTTGCCTCAAACTTGGATTTATGAAAATATTTGAGTTACGCAACATTTCAGTAAATGATTAGAATTTATACAAAGTGTTAGTTCTTTAGTCCAAGTTAGCGTTTAAACAAAACCAAACCCAATTTTTATTGAGCCCCAGTTTTATCTCGCCATGTTTCTGAAATTGTAAGAAAGGTTTATGAATTTAAATACATGAGTTTTGAGCATGTCTTCAAATCTGTGAGCATGTTTTCTGATTTTGTTTCTCGAACGAAATGATATGATTTTGACTTATGCATGAATTTGTCACATATGTTGCGAGAAATGAAATTTGTTATACGAGTACAGTTTCTCTGTTTTTATGAAAGAGTTTTCAACCGCAAAAGAGGGTTTATTTGAAACTCAGTTTATGAATTTGAAATAAGTGAGTGAGGCTCACTTGGGATGAGGCTAGTCAGAAAGACCTCTTAAGTGGGGTGAGGTAGCCGAAAGGGCCAGCTAACCAGAAAGACATCTTAAGTGGGGTGAGGTAGCGAAAAAAAACACAGCTAACCAGAAAGATCTCTTAAGTGGGTGAGGTAGCGAAAAGACTCTGCTAACCGGAAAGACCTCTTAAGTGGGGTGAGGTAGCCAAAAGACACAACTAACCAGAAAGACATCTTAAGTGGGGTGAGATAGCGAAAATGGTCATGTTCATGATTTTCCCTCTACAGAGGATGAATATGTTATTTCCGCATGACAATTACATGAGCTAGCCTAGTTTCCATCCAAAACGAATTCTGTTTTAAGATTTGATTATTTGATATGTAATTTACTCAACATTGCTTTTGAAGTTCTGTATGATTTGAAAGGATCTGATTTCCATCTGACGTGATCTTTGCTTTAAGATGTTGATGTTTCGAAACATGTTTTATACTCAATAATGCCTTTGAAGTTCTGTATATCATGAAAGTTTCTTATGAGTTTGCTAAGGTTCTCTTATTTTCGAAACCATGTTTCTGTTAAATGTGTTTCCATGATATGTGTTTGAAAGTGTAAGACCCGAATTTAATTAAAATACAAAAATTAAATAAGAAAAGATGGGGGATGTATGAAGGAAGGTCAGGTAAAATTGATTTCCGAAACAAGAGCAGGGGTAAAATGGTAAAAATACCAAAACCCGGTATTAAGGCGATAAGAAAATTTTAATTTAAAAATAAGGATGTAAGATATCTTGATCGATAATGAGGAAATTATACAATTTGGGTCAATTGATCAAGATTCAGAAATTTTAAAAATATCGAAAAATTACCGAAATGATATCTCGAAAAGCGCGAAGGAATAATATCGAAAATTTGGAGAAAAATATATTTAATAAATTAAATTTAAATTAAATAAATTAAATTAGAATAAAAATAATATAAGTGTAGATATTTTGGATTTTATGGAGTATTTTAATGAATAGTGAAATAATTAAATAAATAATAATAATAATAATAATAATAATAAAAAGGAATCTGAAACAAAAAAAAGAAAAAGAATCAGGAAACGGAAATATCGGGGAGAGAGAAAGAGAAGCAGAAAAACGGAAAAGGGAGCCCAAACCGAGACCACCGACGGACCACCACCGGCGATCCTTGATCGCCGACGACCACCGAAAAATGGAGAGGAGAGGCCGGCGACCTCCCTGGTACCGGCAGCACGACCAACCGACGCCGGAGGAATCCGAAATCGGCAGGAGAAAATCGCGGAAGAGAAAAGGAAACGGCGGCCGATCGGCGTCGATTCAGGCTCGACCAACGGCCACCGAACGTCCCCGAGGCGCAGCTGAGCCGAATGACACCGAAAACAGCCACCGAAACTGACGGCCGAGGAGAACAGGCCGGACCGGCCGCATTCCGGCGAGCCCGACCGAAATCGAGGGCGGATCTGTGATGCGGACGACCTTGCGGAGCTACTGGCGGCAGAAGCCGACGGAGAACCGGCCGGCAAGGCGGTGAACCGGTCGAAACGGAGTGAACCGACGGTCTGAACCGGTCCGAATCGGACTGAACCGGTTCAGCCAAAAAGAGAAGGAAAAAGGGAGAAAAAGGGAAAAAGAAAAAAAGAGGAAAAATTGGAGAAAATTTCAGCAATGCAATCGAGCTTCGGGTAAGTCGATAAGCGGTCAAATTGATCGATTTAAATTTTGGAATATTTTATTTAATTAATTTTCGACTGGAAACTTACCCGAAAAATTATGAAATTATGTAGCTCGACAATTGGCATCCAACGAGAGCTCGAGATAGCCTCGATTTGTGAACTAGCATAGAATCTCGGGTAAGTAACCCTTATTTACGACAATTACCTCGTTATGCGTAATATTGATTTGATTTCCGCATAAATTGAATTAAATTATGGAAATTTAGATAAATTGTCGTAAATAATCGATTTAGTTATTCAAGAATTAGAACGAGGCCCAATAAATTATTAGTGGGCCCAATGAGCCCAATAGGCCTCGATAAAGTGAAAATTAAGTGGAAAACGGGCTTAAGGCCGATTAAGGCCCATTAAGGTGCAATCGGGCCCAATAGGGGTAAATGGGCCCAACGATTTAAATTAAGCCCAGAAAAGGTTAAATACAATTAAATTATATGTTATCTGACCTGAAGAATATTGATACGCAGTTCCGGGCATTTGATTGGGAGCATAACGGACTGAGCGACGAGATAACAATGGAAAAGAAAAGGTCAGACTCGACAGGAAAATAAGGTAAGGGAATTCTGCGGACTGCTAGAGGTAACTTTACGTGATTTTAAGTTCATTTGCAGTCTTTAAAAATTACCTGAAGGGTCTAGAGGTCAAATAATAATTTTAGTGCCCCGAATGGGCAAATTACCAAAATACCCTTGTTAAGGGTAAAATTTACAAATTTAGGAAAAATTGGGAGGAGCAAGAATAAGAGGTTCCTGCTCATTCTGGAGGTGTTTTGACGCATGCATGAGTAGGCTGGCTAACCTTGAAAGAAAATGCACAACATTGCATACTTTCAACGTGAAATTGTTTTGAAAACTGTTTTGAGGAAACAGAGCCGCCTACATGTTTTACTGATATGTGACGTGCTAGAGCTCAGCTCGCACGATATTTTCGATTTGTGTGATGCACGCATTAGTGCTAGAGCGAGAGCTCGCACTAGAGTTTTACATGCATAGATGCTGGAGTCCAACTCGCACCAGATTCTTATATATATATGATTTTCGTGACAGGGTGCTAGAGTCTAACTCGCACCATATTTTTATATGATTTTGAGACAGGGTGTTAGAGCTTTGCTCGTACAAGATTTTTATACGGTTTGCATACAGAGTGCTAGAGCTTAGCTCGCACTAGTTTTACTTGATTTGATGAGAGTGCTGAGCATTGCTCTCACCGATTTTATGAGAACATGTGATGAGCCGTGCTTGAAGCATCGGGTAGACTGTGTGTCACCGATTAAATAAGCCCGCACGTGCGTTTTGAGACATGGCATGTTAAAATAACCTGATGAGCCTGAACGAGGGATAAGGGTTAGAGAAATAACCTGATGAGCCCGAACGAGGGATAAGGGTTAGAGAAACAACCTGATGAGCCCGAACGAGGGATAAGGGTTGGAGATCCACCTGATGAGCCCGAACGAGGGATAAGGGTTGGAGGACCAGCTGATGAGCCCGAACGAGGGATAAGGATGGGGGTCCATGGAGTACGATGTACCGTGCAAGTAGCATGGAGTACAATGTACCGTGTGTTATCTTTGCATACGTTGGTATCTTTGTGATACTTGGTATCTTTGTGATACGTTAGCATCTTCGGATGCATGGGATCGGATAAGACTGACGGGTTGGATTGACCCACCTCCCGGGCGGTTCCCGATCAAGGTGAGACCTCGCACACTAGGATCCGTGTAGCTAGAGGGACTCACGAGGACACATATGGCCATAGTCCTGGTTATTTGCCGATATACAGACGTTGCCTAGTCTCGCATGTCGTCGATTTTGATGAAATCAAATTGGGTTTTAAACTAAATTTGCATGATGGTATTTCCATGCTTTTCAAAACCCATGTGTGATGTATACCGATTTTCATGGTTTTGTGTGAGTCAGGATCACCCGAAGGAGGGGTCGAGTCCTGACTTTATTGTGAAAATTTTAATTGAGAAAGAAATGATTTGAAATAATTGCATGTTGAATTTTCTGTGCAAACTCAATTTACATAACATCATAACTTTCATATCATCTATTTTTAAATGTGTGGAGAAAGGGTGGTTTATGCATGGCACCACGTTCATGTAGGTAGTATGGTTACCTACTTGTTCGTAGGATTGCCTTACTGAGCTTGATGTGCTCACCCCTTTCATTTTCTCCCACAGATAATCTCCAGTAGACGTTGAGGCGACTCAGTACTGCATTCTGGATATCCGCTGCTGCCCATCAACGTAAGGTATATACACTTGTACAAATTGTATCTAAATAAGCATAGCACAGTAACATGTTTGTAAGTGTCTCTAGGGGATGTATAAATATTGTAAACAATTATAAATGACTGGAGAAGAATTAAGTACTAGGGTAGATGTATGGTGGGACTGGCATTGACGCACAGCCCAATTATTAGTGGAGTGTGGTCACGATTCGAGGACATGTAAGAATTTAAGTTAAGTAAACAACAAAACGCGAAAAAATTAACTCTGATTTTTGGGTAGTTTGGGTCGTGACAGAAAGGGATGTTATATTTGTAAAGAAATGCCTCCTTTTCGTATTATTATGTACTATGTATGTTTTAAAAGCTATGATCATTTTAAATGCGTTTCTTACTGGGCTTTTTCCCGAAAGCTCACCCATCTACCTTTCAGATTGTTTGCAGTGATCTACAGATGCTACCTGCCGCGTACACGACGTAGGCTGGTGGAAAGAACTACCTTAGGCTACTTTTTGTACACGCAGAAGTATACAATTGCATTCCCTTACCAGACATTTTGTAAGCACAGACATATAGTAGAAATATTTTATTGGGATGTAATTTGTAAGAAAACAAACGTAAAGAATATCTTTTTTGAGAATTAATTGTAGAGTACTAATCCTAGTGGGAACGGATACATGTTGGCTTGATGATGCGAATTTGGGGAGCATGTTTGATAGTTGTGGATATCTAGGATTGTTAAAGCGTTTGATTTGCAGGTGGGTAGGCTTATATATAAGCCGTTATGCTGCCGAAATTTCTATCGGTCATTTAGATGTAAATTTAATTTAAGTATAATTATCGGTGAATAGGTAAGATAAAAGAAACGACACTGAACATGAATGCAGTCTAAGTAAATGAAGGAATAAGTAGGAATTTAAAATTTCAAAAAAAAATTTCCTCTAAATTTTCAAGGTCAATGGTCGTTACAGAGATACACTCTGCTAAGGTTGAGTGGAGTATTGAACATATTATGGAAAATTAAGACACAGGCTATGTTAGGTGATGGGGTAGACGAAAGAATAGATAAACAAATTACTCTCGATACGCCCGCACAACCTGTAGAGATTGTTTCAGAACTAGAATATGTCTGCTCCTGTAGCTCCACAGCAGAATAATAATGACTTGAGTTAGGAGTAGGAGCTACACTAGATAAGACAGTCTCAGAACTGCAGACCGCTATTGTTAAATGGGATAAATGACCCGGTAGTTATAGAGGACTGAATGAATGAGATTAAGGAAACTACAAATGGAATTTATGGGTCTAGCACATGGAAATTGATTTGTCTATGAGTATGAATTATGAATTATATCCCTGAAAATGTATGACCCAATGTTAAGGGTAGTGAAGTCAAGAAATGTCTGTAAGTTCACTAATGGATAGAGATCGAGCTGATTTTGAAGGATAGTATGCTATTACATGCTGAAATCAAGAATCCAATTGAAATAGAAAACTGAAAAAAAATTAAATTGGAAAAGCGTGGATGGATTCTTAGAGTATGACTGTGAGCTTAATAGACTGGGGGTAGTTTCAAGAGTTTAAGCCTCCATTCTTCAATAAGGTTAAGAATTCAGTGATTTAGAGTGTTGAATGGATGAGATAGAAAAGCTTGATGATTTTAGAAGTAACACTACCGAAAAAGTTACTTTTGCAACTCTTACGATAAAGGATTGGAGAAGCTACATGGATTTTCTGAGTGTGCTACTACAAGGAAAGTAGTCTTTGTAGCAACAGTATCGAAATGGAAAGCCGAACTCGGAGGGAAGTTTCTCGAATTAATCAGAGAGGCGTTATCAGAAAATTACATGGGATATATGTCACGACCCAAATTACCTAAAAATCAGAGTAAATTTTTCACTTTTTCATTTCCTTACCCGTCGTGAACAGTTACACTACTAAACAGTTGGGCTATGATTCGGTGTTAGTCACCTTTCACCTATTTACCTTTCCATTTTCATATTTCATTTACATATCAATTTATTTAACTAAATACATCCCCAATATTACATCCATATACAGTACTGTGCCTCTATATGTTCAGATATAAAAATTATATAAATGTGTATACCTGATCTTGATAAGAAGCAGAGGATAACCGAAATGCAAGACTATTGTCGCTCTCTTCTACTGAATGTACCTTGTGGGGTGGAAAATGAAAGGGTGAGCGAAACGTGCTCAGTAAAGCAATAATGTAAGCAGGTAGATAACTATACTATCTACGTGTTGATAATGGCATGATATAAAATCATTTACATTTGGAGCATGAGGTATGACTAAAACGATGCCACATGTATGTATATATCATATAAGAGAAATCATGAAATCGACATGTGAAATAGACATGGAAAAATCATCATGTATGTCATCTCATGCTCGTCACATTTAAAACTTATTTGTTTCATCATATACTCAACACTAAAAAACTTATCTGTTTCATCATAAACTCATCACTTTAAAACTCAATTGTTTAATCACAAAACTCATCACTTTGAAACTTGTTTGTTTAATCATAAACTCATCACATTAAAACTCATTTGTTTCATCATAAAATAACTTCATCAAGGTCAAACCCATCTCTCGGGAATACCTTGATTCATTAAATCACATCTCTTTTAAAAATATAAAATCGGGATATTACCCCTCCCTTGGGTTCGTCCTGGTCTATTCAGACCGTATGATATCATGTGAGGCATGTAGGTTACTGTATGAAAAATCGAGGACTATGGCCATACTTTGTCCCTGTGATCCCAGGCTACACGGATCCCGGTGTGCGGGGTATCACAACTGCAATGGGAGGTGGGGTCAATCCCTACCCGCCAGAATAGCAAGTAACATCATAGAGTCATCATGACTGCACGGTACAGCGTACTCCGTGTGACATACACGGTACATCATACTCCGTGGACCCATATCATAGTCTGGGGGTGCCTGCCATAGGTCTTACCCACCCCAATATTATGTCGATAACCAACCCATGTCTCAAAGTATACGTGCGGGCATCTCAACTCTCTGTGACACACAGTCTACAGGAGGCTTCCGCACGACTATATGCATGTCAACTCACGTCTAGTGCGAGCGAAGCTCCAGCACCATGCTATGCATATCATGATATCTAAAATCTCGTGCGAGCGGAGCTCCAGCACGGTTTTGTGTACACACAAATTTCTCGTATGAGCAATGCTCCAGTACGGCTTTTCATGAGAAATAAATCAGTAAACTTGAGTGCGATAAAGACTCTAGCACTCTTTTTATTCATGTAAATACGATAGGTGGCTCAATCTTGATAAAATATCTTTTAAAATAGTAACCAGTACAAACCGGTATCCTTTCGTATAATTCAAGAAATCAACAGCCAACCACGTGTAAATTTGCTTAAGCCAAAGCAATACATTCATATAAAGCATCATAACATGAAAATCATGCAATTTATCTGCCTTACTCCCCTTTTTGTAAATTTTACTATCAGGGGTAAAATCATCTTTTTCTTTATTCATCTAAGCCCCGATTTTCGTAAAATTATCATTTCATTTTCTAAATACTTTAAGTAACTCTAGACCCTGTAATTCCCCTCAAAATTACGTATAGGTATCTCTATGCACTTACAAAATTCCCTTACCTCGATTCTCGTCGAGCGCGTATCTAAATTCCACTGTTCGGAGGCTCGTCCGATCCGATTTGCTGCTAATCCAGTCTCTGGGGCTGCAGATAATTATTTATCACGTCAATTTAACCCAATAAATATAATTCTCCTGTTTACTATAGTCGATTTAACTAATTGGGCCAATTTACTCTTATTGGACCCAATCGCACGTTAATGGGCCTCGACCCATTTTCAGCCCGTTTCTACTAATTAAATTCCTTCTTCGGGTTTACTGGGCTCATTCAGGTTACCAATAATCATCGGGCTTCGTTCCAAACTCATTGGATAGCCCATACACTATTTACGATAATTACTGTAAAATTCCGAATAATATTCCTTTTTATACAGAATTATTCCGTAAATTCCGTGAAATAATCGAAACTCTGTATTAAATGACTTTAATTGTCGGGATTAAAATATACTTACCCAATATGATGCGGGGTATGAAAATCGGAGCTCAATCGGCTCTCGTTCGGGCTTTGTCGTAAAACTGCACAATTAATATTTAATTCCGGGTTACTTTTCGATTAAATATAATTTAAATAAATTTCTCAGAATTCAAAACGGTTACTTTTGACCTCTTACTGACTTACCCGAAGTCCGGTGTATCCCCGAAAATTCTTTCCCTTTTTTCTTTTTCTCTTTTTCTCCTTTTTTCCCTTCTTTCTTGGCTGAACCGGTTCAGTCCGGTTCAAACCCGGTTCAGACCGGTCCGATTCAGCAGGTTCACTCCGGTTCGCTCCGGTTCGATCGGTTCGGTGCCTTACCGACCGATTCTTCGCCGGCTTTCATCGCCAGTAGCTCCGCGAGGTCATCCGCAGCTCGGATCTGGTCTCGATTTCACACGAGGTCGCCGAAAAGTGGCCGGTCCGGCCTCTTCTCCTTTTCGGCGTCGGTGGCTTCCTCTTTCTCGCCGTTGCCGGTGCTGGCCGCCATTTCCCCAGCTGTTTTCGCCCCCATTCGGCTCGGCATCACGTGGGGATTCTTCGGTGGCCGGTGGTTGGGGCCGAATCGGCGTCGTTCATCGAAAATTTCTCCTCTCCCCATCGATTTCTCTCTCTCGATCCGACATTCTTCGACGTCGGTGGGCTGCACCATCCGTACCAAGGAGGTCGCCGGCCTCTCCTCTTCCTTTTTCGACCTTCACCTAGCCGATTGGGTCACCGGTGGCCCGCCGGTCTTCTCCCCGATTTTGACTAGCTTCTCCGTTTCTCACTTCTTTCTCTCTCCCCGACTAAAGTTTCTGATTTCTGATTTTTTTTGAATTAATTTAATAATTTGTTTTATTATTAAAATATTCATTAAAATATTCAAATATATTCTAAAAATATCTACAATTATATTATTTTATTCCTAACAATTTAATTTAATTTAATTTAATTTAATTTAATTTATTTATTATATTTTTAACCCTTTTCGGTATATTTTCTCCGTATTTTCGGGATATTGTCCCGAACGAAAATTTTGATTAATTCCAGTAATTCATATCTTGATCAATTTAACCCGAAATTTAATTATTTCTTCGTTATTGATCAAGATTCTCAAATCCATTATTTTTAATTAAATTTTCTTATCGAATTTATTCCGAATTTCAGTCTTTTGATCGTTTTGCCCTTGCACATGTTCGGGATTAATTTAACCTGACTTCCCTTCACAAATACTAATTCATTTCGCATTTTAAATCCTTATTTCCAATCTGAATCTCATTCGTTTAATTTTGTGACCATTTTCATCTCTCATAAAAATTTACGATTAATTTTTGGGCCTTACATAATCTCCCCCACTTAAGAAATTTGGTCCTCCAAATTAGAACCAAGTTAGTCTGTAAATCACTCCGGATATTTCACACATATCATACTCTTTAACTCTTATGTGACTTTTTCGAAGTGTACTACTACCAAAGGACTTTAATTAGGGAGATCATCTTAAACCTCAACACTTCCTCCTTCCAACTAATACCCGAATTGATTTCCAATCATACGTTAAACTTTCATTGAGCTGAGCTGTTGAAGCTCATATCTGATCACATACGTTGGGTTCGGACAGTAATTTCAAAGCATCATAAGATAGGACACATTGTGGATGCCTGCTAATTCAGGTAGTAACGCCAACCTACAGGTCTTATCTCCCATTTTGTCCAATCTCTTTCCGAATCTCTTTATGTCCTTAGGACCAATAACTTCCAACAATACTAATTCACCATCGGTGAATTCCAATGGTTTCTGTCTCTTGTCAGCATAGTTTGTCTATCTGCTCTGAGGTGTTCTTAATCCTCCATAATTAACTAAACATCCTCAGAGGTTTGTCTTACCAATTCGAGAATAATTTTCTATTTGTCACCCACTTTTTCTTATCCAAATCGGGGAAATAACCCTTACGACCATATAATGTCTCATCTGAAGTCATCCCGATACTCAAGTGATAACTGTCATTATTGACGAATTCAATTAGTAACAACTGATCATCCCAGGAGCTTATCAGATAAATGGCACACGCTCTTATCAGATAAATGACGCGTCCTGGGTGAGCAAAGCCGTGATGGACTAGAGATGGGCTTGCCCCCCAGACCCAAAAGCAGACAATACGTGGAGTTGTTGAGACCTGTAAGCCTGTGACCTAGTGTGGGGCGGGCAGCAGGGTTCTCGCAATATATGATGAAGGCCCTTAAGCGGCAGCACGATCCGAATGAAATAAAGTGGCAATTAAGGATGAAGTGACTGCAATCACACCTAAAGTAACAAGTTTATGAAATTAAATTTCTAGCCTTGGAAAAAGAACGATCTGGATAAGTAGAGATGTGAAACGGAGAAAAATCCAGGAAACACATAGGAGGTACTAAGATTCTCAATCGAGCTAAGTTACCTCAACGTGATGTTATTTTGAGAGAGCAGTGCGTAAGGCGCAACTATGAGAATATGAGATATATATACTCTCGAGATCACTAAGAAAGGAAAAGATAAAGAGAATGACGAAAAAGAAATCTACAAGGGAAATAGTGATAATGAAAGAGCACAGTCACTATACTAGAAGAATGAATCAGGGAACTAACGGTATAAATAAGACTCTAAAGGTCGCACTGCTTACATGATTGATAAAGATAGGACGTGTTCGGAGTATATAAACATTTCTGTAAACAGGGAAAGTCTTCTGACACATGATCAAATGATTTATCAAAGTTACCCCTAAACAAAAAGGAGAAGTTCTAGAATTGGTTTAGTAGGTGGTATCGAATTAATTACTCAAACCATTGAACTGAGTGACTTTGTTTGGATTAAAAATGCTGAGAGAGCAATTATAAGAACTATATGAAAGGGTGATAATTCTATTTTTTATAGAATTATTTGTGCTTAAATTCCTAATTATTTATTTAATCCCCATATTATTTTATTAATAATCCTCTTTATTTAATTAAAATTCTTTAATATGCAGATAAATTAAATCCGGATGAAACTCAGTCATTTTAGACCAAAATGGGCTGAAACGAGCTAAAGGAGACTGGACCACTTCCAATTTGCAGATCGAGTCATCAGTCATTTGGATACGCGTGATGCTAGGTGTCCATATTTTATTTGCTCTGAAACGATAAGATCAACAGACACCGAGCGAATATTCTTGAAGGCACACGTCGGGCCACATCGCACAGCTAATTGGACAAAAAGACTGATGACGTGGAAATATCTACTCTGCAGTAAATCAAATGAAGACAAGTGGCCAAACAATGCCAACTCATCTAGGATGAAAATTTACCATTGTACCCCTATGTTTGTGTATAAATAGAACATGATGGCAATTGAAAAATGTAGTAGGAGTAGGGTAAGTAGAAGTAGAAGTAGAGTAGAGTAGGAGTAGGAGTAAAGTAGGCTAGAGTAGAATAGTTTTTAGATTAATTTTACAAGTTTTCTTTAAATTTCCGCATAGTTTTTCTTTTACAAATTATTTTACTATTCATCTTATGTTCTTTATTACAATTTGTTAAGTTTTATTTTCAATAGAAATTCAATCTCTTTTCCATCTTCTCAGTTTCCTTCCTTGAGTTTTATTTCTTTATTTCCATAACTCATTTTCCTAGTTCATGTCTCGGTTTCTTTTCCAAATGCATTACTTATGTTTTATTTTCCTTATTTGTTAAACCATTACTTTACAAGCTCTCGGTTTTTTCTTTATTACAAGCTCTCAGATTGCTCTTTGTGTAATCGGTACCTTCACTTTTTCCTTCATCTTTGCCTTTCAGTTTTTGTGTGTTGATGAAGGCTGATGCTGGGCATTGCTCCTCATCAATGGCTATGTGGAACCATGGCAGTAAGAGTGGGATTGAGATCAATCCGATGATGATGAATGTCCTTTTTATTATTATTCATGAAGGGTTGTCATTTGTTTTTACTTTCAGTTCTGGATCCCTAGTTATTTCTCTTGGATGTTGTTTTTAAATGCTGCAGTAACCGGCTGTTTGTTATTGTTTTCTTGCGTTTATTTCAGTTCCTGTAGTTTATGTTCCATGGTGTCTTATAGTTTCTGCATTTAGAGTTACTCTGCTATCCTCTGTTTCATTGTCTACTGCTGTTCACCGATGGTGTTCTGCATTTAGTGGTTTGTTGGTTCATTGCTTCATGATGTGATGCTCGGGTGATTGAAGAATGACAACAGTGGTAATAGATGCACAGCAGCCTGGAGTAGCAGGACTTGTGCACTGAACCGAACCAGTACCTGGAACCGAGAGCAGTTTCCTGGACCATGATCGGGACAGTATTTGTCGAATTTGCAGTAGAGGACAGACCGAATGCAGCAGCTGGGGCACCTGGACAGCAGCAATGTCTGGAGCCTGGAGCACGATAGGAGCATAGGCACAAAACGCAGCAGTGCAGGATAATGCCAATAGCTGAAACCTTGTGTTGCTGGAGTTTAGTTGTCTGTTTCTGCAGGTATTAGTTGAAAACGGTAGCAGCAGGTTGCAGCAAGGCTAGCAGAGCAGCCCGAGAGCACGTCTAGAGCACCAGTGGACAGACTTCTCACAGACCATACCTGGAGCAGAAGCGGACAGCAGGACATCGCGCAGCAGAGGACAAACAAGCCGAGCTGTTACCTGGAAATGAAATGCAAAAATGATAAATGAACAGTAGAGGGAGGAAAGGATTTAAATTCCTAAGGCCACGTTTGGTTGGTCTGTTTTGGTGGATTAATTCATTTTACATGCATAGATTAATTTCAAGTTATTAGTTAGCTTAGTTAGTGATTTCTAATTTGCATGTTAGTCATAGTTTCTTTATTTCATTAGTTTAACTTTGATTTAAGTAGGTTACTAAGTAATTTTTTTATTCTAGCATTAAGAGTAGCATTTCGAATTAATTTAGATTAAATGTTTTTCATGCATTTTTAATTTAGTTTTTATTTTCTTTAGGCTTTAAGTTAGTTTAAATTGCATTTTCTTAGTTAGTTTAATTACATGCACATTTTATTTTAAGCTTGTTTAATTTTAGTCTAATTAGTTTTATTGCTTTATGTTTATATTTGCATTTTATTTTAATTGCGTTAATTCGTTTTAACTGTTTTAATTTTCTTTTGTAGGTTTTTAATTGCTTGGAGTTTTGTAAGTAATTTTAGCTCGATTTTATTTTCTTTATTTTATAGTTGTTATTATTTTCAGTACTTTAATTTTAGCCATATAGACCACCCATTGCAACTTCATAACTTGCTAGGATATACTTAGGGTAAGATTAACCGGTACTTAATTAGGCTAGTCAACTTCTCTGTGGGACGATAACTCGGGACTCAAATCCCATTATTACTTGTACGACCCGTGCACTTGCTGACATATACCCTTAGGACGTGTCAAGGGGAGACTTTCGGACCGAGTGACCCACTTTAGAGTGTACTAGTGTTAAATTTTAGGGAGACTCGGAGTCTCTTGGGTCACAGTGTATTAAGAATGGGTGTAAGTAGGATTTCCCAAATAGAGGTTACATGTTAATAAGAAAGATCCAAACTATTATGAAGATTCAGAGTTTGAGATATAAGGAAACTTTAGAATATGGATTACGTATTGAATCTAAGGATTATATTTTCAATATTCTTATGTTTTGAATGTGAGACTTAATTCGAATAAGGAAGGAATTTTGCTATAGTTGATGTACGAAATGAGACAAGCTTTGAAATGAGATAAATCTTGAATATACGAGTCATATTGGAACAAGAGATGTATGTAAGGTACGAATATCTCTGGTATGTGAAGTGATTTGGATCAAGGGGTAAAAATTAAGAATAAATTCTCATTCAGGATAAATGGGAAATTGTGATAAGTCTGGTGTCTCAAATGATGATGCCCTACGGCAAAGGATCTTAAAGGAGTCTCATTGTTCTCGGTATACCATGCACCCGAGAAGCACTAAGATGTGCCACGATTTACGGAGAGTGTATTGGTGGGTCGGTATGAAAAGAGATGTAGTTGAATTTGTGGCCAAGTATTTGATTTGCCAACAGATTAAGATCGAACACCAAAGACCAGCGGGGTTACTTAAGTTTCTTCCAGTGCCTACTTGGAAATGGGAGCACATTACTATGGATTTCATAATGGGATTACCAAGGACCCGAAAGGGGCATGATACAATCTGGGTGATCGTAGACAGATGGACCCGAATGAATTTGGAGGACCAAATTCTTTTAAGGTGGGGAGAATATAAACCCCACAAATTTCCTACATTTAATTAGATTGTATAAAAAATGAGAATAATATATTTTAATGGAACTGTGAATATTCGATGTAGGGCTCGAGGAGTATGGGAACCGTGAAGCCCTTGCATGACAGGGAAACCTGGAATATAGGAAGGGATGAAGCAAATGCAAGCAAGGAGGGATTGAAAAATGTTGGTTTATTAGTTGAAAATTTTGGATGTAAAACTTATATCGGGATTTATGAGGAATGATGAAATCCCAAGGATATTTTATTTTCGAAATAATGAGAATTTCATGAAGACATGAATATTGTGTCATTGAATAATTTTATGAGAAGAAAATGTGTGTATATATATATATATGTATATGTATATATATATATACACTAGGAACAAATTTAAATGGAAAAATAATGATATATAGATATATATATATATATATATATATATATATATATATAAAACGAATATATATATATATATATATTATAATGTATAACATACAATATATAAGAAATGAAATGGAACACAAAAGAATCAAAAAAAATAATAATAATAACACTAATCAAACAAAATATAAATATATATTAATACAAAACATATATATATATATATTTATATTAATATATATATATATATATATATTAATATATATATATATATAGGTTGTACAGAATTGGCTTTTAAAGAAAGCCAATTCCGTCACTTTGTTTCAATTGAAACAAATTGAAAACAGAGGAGAGCTGGGCGGGAAAAGAGAAGAAAGAAGGGGAGAGCTGGTTCTTCCGAGGAAGAAGAAAAGGAAAGAAGAGAAGAGGAGAAAGGAAGGAGGAGAGGGCTGGTCGAGGAAAAAGGAAAGAAAAGAGGAAAGAAGAAAAGAAGAGAGGACTGGTCGACCGAAAGGGAAAGAAAGAAGAGAAAGGGAAGAAAAAGGAAGAGAAGGCTGGAAGGTCGAGGGAGAAGGGAATGAGAAGAAGAAGAGAAGAGGACTAAGGCTGAAATCGAGAGGAAAGGCTGGGAAACAGCAGCTGACCGAGAAGCAGAGCAACTGAAGAAGAAATGAAAGCAGGAAAAAAAATTTAGAATCGAGGCTTCAATGGAAACGTACTGAGGTTGAAGCAGTTGGAAATTGAAGCATAAATGAGGATCGAATGAAGATGAGAATGATGGGAGACTGAAACAAAAAAAAGGAAATTGAAGAAGAAGACAGAGGCTAAAGAGAAGCAGAACCGAGGGAAAAGGAGACCAATTTGGAGCTGGAAACCGAGACCAAAGGGGGAGCAGACTGAGAAGCAGGGGAGATCGATGGGAGGAAGAAGAAGACCAAAGAAATTGAGCTGGAACCGAGACAAGTGAAGAGAACAGAAGCAGCAAGACAACAGAAATAAAACCATGGGAGAAGAAGGGCTGACCGAGAGGGAAGAAAGGAAAAGAAAAAAAAAGAAAGAAAAGAAAAGGAAAGCTGGAAAATAGAAAAGGTAAATGGTATTTTTATGTGTATTTTTTGTTCATGTTTTTATATTTATATGTTTGAGATATAGGCTTGTTAGTGTAGATTTAATTAGACAAAAAATGGAAATGATGAGGAGTAGGCAAATATATATATATATATATGTGATGATGAATAATGGAAACAAGTAATAATATATATATATATATATATGTATTTAGGTGAATGCATATATATATATATATATATTTGGGTATATACATATAGGTGTATATAATGAATGGATATGTTAGTATATGTACATACAAGGATATATACATTTGATAAGGAAAAATGAAAACAAATGATGACATATATATAGGAGTATATATATATATATATTTATGTGCATAAACATGTAAATGTATATAGAAAATGTGTATGATTAATATTTGTATGTACAACATATATAAATAGCAAAGAAAATATATAAACGTGCGTGTTGGCCTAGGTATGTACAATAATATGTACACACGCAGTAGTAACGAATAGGTTATGATTTTAACGCAATTCAGATGATTCGCATGAATAGGATGCTAAGTAAACGATTTCGGTGTAGGTTAATCATAGAAAGAATTAAATGAGGTACTAAGAGGCGTCACCACTCGAATTCGGGATATCCGATAAATCGAGGTAAGGGGTATTATTTAACTTAGTTCTGATAATGCATTTTTGTTTCTCCGATAAATGATTTTATGAAAGAGCATATGATTTGAAATGATTTATCCATGCTTTCATACTCGTGAAACTGTTTACGAAGCATGTTTTAATTTGTCGAAATATTCCTTGAGTACCCTCCATGATATGAAATGAATTTTTGCTAAGGTATGAAACGTATGGATGTTTTACATTGATTTATGATTTTATATCCATATCGTTAAAGAAACTTTTGACAATTTCAAAAGCATAGAAAAAGGGAAAAGGGGGAAAAAGAAAAGATGTTTTGAGACTATAGGCTTCATGCATGGTTACTTCTTGTGGTGTTCCGGTTCCACCACTTGGGTGCCGGTACGTAGGGCCCCTTTAGCACTTGACTCAACCCGTGTGGAAGATGTCGTGCTACTGGTGGTTTATGATGTTTTGGTAGTATCTCATGCCCGCGCAGCACGCATGAATGTTCCCCGCACGGTGAGTGCCATAGGTGTCCGTGCCCTAGCTATGCGCTAGTATATGATAAGAAATAAGAAGATACTACCCATGTTTATAATTATGATTGCTGTCCGACCCTGATCCAGTCTACAGCCCCCCTTACCATGGCCATAGGTATGATGACTCTCTATGGAGAATGACACGTATCGCATGACTTAGTTATAGCCTAGTGTCCTCGATTTGATTGTGAAAATCGATAATGATGAATGAATATGTGTTTTCATGATATATACGATTATTGGTTACGACCGATATGCTTCATGAAATGATTATGAAATATTCATGAAATGTTTATGAAATGATTATGAAATATTCATGAAATGTTTATGAAATGATTATGAAATGTTTATGAAATGATTATGAAATGTTCATGAAATGTTTATGAAATATTGACGAAACGTTTATGAAATGTCTACGAATTGTTTATGAACCCGATGGTTTTAAGAACTCATTCATGAACAACAAAAAGTTGTAAAATGGTTAAGCATGTTATTTGTTTTAAAGACACGCATGCTTTATGATTTTTATGATGATCACGCACGAAATGACAATTTATGTGTTTCATTAAAGTTTGGTTCTATGAACGATTTCACAAGCTTTTATATATCAGAACTGCTTTAAGAGTATTATTTTACTGGGCTTTTCCCAAAAAGCTCACCCCTTTACTTATCAGATCATTTGCAGTGATCCGTGGGCGCTACCTGCCGAGTATACGATGTAAGCCGTGGGAAATAGATACCCTAGGCTACTTTTTGTACACGCAGCAAAGGTATACGATTACATTCCTTTACCAGACATACTTGTATGCACAGACATATATTAGGAATACTTTGTTGGGATGTAATTTGTAAGGAAAACGATGTAAACAATATTATTTTGGGATTATATTTTGAGATGGCTAGTATTAAATCGAAATAGATGTATTGAGTTGTAAAGGTGGATTGGGAAAGTATGCTTGGTAGTTGTGGATATTTAGGATTGTTGGAAAGCATGCTTGGTAGTTGTGGATATCTAGGATTGTCGAAAATAATTGAATTGCAGGTGGGTAGGTTCATGTCACGACCCAAAACTACCAAAAAATCAGAGTAAATTTTTCGCGTTTTGTTATTTTCTTTCATGCTTACCTGTCCTCTGATCGTGACGACACTCCACTAACAATTGGGCTGTGCGTCAATGCCAGTCCCACCATTCAATTACCATACAACTTAATTCTTTCTCAGTCATTTATAAGTGTTTACAATATTTATACATCCCCTAAAGTTACTTACAAACATGTTACTATGCTATGCTTATTTAGATACAATATGTACAAGTGTATATACCTTAAATGATGGGCAGCAGCGGATATCCGGAATGCAGTACTCAGTCACCTCAACATTTACTGGAGATTATCTGTGTGAGAAAATGAAAGGGGTGAGCACATTAAGCTCAGTAAGGCAATTCTACGAACAAGTAGGTAACCATACTGTTTACGATAATTACTTTGAAATTTCAAATAAATTTCCTTTTATGCAGAATTAATCCATATTTTTCGTAAAATAATCGAAACTCTGCATTAAAGGACTCATATTATCGTAATTAACATATGCTTACCCAATATGGTGCGGGGTACGAAAATCGGAGCTAAATCAGCTCTCGTTCGGGCTCTGTAGTGACACTGCACAATTATTTAAATCCGGGTCATTTTCTAATAAAATAATATTAAATTGAATTCTCGGGATTTATCCGCAGGTTAATCCCGACCTTCGGTCACTTACCCGAATTTTTGAGTCGTCCCCGGGTACACTTTCTTCCTATTTTTTCTTTTTTTCTTTTTTTTCTTTTCTTTTTCTTTTTCTTCCTTCTCCCTTTCCCGGCTACGGTGCCGTTTTGGCCCGTTTGCCGTCGTCGACGTTTCCGGCCATCTCGCCGACAGCCAGTGGGTTCAACAGAACCGTCTCGGCCAGGGGAAGGCTCGGCTGGGCTGAATTGGAGCTGGAATGCCGCCGTTCGCCGGAACCAACTCGGTTTCTCCCCGGAACTTCCGTCGGTCGATTCGCCGGGAATAGCTGCCGTCGACGCACGTTGCTGGTACCGTTGAAATCGCCGGACTCTCCTCTACCTTTTTCGACCGGTATCTGGGCTCAACGGTTGCCGGTGGCTCGTCGGGGGTCACGGGTTGCAGACGGGTCGGCTGGGTTCCGTTTTTTCGGTTTCTCTCTCCCCGATTTGTTTTTTTCATATTTTTCATTTTTTTTATTATTATTTTAATACATTAAAATATATTAAAATAATCTAAATATCCCAAAAAAATCTTTAAAAAATATTATTAAATTCATTAAATCAATAAATGAATTTATCAGTGTATTTTCGTCTTTCTCGGTATATTTTTCGATTCTTTTCGGGATAATTTTTTGAATTAAAAATCCCGATTAATTCCAAATTAATTCCCGTAAATTTCAATAAATTTATATCTAGATCAATCGGCCTCGAATTTAATTATTTTCCTCGATATTGATCCAGATTTCACAAATTCCATATTTTAACAAAAATTACTTATCGAATTTATACCGAATTTTGGTCTTTTGACCATTTTACCCTTGCACGTGTTCAGGACCAAATTGAATCTACTTTCTTTCATCAATCCACAATCTTTTCCCTATTTTTAATTCTTCATTTCCAGTCACCTCAATTTTATTCCTTTGGCAACTTGTTGCTTCTTTATTTTCCCGATTTATCCATATTCGATTTTACATACATTATTTCGTTTCATCCACATTTTATCAAATCCGAATCAACCATCTTATGAATCCATTAACTTATACTAATGTCATACAATATGAAAATCATAAGGAATATCATACAAAAATTGCGGATCTCACAATCTCCCCCACTAAAAGAATTTGGTCCTCCAAATTAGAACCAAATCAATCGGTAAACAACTCCGGGTACTTCTCCTGTATCATGCTCTCTAGCTCCCAGGTAGCTTCCTCCGGAGTGTGATACTGCCACTGAACCTTCACCAGGGAGATCGTCTTGGATCGCAATATCTTCTCCTTCCTATCCAAAATTCGAACTGGTCTCTCAACATATGTCATACTGTCACTGAGCTCTAACGGCTCGTAGTGAATCACGTGTGACGGATCTGGATGGTACTTTCGAAGCATAGAAACGTGGAAGACATTGTGTACACCTGCCAACTCTGGTGGCAATGCCAATCTATAGGCCTTATCTCCCACTCGCTCCAGAATCTCAAAGGGTCCAATAAAACGAGGGCTCAGTTTACCTTTCTTACCAAACCTCATGATACCCTTGGAAGGAGAAACTCTCAAAAACACCGACTCACCCTCAGCAAACTCTAGTGGTCTGCGTCTCCTGTCAGCGTAACTCTTCTGTCTGCTCTGAGCTGTCCGTAATCTATCGCATATCAACCTGACATCCTCAGTAGCCTGCTGTACCAAGTCAGGAGCAAATAACAGTCTGTCACCAATCTCTTCCCATCCAATAGGGGAACGGCATCTGCGACCATACAGTGCCTCATACGGTGCCATCCCGATACTCGAGTGATAACTGTTATTGTAGGCGAACTCGGCTAATGGCAAATGATCATCCCAGGAGCCTCCAAAATCCAGCACACACGCTCTCAACATATCGCCCAGAGTCTGTATAGTCCTCTCTGACTGACCATCTGTCTGAGGATGGAAAGCGGTGCTAAATCTCAACTGGGTCCCCAACTCTTCCTGAAAGTGTTCCCAAAAATGGGAAGTGAAGCGGGCATCCCTATCAGAAACAACGCTCACTGGAACGCCATGTAGCCTGACAATCTCTCGAACATATAAGTTCGCCAACGTACTCAGAGCATCTGTAGCTCTCATAGCTAAGAAATGGGCGGACTTCGTCAGTCTATCCACAATCACCCAGATGGCATCATGACCTCTACGGGTCCTCAGTAATCCCATCACAAAATCCATGGTGACATGCTCCCACTTCCATGTCGGTATCGGTAGAGGCTGCAATAATCCTGCAGGCTTCTGATGCTCTACCTTTACCTGCTGACAGACGAGACATCTCGTAACATACTCTGCTATGTCTCTCTTCATCCCAGACCACCAATAAACTCTCCGGAGATTCTGATACATCTTCGTACTCCCCGGATGTACTGTATACCTCGCTGAGTGAGCCTCTTATAAAATCATCCTCCTGATCTCAGGATCCTCGGGAACACATCCTACCGCGGAACCTCAGTAAACCATCAGTACTCAATACAAAATCTGTATCTACACCTGCCTGTACCTGCCTCATCAATTGAATACATCCCTGATCACTCTGCTGAGCCTGTCGGATACGATCAATCAACTTCGGCTCCAATCTCAGGCTCGCAATGATCTCAACTCTGTCAATCTCAGGGGGTGCTATGTCCAAACTGAGGCTTGCGAACTGCTCTAACAAATCATGTTCCCGAACCATCATAAATGATACCAACCCTAGGCTCTTCCTGCTCAAAGCATCAGCAACTACATTAGCCTTTCCCTGGTGGTATAATATCTCGCAATCATAATCCTTCAGGAGCTCGAGCCATCTCCTCTGTCTCATGTTCAGCTCCTTCTGCGAGAATAAATACTTCAGACTCTTATGGTCTGTAAAAATCTGAACTGCTCACCATATAAGTAATGACGCCATATCTTCAGTGCAAACACTATGGCCGCCAACTCCAAATCGTGGGTCGGATAGTTCCTTTCGTGATCTTTCAACTGTCTAGATCCATAAGCAACTACCCTCCCATCCTGCATCAGTACACAGCTCAGTCCTTGATGCGATGCATCTGTATATACCAAGAAACCTCCTGAGCTGGTAGGTATGGTGAGAACTGGAGCAGTGGTCAATCGACACTTCAGCTCCTGAAAACTCCTCTCACAGGCATCATCCCACACAAACTCAACATCCTTCCATGTGAGACGTGTCAACGGAGCAGCTAATCTGGAGAAACCCTCTACAAATCTCCTGTAATATCCTGCCAAACCCAGAAAACTCCGAATCTCTGTGACTGTCCTGGGTCGCTCCCACTGAACAACTGCCTCTATCTTGGATGGGTCCACAGCCACTCCATCCCTCGATACTACATGGCCCAGAAAAGAAATCTGCTCTAACCAGAAGTCACACTTACTGAGTTTGGCATACAACTATCTCTCTCTGAGGGTCTGTAACACTATCCTCAAGTGCTGCTCGTGGTCCTCCCTGGATATGGAGTATACCAAAATATCATCGATAAATATAATCACAAACCGATCCAGGTATGGCTTGAACACATCGTTCATCAAAGCCATGAATGCTGCGGGGGCATTAGTCAACCCGAATGGCATAACTAAAAACTCATAATGACCATAACGGGTCCTAAATGCTGTCTTGGGCACATCCTCTCTCCGTATCCTTAGCTGATGATACCCAGACCTCAGATCAATCTTAGAAAAGACCTGTGCTCCCCGAAGCTGATCCAATAGATCATCAATGCGTGGAAGGGGATACTTATTCTTAATGGTAGCCTTATTCAACAATCTGTAATCCATACACAATCGGAGGCTGCCATCCTTCTTCCTCACAAACAAGACTGGAGCTCCCCAAGGTGATACGCTCGGTCTCACAAACCCCTTCTCAAGCAAATCCTGTAACTGCTTCCTCAGCTCCTCCAACTCAATCGGAGCCATCCTATACGGTGGTCTCGAAATCGATTCTGTACCAGGTACTAAATCTATCCCAAACTCCATCTCTCTAGCTGGAGGTAATCCTGGTAAATCATCTGGAAAGACGTCAGGAAACTCCCTAACCACTGGAATATCTCTCAAATCCGGTCGTACCTGATCCGTATCAACCACATATGCGATGAATCCTTCAAAACATAAATCATAAAATCAGTAAAATTTATTGCTCCATTTAGAACAACCACTGATTTCATTATTTTTTAGGGAAATTTTACAACACATCTTTCGGGAGTATTAAACGTTAACGTCTTAGAAAAATAATCTAACACAACACGATTGGCAGCCAACCAATCCATTCCTAATATGACATCGAAGTCCCTCATATACATCACAATAAGGTCAGCTGACATTTCTTTTTTCCCGACTTTCAACTTACAATCCCTGACTACATACTCTACTAACTGATTTGTGTTTATGGGAGTAAGTATTAACAATTTACTACTCAGAGGAATAGACTCTACATACTTAGATAATTTACATGTAAATGATGGCGATACGAATGAATGCGTGGCACCAGGATCAATCAAAACATATGCTTCTAAATCAAAGATCAGGATGGTACCTTTCACCACATCAGACGACTGATCTGCCGTATCCTGGTCCAAAGCATGAACTCGCCCTGTACCCATCACTTGCTTTCCTTTCTCTTCTGCAGTAGCTCTCCTCCTCTGAGCAGGAACCTGAATTGGAGCTCTCTCCGGCTCCTTGCCCTTCTGTGGGGCAGTGTCCTGTCTCTCTGGGCAATCTCTCATCACATGCCATAGCCTCCCACATCGATAACATACTACAGTAGTAGCTATAGGCACTGGACAAGGTCTGGTACCATGATATCTGCCACATCGCCTACATCGATCAGTAGTAGGGCGTGGTCCTCCAATGACAATGCCTCTAGCTGGTGGTAAAGCCGGATGAACAGAGGGTCTATCTGTCCTCTCCTGAACCTCCTCAATCTTCTGCCTCTTATTAGAGAGCCGTACACCTCTCCTGAAAAATCTATCTCTCCCGGGTCTCTTCCGGTCTCTGTCTCGACTCCTACTGAACTTTCCTGTCTCGGAGACGTTCCGCTCATAATCCTGCTCACACAGCTGAGCTCTATGTACTGCCTCCTCATAAGTCGAAACATCAAAGGGAGCTAACCGAGATCTGATGGCTGGTCTCAGTCCATCTATAAACTTCTGGACCTTTCGATCCTCACTGCCCATCGTCTCCAAATCATATCTCCCCAAAGAGATGAATCGAGTCTCATACTCGTCAATAGACTGGTTCCCCTGAACCAAACTCAAAAATTCCATCCTCAACTTCCGTTGTGCAGTAGCGGGAACATACTGCCTCCTAAAGGCATCCAAAAATATCTCCCAGGTGACCTCAGCATGTCGAGCTCTCAATATCGGCTCGGTAGATCTCCACCAATGCTCTGCCGCTCCCTGAAATACAAATACGACAAAAGCAACCCTCTCAGTAGTAGTGCACCTGAAAAGCCTGTATAGCTTCTCCATCTGATACACCCAATCCTCAGCTACTACTGGATCCTTCCTCCCATGGAAGACTGGAGGTCTAAACTTCTGAAAATGTCTAAATCTATCCAGGTCACACTCATATCCAACATCCTGAGCTGGCTGGGGTCTCACTGCCTCTGTAGCCTGAGCCTGAACCTCGGGTAACTCTGTGGCCTGTGCCGGCATCTCGGGATCAGGTGCTGCCTGTCCCACTGGATCTCGCCTATCTCTAGCCCCGAGCGCTGCCTGCTGCGCTACAATCTCATCCAGGCTCTCAATACTCCGCTCAAGTCTAGCGAAGCGTGCCTCAGTCTCATCTGGTCTCACAGCAGTACCCTCGGGTACCTGACCAGTCTGTATACCATCACCACGGCCTCTAGGCCTGCCCCTACGGCCTCTAGCACGTGTACTAGCCCCACTACCACTGCGGGTGACCGGCATAATGTAAATCCTGTATTCCAAATTCATTTATTAATTTAATTCCCATCTAGTATACACTTTGACATCTCATACAACACAGTACTAAGGGGGAGTAATTTTCCTTAACGACCATTATCGACTCTTATCCGACCAACTCTAACTCATAATTTCTTACTTATCGATACTGATTCACGTCTGGCCAATCTCTGCTCTGATACCACTTTATCTGTCACGACCTAATATTACCAAAATCAGTACAAATTTTTCGCTTTTAAAAAATCTTTCTTACCTCCTCGTGACATATTCCTCTAAACAGGTCGGGCTGTGAATCAATATCGATATACCATTCAAACCATTAAGAAATATCACACGTAAACATACATACTGATATCATTAATCATATAATAGAGTGGTCGGTACGTTTATACATCAATTAATTCTATATTTACATCCCCAAATATTCTTTCATATACAGTACTGTGCTGTAAGCATATTAATACAAAATTCTGTACGTGGTGTATACCTGACAGTCGATGGGAAACAAAGATATCATCTATGCCGTCTACTCTCTACACCCGCTATCTCTATGGTGGAAACACTGAAAGTGGGTGGAAAATGAAAGGGTGAGCTCCACATGCTCAGTAAGGCAATAATACAAACGGGTAGATAGCTATACTATCTACATGCTGATAAGAAAATCAGGATATATGTGAGCATGAGGTAAAAACAATGATATGTCATATATATAATATCATCTGTTCTAAAACAGGAAATCGGCATATTAAAACATGGAATAATCCTCATGTAAAAACATCTCATGCTCAATGAAACAACATGTTTTAAAATACCCCATCTGGGTCAAAATACGATACACTCACAAATTAAAATCAATTCCAACAAAATTCTTTATTTTCAAATCTCCGTTATAAAACACCCTCCTCACAGGGTTACAAATCAATAAAAGTCTCATAAAATCCCTCCATGGGAATAACCAAATCTCAATTGAAATCATAAGAAAATCGGGGCCTGACCCCTCCCTCGGGTCTACCCTGGTCTATCAAGACCAATAGTTATATCATGTGAGACATGTCAACGACTATATCGGTAATATCCAGGACTATGGCCATAACCTCGTGATCCCTGGCACACGGATCCTAGTGTGCGGGGTATCACACCTGAAACGGGAGGTGGGTCATCCTACCCGCCAGAACAGCATAATATCAGGATTGCGAGGGCAAGACTTGCTGTCTCGTGGCTAATGCCACTCCACTCCAACAATCCCCACGGTACAGCGTACTCCGCGTGATATACACGGTACATCGTACTCCGTGAACCCAAGCTCAATCAGGGGTGCCTGTAATAGGTCTTATCCACCCATGTCAAGTATGTCTCAGTATGCACGTGTGAGCATATCATCTCACTGTGACACACAGTCAACAGGAGG
Source organism: Firmiana major (assembly GCA_033439115.1). Lineage (NCBI taxonomy): Eukaryota > Viridiplantae > Streptophyta > Magnoliopsida > Malvales > Malvaceae > Firmiana > Firmiana major. Next base: position 40,040,505 of record CM065902.1, read on the forward strand.
CTCCAACACGGCTATATGCATGTCATATAAATTCCTGTGCGAGCGAAGCTCCAGCACGGCTCCATGCATATTCATGATATCGAAAAAAAGCTCGTGCGAGCGAAGCTCTAGCACGGTTTCATAGAAGTCAATTAAAATCTGCGTACGAGCAGCGCTCCAGTACGACTTAAACTGATTATACATTCAATTCAAATCCACGTACGAGCATTGCTCCAGTACGGATAAGTATTAAAACTCAGTGAAAACCTCGTACGAGAAAAACTCCAGTACGGTAGTCATATAAAACAAATCTGTAAAATAGTGCGAATAATGCTCCAGCACTCTGAGTATGAGTTAAAATATAAAATCCAGTGCGAGCAGTGCTCAAGCACGGTTACACTCATATAACACTGATAGGTGGCTCAATATTATCAACACATGTTAAATAAAAATCATCTGGCACCTAACCTGTGCCTTTTCACATAAAACATGTAAATAATAGCCAACCTATCCATAAATTGCTTGAATTAAAGCAATATCATCATGAAAACATTAAAATCATGAAATTCATGCAATTTCATAGCCTTACTACCCTTTTTGAAATTTTCCTAACTGGGGGCAAAATAGTCATTTTCCACTATTTCCATATTTTTCCGTAAAAATTATTATTCTGTTTTCAGGTAGCCTATTGAATTTAACGTAATGTAAATCCCCTCAAAATTACGTACAGCTACCTCTAAGTGTTCATAAAATTCCCTTACCTGGAATCACGAGCGAGCTTATCCCGACTCAGTCGTACCAGGTCTCTCAGTCCAATTTGCTCGTCTACGGAGCTGCATATAACCACATATGGGTTCAGTTCAATATATAGATCAGTATTTCACTCTTACTGATCGAATCTAAAGCTCTGGGCTCGTTTTACTCTATTGGGCCCGCTAAACTTTAATGGGCCTCGAACCCCTTTTTCAGCCCGTTTCCACTTTTAAATCCCTTCTTCGGGTTTACTGGGCTCATTTGATTTATCAATAATCATCGGGCTTCGTTCTAAACTCAGTGGATAGCCCGGATACTGTTTACGATAATTACTTTGAAATTTCAAATAAATTTCCTTTTATGCAGAATTAATCCGTATTTTTCGTAAAATAATCGAAACTCTGCATTAAAGGACTCATATTATCGTAATTAACATATGCTTACCCAATATGGTGCGGGGTACAAAAATTGGAGCTAAATCGGCTCTCGTTCGGGCTCTGTAGTGACACTGCACAATTATTTAAATTCGGGTCATTTTCTAATAAAATAATATTAAATTGAATTCCTGGGATTTATCCGCAGGTTAATCCCAACCCTCGGTCACTTACCCGAATTTTCGAGTCGTCCCCGGGTACACTTTCTTCCTCTTTTTTCTTTTTTTCTTTTTTTTTCTTTTCTTTTTCTTTTTCTTCCTTCTCCCTTTCCCGGCTACGGTGCCGTTTTGGCCCGTTTGCCGTCGTCGACGTTTCCGGCCATCTCGCTGACAGCCAGTGGGTTCAACAGAACCGCCTCGGCCAGGGGAACGCTCGGCTGGGCTGAATCGACGCTGGAATGCCGCCGTTCGCCGGAACCAACTCGTTTTCTCCCCGGAACTTCCGTCGGTCGATTCGCCGGGAATAGCTGTCGTCGACGCACGTTGCTGGTACCGTTGAAATCGCCGGACTCTCCTCTACCTTTTCCGATCGGTATCTGGGCTCAACGGTCGCCGGTGGCTCGTCGGGGGTCACGGGTTGCAGACGGGTCGGTTGGGTTCAGTTTTTCGGTTTCTCTCTCCCCGATTTGTTTTTTTTTTCAGATTTTTCGTTTTTTTATTATTATTTTAATACATTAAAATATATTAAAATAATCTAAATATCCCAAAAAAATCTTTAAAAATTATTATTAAATTCATTAAATCAATAAATGAATTTATCAGTGTATTTTTGTCTTTCTCGGTATATTTTTCGATTCTTTTTGGGATAATTTTTCGAATTAAAAATCTCGATTAATTCCAAATTAATTCCCGTAAATTTCAATAAATTTATATCTAGATCAATCGGCCTCGAATTTAATTATTTTCCTCGATATTGATCCAGATTTCACAAATTCCATATTTTAACGAAAATTACTTATCGAATTTATACCGAATTTTGGTCTTTTGACCATTTTACCTTTACACGTGTTCAGGACCAAATTGAATCTACTTTCTTTCATCAATCCACAATCTTTTCCCTATTTTTAATTCTTCATTTCCAGTCACCTCGATTTTATTCCTTTGGCAACTTGTTGCTTCTTTATTTTCTCGATTTATCCATATTCGATTTTACATACATTATTTCGTTTCATCCACATTTTATCAAATCCGAGTCAACCATCTTATGAATCCATTAACATATACTAATGTCATACAATATGAAAATCATAAGGAATATCATACAAAAATTGCGGATCTCACACCACCATTTATTTACCATATAACTTAATTCTTTCTCAGTCATTTATAAGTATTTACACTATTTATACATCCCCTTGAGTCACTTACAAACAAGTTACAGTGCTATACTTATTTAGATACAATATGTACAAGTGTATATACCTTAAATGATGGGCAGCAGCAGATATCCGGAATGCAGTACTGAGTCGCCTCAATGTCTACTGGAGATTATCTGTGGGAGAAAATGAAAGGGGTGAACACATCAAGCTCAGTAAGGCAATCCTACGAACAAATAGGTAACCATACTACCTACATGAACGTGGTGCCATGCATAAACCACCCTTTCTCCACACATTTATAACAGATGATATGAGTTATAATGTTATGTAAATCCATTCGCATGGTAAAATTCAACATGCAATTATTTCAAATCATTTCTTTCTCGTTTAAAATGTCACAACAAGGTCAGGACTCAACCCATCCCTCGGGTGGTCCTGACTCACATAAAACCATAAAAATCCGTTTACATCACACATGGGTTTAAAAAGCATGGAAATAACATCATGCAAATATAGTTTAAAACCCGATTTTGATCTCATCAAAATCGTCAACATGCGAGACTAGGCAACATCTGTATATCGGTAATAACCAGGACTATAGCCATGTGTCCTCGGGAGTTCCTCTGCTACACGGATCCTAGTGTGCGGGTTCTTACCATGATCGGGAACCACCCGAGAGGTGGGTCACTCCATCTCGTCGGTCTTATCCGATCCCATGCATCCGAAGATGCCGTATCCGAAGATACCACACGGTACATCGTACTCCATGCTACTTGCACGGTACATCGTACTCCGTGGACCCATATCGCTCTAGGTACTCCAGCCCAAATGGCCTGCTTCCCACAGAGAGATTTTGTTTCTTATATCATATCTCAATACTCATGCCATGTCTCAAAACGCACGTGCGAGCCTATTTAATCGGTGACACACAGTCTACCCGATGCTCCAAGCACGGCTCATTGCATGTTCTCATAAAATCAGTGCGAGCGATGCTCAGCACTCTCATCAAATCAAGTAAAACTAGTGCGAGCTAGGCTTTAGCACTTTATATATGAATCACATGAAAATCTTATAAAATCTGGTGCGAGTTAAACTCCAGCACCCTGTCTCGAAAATCATATAAAAATATGGTGCGAGTTAGACTCCAGCACCGTTTCACAAAAATCATATGAAAACCTGGTGCGAGTTAGACTCTAACACCGTGTCACGAAAAAGCATGTGAAATCTGGTGCGAGTTATACTCTAGCACCTATGCATGTAAAACTCTAGTGCGAGCTCTCGCTCTAGCACTAATGCATGCATCACCCAAATCAAAACATCGTGCGGGCTGAGCTCCAGCACGTCACATGTGAATAAAAACACGTAGGCGGCTCTGTTTCCTCAAAACAGTTTTCAAAACAATAATATCGTTGAAAGTATGCAATGCTGTGCATTTTCTTTCAAGGTTAGCCAGCCTACTCATGCATGCATTAAAATGTCTCCAGAACGAGCAGAAACCTTTTGTTCTTGCTCCTCCCAATTTTTCTTAAATTTATAAATTTTACCCTTAACAAGGGTATTTTGGTAATTTACCCCTTCGAGGCACTACAATTATTATTTGACCTCTAGACCCTTTAGATAATTTTTAAAGGACTACAAATGAACTTAAAATTTCGTAAAGTTACCTCTAGCAGTCCGTAGAATTCCCTTACCTTATTTTCCTGTCGAGTCTGACCTTTCCTCTGATGTCACGTCGCGCAGTCCGATCTGCTCCCAATCCAATGTCTGAAATTGCGTATAAATATTCCTCAGGTCAGATATTATACAACTTAATTGTATTTAATACTTTCTAGGCTTACTTTAAATCATTGGGCCCATTTATCCCTATTGGGCCCGATTGCACCTTAATGGGCCTTAGTCGGCCTTAAGCCCATTTTTCACTTAATTTTTACATTATCGAGACCTATTGGGCTCATTGAGCCCACCAACAATTTATTGGGCCTCGTTCTAACTCTCGAATAGCTCAATTTATTATTTACGACAATTTATCTAAATTTCCAAAATCTAATTCAATTTATGCGGAATTTAAATTCATATCACGCAACGATGTAAATTGTCGTAAATAATGGTTACTTACCCGAGATTTCATGCTAGTTCGTAAATCGAGGCTGTCTCGAGCTCTTATTTGACGTCGATTGTCGAGCTACACAATTTCATAAATTTTCGGGTAAATTTCCAGTCGAAAATCAATTAACTAAAATATTCCAAACTTTAAATCGGTCAATTTCGACCGCTACTGACTTACCCGTAACTCGATTACATCATCGAGATTTTTCTCCAATTTTTTTCCTCTTTTTCTTTTCCCCTTTTTTCTCTTTTTTCCCTTCTTTCTTGGCTGAACCGGTTCAGATCGGTTCGGACCGTCGGTTCACCCTGGTTCACTCCGGTTCACCGCCTTGCCAGCCGGTTCTCCGTCAGCTTCCACCGCCAGTGGCTCCGTTGGGTCGTCCAAAGCACGAATCTGGGGTCGGTTTCGATCGAGGTCGCCGGAAGGTCACCGGTTCGACCTCTTCTCTCCGCTGTCGGTACCCATTTCTTTCTCTTCGCCGTCGCCGGCGATTCCCGCCGTCTCGTCGGCAGCTACCAGTCTCAAAAGGACCGCCTCCTCCTCACGGTCACGCCGGTGGCCTCCATTCACGCCTAGCAGCCGTGGATCGTCGAGACCGACTCGATTTCCTTCTCGATTTTTCATCCGCCATTTCGTCAGATTCAGGGTCGTCGGCGCGCGTCGTCGACGCTAATGGATTCGTCGGCCCGCCTTCTCTCTTCTCTGGTCCCCGTTTGGTCCCGTCGCTCACCGGTGGCCGTCAAGCTGATCGGTCGGCTGCTTCATTTTTTTTCGTTCTCTGCTTCTCTTTCTCTCTCCCCGACATTTCAATCTTCTTTCTCTTTTTTTTAAACTTATTAATTAATTTATTTTTTATTTATTTTTATTTATATTATATTTTAATCATTAAAATATATTAAAAATACCCAAATGTCTCTTAAAATATCCTTAAAATTATTATTTAATTCTAAATTCATTAATTTAATTTTATTTAATTTATTTATTATATTTGACCATTTTTCGGGTATAATTTCTCTGTATTTTCAGGATATTGTCCCGAATTACTTTTCGGTATATTTTTCGATTATTTTTGAGATTATTTTTCGATTTAAAAATTTCAATTAATCTCGATTAATTCCCATAACTTCATATCTTGATCAATTTAACCCGAAATAAATTTATTTCACCTTTATTGACCAAGATTTCTCAATCCATTATTTTTAATTAAATTTTTCTTCTCGAATTTATTTCGGCTTTTTGGTCTTTTGACCATTTTGCCCTTGCACGTGATCAGGATTAATTTAACCCGACTTCCTTTCACGAATACTCATTCATTTCGTATTTTAATTAAATTCGGGTCTTACACTCTGCTCCAACCTCGCGAAGCGTGTCTCAATACTGTCCGATCTCTCTGTTGGACTCTGTGAGGCATGCTCAATATAAACCTTCATTTCAATCTTATCCTGATTCTCACAGGTCAACTCAGCACGATTAGCAGGCTCAAGTCTACCTCTACGACCTCTGCCTCGTGCTCTACCTTCTCTATCGCGACTAATATTAGGTATTCCTGCATTCTCAATCATTTCTTAGTTAAAACCCATCTCATTATACACTATTGTATCTAACCAAGCACAGTAACACGAGGATGTAATTTCCTAATTACTAACACTGATACACGTCAGACCAATTTCGCTCTGATACCACATTTATATGTCACGACCTAAAACTACCAAAAAATTAGAGTAAATTTTTCGCGTTTTGTTATTTTCTTTCATGCTTACCTGTCCTCTGATCGTGACCACACTCCACTAACAATTGGCCTGTGCGTCAATGCCAGTCCCACCATTCATTTGCCATATAACTTAATTCTTTCTCAGTCATTTATAAGTGTTTACAATATTTATACATCCCCTAAAGTTACTTACAAACATGTTAATGTGCTATGCTTATTTAGATACAATATGTACAAGTGTATATACCTTAAATGATGGGCAGCAGCGTATATCCGGAATGCAGTACTCAGTCGCCTCAACATTTACTGGAGATTATCTGTGTGAGAAAATGAAAGGGGTGAGCACATCAAGCTCAGTAAGGCAATCCTACGAACAAGTAGGTAACCATACTACCTACATAAACGTGGTGCCATGTATAAACCACCTTTTCTCCACACATTTTAAAACTGATGCTATGATTCATGATGTCATGTAAAACACGTTCGCATGGAAAATTCAACATGCAACTCTTTTTAAATCATTTTTTTCTCATTTAAAAATTTCACAATAAAGTCAAGACTCAACCCCTCCCTCGGGTGGTCTGACTCACACAAAACCATGAAAATCAGTCTACATCACACATAGGTTTAAAAAGCATGGAAATAACATCATGCAAATCTAATTTAAAACCCAGTTTTGATCTCATTAAAATCGTCAACATGTGAGACTAGGCAACATCTGTATATCGGTAATAACCAGGACTATGGCCGTGTGTCCTCGTGAGCCCCTCTGCTACACGGATCCTAATGTACGGGGTCTCACCCTGATCGGGAACAGCCCGGGAGGTGGGTCAATCCAACCCGTCAGTCTTATCCGATCCCACGCATCCGAAGATGCCGTATCCGAAGATACCACGTATCCGAAGATACCACACGGTACATCGTACTCCATGCTACTTGCACGGTATATCGTACTCCGTGGACCCATATATCATACCTTGTCTCAGAACGCACGTACGAGCCTATTAAATCGGTGACACACAGTCTACCCGATGCTCCAAGCACGGCTCATCGCATGTTCTCATAAAATCAGTATGAGCGATGCTCAGTACTCTCATCAAATCAAGTAAAACTAGTGCGAGCTAAGCTCTAGCACTCTCATCAAATCATGTGAAAAATCTGGTGTGAGTTAGACTCTAGCACCCTGTCACGAAAATCATATATATATATATATATAAAATCTGGTGCGAGTTGGACTCCAACACCAATGCATGTAAAACTCTAGTGCAAGCTCTCGCTCCAGCACTAATGCATGCATAACACAAATCAAAACATTGTGCGAGCTGAGCTCTAGCACGTCACATGTCAATAAAAACACGTAGGCGGCTCTGTTTCCTCAAAACAATTTTCAAAACAATTTCATCGTTGAAAATATGCAATGCTGTGCATTTTTCTTTCAAGGTTAGCCAGCCTACTCATGCATGCATCAAAACACTTCCAGAACGAGCAGGAACCTCTTGTTCTTACTCCTCACAATTTTTCTTAAAATTGTAAATTTTACCCTTAACAAGGGTATTTTGGTATTTTGCCTCTTCGGGGTACTAAAATTATTAACTTACTTCTAGACCCTTCAGATAATTTAAAAGACTGCATATGACTTTGAAATTTCGTAAAGTTACCTCTAGCAGTCCGTAGAATTCCCTTACCTTATTTTTCTGTAGAGTCTGACCTTTCCTTTTCCACTGCTGTCTCGTCACGTAGTCCGATCTGCTCCTAATCCAATGTCCGGAACTGCGTATAAATATTCCACAGGTCAGATATCATACAATTTAATTGTATTTCCTATTTTTGGGCTTAATTTAAATCATTGGGCCCATTTACCCCTATTGGGCCCGATTGCACCTTAATGGGCCTTAATCTCGTTTTCCACTTAATTTCCACATTATCGAGGCCTATTGGGCTCATTGGGCCCACCAACAATTTCTTGGGTCTCGTTCTAACTCTGGAATAACTCAATTTATTATTTACGACAATTTATCTAAATTTTCATAATTTAATTTATTTTATCCGATAATTAAATCTGAAACACGTATAACGATGTAAATTATCGTAAATAAGAGTTACTTATTAGAGATTCCAAGCTAGTACATAAATCGAGGCTGTTTCGAGCTCTCGTTGGATGCCAATTGTCGAGCTACACAATTTCATAAATTTTCGGGTAAATTTCCAGTCGAAAAGTAATTAAATAAAATATTTCAAAATTTAAATCGGTCAATTTCGACCGCTACTGACTCACCCGTAGCTCGATTACACCACCAAAATTTTTCTCCAATTTTTCGTCTTTTTCTTTTTTCCTTTTTCTTTTTTTTTCCTTTCTTTCTTAGCTGAACCAGTTTGGTCCGGTTCAACCCGGTTCGGATCGTTGGTTCACTTCGGTTCGATCGGTTCGGTGCCTTGTCGGTCGCTTTTCCACCGGCTTTCGCCACCAGTGGCTCCGCTAGGCCGTCCGCAGCATGAATCTGTCCTCGGTTTCGTCCAAGGCCGCCGAAAAGTCACCGGTCCGACCTGTTCTCTCCACCGTCGGTACCTATTTCCTCTTTTCATCATTTTCGATGTTTGCCGGCAGTTTCGTCGGTCGTGGCCACCACTAATCGGCTCGTCTGCACCTCCGAGACGTTCGGCTGTGGTCGGTCGATGCCGAATCATCGTCGATCGCCGGGAATCAACTTCTCTTCTCTCGGCCCTTGATTTCTCTCCATTTCGTCGCCTATTGCCGCCGTTCGTGCCTCCATAGGGCCGGTGGTGGCTCGCTGGCGCATAGGTCTCCTTCGTCTGAGCTGCCGGTGCCGTCCGTCCGGTCTTCAGCTTCCGTTTTGGCAGAATTGCGATTTCGCGATTCTGCGTTTTCGTTTTTCGCTTTCTTTCTTTTTTTTTTCCCAATTCTTTTTTTATAATTTTATTAATTATTTTTATTGTTATTTTAATCATTAAAATACTATTATTTTGTCAAAAATATCTAAAAAATTATTAATTTATTCAATTAATCCCTAATTGAATTTATCAGTATTATTTTGACTTTTCGGTATATTTTCGATTATTTTCGGGATAATTTTTTCGAGGTAAAAATTTTGATTAATCCCAATTAATTCTAATAAATTGATATCTTGATCAATTTAATCCAGAATAAATTTATTTCACATTTATTGACCAAGATTTCTCAATCCATTATTTTTAATAAATTTTTTCTCATCGAATTTATACCGACTTTCGATCTTTTGACCATTTTGCCCTTCAACGTGTTCGGGAATTTCATTTCAGTCCTTTTGTATTTTTAAATGCACTCGTAAATTTCTATTCTTTCCCTTTTGCTCTTACAAGAAAATCGGTCTTACAGTTCATATATAAGTCGTTATGCTGCCGAAATTTCTATCGGCCATATAGCTCAACGTATGGAAATTAAATAAAATTACGGATAAAGAATTAGGCAAAAGTGTTTTGACACTGCACAGGAATACAACCTAAGTGAATAAGGAAATAAATGGGTAAATTAAATTCAAAAAAAATTTTCCCCGAATTTCAAGGGTCAAGGGTCATTACAGTTTAAGTGGTATCAGAGCGAAGGTTGTCTAGTACTGTCAGTTTCGAAAATAAGGATGAAATTACATCCCAAATGTCTGTGCTTGTCTGGTTGTAGGTAATGTATACCTAATGAATTTAAGATTTGATTTTTGGTTTACGCACATGAATTAGATCACGGGCTAAAGGCCGCAGAGATAGGCCTGAGAATCATGCGAGTCATCATATGAGACTCTTGAATGATACCGAGATTGAAACTGATGTTGAGCGTGCTCCATCAGCTATTGTAGAAAGGACAGATGGTATTGAGATACACTCTGCTAAGGTTGAGTGGAGTATTGAACATATTATGAAAAATTAGGACACAGGCTATGTTAGGTGATGGGGTAGACGAAAGAATAGACAAACAAATTACTCCCGATACGCCCGCACAGCCTGTAGAGATTGTTTCAGAACTAGAATATGTCTGCTCCTGTAGCTCCGCAACAGAATGATGATGACTTGAGTTAGGAGTAGGAGCTACACTAGATAAGACAATCTCAGAACTGCAGACCGCTATTGTTAAATGGGATAAAGGACCTGATAGTTATAGAGGACTGAATGAATGAGATTAAGGAAGCTACAAATGGAATTTATGGGTCTAGCACATGGAAATTGATTTGTCTGTGAGTATGAATTATGAATTATATCCCTGAAAATGTATGACCCAATGTTAAGGGCAGTGAAGTCAAGAAATGTCTGTAAGTTCACTGATGGATAGAGACCGAGCTGATTTCGAAAGATAGTATGCTATTACATGCTGAAATCAAGAATCCAATTGAAATAGAAAACTGAAAAAAAATTAAATTGGAAAAGCGCGGATGGATTCTTAGAGTATGACTGTGAGCTTAATAGACTGGGGGTAGTTTCAAGAGTTTAAGCCTCCATTCTTCAACAATGTTAAGAATTCAGTGATTCAGAGTGTTGAATGGATGAGATAGAAAAGCTTAATGATTTTAGAAGTAACTCTACCGAAAAAGTTACTTTTGCAACTCTTACGATAAAGGATTGGAGAAGCTACACGGATTTTCTGAGTGTGCTACTACAAGGAAAGTAGTCTTTGTAGCAACAGTATCGAAATGGAAAGCCGAACTCGGAGGGAAGTTTCCTGAATTAATCAGAGAGGCGATATCAAAAAATTACATGGGATATATTATGAAGGCCCTTAAACGGCAGCACGGTCCGAATGAAATAAAGTGGCAATTGAGGATGAAGTGACTGCAATCACACCTAAAGTAACAAGTTTATGAAATTAAATTTCTAGCTTTGGAAAAAGAACAATCTGGATAAGTAGAGATGTGAAACGAAGAAAAATCCAGGAAACACATAGGAGGTACTAAGATCTTCAATCGAGCTAAGTTAGCTCAACGTGATGTTATTTTGAGAGTGCAGTGCGTAAGGCGCAACTATAAGAATATGAGATATATGACTAGGGTTTGCCTGAGGAAAAAAAACTTTTTTGCTTATTTGTTTTTTAAAATATAATGATATTTATATTTCAGTATTTTATTCTATTACATAATTATATTTAAAAAAACAAATAAGCAAAAAGGTTTTTATTTAATAGAATAAAATACTCAAATATAAAACCTTGATAACAAAAAAATTCAAAATAATAATACAACATATAAATATTAAAATTTAATAAAGAAGAAAAACTTTCTTGTATGAAATTAGTTTTAGTAAATAATCATGATAGTCACAATGCACAACAAAATATAAAAATCATAATAAAACACAATTCATAACTGCAACGAAATTTTGATAAATTAATTCAAAATCATCTCTTTTTTGTTTTATAGTTTCCATTGAAACTCCTGAAATGGCATGCAAGAGAGAAAAAATAAATGAAGGAAGAAATGACTACCAATGATATACTGAATTAGTTGAATATATGTTTTAAATAAGTATTGTTTTTTTATATATAAAAAAAAATGACAATTACAAATCAGTACTTCTTGAAAAAAAAATCTCCATTTAAAAGTTTTATTTTCGATAATTTGTAAAAAAAATTAACAATAAAACATTTTATATTTTTTGAAATAATAAAAATAACACATTTGTAAAAAGAAATATGTTTTCTAACATTAGTTTACCCATGAATGGCCTCAAAGACTAGATGTAAAAAATCTATCTAAATCTTTTTTTTTTTAAATCTCTTTTAACACTTATTTCATTTTTTTGCATTTTTTCTTTATGATTCGATCTTTCACGACGATCATAAGGACCCAATTTGATTTTTATCTCATTTAAAAAAATTTCTTCACTTCTTTCTTTCTTTGTTTTGTTTTTTTTTTTCTAAAAAAAAAATCAAGCTACTAGGTACATGCATTTTAGGCTAAAAAAACATAAGAGAGAAAATAGGAGTGCCATGTGGACACTGCATGAATGAAAGAAAACATTCCATTTTATTATTTGATTCTAGTAGCTTTAAGATATTTAAGATTTTGATATGATTTTAAAAGATTTAAGTGAATTAGATTTTAAAGACGCTTTAGCATATTTTTGTCTTGGACTTAATAGAGAAATTAATTGTAGATATATTGTTAAGTGAGTTAAAAATGAATTAAGACTCAAATGTGAACATGTTGGTATGATTGAAATGATTTTGATGTTTATTATAATAACTTTGGTGAAGTGATTCTGTGCTTAATTTGTCAAAATTATGTTTTGTATGATTGAAGTATCGATACCCTTTGTTTGAAATTTTGCTGATTTCATACATAACATTGATATTTTTATCATTACTATCAAACAGAAGCAAGCTACTTTGTTTTGGTGTCGATACCTTATAATATATTTTACAAGATTCCTTCATAAAGTGTCGATACCTTATGATATCGATATTCCTCGAGTCTGACAGATTCCAACGAATAGATTTTCTTTTTGTCTAGTAACGGAAAGAATTTCAAATCAAACATACCAATGGCCAAAAATAATAGAAGGGATATAAAAGGAAGATCCCAAAAGTTTCAAAAACTTAAGTGAATTGGATTTTAATAGCACTTTAGCATATTTCTATCTTGGACTTAATAGAGAAATTAATTGTAGAAATATTGCTATGTGAGTTAGAAATGAATTAAGACTCTAATGTGCACATGCTAGAATGATTGAAATGATGAATTCTTGTTTGATGTTTTTATAATGACCTTGGTGAAGTGATTCCGTTCTTAATTTGCCAAAATTATGTTTTGCATGACCAAGGTATAAATGCCCTTGGTAAAGGTGTCACGACCCGAAACTATAGACTTTTTCGTGATTTATTGCAGAAGTGTAAAAATGTGAGCTATTTTTTTCTATACATTGTTTGTGTTGTGAGTATAGTCGTAACTATTTCTAGGTTTCGAACTACCACCTTGGTTTAAGGTATGAACCTAAGGTCCCAGTCTAACTTCTTAATAACTTTTGTAATCATTCCTTAATTTAATACACATCCCGACACATACACTGTAAAATAACTGTCTGAGAAAGTACAATTAAATAGTATAAGTAACTGTATTGTTATGAGCCGTGAAATCTCGAAGCGTTCACTTCGAAGCTGATAATGATATCATTGTCAATGCAACTCTGTTATGAACTTGTGATGGAAAGAAGAAGGGGTGAGCTTTGGGGAAAGCTCAATAAGTAAACCACACAAGTACAGAGGTAATAACCTACTCGATACTGAATTTCTAATGCATGTCTTCGTATTTCCATTCGATCATTCTTTCTTATTTCTTATCTGAATCACAATCTGATACTTATCATATTTTAAAACAGACTTTATCTCAAAACATACTTTGCAGTTCGAAAACTTATCAATGATCACACTTCTCTTTGGGTTTTTGGATTTGACTGTTATCTAGACGCTGTCAAGTTTATCAGGCAGGGAAGTATTTTAAAATACCTTAATTAGCCATTAAACCTGACCATTCGAACTAATGATGGTTATATGGGTTAAAAATTCGAAACATAGTTGAAAGCAGATAACCAAAACTTATTGTAGTCCTCATTCATCCTTCAGACACAACCATTCTCAAATCATATAACTTAATTCCAAATCATACCACATATCAGATATTCATATATCGAAACCATCACTTATTCAAAATATAACCAGTATCCAAAACTTATTATTCAGACTATAACTTGTATTCGAAACTTATTACACTTCAAAACTTATCCTATTACAAGACATCATCTATATCGGAGCAAATTCCTTATTTGGAATAGGTCTCACATCTGAAACATATTTACATCCGTAACATAATTCTTATATTCGAACCATATTTCATAATCCAAACTCGTTTTCACATTTCGATAACATAGTACTTATTTCAAAACACATTTCACAACTTGAATCATATTCCTTATTAACTTTTGCTAACTATTTTACCCATTAGAAGTGACACTACTGACTATCATTATCTCTTCAGTTGAGACACCATTACTAACTATTATCATCCTCGTTAGTAGGGCAACCACATGTTTATTTCACATCATTAGGATATGTTCAGTGAACCATATTCACGTTCATAAAGTATTTTCGAAAACGTAATTCGTACTTCAAAACACTTTTCACTTCTCAAAATACATTTCATGTTTTCAAAACACTTTTCGTTTCTCAAAATACATTTCATGTTTCAAAACACTTTTCAAAGTATATCCTGAATTTCGAAACATATTTCATATACACACTATTGTAACCCATCATCAGAAAATATATGAGAAATCGTGATTCATATGATTTCAGAACTTTTCGTACATGCTTTAGCAAAGCTTACTTTCGTAATTCAAATCGTTCATTTACTAAAAACATGGAGACTAGGCAAAATCTGTGTCACTGTCATATAGAACAGAATATATCATCCTCAAAACAGGGCATCCTTCGTAGAGGGAATAGAATACCTATGACCATGGGAGCTGTTGACTGGGTCAGAGTCGTACAACATCACAGATAACGCCACACAAGCGGGCAGATATCACACAGACAGATACAGAAACACCACACAGGCGGACAAATATAACAGACGGATACAGAAAATGCCACGAAGGCGACATGACAGTCACGTAGAATTATACATGTCCTTGTCAAGGCTCAGCCCGTTCATAGGCTATAGGCTAGGATTCCCTTAATCGGCCATGGCTACCCTTCTTAGGCCCATAACATCGACCTTAAGTTTATTCTGACTCACATGCTATAGTGCCTTAGTCTCAAAACAAAACTTTTAAAACTCTTTTTCAGGCTTATTAACCCATTATTTCATAGAATCGTACTGCTACTTTCATTTCATGTACATAAACATTATTTCATAAAACTTCATTTCCATGTAGCCAGTTGCATTTCAAAATATTTTACAAAAGTCGTGCAAGCTTTCCAAATCTCAATAATCATAATACGCATTTGTTTCAAAATGTTTTACAAAAACCATGCAAGCTTTCCAAATCTCAATAGTCATAATATGCATTTAGATACAAATTTTTAATTCAAAATAAAATTCACATTAGAACATATCCTTCCCGAAAATCTTATTGTCGGTACTCTTACATACTTATATCATCTAGTATCCTTGAATATCTGTCACGACCCAAATTACCTAAAAATCAGAGTAAATTTTTTGCTTTTTCGTTTATTATTTAATTCTTACCTTTCTCTCATCGTCACCATCCTATAAATAGTTGGGCTATGATTCGGTGTTAGTTACCTCTCACCTATTTACCATTCCATTTCCATAATCACATTCACATATCAGAGTTTACTATCTTTTGAATTTAACTAAATACATACACAATGGTATTTATAACTCTACATCCCCGACATCATAATCGTTTACAGTATTGTGCATTACATATTTAGATACAAAACTATACAAATGTGTATACCTGTCTCTCGATGGGAAGCAGCGGATACCAAGAATGCAAGTCTTCAGCCGCTCACTAACTATTGCGAGTGCTCTGAAATGATGATAAAATAAGGGGGTGAGCAAATCACACGCTCAGTAAGGCAATTATGTAAGTAAGTAGATAGCTCCACTATCTACATGCTCATAATGCTATGCCCCTAAAAATCCATTTCTTTTCATTAAAATCTCAAGCACAAAATCGTTCATACATCAATGACATAGTTTATCAAAACTATTTGTGCATATAAAAATCATGTAATTCATGCATCAAAGGCATTATATGTGACATCATTAAATCATAATGTGCATGAAGCAAATCCAGATCATGTAATTCTTTCATGTCATGTAAGACAAATCATGAATTTGAAATGAAAGTATGGAAAACATCGTCATGCTACCTCATTCAAATCATTTCATTTAAAACGCAGTATAAAATAACCCAAAGGGGTTAAGCATCTTATAATTCAAATATCAACTCGTAAAACAATTCATTGTAAAACTTCGATTATAAAACTACCCTTCTTTCAGGGTCACAAATCATAAAATCATAAAATCGGGGGCCTGACCCCTCCCTCGGGTCTACCCTGGTCTAACGACCAATAGTTATATCATGTGAGACAAGCAGGTGATTATATCAGTAGCATCAAGGACTATGGCCATAACCTTGTGATCCCTGGCAACACGGTACCTAGTGTGCGGGTATCACACCTGAAATGGGAGGTAGGTCGTCCTACCCGTCAGAATAGCATAACACCAGGATTGTGAGGGTAAGGCTTGCTGCCTCGTGGCTAATGCCACTCCACTTCAATAATCCCCATGGTACAACGTACTCCGTGTGACATATACGGTACAACGTACTCCATGAACCCAAGCTCAATCAGGGGTGCCTGCAATAGGTCTTATCCATCCATATCATCTCTGTCTCAGTATGCATGTGTGAGCATATCATCTTATTGTGACACACAGTCTACAGGAGGCTCCAACACGGCTATATGCATGTAATATAAATCTCTGTGCGAGCGAAGCTCTAGTACGGCTCCATGCATATTCATGATATCTGAAAACCTCGTGCGAGCGAAGCTCTAGCACGGTTTCATAAAAATCAGTAAAATCTGCGTACGAGCAGCGCTCCAGTACGACTTAAACTGATTATAAATTCAAGTAAAATCCACGTATGAGCAATGCTCTAGTACGAATATGTATAAAAACTCAGTGAAAACCTCGTACGAGAAAAACTCCAGTACAGCTTTTAAAATGAGTTGTAAAACCATATAAAACTTCATACGAGTAACGCTCTAGCACGAATGAATGCTCAAGTAAATCAAATCTCGTGCGAGTTACACTTCAGCACGCCTTTATGCATAATTAAATCAAATCTCGTGTGAGTTACACTCCAGCACGACTTTATGCAATTTCATATCAAAACAGGATGCGAGCTAAGCTCTAGCATCTCTCATGCATGTCAATCATAAAAACTAGTGCGAGCAATTGCTCCAGCACCATTTTTATGCATATCAAGTCAAAACAGTCAAAACCATAAAAACAGTCAAAACAGAGTGCGAGTTAGGCTTCAGCACTTCTCATTCATTTCACAATAATAAAAATCAGTGCGAGCAACCGCTCTAGCACATTTCATGCATGTGATGTCACACAAATTGGTGCGAGCAACCGCTCAAGCACATTAATGCACACTCACAAACGTAGATATAGTGCGAGCTATGTGCCAGCACTATTTGTTTCCATATAAACTTGATAGTTGACCCGTTTTCCAAAGAATTTTATTTAAATACAAATAACACCTACGTAGGGTTATCTTGTGAAATTTATACAATTACTGGCCAATCTATTGATTTGCTTTGATTTAAATCAATAAAATACCTTAATCATAAAAGTCCTTAAATCATGCATTTCATGCATGCCATGCTTTCACCATCCTTAGGTGAACTTCCCTCAATAGGGGTAAAATAGCCTTTTTACCTATTTCGATCCTTAAAATCATTTAAACCACTTTTAGGATCATTATATACAATCAGGGTATACATACATATTCAGTGTACAGAAAAGCTATTAAAATACGCGTAGCTACCTCTAGCTACTCACACAATTCCCTTACCTCATTTTCTATACAGTATGACCTTTCCACTGATGACTCGTCACGTAGTCCGATTTACTCCAAATCCATTCTTTGAAACTGCGGATACACATTCATCAGGTCAAATACAATACAATTTATTGTATTTCATGTTTTTTGGGCTTAATTTAAATCATTGGGCCCGTTTACCCATATTGGGCCCGATTGTACCTTAATGGGCCTTAATCGGCCTTAAGCCTGTTTTTCCACTTACTATTCACATTATCGAGGGCCTATTTGGCTCATTAGGCCCATCAATATTTATTGAGCCTTATTCTAAATTCTCGGATATCTCAATTTAGTATTTACGATAATTTATTCAAATTTCTAAAATTTAATTCATTTATGTGGAAATTAAATTCGTAATTCATCAACACGTATAACGATGCAAATTGTCGTAAATAAAGGTTACTTACCCGAGATTCCATGATAGTACACAAATCGAGGCTGTTTCGAGTCCTCGTTCTACGTCAATTGTCGAGCTACACATTTAAATATTTTTTCGGGTAAATTTTCAGTCGATTAATAATCAAATTAAATATTTTGAAATTTAAATCAGTCATTTCGACCGCTTACCGACTTACCCGTAGCTCGATTGCATCACTGGAATTTTCTCCAATTTTCCTCTTTTTCTTTTTCCATTTTTTTCCTTTTTTTCCTTTTCTTTTTTGCTGAACCAGTCCAGTCCGGTTCAGACCGCCGGTTCAGTCTGATTCGGTTCGATCGGTTTAGTCCGGCTCGACCGGTTCAGGCAATATTTGGTCTTTTCGATGTCGTCCAGTCGGTTCTCGGGCCGTTTTCGATGCCAATCGGCACGCCATCGCATGGGCTTCCAAAATTAGGCCTTGGGTTGGACCAAATCAGCGCTGATGGCCGCCGATCAAAGTTTCTTCCCCGCGGCCACTCCATTCGTTTTCGACGTTTGTAACGACCCTTGACCCTTAAAAATCGGGGGAATTTTTTTTGAATTTAATTTATCCACTTGATCCCTTATTCACTTAGGTTGTATTCCTATACAGTGTCAAAACATTTTCCTAATTCTTTTCTCGTAATTTGTAATTGATTTCCATATTTTAAATTATATGGCCGAGAGAAATTTCGGCAGCACAACGGCTTATATATGAGCCTACCCACCTGCAAATCAGTTGTTTTCGACAATCCTAGATATCCACAACTACAAGCATACTTTCCAAATCCATCTTTACCACTCAATGCATCTATTTCGATTTAATACTAGTCATCTCAAAATATAATCCCAAAATAATAGTGTTTACATCGTTCCTTACAAAATTACATCCCAACTGATAATTCCAATATGTGTTTCTATGCATACAATTATGTCTGGTACAAGAATGTAAATGTATACCTTTCGCGTGTACAAAAGTAGCTTAGCGTAGCTCTTCCCAACAGCTTACGTCGTGTACGCGGCAGGTAGCGTCTATAGATTCACTGCAAATGATCTGAAGGTAGAGGGGTGAGCTTTTGGGGAAAAGCCCAAAAAGATAGTTCTATTAAAACAGTTCTGACATGTAAAAGTATTTGAAATTGTTCATGGAACGAAACTTAATGAAATACAGAAATTTTCATTTCATGCATAAACGTCATAAAGCATGCGTGTCAATAAAACCATTAACATGCTTAACCATTTTCATGAACATTTCATAAATCATTTCGTAAACATATCATGAATATTTCATAATCATTTCGTAAACATCTCATGCATATTTCATAATCATTTCATAAACATCTCATGCATGTTTCATAATCATTTCATAAACTCTCATCATAGTCGATTTTATAATTAAAATCGAGGAGACCAGGCTATAACTAAGTCATGCGATACGTGTCATTCTCCGTAGAGAGTCATCATACCTATGGCCATGGTAAGTGGGCTGTAGACTGGATCAGGGTCGTACAGCCCTTTCGTAAAGTATGGGTAGTATCTATCTTACTTACATTCACTAGCACTTAGCTAGGACACGGGCACCAGTGGCACTCTCCGTGTAGGAAACATAATTGCGTGCTGCGCGGGCACGAGATACTACTGAAATATCATCATAAACCACCAGTAGCACGACATCTTCCACACAGGTCGAGTCAAGTGCTAAAGGGGCCTACGTACCGGCACCCAAGTGGTAGAGTCGGAACACCACAAGAAGTAACCATGCATGAAGCCTATAGTCTCAAAACATCTTTTCTCTTTTCGTAAATACTTTTGAAAACGTCAAAAGTTCCATTTCAAATCGTAAATATGGGTTTTCAAGCCATCATAAAACTCCTATGCATTTTCATAATTCTAAAGTTTATTTCATAAACATAGATGTTGTAGCGAACATTTTGTAAAACGAAATCATGTTTTGTAAACAGTTTCGCAAGTATGGAAGCATTAATAAATCATTTCAAATCATATGCTCTTTCATAAAATCATTTCTCAGTGAAACAAGAATGCAATATCAGAACTAAGTTAAGTAATACCCCTTACCTCGATTTATCGGGTATCTCGAATTCGAGCGGTGACGTCTCCTAGTACCTCATTTAATCCCTTCTACAATCACTTACACCGAAATTGTAGACTTAGCACCCTATTCATGTGAATTGCGTTAAAATCGTAATTTATCGTTGCTACTGCGTGTGTACGTATTATTGTATATCCTTAGGCTGACACGCAGTTTATATATTTATTCACTATTTATATATTTGCTCCTACAAGTATTAACATATACCTTTATTATATACATCCACATGTATACACGCATAAATATATATTTATATATATATATATATACATATACACTCCTATATGTATATATATATATATATATATATATATATATACTTTTATTGTTTTCATGTTTTCCTATCTCATATATATACATTCTTTGTAATACATATACTTGCACACATTCACCTTTCATACCCCCCACATGTATATGCACCTAAATATATATATATATATATTATCATTGTTTTCCATTTTTCCTTATCACATATGCATACATATTTTTTTGGTACAAATACTAGCATACCCAATTGATTATATACACCTATTTGTACATGTACCTAAATAAATAAATATACATATATATATATATATATATACACTCCTATACATGTATATATATATTAATATTGTTTTCCCATTTTTTTCTTATCTCATACATACACATATTTGTCTACTTCTCATCTTTCCAATTTTTGCCAAATTAAATCTACACTAAACATGCTTGTATTTCAATTAATTCATACAACATCATGTTTCCATAATACAATTTATACATACATTAAACTAAATAAAGCTTGGGTTTTTACCTAGGGATCAACTGGTACAAGGATGGGGAAACAGAAATTGGGAAATTTATCTATGTTTTTTTTTGTTTGACACTGTAGCGTCGGAAATAAGGGTGGCTAGACGGGGAAGGACAGGCGAGGGAGGTTGCCAGGCTCGGGTTCAGTGGTGGCCGGCATCGGGTCTCCCTAGTTGCTGCAATCCGTGAACAGAGGAGAAATCCCTCTGTTTTCATTTTTATTTCCAGGCGAGGGGAGAGGGAGAGGGAAGCCGGTCCACGTCCAGGTGAGGGGAGCCGTCGGAGGGGAACTCCCGGCGCTAGTGTGGCCGTCAGTGATGAAACGGAAGACAGCAGGAAAAACGGGGAGAGGTTTCGGCTTCGGATGAACGAGGAAGGAAGGGAGAAAGGGGAGGTCGCCGATCGTCGCTGGCTTGGGGCTCGGTTCCGTTGATCGGTGAGGGAAAGGAAGGTCAGCAAGCGAACGGTCTGGGAGAAACTTGGCCGGCGGTAGTAGAGAAGAGGAACAGGGGGTTTTTCTTTTTGGGATCACGTGAATGTTGAAAGGTTTCGGCCGTTTAGTTTTTAGTTTTTTTTTTTAATTTTTTAATTTTTTATATATATTATTTATATATATATATTTGTATTTATATATATATTTTATATTTTTATTATATATGTTATATTTGTATTTTTATATATATGTATATTTTTAATTATATTTTCATTCTTGGACAATTACATGTATATATTTTTTTATTGTAATTATTTTTATCCTTCATTTTTTTTTCAACTTAACAAATTTATATACATATATATTCACATATTTCCCTATAACATATTTACATTTATTATATATATATATATTTTGTTTAATTTAAATACAGAAAATTTATGGTGTTTACATTCTCTCCACCTTTAAAGAATTTGGTCCTCCAAATTCATCTTAGTCCTTCAGAATAGATGAGGGTACTTTTCCCTCATGAGGCTCTCTAACTCCCATGTAGCTTCTTCAATTGAATGGTGTTGCCAGAGAACCTTTACTAGAGGAATCGTCTTCGATCGAAGTACCTTTTCCTTTCTGTCCAAAATCTGGATAGGTCGCTCAATGTAGCTCATGTCCTCTTGAATGCTCAAAGGCTCATACTCAATGATATGTGAGGGATCCGGATTATACTTCCTTAACATCGAGACGTGGAAGACATTATGTACCCTGGAGAGCTGCGAGGGTAGGGCAAGTCTGTAGGCTACGTCTCCCACTCTCTCTAGAATCTCAAAAGGACCAATGAAGCGAGGACTCAGTTTCCTCTTCTTTCCAAAGCGCATAATACCCTTGCTCGGGGATACTTTCAGAAACACGGAGTCCCCAATCTGAAACTCAAGTGGTCGTCTATCCTTATCCACATAACTCTTTTGCATGCTTTGTGCGGTCTTAAGTCTATCACAGATTATCTGAACACCTTCTACTGCCTGTTCTACCAACTCAGGAGCCAAGATCCTTCTGTCACCCACTTCTTCCCAAGCCACTGGAGACCTACATCTCCTACCATACAAGGCCTCATAAGGTGCCATCCCGATGCTAGCATGATAGCTGTTGTTATAAGCAAACTCTGCAAGAGGCAAGTTATCATCCCATGAGCCCTTGATCTCCAAAACGCACGCCCTCAGCATATCCTCTAAGGTCTGAATGGTCCTCTCAAACTGACCATCGGTCTGAGGATGATAGGCTGTGCTCAAGTTAAGCTGAGATCCCATGGCTTCCTGAAAATGAGCCCAAAATCTAGAAGTGAATCGGGAATCTCTATCTGACGTAATGCTCACAGGTGCCCCATGCAGTCGAGCTATCTCTCTCACATACAACTCTGCTAAAGCACTCAAGGAGTCTGTATTTTTGATGGCTAGGAAGTGGGCACTCTTTGTCAACCTGTTTACGATTACCCAGATTGCATCATGCCCCTTTCGAGTCCTTGGTAACCCCATAATAAAATTCATAGTAATGTGCTTCCATTTCCAAGTAGGCACTAGAAGAGACTTAAGTAGTCCTGCTGGTCTTTGGTGTTCGATCTTAATCTGTTGGCAAATCAGACACTTGGCCACAAACTCAGCTACATCTCTTTTCATACCAACCCACCAATACACCCTCCGTAAATCCTGGTTCATCTTAGTGCTTCCCGGGTGCATGGTGTACCGAGAACAATGGGACTCCTTTAAGATCCTTTGCCGTAGGGCATCATCGTTTGAGACACATATACGACTCCTAAATCTCATCAGTCTATCCTCACCGACCACAAAGTCTGACTGTACATCCTGTCCTGCCTGACTGACCATATCCAATAACTTCTGATCACCCCTCTGTCCAGTTCTGATCTGATAAAGTATACTAGGTTCAATCTGCAAACTAGCTATGAACCCAACATCTGTTGTTTCCACACTAACACTGAGCTCGACAAACTGTTCTAGTAACTCCCATTCTCTAACCATCATAAAAGAAATCATTCCCTTCCTGCTTAAAGAATCTACCACTACGTTTACCTTGCCAGGGTGATACAGAATCTCGCAATCATAATCCTTAAGGAGCTCTATCCACCGTCTCTGTCTCATATTTAGCTCCTTTTGATCAAATATATACTTTAAGCTCTTATGGTCAGTAAAAATCTGAAATCTCTCTCCATACAGATAATACTGCCATATCTTCAAAGCAAAAACAACTGCGGCTAACTCCAAGTCATGGGTGGGGTAATTCCTTTCATGGTTCTTAAGCTGTCGAGAGCCATATGCAACCACTCTTTCATGCTGCATAAGTACACACCCCAAGCCCTGGTATGATGCATCACTGTATACTGCATAGCCTCCAGACCCATTAGGAATGGTTAAGATTGGGGCGGTAGTCAACCTCTTCTTGAGTTCTTCAAAACTCTGCTCACACTGATCAGTCCACTCGAATGGAATATCCTTGCGTATCAGCTTAGTTAGTGGAGCAAAAATCTTGGAGAAACCTTTTACAAACCTCCTGTAGTATCCAGTTAGTCCCAGAAAACTTCGGATTTCCATAATAGTTTTCGGTCTCTCCTAATTGAGTACTGCCTCAAGCTTAGACGGATTCACCGACACCCCGTCTTTAGAAATAACATGGCCCAGAAATGCTATCTGCTCCAACCAGAACTCACACTTATCCAACTTCCCATATAACTGCTTCTCTCTGAGAGTTCGGAGCACTACTCTCAAATGCTGCTCATGCTCCTCTCGAGACTTTGAGTAGATCAGAATATCGTCGATGAAAACAATGAAGAACCGATCTAGATACTCCTGGAACACCTCATTCATCAAGCTCATGAATGTAGCCGGGGCATTAGTTAGACCAAAGGGCATCACACGAAACTCATAGTGACCATATCTCGTTCTGAAGGCCGTCTTCGGAACATCTTCCTTCCTAATCCTCAATTGGTGATAGCCCGATCTCAGGTAAATCTTCGAGAACATCGTAGCCCCTCTTAGCTGGTCAAGTAGATCATCTATTCTGGACAAGGGATACTTGTTCTTAATTGTGGCTTTGTTCAGCAGCTTGTAGTCTATACATAACCTGAGACTACCATCATTCTTCTGCACAAATAATATCGGAGCTCCCCACGGGGATACACTTGGCCTAATGAACCCTTTGTCTAGCAAGTCTTGCAACTGCTTCTTCAATTCCTCAAGTTCAATAAGGGCCATCCGGTAAGGAGACTTTGAGATTGGTTGAGTCTCTGGTGCCAAATCTTTCGTGCATTCTAACTCTCTCTGCGGTGGTAATCCCGATAGTTCATCAGGAAATACATCCGAGAACACGCATATCACTAGTATGTCCTGAATACTTGGACATTCTCGACTAGTATCGAGGATGAATGCAACATAACCTTCACATTAACACATTCATCAAAATTTTTCATCAATTGTCAAAATCATAAAGTTTGTTCCTTCATTGCAAAGCATACAATAAACTTACTAGGTAAGGAGAAGGTTACAGTCTTAGAGTAGCAGTCTAAACTTACACGGTTGGTAGCTAGCCAATCCATACCCAAAATTACATCAAAGCCATACATGCTCAACAAGATTAGATCTGCTAATATGATCATATCTCCTACCTTGATTTCACAATTTCTACACACCATATCAGTCTTTTGTGATTTATACATGGGTGTACTAACGTGTAACGTAAAGTCTAGAGATTCAGGCTTAACATGCAATTGACGTGCAAAATGTGGTGATATAAAAGAGTGGGTGGAACCTGAATCAAATAATACTTGTGCCTCATGATTGCAAATTAAAAGCTTACCATGAATGGTCTCAGTGGAGGTATCTGTAGTCTCTTTATCCAAGGCAAAGACCCTCCCATGCTTGACAGGCTTCTTACCCTTCTCTGCTGCAGTAGCCCGTCTCTGTGGGTTCTGTCTCTGGGGAGCTTGCCTCTCAGGTTGTCGTGGTGGCTCTAGGCGTTGTGGAACCTGGTTCTGTGGGCAATCTCTCATTATATGTCCCTTTTGCCCGTACACAAAGCAGCTCCCGGTGGTTAAAAGGCATACACCTCCATGAAGCTTTCCACACTGTTTACACACTGACCGATACTGTTGCGGACCTCTAGCAATCTGAGGAGTAGGTACTGGAATGATGGGTCTATAAGTCTAGGTTGAAACTCATCCATCCTCTGCCTCTTGGGCTGACCCTTCCTGAAATCCTGTCTCACAAACTCTGTTTGCTTACTCTTATCCCTACTCTTTCCCTTAAGGCCATATTTCGCCTGTGTGACATTTAGGCCTCTCTCAACCATCTGTTCTCTACCCAGGGCATCCTGAAATTTCGTAATCCATAACCCCAAAAGACGATCTCTGATAGCTGGCCTTAATCCTGCTAAGAACCTCTCAGTCTAACATTCTTCATTCTGGATAGTCTCCGGATCATACCTCATCAGCATGGTGAACTTACTTTCGTACTCATCCACAGTCATACTGCCCTGTACCAAACTCAGAAAGTTCATCCTCAACTTCTGTTGGGCAGCTAGTGGAACATACTGCTTCTTAAAAGCTGTGGCAAATGCATCCCAACTAATCACCGGATGCTGAGCAGTCAGAAGGACCTTGGTGGATCTCCACCAATACTCTGCTTGGCCTTGTAGCATGTAGGTGGCTATGAAAATCTTTTCAACATCAGAACACCCCAAAAAATTAAAGATCTTCCCGAGGCTCACCAGCCACTCTTCAGCCTCTACTGGGTTCTTAATTCCCTTGAATGCTTGAGGCTTCATCTTCAGGAAATCTCTCATCCTACCGAAATCCCTCTCCTCCCTCCGGGCCTGTACAGGAGGTTGAGGTGCCATAGGTACTGGAGGAACTTATGGAGGAGGAGGTGGTGGTGCTTGCGGAGGAGTCGACACCGGATTAGGAGTTGGTGCCATGCCAGCTGAATCCGAAACGTTTGCCCCTAGGTGTTGGGAAACCATAGCAGCAATCGACTCCAAACCTCGCTCAAGGCGCTGCTCTAAACGCTGCTCGAGCTGAGCCATACGAGTATTAGGACTCTCTGGCTCCGATGGAGGAGATGGAGGTAGCTGAGCCTACCTCTGAAGATGTCCGCGTCTTCCCCTCATCGTGCAGTGATCTAATACCTGCGCGTAATTCCAAAGATCAAACCTTAAAGTTATTAGGTATACATTACCTACAACCAGACAAGCACAGACATTGGGATGTAATTTTATCCTTGTCTCCGATACTGACAGTACTAGACAACTTTCGCTCTGATATCACCTAAACTATAACGACCCTTGATCCTTGAAAATCGGGGGAATTTTTTTTTTAAATTTAATTTACCCACTTGATCCCTTATTCACTTAGGTTGTATTCCTATACAGTGTCAAAACATTTTCCTAATTCTTTTCTCGTAATTTGTAATTGATTTCCATATTTTAAAATATATGGTCGATAGAAATTTCGGCAGTACAACGACTTATATATGAGCCTACCCACTGCAAATCAGTTGTTTTCGACAATCCTAGATATCCACGACTACCAAGCATACTTTCCAAATCCATCGTTACCACTTAATGCATCTATTTCGATTTAATACTAGTCCTCTCAAAATATAATCCCAAAATAATAGTGTTTACATCGTTCCTTACAAAATTACATCCCAACTGATAATTCCAATATGTGTGTCTGTGCATACAATTATGTCTGGTACAGGAATGTAAATGTATACCTTTCGCGTGTACAAAAATAGCTTAGGGTAGCTCTTCCCACCAGCTTACGGCGTGTACGCGGCAGGTAGCGTCTATAGATTCACTGCAAATGATCTGAAGGTAGAGGGGTGAGCTTTTGGGGAAAAGCCCAGTAAGATAGTACTATTAAAACAGTTCTGACATGTAAAAGTATTTGAAATTGTTCATGGAACGAAACTTAATGAAATACAGAAATTTTTATTTCATGCATAAACGTCATAAAGCATGCGTGTCAATAAAACCATTAACATGCTTCCCCATTTTCATGAACATTTCATAAATCATTTCATAAACATATCATAAATATTTCATAATCATTTCATAAACATCTCATGCATATTTCATAATCATTTCGTAAGCATCTCATGCATATTTCATAATCATTTCATAAACATCTCATGCATGTTTCATAGTCATTTCATAAACTCTCATCATAGTCGATTTTATAATTAAAATCGAGGAGACCAGGCTATAACTAAGTCATGCGATACGTGTCATTCTCCGTAAAGAGTCATCATAACTATGGCCATGGTAAGTGGGCTGTAGACTGGATCAGGGTCGTACAGCCCTTTCGTAAAATATGCGTAGTATCTATCTTACTTACATTCACTAGCACTTAGCTAAGACACGGGCACCAGTTGTGAGACCCCGTATATTTAAAGTTGTAATGTGTAATAAATATGAATGGACTTGTAATGTAAAGTATGATTGATGTAAGTCCATGGATTCAATGTACGTATGTGTAATATGATTTGTAACGTACATACGAATTCCATTGAGTATGAATATGAAGAAATGAATTCTTATATGGTGGATGGATGAGAAAATGGCCATGGCAACAGTTCAGGATGTGTTGGTATGAGTTGCAACAAGGAAACTACAAGAACTCTGGAAAACATGAAGGCCAAATCGATCTCATAGGATGAGAGATCGATCTGGAAGAGCCAGAATGCTCTTATTTAGGCAATGGAATAGAGCAGATCGATCTCCAATGGGGCCAGATCGATCTCCTAAGCATTCTGTGATGAAAAGATCGATCCTCAAGCACCCAGATCGATCTCCTTAGCTCTCTGTTTAGGACCAGATCGATCTTATACTTCAACAGATCGATCTCATGCTTCGACAGATCGATCTCATGCTTCGACAGATCGATCTCATGCTTAAAAATGTCGTGAAAAAGAGGGATTTAAGGGGACCAGATCGATCTCCTCAAGCTATTTCTATATAAGGAGGGCTGAAAATCAGGAAATCTCGGGAAAAACATTAACCTTCCACTTTCAACCCAAAAACCTAACTTTCCCTCTCTAAAATCAGCCCTTTTCAGTGAGATTTGAAGAGAGACCATTAGAGGCAAAGTTGTCCCTATCAAAGAGAAGAACAACATAGTGGGTAGGCATTTTCCCATTGTTGGTATTGAAGGAGAAAAAGGACATTGACATTTGGAGCAAGAAGAAAAATCATATTTGGTAAGATTCTAACACTCCAATCCAAGTGTACTGTCTATTTAATTAATTTTGGAGTTGTTTGGCATGAGTATTGATGGATAAATTATCTAGGGATGTGGTGGAATTGGTGTGACCTAGAAAACCTAGAATGGGTATAATGTGAGAATGTATGGGTTGAATGAGTTTATGATTTTAGATGGTTAAATGGAATTACATTGTGAGTTTGGAAGAATTGTGAAAATGGGTATGTATATGCTTGATAAATGCCATAGTGAGGGAATTCATGAAATATGAACACTATGAGCTTAATGTCGATTTAATATCGATTTTGAATAAGTTAATAGGCCTAAGAAGATCCATAGACTCGAGTTATGGATAAAGTAATGAAACGAGGCCTCACAAGCGTTAATAGAAAACTATAGGTCGAATTGACTATAGTGAACACACGATGTCATCTTATATAGATCGAATATAATGCGGGATACAATTTTGTGCAGTCCCGAAGAGTTCGTTGGAAACGAATCGAGTGGTATGAGTAGCAGCTTTAAGGAAGTGGAATCACACATCGCGATTCTGGGTAAGGGAATTTTGTGAGTATATAGAGGTAGCTGCTCGTACTTTAAATTTGTGGGTGAATATTGGGTGTTTTACGAAGTGCATAGTTGCTAAAGTAAATGATTGATGGTATTTATGAATGAGAATGAGTATATGTGTGATTTTTGGTTTTGGAAGTGGATTCTATGAAATGGGATAGTAAGGCTAATAATTGCATAAATCTAATGTCTTGATGTCTTTCAAAACAAAATTGCTTTGTTTTAAGCAAGCTTGTAGATGGGCCGACTAGTGTTTTATTGTTGTTGTGGAAAAGCATTTGTGAAGTGCTAAACCCGATTATTGGGATTGTTTGATTGTGTATGAGCCGCCTATCGTATTTGCATGACATAAATCGCGCTAGAGCCTCGCTCGCGCTGGATTTCTATGTTTTCACTTGTGTGATACTTGCTTGAGCTTAGCTCGCACCTTGAGTTGGAAACTATGATGATGTTTATAAACCGTACTGGAACTTCTGCTCGTACGTGGCTTTTGAGTGGTTGTCTTATGAGTATAACCGTACTAGAGTTATGCTCGTACTCGTCTCTTCATGAGAGGATGCATGAGTCGTGCTAGAGCTTTGCTCGCACAAGTTTGCACGTTGTGATACGTATAAGGTTGTGAAAGTCGGTAAGATCCTTAAGCCCTACATCCTTAAGCTGACATCCTTAAGCCCGAGGAGGCAGGGAGGCTCTGTTAGGCGGGGAGGCTCTGTTCGGTGGGGAGGCTCTCTTATGGTGGGATCCTTAAGCCAACATCCTTAAGCCCTGGGGGGGAGGCTCTGTTAGGCAGGGAGGCTCTCCTACATGGGTACGGTAAGATCCTTAAGCCCTACATCCTTAAGCCAACATCCTTAAGCACAAAGAGACAGGGAGGCTCTGTTAGGCGGGGATGCTCTGTTCGGTGGGGAGGCTATCTTACGGAAGGATCCTTAAGCCATACATCCTTAAGCTAACATCCTTAAGCCCGAGGAGGCGGGGAGGCTCTGTTAGGCGGGGAGGCTCTATTCGGCAGGGAGGCTCTCCTTCACGGATATGAAAAACTCTTAGTATGGGGTAGGTAAGACCTAAGAATGGCACCCCCAAACACGATATGAGTCTACGGAGTACACTGTACCGTATATATCACATGGAGTACGATGTACCGTATGATGGTTATGTGATGAGAAAGTCTGGCGAGGGATAATCCATCTTCGTGCCAGCATGATACCCCGCACACTTAGATGCGTGTGGTCTGGGATGATTTATGATGTAGTGGTCCACATAGGCACTTTTGATATAGTGACCTAGTTTTTATACACATGCGTTAATTGTGAAATGAAAATGTGGTTGTGATTGTGAGTTGATTTGGTGGTATTTATGATGTTGGTTTAAAAAGGAGGTTTCTTAATGAATTGCCCTTTTTATAAATTTAAATGAGATTGAGCATGAGATGATTTATACATGATGTTTTACCATGTTTTATATGCCAATGTACATGATTTTAATACATGATATATATGTATACTCATATGGCATAGTTTTATTCCTCATGCTCCTACCATAAATGATTTATGCATAACACTATCAGCATGTAGATAGAGTAGTTATCTACCATGCTTGCATTATTGCCTTACTGAGCGTGTGGTTGCTCATCCCTCTCTATTTTCCCCCTACAGAGCGTGCATAGTAGCCCAGTGAGGACTGAGGCGTGGTATTTTGGACTCCGCTGCATCTCCATCGCTTAAAGGTATATACACAGTGATTCTTTTTGTATCTAAACAATGTAAAAGCACAGTATTCTTTGAGTTGTAATTATGGGCGATGTATATGTCAGTAAAACATGCTTTTGTATAAGTACAAGAGTTAATGCAAATGTATGACATCGTTTTATTTAACTGAGAATGAATAAGATGTGGAGTTTATTATTGACTCACAGCCCAACAGTGTGTAGTGAGTTAGTTCACGATCGGGTAAGGTAACAGTAAAACGTGAAAAATTTTTAGTGATTTTTGGTTAAAGAGAATGGAATTGGGTTGTGACAGAGATTGGTATCAGAGCTGTGTTGGCCTGATGTGAGTCATCAATAAAATGTAGGAAAGTACATCCCCATAGTACTGTGCTTTTGTTTAGATATAACTGTGTATACCATGATGGATTGAGCTTAATGAATTATTATAATACAGGAAGTTAGGCACTATGCCAGTTACACGCAAAGGTAGAGGGGTGAGAGCACGTGTTAGAGGCCGTATAGGTAGGCCTGAGAGCCATGCGGAGCCACAGACTGAGCAGGCTCCATAGAACCCTGCTGGGAGAGCAGAGGATACTAAGGCTCGCTTCGCTAGATTAGAGCGGAGCATTGAGAATTTGGTGGAGATAGTCACGCAGGCATTGGGTGCCGATGATAGACGAGGTCCCGCGGCACAGCCTACAACTGAACAGGCAACTGTAGAGGCGGAGAGACCTCATGCTGCTGAGACAGCTATAGTTACACCACGTCCAGCCCAGGATACAGATTCTCCTATCGCTCCACAGCAGAGCGGTAGTGATTTGGGTTATGACTGTGACTTGAGCAGGTTACGAGAGTTTCAAGCGCTGAAACCCCCAGTGTTTAGAGGGGTGAAGGACCCAGTGGTTACGGAGGATTGGGTGTATGAGATGGAGAAACTATATAGGTTTTTTCGATGCACTTCAGCTGAAAAGGTAGCCTTTGCCGTGTTTATGTTGAAAGGCGAGGCCGAGCATTGGTGGAGGTCCACCGAGGTTATTTTGAGGGCCAGACACTCTGAGATCTCATGGGAGATATTTCTAGAGGCCTTCAGGAGACAATATATCCCAACCACCGCACAGAGGAAATTGCGGATGGAATTTATGAATTTGGTTCAAGGGAACCATACTGTGGACGAGTATGAGTCCAAGTTTATGTCCTTGGGGAGATATGACCTGGACACGATGGGTAGTGAGACCCGAAAGATACAAAAGTTCATGGATGAATTGAGATTGGCCATCCGGACTAAGCTAGCTCCCTTCAACATTATGACTTATGAGGAGGCTGTACATAAGGCTCAGTTGTGTGAGCAAGATTTTGAGCGAAATGCCTCCGAGCTTGGGAGGATTAGTGTCAGGAAGGATAGAGACCGAAAGAGATCCGGGTTTGGAAGAGTGGCCAAGAAAGATGGCCAAAGATTTTTCGAGAAGAGGCCAAAGATTGAGGAGGTGCGGGAAAGAGCTGCTAGACCTCCCGTATACCCAGCATTGACTGCACCGAGGGGCATGACTATTGGAGGACCACGGCCTACTACTGACCAGTGTAGGAGATGTGGGAGATTTCATGGGAATAGGCCCTGTCTGATGACCCCTATGGTGTGTTTTAGATGTGAGAGACCAGGACATATGGCTAAGCATTGTCCCGAGAAGATGGAGATTGCCCCACAGAAGGGCAAGGAGCTTGAGGGAGCTCCAGATGAGACAGCAGCCCCGAGGAGGAGGGCTACAGCTGAGGAAAAAGGGAAACAAGCTGTGGGTGTGAGCAGAGGAAGGGTGCACGCGCTGGACCAGGACACTGCAGACGCATCGACGGATGTGATAAAAGGTACCATCCGAATCTTTGATTTAGAAGCATTGGTATTATTTGATCTTGGTGCCACGCATTCTTTCATATCACCTTCCTTCGCACATCAATTATTGAAGCATGTGAAATCAACATTGTTGGATAAAATGTTAATGATTTCCACACCCATGAATGATAGTCAATTGACTGAGCATGTATGTAGAGATTGTAAGTTAAAGATAGAGGGGAAGGAAATGATAGCCAATCTGATTTTATTGAATATGAATGATTTTGATGTAATTTTGGGAATGGATTGGTTGGCTACCAATCATGTTGTGATGGATTGTCATGCCAAAACATTGATGTTTTCAGGATTAGACAATCTTATTGTAAACTTTGATGAAAAGAAATGATATGAAAATAGCATGGTTGTTGTAAATAAAAGAGTATGATTTTAAATGCATATTGCTTAAGAGATAAATTATTGTTTATGATAAATGTTGAATGTGGAGTGATGGTTTATGTTACTAACGATGAAGAGGATAATGTGAAGGGTTCATTGCATACGTGGTTGATATAGATGAGGCACACCCGGAATTGAGGGACATAGCCGTAATTACGGATTACCCTGATGTCTTTCCGGATGAATTGCCAGGACTACCACCTGAAAGAGAAATGGAATTCTACAAAGAGTTAGTGCCTGGTATAGAGCCGATATCGAAACCACCCTATAGAATGGCTCCGATAGAGTTAGAAGAGCTAAAGAAGCAGCTGCAAGAGTTGCTGGAGAAGGGGTTTATTAGACCGAGTGTCTCTCCTTGGGGAGCACCGGTTCTATTTGTAAGGAAGAAGGATGGAAGCCTCTGACTGTGTATAGATTACCGGTTGGTGAATAAGGCCACCATTAAGAACAAGTACCCCCTTCCAAGAATCGATGATTTGTTGGATCAGCTCCAAGGAGCCGAAGTATTTTCTAAGATAGATCTGCGGTCAGGGTACCATCAGTTGAGGATCAGGAGTGGAGATATACCCAAGACAGCATTTCATACCCGTTATGGCCACTACGAGTTTTGGTGATGCCATTTGGATTGACGAATGCTCCCGCAGCATTTATGGCATTGATGAATGATATATTCAAGCCATACCTGGACAAGTTTGTAATAGTGTTCATTGATGACATTTTGGTGTATTCCAAGTCCAGGGAAGATCATGAGGAGCACTTGAGGATAGTTCTGCAGACCCTCTGAGAGAGAGAATTGTATGCCAAACTCAGTAAGTATAACTTTTGGTTGGAACAGATCTCATTTCTGGGGCATGTTGTGTCAAATGATGGGGTATCGGTGGATCCATCCAAGATAGAGGCAGTTGTACAGTGGGAACAGCCCAAGACAGTAACTGAGATTAGGAGTTTTCTGGGATTGGCAGGATATTATCGGAGATTTGTAGAGGGTTTCTCCAGACTAGGTGCTCCATTGACACGCCTCACGCGAAAAGATGTTAAGTTTGTATGGGATGAGGCATGTGAGAGGAGTTTTGAGGAGCTTAAGCGTTGATTGACGACTGCTCCAGTTCTCACCATTCCTACCAGCTCAGGAGGATTCTCGGTGTATACGGATGCATCAAACCAGGGACTGGGCTGTGTGCTTATGCAGGATGGGAAGGTAGTTGCCTATGGATCTAGACAGTTAAAAGATCATGAGAGGAACTACCCAACACATGATTTGGAGTTGGCGGCTGTAGTATTTGCTTTGAAAATATGGCGCGACTATCTCTATGGTGAGAAATTTCAGGTGTTCACAGATCATAAGAGCCTTAAGTACCTGTTGTCACAGAAAGAGCTGAATATGAGACAGAGGAGATGGCTCGAACTCCTGAAGGACTATGATTGTGAAATCATGTACCACCCAGGTAAGGCAAATGTAGTTGCCGATGCTTTGAGTAGAAAGAACCTTGGGTTGGTGTATTATATGATGGTACGGGAACATGAATTGTTAGAACACTTTATGAACCTTAGTTTGGATGTAACCCCACCTGGATCTGAGAGACTTGAGATTATAGCTAGTTTGAGACTAGAGCCAAAGTTGATTGGCCGTATTCGGCAAGCCCAGCAGAGCGATCGACGATGCATCGATTGGATGAGGCAGATACAGACGGGTGTGGGTAGTGATTTTAAGCAGAGTGCTGATGGGTTATTGAGGTTCAGAGGCAGAGTATGCGTTTCCAAGGATCTTGAGATCAGGAGAAAGATTTTATCAGAGGCTCACTCATCAAAGTATACGATGCATCCAGGAAGTACCAAGATGTATCAAAACCTTCGGAAGGTTTATTGGTAGTCTGGAATGAAAAGAGACATTGCTGAATATGTCGCTAAGTGTCTCGTTTGTCAGCAAGTGAAGGTAGAGCATCAGAAGCCTGCAGGATTATTGCAGCCTCTACCGACACCAACCTGGAAGTGGGAGCATGTCACCATGAATTTTGTGATGGGGTTGCCGAGGACCCGCAGAGGTCATGATACCATATGGGTTATTGTGGACCGGTTGACTAAGTCCACCCATTTCTTGGCTATGAGAGCTACCGATACACTGAGTCAGTTGGCGAACCTGTATATTCGAGAGATAGTACGGCTACATGGTGTACCAGTGAGCATTGTTTCTGATAGGGATTCCCGCTTCACTTCCCATTTTTGGGAACATTTTCAGGAAGCGCTGGGGACCCGACTGAGTTTTAGCACCGCTTTTCATCCTCAGACAGATGGGCAGTCAGAGAAGACTATAGAGACCCTCGAGGATATGTTGAGAACGTGTGTACTGGATTTTAGAGGCTCTTGGGATGACCACCTACAGTTAGCCGAGTTCGCTTATAATAATAGCTATCATGCTAGTATCGGGATGGCACCCTATGAGGCATTATACGGGCG
This sequence comes from Firmiana major, assembly GCA_033439115.1. Lineage (NCBI taxonomy): Eukaryota > Viridiplantae > Streptophyta > Magnoliopsida > Malvales > Malvaceae > Firmiana > Firmiana major. The sequence continues at coordinate 40,076,426 of CM065902.1, forward strand.
TAGATGCCGTCCCCCTATTGGATGGGAAGAGGTTGGTGACAGACAAATTTTTACTCCGGAATTAGTACAGCAGGCATCTGAGGACATCTAGTTGATATGTGAGAGATTACGGACAGCTTAGAGCCGACAAAAGAGTTATGCTGACAAGAGACGAAGACCACTGGAGTTTGATGAGGGTGAGTCGGTATTTCTGAGGGTATCACCATCGAAGGGTATTATGAGATTTGGTAAGAAGGGCAAGCTGAGCCCTAGATATATCGGACCCTTCGAGATTTTGGAGAGAGTGGGAGATAAGGCATATAGGTTGGCATTGCCACTGGACTTGGCAAATGTCCACAACGTCTTCCACGTCTTGATGCTTTGGAAGTATCACCCGGACCCGGCACACGTGATAAGATATGAGCCGATGGAGCTCCATGAGAGTATGACGTATGTTGAGAAGCCGGTTCGGATATTGGACAGAAAAGAGAAAGTGTTGCGGAATAAGAAATTCCCTTGGTGAAAGTTCTTTGGCAACATCACACGGCGGAAGAGGGCACATAGGAATTGGAGAACTTAATACGGGAGAAGTACCCCCAACTTTTTGAAGAGTGACTTAGTTCTAATTTGGAGGACCAAATTCCTTGAAGGAGGGGAGAATGTGAGACCCCGTATATGTAAAGTTGTAATGTGTAATAAATATGAATGGACTTGTAATGTAAAGTATGATTGATGTAAGTCCATGGATTCAATGTACGTATGTGTAATATGATTTGTAACGTACATACAAATTCCATTGAGTATGAATATGAAGAAATGAATTCTTATACGGTGGATGGATGAGAAAATGGCCATGGCAACAGATTTAGGATGTGTTGGTATGAGTTGCAACAAGGAAACTACAAGAAATCTAGAAAACATGAAGGCCAGATCGATCTCATAGGATGAGAGATCGATCTGGAAGAGCCAGAATGCTCTTATTTGGGCAATGGAATAGAGCAGATCGATCTCCAATGGGGCCAGATCGATCTCCTAAGCATTCTGTGATGAAAAGATCGATCCTCAAGCACCCAGATCGATCTCCTTAGCTCTCTGTTTGGGACCAGATCGATCTTATACTTCGACAGATCGATCTCATGCTTCGACAGATCGATCTCATGCTTCGACAGATCGATCTCATGCTTAAAAATGTCGTGAAAAAGAGGGATTTAAGGGGACCAGATCAATCTTCTCTTGAACCAGATCGATCTCCTCAAGCTATTTCTATGTAAGGAGGGCTGAAAATAAGGAAATCTCGGGAAAAACATTAACCTTCCACTTTCAACCCAAAAACCTAACTTTCCCTCTCTAAAATCAGCCCTTTTCAGTGAGATTTGAAGAGAGACCATTAGAGGCAAAGTTGTCCCTATCAAAGAGAAGAACAACATAGTGGGTAGGCATTTTCCCATTGTTGGTATTGAAGAAGAAAAAGGGCATTGACATTTGGAGCAAGAAGAAAAATCATATTTGATAAGATTCTAACACTCCAATCCAAGTGCACTATCTATTTAATTAATTTTAGAGTTGTTTGGCATGAGTATTGATGGATAAATTATCTAGGGATGTGGTGGAATTGGTGTGACCTAGAAAACCTAGAATGGGTATAATGTGAGAATGTATGGGTTGAATGAGTTTATGATTTTAGATGGTTAAATGGAATTACATTGTGAGTTTGGAGGAATTGTGAAAATGGGTATGTATATGCTTGATAAATGCCATAGTGAGGGAATTCATGAAATATGAACACTATGAGCTTAATGTCGATTTAATATCGATTTTGAATAAGTTAATATGCCTAAGAAGATCCATAGACTCGAGTTATGGATAAAGTAATGAAACGAGGCCTCACAAGCGTTAATAGAAAACTATAGGTCGAATTGACTATAGTGAACACACGATGTCATATTATATGGATCGAATATAATGCGGGATACAATTTTGTGCAGTCCCGAAGAGTTCGTTGGAAACGAATCGAGTGGTACAAGTAGCAGCTTTAAGGAAGTGGAATCACGCATCGCGATTCCGGGTAAGGGAATTTTGTGAGTATATAGAGGTAGCTGCTCGTACTTTAAATTTGTGGGTGAATATTGGGTGTTTTACGAAGTGCATGGTTGCTAAAGTAAATGATTGATGGTATTCATGAATGAGAATGAGTATATGTGTGATTTTTGGTTTTGGAAGTGGATTCTATGAAATGGGATAGTAAGGCTAATAATTACATAAATCTAATGTCTTGATGTTTTTCAAAACGAAATTGCTTTGTTTTAAGCAAGCTTGTAGATGGGCCGGCTAGTGTTTTATTGTTGTTGTGGAAAAGCATTTGTGAAGTGCTAAACCCGATTACCGGGATTGTTTGATTGTGTATGAGCTGCCTATCGTATTTGCATGACATAAATCGCGCTAGAGCCTCGCTCGTGCTGGATTTCTATGTTTTCACTTGTGTGATACGTGCTTGAGCTTAGCTCGCACCTTGATTTGGAAACTATGATGATGTTTATAAACCGTACTGGAGCTTCTGCTCGTACGTGGCTTTTGAGTGGTTGTTTTATGAGTATAACCATACTAGAGCTATGCTCGTACGCGTCTCTTCATGAGAGGATGCATGAGTCGTGCTAGAGCTTTGCTCGCACAAGTTTGCACGTTGTGATACGTATAAGGTTGTGAAAGTCGGTAAGATCCTTAAGCCCTACATCCTTAAGCCCGAGGAGGCAGGGAGGCTCTGTTAGGCGGGAAGGCTCTGTTCGGTGGGGAGGCTCTCTTACGGTGGGATCCTTAAGCCAACATCCTTAAGCCCTGGGGGGGGCAGGGAGGCTCTGTTAGGCTGGGAGGCTCTCCTACATAGGTACGGTAAGATCCTTAAGCCCTACATCCTTAAGCCAACATCCTTAAGCCCTACATCCTTAAGCCAACATCCTTAAGCCCTGGGGGGGGGGGGGGCGGGGAGGCTCTGTTAGGCAGGGAGGCTCTCCTACATAGGTACGGTAAGATCCTTAAGCCCTACATCCTTAAGCCAACATCCTTAAGCCCAAAGAGACGGGGAGGCTCTGTTAGGCGGGGAGGCTCTGTTCGGTGGGGAGGCTCTCTTACGGAAGGATCCTTAAGCCCTACATCCTTAAGCTAACATCCTTAAGCCCGAGGAGGCAGGGAGGCTCTGTTTGGCGGGGAGGCTCTGTTTGGCAGGGAGGCTCTCCTTCACGGATATGGAAAACTCTTAGTATGGGGTAGGTAAGACCTAAGAATGACACCCCCAAACACGATATTAGTCTGCGGAGTACACTGTACCGTGTATATCACATGGAGTACGATGTACCGCATGATGGTTATGTGATGAGAAAGTCTGGCGAGGGATAATCCATCTTCGTGCCAGCATGATACCCCGCACACCTGGATGCGTGTGGTCTGGGATGATTTATGATGTAGTGGTCCACATAGGTACTTTTGATATAGTGACCTAGTTTTTATACACATGCGTGAATTGTGAAATGAAAATGTGGTTGTGATTGTGAGTTGATTTGGTGGTATTTATGATGTTGGTTTAAAAAGGAAGTTTCTTAATGAATTGCCCTTTTTATAAATTTAAATGAGATTGAGCATGAGATGATTTATACATGATGTTTTACCATGTTTTATATGCCAATGTACATGATTTTAATACATGATATATATGTATACTCATATGGCATAGTTTTATTCCTCATGCTCCTACCATAAATGATTTATGCATAACACTATCAGCATGTAGATAGAGTAGTTATCTACCATACTTGCATTATTGCCTTACTGAGCGTGTGGTTGCTCATCCCTCTCTATTTCCCCCCTACAGAGCGTGCATAGTAGCCCAGTGAGGACTGAGGCATGGTATTTTGGACTCCGCTGCATCTCCATCGCTTAAAGGTATATACACAGTGATTCTTTTTGTATCTAAACAATGTAAAAGCACAATATTCTTTGAGTTGTAATTATGGGGGATGTAGATGTCAGTAAAACATGCTTTTATATAAGTACAAGAGTTAATGCAAATGTATGACATCGTTTTATTTAACTGAGAATGAATAAGATGTGGAGTTTATTATTGACTCACAGCCCAACAGTGTGTGATGAGTTAGTTCACGATCGGGTAAGGTAACAGTAAAACGCGAAAAATTTTTAGTGATTTTCGGTTAAAGAGAATGGAATTGGGTCGTGACACCAGTGGCACTCTCCGTGTAGGAAACATAATTGCGTGCTACGCGGGCACGAGATACTACCAAAATATCATCATAAACCACCAGTAGCACGACATCTTCCACACAGGTCGAGTCAAGTGCTAAAGGGGCTTACGTATCGACACCCAAGTCGTGGAGCCGGAACACCACAATAAGTAACCATGCATGAAGCCTATAGTCTCAAAACATCTTTTCTCTTTTCGTAAATACTTTTGAAAACGTCAAAAGTTCCATTTCAAAGCGTAAATATGGGTTTTCAAGCCATCATAAAACTCCCATGCATTTTCATAATTCTAAAGTTTATTTCATAAACATAGATGTTCAAGCGAACATTTTGTAAAACGAAATCATGTTTTGTAAACAGTTTCACAAGTATGGAAGCATTGATAAATCATTTCAAATCATATGCTCTTTCATAAAATCATTTCTCAGTGAAACAAGAATGCAATATCATAACTAAGTTAAGTAATGCCCCTTACCTCGATTTATCGGGTATCTTGAATTCGAACGGCGATGTCTCCTAGTACCTCCTTTAATCCCTTCTACAATCACCTACACCGAAATTGTAGACTTAGTACCCTATTCATGCGAATTGCGTTAAGATCGTAATTTATCGTTGCTACTACGTGTGTACGTATTATTGTATATCCTTAGGCCGACACGCACGTTTATATATTTCTTCACTATTTATATATTTGCTCCTACAAGTATTAACATATACCTTTATTATATACATCCACATGTATACACGCATAAATATATATTTATATATATATACACTCCTATATGTATATATATATATATATATATATATATATATATATATATATACTTTTATTGTTTTCATGTTTTCCTATCTCATATATATACATTCTTTATATATACATATACTTGCACACATTCACCTTTCATACCCCCCACATGTATATACACCTAAATAAATAAATAAATATAAAATATATATATATATATATATATATACACACTCATTTATATATATATTATCATTGTTTTCCATTTTTCCTTATCACATATGCATACATATGTTTTTTGTACAAATACTAGCATACCCAATTCATTATATACACCTATTTGTACATGTACCTAAATAAATAAATATACATATATATATATATTAATATTGTTTTCCCATTTTTTTCTTATCTCATACATACACATATTTGTCTACTTCTCATCTTTCCAATTTTTACCAAATTAAATCTACACTAAACATACTTGTATTTCAATTAATTCATACAACATCATGCTTCCATAATACAATTTATACATACATTAAACTAAATAAAGCTTGGGTTTTTACCTAGGGATCAACTGATACAAGGATGGGGAAACAGAAATTGGGAAATTTATCTGTGTTTTTTTTTGACACTGTAGCGTTGGAAATAAGGGTGGCTGGACAGGGAAGGACAGGCGAGGGAGGTTACCGGGCTCGGGTTCAGTGGTAGCCGACGTCGGGTCTCCCTAGTCGCTGCAATCCGCGAACAGAGGAGAAATCCCTCTGTTTCCATTTTTGTTTCCAGGCGAGGGGAGAGGGAGAGGGAAGCCAGTCCACATCCAGGTGAGGGGAGTCTTCGGAGGGGAACTCCCGACGCTGGTGTGGCCGTCGGTGCTGAAACGGAAGACAGCAAGAAAAATGGGGAGAGGTTTCGGCTTCGGGCGAACGAGGAAGGAAGGGAGAAAGGGAAGGTCACCGATCGTCGCTGGCTTGGGGCTCTGTTCCATCGACCGATGAGGGAAAGGAAGGTCGGCAGGCGAACGGTCGGGGAGAAACTTGGCCGGCGGTAGCAGAGAAGAGGAACATGGGGGGTTTTTCTTTTTGTCGCGCGATCCCCTTTTTTTCGTTTAGTTTTTTTATTTTTATTTTTATTTTTATTTTTATTATATATATATATTATATATATATATATCTATTTATATTTATATTTATATTTATATTTATATATTTTATATTTTTATTATATATGTTATATTTGTATTTTTATATATATGTATATTTTTAATTATATTTTCATTATTGGACAATTACATGTATATATTTTTTTATTGTAATTATTTTTATCCTTTATTCTTTTTTCAACTTAACAAATATATATATATATATATATTCACATATTTCCCTATAACATATTTTCATTTATTATATATATATATATTTTGTTTAATTTTAATACAGAAAATTTACAGTGTTTACAGCGTTCTCTGCCGTTCTCGGCGCGCGTGCCGGCGCCTGGCGGTTCCCACGAGACTCGTACCCTTCGTCGGCCCTCGCCTGGGGTCCTTGGCCACCGGTGGTGGCTCTTCCGTCGATTCCTCTTTCCTCGATCTCGGGTTCTTCAGGCTTCTTTCTTTCTTTCGCGTTTTCTGTTTCTTTTTGTTTTTTTTTCTTTTTCTTTTACTTATTTTATTTTATAATTAAATTTTATTATTATTTTATTTTATTTTTAATAATATTTTAATCAATTAAAATATTATTAAAATCTAAAAATATCTAAAAAAATTATATTTTATTCATTTAATCCTAAATGAATTTCTCGGTCTTATTTCAGCTTTTCGGTATATTTTTCGATTATTTTTGGGATTATTTTTCGAAGTGAAAATTCTGAAAATATTAAATAAAATTATATATTGATCAATTTAACTCGAAATTTAATTATTTCTTCGTTATTAATCAAGATTTCTCAATCCCATATTTTTAATTAATTTTTTCTTATCGAATTTATACAGACTTTCGGTCTTTTGACTGTTTTACCCTTGCACGTGTTCGAGAATTTCATTTCAATCATTTAGCATTTTTAAATACACTCGAAAATTTTTATTCATTCCCTTTTTGCTCTTACAATAAAATCGGGTCTTACAGTATCATTCACTCTAACCCCAGGACTCGATCTATATTGTTCAGTGCTGTCTTGCATCACAGTGATTAAATCGTATCATGTTCGATAACGATCTTAAACCATATGGTTTGATATTTTAAACACCGTAAAATTTTTTGTACTTAAGTAGACAGTAAAATTAAATGAAAATATGTTATAAGAATAAATAAATATATATATTTGTTAAATTGAAAATGTATTTAAAAATAATAAAAAAAAACAATAAATATATATATATATTTTGTTATTTTGAAAATGTAATTTAAAAAAATATATAATATATAATAAAAATATATGAGTAATAAAATAAAAATAAAAAAGAGAAAAAAAGAAAAAGAAAAAGAAAATGAAAAAAAAATCGTGAAAAGCGAAAAAAAGGGAATTGGGATCGTACGACCCCAAACGAAGAAGGCAGCAGCCTTCTCCTCCCGCGAATGGAGAAGGCTGCCGGCGAGAGGAGGACGAAGGAAGCAGACAAGCGAGAGGCCGAGAGGCGGAGAAGACACTGCGATGCTGACCCTGTCGAAATTCGACGAGGAAACGGCGATCGGTAAGAGAAAGAGAGAGACGAAACCGAGAGAAGAAAAGGGAGATTCGAAGGTCACCGGCCCCGATTAGCCCCGACCACCACCTGTCGAAGGTTCCCCAGGCGCAGGAGGACCGACTGGTGGGTGAATCAGTAGGTGAAATGGCTAAAAACACCGTCAATAGCGAATAGAAGAAATCGACAGTGAGACCAAAGGGAAAAGAGGCCGGACCGATCATTTTTCGGCCAGTCCTGGTGAAACTGACACTAGATCCGTACACTGGACGATTCCACGGACCTGCCGGAGGAGGAAGCAGGCGAAGAACCAAACGACGAAGCTCCGAACGACGAAGGAGAGAACCGAACCAGACTGAACCAGGCTGAACCAGACCGAGCCGATTCAGCCAAGGAAAAAAAAGAAAAAGAAAAGAAAAAGGAAAAAGAGGAAAAAAAGGGAAAAGAAAGAGGAAAATTTCAGAGATGCTTCGATTTGACGGTAGACCGGTAAGCAATCGAAATTGACTGTTTAAATTTTCAAAAAAATTATTTAAAGTTATATCTGAACGAAATTGACCCGGTTTGAAAAATGTGTGTAGCATGACAATAGGCGATGAACTAGAGATCAATACAACCTCGATTTACGTGTCATCACGAAATCTTAGGTAAGCGAATCTCACTTGCTACTACTTGTATAAATATACAAGTTAGAAATTAATCGCATAATTTTCGGATTAATTTCGTATAAATTGCGTTATAATCGAAATTGAAAAATCGACTATCGCAAACGATATTATGAACTATCCAAAGAAATTAGAAAATGTTTAAAATGACGTGATGGTGATAGTAGGCCATGTAGTCAGCTAAATGTCTATAATGGGCCCAGCTTGTGTAACAATCGACCTAAACTCGTTAATGACCTAATGGACGGCCCATAAATTGTAATTGAGCCTAAATAGTTGAATGGATTTTAAGGACTAAATAAGGGAGTTGAAACAGGCTTAGGATAGAGGTAGGCACATTAAGGGACTATAAGGCCCAATAAAAAGAATTGGGTCCAAAATTTTATCTGGAGTGAACTTACACTGTGTACTTGTTTATAAAAAATAATAATAAGCGATTTGTGATTAATTACAACTCCATAGGACTGAATTAGGAGCAAATCGACTTAGCGAAATCTCAACATTTGGAAAAGTTAGATTGTACAGAGAAATCGAAGTAAGGGGTATAATTTAATTTAGTTCCGATATGAACACTCATTGCATTGATAAAAAGATTTTTATGCAGCAATATTATATTTTGAAATGATCTATGATTGTTTTCATACGTATGGAATGATTTACGAAACATGATTTCGTTTTATGAAATGTTCACGAAGTGCATCTATGTTTATTAAATGAATTTCCTGAAGTATGAAAATGCATATAAGTTTTATGATGGTTTGAAAACTTATATTTATGCTTGTGAAAGGAACTTTTGACATTTTCAAAACTATTTAAGAAAAGGGAAAAGAATTTTGAGACTATAGGCTTCATGCATGGCTACTTCTTATGGTGTTCCGGCTCCACCACTTGAGTGCAAGTACGTAGGGCCCCTGTAGCACTTGACTCTACCTGTGTGGTAGATGTCTTGCTACTTGTGGTTAATGATGATAATGTTTTGGTAGTATCTCATGCCCGTGCAGCGCATATGAATGTTTCCCGCACGGAGAGTGCCTTTGGTGCCCGTGCTCTAGCTAGGTGCTAGAGAAAGTACGAAAGATAGATACTATCCATGTTTTTATGAAAGTGTTGTACTACCCTGATCCAGTCTACACCCCCTTACCATGGCCATAGGTATGATTGTGTCACGCCCCGAGAATGCGAAAAATAGGGCTAATTTAAAACTTTTTACTCATTAATTCACAATTAAGAGTGCATTCCTGTGCAGTGTCATACATCATCATAATTATTATGCCTCAGGATCTCATCACTAGGATTTAAATATCATATCAAATACATTAATCCATCTCAAGTTAATTAATCCTAACACATCCCATATAATGTTATACATCGAGTGTCTGCAATTACAATAATAGTCTGGGTACATGAAAAGATAAATATACCTCAAAGTACAAAATATATAGCCTGGAGCTCGAATCCTCCACTAGCCACTACTCCGTACGTCGCAGGGAAGTCCTTATTCACTTGAAGAACTCTGGGGGGAAAGAAAAATAGGGTGAGCTTCTAAATCGCTCAGTAAAGGGGGTAAGGAACTCATTTCATAAACCAAAATGCACATCATAAAAGGTTTATTTGTATGTGAAACTCATTTGAAAACCATAGCATGAAAATACTCAAAACGACATTCTCATGTCTCAAGTCATGTAAAAACATGAAGTAAAAGGCTCACTCTAGAGCAATAACAAAGCATGTGAAAACAACGCGTCAAACGCTTTCTCAAATACGTGATAAAATCACAGTAAAAATAATGCACGTGGCACAGCCACTAAACACACGTGGCAAAGCCACTGATTTAAATTCTCACGTGGCATAGCCACAAAACACACGTGGCAAAGCCACTGATTAAATTTCTCACGTGGCATAGCCACAGAATAGGGTTTCTCAACGTGGCGCAGCCACCAATTTGGGGTATAACGTGGCACAGCCACCAATGGGGTATAACGTGGCACAGCCACCAATGGGGTATAACGTGGCACAGCCACCAATGGGGTATAACGTGGCACAGTCACCAATGGGGTATAACGTGGCACAGCCACCAATGGGGTTTTCTCAACGTGGCACAGCCACCAATGGGGTATAACGTGGCACAGCCACCAATGGGGTTTTCTCAACGTGGCACAGCCACCAATTTTACGTGGCATAGCCACAGAATAGGTTATTCTCACGTTACCAGAACGGAGAAGAATTCGGGCTTACATGCTACCAGAGCAATGCCCGGTGTGTACTCACAACTACACACCCAAGTCTTATCACATAAGACAGGTTTGCCTTCACGTAGAACTCGTAATGGTTTTTCTCTCATAAAACTCATTTAAAAATCGTTTTGTACTCAACACAAAACGTAATAAAACCGAGTTCCAACCGGCAAAGCACACGCACACATTTCTCAAATCTCAATATTGCCTTAACGTAGAACCCAGTTATAAACTCATAAAAACATTGGGTTCCAACCGGCTATAAAAATCGTGTGTAAATATATCTCAACACAAAACACTCAACATGCTTGTTTTATAAACCACAATTCATGCTAAAATAGTTTACAATTCACATACACAAATGGTTTAGGTTTCCCTTACCTCTTTGCACCTCGTATAGTGCAATCGTTTCCCCCGTATCACGGACTAGCCTCGCATTCCACTCTGGAACTCCCGAGCTGTCCAAACGATGTTAAAACATCAATACTCAATTATCTCATAACCCTCAATTCTCAAAATCGAGCATAATTGCTCATAACACCTCAAATCTCTTGATTTCTCATAACTCAACCCTAAACTACAACCTCATTCACAATATCTCAATGTCCTACATTCCTCATGCCAATTATCTAGGCTAATTCTCCACATTGTCTATATTTCCATTTACAGTATAAATTCTCAAAATTACCAAAATTATCAAATATCTACATTACTCCAACTACATTGCAATTTCATCAATCCCTAATCCTTCCTCAACTATTTCAACGCAATGACAACCACCAATAGCATCAAAATCAGCTCAAATATCAAGATCGAGGTTTAGAAATTACCCAAAGCTTGTGAGACGCACAACTCACGCCTCGATCCGATTCGTCCTTCGATTTCCAAGTATGTTGTTCTCCCTTTGATGAGGAACAACTTTCCTTCTTGCCACAACAGCTGATTCGGCCGAAAATGGGGGATTTGGATGAGTGAGAAAGTTAGGTTTTCGGAAAAATGGGGGTTGGAAGAGAGAGAAAGTGAAATTTCAGGAGAAAACACGAGTTCCTTATATAGACTGGAGGTAGGAGATCGATCTGCCTCTTGATGAGATCGATCTGCGTTTGAAATTTGGGGATGATCTGGAAAATTTTATGCCTAGGAGATCGATCTGTCGAGGGGTGAGATCGATCTCTTTATGGCTTTATGAGATCGATCTGCTCCTAAGGAGATCGATCTTCTCCCCAAACAGAATCATTTGGAGATCGATCTCTTCCTCATGAGATCGATCCTTTCTCAAACAGAATCATTTGGAGATCGATCTCTTCCTCATGAGATCGATCTTCTCTCAAACAGATTCATAAGGAGATCGATCCTCTTCCATTGGAGATCGATCTGCTCCTTAAATTTCTCCTTCCTTGTCGTTTATAACTCACCAGATCGATCTCTCCTTCTCCCAGATCGATCTATCCTCATAGTTCATGCTTATTTTGCACACTTAACATATAAATCTCCATTTATAATTCCCACAATTCATCTAGTTCAATAATTTACACTTTAAATTATTATTACATCAACAAAATATGTCTAAAATTCTCAGATCTCACATCCTCCCCACCTTAAAAAGAATTTGGTCCTCCAAATTCAACTCAACTAGTCAAATAGATAGGGGTATTTCTCCTTCATGAGACTCTCTAGTTCTCACGTTGCCTCTTCCATTGAGTGATGTTTCTACAAAACTTTCACTAATGGGATGCTCTTGGTTCTCAGTACCTTCTCCTTTCTATCGAGAATCTGGACGGGTTCCTCAGTATAGCTCATATCCTCTTGAATGTCCATCTCGTCATACTCTATGACATGAGAAGGGTCCGGGTGGTACTTCCTCAACATAGACACATGAAAAACATTGTGTATTCCGGACATCTGTGGGGGTAATGCTAATCTGTAAGCTACCTCTCCCACTCTCTCAAGAATCTCGAATGGTCCTATGTATCGAGGACTCAATTTCCCTTTCTTCCCAAATCGCATGATACCCTTACTCGGTGATATTTTCAGAAATACTGCATCACCAACCTCAAACTCGAGTGGCCGTCTACGCACATCCGCGTAGCTTTTCTGTCTGCTTTGTGCAGCCCGTAACCTCTCACATATGAGTTTCACACTCTGTACGGCTTGCTCAACAAGCTCGGGAGCATTTATCTTTCTGTCACCGACTTCTTCCTAAGCTACAGGGGATCTACACCTCCTACCATATAGAGCCTCAAAAGGTGCCATTCCAATACTCGCATGATAGCTGTTATTGTACGTAAACTCTGCTAGGGGCAGGTGATCATCCCATGATCCCTTAAAATCCATCGTACACGCCCTCAACATATCCTCCAGGGTCTGAATAGTCCTCTCTGACTGACCATCTGTCTGAGGATGATAGGCGATACTAAAACTCAATCGAGATCCCATGGACTCCTGAAACTGGGTCCAAAATATGGAAGTAAACCGGGAATCTCTATCAGAAGTAATACTCACTGGAGCCCCATGTAATCTAGCTATCTCGCTGACATACAGTTCAGCTAAGGCATCCACAATATCTGTGCTCTTGATGGCAAGGAAGTGGGCACTCTTGGTCAATCTATCCACAATGACCCATATCGCGTCACGACCTCTCCGGGTCCTCGGTAAACCCATAATAAAGTCCATAGTGACATGCTCCCATTTCCATGTAGGTACAGGTAAGGGCTGTAGTAGTCCTCCGGGCTTCCGATGCTCAACTTTCACTTGCTGGCATACTAAACACCTGGCCACATACTCTGCCACGTCTCGCTTCATACCACTCCACCAATACACCTTTCTCAAGTCTCGGTACATCTTAGTACTTCCTGGGTGCATGGTGTATCGCGAGCAGTGGGATTCTCTCAGTATCTGTCTCTTCAGGGTATCATTGTCCGGTACACAAATCCGTCCTCTGAATCTCAACAATCCATCCTCACTGATGGTGAGATCCGACTGCGAACTCTGCTCAGCTTGGCTAACCATATCTATTAATCTCTGATCACTGCGCTGCCCAGTTCTAATCTGATCCATGACCCTGGGCTCTATCCGCAAGCTAGCCAAAAATCCAGTCTCTACCTCTTTAACTCTGATCCGAAGTTCGACGAACTACTCTAACAAATCCCATTCCCTGATCATCATAGCAGATATCATACTCTTCCTGCTCAGGGCATCAGCAACCACATTCGCCTTACCCGGATGATAAAGAATCTCACAGTCGTAATCCTTAAGGAGTTCCATCCATCTCCTTTGTCTCATGTTTAACTCTTTCTGATCAAAGAGATATCTCAAACTCTTGTGATCAGTGAAGATCTGGAATCTTTCCCCATATAAGTAATGTCGCCAGATCTTCAAAGCAAATACCACAGCGGCTAACTCCAAATCATGCGTGGGGTAATTCCGCTCATGGTCTTTCAGCTGTCGCGATCCATATGCGACCACTCTTTCGTGCTGCATAAGCACACACCCTAATCCTTGGTGAGATGCATCACTATACACTGAGAATCCTCCTGATCCCTCAGGAATAGTTAACACAGGTGCCGCTGGCAACCTCCTCTTTAATTCCTGAAAACTGAGCTCACATTGATCAGTCCATATAAATGGAGTCTCTTTGCGCGTGAGCTTAGTCAAAGGGGCGGCAATCCTTGAAAATCCTTCCACAAATCTCCTGTAATACCCTGCCAAACCAAGGAAGCTTCGTACCTCAGTCACTGTCCTCGATCTGTCCCAATTAAGCACAGCCTCCACCTTGCTTGGGTCCACTGATACTCCTTCCTCTGAGACTATATGCCCAAGAAAAGCTATCCGGTTCAGCCAAAACTCACACTTACTAAGCTTTCCGTACAATTGCTTATCTCGGAGTATCTGAAGTACTAACCACAAATGCTGTGCATGCTCCTCATACGACCGAGAGTACACCAGGATATCATCAATAAAGACTATCACAAACTTATCCAGATAGTCTCTGAACACCTCGTTCATCAATCTCATAAATGTTGCAGGGGCGTTCGACAATCCAAAGGACATCACCAGAAATTCGTAATGGCCATACCTTATCCTGAAGGCCGTCTTTGGAATATCATCTTACTTGATCCTCAATTGGTGATAGCCCGATCTCAAATCAATCTTAGAAAAGACTGATGCCCCTCTCAGCTGATCAAGTAGATCATCAATCCTGGGTAGTGGGTATTTATTCTTCACCGTGGCTTTATTCAACAGCCGGTAGTCTACGCATAATCTGAGACTACCATCCTTCTTCTTAACAAATAGTACTGGCGCTCCCCACGGCGAAACACTGGGTCTAATAAACCCTTGATCCAATAACTCCTGTAGTTGTCTCTTCAATTCCTCAAGTTCCACTAATGACATCTGTAAGGAGGTTTAGAGATCGGCTGAGTATCTGGTACCAAATCAATGGTAAACTCCAGTTCTCTCTCTGGTGGTAAACCTGGCAATTCATCTGAGAAAACATCCAGAAATTCACAAACCACAGGTATATCCTCAATCCTCGGATGTTCCCGCTCATCGTCTAAGATGAGTGTCTTATAACCTTCACATGAATAATCATATTTAATATTCTCCAAAATAATGTTAAAATTCTCAAATTACTTACTAGAAATCCACATAATCATTCCTTCAATATCTCAATCGTACACTGTAAGGTTCAGGTAGGGAGAAAGTTACAATCTTAGTGTAGCAGTCTAAACTCACTCGATTGGTCACCAACCAATCCATCCCCAGAATTACATCAAACCCATGTACATTCAACATGATTAGGTCTGCTAACATCACTCTATCTCCCACCTTTATCTCACATCCTCTACAGATTAACTCAGTTCTCTGTGATTCACGCATAGGGGTATTTACATGTAGTATATATTCTAGAGGTTCAAACTTCAAGTTTAATCTACATGCAAAATGCTCAGAAATAAACGAATGCGTGGATCCTGAATCAATCAACACATGAGCCTCATAATTACAGACAGAGAGTGTACCTCTTATAGTTTCTGCCGAAGTGTCTGCGGTCTCCTTATCCAGGGCAAACACTTGTCCCTGTGCCACAGGTTTCTTCCCTTTCTCTGCCGCAGTGGCCCGTCTCCGGGGATCCACTCTCTGAGGCTGTTGTCTAGTGGGCTCCGGAGCATGTGGTATCTGAGGTTGGGGACAGTCCTTCACTCTGTGACCCATGTCACCACATCTAAAACATCCATGGATCGACCCAGTACAACTTCCTTCATGCGATCGGCCACAGTATCTACAAAACCTTGTCTCCGGCCTGACATATCGAGGGGTCTCCTTGATAATAGGATAGGCTCTGGGTCTCTCCAATCTGTCCCTCTGCACCTTAATCCTTCCTCTTCTGAAGGAACCTCTCCGAGCCTCTGTTTGGAAAAGTGCTGGCCTCTTGCCCTTATCTCTATTCACCGCTCTGAGCTCATTCTGGGATTGTACCATCTCAATCCCTCTTTCAATCTCTTGTGCTCGTCTCAGAGCATCTCCAAACTCAGTAATGCATAGCCCTATCAATCTATCTCTGATGACGGGCTTCAACCCATACACAAACTTCTCTGTGCGGAGCTCTTCACTCTTGAAGGTCTCTGGGTCATATCTCAATAGCGCTGTGAATTGGCTCTCATAGTCATCCACAGACATGTCACCCTGTACCAAACTCAAAAACTCGGCCTGTTTCTTTCTCTGAGAGGCCCGTGGTACATATTGGGTCCTAAAAGCTGCCTGAAACTCTTCCCAACCAATCACACCATGGTGGGACATCAAAATACCCTGGGTAGTACCCTACCAATCTCGAGCCTTCAGCATATAGGCACTCATACTGACCCTCTCAGCATCGGTGCACCCCAGGATATCAAATATAATTCTTAATTCCGTCAACCACTCCTCAGCCTCCGTAGGATCCTTCTTTCCCTTAAATGCGGGTGGATTCATCTTCAGAAAATCCCTTAGTCGGACCATACTTCTATCCTCAGGCTGAGTGACGGGAGGCACTGGGGGTATGGGAGGTCCTTGTGGTGGTGTAGGGGTAGTATCCGAGGCATTAACTCCAAAGTGTTGCGCGAATAACGCTGCCATCTGCTCAAAACCTTGCCTCACATCGGTCTCAATCCGATTAAATCGAGAGTTAGGACTCTCTGGTTGTGGAACAGGTGGCGGAGGGGACTCTGCCTGCCTCCTCGAACGACCTCGTCGTTTACTCATTCTCTATCTCAACTCGTCTCCTGCGCGTACATATCACAATCGATTGAAATCTCAATCCTCAATTTCAGTTCATGACCAGACTATTACAGACACTTGGGATGTATTCTATTTCACTTAACCGACACTGACAGTACTAGACACCCTAAGCTCTGATACCAAGAAAACTCTGTCACGCCCCGAGAATGCGGAAAATATGGCTAATTTAAAACTTTTTACTCATTAATTCACAATTAAGAGTGCATTCCTGTGCAGTGTCATACATCATCATAATTATTATGCCTCAGGATCTCATCACTAGGATTTAAATATCATATCAAATACATTAATCCATCTCAAGTTAATTAATCCTAACACATCCCATATAATGTTATACATCGAGTGTCTGCAATTACAATAATAGTCTGGGTACATGAAAAGATAAATATACCTCAAAGTACAAAATATATAGCCTGGAGCTCGAATCCTCCACTAGCCACTACTCCGTACGTCGCAGGGAAGTCCTTATTCACTTGAAGAACTCTGGGGGGAAAGAAAAATAGGGTGAGCTTCTAAATCGCTCAGTAAAGGGGGTAAGGAACTCATTTCATAAACCAAAACGCATATCACAAAAGGTTTATTTGTATGTGAAACTCATTTGAAAACCATAGCATGAAAATACTCAAAACGACATTCTCATGTCTCAAGTCATGTAAAAACATGAAGTAAAAGGCTCACTCTAGAGCAATAACAAAGCATGTGAAAACAACGCGTCAAACGCTTTCTCAAATACGTGATAAAATCACAGTAAAAATAATGCACGTGGCACAACCACTAAACACACGTGGCAAAGCCACTGATTTAAATTCTCACGTGGCATAGCCACAAAACACACGTGGCAAAGCCACTGATTAAATTTCTCACGTGGCATAGCTACAGAATAGGGTTTCTCAACGTGGCGCAGCCACCAATTTGGGGTATAACGTGGCACAGCCACCAATGGGGTATAACGTGGCACAGCCACCAATGGGGTTTCTCAACGTGGCACAGCCACCAATGGGGTATAACGTGGCACAGCCACCAATGGGATTTTCTCAACGTGGCACAGCCACCAATTTTACGTGGCATAGCCACAGAATAGGTTATTCTCACGTTACCAGAACGGAGAAGAATTCGGGCTTACATGCTACCAGAGCAATGCCCGGTGTGTACTCACAACTACACACCCAAGTCTTATCACATAAGACAGGTTTGCCTTCACGTAGAACTCGTAATGGTTTTTCTCTCATAAAACTCATTTAAAAATCGTTTTGTACTCAACACAAAACGTAATAAAACCGAGTTCCAACCGGCAAAGCACACGCACACATTTCTCAAATCTCAATATTGCCTTAACGTAGAACCCAGTTATAAACTCATAAAAATATTGGGTTCCAACCGGCTATAAAAATCGTGTGTAAATATATCTCAACACAAAACACTCAACATGCTTGTTTTATAAACCACAATTCATGCTAAAATAGTTTACAATTCACATACACAAATGGTTTAGGTTTCCCTTACCTCTTTGCACCTCGTATAGTGCAATCGTTTCCCCCGTATCACGGACTAGCCTCGCATTCCACTCTGGAACTCCTGAGCTGTCCAAACGATGTTAAAACATCAATACTCAATTATCTCATAACCCTCAATTCTCAAAATCGAGCATAATTGCTCATAACACCTCAAATCTCTTGATTTCTCGTAACTCAACCCTAAACTACAACCTCATTCACAATATCTAAATGTCCTACATTCTCATGCCAATTATCTAGGCTAATTCTCCACATTGTCTATATTTCCATTTACAGTACAAATTCTCAAAATTACCAAAATTATCAAATATCTACATTACTCCAACTACATTGCAATTTCATCAATCCCTAATCCTTCCTCAACTATTTCAACGCAATGACAACCACCAATAGCATCAAAATCAGCTCAAATATCAAGATCGAGGTTTAGAAATTACCCAAAGCTTGTGAGACGCACAACTCACGCCTCGATCCGATTCGTCCTTCGATTTCCAAGTATGTTGTTCTCCCTTTGATGAGGAACAACTTTCCTTCTTGCCACAACAGCTGATTCGACCGAAAATGGGGGATTTGGATGAGTGAGAAAGTTAGGTTTTCGAAAAAATGGGGGTTGGAAGAGAGAGAAAGTGAAATTTTAGGAGAAAACACGGGTTCCTTATATAGACTGGAGGTAGGAGATCGATCTGCCTCTTGATGAGATCGATCTGCGTTTGAAATTTGGGGACGATCTGGGCAATTTTATGCCTAGGAGATCGATCTGTCGAGGGGTGAGATCGATCTCTTTATGGCTTTATGAGATCGATCTTCTCCCCAAACAGAATCATTTGGAGATCGATCTCTTCCTCATGAGATCGATCCTTTCTCAAACAGAATCATTTGGAGATCGATCTCTTCCTCATGAGATCGATCTTCTCTCAAACAGATTCATAAGGAGATCGATCCTCTTCCATTGGAGATCGATCTGCTCCTTAAATTTCTCCTTCCTTGTCGTTTATAACTCACCAGATCGATCTCTCCTTCTCCCAGATCGATCTGTCCTCATAGTTCATGCTTATTTTGCACACTTAACATATAAATCTCCATTTATAATTCCCACAATTCATCTAGTTCAATAATTTACACTTTAAATTATTATTACATCAACAAAATATGTCTAAAATTCTCAGATCTCACAGATTGACTCTCTACGGAGAATGACACGTATCGCATGACTTAGTTATAACCTAGTCTCTACGATTATGATTATGATTATGATGATGATGATGATGATGATGATGATGATGATGATGATGATGATGATGAATGACTATTTATTATGAGATTTTGACGAAATATTTACGAACAATTATGATTTATGACGAAATGTTTACAAACAATTATGATTTATGGCGAAATGTTTAAGAATGATTATGTTTTATGAAACGTTTACGAATGACAATAATTTTATGAAATCATCCATGAATGATGAAAATTTTATGAGGTAGTTAACCATGTATTTGATTTAAAGAAACTCATGCTTCATAATTTCTTATGATGACTATGCACAAAATGAAAGTTTACATATCTTCTAAATATTAGTTTCTAAAAGAAACTTATGATCAATTTTTCTGAAGCAAAGTTTTTTTCATGAATGATTTCTTGCATGCTTTTACATATCAGGACTACTTTAAATGTATTTTCTTACTGGGCTTTTTCCCAAAATCTCACACATTCACCTCTCAAATTGTTTGCAGTGAACTACAGTTGATAATTACTGCGTAGACGACATAGACTGGCGGATACGAGATTCCCCAGACTACCTTTTGTACATGCATGAGGTATATATTTCTATCTCTTTATCGGACCATTTGTATGCACAGACATCTATTGAAAGTAATGTGTCGGGATGTAATCTGTATAAGGATAAATGAAATATTTTTAAGGATTGATTTTTGGTAGTAACTAGACGTGTTTGAAATATGTAGAATGATTTGATGATATGACTTAGGAAGCATGTTTGATAGTTGTGGATAACTAGGGTTGATATTATGAGAAATTATAGGTGGGTAGGCTTATATATTAGTTGTTATGCTGCCGAAATTTCTATCGACCACATAAAATCCAAATGTTAAACTTAAATATAATTACGGATAAAAAGTTAGAAAAAGGATTGACACTGAACAGGAATACAACCTAAGTGAATAAATGATTAAGTTGCAAGCCAAAGTTTCAAAAAAAAAATTTCCCGATTTTTATGTCATAGATCGTTATAGATATCTAGTTCATAAAATTGATAATTGAATCATACGTATATAAGTGATGTTCACCATTATTTTTTGATAAAGACTTTACTTTTGTAGCTATCAGTGAGCTGAAAATACTCCGGAGACTAGGGTGATTCCTATGTTCACCGATCTGAAAGTCTTAAATCTCAATGGGTAATTAAAATCGAACCTTGTCATGATAGGGTCAGACAAGCAAAACTGCCCATAAAAGAATCATAAAACTCAGGGCTATCTCTATATATTCTATCAGAAATAACATAGTTAGATCGCCCATAAAGATAAACGTCTAAAAATTACGTTTTCCAAGAAGTCATATCGATGTCGAGATGGAATGTAGTTTATACTTAAATCCGAAATCACTAAGCGTAGGCTAAATAAGTCCTATGCTCCAATTAGTTCAAACAGTTTGAATGAGATTGTATAGATAAAATATGTATAAACTTCTAAATTTCTCGTAAAATACCATACAATGATTTTAATGTCCTAAAAATCATCGCGAGATTTGAAAACGTGTCAAAACGAATCAAAATTGCGTTTTCGATAGCATAAAGGTCTTAATTCGAATTACTGATAATTTACGAAAATTCTACGATAAGATCGGGTAAAAATTGCTCATTACCCAGCCTGCAAGTCAGAAAACAACATATATTCTCAATCCCGTTAATTCATTACTTTTCCTATTTCAAATCGATTTTTAAGGTCTGCAGACGTCTTCGAATAGTTCACAATCATTTACGATAATTACTTTTTCCAATACAAAATATAAAGCAATCTACACTGAATTTATACGTAACTTATGCGATGATTTCTAACTTGTTTAATTATCTAAACCAAAGCAAGTGAGATTCACTTACCCGAGTTTCCCGTGCTGGCACTTAAATCTAGCCTGAACCGCTCGTTTGTCGCCTATTGTCGCACTACACATTTACATATATTTAAACCATGTTAAATTTGGTCAAATATAAATTTAAATAAATTTCCTAAAATTTAAAATCGTCAAATCCGATTGCTTACCGGCTTATCTTTAAACCCGGGGCATCACCAAATTTTCTCCCTTTTTTTCTTCTTTTTCTTTTTTTTTTTGGCTGAACTGGTTCAGACCAGTTCAGCCCACCTTTTCACTGAACCGATCCGAACTGGTTCAGTAGCCCTTTCATCGATCGGGGCTTCTGCCGGTTAGTTCTTCATCGGCTTCCACTTTCAACGGCTTCGCGGGGCTGTGCGATACTTCTGGCTGGCTGGGGCAAGGTTGGGCTCGTCAGAAGGTGGCCGGTTCGGCCACTCTCTTTCTTGGCAACACTGCCCCGTCTCTCCTCGTCGATCTGCTTCTTCTCTCATGACCAGTGGCCTTGGCACTGGCTTTTCCTGGCCGACGACATCACGCCTTTCCTTTCCCCACGCCGACAGTCTCCTTTTCTCTCATCTTCTCTCTTTCTCCCCTCTTCTTCTTCTTTTGTGCTTCCTTCGATTTTTCGTTTCCTCTGTTTCTTTAACAAAGGAAACGTGGGTTGGTGGGATATTTTCCCACCAACTTTATCTTTTTTTAATAATAAAAAATATTATAAAATAAATATCATTTGCATAAAATATATTATTATATTTTATTTTATACACAAATATCTAAATATTTATATATTATTTATTTATTTATTTATTTTACTTATAATATAATACATAAATATATATATATATATTACTATAATATATTATTTAATTTATTTCTATACATATTTTATTTAATATATATATAGACTTTTTTTTACCAATGTGTTCATTCCCAATCTCATTTATTTACTTCGCTATTCATAATCTAAACTGAATACCAATAAATTCATGGATTTTACAAAAGGTATTGATAGCTTTTGTTTAAAATTTTAGGGGTTTTATGTATGATACCGATACTCCTATCATTAGTATTAAACAGAAGCAAATTGCTTTGTTTCGATATTGATGCCTTAAGGTTTAGGTATAGATTGTTCTTTTGTAGGAATCCTTCATAGGGTAACAATACTCCAAGGTGATATATTGATATCGCTTGAGTCTGGTAATTTCAACGGCTAGATTTTTGTATCTAATAATGAGAAAAAATTTAAATCAAACATACAAACGGCTAGAAAAAATAGAAGAGATATAAAAGGAAGATCCAAAAGCTTTAAGACTCAAAGCTTCATTGCAACATCATCTATCATTCAAAGATTCAATATTTCCTTTGATTTAAAGCTAAAAAAAGTTCTTGTATAATCCTTTAGTTTCATCTTTCTATGTGTGTAGAGAGAGAGTTAAATCTTATAATCACCAACTTGTTAAGGTCTTTAGATTATACAAAAATTGTAAACACCGTAAAATTTTCTGTACTTATTTAGACAATAAAATTAAATGAAAATATGTTATAAGAATATATATATATATATTTGTTAAATTGAAAATGTATTTAAAATAATAAAAATAAAAAAAATAAATATATATTTTTTATTTTGAAAATGTAATTTTAAAAAATATATATAATATTATACAATAAAAATATATAAGTAATAAAATAAAATAAAAAGAAATTGAAAAAAAAACCTGTGTCGTGCGATTCTGTATCGCACGACACAGGGAAATCAAAGAAGGGAATCAAAATTCCCTTCCCTGACTCCCCTTACAGAACGAGAAGAACGATAGGGAGAGAAGAGGGGCCACCGGGGAGAGGAGACAGTGACTGGGGGAAGAGAGAAGGTTGTTGTCGCCAACCCACCCGAAGTTCGGCGAAGAAACGATGGTCGACGAGTGAAAAAAAAAAGAAAAGAGAGAGAGACGAAACCGAGAGAGAAAGAAGGAGAAAAGAGAGGAGAGGAGAGGAAACAGTGGCTGGAGGGGGGAAGCTCACGCCGTTGTCGGCCAGAGGGAGGCTAAAGAGTCGTCAGCATCGTGAGGAAAGAAGCAGATCGGCAAAGGAGAAGAGAGGCAACGACGCCGAATGGGAAAGAGGTCGAACCGGCCACATTCCGGCGAGCCCAAGCGTAACCGTCACCAGATCCACACATCGCGCAGCCTCGCGGATTCACTGGAGGCGAAAATCGATGAAGAACCCGTCGCCTGCACCGAACTTGGGCAAAACGGTGCTGAACCGGTTCAGACCGGTTCAGTTGAAGAGGGTGGTCTGAACTGGTTCGAATCGGTTTAACCAAGGGAAAAAAAGAAAATAAAAGAAAATAAAGTGGAAAAGGAAAGAGAAAATTTCGGAGATGCTTCAGTTGAACGGTAAACTGGTAAGAGGTTGAAATTGATCGTTTAATTTTTTTTTTTTAAAAATTATTTAAATTTATATCTGAACAAAATTGACCTGGTTTGGAAATATGTGTGTGTTGCATGACAATGGGCAACGAAGAGAGATTGATACAACCTCGATTTATGTGCCGTTATGAAATCTTGGGTAAGCGAATCTCACTTGCTACCACTTGTATAATTATACGAGTTAGAAATTAATCGCATAATTTTCGGATTAATTTCACATAAATTGCGTTATTTGGAATTGTAAAATCGACTATCGTAAACAATATTATGAACTATCCAAAGAAATTAGAAAATGTTTAAAATGACGTGATGGTGATAGTAGGTGTAAACACTGTAAATTTTCATTTACTCAGTTTAATCAATGAATAACAATTAAACCATTGGGATTTAACATGCGTTCTTAGTGGATAATGAATTCAATTATAGTATGATAAAAGGAGCCTATAAATTCAAGTAGGTAAATATTTATTTGAGGTAATAATGGAAATTGAGCCATGCATGATACCAAATAGAGCATAATATGAAAGTTATGTCTCATTAATTAAATTATATAATGTTAACATTATTAAATCCACTTAAAGAAATTAAAGAGCACAAGATTAATTTCAAGGAGGCCAACCCGAGGGTACATGTCTAAATTGATCATTATTTAGTAGTGAAAATGATGTTTCCTATAGGCAAGATGGCATGGGATGGTAGTGACTAAATAGCAAGGAAACCTAAAGAGGGAAAGGGAAATGCTGAAGTTATAACCAAAAGATGTTGGTATGGGCAACTATAGAAGGAAAGGAAGTAAACCCATAAGGATACCATCTGCAGTAGTTCTACTGTAGCAAGAAGCCAGATGAAAGAAATGGTGATGATGGTAAATCCGATTAACATGGGCGACAAAAAGAAGGAAGTAGCAGTGAAGGCCTAAGATTTGAGAAAAGAAATGAAGTTGTTGACAGGGGATCGAAGCCAAGAAATCGAGAGTGTTTCTGTTGCAGTAAATTGCAGCAGAAAACGTAGGGAAGATAGGATTGGCAGTGTTACTAGGCGTGAAAGGAGAAAAGAGAACCTACAAAAAAAATACTATTCTACCAACCTAGAAATTTGAAGCATGAAGGTCAATGAGTCGTCCCATCATCTGATCACACATGTTTTAAGGAAAATATTAATTTGGAAGCTGCAGTGATCGGGTGCTTGCTACAGTGTGCTTGTTGCTAAGGTAGATAGCATTGGTGGAAGGGAGATAAATAGGAAAAGAATGAGAGATGCAGGAAATGAAGGACTGCAGCAGAGGGGCTGGAAATGATGTGATAGGAAACTGACAAAGAAGGGCTGAAATGAAGTACATAACAGAACTGAAGTACGTAGAATAAGCCTTGAGGCAGTCTTGGTAACCGGAATGGAAGAGAGGGAAGTATTAAAGATGTTAAACCATGGGATAATTCATGAGATCGAAGGAAATCATACGATATGCAACTACTGCAGTAGTAAATGACAGAAGATAGCATGGGGCAGCCTGGGAACACACATGCAAGAGGAATAACAAACGATTGAAGCCACCTAAGCTTACTGATGGGAATAGGTCTGATCGAGACAGAAACGTGAGAGAGATTGATGGTGCTCGGTGAGGTAAAAGAGGGAGGATGATATTAAATTATCTGGCAGGGGAAGGTGGCAACTACAGAGGTAAGCATGGAGAAGAGGGAGCCGAGCTGCTGTTCAGCATAAGAAAAAAAAAGGGAGCACGTGCAGGCAAAGATTTCCTACTAAGTGTAGCAACCATAATAAATTAAAATATGTTAAACATGGGAAAATAATGGACAACAGTAGGTGCAGGCTGCTGTAGCAGGATGATCAGAAACAGAGTGAATAGGGAAAGGACAAGAACGAGATTAAAGGGAAATACTGCAGCTACATCACAATGTATAGTTAAATCAATTGGAGATAAAACGGGTTAGGAGGAAATGGTCTGATCGAGAGAGGGATTTATGAGAAGCAAACAGGTAGCGGGAAAAGAATAAAGAACGGTGCCTTTTGCTACTTGGAACAGAGGAAAACTGATGTCAATAAATATGACAGGAAACAAAAAAAAAAAAAAAAGAAGAATTTAAGGTTGAAACTTAGAAAGGAAATAAACTGAGACTGAGAAAGGGAGATGGAAATCGAAAACAGGCATGAGGGAAAAAGACAGCGTGAAAATCGAGAGACATTGAAGAGACAAGGGAGGAGAAAGAAGCTGCTATACGACCAGAAATGCATCTCGGGCAGTAAGAACAGAAACATATGGTAGCATTAAGGACTGTAGTTTGAGCCCGACAAAAACTATGGAAAAAGATGAGATAAAGGACTCACAGTGATCAAAGGGAGTTAAGTTGTGGCAGTGCTATGTAGGGCTCCAAGGATTGAACAAAATCAATCAACTTGGTGATTAAACAAAGGAGGTTCAGGACACAATTTAATGGCTAAACGGCAGTGATTCGAGGCTAATCAAGGGTGGCGCAAACAGAAGACTCTTTCAACAGAGTTGGTTAGTTTGGACGATAAAGGAGGAGATAGAGGCGTCAGTGATGCTGAAGAACGTCGCTGGAAATGTGGAAACAATGAAGAAGAAGATAGTTGAGAAAGAAGAAGAAAGAAAGAAGAAAAGAAGAGAGAGTTGGTGTGAAATTCCAAAAAAAAAAAAAAAAAGAAGAAAGAAATATATATATATATATATATATATATATATATCTATGTATAAGGGATTATATATGTATATATAAATATATAAATGGAAGTATTGAAAATAGAATAGTGTACTGAAAACTTGAGAAATCTTGAGAAAGAGCTTAAAAAAAACTAATCGAGTGGATCAGGTTCGCCGACTCGCTACGTTGAGACTATCGAGGACTACGGACAGACACCGAGGTAAGTACGGTTACAATTTTGACGAATCGTAGATAATTCGAATAAATAGGATACTAAGAATACAAATTTTGGTGTAGGAGAATCGTAGAAGGATTTAAGGGAGATACTTGGAGGCGTCACTACTTGAACTTAGAATTTCCAGTAAATCGAGGTAAGGGGTATAATTTAATTTAGTTTTGATAATGAACACTGATTGCATTGATAAAAGATTTTTTTATGAAATAATGTTATGTTTTGAAATGATTTATGATTGTTTTCATACGTATGGAACGATTTACGAAACATGATTTCGTTTTATGAAATGTTCACCAAGTACGTTTATGTTTATGAGATGAATTTCCTGAAGCATGAAAATGCATGAAAGTTTTATGATGGTTTGTAATCCCATATTTATGCTTTGAAAGGAACTGCTGACATTTTCAAAAGTATTTAAGAAAAGAAAAAAGAATTTTTGAGACTATAGGCTTCATGCACGGCTACTTCTTGTGGTGCTCCGGCACCACCACTTGAGTGTCGGTACGTAGGGTCCTTGTAGCACTTGACTCTACCTATGTGGTAGATGTCTCGCTACTTGTGGTTAATGATGATGATGTTTTGGTGGTATCTTGTGCCCGTGCAGCATGCATGAATGTTTCCCGCACGGAGAGTGCCTTTGGTGCCCGTGCCCTAGCTAAGTGCTAGGGAAAGTAAGAAAGATAGATACTACTCATGTTTTTATGAAAGTGCTGTATGACCCTGATCCAGTCTACAGCCCCCTTACCATGGCCATAGGTATGATGACTCTTTACGGAGAATGACACGTATTGCATGACTTAGTTATAGCCTAGTCTTCATGATTACGGTTATGATGATGATGATGATGATGATGATGAATGACTATGTTTTTATGAGACTATGATGAAATGTTTAAGAATGATTATGTTTTATGAAACGTTTATGAATGGCGATGATTTATGAAATTATCCATGAACGATGAAGATCTTATGAAACGGTTTAAGCATGCTATTTGATTTAAAGATCCTATGTTTCATATTTTTCTATGATGACTATGAACGTAACGAAAGTTTTCATATCTTTTAAATGTTGGTTTTTAAAAGAAACTTATGATCAGTTTTTTTGAAGCAAAGTTTGTTTCATGAATGATTCTTGCATGCTTTTACATATCAGAACTACTTTAAATGTATTTTCTTACTGGGATTTTTTTCCAAAAGCTCACCCCTCAATCTCTCAGATTGTTTACAGTGAACTACAGTTGATAATTGCTGTGTAGACCACGTAGGCTTGTGGATAAGAGCTTCCCCAGGCTACCTTTTGTACATGCATGAGGTATACATTTTTATCTCTTTACCATACCATTTGTATGCACAGACATCTTTTGAAAGTAATGTGTCGGGATGTAATCTATATAAGGATAAATGAAATGAAATATTTTTAAGGATTGATTTTTGGGAGCAACTAGACGTGTTTGGAATATGTAGAATGATTTGATGATATGACTTGGAAAGCATGTCTGATAGTTGTGGATAGTTAGGGTTAATATTGTGAGAAATTACAGGTGGGTAAGCTTATATATTGGTCATTATGCTGTCGAAATTTCTATCGGTTGTATAAAATCCAAATGTTAAACTTAAATATAATTACGGATAAAAAGTAAGAAAAAGGACTGAAATGGAATAGGAATACAACCTAAGTGAATAAAGGATTAAGTTGCAAGCCAAAGTTTCAAAAAAAAATTTCTCCCAAATTTTTACATGTCACAGGTTGTTACAATTAAAGGTGGTATAAGAGTGAATGTTGTCTAGTATTGTCAGTGTCAATAATAAGGATAAGATTACATCCCAAATGTCTGTTCTTGTTTAGTTATAGAATAAGAATACCTAATGAAGTTAAGACTTAATGTTTGGTTTACGTGAAGAATTAGATCATGAGCTTGTCACGACCCAATACTACCAAAATTAGAATAAATTTTTCACTTATGAAAAATCTTTCTTACCTCCTTGTGACAGATCTCTCTGACTAGGTCGGGCTGTGAATCAATATCGATATACCATTTTTTAACCATGAAAATATCACACGTATATATATATATATATATATATATATATATATATATATATATATATATATATATATATCGATATCGATACATATATATACCAATATCATTCATAATATAATAAAGTGGTCGGTATGTTTTATACATCACATGATTTTATATTTACATCCCCAAATATTCCTTCATATACAATACTGTGCTGTAAGCATACTAATACAAAATTCTGTACGTGGTGTGTACCTGATAGTCGATGGGAATCACAGATAATCAGCTATGCCGTCTACTCTCTACACCCGCTATCTCTATGGTGGAAACTCTGAAAGTGGGTGGAAAATGAAAGGGTGAGCTCCACATGCTCAGTAATGCAATAATACGAACGAGTAGATAGCTATACTATCTACATGCTGATAGGAAATCGGGATATATGTGAGCATGAGGTAAAAACAATGATATGCCATATATATAAGTATCATCTGTTCTAAAACAGGAAATCGACATATTAAAACATGGAATGATTCTCATGTGAAAACATCTCATGTTGAAATGAATCAATACGTTTTAAAAGACCCCATCTGAGTTAAAAAGTGATAAACTCAATGAATTTAATCAAATTCAACAATTATAATTTTATTATAAAATTTTCGTTATAAAATCACAGTTTTCATAAAATCCCTCAATGGGAACAATCAACACTAAATTGAAAATCATAAGAAAATCGGGGCCTGACCCCTCCTTCGGGTCTACCCTGGTCTATCAAAACCAAATGATTTATCATGTGAGACATGTAGGTGACTATGTCGGTAACATTTAGGACTATGGCCATAACCTCGTGATCTCTGGCTACACGGATCCTAGTGTGCGGGGTATCACACCTGAAACGGGAGGTGGGTCGGTCCTACCCGCCAAAACAGCATAACATCAGGATTGCGAAGGCAAGGCTTGCTGCCTCGTGGCTAATGCCACTCCACTCCAACAATCCCCACGGTACAGCATACTCCATGTGATATACATGGTACAACGTACTCCATAAACCCAAGCTCAGTCAGGGGTGCCTATAATAGGTTTTATCGACCATATCAATTATGTCTCAGTATGCACGTGTGAGCATATCATCTCACTGTGACACACAATCTATAGGACAAAACTCCAGCACGGCTTCATACATATACATAATATCTAAAAACCTCGTGCGAGCGAAGCTCCTGCACGATTTCATAGAAATCAATGAAATCTGCATATGGCAGTGCTCCAGTACGACTTAAAATAATTATAAATTCAATCATAATCCACGTACGAGCAATGCTTTAGTGCGGATCAGTATAAAACTCAGTGAAAAACCTCGTATGAGAAAAACTCCAGTACTGTAGTCATGTGAAATAAGTCTGTAAAATAGTGCGAGCAAGGCTCCAGCACTCTGTGTATGAGTTAAAATATAAAATTCAGTGTGAGCAGTGCTCCAACACGATTAAAACTCATATAATACTGATAGGTGGCTCAATTTCATCAAAACATGTTAAATAAATATCTTTTGGCACCTAACCTGTGCCTTTTCACTTAAAACATGAAAATAATAGCCAACCTATCCATAAATTGCTTGAATTAAAGCAATATCATCATAAAAATATTAAAATCATGAATTTCATGTAATTTCATAGCCTTACTACCATTTTTTGAAATTTTCCTAACTGAGGGCAAAATAGTAATGTCACTATTTCCATATTTTTTCCCAAAAATTATTATTCTGTTTTCAGGTAGCCTAATGAATTTAACGTAATGTAAATCCCCTCGAAACTACGAACAACTACCTTTAAGTGCTCATAAAATTCCCTTACCTGGAATTACACGCGAGCTTACCCGACTCGATCATACCAAGTTTCTCAGTCCAATTCGCTCGTCTACGGAGCTGCATATAACCACATATTGGTTCAGTTCAAATATACTCATCAGTATTTCACTCTTACTGATTAAATCTAAAGCGCTGGGTCCATTTTACTTTATTGGGCCGAATTGCACTTTAATGGGCCTCGACCCCTTTTTCAGCCTGTTTCCACTTTTTAAATCCTTTCTTCGGGTTTACTGGGCTCATTTGACTTACCAATAATCATCGGGTTTCGTTCCAAACTCATTGGATAGCCCGTATACTATTTACGGTAATTATTTTAAAATTTCGAATAAACTTCCTTTTTTATGCAGAATTAATCCGTAAAATAATCTTAACTCTGCATTTAAGGATTCAAATTATCGTAATTAAAATGTACTTACCCTGTGAGACCCCGTACATGTATAGCTATGTATATAGGAACATGGGAATGTAAATAAAATCATAAGTAAGATGATGTATTGTAATGTGAAGTGTATGCAATGTAAGTTCATAAGATTATGTACGCACTTGTAGTAAGAATTGTGATTATACGTACAAGTTGCATTATGAGTGAGTAGGAGGAAATGAACTTAAAACGAGAAGAATGTGATCGAAATGGAATATGAGAAGTATAGTAAAATGAAAGGAAAGATTTACATAAGTGTATATTTCCATTCGAGTAATAATGTGTATATAGTGAGGATGGATCCCATTTTCAAGTCTCAAAAATGAATGAATGAGGAAATGACCATGGTAGTAAATTAAGGGTGTTTGGTAAGAGTTGTTGCAGAAAAACTGCAGAAAAATCTGGAATTTGTGAAGGCCATATCGATCTCATAGGATGAGAGATCGATCTGGGAGAGCCAGAATGCCCTTATGTGAGAAATGGAAGGGAACAGATCGATCTCCAAAGGAAGCAGATCGATCTCCTTAGCTCTCGGGTTGGGAGCAGATCGATCTCCCCTAAGACCAGATCGATCTCTTTAGGTCTCGGGTTGGAAGCAGATCGATCTCCCCTAAGACCAGATCGATCTCCTTAAGCTTCTGTTTGACAGCAGATCGATCTCCAGTCTCGACAGATCGATCTCATACCTTTAAAACGTCTCAGAAAAGAGGGATTTTTGAGGAACAGATCAATCTCCACCTAAGGAAGATCGATCTCATCAAGTCAAAACTATAAATGGGAGCAGTTGGATCATCAGAATTTCGGGAAAACATTTCCATTTCACTTCAACTCAAAGAAATCTAGTTTCTCACTCCTAAATCCAGCCATTTTCAGTGAGATTTAAGGAGAGGCTATTAGAGACAAAGTTGTTCACATCAAAGAGAAGAACAACATAGTCTAAAGGCATTTTTCCATTTGAAGGATTGAAGAAATAGAGGGCAATCCTAATTGGAGCAAGAGGAAATCCAATGAGGTAAGTTCTAATGCACAAATCCAAGTACATTGGTTTAGTTAATGCTTATAAAGATATTTGGGTGTGCATATTGTGGATAGAACTACCTAGGATGGTATGAAATGCATATAGCTTAGAAATAGTCAAGTGTGAGAAAGTGGAATGTGGGAGTATTTTGATGAATGGGATATCTTGAGTGGATGAGTATGTTGTGGAAATGGTTTGGAAATGTTGATATTAGGACAAATTGGGAGATTTACCACAAAGGGTAAAAATGTATAATTAAGGCATTGGATAAATGCTTAGTTGAATAAGAGTTAGAAACATTAACTCTAATGTTGATGGATGAATTTCAGTTTCGGATGATACGCCGGAGCAAGTCGAGATGAGAACGCAAGAAGCATAAAGGCGGATAGTTGCACACAAGTAGAACGAGTTAAGGGACTGTGTGTTAGCTATAGAGATGTTCGTACGTAATTACAGCAATTTCGTAGATATATTGCTAGGACTAGTACAATATTATAAGTTTATGAAATGATGTGGAAATATGAAAAGTACTATGATGTATATATATGTATTGAGAAATGGGATAGGGTAAGGAAATAGCATGATATGCATGTTTTCAATGAAATTCTCAATTTTATATTGTGATTGATGATTGAGAAATGTTGATGATAGGTTGGCTAATTTTACATGTTTTAGCATGAAGAAGCATGCTGTATGAATAAACATGTTTTGAATTTTTAAAAAAGAGAAAATAGCCTTCTATCAGTTTTGAGATGTGATTTGGTGTTGAAGCGCTAGCTTACACCTATTTTAATGCCTTGATGTACCGTGTTAGAGTTTTAACTCGCACGGGGGTTTTGAGAAAGTGCGAGAACTATGCTCGTACCTGTTTTGTTGAGTTAAGGTAAACCTGGGGGTCTGGGACCCAAGGGGATACCAGCCGACGGCCAATTGAACGGGCTGGGCCTTAACGATAGATCGTACCGCGCTGGAGCCTTGCGTCGACTGTGTGTCATGCTGCTTGCTCGCCTGGTATATGAGACATGGTTTAAGGATAAAAAGTCCATCGGAGTTGGAGTATGGACTTGGGTCCACGGTTGTACGTAGAACAGTGTAGTCACCCGTTGGTATACTATGTACCGTGCTGGGTGCACGTGAGTACGAGTATCGCGTAGATGACACACGACGTATCTTCACCGTGAGTATACGAGGAGATGAGGTGGATTGAAATGAGCCGGAGGGTAGGACTGACCCATCCCCCTTCAGGCGAAGTGATACCCTGTGCACACCCGATCAGTGAGGCCTGGGATCACTGACTATGGCCATAAGTCGTGGATATTTGATTGCCTAAAATTCCATGCCTGTCTCAGAGAATCGAGAAACAGAGACAATCTCAGAAAAAGAAAGAGATTTGTGAAAGAGAATGATTTGAGAAGTGAAAGAGATTTCGTGTTTTAATAAATCTCCGATTTCACATTCGTGCCATGAGGGCACTATTTATGAACATGTTTTACAATGGAAGTTTGACATTTGATTTACACGAAAATGCTCTTGAGAAATATGAATTTAAATGCATTGTTCGTATGATATTTCCATTTATAACGAAAACATGGTTTTGGTTTATGCATGCATGGGCTATGTAGGTAGTACGATATCTACCTGCTAGCATACATTTCCTTACTGAGCCGTGGTTTGCTCATCCCACTACTTTTCCCCCTCCAGGTACTGAGAAGTAAGAGAGCGGTGATCTCTAGATCTTTTGTGCTAAACAGCTCCCACAATCCGCAAAGGTATAAGATTTGTATACACGAGTATTTTGTATCTACTATATCGTATCGTACAGTTATATCTTGGAATTGTAAACAGTATTATGGGGATGAAATGTAAGCACATGGT
Organism: Firmiana major; assembly: GCA_033439115.1. NCBI lineage: Eukaryota > Viridiplantae > Streptophyta > Magnoliopsida > Malvales > Malvaceae > Firmiana > Firmiana major. The sequence continues at coordinate 40,110,424 of CM065902.1, forward strand.
ATTTATACAATTAATTTTGTGTATTTACACACACACCTGGGAGTGTGACTTAAAGTTTTAAATATTCCGCTGTAAATAAATAAATTTTTAGCAATTGCATCTTCTCACAGCCCAACCGTAGTAGAGAATGTATGGATAGAAGGGTTCCCGAAAGCGGGGCATGACAGGCTTGGTATCAGAGCATGGTTGGTCTGATGTGAGTTGATGCTTAGGACTAAGAAAACATACATCCCCAAGTTACTGTGCGATATTTAGATACAAATGTGTATACGGAGCTGGTAGTAAATTAAATGTTTGCTATAACGCAGGAAAGTTATCAGGCTAGTGAGTTATGCCTGAGAGACACCGCAAGAGGGGAGAGAGCTCGAGGGCTCGAGGGCAAAATGACAGGACTGAGAGGCACAGTAGATCATCCTCTAGTCATGAGCCCCAGGAACGAATAGAGGCTTCTGATCCTCGGATAACTCGATTGGAGGAAGACATGCGCACGATGATGACCATGATGGGTCAGATCATGGCTAGGTTTGAGGATACACCTGGTACAGCGGGACAGGCTGCACCAAATCCCCCAGCAGCTGCACCTGAACTTGAGAATGTTGCACCTGCGCAAGCTGAACCGGCTAGGCCACGGGAACCTCATATTTGACCGGTACCTCCTCCGGTAGCCCCACATCAGCATGATGATGAATTGGGGTATGGGTATGATTGCGACATGGAGAGATTGAGGCATTTTATGGACTTTAAGCCTCCTTCGTTTAGCGGGATAAAGGATCCGACGGTGGCTGAGGACTGGATCAGTCAAATGGAGAAGTTATTCGACTTCTGTAGATGTTCAGCTACGGAGAGAGTAGCGCTTGCGGCCTTTGTATTGAGAGGCGAAGCAGAGCACTGGTGGAAGTCCGTCAGGCCGATGTTAAGAGCTCAAGGAATGGTTATCACTTGGGATATGTTCTTGGACGTTTTCAGAGAGCAATACATCCCAGATACTGCTCGACGAAGACTACAGATGGAATTTCTGAATCTGACTCAAGGGAATCGAACAGTTGATGAGTACGAGTCATGATTCACTTCACTGGGTCGATATGATCCGGACTCGATCAGGAGTGAAGCTGTCAGAGTCCGTAGATTTGTAGATGGACTGAGGCCTTCGATCCGAGCGAAGTTAGCCCCATTTGATGTCGCTACATATAGATAGGCTGTGCGACGGGCCCAGTTATGTGAGCAAGATCATGACTTGCAGATTTCTGAGTTTAGTTGGGGTAAGGACAAGGGTCCGAGGAAGCTGGGAGATGGCAAGAGTGCCAAACTTGGTCGAAAATTCATGAGTAAACGTCGGAGAGAGGTAGATGAGTTCCAGAAAAAGGTTGTTAGACCTTTTATGCCTCCGACTCAGACACCAGCCAGGGGTATAATGATTGGTGGACCCCGACCGACTACAGATCAGTGTAGGCTATGCGGTCGATACCATGGTGGTAGGCCATGTCATCTTCAGGGTACCCGATGTTTCAGATGTGGTAAATTTGGACATTATGCCAGAGAGTGCCCGGAGATAGTTGAGGCAGTTCCACAGAGGGGTAAAGAGCCAGAGAGAGTTCCTCCAGTTGCACCTCCTGCAAGGAAGAAAGCCTCGACTGAAGAGAAAGGAAAACAAGTTGTGGGACAAGGCAGGGTGTATGCGATAGACCAGGCATTGGCTGATACCTCTTCTGAAGTGATAAAAGGTACAATCTTGATTTTCAATCTAGAGGTTATTGCTTTGTTTGATTCTGGTGCTACGCATTCCTTCATATCACCTGCATGTGCATCTAAGTTAAAAGGTTTTGTGGAACCCACATACTTGAGTAGGACTTTACTAATAAGTACTCCAATGAGAGTTAACCAATTAGTTGAACAAGTGTATAAAGATTGTAAAGTGAGGGTGGGAGATAAGTGCATGACAGCCAACTTGATTTTGTTGAATATGTATGACATTGATGTAATTTTAGGAATGGATTGGTTAGCCGCCAATCATGCTGTCATAGACTGTCGTTCTAAGTCCATTAAGTTTTCTCTACCTGAAGAATGTGTTGTAAGATTTTAAGAGAAGAAATGAAATCTTAAATTTTATATTAAGTAAAGTACTTTGGTATAAATGGCTTGAGTGTTGTTTTGAAGGTTTTGTTGCTTATGTGGTGGATTTGAACAAAGTACATCCGGATATGGAGGACATCTCAGTGGTCAGAGAATTCCCTGATGTCTTTCCAGACGATCTACCAGGATTGCCACCTGATAGAGAAACGGAATTCGGTATCGACTTGACGCCTGGAACCGAACCAATATCTAAGTCACCATATAGGATGGCTCCAGTTGAGTTAGAGGAATTAAGGAAAAAGCTGCAAGAGTTGTTAGAGAAGGGGTTCATAAGACCGAGCGTCTCACCATGGGGAGCCCCGGTATTGTTTGTGAAGAAGAGAGATGGGAGCCTCAGATTATGTATTGACTATCGGATGTTAAACAAGGCTACCATCAAGAATAAGTACCCCTTGCCGCGCATTGATGATTTATTGGATCAGCTTCGGGGAGCACAGATCTTCTCCAAGATAGATCTGAGGTCTAGGTATCATCAATTGAAGATCCGGAAGGAGGATGTGCCCAAGACAGCATTTCATACCCGCTATGGCCATTACGAATTTTTAGTGATGCCTTTTGGGTTGACCAATGCGCCGGCAGCTTTTATGGCTCTAATGAATGAAGTATTCAAGCCATACCTGGACCAATTCGTAATTATTTTCATTGATGACATATTGGTGTATTCAAGGTCCAGAGAAGAGCATGAGCAGCACTTAAGGATTATTTTGCAAACCCTTCGAGAGAAAAGGTTATATGCCAAGCTTAACAAATGTGACTTTTGGCTAGAACAGATTTCTTTTCTAGGCCATGTTATATCGAAGGATGGGGTGTCACTAGATCCATCCAAGATTGAGGCAGTTGTTCAGTGGGAACAACCTAGGACAGTCACAGAGATCAGAAGTTTTTTGGGATTGGCTGGTTACTACAGAAGATTTGTAGAGGGTTTCTCTAGATTAGCTGCTCCATTGACACGTCTTACGAGGAAAAGTGTGGAATTTTCATGGGATGAAGCTTGTGAGAGAAGTTTTCAGGAACTTAAGCGCAGATTAACTACCGCGCCAGTTCTTGTCATCCCTAACAGTTCAGGGAATTACTCGGTGTATACTGATGCTTCGCATCAAGGACTAGGCTGTGTTTTGATGCAAGATGGAAGGGTAGTAGCTTATGGATCTAGACAGCTGAAGGATCATGAGAAGAACTACCCCACTCACGATTTGGAGTTAGCGGCCGTAGTGTTTGCATTGAAGATATGGCGCCACTACTTATATGGTGAGAGATTTCAGATCTTTACGGATCATAAGAGTCTGAAATATCTATTCTCACAAAAGGAGTTAAACATGAGACAGAGGAGGTGGTTGGAACTCCTCAAGGACTATGATTGTGAGATCTTGTACCACCCGGGGAAGGAAAATGTGGTTGCCGATGCATTAAGTCGGAAGAGTCTCGGGTTGGTATCACATATGATGGTTAGAGAGCACGAGTTGTTAGAACAATTCACGAACCTTAGTCTGGATATGACCCTACCTGATATTGGCAGCTATGGGATCACTGCTAGCTTGAGATTAGAACCGGAGTTGATTGAGAGAATCCGACAAGCTCAGCAAATTGATCAATGGTGTATTGTCATGATTAGCCAAATCTGGAAAGGGGAGGGTGCTGATTTTATATTGAGTCCAGATGGAATACTAAGGTTTGGAAATAGAATATGTGTTCCTAAGGATGTAGAGCTGAGAAAGCTGATCTTATCAGAGGCACACTCATCGAGATACACGATACACCCGGGGAGTGGTAAGATGTATCAAAACCTCCGAAAAGTATATTGGTGGTCTGGAATGAAGAGAGACATAGCGGAGTATGTCGCTAGATGTCTCATTTGTCAGCAAGTAAAAGTCGAACATCAGAAACCAGGAGGATTATTACAACCTCTATCGATACCAACATGGAAGTGGGAGCATGTCACCATGGATTTTGTGATGGGGTTACCGAGAACCCGTAAGAACCATGATGCGATATGGGTGATAGTAGATCGGTTAACGAAATCGGCACATTTCTTAGCCATGAGATCTACAGATACATTGAGTGCACTGGCGAATCTGTATGTGCAAGAAATAGTGAGATTGCATGGAGTCCCAGTGAGTGTTGTTTCGGATAGGGATGCCCGCTTCACTTCCCACTTTTAGGGACATTTCCAGGAAGCGATGGGGACCCAGTTGAGTTTTAGCACCGCTTTTCATCCTCAGACAGATGGTCAGTCAGAGAGGACTATACAGACCCTGGAGGATATGTTGAGAGCGTGTGTGCTGGATTTTAGAGGCTCATGGGACGATCACTTGCCATTGATTGAGTTCGCCTATAATAACAGTCATCACTCAAGTATTGGTATGGCCCCTTATGAGGCACTATACGGTCGTAGATGCCGATCGCCCATTGGTTGGGAAGAAGTTGGTGACAGACAATTGCTCGCTCCCGATTTGGTTAAGCAAGCCTCCGAGGATGTTCAGATAATATGCGAGAGGCTGCGAACAGCTCAAAGTCGATAAAAGAGCTATGCTGACAAGAGACGGAGACCACTTGAGTTTGATGTTGGCGAGTCTGTATTTTTGAAAGTGTCTCCTTCTAAGGGAATAATGAGGTTTGGGAAGAAAGGAAAATTAAGTCCTCGTTACATTGGTCCCTTCGAGATTTTGGATAGAGTGGGAGAAGGAGCATATAGGCTAGCCTTACCACCTGAGCTAGCAGAAGTCCACAATGTCTTCCACGTTTCTATGCTTCGGAAGTACTACTCGGATCCGACACATGTAATTAGTTATGAGCCGTTGGAGCTCAAGAAAGATATGTCGTATGTCGAGAGACCGATCAGGGTGTTGGACAGGAAAGAGAAGGTGTTGCGGAACAAGACGATTTCATTGGTTAAGGTTTTGTGGCAACATCACACTGTGGAAGAGGCCACATGGGAACTGGAAAGCTTGATGCGGGAAAAGTATCCCGAGTTATTCACAGATTGAATTGGTTCTAATTTGGAGGACCAAATTCTTTAAGTGGGGGAGAATGTGAGACCCCGTACATGTATAGCTATGTATATAGGAACATGGGAATGTAAATAAAATCATAAGTAAGATGATGTATTGTAATGTGAAGTGTATGCAATGTAAGTTCATAAGATTATGTACGCACTTGTAGTAAGAATTGTGATTATACGTACAAGTTGCATTATGAGTGAGTAGGAGGAAATGAACTTAAAACGAGAAGAATGTGATCGAAATGGAATATGAGAAGTATAGTAAAATGGAAGGAAAGATTTACATAAGTGTATATTTCCATTCGAGTAATAATGTGTATATAGTGAGGATGGATCCCATTTTCAAGTCTCAAAGATGAATGAATGAGGAAATGACCATGGTAGTAAATTAAGGGTGTTTGGTAAGAGTTGTTGCAGAAAAATTGCAGAAAAATCTGGAATTTGTGAAGGCCAGATCGATCTCATAGGATGAGAGATTGATCTGGGAGAGCCAGAATGCCCTTATGTGAGAAATGGAAGGGAACAGATCGATCTCCAAAGGAAGCAGATCGATCTCCTTAGCTCTCGGGTTGGGAGCAGATCGATCTCCCCTAAGACCAGATCGATCTCTTTAGGTCTCGGGTTGGAAGCAGATCGATCTCCCCTAAGACCAGATCGATCTCCTTAAGCTTCTGTTTGACAGCAGATCGATCTCCAGTCTCGACAGATCGATCTCATACCTTTAAAACGTCTCAGAAAAGAGGGATTTTTGAGGAAAAGATCAATCTCCACCTAAGGAAGATCGATCTCATCAAGTCAAAACTATAAATGGGAGCAGTTGGATCATCAGAATTTTGGGAAAACATTTCCATTTCACTTCAACTCAAAGAAATCTAGTTTCTCACTCCTAAATCCAGCCATTTTCAGTGAGATTTAAGGAGAGGCTATTAGAGACAAAGTTGTTCACATCAAAGAGAAGAACAACATAGTCTAAAGGCATTTTCCCATTTGAAGGATTGAAGAAATAGAGGGCAATCCTAATTGGAGCAATAGGAAATCCAATGAGGTAAGTTCTAATGCACAAATCCAAGTACATTGGTTTAGTTAATGCTTATAAAGATATTTGGGTGTGCATATTGTGGATAGAACTACCTAGGATGGTATGAAATGCATATAGCTTAGAAATAGTCAAGTGTGAGAAAGTGGAATGTGGGAGTATTTTGATGAATGGGATATCTTGAGTGGATGAGTATGTTGTGGAAATGGTTTGGAAATGTTGATATTAGGACAAATTGGGAGATTTACCACAAAGGGTAAAAATGTATAATTAAGGCATTGGATAAATGCTTAGTTGAATAAGAGTTAGAAACATTAACTCTAATGTTGATGGATGAATTTCAGTTTCGGATGATACGTCGGAGCAAGTCGAGATGAGAACGCAAGAAGCATAAAGGCGGATAGTTGCACACAAGTAGAACGAGGTAAGGGACTGTGTGTTAGCTATAGAGATGTTCGTACGTAATTACAGCAATTTCGTAGATATATTGCTAGGACTAGTACGATATTATAAGTTTATGAAATGATGTGGAAATATGAAAAGTACTATGATGTATATATATGTATTGAGAAATGGGATAGGGTAAGGAAATAGCATGATATGCATGTTTTCAATGAAATTCTCAATTTTATATTGTGATTGATGATTGAGAAATGTTGATGATAGGTTGGCTAATTTTACATGTTTTAGCATGAAGAAGCATGCTGTATGAATAAACATGTTTTGAATTTTTAAAAAAGAGAAAATAGCCTTCTATCAGTTTTGAGATGTGATTTGGTGTTGAAGCGCTAGCTTACACCTGTTTTAATGCCTTGATGTACCGTGTTGGAGTTTTAACTCGCACGGGGGTTTTGAGAAAGTGCGAGAACTATGCTCGTACCTGTTTTGTTGAGTTAAGGTAAACCTGGGGGTCTGGGACCCAAGGGGATACCAGCCGATGGCCAATTGAACGGGCTGGGCCTTAACGATAGATCGTACCGCGCTGGAGCCTTGCGTCGACTGTGTGTCACGCTGCTTGCTCGCCTGGTATATGAGACATGGTTTAAGGATAAAAAGTCCATCGGAGTTGGAGTATGGACTTGGGTCCACGGTTGTACGTAGAACAGTGTAGTCACCCGTTGGTATACTATGTACCGTGCTGGGTGCACGTGAGTACGAGTATCGCGTAGATGACACACGACGTATCTTCACCGTGAGTATACGAGGAGATGAGGTGGATTGAAATGAGCCGGAGGGTAGGACTGACCCATCCCCTTTCAGGCGAAGTGATACCCTGTGCACACCCGATCAGTGAGGCCTGGGATCACTGACTGTGGCCATAAGTCGTGGATATTTGATTGCCTAAAATTCCATGCCTGTCTCAGAGAATCGAGAAACAGAGACAATCTCAGAAAAAGAAAGAGATTTGTGAAAGAGAATGATTTGAGAAGTGAAAGAGATTTCGTGTTTTAATAAATCTCCGATTTCACATTCGTGCCATGAGGGCACTATTTATGAACATGTTTTACAATGGAAGTTTGACATTTGATTTACACGAAAATGCTCTTGAGAAATATGAATTTAAATGCATTGTTCGTATGATATTTCCATTTATAACGAAAACATGGTTTTGGTTTATGCATGCATGGGCTATGTAGGTAGTACGATATCTACTTGCTAGCATACATTTCCTTACTGAGCCATGGTTTGCTCATCCCACTACTTTTCCCCCTCCAGGTACTGAGAAGTAAGAGAGCGGTGATCTCTAGATCTTTTGTGCTAAACAGCTCCCACAATCCGCAAAGGTATAAGATTTGTATACACGAGTATTTTGTATCTACTATATCGTATCGCACAGTTATATCTTGGAATTGTAAACAGTATTATGGGGATGAAATGTAAGTACATGGTATTTATACAATTAATTTTGTGTATTTACACACACACCTGGGAGTGTGACTTAAAGTTTTAAATATTCCGCTGTAAATAAATAAATTTTTAGCAATTGCATCTTCTCACAGCCCAACCGTAGTAGAGAATGTATGGATAGAAGGGTTCCCGAAAGCGGGGCATGACATACCCAATGCTATGTGGGGTATAAAAATTAAAGCTCAATCGACTCTCGTTCGGGCTCTGTTGTAACACTGTATAATTAGGTAAATCTGTGTTATTTTCCATTAATATAATATTAAATTGAATTCTCATGATTTATCCGTAGGTCAATCTCGACCCTCGGTCACTTACCCGAATCTTGAATCGTCCCTGGGTAATTTTCTTTTTTTTCCCCTTTCTTTCTTTTTCTTTTCTTTTTTATTTTTCTTTTTTCTTTTTTCTTTTTCTTTTTCTCCTTCTCGGCTACGGTGCCGTTTTGGCCCTTTTACCGTCGCCGGCATTCCCGGCCATTTCGTCGACAGCCATTGGTCTCAAAAGAACTGCCTCGGTTGGGGGATTGCTCGGCTGGGTCGAATCGGAGCTGGGACACCGTGGGTCGTCGAAACCGACGCGATTTCTTCCTCGACTTTCCGTCCGTCGATTCGCCAGAAATAGGTGTCGTCGGCGCGCGTTACCAGTACCGATGGATTCACCGGACAGTCCTCTATCTTCTTCGACCGTCATCTGGGTTCATCGTTGCCGGTGGCTCGTCGAGGGTCTCGGGTTCTTCACGAGTTTTTTGGGTTCCGTTTTCGGGTTTTCTCTCTCCCTAAAATTTGATTTTCGATTTCTTTTTTTTATTTATTAATCATTAAAATCCATTAAAATAATCAAAATATCTCCAAAAATTATTATTTAATTCATTTAATTTATAAATAAATTTATTTGTCTATTTTCGTGTTTTCGGTATATTTTTTGATTATTTTTGGGATAATTTTTTTCGAATTAAAAATTTTGATTAATTCCAATTAATTCCAATAAATTCATATCTAGATCAATTGGACTCAAAATTAACTATTTTCCTCGTTAATGATCCAAATTTCGTAAATTTCATATTTTTAATGAAAATTACTTGTCGAATTTATACCGAATTTTGGTCTTTTGACCGTTTTACCCTTGCACGTGTTCGGGACCAAATTGAACCGACTTTCTTTCATAAACCCACAATCTTTTCCCTATTTTAAATTCCTTATTTTCAGTCAACTCGGTTAAATTCCTTAAACGAACTTGTTGGGTCCCTACTTTCCCGATTAATCCTTATGCGATTTTACGTACGTTATTTCATTTCATTCACATTTATCAAATCCAAATCAACCATTTTATGAATCCATTAACATATAATAATGTCATATAATATGGAAATCATAAGGAATGTCATACAAAGGTGCGAATCTCACAGGGCTAGAGGCCGCAGAGGTAGGCCTGAGAATTATGCAGAGTTGCCATATGAGACTCATAAATGATACTGAGATTGAAACTGATGTTGAGCGTGCTCCATCAGGTCCTGTGAAAAGGACAGATGGTATTGAGATACACTTTGCTAAGATTGAGCGGAGTATTAAACATACTATGGAAAAAAATTGGGACACAGGCTATGTTACGTGATGGGGTGGACGGAAGAATAGACAGATAAATTACTTCTGATACGCTCGCACAGCCTGTAGAGATGTTTCAGAACTATAAATATGCCTGCTCCTGTAGCTCCACAGCAGAATGATGATGACTTAGGTTAGGAGTAGGAGCTACACGAGATGAGACAGTTTTAGAAGTTCAGACCGCCATTGTTAAATGGGATAAATGACCCAGTAGTTATATAGAACTGAATGAATGAGATTAAGGAAACTACGACTGAAATTTATGGGTCTAGCACAAGGAAATCGATATGTCAATGAGTATGAATTATGATTTATATCCCTGGAAAGGTATGACCCAACGCTATGAGCAATGAAGTTAAGAAATGTCTGTAAGTTCAATAACGGATGGAGACCGAGCTGATTTCGGAGGATAGTATGCTATTACATACTGGATTTAAGAATCCAAATGTAATGGAAAACTGGAAAATTAAATTGGAAAACTTGCAGGGATTCTTAGAGTATGACTATGAGCTTAATAGACGGGGGGCAGTTTCAACAGTTTAAGCCTCCGTTTTTCAACAAGGTTAAGAATTCAGTGATTCAGAGTGTTGGATGAATGAGATAGAAAAGCTTGATGATTTTAGAAGTAACTCTACCGAGAAAGTTGCTTTTGCAACTTTTGTGTTAAAGAATTGGAGAAGCTACACGGATTTTCAGAGTGTACTACTATAAAGAAAGTAGCCTTTGTAGCATTAGTATCGAAATGGAAAGTCAAACTCGGAGGGAAGTTCTCCGATTTAATCCGAGCGTCGACATCAGAAAAGTACATGGGATATGTTTTTGAAGGCCCTTAGACGACATCACATTCCGAATGAAACAAAGTGGCAATTATAGATGAAATGAGTGAATCGTACATAAGGAAATAATCCGCGAAGGAATACGAAAGTAAATAGAATTGGAAGGAGTATAATTCGGATAAGTAGAGATGTGAAACATAGGAAGTCTAGGAAGTTCGTAGGAGGCATTAAGATCTTCAATTGAGCTAAATGAGCCCCATTGGATGTTATTTTAAGGAAGCAATGTGCAAGGCACAACTGTGATGATATGGAATGCATATTTCGAGGTTACTAAGAAAATGAAAAGGTTAAGAGAGTGACAGAAAGTGATGTACTAAGGAAGCAGTGAGAGTGATAAAGTAAAGTCACTGTAACTGAAAAGATGAATTGCAGAACTAAAAGTATAAGTGAAGGTTGTTGAGTTAATGTATTTTGAAATGACAAAACAAGTTAATTCAATAATGCTAAGATGATATACAAACATGTTTAGAGGTTATTAGTACCAGAACTTAGAGTTCTGCTGATGAGAGATCGATCTGGGGTATGAGAGATCGATCTCCTGGGTTTTTACTTGATGAGAGATCGATCTCATGATGGAAGAGATCGATCTGGAAAGCCTTAAATCTGTACAAAGGTATTTAGGAAGAATAAGATCGATCTGCAAGGGTTAAGAGATCGATCTGGATAATGCTAGAGTTGAGAGATCGATCTGGTCGATGAAGAGATCGATCTCCCTTAAGAGCTTAAGAATATAGATCGATCCACACTCAAACAGAGAACTTATGAGATCGATCTAGTAAGGAAGAGATCGATCTCCTCAAAGTCAGAGAGCTAAAGAGATCGATCTGTGTTGTTGAGAGATCGATCTCCTCTCTACTAGATTGCATGGCAGATCGATCTGGAGATCGATCTTGCTTCAAACAGAGAGTTTAGGAGATCGATCTTCCTATTCGACAGATCGATCTGCCTCATTATTTTCAAACTAACAGATTGATCTTCTAACCTATGAGATCGATCTCCTTGTGTATTTGTGCTTCAATCTTGCAGGATTTATAACTAAGAGATCGATCTGGCCAAGAAGGCAGATCGATCTGGCACTCTACTGGAGGTACCCAACGGCTAGTTTCTGCAAAACACAACGGGAAGAATAGCATTTAATGCTCCAACTACCAATCCTTCAGTATTTAACCAAGCATTGAAGACAAAGAGAATTGAGACACTATTGCTGCATATTCCAAACACTCTCAAGCTTTAATTCTTTCATTCTTTGTGTCCCTATTGCTCATTCATTGAGAATTATTGTAAAAGCTTAAGTGCAAAAAGCTACATTTGTCCTACCACTTTAAAGCCTTATATTGTATTCAGTCTTATCTTAAAAGAGAAGAGGATTGTTCCTCAGTGAGAGTAAATTGTAAGAGGCTGAATACTTTTTCTGTATTGCTAAGGGTAGAGAGGTTATTCCTTAACCTGCAAAAGGAACTGTGTAAGCTCTATTGAAAGAGAGAAAGAAAACACTTGACAAGAAGGTCAAGGAGAGAGGACGTAGGCAAGAGTTTGGCCGAACCTCTATAAACGATTGTGTTTGTTTCTCTCTTCCCTACTCTGCATTAAAATTGTTATACTGCACTATATTGCTCATTATCATTTGTGATTAAATTGTGATTAATTTTTAATTTGCCATAATTGTTAGAAAACCGATTCACCCCCCCTCTCGGTAGAGCCAACAATTGGTATCAGAGCTAGGACTCTTTAATCACATAGGAACAACTTCCTAAGAGTTAGAAAACGATTAAATGGCTCTTAACAATGTAGCAACTAGTTTGATAGGAGAGGGGCACTCTACGGTTAGACCTCCCATGTTCAATGGTGAACATTATTCGTATTGGAGGACTAGGATGATGCTATTCATTCAAGCAAATGACTATGAAGTATGGAGAATTATAGTTAAGGGACCTCAAATCCCTACAAAGAAAATAGAGAGAAGAGATATCCCCAAAGAAGAAGATGAATGGGATTCTAATGACATTAAATGTGCACAGCTAAATGCTAAAGCTATGCACACATTATTTTGTGCTTTAGGTCCTAATGAATATAATAGAGTCTCCGGGTGTGATAATGCCAAGCAAATATGGGATAAATTGGCAATAACTCATGAGGGTACAACCCAAGTGAAGGAGACAAAAGTAGGTATGCTCACACATGATTATGAGCTCTTTAGGATGAAGGAAGGAGAATCAATTAGTGATATGTTCACTAGATTCACAGACGTAATTAATGGATTAAAATCTTTAGGAAAAATATATTCTAATATTGAAATGGTAAAGAAAATTCTAAATAGCTTACCTAAATCATGGGAAGCTAAAGTGACGGCAATTGAGGAATCTAAGGATCCTCACACATTGAGCCTAGATGAATTGATAGGATCTTTGCTCACTTATGAGATGAAACTTAAAAGAAATGAAGAGCCACCCAAGAAAGTGGGTGTTGCTCTAAAATCCACTGCTCAAGAGGAGATTAAAAATGAGAGTGGCAGTGAGGAGGATATTGAGATGGCAATGTTTGCCAAAAGGTTTAATAAGTTCATGAGGATGAAAGCTAGTAGTAGTAATAGGAGAAACAATAGGAGAGAACAAGAGGAAGTAGGTAGAAAAGACTCTATTGTATGTTATGAATGTAAAAAACCGGGACACATAAAATTTAACTGCCCTCTTCTTAAAAGGTCAAATGATAGGTTCCATAAAAAGAAGGCAATGGTGGCAACATGGAGTGACAGTGATTGCTCCGATGATGAATCAAATGAGGACATTGCCAACTTATGCTTCATGGCTATTGATGATGATCAAAAGGTAACCTCTAATCTCAATGAATACTCATTTGATGAATTGCAAGATGCATTTGATGATCTTGCATTAGAGTATGAATGTATGAGCATGAAGTATAAAAAGTTAATATCTAAATTAAAAAAGGAAAATGAGATAATGTTAAAAGATAAATTAGAATGTGAAAAGAAACTAGAGATTTCAAACCTAGAAATTTATGACCTTAAGGAGAAAAATAACAATTTACATAACTCCTTTAATAGATTTCACATGGGGCAACAAAAGCTAGATAGCATGTTAGAAACCCAAAGGGCATTTTTTGACAAAAATGGCTTAGGATATAATGCACAAAGTAGGGAGACCCATCTTAAGAGTTTTATTGCTAGGAAGAGCATGAATAAACCTGCAATTACTTGTTCATATTGTAATAAGAAGGGACATAAGTCACATTATTGCAATATAAAGATGAGGAATCTTAAAAGAAAAATTGTGAAAAGGATATGGATTCCGAAAGAAGTAATTCATTCCAAGGACTGTAATGCATTAGCAAAATGGATCCCAATGGGATCAAGAATTGCATTTACTAACCTCCAAGGACCCAAGAAAATTTGGGTACCTAAGATTTGAGTTTGATTTTTTGTAGGTGATTGAGCATAGCCACAAAGCTAAAACAAAAGAAGCTTGGTACTTAGATAGTGCATGCTCAAGGCACATGACGGGTGATAAAAGCCATTTCAATTCCTTCAAATCAAAAATTGGTGGAGAAGTCACTTTTGGGGACAACTCCAAGGGCCAAGTGGAAGGAAGTGGCTCAATAGGTAATGATCATTTCTCTTTAGAAAAAGTATTACTTGTTAGGGGTTTAAAGCATAACTTACTAAGCATTAGTCAACTTTGTGACAAAGGTTACAAAGTAATTTTTGATTGTATGAAGTGTAATGTTATAGATCCTAAGTCAAATAAAATTCTTCTTCTAGGTCATAGGCAAGGTAACATATATATAGTCTACCTTAATGAACTCAAAAATGAAAACATATGCTTAATGGTAGATAACAAAAAGGAATCTTGGTTATGGCATAGAAGACTAGGTCATGCTAGGATGCATGTACTATCTAAGTTAGCTAGAAAGGATCTAGTTATAGGTTTACCCAAAATATCCTTTGATCATGAAGAAATATGTGAAGCTTGTGTTAAAGGGAAACACAAGAGGGCAACTTTTAAGCCTAAGAATAGTGTATCCACCACTAGGCCTCTTCAATTACTGCATTTAGACTTATTTGGACCAACTAGAACCACTAGCCTAGGTGGGAAACACTATGGATTTGTAATAGTTGATGATTACACTAGATACACTTGGGTGTTCTTTTTGAGAGTAAAAAATGAAGCCTTAGAGAAATTCATCACTTACTCAAAGGTGACTCAAAATGAAAAAGGATATACAATAACAAGCATTAGAAGTGATCATGGCAAAGAATTTGAAAATATAGGATTTGATGAGTATTGCAATGATCAAGGAATTAGCCATAATTTTTCAGCCCCTAGGACACCACAACAAAATGGTGTAGTTGAGAGAAGAAATAGAACTTTGGAAGAGATGGCTAGGACCATGTTATGTGAAAATAACTTGCCAAAGTACTTTTGGGCTGAAGCTATAAACACATCATGTTATATAATTAATAGAGCTATGATAAGACCTATGCTAAAGAAAACTCCTTATGAGCTCTACAAAGGCAAGAAGCCTAACATTAGTTACTTCCATCCTTTTGGCTGCAAATGCTTTGTTCTAAATAATGGAAAAGATAATTTAGAAAAATTTGATGCCAAGAGTGATGAGGGAATATTTCTAGGATATTCATTGAATTCAAAGGCTTTTAGAATATATAACAAAAGAACATTAGTGGTTGAAGAGTCTATTCATGTTATATTTGATGAATCAAATGATATATCTAAAGATTCAACCAATGATGAAAATGTTGGAATATTTGATGAAGGCTTAGAAGATGACTTTCTAGAAAAGCTTGACTTGAATAAAGAAGATGAGGAAGAAATAGAGGTTTTAGAAAGAGAGCCTAGAGCACCAAGAGAGTTAGGATATGTAAAAGATTGTGAAATAGTAGGAGATCCAACTCTTGGAGTTAGAACTAGATCATCCCTAAGGAATATGTGCCAATATATAGCCTTTGTATCTCAAATTGAGCCTAGGAATGTCAATGAAGCCTTAGAAGACAATAATTGGTTCCTAGCAATGCAAGAAGAATTAAATCAATTTGAGAGAAGCAAAGTATGGAAACTAATTCCTAAGCCTAGTGATCACTCAATAATTGGTACTAAATGGATATTCAAGAACAAAATGGATGAAAATAGTGTGATCACAAGGAATAAGGCTAGGCTAGTTGCTCAAGGCTATAGACAAGAGGAAGGCATAGACTATGATGAAACATATGCACCGGTAGCTAGATTAGAGGCAATAAGAATGTTACTTGCCTTTGCATGTTATAAAAACTTCAAGTTATATCAAATGGATGTAAAGAGTGCATTCTTAAATGGTTTTATTAATGAAGAAGTATATGTTGAACAACCTCCCGGATTTGAAAATCATGAATTTCCTGAACATGTTTTTAAATTGTCTAAGGCACTTTATGGGTTAAAACAAGCCCCTAGAGCTTGGTATGAAAGGTTGTCAAAATTCTTAATAGACAAGGGATTTTCAAGAGGAAAAGTGGATACCACTTTATTCATTAAGAATAAAAATAAGGATTTATTAGTTGTACAAGTGTATGTAGATGATATTATTTTTGGTTCAACTAATGAGTCTTTATGCCAAGAGTTTGCTAAGATCATGCAAGGAGAATTTGAGATGAGCATGATGGGAGAACTCACATTCTTCTTGGGACTTCAAGTGAAGCAAACAAAAGATGGAACCTTCATCAATCAAGCAAAGTATACTAAGGAATTGCTCAAGCGACTTGGAATGGATAATTGCAAACCTCAAGCAACTCCAATGGGCACCAACATCAAGCTTGATAAGGATGAAAGTGGTAAGTGTGTAGACACTAAACTTTATAGGTCTATGATTGGCTCATTGCTTTATTTAACTACAAGTAGACCAGATATTTTGTTTAGTGTATGCCTTTGCGCTAGATTTCAATCCTGTCCTAAGGAATCACATCTATTGGCAACTAAGAGGATCTTTAGATACCTCAAAGACACTCCCTCACTAGGACTTTGGTACCCCAAGGACTCTACTTTTGCCCTTCATGCATTTTCAGATGCTGATTTTGGAGGCTGTAAAATAGATAGGAAAAGTACTTCAGGTACTTGCCAATTCTTAGGAAATAGGTTAATTTCTTGGTTCTCCAAGAAACAAAACAGTGTGGCTCAGTCCACAACTGAAGCTGAATATATAGCAGCTGGTAATTGTAGTGCTCAAGTGTTGTGGATTAAACAACAAATGAGAGATTATGGTATTGACATGAAGCAAGTCACTATTAAATGTGATAATACCAGTGCCATTAATCTGTCTAAGAATCCTATTCAACACTCCAGAACCAAGCACATAGAAATTAGACATCACTTCCTTAGAGATCATGTACAAAAAGGGGATATAATTTTAGAGTACATTGACACACTACATCAAATAGCTGATATATTCACCAAACCCCTTGATAGAGATAGGTTTTGTATCCTTAGAGGTGAATTAGGACTCATGGATATGCCTTAGGACTTTTGTGTTTCAAAAATCTTGGTTTCAAATTGATTTTAAATGAGTTTTTGCAAAGATTTTCTGGCAATGAGGATGAGAGATCGATCTCCTTGCAATATAGATTGATCTCCATACCTCCAACAAGCCTCAATCATCAAGGTTAAGCTAAGCAGATCGATCTTCTAACCATAAGATCGATCTCCTTACGTCTCTGTTTAAAGGAAGATCGATCTCTTCAAGCTTCCGCATTCTACAGCTCGATCTTTGCATTTGGCAGATCGATCTGCCTAAGCCTCTGTTAAACGACAGATCGATCTATGTGTAACAGATCGATCTGCTTAAGCCTCTGTTTGCGACCAGATCGATCTGGCCTTACGACAGATCGATCTCTATTGGATTCTGGAAATGACAGATCGATCTGTCGCCTCGACAGATCGATCTCCTGTGCCCTGGAGTATAAATATCCGCGTAAAATTCCCAAATTTCAGAAACCCAATTTTCAAAATTCCCAAATTTTCCTCGCATCTTTTCCTCCGATTCCTCCTCAGATCGATCTCCGTACGGTCTTCCTTGCGTCTCGGTGTCAAATTTCGGTACTGTAACCAACATTCCTTACTGATTTTCTCAAAATCTGTCTTCAATTTGTGTTCATTTTAATTCTAGGGCAAACCTAGGTACTGTTTCATTGATTTTCTCGATTTTGAATCTATTTAGCGCATATGTAGAGTCTAGAATCATGCCTAGGCATAAGACAGTAGGACACAAACCTCCTAGAACCACTGTAGAGGCGGGTTCCTCATCACAACCCATTCCTCCACCTCCTGTCGCTTCCTTCAATCGGTGTTTTAAAACACCAGCAAAAAGAAAGCGATATGAGGAATACTTCTCAAATATGCCAATTAAGCATTGGCGAACCATAGATTTTTCATTCCTCAATCGCATAGATTTTCCATACGTGTCAAAGTTTGAGGAATTTGGTTGGATGAATTTCTTAAAAATCAACACTTCCGTCCCTCCAAATCTAGTTCGTGCATTCTTTTCCAATGCCGAACTTCTTTTTGACCCAAATGACACTTGCAAAATTGTTGGTTTCAAAACCTATGTCATGGGTAAATCAATTATAATGGACACTGAAGTTCTAGCCAAAGCGTTTGATATACGCGATGAAGGCTTAACAAATAAGGATGAGGAAGTCCCCTTAGCGTTTGATCTCCCTGGGGACAAGGCGAGTGACCTGCCGATGCATCCTCGGTTACTCCACCTCATAATCTCTTGGAACCTCCGCCCTTTCGGTACTCGTCATTCTACCGTTAGGCGTTTAGATTGCTTTTGGCTCCATCACATTCACACCACAAGCCAAAAACCTAACCTCCCTCACTTTATATAAGAAGATTGGCTGAAGATTGTGCGTGGACAAGCTACCACGATCGTGTTTCCACAACCAGTAGCTTATCTTCTTCACCGCCTTGGTATCGACTGCAGCGGCGAAACCGGCGAACTCCCCTCTCCCAAGAGCGTGCTTAACATTGGGACCCTCCATCATATGGGGTACTACAAAGACCTCCGGGGAGAGTGGACGAAAAAGAGGGATCAGCAACCTGCAGAGGCTATGGAGGAGGACCCCACTGCTGAGCCAGTGCACCGACCTGCTGCACCAGCTCCGGAACCATCGGCTCCGCCCACTGCACCAACATCGTCTCCTGCTGACTTGGAGATGCTCATGACGATGATGAATGACCTCCGTCAGCAGATGAATGACAGCTTTGCCACTCAGCGGCGTATGATCGAGGACTTAACCCAACGAGTGGATAAGATTCAAGAGACTCAAGAGGCGATGTTCGATGAGCTCCAAGTAACACGCACGCACGTTGAGAATCTTTTGGATCGTGATCCTCCGTCACAATAGGCATTAGGTGCATTGATTTAGTGTAGTTACAACATTTTAAGCTACTTGATGAGGAATTTGCTTGAATGAAATGTGATTTGACTGGATATTGGGTGAGTTAATGAAAATGTTGATTTTGAAATGCCATGAATCTTCTATTTTGTGTGTGATTGATATGACAAAAAGGGGGAGAAGAAACATGTGTTGTGGTTGTGTTAAATGTTTTAAAAGAATGATTTAATTGAGGGGGAGTTATGATTTAATTGAGGGGGAGTTAAGTCATTAACAAAGTCAAAAGCTCACAAAAAGGGGGAGTTTTGCAAATTCACTAAACATGTTTATTTGATGAGTTTTGTCATATCAAAAAGGGGGAGATTGTTGAGTTAATGTATTTTGAAATGACAAAACAAGTTAATTCAATAATGCTAAGATGATATACAAACATGTTTAGAGGTTATTAGTACCAGAACTTAGAGTTCTGCTGATGAGAGATCGATCTGGGGTATGAGAGATCGATCTCCTGGGTTTTTACTTGATGAGAGATCAATCTCATGATGGAAGAGATCGATCTGGAAAGCCTTAAATCTGTACAAAGGTATTTAGGAAGAATAAGATCGATCTGCAAGGGTTAAGAGATCGATCTGGATAATGCTAGAGTTGAGAGATCGATCTGGTCGATGAAGAGATCGATCTCCCTTAAGAGCTTAAGAATATAGATCGATCTGAGAGATCGATCCACACTCAAACAGAGAACTTATGAGATCGATCTGGTAAGGAAGAGATCGATCTCCTCAAAGTCAGAGAGCTAAAGAGATCGATCTGTGTTGTTGAGAGATCGATCTCCTCTCTACGAGATTGCATGGCAGATTGATCTGGAGATCGATCTTGCTTCAAACAGAGAGTTTAGGAGATCGATCTTCCTATTCGACAGATCGATCTACCTCATTATTTTCAAACTAACAGATTGATCTTCTAACCTATGAGATCGATCTCCTTGTGTATTTGTGCTTCAATCTTGCAGGATTTATAACTAAGAGATCGATCTGGCCAAGAAGGCAGATCGATCTGGCACTCTACTGGAGGTACCCAACGGCTAGTTTCTGCAAACACAACGGGAAGAATAGCATTTAATGCTCCAACTACCAATCCTTCAGTATTTAACCAAGCATTGAAGACAAAGAGAATTGAGACACTATTGCTGCATATTCCAAACACTCTCAAGCTTTAATTCTTTCATTCTTTGTGTCCCTATTGCTCATTCATTGAGAATTATTGTAAAAGCTTAAGTGCAAAAAGCTACATTTGTCCTACCACTTTAAAGCCTTATATTGTATTCAGTCTTATCTTAAAAGAGAAGAGGATTGTTCCTCAGTGAGAGTAAATTGTAAGAGGCTGAATACTTTTTCTGTATTGCTAAGGGTAGAGAGGTTATTCCTTAACCTGCAAAAGGAACTGTGTAAGCTCTATTGAAAGAGAGAAAGAAAACACTTGACAAGAAGGTCAAGGAGAGAGGAAGTAGGCAAGAGTTTGGCCGAACCTCTATAAACGATTGTGTTTGTTTCTCTCTTCCCTACTCTGCATTAAAATTGTTATACTGCACTATATTGCTCATTACCATTTGTGATTAAATTGTGATTAATTTTTAATTTGCCATAATTGTTAGAAAACCGATTCACCCCCCCTCTCGGTAGAGCCAACAAAGGTCATATTGCTTACATGATTGATAAAGTCAGGGCGTGTTCGGATTAAAAAAAAGACACCCCAGTAGACAGAAGGATTTTCGACGCGTTTTCGGATGATCTATCAGAGTTACCACTAAATTGAAAGGTGAAGTCCTGAAAATGATTTAGCACCTGCATCAAATTAATTATTCAGACCACTGTACTCAGTGGCTTTGATTGAATTACAAATGTTGAAGAAGCAAATACAATGATTGCATGAAAAGGGGGTTATCGGACCAGGTGATCAACTTTGGAGTGTACTGGCGTTAATTTTTAAGGAGATTCAAAGTCTTCTCGATCACATTGTATTAAGAATGAGTGTCAATTGGAATCCCCAAAGCAAAGGTTATAGACCAGCGGGAAAGACCCAAACTGTTAAGAGGATTCAAAAAATTGTAAGAATATAAAGAGACTTTGGAACATGAAATACATTTTGAATCTAAAGAATTGAAATTTGTATATGTTTACACTTTGAATGCGAGACTCAATTTGAGTAAGGAAATGATTTCATTATAACTGATATACGAAATGAGACAAGTTTAAAGTGTGATAAATTTTGGATACCGAATTGCAATTGAAATGAGAGGCGTATACAAGGTAAGAAAATTTTCGATTTGGGAAACGATTCGGATCTAGTGATGTGAAATGAATATGAATTGTGGATAAGGGATAAATGCGAAATTTCGATAAATTATGATATCCTACTTTCTATTGGGACTAAACCTTGAATCCTATATCCATAACCAGTTTCTGTGGTCAAGTCTGATGGCTAACAAAGGTATTTTAAAAGACCTCCCCGCTTGAGAGACTTGACAGCGTCTAGAAGTACCCTGATCCTTAACCCATAAACTAGAATTGACAATAGTAATATTCGTGTTTAAAGTCAGGATACCATTACTTGTGCGGTGAAGAATTGTGGAATTCTACTTATTATGAAGGTTTAAACATTAAATTTCACAAAGGCCTTCTAATAGAAGAAAAAGGAAATGACTAGAGTTAGTGCCTCGAGCGAAAGTATCCTTGGGATGGTGTTATAGGTGTTATGTATATTGGTCAAGGACATGAGTTATTGAAATATTTATTGAACTTCAACTGGATGTGGTTCCTTTCTAATACTGACATTTATTTCGGGGTAGCGAGCCTGATAGTGGAAAATTGGATTTGATTGATCGAATCGAACATGCACATTGTATTGATAAGTACCGTATTGATGTAGCTAATCAGACCCAGATGGGTGCTGCAACTAGCTTGAGTATTGATACTGATAATTTATTGAGATTAAAAAAAACAGAATTATGTACCCAATGATCGATAGTAAAGGAATTGAAGTTGTCAGAGGCTTCTTTATAGAGATATACTCTGCATCTGGAGAATAGTAAGATTTATCAAAATCTCCTGAAGGTATATTGATAATTGGGTACGATAAGAGAATTAATCGAATTTGAGATTAAATGTCTCATATGTCAGTAGCTTAAGGTAGAGTACCAGAAACCTATGAGATTATTACAATAATTACCTATGCCAATATGGAATATAAAGCATACGTCTAAGATTTTAAAGGCTTCTAGAAGGACCATTGCCATTGGCAAAGTTGCATATAATGTCATATAACACTCAAGTATCGAGATGATACCGTATGAAGTGTTGTATAATCGAAGATGTCATTCACCGATTGGATGGAAGAGATAGGTGAAAGGAAGAAAATTGTTTCTGATTAGGTAAAGCAAGTTTCTGAGTATATTTAATTAATTTGTGAGAGGTTGAGGACAGCTCAGAGCAAGCAAAAGAGTTATGCTAACCAAAGACGAAGGACCTTAGAATTTCAGTAGGAGATTTGGAGTTTTGGAAGTTTCTCCTCCCAATAGCATAAGAAGATTTGGGAAGAAAGGAAGGTTAAGTCCCCGTTATATGGAACCTTTCGAGATCTTAGACCGAGGGGGAGACAAGCTAATAAATTGGAGTTACCGCCAGAATTATTGAGTACCCACTGTGTCTTCCACGCTTTAATGCTTCGCAAGTATCATCTAGATCCCATGTATGTGGTAAAGTATGAACCACTGGAATTGAAAGAGGATATGACGTATATGGAGAAATCGATTCAGATACAGGATAAGAAAGAGAAGGTATTGCGGTCTAAGACAATTCCTTTAGTCAAGATTCTATGGCAGTGTCACGTCTCAGAGGAGGCCACGTGGGAATTAGAAAATCTAATGCGAGAGAAATACTCACACTTGTTTGAGAACTAATGTAATTTTAAATTTGGGGACCAAATTTCCTAAAGTGTGGAGAATGTAAACACCGTAAATTTTCATTTACTCAGTTTAATCAATGAATAACAATTAAACCATTAGGATTTAACATGTGTTCTTAGTGGATGATGAATTCAATTATAGTATGATAAGAGGAGCCTATAAATTCAAGTAGGTAAATTTTATTTGAGGTATGGAAATTAAGCCATGAATGATACCAAATAGAGCATAATATGAAAGTTATGTCCCATTAATTGAATTATATAATGTTAATATTATTAAATCCACTTAAATAAATTAAAGAGCACAAGATTAATTTCAAGGAGGCCAACCCGAGGGTACATGTCTAAATTGATCATTATTTAGTAGTGAAGATGATCTTTCCTATAGGCGAGATGGCATGGGATGGTAGTGACTAAACAACAAGGAAACCTAAAGAGAGAAATGGAAATGCTGAAGTTATAACCAAAAGATGTTGGTATGGGCTACTGAAGAAGGAAAGGAAGCAAACCCATAAGGATACCATCTACTGCAGTTCTACTGCAGCAGGAAGCCAGATGAAAGAAATGGTGATGATGGTGAATCCGATTAACATGGGCGACAAAGAGAAGGAAGTAGCAGTAAAGGCCTAGGATTTGAGAAAAGAAATGAAGCTGTTGACAGATGGATCGAAGCCAAGAAACCGAGAGTGTTTCTGCTGCAGTAAATTGCAGTAGAAAACATGAGGAAGATAGGATTGGCGGTGAAACTAGGCGTGAAAGGAGAAAAGAGAAACTGCAAAAAAAATATTATTCTACCAACCTAGAAATTTGAAGCATGAAGGTCAATGAGTCGTCCCATCATCTGATCACACGTGTTTTAAGGAAAATATTAATTTGGGAGCTGCAGTGATCGGGTGCTTGCTGCGGTGTGCTTGTTGCTAAGGTAGATGGCATTGGTGGAAATGAGTTAAATAGGAAAAGAATGAGAGATGCAGGAAATGAAGGATTGTAGCAGAGGGGCTGGAAATGATGTGATAGCAAACTAACAAAGAAGGGCTGAAATGAAGTACATAACAGAACTGAAGTAAGTAGAATAACCCTTGAGGCAGTCTTTGTAACTGGAATGGAAGAGAGGGAAGTATTGAAGATGTTAAACCATGGGATAATTCATGAGATCGAAGGAAATCATATGATACGCAACTACTGCTGTGGTGAATGACAGAAGATAGCATGGGGCAGCCTGGGAACACACATGCAAGAGGAACAACAGACGACTGAAGCCACCTAAGCTTACTGATGGGAACAGGTCTAATCGAGACAGAAACGTGAGAGAGATTGATGGTGCTCGGTGAGGTAGAAGAGGGAGGATGATATTAAATTATCTGGCAAGGGAAGGTGGTAACTACAGCGGTAAGAGTGGAGAAGAGGGAGCCGGGCTGCTGTTCAGCATAAGAAAAAAAAGGGAGCACGTGTAGGAAGAGATTTCCTACTAAGTGCAACAACCATAATCAATTAAAATATGTTAAACATGGGAAAAATTATGGACAACAGTAGGTGCCGGTTGCTGTAGCAGGATGATCAGAAACAGAGTGAATAGGGAAAGGACAAGAATGAGATTAAAGGGAAATACTGCAGCTACATGACAATGTATAGTTAAATCAATTGGAGATAAAACGGGTTAGAAGGAAATGGTCTGACCGAGAGAGGGATCTATGAGAAGCAAACAAGAAGCAGGAAAAGAATAAAGAACGGTGCCTTTTGATACTTGGAACAAAGGAAAACTGATGTAAATAAATATGACAGGAAACAAAAAAAAAGGAAGAATTTAAGGCTGAAACTTAGAAAGGAAATAAACTGAGAGTGAGAAAGGGAGATGGAAATCGAAAACAGGCATGAGAGAAAAAGACAGAGTGAAAATCGAGAGACATTGAAGAGACAAGGGAGGAGAAATAAGCTGTTATACGACCAAAAATGCATCTCGGGCAGTAAGAACATAAACATATGGTAGCATTAAGGACTGTCGTTGGAGCCTGACAAAAGCTATGGAAAAAGATGAGATAAAGGACTCACAACGATCAAAAGGAGTTAAGTTGTGGCAGTGCTATGTAGGGCTCCAAGGACTGAACAAAATCAATCAGCTTGGTGATTAAACAAGGGAGGTTCAGGACACAATTTAATGGCTAAAACGGTAGTGATTCGAGGCTAATCAAGGGTGGCGCAAACAGAAGACTCCTTCAACAGAGCAGGTCAGTTTGGACGATAAAGGAGGAGATGGAGGCGCCGATGATGCTGAAGAACGACGCTGGAAACGTGGAAACAATGAAGAAGAAGATAGTTGAGAAAGAAGAAGAAAGAAAGAATAAAAGAAGAGAGAGTTGGCGTGAAATTTAAAGAAAAAAAGAAAAAAAAAAGAAATATATTTATATATATGTATAAGGGATTATATATGTATATATAAAGATATAAATGGAAGTATTGAAAATAGAATAGTGTACTGAAAACTTGAGAAATCCTAAGAAAGAGCTTAAAAAAAAAACTAATCGAGTGGATCGGGTTCGCCGACTCGCTACGTTGAGACGATCGAGGACTACGGACCGACACCGAGGTAAGGAAAGTTATGATTTTGATGCATCATAGGTAATTCGAATAAATAGGATACTAAGAATACAAATTTCGGTGTAGGAGAATCGTAGAATGATTTAAGGGAGATACTTGGAGGCGTCACTACTCGAACTTGAAATTTTCGATAAATCAAGGTAAGGGGTATAATTTAATTTAGTTCTGATAATGAACACTCATTGCATTGATAAAAGATTTTTTTTATGAAACAATGTTATGTTTTGAAATGATTTATGATTGGTTTCATACATATGGAACGATTTACGAAACATGATTTCATTTTATGAAATGTTCACTAAGTACGTTTATGTTTATGAAATGAATTTCCTGAAGCATGAAAATGCGTGGAAGTTTTATGATGGTTTGTAATCCCATATTTATGCTTTGAAAGGAACTTTTGACATTTTCAAAAGTATTTAAGAAAAGGGAAAAGAATTTTTGAGACTATAGGCTTCATGCATGGCTACTTCTTGTGGTGCTCCGGCTCCACCACTTGAGTGCCGGTATGTAGGGCCCCTGTAGCACTTGAGTCTACCTGTGTGGTAGATGTCTCGCTACTTGTGGTTAATGATGATGTTTTGGTAGTATCTCATGCCCGTGCAACACACATGAATGTTTCCCACACGGAGTGTGCCTTTGGTGCCCGTGCCTTAGTTAGGTGCTAGAGAATGTAAGAAAGATAGATACTATCCATGTTTTTATGAAAGTGTTGTACGACCCTGATCCAGTCTACAACCCTCTTTTACCATGGCCATAGGTATGATGACTCTCTACGGAGAATGACACGTATCGCATGAGTTAGTTATAGTCTAGTCTTCATGATTACGGTTATGATTATTATGATGATGATGATGAATGACTATGTTTTTATGAGACTATGACTAAATGTTTAAGAATGATTATGTTTTATGAAACGTTTATGAATGACGATGATTTATGAAATTATCCATGAACAATGAAGATCTTATGAAACGGTTTAAGCATTGTGAAACCTAGATCTTCTCACTATATTTGTGATTAAAGAATTTAAAAGTGACTAAGAAAACTCAGAATAATGCTATGCAGGCCCAACTAAGACTGAGGCACTTGGATTAGTAGCGTGGGGCTCAGTGGCTTGTAATTTGAGGTAAGGCCCTAAGCCCGAGATTATATTAATAATTATATGGTTATACTTGAAATGATGTCTAAGAGTGAAGACTAACTCATTGGAAGTGAAAAAGTTAGTAAAATTCGGGTTTTGTATTAAACCAGGAAAATGAGCCTAGTTAAGAAAATAAATCGGAATAAATTATAGAAATTCAAGAAAATTATTCTGAGACCATGGGAAGATAGTATAAGGTGAAATTAACTTGGAAAAAAATTAAATCAAGTGGAAATATGGAGGTTTAGGTATTTAAATGAATTTTTAATGTGAGTTAGTGAGCTTAAAATGTTTAGCTCAGTTTTGACGGAATCAAGGAAAAGGGCTCGATTTTGGAAACATTTCTTAAATAAGTGACCCCCAAATTTTTATGGAAGATACTAGAGACATGATAGAATATTGGAGAAGTAAAAATTTGAGAGAAATTGGACTAGAAATATTGTTTTGGGAATTTACAAAACAGGGTATGAAATCTACCCAGCCCAAGTCATCAGACCACTCATAAGAATCCTTGGATTTGATTACCTTCCTCTCATCCAACACCTACCATCTGCTCCAGATCATAAGCTCATTAAGGGAGCTAACCAATGCCTCTGGAATCACTCAATTAGCCCAACCAGCCCGAGAGAACCAACCACTTCTTCCTCTCTTCTTCATTCCCATAAGTGGTATTGTTCACCGAGATTGTGAAATTTTTTCAGGGCCCTTACAGGCAGAATTAGGAAATGGACATTACAAGAAAAAATCTTCCCCACTCAATCCTCTACAACATATAAAAAATTCAGCAAAAACTGATCTCATTTTCTAAGGGAAAAGTCGAAGTGAAGTCCTGGACAGAAAATTGTCCTATTCGGGTAAGTGAATCCTTTGGGATTTTGATGTAATGTGGTTGGATTTTAATATGTTTTAGGGTAAATGTGAGTTGTATAATGGATGTTTTTCCACTGGGAATAGATTAGAAGAAATGCTGGAATGTTTTGAGTGGATTAAAAAAAATGATGGAAGATGAAGATGATGAATAGTGTTAATGCTAGAAATTTTCTTGGATGATGATGATGTTAAAAGAAAATGAAGAAATGAATTTTTGGGGCTGTTTAAGGATTCAGCCAGCAAGGGCAATGGGTAGTAAGGTGTATGAAGATTGTTTTAAATGAATAAATGTTAGAGAAAAATATTAAGAAACTGGTTTAAAGCTCGATAAAATCGAAAAGTGTAAGTTTCGATAATATGGATGTTTATGAGTAGGGATGGAATATGTGGAAGTTATATTTAGGCTATTTTGATGATGGATTTGGAATTAGGATAGTAAATTTGTAAAAATGGCTTAAATCGGAGCTTAAATCGGTAAAAACTAGAAAATGAACAAAGTTGACGAAAAGGTCGAAAATGGTCATTTTTAGAAAAGTAAATGTATATTTGAAATATGCTTGAATAATAATGACCTATACGTGATGATTGAAGTTGTTTTTGAACAGCTCAGGAACTCGACATGCTTATCGAGGCATTTTCGAGACCCGGTAGAATTTCACTACCATTAGGTGAACGAGGTAGGGGGTGTAATTTAAAATGTTAATAGTTTACTTTCTGAACCACGATTGAGGAAGATGCTTGAATTTTCAACACGTTCGACAAACGTTAAAAAGAAATTTACTGTTAGACCGCTCTTCAACCCAGGATTTCGTTTGACTATGTTTTGAATTCAAGGAAAACTTACAAAGATTTAAACTATGATTTTCGAGCATGTTTTCTGCTTTTGTCTTCTAAGTAAGAGCGTGATTTCTGAATTGGTTTTCTGAATAAAAGCATGTTTCTGAATTTGTCTTCTAAATAAGTGTATGCTTTTGAATTTGTTTTCTGAACAAGAACATGTTCTTTGAATTTGTATTCTGAATAATTGCATATCTTTGAATTTGACTTCTGAACAAGAGCATGTTCTCTGAAATTATCTTTTGAATAAGATGGTTGTATTTTGGATTTTTTTTTTATATATGAAAACTATAGTATGTTTTGAGACTACGGGTCACTTATGTTGTATGCTAACGCTTGTCATGCTCGTCTTTGTGGCGTATGAACTCTGCCTTTCTGGCATTTGAACTCCGCCTTTCTGGCGTTTGAACTCCGCCTTTGTGGCGTCTGAACTTCACCTTTGTGGCATCTGAACTTCGCCTTTGTGACGTCTGAATTCCACCTTCGGGTGTCTGAACGTTGTACGACCTTGATCAACCCTACCATGGTCATAGGTTCTGAATTCCCTCTACGGAGGATGATTTTGTTATTGATGCATGATAATCATATGTGTCAGCGTAGTCTCTATCTGAACTAAACTCTGTTTTCAGATTTGACTTTATGATATGTGATTTATATGCAAATATGTTTTTGAAATCCCGAATATACAAAATGTTATGTTATGACTGTTAAGTTTAAGTACTTAAAGATTCACGTTTTGGTTGATGATGTTTTCGATTTCTTAAATTCGGAGGTCCTTTATATTAGTTGCAAAGAGAAGTCATTTTAAGTATTATTATGTTTTTCTGTATATTTTAATCACTATGATCGTTTTAAATGCACTTTCTTACTGGGCTTTTTCCCGAAAGCTCACCCCTCTACCTTTCAGATTATCTGCAGTGATCTACGGGAAAGAGCTACACTAGGTTATTTTTTATACACGCAAAGGTATACAATTACATTCCTTTACCAGATATGTTTTATATGCACAGACATGTATTGGGATGATGTTATTGGGATGTAATTTGTAAGAAAATGAATATAAAGAATATTTCCTTTAAGAATTAATCTTGAAGTACTAGTATGGGTTGGAATGAATTTATTTTGGCTTGACGATGCAAATTGAGAAGCATGCTTGATAGTTGTGGATATCTAAGATTGTTAAAGCGTTTGATTTGCAGGTGGGTAGGCTTATATATAAGCCGTTATGCTGTCGAAATTTCTATCGGCCATTTAGATGTAAAACTTTAATCTAAGTATAATTATCAACAAGTAGGATAAAAGAAATGACACTAAACAGGAATGCAGTCTAAGTGAATGAAGGAATAAAAAAAATTCTCTAAATTTTCAAGGTCAAGGGTCGTTACAAGCATGCTATTTGATTTAAAGATCCCATGTTTCATATTTTCCGATGATGACTATGCATGTAACGAAAGTTTTATATATCTTCTAAATGTTAGTTTCTAAAAGAAACTTATGATCAATTTTTTTAAAGCAAAGCTTGTTTCATGAATGATTCTTGCATGCTTTTACATATCAGAACTACTTTAAATTTATTTTCTTACTGGGTTTTTTCCCGAAAGCTCACCCCTCCATCTCTCAGATTGTTTACAGTGAACTACAGTTGATAATTGTTGCGTAGATGACGTAGGCTGGCGGATAAGAGCTTCCCCAAACTACCTTTTGTACATGCGTGAGGTATATATTTTTATCTCTTTACCAGACCATTTATATGCACAGACATCTATTGAAAGTAATGTGTCGAGATGTAATTTGTATAAGGATAAATGAAATGAAATATTTTTAAGGATTGATTTTTGGGAGTAACTAGACGTGTTTGGAATATGTAGAATGATTTGATGATATGACTTGGAAAGCATGTCTGATAGTTGTGGATAGCTGGGGTTGATATTGTGAAAAATTGCAGGTGGGTAAGCTTATATATTAGTCGTTATGCTGCTGAAATTTCTATAGGCTTTATAAAATTCAAATGTTAAACTTAAATATAATTACGGATAAAAAGTAAGAAAAAAGGACTAACACTACACAGGAATACAGCCTAAGTGAATAAAGGATTAAGTTGCAAGCCGAAGTTTCAAAAAGAAAAAATTTCCCCCAAATTTTTACAGGTCACGAGTCGTTACAGTAGGCCATGTAGTCAGCTAAATGTCTATAATGGGGCTCAGCTTGTGTAACAATCAGCCTAAACTTGTTAATGACCTAATGGACGACTCATAAATTGTCATTAAGCATAAATAGTTAAATGAATTTTAAGGATTGAATAAGGGAGTTGAAACGGGCTTGGGATAGAGGTAGGCACATTAAGGGACTATAAGTCCCAATAAAAATAATTGGGTCCAAAATTTTATCTGAAGTGAAATTACACTGTGTACGTGTTTATAAGAAATAATAATAAGCGATTTGTAATTAATTACAGCTTCAGAGGACTGAATTAGGACTTAGAGGAATGATTGATCAGAGGTACTAGGCTAATAGCGCTATCGACATATACCGAGGTAAGGGGGTGTAATTTAATTTAATTCTAATAATGAACACTCATTGCATTGATAAAAAGATTTTTATGAAGTAATGTTATGTTTTGAAATGATTTATGATTATTTTCATACTTATGGAACGATTTACGAAATATGATTTCGTTTTATGAAATGGTCACTAAGTGCATCTATGTTTATGAAATGAATTTCCTAAAGTATGAAAATGTATGGAAGTTTTATGACGATTTGAAACCTATATTTATGCTTTGAAATGAACTTTTGACATTTTTAAAAGTATTTAGAAAAAGGGAAAAAAAATTTTGAGACTATAGGCTTCATGCATGGCTACTTCTCGTGGTTTCCCAGCTCCACCACTTGAGTGTTGGTACGTAGGGCCCCAGTAGCACTTAACTCTACCTGTGTGGTAGATGTCTTGCTACTTGTGGTTAATGATGATGATGTTTTGGTAGTATCTCGTGCCCGCGCAGCACGTATGAATGTTTCCCGCACGGAGAGTGCCTTTGGTGCCCGTGCCCTAGCTAGGTGCTAGAGAAAGTAAGAAAGATACTACCCATATTCTTATGAAAGTGTTGTACGACCCTGATCCAGTCTATAGCCCCCCCACCATGGTCATAGGTATGATGACTCTCTACGGAGAATGACACGTATCGCATGACTTAGTTATAGCCTATTCTCCATGATTATGATTATGAATGATGATTATGATGATGATGCTGATGAATGATTATGTTTTTATGAGATTATGACAAATGTTTACGAACAATTATGTTTTATGAAATGTTTATGAATGACGATGATTTTATGAAATCATCCATGAATGATGGAAATTTTATGAAACAGTTAAGCATGTTATTGATTTAAAGAAACTCATGCTTCATATTTTCTTATGATGACTACGCACGAAATGAAAGTTTACACATCTTTTAAGAGATTGGTTTATGAATGATTTTACATGCTTTTACATATCATAACTACTTTAAATGTATTTTCTTACTGGGTTTTTTCCTAAAAGCTCACCCCTCCACCTCTCAGATGTGTTGCAGTGAACTACAATTGATAATTATTGCATAGACGATGTAGGCTGGTGGATACGAGCTTCCCCAGACTACCTTTTGTACATGTGTGAGGTATACATTTTTATCTCTTTACCAGAACATTTGTATGCACATACATCTATTGAAAGTAATGTGTCGGGATGTAATCTGTATAAGGATAAATGAAATGAAATATTTTTAAGGATTGATTTGTGGGGAGTAACTAGACATGTTTGGAATATGTAGAACGATTTAATGATATGACTTGGAAAGCATGTCTGAAAGTTGTGGATAGCTAGGGTTGATATTGTGAGAATTTACAGGTTGGTAGGCTTATATATTAGTCGTCATACTGCCGAAATTTCTATTGGTCATACAAATCCAAATGTTAAACTTAAATATAATTATGGATAAAAAGTAAGAAAATGAATTGATACTGAACAGGAATACAACCTAAGTGAATAAAGGGATAAGTGGAAAATCGAAGTTTCAATAAAAAAATTTCCCTCGAATTTTTATAGGTCATGGGTCATTACAGTTTAAGGTGGTATCTGAGCGAAAGTTGTCTAGTACTGTCAGTGTCAATAATAAGAATAAGATTACATCCCATGTAAGACCCGATTTTATTTAAAACTCGAAATGAAAAATGCAAATGGATTGAAATGGTATTTCGAAACTTGTGAAGGGTAAAATGATCAAAAGATCAAAATTCGGTAGTAATCGGGATAAAAAAATTTAATTAAAAATATGGGATTGAGAAATCTTGATCAATAACGAAGAAATAATTAAATTTCGGGTTAAATTGATCAAGATATGAATTTATTTTATATTTTCAAAATTTTTACCTCGAAAAACAATCTCGAAAATAATCGAAAAATATACCGAAAAAGTAAAATCGAACTAAAAAATTCATTTA
This sequence comes from Firmiana major, assembly GCA_033439115.1. NCBI lineage: Eukaryota > Viridiplantae > Streptophyta > Magnoliopsida > Malvales > Malvaceae > Firmiana > Firmiana major. Next base: position 40,143,218 of record CM065902.1, read on the forward strand.
AAGACTAAATAAATTTAATATAAATTTTATGGGATATTTTAAATTTTTAATATTATTTTAATTGATTAAAATAATAATAAAAATAAATCATAAATAAAATAAGTAAAAAAAAACGAAATTGAAACGAAATTGAAAACACGAAACAGAGGAAAATGCAAAAACGGAAGCCGAGTCTTCTGCGGCACCGACGGAGGCGGTCGGCGACGAGCCCAGGCGAGAGGCAGCCCAGTCGAGCCTCGCCGGCGCTGGTAGGCGGAAGAGAAGCGAAGATCGGCGGTGAAAGAGAAGAGAAACTGAGGACCGAGAGAAAGGAGAGGAAACCGATGACCGGAGTCGATTCGAGCTCGGCCACCGACAACCGAAGGTAGCCCACGCGGAGGCCGACCGATCGGCGGTTGAATCGGCCAATGGGGCGGCGGCTAGCGTCGAAAAACGGTAAGAAACAGAATAGTCACCGACGTCGAGGAGAGAAGAGGCCGGACCGACCACTTTTCGACAACCTCGGACAAAATCGAGACCAGATCCAAGCTGCAGACGACCCCGCGGATCTGTTGGTGGTGAAAATCGACAGAGAACCGGTCGGCGAGGCACCGAACCGATCGAACCGGTCGAACCGGAATGAACCGATGGTCTGAACTGATGGTCTGAACCGGGTTGAACTGGATCGAACCAGTTTAGCTAAAAAGAAAAGGAAAAAAAAGAAAATAAAACAAGTGGAAAATTGAGAAAAATTTCAGTGATGCAATTGAGCTACGGGTAAGTTGGTGAGCGTTCGAATTGATCGATTTAAATTTTAGAATATTTAATTTGATTAATATTCGACTGAAAATTTACTCGAAAAAATATTAAATTGTGTAGCTCGACAATTGACATCAATCGAGAGCTCGAGACAGCCTCGATTGACGTACTATCATGGAATCTCGAGTAAGTAACTCTTATTTACGATAATTTGTATCGTTATGCTTGTTAGATAAATTACGGATTTAATTTTCGCATTAAATGGATTAAATTCTGAATATTGGATAAATTGTCGTAACTACTAAATTAAGCTATTCGAGAGTTTAGAACGAGGCTCAATATATATTGATGGGCCTAATAGGCCTCGATAATGTGAATAGTGAGTGGAAAACGGGCTTAAGGTCGATTAAGGTCCATTATGATACAATCGGGCCCAATATGGGTAAACGGGCCCAATGATTTAAATTAAGCCCAAAAAATATGAAATACAATTAATTGTATTGAATTTGACCTAATGTATATTTATACGCAGTTTTGGAGATTTGATTAAGAGCAAATCGGACTGCATGACGAGACATCAGTAAAGGTCAGATTGTATATGAAAAATAAGGTAAAGGAATTGTGTGAGTAGCTAGAGGTAGCTACGCGTATTTTAATAGTTTTTGTATACACTGATATTGTATAAAGGTGCTAAAAGTGGTTTAAATTATTTAAGGATCGAAATAGGAAAATACTAATTTACCCCTATTGAGGGAAGTTCACCTAAGGATGGTGAAAGCATGACATGCATGAAATACATGATTTGAGGAATTTTTCGATTAATGAATTTTCTTAGTTTTTAAGCAAAGTAAATTGGTAGATTGGCCAATAATTGCATAAGTTTCACAAAATAGCACTACGTAAGTGTTATTGGTATTTAAATGAAAATTCTTTGGAAAACGGGTCAACTATCAAGTTTATATGGAAACAGATAGTGTCGGCACATAGCTCACACTATATCTGCATTTGTGAGTGTGCATAAATGTGCTTGAGCGATTGCTCGCACCGACTTGTGTGACATCATATGCATGAAATGTGCTAGAGCGGTTGCTCGCACTGATTTTTATTATTGAGAAATGCATTAGAGGTGTTGGAGCCTAGCTCGCACCCTGTTTTGACTGTTTTGATAGTTTTGATAGTTTTGACTTGATATGCATAAAAAGGTGCTGGAGCGATTGCTCGCACTAGTTTTATGATTTGATATGCATAAAAAGGTGCTGGAGCTTAGCTCGCATCCTGTTTTGATATGAAATTTGCATAAAGCCGTGCTGGAGTGTAACTCGCACAAGATTTGATTTATTTATGCATAAAGCCGTGCTGGAGTGTAACTCGCACGAGATTTGATTTATTGATGCATAACACCGTGCTGGAGCTCGCTTGCACATGATTTTATATGGATTTATGACTCATTCATTTTTAAGTCGTACTGGAGTGCTACTCGTACGCAAATTTTACTGATTTTATGGCACCGTGCTAGAGCTTTACTCGCATGAGATTTTTGATATCATGAATATGCATGGAGCCGTGCTAGAGCATCGCTCACACAGGGATTTATATGACATGCATATAGTCGTGTTGGAGCCTCCTGTAGACTGTGTGTCACAGTGAGATGATATGCTCACACGTGCATACTAAGACAGAGATGATTTGGGTGGATAAGACCTATTGCAGGCACCCCTGACTGAGCTTGGGTTCACGGAGTACATTGTACCGTATATGTCACGCGGAGTACGTTGTACCGTGGAGATTGTTGGAGTGGAGTGGCATTAGCCACGAGGCAGTAAGCCTTGCCCTCGCAATCCTAGTGTTATGCTGTTCTGGCGAGTAGGACGACCCACCTCCTATTTCAGGTGTGATACCCCGCACACTAGGTACCTTGTTGCCAGGGATCACGAGGTTATGGCCATAGTCCTATGTTGTTACTGATAGTCACTTACATGTCTCACATGATATAATTATTGGTCAATAGACCAGGGTAGACCCGAGAGAGGGGTCAGGCCCCCGATTTTATGATATGTAGCCCTGAAAGAAGGGTGGTTTTATAACCGATGTTTTATAATGAATTTTAATGAATTGTTTTATGAGTTTGGAATTAAATTATGAGATGCTTAACCCCTTTGGGTTATTTTATACTGCGTTTTAATGAAATGATTTGAATGCAGTAGCATGATGTGTTTTCCATGCTTTAATGATAAATTCATGAAATGATTATATCTCATGATTTGTTTTATATCGCATGAAATAATGCATGATTTTGATTTAATTCATGCTAAGTATGATTTACTGATGTCACATAAAATGCCTTTGATGCATAAGTAGTATGATTTATATATGCACAAACAATTTTATAAACTACGTCATTGATGACATACATGACTTTGTGCTTGAGATTTTAATGAAAAGAAATGGATTTTAAGGGCATGGCATTATAAGCATATAGATAGTGGAGTTATCTACTTACTTGCATAATTGCCTTACTGAGCGTGTGGTTTGCTCACCCCCTTATTTTCCCATCTTTTCAGAGCATTTGTAATAGTTAGTGAGCGGCTGAGGACTTGCATTCTTGGTATCCGCTGCTTCCCAACTAGAGACAGGTATACACATTTGTATAGTTTTGTATCTAAATATGTAATGCACAGTACTGTAAACAGATATGATGTCGGGGATGTAGGGTTATAAATACCATGGTGTATGTGTTTAATTAAAGTCAAAAGATAGTAAACTCTGATATGTGAATGTGATTATGGAAATGGAATGGTAAATAGTGTGAGATGACTCAAACCGAATCATAGCCCAACTGTTTGTAAGATGGTCACGATGAGAGAAAGGTAAGAATTAAATAATAAATGAAAAAGCGAAAAATTTACTTTCATTTTTAGGTAATTTGGGTTGTGACATCCCAAATGTCTGTGCTTGTCTGGTTGTAGACTAAGTATACCTAATGAAGTTAAGACTTAATGTTTGGTTTACGTGAGGAATTAGATCACGAGCTAGAGGCCGCAAAGGTAGACTTGAGAATCATGCAGAGTTGCCATATGGGACTTATAAATGATACTGAGATTGAAACTGATGTTGAGTGTGCTCGATCAGGTCTTGTGGAAAGGACAAATGGTATTGAGATACACTTTACTAAGATTGAGCGGAGTATTGAACATACTATGGAAAAATTGGGATGCCTGTTATGTTAGGTGATAGGGTAGACGGACGAATAGATGGGCAGATTACTCCCGATACGCCCGCACAACCTGTAGAGATGTTTCAGAACTACAAATATGCCTGCTTTTGTAGCTCCACGACAGAATGATGATGTCTTGGGTTAGGAGTAGAGCTACCCGAGATGAGGTAGTTTCAGAAGTTCATACCGCCATTGTTAATTGGGATAAAGGACCTAGTAGTTATAGAGAACTGTATGAATGAGATTAAGAAAATTACGAATGGAATTTATGGGTCTAGCATAAGAAAATCGATCTGTCAATGAGTATGAATTATGATTTATATCCCTGGAAAGGTATGACCCAACGTTATGAATAGTGAAGTTAAGAAATGTTTGTAAGTTCACTAACGGATGGAGACCAACTATCAGCTTCAGACTAGTACCATAGAATATCTCTATGTACGAGGAGGCAATACGCAAGGCGCAATTACGCGAGTACAATTTTGATCAGAATGCCTCTGACTATAATATGGATAAGTAGAGAAGTAAACGGAGGAAATTCAGGAAACTCGTAGAAGGTACCAAGATCCTCTACCACTAGCACCGCAAGCACCTGAACCACCACCTCCTCCACCTAGTCCACCACAACTTCAAGTGGTACAGCTTCCAGCCCAAGACCCGGTGGATAGGAATATGGCTCACTTGAAACAGTTTACGAAAGTGAATCCACCCGTCTTCAAGGGAGTTAAGGATCCTGATAAAGCTAAAGAGTGGATTTTGAAATTGGAAAAGATGTTCAAGTACATGTAGTGTAGTGGTGTTGAGAAGGTAGCATTAGCTACCTACATGTTAGAGAGTGAGGCAGATCAATGGTGGAAGTCTGTCGAGACTGTTTTGTTAGCTAAGCACTCAGAGATTACTTGGAAGATTTTCCTTGAGGCATTTAAAAAGCAATACATCCCGAAATGTGTTCAGAGAAAGAAAGGAACAAATTTTCTGAGTTGGGTCCAAAGTAACATGACGGTGGACCAATATGAGTCGAACGTCCTTGTACTCCTCCGATATGATCCTGACATAACTCGAAATGAGTTGAAGAAGATAGTTAAGTTTATCCATGGGCTGAAACCGGTGATCTGAAGTAGGTTAGTACCTCTAAACCTACGGACTTATGCAGAAGCCATTCAGAGAGCACAATTCATAGAGCAAGACATAGAGTTGTCCCAAGCTGAATTTCAGTCTAGATTGAGGAGTCCAAGCAGGAGATATGATGACAGTGGGTCTTTTTAGAATATAGGGCAGAATAAGAAGCTAAGGGTCGGTGCATCTAGAGTTTTGACCCCTAGACCAAGGGTTTCCTCCTACTCCAAATACTCTTGTACCCTACCATGCCCCTGCACCCACTTTTACTAGGAAGTTGAAGAGAAAACCCGAGACTTTAGGTTATATACTTAAGGTTAATACACCAAGGAAAGAGTCACCAACAACTGAAGTAGTGTACAGAAATTGTGAAGATAAGATAGATAGTTTATAAGGTGGTGTTAGCTAACCAAATTTTGCTAAACATGTTAGATTTTGATTCTTGATGTTTTGAGAACTGATGAGTTGTGAGTTTTTTATCTTGTTATTAAGAGTCATTTGAGTAAAATCAAAATCACATTGAAGTTAATTTGCTCAATCATGATTGAAATGGACGTGTTTTGCATGTTCTTTGGAGTCTATGGAATTTGGCATCTTACTACGAGAAAAAAATGGGGATTGAAGATTTAGAATGTTTGTTATATAGTATGTGGATCATATTCATTTTGATTCGATTATTGGATAAATAATTATGAGAATTTTTTATATAAGCTTATCACCTTACACACGGTGGATTGTTAAGAGGAGAATTGTCAGTTATTCTTGTTGAGATATGAACAAGACTTTGAATTCCCGAGTTTTTTTTAATTTGGAAGATGAAATTAAATATCTGAGTCAGGTGCCACCTTGTGAAGGTGAAGAAATGAATTTCATTCTAGTGAAATCGTATGAACTATGGAATATGGATCAATGGTTCAATATCAAGTGCAAAGAAATGCTATGTGGGAACGTAGATTTGAGGCAGTAATTGAAAATCATTAGCATAAAATTTATCATTGTATATTGTAAGATTTCTATTCGCTGGAATCAATCTTGCACTTAAAGAGGATAATTGCTTAATTTGAAGTGATTTTGGTTTAGTAAAAGAAAGAGAAAAGTATCTTAACTTGAGGATATGAATTGATATTTATTCAAGTCGTTGCAGGACAATCCTTAAACTTCTACATGGAGTGCTATTAAATTGTTAATGATGAAAGCGATTAATTTGTGATAATGGTTCCAAAGATCGAGGAATCAATGAGATTATATGATGTATGTGATTGGTGTTTAGAGTTGTGATCTTTATATGAATTTTATTATTTGGAGTTATAATGATTGAAATTAGCGACTGATTTTTCCTATTGTTCCTAAGCTCTAACTTTTAGTTGGAGTTAATAGTGTATTTGACTAATAGAAAATTTTGAATTATGATATTATAAGCTTTGCGAAGAGTTTCATCGTCATCTATAATTGATCATGAGACTTGAAAGCTATTAATATTTAAGATTAGAGATGAGTTGGATACTCATAGATTTATGTTTGAATTTGTTGGGTGTGAAAAAATTATGTTTTTTACAAATTTCTGTTATATTGATTTCATCTTTATTGTAGTGTATGATGGTCAACTGATGATAAATATTCTGATACAGTGAAAAAGAAAAGGAAATCAATATCCAATAGTTTATAAGTAACTAGAAAATTTGTTGATATCATTATTTAGATTTAAAGTTTTATGTGGTTATAATTACTTAACATGATTTGGAAATTTTATTCTAAGAAATTTGGTGAACAAAAAATTATGTTGATCCCGGATAATGTTATGAACATTAACTTTGAGGTTTTCATAATTATATTCGAATGACATATTAGAGGGAGAAGTTGAAGTGTGATTGGATTTAAGTTACAAACTTTTGGATTACTGTTAATTTAACAAGTGGTTGATCTTTAATATGGAGATTTGTCAGACCCGGATTTTTTGTAGCTTGTACCTTATGATTCCTATGTGTATGAACACTATGTAATTATAGTTGAATCATAAGAAGAGTATTTACTATCATGCAATCGACTATTTGAGAAATTAAAAATGCATGTAAGCTACATAACAGCGAGATAAGGGTTAAGTTAATTCCCGAACGAGTGTAGGGGTAAAACGATCAAATGACTGACATTCGGTATAATTTCGATAAGAGAATTTCATTAAAAATATGAAATTGAGGAATCTTGATCAAAATCGAGGAAAATATTTAATTTCGAGCCCAATTGATCAAGATATAAATTTATTAGAATTTATCAAAATTTTTACCTCAGAAAATGAGCCCAAAAATAGTGAAAAAATATACCGAAAAGGTAAAATCGGACTGATAAATTCATTTACGGATTAAATGAATTTAATATGATTTTTGAAGATATTTTTGGGATATTTATGGGATTTTTATTATTATTTTATAGTAAAATAATAATAAAAATATATTATAAAAAAAAAAAGAGAAACAGATTGAAAATTGGGGAGAGAGAACAGAGAAAACGCGTGGAAGCCGACCTGAGGGAGAAGACCACCGGACGGCGAGCACCGGTCACCCCACGGGCAGGCAAGCGGTCGGAAAAGGAAGCCCGGCACCGTGCGCACCCATCGGCACCGGTCACGCCATCCACCGACGCCGGACGCCGGCGAATCGAAGAGGTGAAGCCGAGGAGGAAAAGAAGGAATCCGGTGGCCACCGACGGTGATTGGTCCCGATCGAGCCCAGCCGAGTGTTGCCCAGGCTTAGGCTCGCCGAACTGCGGTGGTGATGCGTCGGGAACCGGCCGGAATAGGCCGCCACGGCCAAAGGATGCCTGAACCGGTCGGCGGTTCAGGGGAGAAGGTTCTGTGCTGAACCGGACCGGACCGGTTCAGCCAAGGAGAAAAGGGGAAAAAGAGGAAAAAGAAAGAAAAAGGAAAAGGAAAATTTTTGGGATTTCACCGGACTTCGGGTAAGTCGATACGAGGTCAAAAGTGATCGATTTGATTTTCGATGAATTTATTTAAATTATATTTAATCAAAAATTGACCCGGAGTTAAATATAATAAATTGTGCAGTTCGACGATAAATTCCGAACAGAAGCCCGATCGAACTTCGATTTGCGTACTATCGCATATTCTCGGGTAAGTAAAGTTCATTTACGATAAATTATGTGATTATTGCGTATTTAAGATTTATTTTACGCATTTCGGATTAAATTCCGTATTTAGTGAATTATAATTGGAATTTTGAATTAAATGTCGTAAATGATATACGGGCTATCCAAAGAGCTTGGAATAAAGCCCAATGGGTATTGATAGGCCCAATGAGTCGATAGACCCTGATGAAGGGAAATAATAAATGGAAAACGGGCTTAATACAGTTACGGCCCATTAAGGATTTTTAAGGCCCATTAAGGGAAAATTAAACTGTATTAATGTGTAATACAGTAGGAAAATGATAATTAACCTGAGGAATGGTTATTTACAGCTCCGGAGTTTACATCGAGAGCTGATCGAACTGCGGGATTGAGCAGCACCGAGGAAGTGAGGTCACTTGACGTGATCCGAGGTAAGGGACTTTTGCAAGTAGTTAGAGATACCTGCACGTATTTTCAACTGCTTCTGCATTCACTTAAAAACTCTGAGGGTCAGAGAAAGTGAATAATAATTATTGCGACCCGATAGTGGCAAATTACGATTTTGCCCCTAGTTAGTCAAAAAGTCAACTTTTGTGAGAAGTTGCAAAAAGCATGGAAAATACTATTGTGAGTGTTTAATTGCTATTAGCATGAAAATAAATAGATGGGCTAATGATTTTAAAGTTGGTATGACTTAAGCACACTTTTAGTGCTGATTTTACTATTTTGTAAACAATCCCTTTTTAAATAGCCATCTATCATATTATGTGAGAATGAATCGTGCTAGAGCACAGCTCGCACTGGGATTCATGTGTTTTTCCACATAATATTAGTGCTGGATTTGATACGCACTAAATTTTCATGACATGCATGATAGAGTACTGGAGTTTTACTCGTACTCAGCTTTGAATAATATATGCATGACAGAGTGCTAGAGCGTTGCTCGTACTCGATTTTTCATGGTTTATACATGACATAGTACTGGGAGCTATTGCTCGTACTTGATTTTGATATTGTGCATAGCATAGTACTGGGAGCTATTGCTCGTACTTGATTTAATACATAAACTATGCATTGACCTAGTTGCTAGAGAGTGCTCGCACTAGAGTCGAGTTTTATGATGTGAAACAGTGTTGAGCGGAGTAACGACTGTGAGTCGCACTCAAGACGCACACTGTATGTGATATGTAATACATGTTGAAACCCATGCTTGAGACCTTGCGTGACTGTGTGTCATAGCTAGAGAGGATATCCGCATGAGGTTGGTATAGACGTGGTATGATATTTCCACAGGCACGAGGGCTAAGACCTATGTTAGGCACCCTGACTGTGATGTTGATGAGTTCCACGGGAGTGAGAGCTAAGTCCTATGGTAGGCACTCTGGCCGTGAGAACGGGTCCATGGGGGTACTTTGTATCGTGTCTGAGTGGCACGAGGTACGCTGTACCGTGTGTTACGTAGCTGGCGGTTGACATTGGACTGACCATCCTCCCGTTACAGCGGTGAGGCCCCGCACATCTAGATCTATGTGGCTTGGGATCATTTTCTTTTCGGATATGATCATAATCCAGGATACTATTTACATAAACCACAGAGTCTCACATGTTATATCACATTGATTGATTTCTTTAAACTGTGGACAGACCTGAGGGATGGGTCGGACTCCGACTTGTGTTGTGAATCATTTGATGCCATATTTATATGTGATTTAAATATACATGGCATGATTTACATAAAGGCATGATTTATATATAAATGCATTGTGTTGCACTACATGCCTACTTTTGAGAAATAAAGCATGATTTCTGTACATGAGATTTATTCTGTACAAGTACATATATATTATATTTCAAGACATGCTTTTAAAGTAAGTAAGGAAATAAATGTTTTCAAGACATAGCACTATTTTGAGTAGATAGTGTGGATATCTACTTGCTTGCCTGAATTCCTTACTGAGCGCGTTATGCTCACCCCCTTTTCTTTACATCTCTCTACAGAGCGTCAGTAGATCGAGAGTTATCACGGGAGAGTGTCCCAGAGTCCACTACTAGTTCCTATCGATTCATCAGGTATACTTATTATGTACAGTTGTGTATCTAAACATAGAAACAGCACAGTGATGTATACATTATATAGTTTGGGGAATGTATTTGTATTAGATGTATAATAAAAGCAACTACAGTCAGAATTAATATATTGACATGTATGTATGAGAACGAATATTATGGTAAGTGAAGACTCTGACATCGAATCACAGCCCAACCAGTGAAGAGAGAAAAGGTAAGTTAAAATGCGAAAAATTTATAGTGATTTTTGGATAAAGTCGAGGATTGAAACTGGGGTCCTGACAGGATGGTATCAGAGCCGAAGTTGGTCTGATGTGAGTCGGTGTTAGAAAGTAGGAAATTATACATCCCCATAGTACTGTGCTGTGTTTAGATATAACTGTGTATACCAGATAGGAAATGGACTAATTCACTATTATAAATGCAGGGAATTTGCCTGTATGGCAAATACGTGTAGTGGTAGAGGTATGAGAGGTAGGGCTCGAGGCCGGGGGGAGAGACCCGAGGGATGAGCCGCTGCCAGGCCATTACCTACGCATGAGACTGCAGGTGCTACTGAGGCACCCGAGTGTGCCGAGACGCGCTTCACTAGATTAGAGCGTGGTCTCGAGACTATTATAGAGATACTGGCACAGACGATGCCAGGTAGGTAGAGACAGGAGGCAGGAGCTGCTACTGGAGAGGCAGTTGCCCC